>CM064874.1:62632438-65460092 GCA_032719365.1 Prinsepia uniflora | reverse complement strand
ACGCGCACTTACGCCGTTCCCGGCCAGTCTGTTATCCTCGAATTCCCGAACCTGTCCAAAACCCATAACGAGGTTACTAACTATTTCACAAGAGTCCCACTCAATTCCCATACCTTTCCCGAACTTCTACAAATACTTTTAACGGAACCCTAGACCTTCGGCCCTACAAAACTAACCCGAAACAACGTCCGAAGAACCCGAAACCAATTCCAATGGACTCGTCACAACTCCTGGACCAAAAACCATGTTGACCACTTCCCCCAAAACTGCCGCACGCGCCCCCACGCGCCGCCCAAAGTGGCTGCGCGTGGCCCTCACGCGCCAGCTACAGTACCACCGTCAACCTCGCGTCGAACCGGTTCACACCAGTGCTGCAACTCGGACCGGCGAGACCTGTTCTCTACCGTCCGGCCACCATTTCACCTCCTTTCTTCACCAGTCTCATCGTCCAGGCCTACCCTATCGATTCCCCAACTCCTCTAACCTCGACACTGTCCCTAGCTCGTCGACTGAAGCTCGAAACCAGACGGCCCAATAGCCCCTGTTTCACGATTCAGCCATTCCGATCACCACCCGTCACGGTGACTGTCCCAAACTCTTCCTAGGGCCTCACTGAATCTAAACCAACCCTCCTAGACCTTCGACTCAGCCCCTACCTTCACGATTCGCTGTTTGAAACTCACGGCCAAAACAGAGCACACAAGCACACTCCGTCGTGTTAACCTCCACCGTGCACCTCCCGTCACGGCAGCTCAACCAAACGACGCCCTGGACTCAACTGAACTCCTTAGACTCCCCTAGACTCTTCGATTCACTCCCTAGACTCACGACTTTCGATTTGAAGCTCAACGGAAAAACAGAGCACAGACATGGAGATTAGAATTTACCTGCAACCATCCACCGCCGTGCTCGCCGCCGCGTTCCCTGGAGTCCGCAGAGCCGCCTCAGCCTCCTCTCGAGTTCCCTTGCACCGTACACGGCCACCGCACCACCACAAGCTCACACCTCCTCCCTGTTTTCTCTGAAATCCCCGTGGCTCCCAACCGCACAACCACACGACCTCCGCACCTCCCAACCTTCTTACCGTCTCCCTTTCACTCTCTGGACACCCACACACACTCACAACTCACCAGCACCCTCGATCAACCTTCAATTTTTCCTCACCACCTCACTCTGTTTCACTCTGGTTGAAACACACACACGATCACACAATGGCTCACCTAAGTAATTGGAACCGTGCTCACACCAGATCCACCTAGAACCCTCTAGTCCTCCTACACGTGTCACCATCCAATCCATGCACTCCCACATGGTCCAATCCCAGCCATCCATCTGTTCTCTCTCTGCACAAATTCCAGAACACAAAAGACCAAACTGCCCCTCCTTTTTACTCAATTTTACGGTTATGCCACTACCTTTCTAGACCCATATATCACACACCGTAAGTCCGATGAATACGTGCCGCCTGTCATCGAACTCAGGACGACGAGATCTACCTAACCATCTTTGGTCAACGTACCAAAACTCGTCCGTATGAAAAGTCAACTTTTCCCCCTATTTAACCAAAATTACGATAATGCCCTCAACCTTCCGAACAGCACAACTTCCTCCTCGGATGTCGGAATCGAGCGTACCACATGTCTATGGATTCGTGACGTCCTAAACTACGTCCTGGTCACTGGTCAATACCCAATTGACCATCCAAACGAGAAGTCAACTCTTTGCCCGAACTAGGGGCAAAATCGTCATCTTACCCTATCGATCCAAAAATCACCAGCTAAGTACTACTTAAGCTCGCTAATCCCATCTTAATCACTCTCCTAATCCCGATTCTCAGGACGGGTTGTTACAATCCACCCTCCTTAAAAGAATTTCGTCCCCGAAATTCCACAGCTAGTTCCCGACACCTAGGTCAACAAGAACCTCTCCTGGGTTTTTTGTCTATCATCTCCACCTTGGGTATTTCACACCAGTCCCCACTATCTGTACACCAAGGAAAATTATAGGAACGTAAAGAAACAAAGGTAGGGTAGAGAGTTCAAAGAATACATCCTTACATACCACCACCTACCTTTTTCGGAACCAACCCACATCCAATCTAGTCCAGAGGGAAGCCTACCTATCGGTTTACTCCCTTACACACCTTAGTTCGACCACTATCGGAGTAAATCTACAAAGTCCTAAAGGCAATCTCTAGCTTGTGGGTTCTCTCCTTCAATAACCTCATATCGATCAGTTATAGTCACTCCTTTCCAATTCCTTCCGTCATCCTTCCACGGAACTCACGAGGGTCCCTGACCATCCCTGCGACCTAAATCCCACCGATGGTCAACCTGTCCATACCAGTCTAGCCCAAATCATTATGAAGCCTAGGCTCTACTCTAATCAATCAACGACATCCTACCCAAACATCCACCACCTCGGCTACACCTAACAACACCATATCCAATCTGGTCGTAAATCGGCCCAAACCACAAGGACCACTCAACCTTACTGATCAAAGGTCACCAAGCCAAAACCACCTAGCCCAACCGGTCACCCATAATCGGCCTCCTTGGCCCCGTATCTCACGAACTCCACAAGCTACTCTCGGGCCCCTCAGGCCGACCAGCCTACTCATCCGTAGCTCACCGGCTACTTTCCAGGTTACTTCTACCAGTGCCAACACACCAACGTTCCGGTCTTAAACCGACGTACATCTTACCTCGCATCGCGTACCGAGCGACTAACACCCTCAAACGCTGCTATCGCTATCGTATCCAGGTTACTGACGGGCTGTTCCACCTCGAGACATCACATCCACAGTAGTTCCACACCACCCCAGTCGCCGAACCAACGACGCTGGAAACCAAACCTCACGCAGAACCCTCAAAACCTCGCTCTGATACCAATTGTCAGGGCCCACCCCTAATCCCCCGGGATTAAGGGTTAAACCCCGCTCCCGTCTAACTTACGCATGACACAAGGGAAAAACTAACGTCTAACCTCCGTGTGACACGTAAATCAGACAAGGGAGTTTCGACCCGACCGTCCAAAAACTTCCGAACTTCCCAGAGTGCACAGAGTCTACTGTGGATCGTACGCGTGATGTCTTCATCTCTCTCGCCCAACAGCCCGCACCGCAACAACCTGGAGGGTATCGAAAACACGAAAAGACTGTGAGTGGACAAAAATAAAGTTTAAGTTCAAAACAGTTACCAGAAAACACAAACATCTATACCCTTCGTGTAAAAACCAATGCATGCATATCAATTTACGTCACAAAACAATATACGAAAATCAAACACATTTTCTTTTTTTCCAATCCCGGGCCTCAGCCCAAAACCACCGAAAACCATTGCATCCGGGCCACTGCCCAAAACATCAGCATCAAGTCTTAGTGAAACCCAAAACACATTTAAGCCACATTCTCATCCATCGAACCTGCTGGATCTATCCGAGTCTTTAAACTACCGAGTCTTTAAACTCAATCCAGGCCTCAATCAAATCCGAATCATTAGACTCCCGAGTCTTTAAACTCAATAGGCCTACGGGGGAAATATCAATATATCCGAGTCTTTAAACTCCCGAGTCTTTAAACTCAATCCGGGCCCGTCCCCCGTCAAATCAATATCCGGGTCTTTAAACCCAATATCCAGATCCAGCAAATCCAATCCAAAACCATTTGAAAACCATTTTCCATTTCCATATCCGAACCCGAATCCGAAATCACTGGTCCGATGCCCTTCCGGCATCCCGAACCGTCATTCCGAATCCAGACCCAGAACTCATTCCCTTCTCATTTCCCGGTCTGAGTCCGCAACTATCATTCCGTAAGCTAGCATCCGGAATAACCATTCCGAACCCAAACCCGAAATCCACTTCAAGTCCTGAATCGAATCCCGAATCGTCACCCAGAATTCTGATTCCGAAACCCGAAATCTCATTTCCGAAAACACCTTTGAACTGGGCCTCAAGACCGAAAATACTTTCCAAAATCCTTTTTCTTTCCTTGAAATCCAACCATCTTTCAAATCCAGAAATTAGCCATTAAAACTAGGTTCAAATCACGAGAGTTATCAAAATCTCGTAAAATGTGAAAATCGTCATTTTCCTCGAAAAACGTGCAAAAACCATAAACCATCACAATCACAATCAAATCATAGCATCAAATATAGAAAACATATAAAACATATATGCATGCATCAAGAGTTAGAAAGCAAAGTCCACTCACAGACCATTCCGACGTCGCCTCGATACGCGCACTTACGCCGTTCCCGGCCAGTCTGTTATCCTCGAATTCCCGAACCTGTCCAAAACCCATAACGAGGTTACTAACTATTTCACAAGAGTCCCACTCAATTCCCATACCTTTCCCGAACTTCTACAAATACTTTTAACGGAACCCTAGACCTTCGGCCCTGCAAAACTAACCCGAAACAACGTCCGAAGAACCCGAAACCAATTCCAATGGACTCGTCACAACTCCTGGACCAAAAACCATGTTGACCACTTCCCCCAAAACTGCCGCACGCGCCCCCACGCGCCGCCCAAAGTGGCTGCGCGTGGCCCTCACGCGCCAGCTACAGTACCACCGTCAACCTCGCGTCGAACCGGTTCACACCAGTGCTGCAACTCGGACCGGCGAGACCTGTTCTCTACCGTCCGGCCACCATTTCACCTCCTTTCTTCACCAGTCTCATCGTCCAGGCCTACCCTATCGATTCCCCAACTCCTCTAACCTCGACACTGTCCCTAGCTCGTCGACTGAAGCTCGAAACCAGACGGCCCAATAGCCCCTGTTTCACGATTCAGCCATTCCGATCACCACCCGTCACGGTGACTGTCCCAAACTCTTCCTAGGGCCTCACTGAATCTAAACCAACCCTCCTAGACCTTCGACTCAGCCCCTACCTTCACGATTCGCTGTTTGAAACTCACGGCCAAAACAGAGCACACAAGCACACTCCGTCGTGTTAACCTCCACCGTGCACCTCCCGTCACGGCAGCTCAACCAAACGACGCCCTGGACTCAACTGAACTCCTTAGACTCCCCTAGACTCTTCGATTCACTCCCTAGACTCACGACTTTCGATTTGAAGCTCAACGGAAAAACAGAGCACAGACATGGAGATTAGAATTTACCTGCAACCATCCACCGCCGTGCTCGCCGCCGAGTTCCCTGGAGTTCGCAGAGCTGCCTCAGCCTCCTCTCGAGTTCCCTTGCACCGTACACGGCCACCGCACCACCACAAGCTCACACCTCCTCCCTGTTTTCTCTGAAATCCCCGTGGCTCCCAACCGCACAACCACACGACCTCCGCACCTCCCAACCTTCTTACCGTCTCCCTTTCACTCTCTGGACACCCACACACACTCACAACTCACCAGCACCCTCGATCAACCTTCAATTTTTCCTCACCGCCTCACTCTGTTTCACTCTGGTTGAAACACACACACGATCACACACGGGCTCACCTAAGTAATTGGAACCGTGCTCACACCAGATCCACCCAGAACCCTCTAGTCCCCCTACACGTGTCACCATCCAATCCATGCACTCCCACATGGTCCAATCCCAGCCGTCCATCTGTTCTCTCTCTGCACAAATTCCAGAACACAAAAGACCAAACTGCCCCTCCTTTTTACTCAATTTTACGGTTATGCCACTACCTTTCTAGACCCATATCTCACACATCGTAAGTCCGATGAATACGTGCCGCCTGTCATCGAACTCAGGACGATGAGATCTACCTAACCATCCTTGGTCAACGTACTAAAACTCGTCCGTATGAAAAGTCAACTTTTCCCCCTATTTAACCAAATTACGATAATGCCCTCAACCTTCCGAGCAGCACAACTTCCTCCTCGGATGTCGGAATCGAGCGTACCACATGTCTATGGATTCGTGACGTCCTAAACTACGTCCTGGTCACCGGTCAATACCCAATTGACCATCCGAAAGAGAAGTCAACTCTTTGCCCGAACTAGGGGCAAAATCGTCATCTTACCCTGTCGATCCAAAAATCTCCAGCTAAGTACTACTTAAGCTCGCTAATCCCATCTTAATCACTCTCCTAATCCCGATTCTCAGGACGGGTTGTTACATTTGGCACGTTTTACGAGAAAGGCTTGATTACTGATTATGATGCCATGATTTGGGGTTTTCAAACGATAAGTGATTTTAATGATAAGAAATGGATTTAAGACATGATTTGATAATCGAGGTTTTCGGTTTTAGAATCGAATTTCGGGAAAGCGAGATTTGGTTTTAGAGTTGGAAAGTGGATTCCGGATTTGGGTTCGGAATGACGGTTCGGGATGCTGGAAGGGCATCGGACCGGTGATTTCGGATTCGGGTTTGGATGTGGATGTGGAAATGATTTTCAACTGGTTTTGGATTGGATTTGCTGGATCTGGTTATTGGGTTTAAAGACCCGGATTCTGATTAACGGGGGACGGGCCCGGATTGAGTTTAAAGACTCGGGAGTTTAAAGACTCGGATATATTGATATTTCCCCCGTAGGCCTGTTGAGTTTAAAGACTCGGGAGTTTAAAGACTCAGATATTATTGAGGCCTGGATTGAGTTTAAAGACTCAGATAGGTCCAGCAGGTTTGATCGGAAAATGATGATTTGATTATTCACGATTCATGATACGGTTTTATGATGTTTATGATATGATTTCTATAACTGTTTTATAGTGTTTCTGTTTCTTATGATGTGATTTATGGTGATTTGGTTTATAACTATTTTATGAACTGGGTTATGCATGTGGTTTCAAAACGGAGGGTGAAACTTGGTTTGTATTAAAATGGTTTTAGAACTTTTCTTTTATTAATGGTCCACTCACACCTTCTGTTTTAAATTGCCCTCCAGGTTGTGGAGCTAGCGTGGGGTTCCAGCGTCGAGGCAACGTCTGAAGCATAGAAGTCACGTGAGGGATCCCAGAGTGTTTAAGTTTCCTTCCGCGTGCGTGTAATTATATATCGGTTTTTATTTCTTGTATGTAATACTATACTCTGTAAACTTGACTTCGGGATTTATTGAGTTCTTTCTCCTGCGTCTGAATGTGTTGTGTCGGGGTGTCAGACGGGAGCAGGATTTACCTCGGTTTTCGAGGTGAAACTGGGGTGGGTCCTGACAGTGTATGTGTTCGAAGAGAGAAACAGAGGGTGTGACTGAGAGGGGAAATCGATCCGGTGAGGGAAATGTGTGTGTGTGTGTGTGTGTGTGTGTGTGTGTGTGTGTGTGTGTGTGTGTGTGTGTGTGTGTGTGTGTGTGTGTGTGTGTGTGTGTGTGTGTGTGTGTGTGTGTGTGTGTGTGTGTGTGTGTGTGTGTGTGTGTGTGTGTGTGTGTGTGTGTGTGTGTGTGTGTGTGTTGGTGAGTGAAAAAGTGAGAGGAGAGATTCAGTGAGGATTGGTGAGTGTTTTGAGTGTAATTCGGTGTTAGGAAATCGGTGGTGTACAGGGTGAGTTCACGAATAAAACCAGAAAAACAGGGAGAACCGAGGGAGTTCGCGGTGGTGTGACCGTGTGTTGAACCCATTGGACTAGAGAGAAGGCTAGAACGGCTATGTGGACTCCAGGGAGTGCGACAGTGTGCACGGCGGCGATCGACAGCAGGTAATTTTTCACCCCCGTTCAGTTGCTCTGTTTTTCCGTTAAGTCCAAATCGTGAGTCGTGGGTTTTGAGTTCGAGTCGAGGGGACTGGTAGGTGCTAAATGGTTCCCTAGGTCCCTAGGAAGCTGCTGGTTGTGCAGCTGTGACGGGGGAGTAGGTGTTTGGACAGATCGTGAAACAGGGGTGGTTCGGGTTTTTGGTTCGAGTTTGAGTCGACGAGTTAAGGATGATGTCGAGGTGTTAGAGTAAGGGGATGAGTTCCTTAGGACGGGACGATGAAGATGGTGAAGAGAGGAGCAGTTTTGGTGCAGGCACGGCGGAGAACCGGTCACGCCGGTTCGAGTTGCAGGGACTGGTTCGAACCGGGTCGACCAGAGGTTGCTGGTGACACTGTAGCTGGAGCGTGAGGGCCACGCGCAGCCACTTTGGGCAGCGCATGGGGGCACGTGCGGTGGTTTCCGGCGAAGATTCCAACTACGTTTTTGTTCTAAATGTTATAACAGATCCATTAGGATAGGTTTCGGGTTAATCGGACATCGATTCGAGTTAGTTCTGAGGGATCGAAGGTTTAGGGTCCCGTTTAAAGTATGTTTAGAAGTTCGGGAAAATTATGGGATTTGAGTAGGACTTTGGTGAAGTAGTTAGTAACTTCGTTATGGACTCTGTACAGGTTCGGGAAAGCCGAGGGTAGCGGAATGGCCGGGAACGGCGTAAGTGCGTGCGTATTGAGGCGACGTCGAAATGGTCTGTGAGTGGACTTTGCTTTCTAACTCTTGATGCATGCATATATGTTTTTATATGTTTTCTATACTTGATTCTATGCTTTGATTTATGATTGTGATGGTTTACGTGTCAGGACCCACCCCGGTTTCACCCCGAAACCCGAGGTAAATCCCGCTCCCGTCTGACTCCCCGACGCAAAACTCAAGTAAAACTCACTCACATACTATCCAGTCAAACGCAGGAGTAATTAGACACAATGTCCCGAAGGTAGCATTTACAGAACATAGTACGAACATACAAATAAAACCGATAACTACACGCACGCAGAAGCCTTTACTCTACTCTGGGAACCCTCACGTCACTTCTATGCCTCAGACTCTGCCTCGACGTCAAGACCCCGCGCTCGCTCCACAACCTGGAGGGCAATTTAAAACAGAAAATGTGAGTGGACCAGAAAGTACAGAAGTTCAAAAACCATTTTATAAGAAAACCGAGTTTTACCCTCCGTTTTGAAACCACATGCATAACCAGCAGTTATAAACACATTTATAAAATAATCATTATAAACATCATAAGAAACAGAAACACTATAAAATACCATAAGAAACCATAGCATGGGTATCAGAAACCGTATCAAGACCATAATCACCAAATCGTCATTTTCCCCGATCAAACCTGCTGGATCTATCCGAGTCTTTAAACTCCCGAGTCTTTAAACTCAATCCAGGCCTTAATCATATCCGAGTCTTTAAACTCCCGAGTCTTTAAACTCAAGGCCTACGGGGGAAAATCAATATATATATCCGAGTCTTTAAACTCCCGAGTCTTTAAACTCAATCCGGGTCTTTAAACCCAATCCGGCCGGTCCCCCGTCACATATATCCGGGTCTTTAAACCCAATATCCAGATCCAGCAAATCCAATCCCAAAATCATTTAAAAACCACTTACCAAATCCACATCCAAACCCGAATCCGAAATCACTGGTCTGATGCCCTTCCGGCATCCAGAACCGTCATTCCGAACCCAAATCCGGAGTCCACTTTCCAACTTTGCACCAAAGTCCAATGGTCAATTTCGATTTCAAAACCAAAACCTTGATTCTCAAAAGCATGTTCCAAAATCCCTTGAAATCCCAAAAACATTTCCAAATTTACCCTTTTCTCGAAAAGCGTGCCAAAACCGTCTTTTTCTCGAAAAACGTGTAATAATGCAAAACCAACCAAACATATTCGATAAACATAAAATCATGATTAAAACCATAAAACCATTATAGAAAGCAGTTATGCATGTTCAAGTTTAGAGAAGGGGTCCACTCACAGTACTGAGCCCTACTCGCGTCCCGAACGTCCAGCCCGTTCCTCGGCTTCCTCGGGAAATCCCGATCCTGTCAAACACCGTCAAATTACGTCACTAATACGTCTACCAACACTCTCCTAAATGCCCTCAAAAATCCCCGGACCGAAGACTTAAAACCCCGGAACCCTACACATTCACCCTCACGGAACTATACTCAAATGACTTCCGATTGACTCGAAACCAACTCCATCGAACTCACAACAACTCCTAGACCAAAAGTCATGTTGACCGTTTCTCCCAGAACCGCCGCACGCGCCCCCACGCGCCGCCCAAAGTGGCTGCGCGTGGCCCCACGCGCCAGCTACAGTGCCACCGTCAACCTCGCGTAAACCGGGCTCGACACAGTGCCTGCTGTTTGAACCGGCGAGAGCGGTTCACCGCCGTGCCTGCACCATTTTCCTCCCTCTCTTCACCATCCTCTTCGTCCAATCCTAAGCAATCCAGTTCCCTCACTCAAACACCTCAACACTGTCCCTAACCTGTCGACTCGAGCTCGAACAAAACCTGTACCAGTCCCCTGTTTCCTTCTCCGGCCACCCAGGTTTTCCCCCGTCACGGTGGCTACCCAAAACGCTTCCTAGGACTGTCCTAAACCTCACCCAACTCACCAAGACCGTCGACTCTCACCCAAAATCCACGACTTTCAAACTGAACAAAATGGATAAAACAGAGCACATAGGGTACTCTCCGTCGTCTGGGCTCCGCCGTTCATTCCTCCGTCACGGCAGCACAACCAGCAGCTACCTAGGACTCAACTGAGTCCCCTAGACTTCACTAGACTCCTCGATTCAACCCCTAACGCTACAACTCTCAACTTGAAACTCGACGGCAAAACAGAGCACGAAGAAAAAGTATGAAGTTTACCTGCTTCCAGGCGTCGTCGTGAGCTCAGCCGTGAGGCAATAGCTTCTCCCGTCCACCGCCAGCCTCTGAACACCTCCACGAGTCCAATTGCACCAACACACGGCCGCACCACCACCACAATCGTCCAAGTCCTCTCTGTTTTCTCTGAAAACCGACTGCCCCGTCCACCGTGTTCTTGCACGATTTCTCTCCCCCAAACATTCACCAGTTCACTCTTCCACCCTCTGATCACTCCTCACTTACCAAAACCCACTAACACTCACCATCGTCTCTCAATTTCTCTCAATTCCTCCCTCTGTTTCTGTCTGGGTCGAACAACACACACGGCACGGTTGCACCCCAAATAATTGGACCGTGCACTCACTAGAACCAACCAGACCTCCTACACGTGTCACCAATCCCTCAACTCCTCTCCCAAGTGGCTCAATCTCAACCCTCTATCTTCCCTCTCTGTGCACAAATCCCCAGACAACCAAAAGACCAAAATGCCCTTCTGTTTTACCCAAAATTACAACTTTACCACTACCTTTCTAGACCTGTAACTCCCACATCGTACGTCCGATGAATACGTGCCACCTGTCATCGAACTCGGGACGACGAGATCTATCTAACGGTCTTAGGTCAACTTACCAAAACCAGTTCGTATAAAAAGTCAACGTTTCCCCCCTAATTTTCCAAATTACGGTTATGCCCTCAATCTTCCGAACATCACAACTTCCTCCTCGGATGTCGGAATCGGGCGTGCCACCTGCCTAAGGATTCATAACGTCCTCAACTACGTCCTGGTCACTGGTCAACTCCCATTTGACCACCCGAAATAAAAGTCAACATTTCTGCCCGACCTAGGGGCAAAATCGTCATTCTAAGTTCCCGAACCCCTCGGGACCACCTAACCCTTGATTAACCTTACTAATCACACCTTAATCACTCTACTTATCCCAATTCTCGGGACGGGTTGTTACAATCTACCCACCTAAAAAGAATTTCGTCCCCGAAATTCCACAGCTAGTTCCCGACACCTAGGGTCTCCTAAGAAACAACCCCTCCTAGGTTTCCTGTCTATCATCTCCACCTTGGGTATTTCACACCATCCCCAACTACTGCTACCATGGCCAACCCTCTCTTAGTAACAACTGTCTGGTGTACGCAAGGGAAACTCTATGAACAGAAAACAAAGGTATTTTACAATACCTCATATGGAGTACTCGATAGAATTCACAGAGCACATCCGCGCGTACAACCACCGCACCTCCCTCGGCTGCTACGTCGGCCACTAACGGAATAAATCCACAAAGTCCTAAAGGCAAACTCTAGCTTGTGGGTTCTCTCCTTCAATAACCTCATATTGTTCAGTTATAGTCACTCCTAGACTCTACCCCGAAATCCAACAACCAAACCAACAGAACAACCAAAAGTAAAACAAGTACCTGTCCCCACATCTGGTATCGCCTGATCCTCCTGCTGAGTCATCGAGAACACCCGGGCCTGAGATCCCGACGCTCTACCACGTCCCCTCGAACTACTCGTGGCTGTGCCACCACCTCCTCTCGTACCTGCGGTCCCTGACGCTGTACTCTGCCCAGGCTCCGCTGCTCCTCTGCCTATACCACCTTCATGTGGCAACTGTGGACACTCACGTCGAAAATGACCTCGCTCCCCACAGTAGAAACACACATTCCAGCCTGGTCCACTGCTCGGTCTCCCTGTGGACGCTACCGATGTCGCACTCGCTTGCGGAGTCGGCGGTACTCGATAACCCCAAAATCCTGAACTCTGGGCACTACCAGGCCTACCAAAACGATCATCGCCCGACGAGGACGATCCACCGAAGTTACCTCTTTTCGGTGTCCGCTGGCTCGAAGCTCCAGGAATAGATAGTTCCCGGCGTCACACCGGCAAACTAGCCTCAACTCGCACCGCAGCATCCGACAAATCTCGGAGGGTATCAAAAGATCCAGCCGTCACTACGGCTCGAATCTCACCGCGCAAGCCCAACTCAAACCTACGGCATTTCTCGGCTTCAGTGGCCACAAAGGCAGGAGCAAACCGAGACAACATCTGAAACTTCCGTTCATACTCTGCCACTGTCAAATTCCCCTGCTGGAGGTGCAGAAACTCCGCCTCCTTGGCATCCCGGAAAGAACGAGGATAATACTGCTCCAGAAACCGTTCCCTAAACGTCTCCCAGGTCACACTGTGAACATCCCAACCGGACAACACGAGGGTATACCACCACTCGTACGCCGCACCATCCAGTAGAAAGGTAGCCAACAACACTCGCTCCCCCGGCGGACAATGCATCACTGCAAAAATCCGCTCCAGTCTAGTAATCCACCTCTGGGCTTCCTCAGGATCAGCCCCACCACTAAAAGTAGTAGCCCCGAGCCGCTGGGCTCGCTCAATCGTGGCACTCTCCGTCTCTCTGGCTACTTCTTCAGGTTGTGGAGAGGGTCTACGTCTCGGAGGCATCGTCAACCGCACACTGAAAGAGGCATAGAAGTAGTCAAACAACAAAACCACAACCTCACAAACCAACAGACCCAACAAACTCGACAAACCTATGCTCTGATACCAATTGTCAGGACCCACCCCGGTTTCACCCCGAAACCCGAGGTAAATCCCGCTCCCGTCTGACTCCCCGACGCAAAACTCAAGTAAAACTCACTCACATACTATCCAGTCAAACGCAGGAGTAATTAGACACAATGTCCCGAAGGTAGCATTTACAGAACATAGTACGAACATACAAATAAAACCGATAACTACACGCACGCAGAAGCCTTTACTCTACTCTGGGAACCCTCACGTCACTTCTATGCCTCAGACTCTGCCTCGACGTCAAGACCCCGCGCTCGCTCCACAACCTGGAGGGCAATTTAAAACAGAAAATGTGAGTGGACCAGAAAGTACAGAAGTTCAAAAACCATTTTATAAGAAAACCGAGTTTTACCCTCCGTTTTGAAACCACATGCATAACCAGCAGTTATAAACACATTTATAAAATAATCATTATAAACATCATAAGAAACAGAAACACTATAAAATACCATAAGAAACCATAGCATGGGTATCAGAAACCGTATCAAGACCATAATCACCAAATCGTCATTTTCCCCGATCAAACCTGCTGGATCTATCCGAGTCTTTAAACTCCCGAGTCTTTAAACTCAATCCAGGCCTTAATCATATCCGAGTCTTTAAACTCCCGAGTCTTTAAACTCAAGGCCTACGGGGGAAAATCAATATATATATATATATCCGAGTCTTTAAACTCCCGAGTCTTTAAACTCAATCCGGGTCTTTAAACCCAATCCGGCCGGTCCCCCGTCACATATATCCGGGTCTTTAAACCCAATATCCAGATCCAGCAAATCCAATCCCAAAATCATTTAAAAACCACTTACCAAATCCACATCCAAACCCGAATCCGAAATCACTGGTCCGATGCCCTTCCGGCATCCAGAACCGTCATTCCGAACCCAAATCCGGAGTCCACTTTCCAACTTTGCACCAAAGTCCAATGGTCAATTTCGATTTCAAAACCAAAACCTTGATTCTCAAAAGCATGTTCCAAAATCCCTTGAAATCCCAAAAACATTTCCAAATTTACCCTTTTTCTCGAAAAGCGTGCAAAACCGTCTTTTTCTCGAAAAACGTGTAATAATGCAAAACCAACCAAACATATTCGATAAACATAAAATCATGATTAAAACCATAAAACCATTATAGAAAGCAGTTATGCATGTTCAAGTTTAGAGAAGGGGTCCACTCACAGTACTGAGCCCTACTCGCGTCCCGAACGTCCAGCCCGTTCCTCGGCTTCCTCGGGAAATCCCGATCCTGTCAAACACCGTCAAATTACGTCACTAATACGTCTACCAACACTCTCCTAAATGCCCTCAAAAATCCCCGGACCGAAGACTTAAAACCCCGGAACCCTACACATTCACCCTCACGGAACTATACTCAAATGACTTCCGATTGACTCGAAACCAACTCCATCGAACTCACAACAACTCCTAGACCAAAAGTCATGTTGACCGTTTCTCCCAGAACCGCCGCACGCGCCCCCACGCGCCGCCCAAAGTGGCTGCGCGTGGCCCCACGCGCCAGCTACAGTGCCACCGTCAACCTCGCGTAAACCGGGCTCGACACAGTGCCTGCTGTTTGAACCGGCGAGAGCGGTTCACCGCCGTGCCTGCACCATTTTCCTCCCTCTCTTCACCATCCTCTTCGTCCAATCCTAAGCAATCCAGTTCCCTCACTCAAACACCTCAACACTGTCCCTAACCTGTCGACTCGAGCTCGAACAAAACCTGTACCAGTCCCCTGTTTCCTTCTCCGGCCACCCAGGTTTTCCCCCGTCACGGTGGCTACCCAAAACGCTTCCTAGGACTGTCCTAAACCTCACCCAACTCACCAAGACCGTCGACTCTCACCCAAAATCCACGACTTTCAAACTGAACAAAATGGATAAAACAGAGCACATAGGGTACTCTCCGTCGTCTGGGCTCCGCCGTTCATTCCTCCGTCACGGCAGCACAACCAGCAGCTACCTAGGACTCAACTGAGTCCCCTAGACTTCACTAGACTCCTCGATTCAACCCCTAACGCTACAACTCTCAACTTGAAACTCGACGGCAAAACAGAGCACGAAGAAAAAGTATGAAGTTTACCTGCTTCCAGGCGTCGTCGTGAGCTCAGCCGTGAGGCAATAGCTCCTCCCGTCCACCGCCAGCCTCTGAACACCTCCACGAGTCCAATTGCACCAACACACGGCCGCACCACCACCACAATCGTCCAAGTCCTCTCTGTTTTCTCTGAAAACCGACTGCCCCGTCCACCGTGTTCTTGCACGATTTCTCTCCCCCAAACATTCACCAGTTCACTCTTCCACCCTCTGATCACTCCTCACTTACCAAAACCCACTAACACTCACCATCGTCTCTCAATTTCTCTCAATTCCTCCCTCTGTTTCTGTCTGGGTCGAACAACACACACGGCACGGTTGCACCCCAAATAATTGGACCGTGCACTCACTAGAACCAACCAGACCTCCTACACGTGTCACCAATCCCTCAACTCCTCTCCCAAGTGGCTCAATCTCAACCCTCTATCTTCCCTCTCTGTGCACAAATCCCCAGACAACCAAAAGACCAAAATGCCCTTCTGTTTTACCCAAAATTACAACTTTACCACTACCTTTCTAGACCTGTAACTCCCACATCGTACGTCCGATGAATACGTGCCACCTGTCATCGAACTCGGGACGACGAGATCTATCTAACGGTCTTAGGTCAACTTACCAAAACCAGTTCGTATAAAAAGTCAACGTTTCCCCCCTAATTTTCCAAATTACGGTTATGCCCTCAATCTTCCGAACATCACAACTTCCTCCTCGGATGTCGGAATCGGGCGTGCCACCTGCCTAAGGATTCATAACGTCCTCAACTACGTCCTGGTCACTGGTCAACTCCCATTTGACCACCCGAAATAAAAGTCAACATTTCTGCCCGACCTAGGGGCAAAATCGTCATTCTAAGTTCCCGAACCCCTCGGGACCACCTAACCCTTGATTAACCTTACTAATCACACCTTAATCACTCTACTTATCCCAATTCTCGGGACGGGTTGTTACAATCTACCCACCTAAAAAGAATTTCGTCCCCGAAATTCCACAGCTAGTTCCCGACACCTAGGGTCTCCTAAGAAACAACCCCTCCTAGGTTTCCTGTCTATCATCTCCACCTTGGGTATTTCACACCATCCCCAACTACTGCTACCATGGCCAACCCTCTCTTAGTAACAACTGTCTGGTGTACGCAAGGGAAACTCTATGAACAGAAAACAAAGGTATTTTACAATACCTCATATGGAGTACTCGATAGAATTCACAGAGCACATCCGCGCGTACAACCACCGCACCTCCCTCGGCTGCTACGTCGGCCACTAACGGAATAAATCCACAAAGTCCTAAAGGCAAACTCTAGCTTGTGGGTTCTCTCCTTCAATAACCTCATATTGTTCAGTTATAGTCACTCCTAGACTCTACCCCGAAATCCAACAACCAAACCAACAGAACAACCAAAAGTAAAACAAGTACCTGTCCCCACATCTGGTATCGCCTGATCCTCCTGCTGAGTCATCGAGAACACCCGGGCCTGAGATCCCGACGCTCTACCACGTCCCCTCGAACTACTCGTGGCTGTGCCACCACCTCCTCTCGTACCTGCGGTCCCTGACGCTGTACTCTGCCCAGGCTCCGCTGCTCCTCTGCCTATACCACCTTCATGTGGCAACTGTGGACACTCACGTCGAAAATGACCTCGCTCCCCACAGTAGAAACACACATTCCAGCCTGGTCCACTGCTCGGTCTCCCTGTGGACGCTACCGATGTCGCACTCGCTTGCGGAGTCGGCGGTACTCGATAACCCCAAAATCCTGAACTCTGGGCACTACCAGGCCTACCAAAACGATCATCGCCCGACGAGGACGATCCACCGAAGTTACCTCTTTTCGGTGTCCGCTGGCTCGAAGCTCCAGGAATAGATAGTTCCCGGCGTCACACCGGCAAACTAGCCTCAACTCGCACCGCAGCATCCGACAAATCTCGGAGGGTATCAAAAGATCCAGCCGTCACTACGGCTCGAATCTCACCGCGCAAGCCCAACTCAAACCTACGGCATTTCTCGGCTTCAGTGGCCACAAAGGCAGGAGCAAACCGAGACAACATCTGAAACTTCCGTTCATACTCTGCCACTGTCAAATTCCCCTGCTGGAGGTGCAGAAACTCCGCCTCCTTGGCATCCCGGAAAGAACGAGGATAATACTGCTCCAGAAACCGTTCCCTAAACGTCTCCCAGGTCACACTGTGAACATCCCAACCGGACAACACGAGGGTATACCACCACTCGTACGCCGCACCATCCAGTAGAAAGGTAGCCAACAACACTCGCTCCCCCGGCGGACAATGCATCACTGCAAAAATCCGCTCCAGTCTAGTAATCCACCTCTGGGCTTCCTCAGGATCAGCCCCACCACTAAAAGTAGTAGCCCCGAGCCGCTGGGCTCGCTCAATCGTGGCACTCTCCGTCTCTCTGGCTACTTCTTCAGGTTGTGGAGAGGGTCTACGTCTCGGAGGCATCGTCAACCGCACACTGAAAGAGGCATAGAAGTAGTCAAACAACAAAACCACAACCTCACAAACCAACAGACCCAACAAACTCGACAAACCTATGCTCTGATACCAATTGTCAGGACCCACCCCGGTTTCACCCCGAAACCCGAGGTAAATCCCGCTCCCGTCTGACTCCCCGACGCAAAACTCAAGTAAAACTCACTCACATACTATCCAGTCAAACGCAGGAGTAATTAGACACAATGTCCCGAAGGTAGCATTTACAGAACATAGTACGAACATACAAATAAAACCGATAACTACACGCACGCAGAAGCCTTTACTCTACTCTGGGAACCCTCACGTCACTTCTATGCCTCAGACTCTGCCTCGACGTCAAGACCCCGCGCTCGCTCCACAACCTGGAGGGCAATTTAAAACAGAAAATGTGAGTGGACCAGAAAGTACAGAAGTTCAAAAACCATTTTATAAGAAAACCGAGTTTTACCCTCCGTTTTGAAACCACATGCATAACCAGCAGTTATAAACACATTTATAAAATAATCATTATAAACATCATAAGAAACAGAAACACTATAAAATACCATAAGAAACCATAGCATGGGTATCAGAAACCGTATCAAGACCATAATCACCAAATCGTCATTTTCCCCGATCAAACCTGCTGGATCTATCCGAGTCTTTAAACTCCCGAGTCTTTAAACTCAATCCAGGCCTTAATCATATCCGAGTCTTTAAACTCCCGAGTCTTTAAACTCAAGGCCTACGGGGGAAAATCAATATATATATATATCCGAGTCTTTAAACTCCCGAGTCTTTAAACTCAATCCGGGTCTTTAAACCCAATCCGGCCGGTCCCCCGTCACATATATCCGGGTCTTTAAACCCAATATCCAGATCCAGCAAATCCAATCCCAAAATCATTTAAAAACCACTTACCAAATCCACATCCAAACCCGAATCCGAAATCACTGGTCCGATGCCCTTCCGGCATCCAGAACCGTCATTCCGAACCCAAATCCGGAGTCCACTTTCCAACTTTGCACCAAAGTCCAATGGTCAATTTCGATTTCAAAACCAAAACCTTGATTCTCAAAAGCATGTTCCAAAATCCCTTGAAATCCCAAAAACATTTCCAAATTTACCCTTTTCTCGAAAAGCGTGCCAAAACCGTCTTTTTCTCGAAAAACGTGTAATAATGCAAAACCAACCAAACATATTCGATAAACATAAAATCATGATTAAAACCATAAAACCATTATAGAAAGCAGTTATGCATGTTCAAGTTTAGAGAAGGGGTCCACTCACAGTACTGAGCCCTACTCGCGTCCCGAACGTCCAGCCCGTTCCTCGGCTTCCTCGGGAAATCCCGATCCTGTCAAACACCGTCAAATTACGTCACTAATACGTCTACCAACACTCTCCTAAATGCCCTCAAAAATCCCCGGACCGAAGACTTAAAACCCCGGAACCCTACACATTCACCCTCACGGAACTATACTCAAATGACTTCCGATTGACTCGAAACCAACTCCATCGAACTCACAACAACTCCTAGACCAAAAGTCATGTTGACCGTTTCTCCCAGAACCGCCGCACGCGCCCCCACGCGCCGCCCAAAGTGGCTGCGCGTGGCCCCACGCGCCAGCTACAGTGCCACCGTCAACCTCGCGTAAACCGGGCTCGACACAGTGCCTGCTGTTTGAACCGGCGAGAGCGGTTCACCGCCGTGCCTGCACCATTTTCCTCCCTCTCTTCACCATCCTCTTCGTCCAATCCTAAGCAATCCAGTTCCCTCACTCAAACACCTCAACACTGTCCCTAACCTGTCGACTCGAGCTCGAACAAAACCTGTACCAGTCCCCTGTTTCCTTCTCCGGCCACCCAGGTTTTCCCCCGTCACGGTGGCTACCCAAAACGCTTCCTAGGACTGTCCTAAACCTCACCCAACTCACCAAGACCGTCGACTCTCACCCAAAATCCACGACTTTCAAACTGAACAAAATGGATAAAACAGAGCACATAGGGTACTCTCCGTCGTCTGGGCTCCGCCGTTCATTCCTCCGTCACGGCAGCACAACCAGCAGCTACCTAGGACTCAACTGAGTCCCCTAGACTTCACTAGACTCCTCGATTCAACCCCTAACGCTACAACTCTCAACTTGAAACTCGACGGCAAAACAGAGCACGAAGAAAAAGTATGAAGTTTACCTGCTTCCAGGCGTCGTCGTGAGCTCAGCCGTGAGGCAATAGCTCCTCCCGTCCACCGCCAGCCTCTGAACACCTCCACGAGTCCAATTGCACCAACACACGGCCGCACCACCACCACAATCGTCCAAGTCCTCTCTGTTTTCTCTGAAAACCGACTGCCCCGTCCACCGTGTTCTTGCACGATTTCTCTCCCCCAAACATTCACCAGTTCACTCTTCCACCCTCTGATCACTCCTCACTTACCAAAACCCACTAACACTCACCATCGTCTCTCAATTTCTCTCAATTCCTCCCTCTGTTTCTGTCTGGGTCGAACAACACACACGGCACGGTTGCACCCCAAATAATTGGACCGTGCACTCACTAGAACCAACCAGACCTCCTACACGTGTCACCAATCCCTCAACTCCTCTCCCAAGTGGCTCAATCTCAACCCTCTATCTTCCCTCTCTGTGCACAAATCCCCAGACAACCAAAAGACCAAAATGCCCTTCTGTTTTACCCAAAATTACAACTTTACCACTACCTTTCTAGACCTGTAACTCCCACATCGTACGTCCGATGAATACGTGCCACCTGTCATCGAACTCGGGACGACGAGATCTATCTAACGGTCTTAGGTCAACTTACCAAAACCAGTTCGTATAAAAAGTCAACGTTTCCCCCCTAATTTTCCAAATTACGGTTATGCCCTCAATCTTCCGAACATCACAACTTCCTCCTCGGATGTCGGAATCGGGCGTGCCACCTGCCTAAGGATTCATAACGTCCTCAACTACGTCCTGGTCACTGGTCAACTCCCATTTGACCACCCGAAATAAAAGTCAACATTTCTGCCCGACCTAGGGGCAAAATCGTCATTCTAAGTTCCCGAACCCCTCGGGACCACCTAACCCTTGATTAACCTTACTAATCACACCTTAATCACTCTACTTATCCCAATTCTCGGGACGGGTTGTTACAATCTACCCACCTAAAAAGAATTTCGTCCCCGAAATTCCACAGCTAGTTCCCGACACCTAGGGTCTCCTAAGAAACAACCCCTCCTAGGTTTCCTGTCTATCATCTCCACCTTGGGTATTTCACACCATCCCCAACTACTGCTACCATGGCCAACCCTCTCTTAGTAACAACTGTCTGGTGTACGCAAGGGAAACTCTATGAACAGAAAACAAAGGTATTTTACAATACCTCATATGGAGTACTCGATAGAATTCACAGAGCACATCCGCGCGTACAACCACCGCACCTCCCTCGGCTGCTACGTCGGCCACTAACGGAATAAATCCACAAAGTCCTAAAGGCAAACTCTAGCTTGTGGGTTCTCTCCTTCAATAACCTCATATTGTTCAGTTATAGTCACTCCTAGACTCTACCCCGAAATCCAACAACCAAACCAACAGAACAACCAAAAGTAAAACAAGTACCTGTCCCCACATCTGGTATCGCCTGATCCTCCTGCTGAGTCATCGAGAACACCCGGGCCTGAGATCCCGACGCTCTACCACGTCCCCTCGAACTACTCGTGGCTGTGCCACCACCTCCTCTCGTACCTGCGGTCCCTGACGCTGTACTCTGCCCAGGCTCCGCTGCTCCTCTGCCTATACCACCTTCATGTGGCAACTGTGGACACTCACGTCGAAAATGACCTCGCTCCCCACAGTAGAAACACACATTCCAGCCTGGTCCACTGCTCGGTCTCCCTGTGGACGCTACCGATGTCGCACTCGCTTGCGGAGTCGGCGGTACTCGATAACCCCAAAATCCTGAACTCTGGGCACTACCAGGCCTACCAAAACGATCATCGCCCGACGAGGACGATCCACCGAAGTTACCTCTTTTCGGTGTCCGCTGGCTCGAAGCTCCAGGAATAGATAGTTCCCGGCGTCACACCGGCAAACTAGCCTCAACTCGCACCGCAGCATCCGACAAATCTCGGAGGGTATCAAAAGATCCAGCCGTCACTACGGCTCGAATCTCACCGCGCAAGCCCAACTCAAACCTACGGCATTTCTCGGCTTCAGTGGCCACAAAGGCAGGAGCAAACCGAGACAACATCTGAAACTTCCGTTCATACTCTGCCACTGTCAAATTCCCCTGCTGGAGGTGCAGAAACTCCGCCTCCTTGGCATCCCGGAAAGAACGAGGATAATACTGCTCCAGAAACCGTTCCCTAAACGTCTCCCAGGTCACACTGTGAACATCCCAACCGGACAACACGAGGGTATACCACCACTCGTACGCCGCACCATCCAGTAGAAAGGTAGCCAACAACACTCGCTCCCCCGGCGGACAATGCATCACTGCAAAAATCCGCTCCAGTCTAGTAATCCACCTCTGGGCTTCCTCAGGATCAGCCCCACCACTAAAAGTAGTAGCCCCGAGCCGCTGGGCTCGCTCAATCGTGGCACTCTCCGTCTCTCTGGCTACTTCTTCAGGTTGTGGAGAGGGTCTACGTCTCGGAGGCATCGTCAACCGCACACTGAAAGAGGCATAGAAGTAGTCAAACAACAAAAACCACAACCTCACAAACCAACAGACCCAACAAACTCGACAAACCTATGCTCTGATACCAATTGTCAGGACCCACCCCGGTTTCACCCCGAAACCCGAGGTAAATCCCGCTCCCGTCTGACTCCCCGACGCAAAACTCAAGTAAAACTCACTCACATACTATCCAGTCAAACGCAGGAGTAATTAGACACAATGTCCCGAAGGTAGCATTTACAGAACATAGTACGAACATACAAATAAAACCGATAACTACACGCACGCAGAAGCCTTTACTCTACTCTGGGAACCCTCACGTCACTTCTATGCCTCAGACTCTGCCTCGACGTCAAGACCCCGCGCTCGCTCCACAACCTGGAGGGCAATTTAAAACAGAAAATGTGAGTGGACCAGAAAGTACAGAAGTTCAAAAACCATTTTATAAGAAAACCGAGTTTTACCCTCCGTTTTGAAACCACATGCATAACCAGCAGTTATAAACACATTTATAAAATAATCATTATAAACATCATAAGAAACAGAAACACTATAAAATACCATAAGAAACCATAGCATGGGTATCAGAAACCGTATCAAGACCATAATCACCAAATCGTCATTTTCCCCGATCAAACCTGCTGGATCTATCCGAGTCTTTAAACTCCCGAGTCTTTAAACTCAATCCAGGCCTTAATCATATCCGAGTCTTTAAACTCCCGAGTCTTTAAACTCAAGGCCTACGGGGGAAAATCAATATATATATCCGAGTCTTTAAACTCCCGAGTCTTTAAACTCAATCCGGGTCTTTAAACCCAATCCGGCCGGTCCCCCGTCACATATATCCGGGTCTTTAAACCCAATATCCAGATCCAGCAAATCCAATCCCAAAATCATTTAAAAACCACTTACCAAATCCACATCCAAACCCGAATCCGAAATCACTGGTCCGATGCCCTTCCGGCATCCAGAACCGTCATTCCGAACCCAAATCCGGAGTCCACTTTCCAACTTTGCACCAAAGTCCAATGGTCAATTTCGATTTCAAAACCAAAACCTTGATTCTCAAAAGCATGTTCCAAAATCCCTTAAAATCCCAAAAACATTTCCAAATTTACCCTTTTCTCGAAAAGCGTGCCAAAACCGTCTTTTTCTCGAAAAACGTGTAATAATGCAAAACCAACCAAACATATTCGATAAACATAAAATCATGATTAAAACCATAAAACCATTATAGAAAGCAGTTATGCATGTTCAAGTTTAGAGAAGGGGTCCACTCACAGTACTGAGCCCTACTCGCGTCCCGAACGTCCAGCCCGTTCCTCGGCTTCCTCGGGAAATCCCGATCCTGTCAAACACCGTCAAATTACGTCACTAATACGTCTACCAACACTCTCCTAAATGCCCTCAAAAATCCCCGGACCGAAGACTTAAAACCCCGGAACCCTACACATTCACCCTCACGGAACTATACTCAAATGACTTCCGATTGACTCGAAACCAACTCCATCGAACTCACAACAACTCCTAGACCAAAAGTCATGTTGACCGTTTCTCCCAGAACCGCCGCACGCGCCCCCACGCGCCGCCCAAAGTGGCTGTGCGTGGCCCCACGCGCCAGCTACAGTGCCACCGTCAACCTCGCGTAAACCGGGCTCGACACAGTGCCTGCTGTTTGAACCGGCGAGAGCGGTTCACCGCCGTGCCTGCACCATTTTCCTCCCTCTCTTCACCATCCTCTTCGTCCAATCCTAAGCAATCCAGTTCCCTCACTCAAACACCTCAACACTGTCCCTAACCTGTCGACTCGAGCTCGAACAAAACCTGTACCAGTCCCCTGTTTCCTTCTCCGGCCACCCAGGTTTTCCCCCGTCACGGTGGCTACCCAAAACGCTTCCTAGGACTGTCCTAAACCTCACCCAACTCACCAAGACCGTCGACTCTCACCCAAAATCCACGACTTTCAAACTGAACAAAATGGATAAAACAGAGCACATAGGGTACTCTCCGTCGTCTGGGCTCCGCCGTTCATTCCTCCGTCACGGCAGCACAACCAGCAGCTACCTAGGACTCAACTGAGTCCCCTAGACTTCACTAGACTCCTCGATTCAACCCCTAACGCTACAACTCTCAACTTGAAACTCGACGGCAAAACAGAGCACGAAGAAAAAGTATGAAGTTTACCTGCTTCCAGGCGTCGTCGTGAGCTCAGCCGTGAGGCAATAGCTCCTCCCGTCCACCGCCAGCCTCTGGACACCTCCACGAGTCCAATTGCACCAACACACGGCCGCACCACCACCACAATCGTCCAAGTCCTCTCTGTTTTCTCTGAAAACCGACTGCCCCGTCCACCGTGTTCTTGCACGATTTCTCTCCCCCAAACATTCACCAGTTCACTCTTCCACCCTCTGATCACTCCTCACTTACCAAAACCCACTAACACTCACCATCGTCTCTCAATTTCTCTCAATTCCTCCCTCTGTTTCTGTCTGGGTCGAACAACACACACGGCACGGTTGCACCCCAAATAATTGGACCGTGCACTCACTAGAACCAACCAGACCTCCTACACGTGTCACCAATCCCTCAACTCCTCTCCCAAGTGGCTCAATCTCAACCCTCTATCTTCCCTCTCTGTGCACAAATCCCCAGACAACCAAAAGACCAAAATGCCCTTCTGTTTTACCCAAAATTACAACTTTACCACTACCTTTCTAGACCTGTAACTCCCACATCGTACGTCCGATGAATACGTGCCACCTGTCATCGAACTCGGGACGACGAGATCTATCTAACGGTCTTAGGTCAACTTACCAAAACCAGTTCGTATAAAAAGTCAACGTTTCCCCCCTAATTTTCCAAATTACGGTTATGCCCTCAATCTTCCGAACATCACAACTTCCTCCTCGGATGTCGGAATCGGGCGTGCCACCTGCCTAAGGATTCATAACGTCCTCAACTACGTCCTGGTCACTGGTCAACTCCCATTTGACCACCCGAAATAAAAGTCAACATTTCTGCCCGACCCAGGGGCAAAATCGTCATTCTAAGTTCCCGGACCCCTCGGGACCACCTAACCCTTGATTAACCTTACTAATCACACCTTAATCACTCTACTTATCCCAATTCTCGGGACGGGTTGTTACATTACGGTTTGTGCACGTTTTTCGAGGAAAGGACGATTTTCACGTTTTACGAGGTTTTGATAACTATCGTGATTTGAACCTGGTTTTAACGGTTGATTTCGGGATTTGAAATATGAATGGATTTCAAGGAAAGTAAAAGGATTTTGAAAAGTATTTTCGGGCTTGAGCCCCAGTTCAAAGGTGTTTTCGGAAACGTGATTTCGGGTTTCGGAATCGGAATTCCGGGTGACGATTCGGAATTCGATTCGGGACTTGAAGTGGATTTCAGGTTTGGGTTCAGAATGATTATTCCGGATGCTAGCTTACGGAATGATGGTTGCGGATTCGGATCTGGAAATGAGATGGATATGATTCTGGAAATGGATTCGGAAATGGTTTTCAAATGGTTTTGATTGGATTTGCTGGATCTGGTTATTGGGTTTAAAGACCCAGATTATATTTGACGGGGGACAAGCCCGGATTGAGTTTAAAGACTCGGATATATTGATATTTCCCCCGTAGGCCTGTTGAGTTTAAAGACTCGGGAGTTTAAAGACTCGGATATTATTGAGGCCTGGATTGAGTTTAAAGACTCGGATAGATCCAGTAGGTTCGATGGATGAGAATGTGGCTTTAAAGGTGTTTTGGGTTTTCACTGAGACTTGATGATGATGTTTTGGGCAGTGGCCCGGATGAAAGGTTTTTCGATTGTTTTGGGCTGAGGACCGGGATTTGAGGAAAAGGAAAATTGTGTTTGGTTTTTCTTACATGGTTTTATGACATGGAATTGATATGCATGCATTGGTTTTTACGCGGAGGGTATAAATGTATGTGTTTTCTGATAACTGTTTTTGAACTTCTTTATTTTCGTCCACTCACAGTCTTTTCGTGTTTTTGATACCCTCCAGGTTGTTGCGGTGCGGGCTGTTGGTCAAGAGAGCTGAAGACATCACACGTACGTTCCACAATAGACTCTGCGCACTCTGGGAAGTTCGGAAGTTTCTGGACGGTCGGATCGGAACTCCCTTGTCTGAATTACGTGTCACACGGAGGTTAGGCGTTTGTTTGGCCCCTGTGTCATGCGCAAGTCAGACAGGAGCGGGGTTTAGCCCTTAATCCCGGGGGATTAGAGGTGGGCCCTAACAAAATTCAGGTGCAGCTTACACACCAACACCCCTTCCTAAGATGCATTCTGGTTTAACCCCTAGAAGACTCCTTAGATAGTGAAATCTTTTCTTAGGAAGAGCTTTAGTTAGGATATCTGCCACCTGGTCCTCTGTTTTGAAGTATTGCAATAGAACTTCCTCATTCTGCATAGTCTCTGATGTAGTGCACCTTCCTACTGATATGCTTGGTTATGTTGTGGAAAACAGGATTCTTTGCCATGGCTATGGTAGATTGATTATCACAGTTAAGGACAGTAGGTCCTAACTGTTTTTCTCCAAGGTCTTGTAGGATAAACCTGAGCCACACTGCCTGTGTTGTGGCCTCAGCAGCACTTATATATTCTGCCTCTGCAGTTGATAGTGCTACACAATTCTGCTTAATTGAAGCCCAGGAGAAAACACCATTTCCAAAAGTGAAAACATATCCAGAGGTGCTTTTACTGTCATCTTCAGAGCCCCCCCCCCCCCCCCTAATCACTGTCACAGTAGCCTATTAGGGTAGAATCTTCACTCTTCTTATACTCTATGCCATAATCCAAAGTTCCTTGAATGTATCTAAGGACCCTTCTTGCTGTCCCAAGATGTTTTTTGGTTGGATTATGCATATATCTTGACAATAGGCTAGTGGCATACATCACATCAGGTCTTGTGGCTGTTAAGTACAATAAAATACCCACAATCTGTCTGTACAGTTGTTCATCAGCAGCTTCACTTCCATCATCCTTTCTTAGCTTCTCATTAGCCACTAGAGGAATGCTCACAGATTTACACCCTTTAAGTCCAAATTTTTCAAGCAAGGAAGAAGCATACTTCCTTTGCTGAATAAAAATCCCTGAACTGGACTGAATAACTCCCATTCCAAGAAAATGATGAAGCAAACCCAGGTCTGTCATCTCATACCTCTTCATCATATCTTGTTTGAATTCCTCCATCATTTCAGTGTTATCACCTGTATAGAGAATATCATCAACATAGATAGAAACAATTAAGGTACCTTCATCCTTTTTTATCTTCAAGTACAATGTGGCTTCACTTGTGCTTCTTAAGAATCCACAGTCCAGTAGATAACAATCAATCTCAGAGTACCAGGCCCTTGGTGCCTGTTTCAGTCCATAGAGGGCTTTCTGCAACTTAAACACCTTGTCCTCATGCCCCTGCCTTGTAAAACCTTCTGGCTGGTCTACATAGACCTCCTCTTCTAAAACACCATTGAGAAAAGCTGATTTCACATCTAACTGAAATAGTTTTCAGCCTCTTTGAGCAGAAAGAGCAATTAAAACTCTGATTGTATCAAGCCTGGCCACTGGTGCAAATGTCTCATGAAAATCAATCCCTGGTTTCTGTGAGTACCCCTTTACTACAAGTCTAGCTTTGAGTTTTTGAACTGATCCATCTAGGTTTAGTTTGGTCTTGTAAACCCATTTAAATCCAATCACAGGCTTCTCACTAGGTCTGTTCACAAGCCTCCAGGTTTCATTCTTCTCAATCATCTCAATTTCTGCCTCCATAGCCTTTTGCCATCCCTTATCCTGAACAGCTTCTTGGAAAGATTCAGGTTCCACTATAACAACATGACATCTAGCATAGATCTCATCCAGACTTCTAATTTTTACAGGTGTTGTACTAGCTTCTGAACCTGTCTCTTCACCTGCCTTATCTGTAGTTTCAGATTGAGTCTGTCCTGATCCTTCTGCTTCACTGATTTCAGCACCTGTTTCTGTGAGTATATCAGGAAAACATGGAATACTGACTTCCAAGTTTGTTTCCCAATTCCATCTAGCACTTTCTTTGAAGGTAACAGTTCTAGAAATCACAACCTTCTTGGTTTCTAGGCAATAAATTCTGTATCCTTTTTCACAGCTACCATAACCCACAAAAATTCCTTTGATTGCAGAAGAGTCCAACTTCTGTCTTAGTTGGCTAGGAACATGATAAAAACAGATTGAGCCAAAGACCCTTAGATGACTAACTCCTGGTTTTCTCCCACTATACAGCTCAAAAGGAGTTTTCTTCTTTATGGCTTTTGTTGGACACCTATTAAGCAAATAGACAGCAGTAGTTACTGCTTCACCCCAAAACGTGTAGGGCATATTCTTGTCATGAATCATTTCTTTAGCTATCTCCACAATAGTTCCGTTCTTTCTCTCTGTAACACCATTCTGTTGTGGAGAGTAAGCAACAGTAAGTTGCCTTTGAATTCCCAAATCTTCACAATAATTCAGAAATTCCTGAGATGTAAATTCCCCACCTCTGTCACTTCTTATTTTCTTGATCTTCTTCCCTGTCTGAAGTTCAACCATAGCCTTGAACTTCTTGAATGCATTGAATACTCCTGATTTGCGTCTTAGGAGATAGGTCCAACACATTCTTGAATAGTCATCAATAAAAGTGAGGAAGTATTTGTTCCCACTTAGAGTCTCAGTTTGCATTGGTCCACATAGGTCTGTATGTATCAGTTCCAGCAACTGTGTTGATCTCCAAACACCTTTCTCAAAGGTCTCCACATGTTGCTTGCCAAAAATACAGCCCTCACAACATTCCTCTTTCTTAGAAAGTCTAGGCATACCAATCACCATGTCATTAGTGACTAGTGAAGACAAACTTGAATGGTTCAAGTGTCCAAATCTTCTGTGCCACAGCCATGAACTTCCTTCTTCTACTGCAACCTTAGCCATTAGAAGAACTTGTTGGAAAGATAAGGGAAAACACATGTTACTGGTCATAGCAACACTAGCTATTTCATGTCCCTGTTCATAGATAGTTGCTTTCCTCCCTTCAAAAACCAGATTATATCCATGCTCCACCATTTGTCCAACACTTAACAGGTTCTTATCCAAACCAGGCACTAACATCACTTCTCTTATCATTCTGTCACCCCCCCTGTGTCTTGATAACCAGAGAGCCCTTGCCTTTGGCTTCCACCAGCTCTCATGTCCCCATTTTCACCCTGCACTTCAAGGTTCTATCAAGATCAATCAATGCTGATTCTTGAGAGGTCATGTGGTTACTACAACCACTGTCCAAATACCAGACATCAGCATTCTTAGAAGTAGTAACTGAATGACAGGCATAAAACATGGCTGCATCATCTTCTATCTGCTGAGCAGTATTGACATTGCCCTTGCTATGACAGTCCTTAGCATAATGACCCATTTTGTTACATTTAAAACATTTTCTGGTTTTAAACCAGTAATTTCCAAAATGCTTCTTGCTACACACTTTGCAGGTAGGCTTAGTTTCACCCTCTCCCTTGGTTTCTCCTTTGTGATGTCCAGAATCACTTTCTGTTTTCTTAACCCAGGGTTTGCTCCCTAAACTCGTACTCTTCTTAGCTTTGCTTATCCATGGCTTAACATGACTTGAGAAGGCTTTTTCAGAAGAACTTTCAGTGTGAAGTTCAAGCCTCTGGTCATAAGCTTTAATGGAAGCAATCAGTTCCTGCACATTTATTTCATCTAGATCTTTGGTTTCCTCTAGCATTGAAACTATAGGATCATAGGTCCTAGTTAAGCTTATGAGGATTTTCTGCCCCATCCTTGCTTCTTTTATATCTTCACCATAAGACCTCATTTGATCAACTATAGAGTATAGTCTAGACAAATATGCATGCAGTGTTTCATCATCTTTCATTCTAATATACTCAAAATCCCTTCTCAATCCTTGTAGTTTAACAGATCTTACCTTCTGATCACCACGAAATTCCCTCTTTAACAGATCCCATGCTGCCTTAGAGTTTTCTTCATTTGCTATCCTTGAGAAGATGGAATCCACCACAAAAGTTTGTATGAACCCGAGGCCCTTTGCATCTTTAATCAAGTCTGCACGGGAAGGCACCACCATTGCTCCTTCTTCTCCTTCAGGATCAGCATTCACTCCTCTGTTAACAAGCTCCCACAGATCTTGAGCTCTAAGCAAGGTACGCATCTTGATGCTCCAAAACTCATAGTTATTTCCATAAAAAATTGGAACTCTCATCTCACTGTTTGTTCCTGTCATTTCTGCTTCTTCTTCACAGTACACGCCCCAGTTCATAGATCAGAACCGAAGCTCTAATACCATGTTGGATTTCAAAGCCTGAAGATCGAAGATCAATGAAGGTTTAGAATCAGTTTTTCAGAGCAGGTTTTCCAGGGAAGGCTTCTTGCTTGATGTACTAACTTCTATCTCTCACTCTTAGCTGAAACAAATGTGGTTAGGCTAGACTAGGATTTGAGATGAATGATCAAAGCTTTAGATTTGTAAAGAATGAGAAAATATGGATTGATCGATGATGTAAATGAACTCAAGGTTTTCTGTTTTAATGAATGCACAGAAGGTGTTTGATAAAATGCCACTAGGAGCAATTTTCTGGGTTTTCTATGCTCTCACCATTTAGAGAGAGTCATACGTTTTTCTTAGTGATTCTATGATGATTTTCACTCATTACATACATTCTTCTCTGTACAATTCTGTTAGAGAGGAATGACATCATCACACACACACACACACTACATGATTTCTTGCTCACTAAGCCCCACACACACACACCTCTCACACATGCTCACACTAACAGATTTTAATACAGGTGGCAAGATTTCATTTGAGTGTTTAATCAGCTGCATTGCAGCTTGATCACACCCAATCCAGGTGCAGCTTACACACCAACAATAATAACAATGGCAGGTAACGAATTTGATTCATCAATATCATCCCCATCTTCTATAATCCGCCTCAACATCAAGCCTCGAGAGTTTGACACACCATGAGCCCGACTCGATGCTCGCCACAATGTTCAGCGGCAGGCACACCGTGCGTCAAGACCCCGACACCAAACATGTCTTCATCGACCGAGACGGCAAACATTTTCGTTACATTCTCAATTGGTTAGGGAAGGTGTTCTTCAATCACCACAAGACTCCTCAACATTAGCACAACTGTTAACAGATGCAAAGTCTTCCAACTACAAGACTTAGAGTCCGAGTTGCAGAAGAGGATCAATCAAACTCAAACTCACAAAGATCCGAGTTCACTTAGAGCAGCTATCGTAGACGATTTCATGTTGAATAAGAGACGCATGCTTTATAATTGTGATCTTTCGGGTCTCAAAGCTTCGAAATTGAGCAGACCACTTGACTTCCGCTGTGCGTGTGTGAGGAATGTATTGTTTTTACAAGCTAGACTCCAACAGGTGAATTTTCATGGAGTATGTGCCGAGGGTGTCAATTTTCCTACGCAAATTTAAAAGAATGTAACTTCGCTGCAGCCAATCTTCATTGCGCTACGTTCATCGGGGCTTGTCTTCAGGATGTGGATTTCAAAGGGGCATGCTTGATAGACTGTAACTTTAGCAAGGCAAACATGAGAAGAGCCAGTCTGAGTGGAGCTCACTTAGAGGGCTCAAAGCTCATTCATGCCAACTTGAGGTCAGCAGACTTTAGTGGTGCGTTTGTGACATGTTGTAATTTGTACAAGGCAGACTTGGAGAGGGCAAATTTTGGGGGAGCCAAATTGGAACGTGTCAAGTTAATTGCACTAATTTGAAATCTGCAACCCTAAAAAATGCAGATTTTTTAGATCGCAATTTACACAGAGAAATCTTGAAGAAAACCAACAATTCTGGTGGCGTTTTAACAAGATTGATTCCCTCGTGCTTTTCAAATAATTTGCAGCGGTAAAATGAAGCAATTTGGTGTTCGAAAAGTTGTTTTTTTTTTTATTCAAGAGTGCTCTGTAACAAAACCTGTGTTAATGAACAACATCAAAATAAAATGCAAAAAGAAAATAAAACTATAAAATATTTGTGGATTGATGAGTTATTGATGTAAGGGGAAAAGGTAACGATTTAATTTTACGGAATCATTAGGAGCTGTTCTTCCTGCCCATATTTAGCAGCTTGCAATATTATTAACTTTTAATTAACTATGATTAGAGTGAGTTAAGGTTGTAATTAAGGAAAAAAATGTAAATCTAAAGTAGTAAAAAGAGCCTCGGAGATTCTGTGCCTTGCATGTGAGAGCGGCATACAGGCTACAAAAACCATAACTAATAATTATACTTCTAATAATAAGGACTTCTTATTAGGATGAACTTTAGTGTAATTAATTAATGTATAATAGAATTATATTCAAATCTGATTTGATGTATGATAAGAGATTTTTAATTACTATTAATATGGAAAGTAATTAAAATAGTTAGTTATATTTAACTTACATAACACATCACAAATTTTAAAGTTGGTGGTGAAGTTGATGATAAGCGTCACCGCTGCGCTTTGGTGGTAAACCAAGTGACTATTTCAATATACAATAACGTTTTGGATGTATTTTCACTTGGTTTCCCTATTTTATATTAAGAGATTAATCGATAAATATGTTAACAACTGAATGAGTAATACCGCTAAACAAGTTTCTAATCTCTCAAGTACAAACATATTACTCAATGTTTTTTAGTTGTTTAATTTTAAACATTGGTATTGACATATAAGACAACGAATTACAATTTTTCTCTAAGAAATCCACCTTCCCAATTTGTTTTTCTCTCTTGTTAACTTACAAAGCCTCTGTTCACAAGGAAAACACGATTCTTCTCCTAGTTAGCATAGGATTCTTTTTCTAATTACGGTAGGATTCTGACTACTTTATGTATCGTATTGCCCAATTCCTACCTAAAATTGCCTCACCGTATTCCTATAAATACCTAGACTTCATAATTGAATCAGTCAACTAAAAAATATATTGTTTCTTCCCAAAATGTTTTTCTCATATTACGAGTCGAGTGTCTCGAGGCAATCCTAGTTGGGCTTCTGCGCGGAACCTTGTCTACGGAAGCATGGGAGGCGGACCACTCGTGGAGATCTCTTTGTCCCTAGTTGGGCTTCTGCGCGGAACCTTGTCTACGGAAGCATGGGAGGTGGACCACTCGTGGAGATTTCTTTGTCCCTAGTTGAGCTTATGCGCGGAACCTTGTCTACGGAAGCATGGAAGGCGGACCACTCGTGGAGATCTCTTTGTTGTGAATGGTGATATATAGAGATACTTGATGGGCTGAGAATAGTAGGCCTCAAGCTACCGTCAATCCCTAGATGGACAGAATAGGAAGCGAATGGGCTTTCTCAACTCACGTAGATACAATGAATTCGACTAATGAAGTGGGCTTAATACTTTTCAATTATAATAAAATTGGGGCTCCACACTTAAGTATCCAATGGGGACAATTATAATTGAATTCCTCTTTGAAAACAACTATTCTAAGGGAGGTGGAAATGAGGGAAAAGATCCTTCCCCTTATGTTTTCTTTTTCGTTAAGAACTAAATTTCATATTTTCATATTTGTTTTAGAAATAAAAATTATTTTAATCTACCAAACTATTCAGATATTACCTGATACTTTTGAATAATTATAGATTTACAGGTACTTTATATATTTTATAAAAAAAAAATTGGTATTATTTCTTTGTAAGTAAAATATTAATTATCTGCATGTTTTATTCTTTTGTAGATAAATTAATACTTCTTTGCATATTCCTTATTTTTATATTTTATGTGAGAGAGATATATTGTGTATAATATACCTTTATTCTACAATTAAATTCTCATAGGTAAATTACATTTTTACTTACGATTAAAATTTTCTATAAGTAAATTACATACAATAACTCGTCCAAAATCACCTCCTCCACTTAGGTTGGACTAACTTATATGAAATAGAAATTGCTAACGATGAATAACAATCATTATGCATAACAAACAACTTCAAATGGTCAAATGACACCAAGCAATTCAATAGAATGATTTTTGATTTTTCGTAACAAAATAAAATCAAATAACACTTTTACTACAAAGAGAACGAACACAAATAATCAATGACGTAAAATAAAAATCAAACTATATGATATGTATAACAAGGTTGTAATTCTTTAAAAATTAATGGACTAAAACTAATACTGAATTTTACCCAACAGTAAAAAATCAATTTATTTCTTTTTTTTCATTTTTATTTACCGTAATCAAATTTGAATTTAAAAAATGACTAATATATAACTACCCAATAAAATAAAAGAGTCAAAGTTTGACCTGAGCCGTGTATTAAATTCAAGGCCCATATACACATGAGTTGGGGTCCAAGATGCTATGGGAAATTTTGACTCGGGCCTTATCCAGCCGACCAAGGGCACATGATGCAAGCCCACACGTACAAAGGGTTTCAGAAATTCAGACCGTATATATATAAACCTCAATCGCCAATTGTCTTCAACCTCTCTTTATCTTCGTTTTAGGGTTTGAGCTGCCGAAATCCGTCTCCATGGGACGAAGGCCAGCGCGGTGCTACCGCCAGATCAAGAACAAACCATACCCGAAATCACGGTTCTGCCGTGGTGTGCCCGACCCGAAGATCCGAATCTACGATGTCGGCATGAAGAAGAAGGGTGTGGATGAATTCCCCTTCTGTATCCACCTCGTTTCCTGGGAGAAAGAGAACGTTTCGAGCGAAGCTTTGGAGGCTGCGCGTATCGCCTGTAACAAGTACATGGCTAAGTTCGCCGGGAAGGATGCATTTCATTTGCGGGTTAGGGTTCATCCTTTCCACGTCCTCCGAATTAACAAAATGCTTTCCTGTGCCGGAGCCGATAGGCTTCAGACCGGTATGAGGGGTGCTTTTGGGAAGCCTCTTGGAACTTGTGCCAGGGTTGCTATTGGTCAAGTGCTTCTTTCTGTTCGTTGCAAGGATAGCAACAAGCACCACGCTCATGAGGCCCTCCGCCGTGCCAAGTTCAAGTTCCCTGGTCGCCAAAAGATCATTGAGAGCAGGAAATGGTATGCTCAATTTTTCACCATTTCCAAGTTTGTTGTCAATTTCAAGTTTATTTCTTTGTGTGAATATCTGGTTTTTATGCTTTGCAATCAATAACTCAGTATCCATTTTATAACTTAGTATCCATTATGTGTTTGCATTTGTGGGTTTTTTGCTGTGCTATCTAAAACGATCCAGTTTTTTTGTGTGAGTAGTTATTGATTTGGGATTGTTAATTGATTTTATCATAAGCGGAATTACAATTTTAACTTTGTCAACGTTTTGTTACTTGTGAGGAAAATTACCACTTCAAATTGGTCAAAACTAATTCAGTTGGTAGGTTGGTTTAGTTTTCTCTGATTGATTCTGTTGATTCAGTTAGATGCTTTCATGTTAGCATGAAGATTTTCCAATGTGTTACTTTGCAGGGGCTTTACCAAGTTCAGCAGAGCTGATTATGTGAGGTTGAAGTCAGAGAATCGAATTGTTCCCGACGGTGTGAATGCTAAGGTGTGTGTGAACTTGTGTTCTCGTGTTCGTTCTTGATTCTTATTTTCTTATATTCCCAATTGTCACTATAGTCCTAATGGATTTCGTGAATCATTGCAGCTCTTGGGATGCCATGGATCGCTTGCATTGCGGCGCCCTGGGGAAGCATTCATCGATGCTGCTGTCAACTGATTTCATGTAATTCAAACTCCAATAGGAATTGTGTTCATGTGATCTAAATTCTGTTTCATTCTGTTTTGAATTCTGTCGACTAAGTTTCTGGAAATGTTTCCTCGAGCTTTTGCTTAACGTTTTAGAAATTTGGGCAAACTTCTGATGGAGTTATGTATTCCATATGCTTGCTTATCATCTTTAATTTCATCATTTTAATGTTGTCAAAATAATTAAAATAAATATTTTGTTTCAGATCTAACCCCAAAACTTATCCACTATATGAACACCATTACTTTTCTGGATAACTCACATAAAATCATTTTCTTCCTCTTTAGACTTAAATACAATCATTCCCTAACAAGCTTAATGTCTGAGCAGCCGATATCAGTAGCCATGGGCCCGAATTTACTTGTAAATGAAATTATTGTACTGTATTTTTGAATTTAGCTGAAAAAATTGCAATTTTATTAGTTAGGACCGAATTTAGACTTTTAAGTGAGAATGTACCATGAACTATCAAATAATTCAAATTTGTCATGAAATGCATTCTGAATTCTAAAGCATTTTTTTCGTCCAAGAGTGTTAAATTGAGGGTTAAATTGGTCTTTTTGAACACAAGCTTTTAAATCCACTCTCTCGCACACCAATCCTGAATTTAAACGAGGAAAGCTAAGTTGCGAACTCGATTTCAGATTCTAAAGAAAATTAAATGATGCCAAATTTCAAAAACAGCATTCAATTTTCAAGTAGGTAGGGTTTTGGGCCTTTTGGCTTTTATTGGTTGGGCGTGCAATTTAAAGATGAAAGACGCAACAAACTGCAAAGGGACAATTCAGATTTGGAGACTAGGATTCCATCACCATCAGCTTAAATCCATTCCCCTTCACTGATCAATATCCCTCTGATCTTGATCGGAACATGTTTCCGGCCATCGCTATTTTTGGTTGGCCTCACGGGACAAGTTGCCGTAGCTCTGACTCCAATCTCAAGCTCATTTATGTCATCACAATCCCTAATGCAACCACTGATGACAACCCCAGCCCATCCCATAACTTCAGCACACTTGACAATCATCCCTCCAATCACAGCACGTCTCATGCTTCCCTCCCCATCAACAGCAAGAACCCTTCCCTCTCCTCTGGTCGCCAGAAGCTGCAAAATCAAACTGCTGTCTTCAAACATTTTGGCAGTCACAATGGGGCCTGAGAACGCCCGCCATTTTCCATATCTCGCGAAAATTGGGGGCAGAACACGCAAGTCTCCGGTAGCCAAAAGGTCCCCGTGTGCGTCACAGATGTCAGCGGTTGGTAATGCTGCAGCAGCAGCGGCTAGATTTCTCCTATATTCCAAAATCACACCTACCACTCTGAACCTCTTTTCCAGGTTCAGCTAAAGCTCGCGGGCGGAGGTGGCTCCTGCGACAAATGGCAGGACATGATCAGACAGAGTAGACTCAATCCAGGCTGTGATCCTTGTCCTGACAAATCTCAAAGGTGGGATTGGCTGGTTTGTCCTTCAAGAACGGAGGTGGACATGGCTCCCTGCCATCGACAATGCTGGTGGGATTGTAACGGCTCAAGGCATGGTCGAACAATAACTTCCAAACGAATTAGTTGTCACTACCCTTCAGCCTCAGAGGCACCAGTATTGTATTTATTTTGTGTTTGGTGACAGAGCCATATGACTTGTTCACGATTGTCATTTCGAAGGGTCGCTGCTTTGGTTTTTGAAGTACTGGATTGCAAGTGTGTTTGTTTTGTTATGCAGCGGCTATTTGACTTCGAAAAAATTTAGTTGGGTGTTGAACGAGTATGGGGGTGGTTTAGTTAGATAAGGTTTAGATGACTAATTGACTATGGCTGGTTAGTTAGCTAAGTTTTAGGAGTGTGACACCCAAAAATACATCTTCAAAAAATTAATGCAATTTTCGATAACCTCCATCGAATTATGGATGAATTGGTCCGAGACACCCAAAACCGAAAGCTTGATACAATCCGAATCCGAGACAACCTAGACAATTCCATTAGAGTGGAAATCACAATTCTCAACCCATTTCCAATTACAACTTCAAATTAGTTAAAACGCATTCAATTTGTAGTTTGTTTGTTTGGTTTTTTTTTTTTTTTCTGATAGATTTTGTTGATCCAATTAGATATGCGTTCATGTTAGTCCGAATATTTTTTAATGTGTTACTTTGCACTGGCTTTACCAAGTTCAGCAGCGCTGATTAGGTGAGGATGAAGCCAGAGAATCGTATTGTTCCCGACGGTGTGAATGCTAAGGTGTGTCAATTTGTAAACGTTTAGTTTGTGATAATGCTCCTTAACTGTCTTAACTGTCTTATCTTGATTTGCGTCTAATGCATCCTTGTTCTTAGATCACCTGGGGACCATCTTTTAATACATTAGGTTTAGATGCGAATGTGATAGCTCGGATGGCGTTGGTGTTAACTCTAATTTCTATCAGTGGACCGGAACCTTTGTGATAATGCTCTTATTGTTTAGGTTTTTTCATTGATAATGTTACCCTTGGTTAAGTTTTGCATGTAAGAGGTTAACTCGTGGTTATCTTGAAATTGAATTCTCTTCGAAACAACATTTGCTTCGGATATCAGTTACTCGGACATTGTACGCAAGCCGGGTGCATGTCGTGGCCGGTGTGCCTTTGGGTGCATGTTGGACTGGGAAATATTGGCTTAGAAATTGCTAAACGACTTGAAGCCTTTGGGTGCAACATCATGTACAACTCGAGGAACAAAAAACCTTTGGTTTCACATCCTTTCTGTTCTGATGTGTGTGAACTTGCAGCTAAGAGCGACGCGCTTGTGATTTCTTGTGCACTGACTGATGAAATCCACCACATGATCAACAGGAAGGTGTTGGTGGAGTTGGGAAGAGATGGAGTGATTGTGAATGTAGGACGAGGAGCTATCGTCGATCTATGAGAAGAAGATGGTGGAGTGTTTGGTGAAAGGAGAGATTGGAGGTGCAGGTTTGGATGTGTTTGAGAATGAGCCTCGTGTTCCTGAAGAGCTAGCTCTTTGGATTGGATAATGTTGTAATGACACCACACCGAGCTGGCCTCACGCATGAATGTTTTATGTCTTTGTGTGAACTTGTAGCTGGAAATCTTGAAGCATTCTTCTCAAATAAGCCTTTGCATTCTCCAGTTGAGTGAGTGAATGAGGAAAGACGGAGATGAAGAAGATCTTTCCTGATATATTTTGTATGATTTGAAGGTATCAGAATGTGTGAAGGGTTTCCCAATTGTAATGGTTGCTGAATTTCCACTCTGATTTGCATGTAGCATGTTCATTTGTATGTTTCACAAGTAACTGAAGTTAGAATTTTGTCAAAGTACTTTTGTTATGAGATGCAGAAACCCTATTTGTCACAATTATTTTGTAACATTGGAAATGAGTAGTTTGTGCGAGCCATTTCAATTTTGTATAGCACATTGTCTCGTTCTAAACAGTTCATATTATTAATAACATCCAAAAATATTGACTAGTAAATAATTACGTTACTCGTACATTTTGATATGAATTTCCTAATGGTTGTTCATATATCATGTTATTAATAACATCCAAAAGTATTGATTAGTAGATAATTACAGTGCTCTTACACTTTGAAATGATTTTCTTAGTGGGTGAAATATTGGAGGCAACTAAAAATATTAAGAAGAGTGGTAGTAGTTCTACTTATAATCATTCACATATCTTTAGTTGGGTGTTGAACGAGGGAGGAGGTAGCTTCCACGACAAGTGGCAGGACATGATCAGATAGAGTAGACTCAATCCAGGCTATCACAGTGTCATTCTTGTCCTGCCAAATCTCAAAGTCGGGATTGGCTGATTGGTCCTTTGAGAACGGAGGTGGACATGGCTCGCTTCCATTGACAACGCCAGTGAGATTGTAACGGCGGCTCAAGGCATGGTCGAACAATAACTTCCAAATAAAGTAATTGTCACTTCCCTTCAGCCTCAGAGGCACCTATATTGTATTCATTGTGTATGGTGACAGATCCATATGACTTGTTCACGATTGTCATTTTGAAGTGTCGCTGCTTTGGTTTTTGAAGTACTCGGTTGCAAGTGTGTTTGTTTGGTTACGCAGTGGCTATTTTACTTGGAAAAAATTTAGTTGGGTGTTGAACGAGTATGGGGGGTGGTTTAGTTAGATAAAGGTTAGTTAGTTAAGTTTAGGAATAGTGATAATCTTAGGAGTGCGGCCACACAAAATACATTTTCAAACATTAATGCATTTTTTTTAAAGAAAGCATATGATCAATAACTTAGGTTTCTTGAAATGGGACATGAAATCTTACTTCATTGATCTTATTATTTTAAATTCCTAAGGATTGGACCGACCCCAATCGTGTGCGACAAATGATGTAATGGATAATAGAGAAATCGAGGATGGCAAATATTCATTAATAGGTAGTTTAGTAATTTAAGTAATAGTTTAGTTTGTTTTTAGTGTTAGTATTCGAATATCATTGACTATCTCTTATGGTCACTAAAGGACGTACATTATATTTTTAACCTGATTTCGACCTCATATGAGCTCCCGGGTTCCTTTTAGGGTCCCAACTCAATGGGTGGGAATTTTTTTTTTTTTTTTTGGGGTTGTCAAATATGGAGATATCAGATATCTTGTTCAATGTTAAAAAAAAAAAAAAGATGGCAAAGTTTGACCCGAACCGTGTATTAAATCAAAGCCCAAATAAGCATGAGTTGGGTCCAAGATGCTATGGAAAACTTGGATTCGGGCCTTATCCAGCCGACCAAGGGCAGATGACGTAAGCCCACACGTACAAAGGGTTTCAGAATTTCAGACTATATATATAAACCTCAGTTGCCCATTCTCTTCAACACCCCATTCTCTTCGACACATCGCCATGGGAAGAAGGCCAGCACGGTGCTACCGCCAGATAAAAAACAAACCGTACCCGAAATCACGGTTCTGTCGTGGTGTGCCCGACCCGAAGATCCGAATCTACGATGTCGGCATGAAGAAGAAGGGTGTGGACGAATTCCCCTTCTGTATCCACCTCGTTTCCTGGGAGAAAGAGAACGTTTCGAGCGAAGCTTTGGAGGCTGCTCGTATCGCCTGTAACAAGTACATGGCTAAGTTCGCCGGGAAGGACGCGTTTCACTTGCGGGTTAGGGTACATCCTTTCCACGTCCTCCGAATCAATAAAATGCTTTCCTGTGCCGGAGCCGATAGGCTTCAGACCGGTATGAGGGGTGCGTTTGGGAAGCCTCTTGGAACTTGTGCCAGGGTTGCTATTGGTCAAGTGCTTCTTTCTGTTCGTTGCAAGGATAGCAACAAGCACCACGCTCATGAGGCCCTCCGCCGTGCCAAGTTCAAGTTCCCTGGTCGCCAAAAGATCATTGAGAGCAGGAAATGGTATGCTCGAGTTTTCATCATTTCCAAGTTTGTTGTCAATTTCAAGTTTACTTTGTTTGAATTTGTGGGTTTTATGCTTTGCTATCTATTAGTCAGTATCCCCTATCCAATTTGTGTGTGTGAATTCGTGATCTTTATGCTATGCTATCTGTAACTACGTACCCAAGATCCAATTTTTGTGTGTGAATAGTTATTGGTTTGGGATTGTTAATTGATTTCGTCATAAGTCGAATTAGAATCTCAACTTTGTCAAAGTTTTGTTATTTATGAGGAGAATTACAACTTCAATTTAGTCAAAATGAGTTCAATTGGTAGTTTGGTTTAGTTTTGTCTGATTGATTCTGTTGATTCAATTAGATGTGTTCATGTAAGTCTGAAGATTTTTCAATGTGTTACTTTGCAGGGGCTTTACCAAGTTCAGCAGAGCTGATTATGTCAGATTGAAGTCAGAGAATCGCATCGTTCCTGACGGGGTGAATGCTAAGGTGTGTGAACTTGTAATACTTCAGTTTGTGTTCTTGTATTCGTTCATGATTCTTATTTCCCCAATTTTCATTATATTCCTAATGGATTTTATGCATCATTGCAGCTCTTGGGATGCCATGGATCGCTTGCATTGCGTCGGCCTGGGGAAGCATTCATCGATGCTGCTGTCAACTGATTTCATGTAATTCAGTTTCGCATAGGAATTGTATTCATATGATCTAAATTCTGTTTCATTCTGTTGTGAAATCTGTTCACTAGGTTTTTTGAAATGTTTCCTTGAGCTTTTGCTTAAGATTTAGAATGTTGGGCAAACTTCTGATGGAGTTGTGTATTCTATATGATTATTTGTATCTTTATTTTATCATCTTTAATGTTATCAGAAATGCTGTTTCTTTACTTTAACCATATCTTATCTTGGTTGATCTCTCTAATGCTTCCTTATTCTTAGATCACCTGGGGACCATCATTTATTGCATTAAGCCAGCCCACAATAGAATAATTCCACCGTGACTCCCCTCTATCCCTCTATCGAAGATTTGTTGATTTCCAGCCACCTATAGTAGCTGCAGGGATGGTAATGACAAATAACTAGCTAACTATATATGCCTTAATGCCTGCCCTCTCATCTTTCTTACTCTTAACAAGTAAACTACCTCAGAATCAACGAGATTTTGAGGCTCAGTCATCCTAAAGCTATGAACCCATCTTTCTTACTCTAACAAGGAAGTAAGCTGCCTTAGAATCAACCAGATCTTGAGGCTCAATCATCCAAAAGCTATGAACCGTAATATATTTCTCCTGAATAGAACCCTTCCTTAAGACCTGTTACTTGATAAAAGGAGTAGACAACGAAGACCCTGAATAATCCCGAACTTTGAAGTGGAGTCACTTAGAATAGAAATTGAATTGACTTCTTCACAAAACACTATTCTTAGGCGACATATCCGCTAATAAAAGTACAACCTACCAGCCAACAAGTTGTGAAGCTATGCTCTCATTTGGAACACCTTAGCCTCTATTTCTCTTAGACCTTCTTAGTATCTGATTTGATTCTGAGTCTAGGGAGCGTTGTTTGCCATCCTTCTCATGCACGAGAGTTCTCTTAAACCGTTTCTGATTCGATCCTACGTCCATGGAAGGTTGTGAGTCATCCATCTTAGGCGTGAGACCTCTCTCAGACCTTCGTTTCTGATTTGACTCCAAGTCCGGTGAAGGCTTTGAGTCATCCATTGCAGGCACGGCACCTCTCTTAGACCTTCTTAGTGTCTGATTCAAACCCGAGTCTGGGGTACGTTGTGAGTCATCCATCTCAGTCTTGACACCTCTCTTAGAGCTACGTTTCTCACTTGATTCTATGGGTTTTGATGTCCTTACAGTATTGCGACTGTCTTCCTTGTCCACACTGCTTTTGCTATGGTTTAGAGACATAGAGGATGCCTTAACTATGTAGATCTGCAGTATGATAACCCAAAAAGACTTGAGTAAACAATAATCTAATTACTAGAGCTTGAAAGTACTATGATTAACAAACAGACAAGCAAACATACCTTAAATCTTGCGAGTTGAGTCAATTCGAACACAAGAGCGTCCCCGTCATCCAACTTGTGTTCCAAAGCAAACCCTCTCCATCCACCACTAAGCCCTGTTCTCTTACCAATGTAGACAGCATCATACTCATGGCCGTCTTCATCCTCTAATACTACTTCGGAACCCGTTTTTGAGAGATGTTGGTCACAAAATGCCGTAGGAAGCCCCTTCAAATCAAAACAAAATTAGCAAACCAAATAGATTACGAGCTCAAGCAACAATGAACAAACAAACACAACTTTGGTTGCAACTTACCAACCAAAAACAACTGTAGACATGAGACCGAACCATTGATTTGATGAAACACGGATTTTCAGTCTGTAGATTCTCTTGAAGCTTCTCTGCAGCTTTGAATGCAGCAGTCCTTTCTTCATAAGAGGCAAGCCTGACTTCCTCTAAAGGCCTTGCGAGGTAGCTGAAAGTTTCACACTATTACCGCCAAAAACTCACACAATTGATGAAATTTTCATTTTTACTACCAAAACTCTACCTTCCCAATGAAGATGAAGTTGACCTCCGCCCGCTCTTTAAAGTTGGAAGTTCCCCTATGTCGAGCTGTGTATGGAGAAGCAAAATCCACTAATTTTCTCTTACGTTTTAAAGTAAGAATGATTTATATAGAATGCATCACTTACCTCGTCACGATATGATTGAACCGGGTTGCGCTGACGGGAAGATCGTCTTGGCTCTACATCCAAACCAGCATTTCTTGATTTGGACTTCGAAACACGATGCTGCAAAACCATAAAAGATATAGGATTGAGAAACTTCTACTAATACTGAATGAAAACCCACGAAATCCAAAAACTAAGATAAATGGGAGCAAGTTTAGATTTTAACTTGATGTTTGTTTGCAGAAGCAGTATTGAATGACGCAATTTATATAAAAGATACTGGATTGAGAAACTTTTACAAGTATTGAATGAGAAACCACAAAACCCGAAAACTAAGAAAAATGGGAACAAGTTTACATTATTTACCTGGGGCTTGTTTCCAGAAACAGTCGATTGGGAGAGATTCTTGGCAATGGATGAGATTCCCAAATCCTTCACGGGTCATAATGATGCAAATCAGAGTCTAAAGATGGAAACTTTTTTAAGAAGAAGAAGATGAAATTACTGGAATTGCAGAAACAAACCTGGAATTTCCTTCGGTTTTCTTCGAGCCGTTGGTTTCGAACCTCTTCGTAGCTGTTGATGGCAGCTGCCATTTCCGCTTGGAGGGTCGACTCACAAACCCAGGCTTTTTAGATGTTGAGTTACAGCGGAGCCGAGTAGTGTTAAGTGGGTGTGCATTAGACGAGGCCCTGCGGCTGTTTGAATTTCAAATTTGATTTTTACCTTAAAGGCACTATAATTTTTTTTTTAATGAAAATTACACTCTCTACACTATTTTCATTATTCCTTAAATAACCGAATTAGATTACTTAGCTACTTTTTGTTAAATCCTAAATTTACAGTTAATTTTTAGAAGTAACGGTTTAAATTTGAATTTTTATTTAAGGTATCTCCCATCCCATCATTTCGCAATAAAGATTCAGAAACTAGGCATTATCATCTCTGCCCAAATCTTGCTTCTCCAAATTCTCAACAGACACTTCCGCAATTTTTAGGGTTTGAAATGATTTGCCCCTATGTGGATTCAGGCTTTGAAGGGGCTTTTGGAACAAGGAGGCTGGTACTTCTTGATCCCACTGACAATGTCGTCAATTCTAAGTAAAAGGCAAGCAGCTTCTATGACTATTTCAAACCCTAAACCCTTCTAAATCCATAAATACTATCCCGGCAACCCTCAAATGATTTTCTTCTGAGCGCTTATCCCAAGAGATGCAATCCATGCTTCGATGTAGGGGCGGACACAAATTCATTAAAACTATTAACTGATTCGCTTTAAACCGTTATTTATCCAACTATTTAGATTTAATCAGATAAAAGTCAAACGGTTTGAAAATCCAAACCACTCCGTTAGTAACAATTTAAATTTATTTTCATTTTGAAAATCCGTTAAATTCAAATCAGACCGTTAAAAATATATTAATTTTTAAATCTATTATTAATACAAAATTAAACATAAGAAAAGATAAAATATGAAAAGTAAACAAAAAATAATAATAGAAATAATAATAAAAAAGTCTTTGTAACTTATGTATCCCATTAGCATTAGCTTCAAGCTATTTAAGAATAAAACTGTGCTCTACAGATTGTTACTGGTAGAGATTGTCTTACAACTTATCTTATGTATCCCTATAGCATTAGCATCAACTAACAATAATAATGAAAAAACAGAGTATTTAGATTTTTGTTGTTATGTTCTATATATGTGTGTATTCGTTGGAGTTGTTTGTTACAGATTGTGCTAAAAAAGATCCAGCTTTGTATCTTTACTTTTCTTTTATGCATAAACGGTTTTATTTATACTTTCAAAAAATCAAAACTGTATCAAATCGTCAGAATTTTAATAGTTTAAATTTAGATATTGTCAATATGCATATCAAACGATACCGTAACCCTTGGATGCTCATCGCCTGACCTCTCTCATCCATTTTTTCAAATTTGAAACCAGGCTGGGGAGGTCTCCAGGTCAAGACCCAATCAAAACCTAGAAAACGAACTCTCATTCATCAAATTGAATACATGACTTGGAGAATTTCAAATCAAACCCAAAAAATAAAAATAAAAAACAAAAACTATAAACAATTCAACGCCATTCCCATCTCCAATATGCTATATGTTGGGGTAGAGGAATGAATTCAAACCTAAAACTAAAATCTCAAACCGACGATTGTGATCATGATCATAAAGTCGAAGTCAAACCCAATTCAGCACAAAATATTAGATCTCGATCTCAATCTAAACATGGAAAGCCGAAGACAACCCATCAACTATTGACCACAAAGGGTCACAGTGGAGTTAATGGAGAAGGCGTCGGCGTAGAGCTGTCGCTTCCATTCCCAGACGAAGTGAATGAAGGTGGGCTAAAGGATTGGATCGACCGAGAACGTCGATGGCGACAAAGGAAGGCTTTAGTTTATCTCAGTCGTGACTCGTCTTCTATAGCAAGGGTCGATTGCTGGTATAGGCATGAAGGTTCTGTTCTTTGAGGAGGGGGTTGGCTTGGCGTCGTTGGTGGGCTCGATGGTGGTCGAATGGTGAAGCTGGTTGGTCTCAACTTGAGGCTCTATTTTGTAAGATGTTCTCGCTTGAAGAATCCGACCTAGAGGAAGCGTCTTAATAAAGGCGCGCAGACGAGGGTGATGTTATGCCTATACGTGTATCAAATTGGTGGTGTAGCAATTTATCACCTAACAAATTAAATGAAAAAAATAGGTAAGTGATATAATTCGATCGTTTTGTAGTGCACTTTTAACAAATAAAATGTAAAATGAGACTTCCATCTAAAATATGATGCATTTAAAGTAAAATGCTTTTCAAATTTACTTGTCTAATGACCTCCTCTTGAGTGAATTCTTATAATTTGTACTATAGTAAATATTTTATTAAATTACAATGATGAATTTAAAGGTGACAATTTTTTACACGACTCAAAATCCACACAAAATTTATTAAGATTAACATACGTGATTAAAATTTACAATGAGTTAACCATTTTTTTTTTCAGATAAAAAAAAAATAAACGAGTGAATTTTAGATCAAACGGTTAAACCATATAATGACTTATTAACCCATTTAATGAACGGGTAAATTTCAAATTAACATGTTAATCTATATAATAATTTATATATTAACTCATTTAATAAACGTGACAATTATTAATTCATATATCTACTAATTTACCTATTTATATACTTATTAAATCTTATAATTTAAATAAATTAAACATTTAACACAAAATTAAACGGATTAAAGAGATCATAAATTAATTAGATTTTAAGCACGACTTATTTATTAAATAAGTTATCAAATTACACAAGTTACTTGGATCATTAAAAGTCAGATTCAAATTTGACATTCTTAACATAATTATTAAACGGATAAAATTCAAATTAAGTATATTTAAATAAAACAGAATTTATAACATAACACAAATTTAATACGACCCAATTCATTGCGAGTGACTTGTAAATGATTACAATTGTATTGATGAAAGTGAATAACGAAAATTGTTTTAAAAAGATTGTATTTAAATTACAGACATCATTGTAAGAATTAGGAATTCCTCTTCAACTAAATTTTGGAAAAAAAAAATTATGCATATACTTTCTTACACTCCAAGTCCAAGGCCTCTGCGTATCAAAACTAAAATCAAAAGGACTTGTATTGGGCTAAAGGCACATAAGCCATAAGCATATTATTCTATACCAATCCAATATCTAGCAATACCGGAAAATTGTCGGTCGAACAAGTACAAATCAAGAGAAGAACTGGACTTCCCAATAGCAAACTTCAACATTGAAGTACAAGTTTAACCTTAACTTGAACAGAAGCTAATAACAAGAACAAGATAAAACTACCATTTTTCTACGAATTTCAGCAGCTATTGATTGAAAAGCATGACTTCAGAACCTATGCTCCAACTTCTCCTTTTCTTTGAAGTTCTGAACATACCTACATGCATTTCGAAATCAAGCATATGAACAAATGATATGGTTGATTTAAAACATTATTGTAGCAGAGGAGGGGAGGAAGAAGTGAAAACGATTTGGCCATAAAAGAAATCGGATGGAAATTACGGTTTAGTCCGATTTTGAAATGTTCATATGTATAACTGAAGAACATTATGCCTGTCAAAACGAAGAATCCATTTATTTTAGCCTTATTCACAACTTAGCTGCGTTAGTTTATTCACATAGTAATGCTAGATTCGATGAAATTGTGAATTAGTCCTAAGTTTGCAAGCCATCTTCTGAAATTCTAAATCACGGCATGCCCCTAGACTCCCTAGTACGTCATTTTTTAGGCTTCAAACGATGCTCTAGTGGTATGAGTCGTAGAACTTCCTTATTACAATGTGATACGAAATATCGGAAGCAGACATTTAAGCAGTCTTAGTAATTCTTCATGACCATTGTTCGTTGGAAGAATATCCAAGAAGGAATTACAATTAGATTTAATAATGCATAATAATGATAGAGGACCAGGTGTGTTTCTTTGTGTGTGCATGTAAACAAAGACCCACAACAGAGAAATCACACATAAATGTCAGAGATCATAAACATGCCACTGCTTCTAAACAATCCTAATTATGATACAGATTGCGTGCAAATATTATGAAATACAGGCCAACCCATGAGGGGCAATCAAAATAAAGATTAAAAGCAGCCACCTTTGTTTCATTTGGTGAGAAAAAATTATAATAATTGAGGTTCTATAATTACAATTTTTTTCTCAAGCAAAGTGGATCAATTTCATCGTATAAGAAAATAAATTGACAATGATTAAGAGGAAGAATGAAAAGAGAAGGAGAGCATACGAGTAGACGCCGACGATTGGGCCGAGGAGGAGGGTGGTGCTGATCCAATTCTCGGAGATCTTGTGGTGGATCTTTGACGGAAGATCTTTCCAGAGGCCAGGCATCACCTTCTGCTGGAACGGCGATAGAGCGTACACCACCGCCTTCATCTTCACCGGCTGCTTCCCCATTTTCCCTCGTTAGTTGCTTTTCCTCTCCAGAAACTCCTCAACTTCTCTTCGTTGTTTGTTCCTCTTCGATCAGACCAAGTGGCTTCTTATATCTGATTCTTATATACCGAAGCGCAAAGTGGACCTAGACCCAGCTCTGTTCTGTCCATGGATCCATCTACCAAGCTCATTTATTTAGTTAAGGCCATGTCAGAGGCCCAATCTACAGTTAATACTGATTTTTTTTTTTTTGGGGTGAGGTGTTATACCTTTTCTGTTGAGTAAACATCATTTTACACCCCAAAGGTTAGGGGTCAACATTAGAATGAACCACTCAATTTAAATTTCATCATTTTACTTGATGTGACTTTGAGATCACATCAATTTATTACTATTCGTGCCCAAAATGTTATGGCAGCGTAATCCGGGATCGTCGTTCGGTGACTCGTTTTCGAAGGAACGGATGCACAAGTGTTTGGACGTGGGGGATCACTTCACTATAGTTTGATGCAAGTGACTAGGGCGAGTGGGGAGAAGGATGAAAGCCTTGACTCATGGTGTTGCGGTCCTGCCCTAAGTTGTAACGACCCGTCCCAAATTCCATGGTTAGATTAGTGACTAATCACGATTAGTGAGGCTAATCCGTGATTAGTAGAGCGAAATCGGACGGACGATGCGAAATGACCGTTTTGCCCCTAGTGGTGGCAAAACGTTGACTTTTCAATCGGGCGGTCAAATGGACTTTGACCGATGACCGTGACGTAGTTCGTGACGTCACGAGTTCATAGACAGGTGGCACGTTCAATTCCGACGTTCGAGGAGGAAGTTATGACATTCGGAAGTTTAGGGGCATTTTGGTAATTTTGGATAAAAGGGGTCAAAAGTTGACTTTTTGACCGGGAGGTCCGATGGCCGAGGGCCAAAGACCGTTACGTAGATAAGGACGATACGAACCCGTAGACAGGCGGCACGTCGAATTCGGACGTTCGACGGCGAAGTTACGGTTCACGAAAGTTTCGGGATACTATTCCCGGCGACACGTTTTACGAGACAAAAAGTGCAGTTTTGTCTCTAGTGGGCCCAGATATTTCATGGAGGCCCAATGGATGAGTGACACTTGTCACCCATCCATTTCCCAGCCAAACATATTCATGCATCTCACCTTCCATTTGCATCGATCATCTTCATTTCGTATGCTTTCTCCCTACTACCCGATCTCACCCAACCATCCAAAACCCATCTAACCCCTCCCATGCGGCTAGGACTGAGGACAGAGTGAAGTGAGGATGGTGAGGACGTGGTGGCCGGCCCAGGACGGCGCCACCGTGCACGGCCGAGGCCAAACCCGAACAGGTAACCCGGTTACCCATTTTATCCCTTTTAATTCGATTTTAATGCTGTAGTTGTTTTTGGATGATTAGGAAGTGGTTATTAAATTGCTAGGGACATTTTAGGATGATTTGGAGGGTGGTTCACGGCGGAGGAAGGCTGGAAGGTGGCCGGGAAAACAGAGGCCGTGAGCCTCTTTGTACATGGTGAGGTTTTAGGAGGTTTCGATTAGTTTGGTTGATTGGGATAGATTGGAAATGAGAAAATAGGAATTTAGGAATTGGAATGGAGGAAAACGGACGAAAAATGAAGAGTGTAGGGTCCTGGACCGGTCACGCCGGTCCAGTTAGACCGGAATTGCAGAGAAAACCGGACCGGCCCGGTCGGACCGGTTCGATCGAAGGAAGAAGACGGTACTGTAGCGGCGCGTGAGGCCCACGCGCAGGCAACTTCCAGTGGGGCGTGTGGGCGCGTGCTAGGGTTTTTGGGGATGTGTTCAACATACGAAATCATCTATTCGATGTAACGAACATTTTGGGACTGGTTTCGAGTCGATCGGACACCGTCTCGATATGTTTCGGGGCATCGGAAGGTTTAGGTTCGGGATTAAAAATAGTTAAAAATACGGGAAAATTACGGGGCTTTAGTGAGGGGTTATATAAGTAGTTAGTAACCCTCTAAATTAATTTGGACAGGTTTGGAAGTCCCGGTGATGGTGATCGGCTCGGGGAGCCGTATGGCACGCGTATCGAGACGCGGCTTCGGACGGTCTGTGAGTGGACCTTGTTTTCTAAATTGGTGCATGCATAAATGTTTATTATATGTTTTAAATACTTGTTTGTGTTGCCATGAGTGCATTTGGATGTGTGGTTACGTATAAGCACGTATTTCGAGGTTTCGGCCCTATACGGTGCCGATACGGGGCTGTATGTCTTTATTGGCCTAAATGAAATGGTTTTGGATTTCTAAATGGATTATGAATATGATTTTATGATGTTGATTTGGATATTTGTGAATTATATGGTTTCACGTATTTCGAGGCGATTTACGTGCTTGCACGTAAATCGAGGTTTTTCGGTTTTACTCCGATTTTCCATTCTTATGGTCTTGGAAATAATTTAATGAAATAATTTTGGATTTGAAAAGGTAATTCTCGGACTTGAGGTCCATTTGATTTACGGAATCGGGCCAGAGGCCCAATTGGTTTACGATTCGGACCGGGGGTCCAGTTTCTATGTGAATTCGGGCCTAGTGCCCAGCTATGTGTTACAAATGGTTTTTACGGGTCATGACGGTTTATGGGAACCGGAATGAACCCTTGAAATGGATTTACGGGTCATGACGGTTTATGGGAACCGGCATGAACCCTCGGAAAGGATTTTATGGATTATGACGGCTTATGGGGGCCGGGCATGAATCCTGGAAAGGTTTAAAGAATGATTTCAAAAGGTTTTTCATATTCTATCCTTTATATATGATTGTCTCCTCCGGGGAGGGTCGTTGGCCTGGGTGGACCCCGGAGTAGTCACGGAGCACTGACTGAGTGGAGTCGCCCCCCAGTTGGGTTCCTTACTCTCAGGATGGGCATGGTTCGTTACCTCCAGGGAGGGTCCTTGATCTACGGACATTGACCTGGGTGGACCCTGGAGAGACTTGGGTTTGAGACCCCGGTTAGCACACGTGTAGCTTTATTTTACCGTGACAGGTTCTGGATATGAATATATTGGATAAACATGGTTTCAATTGGTTTGGGAAAACTGTGTTTTATGATGATAAATGGATTTGGACTGAGATCCCACATATGTTTACTATGTTCTGGTTTTCTGTAAATTGGTTTTGGGCAGGAGCCCGTGAGACTTGTATTTACGGAACTTGGGGTTGTGACCCTATTTATGGATATTTTAACATATATTATTGGATAAATGGTTTTACTATGCATGCATACTTTTTAGTGGAGGGTATAAAGGTCTTCTTATGGAAATATTTTTATAAATTCTTTATTTTTGTCCACTCACAACCTTTCTGTTTTTAATACCCTTCAGGTTGACAGCGGATGTGGACTGTAGCAGAGATCGAGATATCACATGCCTCCTCCGGATCCTGGCGTACTCTGATAGCCCGGGAGGGCAAAGGTCGGAAATATCCCTTGTCTGACACTATGATGTCAGACGGGAGCAGAGTCATCCCGCACTAATCCCGGGGGGATTGGGATGGGTCCTGTCATAAGTGGACTGGTCTAATTGACTTAGTTTTCTAGCTGTCTTCAAAGTAGGCGTGCCAATAATAAAAACTACTACTAGACATGGTTAGAAATGGGTTCTGAACTGCGGTCCAGGAACTTTCATTTGAATCAAGTGAATGTGGAGCAAGTGGGCATCTTACTTGCGTTGTTCTTTTCTATGCCTTCTTCGAGGATTTTAAATATTTTCTTTTGCACCTAGTCCAAGTTCAATGTCGACGTGTTCATGTTAGCAGCGTGTAATTCAAAATTAGAGGCGGAGTTAGGCAGATCAACATCTTCAAGTTAGATTGTTCGAATACTGAACTAGAACACGAAGATGGTCTACAACTTATGTAGCTATGAAACTCATTGGTTGGTATATTCCAGTTATCGAAATCAGACTTGAAAAACCCGATTGTAGAGAGGGAGAGGGGGAGCACAAACATTTAGATGGTAAAAATGATTGAATATTAGAGTGATGAATGAAATTATAAGTTCAGGAAGTAAACTATCTCTAGACTAGCCATGGGTTAGCGATCTAGGTCGAGAGACCAACAACTGGATGAACATTTGTTGGAAATCATACCAAGGTGTTCACAAAACAGTAAAAAGACGTGACAACGTCGGGGAGTGAGATTGTGAGGGTCTCAAAAACTGGTTTTAAGCAGTCGAAATGAGAGGGGTGTTAGGTGACCTTTAAAACAAGCTATGGAAGTAAGTCAAGATGAAGTTTGGTAGTTGAGTAGTCTCCATAAACGAACTTGGGATGCAAGTCGGATTTGAAGGAAAGTTTGGTGTACTTGTAGTAAGAAGAGCTGAATCTTGATCCTGTAGTAAAGAAACATGTTTTGCCAAGTAAGCAAGTTTTTTGGTAACAAAGAAACTTTTGATGGTTTGCAGTTGTTGAAATTGATTGAGTTTGATCAATTTGTTTGTTCGATTGAGTTGTTAGTTGTCCTTTGAGAATAGAGCTTCCTTTCATTTTATAGGCAACATGGGAGTGAGGATGATCGACACGTGCATCCACGCATGTTTCTCCTTTGATTTATCCTAGTAGTGCCTATTCATACCACCATTTTGATTTATTGAATTGTCTATGTGCATGTCATAATCAAAATAGTTAATTCTCTAAATCATCATGTCAAGATTATTTCCGTAAAAAATCAATAAGATTGAAATTCATTTAGTCATTTATATATATCAACTAAATGAACAACTCACTATAAAGATTTTAATTCTTGCTAAAACCGTTAATTTATTTGATACATATAAATGACTAAACAACCTCTAATCTTATTAATTTTTTCGGAGATGATTTTAACATGATAATTTAGAAAATGAACAGTTTCAATTATAATAATATATATATATATATCTAAAGATAATTTAATAAATTAAAAGAGTGGTATGAAAAGATACTACCAAAATGGAATGCAAATATTATCCTATATATATGTATATATATATATATTACAAAATAATCATAAAGAAAAAAAAACTGAATCCGACCACAAAGTAGAACATACTAAACAATCGATATGAATATTCCACTTAAAAGTTTAGACATGTGAAGTTAATAAGAGGATACTTGTCCAGCAAAACAAAGAATAACTTATATGACATAATTTTTATCTACTTCTACAATCACAATCCACTACAACCCACAAAAGCTATGACAAAAGAATATATATCTGTTCGTCTGTATATCTTAATGTTATGGAAGAAAACCTTGCATTGATCTCACCAAACAGGTCCATAACGAACGCATTCCCCTTCGACTGAGAAGCATTTGATGGCAAGTACAACACTTGTACTGAAAGAGAGGGATAACCAATGAGAAGATGAGTTAAGTGAATCGTTATAGGCTCACAGCCCAGTTTTCGCACGCTTCATCCCGCTTGAGGTGAAAGGAGAGACACTACCATATGGTTGAGGACTCTCTTCTCTTGAATTCGATTTTAGCATAGCTAGTTCTCTCAACTGTTCCCTCTTGTAGTGGTCTTGTGACTCATCCTGAAACAAAATCAAAATCGAGTATTGAAAAAGGACATCAGAAGGTGCTCGATCATTGTACAAATTGTATGTTGGGGGAAAGAGAAATCAGTTTGCTAGCATGCGTAATACGTACTTGTGCACTATGATAGTTTATATTGGAAAGGCAATGATATTTGTATTGAAAATCGAAAGGGGTGAATCAGGAAGGATACCATGGGTTTGAGAAGCTCTTCTATGATCTGTTTTGCCTGTCTCAGCCGCATATCAACAATGTTAGCAGGTAATTCAGCCTCGATTATAATGTGCAGTGGATCATTCAGATGTTCATAACCTGGCCTTCCTCTCAAAGACTCCTCCTTGAGAGTGAGAAAGTAAGAAATACATGTCAAGTGTCGCAACAGAATCGATATAAGAAACTGAAACAGCACAAGAAAGAACTTGAAGTAAAATCAAAAAGTACACTTTAATACAAAATACATAGATAATAATACTACCTTGTCAATATCTCTTATTGAACATTTTCCTCTTATGTACACACGACAACCTGTAGAAGCTTCCACCCGCTTTAGTGAATTGCCTCTTGGTCCTAGAAGCCGGCCCACAAAATTGAACTACAAATATTGAAGTTTTAGTACCACAAAAAGAGAAGGAAAAGTTGAGAGAGAGCCTATAGTACCATAAAAAGCGAGGGTATATGAACGGCTAAATATCCTCAGATGTGTCAACAAAAATGAATTTATTTTAGAGTCTATGGCGTACACACACAAACACCTCCCAACATACGTATTTCAAGTTAATTATTAATCCCATATTTTAGATTTGAGGTAGTAATGTCACATAATACATTCTGAAGTGATTGCATGGCTTACATTTGGAAAGCTATCTACTGGAATATCCAAGCGCAATACCCTCTTCACAATGTAGGAACTTGGGCTTGATGGTGCAACTTGCCACTCCATATTCATCCCTTGTGGTCCACCTAATCTCTGTCACAACATGCAACCAAATCCATACTATTCAAAATATACCAAGGGTTAAAAAATACGAAGAATTAAGGAAGCATGATGACATTGATTAAAAGATAAACTGAGAGAGAGGAGGAGGCAATTGTAGCCTATTCCTTATAAGATAAACATGGGAGAATCTCAAAATACATAACATACTTAGTGGGGAATTGAAAATTGTCAAGCAACATAAAAAAGCATAGAGCTGAGCAAAAATAAAAATTAAACTTCAACCACATTATAAAGCTGAAACTTCCACTATTTACCATATAATAATGGATTTAATCGTATATGAAGCCAGTGGATTTAGGGACACCCCTGCCTTAACCACACTTTGGCTATGTCCTGGATCAAAATGAATTCACAGTTGAGAAAGCCACCTAATCGAAGTAGATGAATTTGGAAAAAGTCAGTGTATAACTGACCCAGGAAGAAACAATGCCGTAGGCTGATACAAAGATTGTTTTGGGAATCTTCAAGTCCACAAATAGTAAGCAACACTGTCTCAACCTGTGGATAGAAGACCACCATAATTAACTTCCAAACTCCCCATACTACATAACACATTCTAATCCCACTCCAGGCAAGATCCAAGTCTTCCAAATCAGTAGAATACTGCTGGCTATCTCCCAGGACGTGGTTGTACTTTCATCTTGTTGAATTCCAAACTACCGTGTACAAGTATTTTAGCTAGATTTTCAGACTGTAACTAAGCAGGTAGGCACAAACATACATACAACAAATCTAGCAGGAAATTCGTTTAGGCATCTACATTTCAATTAAATCAGTAAGCAGAAAGCAAGAACAAGACTGATGTACTAGAGATAAAGAAAGATGGACGACTGGAGTTTCAAAATAAGAGTGGTACATAGAGAAAATGTAATTGGCAGTACTTACATCATGAGGCCGACCATTCCAGCCACAAAGGCCTGAACCTCTGTAATTCGGCATTCTATCTGAACCAATAGGGCTAGGACTTCCACGTTGAAGTCTGTCAAAGTCACTGAACCCTTGCTTGGGCATCATTCCAGAAACCCTTATGATCTCTATCAAAACAGAAGACCACAAAAGTTTAGCCATTATCTTCCTCAAGATACAGAATAATGAAAAAGAGTGCAGAACTTCCGATCACTTTCAACTTCAATATTGTGGGGAAAAAAAGAAGCTCCATTTATCTGAAAGCATTTAATTTCATCCAATAACTAGATGAAGAAGTGGGTTAAACACTAGGTTGAACAGCCAAGATCAAATCCAGAACTAATCCAATGACCATATAGACACCCTAGCTAGGCAGGGCAGAGCAAAATCTACATTATCTTCTCCTTTACCAACACGTTTTTATCCTTTTGCCTATGGATTTCTGAACTCATCAATTACCAAATACCCATATACAGAAACGAACATACACAGTTCTCATATACAAAATCCCAATTCGGTTCATAGAAAAAAGCAGAAAGATTAGAGTTTTGGATCCTAACAACATCCAAAAGAAATTCAAAATCCCAATCACAACCCAGAAACATAACACGGTCTCACTAGAACAAAGTTGGGAAAAAGAGAAAACCTTGATTCAAGAGGCGGCCACATATAGGTACGACCTGCGCGAAAGGTCCGAGCTTTTGGTGCTCAGCCAGCAGCTCCGTCAAGTAGTGGCTATCCACATCGGGTGGGGTTCTTAGGTGCGGCGAGAGCGCTCTTGCTGGTGAGAAATTCTGAGCATATGAACCAGACATTGAAATTGCAATGGAGGGTCTCTCTCTGCGGCAAGAGCTCAAAGGAGTAAAGAGAATGGGTAAATGGGTTCCTGTCGTCGGTGGAAGCAAAAGTAATGGCGGACACGCAGGTGGTGGGGTTTAGGATTCAGAGGGTTTTAATGGCGGTTTTTTTTTGCTTTGCTTTGCTTGGTGTGTGTGTTTTGGTTAGCGAGAGAGAGGCGAAGCGGATTCATTCAGATTTCGAGAGACGGTCGCTCGCTCGCTCGCTCGCTCTTTCCTCTTCTCTGTCGTTGCGGTAAGATTTTAAGATTGACACCTCACACCAAGACTGACAGGAGGAGTACCGCGAATGAGGGACGCGCTCCATTTCGGGCGTGGAAACCTGGTCCATTGAGGTGCTGTGGAGATGTCATCAGATGGTGGGACCCGGTGGCAGCAGGTGGGGCCAGATCCAGCATGTGAGTAGCGAAATGAAACCACGCTCTTTCAGGACGGGGTGGGGCGGAGGCTCGGGCCCTCTTCCCTCCTTTGAATATTCGCATCATTAGCCTACGGACTCCATCTAAAATTCTAAACACACACACACCGATTTTTACTTACATTTTTACAGTTTCTACTATCTCTAGAATGAATTTATTAGACTTGAAAATCACTTGGTCTTCCGTTTTTTATTTTTTTTTTTATTCTAACATATTTGGAGGCTAAATATGGGACATAAATTTTTAGTGCAAATTTGAGATTGCAAAATTTTCACTCATATACGGTAAAAGTAATACTGCTAGATATATGACATAATACATATGAGCTCATTTATTTCATTATATTTTAGAAAAGTTAAAATATTCATTTGAAAAAAAATAAAAAGTAAAAAACAATGTGACAAGTTAACCGTAGATTAATGTCACTTAATATTATAGCCTAATAATATTCTTTTTCATACTTTATATGAAACTTCTTGAATTTGACTGTTGTGAGGCAGGTCAATACCCACAATTATAGAGCTAGTAATGGATCACGTCGTGTTGGATTTGTGTCGTGTTATAGACTATTTTTTTTATCCAAATATGTTAATCCAAATCTGAACTGACATGACAGGACCCGTCCCAACTGGACTTTGATAAGCGTGCCCGGTCCTGCTTCCGTCTGATAAATTAACTGAAGTCCCGAAAGTACCCTCAGCACCTGTCAGACCAGGGATGACTACACTGATTTCTGTTCATGCCTCCGTCTCTCGATTAGCTCCAAACATCGTGCCACGGTCTGGAGGGTCATTAAAAACAAAGGTGTGAGTGGACAAAAATAATATCATTTAAAACACATTTATCAAAATACATCGTTTACCCTCCAGTTTATTAAATCATGCATGCATAGGGAAAAACATATGAATGACAATCACCGGCTTTCCAGCCAAACCACATAGCAACTCAAATCCCGGTTCTTAAATCCAAACATTTTATAACTAGAGAATTACACATCCGAGGATCCTCTGGGAATTACACATCCAGAGTCATCATCTATGCTGGGAATTACGCATCCAGCTTCACCGGGAATTACACATCTGGTTCCTCCAGGAATTACGCATCTGGAGTCCCTCCAGGAATTAGACATCTGGGGGCATCAAACATCAATACACAATTAAAAGCATTATTACAAATCAAATATAAAAACCATGTCAAAACCATTATCACGGGGCCACATGCCCAAATCTCATTTCTTATGTCTCGTAAATCCGTAAAAACATTAAATAATTCAATGCACGTAAATCCGTAAAATCATATCACAAATCCATTAAATCAATTTCCCAACTCATAATCTAAGTCAAAATCAATCGCAAATCCCGGGCTTTCGCCCAAAACAGTCATTTCACATTTTCTCGAAAAACGTGCCAGAAATACCGATTAAAATAATCATTAAATCATGAATAATCATCCAAACAAATCATGACATCATTGCAAACCAAATCATGCAAACAATCATGTAAAACAGTTAACTATGCATGCATATCAATGTATAAAACAAACGTCCACTCACACACCGTCCAACTGCTCGTTTCCCGCACTGCACGCGTTTTCGTAATTTCTGACACTTGTCAGGAATCTCGAATCCTGTGCAAAATCATTATCTAGGGTTACTAACAACTTAATTTACATCATATCAATTCCCCATAATTTTTCCGGGATTTAAATATTATTTAAATACGTAACATAAACCGTCGGATTCTCGAAACATTATCGAGACGGTGTCCGATCGACTCGAAACCAACTCCAAAATGATCGTTACACTGTATAGAGTAAAACACCTGATCGTTACACTGTATAAACCAACTCCCAGAAAACAACCCACGCGCCCTCACGCGCCGTCGCAAGCGGCTGCGCGTGAAAACCACGCGCTATGAACAGTGCAGCTACAGTGTCGTCCCTGTTACCCGTTTCACTGGTATTCGGGTCTGCAACCCGGTGTGTTTTCTATCAATTTGAACCTAATTCCTTCAATTGATTACACCAGAAACATCTAACATTCATTCTAAACACGAAATCGAAATCAATTTCACGAATCATTACCTCTAAGTAATCGAACTCAAGCTCCCACTTTCAAAGGAGTCGCAGAGTCTGTTCTTGCTGATTTCCCTGTCAATTGTCTTCCTTTTTGATGTGGTTCGACTCGCAATCGTCCCAAAAGACTAATTCTGATCTTAATTCGGCCTGAGTTAAGCTCAAACTTCAAAATTGAATCTCAATTTCTTCAAGCATGGTTTCGGGCTTTTCCTCTCGGGTTCACAGGTTCCTCCCTGTTTTCTCTCCTGTTTTCCTTTCGTTTTTCACTCACAAGTTTCCTCTGAATCCCCCTGTGTTTCTGGTTTCCTTCTTGATCAATCTGAGTTAGGAATTTAAACAAAGATTAGGAGGTTGTTTTGTCCGTGTTAGGCATTCAAACAATGCCACCAATTTACATAAGCAAGTGACAAATGTCACTTAGTAAATAATCTCAATCCAAATAGACCAAATCAGCCAGGTTAAACCATTTAAAATCAACTAGTGCGCCGTTAAGGGCTTTCACAGCCCAATTTACCATTTTACCCTTCATGTCACAATTTACCATTTTGCCCCTGAACTTTCCAGACCCACAACTTTTCCGTTCGGGCTCCGATTGACGCATGCCGCCTGTCTACAGATTCAGCGTCCCGAGACCTATCCAACGGTACTCCCGGAACGTCCAAACAAGGTCCTGATCAAAATGTCAACTTTCAGCCCTTACCACCAGGGGCAAAATCGTCATTTTCCCTCAACTTTTCCCACTTTTCGTTTTTTTCGAATTTTCGGGTCATTACATGACCCGTTTAATAATCATGTCTAGAACGTCCAACTTGAATCCGACCTATTAATGAACCTAGCAATCCGTGTAACCCATTTAATAAGCAGATTGTACTCGAAACCTAATTAATTTATGATCAGTTTAACCTAATTAAATTATAATATTTAATAAATATATAGGTAGATAAATTGGTAGCTACTAGGTTAGTAATTGACATGTCTATTAAATAGGTTAATATATAGTTTATTATATGGGATACTAGGTTGACCTGAAATTTACTAGTTTATTGAACAGGTTAATAGGTCTTTATACAAGTTGACAATTTAACAGAAAATTCATCCGTTTATTAAACATGTCATAACAAGTTGACCTGAAAATAACCTAAAATTTTAATCATGCTGGTTTATTAGGATATATTTTGTGCGGATTTCAAGTCACATCAAAATTTGACACCCCTATATATATATATATATATATATTAATCCCCTTTCCAATATATCGATGTGTAAAAAAAAACTATCGATTAATTATTGAGGTAATAATTTGATGAAATAAGTGATGCATATTCGTATTGACTGTGATATATACAAGTCATATATATATATATATATATATATTTATTTATTTGTTTATTAATGACAGATAACTGTTGATATAGATACATGATCATTATATAAAAGAAAATTTTAATTTCGAATTAGGTATGGCACCACCATTAGGTTCTATCTCAAGGAATAATTATGAAGTATAATGACATTCCAATAATGGCCATGATCTAAGGATGGGAGTGTTAAGTTGTCTTCTTTATAGAATATGAGAGCTTGGTTTGTTGAAGTAGGTTACTATTTGAACCACAACTTTGTATTTGGAACTTGAGGTCATTGCATATGTGATTTTGATGGCAGCTACTTTGACCAAGCCTCTTTTCCAATTCATCGAAAACGACTAAAATCATTTTATAAATATCATTACAATTCTGTCCTATATTAATAGCTGAAAATCGAAATTGAAAGACTGTCGATAAATTTAGAAAAAAAAATTTGTCTATATAATGTTTGTGAGTGATATAATAAGCTGTGTTCTGTATAACAAACTAATACACAAAGAATATAAGTTTAATAATATTGTGAAGGTTCAAAACTGCATTGGGCGTTCTTAAAGCAATTGAAGGCCTAGCGGCTAAGCTTTAGGTGGAGTTTAGGCCTTTTTTTTTAAAGATAAATTTAACAAATTAATAATACAATGAATACTATCAAATAATTTCAAAATAAAAATTAATTATCTAGATAAATAAATTGAGTTGAGAATCATAAATATTGCAAATGTAAGTTTTTTATTAATTTTATTATACAACATTCTATATTTTTAAATTTATTATCTTTGTTTTATTTAGTACTTATATTATTGACTAAGCATTTAATAAATAAAATAACTTATATAACTAAATATATATAAGGATGTAAACGCAAATCCACCTAGGCGCTTATCTATTATGCGGGGCAGTTTCTCACATTAAAGCGCTTAGACGGTCGCCATTTTGAAGAGTGAGTATTGTAAATTAATAGCTGAAAATCGAAATTAAAAGACACCATTGATAAATCTTAAAACCAATTTGTTTATTTTACCCTAGAGTTTGTACAATGGTTGTGGGTGATATAATGAGCTGTGTTTGGTATAACAAACTAATACACAAAAAAGACAAGCAAGTAAGGTTTGCGTAGTTTACATAATAAATAAGACTACAATTTGAGGAGGGTTTTTTTTGGTGGCAAGATGCCTATGATTTTAATAATTTTGGGAGGTTGTTCCCAATGGTGACATGGTCAGTTTTCATCCCCACATTGTTGTCTCCGGTGCAACGTGCTGTGCCATGTACTTTTTCTCGCACACACCTTAGACCTTACAGGAATCCAATGCTTCAATTCTATCCATGCCTTACATGAGAAAAATGACTAGTTTAATCAATGTGTGTTGTTTATTTCCTTTGTATATAAGTGATTGTGAAGATTATACTATGTTATTGAATAAGAGAATCAAATTTAAGTAAATGTTATGTATACAGTATTTTAATCAACGAACTTAATTCATATTTAAAATCGTGACTTATATGTAATTATTAATAATTTGACACGTAAGTAATAGGCCGTGGAAAGAAACTTTCTATCAATAGCTAAGTAGGAGCTGTCCACAAACTTTGGACACTACATATATCTGTCTTCAAGCTGTTTGCTTAATTGGCATTAAGAAAGTATTTAATATATGTGGAAATATTATCTTTTTAAAACAATCTGCCAAGGTATCTGATTATCAAATTGAACCAATGAGTATAATGTCCATAAGTTTTAACTCAAATGGAATATGAAAAAAAGTAAATCTTACGTTCAACTTGAATGAATTACGTGTGCGTTAACTTTTAATTTAATAGTATTCGTATATGTCGCAATATAAGAGATCACAACTCCGTATTTCCCTATTATGTTATTTGTTATTTGAGTATATATCGTTTAGATTTGACACTTTAGTAACATGACATCTGAAAATTAGGGTGAAGTGTCAAGTTTCTTGTACCATGTGAAGAAAGGGAATTCGATGTGCATGTCAAAAACAGACTATTCAGTGAGAAGGAGACGACAACAACGTCACGGACAGCAGCTTGAGTGAGTTGGTTGGGATATGCTTCAGATTCTGATGGTTACCAATGCACCAATAACAATGTCACGGACAGCATAATACATCATACCATTTGGTTTGTTGGTCCAAAACCCTTTCATTTCATGTGATGAAACCTCGAGCTTTTTCCAGCATTTAAAATAAAGTTCTCTGTTCAATTGGATCCATTTCTGTCGGAAACTCGAAACTTGAAATGCAGAATGTTTTTCGACTCCCAAGCACTACATAGATTCACATTGTAGGTTGAAAACTTGAAGCTCAAGGAACATGAACATCACATATCAGCCAAGTAATTAGGAGGACTGATTTATAAATGGTGAAAAGTATATTACAAACAACAGAATATTGCTACAACTTCAACCCTCTGTTGACAGTAGAGTATACCCCCTTAGCCAATCAACAGAAACATCTCCATTTGCCACCAAAATGGCGGGAGAAGAGCTTCATTGGGAAAGATTTTGGGGAACTTCCCGGACATCTGATGGTGGTGAAGAATAAGAAGGGATGACCTGAACCAATAAGAAGTTTGGTCGAAGTCAGTGAAGATAACAGGGATATAGTGCAATGGAGATAGGATAGATTGGAAACTAGAATGTACCTTGATGGGATAAACTTCGGTGACTTCTTCAGTTCCTTCATCCAAGTATACAACATCCTGCATAGTGAGCTGGTGATAGTCCACAACCTCCCGCAGGAAGCGGTTTTCACGTGCATAAACTGAATTTTCATGTGCCAATCTGGCCTTTTCTGCCAAAAGTGTTTCCAATTGCAGCCGTATCTGAAATGGAAATATTGGCATCAGAAACATTGCACCTGATGTCATTATGCATATATACAAAGGGAAGACATTACACACTAGCATTGCAATGTATGAAGGAGATTATTGTCCTGCTAAAACTACTTAAGAAGTCTTTCCAATATTAATAAAACAAACGAAATTGGGAAAAGGTGGTAAACGGTACACCATATAATACTTTCAGGTCTCAAAAGAAAAGGCACATGTAAGAAAATAAACCAAAAATCACTACAAGATGAAGAAAGAAAAAAATTGATACCAAATCATCATCTTCAGGGCTGTCTCCCCTTTCACGATTCTCACGAAGGATTTTGTTTTCTTCCTCCAGCTGAGCACATCGCTCCTTCGCAAAAGCAAAATCTGCTTTGACAGTCTTCAACTCTCGAAGAAGAAGTTTTGCTTTGGCAGCCATTGCCATTGCAACCTGTAGTGCAATCAAAATGTAAATGATGCATCTTAATACAGAAGTAAACTACATACATCAAACAATCGTGATCAAAGTCTTTGAAGAATAATAACCCCCGCCTTAACAAAATTTAGAAACATTTTATTTTCTTTTTTCCCTATAGTTTTCTTTGCTACTATCATAATTGAATATACAACAGGCCAAGTTAAGCCTATGGTACAACAACTGCTACGCATGAACCCCATAGCAAGCTTATGGATTATAAAGAATAATAGTCATTCAAAACCTTTTATTCCACGGAATATTCAACTATTTGTACAAAGTGGGCTACACCAGATTCCATAAATTTCATGCACAATAAGGAGGAAACTATTAACATCAAAATTTTCCAAAGAAAATGTGAAACGCCAAAACCCTCAAACGCAAACTTCTATTATATCAACCAGTGACACAAAAGTTGCCACCTTACGTCGCGAGATGCCTTCAATTGAAGTTCGAGATCAGCTGTCTGAGGTTGATTCTGTACAGAACCACTGGGCTTTTTCCTGATATGCTTACGAGTTTCTTGAATGATGCCTGCAGTCCGGTTCTCAACGATCGTACGACCCTCCTGTCAAAGAGTAAAGCACAAACATTGTATATATGATCAAAGAGATACAAATACCAGGAATTGATTCAGGGTGTGAATACAGCTAAACATAAAATTGTTTGTGCAAACCTACAAGCACAGACGGAGTCCTTTTTTCCATTCATGTTAGAATTGACTATGTTTCAGGAATGAAATGTAACAGTAGGCAAAATATTGGAACAACTTTTGACAGCATGAAGAAACCATTTAAAATTTAAAGGTCACATGAATACAAATATAAACCATTGTGTACCTCCAAGGCATTCCCAATTGTACCACTGATATAATTAAGGGATGATGTAAATGCACCCAACCCCTTCTGTAAAGCTGGATTTTCAGTCTTTCCACGGCTTTCAACAAATTGGTTGGGATCATGATACTGCACGTAATAAAATTAGAGAATTAGAAACTATTCCGCTCCTATATAAAATTACTTAATCATGAATCAGAAACTACATGAAGCCAAACTACTATAAAGACATGATGGAGACTATATCTCACCTTACCCCTTGTTGGTGTGGAAGGCATGTCCACCCTTGTTCTTTCAGGAGGATCAAATGTTTGGGCTGCATTGTCATTGTCGTCATCGAGAATGGCTTTGGCTTTTCTAGCCAGAACACCCCAAAACCCATGTTTGGTTTCATTCAAATTTTTCATTGATTGATACTCATATGGCTACAATTCAACAGAAAAAAAAAAATAATAATTGGAACTTGCAAGTAGCAGCAAAAGTAAACAATGGGTTGAACAAAAAAAAACATCAAATGCAACATGAAAGAGATTTCATGAATGAAACAGCCTAAAGCATAAAAATCCAAGACCTGGGAAGGAGAAGAAGCTGCAGTATTGGTTATGGTGGCAGCGGTGTTGCCGCGGAGATTGGAATATCGAGAAGGTGATGGGGAGTTGAGAGCAGGCTGAGCACCGCGAGCAGCGTAAGCAGAAGACAAAGAGCTGTCCCGATGTGCCGAAGAGGCTCTAATGGCTTTGGCCGCAAGAGAATCATCGGATGGCAGCGAAGGCAGCGGAAATCGAGATTTTGCTTCTTCCTCTTCTTCAAATCGAAAGCTTGTGGTTGATGTCGATGATGAACCCTGCTGCCTCCTTCTATAAGCCATTTCCAAATTACCTCCTCTTTTCTCGGCTCAATTCAATTGAAAAACCCTAATAACTCACAACAATTTCCGACACTGAATCTCATTCAAAATCTGAGGTTGTACCCTATGTTCTTCCCAAAATAGACTCTGCAACTACACATATGGAATATTGAAGAGCCCTAACAAGGGAAGCCCTAGTTTCCAAAACCCTAGCACAGTCAAAGAGAAGATAGATCCCTCCCCCTTCGCACGAATCAGCCCTTCTTCTGAATTCAACTTCTGGCTTGGATTTGGGTTGCGTTTGTGTTCCTCTGTCTCCGCGTTCGTCAACGCCCACTTTCCTTTGACACACGCACAGTTACTGACTTACTGTCTTTACTAAAAATGAGATTGCTCTTTATTTGGGCCTATATCTTGTTATGCCCAACTGTTTTGGGATTGGGCTTTGCATGTTGTAGTACCCAATTCTTACCCATTTCCCTGTCTCAGTTCAATTATTTTTTTTAGAACAATACTTGCAAATCGAGTAATAGAGTAACCTCTTTGTTCCAATATTTAAATTTTGGAAATTATCAATTTTTTTTTAAACAATACTTGTAAATCGAGTAATAGAGTAACCTCTTTGTTCCACTATATAAATTTTGGAAATTGTCTGAATTAGGTAACGTCCAGGATCTCAATCATCATTATTTCAATCATCTTATGGTGAATCTTCAATTTAGCTGGTACATATGAACAGCTGGCTAATACATAGAGAGATCCATATATACAATCATGAGCGATAGCAAAGACTAGAAAGACAGATTAAACGTTCTTCAATTTAGTTGATTTTTTGTATAGATAATCTTGAAATAATTGTATAGTACGAGTTAAATAGTTCTATTCACGACATATACCTGGTAAATTAAAGAAATATGATGTCCACGAAATAGAATGCAAGAATTGACCTTTTTATTTTGTTATTATTATTATTACTATTATCATAAGCAATAATACTAAAAGATAAGGAAATGAAAATTATAAAATTTAGTGAAAATCAGTCATTTTAAACACTTAAGCTATGAGTCATTTTTTGAGCTCAATAATATTTGGATGCACTCCATTGCAACTTTGAGTGACGATTGTTCTAACGAGATATCGAGATCTAACGAGAAAAGATTAAGAATTTTGAGTATAAATGATGTGTATTTAAATTAAAATCTCATTCTAACCGAGGATTGTTATAGTTTCGGAGAATCTAACTATATGACAACATGAATAAAGAACTTTTCTCCATTTTCCACCAACTCTTTAATTTGAAGAATAATAATTTTAGGAATAAGTGATTGCCCTCTTTCGATACATGATGCCCAATTTGAAGATGGGCATCAATATTAGCAATGTGTGAGAAGGTGTAAACTAAACCACAAAATATTAGCTTATGATAGTGAATATGTAGATAGCTCTTTTCTCTTTGTAGCAATGGAAAGAAAAAAAAAAAAGAAAAAAGAGAGGACATAAGGCATACACATAAGCAAGGGACACGATGAGACTTGCAATCTTCAAAATAGGTTTCTATATATGTAAAGGCTTTGATTAAATAAAGTTATAAAAATACTCTAAAAAATTACATGGAAAATAAAAAAAAAATTACTTTAAGAGATAAAAAAATTCTCAATTATATCACTAACTAAGCCGAGTATGCATGATCTTAAATTGACCTGGATTGACTAGTTTGGAATTGGGGGTAAATTATATATTGGTTCACTGTTTTTTTTTTCTTCCCTTCATAAAAATTAGGTGTGTTACTTGCTTCAATCTATATATAACACCTCAGTTGTAGTGACCCATACAAATGTGTATGGGAAAAAACAAATAATTTGCATGCATGTGTGTCTTAACATATTTGTTTATATCTCATCTTATGATACTTTTTTATATATCATGTTTTTATTATATGAAATAATATATATATATTATAATCGGAACTATTAAATTTTTAAATAATTATTTAATTTAAATAATTATTTAAAAATTATCTTCATAAAAAATTAATAATTTTAAATAACTATAAAAGAAATTAACAGTATTGGTAATATAATAAACATCCACGTGTGAACCTTTTATTTAGTTTGCGCATAGCCGTATACAAATGGCTACATGATCATTCTTCAATTTAATTAATTTTTTTATTATATATAATCTTCAAATTATGATTTAAAAGTTGAATAATTTTGATTATAATAAATATACGAATTATTGAAAAATTGAAAGGAAAGTATACGGAGATACCAATATCATGGGAGGTAAGTATTATTTATTTCATCGATAAAAAAAAAAAAGTATTATTTATTTCAAAATGATAGGTGAAAAGAGAGAGAGATTGAGAGGGGCTGGCTAGGCCGCCCTTTTGAGAGACAAAGAAACATGGGATGGTTCTGATGGCGGTGGGCAAACTCCATTATTTTGGTGTAAACTATAAGAAATAAAAGAGGGAAAGGGAATCAATCAATAATTATGAATGACTGTTTCAACTTTGAAACATTGTTTTTGGTACACTAGTCACTATATATACACATGAAAAACATGATCGAAGACATGAAGAGACATAACCACACATGATCATGCTTGCTTGTTTACTTGTTTGCTGCCTGCTTCCGGAATATGTCTCATACCATGATGATCACACGCATTCTCTCACCGCTCGATTGAATTTAATTATATATATATTTCTATCAGATTCTAATTATATTGTTTAATTAAGGGGCAATTATATATAGGTTCTTTTTTAGAGTTTAAATTATAAATTAATCAACTATCATTACAAGAAAAAATACGAATTTGTTGGGTAATATTAAAATTCATTGGTTAACAAGCCGTCGGATTAGAGATTTTTATGACGAATTAAGATAGATTTGTTGGGCAACAGTTATATCACCTTAAAAGAACGCACGATTCATCGGGCAAGATCACATTTTTTTTGTCCAATGGCTACGACACGAGATTCGTCTGATAGAGCGAGATTGGTCAGGTATTCCCTCCGTCGGGGAAAATCCTGTTGGGCCCTTGAACTTTGCTTATAGTGCATAGTAAATAAGAATTGTAAATAAGAAATAACTTTATTTTTTGATTATTTGTTAAAATACAGCATTAGTTCGAATCCCTTAATTTATAAAGAATTACAAGCATGTCGTTAGATATAATATAGTTTGATTATATTTTACGTAATTTACTTATATGAATTTTAATTGTACATAAAAATATAATTTACCTATGAGGACTAGTATATTATACGCAATATACCTCTCTCGAATATAATAGAAAAATTAGAAATATTCCAATAATTATTAATTTACCTATGAAAAAATAAAACAAGCAGGTAATTAATAATTTACATATGAAGGAATAAAACAAAAAAACTTTATAAAATAAATAAAGTACTTGTGAGTCTGTAATTATTCAAGCGTACCAGATAATGTATGTGAAGTTTGGTGAATTAAAATAATTTTCTTTACTAAAGTAAAATTGAAAATATGAAATTTAGTTAGAATTATCATATCAAATAATTTTAAAAAATTAATATAAAATATTAATATCTAAATTTTGAAAGTTACTTATTCATATCTAAAAATGGTATAAACGATATTATAAAATTTTAAAACATAATATAATTAATAAAAATATACAAAAAAAATAGACTATTTTATATATTATATTTAAAAATTAAACTAATTTATAATTATTTCTTTAATTAATTAGGTTTATATCGGGAGGCCATGGAAGAGGATATGTACAGATACATGTATCCACGTAGCACCAAAAACATCTAAAGTATAAATCAAGCTGGTGATGTTGATATATACTCCGTCCAAACTACAACATATTGCAAGTTTTTTGTTTTTTTTTTTCCTGAAAACAACATATTGCAAGTTTGAACATCTCTGTGTGTGAAGGAATAAATAACGAGATATAAATAAAAATGAAAATACGGAAGAGATTATCAATTTGAATTGTCTTGTTAAGAGTTTCTTGTTTTACTTTTATTTTTCCAGATATGCCTTATCGACATGTTAATTAATTTGATTGAAAAGAGAAAGAAGGAAAAAAGAAATAATCATGGTTTTAATGTTAGAACTTGTAAGAAATATTCAAATATTAGGGTGTGTTTGGATGGGAGTAAAAAATATGAGATTTTCTAAAAAAATTTAGAATTTTAAGTTTTCAATGTATGGATTCTCTTGTTCGGATGTATAAATATGAGAATTTTAAATTCCATATAAAAATGTGTTATTTCCAAAATTTCATATTTATAAATACCATTTATATATGAACATTAAATTACATGTTTAAATTTCATTTTACGTTTATTTTATCCAAACATAAAGCTCTACAAATTAAGGAAAACTAATTTTCAGTAATTTAAATTTTATTATTTGGTAAATTTTTAATAATCTTAAAATTTTTCAGCCAAACACACCCTTAAAGCTCAAAAATATTTTTCTTTATTCATAATTATATAAGTTTGAAGTATATGAATAAAAATGATTCATGTTGAATTTGTCACTTACGTGAGATATTTTGCAAGGTAACATATATGTTGTTAAGAAGAAAACATGACCAAAATTACTCATGTACATGTGCTTCAAATGTGTTTGGGACATGTTTGATTAAAAATTGTCAATTTTTGCTAATAAACTAGTTAATTTTTTTTGAAAATAAAATAAAATAAAAAAATTACGGGAATGAATTCTTAAAACAACCGGTACTAAATATATTTAAGCAACATGCCTATATAGTTTTTGGGAACATGATAGGTCGTTAATTAAGTATTATTTTATATTATTTTATACCATTTATACTTGAATTTTAATATTTAAATAATAAATAATTAGATAAAATAATTTATTTTGTGATACTATGTTTAAATAAATAAAGTTTGTAATTTGGAGTATTTTGGCGAAAGAATCATCTCGATCGAAATTATAACGAAAAAATTATGGAAGAAATTCGTGAAAATATTAATTAAGTTATAAATTAATTAATTTTATTTTCTGCAGCCCAAATCCATTTTTTTACAAACCCAGCCCAGCCATTCATGCAAGCCCAGCCTGCTGCCATCCCCAGTCCAGTTCGGCGTCAGCCCAGAAGCCCAGAAAACCAAGCCCAATGGCGTCAGCCCAGCGGCCCAGTAACTTGCCGAGCCCAATCCTCGCGGATGCAGCCCTCCACCGAGTGACTGTTGGTGGTTACCGCGCGCGCCTGCCGAACGCGCCTACAGCTCCTCGGCGCGCGCCTACCGACGACCGTCTTTGCACTCCAGCGCGCACCTGCTGGCCACGCCGCCCCTTTCCAGCTAATGCCAGCCGAATATTCCCCTCTTTTTGAGTTGTTTCTGACAGCCCCTTTCCAGCAGCATTAGTGAACTTTTCTTTTGATTTTTTTAACTTCTTTTCCCCAAAAAAACCACCCAATCTCATCATTTCACTTTTGAATATTTTTATTGTAATTTTTATTTGTTTTTATTTATTTTTTTAGAGTGTAATTTGATTTTTCTCCCTATAAATAGGGGTTCATTTTCACTTGTTATGGACACTTCCAAGAGGCACACAATTGAGCATTTCTTAGGAAAAACTTTGGCAAAATATTTCCAATACAAATTTTGAGAGTTCAAGTCCGAATTTCCTTATTTAATCTTCTTTCATCTTCATAAAGTTCTAGCCGCTGTTCGGTGTTCCTTGTGAAAAACAATTCATTGTTCTCATCCATTCTGAAAAGTGTAACATTTGCTCTCCATCCTCTTAAACTCTTTTATTTGTTATTGGTTCTAATTATAATTCAATATATGTATTGGTTTTTCCTTCCTATCTTTTGAAAAAATTGAATACAATCTCCATGTGTTTTACTTTCTAAAAATCATTTACTTCTTACATTCTAAAGCTTAACCTTCATTTCGAAACTAAATGTTGATCCGCTGTTCGGGGCATTTAGAGTAGAGTTGAAGAGATTTAATGTATGACCATTGTTCGGCGCATTAAATCACAAACTTAAGGTAATCGTATTATAAGTAAAAATCCGTTGTTCGGTGCATTTATAATATGAAAAATGTATGAAGAAATATGAGTTTATGAATGTATGATTTCGTGACTGATTCGAATTTATGCAATTGTTAGTGTGTTGGTGAAGTTTGTGTTTAAGTGAAGTCTACTTTGTACATAAGTTAGAGTAGAAATAGAATTAGTTCATCTATATTTTTACTTGTATTTGTATGATTACATTCACTCAAAACCTCCCATTTAATTCTTTATTCTTTTGTTCTTTAATTCTTTAATTCTTTAATTCTTTATTCTTTATTCTTTTATTCCTCTATTCTTTAATTTATTAATTCTTTGATTATTTTATTTATTGATTATTTTATTCTCTAACTCATTAATTTATTCATTATTCTTTCCCACTAACACATTATTAATGTTCCCTAATTTCTCCGGTTAAGAACGATTCTTATTTACCAATACTACATCTACACAAAAATGGTTTAAATTGCATAACACTCAAATTACGTGTTTAATTTAATGCGTAGTTTGTGCATTGTCAATTTTTGGCGCCATTGCCGGAGAGATTGAAAATTATTTTTAATTTGTTAGTGTATGTATATAAATTGTGCATATTATACTTGTTGATAAATTTTACTTTTGTTAATATTATATTTGTTTATAACTTTTATTTACTTGTTTATATTTTATTTATCCATCTTATTTTTGTTTATAATGATCATACTTTATTTATTCATAATCTCTAATATATACTTGATCATAAATGTTCATAATTTAATTTCATTTCTACTTGTCATAAATGCATATTGTACATGTTCACTTTTCCTTACTTTTACTTTTATTTATTCCATTATATCTTACTCCATTATACTCTATTCCATTAATTTTATTCCATCAACTTTATATTCAGACTTTTTCTTTATTCCATTAACTTTAAATTTATTCCATTAACTTTCTTTTCCATTAATTTGATTCCATCAATTTTATGTTCCACTAACTTTATGTTTACACTTATTTTATTCTTATGTAATTATTTGTTTGTTTATGTCTTGTTGAACTTTAAATTTTAAATGAAAAAAAATATATAAAAAAAAGAAAAAAAATAGGAGTAAGAAACTTTATTTATCTTTGAATTTCCTAAAATGTAAATGTTGTTTCCTATTAAATGTTTTAGAGTTGCATGAATTTCAGAGCACATTTTTCTTCAAAATCTTACTTTCGGGAACAGATAGTACCCCTCTTATTTACTTTCTCCTTAACCTTTCATGATGTGTGGATTTCATCACCACACACCATAGACTCGAATATATGGACATGAGGTTGGGGCGGACTTCGTAAACACTTGGGTTTGGTAATTCATTAAATCATCATTCAGATTGATCATTGTAACGACCCGTCCCGAATTCCGGGATTAGTTTAGTGACTAATCTTGATTAGTGAGGTTGAACGGTGGTTAGTAGGGCGGAATCGGACAAAATGTGCAAAATGACTGTTTTGCCCCTGGTCGTGGGCAAAATGTTGACTTTTTGTTCGGCGCGGTCAAATGGACTTTGACCGATGACCGTGACGTAGTTCGGGACGTCACGAGTTCATAGACAGGTGGCACGTTCGATTCCGACATTCGTAGAGAAAGTTATGGTGTTCGGAAGTTGAGGGGTATTTTGGTAATTTGGCTTATTAGGGGCCAAATGTTGACTTTCTGACCGGGAGGTCCGATGGGCGAGGGCCAAGGACCGTTACGTAGGTATCGTCGATACGAATCCAACGACAGGCGGCATGCCGAAATCGGAGTTACGACGACGAAGTTATGGTCAAGGACGTAAAACACGGTTAACCGAGACTCGGAATAAAATAATATTTAAATAGGTGAACAGTAACTGACGAATCTGGACCCTTGGATGTAGGCCACGTGTCACTCATCCCCACCTTCCCTAAAATCTGGATCCTTGTTGGCCATTGGATTATTTAATCCATTTTCTCCCCTTAAATCCTCACCATCCATTCAAACCTCAGATTAAATCTGGGCCTTTGATCTCATCTCTCCCTTTCCTTTAATTCTGATCACACTCATCTCTCTCTCACTCTGTTTTCCTCCCACCCGAAACACATGCACACACAACCCCTTCTGTTTTTGGAACCGTGAGAGAACACAGGGAGGCTGAGAGGAGTTTGTGTCGCACGTGGCGGCGTGACCGCCGTGGGTGGCGGTGGTGACCGGAAAACAGAGTCGTGCACATGCACACCCGCACACGGCTCCCCCTTACGCATCCCCACCACATCTGTAACCATGAGGCTGTGCGGAGGATTTTGAATCGACTACGGTGAGGCTTGAGAGACGACGGGAGGCGACGGAGACGGCAGGAACGACGGCGGCAAAACAAAACAGAGAGGTCCGAAAACTCAGAAATTGGAAAATCAGTGTGGACTGGTTTTGATCGTGTTTGAGGGGTGAAAGGAGTTCCTGGAGTCGAACTGGGCATGCTGGTGACCACGGCGGTAGCCACGGCGGCGAGGTAAGCCTCGAACCCGTGAGTTTGTTTTCGGGTACAAAAATGGTAGGATGGGTTTTAACGTGTTTCGATCGATCTGGTGATTAGGATGATGATTTAGAAGGTGAGACGAGCTTCTGGGGATCGTTTTCGAAAGGAATGGTGGCCGGGATCGTGCAGGCACGACGGTTGCAGGTGGCCGGTCTGCACACCTCCACGAACAGGTAGTCAAACGTATTGGTTTCTCAGTTTTTAAGGCATGGATCAACTGGAATTGATGAGACGATCTTGTAGGAACAAACGGAATTGAAAATGGTCGAGTAATGGCTGAGAACCAGTCGGGTTGGGTCGCGGGTCACGGTGACCCGTTTATCAGACAACCGGGTCAGAATGGTGACACTGTTCACGAGCGCGTGAGTTTCACGCGCAGCCACTCACGGCGGCCCGTGACGGCGCGTGGGCACGGATCTCGAGGTGAGGTCAACATGATTTCTGTCCCATTTAATGTAACGGACATTTTGGAATTGGTTTCGTGTCGATCGGACACCGTCTCGATAGTGTTCGGGATGTCCGAAGGTTTTTAATTAAGTTTAAAAATAAGTAAAAATTTGGGAAAATTACGGGACTTTGATAGGATGTTAATGATGAGGTTAGTAACCCTCTAATGTAATTTGGACAGGATTGGGAGTCCCGGTGATAGTGGTGTGGCCCGGGAGGGCCGGTGGCACGCATATCGAGGCACACGGTTAAAACGGTCTGTGAGTGGACTTTGGTTTTATAAATCCTATGCATGCTTAAATGTGTTATATGGTTTATATACATGATTTCTATGATGGTATTTGTGAGCATTGATTTTGGATATGTTGCACGTATTTCGAGGTGTTTTCCGTATTTCACGTATATCGGGATTAACGGTTTATTTGTGGTTTTGTGTGCTTGTGGTTAAGTAAATAATATGATGAAATGGTTTTGAAATTGGAAATATGAACTCGGGCTTGAGGCCCACTTGTTTTGGAAATTTCGGACTTGGAGTCCATTTGAGAATCGGGCCGGGGGCCCAGTTGGTTAATGAAATCGGGCCAGGGGCCCAGTTGGTATGAAATCGGGCTGAGACCCATTTGAGTTATATTATCGGGCCAGGGGCCCAGTTGATTTGTGAATTCGGGCCGTGGGCCCAGCGGGTTTATAAGGTCGGGCTGCGGGCCCAGTTGGTTTACAAATCGGGCCGTGGGCCCAGTGGTTCATAAAATCGGGCATGAGGCCCAGTTGGATAATAAATGTGATTTTGGGTCAGGGACCCTATGTTTTATAATGGTGATTTTGGGTCAAGGACCCTAAATGGAATTATGTGGTTTTATGGAAATTTCGGGCAGGGCCCAATGGTAATAATGTGATAAAAGGATTTAATAAAACTGTTTTCCATATACCATCTGGATACAAGGATATATGATGGTCTCCTCCAGATGTCTGGGACACTGGGGAAGTCACGGTGCATTGCCTGCGAGGGGTCATTATACGGAGCAGCCGGACCGTATGATGACTCAGGAGCAGGATTGCTATGATTGACGTCAGGGACGTCAGACATCAGGGATGTCAGACATATGGACCCGGAGAGACCCCGGGCAGCACGCGTAGCTTATGAAACCGTGAGATATGACGTCAGGGACGTCTAGCGTCTGGGACGCTAAGCATCTGGGATGCTGGTGATGGTAATGGTAAAATATGGATTAATGAATAAAATGGCTTATTGGTTGGATATGTGTTATGTGGTAAAAATGGATTATTGGTTGTGAAATGGTATGTCGGGTCAGGGACCCTAAATGGTTTCGGATTTTAAATTGATGTTCAATTATGGTCGTGGGTGGTGACCCACATGGTTTTAATATGTGGTGGTGGTATTCCACGGTTTTGGGCTGAGTTCCCACACTTGGTTTTTGGTTAACGGTTTTTGGGCTAAGGCCCTAATGGCTCGGTTGAGCAAACGTTTTGGTTACTGGTTTTTGGTGGCATGCATACGTTTTTATTGGAGGGCATAAATGTCTTATAAATGTATTTGGTAAACTTATTGGTTTTTGTCCACTCACAGCTTTTGGTTTTAATGCCCTTCAGGTTGATTACGGATGCGATTGCAGCAGGGACTGGGACATTGCACACCTCCTCCATCGATCCTTGCGCACTCTGGATGCCCTGTTTGGGCAGTGGCTCGTGGTTATCCCTTGTCTGACACCCCTTGTTGGACGGGAGCAGGGCACATTCCACGGTAATCCCGGGGGGATTGGGATGGGTCCTGTCAATCATGGTGTCTAGGAGAGTTATGACTGATGACAAGTTTTGGATTAAGAAAGGGAACACCAATGTAGTATATGTTAAGCTAGCCTCGGGGTGCTCTCGGAATTATCCTTACTTCTCGCGTTACATCTATCTCAACTGGCCATGATTAATGTTGAATGGTGGAATGGTGGTTATCAGTACGCACAGGTCGTACGCCCGGGAAAGTACTATGAGAAGCGGAAGGGGAAAGTTATTCATGACACTCTAAAACTCTACTTATTGCATTATTAGTTTGCATTTGGAACTTGTGCACTTTCTTTCCATTAACGTGACTTATTGTTGATTCTGGTTTCCATTTATTTGATACTTTATACAAATCTCTACTCTCATACTCTTATTATCTCTTCTTGTGTATATGTAATGCCGGTTTAAATTTTTGCAGTCATACTTGTTACACCTCACATTTTTTTGCTAATTATGATTTCCTTAACTTATATTTTTAATACTAACCCTAACTTTTGTAACAACTATCTTGTCTTAATTAACTTTCACTAGTTACTTAGTGTTCTATTTTAATATAGGTACGAACTTATGAATGCGCCTCATCAATCTAAGCTTGATCGGCTGAGAAGACAACTTGACATCTCGCCAAGCAACGCAATATTCAGAGACGCACTTAAGCAAACCGGCTCATCCGGACCTCCATCCCCAATAATCGGTGAGTCCATAAGTGAGAAGAGTAATTCAGAAGAAGAACAGACTTTTGGAACACCAATAGCCATGGCATGAAACCTGAGTATCCGGGAGCAGACATGTGCAAACACAAATGGCACTACAAACTTTTGCATCCAGTATCCCGAGTCTAGAACCAACAAGAAAGATATTGAGCTTAAGAGTGGAGTCCTTCATCAGCTACCCAAGTTCCGTGGAATCAGAAATGAAGATCCACACAAACACTTAACGGAGTTCCAATTCATCATTGGTAGTATGTGTCCGGATGATGCGGACTTGGAAATCATGAAGCTGAAAGCTTTCCCGTTGTCCTTGGAAGATAGAGCACGGGTATGGCTTTTGGGTCTCCCACCCAATCATATTGACTTTTGGGAGAAGTTGGTTCAGGAGTTTCTTACCAAGTACTTCCCTGCTTCAAAGATTACGGTCTTAAGAAAAGAGATCACTAGAATCAAGCAGAAAGAACATGATGAGAATTTCAGCCAGTACTACAAGAGGTTTAAGGAACTTTGTGCTTCATGCCCTACTCACGGGATCACGGAAGGCTATCTTTTAACCTACTTTTACGAAGGACTCAAGGGTTGGGATAGAGGACTACTCGATGCTGCAGCTAATGGAAGTTTCTTAGCTCGGAGCCTAGTAGATGGTCGTGCACTACTTGAAAGCCGTGCACTCAATGATGCACAATACGAAGGTGCCGAGCCTACTTCGTCGTCGAACGTCCGAATTCGACATGCCGGCTGTCTACGGATTCGTATCGTCATGATCTACATGAATGAACTCCTAAAACAACCGCCACTAAATATATTTAATAAGCAACACGCCTAAATAGTTTTCGAGAACATAGTAGGAGACCAATCGCTAGTTGAATATGACTATTCATTTTGGTCAAATTTTGTCTTTACCTCTTTCTTCCTACAAACATTCAACATGTTTGCAAAAAATAATGAAATATTCAATAGTAGTTAAGAGTATAGGTACATTATTTGAGTAGTATTGTTAAAATAGTTCGTTATAAATAATTTATGGAGTTTGACATTCCATATTATGGCTAAATAGTAATTTTTCACAAGTTATGTATGAGGTCTTGATCCGTTTGATTTTCATAAAAATAAAATACACAACGTATATAATGTAATCCCCTATTTCATATTTTTGTATAAAAAATAATTTATGAAATTTTGGGCAATGTATAAACAATTTGATTCATTTATAACATTAACATGTTCTCTCATTAATTATTTTCTACATAATGTATGATTGTATGATCTGCAAATAGTAACCTTGAAAGAAACACATCACCAACCCGTCTAATTTATTGGAAACGAAATATGAAATTATGACATCATGACCCCAATCCCCACGAAACATAAATATCATAAGCTAAAGATTTATGCCTTTGGTGGTGGAATACAATATTAATTTGTATATATTTCATTAGTTCGCAATTTATTTCACTAAATTGCACTTTTTTTTATACAGAGTTATTGTGATTGAGTATTATATATATACATTGAGTATCAATTTTGTTTTTTTATAAGAATTGAATTGATCTTCATATTTTATTTTTTATTTGTTACATTTTATTTATTCTTAAAAAAAATTAAACTACAAGTGGAATGTTTAAAATAAAAAATTGAATGTAAAAATGAATTATCTAAAAAATTGAATTCGAAACTTTTTAATATACAATTGAGTTAATATAAATACAATTAGAGCACTCATGACTCATACTAATGCCAATCAAATAGTAACTTGAAATCACACCCCTTGTCAATTTTCTTTCAAATCATTGTTGATTTAATTTCTTCTATCATCATATCAAATTACCTTCCTTCTAAATCTTCATTTAAATTTAAATGATAAAAAATTATGATTATCAAATTTTATTTTATTATATATTAAAGCTAAATTCAAAATTCACTATTCATCAATAGTAATTTGACTACTTTACCCTTATTTGTTTTTTTTTCTTAGTTGTTCATATTAAAATTATAATTTTGTCAAGTTAGGTTATAAACGATAGTTTAATTGATGAAAATACAGTTTTTCGGTAGGAAGAAAAGAATAATCCTTAATATTATTTGTTAATCCTTAATGTTATTTTTTTTGAACTTTAACATGTTGATAAATAACTATCTAATATTGTTATAATACATATAAAAATTAAAATAATGTAAATAAATAAATAATGATATATATAAATAGTTAATTATTATTTTTTTGAATATTTTCGCACATACTAAATATATATAATTAATTAAACAATTCCAGCAGATATATCTTTCTCAGTATATTTCACTAATGATAGAAATGTAATGAAAAATTAGAAGCATATATAAAAGGCTATATATATAGTTTAGTGTAGTGTACTTTGAAGGGTATTCATGTGATTCGAATATTGGGAATGAGTGAATGAGCAGAGAGCCTGAGTTTCTCCAGCGCAGACTGATGGCCATGGGTGACCTCAAACCCTATATATAGCTAGATTACTGCATCTACAGAGAGCAGATATATACATATATATATATATATACACACCTAGATTCTTGTGTACACACAGTAGAGAGAGAAACACCAAAACCATGGCCTAACTTAGTAGTTGGTCAAAGTGTCAAACAAAGAAACCCCACCACCACCACCACCTATTTCTCCCCCTAAACAGTGAAACTACTACTGGAAATTGGAAAACAATTCATATCTCGCCTCTCTATTTATCACTCCCATAATTATAACCATCTCTCTCTCTCTCTCACTCTCACACACACACATATAGATGGAGATGGAGATACAGTCATACAGATACTGAGAAAATTAAATTAAAATTTTCAAGAATCTGTAAAGGAAAAAAGGAAGAGAAAAGGAAAGTCCCACTCTTTATTTTATTTTATTTTATTTATTTGTTACTTTCTGTGGCTTCTTATAGGAAACACAAACACCAGTGGTTTGCCAGATTTGTGTAGAGAGAGATCAGAGAAAGAGAAAGAGAGATCCTCTCCATCGCTTTCCCTTCTCTGAATCTCACGAAAGAAAGCGACCCTTCTTCTCATCTCATCACCACATCCCTTAATTCCCACCATTTTTTCCTCTCTACAATCTCCCTTCGATTTTTTTCCCCTTTCAGTTCATTATAATTGGATTATTTCTGAGTTTTGTGACTCATTCACAGCGTGGCTGATCATGGCTGCTGATGAAGGATCTTCACATCTATGGAGCAGGTTCTGATATCATTACTAACTCTGAAAGTCTTCTTTAGTTTGGTGCTAATTCATTTTTGAATATCTAATTTTAATTTGTTTAGGGAATAATAAGCAGCTTCCAGATTATGATGGGAGCTTCTATTTTTTTTTCTTCATAGTAATTCTTGTATGGCAGTGGCATACATATGATCTGATGTTTTTGGGTGGGCGGTCTGTGGCGGTTATAAGTCTCTGGTTCTTTTTTATTGGGTGTTGCTTTTGCTTAGGGTTAGGGTTCATGCAAGAATTATTTATTCTTTAAAGAGTAATATTAATTACAAGGTTCTAACCTTATGATACTTTGGCCAAAGGAAAGAAAAAAAAATGTTGATTTATATTCTTTCGTTGAAGTCATGGACTACTATTGTTCATGAACAGCAGGAATATTCGATCCCGTTTTCGGGTAATTTTAGGGAATTTCTACACGTTTATGAATAGAAGATTTTCAGAATATCCGTAAAAATACAGATTATTTAAGAACCTATAATATTATTTAGATATAAATCGATTCATGATCATGTAATCACAATAGGCTACATTTTGTTTTAGATTAATCTGAATATTTATGCTTAATTTCAGGATTTGTATAACACATTTGTAATAACTACTGGAGTATATGTGAACATGAAATTTGAGTGCTATTGATCTCATACATAAATCCCAACCAAGAAAACACGAATCGGTGTTGTGGTCACAATCAATATACAAATCTTCTTGTGTTAGAGATCAATTTTGATTGCAGATCGTTCCTTTTCATTTTAGTGTATGGTTGTTGCATCAGATGGAAAAAGATTGTAGCTAGCTTTGCAAATCTAGATAATATTTTGTTGGCTTAGCTAATCGTCATATTCGGAAAGAACAGAGAAAATTGAGTCTTCGATTCGTTTTGGTATTTCTTGTGCCCCTTGAATTATAGCTTATACCATGCTCATTCATATGTATTTCCTTTGATCTTTATTAGTTTTGAAATTAGGGTCACTAAGTAGCATTGGAATCTTGTTTTGTTCTTCTTAATTAAATATTCTTGGAGATGGTTTAAGCGAGCTTTCTTCAGTCCACTCATGGAAGGGCAAAGGGTTTGGATTAGCTGCCGACTCATTCATTCAAACACAGTAGAAAATGAGAGGATTTTTCTACTGCGAATGTTTGAATGATGCGGGAGATAAATCTTATTCTTTTCTTCTCTGTGCTTGGACTGAAGGGAGCTCCCTTTTGCTGTATTCTTTGTTATATATAATCTCTTGCATGTTCATTAATTACCTTGCTAGTGTTTTGAGCCATTTTTCCCCTTAAGTAAATTATGTTCACCCTTTGCTAATTGATATTCTAATTACACAATAATCCCCACAGTTTCCTTTGTTTTTTTTTTCCAAACCCATTTTAAGGGCTATAAATATGTGTGTATGTGTCTGTTTTGTTCGTGCTTGGAGACTTGGGTTGTGGTTTTTAACCTGTTGCTTTTGAATTGCAAAGTTTGAACTGTTTCTACTTGTTGCTGAACGAAGAAGGCGAAACCATTTTGCATTAAACCCTTCTGCATTACATCTTGATCAATGTGGTAAAATGTGTTCATTTCTGCTATAATAAACTTGCATGTAATCAGTCTCTTTATATTTTGATCATTTTTAGATCTATCGTCTTTAGATCTACGGTAAAAAATCGACAAAAGCTGACTGGCCTTTGGACAAAAGCTGATCGGCCTTTGACGGGCACTGAATCATGATTTTTTTACACTGTCCTGCCTTTGACGGGCACTGAATCATGACTTTGGTTGAAGTTTTGCAACCCCTATTGTAACATTTTGTTGCGTACATCTGTTATCTAAGGGTACTGATAATAGGGTGAGCTTTGATGCTATGTGGAAATCAGTTCCTTATAAAATTATTTTTTCAGTAAAATCCGGAGGTTCCCATTTAAAGCTTGGTAGGGTTTAGGTTTTTGTTTCGTAGGGTGAGCTATGATGCACCTTACATGTATATATATATATTTTTTTTGATTCAAAGACCTTACATGAATACATGTATATCTAAGAAAGGGAATTAAAAGTGTGAGAAATATCAAATATGGAGAAGGTTGTCTTTATCATTTTAGCAATGTTTTTTTTTTTGGATAAATAAAAAGAAACAAAATTTTTGGCAATGTTTATGGGAATTGAATGGCATCATTGGCAATATTGATTGACATGCATTGATATCAAGTAGTAGAGTGCCCGTGCGTTTTGGCATCATAAACCCCGCCAGCCTCTGGTGGGCCTACGCACACTAAACAGAGTCTTCAGTCTCTCAGAATCAGATGTTGGAACTTGGAGCTACTACCTATACATATATATATATCTATATATTTATGTAGGGTAGCCCTATTTTTAATCTTAGTAAGAGCTTGATTAAGATCAATATATTTTTTCGAAAAAGTTATTTTATTTAATTTTCATAATAAGTAAGTATTTATTAAAATAATTTTTGTGAAGATAATTTTAAAAAATAATTTACCTCTTAAAAGTTAATTGATTTTGAAAAAAAGAAAGATTTTTTAGTTGTACTGAACATTTTTTTTTTAAATAATACCAAATGGGGCTTAAGACCTAATTGAAGTATTTTGTTTTGAACAAGTCTGGATAATATATATATATATATTTAGCGATAGCTTTAAGATAAATACAGATATGGTGATTTGTACGTGTGTGTATGAAGATCTAAAGTGAATTTAAATAAGCAGTTCATTGGGGGTCGATAATGGGAGTGGAAGTACGATTGTAAGTGTATTTTTAATTGTATTTATTATCGAGTAATGAGCATTTGTTATGGTGTTTGATTAATCTAATTGTAAAATTAATATTCTTCCATACGGGGGTGTGTTGCCATGTTGTCAGATCCTCCCCTATTTTACTATTATATTAAAAATGATGTTGATGTCATTCTAAAGAAATCTCTCCTCTAGTAGACGACAAGCTCTCATCTTTATGTCTTTATTGCGGCTTCTTTCTTGGAACCCTAGCTCCCCCATTCATACCTATTTCATTACCAAGGTAGGCAGTGAAGTTGAACGAATCGGCCAAATTACAAAAAGGAAAATTAAACCTAGCTCACCGCCACTAGAAATCAAGAGTGACACTGCCTTATTTCCATGAGGAAGTTCTACATTTTTAGGTCGAACAAAAAGTTTAGGGGGCAGGGGAGGGGAAGCTCTCCTCATCTCAGGCCTGTCATACCAATGTCTCATTGAGGATTTACAAGGAGGTATGAGAAAGCTTTTGCGTAGTATATACAACGCATTTCTCACCAAGAACCGATTACAGTAATCAATTTTTTATTGAAGTTTTTCTATGTTCGTACCGTGATGATTTATTGGTTCAAAACTGTCATATGAATAAAATGGTTTCTAGAGATACCAAAAACGGATCAACTCTAAGATATCTACTTCAAAGGAATCTTGTCTAAAATTACCTATAGGTGGTAGAGGTCGAGTTATTGATGTGAGATGGATTAAGAAGAAAGGAGGTTCTAGTTATAATCCAGAAACGATTCATGTGAAATCAAAGTAGGTATAAAGTAATTGGAATGAATGGAAATAAGGGTATTGTTTCAAAAAATTTATCTTGACAGGATATGCCTTATTTGCAAGATGGAAGACCTATTGATATGGTCTTCAACCCATTAGGAGTTCTCTCACGAATGAATGTAGGACAAATTTGAATGCTTGCTAAGGTTAGTGGGGGGTCTGCTAGATAGACATTATCGAATAACACCTTTTGATGAGAGATATGAACAATCGGCTTCGAGAAAACTAGTGTTTTCGGTATTACATGAAGTTGGTAAGCAAATAGCTAATCCATGGGTATTTGAACCCGAATAACGAATATCCGGGAAAAAACAGAATATTCGACGGCTCCATTTTGAAACATATCTGTTTTGTAGTTTTTCCTCCGCCGGGGTTGTGACTTATGAGGCTTCTGCCTTATTTTTTTGGTGCTCCAGGTCTCTCTTTTGTATAAAATTCTTAATTATAAAAACAAAAATAATAATGAATCAACCTTGGCACTCTTGGTGGTTAAGTTATTCGATCTTTAGAGAAGGAGAAGTCTCCTATTAATGGTTGGGTGACTGAGGTTCGAATCTGTAGGCGGGGGTCGACGCTACAATCTGTGAGGTCTTCAGGTTAGGACAGTTGGCCCACTTGATCCACATGGAATGACTTATGGGGCCTGTGGGTCCTCATGTTATGCTTGGCGGAGTATGGGGTCTCGGTAGATCGGTTAGGACCTGTTCTATGCTGGTGGCTGGATTTGGCATAAATCCGGGTATAAGCTTATGTATATTCACGTACTACTACTAGGGACAATGCACGATTTTGCTTGGACAATTACTCAAAAAGTTCCAACAGTTAAGAAATTAATCTAGTATGTCAAGTTAAAGTTGTGTACTTTTTGTTGTTCGTATATCTTGTATTAAATCCCTCCAAGACCTTACAGAATCAGTGCTAGATTGGATACGATTCACTCTCTCCAAGAGAGAGAAAGAGATTGACATGTGAATGAAGGTAGACTTTGTCCACTTCCCATCAAAGCTCGAGTCTCCAACTTGAAAGATGGAAGAAACACCAAATATATCCCAAACTTCTCACACCGGCCAGCCCAAGTCGTGCAGGAAAGGACAAAGCCAATCCTAGGAAAACCTACGTTCTACCGAACTGAACTAAGAGCTCTTTCTTATTATGGTAGATTCGACGGTAAAGAAAAATTGATGTATGTTAAGTTAAAATTATGTCTACTTTTTGTTCTTCATATTTCTTGTATTAAATCCCCCAAGACCATACAGAATGAGTGTTGGATTGGATAAGATTCATTCTCGTCCACACAGAGAGAGAGAGAGAGAGAGAGAGAGAGAGAGAGAGAGAGAGAGAGAGAGAGAGAGAGAGAGAGAGAGAGAGAGAGAGAGAGAGAGAGAGAGAGAGAGAGAGAGAGAGAGAGAGAGAGAGAGAGAGAGAGAGAGAGAGAGAGAGAGAGAGATATTGAGTGATTGACATGTGAATTAAGCTAGAGGTGGTCCTTCCAGCTAGCCTCTCCTGTAAGCCCCTGGAGGCCCGTGAAAATAATATATACAGTACATTAGAAGCAAGTACATTGGTCCCCCTACAATCAAAGCCCCCGCTAAGCGCTGGGACTATGAGTTTGCCAATATCATATCATCTTCTTGACATGTTATCTATCTAGATCTCCTGGAGAAAGTGTCACCAGTTCGATAACTTAAACATACAATTCTATAATCAACTGGAGCAGAGATTATGTGGTGGACACTGGACTATACTTTTTTGGAAGGGATATTGTTGTTTGAGTTGTTTATTCATTAATTTCTGTTTGTTTATTGTCATTGGACGGTTAAGTACCTGCTCAGAACCCGTGTAATCTTAATGCCATAAAAGAAACGGTTTTTAAAGGTTGAAGGATGGAGCCAGCCATCTTCAGGCGAAAGTGGCTTTCACTAGGAGCCAGTGCTTTTTGTCTGCTTTTCACTGCTTCTTTAAACAACTGATGAGTCTTTTAATGCTTCATCACCAAATCCTCCAACCAAAACAAATTAAATAATATTCTTTCACAGTACCAAACCACTTCAAGAATTAAATCATAACTTGTCAGTTGTTAGTATCAGGTGCGATAATATTCACAAGGGATGATAAAGGTGGGTTTTAAGTTTCAGGTGGTTTATGGTTATAAAACCGAGTTTTCATGGGTTTACTTATCACTGAAAGTAAAAACACTTAACTTTGAAATTAAGGTTCAAAAGGGAAATCTTATATCCAACAAAAACAGTCCAAGGAAAGCATAGATGGAAGTCATGACAACATTCGACGACACAGCATGAAATTGTCTCTCAACTGAAATGGAAAAAAGAGAGGACTCCTGTAAGCTGGATCATCTCACAGCTGAAGCGCGAGATTAGGCTGCTGCTGCTGCTGCTGAGACTGAGAGTCCACCAGCAGGGACAGAAGAGATTGAGAAGTTGGCTCATTTTGGTGCCATCGACTTGTAGCAGCTCTCTGATGAGTTTGGGCACCAATGGCATTGTAAAAAGGAGGAGGCTGCTTCATTATCTCTTGTTGTCGTTGTTGTTGTTGTTGTTGCCTCATAAACTTGTTCTTTGCTAATTGGTTATGATATTCATGGCCAAACCTATTCACATTATTCATATTTGGAATTGGAATACTATTGATCATGTCTTGCAGACCTTGTGCAGTATTGGGTTGGCTCCAACGGGGCACGGGAGGCAGGTGAGCTGCCTGTCCAGAGCTAGTAACATAGATGTTGTTCTGTTGAGGTATGAGACCCGCCGTTGCAGAGAAAGCAGAGTTGGCTGCATAATTGGGAGTTGGCTGGGAGCCAAACCCATGAAAGGCTCTTGCTACTTCACTCAACGATGAGAACTTTGGAGCTGGTGAAGGCAAGTAAGATGAGGGTCTCAAATAGGTGCTGGTTCTAGACATGATTTCCATCAGCCTTGATTGATTTTGATTCGCTAGAGATGGTCCAATTCTAACCAATGGAGCTTGTGGAAGAAGCTGCTGGCGGTTTCCAAGATTAAGCTTAGGTCTGCCTAGCATATCCACCGTCCTGAACCTCAACCTGTTGCCGGAGTTCCCCGAGCCAATCCCATCTTTAACAACACGAATATGTGACTCTAACCGAACCATCCTGTCATTACAGTGGTGTCCCATGTCATTCGTAAGACCAGACATGTCCAAGTTTCTATTTATGTCAATGCCCATCTGTTGCTGCAGAGGTTTGTTATAAATATCTTGTCCCATTTCTGGCTGCATAATCATTTTCCCTTTACGATCGCTGTGATTAGACTCCACATGAATATTCATCATGCCCCCTAAAGCAGCCTCATTCCCGGCTCTAGCGGGCGCAGATAGGGAATGAAGCAGCATTTGTGTCATTGGACCGCCATTAGCACCAACAGCATTACTAGTAGTATCAACCTTCCTATTGAGAGCTTCCATCTCACTTAACTTTCTCTTCGCGACCCTTTGAGCTATCGGCCCCAAGCCTTTACTAAAACTCATGAGACTCTCACCATATCCAATACCACCATCAACCTACAATGTCAATAAGAAGCAATCAAATCATACACATGCTGTGTGCTTCCTTATGCAGGTGAAGTCTTGTGCAAGTATGGTGTTTTAGTAACTTACATGAACAAGTGGCTTAGAGGCATTGTAGACACTTAAGAACAAAGACTCCTTGTCATTAGAAGGCATACAATAAGTACGTCGCCTCTGCGTTCCGCCTAAATTTGAGTCTCTGCCATCTCTGGTTTCTGCGCAAAGCAAGTAACAAGAGGTAAGTTTTCTAAACAATAATGTTGCATCTTAGCATATATATATATTGCTTACCAGGGGATATTTCGTTATGATCTTGAGCAACTTGAGGATTTGAATCTGTTTGATTTGTTCTTCTGCGGGTGCTAGTTGTTGTGCCACGTGGTCGGCGTGGACGACCTCTGGTTGCCCTTTGGCCCCTCCTAGCAGCAGGTTCTCTTCTTTTCTGTAAGTATCTTAACTGAAAACTGTGAGGATCAGCTTTCAGATCCTGGAAAAGTCGGCGGGCTGTATCTTGTATTCCTTCAGCCTGGAAATCATCACACTATCAGCATCGACAAAGAAAACTAACATCTTTTTATGAAATCATGAAAGAGTAGAATGAATGCTCAAGAAGGAACAGATAAGAATAGCCTACATCAAGGTAATTTTGGGATTTCGATGCGTTGAAGTACATTGCATTTTTGGATACCTGATCCACATCATACTGTTGATTCAGACAAAATGCAAACTCAGTTAGTAGTTCATCACATACTTTTCACCACTTACATATGTAACTGTATGCAACTCAAACCTAAACAATATGACAAATTTCTCCCCTTTTTGAAGGGCAACAGATGACATTGGATTCAACTTCAACAAGAAGAAGAAGAAGGAGAAAAGGAGGTAAATTGTTTAATGTTGGAGCAAACCTCGAATTGTTCCAAGTTTGTGTACATTGCTTGATCAAGTTTTGACCTCATGGTACCAAAATCCATGGGCTCTTTGATAATTGACTGATAAGACCACACCTTATGCAACAAGAAACAGGTCTTTCTGTTTTCATTAGAATTAAAATTCAGCAGCCAAAGTACAAAATTAATTACCAACCTTTTGAGGGTCAACAGGCTGTGCAAATGCATTCCTTATGTCAATCCTACTAAGCCAGGAATCATTAGTTTTCTTGCTTGAAATGCAAGGCATTGCTAAAGGAAAAGAAGAAAAAAATGCAGATACTCACAAACCTCTGCAGTGTTTTAAGGATAAACTCAAGGACTCGTTTCGCTGGAAGCTGATTTTCTCCTCCGTCTGCTTAACACAAAGGATGAGTAAGTTACCACATTCAGAATATCAACGAATATAATCATGTTATGTTATATATGTACCTGGCTCGCCGTTGTTAGAATTTTCTGCAGGTTTAAGGCCTTCACAATCCTGTTGAGGCGATGGTAGGCCAACAACATCTGTGAGTCTTTTGCATTTTCGGCCTCTCTTGACACCGGAAGCTGGTGTTCTTGGTGTTGTTTGAGTCTCATTCTGGACATCCTCATCGTCGAGATTGTTATCATCCGATGTGAAGAAGGCATTGTACTTCTTCACCTCCTTCAGAGCTGAAATCCGGGCACTCTTCCTTCTCACTTCAACTCCACTACTTCCCTCCCAAGTATCCATCCCTGTGGCGTATGTGCTAAACATTTTAATTTCAACCCACATATGTTTCTAGTTATTTTTCATGTTACCCTGTCCACTTTTGTAAAAAATTTTACTTTCAATATCAAGTTATCAACTTTCTATTCTGGGGTTTCTCAGTTGTAAATAGGAACGCCCCAGGGTATAAGCAGGCAAAGCGATTTGACTAAAGGCGTCCATTTTGTAGAAGTCCTTGAAAAGTATATACTACGGTATTCTATCAAAGAAATTCTCACGGATGAATATATAAGATTGAGTCACATTTTTATGGTTCGCTTAAAGGACTTGAAAATCTTTGAGCTGGCCTGAATTAAAATGATCTCGAGTCATATTTTCATGGCTAGCTTAAGGACTCGAAAATCCTAGAACCGGGTTAAGTAAATTGACCATAGGTGCGTAATAGGCCGATTTGGCTTCCTCTCTTTTGGAAAGAAAAAAAATTATGAAAATTTTAAGTAAAGATCTTTAAAGGAACCATTATGTGACTTTTTAGAAGTATAAATAGATTAAAGAAAACAAGGACATAACAAAACAAATTTGGGAAATTGAGAGAGGACATTATTTGTGACCCTTAGGGGAAACTTGGCAAGGAAACAACAAAATAATTTTTGGAAATTGTATAAATGCAAATATCATTTCAGTTGTAACGGCTGCATCCACATCAGCACCAACAAATTTACAGCTCAGCATTGATGCTTTTCACTTTGCTAGTTTTACCACAAGGTTAAGACGAAAGGTTTTGCAATGTGAACAAATTTCAATTTTTCCCTCATCAAACAATAACGGGTTAATCAAATTAACCAAATTTCCTTCCGAGTTTGACACGAAAATAAAAGAATCAAATCAAGCTTCCTTCAGATAAAAATCATAATTGGAACTTATTACCATTGGATTTTCTTGATACTAACAGTAATTTTCTTTTTCCTTTTCCGATGTAAAAGTATTAACATTAAGCTAAATTGTGTACGAGAAAGCCCGGTGCCAGAGTTAAGCTCCACCGGCCTGGTGCCAGAGGTAAGTTCCATCTGGCCTGGAGCATTGAAGATCCAAAGCTATATTCTATTTTGAAATTTCAAGAGGGAACATTACATGCAGAAGAGTAAAGAGTAACATAAGATGCAAAAGGGCAAGGAAACCTGTGGTAAAATTACATGCAGATGCCTCAGAAATCAGGCTCAAAACTTTAAACAGTAAATCTTACCCCTTGCGATTTGTCCAAACCTGCCACTATTAGAACCAAAAATTTATTGTAACTAAACAAGAAAAAAGAACCATATGAAACGGAAAAAATCACCAAAAAGGAACCTATCAGCTGGAAAAAATATGCTAGCGATAAAACCATCAAAAAAATTCAGTTACGACAGATTCTATTTAGAAAGAAGGGCCGATCGAGAAAGAACATAGAATGAACAGTATGAGAGAATGCAGATCACTTGAGGTACAAGAAGCAAATGGGAAAGTAAAGGTAAAGTAACACAAATGAGTTCATCATCTCTTGTCAACAAGAAGTATAAAAGAAAACAGCTCACACAACACAAGAAGGCAAGAACTCTTTCAAACCTGGAAATTTTTTCATATCATCTCCAATTCATTCAAGGATCTTCATCAAACATTCAAGGCAGAAGGCAAACTTTCTCAATCAAGTTATCAAGAGTGTCTCTACAAGCTAATTTAAAAACCAAGCACCCTTGTCGTTGACTGAGGTAGGCTAGCGTTATATGCAACACTGATTTTGACAACTGTACGGGATGCCATCTACAAGTGCCTGTTACTTCCTAATATGCTCGCCATGCAATTGGTACACGCCAGATTTTACGCGATGCCATTGCATGGAGATGCTATACCGTAACGACAAAAGTACACATAAGCTAAGTTACACTACAGTCCACACCATAATAAAGAACCATAAATTCACACAATGCTACCGCATATTTTACTCACAAAAATTGAGGATGTATGTAAAAAGTAAATTACCAAATATTTCTGATTAACTATTATGCATGAAAAAATGGAACTGAAAAAGAAAAAGGCATATCTATTGGATACATATAGCGCATAAGTGATACAACGGAAAAGATTCGAACAAAAAGGTTTCTTCAGTCCTCCCTAAATCTATGCATAAAAGCGAGGAATTGAAGTCAATCCTAAGTAGTTCCCTCTATTAGTAATGTAATTTACTCAATTTCTTTCACTGTTTGTAGGCTGCCCAAATAACACAGTGCATGCTTCTCAAAGCTAAGGTATCATCTGTACAATTTATGAAAAGGCATAGTCAGTACCAAACCGGCCTATAAGTATCAAATTTATGTTTGAAGTAACCAACCAGTTACTACAGCTCATCAAAGAAGCAGGTCCTTGCAACTCGAAGACATATGGAAGGGAACTGAGAATTGCCAAGTGAAGATCATACAAGAATCCATGGAGAAAAACACATGCCATTTATCAATCTTTCGAGCACACCTGAGACAATTGCTTATTCAAAAAGTGCATCTCCATATATATATATATATATATATATATAAATTTAATTATGTATAAGTTGAATATCCAGGGTGGCTAAAAAATTGTGCAAGACAGACAAAAGAACCTTCTTAAGCCTGTCTTGCTTATTTTAGTAGGGAAAGAGGGGTGGAGGAATGGAAAAACCTTCATGCCCCCAATTTGACAGTAGAATCAAGTGCATCAATTGTGTTATTTTGCTGTCCCCATAGCTGTGCATATCTTCCTGCCTGAGACAAGAGAACATCATGGGGACCCTGCTCAACCACCTTCCCATTCTCCAGAACTATTATCTGAAATTTGATTTGGAAAGACGCAAGGAGTAAGACATCGCAACATACAAGGGGTAAGGAAAATAATGAGGAATAATAGGACACAGGAAGCACATCGAACACTTGATAAGGCTGGTAAATAAAAAGACAAGTATAACTTATGAGTTCAATAGCTAGCAGGATCTCTCACTCCCACGCAACCCCTCTAATGCAAATTTATCAGTTTCACCAAACATAAACTAATGCAACACTCCTCTTTGCGCATAAACCCAACTATAGTATAAATTAGAAAGTAATATATATTCAGGCCAAAAGAAAAAGGTGCAAACGTAGAGAAACATTAAACAATGCAGGAGAAGCAACAGAGAGGCAGAAGATGCTTACCTCATCACACTGCATTGCAGTGGTTAGCCTGTGGGCAATGAAAATCGCAGTTCGATTATTTGCCAATGACTTCAAAGCATTTAATATTTCTGCTTCCGTAGTGCTATCTAGGGCACTTGTAGCTTCATCACATAACCTGTGGATGTTAAATGAAAAGAAAATCATCAAATATTCAGGATTTTGTTTCTCCTTTTAGGAGATGAAGTAGGGAGATATGTTCATCTTGTACAACAAAAATTTACTGCATTAGCAAATGAATGGAGTTCAACTATAACCTGTGTATGGACACAAAATGGTAGATAGCATGAATAAATATAAAAGATATTGGAAGAAGGAAGAGAATGATTACAGAATTGGGGGTGCTTTCAAGAATGCACGAGCCAATGCCACACGCTGTTTCTCACCACCACTCAACTGCCCATAATAATCATCATAATTTTCAGAATTCAATAGTCCACCAAAGGGAATAACAAACACTTGCCCGTTCCTTTTTCCACTTTTGGTCAGCATGTTAAACAGTCAATAATTCTAAGTAGTTAAGAATTTACGCTACAAATAACACACTTTGCAGGAGGTAGTTGTGAAACTCCACAAAAATAAATTGTGTACTACCCTAACCCAGCATGGCACTCAAAGAGATATGTTTAGCCCATAACTGAAGAAAATAAATTACTTAGTAAATAGCATCAATCTCTCACCTTGAGCCCTCGTTCTCCCACAACAGTCGAATACCTGTCAGGGAATTGCATGATAGTGTCATGTATTGCTGCATGGCGAGCGGCATCATACACCTAAACAGAAATAACTATTAAGGCAAGAAAATAACTGGTAGATCCAACAGAGCACAATACAACAGTCAAAGAATCAGAAATAATAAAAAGGCCAATTCATGTTATACCTCTTCTTTTGTTGCTGAAAGACAACCATAATGAATGTTGTGAAATATTGTGTCATTGAAAAGTACCTGCCAGAGAAGCACAGGTTATTTTCTTAGGATATTAATATATAGACCAGCTACCACATAACAACTTCTGGGTTTGCAGTAGAGAGAGCTCACTGTATCTTGGGGCACAACGCCAATAGACTTCCGCACACTCTCAAGTGTTACGTCCCGAATATCTTGACCATCTATCTTTACCTGTCGATCTCAAACTTTTCAAGTTCTTGAATGGGGAGAATGTCCATATGAATGGTGAAATACAAACGTAATATAATGGTGAGATTCAGCTTTTCTTATTTGTTCATGGGGGGAGGGAGGGTGACTGAAGTACAGTGCGTAACATTAAATTATATTAAAAAAAACAAGAAATTTGGAGTTCATGGACTAATCGTGCAAAATAAATGAATATGCAATCACATCCCTAGAGGTGGTTAAATTGGACTTAAACATTATTCCTTCTCAATGTCAACTCGCTTGCCCTCTTCAATCTACCCTATCAGGTGCCTTAACCTCTTTTCTTCAGGTTTAAACCTCTAACTCAACATTTACTTAGTATCTAAAAATAAAAAAACAATTCCTTATGTAGCTATGTTGATGTGGTTTGTTACTTTTCGTTCTCAAGGACTATTTATTTATTTTTTTAAAAACTTCACTCTTTAGTCATCCCTGTGTATTTTACAGCAAGGCTGTTTTTTCATGATTCGTAGATAAAAAATTTAAATCAACTTCAAACATGTTTCATGCTGACAAGTATATCCACAGAAAGTCTCGTGTTAGTATTATCAATATCATAATGTTCATATAATTGATTAGAAATTGCAAACAGTATAAAGATGTAGAGCAATGATGCAACAACCAAGTCATGGGTTCAACCATCAAGATTAGACTCCATAACGATGACTCCAACACTATGATTTATTAATTAAGCTCATATTGCATCAATAGGAAACAGTTAGAGAAAACAGAATTAGTTTTCTTACACTTCCAGAGTGGGTGTCAAAAAACCTGAAGAGCAATCTGAGAATTGTTGACTTTCCTGCAACCATGCCAATTCAAAATATTTTTATCATACAAGAATATTCAGTAAAAACAAATATATTCTGCATCTTGCTGTAATAACTGCCAGCCTAACATCAAGCAAAAACACCAGAACTGTGGAAGAACCATGTCTACACAGCAACACAAAAAACATAAACATCCGGTTTGTCATGTCAAACAATTAATTTTAACAGGGAAAAGGTACTTTGGATTACCACTTCCGCTGGTTCCAACAATAGCCACACTCTTCCCAGCAGGTACAACAAATGATATCCCATCCAGAATTTTTCTATCTGCCAAGTAACTTATAAATGGAAAAAACTATAGTGCATCAGCGAAAGATCAATAGATAGTATACTAAAATAATATCACAGTTTATAAATGGTAATGCAAATATCGCTCTGGTAGTTTTATATAGGTAATTGATATCTATTGATCAAGATACTAAATAAATGTCTTTTTAAACATCATACAAACTATGTTGACTACAATTTAAGTACTGAATTATTGATAGAACAGGCACTGAAGACTGACTCAGCAAGCAAAGCCTTCGCCTTGGCCCCACCCAATTTAAGCCTTTATAATAAAATTTAATGGTTTTCAATGCTCCATCAACAGTGTAAGGAGAGAAAGAGAAGCAGCAACCACCTGAAATGAACATTGTCATATTGAATGCTTCCCCCTCTTAACATCAGAGGCTTTGCATCTTCTTTGTCACTAATTTCAGCCTTTTCCTACAGTAAATAACAAAAGAATAGAATACAAGTTGTTCAAAGAAGACGGTACTAAAAAGATGCCATCTCACCAACGTACTAGAAAAAACAATAATCGATATAACATGACAAACAAAATCTATCTCAACCTTAGAAGAGTTATAAATACAAAAAAAAAACGTTCAAAAATAAAAATCAAAAGGTAAATAAGTTAAGAGCAGAGAATGTCTTTCCTCATTTCTTCATTAAGGATATTAGAAAATTTAAAGAAAAAAATAGATTTTGTCATAGTGAAAATAAAAATTTGGTCAGAGTTCCTTTCTTGTGATAGTGAAAATAAAACTAACAACCACTCTATGCATCAACTGAAGAGCAAATTGCAAGAACTGTGAAGTTCCTATATTTACCTCAAGTAACTGAAACATAGACTTCATGTCAACAAGACTCTGTATAGTCTCACGATAAACACTACCAAGGAAGTTGAGGGGAAGTGATAGCTGGAATAGAAGTCCATTCACCATGACCTGCATATTGGTTTCAACTGTAACTTGTAATCACCAAGCAATAAAACACTTCGAAAACAAATTAAAAAAAAAAAATCAAGGAAAATTACCAAATCACCAACTGTCATGCTGCCACCCATAATACCATTGGAACACAACACCATAGCAGTTGACAGAGCTGTGCTAAATATAATATTTTGGCCGAAGTTCAGAAAAGCGAGACTACGTTGTGTTTTTAAGGCGGCATCTTCATACCCTGAAACGTAGAAACAACAAAAGCAGCATAAGCAGCATTAAAAAACAATGATATTAAGTACTAACTCAGTTAAAATAGAAAACTAACCAAAAATATTTTTTAAGGGACAAACAAGTCTAACACCATGTGAAGACTTACAACACAAATGAAATTCAATAAAGTAAAATAAAAGTTGGCTTGGTGGAATGCTACTTGAGATTACATGTAAAGAAACTGAAGTGATGCCAAGGTTGGCTCAGGAATGAATTTTCTTGAAAAATTTACTTCTTCTCAAAGAATTTTTGTGAAAAAGTTTTAAAGGAACCACAGAGTGTTACATATGAATACATTTATAAGTAGCTAATTTTTAAAGGGAGCACTGACTGTTATATATGAATACATTTTTAAGTAGCTCTCAAAAGTAATATTTACAAATATATTTGGAAATACCCAATGTAAATCGGAAATTAGTCTTAACCCACATGTGGCAGAAATACAATATGTCTGAACAACATCGAGTGCGCACATGCAAGCACCAAATGTCTCATGAAATTTCAAGAATAATTTATCAGCAAAGCTTGTGTAGTTGGTTTAAATTATTGAGATTCCAGAAAAACGTAATAGTTCAAGATTGATAACCATTCAAAAAACTAGGAACTGTGAAAGAATACCAAACTAACTTACTCTTTAAGTACTCATCATATTTACTGGCTTCATAAGCTTCATTGTTGAAATACTTCACAGTCTGTAGGTAGAGAGAGAGAGCCTCGTCAAAGGATGAAATTATAGAAAAATAACTCGAAAAGATAAGGAGATTGAAGGCAACAAATTGTGCACAAAGTGAGTGGAGACCATACTACATCACCTTACCTCATAATTTATAAGAGAATCAATTGCCCTTGTACTAGCATCATTATCAGCCTTATTCATGGCCTTCCTAAACTTAGTCCTCCACTGAAAAGACAAGGAAATTGTTAATGAAGAACTATTAAGCCAAAATCACCCTCATCTTAATAAACAGGTTAGGTCATGATGATGAACCCAAATATGCTTCTCCATTAAAATTAAAATACAATAAATAGTAGAAGTTATTCCTAAGAAACTATCAGAAAGAACTGACAAGAGACATTTACCTGTGTGATAGTCAATGTAAATGCGACATATGCAGCAACTGATAGTGAAGTGATCCATGCAAAAGGTGCTCCGAACTTGTAAGCCAGTATACCCGAAACCATAGATATCTGGAAAGGCACATGTCAAATCCGTTCAATTTGTTCAGTAAAGAAAAGCAAAAGTAAGATGGAACACAGGACCTTGCTTTGAGCAAATAAAAGGACTGCTTTTCTAAGTCCGGTATATTTTGCATGTCAAATAGCTCTACAATAATCAAAGGTATAGATGCATACCTCTAAGATGGTGGGTACAACATTGAACACCATAGAGGAGAGAATAAAATTTATCGCACGGCTACCACGATCAATTATTCTATTTAGTGCACCAGTTTCTCGACTGTAATTACATTAGCAAGAGATAAGACAAATGTAACTGTCCAACTAAAAAAAGGCTGTTGATTTATTATCAACTAAAGTAAAATATCTCCTCAAAAGACAACAAAATCATGAACTCAAGCATGTTCAGAATCCACATATGCCACATGGTGTGAAGCCAATTCATATATTCAAACCAAGCATGGAAACTGGAAAGGAATAGATATGAATACCTAAGATGATACCGAAGATCAAGGTCATGCAAATGAGAGAAGACCTGCAAAATTTAAATTCATACGTCAGAAAGAAGATTCTAGGATATAAAGCACCTAATTTCTTAGAGTATCACCAGCATGTTAAATATCAAACCAGAAGAAATTGCGATACAAATTAGAACTGTAATTTGAATGTTAGATCTGATAAAGAAACATTTTTAGAGTACTAAGCTTATACCTTCCTAGACACTGATCGGATTGTTCGCAGTGCTACTTTAGAAAACACAGCAGTCCGTAACTCTGCACAATATAAATTGAAGAATTTTAAAAATAGACAAACACCCAGTTCCAAATTCTAATATCCAAAGCAATGGTATGAGCAAGCAATTACTTCATGCGCAGTACCGTTGAAAGCGGAAGCACCAGTGCGTGCAATCCCATATCCAATTAAAACCGAAACAGGGGTTGCAAAAAGAGCCAACTGGGTTGCATTGGCGGCAGTGAAAGAGGCCATAGCAGTAGCATTTCCAGTAGCTGAGCTCAACCAATCAACAGCAAGCTTGAAGAGGAAAGGCACTTGAACATTGAGAACCTTGGCGCCAACCAAGAAGCCCAAGGCAGCAATGACTCTGATGCGGAATTCATAGTTATCTTTCATCCACAAGTAACTGGCAAGAGTTTTGAAGATCTTAACGTTTGTAATCTGTTCGACGGAAGCCACCTTAGAGGCTGGAGGAGTTGGGTCGTTCTTGTCCGGTAATGTGGAGAACCATGAGCGGCCATTCGGCGGAGGATTGGAGGAGGCATCGGAGACGAAAGCGTGGACATGGAAACGGAGTCTAGGCGCTTTACGGATGCTTTTCAATGTCAAAGTTTGCGGAAGAAGAATTGGGTTTCCATGGAAGGCTGTTCGGGTGCTAAAGTAATTTGCTTTGAGAGTGTGATGGGATTTGAGTTGGAAGAGAAGCCCGCTAGCTCTGTACAGCTTCGATGCCGTCGGACCCAGCATTCTGCTTATTCCTGATGGACCAACAAGCTTAATTCATACGAACACTAAAAACCCTAATTCGGCAATTTTAAATTGTGCAGGTTTTATACGAGGAGGGAAGGATGTATGAAGACATGGACATGGGAAAAGGGGAAGTCAAGTTTGATTCTTTCAGTCTACAAATCTGTAATTATTAATTTTATTTTTTATCTTTGTATGAATTACGACCGTACGAATTTTCAGAAGAGAGCCATAGCAGTCGGTTGCTTGCTCCCTTATTTCAGAAGATGACTTAGGCGAGCTTGCTTGCTGGGCCTAGAGAGGGACTAAGGTCACGTGGTGTAATTGGAAAGATAATTAGGTCACGTGGTGTAAACCGTGTAATTCGTAAAGTCACCAAATTAACCGTCAATAAATCAGTATAATTTATATGACAAATATTTTTTACATGACTACATTTTAATTTGAAAAATAAATCTCATATATAGCCAAATTCAATTTAATATGTTCGTTATACAGCAATATGCGTTAAAAGATAATCAAAAAAAATTTATTTTAATGCAGATTTTTGTAGCATAATTCTACAGATTTTTTTCCTGAAATCGTCACTTTTGCTCATTTTTGTCGCAGCATGGTTCAGATTATTCATCGCCAAAAGTGTTTTCAGTTTTTAGTGACGAAAATTTCATAGTAATCTCATATTTTCCAGAAAATTAAGAAAAAATTCAGAAAAATTGCAGAAAATTCTAGAACCACCTTCGAACGATCCAAAGTATCTAACGTATTCAAAAACATCCAATAGATCAATTTTAAGGTGTAATCAATGATAATAGAAAAAATGTGATACTCACTTCTGCTAAATGTGTGACTCACAATGATGATAATGGAGAGATAAACTCAACCATTAATGTTTAGATGAAAGAAACTATTGCGAGAAGAGAAAATAAAATTGAAAAATCACGATGTCCATCAAAATTTGTTAATATATATCCTCCAAAATTATCCAAATAAAAAGAAAGTACAGAATAAGATTTATAAAAAATGTATGAATAATACCCAAATTTCCATACTAATTTATAAGATAATTAAAATGTCTTTAAAATTTATCATTAAAAAAATATCTTTATAAATATTTAAATATGAATACACCCCCTTATCCTTATGCACTCACTTTTGATTTCTCAATTTTGTTTCACTTTATGCGTATTGGCTTTTTCCTCAAGTAGAAGCACCATCCGTTCACTTGAAGAAAGAGTTAATTTCTTATCTTGTTTGTCAACCATACATTCGCTTTGGCACTCTATTTCCCATGTCATTCCCTCTAATGGCATTGTCTCCCGCCATCACCATCTTTCTTTCAAGTGAGAAACAAACCTGCATCAATGGCAGCTGCAAACTGCTTCAAGCACGGCACACTGCTACCGATTTCGGCAAATCTCCACCACAAGCAGCCACCACCAAGCATGAAGCGAATGATGGGTTTGAGCGGAGGGCATGGAAATGGTAAAGCATCATCCAAGAGGGTGGGGGTGATAAGGTGCAGTGGGAGAAGCATAGGGGACTTCATAGGAGGGGACTTGGTGAGATTTGATCTAGGTCGTTGGCTTTCCGACGTGGAAGAGCACAAGGCCCTCGCAGTCTACTCACCCCACGAGGGAGGCTACGAGGGCCGCTACCTTAACCGACTGACGTACCAAGGATACTATTTCCTTGACCTCAGTGCCCGGGGTCTCGGTGATCCCGAGACGACTCTCACTAAGGTCCACCCCGTTTGTCCGGTGAGTTCAGAATTTCAAATATCTAACATGTTACATTCACTTACCATACTATTGCTTCTCACTCAAATGCATTGTTGGAAACTAGCCTCATCTGGGGAAGCAGCCCATATCAAGATGGTACTTTCCGCCAGAGGTTGATTACAGGCTTGCTGCTCTGCCTCCAAAGGCCAAAGGCCTCGTGGTTTGGGTTATTGAAGCCAAGGTGCAGAAAAGACTAAACACTTCAATTTATATTAACACTATTTGATAATTTGATCAAACTAATGGTGGCTCCGGCTCATATACTTTTTTATGCAAAGGTTCTTTCGAAGGCAGAACTGCAGTTTCTTGCTCTCCTTCCGACGCTCCGGCCCAAAGTCAGGGTCATTGCCGAGTGCGGAAACTGGTACTCTCTTCTTCCTTCTGTTCCTCCATGCCTAAAATTTCATTACAGTTATCATTCTTACAATCATGCGGAAAAACCAATGACTTACAGGAGGAAGTTTGTGTGGAAGCCACTCAAAGAAATTTCGGGACTAACTGCGAGTGATGGATGAGAACTGTAGCAAAGATAGAAGAACAGATGAATGCATTGTTTCTGTTCAGTTCATAATATGGCAAAGTACATAATAGTTTATCTAAAACTTGTAATCAAATCCACTTTCATCGGACCGACAATTTTGAGCATGCAATATCAGTTCTATTGCATGAACCAAACAAGCACCTATATTGCACTTCACATGTTAACATAAACGTGTGTATAAACAGTGAGATTGCTTGAAGTCTAGAAAAATACAGCATCCCACGTACCATACGAAAAATATACTATTTCTTAACCTACTTCATAGTACACACACACTGTACATATGAAAGTGGCAAACTTCAATCTCATCTAAGCTGTCAGTACCTCAGCTTCCTAAATAACGAAAAATCGAGGATGTAGACCTGTGCAGGTCAGAATCTAAACTTTCCTCTTCCCACGTCTTCCAATGTCTAAATCTACTAGCCTTGATGATGAAGAGGAAGGTAACCGGGCAGACAGACCAACCGATTCTGGAATGTCGAGACTATCACTCATGGAAGGGCCCATGGTTGCTAGACTGATTTCAACCTCGTGAAATTGCTGGACTTCAAGCTTTACTTTGTCAATCTGCAAGTTATATGTACAAGAGACATAATCAGCTAGTGACTTCCCCATAACGACAGACTTAATCAATTCTTTAGGCATACCAAGCAAATTATTTTATTATATAAACCACAAGATTTGGACATTGAGATGTGTTGTCCTCACTATTTCAATATGGTGAATAGATGAATGCGCATCTGCAAGTTTCTCCTGTAGATCATCAGCCCTTTTCTTCTGAAACTCAATATTCTCCAATTCATGACCCTTTTCGCCCAACTCTTGATACAATTCTACACGAAAAAAGGCATATATCAGCAGAGTAAACCCAATGAAACATAATTCCACGTAAAATCAAAACCAAAGTGCTTTACTAATATGCAGAGGAATGACCTAAGATGATACTTGTAATGTAAATTTATAAAACTGTGGTCATTCGAACCGTAAATATTTGTTTGCAAATCAGGGGCAAATAAATGCAGAATGTGATCATGGGATGGCCATGTTTTATAATATGTACAAGTGTAAAAGGCATACAGTAAAGAAAAGATCAGGAAACATCATATAACAGTGCAAGTCCAAATGAAGCATAGATTTTATGAGTCCCAGTTAGCGGATGTTGAAAAGAAAAGTGTAGTGGGAGTCTCTATTCCAGTTGCAGAGAAACAAGATTGCCTGTTCCAGATACTGAGCAAAAAAACAAAAGTAACATACACACCTGTCATAACAGAGAGCACCCATATTTGTGCTGGGATATCAGAAAGCTTCTTTGCTAACGTTAAGGATGATCTCAAGATCTCTCTGGCCTGTCCAGGATCATGAAGAGACAATGCCAAACTCCCAAGGACGGTCAAATATTGTGAAACAAGTTGAAGGTTCCCCAAATGAGTATGCGTCAATTGCAAACCTTTAGCGAGTCGGTTTCTGTAAAATAAAGAGATTAGGAGAGAGAGGGGGGGAGAGAGAGAGAGAGAGAAATGTATTGTAATCTATCTCAAATGAGTAATATGCATTCATATGAAAAACCGATGTTTCCTTAAATATGACATCATGTTTAGCTCATAGACAGATTTATCTTCATACCATAGCCAAAGGTCTAAATTCTTCGACATTGAAACATCAATCATAAAGATTACTACCACCATAGAAGATGATACAGGCCTTAAGCATCTACCTAGCTTCCTGTAGATCTTGTTGCTTCATCAATAAGAGACCATAGGCAAAAAGGCAACTGGTTTTCTCTCGAACTCCAACAAATGAGTCCATCATTCTGTAAACTGGTCCAATCAAGTCAAGTGCCTGTATCAAAACCTATATTCAGAGATGGAAAATAATCCAATGGAAGGACAAATAAAACACATTTGCATTCAAACACTAAATTAACCTCACATACAAAATCAAGAGAGTTGCAATTACAGGAAACCTTTACCCGTGTAGATGATTCAGAATCCCCAATGCAGATGTAAGAGACAGCTGCATAAATATGGCAAATGGATTGCACTGGTTTGCTCTCAGTAAGCTGCTTATGAAAAAAACAAAACATGTAACACAGTTTAGATTCCATGGAAAATTAATCTACATGTACCTTTTTTTATCATTTACCTTTCGTGGAGAATAAAAATCTAATATACATGGTGGTGCACACAAATTAGAATGTTTCTTCCTAATCATTCAAAGAATGGAACCTTCAATGTTTTGGTCTAAATAGCATATCTAATGGATAATGCATTTTAAGAATATTTACCTTTGCAGCTTCAATGTAATGGAAAGCTGCCTCAATATAACACCCAACTGAATGAGAATACTGCCCCCTGAGCATCTCGATGATGCTCTCACATGTCTGTAAAATTGTTGGGAAGCGCATAAACCAACTTTTCATCTGTACCAATGCCTGAAAAATACAATTGGAATTGACTGTATTCATTAACCAAATTGTGGAGACTAAGAATAAATTACCTTCTATAACAGTCTCTGAAAGAGAGGAGGAGAAGAGGGTTGGGGGGTGGAAGGGTGAAGCGAGAGAGAGAAGACAGATTTTACAAAGGAACCTAGAAGTAAACCATAAGAAACATGCCACCTACCTCTTGTGCTTCGACATATTCAGAACGGGTCAACTCCATGGCCACTTTATTTTCAAGAAACTGCATAAGTAGCATTAAATACACACCAGCCATCCAGATAGCAGAGTGTTGCAAATTCACTTCTGCTCGAAAGGAAATTATGATTGCTTTAGTAACAGTACAACAGAAAGAAAAAGGGGAAGAAAAGGCATTGTTAAAGGCACCTCAAATAGTGCACTCACCCCTCACGCCATCAGTTATTCCAAGCTTCACGAGCTCCTCTGAAATTTAAGAAAAAAATAATTCAGGCCCATAAATACTCAAGTCAAAGGATGCAGGATTACTAATCTCACCATCAGTCATGGACTTTCCACAAAAAAGAAAACCAACCTTGGATAATAAGCATTCCGGATTGAATCCGCTTCTCACACTCCTTAAAATTTCCTTTTGGACGACCAACTGCAACCATCATAAGATCAACAAGAGCAAAGATGGCACTTTTCGGTAGCCATTCCCCATCAATAGGAGGTGGTGCTAGCTCTAGCATATCTCCATATGTTCGTTTCATATTTCCAAAATAAGCTGGTTCCAGAGATCCCTTGGCAGATGAACTCCATGTACAAAGACTAGACAGCTGCTTTTGAAGCCGAGCTTGTTTTTCAGACAATGCTGACCTTTCCCTATGGTGTAGATCATACCGGGAAAGACTCTGATTTACCACATCAAGTTCCTTTTCCATCTTCTGTACATTCTGCATTTGCTGAAAATCAGCCTTCATAGCAGAATCCAATCTTTCCACATGGGATGTAGCATTCTTGTAGTCACATATGCGGAGTCGATAAAAAATGTGCAGCAGTTCATTATAGAAGAGCAAACCAAGGCATTGTTGTCTCTTTATGGATGTGATAAAGCAAGAACATAGAAGCAAACAAACAAGCATTATTAGTATCAAAGGAAAATATGAATTTAGAAGAAGCAATGCAGAAAAATAATCAAGACACAAACATACCTTCTGTGGGTCTAAGGACTCCCAGACCTCATCACATTTGGTAACAGCACGTTCCACAGTACTCTCATCATCCCATAGCATTAGATGTACATGCAGCATACAAGTTGCAAAGAACATCTGAAAAAAAAAAATTGAGTAAATTAATAATGACTTTATAAATAATGCTTCCTTGCTAAACAGTTTGACATCCCAACAAAATTCAAGCTATGTACCTGCAATTCGGGATAACAAATTTCAGTAGCGCAAACAAAACCGGCCTCTAAGGCAGATATAGCACTTGGATAGTCTCCTTCAATGATCAGAGCATTTGCAAGCTGAGAATTGAAGTTGCAAGACCATAACTTGACTGTAATTCTTCAACAAATTCAATCATTCAATCAATTAATCAATCAGTCAATCAATCAACCAACCAATCACAACAGCACAATGAGATTGGAAATTTGAAATTGCTAAAACATGAATCACAAATAAAAATGGAAATCAGGCATTATCTGAAGAAAAAAAAAATTATAGATTGCTATAGTAGTACATACTCTTGGCCAGCAGAAGCAGAAAGCTCGAGTGCCTTGTGAAGAATCTGTTTCTGAGGGGGAATGGCGCCGACGAGATGGTAGCATTGGCTGAGGAGGCTGTAGGCTCTGCACTTCAAGTCGAAGCAGGAAGGGATGGACTTGAGGAGGAGCTGAGCTCGCTCCAGGTGAGACTTGGCGTGGTTGACGTTGTGCGAGTGCTTGAGAAGCAGAGTGGCGATGCGAAGACGAGTCTTGACCTCCACAATTGGGAAAAACGACACGTCGCTTTGGCATATGGCTTCCAAGCACTTAACAGCCTTCCCGATCTCCCCTTTCCTCTCCTGGTAGTCCGCCAGTCCCCATAGCCCTTCCGCCACCGCTTCCATTTCTCTCTCTCGCTTGAAATTTATTATTTATCAATGAATTAATTCATCGAAGAGCTTTTTGGAATCCGAATTTGCTGAAAATCGAAACTCTGTTGGGAATATGGGACTATGGGAGGGAGAAGCCCAGAGAGTCAGAGAGTTATGAAGACGACAACGCAATATCGAAGGACCTGGGTTGACATACCATATCGCCATTCGGTGATGGTTACCGAGCTAAAGCAATCATCCATTCGGCCAACGTTCACCAACTATTATACACTAGTTCCGCAGGTGCAAAACAAGAGCTCTAATCAGCTTCGGAAGATATATACCGCATCATACTGAACTAGTTCGGCAGGTGCAAACTTTTTATTTTTTCTAATTTTTATCGAAGTCTTAAGCGGAGTTCGAGACATTTGTTGAGCCGAGGACCAAGTGTGATTTTGGTGGGACTAATCGGCCTTTATTAAAATGACCAAGTTAAGTACAAACAGATATTTATAAACGTTGACTTGATTGAGTAATTTTAAATGTTAATTAGGACTCTTTGGCTCAAAGATTAATCAAATGTCCGGATTGAGTCACTTTAAATGTTAATTAAGATTCTTTAATTAAATTTCAGCTCATGTTAATTTGTCACTGTATCCATGCGTAATGCATATATAAAATGCCTTTAAAGAGTTTAATTATAAGCAAACTAATTTGTCAACAATATATAACTCAATGCTTTAATAATGTAATATTTAGTTATAAACTCACGAGGTTAATAAATTAAAAAGAAATAAATATAAATACGGTATCATTTAACTTCAATAACTTTTTTACTACAAGGAGTGCAGATCAACATTGCCTACAATTGGAAGAATCAATGCCCAAAATATACATTCATGCCTAAACTAAATTGTCAACATACAAGCTGCATATTTCTCTTGCATATTTCTCTCAGAGTGTGTTTGGACTTTGGAAGAAAAAAAATAATTAGGGATTTGATAAAAAAAAAATTATAATTTTGAAATTTCCTATGCACCAATTCTTTTGTTTAAATAATAAAAATTGGAATTCACAAATTAAAAAAAAAATAGAAACAAGGAATTTGGATGCTCCAAATCCCCACTGTAAATTCCATAAAAAAAATGTGTTATTTTTCAAAATTTCATCTTTATAACTACCATTTATATATGAATATTAAATTACATGTTTAAATTTCATTTTACTTCTATGTTATCCAAACATAAGATTTTACAAATTTTGAAAAAACTAATTTCCGGTAATTTAAATAACATCATGTGATAAATTCTTAATAATTTTAATTTTTTTTAATCCAAACACACCCGTATTTTCATCAAAACGAAATGCTAGCTAATATCACTCCTCTTGATAATGATCACAACTTGCTCACCAAGAGATCAACACCATATTCCGCCTCTACAACCAATCGGAGGGCCGGTCCGTGCCGGTACGTTGGAGAAAGCGTGAAGGAGAAGTTGGAAACTATGAGAGCTATCTGCTAGCATAATCTTGAGCTCCACCATGGCCAAGTACTGCCCAGGACACACTCTTGGTCCAACTCCAAACGGCATGTACAGATGGGGAAGCTTGCAAGCGCCAGTTATGCCACTGGCAAACCTATCCGGGTTGAATGAATGAGAGTCGGGGCCCCATATTTCCGGATCAATGTGCAGCGTCAACGGTGTGATCCAAACGTTGACGCCCTTTGGAACATTAATGTCCCCAAGTTTCATGTCCTTAAATGCCTCCCTTGAAACCACCGGGACCGGCGGATATAGGCGCAATGATTCATGAATCACCATTGTTAGCTGCACGTATTATAATCAACTTATTAAAGGATAAAAAATAGTAGAGGAAGAAAATTAGTTAAATTAAAACGTACTGAAAAACAAAATCTATATTGTGTGGTTTTCGATCACTTTATTGTTTTATTTTTTCCCTTCTTTATCGATATTTTGCATCATAATTTCTTCTAGCTCTCATATAATTTCTCAACATGCATGTTTCATGCATTAAAAGTGAAATTAAAATTAAGAAAATATAATGATTATCAAAAGTCTAAACATAATTAATCAGCCTAATTTTATGCAAATTAAAAGGTAATCAAGGTAATCAACCTACTTCACCGAGTTGAAAGGACCTACAAGATTTAAACGAACATGCATTTTATGCACCACTATTATACGACTGCGTTTGATTAATACAAATCTTACCTTTTACCTAAAGAAAAGAGAAGGTAATTAGCCTAATTAAGAATGTAACAAACTAATGAACGGTCGATCGATCATACTAAGAATTAATCCTAGTTTAAATGCGCATGTTAATATATATATATATATATATGATAATAAAATCGAGACAGGTATAATAAGTTGAAAAACTACGTACATGTATGTTTGATAGATTTCTTTAACTAATTAATAAGGTGAAAACTTCAGTAATCTAATAAAATATTTTAAAATTAGTTATTTAATTTATTTAATATATATAGTATTTTTCTCAATAATATACTAAAAACATATTTATCATACATTTTATGTGTATTATTTAAAATGATGTAAAAAATTACGGGGTATTTTTTTTATTACGGGTGAGGGGAAATTTTTTTGAAATGATCCATACAATATGTAATTGGATTCGAACGAGTATTAAATGTTAAACTAGTAATATGCACGATTACTTTTAAATTTTTTTCAAAAATATATATATGCGTGCGTCTGAGAAATATATGAAAATGAAAATAGTTGAAAGAAAAAAATATGTATATATATATATATATATATATATATACCTATGTACTCAAATTTACTGACTAGGGTCTCAATCAGGTTGCCATAAATACGTACCTGTTTCATCTTAAGGACCATTTCAGCGTCGGGAAGGCGACCTTGGCAAATTTGAAGGACTTCAGATCTAACACGTTGTTGCCATTCTTGATTTGAAGCCAACAACACGAGGCACCATGTGGCGGAGACTGCGGTGGTTTCATAGCCGGCCAAGTAAGTAGATGTTCTTGCAGTTATCGACGATGAGAGCTAGCCGATCAGTTGCCTCTTGGCTAATTAGGTCACTGTTTTTAGCACCCTCAATGATCATCTGCAACAAGTCTTTCTCATATTCTCCTGCTTTCCTTTGCTTCACCACTTCACGTATCGAAGTGTTGGCCTCCTTTTCCATTGCCCAAGCTTCCCTCTTGCTCTTTGTGGGAAGGTGTCTGCAACAATATTATTTATTTCGTCATCTTATCAATCTACTCATATATATTATAACATATATAGATCTCAATATATATCGATCATAGCATCTTATCATTATTATTTTTTTCTCCATTATTAATATGAGTATATATAGAAACACGAAAGGCTAGAATTGTTTGTTGAATACAAAAGAAATAGAAATATTACACAATCGAAAAGAAATAGAAATATTACACAATCGAAAAGAAAAAAATATAAAACCCTTTTATATGTGTAAACTTTTAATTAACGTTTAATATATTTGTATTTACAGTTGCTTGTTGTCTTTTATCTCATCATATTTTTGTTTCGATGATGAATATGTTTTTGTATCATTTTGATTTGTTTTTTATAGAAATTTTATACAAAAATTAAAAATAAAAAATGGTGCTAATTTTGTGTGTACTGTCAGCGGTGGAGCTAAGGGGTGGCGAGGGGTGCCTAGGGCCCCACTCAAATTTTTATTTGTTTATATATGAAATAATTTTTATTTTTTTATATATAAAATATATAAGAATGAGGTATCATAACATTGGTAAGTACGTAGGTATTCGTAACATTATTTTTTGGAAATATCCTCTTAATAGTAATGAATTACTTAAGCGTCTTAATCAGAAACTTGCTGAATGGAAAAGTGCTACTTTATCTAGAGCCGAAAATGACTTTAATCAGGTCAAGTGTGATGGGTATGTCTAACTATGTCTTTTCTGGCTTCCCTTGCTTTAAAAAAGTTGTGAAAGGTTTTAATTTTGCTTGCAGGAATTTCTTTTGGGGTAATCATTCTTCTGTCCCCATGTGGCTTGGACAGATGTTTGTTCCCCTAAATCCAAAGGTGGTTTGGGTGTGTGACTCATGGAAAGGTTTAACAAGGCTGCCTTAGCCAAATTGGGTTGGAAAATTTTAACACAGCATGATAATCGGTGGGTTAAACTTATGCATGCGAAGTATCTTCGCAGGGTTAATAACTTATGTTTATTCCCCAAAAAGCCGCATAATTTCTTACCTTGAAAATGCATCCTTGATGCTAGAATTCTCTTATTTATAGGTATTCGCTGGATTGTCGATGATGATAAAAACATTAATTTTAGGGATTTCAATTGGGCTTTCTCTTTTCCTTTAACTAATCTAATGGATCACAATACTATTAACCAGTTGGACTGGTCCTTAACAGTTTATTCAGAAAAATAATTGGAATATCCCTGCTCTCAAAAATCTTTTCTTTGAGGAAGTTGTTAATGTTATTCGTGCTATTCATTTACCTTCTATGTTTACCATGCAGGATGATAAGTTTGTTTGGAGTCCGAACCCAAAAGGGGAGTTCTCAATTAAATGTGCTTGAGACTTTCAGGAAAATACTATTTATTCTCATCCTGAAACTACTTGCCTTAGGAAGATGTGAAAGCTTTGCATTCCTCCAAAAACAAAAATTTTCGCTTGGCTCCTTTTTAAGCATAAGTTGAGCACCCGGGAACGCCTGAGTCGTCACCTTCCTAATGTTCCTCCTGAATGCCCTTGGTGCAATAGTCATGTTGAGTTTGTTCAACATCTTCTTATTGATTGCCTTATTGTGAATGAATGTTGGAGCTATGCTCATTACCTGGTTGGGGGAAGACCTACCAATCATCTACTAGTTTGGCTTAAATCTATAAATGCCTAAGATAAACCAAATTGCCCATCTGAGCTGGGTTATCATTTGTTGGCTCATCTAAAAGGCTCACAATGCCGGGATCTTCTCATAAAAGGAAACTAAATCGTTTGGTATTATCATGGTTGCTAGATCCTGGATTCGTTCTTATTTCAAAACTAAATTCTCTAAATATTGGGAAGATAAATCGAATACGGTTACTATTTTGCTGGCAGTTCCATGAATACCATTTTCCCTTTGATGGCTCAGTTGTTCAAAATGACATGGCAGCCTCTGGTTATGTTATTGGGGATGGTCGAGGTGAAAAAATTTAATCACCCATTAACATTAACATATGCATGTATGAGACTAATATACATCAAAAAGGCTTCTTCTATGGTAAGTATAGGACAGTACTATAATACATAACAAGCATCAATGATGATTAGCAGTATAAAACCTTACATATAAAGATAAATTAAAATATAATTTTATCGATAATTGTATAAAAATATCTTACTAGTTCAATTTCATTTAAAATCAGTATAAAAAGTGTTTGCAAATCCAATAGGAATTGAAATTCCAAGTTTCTATTAATACTCTACATTCCAATTAATATAGTGGACAACCAACACGTTAAAGAAAATATGAATACAACGGTACTAAAAATCCAAAAAACAACCAAGCATCATTGTCGACTTATTGGATAAATATCAGATTGATTTTGATTTTTCTTCAATACTTACTGAAATTGGAAAAAATGGGCACCTTAACGAAGAAATTACTTCACCCTCTATTGTTATGTTGACAACAAATTTGAGCTGTATTTCGATGAAAACATCTGTGATCCTGCTGATGAAAACATCGGCCTAATGAGGATGGCAGAGTTTGTTGTGTCCAGTCGACAAAAGATTACTACAAAACTTTTGAGAAGTTCGATACTTCAATAAATGTGATAGTTAACTCCTCATTTATCTAATACACTTTTAAGAGAAACGGACTATTATTGCCAATGGTGCTTTTTCCATGCTTGGGGGGCAAAATGGTCATTTTTGCACATATGACTGATTCACACCACTAAACCCGGTAATATAAGATTCCAAGCAAAATACATCCCTTCGGATTCCCTGAATACCGAATCGATGTGGGGGCATTTGTGGAACCCAAAATCATCCGAAAATTATGGAGCCGCCACGTGTCCCGTAATTCCCAAAAATGACCAAATTGCCCTTGGCAAATAACGCTGATCATTTGAAAAAACAACCACACATTAAATAATCTATTTACCAGTTAAATACGTTATTTGATCGGGTTAAAGTGTCTGTAATATTGATACTCTCTTAATTATCGTTATTCTTAATAACGGATAATTAATATTAATATTAAAATACAATAAATATCATTACTATCATGATGAGCTATCATTACAATTATTAAATAATATATTTAATAATAATATATTATTTACTAATTAAATATTCAACCGACCAATCAGAACGCTCCAAGGCTCCCAAGATTTTCCTATAAATAGCAAGACACATTTCATTTCCAAGGTACGTTGATTCTTCGTTTCGAAGTATATCCTTTTCCTCTCTCAAAGCTAACTTAAGCATCGGAGTGTTCTTGGTCGAACAACCCCCCGGGTAAATCGATCGAAGCAACGATAGCTAATTGTTTGCTGTCTGCAGGAATTGTGAGGACTTTTCGCGACGAGTTCAATCTTTGATTCAACAATTGGTGCTTTCATTGAGAGCTATTGAGTTATACTCAGAAGAAGCTCTCTCATTTGTTCATCGTTCATCTTTCTTCGTTCGCCGTTCATCGACATTGTTCGAAGATTTTGAACGTTGTTCATCACTCATCAAGAATTTGTTCATCGTTCATCTCCCTTCGTTCGTCGTTCATCGACATTGTTCAAATCAGCATGGCTAAGGTTCGTCGATCCGTTCAGTCAGCCAGAGAAGGTGTTTCTGCCTCAACAGCTCAGACGAGGAATGAGACACACATTGAGACTCCGGAGAAGCGCCCTGCTCAACCCAGGCGTGTGACCATAGAAGTGCCCATTGAGACACTCGGAGGAAGACCAACCTTCAGCTTCGGAACCTTCCCCTCTTCGGCCAGCCAAATACCCCCGCCAGGGGAAGGAACTTCGGCTCTACAACAGGCAGGCGGGAGATTGATGGGAAGTACATCACGACATGAGCAGCCTGCAGCAAACATGGTCCTAAGGGACTTCCTGGATGGGAATCATGACATCTCAGGGAGAGGTCACCCCCAACCCCCCCAGGACATCTTGGCGCAACAAGTTGAAAGGTTGAGCAACCAAGTTCAACTTCAATCGGAGCTCTTGCAACAAATCCTCGCAGGGAGACCAATCCAGGAGCAGCACAGACAGGAGAATACCCAAAGACGCCCTGGGAAAGAACAAGTCCGCTGCCAAACAATGTCACGAGATACTTCGCTTAGCGACTCTGGGGCGGAAAGTCACGCTCGTTAAGCGAAAAGCCCACAACGCCTAAAGCCGTTAGTACGTGAACGGCTAGGAGGAAGGGTTGGGGCAACCTCACGAGCAGAGCTCTCACAGCACTCACATGGGAGTAGGGGGCAACCGCAGGCTCTATACCAAAACCTAAGGCGATCTATCCACGACAGTGAGGGAGAAGATGAGGCCTACTCCCCTACACGATCCCATAGATCGAGGGAAGAAGCCCACGGAGGTTCTCGACGACTGTCACAACGGAATTCATCGCTTCAGCACGGCGCATTACGGGCTAATGATGTTCAAAAGATACTGGACAAGCACCTCCGTGCTCAGCGAGGTGGCGATCTAGAGGACGATCTACGCCGCCAAATACAGCTCTCTACACCCTTTGTAAGAGATATCGAGGAGAAGCCATTTCCCCAGAGGTTCGCAACGCCGAACTTTACCCCATTCAAAGGAACCTCCGATCCGGTAAAACACATAGATTATTACCGAGGAGTCATGATCCCCCACAGGTCTAACGATGCACTTATGTGCAAAGTTTTTCAGGCTTCTCTTCAAGGCCAAGCCATGACTTGGTTTAATCATCTCCCCCCATGGTCGATTGAGTCCTTTGAAGAGTTGGCCTTGGCATTTGTGAAGGAATACGCACAACTTCGGACAATCGAGGTAAAGGATGACCACATTTTCTCTGTCCGAAAGAGAACAAAAGATACTCTGCGACAGTACATACGCAGATTTTGCGAAGAGAAGTCTCGCATTGTCGGCTGTAGTGACCTTGTAGCAGCAATGGCGTTCAAACAAGGACTCCCTCGGGACAGCCAACTTTACGGGGATATCGTCATGAGTAATGCGCGAAGTCTCACCAAAATACTTTCGCTAGCAGAGCGACATGCAAGTTGGGAGGATGAGAAGAACGCCACTCAAACTCAGGACCATGTTGGAGCTGGTGAGAAGACCCCCAAAAAGGAGGAATCCCATGGAAAGTTTACGGCTGGAAAGACCAACAAGCGCAAGGCGGGACAACCTTCCCAAACTCCGGCAGTAGGGAAGCCTAATTTGCAACTATCTTTACCAGTCCATCAGATCCACAGTGAGATTAAGGACAAACCATGGTTTAAAAAGCCAGAACCAGTCAAGGGAGATCAGGAGAAGGCTGATAAAACAAAGTGGTGTGCCTTCCACGAGTGCTATGGGCACAATATCGGAAAATGCATATCTTTTGAGAGATATCTCCGAAATCTCATCAAGGAAGGGCATTGTACTGAGTATGTCAAGGGGAAGGCTGCAGATCGACCTACTGACAAAGGACCAAAGGAACCTGCAGCCAAGATGATTCGCATCAACACCATCATGGCTGAATCAGAATTGCTAGGAACCACCTCCAAGCAGAAAAAGAGAAAAATACGAGATGCTCTTGCCATCTCTCAAGTCTCCCAAGTCACCACCACCGGGGTGGCCAACGACCTTGTCGTTGGTTTCTCTTTGAAGGACAAGGAGGGACTTGATTGGCCGCACGATGACGCATTGGTCGTATCAATCCAGATCGCTCATGCTCAGGTTGATCAGGTTCACGTGGATGAAGGGAGTGCAGCGAATATCCTCAGCCTGGAGGTAGTTCGCCAGATGGGGTTAGAAAGCCTAGTAGTAAAAGGGGTTGTCCCTCTCCGAGGCTTCAATGGGTCAACTAGTATGACCATTGGTACTCTCCAGCTAGATGTACATTCAAACCCCGTTGTCACGACCCAGACCTTTTACATCATGGACGAGTACTCTCCATACAATGGAATCCTCGGAAGGCCATGGCTTCACAAAATCCTCGCAACCACATCAAGCCTCTACCAAAAGATTAGATTCCCTATTCCCGGTGGTGGAATCGGAGAAATCAAGGGCGATCAGACGATGGCTCGACGGTGCCTCACCGAAGGGCTAAGGGAGGTAAAGGTGGCAGAATTCATTCCCCAAGCAGGATCATCCAATGGGGGCAAGATTTCTTCTTCATCTCCCAAATAGCAACTAATCACAGGACAAGATCCTGACGTTCACGAGGAACCATCGGCTCCGGAAGGGTGGCAGCCGGAGGATGACGTCATCCTCGTTCAGCTTGACCCTCGACATCTTGAGCAAGAGGCCCGTATTGGCGCCCGGTTAAGTGACACAGAAAAGGAAGAACTCATAGCCTTCCTGCGTAGGGAGAAAGAAGTTTTTGCTTGGTCTCCGTCTGACATGCCTGGGATTGACCCTACTATCGTTAGCCACAGGCTACACGTCAATCCCCACCACAAGCCGGTCAAACAGAAAAGACGCAACTTTTCCCCAGAGAAAATTGCTATCATTCAAAAGGAGATCGACAAGTTACTCATTGCTGGATCCATTGAAGAAGTTCCGCACTCTGAATGGCTAGCAAATGTCGTGCTTGTCAAGAAAAAAGAGGTTGGACGGTGGAGAGTTTGTGTTGATTACACCGACCTCAATCTTGCGTGCCCAAAGGATCACTATCCTCTGCCTAGAATCGATCTCTTGGTAGATTCAACTGCAGGGAATGAGCTGCTAAGCTTCCTGGATGCATACTCGGGCTATAATCAGATCTCCATGCACGAAAGCGATAAGGACAAGATGGCCTTCGTCTTCGACCGCGGTGTATACTGCTACAAGGTGATGCCATTTGGCCTCAAGAATGCAGGAGCGACGTACCAGAGGCTCGTCAATCGGATGTTCAAGGATCTCATCGGCAAAACCATGGAAGTCTATGTGGATGATATCATGGTCAAAGGAGAAAAACGAGGGGATCATATCGCCAACTTGCGAGAAACCTTCAACTTGCTGAAGAAGTACAAAATGAAGCTCAACCCTCTTAAGTGTACTTTCGGGGTCTCAGCGGGGAAATTCTTGGGATACCTTGTGACTCAACGTGGGATCGAAGCAAACCCAAAACAGATCAAGGCAATACTCGAGATGAAATCCCCATCAAGTCTGAAGGAGATTCAAAGTCTCACTGGACGGGCAGCAGCGTTGAATAGGTTCCTGTAACAACCCGTCCCGAGAATCGGGATTTCTAGAGTGATTAAGGTGTGATTAGTAAGGTTAATCAAGGGTTAGGTGGTCCCGAGGGGTCCGGGAACTTAGAATGACGATTTTGCCCCTGGGTCGGGCAGAAATGTTGATTTTTATTTCGGGTGGTCAATTGGAGATTGACCAGTGACCAGGACGTAGTTTAGGACGTCACGAATCCATAGGCAGGTGGCACGCCTGATTCCGATATCCGAGGAGGAAGTTGTGATGTTCGGAAGGTTGAGGGCATGACCGTAATTTTGGTAAAATAGGAGGAAAAGTTGACTTTTTGAATAATTGAGTTTTGGTAGGTTGACCTAGGATGGTTAGATAGTTCTTGTCGTCCTGAGTTCGATGACAGGCGGCACGTGTTCATCGGACTTACGAGGCGAGAGTTACGGGTCTAGGAAGTTTCGGTAAAACCGTAAAAATGTGTTAAAAAGAAGGGTATTTTGGTCATTGTGGCACATTGGGATTTGTGCACAGAAGAAAAGAATGGACGGCTGGGATGGAGCCAGTTGGTGAGAGAGAGTGGAGGATGGTGACATGTGGCAAGTGTGTAGTGGGTTCTGGGGGGTTCTCTGGTGTGTACGCGGTTCCATTATTTGGGGTGCAACCGTGTGTGCTCGTGTGTGTGTTACTCGACACAGAGAGAAACAGAGGGAAGGAATTGAGAGAATTGGAAGGCTGATTGTGGTGGCTGGTGAGTTTGTGAGTGTGTGAGGGAGATTAGAGAGTGTGAGAGAGCAGTTGAGATGGTTGGGAGGTGAGAAATCGTGGTGTGTGCGAGAGGGGAGCCACGGGAACCAGAGAGGAACTCAGGGGGGAAAACGGAGAAGATTGAGGGCTTGTGGTGGTGCGGTGGCCGTGCACGGTGCAACGAAGATCGTGGTGGTGTCGTGCGGGTTGCGAGGAGTCGACCAGCCCAGGAGGAGCTCACGGCGGCAGCAGGAAACAGGTAATTCCCTCATCCCCGTTTCGGTACTCTGTTTTCCGTTGAGGTTCAACGTGGAAGTTGTGGGTCTAGGGTGAGAGTCGAGGGAATTGGAGGTCAGGGCGAGGTTCAGGAGAGTCCTAGGCGTCGACTAGGTTGGTCGCCGTGACGGGGAGGTACACGGCGGAGCTCAGTCGAAGATGGGTCTCTTTTACCCTGTTTCGGCAGTGAACTTCGAACGGTAAGTCGTGACGATTGGGGTTGAGTCGAAGGTCTAGGCGAGTTGGGTTAGGTTCAGTGAGGTTCAGGGCAGAGTTTGGTGAAGCCACCGTGAATGGTGGTGAGCTGGGTGGCTGGATCGTGAAACAGGGGTTGTTGGCCGTCTGGTTTCGAGCTTTAGTCGACGGGATTGAGGCGGTGTCGAGGTCTGAGGAGCTGTGGAATGGTTATATTGGAACTGGACGAAGCTTTAGGTGAAGAAAGGGAAGGAAATCGTGCAGGTACGGCGGTGAACCGCTGACGCCGGTCTGAGTTGCAGACCACTGTGGCGAACCGGGTTTGTCTGAGGAAGACGGTACACTGTAGCAGGCGCGTGAGGGCCACGCGCAGCCACTTTGGGCGGCGCGTGGGGGCGCGTGCGACGGCAGATGGGAAAACGGTCAACATAGTTTTTGGTCTAGGAGTTGTTGTGAGTTCAATGGAGTTGGTTTCGGGTCAATCGGAAGTCGTTTGAGTTGAGTTCCGCGAGGGTGAAAGTTTAGGGTCCCGGATTCTTATGTTTAGGATTCGGGGAATTTTGAAGGAATTTAGGTGAACCTTCGTAGACGTGTTAGTAACGTAATTTGACGGTGTTTGGCAGGATCGGGGTTTCCCGAGGAAGCCGAGGAACGGGCTGGACGTTCGGGACGCGAGTAGGGCTCAGTACTGTGAGTGGACCCCTTCTCTAAACTTGAACATGCATAACTGCTTTCTATAATGGTTTTATGGTTTTAATCATGATTTTATGTTTATCGAATATGTTTGGTTGGTTTTGCATTATTACACGTTTTTCGAGAATAAGACGGTTTTGGCACGCTTTTCGAGAAAAGGGTAATTTTGGAAATGTTTTCGGGATTTCAAGGGATTTTGGAACATGCTTTTGAGAATCAAGGTTTTGGTTTTGAAATCGAAATTGACCATTGGACTTTGGTGTAAAGTTGGAAAGTGGACTCCGGATTTGGGTTCGGAATGACGGTTCTGGATGCCGGAAGGGCTTCGGACCAGTGATTTCGGATTCGGGTTTGGATGTGGATTGGTAAATGGTTTTCAAATGATTTTGAGATTGGATTTGCTGGATCTGGATATTGGGTTTAAAGACCCGGATATATTGGACGGGGGACCGGCCGGATTGGGTTTAAAGACCCGGATTGAGTTTAAAGACTCGGATATATATTGGTTTTCCCCTGTAGGCCTTGAGTTTAAAGACTCGGGAGTTTAAAGACTCGGATATGATTAAGGCCTGGATTGAGTTTAAAGACTCGGGAGTTTAAAGACTCGGATAGATCCAGCAGGTTTGATCGGGAAAATGATGATTTGGTGGTTATGGTTTATGATACGGTTTTTTTTGATACTCATGTGTGGTTTCTTATGGTATTTTATAGTGTTTCTGTTTCTTATGATGTTTATAATGGTTATTTTATAAATGTGTTTATAACTGTTGGTTATGCATGTGGTTTCAAAACGGAGGGTTTAACTCGGTTTTCTTATAAAATGGTTTTTGAACTTTTGTACTTTTGGTCCACTCACATTTTCTGTTTTAATTGCCCTCCAGGTTGTGGAGCTAGCGCGGGGTCTTGACGTCGAGGCAGAGTCTGAGGCATAGAAGCAACGTGAGGGATTCTAGAAGAGTTTAAAGGCTTCTGTGTGCGTGTACTTTCTCGGTTTTTATTTTCCTTGTAATGTAGTGCTATGCTCTGTAAACGATAAGGATTTTGGGATATTTTGTAATTACTCCTGCGTTTGACTGGGTTCGAGTGAGTGTTACTTGAGTTTTGTGTCGGGGAGTCAGACGGGAGCGGGATTTACCTCGGGTTTCGGGGTGAAACCGGGGTGGGTCCTGACAATTGGTATCAGAGCATAGGTTTGTCGAGTTTGTTGGGTCTGTCGGTTTGTGAGGTTGTGTTTCAGTTGTTTGACTACTTCTATGCCTCTTTCAGCGTACGGTTGACGATGCCTCCGAGACGTAGACCCTCTCCACAACCTGAAGAAGTAGCCAGAGAGACGGAGAGTGCCACGATTGAGCGAGCCCAGCGGCTCGGGGCTACTACTTTTAGTGGTGGGGCTGATCCTGAGGAAGCCCAGAGGTGGATTACTAGACTGGAGCGGATTTTTGCGGTGATGCATTGTCCGCCGGAGGAGCGAGTATTGTTGGCTGCATTTTTACTGGATGGTGCGGCGTACGAGTGGTGGTATACCCTCGAGTTTTCCGGTTGGGATGTTCACAGTGTGACCTGGGAGACGTTTAGGGAACGGTTTCTGGAACAGTATTATCCTCGTTCTTTCCGGGATGCCAAGGAGGCAGAGTTTTTGCATCTCCAGCAAGGGAATATGACCGTGGTAGAGTATGAACGGAAGTTCCAGATGTTGTCTCGGTTTGCTCCTGCTTTTGTGGCCACTGAAGCCGAGAAATGCCGTAGGTTTGAGTTGGGTTTGCGTGGTGAGATTCGAGCCGTAGTGACGGCTGGATCTTTTGCTACCCTCCGAGATCTGTCGGATGCTGCGGTGCGAGTTGAGGCTAGTTTGCCGGTACGACGCCGGGAACTATCTATTCCTGGAGCTTCGAGCCAGCGGACACCGAAAAGAGGTAACTTCGGTGGATCGTCCTCGTCGGGCGATGATCGTTTTGGTAGACCTGGTAGTGCCCAGAGTTCAGGATTTTGGGGTTATCGAGTACCGCCGACTCCGCAAGCGAGTGCGACATCGGTAGCGTCTACAGGGAGACCGAGTAGTGGACCAGGCTGGAATGTGTGTTTCTACTGTGGGGAGCGAGGTCATTTTCGACGTGAGTGTCCACTGTTGCCACAGGAAGGTGGTGTAGGCAGAGGAGTAGCGGAGTCTGGACAGAGTACAGCCTCAGGGACAGCGGGCACTAGAGGAGGTGGTGGCACAGCCACGAGTAGTTCGAGAGGTCGTGGTAGAGCGTCAGGACCTCAGGCCCGGGTGTTCTCGATGACTCGGCAGGAAGGTCAGTCGACACCAGATACGGGGACAGGTACTTGCTTTACTTTTGGTTGTTCTGTCAGTTTGATTGTTGGATCCCAGGGTAGAGTCTAGGAGTTCGCCTAGAGGACTTGGAGTGTACAGTAAGTTCCGTAGTAGGTTGACGGGAAGTAGAGGAAAGGAGTGACTATAACTGATCGATTGGCGACTGTGGAAGGAGAGAACCCACAAGCTAGAGTTTGCCTTTAGGACTTTGTGGAGTTAGTCCGACCGTGGCCGGAATGGTAGCCGAGGGAGATGGGTGGTGGTATACGAGGAGGTACTCTATGACTTCTGTCGGGTACTGTGACATGAGGTATTTTATAATATCTTTGTTTTCTGTTCATAGAGTTTCCCTTGCGTACACCATGTAGTTGTTACATAGCTAGGGTTGGCTGTGGTAACAGTAGCTGGGGATGAAGTAAAATACCCAAGGTGGAGATGATAGACCGGAAACCTAGAAGAGGTTGTTCCTTAGGAGACCCTAGGTGTTGGGAACTAGCTGTGGAATTTCGGGGACGAAATTCTTTTTAGGTGGGTAGATTGTAACAACCCGTCCCGAGAATCGGGATTTCTAGAGTGATTAAGGTGTGATTAGTAAGGTTAATCAAGGGTTAGGTGGTCCCGAGGGGTCCGGGAACTTAGAATGACGATTTTGCCCCTAGGTCGGGCAGAAATGTTGATTTTTATTTCGGGTGGTCAATTGGAGATTGACCAGTGACCAGGACGTAGTTTAGGACGTCACGAATCCATAGGCAGGTGGCACGCCTGATTCCGACATCCGAGGAGGAAGTTGTGATGTTCGGAAGGTTGAGGGCATGACCGTAATTTTGGTAAAATAGGAGGAAAAGTTGACTTTTTGAATAATTGAGTTTTGGTAGGTTGACCTAGGATGGTTAGATAGTTCTTGTCGTCCTGAGTTCGATGACAGGCGGCACGTGTTCATCGGACTTACGAGGCGAGAGTTACGGGTCTAGGAAGTTTCGGTAAAACCGTAAAAATGTGTTAAAAAGAAGGGTATTTTGGTCATTGTGGCACATTGGGATTTGTGCACAGAAGAAAAGAATGGACGGCTGGGATGGAGCCAGTTGGTGAGAGAGAGTGGAGGATGGTGACATGTGGCAAGTGTGTAGTGGGTTCTGGGGGGTTCTCTGGTGTGTACGCGGTTCCATTATTTGGGGTGCAACCGTGTGTGCTCGTGTGTGTGTTACTCGACACAGAGAGAAACAGAGGGAAGGAATTGAGAGAATTGGAAGGCTGATTGTGGTGGCTGGTGAGTTTGTGAGTGTGTGAGGGAGATTAGAGAGTGTGAGAGAGCAGTTGAGATGGTTGGGAGGTGAGAAATCGTGGTGTGTGCGAGAGGGGAGCCACGGGAACCAGAGAGGAACTCAGGGGGGAAAACGGAGAAGATTGAGGGCTTGTGGTGGTGCGGTGGCCGTGCACGGTGCAACGAAGATCGTGGTGGTGTCGTGCGGGTTGCGAGGAGTCGACCAGCCCAGGAGGAGCTCACGGCGGCAGCAGGAAACAGGTAATTCCCTCATCCCCGTTTCGGTACTCTGTTTTCCGTTGAGGTTCAACGTGGAAGTTGTGGGTCTAGGGTGAGAGTCGAGGGAATTGGAGGTCAGGGCGAGGTTCAGGAGAGTCCTAGGCGTCGACTAGGTTGGTCGCCGTGACGGGGAGGTACACGGCGGAGCTCAGTCGAAGATGGGTCTCTTTTACCCTGTTTCGGCAGTGAACTTCGAACGGTAAGTCGTGACGATTGGGGTTGAGTCGAAGGTCTAGGCGAGTTGGGTTAGGTTCAGTGAGGTTCAGGGCAGAGTTTGGTGAAGCCACCGTGAATGGTGGTGAGCTGGGTGGCTGGATCGTGAAACAGGGGTTGTTGGCCGTCTGGTTTCGAGCTTTAGTCGACGGGATTGAGGCGGTGTCGAGGTCTGAGGAGCTGTGGAATGGTTATATTGGAACTGGACGAAGCTTTAGGTGAAGAAAGGGAAGGAAATCGTGCAGGTACGGCGGTGAACCGCTGACGCCGGTCTGAGTTGCAGACCACTGTGGCGAACCGGGTTTGTCTGAGGAAGACGGTACACTGTAGCAGGCGCGTGAGGGCCACGCGCAGCCACTTTGGGCGGCGCGTGGGGGCGCGTGCGACGGCAGATGGGAAAACGGTCAACATAGTTTTTGGTCTAGGAGTTGTTGTGAGTTCAATGGAGTTGGTTTCGGGTCAATCGGAAGTCGTTTGAGTTGAGTTCCGCGAGGGTGAAAGTTTAGGGTCCCGGATTCTTATGTTTAGGATTCGGGGAATTTTGAAGGAATTTAGGTGAACCTTCGTAGACGTGTTAGTAACGTAATTTGACGGTGTTTGGCAGGATCGGGGTTTCCCGAGGAAGCCGAGGAACGGGCTGGACGTTCGGGACGCGAGTAGGGCTCAGTACTGTGAGTGGACCCCTTCTCTAAACTTGAACATGCATAACTGCTTTCTATAATGGTTTTATGGTTTTAATCATGATTTTATGTTTATCGAATATGTTTGGTTGGTTTTGCATTATTACACGTTTTTCGAGAATAAGACGGTTTTGGCACGCTTTTCGAGAAAAGGGTAATTTTGGAAATGTTTTCGGGATTTCAAGGGATTTTGGAACATGCTTTTGAGAATCAAGGTTTTGGTTTTGAAATCGAAATTGACCATTGGACTTTGGTGTAAAGTTGGAAAGTGGACTCCGGATTTGGGTTCGGAATGACGGTTCTGGATGCCGGAAGGGCTTCGGACCAGTGATTTCGGATTCGGGTTTGGATGTGGATTGGTAAATGGTTTTCAAATGATTTTGAGATTGGATTTGCTGGATCTGGATATTGGGTTTAAAGACCCGGATATATTGGACGGGGGACCGGCCGGATTGGGTTTAAAGACCCGGATTGAGTTTAAAGACTCGGGAGTTTAAAGACTCGGATATATATTGGTTTTCCCCCGTAGGCCTTGAGTTTAAAGACTCGGGAGTTTAAAGACTCGGATATGATTAAGGCCTGGATTGAGTTTAAAGACTCGGGAGTTTAAAGACTCGGATAGATCCAGCAGGTTTGATCGGGAAAATGATGATTTGGTGGTTATGGTTTATGATACGGTTTTTTTTGATACTCATGTGTGGTTTCTTATGGTATTTTATAGTGTTTCTGTTTCTTATGATGTTTATAATGGTTATTTTATAAATGTGTTTATAACTGTTGGTTATGCATGTGGTTTCAAAACGGAGGGTTTAACTCGGTTTTCTTATAAAATGGTTTTTGAACTTTTGTACTTTTGGTCCACTCACATTTTCTGTTTTAATTGCCCTCCAGGTTGTGGAGCTAGCGCGGGGTCTTGACGTCGAGGCAGAGTCTGAGGCATAGAAGCAACGTGAGGGATTCTAGAAGAGTTTAAAGGCTTCTGTGTGCGTGTACTTTCTCGGTTTTTATTTTCCTTGTAATGTAGTGCTATGCTCTGTAAACGATAAGGATTTTGGGATATTTTGTAATTACTCCTGCGTTTGACTGGGTTCGAGTGAGTGTTACTTGAGTTTTGTGTCGGGGAGTCAGACGGGAGCGGGATTTACCTCGGGTTTCGGGGTGAAACCGGGGTGGGTCCTGACATTCCTGTCCAAATCAACTGACCGGTGTCGACCCTTCTTCCAGGCAGTAAAGAAGGCATCCAGGGATAAGTGGGATGAAAGTTGTGAGAAAGCATTTCAAGATCTCAAGGCCTACTTAACATCCCCACCATTGCTATCAAAACCCAAGGATAACCAGGACCTGTTCCTCTATCTGGGGGTTTCGGACGTTGCCGTAAGCTCTGCACTTATCCGAGAAGAAAATGGGATTCAGCTTCCTGTATTTTACACATCCAAAGCCCTCCTTGATGCTGAGACACTATACCCGAAATTTGAAAGGCTGATTCTAGCATTACTAGTTACCACAAAAAAGCTGAGGCCATACTTTCAAGCTCATCGAGTGATCGTCATGACCGAATATCCACTCCGTTCGTTACTCCATGCACCTGATGCATCGACACGGGTAATGAAATGGGCCATCGAGTTGAGTCAGCATGATTTGCTCTATCGTCCACGGACAGCTGTCAAAGGCCAGACCTTAGCAGATTTTGTTGTGGAGTTCACACCGGCGTCACTGGAAGGAGGCAATAAGCTTGGCAAAACCCCCGGGGCCGCCGACACTTCTCTACCACGGGATCAAGAGGCCAGTTCTTCTTCCCTACAGCCCTCAATTTCCAATCTTCTATGGAAACTCTTTGTTGACGGCTCCTCAAACCAAAGGGGGGCAGGAGCAGGGATTGTCCTTATCACTCCAGATGGCTCAATGATGGAGCAGGCGGTACAGTTCGGATTCAAAGCCTCTAACAATGAAGCGGAGTATGAGGCTTTGATTTGCGGGCTCACGCTTGCCAAGGAGTTGGGAATCAAACGCCTCGCTATTCATTCGAACTCGCAATTGATTACTAACCAATCAACCGGAGAATATGCTGCACGTGATGTAAGAATGCTCAAGTATAATAACAAGGTCCAGGAAATGCTTACTCTTTTCCCAATTTTTACTTTTCATCAACTTCCACGAGCGGAAAATACGCAGGCAGATGCGCTGGCCAATCTAGCATCATCACTTGACTTTCGTTTCAAGCGCTCGATCCCGATCGAATATCTCAAATGGAGAAGTATTGACATGAGGGAGATCGAAGTGAGACAAATTGGTTCATCTCCAAGCTGGCAAGATCCTTTCCTCAACTATCTGGAACATGGAATATTGCCTGATGAACGATTAGAGGCCCGCAAAATCCAGATGAAAGCTGTGCGATACTATGTCGACAGGGGGCAACTCTTTCGAAAAAGCTTTACAGGACCAAACTTGTTATGCTTGAGGCACCCAGAAACATTGAAGGTCTTGGCAGAAGTTCATGAAGGACATTGTGGAAATCATTCCGGTGGAAGATCGCTCGCTCAAAAGACGCTTAGTGCAGGGTTTTACTGGCCTACTCTACGCCAGGAAGCTCTGCAATATGCCCAGAAATGCGACAAATGCCAAAGGTTCAAGCCTAACCAATTGGCACCACCGGAAGAGTTGCATGCACAGTTAAGCCCTTGGCCATTCATGCAATGGGGACTTGACATCGTTGGACCACTCCCAAGTACCCCAATCCCAAGCAAGAGGTATTTGATTGTCGCCACTGACTACTTCACTAAGTGGGTGGAGGCAAAAGCTTTGGCTACCATAACCCAGGCTGATGTCCAAAAATTCATCTGGAGCCAGATTATCTGCCGATTTGGGCTCCCCAAGGTCATTCTGACTGACAATGGGACTCAGTTCACTGGCGCCATAATCAACGAGTTCTTTGAGCTTTGGAGGATCAAGCTGAAGCTTCCAACAAAACGATCCTTAACTGTATCAAGAAGCGGCTCGACGATAAAAAAGGCTTGTGGGAGGAAGTGTCAGGACCGCCCCCGAAAGGGGCATCGATAACCGTGCACGGTCCTGATCCCGTCTGGCAAGATGACTGAAAATCCCAAATTACCCTCAGTACTTGCCAAACCAGGGATAGCCACACGTACTTACTCATGCCTCCGCCCTCGTACAGCATCGAACAACGCGCCACGACCTGGAGGGTCAATAAAAACCAAAAGGTGTGAGTGGACAAAAGAGTTCAGTTCATAAAACAGTTACGGAAAGACGCTTTTACCCTCCAAGTAAAAACCAATGCATGCATACAAAAATCATTTCGCAATCGGTTAACATTTCAACATAAGAAATCCGTATATGAAAAATCAAAATCATTTTCCTTTCTTAACCTTCGGGTCATAGCCCGCACATTATAGACACAGGGCCACAGCCCAAAACCATAAAGTCCAATTCCAAGTATACGACATCAACCAATCCATCAACCATATAAACCGGGCCACTGCCCAACACATCCAATCATCCAAGAACATCAATGAATCACAATCAATCAGTTTGCTGGATATCGAGTGCGCCCGAGTCTTAAAACTCAAAACCATGCGCATTATCAGGCCTTCCCGGGATTTCAACGAGTCTTTAAACTCAAAACATAATCAATAGGCCTCGGGGGTATCACAATAACCGAGTCTTTAAACTCACGAGTCTTTAAACTCAATAAGGGCCCTCCCCCGTCATCCATTAACCGAGTCTTTAAACTCAAAACGTGCTCCAGCAATAGCACCGGGTTTTTAAACCCAAAACAGTTTCCAAACACAAAAACGGGTCTTTAAAACCCCAAGCAGTTTCCAACGGGTCTTTAAACCCCAAAACAGTTTATCAATCACGACAACGCGGGATCCATCCCAAAATCGCATTTTTCACAACAGGACGCATGGTCCGAATTTCCACATTCATTTTCCCCAAATCAGACTTTACAAACATCATCAAATTATCATGAAACACGGGGCATGCAAAATCAGACCAAATCACTTTATTAAATCCTTTTTCATTCCCGAATTCGAATTCGCAATAATGATTCCGTAAGCTGGCATCCGGAAGCATCATCCCGAACCCAAACCAAGAATCCGCTTTATTATTTTCGAAAATCGGAATCGCGTAAATCAAAGTTACTTTTATGCCCCGAGCATCAAGCCCGAAATCGTATTTTCCAAAATCCATTTAAATTCCTTGAAATCACTTCATTTCTCAAATCTCATTATCAAAACATCCGAACCACAATCATAATTACCAAAATCACGATCCAAGCAAAACATACTCAAAACCCTCATTTAAAATCCTCAAAATCACAAGTCTCATTTTAATTCCCCAATTCAAACATCAACAGTGATCAAATCACAATAACTTGAAATCTCGTAAAACGTGCAAATCCGGAACATTCTCGAAAAATGTGTCGAAATCATAGGTCACACTCGCAAATCATAAACAACCTTCTTAAATCATTTTATACCCATTTCATATAACTTCTTTCATTAAACCATCATTAAGCACACGAGTGACCATAGTCTTGAAATACGAGTAATTTCACATGTATAGTAAAAATACGTATAAATACGGGAATCGAATACGTATAAATACGGAAATCAAAGTCCATCACAACTTATAATCATGATCATAAAATCATAGAAATAATTTATGCATGCATTAAATTTTGAAAGCAAGTCCACTCACACACCGTTCTTAAGGCTCGGTTTCGCGCCACCCGCGGTCCCGTAATTTTCGGCATTTTCCCGGAAACTCGAATCCTGTCCGAAATTACATTCCAGGGTCATTAAGGTCTCAAATAACAACATATTAATTTCCCATAATTTTCCGGGAATTATTCGTTAATTAAAAAAACGTAACCTAAACCTTCGGACCCTCGGGATAACATCGAGACGGTGTCCGAAAAATCCGAAATCAACGTTAAAGTGTTCGTTACATTGTGTAGGGCAAAATTCGTTTTGAACTCACCTTGAAATTCTGACCCACGCGCCCTCACGCGCCGCCGTGAGTGGCTGCGCGTGAGCCCACGCGCCGCTACAGTACCCAGCACTGTTCATCACCTGCTTCACCCGTTCCTCTGGTAAACAGGCCCGATAACCCGCGAAGCGACCCGGCTGAGTCTCCGCTAATTCAGGCTTGTTTTCCAAAATTAAATCATCAATCAGCTTCGATTTGGACCTAATTAAGGTTCTGCGAAATCAAGCAAGTCTAACTTACCTCAAACCATCTAATTTGAGCTCAAAATCCCGATGAACGACCACACGCTGATTTTCCCTGGAATCCATTGATCCTCATCGTTCTTCTGCAATTGGTCGGACCAGCAGCATCGCAGGACTACCAGGAACCAACATTCGATCTCAATTGTGAGCTCGGATCCCTCGAACCATTCCAACCCAACTGGGATTCCAAAAGCTGAACTCACAAGCCGTCTGGGCTCATATCCTCACCAATTCCCTCGCTGTCGATCCCATTCGACTCGTTTGAACATCTAGAAACTCGAACTCAGCTCCAATACCCTCAATTGGCCGCCCAAATCGAAATTTGAAAACGAGACTCAAAATTGTAGTTTTTCGGGTTTCCGATTCCCTTCCACCCCTTCACTCTCAACTCATTCTCTCCCCATCTCACTCACCACCCAGAGACTGATCCAAACTCTCCAATTAATCGATCAACACGACCCGTTGATAGGTCCTCAAATAAGCATTATTTTATATTATTTTATACCCTTTATACTTAGCTTTTAATATTAAAATAATAAATAATTAGATAAAATAATTTATTTTGTGTTATTATTGTTTAAATAAATAAAGTTTGTAATTTGGAGTATTTTGGCGAAAGAATCGTCTCGATCGGAGTTTTAACGAAAATATTATGGACGAATTTCGGTGAAATATTACTAAATTAATTAATTAATGTTCATTTTATTTCTTCAGCCCAAACCTTTTACAAACCCAGTCCAAGTCGCCGTGCGGCCCAGTCCAATTCGGCGAGCGTGTTCCGAACCGCCAGCGTCCTCTTCGGCGCGCGCCTGCCGAAGTCTCCATCCTCTCTTCAGCAGCCTGCCGCCGAGTCCCTTTTCCTCCATTCAGCCAGCACGCGCCGAATTCTGCGTTTGATTTTCAGCAGCTCTCTGCTGAATTATTTTCCAGCAGCTTCCACCCAATTTCCACCCAACTTCCACCCAAATTCCTTACACTTTCCAACCCAATTTTGCAACTTTACAACTCAAACCACTTCTAAACATCATTACAAATCTTTACTACTCATCATTCCATTATTCCACATTTTTTATTGTATTTTTATATTATTTTTGATAGCTTTTTCCACCTATAAATAGGGCTTCAATCCTTGTATTTTGGGAGTCCCCAATTAGTTTCATTCTTCCATTTCTTTCTTAGTTCTTAGTTCTTAGTTCTTAGTTAGTTCTTTTGTTTCTCTCTTTTGAGAGACATTTTTGGGGACCATTTTTACTTCTTGTAGATTTTCTTATTAATTAGTTTTCTTTTAATTCTTATTCGTAATTTATGTTATTTTTATGTTATTTTCATTTCTTCTTTACTATTGTTCTTGGTATTTTCTTTCTAACATTTGTAAGTAAGAATGCAATCTCCATGTGTTTTACTTTTTGAATTTCTTTTACTTCATATGTTTTAGTGCTTAAACTTCAATTTGATGTTAAGTGTTTTATCCGCTGTCGGTGCACTTAGAGTAGAATTGAAGAGATTAAATGTTGATCGCTGTCGGCGCATTTAATTATAAACTTAAGGTAAATCATGTTGTAAATGTTTGAAGCATATTGATGTTTGACGCACATTAATGGTTGATGCATTTATAATATTGAAAGATGTATGTAAGTATTTGAGATGATGAAGGTAGGATTTCGTGATTGGTTTATTATGAGCAAAATGTTAGAATTAATGTGATTGTTAATTCGAAATTACTTACGTAAAAGTGTGGGTTTTGTCTATGAAACTACTCTATGGTTTGTAAGTTCCAATTAGCATGAGCATTTGCATTTTAATTCTTAATCAGTGTTTTCTTTAATTTAGTTATAAATCTTTTCAAAACCCCCATTTTTATTCTTTATTCTTTTATTCTTTTATTCTTTTAATTCTTTATTCTTTGAATCTTTTATTTCTTTATTCTCTCATTCATCTATTCTTTAATTTATTAATTCTTTGATTATTTAATTCTTTGATTATTTAATTATTTAATTCATTATTCTTTTATTCATCTCCCACTAACACATTATTAATGTTCCCTAATTTCCCCGGTTAAGAACGATCCCTATTTACCAATACTACATCTACACAAAAAGGGTTTAAATTGCACAATACTCAAATTACGTGTTTAATTTAATGCGTAGTTTGGGCGTAGTCACCCGTGCTCTGCTCAGTGTGAAAGAAAATTCAAGTGCTCTGTTTTTCTGTTTTTCAACTCAAACTCACCGCCCAGTTACAGTCCCCACACCACCACCATCACCGCGTATACTCTCTTCTGTCCCTCTGTCCGCACTCCCCTAAAGAATTTACCAACACTCACCTCTCCAATGGCCTTGGGAAATCGATCACGCGTGGGGGACAATCTCAGTTTCTTTCCTCCCAGTTTTCGGACACACCAGCAGCCTGCTCAAACCACATTTGCACCCGTGCACCGATCAACCCACTCAAAACATTAACAATTGCCAACACAAAGTCCAAGCAGGTGTCCCATAAACTGATTCACCCGTGCTCTGCCGTCTGAAAGGAATCCCCACAGTGCCATACATGGCTGTCCCAAAACAGTGGCCAATTTACCATTTTACCCTTAATAGACAATTTACCAAAATGCCCTCATGCAATCTAGACCCGCAACTTGGTCATTCGAGCTCCGATCGACGCGTGCCGCCTGCCATCGGACTCAGGGCATCGAGACCGTCCTAACGGTCCTCGGTCCTCGGTCATCGGACCTCCCGATCAAAAAGTCAACATTTCCCCCCATTTCGTTCAAATTACGGAAATGCCCCTGGACTTCCGAACATCATAACTTTCGCCACGAACGTCGGAATCGAACGTGCCGCCTGTCTATGAACTCGCGACGTCCCAAACTACGTCACGGTCATCGGGCAAAGTCCATTTGACCGCCCGAATAAAAAGTCAACGTTTTACCCACAACCAGGGGCAAAACGGTCATTTTGCACCGTTCGTCCGAATTCGCCCAACTAATCACCGATTAACCCCGCTAATCATGATTAGTTAGTAATCTAATCCCGAATTCCGGGACGGGTCGTTACAATCTTCCCCCCTTAAAGAATTTCGTCCCCGAAATTCCAACCGACCAAAACTCAACCGATCATCCCTCCAAAACCAGTTTCGTTCTCGAAATTCCAATTACGCTCATTCCACATCCACCACGTGGAAAACATTTGGCCCCACAACACGTGTACACCCGTACACCAGCTAAACTCATCCGTACTCAGAGGCCCCATCATAGTCTTATGTCGTACCGATCACACTCGACCACCTCGAGTGAAAATGATCACTTACTGACTACTCCCACTGGGAGTCACCAAATCTCACTTGTCAGTCCGTGTTGACGCTACCAGCCAGACTGTCACCACTAAGCTTCACCACCCTGACAAAGCACCAACCATCAGCCAATCGGTGATAACACCTCATCCTGCTACTCGCTCAAGCAGCGTAAGATCAACCACGTGATCTCATCTCGCAGGGCAACCCAATCCTGCGACATATCCATCTCAAGTCCATCACTGTCAATTCCCTCGGCGAACCACCCCGCTGGAATCATTTCGGTGTGATAACATCATGCAAGGCCACACGTAGTGACGCAGTCACCAACTCACTCATCCTGAGCGTACGCATACCGTCATCATACTCAATCAGGTGGTGTAACTGACACACATTGAACACTAGCCCATCGGTGTTCGCCCAACTCCACACTGGGGTTCACTAGCCATCCGTGGCAAAGAGCGCATGCTCATGAATTCACTGGACCCAACAAAATTAACTCTACCCAGTGCATAGTATTCAATGTCCAGTTCACACCCACCACCGAATCCAATGGTTTCGGAACTAAGCCGACCATCAACACGTATAACCGTACGCCACTAGTACCTCACATGTGCTGTCACCATGCACCATACGACCAGTCCAATACCGATCCTTGTACACCGTGCAAGATTCGTACATCCATTCCCCAATAAATCCACTGCATGGCCCGCAGTCAATCATGATTCGATACTGGGGTTCTCCTGTCCAATCTCATGCTAGACAAATCGATCATTCCGCTCATCATCCGTTCTGGATCCCATGGTCACCCGACCAGTAACACACATCAACCCCCAAACACGTCATCCAAGACGCACCAACCCAAGCACGCTCGCCAAGACGCGTACAGTCATGCCGAATGGGCATATAATCTCATTCACAAATACCGAGGCACACCAACTCAGAATCTATCGGATACCCGCTTAAACGGTTACCACATCACCTCTGATTGACTTCGAAAAGAAGCCAATCCCAATTGCACATATCTATCACTGACCAATTAGACCCTGTTGGGTATCCACTCATCCACAAGTCAAGCCTCGAGTTCAACTCATAACCGTCCCCACTCGCTCGAGCACGGATTAACTTCAAAAAGAAGTTCAATCCAACAATCCTCATATCTAAACATTTACGACAGAGCGATAAGCTCTTCACCTAGCCTGATCAAGGCGATCACAATTCGAGTCTGTCACCGCGTCACCCGACTGGTAACACCACGATCCTAGATCGTCACCATGCCCAAGGCCCACAACCTCATAATCCAGATCCACCTAGGATCCACCCATGCTCACAGCTGGCAACCCACCTGGAACCCGATAATAGGGTCTCACACCCACTAGATTTCTTGTCAATCGCCTAACATTCCTCAACTATTTTCTCCCCCAATCAATCACTCAACAACGTAACACATCCACTCTGTGGATCCCCTCCATTAACCTCATATCGATCCCTGCCACTCCACCTAGGAGAGAACAAGGATGATCCACAATGATGTCAAGTCCAACTGCCGGACTCCCTACATCCGTAACTCACTTGGACAACCACGCGTCCACCGTCAGCCCAATACTCAGACATCACGTCAATTAATGACTAACTATGCACATACACTGATTCCGACAGGGAATAACTCAACTCTTGTCACCTCGTCACTGTTGGGACTTACCCCCAATACCTCATAATCTCCGCTGGATCCTATCCAGTCCATGAGTCGACCACTACTGAATCTCAAATACCAACGCACTCTCATCATGACAGAGTCACACCCCAACTCGTGGCTCAACACAATCTCACTCGCTGACACCATCACTAGCACTAGTACCAACACCAACGTACAATCATCCACACAAGCGCACCGTGTGCAAGGTGGGTAGCCCTGGATCTCCGCTCATACCGAGCGACGATCCCGCATCACTACTCGTACCCCGCAACCATGGGTACCACCATCCCGACAATCCGCATCAGGATAGATGAACGTTCCCAGATCGCCCCCTGATTCTCAACTAGTACCATTACACCAAATACTCACGACAATTTGTCATCTACCCCAAACCACCGTTCCACAAAATCGAGCCATAATTTTCTAACTCATCCAATAAATGACCATAAATCGGTCCTTGGCATCCTAAGTGCCAAACGTTCCTCACTCCGCCTTTCTGGCTCCACTCAAGCCTTGATACCCCACCATGACTCATCTCACGTTCCTAACCCAAAATACTGACTCATCGTGAGTCCCACATCCACATCTCGACTCCTCCTGAGTCCAATCTCATACCAAACCAATCATGTCATCACTGACATACCCAATCCCCGAGCAACATCCAATGCCCAACCACCTTCTATTCGACCAATAGAGCCTAAGAGATAGTACAAGTAGCCCAATTATGCGGCGTTCCAGCCACCGATCACGTCCGTCCTTGTGACCCACACAATTCTAGGTCCAGCAAGTCGCGCAAATCACAGTTCACAGCGTACACTACCCGACATCTGACCCTCATACCAGGGTCAATCTCACCCGAGATCTAACACGAGGTCCCAAATACCCTCGCCTACTCGTCTCACTATCAGGTCGCGCACGAGGCTTACGCTTTGGAGGCATGATGTGGCCACAGAATCAGCAACCTAGTGCTCTGATACCAAATCTGTCAGGACCGCCCCCGAAAGGGGCATCGATAACCGTGCACGGTCCTGATCCCGTCTGGCAAGATGACTGAAAATCCCAAATTACCCTCAGTACTTGCCAAACCAGGGATAGCCACACGTACTTACTCATGCCTCCGCCCTCGTACAGCCTCGAACAACGCGCCACGACCTGGAGGGTCAATAAAAACCAAAAGGTGTGAGTGGACAAAAGAGTTCAGTTCATAAAACAGTTACGGAAAGACGCTTTTACCCTCCAAGTAAAAACCAATGCATGCATACAAAAATCATTTCGCAATCGGTTAACATTTCAACATAAGAAATCCGTATATGAAAAATCAAAATCATTTTCCTTTCTTAACCTTCGGGTCATAGCCCGCACATTATAGACACAGGGCCACAGCCCAAAACCATAAAGTCCAATTCCAAGTATACGACATCAACCAATCCATCAACCATATAAACCGGGCCACTGCCCAACACATCCAATCATCCAAGAACATCAATGAATCACAATCAATCAGTTTGCTGGATATCGAGTGCGCCCGAGTCTTAAAACTCAAAACCATGCGCATTATCAGGCCTTCCCGGGATTTCAACGAGTCTTTAAACTCAAAACATAATCAATAGGCCTCGGGGGTATCACAATAACCGAGTCTTTAAACTCACGAGTCTTTAAACTCAATAAGGGCCCTCCCCCGTCATCCATTAACCGAGTCTTTAAACTCAAAACGTGCTCCAGCAATAGCACCGGGTTTTTAAACCCAAAACAGTTTCCAAACACAAAAACGGGTCTTTAAAACCCCAAGCAGTTTCCAACGGGTCTTTAAACCCCAAAACAGTTTATCAATCACGACAACGCGGGATCCATCCCAAAATCGCATTTTTCACAACAGGACGCATGGTCCGAATTTCCACATTCATTTTCCCCAAATCAGACTTTACAAACATCATCAAATTATCATGAAACACGGGGCATGCAAAATCAGACCAAATCACTTTATTAAATCCTTTTTCATTCCCGAATTCGAATTCGCAATAATGATTCCGTAAGCCGGCATCCGGAAGCATCATCCCGAACCCAAACCAAGAATCCGCTTTATTATTTTCGAAAATCGGAATCGCGTAAATCAAAGTTACTTTTATGCCCCGAGCATCAAGCCCGAAATCGTATTTTCCAAAATCCATTTAAATTCCTTGAAATCACTTCATTTCTCAAATCTCATTATCAAAACATCCGAACCACAATCATAATTACCAAAATCACGATCCAAGCAAAACATACTCAAAACCCTCATTTAAAATCCTCAAAATCACAAGTCTCATTTTAATTCCCCAATTCAAACATCAACAGTGATCAAATCACAATAACTTGAAATCTCGTAAAACGTGCAAATCCGGAACATTCTCGAAAAATGTGTCGAAATCATAGGTCACACTCGCAAATCATAAACAACCTTCTTAAATCATTTTATACCCATTTCATATAACTTCTTTCATTAAACCATCATTAAGCACACGAGTGACCATAGTCTCGAAATACGAGTAATTTCACATGTATAGTAAAAATACGTATAAATACGGGAATCGAATACGTATAAATACGGAAATCAAAGTCCATCACAACTTATAATCATGATCATAAAATCATAGAAATAATTTATGCATGCATTAAATTTTGAAAGCAAGTCCACTCACACACCGTTCTTAAGGCTCGGTTTCGCGCCACCCGCGGTCCCGTAATTTTCGGCATTTTCCCGGAAACTCGAATCCTGTCCGAAATTACATTCCAGGGTCATTAAGGTCTCAAATAACAACATATTAATTTCCCATAATTTTCCGGGAATTATTCGTTAATTAAAAAAACGTAACCTAAACCTTCGGACCCTCGGGATAACATCGAGACGGTGTCCGAAAAATCCGAAATCAACGTTAAAGTGTTCGTTACATTGTGTAGGGCAAAATTCGTTTTGAACTCACCTTGAAATTCTGACCCACGCGCCCTCACGCGCCGCCGTGAGTGGCTGCGCGTGAGCCCACGCGCCGCTACAGTACCCAGCACTGTTCATCACCTGCTTCACCCGTTCCTCTGGTAAACAGGCCCGATAACCCGCGAAGCGACCCGGCTGAGTCTCCGCTAATTCAGGCTTGTTTTCCAAAATTAAATCATCAATCAGCTTCGATTTGGACCTAATTAAGGTTCTGCGAAATCAAGCAAGTCTAACTTACCTCAAACCATCTAATTTGAGCTCAAAATCCCGATGAACGACCACACGCTGATTTTCCCTGGAATCCATTGATCCTCATCGTTCTTCTGCAATTGGTCGGACCAGCAGCATCGCAGGACTACCAGGAACCAACATTCGATCTCAATTGTGAGCTCGGATCCCTCGAACCATTCCAACCCAACTGGGATTCCAAAAGCTGAACTCACAAGCCGTCTGGGCTCATATCCTCACCAATTCCCTCGCTGTCGATCCCATTCGACTCGTTTGAACATCTAGAAACTCGAACTCAGCTCCAATACCCTCAATTGGCCGCCCAAATCGAAATTTGAAAACGAGACTCAAAATTGTAGTTTTTCGGGTTTCCGATTCCCTTCCACCCCTTCACTCTCAACTCATTCTCTCCCCATCTCACTCACCACCCAGAGACTGATCCAAACTCTCCAATTAATCGATCAACACGACCCGTGCTCTGCTCAGTGTGAAAGAAAATTCAAGTGCTCTGTTTTTCTGTTTTTCAACTCAAACTCACCGCCCAGTTACAGTCCCCACACCACCACCATCACCGCGTATACTCTCTTCTGTCCCTCTGTCCGCACTCCCCTAAAGAATTTACCAACACTCACCTCTCCAATGGCCTTGGGAAATCGATCACGCGTGGGGGACAATCTCAGTTTCTTTCCTCCCAGTTTTCGGACACACCAGCAGCCTGCTCAAACCACATTTGCACCCGTGCACCGATCAACCCACTCAAAACATTAACAATTGCCAACACAAAGTCCAAGCAGGTGTCCCATAAACTGATTCACCCGTGCTCTGCCGTCTGAAAGGAATCCCCACAGTGCCATACACGGCTGTCCCAAAACAGTGGCCAATTTACCATTTTACCCTTAATAGACAATTTACCAAAATGCCCTCATGCAATCTAGACCCGCAACTTGGTCATTCGAGCTCCGATTGACGCGTGCCGCCTGCCATCGGACTCAGGGCATCGAGACCGTCCTAACGGTCCTCGGTCCTCGGTCATCGGACCTCCCGATCAAAAAGTCAACATTTCCCCCCATTTCGTTCAAATTACGGAAATGCCCCTGGACTTCCGAACATCATAACTTTCGCCACGAACGTCGGAATCGAACGTGCCGCCTGTCTATGAACTCGCGACGTCCCAAACTACGTCACGGTCATCGGGCAAAGTCCATTTGACCGCCCGAATAAAAAGTCAACGTTTTGCCCACAACCAGGGGCAAAACGGTCATTTTGCACCGTTCGTCCGAATTCGCCCAACTAATCACTGATTAACCCCGCTAATCATGATTAGTTAGTAATATAATCCCGAATTCCGGGACGGGTCGTTACAGGAAGAGTTGGATGGCACGCTCTGGGCATACCGTACCACTCCGCGTCGAGCAACAGGAGAGTCTCCATTCACCCTTGCATACGGTACTGACGCAGTCATTCCTCCACACGTTGTTGTCCCGGCACCCTTCACCGAGCTCGACGACCCAGTAGTCAACTCCATCGCTCTGAGAACTTCACTTGATCTCAGCGAGGAATTAAGAAAGCAAGTAGTGAAGCGTATCTCCAGCTACCAGCAGCAAGTGAGAAGCTCCTATAACAAGAAGGCTCGACTCCGGCACTTTCTCCCAGGAGACCTTGTTCTCAAGAAAAAGTTTGCGGCACCCAATCGTCCAGGGTCTCAAAAACTCAAGTCCCCTTGGGAAGGACCTTACCGAATCTACCAAGTAGGCGGAAAAGGAAGCTATACCTTGGAGACCATGGACGGGAAGTTAGTGAGTGGTTCCATGAACGCTCATCACCTCCGAAAATATTATGTGTAATGCAAACTAGAGCTCAATAATAAAGCTAGTCGTTGTTTGATGCCAAATAAAAGACTTTATTCCCCCGGGAAGAACTCAAGCCTTCCTCCGGGAAGCATCCAAAGCCTTCCTTCAGGAAGCACCTCAAGCCTTCCTCCGGGAAGCGTCCGAAGCCTTCCTTCAGGAAGCACCTCAAGCTTTCCTCCGGGAAGCATCCAAAGCCTTCCTTCAGGAAGCACCTCAAGCCTTCCTCCTAGGAAGCATCCTAAGCCTTCCTCTTGGAAGCTCCCTAAGTCTTCTTCATCGAAGCACTTCAAGCCTTCCCTTAAAGAAGCACAAGCCCTTCCCTGAAGGCATCATTCCAAAGACTTAATCATCTAAAAGCGTCACAAGTCATTTAGAACCCACTGTTATACACACATGGTTTTGGTTGAGGCATATTAACAAGCTCACACCAATGCATTAACAGGCATTTACAAATATTCACTTCGACACATAACATGTAAGAAAGTTAACACTTGCGTTTCAACAACTTAACTTAAATTCTTCTTATTTATTCATTTGGTAAGTGTCTGGCAAATCACATGACGATTGCTCACACCAGTTGTACAATACATAAAAAAAATGCACACAAGAACAAGCCGACATGTAACTATGGAGGCAAATCTTCAAATCCCATCGTGTTTCTAAACTCTTCCCACTCTTCTGCTGAAAGTAAGGAAGTATCATGAAACAATGAATCGGCAGTCTCAGGGACAGCTTCATTCCTGGTCCCGGCCTCGGGCTCTGGGAAAGATACCGGAACAGGCTCCAGCTCTTGCTCCAACTCTGGTTCCCGCTCTTTGGTGGTGACCCCGCTACAACTCGCCATATCCAACTTTTGTGCCTCAACAGGTCTTTGGCACAAAGTAGTGGGGGCATGCGGCGATTGTAAATAATCATGTCCCGGGAGCATTGCCGCTTTTAGACTCTGGATCTCCACCTCCAAAAGTCTGTTTGTTTCTTCTGAGTCTTGCAACTTTCTACGCAGCAAAGAGAGCTCGTCTCGAGCAGAGTCTCGCTCCTTTTCTATCCGAATCCTCTCCGCACGGCTCACCTCCAGCTCGCCCACTTTGACTTCCAAAGAGTGGATCCTTCCGACCAAAACTTCGTTATTCCGACTAGAGTGGTCTCGGGCTTCTCGAAGACGTTTACATTCGCTCTTCATTCGCTCATTTTCACCCTCCAAACCAACATTCCCACGAAGCATGTCCACCAACTTATGGGCCCCAGCTTTCGCAATCCTAAGGTCTCGGACTACCTTGTCGAAAGCCCCTCGCGAAACAGTTTTTTGACTGTCCTCTGTTGGGATGGGGGCACCTATCACATCAGCAATCTTGGATGGTGCACGTGTCTCCCCCACTATCCGATCTAGGCATTCATCTCTCGACGCTTGATGAACCGGGTAGTGGGAGGTGGGGATCACCTTCAGCTTCTTAAGTTGCTTGGGTACCCCCTCGCAAGGACCTTCTGAAGCTTTACGCTTGCTAGATGACTCCGCAGGAATAGAACGGTCAGGCTTGAAATGAAGCTGCTCAGCATGCCTTTTCTCCAAGGAAACAATGGATCCTTGCTTGTCATTCCTCTTCTGGATAACGGGTTTCTTCAACCGCAATGGAGCACTCAACCACTCTTTGATTAGGATATCCGAGGGCCTCCCACCATTCAAATCTCTAAGTGGAGAAAGTAGCCAACTCATGTCTCGGAACTCTGGGGGAATCTTCAAAGCCATATCAATCTTCTTAAGATCAGGATGACTTTCAAATCTGCTATACAACTCATCAAACGAACGAAAATGTGAGGCGATCCTCAGGTCTGAGGAGGCGTGTTTGTCCCATGCACCACCGACTTCAATACAGTTGACCCTGTACGCACTGTCATTGAACTCCGCCCTCAAAAATAGCTCCACCTTGGGAACGACTCGAGAAAGCCGACCGCCGGTAACTCCGTTGTGTGACACGGAATAGCAATGCCAGAATTCATCTTCCGAGAGTCCCAGGCTAAAGAACTTGTTCAACTTCTCAAAGCACATGATGTGTCGATAAGCATCGACGTCCAGTTGAGCAGGACTGCATCCCATCCGGCCAATAATCTTAGAAAAGAACTTCGAGAACGGGAACTTGAAACCCCACCCAATGGTCAAAGGATGGAATTTAGTCCACCGACCGCCGACAGGGTTCTTTCCCCTTCCATGCTTAAGAGCCTCCATGGAAGAGCATCTGTCTCCAAGCTCCACAAAGACATCCTCGGGAAAAGCAATTTGATTACGAGCTTTCCACTCCTTAAAGTCTTCAGGCTTCTCAAACTCCATATCTTTCCCTCGGAATGGACTAAGGCTACGAGAACCGCCACGCTCCCACAAAACAGGCTTGCTGGGTCTCTCAGTACCTTGACGCATAGCGAACATATTTGTGGTACTAGCAAACGTCACAACAGATGTGACCTAGCCTACCAATGCTCACTAGTCACGTTTGCAAGTGCACTCAATCACCACCAAATCTGTCAGGACCCACCCCGGTTTCACCCCGAAACCCGAGGTAAATCCCGCTCCCGTCTGACTCCCCGACGCAAAACTCAAGTAAAACTCACTCACATTCTAACCAGTCAAACGCAGGAGTAATTAGACACAAAGTCCCGAAGGTAGCATTTACAGAACATAGTACGAACATACAAAGAAAATAAAACCGATAACTACATGCACACGGAAGCCTTTACTCTACTCTGGGAACCCTCACGTCACTTCTATGCCTCAGACTCTGCCTCGACGTCAAGACCCCGCACTAGCTCCACAACCTGGAGGGCAATTTAAAACAGAAAATGTGAGTGGACCAGAAAGTACAAAAGTTTAAAAACCATTTTATAAGAAAACCGAGTTAAACCCTCCGTTTTGAAACCACATGCATAACCAACAGTTATAAACACATTTATAAAATAATCATTATAAACATCATAAGAAACAGAAACACTATAAAATACCATAAGAAACCACACATGAGTATCAGAAAACTGTATCATAAACCATAACCACCAAATCATCATTTTCTCGATCAAACCTGCTGGATCTATCCGAGTCTTTAAACTCCCGAGTCTTTAAACTCAATCCAGGCCTTAATCATATCCGAGTCTTTAAACCCCCGAGTCTTTAAACTCAAGGCCTACGGGGGAAATCAATATATATCTGAGTCTTTAAACTCCCGAGTCTTTAAACTCAATCCGGGTCTTTAAACCCAATCCGGCCGGTCCCCCGTCACATATATCCGGGTCTTTAAACCCAATATCCAGATCCAGCAAATCCAATCCCAAAACCATTTGAAAACCATGTACCAATCCACATCCAAACCCGAATCCGAAATCACTGGTCCGAAGCCCCTCCGGCATCCAGAACCGTCATTCCGAACCCAAATCCGGAGTCCACTTTCCAATCTTAAAACCAAATTCCGATTAGTGAAATCCGATTCTAAAATCGAAAACTTTGATCATCGAAATCATGTTCCCAAAATCTACTTATAACCATTGAAAACCACTTATCAATTGCAAATCCCAAAATCATAACATATATGCCAGAAACCAACCATTCCTCGTAAAACGTGCTAAAAGCCACTTTCCTCGAAAAAACGTGTAATAATGCAAAACCGACCAACATATTCGATAAACACAAAATCATGATTGAAAATCATAAGACAATTATAGAAAACAGTTATGCATGCTCGAGTTTAGAGAAAAGGTCCACTCACAGTACTGAGCCCTACTCGCGTCCCGAACGTCCAGCCCGTTCCTCGGCTTCCTCGGGAAATCCCGATCCTGTCAAACACCGCCAAATTACGTTACTAGCACGTCTATGAAGGTTCACCTAAATTCCCTCAAAATTCCCCGAATCCTAACCATAAGAACCCGTGACCCTAAACTTTCACCCTCGTGGAACTCAACTCAAACGACTTCCGATTGACCCGAAACCAACTCCATCGAACTCACAACAACTCCTAGACCAAAAACTATGTTGACCGTTTCTCCCAGAACCGCCGCACGCGCCTCCACGCGCCGCCCAAAGTGGCTGCGCGTGGCCCTCACGCGCCTGCTACAGTGCCACCGTCAACCTCGAGCCAACCCGGTTCGCAACAGTAGCCTGCAACTCGGACCGGCGAGACCTGTTCTCCACCGTCCGGCCACCATTTCACCTCCTCTCTTCACCATCTTCATCGTCCAACCTTAAGCTATCCATCCCCCTCCTCCTTAGAACTCGACACGGCCCCTACACCGTCGACTCAAGCTCGAACCAGACGGCCTGAACTCCCCTGTTTCACGATCCAGCCACTCCGGTCACCCCCCGTCACGGTGACTGTCCCAGACTCTTCCTAGGACCTCACTGAACCTAATCCAACTCTTCTAAACCTTCGACTCAGTCCCTGGGATCACGACTCTTGGATTGAAACAAAACGGAAAAACATGGCACACAGAGTCCCTCCGTCGCCCAACCACCACCGTGCACCTCTCGTCACGGCAACACAACCAGACGGTTCCTAGGACTCAACTAAATCCCCTAAACCACTATAGACCCATCGATTCAACCCCTAGACTCACGACTTTCGATTCAGAACTCGACGGGAAAACAGGGCAAGTTTACAAGGATGAGGGATTACCTGCAACCGTCCACCACCGTGCTCGCCGCCGCGGTTCCTGGAGTCCACAACGTCGCCTCAGCCTCCTCTCGAGGTCAATCACACTTACACACGGCCACAGCACCACCAGCTCCCTCAGTTCCTCTCTGTTTTTCTCTGAAGTTCCCGTGGCTCTCAACTCACTCACACACCACCTGCACACTTCTAACCTTCTCAGCACCACCCCAGCATCTCTCAACCTCCCTCTGATCACTCTTCACTCACCAGAACTCATCAACATCCACGATCACCTTCCAATTTTCCTCACCGCCTCACTCTGTTTCTATCTGGGTCGAAGAAAACTCACACTTGCACGGTTGCACCCAAATAATTGGACCGTGCACATACTGGAACCCCCCAGAAACCACTCCACATTTAGCACATGTCACCATCCTACCCTTCATCTCACATGTGGCTCAATCTCAACCCTTCATCTGTCCTTATCTGTTGTACACACCCCAGAGCACAAAAGACCAAAATGCCCTTCTGTTTTACCCAAAATTACAACTTTGCCACTACCTTTCTAGACCTGTAACTCCCACATCGTACGTCCGATGAATACGTGCCGCCTGTCATCGAACTCGGGACGACGAGATCTATCTAACGGTCTTAGGTCAACTTACCAAAACCCGTTCGTATAAAAAGTCAACGTTTCCCCCCTAATTTTGCCAAATTACGGTTATGCCCTCAACATTCCGAACATCACAACTTCCTCCTCGGATGTCGGAATCGGGCGTGCCACCTGCCTACGGATTCGTAACATCCTCAACTACGTCCTGGTCACCGGTCAACTCCCATTTGACCACCCGAAATAAAAGTCAACATTTCTGCCCGACCTAGGGGCAAAATCGTCATTCTAAGTTCCCGGATCCCTCGGGACCACCTAACCCTTGATTAACCTTACTAATCACACCTTAATCACTCTACTAATCCCAATTCTCGGGACGGGTTGTTACAATCTACCCACCTAAAAAGAATTTCGTCCCCGAAATTCCACAGCTAGTTCCCGACACCTAGGGTCTCCTACCCGGAATCAACAGCAGATCAACAACAACTTCTCCTAGGTTTCCTGTCTATCATCTCCACCTTGGGTCTTTCACTCCATCCCCAGCTACTGTTACCACAGCCAACCCTAGCTATGTAACAACTACATGGTGTACGCAAGGGAAACTCTATGAACAGGAAACAAAGATATTATAAAATACCTCATGTCACAGTACCCGACAGAAGTCATAGAGTTCCTCCTCGTATACCACCACCCATCTCCTTCGGCTACCATTCAGGCCACGGTCGGACTAACTCCACAAAGTCCTAAAGGCAAACTCTAGCTTGTGGGTTCTCTCCTTCCACAGTCTCCAATCGATCAGTTATAGTCACTCCTTTCCTATACCTCCCGTCAACCTACTACGGAACTTACTGTACACTCCAAGTCCTCTAGGCGAACTCCTAGACTCTACCCTGGGATCCAACAACCAAACTGACAGAACAACCAAAAGTAAAACAAGTACCTATCTCCGTATCTGGTGTCGACTGATCCTCCTGCTGAGTCATCGAGAACACCCGGGCCTGAGATCCTGACGCTCTACCACGTCCCCTCGAACTACTCGTGGCTGTGCCACCACCTCCTCTAGTGCCCGCTGTCCCTGATGCTGTACTCTGTCCGGACTCCGCTACTCCTCTGCCTACACCACCTTCCTGTGGCAACAGTGGACACTCACGTCGAAAATGACCTCGCTCCCCGCAGTAGAAACACACATTCCAGCCTGGTCCACTGCTCGGTCTCCCTGTGGACGCTACCGACGTCGCACTCGCTTGCGGAGTCGGCGGTACTCGATAACCCCAAAATCCTGAACTCTGGGCACTACCAGGTCTACCAAAACGATCATCGCCCGACGAGGACGATCCACCGAAGTTACCTCTTTTCGGTGTCCGCTGGCTCGAAGCTCCAGAAATAGATAGTTCCCGGCGTCGCACCGGCAAACTAGCCTCAACTCGCACCGCAGCATCCGACAAGTCTCGGAGGGTAACAAAAGATCCAGCCGTCACTACGGCTCGAATCTCACCACGCAAACCCAACTCAAACCTACGGCATTTCTCGGCTTCAGTGGCCACAAAGGCAGTAGCAAACCGAGACAACATCTGAAACTTCCGTTCATACTCTGCCACGGTCATATTCCCCTGCTGGAGCTGCAGAAACTCCGCCTCCTTGGCATCCCGAAAAGAACGAGGATAATACTGCTCCAGAAACCGTTCCCTAAACGTCTCCCAGGTCACACTGTGAACATCCCAACCGGACAACTCGAGGGTATACCACCACTCGTACGCCGCACCATCTAGTAAAAATGCAGCCAACAATACTCGCTCCTCCGGCGGACAATGCATCACCGCAAAAATCCGCTCCAGTCTAGTAATCCACCTCTGGGCTTCCTCAGGATCAGCCCCACCACTAAAAGTAGTAGCCCCGAGCCGCTGGGCTCACTCAATCGTGGCACTCTCCGTCTCTCTGGCTACTTCTTCAGGTTGTGGAGAGGGTCTACGTCTCGGAGGCATCGTCAACCGCACACTGAAAGAGGCATAGAAGTAGTCAAACAACTGAAACACAACCTCACAAACCGACAGACCCAACAAACTCGACAAACCTATGCTCTGATACCAATTGTCAGGACCCACCCAGGTTTCACCCCGAAACCCGAGGTAAATCCCGCTCCCGTCTGACTCCCCGACGCAAAACTCAAGTAAAACTCACTCATATTCTAACCAGTCAAACGCAGGAGTAATTAGACACAAAGTCCCGAAGGTAGCATTTACAGAACATAGTACGAACATACAAAGAAAATAAAACCGATAACTACACGCACACGGAAGCCTTTACTCTACTCTGGGAACCCTCACGTCACTTCTATGCCTCAGACTCTGCCTCGACGTCAAGACCCCGCACTAGCTCCACAACCTGGAGGGCAATTTAAAACAGAAAATGTGAGTGGACCAGAAAGTACAAAAGTTTAAAAACCATTTTATAAGAAAACCGAGTTAAACCCTCCGTTTTGAAACCACATGCATAACCAACAGTTATAAACACATTTATAAAATAATCATTATAAACATCATAAGAAACAGAAACACTATAAAATACCATAAGAAACCACACATGAGTATCAGAAAACTGTATCATAAACCATAACCACCAAATCATCATTTTCTCGATCAAACCTGCTGGATCTATCCGAGTCTTTAAACTCCCGAGTCTTTAAACTCAATCCAGGCCTTAATCATATCCGAGTCTTTAAACTCCCGAGTCTTTAAACTCAAGGCCTACGGGGGAAATCAATATATATCCGAGTCTTTAAACTCCCGAGTCTTTAAACTCAATCCGGGTCTTTAAACCCAATCCGGCCGGTCCCCCGTCACATATATCCGGGTCTTTAAACCCAATATCCAGATCCAGCAAATCCAATCCCAAAACCATTGAAAACCATGTACCAATCCACATCCAAACCCGAATCCGAAATCACTGGTCCGAAGCCCCTCCGGCATCCAGAACCGTCATTCTGAACCCAAATACGGAGTCCACTTTCCAATCTTAAAACCAAATTCCGATTAGTGAAATCCGATTCTAAAATCGAAAACTTTGATCATCGAAATCATGTTCCCAAAATCTACTTATAACCATTGAAAACCACTTATCAATTGCAAATCCCAAAATCATAACATATATGCCAGAAACCAACCATTCCTCGTAAAACGTGCTAAAAGCCACTTTCCTCGAAAAAACGTGTAATAATGCAAAACCGACCAACATATTCGATAAACACAAAATCATGATTGAAAATCATAAGACAATTATAGAAAACAGTTATGCATGCTCGAGTTTAGAGAAAAGGTCCACTCACAGTACTGAGCCCTACTCGCGTCCCGAACGTCCAGCCCGTTCCTCAGCTTCCTCGGGAAATCCCGATCCTGTCAAACACCGCCAAATTACGTTACTAGCACGTCTACGAAGGTTCACCTAAATTCCCTCAAAATTCCCCGAATCCTAACCATAAGAACCCGTGACCCTAAACTTTCACCCTCGTGGAACTCAACTCAAACGACTTCCGATTGACCCGAAACCAACTCCAACGAACTCACAACAACTCCTAGACCAAAAACTATGTTGACCGTTTCTCCCAGAACCGCCGCACGCGCCTCCACGCGCCGCCCAAAGTGGCTGCGCGTGGCCCTCACGCGCCTGCTACAGTGCCACCGCCAACCTCGAGCCAACCCGGTTCGCAACAGTAGCCTGCAACTCGGACCGGCGAGACCTGTTCTCCACCGTCCGGCCACCATTTCACCTCCTCTCTTCACCATCTTCATCGTCCAACCTTAAGCTATCCATCCCCCTCCTCCTTAGAACTCGACACGGCCCCTACACCGTCGACTCAAGCTCGAACCAGACGGCCTGAACTCCCCTGTTTCACGATCCAGCCACTCCGGTCACCCCCCGTCACGGTGACTGTCCCAGACTCTTCCTAGGACCTCACTGAACCTAATCCAACTCTTCTAAACCTTCGACTCAGTCCCTGGGATCACGACTCTTGGATTGAAACAAAACGGAAAAACATGGCACACAGAGTCCCTCCGTCGCCCAACCACCACCGTGCACCTCTCGTCACGGCAACACAACCAGACGGTTCCTAGGACTCAACTAAATCCCCTAAACCACTATAGACCCATCGATTCAACCCCTAGACTCACGACTTTCGATTCAGAACTCGACGGGAAAACAGGGCAAGTTTACAAGGATGAGGGATTACCTGCAACCGTCCACCACCGTGCTCGCCGCCGCGGTTCCTGGAGTCCACAACGTCGCCTCAGCCTCCTCTCGAGGTCAATCACACTTACACACGGCCACAGCACCACCAGCTCCCTCAGTTCCTCTCTGTTTTTCTCTGAAGTTCCCGTGGCTCTCAACTCACTCACACACCACCTACACACTTCTAACCTTCTCAGCACCACCCCAGCATCTCTCAACCTCCCTCTGATCACTCTTCACTCACCAGAACTCATCAACATCCACGATCACCTTCCAATTTTCCTCACCGCCTCACTCTGTTTCTATCTGGGTCGAAGAAAACTCACACTTGCACGGTTGCACCCAAATAATTGGACCGTGCACATACTGGAACCCCCCAGAAACCACTCCACATTTAGCACGTGTCACCATCCTACCCTTCATCTCACATGTGGCTCAATCTCAACCCTTCATCTGTCCTTATCTGTTGCACACACCCCAGAGCACAAAAGACCAAAATGCCCTTCTGTTTTACCCAAAATTACAACTTTGCCACTACCTTTCTAGACCTGTAACTCCCACATCGTACGTCCGATGAATACGTGCCGCCTGTCATCGAACTCGGGACGACGAGATCTATCTAACGGTCTTAGGTCAACTTACCAAAACCCGTTCGTATAAAAAGTCAACGTTTCCCCCCTAATTTTGCCAAATTACGGTTATGCCCTCAACATTCCGAACATCACAACTTCCTCCTCGGATGTCGGAATCGGGCGTGCCACCTGCCTACGGATTCGTAACATCCTCAACTACGTCCTGGTCACCGGTCAACTCCCATTTGACCACCCGAAATAAAAGTCAACATTTCTGCCCGACCTTGGGGCAAAATCGTCATTCTAAGTTCCCGGACCCCTCGGGACCACCTAACCCTTGATTAACCTTACTAATCACACCTTAATCACTCTACTAATCCCAATTCTCGGGACGGGTTGTTACAAAATCCCCGTCAACTGCTCAGCCAAACTCTGTTCACCACGTAGCAAGCATATTTGTGGTACTAGCAAGGGTCACAATGAGTGTGAGCCAGCCTACCGATGCAAGCACGCACTATCCAAACTGCTCATTTTTCAAACTGCACGCGATTCCGTAATTTCTGACGCTTTTTAGGAATTTCGAATCCTGCCCAAAAAACATCATAAAGGGTCACCAATGACTCTAAACATATCATATCAATTTTCCACAATTTTTCGGGAATTTAATAAAAATTTAAAGTTATAACCTAAACCATCGGACCCTCGAAACAGTATTGATACAATGTCAGTTTGTCTCGGACCCAACACAAAATATGTTCATTACATCAAAAATAATAAAACACCTGTTGAAAATCCCCCCGGAAACGCCTCCACGCGCCCTCACGTGCCGCCGCAAGCGGCTGCGCGTGGAAGCCACGCGCGTAGCACAGTAACTGCTACAGTGCGTCTCCTCTACCCGAATGACTGGTAAACGGGTTGGAGACCCGCGTTGAGACCCGATCTGTTCTCCTTCAATTGGGCATTGTTTTCATTCGTTTTTTAAACTGATTTCATCCAAACCATTCAAATTTAGGTTCTGTAACGTTTAAAACTTCAATTATAACCAAAATCCGATAAATCCCCGATGAACTCTCAAACGGGTTTCGTGATCGGGTTCGTCCAATTCATCCCTGTTTTTCAAATTAAATCACATAGAGAGTATTGTGAGAATGAAACAAAAGTTTTTGCATAATCAATTTCATAAAATTACACCTCCAGCTGCTCGAACTCAAGCTCGATTTCGAGCAAAAATCAGAGCTTCTGTTCTTGCTCAGGGAAGCCCCAATTCTCTCTGTTTTTGTTGTGAATCGATTCGAAATGACCTCAGAAGACTCAATCGAGTCTCAATTTTGATCCTTAGAGCTCGCGAATCCGAATTCGAATTCTCCCCACAATTTCTCAAAAATTTCGAAATCTGCAAAATCAGTTCACCCTCTGTCTCTCGTGTTTAATTTGATCTAATTCAACCTCTCAATTGATAATTCTCGCAGCTAATTTGATCTGTTATTTAAACAATAACACAAATGGACAAATTGAGTGTTTTTTCCCTAATTAAGGGTTTAATGTCTCTAAACCCTAGATTTAATCCCTAAAATCAGGTGTAAAAGTGAGAGGGAAAGTGACATGTTTGGCTGGTAGTTTGAGTCAGCATTCACTTTTCGTTTGAAAGACCGTTTCGCCCTTCGCTCGGAAAATTACGAAAATGCCCCTCGCCTTCGTAGATCCATAACTTTTGCGTCCGATCTCCGATTTCGGCATGCCGACTGTCTATGGATTCGTATCGACTGGACCTACGTAATGGTCCTTGGCCCTTGTCCTTCGGACCTCCCGGGTCAAAAGTCAACATTTTGCCCTTACTTTGCAAAAATTACGAAAATGCCCCTCGCCTTCGTAGATCCATAACTTTTGCGTCTGATCTCCGATTTCGGCATGCCGCCTGTCTATGAATTCGTATTAACTCGACCTACGTAACGGTCTCTGACCCACGACCTTTGGACCCCCGGGCTCAAAAGTCGACATTTTTCCATGCTTGGGGGGCAAAATGGTCATTTTTGCACATATGACTGATTCACACCACTAAACCCGGTAATATAAGATTCCAAGCAAAATACATCCCTTCGGATTCCCTGAATACCGAATCGATGTGGGGGCATTTGTGGAACCCAAAATCATCCGAAAATTATGGAGCCGCCACGTGTCCCGTAATTCCCAAAAATGACCAAATTGCCCTTGGCAAATAACGCTGATCATTTGAAAAAACAACCACACATTAAATAATCTATTTACCAGTTAAATACGTTATTTGATCGGGTTAAAGTGTCTGTAATATTGATACTCTCTTAATTATCGTTATTCTTAATAACGGATAATTAATATTAATATTAAAATACAATAAATATCATTACTATCATGATGAGCTATCATTACAATTATTAAATAATATATTTAATAATAATATATTATTTACTAATTAAATATTCAACCGACCAATCAGAACGCTCCAAGACTCCCAAGATTTTCCTATAAATAGCAAGACACATTTCATTTCCAAGGTACGTTGATTCTTCGTTTCGAAGTATATCCTTTTCCTCTCTCAAAGCTAACTTAAGCATCGGAGTGTTCTTGGTCGAACAACCCCCCGGGTAAATCGATCGAAGCAACGATAGCTAATTGTTTGCTGTCTGCAGGAATTGTGAGGACTTTTCGCGACGAGTTCAATCTTTGATTCAACAGCGACCATTGATTTTTTAAGCTTTAGATAAAAAACAAAGTAAAGAAAATATAATCTATTTGTACAAGGACAATTCAATGAAAATGATTACATAATTATCCAATTACATATTTCTCTGATTACATACTTCTAAAATTATAATATTTAAGATCGCATTACAGTTTTATAATTTTATATTGGGAAAATAGTTGTCAACATCCCTGAACTTTTCAATAATTTTAGCTAATAAACTTTATTATTAGTAATAGACGTCTCTGAATTATATCTAAATATGTAAGGACAATTCTTTCGTTAAATTTCTTAACGATTTATGTTTAAAAAAATAAATAAATAATAAATATTAATATTTAAAATTTGAAACTTACTCATCCATATCTGAAAAAAAAAAGTATAAGCAATATTAGAAAAATTAAAAAAACAAGACAATAAAAAAACACAATAAAAATCTTAATAATACAATAAATGGACTATTTTAAATATTAAATAGATTATTTTATATGTTATACTTAAAAACTTTACTAATTCATAATTATTTCTTTATTTAATCAATATATTGAAATGTATACGATGAATGAGTACCAAATATTATATTGATTTGGTCTACGTCTACCGGCGTGCCAAAGGTATTTGGTGCAAGCCAATGAATCATCAGCCAACGTTAATAGCAGGTCTAATTCCGCGGTAAAAGAGCACTGTTTCTAAACAAATTTATCCATTGGTAATGGAGATCATTGCTAGAAGCATAAAAAAGCACTACTCTTCTTAGTCTTCTACCTCTCATCTTTACAAAATCAACTACAATAGGAAAGGCTGTACAAATTTATATCAAGATACAAGAAAAAAAGTAGAGTAGAATTTCGAATTTAATTACGAGATCTCAATAACATAAAAGAGGCTCCACAGATTATTATTCCTATCTAGGAGTGATTGTAGGCATGACTCCACTGACAAGGTCACTGCCAGAGACATCTGAAGACACATAAGGATGCCTCACTGTCGCTTCATTTGATGACGATGGCGGAGTCACTGCCTTTCCACCACCACTGTCACTACTCATCACCGATTCGGTGGTTCTGCTGTCTGACTCCGGCATCAAAAACCATATATTTTCAAGTTCCCGAACAACCTCTGCCATCGAGGGTCTTGCATCTGTTTCATCTTGGCAGCACTTGAGTGCCAAACTCAAGAACTTTTCCACACACTCAGAAGGGTAAGACCCCATTTTTCCATCAATAACCGAAAAGATCATGCCAGATTGGAATGCAATATTTACCTGAATTGCAAGAAAAGCATGGCAAAATTTATGCTTGAAGTGATAAAAACAGTAAAACTGGCTGTTTAAGGTTCGGGGAGTTACCTCTCGAACAATGTTTTTGCCATGTGAGATTGGCTGCATCCCTGTCAAGAGCTCCAGAAACACAACGCCAAGGCTATACACATCACTCTTGTCTGTGAGTTTATGAGTTAAGAAGTACTCTGGATCAAGGTATCCCTGTAAAATCAATTCAGACCATAAGAGACGAAATTTTAGTGCAAAAACTAGGTGAGCACAATCTTTCTGAGTCTTACCGGAGTCCCCTTTACTACTGTGGACACATGACCAGGCACGGTTCCTTCAAAATCTGGAACTGGGGCAAGTCGGGAAAGTCCAAAATCAGCAACCTTTGCCATAAACTTCGAGTCCAATAATATATTGCTGGCCTTGATATCCCGATGAAATATCGGAGGGTTGGCTTCTGTATGGAGGTAGAGGATGCCTTTGGCTGATCCCAGGGCAATCCTCAATCTCATTTCGAAACCCAGAGGTTTTTTAGATCTAGCTGCTACACCAAATATCAATTATATGTTATAGCTTGTGGAAGGGAATGTTGAATTTAGAATTCTAGATCTTGTTAAGATCAAATACAAAACCTCTACCGTAAGTTCTTAGAAAAACATTTACAACCATTAAATCACACTGCCGAAATTCAGAAAGAGACGAAACAAGAACCATAGATACAATGAAGAGAAAGATACTAAATTTACCCGAAAGGTGATCCCTTAGAGTACCATTGGACATGAACTCATAAATCAACATCTGCATGGACAAAAGTAATGCACATCAAGTTTTTTGCAAACAAAAATGGCTGGTTTCTACATGACAAATGAGAGGAAGAAAGGAAAACGAAGTGCCAATAAATTTCGCATTTGGATAGGGAAATATTGAAATTATTTTATTTTATTTTCTCATTTGGACTGAGAAATCTTCTTACGAATGTTTAACTATATTCAGGAAGGATGAGCAAAAATACCTGTTCCCCTTCTTCATCACAATATCCAAGTAAGGATACCAGATTCCTATGATGTAAGGGTGACAATAATTCTATCTCAGTTAGAAACTCCTTTTCTCCCTGTAATGATCCCTCCTCTGCACGTTTTATGGCCACAACAGTGCCATCAGCGAGAATACCCTTATAAACCCTTCCATACCCTCCTTGTCCTACTTGAGCAGAGCTGCTAAAGTCGTTTGTAGCCATGGCCAATTCTCCAAAAGTGAAAGCCTTGACACCATCAATTTTTAGGGAGCTCTTGGTCTTGGATGCTGCATGTACATAGAGGTACAATGGTAAAAACGAAATTAGGGGTAATGCGCCTGCCCAGTTGTTGAATTTAATGAATAAAGATCCAGCTGTGGGTTCATACTTCCTATTATTTACGGATTTCAGTAAAATTCTAGGAGACAAGCATGATATTAGCTGATCTTGCCTATAGGCCTTCAGATGTGGCATATGAAGATTCAAATGTGAAGATTATGCATATCATCCAAGTTAATATGAACAAGTAAGCATTGTAAATGCGTGGAGGTCAAAGCTGATAATAAGGAATCATTAAAATTTCAAATGAGAAGATGGTTTTTCTCAACAGTTTCAATGGGCAGTTGGGGCTTTTCCCAGGAGTCCTAAAACTTGGGAAAAGCACAATGGAAATGGCCATTTATATAATATAAGTAACCATTTTCTTTAGGATAGTATAAGATACTTACAATGACGTCTTCGTGAAATTGTATGGTGGTCCCTCAAATGCTTTCTCAATATAAGAAGAGAAACAATTGCAGATAATGTAACGGCACCAGCAATAGTCCCTAACACTACACCAGCCAGAGCACCCTTGCTTAAACCAGACTTTGAAGAAGGGACAATCACTGTGACATCAGTCCGAGCCATGAGATCAACAAATCAAACAATTTCATATTCACAAGATATATGAATGAAAAAAGGTACATTGACTGATGCATGGGATAGATAATGCCTTATCGCCCAAATAGACCCAAAGTTTTAGCATTGAAACTATTCAGTTGGTTTAATGTATCATAGTGAACAATTTCATATCCAAATTATTTCTTAGCATGTGTAGTAGACCTCCCAAAACCAAAAGTACAGCAATCACATTCTTCAACCAGCTTGTTGCCGCTTTATTGGTAAATAAGTATTTTTTGTATCATATCAAAAACCTATTGATGTACACATGTATGCGTGTTCGTATCAGTTTAATAAGTACTAAACTCTTACCAGGCTGTGCAGAATTTTTTTAAAGAAATAACATATAAAATAAGGTTTTAGAGACGAACCATCTTTATAAGGATCCAGTAGAATGAACTTGAGAAGTTCGTAAGGTCCAAACAGATCACTGTCAGGAATTTTCCATGATGCGAACAGGGTCATGATTCTTCGAACTTCAGTTCTATTGAAAGTATGGGAGTTAGTTCCATTATCAACATACCGAGGGAAAAGCTTCAAGGACATTCTCACTCGAGGCCCTTTTTCCCATACAAATGAAATAAGGTCCAGCTGCTCAAGAGATATGACGAGACCAGAAGAAAGGTACTCCTGAAACATACTTTTGAATGGCCGAAAATCTGAGAATCCAGGACTTTTCAACCGATATTCAACAATTAGAGGAGCAGCGCAAACGCAAACAACAGGAAGATATTCAAAAGGAGGTGGGCATGCTTGACTTGGACAGTTAGCAGTGGAGTTAGTGAAATTATCATCGTCATTTCTGCCATCACTTTCAGATCCACAAAAATGATCAAGGTTTCCACTTGAGCAAACTGGATTTCCCTGAAGCCTGGAAAATAATAATGAAAAGAGAGTTTGATGAAGAATTCACTAGAGATGCTAGTATTTTATACAAGAACAATATAACTTGCATTCATTGGTGTATTAATATTAAAAAAAAAAAAAAGTTCAGAAGCAAACCAGACTGTGACATTTTGTGGGACTTCAGAACTGTCAGACACATTTGTGAGCCTATTGTTCTGCAACTCCCTGGAATATGAGAAGTCACACATTACCTCTTACTAAATTTAAAGAAGATATTAAATTAGTAACGTCAATCAAAGCTTAAAGTGCATTCTGTGCTCAGGTATGGAAAAGGAATCAACCTTCATAAACACAGACAATCTGTAAATGCTAGAAAGTGTAAATTTACACACATAACCCACTCACTTTAAACCAACAGTAAGTATCAATTTTCAAATTCCTTACAAGATTAGTCTTTCTGTTGAGTTGAGTTTCCTATTTTGCCAAAGTGTTGCTGCAACAGAGCCATTCAGTGAATTGTTCGCAATAGACCTGCCATGCGGAATTCATTTTTTCTTTATTTCATTGCATACCTTTAACCATGGGCACTGCTATACCATTGAATAGAAATAGCATCATGAATGAATGCTAAAAAACGGAAAAAGCAGTTTAAGTTGCTCACAATAGTTGAAGTTGCGGAAGACTCGAAAAGTTGGCAGGAATTTCCCCTGTAAGATTGTTGTTGGACAACATGCTGTAGAAAAAATTTATGTGTTAAATATCAAATAAACTTATAATTAGCCATTTTCGAGAGCATACTTGAAAATAAAATGATACTAAATGCCAAAAAGGATGCATATGGAAAATAAATGCAGGATGGAAGAGAGTCTTACATTGTAGTGATGTCATCCGAAAGTTTACCCAAGGGTAAGGATCCATTTAGCTGATTTAAACTTAGGTCTCTGAAAATTAAATTGAATAAATAAGGAATTAATAAAAAAATCTGTCAATGTATACTGCATAGTCTATTCTGCCGGTGATTAAAAAAACCAGCAAACCACTCTAAAGAATGGGGTATCTAGGGAAACTTCTTGAATGAACTTACATATAACCAAGATGTGGTATCCTACTAAAGTCAGGAATAGGTCCTTGTAACTTGCAGTTCCTGAGGCTCCTGAAAAAAAAAACAACCAAAATACAAAGACAGTCAATGTCGAATGGTTCATCATATTAAATGGAGCATACGGAATCTATCTATTTCTTGCTATCCCTCCACTAGAAGTTGGTAATAAATTTTTTAGTGATCACAATTCTTTTGGCTTTACCCTCAGGTCTTACTTCTGATGTACAAATAAACAGATGCTAGCACTTTTTCCACAATTTTACACTTAAAGCTACTTACAACTTCAACAGTTTGGACATGTTGCTATAAGAATCTGGAATTGAAGTCCCATCAAAGTTGTTGTTGTCAACTTGACTGCAAAACAAAGAAATCGACAGGGTTGAGAGACTGGACATGGGATTATATTCCCAATAATGTGTTGTAAAAAGGAAATTTCAGAGAAATTCGCCAACACTAAAGAAATTCAAGAAAAAAAAAAGATGGACGCATAGTACTCACAATTGGAGAAATTAAAGGACAGAGACCCAGTTAAGTGACAAAGGTATGTAGAAGTAAAAGGGCATACAGTATTAATAAGTGCGGCAGCTCGGAGAACTGAGGGGGAAGGTACCCAGATAAGTTGTTGTTGTCAAGAAGACTGTAGAGTCAGATGCATTTAGTCAACACAAGATGGCCATGCAAAAACGAAAAATGAAGAAGGTAAAGTTAAATTAATGAACCAAGTTGAAGATTCTAAATGGACACACTCTGCCCAAATAAGCACATGAGTATAGCCTCTCCTACTTACAAGTGGACAAGACTCGGTAATTTGGAAAGCTCAGGTGGAATCTGCCCACTAATGGAATTGTTGTTCATGTGACTGCTCAAAACACAAAAAAATGAGAGCATGAGAAAGAGAGGAGTATAACCGACAGAAGATAAAATCACATTTTCAAGCTAAAGCAGCATAAGAAAGACCCTCACAAGTGCTTTGTCTTGTTTAAATTTGCAAATGATTTAGGTAAAGATCCTGAAATGTGGTTCTGGTCAATTTGTATTCTGTCCAAGTTTGGAAGATAACCAAGCTCATCCGGCAAGGGACCTGTTAATTGGTTTCCATTTAGGAGCCTGTAAACACATAATATTAGATGTACAATGAAAATTTAAGCAATTTAGCAATAGTGTTATCAAAAATTGATAAATACTTATCGGGAGTACATAATAAATGCAAAACCTATGAAATGCTTCAAGCCTTAAACTTTTAAATTTATGTGCGCTTTCCAACAGTATTAACATAAACTAATACTGTGGAATGAAATAGAGACTATAATCCAATCTACCCAAAATTGGCGAAAATTAAAAGCGCAAAAAATTACAAGAGTTCCAAGGATGTAATGTTGCCAATGTCCTTCGGTATACTTCCACTTATCTTGTTCCACATAAAATCCCTATAGCAGAATAGATGGAGGAATATGCATCAGAGGAAAGAGAAAATCATTCATCGTCATATTAGGGTACCAAATTTTTGAGATTACTGAGAGAAGATTGTCCAAGAAATTAAAATCAGGCTACAGTTTTTTTTTTCTTCTCGCTTTTGTAGTATAAAGCTTCTTTCAAGGAGTATATGCCTTACAATATTTTCATATAAGATAACCGCCCAAGCTCTGGTGATAAATTTCCTGACAAATTCATGTTTAGTAGTACCCTGCAGTCATGAAGAAAAACATGTCATTAGGCAAGTTGACTTGAACTTTAAAGTTTAAAATGTTTTCAGTGATAAAAATTTATCCTTTCGATGTGATATTCAGCATCCATTGAGATATATCTACGGAGTTCATAACAACATAACCTATGTCCCATTACTTCTTCCACAGTAAAAGGACCATCATCCCCTCTCTTAAATAGCAAACTGAAAAATCAGGATTTTTTCTCATTGAAACCAACAAAGAAGTTCAAACCAGAGAGATGGAAATAAAATCTCTCCACAAAGGGGGTAAAGAAAGAAACAAGAAAACCAAGGGTGAAAGGGGAGACATCCTTTCAGTCACCGATGATGCAAGGTAATGAAGGTACTGATAAGATGAGAAAGACTGAATCTTACAATTCTTGAACATGAAGATAGCCATCGTCTAATGCCATGTTGTAGCACAAAACTCCTGTCCAGTTTTCTGTACATGGGTCTCCTCGATTCCAATTGCTTAGATTCTTGTTAGGATCAACCAAACTTTTCTTGATGGCCAGTAATGCCGTCACTGCAATTTAACTCAAATTATAATGATTACTTGATTATACCACCATATTAAGTTTTTCCTTAAGAACCAATTATGAAGATATCCAAATCGAAAACAAGCTAATGTCGAAGATCGCTATATACATCACAAATGAGTCAAGATCACAAAACTATCAACAAAGTGCATGTATTTACTTGGATTGAACATAGGTATTGATAAATAAAAGTATAACTTCCTTTGTCAATTGAATTTTCCACGCAAGGCAACTCGGACTCCTGAATGGAAACTTCTACAACACATACACCTTAATGACTATACTCAAGCATTCCCTATAATTACACTTCTCCAGACATCTGGGAGCTAAGAAATGCAAAACTTCACAAAACAAAAGCAAAATTACCTTCTGCAGGGTGAGTAACATTTGGGTTTTGCGCTCCAGCTGGTAGTGAAGACCAGCACAAGCACAAGGCCAAAACAGCTGCAAAACTCCACACTCTTGACTTACACATCCCGAGAACAATAAAAATCACTATAACTCTGATTTACCCTTTACAACACAATGGTAGAAGCTCATGCAGAAGAACTCGAATAGTCCCCCTGGGAGCAGCAATCATTACAAATATTGCAAATTGAATCAGAGGGCAGCCCAGAATCTCAAAATTCTATATCTAGCAAAGGAAAAAACACAGCTTCAAAGCAAAAAATGAACTGAATTTACACAAAAGCAATAAGCTCCAACAACCCCCGAACAAAATTTGAGAACCAAACTGAAAAAATAATCAAACGGCAGACAGCTTGAGAAGAAATAAAGGAAACCCAATTGCCACCAACTCACAGAAATCTAACTTGTATAAGCATTAAGAACAAAGAAATTTAGAAGAATGATGCAACCAGATAAACTTGGGTTGAATATTTGAACTACCATGAGAAGATAAATAACCTGACATTTAAAAACTTAAAAATTGCACCTTGGGTTTGGTATTTGTCTGACCAGTTCGCCATAGTTATTACAGCATTGATGATTGAAGGTGATGCTGATGCAGAAGATGCCAATCGTTTTCTTTTGCTCTTTTTCATTTGACAAATTGTAGAAAATAATTTATATAAACAAAATTATATAAATTTAAAGGGAGTTGTGTTGTTGGGTTTGGCTGTCTTGACTTTTAGCCTCGGAGAGTTGGCTGGCGTTGAGAGCTTGGAATTGTTTACTGGAAGCATTCACCAAGACAGAAAAACTGACCGTTTCAGAACATACGACCATGTAACCAATGGCGGGAGAGAGGATCTGTGTATATTTCAACTATTTTTTCTTTTAATCATGGTACTCAAGAATGTTCTTCATATGTGACTTCCATTTTTTTTTTACAGAGACGGAGACAAGATATGTGAGTTTGAGATTTTGTTATGAAAAAAAAAAAATTGAATTTCTAATACTCATTGGCAAATTATGGCATTTTTTTTTGTCGTTTTATTACACTTATATTATGAGGCATAAATCATATGCATAAAGAAGGTAACCTTTGGACATTATTTTAAATTTTTGTTCCCTCCTTTGTAAAGATATAAATATCTAAAAAAAAACAATAGAAGTTAGGTGGGCAAAACTAATTATGAAGTTGTTTGATAAATTAAGAATTTTCCGAAATGCAAAATCGATTCTGTGGGTGAGTACCGAAACTAACAATGTTAGAACATCCTCAACATAATTGCTAAATTTAAGTTAAATTCTATCTTAAAATAGTTGAAAAATTATTTTAACAAATTACTTTAAAAGATTTACTGTACAGTGTTATCTATTTTGATAATCTCAAGTATTTTATTATTTTGTTTCAAATTGAATATTTGAAATTTGAATGAAATTCATCACATTGAGAGGTAAATAGCGTTGTTATTCTCTATTTTATTTGTTAAATTCTAAAGTAATGACTGAGATGGAGATTATGTCGGAGCCTTCTAATCTTTGAAAATCCTAAAAAATAAGTAAAAAAATGCGTTTTAAGATTATCTACCGTACTTTACTTTTTTTTAATTAAACTTTAATTTTTTTCTGCATATTATATACTCAAATTTATTTATTTATTTATTGGTTTATGCTTCAAATAATTAAAATTGATAATTAAAATGGATATAAATAGATTCACTCTTATTAATATAGTAATAATCAAGATAAATACAACTAAAAAGAACCTTCTCATTACTTTTTTTATCTTCAAAAAAATGGACGATGGTACTTACGTACAAAAACTTAATATGATAACAAATTTATATAACAAAATGAAAGAAAAATCAACGATGGTACTTACTTAAAAAAACTTAAGATGATAGCAAATTTATATAACAAAATATTTCATTCACGTTCGTGCCATAATCAATATGTAGGCTACTGCTAAGTGGGAACATAAAATTCAGTCAAACATAGATTAGATCCTCTTCTTAATTTCTTACTTAGGAGGAAAACCTACTGAAAGCGAGGGCTATGGTAATTGAAGTCAAACAATTTTCATTTTAGGGCCACCTGTATATTAATATGTGAAATGTCGTTTTTACCTTCGGATGTGATCGACACACGTATTTGATATACCATATTTATAGACGACTAAATTAGATGAAATATTTAAATTATTTGTTGACATTAGTTGTTAAGATCCTCCTATAAGGTTCAACTAGAAATGTAGAAAAAATCAAAATTAGAATATGAAAGTAGCGAAGAATCAACGGGTGATCTATACTTTTACCCTAAATCATTAACATTTTGCAATGAGTACATTCACGAACCTTGCAAAATCAAAGATACAATCAAACATCAACACGGAAAATAATTTTCAGTTTATCTGAAAATTTGAAACATTAAGTAGTATATATTTCTGATACGTTGCGTTGAATTTAATTAACATATTGAAATTATTCAAAATATATATTTCAAGCAGATGCAGGTAAATTGACACAAATTTCTGGTATGCCAAACAAGAAAAGAAAACCTAGCTCCCATGTGTTGTTCATATCTTTCAGCATCTTTTTTGTTTCCTTCTTTTCATATTTACTGCCTCTTTCAATATAAATATGTACATTAGAATTTGATCATATATATAAGAAGAAGACCAAATGGTTAAATTTCTTATATATAAAGGGGAAGGCCAAAATAGTTGAATTTTTTATATCCCCAAAATGCCCTTGAAAAACCAATTTATTCATAATGGATGATTTAATAAGTGAGGGTAAAATAGTAAAAATTGATTCCTAAAATATATCCTTACGTAACAAATTTATTCAAGCATGAATAATTTAATAAGTTAGGTCAAAATAGTAAAAATGCCACACAGCATCCCCAAATTTTCTGCATCCAGAACACCCTGAATAATCATAACTGCTGCCTCCTTGTGCAAAACCTCATCATACTCCTTACAAGTAAAACTCTGCAATGCAAAATGTTTGAACTGTTACTTCATCTTCATGTTGAACAAGAGAGGGAGAGATAAGCGTTATGCGGGACAGACTTGAACATAATTAGGGCAGCCTCCGATTTCTGAGCAGCGGCAAGATGTAAGAAGTTCCAGAGCAGCAGTTCAGAGCTCCATGAAAACCGGTTCAACACTTCAACCTGCAACGTAAACGAAAAAAATACAGCCAAATCACTCTCTATCTCGATTGCATATAATCGTTTCAATACAGTCAACATGAAAATCTTATCCATTATATAATGGGCCACACAGCGCCGCTTACGTTGCCTCATGTCACCGCCTTAAGAAGATTAATTTTTCTTTCTTCGGAATAAGTAAATGATTAACATATTTCTTACTTAGGAGGAAAACCTACTGAAAGCGAGGGCTATGGTAATTGAAGTCAAACAATTTCATTTTAGGGCCACCTGTATATTAATATGTGAAATGTCGTTTTTACCTTCGGATGTGACACACGTATTTGATATACCATATTTATAGACGACTAAATTAGATGGAATATTTAAATTATTTGTTGACATTAGTTATTAAGATCCTCCTATAAGGTTCAACTAGAAATGTAGAAAAAATCAAAATTAGAATACGAAAGTAGCGAAGAATCAACGAGTGATCTATACTTTTAACCTAAATCATTAACACTTTGCAATGATTACATCAACACGGAAAGTAATTTTCAGTTTATCTAAAAAACTGAAACATCAAGTAGCATATATTTCTAATACGTTGTGTCGAATTTAATTAACATATTAGAATGATTCAAAATATATATTTCAAGGAGATGCAATTAAATTGGCGTCTCTTACCTTAAAACCAGGAATATTATTAACATATGATTCTCATTTCTCAAATGTTGCCTCATCATTAATTTAGACTCTTGTGAAACAAATTTCTGGTATGCCAAACAAGAAAAGAAAACCTAGCTCCCATGTGTTGTTCATATCTTTCAGCATCTTTTTTGTTTCCTTCTTTTCATATTTACTGCCTCTTTCAATATTTTATTTTATAGCAAACAATTTGAAAATCTAATTAAGGCGAATCGAAACGTGTACATTAGAATGTAATCATATATATATATATATATATATATATATATAAGGAGAAGATCAAAATGGTTAAATTTAGGGAAGGCCAAAATAGTTGAATTTTTTATATCCCCAAAATGCCCTTGAAAAACCAATTTATTCATAATGGATTATTTAATAAGTGAGGGTAAAATAGTAAAAATTGATTCCTAAAATATATCCTTACGTAACAAATTTATTCAAACGTGAATAATTTAATAAGTTAGGTCAAAATAGTAAAAATAAAAATATATTAATTATAATTAGCTTATATGGCTCTTTTAAAATACATAAATTTTAAAATAGCTCTTTTTCAAAAGAGTATATAAACTAAACCTTATTTTTATATATTTACACAAATGGCCCAATTATATATACAAAGATAAAAAACCACAATCACTTCATAGTCTTATCATTTCATTTGGACAAACAAAAAAAAACCTAAAAATTTTTCTTCTCCTTCCAAGCTCCTTGTGGAGAAATGAAGAACAATGAAGAAGATCTGGGTTTCTCCATCCCAGACGCCACCATCTGGGTTTCTAAACCCAGATTCCACATCCCAGCAATTACAATGCTACACTGCTTTCTCCCTTCCTCCAAGGACTGCCTCGCCAATCAGAATCATGGACCTCACCACATCCCCTATATATTATGCCTAGATTGTGATTTCTGAAGTTGGCCTTTAGGCCCTAGTAATCTCAGCGAAACGTCACCTAAAAATTATTATTTCATTTATGTATCACATGTGTTTGCTTTTACAATAAGATACCATAAATTCATGAATTAATACCATTTTCATTTCATTTATATTACAAACAAGCACGGGTCTAGGGGTTGCCGGGTTGGGTTGGGTGGAGTCTCGCCCACTTCTTCAACAACACGTGTCAATTATAATATTTAGGAAATAACAACTTTATCTTTAGCTTTGGCAGAGTTTGAAAGTCACATTTTACTTGGAAGTATTTTACCATTAAGTAGATCTCGAGCTCATAAATTTATAGACAAACGACACGTAAAAATTAGAGTTCGTACGAGAGAGTTATATGTATCTAAAATCTATGGGCAATTTGGTAATTTCAATAATTTTAATTTTTTTGCTTTAAGCTTTGAGTTTATTAAACCAGGCCTGAAGTGTTTCTTATTAGTTTTACCGCGGATGTGAATTAGGAACGTAAAAAAAAAAAAAACCCTTTGTCAATCACAAAATCTACACTATTTCCCGAAAGGAAGAATCGATACTCTTTATTTATTTTTATTTTTTAAACATCATTAATAAAGACGCAAAGAGAAAATGTATTGTTTGCTCTTAATTTATTATTTTATAAACTCGTTTAAGGTTCACATGCAAGTTGGGTTGATTATTATGTTCTCCGACGCAGTGGAGAGTTGGCATCTTCTTAGTACGTACCGTCTTCTTTTTCTCCATCGACTTATGGGAGAGGGGTGAAATTTGCATACTGCTTCTCTCTGTATCTTTCACTCTCTTTGTATCATTTTATTATTGTGGAACAATAAATCACCGAAAATTGTGGAGTTACCAGGTGGTTCATAAATTCCAAAATATCTAAATTGTCCTTGATAATAACATTAATGACACAAAAACACATACACATTAGATAATATTAAATCGGATTACGCCTCAAAAATATTAATATTCTTCTCGAGAATTAATTGTCATTATTTTTAATAATGAATAATTAATATTAATATTAAATTTCTTTAATTATCATAATAATAATAAATTATTATAATTATTTAATAATATATTTAATTAATAATATATTATTTATTAATTACAATTCCAACCAACTAATTAATCAGAGCACTCCGTGTAACGACCCGTCCCGAATATCGGGATTTAATAATATTTAATTGTGATTTACTAATCTGGGATTAGTTGGGCGATTTCGGACGAATTGTGCAAAATGACCGTTTTGCCCCTAGGCGTGGGCAAAACGTTGACTTTTATTTCGGATGGTCAAATGGACTTTGACCGATGACTGTGACGTAGTTCGGGACGTCACGAGTTCATAGACAGGTGGCACGTTCAATTCCGACGTTCGTGGTGAAAGTTATGATGTACGGAAGTCCAGGGGCATTTTCGTAATTTGGACGATATAAGGGGAAATGTTGACTTTTTGATCGGGATGTCCGATGGCCGAGGGCCAAGGACCGTTACGTAGGTATCGTCGATACGAATCCAATGACAGGCGGCACGCATCAATCGGAGTCCGTATGACCGAGTTACGGGTCAGGATGCGTGAGGGGCATTTTGGTAATTTTCTGCACAAGGGCAGAATGGTAAATTCACACGGGGGTACTGTTTCATTGATTAGCCGTGAGGTGGATGCTTTGTGCGATCGATCCCTTGATTTGTTTATGAATTAATTGATTGAATTGGGCCAGTTTGAGGTTGAATTGCACATGGGGTTGTGTTGGCATCGATCACTGAACGTGGGCACTGGGTTTTTCTATGATTTTCGGGTCAGTGCGGGAACCTTTACACAGTGGATTGAGGACGGTTTTGGACGCCTTTAACGGCTAAATTGAATTAAAAGAATGAAGAGTGTGTCGAGGGCAGTTCACTGAGATTGAGAGATGGAAAAATGGAGTGGAAATGGTGGAGGAATACTCAAAAACCCGAAACTGGGTTCTGGGGAATTCAAATTCGAATTTCCAGTTTCAGGCCAGCCCAAGCCTAATTGATGAGTGATTGAGCTTCCTGGAACTTCAACGAGTCGAACCAGATCAAATGGGGCAAGCTTGGGAGCTCCTAGGGCCGTGAACGGACATGGTGGACGGCCGGAAAACTCGAGCTTGAGTTGTGACGATTGAGGTATTGTCGAGTTAAATTAATTATGCTAATTAGTTCGTATTAGTCCTTATTAACTTCCTGTGAAGTTAATTTGATTATGGTTAAGGATTGGAGGAGCTCTGGTGATCGACCCGTTTTGGGTGATCACGGGTTGTCGACAAGATTGATCGATGGTTGATGCTAATCATGGACAGAGAACTGAAATTGGTGGATTGATGATTGTTGTAGGATCAAGAACGGATGGAATTGATATCGAATTGAGGGTGTTTGAAACGGATCCTATCGCGGGTAATCAGACCCGTTTACCAGTCATTCGGGTGAAGAAGGAGCACTGTAGCAGGCGCGTGGCTTTCACGCGCAGCCACTCACGGCGGCGCGTGACGGCGCGTGGGCACGAATCTCGAGGTGAGGTCAACATGACTTTTATCCTATACATTGTAACGAACATTTTGGGATTGGTTTCGTGTCGATCGGACACCGTCTCGATATTGTTCGGGATGTCCGAAGGTTTTAAATCCAATTTAAAAATACTTAAAAATTCGAGAAAATTACGGGACTTGAATAGGATGTTAATGATGAGGTTAGTGATCCTCTAAATTGATTTGAACAGGATTGGGAGTCCCGGTGATAGTGAGGTGGCCCGGGAGGGCCTATGGCACGCGTATCGAGGCGCTCGGTTAAACGGTCTGTGAGTGGACATTGGTTTTATAAATTCGATGCATGCATAACTGTTTCATGATTGTTATAATTGGGATTATATGATTTATTTTTGGATATCAGTGAACTTATATGTTTTCACGCTTTTCGAGGCGATTTACGTGGTTGCACGTGAATCGAGGTTTTCTGGATTTGCACTGATTTCCATAAATATGGATGGATATGATTTCATGAAACGGTTACGGATTTGATGAAGTGAAATCGGGCCAGGGGCCCAGTTAATTTGTTGAATCGGGCCAGGGGCCCAATCGAATTATGAAATCGGGCCAGGGGCCCAGTTAACTTATGAATCGGGCCAGGAGCCCAGTTGACTTGTATATGTGATTTCGGGTCGGGGACCCTAAAATGGAATTGAATAAACTATTTCGGATTTGATTCAACTATTTGGACTTACGACGGTTTTATGGAAATTCGGGGGCAGGGCCCTTGTGATATGTTGGAAATGAATAATTGAATGTGTTCCATAAAACCATCTCGATATGAGGATATTTATATCCTGGTCTCCTCCAAGTGTCGGGGACACTGGAGAAGTCACGGTGCATTGCCTGCGAGGGCTCATTGTACGGAGCTACCGGACCGTATAGTGATCCAGGAGCAGGATTGCTAGACGTCATGGACGTCAGACATCGGGGATGTCAGAGATATGGACCCGGTGAGACCCCGGGCAGCACGCGTTGCTTAATACCGTGAGATATGACGTCTGGAACGTCAAGCGTCTAGGACGCTAGGCATCGGGGATGCCGGAGATGGAAAAATAATAAATGAATATTACTAAATTGATGAAATAACTCTTGGATTGACTTTTGGAATTTGAAACTATGCTTTGGTTTCCGGGCTAAGGCCCTAATGGTTATTTCTAAATAAATATGGGATTATTGGTTTTTGGTACATGCATATGATTTTACTGAGGGGCATAAATGTCTTATAAATGTTTTTAACAGACTTGTTTATTTTCGTCCACTCACAGCTTTTGTTTTTAATGCCCTTCAGGTTGATTCCGGATACGACTGCAGCAGAGACTTGAGCATCGCGCACCTCCTCCATCGATCCTTACGCACTCTGGAAGCCCGTTTGGGCAATGGCAATCGGTTATCCCTTGTCTGGCGCCTCTTGTCAGACGGGAGCACGTCACATTCCATGGTAATCCCGGGGGGATTGGGATGGGTCGTGTCACTCCGAGACTCCCAAGATTTTCCTATAAAATAGCGGAGCTCATCTTATTCTCAAGGTAATTTGATTCAACGCTACTTAAGTTTTTAAGATTTCTCTTTCAAAATTGACTTAAGCATTAGAGCGTTTTTGGTCGAATTGCCCCCGGGGCCTCGATCAGGGCGAACTATCTTACTGTTTGCTGTTTGTAGAGATTCATGAGACTTTTGAGAGTACGGACGAATTCTGCTTCAACAACTGGTGTATTCTTTGAGATCCGATTGAGAAATACTCAAGGGGAGCTCTCACGATAATTAATCGTTATTCAATGGTGTTCATCGTTCATCGACAATGTTCAAAGTTCTGGAACGTTGTTCATCGTTCATTATACCTCGTTCGTTATTTATCGATTATATTCGAAGTTTTTGAACGTTGTTCATCAGTCATGTTCGTCGTTCATTATACTTTGTTCGTCGTTCATCGACTATGTTCGAAGTTTTTAAACGTTGTTCATCATTCATAATAATTTTTCGTTCAATCCTCGTGATTCAGCATGGTTAGGGCGCGTCTATCCATTCGATCACTTGAAGAGAGAGTTTCAGCCTTTGCAGCTCAAAATTAGAACAGAGCATGCATTTTGCCCCTAGAAGAGCATCAAAGCTTTCGCCCCCCGCTAAGCGTCAAAGTCTTCACATTCGTGAAGCATCCAGAGATTTCCCTCCTGCGAAGCAATCCAAAGCCTTTGCCCCCGCGAAGTATCCAAAGCCTTCGCCCCCGCGAAGCATCCAAAACCTTCGCCCCCGCGAAGCATCCAAAACCTTCGCCCCCGCGAAGCATCCAAAGTCTTCGCCCCCGCGAAACATCCAAAGCATTCGCTCCTTAAATGATCACACGACTCCCAGGAGGTTACCATCACGACCATAATTGAGTTTCCATGGTCGGAATTGGAAACCCGAAGGAGGCACCTCACGATTTCTCCCTTACTCTCATAATTTTCTCCACGTTTCTCTCCCTTTTTCTTCCTAAATCTCATTTACTTCTTGTTCTTCTTTTCTTCAACCTCCCCTTCCTCTGGTTTCCTCTCAAATTCCTCATGGTTTTGCTTTTTCATTTTTTTTTTCTTTCTATAATTCGAGCCACATCCCCCGACTTGCCAAACTCACCCAACACCACTTATATATACATACATAGGTCGGTGCAAATAGGAGGGAAATTGAATCCATAATTTTATGGATTTTCCCACATTTTTCACATGCCAATTTACAAAATTATCATATTACCCTTTTGTCCAATATTACCATTATGCCCTCACTATTTTTTATTCATAATTAATTTACCCGAGCTCCGATTTTGGTGTGCCGCTTGTCCATGAACTCTGGGTCTCAAGACCTTTGTAATCGTCTTCTCGAAATTTCCAAATGAGGTCCATAGCAAAAAGTCAACATTTGACTTATTAGGGGTAAAATGGTTATTTCTAATCTTTGAAAGTTCAAAGCGTTACAGTTTAGCCCCTTAAATAATATTGTTCATAATATTTTACCCAAATTTTTTTGCTATATTTCTAATTAGAAGAAGTAGGGGGTAAAAAATTAAATATTATAAATTATCTTTTTAAAAATAATAATATAGAAGTCTTATATAATTTATCTTAAATATAACTTAATTGTATTTTATGCTATTTAATTGAGGTATGTGATAATAATGATGGTGATGATGTTGACATTTTGTTCTCGTAAAAGAAAACTAAAAAAGCAGGTTTAATTCCAGTCCACAAATTTGGTTGAGCAAACATCGATAAATCGGCAAGGGAAGAAGCTCTCGGATTTCCACCACAAGTTGCAGCTAACTGCAAATCCCAGAATAGATTGTTTTGCCCCACATCCTCAACGATCTCACCGGCATATTGAATTAAAACACTACTCATCCATATGCATTTTCTTCAGTCCTTCATGCACTTTTCAAAGTAGAGAACTCTAGTATCTTTTCTTGGATGATGAAAAATCTTCCTGATTCACTTTAATATTCCAACATCCTGATATACTGATTTATATTTTTATATATAGTTGTATATAAAGGTTGACAAAGTGATGATACGATATTGACAATAATGAAATTCAAACCGTTAAAATTTTAACAATTTGATACGTTTGAATTTTTAAAAAATAAAAAATGAAATTGTTTCGAACTAATTAAATTGCTACTAATGGTTTGGGTTGGATCGATACAAACAATTTAGTTTGATTTATACATTTTTATGTATGTTCATATGCATGCAATATCTCATTTAAGGATCATAAAATAAATTTGAATATTTATATTTTCGAGATATAATACTATCGTTTATTTTAGTGAATAAAAATATAAGTATAAATTAAATTAATTATTTCCGTAAAAAATCAACGGGATGAAAAATTATTTAATTGTTTATATGTATAAAAAAAATCAATAGTTTTAATTGATACATATGAAAAACTAAACCACTTTCAATCTTATTGGCTTTTTATGAAAATGTTCTTGGTATGATAATTTATATATTAAATTATTTTGATTATAAATGTGAAAAGACAATTTTATAAATAGAAAAAAATAATATAAAAAAAAATACTTTCAGAATAAAATGCAAGTATCGGTAGCATGCTTCACATTTACATTCACATGTTCGATTACTTTGGCACGAAAAAAGGTGAAATCAATTCAAATTTTTCAATACGAAAACTTGGAATTATCGGTAGACATTTGTTTCTTTCAAAAAGTGAAGGAAATTCGACGCCTCCACGCGTACATATGCTTGCCAGCAGGGTGAGTTTGAAATCAGTTCCCATGGGAGCCCACCTCGTTATCCTTGCCAGCATGTTCTGTCCATGGCCAACATGCCATATGTCCACGTGTAGGGCCCTCTTGGGGTGTACAAATAATGCAGGATGACGTGGCGATGTGCAGGCCAATGCTTTGGTGAAGTCGACGCTGACTTGATTGAGTGGCAAAGACATGCCCTAGACCGGTCTTGTTTACCCGGCCCCCATATTCAATGTCACGTCGCATCTTTCTTAATTCTTACTAAAGCGACGTCGTATCCAACTTAGCCATCCACCATGGCTGCGGTACTGTTCTTTATAAAGCGCAGTTGCTCACGGTCATTATCTTTTATTAACACGGTGGAGCTGCTATTTTGTCGACTAATGAAAATTAGGATAGAATATGGTCCACATCCAGCCAAATGAAAGAAAGTAAATCAAAAATAAAAACCTTATATTAAAACGAAAAAAAAAAGCCAAGCTAGTTAGTCGTTGTATAAACAAAACTACAAATTTTTTTTATTTTATATAAGAATTTTGGGAGGAGGATAAATTATAAATTAAAATTACCAAGTATTAATTTTTTTTTAAAACACCATTAACCCAATATTACAAGTTGTTATCGTTATTATTATAAAATCAAGATACTTAAAGATTTTATTAAAAAAATTGGCGAAAATATCGTTTAAATTATTGAATAGTTAAGAATTAATAGTAATATTAAATATTAAATTTATAATTAATAATAATAATAATAATTAGTCAATAAAAATAGTATATATGAATAAAAATAGTATATAGGGAAAAAATAGTAATTCAGGTAATTAATATTGTTATTTTTATAAATTTAAATTATTTATTTAAAAAATTTAAATGGTCACGGATATCAAAAGTCTAAGAAAATATAAACAAAAGATAAGCCTCGTGAAATCTCACATGATTAATTATATTTTCATTTATGTCACTCTTAATTATTATATTTTCATGATGACATAGTTTGACCATAAAAAATGATGATATAGATCGCTACATTACACGCCGTATATAATTATATATAGTGAGATATAAAAAATTGGAAAGGTAAGTGATACTGGTAGTAGTATTCTTATGTAATTCACAAACGAGAGCGCTAATATTTGCATATATCCAGCTCTCTGCTTTCTTCTCATCAAACACCGACAATATCAAAGCTCTCTTCCGCACACTCACAGGATGGCTTCCTCTCTCAATGGCAACAGCAGACTCTCCATTGCCATGGAGCGCACTGGGCAATGGTAAACCCTAGCTCATAATCATCCATCCTAATTATCAATTTCTCCTTGTACAATATATAACAATAATTATCTTAATTTCTGGAAGGATTTTCTCTCAAGACATTCCATCAGATGTGGTGGCTGAAGTTGGAGAAGCAAACTTTTCCCTACACAAGGTATTATGTCTAAATTCAAATTTAAATTCTTCGACTCGGAATATATTTTCTGCGGTGATATTGTGCTGTTGCATTATATTTTTTTTATTAATATTTCGTTTGCGTGCATGCTGAATCTTAATCTGTTGCAGTTCATGCTCGTGGCGAAGAGCAACCACATTAGGAAGCTGATTATGGAGTCAAAGGAGCCGGACCTAACGAGAATCGACCTCTCCGACATTCCCGGAGGTCCTGAGACGTTTGAAAAAGCCGCCAAATTCTGCTACGGCGTTAACTTCGAAATAACGGTTCATAACGTCGCGGCTCTTCGTTGCGCAGCAGAGTACCTGGAAATGACCGATAAGTACTGTGACAACAACCTCACTGGCCGCACCGAAGATTTCTTAACGCAAGTCGCTCTCACGAGCCTCTCCGGTGCCATTGTCGTGCTCAAGTCTTGCGAGGACCTTCTCCCCATTGCCGACGAACTCAAAATCGTTCAGAGATGTGTGGATGTAGTCACTTCAAAGGTACTTCAATTTTTCTTGATTATCACTCAGTAGCATGAATTTTAGAAATAATTCGATTTATTTTTACTTTGTTACATGATAAATTGTTGATTATAGGCCTCAATTGAAGCGAAATTTCCAAGCCGATCGCCGACGAATTGGTGGACGGAGGAGCTGGCGGTTTTGGACATTGAATTTTTCGGCAGAGTAATTGACTCCATGAGGCTACGCGGCGCGAAATCGTTGACCGTAGCCAGCGCGATCATAACGTACACTGAGAAATGGCTCCGAGATCTCGTCCGCGACCGCTCTGGAACCACCACGAAATTGTCTGGTTCAGAGGATTCCGCCCTCCGATTCCGGCAACGCGAACTTCTGGAATCGATTATCACGATCTTTCCTTCCGAAAAGGCCGCTCTTCCGATCAATTTCCTCTGCTGCGTTCTCAGATCCGCGACATTCCTCAAGGCCTCAACCGCCTGCAAGGTCGAGCTCGAGAAGCTGATCTCGCCGATTTTGGAGCACGTCACCGTCGACGACCTCCTGGTGCTGTCGTTCACCTACGACGGCGAGAGGCTCTTCGATCTCGAGAGCGTGAGGAGAATCATCTCCGGGTTTGTGGAAAAGGAGAAAAGCGTCGCGGTTTTCAACGCCGGCGACTTCAAAGAGGTCTGCTCGGCGGCAATGATCCGAGTTGCCAAGACTGTCGACGCGTATCTCGGTGAGATCGCCACGTGTGTTGAGCTCAGCATCTCGAAGTTCAACGGCATCGCCAACCTCATCCCCAAAGCCGCTCGTAAAGTCGACGACGATCTCTATCGTGCCGTTGATATCTACCTCAAGGTAATCACGAACTAATTATTAATTAACTTAGATAGTTGTCCAAAAAAAAAATAACTTAGATAGATCTTGAACTGGTTTTAATTAAGCGATTATTGTTTTTTTTTTTTGTTGGAAGTGATTAATGATTATGAGTTAATAAATTTTCATACGATACACGTATTATGCACACACGAACCTATCATTTATATTGATGTATATTTCAAATTTAAGTCACGTTTACACACGTTCTATCTATATTTTTAAGGAAAATATTTAAATTTTACTATTTTAATTTATCGAATTTATATATATATTATAATTAGAATTATTTATTTTTTAAATTATCGATAAAAATTAAATCTAACAATGAATTGATTATTTAGTTGATATATAAGAATGATTCAACGATCTTTAATCTTGTTAGTTTTTTACTTATATGATATTTATATAATAATATAGAGAATGAAAAGTTTTGATTATGATATATATATATATATATATATAAAGATAATTCAATAAATCAAATATGTATGTATTGTTGCCTTTTTAATATACTAATTCAAGAAAATATTTTATTATTTTATATAATATATTAAAATTTAAAAGATTTTATAAACTAAACTAATGATGTTACAGGCACATCCGAATCTTGACGAGATAGAAAGGGAGAAGGTGTGTAGTGTGCTGGACGCGCTAAAGTTGTCGTACGAAGCGCGTGTGCACGCATCACAAAACAAACGACTCCCCGTACAAATCGTACTGCATGCATTGTATTACGATCAACTGAAATTAAGAAGCGGGGCGGAGGAAGACAACGTGCAAGAGCAAGACGCAATATCGACGAGGAATCAAGTGCAGCAAGATGTATCGTTGGCGAAGGAGAACGAGGCCCTGAGAACGGAACTTTTAAAGATGAAGATGTACATTTCGGACATACAGAAGAGTGGGCCTGGAGTGGGTGTTGCGACTACGTCATCTGGAAAAGGAAATGGGCCGAAAAAGCCCACGTTCTTCTCGTCGATGTCGAAGAAATTGGGGAAGTTGAATCCATTTAAGCAAGGGTCTAAGGACACCATGAATATTGATGAGGGTGTTGATATTACTAAGCCTAGAAGGAGAAGGTTTTCCATTTCTTAATTTGATTATCGTTTATGTCTTAGGGTGGTGCTGGGGTTGGTGTTAATTTATTTTTTCTTTTTCTTTTTGGCATGTTGTGTTGTTGGTGTGTTGAGATTTATTTTTGTCTTCATTTTCGAGAGTCGTCGAAATTGTGTAGCAACGAAATGTTCGTCTATAGATATGTTATATGATCGGTAAATATATTTGTTGTTTCTTGAGATTTATTATTGACAGGACCGCCCCCGAAAGGGGCATCGATAGCCGTGCCCGGTCCTGCTCCCGTCTGGCAAGATGACTGAAAATCTCAAGTTACCCTCAGTACTTGCCAAATCAGGGATAGCCACACGTACTTACTCATGCCTCTGCCCCTCGTATAGCCTCGAACAACGCGCCACGACCTGGAGGGTTAATAAAAACCAAAAGGTGTGAGTGGACAAAAATAAATCAGTTTAGCAAAACAGTTACAACAAACGTTTTTACCCTCCGAGTAAAAACGAATGCATGCATACAAAAATCATTTCGCAATCGGTTAAGATTTTCCACATAAGAAAACTGTGTATCAAATTTCTACATAAGGAAAAACTCGTATGAACCTCAAAATCATTTTCCTTTCTTGACCATCGGGCCTTAGCCCGCAATCATAAACACCGGGCCTCAACCCAAAACCACGAATCAAAAACCAAATGCACAACATGATCCAAAACCAACAACCCTATACCGGGTCACTGCCCAACTCAACCGAAACATCAGAAATCATCAATAAATCACAAGTCAATCATTTTGCTGGATATCAAGTGCGCCCGAGTCTTTAAACTCAAAACCATGCGCATAAACAGGCCTTCCCGGGATATCAACGAGTCTTTAAAATCAGAACATAATCAATAGGCCTCGGGGGTATCACAGTAACCGAGTCTTTAAACTCACGAGTCTTTAAACTCATTAAGGGCCCTCTCCCGTCATCAATTAACCGAGTCTTTAAACTCAAAACGTGCTCCAGCAATAGCACCGGGTCTTTAAACCCAAAACAGTTTTCAACGGGTCTTTAAACCCAAAACATTTGTCAAACACAACATGTCAGGACCCACCCCGGTTTCATCTCGAAACCCGAGGTAAATCCCGCTTCAATCTGACTCCCCGACACAACACCCAAGTAAAACTCACTCAAACCCAGACAGACGCAGGAGTAATTACAAAATATCCCAACCTTATCGTTTACAGAGCATAGCACTAAATTACAAGGAAAATAAAAACTGATAAGGTACACGCACACAGAAGCCTTTAAACTCTTCTAGGATCCCTCACGTCACTTCTATGCCTCGGACACTGCCTCGACGTCAAGACCCCGCGCTAGCTCCACAACCTGGAGGGCAATTTAAAACAAAAATGTGAGTGGACCAAAAAGTACAAAAAGTTCAAAACCACTTTATATGAAAACCAAGTTTAACCTCCGTTTTGAAACCACATGCATAACCAACAGTTATGAACACAGTTATAAAATAATCATTATAAAACATCATAAGAAACAGAAACACTATAAAATATCATAAGAAACCATAGCATGAGTATCAGAAACCGTATCAAATCCTCATTTCCCGATCGAACCTGCTGGACCTATCTGAGTCTTTAAACTCCCGAGTCTTTAAACTCAAGCCAGGCCTTAATCATAACCGAGTCTTTAAACTCCCGAGTCTTTAAACTCAAGGCCTACGGGGAAAATCAATATATCCGAGTCTTTAAACTCCCGAGTCTTTAAACTCAATCCGGGTCTTTAAACCCAATCCGGCCGGTCCCCCGTCACATATATCCGGGTCTTTAAACCCAATCCAGATCCAGCAAATCCAATCCCAAAACCAGTTTAAAACTACTGGAAATCCATATCCAAACTCGAATCCGAAATCCCCGGTCTGAAGCCCTTCCAGCTTCCAGAACCGCCATTCCGAACCCAAATCCGGAAATCCACTTTCCAATTTTAAAATCAAGTTTAGCTTTTCGAAAATCATTTAAGCACCAAGTCATATTTTAAAATCCCTTTGTAAACAATCAAACTAGTTATCCCTTAAAAATCCCAAAACCCTGGCATTTTACTTAGAAATTGACATTTCTCGTAAAACGTGCCAAATACCGTATTTTCTCGAAAAACGTGCAACAATGTAAAACCAACCAAAACATATTCAATAAACATAGAATCATAACCAAAATCATAAAACAATTATAGAAAACAGTTATGCATGCTCGAGTTTAGAGAAGGGGTCCACTCACAGTACCGAGCCCTACTCGCGTCCCGAACGTCCAGCCCGTTCCTCGGCTTCCTCGGGAAATCCCGATCCTGTCAAACACCGTCAAATTACGTCACTAATACCTCTACGAAACAACTACCTAATTTCCTTAAAATTCCCCAAACCAAAGACTTAAAACCCGGGACCCTAAACATTCACCCTCGCGGAACTACACTCAAACGACGTCCGATTGACTCGAAACCAACTCCATTGAACTCACCACAACTCCTAGACCAAAAGTCCTGTTGATCGCTTCTCCATACGCCGCCGCACGCGCCCCCACGCGCCGCCCAAAGTGGCTGCGCGTGGCACTCACGCGCCAGCTACAGTGCACCGTCAACCTTGAGCAGACCCGGTTCGCACCAGTGGTCTGGACCCTGAACCGGCGAGAGCGGTTCTCCTCATTCCGTCCACCAAAGCGACTCCTCTCTTCACCAACAGCATCGTCCAGATCAGCCCTATTGGTTCCCCAGCTCCGTTCACTTCGACACTGTCCCTATCCCGTCGACTAAAGCTCGAACCAAACGACCCAAAAACCCCCTGTTTTCCTTCCCGGCCACCCACGACTTCCCCCTTCACGGAGGCTACACCAACCTTTTCCTAGGACTCTACCAAACCTCAACCAACCTTCCTGGACTGTCGACTCAGCCCCAAGCTCGACGACTCGCCGTTTGAAACCCACGGCCAAAACAGAGGACACAGACACCTCCGTCGTGCCTGCCGCCACCGTGCACCACCCATCACGGCAGCACAACCAAACTACTCCTAGGACTCAACTAAAACCCTTAGACCACTCTAGACTCATCGATTCAACCTCCCAAACCACGACTTCCACGTTGAAACTCAACGGGAAAACAGAGTATCGACATGGGAATGAGAAAATTACCTGCCTCCAGTCGCCGTCGTGAGCTCCGCTGGTAGTGGTTGACTCCTCGCAACCCGCACGACACCACCACGGACTCAGTTGCCCCGTACACGGCTGCCACCGCCACAATTCTCACAAATTCCTTGGTTTCCTTCCTGTTTCCCCCCTGATTTTCCCGCAGCTCTCGACACCCTCACACACAGCCACCACACCGTCAACCTCTCTCACTGCTTCCCTCTCACTCTCTGATCACCCTCACACACTCACAATTCGTCAGCACACACACCACCACCCTCAATTTCCTTCACGATCTCCCTCTGTTTTCTGAACTAGCACCACACACATACACGGGTGCACCCCAATTATTTGGGTCGTGCACACACTCGAACTCACCAGAAGCCACTCCACCTTTAGCACGTGTCACCAATCCTCCTCACTCTCTCACCAAATGGCTCCATCCCAGCCGTCCCTTTCCTTCTTTCTGCACAAATCCCAATGTGCAGAAAGACCAAATTACCCTTCTTTTTAACTTATATTTACGATTTAACCAAAACTTCCTAGACCCGTAACTCTCGTCTCGTAAGTCCGATGAATACGTGCCGCCTGTCATCGAACTCAGGACGACGGAATCTATCTAACCATCCTAGGTCAACCTACCAAAACTCGATTATTCAAAAAGTCAACTTTTCCCCCCTAATTTACCCAATTTACGGTTATGCCCTCGACCTTCCGAACATCACAACTTCCTCCTCGGATATCGGAATCAGGCGTGCCACTTGCCTATGGATTCGTGACGTCCTAAACTACGTCCTAGTCACCGGTCAACACTCAATCGACCTCCCAACTAAAAGTCAACTATTTGCCCGAACCAGGGGCAAAATCGTCATTCTACGCTCATGGACCCATCGGGACCACCTACCCACTGCTTAACCTCAATAATCACACCTTAATTAGTCTACTAATCCCGATTCTCGGGACGGGTTGTTACACAACAACGTGGGATCCATCCCAAAATCACATTTTTCACAACAGGACCCATGGTCCGAGTTTCCACATACAAATTCTCAAATCTTACTTCACGAATCATATTCAATTCATCATTACACACGGGGCATGTACAATCACACCAAATCACTTTATTAAATCTTTTTTCATTCTCAAATTCGAATTCGCAATAATGATTCTGTAAGCTGGCATCCGGAAGCATCATCCCGAACCCAAACCAAGAATCCGCTTTAAATTTTCGAAAACCGAAGTCTCGTAAATCAAGTTACTTTTGTGCCCCGAGCATCAAGCCCGAAATCACCCTTTTTCAAATCCATTTTACTTCTTAGAAATCACTTCTTTCTCAAATCTCATTTTCAACACATCAAAACCACAATCATAATCACCAAAATCACGATCAAATCCAAACATACTCAAAACCCATTTTTACAATCCTCAAAATCACAAGTCTCATTTCAATTCCCAGATTCAAACATCAACAGTGATCAAATCATAATAACTCGAAATCTCGTAAAACGTGCAAATCCAGAACGTTCTCGAAAAACGTGTCAAAATCGTAAGTCACACCCGCAAATCATAAACAACCTTCTTAAATCATTTTACACCCATTTCATATAACTTCTTTCATTAAACCATCATTAAGCACACGAGTGACCATAGTCTCGAAATACGTGTAATTTTACATGTATAGTAAAAAATACGTATAAATACGGGAATCGAATACGTATAAATACGGAAATCAAAATCAATCACAACTTATAATCATAATCATAAAATCATAGAAATAATTTATGCATGCATTAAATTTTGAAAACAACGTCCACTCACACACCGTTCAATAAGCTCGTTTTCCCGCGCTGTGCGCATTCCCGTAATTTTCGAAATTTTCTAGAAATTTCAAATCCTGCCCGAAAACATACTTTAGTGTCACTAAGGGCTTAGATAACAACATACTAATTTCCCATAATTTTCCGGGAATTAATTGTTAATTACAAACGTAACATAAATCTTCGGACCCTCGGAATAACATCGAAACGGTGTCCGATAAATTCGATATCAACGTTAAAATGTTCATTACAATGTGTAGGACAAAAGTCATTTTGAACTCACCTTGAAAATCGGACCCACGGGCCGTCACGCGCCGCCGCAAGCGGCTGCACGTGAGGGCTGCGCGTGACACCCACGCGCCAGCTACAGTGCCAGTACAGTCGTCGTCCTAACCCGACTGTCTGGTAATTGGGTCCGGTTGGCCCGCGGCGTGACCCGGATGGAAATCCATCAATTTCGACCTATGAGCATCAATTCAAACGTTCAGTAGAATCGCCAAGCATCTAATTTGGGTCCTGTGACCTCCAATCAGTGACATCATACCTGAATCCAGACGATTAGAATTCGAACAGGTGGGTACTGTTCGATCATCAAACTCGACCAACCTCGATTGTTTACTTGAAATTGGCCCACCCAGAAGCTTCATAGTGTTCGTATGAACTTGTTTCTCCTGCCAATTGCTCCTCTAAACTCCTCCAAAATCACAACTCAAGCTCGATTTTCTTCCCGGTCAGCAGGTCCCTTCAGAGTCGAAAACGGCATCAAATCTCTTCCCACTAGTATGCGATCGACTTGAATCAATCCCAGAGGACTCATTGAAGCCTTAATTTGCCATGGGCTGGCCTACATTTTGAAACTGGATTTAAATTCACTCAAGAACAAGTTTCGGGTTTTTGGAACTCCCTCTCCCAGTTTCCTCCTTTTCTTCCTTCTCTCCTTCTCATAACTGTGTTCTCCTCTCCATGACCCCTGACACGACCCATCCCAATCCCCCCGGGATTACCATGGAATGTGACGTGCTCCCGTCTGACAAGAGGCGCCAGACAAGGGATAACCGATTGCCATTGCCCAAACGGGCTTCCAGAGTGCGTAAGGATCGATGGAGGAGGTGTGCGATGCTCAAGTCTCTGCTGCAGTCGTATCCGGAATCAACCTGAAGGGCATTGAAAACAAAAGCTGTGAGTGGACGAAAATAAACAAGTCTGATGAAAACATTTATAAGACATTTATGCCCCTCAGTAAAATCATATGCACGCACCAAAAACCAATAATCCCATATATATTTAGAAATAACCATTAGGGCCTTAGCCCGGAAACCAAGCATAGTTTCAAATTCCAAAAGTCAATCCAAGAGTTATTTCATAAATCCAGTAATATAAACCATAAGGCATATAATAATAACCATAACCATAATTTTAGTTGCTGCACTATACACTCCAATCCGACATCCCTGATGTCTGACGTCCCTGACGTCAATAAGGTCACAATCACAAGGCTACGCGTGCCACTCGGGTCTCAATTTTCCGAGTTAAATCCCCGAACCCCGTTCGGTACAGCATCCCCGATGCTTAGCGTCATAGACGCTGGACGTACTAGACGTCCGTGACCTCTCCGGGGTACCTCGCCGGAGGAGACAATATAATATGGAAGGATCTATACAGTGCAGTACCAAATACATTTTATTGATATCCACATGCAAAACATATAGGTATACATAGATAAAATCCGAACCAATCGTTACGTTTCATCAAACGGGTCTCATGCCCAAATACCGTGAAACGTGCCATAACCGAAATATCATCAAAACCATTTATAGATTCCAGCATGTGAACATATATAAAATGTAAACCAGGAAACATTTATTCAACTCCATTTCAGGGTCCCCGACCCGCAATCACATGTAGAAATCAACTGGGCCCCTGGCCCGATTCCACAAGTTAACTGGGCCCCTGGCCCGATCCACATGTTAACTGGGCCCCTGGCCCGATTTCATAATTCAACTGGGCCCCTGGCCCGATTTTACATTATTCAAGTTCGTAACCGTTTCATGAAATCATATCCAACCACATTTATGGAAATCGGTGAAAATCCAGAAAATCTCGGTTTACGTGCAAATACGTAATTCACCTCGAAATGCGTGAAATCATTTTAAATTCACCGATATCCAAAGTAAATCATTTAATCATAATCATAACAATCATAAAACAGTTATGCATGCATCGAATTTATGAAACCAATGTCCACTCACAGACCGTTTAACCGAGCGCCTCGATGCGCGTGCCATAGGCCTTCCCGGGCCACCTCACTATCACCGGGACTCCCAATCCTGTTCAAATCAATTTAGAGGATCACTAACCTCATCATTAACATCCTATTCAAGTCCCGTAATTTTCCCGAATTTTTAAGTATTTTTAAATTGGATTTAAAACCTTCGGACATCCCGAACAATATCGAGACGGTGTCCGATCGACACGAAACCAATCCCAAAATGTTCGTTACAATGTATAGGATAAAAGTCATGTTGACCTCACCTCGAGATTCGTGCCCACGCGCCGTCACGCGCCGCCGTGAGTGGCTGCGCGTGAAAGCCACGCGCCTGCTACAGTGACTGCTACAGTCACCATCTTCACCCGAATGACTGGTAAACGGGTCTGATTACCCGCGATCTGACCCGGCCAGAAACCTGTCAATTCCCACTTAATTTCATTAATTCAAACAGCTAAAAGGATCGTCCTGTGTCTAATTATGGTTCTGTAAACTTAATTACACCCATAAATCCTTAATCCAACAATTCTCTCGAATTCAAACTCACGGTCAAAACATTCGAAACTCACACAACCCATCCTGGTTTTCAAATTAAAAGGTACCGAAGCTTCGTATGACCCAACCAATCATTAATCCGTAATTAATTTCAGGAATTCTTACCCGTAGATGGTCGCCCTCAAGCTCCAAATTCCCCAGAAACTGGAACCTGCGTTCATGGCCAAACCGTGATCGATACCCTTGCCAATCGATACGGTTGAGTTCGTAATGAACCCAGAAGAGTATTACAGCCATTGGTTTCATCCAAAACACCACACATTTTAAATTCTGATTTTCCCTCAATTTTTCCAGATTTCTCCAATCTCTGTTTCTCTCCAATTCGACAGTCCTCACTTGCCCAGAATGAATCCTCACGACTCACTCACAATTATTTAATCCAAATCAGTTGTTTAAAGCACCCCAATCATTCTTCAATCCTCTGTGTAAAGTTTCCCGCACTGGCCCGAAACCATTAAACAAAACCAGTCCACGTTGTGCAAACAATTGCGAGCTCCCCACATGTGCGATCACACTTCAAAGCTGCTCCAAAACAGTCCACTAATTGATAAACAATCCATAGAACCGATCGCACAAAACATCCATCCACGGCTGCTCGATCAAACAGTGCCCATGAGAAATTACCATTCTGCCCCTGTGCAGAAAATTATCAAAATGCCCCTCACGCATCCTAACCCGTAACTCGGTCATACGGACTCCAATTGATGCGTGCCGCCTGTCTACGAACTCAGGGCATCGAGACCTTCCTAACGGTCCTCGGTCCTCGGCCATCGGACCTCCCGATCAAAAAGTCAACATTTTCCCATACATCGTCCAAATTACGAAAATGCCCCTGGACTTCCGTACATCATAACTTTCACCACGAACGTCGGAATCGAACGTGCCACCTGTCTATGAACTCGTGACGTCCCGAACTACGTCACGGTCATCGGTCAAAGTCCATTTGACCATCCGAATTAAAAGTCAACGTTTTGCCCACGCCCAGGGGCAAAACGGTCATTTTGCACAATTCGTCCGAAATCGCTCAACTAATCCCAGATTAGTAAATCACAATTAAATATTATTAAATCCCGATATTCGGGACGGGTCGTTACAACCCCTTTCTCGTTCACTAATTCACTCAAATTGGCCTTGGAAGGGACGATCACACCCTGCACAAAGTCCCTGTTTTTCCCAGTTCAATGGCACTCTCCCCGACTTGTTTCCCGCACTCCTCTCGACCAGCACACTCGTGCCCTGTCTACTGTCTTTGTTCCCGCACCAAGACAATAACAATTTGCCCCGAACCGTCCTGAGTTCATCATGGTCTCGAAAAATTGATCAACGTGGGAAGCAGCCTCTGCTTTCTTCCCAATTTCAGAAGCACCAGCCGCACTCCACCCTTGCACGCCGTGCACAGCTCCACTCAAGGCCCTAAACAATTCACCTGTGGCTTTAAATTCCACACCACACTCACACACACTGATCAAGGTTGGTTAAACAATTCATGCTCTGTCCAACAAAAATTCCACCCACGGCTAAATCAAATTCACAGTAAAGATTACCATTTTGCCCTCACTTGGCAAATTACCAAAATGCCCCTCACCATCCATGACCCGTAACTTGGTCAATCGAACTCCGATTAACGCGTGCCTCCAGTCGTTGTACTCGGGGCATCGAGACCATCCTAACGGTCCTCGGCCCTCGGCCATCGGACCCCCCGATCAAAAAGTCAACATTTTCCCTTATTTCGTCCAAATTACGGAAATGCCCCTGGACTTCCGAACGTCATAACTTCCACCACGAGTGTCGGAATCGAACGTGCCACCTGTCTATGAACTCGTGACGTCCCTAACTACGTCACGATCATTGGTTAAAGTACATTTGACCGCCCGAATAAAGAGTCAACGTTTTTGTAAGACCCGTGTCCTGGAGGGAACGGTGAACAATCCCACATTCCTGCGATGGGGGAATGGTCTGGGAAGGGAATGGTGGTGTGCCTTAAAGGTGTAGGCACACACCTATCTAGCATGAGGCCTTTTGGGAGCTCAGTGGTTTTGGGGGGGATTGGAACCCCAAAGTTAAGCGAGTTGAGGCTGGTGCAATTCCAGATGGGTGACCCCCTGGGAAGTTGCACCGTGAGCTCCCGAAAACAAAACCGTGAGGGCAAGGGCAAGGAGGCCCAAAGCGAACAATATCGTGCTAGATGAATCGGGACCTGCCAGAAGAGGGTCGGGTCCTGACAATTTGGTATCAGAGCCAGACCCCGACCGGGAAGTGTGTCAGCGAGGACGTTGGGCCCTAAGGGGGGTGGATTGTAAGACCCGTGTCCTGGAGGGAACGGTGAACAATCCCACATTCCTGCGAGGGGGAATGGTCTGGGAAGGGAATGGTGGTGTGCCTTAAAGGTGTAGGCACACACTTATCTAGCATGAGGCCTTTTGGGAGCTCAGTGGCTTTGGGGGGGATTGGAACCCCAAAGTTAAGCGAGTTGAGGCTGGTGCAATTCCAGATGGGTGACCCCTTGGGAAATTGCACCGTGAGCTCCCGAAAACAAAACCGTGAGGGCAAGGGCAAGGAGGTCCAAAGCGGACAATATCGTGCTAGATGAATCGGGACCTGCCAGAAGAGGGTCGGGTCCTGACAGTTTTACCCCCGACTAGGGGCAAAACGGTCATTTTGCATCGTTCGTCCGATTCCACCCAACTAACTACCGATTAACCTTCATTAATCATGATTAGTTACTAACCTAATCCCGAATTCCGGGATGGCTCGTTACAATTATAGAGACAAGGATAAGCACTATTAAATCGAGATTGCAAGAGAGAGTAAATAGAATCCGATCAAGATTTTGGCCTACTTTCCTTTCGGGTGGTTGTTGTGTTCGCCTCTTTTATTTGTTAGGCTCTCATCAAGATTTTGGCCTACTTTTCTTTTGAGTGGTTGTTGTGCTCTCCTTTTTTATTCCGGTCGTTTTTTTTTTTCTCGAATTTTCACTCTTTTGATTTTTAGTTTTTTGGTTTTAATACCTTTTTCTGCCTCTCTATTTGTGGAGGTTTATCTTCACCTCCTATGGTTAACCTTATGATTTCTTCGGATCTAAGTTTTCACCTTCGTATCAAGTTCTATCCACCCACCCTCAATCATTTCCCCTCCTCTCAATGGATGCTTTTTTTTTTGTCACTCTCTGTGGTTTATCCGCCGCTAGTCTCTACCCCTTGACCTCTTTACTTCCACCTCCGATTGTCTTCAGTTGGTTGTAGTTGTGGGTCAATTTTAAAGTATTTGATGCGCCCCTTAAAATGAATTATGGGAGCGCTTTCTGCGCGGATGACTTGCTCACCCCTATTTTCTAAATGTTTATTTAGTTTCTCCACCATTATTATTGGTAGCGGTAGATTTTGCAATGTTGTGGTAACTATGACAGTTTTTTTTTTCTGGATTTAAATCCCTTCCTCTGAAAGTGTGAAGGTTCCCCATTTTTCAGATCTAGGATTTCCTTTAGTTTACTTTAATTTTTACTGTCTGGGGCTTTGGTTTGCTTTTGGGCTGTTTTGGTATAAATTGAGAATAAGGAATGCGGTTTTTGAGTTTTAGTTAATATTCCTTCTTAATATGCGTATATAAAATAAAATTAAAGTGCAAATACATAAATAAATGACATCTATAATAGGTATGTAATCATAAAAGACGAGTCATAATTCAATTTTAGTATGTTTACCAACTTCTTTTTTAAAATATAAGGTCTCGCTTGATCCGTTATATTGTATTGATTTCAGTATGATAGACTAAACTGTCCATTAGATAAACTGAATATTTAGTCCGCCGTTTGGTACTTTATCGGATTATGATGCTGACTATATTATAGTGATCAGATTATATTATATTAGTTGATACAAAATATTTATATCATAAATATTAACTAACTCTCGTAAAGTGCTAAAATGAGTTTTTATTTATTTATTATATAATGATAGAAAAGGGCATGAAAATTATATTCTATACATTAGGTTCAACTTTCATAAAGGTTCAATTTCGTCATTTTCGATATTCGAATCAGAGACTCATGCTTGTGATTATTTAAAAATTACATTTTAAATTCTAGCAAGAAACCCACCACAAACATCACGCTTGATTATACCATGCTTTTTGACAAACCCTAGAAACTTGTCTAATATCTTATAGGGAGAATTCAAACTCGGATGCAAATTTAATCATGAGCCGGGGCTCGAAGGAACTTGTAATCTAGTTGGGCTCATTTTTTTTAGCAGAAATTAAGGCCCGTAAAGCTTTCCCCATATTGATGTGATTTAAATCCCTTGCCCATATGGAAATCAAGAGGCGGTGGCCCAATAAAATAAAACGGCCTCGTTTCTAATCTGGCAGCTATAAATAATCTCAACAAGCGGCGTCGCATCTTTCAACTTTCGTGAGCACCACTCTATCTCTCCTCCTTGCTCATCTTCTCTACCTGAAGAATTTGAAACCAAGCGACCTAACTCAACTCTGCGATCAACAATGGCAGCCTCAGCCATGGTGTTGGATCCGAAGCCTGTGCCGGAGCCTCCATCTTCGTTCCCCTCAATCAGATCGGACCTCCACGGCGCCAGCGATCAGCACCAGCCCTCCGACGAGGACGATCTCTACAGCCGCCTCAAGTCCCTTCAGCGGCAACTCGAGTTCATTGACATCCAAGAGGAGTACGTCAAGGACGAGCAGAAGAACCTGAAGCGCGAGCTTCTTCGTGCCCAGGAAGAGGTCAAGAGGATCCAATCGGTGCCTCTTGTCATCGGACAGTTCATGGAGATGGTCGATCAGAACAATGGGATTGTTGGCTCCACCACCGGCTCCAATTACTATGTTAGGATTCTCAGCACCATTAACCGGGAGCTTCTCAAGCCTTCTGCTTCGGTCGCCTTGCACCGCCACTCCAATGCCCTCGTCGACGTTCTGCCCCCGGAGGCCGACTCGAGTATTTCCCTCCTCAGCCAGTCTGAGAAGCCCGACGTCTCCTATACTGTAAGCACTGGCCAATTAATTTGATTAGGGTTATCACCGAAATTTAGGGTTTTCTTTTTTGTTTCGCTATTGACTAAGAATTTTCAGTTTAAGTGCTTGGTTGGAGTCGAACAGAGTGCTGTTAGGAACCTAGGGTTTTGGATTTCTGATATTTAACGAAGTTCAGGTGCCTTGTACTTCTTGAGGAGAAGTATGGCTATAGATTGAGCCAATAGCTGATCTTATTGAAGTCATAACACTGTTTTGAGAGTTAATTCTCTTAGTTCAGTGGTGTTTACTTGGGAGAAGTTGAGTTTAGCCCAAAATGTTCCTTTTGGTGAGTTGTGTGAGTTTTAAGATCGGAAGTTAATCATATTTACGGGGTTAAACTCAAGCTCATTAGTATTGTATACATACTCAGCCCTCCGAGGTTTTAAACAGTAACATTAAGCAAATTCAACAGTGGTTTCTAATTCATACCTAATTGGAAAGAAGTGGTAGTTGTTTTCTAAACAAGTTAGCACTTAGCACTACTACATGGTTCCTAGGATCAACTTTTTCTTTAGTTCTTTCTTCTAGGAGTTGGTTAGCAAATCCAACCCAATCGGAATTCTACTTTGTGAATATACATAAAGTTTTTCATAATACTACAGATTGAAAGGCGTGGTCAATGTACACTTATTTTGTGTATATTGGATTTGATAGTCATACCTATATTAGTATTTGATCGAAAGAGAATAATGAAGATTTAAAACGAGAAAGAACCACAGGACTATGGTTCCAAGCCAATTTACCTTGGTTGGTTTGTAACTTTGTATGGTTTAATTAATTGATAGACTAGTACTTGTTCTGGTTCAGTTCTCATTTTCTGATAACCTAGCTAAACCACTCTTAAGTTGTTTCCATGTGGTAGAGGCAATTTCTTTGATTCATCTGTGGTCCTTTTCTTCATTGAATTTAATGCTCGTTGGCAGATTGGCTGTTATCTAATATAATAATATCAGTGTCTTATCATCTTTTATGATTTGTGGGTGCTTTAGGATATTGGAGGATGCGACATTCAGAAGCAAGAAATCCGTGAAGCAGTGGAACTGCCACTTACTCACCATGAGTTATACAAACAGATTGGAATTGATCCACCACGTGGTGTGTTGCTCTATGGTCCACCTGGAACTGGTAAAACCATGCTAGCAAAGGCGGTTGCTAATCATACAACAGCTGCCTTCATTAGAGTTGTTGGTTCAGAATTTGTTCAGAAGTATTTGGGCGAGGTAAGGACTTCTAAAAGATTCTGTTCTTTTACGTTTGGTACATAATCTTATTTTCAACATTCCATATTTCCTTTTTCATTTTTGGAACAAATACTTTGAGACTAGTGTTGCAAGGAGATTGCAGTATTTGCATTTTCCAGTTTTGCTGGTTTCTCCTTGGGGGTTTTTACTTTTTTATTTTTTGCATATTAAAAAAGTGATTACTTATTCTTGTTTTTTTAATCATTGTCCAGGGTCCACGAATGGTTCGTGATGTTTTCCGCCTTGCCAAGGAGAATGCACCTGCCATCATCTTTATTGATGAGGTGGATGCTATTGCTACTGCAAGGTTTGATGCTCAAACTGGAGCTGATAGAGAAGTTCAGCGGATCCTCATGGAGCTCCTCAATCAGGTAGGACTCGATTTTTTGATCTTAAAGAATTAGGACTTAAGATTAACTAAAACTGTAAATTAACTTGAACTTGGCCTTCCGTGCAATGCATCAATTTGGGGTTAGAGAGAACATTTCTGTAAATGACAAACAGCTAGTTTAACACTGCGATTCGTTCCTTTGTATCTTGCAAATCTTTTAATTGGAGTTGGGATTAATTCTATTGCAGATGGATGGGTTTGACCAGACAGTAAATGTTAAGGTTATAATGGCTACTAATCGAGCAGACACCTTAGATCCTGCACTCTTGCGTCCTGGAAGGCTTGATAGGAAGATTGAATTTCCGTTGCCTGACAGGAGGCAGAAAAGGCTTGTTTTTCAGGTAAGTGTACATGCATGAAGAATCTTCCCAGGAATGGTTTATTATTGGTAAAATGCTTTTTGTAAGCTGTGGTGCTCTTCTTTATCCTCACCATCGTAACAATTTTAACCAGCAGTACGGACTTTGAGCAAGCTATTCTTAGTGATAAAAATGACAAATTTTATTATTGTCCTGCAGGTTTGCACTGCCAAAATGAACTTGAGTGACGAGGTAGACTTGGAAGATTATGTCTCTCGACCAGATAAAATCAGTGCTGCCGAGGTGAGGATATGAATTTTATTAAATCCTGTTGTTACTTTTATGTTCTAATCCCTCTTCTCTTATCTTAATTACTTTCTGAGTACTGATTTCTTGAGATATATTTTTCTATATCTACATGAAAATTCCAGTGTTGTTTCGTCTAACGTTCTTACTATAGCATCTTGTTTAGAAAAAATTATTGCATTAGACATACACATAATATACGGCGATGGTTCTGTTAAGAATCCTAGTATTAGAAACTGCAACATTGACAAATGGTTGGGTTTAGCTTTTGACGTTGATAATGAGGAACTGATAGTGGATCGCCAGAAATTTGTTCTGATTGATGCGACTGCATCTGTAGTGTTGTTACTGGTCTTAGATCATAATTGTTTTTATAAAGTGGATCGTATATTAACTGTTATTACTGGATTCGTTGGTACAGATTTCAGCTATATGTCAAGAAGCAGGAATGCATGCAGTGCGCAAGAACCGGTATGTCATACTCCCAAAGGACTTCGAGAAGGGTTACCAAATCAATGTGAAGAAGCCCGACACCGACTTTGAATTCTATAAATAATCAGTGCTGGAGGCTTACATATTCCATCTGCTCAAGTTGTCATGTTCAACTTAGTTATCTGTATCACGCAAGCAAGCCAGCCGCATCTTGAGATATGGTATTTTCGAACCAATTTGTCTTAAGCTAATGTGGTGATGTATGATGTTGAGCCATCAAATGGTTTTTATTTTTCTTTAATTCTTTTTTGGCAACTTTGTTCAGAGAAAATGTAACAATTATGCTGAAATTAATTTTCACTCTACTTTGGTTCACCATATTTTCTTCTTCTGCTGATTGGGCTGTAATGTGAATTTTCTTATGAAAAATGTAGGAGAATTGCTACCATCCCTAAATAAGCAATTTAATTAGGACTTTGCTCAGTCTCAAGTTGGTTTACAGTTAATTTGATTTCTTTGTGCTTAAGATTAGGGCTTTGGCACATTAACTATGACTAAATATAAATTGATTAGGCATAAGCTGTGTCATTTTATCTGTGATGATCTTTCAAACCCTTGAGCCAAAAATGTTGGATTTTGGTCCTAAATTCCCTTGAGATCAAAGGATTTATGTTTGTGGGCCTAAATATCATATACTACCGGAAAATTTTCTCCGGTAAAAGTTTCTATATGTTATATTATTAGGCTGTTAATTTGAGCGATTCTTATTTGGATATATGATCAGCTGCCTTCGTTTTTGGCATCTCGTCACAATCTTTGGATTTCACCTTACACACGAAATTCTATTTGGTTTCGAGAGCATTCTACCAGTTTTTACCAACTTTCACTTTCAACCTAATTCACCATCTACGTGCTCTTTACTCTAGTCATTTCGATTAGATCAATCCAGCTTAACCACTTATTTACAGTTTTATTTTTTATTTAATAAGGTTTAAAGTTGGCACATTCTTCTACTGCTAGGAGCACTAGGAAGGAGGAGGCAGGACGTCAAACAGGTTCAAAGTAACCTGTCTTTTCTTTCACTCCTTGGGGATCATGAGGACCCCTCTAAGCCTATCTGTTTGTTCAATAAAGATCAGAAAACCAAACCAGAAATAAAGTAGTGAGTAGCTGTAACACTCATTTAGGTTTTGCATAAAAAGCCAAGGGTCTATGCAATTGCAATTTGCAAGTCCTTCCATTTTATTCATCAAGGAGAAATCAAACTACCGCCATCTTTCAATACAAAATTTAAAAAAAAAAAAAAAAAAAGATTTCTTGATACAATTGATATTAAATTCCACTGCATTTGTTCTAGTCGATATGATTATCTTCACATCTACTAAGAGCCGGTTAATTAATTGCTTATTACTTGTATAATCCTTAATTCCATGCTAGCGGTAGGAATACTCTCCTTGTAATATAAACAAAGAGAAAAGGTCGTACCTAATTTATGGATCATGCCCTTGATTAGTATTTAGTATCAAGATGCTGTAAAGTGCAAAGAAAGAGTTTGATTAAGTAGTCCCCTCCAATCCATGTGCCCCCACTCGAATCGAATCGAATGTATCTAACAAAATTTTGACACAATTTTAAACACAAATATTAAACCATTAGATTAATCTATTTTTAATGGTTGAGATCTCATCTAATTTGTAGATTAAATTGTTCTATTTAAGTAATTATGAATTAAGAAGATTAAATTCAAAGTAGATTTTATTTATTTTTTTCTTCTCTCTCACATCTCATTAATTGAATTTAATTAATTCTTCCCTTACCTGTTTCACAATTGTACTCCCTCCAATCCTACCTTCATTCTCTATGTTTCTTTATGTTTTTTTTTCTTCATCTCCTTTTTTTTGTCCATCTTTCTTCTCCATACATCTCTCTTTTCTTTCTTCTTATTTTTTTTTATCGTTTTAGGCCTCCATTTTATTTCATACATTCATTATTATATAAAAATAAAATGTGATTGAATATCAGGGCGATTCTTTGAACTTTTAAGTTGTATTATAGCAACTAGCCATCATTCTATAGATATTTTTTTTCACAATAATAATCGACAATCAATTGGATGTTAGTTAAATAATTATACATTAAGGAAAAAAAATTATAAAGCATGGAGAGGAAAGAATTTCGCTGGCAGAACGCAAGGAGAGAAATTAGCTAGGAAAATATATACAAAATTAATATTTGATCAACTGAATATAAATATTTTAACTTCTAGGTCATTAGAATTTAATTTTCTCGAATTCTGATAATTTTTTCTGGCCAAATATTAACAGTAAAATGGAAGAAATTTGAGTTTTGAAACAAAAGATAGATTAAAGGATGGTGCTCAGTGGACAAAAAATGGAAGATTGATGGAGTAATTAAAAGGGAGAATATAATTGCAATTAATAATTATTGAGAGAGAATAATAGTTATATAAGGATAAATCATAATTGGAAAGATTATGTTTTATTTTCCAATATATATTATTAAAAAGAAACAGAACAAATTATTTTTAGGTCATTAGATCTCAACCATTCAAATTGAACTAATCCATTGGTACAAAATTTGTGTCAAATTTTATGTCTAAAATGTAATATCACCGATCCACTCCCTATATATATATATATTGGTAATCAAATCTCTTCAATGTTAACCCTAAATTTTAAAAGTTGGGTGCTTAGAAGGTTGCATATTCTAAATAAAATGTTTGGGGCCACATGTTGGGATGGGGCACAACTCACTCAATAGCAACTTAGCAAGTAAGGTCTCACTCTCAGTCATGGCTCATGACTCATGGCCCTCCTGGGTTTTTTTTTTCCATTGATTGCATGCTTCAACTCTCTTTCCTCCCATCTCATCCACACATCCCATGCAGCATTATAAATAAACTCATCAAAGTTTTTTTTTTTTTTAAAAAAAAGGGGTCAAATTTGAGTCAATGTGATTTACAAGTCATTTTCCAAGTAGAAAAGCTACAAAATCTTTTACATTAATGGTACATGATTATCTGTTAGATCATCATCACTACATTCACTTAGGTTTTGGAGAATAATTAAGACTAAAATGTGCTCTTGTCTATTCTATTGTGCTTTTGTAAATATAATACACCATTGAATATTCCATGAAAACCCAACTTGCAGAAAACATCATGAATACAAAATGCAGCACATATAAGAAATATTAATGTAGCTTTCCAATCTGCAATATTAGATTCCTGGAGATGCCCAAACCTGAAAGTCATGCTGTGTTCTCTCTTTAATGAAGTAGTTAATTAATTGTCAATATTTTGGGATATATATATATATAGAGAGAGAGAGAGATCTAGAAAATTCTTCTTCCACAGCCAACCCACCATTGACATGGATGTTTAATTATGAAACTTTTGAAGATATTTAGCTGCTACTAAAGCATCATATATAATTATACATGATGACAAACATAGGTTAACACTTCTCCTTCATGAATTTCTTATTTGAGATTGTTTAGTTTGCTGTTAACACTTCTCATTCATGGATTTCTTATTTGAGATTGTTTAGTTTGCTTCAAGAATTTGACGGACCAGAAGTAGTGAAAAGGAACAGGGACCAAAAAAATTGAAGGGAAATATACATAAATAAATAAATAACATATTAATAAAATAGGTTAGTATAAAATTATTGGTCTAACATAATAATAAATTGGACTGTAGATAAAATTATTGAACTAATATATAAGTAAAAAAGGGCTACATAAAATTATTGGGATGAATTAGCTCAGCAAAACACAAGGGAGTAAGTTTGGATAATAAGGGTTATAGCCCTCCCAACCCAAACCCGGTTTCAGGTCTTAAATAAAAAATTATAACTCTTGGTTTAGTGCTCCTCGAGTTCTATTTCGAACAATAATTTATTTCTTAATTAATTATATTGGATTAAAGAGAAGTCTCTTTATTTTGTGGGTTCTTTTCCTTGTAAAATTTCACCATTAACTTGTGTTCATCATCGATGATTGAAAATAGAAGTGAACTGATTTTGACAGTGAAAATAGATGTTGACTTAGTTAAAGCTAATTATCTTAATAAAATAATATTTAATAAAAAAATTAATTTTAACTTATATTTTTCACATTTGAGATGAACTGTGACTCAGTTCAAAAGTGGCATGGGGTGTTATGATGATGATGGTGCAGAAGATGTAATCATCTAATAATGGTAGGTTGAGGTAGTTGGCATTGAAATAAAAAAGATGGTGAGAGTAGTTGGGTATCAACTCCTTCATAGAGATCCATTGTATATACAGCTCATAACAATATCATTGATGAGGATCCTGTCTCATTAGCTTCACCGTTTGGTCATTTCTTATCTTGTTAATTACTCATCCACATCATTCATTCAAATTAAACACGAAGATCGGTCAGATTTAGGTATCGATTTTGTGAATAATGCATTTGATGGTATCGTTTCTTTCTATTGTTTAAAAATGATATCGACACAAAACTTGTACCTTGGTAGGCAATGTGTACATAGATTGAAGTTCTCACAGGGCCATTGACGGTGATGAGGAAAAGAAGGGCTCCTTCTCCCTTCTGGCAGTGGCAAATTGGCAATGCAGGTTTAGGCCTACAAAGATGCGAATTTTGAAAAATTCAAACTTGAAATGAAACAACAACGACTTTATCGGTGGCAACAATTACAAGAAGCCATATTGATGCCCTGAGGCTGAGGGACACCTAAATGATTGAAGACCAACCCAGGGTCCCCAACTTACTGTGCCATAGCTTCTATGCTATGGATGAAATGTGATTTGGGTCTGATTAAGTTTTGAGTTATAAGTTCGATTATGATGATTCGATTAATTTTTGAGTTTGATTATGTTTGGATTGAAAATAATGATCATTTTAGATATTAAAATTTGTGACCTTCTTTGATTATCTTCTCTCATCTGAATCAAACAGAAAATCAATTATATATTAATCGACAATACTTCTTAACAACTTTAATTTATGGACAATTAAATCATAGGTTTAAGTTTATACAAAAATTTGCATATAGAAAAATTAAACTCATAGGTCATTTGACTACAATTTAAAATAGATTATTTTATATAAATTACAACTAATGTCATTCAATTGTAAATTAGTCCACGTCAATAACCATACTTCTTATAGTTCGGTAGCTCACACAAAACCAAAAATATGTCTGCAATTAAAATAGAAAACTTTTTAATCTTTTGAGTCGACTCAAATATTTACTTTCAAACAGTTAGATAATTTTATCTATTTATTAAAATGGGTGAATGTGGAAGATGTATTCATCTTCTGATTTTTTTTTTTTTATTACGAACGTATAAAATAGTTATCAAGCACAAATTTTTTAATTAAAAAATAGTGAATAAAGGTTTTGTTTAGTATACTGTATTGTATTGATTATTTTAGTCGGATAGACTAATTTATTCACCAAATAGATTGATTATTTAATCAAGTGTTTGACACTCAACCAGATTAAAAAACCGATTATATTATAGTAGGTGATATTAAACGTTTATATCATAAATATTAATTATGTATATTATTATGTATATTATTTATTATTTATTTAATTAATTATTGATATATTATTATTTCTATTTATTAAATTATAATTAATTATAATTTTATTATTATTATAAATATATATTACTATATTTTTCAAGATTATTAGTTATCCGATATTTAATACGGATAATTTCGAGAGTATTATTTTAGCGTGTCTGGATCTTATAAAGAGATTGAACTGTATTAACTCATACGGTAACTAATTAATACGACTGATACCAAATACTGATTATATTATCCTATCCAGTTTCTTATACGGCAATACCAAATATAGTCTAAGAGTATATTATAACAATTTTCAAACAAATGCAGGAGAAATTTTCATTTTGATTTACAATTGTGATTGGTTGTAATTTTAAAAATACAGATGAAAAATGGAGGGCAAATGCATAAATGTTAGTCTTGATGTTCTTTTGTAGGGTAGTAATTTATGCACAAAACAATGACTCAAAGTCTGAAACCCAGGAGGAATTTAATTGCCGAGGGAAGCATCCAAACGTCAACAGAGACAAATTAATTAAACAATTAATTTAAAAACGAGCTTAGTCTCGCAACACTAAGAGTTAAGACTATTTAAATACTTAAATAAAGTAATTATAAGATATTGTGGTGTATGCATTGATGAAAATATCGACACTATCGGCAATATATCGATTTTTTTGGCCGCCGACACATAGGGGGGGAGAGAAAAATTGAGCGAAATATCATATTTTTCTTTGTTTTGAGCCCATAAATCTCCTTATTTCATTAAAACGATCGAGATAAGGCCAAATTACATGAAAATCGGACGTAAAACTATCGATTTCTAGTTGGGTCATAGAGGGCGTTACGGGCGCGTGGCGGCACGTGTGGCGTCCGTCCAACATGAAATATTTAGTTTAATGGTACAACTTTAAAGTTAATTGGATACCATATGGGTACATTTCTGAAAATATAATATAATATATTTTTATATTTAAATTAGTATTTGATATAAAAAAAAATTGGGAATATAAATATAAGGTTAATTTAAATATTAATGAATTTTTGAAGTAAATTATATTGAATGGAATGATTTGTAGAGTAGAAATAGTTAATTTGAAGCAAATTATGTTGAATTAAAACAAATTATGTTGAATTCAATTCAAGTAAATTATGTTGAATTGAAGAAACTTATTTGAATGGTTAATTTGAATATTAATGGATTTTAGAAAAATATAAGATCAACATACGATTAATAAGAATTCGTTTTACGTCCAATTTTCACTAACTATAGTCTAATTTTATAAATTATTATGTAAATACAAATTCTCTGATTTTCTAAATTATTATGTAAATGTAAATTGCATTATCATGCTTATTTTTATGTTTTAACTATATTAAGATTCAATTATAGTAATTCACTTCAATTTATATTCATATTTAAAATTTTATATTATTAGTAGAACCCTATTATATCATATTATTCATTATATATTTATTATATCAAAATCATTTTATAGTTTTTATTAGTTATATATAACTATCATTGGGTACTTAAGTTTTTCCCAAAATTTCATTACAAATTTTTCAACTTTTAGATCGAATTTTCATCATTTTTATTGACTGTAAACGATATTAATATTAATATTTGGGATAAAATATCTATAAATTTAATTAATAATATATGTATTGATATCGAAATATTTTCGGGGTGTTTGTAGCCAAAAGAAAACTGCAAATACTTTTCAGATGCGCTCCGTTCTCTCTTTGAGTAGAGTGAAGCTCACAGCTCATGCTCATAAACAAAGGCAGTGCAGTCCTCTTCATCTTCCTTTTTCCTCCAAATATTTATTCGTTTTTTCTTTTTGCTTTTCAACTTTTGTAATTCAAACTAAAAAATTTCCATTTTCATCACCAAAAAACCCAACTTTCTCCTTCTCATTTGTCTGGTAAGAAAATTGAGCTACTTTTCCTGCCTGCTTCTCCCAATTCATTTATCAAAAATTGAACCCGTGTTTAAATTCCCACCAACTTCTTGAAAGTCTCAGACTTGTTGCTCTTCTTTGCACCTACATTTCTTCTGAGTGTTAAGTTGCTCCCTCATAAGAAGGAATTTCTAATGCCGGGATCTGAAGCTTTTCGCCTCAAGGAAGGAGCTTTACTCAGCTCTTACTGCATTCTTGTCTGCAAACTGCAGGTTATCATCTTCACCTTTTTCTTTTTTGATTGCGTACAGATCTGACTTCTAATTGCTGCCATTGAAGGAGTGTTTTGGGTTTTTAATCTTTCGATAGCATTTTGAAGTTGGATTTTTTTTTCCTTCTCTACTTGCATGCCGCCATAATGCTAGTTCTTCTATTTAATTTCTACCCAACTCATAAATTCTTTTTCAGTTTCATTCATTATTAGCAGAATTGTTTTGTTGAATTGAATTTGGTCAATGTGCTTACTTTAGACTAAATCCACTTTCTTGTAAATGGTATATTAGGTTTAATTTGGTCAAATTCGTTTCTTATTTCCCCTGTTGGTTGTTAAACAACTCTGAGATCTGATTCTGAGCTATCAAATTATACATAGTTCTGCTCATTTTATCCGGTTCTGTAAGAAGTTAGCTTTTACAATGTAACTGTCTATATATATTATTGGAATGAAGGAAATGGTAATTTGAAACCAACAACAAATTGTTCCCAATTTTGACTTCATATAATACATATATTTTTCTAGTGAATTTAAATTGTCCATGTAGCATTAACGCAATAGTGAGTTGAATTACATTTTCTATTTGATTTTTCATTTTTCTGTTGTTTCTTGTCCTCTTCTGTTATTAACTTATTATGCATGCAAAATGTTTGTTAATTTGCGTTCTTGATACATGTATTCCTTACATTACTTGCCACTTACTCATGACTTGTGTTCTTCATACTGAACCAGGAGACTGTGAGCCCTTCAGAGATTACATTTTGATTTCTCTAGTCACTTTCTAGACTTTCGTTCCAAACAACTCCCCATGAAGTCCTGTGACCTTTCAGTTGTTCTTTTCCTTTTTGTCACAGTCATTCTTTTTCCTCTGGTTTTCTCTGACCTGAATTCTGATAAGCAAGCCCTTCTTGATTTTGCTGCTTCTGTTCCTCATCGCCGTAACCTTAGTTGGAACCCTGCTACCCCAGTCTGCACATCCTGGGTTGGCATTGTTTGCAATGCAAATGGCACCCGGGTGATTTCCCTCCGACTTCCTGGAGTTGGACTTGTGGGATCGGTTCCATCAAACACAATTGGTAAGCTAGATGCCCTCCAGATTCTTAGCCTTCGGTCCAATCTCCTCCAGGGAAACCTTCCTTCCGATATCACCTCCCTTCCTGCACTCCAATATCTATACCTCCAACGTAACAACTTCTCTGGTGATATTCCAGCCTCCTTTTCACTTCAGCTCAATGTGTTGGATCTTGCATTTAATTCCTTCACGGGTAACATTCCGCAAATGTTACATAATTTGACACAACTCACAGGATTAAACCTTGAGAACAACACCCTTTCTGGACCCATACCTGATCTCAACCAAACTAAACTGAAGCGCCTAAACTTAAGTTACAACCATCTTAATGGCTCTATCCCATCATCCCTTCAAAGATTTCCCAATTCATCATTCAGTGGAAACTCACTTTTATGTGGAGCACCTCTTAAACCTTGCTTCATTGTCCTTCCTCCACCACCTCCTACTTCACCAGTAGCTCCTCAGAAACAAAGCTCCAAGAAAAAGCTGAAATTGGGAGTTATCATTGCTATCGCAGCTGGAGGGTCAATTCTTCTGTTGCTTTTGGGCCTAGTTATAGTTATCTGGTGTTTAAAGAAAAAAGATAATGGAGGAACTAGTGTATTGAAAGGTAAGGCTTCTAGTGGCGGAAGGAGTGAGAAGCCTAAGGAGGAGTTTGGGAGTGGTGTGCAAGAACCTGAGAAGAACAAACTAGTTTTCTTTGAGGGTTGCTCTTACAATTTTGATCTTGATGATTTGTTGAGGGCTTCAGCTGAAGTTTTGGGAAAGGGGAGTTATGGTACTGCATACAAGGCTGTCTTAGAGGAGGCAACAACTGTGGTAGTCAAAAGGTTGAAGGAAGTGGTTGTCGGGAAGAAGGATTTTGAGCAGCAAATGGAGATTGTGGGAAGAGTTGGACAACACGCAAATGTTGTTCCACTCCGTGCTTATTATTACTCTAAGGACGAGAAGCTTCTAGTTTATGACTACATCTCAAATGGGAGCTTATCTGCTCTTTTGCATGGTATGTCACTGCTCTTTGTCCTTCATTTTTATCTCTTCATGGGTTGGGGATTCTGCGTTGAGCCATAAATTGACGTCAATTTCCCAAATGTCGGTCTAAATTTATGTTTAGCTTTAAAAAATTACTTGCAGAAACGAAGTTACATTGAGTATGGGGGAATGATTATTCAAGGAGTTTATCCATAATATGTGTTTTTTCCTCTGGGTGTTTACACACTCATGAGAATACAAACACTTTGCCTTAGTATCTATAAGTGAGAACTTCGTGTGTCTGTTTCAGGTTATTACCATAATGAGTGTCTTAATTTGTGTAGAATGCTTCTAAAAGAACTTAAATTTTTAAAGAAAACAGTTGTTTCACACTTGGAAGTATATCAGTTCGCACATCATTTAGTAGTTTATTTGATTATGGTGTTCTTATTTTGGGATTTTAGAGTTATAATTACAAGCTCTGCATCTTGTATGTATTTATAAACTATTCAACAAATAAGTGAGCCTTGTTTAAACCTCCATATGCATAATAATTCTCGAAGCCTTAACCCATATTATAGGAGACAATGTCATATGCCAATCTTCAATCAAAGCGGTACTGATACTGAAAGTTTTTTTTTAATACCATTTACAAAGAATGCATATTAGTTTTGAGATTAAGACATGTCGAACCTCCCAAAATCAAACTCTTTTTCAGTTAACTGGGCTAGAAAAAGAAGGCATTGTCTAGTCTTTTGAACCACACTCAATATTTATTAATTTGATGGCAGGAAACCGAGGAGGAGGAAGAACTGCATTAGACTGGGACACAAGGATAAAGATTTCACTTGGAACAGCAAGAGGAATCGCCCACATCCATTCTATGGGCGGTCCAAAATTCACTCATGGAAATATAAAGGCCACTAATGTTCTTCTCAGCCAAGACCTTGATGGTTGCATCTCTGATGTTGGCCTTACTCCGCTCATGAATGTTCCTGCCACTTCTCGGAGTGCAGGTTATCGTGCTCCAGAAGTCATTGAAACCCGAAAGCACTCTCATAAATCAGATGTGTACAGCTTTGGAGTCGTCCTCCTTGAGATGCTGACTGGAAAAGCTCCCCTCCAGTCACCAGGGCGTGACGATATGGTTGATCTCCCTCGGTGGGTCCAGTCTGTTGTCAGAGAGGAATGGACCGCTGAGGTATTTGATGTTGAGCTTATGAGGTACCAAAACATTGAAGAAGAAATGGTGCAAATGTTGCAAATTGCAATGGCATGTGTGGCAAAGGTGCCAGACATGAGACCTAGTATGGAAGAAGTTGTGAGAATGATTGAAGAAATCCGGCAATCCGACTCAGAAAACCGGCCATCTTCTGATGAGAATAAATCAAAGGACTCAAATGTGCGCACTCCTTGACCACAAAAAGCCTTGTTTCCTTTTTTCAGGTTCTATAAAATTCATAATATATATGGTTCATATATATTCTGATTAGGGAAGCATAATAGAACATTTCCTTTGTGTACATGCCTTTCCCAAAGAATTATTCAATTACATGCATGTCTTTTGTACTTTTTAGAGTGGGAATCAAATCCAACTGTGCAATTTTTCCCTAAGTAGTTAGGTGAGGTTTTGTCCGGCTTTCTTCTCTTGATTTGCTGTAATTTTTATTTTAACATAATGATATATCTTCATTAATTCAAGAGGTGAATTTCTCCAACTTTTGTTTTAGGACTGTTTTTGCCAAATTTCCCCCAAGATTGTACTCCCTATTCAATTTCCTCTCAAACTTACTCCATTGTCAATTTTCTCCCATAATTTTAATTTCAGTCAATTTCATCATGAGCTATAACTTTCAAACAGTACACTTTTTGCTAGTGAAAAATTACTAGCAATAATGGTTAAAAAGTCTACCATTTAGTGATTAATGTGAATCATGTGAACGATAAATGGGATGAAGTGTTAGTAAATATACTGATAAGAAAGAAATTAGCTATTAGCAATAGGTGCTGGGAAAATTAGCTGAAATTCATTGGGAAATTTGAGAAAATTAGCTGAAAATAGCCACAAAAGTTGGCTAAAATATATGGAGTAACACCTCATGATGGTCTTGTGGTCTTGTATTACACAGTTACAGTATGTGACAGACATGCATCTCTCTATTTATAGAATAGACCCTTCAAAATAGGAGACTATATAAATCATATTGGAAAATGGAAAGGAAGGGATGGCATTTGAAGCCCTGCCTGGTCATACCATTCCCATTTCCACCTTCCTAATTTCTCTTTCCTTTCTTATACCCCAACTTCCATGTACTGTATATAGATTGTGGCCCTCATCCATCTTCCTCTCACCATGAACATGAAGACGAATACCACTTAACCATTTCCGAACCTCTCTCTTCACCATCACCCTCGTCGCCCTGCTGTCCCTCTTCCGTGATCAGCCAGGCCAGGAGGTGTAGCTAGCAACATATATATATATATATATATATATAGCTGTCTAACAAATGGGTGATCCTTCGTTGCCTCCACCTCCTGGCCACAACCAATCCAAGGCCAGCGGTGCCCGCCACGTGGCCTTCTCTGAAACCTCATCATATACAGCCACCAGCAAGCTCCGCGGCGATCAATCCCTCGGCATGGTCCCTGATCTTGACGATGAGCGCCCCCAGCGTTTGAAGCCCGGCTGCTACGCTTGCTGTGCCTGGTGTTGCCTATGCTTCTTTGCATTTGTGCTTCTGGCTCTCATTGTAGGTTTCATTTTTGTTGCCATTTTCCACTCTTACTTGCCTCAAATCCACATCCGAGGATTCGACACCACCCTCCTCAACTTCACCAACGCCAACAAAGACATCGCCTTGAAAGGGAAAGTTGACTTCTTGGTGGAGTTTTTCAACAAGAATGACAAAACCGTGCTCAAATACGGTCCCCTTAAGATCAGTGCTTCCTCGGCGCATGTCTCCCTCGGGAAGACAGAGATTGCCGCCTTCCAACAGAGCCACAAGAACACCAAGTCAGTCAATGGCACCATTCGGGTTAAACAAAGCGGCATTGAGAAAGACGACGCCGACAACCTCAAACTCAGCATGAAAAATAGTGACGTGGTTCTCAATTTGGCCATGACCGGGAGTGTTAGTTTCCCCATTGCAGGGATTTGGTTCAGGAACATTCCAATTATATCCAACTGTGACGCCAAGCAAAAGGAAGTTGATTTTGGGAACAAGGCTAAATGCGATTATAGGATTATCCCCATAAAATAAAGTCATCGATAACCTCCTTACATTCGGAAAATGCTCAAGATCCCAACTTTTTCTATTTTATATGATACCCAGAGAGAGCTTGGACAAAAAATTGGGATTTATAGCGTATTTTTTACGTTGTTCGAGACAAAATCGATTCAATGGGCTGCACGACAATAGCTGCCAATAGTGTTGAATGAGGGAATATGGTTTGATCCATCTTATGATGTCCATTGTTTGCATGTTATAACACTTGATTGTTATGTTCAACGTTCCACTTCTTTCATTTTCATTATTGAAACAAAAAATGTCTTCATTTTCTGGATTTTTCGGTTTAGAAAACAGAGAAGTAGAGCTATTCCCCGTTATTGGGTAACTAGTTAGAAACGAGCCTAGCTTCGAAAGCACCTATATATATATATATATATATTGCCTTCATTAACACTAATTTGAATTATTTATGCAAGATAGTGAAAATGCATCACTGAATATTTTTTTATGAATAATACATGGATCTTACACCGGTGGTACCTCCTCGTATTATCTTTTTAATTTATCCAATTGTATTTGTACTTATATCATAATCGCAACTGTTCACCCTAAATCATCACGTCAAAATCATCTCTATAAAAAATTAATAAAATTAGAAGGTGTTTAGTCATTCATATATATATATATATCAACTAAATGGACAATTCACTATGATGATCTTAATTCTTATTAAAATCGTTGATTTATTATATATATATATATATGAATAACTATATGACCTCCAATCTTGTTGATTTTTTACGTATATGATCTTACATGATGATTTATATAATGAAGGATTCCGATACAAAAATAATTCAATAAATTGAAATGTTAATATGACGAGATACTATTATGATGAATATAAGTTTTTTTTTTATTAAGGAATTAATTTTCCATTTAACCCCTTTTTTTCTGGTCAAAACAGTTCGACGTATTCATACTATTATAATGTGCGATTTGGTTTTAGGGGAAAATCATGAATTGTAAATCCTATAAAAAATCGTACTTCGAGTTCTTTATAGTTGTGCAACGAACATGAGATTGTTCCTTTTTTTTTTTATTTTATAAAAAAAGATGTTTTATTTCACATCATGAAAAAGATACAAGAATAGAGACATAATCTCTTACAATTCCCAATTATAAATAATCGGAAAAATAGTAAAATTTTTAAAAGATAATATGAGCTTATTCATTAGGAGGAAATTTGGCCAATTATCTTAGTCTACAAGTAAAATCGACAAAAGTAAAAGTTCATAAGATAAAGGTTTTTTATTTCAAATGCACCCTATTCTTATTATTGGTGTTAAGTTCACTCTATTCTTATCGAGTTGGTTGAAATCAGTCTATTCCCATTAACACAGTCAAATGTGCGTCAAAAAACTGACGTGGCACCTATTTCACTTAAACAATCCTGACAAAGAAAGGACACAATAGGTAACTTCATACTCAAACTCCTTCTCCCTCATGTCCATGTGAGAAAGAGAATTCAAAATTAAGAAAAACAGAGTCTGTGACGAGAGAAGAAGAACAGCAAGAATGCAGAACTTCTTCAACAATTTTAATCTGTGGATGGCTTCGCGGAGCTTCTTTGTATGGAAATTTTGTTTGCTGAATTTCTTCTCCAGTCCTCTCTGAAACTTTACATTATATTTTTCTATCTTGTTTCTTCTTCTGCGCCGTATTTCTTCCTCTGCCTTTCTCATGAAAATTCTGCAGCATCTCTTCTCTCTCAGCCTCGTATTTGAGGCAACTTGATAATCAGGAACCACACAAGGTGGCCTTGATTCAAGGATGATGTGGGAGTCATGTTCGAGCATGAGTCTTTCTCCCTCTTTCCTCCTACTTTTTTTTTTAATTTTATTTTTTTCATTAGAAAAAAATAAGAGCTTAAATTCCTTTACGATTATATTTCAGTAGTGGTGATCCATATTAAGTTAATTTAATTTGATTTAAAAGAAAAAGAGAAGAAAATACGGTTCAACAGCTCTCGTTATATATCCTAGCATGAGTGGAGGGCAGTTGCGTCATGTTTAGTCACTAAGAATGCAACAACCTTCCTTTCCCAGATTTCTCAGTCTCCATAGCCACTCCTTGCCCAAAAAGCAATCTCTTTTTCATGGAACCATGCAATGACCACGCAGCATTTCCAAGCCAAGAAACACAACCAACAGCCTTATGAGCCTTTAGAAGCAAAACCCATGTAAATTGCTTCGCATTCTTGCCTCTATCCTTATCAACTGGCTTAAAGACTTCATCAAGACCATTTATCTCCAGCACAGAGTAATTGGGGTTTTCCATTGTCACCGCCACTGGCTTGCCTTTACTTGTATTGCCATTTGCCCACCAATTAGAAAAATTTAAACTTGGACCCTTTTTTGCTATAATTTGAACTAGACAAACAAATTTTCAAAGTCAAGTAACACAATCTAGGAAGGAAATCAATAAAACCAAAAAATGTACGGACACCAGATCCCAACATTGAAATTCTCAGAAGCCCATTTGAAGTCTAAGCTTATAACAAAGCCAGGAATTAACACGAATGAAACTTTTGTAGGAAAACTTCAAACCCAGAAGCCAAAATGAGAAAACTCACAAACCCATTTGAGATATGAGCATATAAGACAGAGGCAGGGCTAAAAAATAAAATAAAAATTAGTAGGATAACTTCAAACCCAGAAGCTAAAAATGAAAAAACTCACAAACCCATTTAAGGATTCAACAGTGCAACAACCTGAAAGAAGCAGTTCAAGCCTCAACATTTCAAATCAAATGCAGCAATTTTAGAAAGGCAGAGAGAGAGAGTGTGTAAGAGAAGTAAGTCTGCGTACAGGGAAATGTATCTCTGTCAGCACTTTCTCAACGCTTTTTATCATCTGATTACTTTACTCCATTAAGAGAGCTGTTGAACCGTATTTTCTTCTCATTACACAATGAAAAGAAATGCTCCACAAAATTCTATGATTAGCATGAGTGGAGGGCAGTTGTGTCATGTTTAGTCATCCATACAAAGAAGCTCCGCGAAGCCATCCACAGATTAAAATTGTTGAAGAAGTTCTTGTGCATTCTTGCTGTTCTTCTCTGGTCTCAGACTTTGTTTTTTTTAGTTTATGTTTGAATTCTCTTTTCCAGATGGACATGAGAGAGAAGAAGAAGTTTTAACATGAAGTTACCATTGTGTCCTTTCTTTTTTATCATTGTTTAAATCAAATAGGTGTCACGGTAGTTTTTTGACGACCATTTGACTGTATTAACACAAATAGATCGATTAGCACTAACTCAGTGAGAATGTGGTGAACTTAACATCAATAATGAGAATAGGATGTAAAGTGAAATTTTCATCTGCGAATATGGTGCATTTGAAGTAAAAAGCTTGAGATAAATTGGCAAGCGGATATCAATTTAAAGGAGATTAACAAATGACCTAAAGGGCCGTTTGGATGTTTGAAATATAAAAGGAAAGAAATAAAAAAAAGATCTATTTCCTTTCATATTTCAACATAGAAAAGATTTCAAAGTTTAAGCATTTCGTTTTTTTTATTGTGTTTGACATATCATGTAATGAAACAAGTAATTATTTTTTACAAAAGCACCTTTTTTTTTCAATCCATCACCTAATTATAAAAACTAATAAATAAAATCAAACATTCAATATAAACTTAAAATCATATTCTCCAATATCAAAACACATATTATTCAAATTTAATAAAATTCACGAATCCAACAAAAAATTATAATCAAAATATATCTAACAAATAAAAAGCCCTAATTTATTCAAAAAACAATAATCGAAATTGCCTTTAACGTACTCATCCATAACATCCAACCAAAACTTATCCATCCCATCCAACACAAAACTCAATCCATCACTAATTACTTCAATCATCCATTATATATATATGTATATATTGATAACGGAACTTATTCTTAAAAAGAATACCATGTGAACACATGGCTGATTTGTGCAATTTGTTTTTTGGGTGAAAAGATTTATGCAATTTTGATAAAACACAACCGAACTCTAAAAATAAAAATTTTCAAGACGAAATCGAAATTTATCTCAACGTTCGGTTGGATTCGACCGTTTTACTCAAACGAAGAAAAAGGTCGGCCATGCCCCCCATGGAGTAAGGATGTTGTCATTAAGATCCGACGTGGATCCTACGCCAAGTTGGAATATAAACATAGAAAATTCTAAAAGTCTTTTTCTTTCTTATCTTTTTATTTTATATTTCGAAATTTTTACCTTCTTTTTTCAGCCCTTTCGATCTCTGATTCTGTCAAATACAATCACGTACGGTCCTGGTATTTGTTCTTCACATTCCATAATCTTTTTACTACTGTCATAATTGTTGTTTTTTATTCATTTTGTATACGATCGGATCGATATGTTTTTGTTATTGGGCGTCTAGGGTTTGATTTGGGAAATTTGGGTGTCGTTGGATTGGTTTTTGATAGAATGCTATAGTTGGGGTTTAACAGTTTTAGCTCAAGATCTTCTGTTGATTTGGGTCTCTGTCTCTCTCTATTTTGTTTTTCCTGGTTCCAGGTTGTGATTGTGTGTGGGTGTGATCATGGCATCTAAACGCATCTTGAAGGAGCTCAAGGATTTACAGAAAGACCCACCTACGTCTTGCAGCGCTGGTATTTGCTCCTATTCCCTTAACACAATCTTGTTCATGACTTTTATTTACTTTTGAATGTTTTCGATATTTCCTTTTATATATAAATCAGGTTGTTATAGTCTCTGTTTGCGTTAAGCTATGCTTGCATTTAGCTAGCTGTGCTCGTAACAGGAACACACTTAGAATATGTTAGGCTTGAAAAATCCGTGTTATAATTCGTGATTAGCTTGTTTATTAATAAATTTTATTGGAATAAATGACGTTTTTGGAAAATAATGTCAAATCAGTTCTATACAAAAACCCATATGCTCAAAGTATTAGGTTTTTCTTTATCTTGAAATTTTATATCTCCTTTGTATTGTTCCTAAAGCATAGCGTTTTTGTTTTTGTTTCAAAGTTAACGTTGAGAGAGAACTTTCTAAATGTCAATTACCCATGTCTTTGATCTTAATTGTTTATTCTTAATTTTAATATTAATCATTCCAACTTTGCCTAGCCTATTTAATGATCCTTGTATATAAGCGGGAGTACTTATCATCGTCAATTGGCTTGATACAGGTTGAACTCGATACTTTTTTTAGCTCGTTTGAGCTTGGCGGATAAAAAAAGCCAAGCCAAGCTAAACCAAATCTTGATGAATTTTAAAGTAGCCAAGCTTGGCCTCTATGACATTCTGCTTGGCTCGGATTGGCTTGCCTCCATTGTATGGGCTTGTTCGGCACTTTTAACCCCCTCGCACTCCTCCTCCTCCTCCCCCCTCCTCCCCCCTCCCTCCCTCCCTCTTATTACACCCTTTGCTTTATCAGTTATGAAATGAATATGGCAGAAAATTTGCCGGGGACCCAATTGGGAACAAATTCTCTCCTTCAAAGAGTTGGTCCCATGTCTAAACTCTAAATACCCCCTTAATGTTCTAATGATTTATGGTAGGATGTTTGTACTGTATCCAATATCTGTTTTGCATCTTTCACCTGTGCTGGCTCATGCATCTTAGCTTTCGTAGATACATACATAATTTGTTTAGCCCTTGACATATATTCTCTTTTGGTGTTCCCTTATATGGATTATAGGTCCTGTGGCTGAGGATATGTTCCATTGGCAAGCGACAATTATGGGACCGGCTGATAGCCCATATGCAGGTGGGGTTTTTCTAGTTTCAATTCATTTCCCTCCGGACTATCCATTCAAGCCTCCAAAGGTAAAAAGACAAAAACCCAGTTCTTATATCTATTCAAATGTTGCCCTATTCCTCCATAAATATAAAACTTGAAGCATGAGCTTTGTGTCATAGAACAGGTAAAAAGCAGACTGCTACAGTTGTGTTTGCGTAATTTTTTAAATATTAAGTGGTGGAAAGTATGAATTTTTTAATTAATTTTTATGTGCAGTGATTATTTTAAACTTCTCCCTTCAGTTTCTGTCAATTGTATCATCTACGGAACTGTAGATCTGAAAACCATCATAAGTCATAAATGCATTTTTGAGACTATTCATGTTTATTAGATTCCTTTTCCATTAACAACATGCAGTTGGCCATTGGATAGAGTCTAGTAAAGTCAATCAGGCGATCAATTGCATTCTGTTCATTGAAAGACAAACAAGAATGCTGATTGAAGTTTTTGGTTCCTCTCCATAAGTCATGTCCTTTTGTGTTAAAGTTATTTACAACGCAGTTCTTGTCTGTATTTGACATCTAGATTATTTTCATTCACATTTTGTATTCAGATTTTCATATTTTGGGGATATGTTTTTAAATCCAATTGAGTGAGTGATGTACGATATTTAGATCCAATTTTATTATCTTTAGAGATGCTAACTTAATAGCTTGTGCTTAATTACTTAATATTGTTTTTCTGTGATTGTTTCATTGTTTCTTGGGTTCATCTTTGGATGCATAGGAATATACAGGCTAACGTGAGTTACATTTCAGGTTGCATTTAGGACCAAGGTATTCCACCCAAACATTAATAGCAATGGAAGCATATGTCTTGATATTCTTAAAGAACAATGGAGCCCGGCACTGACCATTTCAAAGGTTTGTGTACCTATTTCCTTCTTGTTAGTTTTTCTCTTGTGTGTAACAGATGCCCAAGCTTCAGTCCTCAGGGTTAAGTGGATTTGACGATTTGTCCTAGTGCTCCATCCTAGATAATGACTCTTCACTCAATGTCCTTTTCTGTCCTGTGACTTGCCATTGCTGGTGTGCAACGTATGCATTCTGTGCCTTTCTATCCCATGATCCTACTTTCCTCTTCATGTCCTGTTGTTTCCCTCAGGATGGTAACGAGTGAGATAGAGTGCAAGCAGCTGGGTATGCCCAAAAGGGGCTGATATGTCCCATCAGGGAATGGGATAGAGTTAAAATACAGAGCAACATGATATACCCAAAATAGGAGGGGAGCAAGTAACGCGGTATCCAACATAGGAGGAGAAATATCGTTCATGGAATGGAGTTAAGTTTGCATCCTTCTAATTGTCTAACAAATGAACTTGTTTTTCAGGTGCTGTTGTCCATTTGCTCTCTGTTGACAGACCCTAACCCAGATGATCCACTTGTCCCTGAAATTGCGCATATGTACAAGACCGACAGGCCCAAGTATGAAGCGACTGCTCGCAGTTGGACACAGAAGTATGCAATGGGGTGAAAATTGGAGGAGATCATTTCGAGCATTTGGCAAAGGCTGCAAATGCAACAATTCCTCTATCTCCTTTAAGTAAACATTGGAAATATTGAAAATTTCTCTATTTTGTGAGACTTAAATTGATTATGGAACGAACTTGTTCTCATTCTGTGAATATTCATTTGGAGCATTGGAGATGGTGAAACAAAAAATCTGTAATGTATTGTTATGCTATTTGACTTAATGGTTGGTTTGTTGATCTGTTAGGTTTTAAATGATTGAAGAAATAATGCAAGGCCACACTTGCTTATTAGATTGTTCCACGCTGAAGTGGAACTTTTTCTGGCAAAATTGGGTCTCCTGTTTCTCTTTCACCCAACTTTTCGTGTCATTCATTTCATTTGTGTCGTCCTCCTTTGCACACAAGATGTTTTTGGTAATTGTGAAAGGAATCGGTGATGTTGAATTTTGTCGAATTATTTTGTTGTCTAGTAAAGTTTGTTCAAGTTATTTTGTCAAACTGCAATTGTTTTTTAAGTTTGGGGATCCCGGAATTGCAACTATGTTCAGCGTTGCAAACGTGTGTTATCGAAGGAACTTATCAACGTTGTCACTTTTATCACATCGGGAGTTGTTAGGAAATGATTTTAATATTTATTAATATGATTCCTCTTTGTTTTGTTTTTTATATGCAGTGGATTTTTTAAAATAGTATGTTTTTAGCAAATGTTTAAAATATCGCTAGGCGCTGTTAGGGCAATTGATAGGAGTCTAATGTTTACACGATTTAAAAAAAAAACTCAACAACTTAATAATATAATAAATATTATTAAATAATTTTAAAATAAAAATTAAATATTTTGACAAATGAATTGAGACGAGGGTGTTGAAAATATAAGTTTTTTTAATTAATTTTATTATATAATATTTTATATTTTTAAATTTTTTAATTAATACTTGTATTATTAATTAAAAATTTAATAAATAAAATAATGTATATGACTAAATATATATATAAGAATTTATATAACTAAATATATATAAGGATGTATATACAAATTCACTTAATTGCCTAACTATTATAAAGGGCGATTTTTCACTTTCGAGCGCAAAAACACTAGGCAGTTTTTGAAATAATAATAATAATTTTATTTTAATGTTAAATCTGATAAATTTATTTACACAAAATTAATATAATGTGCGTGAATCTTGACATTGCAACATGTAATTTATTTATACAAAAATAATAAATATGGTTATTTTTAATGAGCAATTTAATACTACCATAGGGTCAATTGGTCAAACATATTTTTGAGACAATCATATATGCTCGAGAACCATTAAGGACCTAATAATCCAAAGTCCTAAAATAATATACAGATAGTTCTCAATTTTTTACCTTCTCATCTCAGCACTCTCAATCTCTGATTCTGTCAAATCCAATCTTGTACGCTCCTGGTATTTGCTCTTCGCAGACCATTTTCTTTTTATTAATGTTATAATTGTTGGTTGTTTATACGGTCGGATCGGTAGGTGTTTGTTATTGGGTGTCTAGGGTTTTGATTTGGGAAATTTGGGTGTCGTTGGATTGGTTTTGGCTCACGATCTGGGGTTGATTTGGTTCTCTTTTTTTTTTTCCTTCTGGGTTTTCAGGTTGTGGCTGTGTGTGTGGGTGTTATCATGGCATCTAAACGCATCTTGAAGGAGCTCAAGGATTTACAGAAAGACCCACCTACTTCTTGCAGCGCAGGTATTTGCAAATTTTCCATGTAACACCATGACTCTTTTTCTCTCTTTTCTTTTTGTCGATATTTGAAATTGTGTACAGAATTGTATATGAAGGATTTGAACCCTTTTTCATCACGTTGTTATAGTCTGTGTTTGTATCAAGCTATCATTGCATTTGGCGAGCTGTGGTCGTAACAGCAACACGAGCCTGTTCGCCTATTTTAAGAAACAAGCCTCGATTGAGCTTAGGTATCTTAGGCTTGTAAAATTCGTGTTATAATTCATGAGTTTCTTGTTTATTAAGAAATTTATTGGAATAATTGACGTTTTAGTATTAGGTTTTTCGTTTTCTTGAAGCTTTATATCGGCCTTCTGCTGTTCCTAAAGTACAGCCCTTGTGTTTTTTGTTTTCAAAGTTTAGATTGAGAAAGAACTTTCTAAATGCCAATTACCCGTGTATGATTTTAATTTTTTCTTCTTATTTTTATTTTTCTTCAATATATAAGTGGGAGTCATTATTGTCAATTGGCTTGATACAGGTCGAGCTTGAAACTTTTTCAGCTCGTTTGAGCTTGGCTCATAAAAAAAGCCAAGTCAAATCTTGATAAATTTTGAAGGAGCCAAGCTTGACCTCTATGATATTCGGCTTGGCTTGGCTTGGCTTGCCTCCCTTGTATCGGCTTGTTTGGATCTTCTAAACCCCCTTATTATACACCCATTTTTTTTATCAATAATGAAATGAATATGGCAGAAAATTTTCCGACGATCCAATGGGGAACAAATTCTCTCCTCCGAAGAGTTGGTCCCATGTCTAAACTCTAAACACCCCCTTCCTTAATGTTTTAATGATTTATGGAAGGATATTTGTACTGTATCCACTATCCATTTTGCATATGTCTCATGTGCTGGAATCATGCATCTTAGCTTTCATAGATATATACATAATTTGATCACGGTTTAGCACTTGACATATATTCTCTTGTGGTGTTCTCTTACATGGATTATAGGTCCTGTGGCCGAGGATATGTTCCATTGGCAAGCGACAATTATGGGACCGGCTGATAGCCCATATGCAGGTGGTGTTTTTCTAGTTTCAATTCATTTCCCTCCCGACTATCCATTCAAGCCTCCAAAGGTAAAAAGACAAAAACCCAGTCCTTATATCTATACAAAGGTTGCCCTATTCCTCCATAAATATAAAACTTAATTTATGAGCTTTGTGAGTCACAGAACAGGTAAAAAGCATTCTGCTGCAGTTCTTGTGCTTGCACTGATTATTTTTTTTTTTTCATTTTAATTGTTGATAAGTATAAAGTTTTTTGTTATTAATGTTTATGAGCAGGTGATTATTTTTTAAATTTCTCCCTGCAGTTTCTATCAATTGAACTTCGTGTATGTCATCTATGGAACTGTAGATCTGAAAACCATCATAATGCATATTGGAGACGATTCATGTTTACTAGATTCCTTTTTCCTTAACATGTAGTTGGCCATTGCATGTTTGCGTAATGAATTCTTGGCTTGTAGAGTCTAGTAAAGTCGATCAGGCAATCAATTGCATTCTGTTCATTGAAAGAACAAACAAGAATTTAGGTTCCTCTCCATAATTCATGGCGTTTTGTGTACAACGTAGTTCTTGTCTGTATTTGAACTCTTTATTTTCATAAACAACTTGTATTCAGAAATTGATATTTTAGGGATATGTTTCTACATCCAATTGAATGAGTGATGGACAATATTTAGATCCAACTTTATTATCATTGGGAGGCTGATTAATTGCTTGTGCTTAATTACTTAATAGCTTTTGTTTTTCTGTGATTGTTTCATTGTTTCTTGGGTTCATCCTTGGATACTTGGGAGTATACAGGCTAACCTGAGTTACATTTCAGGTTGCATTTAGGACCAAGGTATTCCACCCAAACATTAATAGCAATGGAAGCATATGTCTTGATATTCTTAAAGAACAGTGGAGCCCGGCATTAACCATTTCAAAGGTTTGTGTAGCTATTTCCTTCTTGTTAGATTTTTTCTTGTGTTCAGGATTACAAGATGTCCAGCATCAGTCGTCTTACCAGGGTTAAAAGGATTTGTCCCACATCCTCATACTCAATGTCCTTTTCTGTCATGTGAGTTGCCATTGGTGGTGTACAATGTATGCATTATGTGCCTTTTTATCCCATGATCCCACTTTTCTCTCCTCGTCCTGTTGTTTCGCTCAGTATGAGAATGAGTGATATAAGAGAGCAAGCAACTGGGTATGCCTACAAGGAACTGATATGTCATCATTGAATGGGATGTGAAAATAGTTAACATATGGAGCAACGTGGTAATACCCAACATAAGAGGAGAAATATCGTTCATGGGATGGAGTTGAATTTGCATTTTTTTAATCTGATAAAAGGACTTTCTTTTATAAGTAGGTTGTAATGGTCCAACAAATCAACTTGTTTTTCAGGTGCTGTTGTCCATTTGCTCTTTGTTGACGGACCCCAACCCAGATGACCCACTTGTCCCAGAAATTGCTCATATGTACAAGACCGACCGGGCCAAGTATGAGTCAACTTCTCGCAGTTGGACACAGAAGTATGCAATGGGCTGAAAATTGAAGGAAATCATTTCCACCGTTTGGCAAAGGCTGCAAATGCAACAACTCCATCTCCTTTAAGTAAACATTGGAAATATTGAAAATTTCTCTATTTTGTGAGACTTAAAATTGATTATGGAACGAACTAGTTCTCATTCTGTGAATATTTTCATTTGAAGCCTTGGAGATGGTGAAACAAAAAACAGCTGTAATGTATTGCTAAGATATTAACTGAATGGTTTGTTTGTTGATCTGCCACTCTTAAATGATTGAAGAAATTATGCACTGAGGCTGCACTTGCTTAGATTGTTTCACCCTTTAGGCTCGAAAATAGGCCATTCTCTTCAGTTTGATGGAACTTTTTGTGACAAAATTAGGTTTCTTTCTGTTTCTCTCACCCAACTTTGTTTACTATTATTGTGAAAGGAGCGTTACATACATCGGTGAAGATGAATATCGGTGACATTGATTTTTTTTCAAATTGTTTTGTTGGCCGGTAAAGTTTGTTCTAGTTAGGGGTCGTGATCATGGGTTGCCATAGAGCCTATAACATGTGTATTTTATGCAAATGCGTCACACCAATGGACACTTCCTTCTTGTGGCAATGCAACGGTTGGCAGCGCATGATGTGCTCTGCTTTGAATTTTTGAGGTCTAAAACCACGTGGCCTTGTGGGTGCTTCTCCTTCCCCTATCCTAAAATTAGTGGATCACTTGTCAATTTGTTACTCCTTTGGATGACCAATTATGAAGCATCGCCTTTAATTTTTCTGCTAAATGTTGCCTCTTTGAAGCTAATCCCGCTTCTAAATATGCCCTAACATTTTCAACGCACGCTTTGTGTGGTGCTTATGATTGAAGAATTCACCAAATTGAAGAAATTATTAAGAATATGTGTCCTTTTTAGAATCAATTCTTACCGTTTTATCATCGTGAGCAAATTTTAGGATTGGATTTTATTTTGAGCTTTAATATACCTAGAATATAGGACGTTGTTGGATCAAATTTGATGCATAGCATGATACTTTAATGGTAATAGTTGGCGGAGTAGTTAGGTAGGTCATGCATGATTTCACTAAACGTCATAAGAGACTGCTGGAAGCATGGAAGCAGTAGGTTACTTTCGTCTCTTTGACAGTGAAAACTCCATTAATTAAAATAGCTTTGATTAAGTTATCGCTTGGTTGACAAGCAATGAAGAAGAGACTGCTGGAAGCATGGAAGCAGTAGGTTACTTTCGTCTCTTTGACAGTGAAAACTCCATTAATTAAAATAGCTTTGATTAAGTTATCGCTTGGTTGACAAGCAATGAAGAATTCAAGATTGCCGTCACTCATCACTCCCCCCCTTTTTTTTTTGTACATATCCCAACTCTAATAGTGCATTATTGCTCTTTGCCTTTGCTCACGTGCTTGACTGATGTGGCCTTTGCTTCCTCCCCAAGCATTAACCAAACTCTAGCTAAATTTCAACCTTCTTAGTTGCCTTATTTAATCTAATATAAATGTCAATTTAATTACATAAGATGAAGGAAGTTGAAGTTTTATTCTAAAATTAATTGACGATGCTAGATTGTGCAATTTACCAATATGAAATTTTTATTCCTTCATATTTTTACACGCCCCCTTATGTGATGAATTTTCAACCCTAATATTTGAACAACTCATATTTAGTGACGTAGAGCACATGAGGCAATTAATCTTTACACGTGAGATAGCTCGCTTTGATACTATAAAGTAAGTTGAGATTTCACCCTAAAATTGATTGACGATGGAGAGTAAGTGCCTAACTTCTTATAAAATCATACAAGGTTGTGCAATTTTCAAATTTGTGACTTTTATTTCTTAACATTCTCACATTAGATTTATTGTAGAACTATCTTAGAATCATATATGTTAAGTAAAAGTTTGAGACCATGATTGCAATAACTCGAGCCATAACTTTTTAGATCTTGATATGATTTTAAAAAAATTAATTAATTTGCGATTTATAATTAACATACATACGCAAATTCATTATAACCAATATTAATTTTCAAGGGAGTTTTTATTTTTTTACTAAGGCACAAAAATTAATAATTAAAAACAAGCCCGACTTGATTGTGCGGAGAAGAGCTCTCTTCTCTCTCCTCTTTCGAAGCCACACCAAAACCCCAAACCCTCCACACCAAAACCCCCAAACCCTAGCCACGGTCCTTGGCTTGGGATGAGGTCGATGGCATCCTCCTAGTTTTCTTTCCCCCTTCCCTTTCCTTTTCCCTTTCCTTCCATTTCTTCTCCTTTCTTCTTCATCTCCCCCGACTTGATTTCTCTTTCCCCCTGCCTAGCTTGGTTGTGCCCTTGGAGGGTTGGATCTGCTGCGACAGGAGGATGGACCTGCTGCGATTGGAGTTTTGAGTGGAAGTTCTTGGTGGTGTTGCTACAGTGTAGGTTGTGAGGCCGTATGACAAGGTTGGTGTTGTTGTTCTTAGTTTTTTATGTTGGATTTTATTTCCGAAAAATCTAGTAACTATGAATTTACTGTGTAGCCTCGTTTGTGGGTGTAGCTTGTTAGGGAATTTTGGTTCTCCGGTGTAGAAAACAGAGGATTATGAGAAATATTTAGTGGAAATTGATATTCCTTTTATTAGTATTTTGATCCCGTAGTATATCAAAATTCTGATTTTTTTTTTTTTTTTCGATTGTTGATGTTGTTGTTATGGCTGTTGCTTATGTTGTTATGGTTGTAAACTTGTAGTCGTGGTTGCTGATAATGTTTGGCTCGAGAAACCTCCACTTATTTGGAGACTGTCATCACCAAAATTATATGTAATTAATTATATTACCAAAGTTATATTTTTTTTTTTTTTCCGAAATTACCAAAGTTATATTTAGTCATACGTTACATTAATCGATGTTTATTTTCTGATTAAAAAAAAGGTGAGGCAAAATTACGATTAGACTGAATTAGGTTTGAAGGGGGCAAGGAGTAGTCAAGGACATTAGAAATGGGACCAATTGATACGGCCTGGCATGCTCCTATCACTCCATCACCCCTGCACAGTAAGCTGCACGTGACAGTAAAAAGTAACCATTTGATTATAATTTATAATCTTATTTTGACTGTGACAGTAAAAAGTAAAACAGCTTCCTAATATTTCGCGGGAAAAGCAGTGTAGGTAGTTAAAGAGGGAAAGAGTGTCCGACATGCTTTTGGACAATTTACGCAGAGACAGTTAAAAAGGCGGAGAAAGACAGCCTCCGTATACTGCTATAGACAGTACGGCGCGGTCGGTTGTTATAAACGACGTTGTTGACCACCGTCACACTTAAGCTGCATTAGATTAGAATATCACTAACTAAAATAGAAAAATGAGTAATCGTAATTGAAAAAAAGAAGAGTCGAGAACGAAACACGTCTCGACAACTTATAAGTCTCGATCTAAATTAATCCGATATCAAAAAAACTTGAAGGCTGATACATTTATACACTTGAAGGAGAGAAAAAAAAAAATCGACGGCACAGCCACCACCCCAAGAGAGAAGGAAGACTAACTAGAAGAAAAGTTAGGCAATTCGCATTTGGTGGGCCACTTCATTTCTCCATTACTAGTGCGGTGAGACCACGTCATCAGAGACAGCTGGACGCAGGTTTCCCGCTTCTTACTCCCGACATGACTTATCGCCCGCTCCTCACTCACGAGAATTGTACACTTGCAATTCAAATTATATATATATTTTTTCGGGAAAAAAAAATTATAGGTAAGCACACTGCAATTCAAAATTTTAAACCCAACAAAATTATGCAAAGTTAAAGTTAATTCAATTCTTGTATTGTATTTTACTCAAGACTCTCAAGTCTCAAGTCTCTATTTACAATTTGAGACTCGTTTGTCGGTCATGAGTTTACTATTGCCATATACTTTAGAGGACGTTCAATTTTCGTATTCGCATTTATGGCCACGAAAATAATTTGGGATTTGTTTTATCTGTTTGAATTGTTTATTATGATAGAAAATTAATATAAAATTACTATAATTAGAGATGAAATTTAAAAAACATATATATTTTTTTTATCAAAAGAGATATTATTATATATCATAAAAAAAATGTATAATTGTGGTATCAAAATCAAACTATGAGAGTAAGACTCACAAATCAAAATGACAATACTAGTGGACACATCACTAAACTTATACAAAATTAATATTCAAACCCACAAAAATTAAAACAACCAAAACCCTAATAGTCATATAACCCAAAACAAACTATTTACAAGAAAAGAAACTGTTACTGTCGTCAAACTCATCACATCTGGTCTTGAAAAACAGAAAAAGATAGCGGATCTCAGGAAGACTTGATCTTCAGCGATCAAATTGCGCATAAAAGCAAATAAATGACAAAAAGTCTCAATGTAATTATTGTGACCAAAACTAACGTGATATATTACGACAAAACTTCTCTAATAGTAAAGTAGAAGATGTGTGGAAATAATAAATTTTGAAGGAAATTTTTGAATAAGGGGATGAATTGAAAAAATAGCAAAATAATATGATAGGGAATTCAAATCCAAATATGACTTAAATCAAACAATCACAATAAAAAACGCTTATTACAAACCCAAAATTAAAAGAGGAAAAATAATTGAGGGGAGGAGGGAAGAAGATGATCACTCGATCAGCCTTAATTTGTTTTTTTTTTTTGAAATTAGAAGAAGACAAAACGGAAATTAGGGTTTTTCTCCTTTAATTCAAGATATAGTAGAACACACTTTATTCAATATTTACATCTAAGTTCAATTTTATTTTTTTTAGTAGCAGTTTTAGGTTAGGCATAAAAAACAATGGGATATTAATTCGATTAAACAAAACAAAGAGAACGTGAGAGCAAATTAAGAAATAAAAGACAACAGAGCAGAGTGTCCACAGTCCCACTCCTCTGTTTCCATATGCGCTATATATAACCTCGACCCTTCCCATTTATCCCCGTTTTCTTCTCTCTCTCTCTCTCAAAAAATCTGCAAGGGGTTTTAGCTACTACTCTGTTTCTGTATCTAAAACCTTTTGCCTCCGGATTTTGATGTCGCTGAAGAAGAAACCAATATCTCCGATTTCATTTCCTCGGCTTCAAACCCCATGACAAGATTCCAGACCAACCTGTCCGGACATTCCATGGTCAAATTTTCAGAGGAAATAACCACCATGACCAAACCCATCCTTCTTGAACCTCAAAATACACCGGGAAACCCGACCCATCTCCCTCCAAAGCTTGTTCGGATCATAATCACGGACGCAGACGCCACCGATTCCTCCAGCGACGACGAAGATACTGCCGTACGCAGAGTCAAGCGACACGTCAGGCAGATCAGCCTCGAGCTATCCTCGCCTTATTCCTCTTCTTCTTCTCCTTCGTTTTCTACGGGTCGTTCTAAGCTGCCCAAGAAAAGGCAACGACCCATCAAGAAACCCGGGTCGAAGTTACCCGAATCGGATGCTGCCCGCCGGAAAAAGTTCAGAGGTGTCCGGCGGCGGCCATGGGGTCGCTGGGCTGCGGAGATCCGTGACCCAAGCCGACGAAAACGGCTCTGGCTCGGAACATTCGACACGGCGGAGGAAGCTGCCACTGTTTATGACAGGGCTGCTGTCCTGCTCAAAGGTCCTGACGCCGTTACAAACTTTCCTAACGCCGTTATAAAGAAGGAAACTGTTGCTGCTGAGGCGGTGGTCCCCTCGACGGAGGACTGGTACGGGTGTGGGTCTCCGCAGCCCAGCGAGGCTGCGTCATCGCCCACTTCATCGCCCACTTCTGTACTCGGTTACGACCAATCAACCGTGTTTGACGGTTTCCGTTACGGTGACATTGATGCGTTTGGGTTTGATGTCGACGTGCCGTTCGACTTTCCCGATATCATGTTGTCGAGTAGCAACCTTTCTCGCGACGAATTCGGCGAATTTGACGTCAACGATTTCTTGGTTGACGCCGTCTGTTAAACCCAACAGTACGCTTACACGAGTCCGTTCGCACGAGACACGCGTGTGCCGAGCAGTATTTTGTAGTTTCACTTGCGACTGTGCAATGCAAGTGCGTATCGTTACGTGCCAAGTTAGTATATACGGAGTGGAGGAGTAGTGAGAGAAGTATGAGTAGCCGATTTTATAATTTATATATATATACGGCGATTTTGTGAGAATCCTTTTACTTTTAAAAATTATTGTTGCTTAATTGTAATTAAAGAGAATAATTAATTCTATTGATAATGTCAATGACAGTAGAAGTTTGGTGGCTCTCGTCCGTATTTAGGTTTATTTAACCTAAAAAATTATAATGTAAAAGCAGTATTTTAAAATTCTCAATTATATTGTAAATAATTAAATAAAAGTTTTGTTGATGAGTGGTTTAGATTGGTGCTTTGATTCCTTGGAGATCACGCCTAGCGTTGAAAAGAAAAAGGCATAAATTTTATTAATTATTATTTATTTAAGATTTTGTTTATGTAAATATTAAAAATATATATAATAGATTTTTGTATAGAAAGGAATGGAATGGAATGAATTTTCTTTGCGGGATTGACACTAGAACACTCGAACACGTGTTCAAATTAGTCATCGCTTTGGGGGGATTGACGGATATCCGTTGCCGGGCTCCACCATGAAAGGGATTAGAGATTAATAAATCAAACGACAATATCTAATTGCTTTTTTCTTTTTTCTTTCGAAAGCAATCTAAATTTGTCATTTTATGTTCATAATTGTTGCAACGATATCGCTACGTGTACACACTGATGCTATAATTCAATAATATATTGTGAATCAATTCACTGTTAAATGTTTCGAAAACGATAAAACAAAATTAACATTCTAAAGTATATATATCATATTTTTATTTCCATATTATTGAAAAATAAATACTTTATCAATAAGTATGATCGATAATTTTAAATATTTTAGAACGATAAAAAAATAAATATTTTATGTATATACCTCATTAATGATGTATTTTTTATTTTATAATTTTAAAATTGAATTACGGCTTGAATAAATGACAAAGATGCTTGAAGATCGAAGTGACCTTAAATTTGTGGCTCTAAATATCTTATCTTCATTAATAGTACCATGTACAATAATGGAAAGACTTCTCATATAAAAATCCAGATTCAGCGCAAATTTAGAGTTTTTTTTTAAAAAAACTTTACAAATAATTTATTTTTAATGATATTAATTTTTAAAAATGTAAATTAAGCTGCTTATAATAAAAACAACTATGAATGTTTCTTAAGATAAATCAAGATTAAAAGCTCAAATTTATTATAAAATAGCCAAGTGGGCTAGTGTGTCGCCCACGTTAATTCGGCGGCTAGTGAGTAGTGGCTAATAATAGCCGAAGGCTCTGGGGTCATGATGGTATTTCAAATGGGCTCGGTGCAATTGCTCACTTAAAATCATGAACACAAAAGTGGCTACCGGCGGCTGTAAAGTTGGAAAGGGAATTGGAATCAGAATTCCAATTCCCCCAATTCGAAGGGTAATGGGAAATTGGGAATGGACGGCGTGGATTTAGGGGCTGTTTGGGGAGCACCAAAGAAATTTGGAATTGGCATGCTTTGAAACCCACTATAGGAAGCGATTTGGTGGGCCCTATGGTTGGTGACCGAGCAGATACGAAAGCAACAAAAGCCCAAATCTGGCCCATCCACGCTAGCCGCCTCGGCGCCTCCCACTAATCTCAAATTATTTTTAATTATCAATAATCATTATTTTTATTTCAAAATATCACATGTCGGTGCCACTAAACATGATGTTATAAAAATAGTGACATTTTTTTTTATACAATTCATCCAATAGCATCCCAGTTCTTAAAATTTATTTATTTTACCTAATTTTCCCAAGTCATCTCTTCTTTAGTCGTCTTTTGTTCATAATTTATTTTTTCTTTATTTGTTGCTTTGACGATTTCTTCTTCATTTCGATTCTTTTTAAACCTCTATATGTTTTTAAATAAATAATTATAAAAATATTAAATTTAACAAAACACTAAAACGATAAATAATTATTTCGCGTTTTCTAATTATTCTTTCTTTTGAATTTGTATCGACTACGAATATGAATGAAATTATTTCGGGGTGACTTTAAGTTTCGTATAATTTAACCGAATTTCTATTAATTTTTGTTCGTGTATAATATAACTTTAAGTTTCGAAAGGGTAATATATATTTTTTTTTTACAATTTCAAAGGATAATTTTTTTTTTAAAAGGATAATATCAATCGTGGAATGTTGCGAAAACCCTAGCTAAATATTCAGAGCCATTTATAGTACACTGTCTATATAAAGGCATGACAACTGACAAGAGGTGCGAGTGACGACCTAGTGATCTTGATTCTTGAGTGGCATATATATAAACATAAAAACCTTCAGAAAAAAATAAAAGAAAATTAAATTCAAAGATATTATTGAGGCAGATTTCCATTTATGCCCCCAGCTGCAAATGGATAAGAACAGCGCTGTTTGTGTGTACCATGCGTCATCAAGTATATATATAAACACCAGTTGCTTATTGCATGATGTTCTTAATTGGAGCTAGGGTTGTGTAGTGGGGGCATTGAATTCATTTTTCAAATTTATGGGTGCAATTTCAATTAATATTCGGGCATGCTGCTCATGACAATGGTGATGATCATGAAAGCTAGTATGGGGGTTTTCTAAGGTGGATAATATATACAGTAAACCCAAGCTCTATCATTAGTTTCGATCAAGATATCGGAGGTGGCAATATGAACGGTCCCGATCATAGTACTATATATATATATTTAATTCTTTATATTATCAGATCACGTAACTACAATGTAATATATTTTATGTTTATTATATATATATATATATATATATATTGATTTTTCTTGGTTATAGTGATTGGACCGTTCTAGCTAGGGTTGGAAATTTCGAAGCATTTTAAAATTTGGCCATTTTTATTATGTGGTATTTCCATTTCTAATCTCAACGTACATAATTAACTTGCTCTATATATAATGAATATAAATTATTAATTGAGAAATCTTAACAAAGATTCTTGATTTAAATTCTATTTTTTTTTTATAAACTTGCTTCCATTTTAAGTAATTAATTTATAGTTAGAGTAAAAAAAAAATCTCTTGTTTCTAATGCACCAATTTTCTTATTTTGATGCATAAATATAGGAATCTAAATATTCTAAGAAAATATTAAAAAAAATTGGAATTTGGATAATACAAATCCCAAGTTTAAATTTCATATAAAAAAAATGTCATTTCTAAAATTTAATCTTTTGTGTATGAACATTAAATTACATATTTAAATTTCATTTTACTTTTATATTATTTAAATATAAAACTTGATAAATTATGAAATTTAATTTTCAATAATTTAAATTTCATTATTTGATAAATTCGATCTTGTTGAATCAAAAATCGAACTCGCCGCAAAAAGTCCTCACAATTCCTGCAAACAGCAAACAATTAGCTATCGTTGCCTCGATCGATCTACCCGGGGGGTTGTTCGACCAAGAACACTCTGATGCCTAAGTTAGCTTTGAGAGAGGAAAAAGATATACTTCGAAGCGAAGAATCGACGTACCTTGGAAATGAAATATGTTCCGTTATTTATAGGAAAATCTTGGAAGCCTCGGAGCGTTCTGATTGGTCGGCTGAATTTGTAATTAATAATAATATATTAATTAAATATATTATTTAATAATTATAATAATAACTCATTATGATAATAATGATAATTATTATGTTTTAATATTAATATTAATTGTCCATTACTAAGAATAATGACAATTAATTCTCGAGGAGAATATTAATATTACGGAGATTTTAACCCGATTAAATAACGTATTTAGCTGGTAAATAGATTATTTAATGTGTGGGTATTTTCAAATGTCTAGCATTATTGCCAGGGGCAATTTGGTCATTTTGGGAATTATGGGTCACGTGATAGCTCCACAATTTTTAGATGATTTTGGGCTCCACAAATGCCCCCACATCGCTTCAGAATTCAGGGAATCCGAAGGGATGTACATTTTTTGGAATTTTATATTGCCGGGTTTGCCGGTATTGTTGGGTTTAAAAAATCAAGTCAGTGTTTGTTTGTTCACTTCAAGAGTGTCAAAAGAGTTTTTGTTGTCCCAACCATTTAAAGTAAAAAATTCCCCTTAATGGTAATTAAGTTTAATAAGAAAGTAATTAGAGTTAATTTGAAAGATTTTAAGGAGTTTTTTTTTTTTTTACCTTACTTCACTTCAAACCCTTTAAAACTCCCTTAATGGTGTTTAATTCATGAAATTATGGCCATTTTAACGTTTTAAGAGGTTACAATTTTTTTGTCTTATTTAAAGGAGTTTTGAGAAGGGAAAAAAGCAATGAGAAAATCAAACCCTAGCTACACTGCCCGTTTGAGTGAAAAAGAGGAAAGTGTGAAGTAGAGTCTGGCTGTTGGAGAGAAGAAAAGAAAAGCTGCAAGTCAATTCTCCAATATATTTGAGGGTAAGGTTGAAACTTGTTGTTTGTTTACTTTTTATATTTAATTGTTTTGAAGTGGTGCATGAGCCGTTTGGCTTGAGGATCAAAAGAGGTTGGCCAAGTAAGTGGAGCACTATGGGCTGACAGATGGATGGCTGCGTTTGGCGCGTCTGCGCCACGCGTGGACTCCAAATACGAAGACAGGGTGATTGTCTGTTGCTTGCTGGTTTGAGGGAGGCTGAACACGTGGTGCACTATGCTGGAGCAAAATGAAGGACATGATTGATTAGTGAGCTTTGGTAGGCGGGTTTGCATTCTATGCGGCTCTGCTAGTGCCACAAACTGCTCACTACGTGTCAGGCATCAATTGGTGGAGCTGCGGAGTTGGTTGGATTGACTGTGCAGCTTGGGCCACATGGCGGGCGCCAAAAGGTTGAGCTGATGGCGGGACCTGTGCCTGTCTGTGATGCGAAGGCGCAAAATGGGCTTCTGTCAAAATGGGCCGGAGAGACTAGCAACGAGGTTTGATCCGTGTGAGGTGAACGTGCTGCGTGGCTCGTAGGCATGGACTGACAGGCGGGGCCCGCAACCATGTGCGGCTCTGTTAGTGTCAAAATAAAGCTCCAAGTGTCGTGTTCCAACTTGCCCGTCATTTGCTCCACTTGACCGCTGGGTCACGCTGTGAGGGCTCCATTGAGGTTCCCAGCCGTCCAACTACACCCCGCCACCTAGCCTTTCATCCGATTTGGCTTTCCTTTGCTGCAGATGGCGGGTCCCATGCATTTATATGTTAATTCAAATGTTTTGACTTGACATTAACGTTATTAATATATATATATATAACGTTATTTGATGACTTTATATATAATTAACGTTATTAACATATATGTATATATACATATACATATTAATATATTTAATATATGCATTAATATATTAAATGTGTATTTAATATATTAATGCTATTAGTACGTATTTGATAATAACATATGTATTTTGAATTTCCATATGTGTATATACTTGGAATATATTTTAGGAACTAAATAATTTTTGTTCCTTTAATGTAGGTGAACACTTTTGCTCATTTCGGAAGTTCAGGACGTCCATTGGCTACGATTCAACCGGCATCCACTTTTGATTTGTTCAAAACAGTAATTTCAAGATGCGTCAAGGTGCACTTTTGGAGAGACCCAGCAGGCTTGTATTGTGGGAGCGTGGCGGTTCTCGTAGCCAAAATCCATTCCGAGGGAAGGACATGGAATTTGAGAAACCTGAAGATTTCATGGAGTGGAAAGCTCATAATCAGATTGCTTTTCCGGATGACGTCTTCGTGGAGCCTGGCGATAGATGTTCTTCCATGAAGGCTCTTAAGCATGGAAGAGGAAAAAACCTCATCGGCGGTCGATGGACTAAATTCCACCCTTTGATCATTGGGTGGGGTTTTAGGTTCCCGTTCTCGAAGTTCTTCTACAAGATTATTGGCCGGATGGGATGCAGCCCTACTCAACTGGACGTCGATGCTTATCGACACATCATGTGCTTCGAGAAGCTGAACAAATTTTTTGGCTTGGGACTCACTGAAGATGAATTCTGGCATTGCTATTCCGTGTCGTACAACGGAATTACCGGCGGTCGGCTTTCCGGAGTCGAACCTAAGATGGAGCTATTTTTGAGGACGGAGTTTGATGACACCTTGTACAGATTCAACTGCATCGAAATTGGTGGCGCATGGGACAAACATGCCTCCCCGGACTTGAGGATTGCCTCGCACTTCCGCATGTTTGATGAGCTATACAGCGGGTTTGAAGGTCATCCTGATCTCAAAAAGATTGACATGGCCCTAAAAATTCCTCCAGAGTTTCGAGACATGAGCTGACTACTCTCTCCTCTCAGAGACATGAATGGCGGGAGGCCTTCGGACACCCTAATTAAAGAGTGGTTGAACGCTCCACTGCGCTTGAAAAAACCCGTTACCCAGAAGAAAAACAACAAGCAAGGGCCCAGTGACTCTTTGGAGAGAAAGCATGATCCTCAAGGTCCTTCCAAGCCCAACTGTTCCAGTCCTGCAGAGTCATCTAGCAAGCGCAAAACCTCAGACGGGCCTTGCGAAGATGCAGCCATACAACTTAAGAAGCTGAAGGCGATTCCCACCTCCCCTGAAGTAATTGAGGCGTTGAGAGATGAAGGCCCAGTCCGATTAGTGGAAGAGACACGGTCGTCATCCAAGACTCCTGATGTGATAGGTGCTCCCTCCCTAGCAAAGGAAACTGAAAAGACGGTTCCACAAGGAGCTTACGACAAGGTAGTCCGAGACCTTAGGATTGCAAAAGCTGGGGCTCGCAAGTTGGTTGACATGCTTCGTGGAAATGCCAGTCTCGAAGATGAAAACAAGCCAATGAAGAGCGAATGCAAATGCCTTCGAGAAGCCCGAGATCACTCTAGACGGAACAATAAAGCTTTGGTCGGGAGAATCCATACATTGGAGGGTAAAGTGGGCGAGCTGGAGACAAGCCGTGCAGAAAGGATGTTGATAGAGAATGAGCGAGATGTTGCCTGAGACGAGGTCACTTTGCTGCGCAGAAATTTACAGGACTTAGATGAGAGAATCAAACTTTTGGAAGTGGAAATCCAGAGTCTGAAGACTGAAAGACTGCCGAGGAACGACCACTTACTGCCACCACATGCCCCCACAACTTTGAGCCAAAAAGAAAATGAGGCGCAAAAGTTGGACATTGCAAGCTGCAGTGGGATCACCACCAAAGAACGGGAACCAGAGCTGGAGAAAGAGTACGAGCCTATACCGGAACCTGACCCAGAGCCTGAGACTGTGACCAGAAAGGAAGATGCCCCTGAGACTGCTGAATCATTGTTTAACGACACTTCCCTACTTTCAGAAGAAGAATGGGAAGAGTTTAGAAAAACAATGGGTTTTGAAGATCTGCATTCATAGCTTTTTATGTCATTTCCCTTTCGTTTGTAATTTTCATTCCAATAGTGAATAACCGGTGTGAGCAATCGACATGTGATTTGCCAGACAACCACCAAATGAATAAATAACAAAAGCATTTTTTCTGAATTGTTGGAACAATTTTTTGAACGCAAGTGTTAACTTTCTTTTATCCACCTTTCAATACGTTGAAGGGAATACTTTCAAATGCTTGTCAATGTGTCAGAATGGACTTATTCATATGCCCCCACTGCAACCGTGTGTGCACAACGGCGAGTTCCAAATAACTTGTGGCGTTAGATAATTAAGTTGTTGGTATGTTTCCTTCAAGGAAGGGCTTGTGCTTCTTAAGAGAAGGCTTGAAGTGCTTCCACGAGGAAGGCTTAAGGTGCTTCCAAGAGGAAGGCTTAGGGTGCTTCGAAAAGGAAGTCTTTGGGCGCTCCCTGATGGAAGGCTTCGGATGCTTCCCGGAGGAAGGCTTGAGTGCTTCCCGTTGGAAGGCTTCAGTGCTTCTCGGAAGAAGGCTTTGGATGCTTCCCGGAGGAAGGCTTGAGTGCTTCCCGGCGGAAGGCTTTGGATGCTTCCCGGAGGAAGGCTTGAGTGCTTCCCGGCGGAAGGCTTCAAGAACCTTGTTGTAAGTTCAATAACAAATATGTGAACTAGGAATGACTTGATAGCTTTATTGATAAGTCTAAATACATCATTCTTAAAAATAAAGTCTAGATTTGTCACAAAACAAAGACTGGCTTAGCTTTTGAGCTCTAGTTTGCATTACACATAATATTTCCGGAGGTGATGAGCGTTCATAGAACCACTCACCAACTTTCCATCCATTGTCTCTAAGGTGTAGCTTCCCTTTCCGCCTACTTGGTAGACTCGGTAGGGTCCTTCCCAAGGGGACTTGAGTTTTTGAGACCCTGGACGATTGGGCGTTGCAAACTTTTTCTTGAGAACAAGGTCACCTGGGAGAAAGTGCCTGAGTCGGGCCTTCTTGTTGTAGGAACTCCTCACTTGCTGCTGGTAGCTGGAGATACGCTTCACCACTTGCTCTCTCAATTCCTCGCTGAGATCAAGTGAAGTTCTTAGAGCAATGGAATTGACTGCTGGATCATCGAGCTCGGTAAAGAGCGCTGGAATAACAACATGTGGAGGAATGACTGCGTCGGTTCCGTATGCAAGGGTGAACGGAGATTCTCCTGTCGCACGACGCGGAGTGGTGCGGTAAGCCCAAAGCGCGCCATCCAACTCCTCCTCCCACAAGCCTTTCTTATCATCAAGTCGCTTCTTAATACAGTCCAGGATCGTCTTGTTTGAAGCTTCTGCCTGGCCATTACCCTGGGGGTAATACGCAGTTGAAGTGAAATGCTTGATCTTCCACGACTCAAAGAACTCATTGATTATGGCACCGGTGAACTGAGTTACATTGTCTGTTAGAATGACTTTGGGAAGTCCAAATCGGAAGACGATCTGGCTCCAGATGAATTTTTGAACATCAGCCTGAGTTATGGTGGCCAAGGCCTTTGCCTCCACCCATTTGGTGAAGTAGTCAGTGGCAACAATCAAATACTTCTTGCTAGGAACTGGAGTGCTTGGGAGCGGTCCAACGATGTCAATTCCCCATTGCATGAATGGCCAAGGGCTCGTCTGTGCATGCAGCTCTTCCGGTGGCGCCAATTGGTTAGGCTTGAACCTTTGACATTTGTCGCATTTCTGGGCATACTGCAGAGCTTCCTAGCGTAGAGTAGGCCAGTAAAATCCCGCACTAAGCGTCTTTTGGGCAAGCGATCTTCCACTAGAATTATTTCCACAATGTCCTTCATGAATCTCAGCCAAGACTTTCAATGTTTCAGGGTGCTTCAAGCATAACAAGTTTGGCCCTGTGAAGCTCTTTCGAAAGAGTCGGCCCTTGTCGACATAGTATCGTGCGGCCTTCATCTGGACTTTGCGGGCTTCTAACCGTTCATCAGGTAATGTTCCATGCTCTAGATAGTTGATAAAAGGATCTTGCCAACTTGGTGATGAATCAATTTGTCTTACTTCAATCTCCTTCACATCAATACTTCTCTGCTCGAGATACTCAATCGGGATTGAACGCTTGAAACGAAAGTCGAGTGATGATGCTAGATTGGCCAATGCATCTGCTTGTGTATTTTCGGCTCGTGGAAGTTGATGAAAAGTGAAAACCGAGAAAAAAGCAAGCATCTCCTGGACCTTGTTATTATATCTGAGCATCCGTGCATCACGCATAGCATATTCACCGATCAATTGATTAGTGATCAACTGCGAATCTGAATGAATAGCAAGTTTTTTGACTCCCAACTCCTTGGCAAGTGTGAGCCCACAAGTTAAAGCTTCATACTCCGCTTCATTGTTAGAGGCTTTGAATCCAAACTGTACTGCTTGTTCCATTATTGAGCCATCTGGAGTGATAAGGACAATCCCCGCTCCTGCCCCCTTCTGGTTCGAGGAACCATCAACAAAGAGCTGCCATAGATGATTGGAAGTTGAGGGTTGCAGAGAAGAGGAACTGTCGCCATGAGCTCGTGACAAGGAAGTGTCGACGGCCCTGGGGGCACTGCCGAACTTATTGTCATTGCTTCCTTCCAATGATGCTGGTGTGAACTCCACAACAAAATCCGCTAAGGCTTGGCCTTTGACAGCTGTTCGGGGACGATAGAGCAGATCATGCTGACTCAACTTTATAGCCCATTTCATTACCCGTGTCGATGCATCAGGTGCATGAAGTAATGAACGGAGTGGATATTCTGTCATGACGATTACCCGATGAGCTTGAAAGTAAGGCCTCAACTTCTTTGTGGTAACCAGTAATGCGAGAATCAGCTTTTCAAATTTTGGATATCGTGTCTCCGCATCAAGTAGGGCTTTGGAAGTGTAGAACACAGGCAGTTGAATCCCATTCTCTTCCCGGACAAGTGCAGAGCTTACAGCAACATTAGAGACCCCTAGATACAGGAACAGGTCCTCGTTATCTTTGGGTTTTGATAGCAGCGGTGGAGACGTCAAGTAGGCCTTGAAATCTTGAAATGCTTTCTCACAACCTTCATCCCATTTATCTCTGGATGCTTTCTTTACCGCTTGGAAGAAAGGTCGACACCGGTCGGTTGACTTGGACAGGAACCTGTTCAATGCTGCTGCTCGTCAGTGAGACTTTGAATCTCCTTTAGACTTGATGGGGACTTCATCTCGAGAATTGCCTTGATTTGCTTTGGATTTGCCTCGATCCCACGTTGAGTCACAAGGTATCCTAAGAACTTCCCTGCTGATACCCCGAATGTACACTTTAGAGGGTTGAGCTTCATTTTGTACTTCTTTAGCAAGTTGAAGGTCTCTCGCAAGTTGATGATATGATCCCCTCGTCTTTCTCCTTTGACCATGATGTCATCCACGTAGACCTCCATGGTTTTTCCAATGAGATCTTTGAACATCCGATTAACGAGTCTCTGGTACGTTGCACCCGCATTTTTGAGGCCAAATGGCATGACCTTGTAGCAGTACACACCTCGATCGAAGACGAAGGCAGTTTTGTCCTTGTCTTTTTCATACATGGAAATTTGATTATAGCCCGAGTATGCATCCAGGAAGATTAGGAGCTCATTTCCTGCAGTTGAGTCCACTAAGAGATCGATCCTGGGTAGAGGATAGTTATCCTTTGGGCACGCAAGATTGAGATCGGTGTAATCAACACAAACTCTCCATCGTCCTGCCTCCTTTTTCTTGACAAGTACGACGTTTGCTAGCCATTCAGAGTGCGGAACTTCTTCAATGGATCCAGCAACGAGTAACTTGTCAATCTCCTCCTGAATGATAGCAATTTTCTCGGGGGAAAAATTACGTCTTTTCTGCTTGACCGGCTTGTGGTTGGGATTGACGTGCAGCTTGTGGCAAGCGATGGTGGGATCAATCCCCGGCATGTTAGACGAAGACCAAGCGAAAACTTCTTTCTCCTCACGCAAGAAAGCTATGAGTTCTTCTTTTTCTGTGTCACCCAACCGAGCACCTATGCGGGCCTCTCGCTCAGGATATTGAGGGTCAAGTTGGATGAGGGTGACGTCATCCTCCGGCTGCCATCCTTCTGGAGTTGGTGGTTCCTCATGAATGTCTGGATCTTGACCCGTGATTAGTTGCTATTTGGGAGACGAAGAAGAAAGCTTGCCCCCAGTGGATGATCCTGTTTGGGGAACAAACTCTGCCTCCTTGACCTCCTTTAGCCCTTCAGTAAGGCACCGCCGAGCCATCGCCTGATCGCCTTTAATCTCCGCCGAGCCATCGCCAAACTCTGCCTCCTTCTGGTAAAGGCTTGACGTGGTTGCGAGGATCTTGTGAAGCCATGGCCTTCCCAAAATTCCATTGTATGGAGAGTATTCATCCATGATGTAGAAAGTCTGGGACGTGACTACAGGATCAGAATGTACATCCAGCTGGAGAGTGCCTACGGTCATGCTGGTCGACCCATTGAAACCTCGGAGCGGGATAGCCCTTTTTGTTGTGAGGCTTTCTAACCCCATCTTGCGCACTGCATCCAAGCTGAGGATATTTGCTGCACTCCCTTCATCAACGTGAATCCGATCAACTTGAGCATGAGCGATTTGGATGGACACGACTAATGCATCGTCATGCGGCCAGTCAAGTCCTACCTTGTCCTTCAAAGAGAAACCAACGACAAGGTCGTTGGCCACCCCGGGGGTGGAAACATGGGAGACTTGAGAGACGGCTAGTGCATCCCGGATCTTTCTTTTCTTTTGCTTGGAGGTGGTTCCTAACAACTCCGATTCTACTATGATGGTATTGATGCGAATCATCTTTGCTGCAGGTTCCTTTAGTCCTTTGTCAATGGGTCGATCCACAACCTTCCCTTTGACGTACTCAGTGCAATGTCCTTCCTTGATGAGATTCAGGAGATATCTCTCGAAAGATATGCATTTGCCGATGTTATGCCCATAGCATTCGTGGAAGGCACACCACTTCGTCTTATCAGCCTTCTCTTGATCACCTTTGACTGGCTCCGGCTTCTTGAACCATGGCTTGTCCTTAATTTCATTGTGGATCTGATGGACCGGCAAAGATAGCTGCAAGTTAGGCTTCCCCATAGCTTGTGTTTGGGAGGGTTGTCCCGCTTTGCGCTTGTTGGACTTTCCAGCTGCAAACTTTCCATGGGGCTCATCTTTAATGGAGGTTTTTTCACCAGCCCCAGCATGGTCCTGGGTATGAGTGGCGTTCTTCTTGTCCTCCCAGCTTGCATGTCGCTCTGCTAGCGAAAGCATTTTGGTGAGACTTCGCGCATTACTCATGACAATGTCCCCGTAAAGCTGGCTGTCCCGGGGAAGTCCTTGTTTAAATGCCATTGCCGCAACAAGGTCGCTACAGCCGACAATCCGAGACTTCTCTTCGCAAAATCTTCGTATGTATTGACGCAGAGTTTCTTTTTCTCTCTTTCGGACAGAGAAAAGATGGTCATCCTTCACCTCGATTGTCCGAAGTTGTGCGTACTCCTTCACAAATGCTAGAGCCAACTCTTCAAAGGATGCAATCGACCTCCGGGGGAGATGATTGAACCAAGTCATGGCTTGGCCTTGAAGAGAAGCTTGAAAAACTTTGCACATGAGCGCATCGTTATGCCTGTGGGGGACCATGACTCTCCAGTAATAATCTATGTGTTTTACCGGGTCAGAGGCTCCTTTGAACGGAGTGAAGTTTGGCGTCGCAAACCTTTGGGGGAATGGCTCTTCCTCAATATCCCTTACGAAAGGAGTTGAGAGTTGTATCTGGCGACGTAGATCGTCCTCTAGATCGCCATCTCGTTGAGCACGAAGGTGCCTGTCCAGCATTTTTTGAACATCATCAGCCCACAACGCACCTTGCTGGGGGGGTGAGTCATTCCGTGCTAATCGCCGAAAACCTCCTTGAGCTTCTCCCATTGATCTCTGGGATCGTGCAGGAGAGTAGACTTCATCTTCCCTCTCACTGCCATGGGCAGATCGTTTTGGGTCTTTGCGTAGAGCCTGAGGTTGCCCCCTACTCCCATGTGAGCGCTGTGAGCGGTCCACTTGTGAAGTAGCCCCAATCCTACTTCCTAGCCGCTTATGTACTGATGGCCTTAGGAATTGTGGGCTTTTTGCTCGACGAGCGTGACTTCCTTCGCCAGAGTCACTTAGTGAAGTGTCTCGTGACATCGTTCGGCAGCGGACTGTCTCTTTCTCAGGACGCCTTGGAGCATTCTCTTGTCTCCCACGTGATGCGGAATGTCTGTCTGGCTCTTGGACCGGTCTTTCCGCCAGAAGTCGCTGCAAGAGTTCCGACTGGAGTTGAACTTGGCTGCTCAACCTTTCAACTTGCTGCGCCAAGTTGTCCTGGAGAGGTTGATAGTGACTTCTCCCTGAGATGTCGTGACGCCTATCCAGAAATTCCCTTAGGTCCATGTTTGTCGTGGGCTGATCATGCCGTGATGCACTTCCCATCATCCGCCCGCCTGCTTGTTGCAAAGCCGAAGTTCCTTCCCCTAGTGCAGGCACTTGGTTAGCTGGAGAGGGGAATGCTCCAAAGCTGAAGGTTGGCCTGACAGGACCCACCCCGATTATCGCCTCGATAATCGGGAAGCATCCTGCTCCCGTCTGACAATCGAACCCAAAAGACCGGAAGACTAGTTAAAATTACAACACACCCATTGTCAGACCAGGGAGATTAAACAAATACATGCGACTGGACGTCAAGTCCACAGTTTCACAGAGTAATATTACAAAACAAATTAAAGAACAAGTCCTACTCTGTGAACTAACTACTCCGCAACGGAAAACGTTATGCCTCCGCCTCTGCCTCGGCGCTTGCCCCCACGCTTGTACCACGACCTGGAGGGAATTTAAAACAACAAGGTGTGAGTGGACCGAAACATAAGTTTAACAGGAAAGACAGTTTTTCCGAAAACGGGTTCGCCCTCCAGTTTTGTAATCTGCATGCATAACCAAATATTCAAAATTGTGTATTAAACATTTGAAAACTCTTTTTTCGAAACACAAGAAAAACGTTACAGGGATCGTCATAACTCATGTAAAACCATATAATAATACCAGATTCCAGAAACCGTCATTTTGAAACATTATTTGCACAAATCAAGTGAAACTTAAATCAATAATCATGATTATGCCGTTGGATCCATCCGAGTCTTTAAACTCAACATTAGGCCTTCCCGGGATATCAACGAGTCTTTAAACTCAAAACACGATTAGTAGGCATCGGGGGTATCATAATAATCGAGTCTTTAAACTCACGAGTCTTTAAACTCAATTTTCGGGCCCGCCCCCAAAATCAACATACCGGGTCTTTAAACCCAAAACCAGATCCAACCATTAACCGGGTCTTTAAACCCAAAACCGTTTTTAAACATAATAAATCAGGATTCATCACAAATCTTTTTCCAACATCATTCCAAAAACATTTCTCATCGTAACAGGACTCATGCCCGAATTCACATGTAAATTCCAACACATGCAATTACCAGAAAATTTCTTCACAATATGATCAAACATCATAAATCCGAAACATGCATATTCATAACCAGATACTTCATCAAAAATTATCACGCATGCATAGGCAAAAACCGAAATCTCGAAATGCGTGAAATACGATAATTATCTCGAAAAATGTGAAAGTAAGTAAAACCGATATATCATCTCACCATCGTAAAATCATATGTAAAACCATGAGATAAATAAGCAAAATAGTCATGCATGCCCAATTTAAAAATCAAAGAGTCCACTCACTGTCTTAGGACACGTCAATCGCGTCCCGCGCGCTCCTCCGTAGCTTCGGAAGTGTCCGGGCCTGTGAAAACGTATAAGAAGGGTTACAAACATCCCAAAATAACTCGTAGGATTTTTCCTAATTTTTCCGGATTTTTCGGCAAAAATAAACTTAAAGACTTAATCTTCCGGACTCCCGAAATTATCCCGAATGACTCCCGATCGATTCGAACTCTAAAGATAAAATGTTAATTAAACTGTAAGGATTAATTCTCATGTTGACCGTGATCGGAGTTGACGTCACACGCGCCGTCACGCGCCGCCCAAAGTGGCTGCGCGTGAAAGCCACGCGCCAAGCTACAGTACCTTTGTCCTTACCCGAATCAACTGATAAACGGTCTAATACCCGCGACTCAACCCGACCAGTTCAAGCCCAATTCTCAATCAATTCCTCTCGTTTTTGATCCTATTATCTTCCCTAATCCTTTAATTTTAGGTCTGTAATGAAGGTTAACCTCGACTAGTACCCAAACGACCCAACTCAAACTCGAACAGTCGAACAAATCGACATTCTGGAACTCACCCAAACTAACCCCAATCTCAAATTAATCTCACCAGTAGCTTAAGGGGACTCATACGAACACAATGGTACCGTCAATTGGTCTCGCCGTTACCTGGAAGTCGTCGTCCTCAAGCTCGAAAATACTCAGAACCAGGGCACTCCGTTCCTGGCCAATTCGTGGATGTCGTCCTTCGAATTTGACGTGGTTGGTTTCCTCTTGCTCCCAGAAGACTAGAATGGCCCCTAGTTTAGCTCGCAAGTCCCCACAATTTGATCTTCCATTTTTCCCTCCACTGGTTTTTCCTTCAAACTGGAACTTAGGTTCCCGGGCAACATGGCTCCAAACTCAACAACTCCAGCACCGTCGTGATTCTAACACTCCCAGAAGACTCCCTATGTGTTTAGTTTCGCCTCAAAGCCCGTAGGATTTGAACTCTGAGTTTCCCCCCTGAAAACCCGAAACTGTTTTCTCCCGTCTCTCTCAACCTCAGCCCTCACAATGATGCCCAAATGACCCAACCGAGTCCCCCCCTCACTCTCTTACTCAGTCATTCGATTCAAACGGCCAGCACCCGTGGGAGACCAGCTGAGGTTCTCTGAAACCTGCTTCCCACAAACACAGAAACCATGGCCATATTAAACTCAATCCCGTGCCTGCAACCTGCTCACGCCACTCAGTCATGCTCCCACTACCTCAATTCACATAAACAAACATCTGAACAATCCACTAAAGCCATAAACAATTGAACGCACAAACCCACGACCGCTGCTCTGTTTTCCACGGTGGTGAACAGTACCCCGTGCGGAAATTACCAAAATGCCCCCAGGGCAAAAATTACCAAACTGCCCTCCAACTTCCGTGACCCGTAACTCGGTCGTCCGACGTCCGTTTCAAGCGTGCCGCCTGTCGTTGTACTCGGGGCGTCGAGACGAACATAACGGTCTTCGAGTCAAATGGATATCAATTGTCAAACAAAAAGTCAACTTTTTCCCCTTATAACGCCCAAATTACGGTAATGCCCCCGAACTTCCGAACATCATAACTTTCACTCCGAGCGTCCGAATCGGACGTGCCACCTGTCTATGAACTCGTGACATCCCGAACTACGTCTCGGTCATCACTCAACGTCCGTTCGACCTCCAAATCTAAAAGTCAACAAATCGACCCCACAAACATAGGGGTAAAAACGTCATTTTATTCAATATTTAATAATATTACATTACCAGAACGTCCGGGGCGTTACATGGCCTCCCTCTGAGCGTTTCCATGGGCGCTTCTATAGACACACGCCTGGGTCGAATTGGCCGCTCCTCCGGAGTCTCTATGCGAGCCTCATTCCTGGTCTGAGCAGTTGAGGTGGAAACACCTTCTCCAGCTGAGCGAGCGGATCGACGAACCCTAGCCATGTCGAAACAAAGAATCTTGAGCTGAAAAGCTTGTTGATGGATGATTTGAACAACGTTCAAAATCTTCGAACAATGTCGATGAACGACGAACGAAGAAAGATGAACGATGAACAATGTTCAAAATCTTCGAACAATGTCAATAAACGACAAACGAAGAAAGATGAACGATGAACGAATTCTTGATGAGTGATGAACAACGTTCAAAATCTTCGAACAATGTCGATGAACGACGAACGAAGAAAGATGAACGATGAACAAATGAGAGAGCTTCTTCTGAGTATAACTCAATAGCTCTCAATGAAAGCACCAATTGTTGAATCAAAAATCGAACCCGCCGCGAAAAGTCCTCACAATTCCTCCAAACAGCAAACAATTAGCTATCGTTGCCTCGATCGATCTACCCGGGGGGTTGTTCGACCAAGAACACTCCGATGCCTAAGTTAGCTTTGAGAGAGGAAAAGGATATACTTCGAAGCGAAGAATCTACGTACCTTGGAAATGAAATATGTTCCGCTATTTATAGGAAAATCTTGGAAGCCTCGGAGCGTTCTGATTGGTCGGCTGAATTTGTAATTAATAATAATATATTAATTAAATATATTATTTAATAATTATAATAATAACTCATTATGATAATAATGATAATTATTGTGTTTTAATATTAATATTAATTGTCCGTTACTAAGAATAATGACAATTAACTCTCGGGGAGAATATTAATATTACAGAGATTTTAACCCGATTAAATAACGTATTTAGCTGGTAAATAGATTATTTAATGTGTGGGTGTTTTCAAATGTCTAGCGTTATTGCCAGGGGCAATTTGGTCATTTTGGAAATTATGGGTCACGTGATAGCTCCACAATTTTTAGATGATTATGGGCTCCACAGATCTTAATTTTTTTTTATCTAAATACACCCTAATAAAAAATGACATTAACATTCAAACGGTTTAATTTATTCACCTTAAATCAAACACAGCAGAAAAAGAGGCGTGGAAGGTTCTTCGAAGTTGAAAGCATTAGTTTTCTAAATTGACTTTTCCAAAAGCTAGGTTTGGTTTGGATGAAATAAAAAAAAATACAAAACCCTACTTATTCCCACTATTATTTGCACGCAACAAATACCGAATGATAGTGGGTATAGTTTAATTGGTTCTAAACCGAATAATATTGGGTTTAGTCCGGTTCATTCTAAATTCAATAATAGGGAGTCTAGTTCAGTTAGATTAGTGGGTCGAGGTCGGTCGAGGTCAAATAGGTCCAATTCAATTGGTTCTAAACTTAATTTGTAAATAACTGGTTTTAAATTCCAATTCCGATAACATATTATATGATAAATTTTTAAAATTTATCTTTAATTAAAAAATAAAAATAAAGACCGTTTAATGTGCATTGATCAAGTCTTCCGAGGTGAGAACGAAACAAAAAGAACGAAGAAAACGAAGAAATTTCGCAGCTTCCAACAAGTGCTAAGGTAAAGCCAAATTGGAAGGTGAAGTGTTGTTGGGAAAAAACATAAAACAAAACCAAGGAAGCCCTATTCATGCTTTGAAGTTTGACCCTCCACTTAATTCAAACAAACACGACGTGGGAAAATCAAGCTTCTTAGAACTTTCCCCTATCTTCTCCTTTGCAACAAAATAATTATTCGATGCAGTAAGCTCCACAGTATCTATGCTGTCCCTTTTAGGTTAATTATTCGATGCACCGAGCTCCACAGCATTTATATGTTGTCCTTTAGGTTAATTAAGAGATGACCAATTCGTCTATGTGAGAAGATGAATGCATATAGCGTTGGCAGTGATGGGCTCGTTAAAAGAATACCACAACGTCCTTAATATGAAACAAATTGAGTACGTCATGTTCTAGCTATGTCACTTCTTAGTAGAGACATCAACTGAACTAAGAGCAAAATGTACCCAAGGAAAAAGACTGTTCTTTCAACACTTACGTTGCACACATCAACATGACACCCGGCATAATACGCAACGAAAAATTACAGGACGTCTCAGCTGTCTAATTAATATCAAATTCGACATGCATGTATAACGATGAATATGTATGTATAATTTGGTATCTAATTATGAGTGATTAATTGTTTTAACTTCAATTAATAATATGATTTTTTTGCAATTAAATATTTTGTGAAATATATTCGAAACACTCAAAATTACATGATAGAAGCGATTGGTACGTTCCGCAAATTGATGAACCACTTGATATTAAATTGCAGGGCGCTCAAAAACTTCCCTAATGCATGTAATATTATTCAGAGCACTCAAATTTACATGATAGAAGTGTTTAGACTCACTCGTTAATAGTACGTACATCAAAAACTTTGTAATGTATGCGTCCGAAATACTTCAAAATTACATGATCGAGCAAATGATTTGTTCTGGACATTCATGACTAACCACTTTATAGTACATTGGAGGGCATAGGGGAGGACAATACTGAGAATTATAGCTTGCTGGTGCCACCCATTGGAGAACATAGCTTGCTGGTGCCACCCATTGAATTGCAGGACTAGTTGGCTTTTCTTCAGCTTCAGCTTCTACTTTTGCTTTCACTTCTTCAACTTTGAGTATGGTGGCTGACCTAAGCTTCTTCCTCAACATCTCAGTCAAGCAATAAAACCGAGTCAACTCCATCTCCAATCACTTCAACAAGATCTTCGTTTGCTCCTTCTATATATCGACACTCTACTCACACCTATGTGTGTAGTCATCATTAATTATCAAAACCCTAATTTTGTTACCAATTGATATGCATACCTTGTACGTGCAGCTACTGCAGTCTTCAAGGCCTTGGTTCTACATATTTTGCAGTGCATTGGCACCTTCACAATGATCTTTCGCTGCATCATTAATTGTACATATATACACAACAAACAAAAACATATACTTTCAATTAATTTCATCGCTCGCTTAATTTAATAAATTACTTGCATAGAAAAAGTATAAATATATGTATGTACCTTCATGTCGACCAAGAGAACGTATGAAATCGATAATTTGTCCGAGTTTCGAAACTCAAATGAATTGTGAAACTACAATGGTATGTACTCTGTGCATATTTACAGGGACCATATATATAGCTGACTTTGTATTAGAAATCCATATGCTCTTATCACGGGTGAAAATCATACGACAGAAGCAATATATTTCAAGCAATGGTATATCTTCAATCACGTGAATGGGAGCTGATTTTCACTTTCTATATACACTTCTCTTCAAGTTTTTGTTCATTGATTTTGTTTTGATTTACTCAATCCGATGATTAAAAAATGAAAAAGAGTGCATAAGGGGAAAAGAGGAGCGTGAAAAACAACTCTCTATAATAAAATCTAGATTTATTACATAAAATGCACAAAGAACACACAATTAAGTCTCAAAATGCACCCATAATTGTTATTAATTTGTTTTACTTTGCTTCCTGACCAGTTACAATGTCAAAACTATTGCAACTTGTCGCTATTTTGGACATCTTCTTTCTCATCCATCATCTATTGTCTTTGTTTGATCTCGTTCAGCGCCACCAGCCTTTTCACTAATTTGTTTTTGTTTGATCTCGTCCATCGTCAGCTTCTTTTCTCACCCATCATCTATTTAGTCTCATAAGTTCCTCACTCTTTTCACTGTAATTCTCAAGCCAATACACAACAATATCACCTGTTTTGCAACAAAACAGCATGGCAGATAACAATCAGAATGTGGTCAAGGACGAGGTGGCAGCTGATGTAAATATTTAAACTCATAAATTTTCTTATGACATAATTGAGTGTAATATATATATATATATATATACATCCACAGTATAAAAACCTTAAGAGTGTAAGATGAGTAATTTATACCTTAGTAATGACAAATTTCTCTCTAATTTAGCAAATATTAGAAGGTTGAATAATCAACAAATAGTTGAGTGACGCCAAGAACCAACCAAATCTCCAAAGACTAGGGCTGGGCACATGGAACCAAAATACCGAAACCGTACCGTTTCAGATCAAACCATACCGAAAAAAAACCGAATAGTAAAATCGTTGTATGATTGGTACGGTACCGAAACCGTACCGATATAATTCGGTACGGTTTCGGTATCGATATTTTAAAAAACCGTCCCGTACCGATACCGTACCGAATTAGAATATTTTTTTTTAATAATTAAATTTATTTCTTATTGGTTTATTAGGCCTTCTTCAAGAGTTGATATGACCATACATGTCTTAATTTAGCTTCTAAGAGTTGATATCTTCAACTTAGTGCAACTTTTTCAATACATATTTGAAAACTTAAGTCCTTCATAAATGTAGTTTTGTTTTTTCTTTAGTCTTTTCCTTGCTTTATAATCACAAACAAAATTTTGGCTCAAAACCGAAACCATACCGAAACCGTACCGAACTTAATTGGTACGGTACGATCTGGTTTCACTTTCAAAATATTGAATACCGAACCGTACCGTACCGATTAAAATTAAATGGTATGGTTCTGGTATCGATCAATTTTGTACCATACCGAACCGTGCCCATCCCTACCAAAGACCCGGAAGTCCAAACAAGACAAACAAAAGACCTTGCATTAGACCGGATGATGTGCGTGGTCGACGTGGAACGACAAATGGCGATGTCCAGGGCCCAATGGGCCTTTTCGTTTTCATCCTTAGCCCGTGTTAAGTAGCATGTGAGCTGTGACTCGCCGCGTACACAAAATAGCGAATCGATTAGGCAACCTCTCGAAGCCGCAGTCACACACAAAGCGAGAAAGCGGCTTTCTTCGACAGTTGGAGATGTAAGTAACTCATCGTCTCTGTAGTTCTAGGGTTTCGACAATCTTCAATTGTTCCTCATTTCTTAATAATCTTTCTCTGAGGTTTTCTTTGTATTTTTCTAGCTCTTCGCAGTTTTTATTTGTTTTGTATTTTGGGATTTAAAAATCTTTATGGGAAATGATTTCCGAATTCGTTGATACAACGGTTTTTTTGTTTCTCTGGCTATTGCGCCAATTTGTTTGTATTTGTTTGGTGGTCTATTAATTAGGCTTTATGGTCTTGGAATAGTTGGAATTTGTGACAGTGAATTATAGGGCTTGCTTGGGTGGTAGTGTATGTGGATTTTGATTCTTGATTGATTGATTTAGTTTTGAATTGTTTTGCAGCAGACAACATGGCGGATAACAGTCAGAATGAGGTGAAGGACGAGGTGGCAGCTGATGTAAGTTTCAGATTTTTGTATTGCAGTCCTCCTCATTTCGATATGTCTGTTTAATATAAACTTTGGTTTTACGCTACTCTATGTAGTACTGGTATATTATAAGCTTGAGAGTTTCTTTGGGGAATTGCTAAATATGTAATTTGAGGATTCTGGTAGTGAATCCTGGTCCTAATTCATGGTTTTTAGAGCTGGAATAAGTTCACAGCACTTTAGAGATTGGACTAGGTTCATCTTTTTCTGCAACAAAAATTTTGCGCCTAGAATTATATCAAAAAAATTACCTGGTATCAACTAATTATAGTCCGGAAGCTAAATGACCACTTTCCTGGGTTTTCTAATAGCAGAAAAGATATTACAATAATTGCAATAGAAGTCAGAAAGAGGATGATGGTGAAAGAGTTTTGTTGGCATGGCTCCTTTGTATCTAATTTAAGAGTTCCAGTATTCTATGATGTCTCCATTTAGGTGTAGAAGAAGTGAATGAAAAAAACAGATGTTGATTCATCTTAGAATGGAAAATACATACAGCCTTGCACCCCATTGTCCAAATTTTGTTATGACTCCCTTGCTAGAATTTTGTTGTTGATACGATAATCCAGTACTCCAGTTTGCTATACTGATAGGAAAGTATGATGCCTCAAAGTGTCAAGTCTCTTGACTAGAGCTAACTATTTTGGTTGTTCAATCTTTTATTACAGATTGCCCCTTTTGATCCTACTAAAAAGAAGAAAAAGAAGAAGGTTGTCATTCAGGACAGTAATGATGATTCTGTGGACAAGTTGGCTGAGAAAACAGAAAACCTAGCAGGTGGTTTAATTGAACAACCATTGAGTTCTCTTATCTTTTGCTGCTTACTTTACAAGTATGCTATACATGCATCACCTCTGGGATGACTTATCTTTTTTTCATTGCAGTTTCTGATGGACTGCAGGAAAGCACATTTTCTGGTTTGAAAAAGAAGAAGAAGAAGCCAGTAAGTTTCCAACCCTTTTCCCCTGCATATCTACAAGAAAATATCTTCCCCAGATATTGACTTTTGTGGTGGATGTGATTATAGGTTGATGCCATCTTGAATGAAGAGAGTGGTGATGCACTGGAAAATTTGAATGGTAAGACTTTGAGCAATACTTTCTTTGGCCTTGTAATTTACTGTAACCTTTGTCTTAAAGAAAATGTTTGAGATTTCATATGTTCGTTCTTATAGAGCACGTAAGTGAGGATGAGGAAGGAGAAGCAGAAGCAATTGTACTACGAGCTCCATCCTATCCTTGGGAGGGGAGTGATCGTGATTACGTGTATGAAGAGGTATAAATTATATAATGTCCCTCACATCTCAGTGATGGTACTTTGACCCCTACAGATATGTTGTATTTATTCTGTCGAGGCAATGTCTGCAGCTTCTTGATAGGGTGTTTAACATTCTTCGTGAGAATAACCCAGAGCTGGCCGGAGACAGGCGTAGGACAGTTATGAGGCCTCCACAAGTACTTCGTGAGGGCACAAAGAAAACTGTTTTCGTGAATTTCATGGATCTTTGCAAGACGTAAGTTTCCCTGATCTGATGAACTAAAACGGCTCTTCTTTTTTTCTTTATCATCTTCACTGATGTGCCATTCCTTCTCTTATTTAAACCATTTTTTCAATTAGAATGTCTTTTTGATGGTTTCTCAGTTTAAGTTGTTCTTTATGCTTGTCATCATCCTATCTCAGTTTCTTTTTTACTTTATGGACTTCTGTAGCCTACACTCTCCATAGGATTTCATAAATCAAGTGGACTCCAGACTTTTAATCAGAATTTCTTAAGATGATGTCTATTTCAACCTTAACATTACAGGATGCATAGGCAGCCGGATCACGTCATGTCTTTCTTGCTGGCCGAACTCGGAACGAATGGATCACTTGATGGGCAGCAGAGGTTGGTTGTGAAGGGAAGATTTGCACCGAAGAATTTTGAAGGGATACTTCGGCGATATGTCAGTGAGTACCTTGTTCTGTGGTTTGTTTTATGTAATTATCCACGCTATTATTCTGTAATCGCCCTGTTGGAGTGTTCTGCATATGGAAGCTGATTTATATGCATCCCAGTTATGCCTGCCCTTTTTTCATGTGCTATGTGACATTTCATTTTTTTTTTCTCATAGAAATTCTTTTCTTATCTCCTTTTTCTCAGATGAATATGTCATTTGTCTTGGGTGCAAAAGTCCTGACACTATACTTACAAAAGAGAATCGTCTCTTGTTTCTCAGATGCGAGAAGGTAATGGTCGTAAAATTTTGCACTCTCTTATAAGTTTTTATATGCTGCTACATAATATCTTGTGGGAGTAACCTGTAACGTTTTGAAGAGTTTCCTACATTTTCCGATTCATGTGATGGAGTAACATATATCAATTATGAGGTCACGTGAACATTGCTACAGTGTTTAAATTCATGGATTAAGCTACCAATTCATCAATCTGTTGTCTTCTGGTTCATTTTGCAATGCTTTCAGTGCCGGGTCAATTAATGTGATGATCCTTCTTGTTGCAGTGTGGATCTAACCGATCAGTTGCTCCAATTAAAAGTGGTTTTAAGGCTCTTGTTGGGCGGAGGAGTGCCGGGGCATGATCGTAGCTTGCTGTCTCCACTCATCCTGGTGTTCTAGTGGCATCTGCTAATGGGTCTTTGATTTGCGTATTTACCATTGACGTCGGCTACAGTTTGCTTGGAAATCAAGAAACCGAAGGAGGTGGAAGGTTGTTCTTGTTCTAAGTTGAGATCAGCATGTGTAGTTGTTAGTTTTCGAGATAGTGTTCTAAGGGGGTGTATTCAATTGAGATTTTGAGAGATTTTAAATATCTCTAAAAGTTCAGATGTGTTCAATTAGGACTTCTAAAGAGTTAATTAAAGTTTGAATTATTCAATCCATATTTTTCGACATTTATGAAGTCACTAAAAGAGATTTACTCAATTTATAACTTCATAAAAGTTTGATGTATTAAAAAACTTTCGGGGGTGTTTGGCTGAGGGAAAAAAATACCGTATTTGGTAAAAAACTAGAATTTCAAGTTAAAAATTCATCTTTATAATTACTATTTATATTTGAACATTAAATTATATGTTTAAAATTTTATTTTATTTTTATATTATCCAAATAAATTCTGAAAAATTAATTAGCAATAATTTAAATTTGCTCGTTTGGTAAATTTTTAGTAATATTAAAAAATTTCCTTCATACACCCTCAATGAATATTATAGAATTCATTAAATTGTATGTGTGTAATTTTTCGGCATTTTGGTGTAATCAATGTTTTAGTAAATTTTTTATTATCTCTAGCATTTTCTCCTTGGATTCCTATAGACTATACAAAGCTTAAAAAAATTATTTGTAATTTTTATATTTTTTTATAAATTCAATCAAATTCATGTGTTTTATTAGTATTTATTATCATATATTACTTTCTATGAGAATTATAAATAATTGAATAATATAAACTTTACATAAAAATATTTCAAAGCATGTATGGTATAATGGTAGGCCTAATCTCTTAAACTCATGTGTCGTTCAAAGTTTTATTTTTTATTTTTCTACTTGTAATAATATATTACCAAATAAAATTATAATATTATATATATTATTTTATTTCAATTTAGTGATAGAATTTTTAGTAAGAAAAATAATTATATAATTCTTCAAAAAACACTTTTCAAATTATATAATTCGATATTATTTTCTATAAAAATCAATCACATTCTATCAAATTCAGTATAACTCTACAATTTATATATATATATATATATAATTCGTGTATAATTCTTTTCTTAGCTTTATTAAAGTTTATGAAAATCTGTAAAACTCAATCCGTTTGAAAAAATTTGCAGTTACTAATATATCCCTTTAAATCTCTCTAGATGTTTTTTATGAAATAAAAAACTGAACACTGACTCAAGCACGACAACAGTCTTGTCCGGTGGCTCCATCCTTTGTAATTTTTGTGGTTTTTTTTTTTTCTCCGCTGTTAAGAAACAGCTTTTTCTTTTGCCTTTTCGCTGTCAATTGACAAAGGTTGGGGTTTGAATCTTTGTTTTTTTTTTCTCTTCATTGCCGCAGCCCACATGCAACAATCAATGTAAAATATAATAAATAGTATATATTTATTATATGTTTATATAGATAATATATATATTTGTTTTTGTTTTTACTCTTTTAAAGATTCCAGGAATTGTAAGTATCTTATTGGAGTGATTCAAATTGTGATGTACTTTACTCTCCAAGATGGTCATTTCAAAATGTATGAAGGCATACTCTTTCAATTTACATGCTTGTGGTGCTTTGTGGATACAAGAGCTTAGTGCATTGACGGACTTGTCATTTTCAAGTACGAGTGAAACCAACATCAAGGCTTTCAACGAGGGAGGCGCAAAGTTTCATGACTTGAAACGAGAAGTGTTCCAGTTTTCGGGGCAAGGTGTGTTACACTGTAATGAGAGTCATGCTATGGTGCAAGGCGAGACGCAGTAAGGCAAGACATGGTTGGAGTGTGAAGTAACGCATCAAATGAGGTGAGGCGTTCTTTCCAATGATCATTCAAGTGGCACATGGCGGATAAAAGAGCTTGGCACATGAAGAACAAGGTGCACCATGACCTATTGAGGCTTTCATCAGCAAGAAGCGTGGCATCCCAAGACTTAAAGTGAGGCGTGTCGTAGTGCAAGATGTGTGTCATGGTGCAGGGTGAGGCACGGTTGGAGCAAAGCAACATGCCATATGACTTGAGGCAATGTCAGGACCCACCCCAGTTTCACCCCGAAACCCGAGGTAAATCCTGCTCCCGTCTGACTCCCTGACACAACACCCAAGTAAAAACTCACTCAAACCCAGTCAGACGCAGAAGTAATTAAACAAAATATCCCGAAGGTAGCATTTACAGAGCATAGTACGAAAATACAAGGAACTAAAAACCGATAAATTACACGCACACGGAAGACTTTAAACTACTCCGGGACCCCTCGCGTGACTTCTATGCCTCGGTCACTGTCTCGACGTCAAGACCCCGCGCTCGCTCCACAACCTGGAGGGCAGTTTAAAACAGAAAATGTGAGTGGACCATAATGAAAGAAATGTTCTAAAACCATTTATCAGAAGACCGACTTTAACCCTCCGTTTTGAAAACCACATGCATAACCAACAGTTAATAAGCAAAACCTCATAAGAAACAGAAACATTATAAACAGTTAGAAAAACCAGAGCATGTGCAATTCTCAAACTGTATCATCAACCATGAACATGAAATCATCATTTTCTGATCAAACCTGCTGGACCTATCCGAGTCTTTAAACTCCCGAGTCTTTAAACTCAAGGCCTTAATCATATCCGAGTCTTTAAACTCCCGATTTCGACATGTGGCACGCCCGAATCCATAGGCAGGTGGCACGCCCGATTCCGACATCCGAGGAGGAAGTTGTGATGTTCGGAAGGTTGAGGGCATAACCGTAATTTGAGTAAATTAAGGGGAATAGTTGACTTTTCGTAGAAACGGGTTTTGGTACGTTGACCTAGGATGGTTAGGTAGATCTCGTCGTCCTGAGTTCGATGACAGGCGGCACGTATTCATCGGACTTACGAGGTGTTAATTACGGGTCTAGAAGGGTAGTGGCAAAACCGTAAAAATGAGTTAAAAAGAAGGGTATTTTGGTCTTTGTGGCACATTGGGATTTGTGCACAGAGGAAAGGAATGGACGGCTGGGATTGGGCCATGTGGGAGTGTGTGGAGTGGATTGTGACATGTGGCATGTGTGTAGAGGATTCTGGTGGAATCCTGTATGTGCGCGGTCCCAATTATTTGGGTGCACCTGTGTATGCCCGTGTGTTGTTCTTCGATACAGACAGAAACAGAGGGTGAGGAATGGGGAGCAATTGATCGACTCAGTGCAAGGGGGGAGTGATGAGTGCTTGTGAGAGTGACAGGGAGGAGAGTTTGAGCAGGTGGTCGTGTTTTGGTGGCGACATCGTGCACGGCGTCACGGAGGTGGCACGGTTGCAGTTTTGGGGAAACAGGGAGACTGTGATACAAGGGTGGTGATTACGCCGTGTGGTGGCTCAAACCAAGGCAGAGGGAGCTGCAGGAGGCTGCAGGGAGTCCAACGAGCACCGTGGCACGCGGCTGTGCGCACGGCGAAGACGCAAGCGAAATGTGAGATCTTTTGCTCTGTTTTTTTTCCGTGCTGCTCAATTTGAAATTCGTGAGGTTGGGCTTAGAGTCGAGAGGAATGGAGGTCAGGGTGAGGTTCAGGAGGGTCCTAGGCGTCGACTAGGATGGTCGCCGTGACGGGGGTGTACACGGCGGAGGTTAGCACGACGGGGGTACCTGTATGCTCTATTTTGCCGTGATGTTCAAACGGCTAGTCGTGATGTTTGGGTAAGAATCGACGGTCAAGGTGAGTCGGGTTAGGCTTAGAAGGGTCCTAGGAAGAGGTTGGTGAAGCCACCATGAAGGGGGAAGTCGTGAGTGGCCGGAAAGGAAAACAGGGGTTTTGGGTTGTCTGGTTTGAGCTTTAGTCGACGGGCTAGGGACTGAGTCGAGGTTAGGAGTGTTGGGGAATCGATAGGGTAGGCCTGGACGATGAGAATGGTGAAGGAAGGGAAGGAATGGAGACGGGACGGTGGAGAACCGCTCTCGCCGGTTTGAATTACAGACACTGTATCGAACCGGGTTTGTTCGAGGTAGGGGATGCACTGTAGCAGCGCGTGAGGGCCACGCGCAGCCACTTTGGGCGGCGCGTGGGGGCGCGTGCGGCGGCGATGGGGAAAACGATCAACATGGTTTTTGGTCTAGGAGTTATGGTGAGTTCAATGGAGTTGGTTTCGGGTCAATCGGAAGTCGTTTGCGTTTAGTTCCGCGAGGGTGAAGGTTTAGGGTCCCGGGTTCTTACGTTTAGGATTCGGGGAATTTTGAGGAAATTTAGGTGAACCTTCGTAGACGTGTTAGTGACGTAATTTGGTGATTTTTGACAGGATCGGGATTTCTCGAGGAAGCCGAGGAACGTACAGGACGTTCAGGACGCGAGTAGGGCTCAGTACTGTGAGTGGACCCCTTCTTTAAACTCGAGCATGCATAACTGTTTTCCATAATTGTTCTATGATTTTGATTATGATTCTATGTTTATTGACTATGTTTGGTTGTTTTTACGTTATTGCACGTTTTACGAGAAATGTCGATTTCTGAGTAAAATGCCAGGGTTTTGGGATTTTTTTTAGGATAACTAGTTTGATTGTTTACAAAGGGATTTTGAAACATGATTTGGTGATTAAATGATTTTCGGAAAGCGGAATTTGGATTTAAAATTGGAAAGTGGATTCCGGATTTGGGTTCAGAATGACGGTTCTGGATGCCGGAAGGGTATCGGACCAGTGATTTCGGATTCGGGTTTGGATATGGATTGGTAAATGGTTTTCAAATGATTTTGGGATTGGATTTGCTGGATCTGGATATTGGGTTTCAACCACCCGAACTAAAAGTCAACGTTTTTGCCCAAACCAGGGGCAAAATCGTCATTCTACACTAATGACCTTAGCAGAACCACCTAACCGCCGCTTAACCTCACTAATCACACCTTAATTCGTCTACTAATCCCGATTCTCGGGACGGGTTGTTACAGGCAATGCATGCCATATTGCGAGGAAAGGTGTCACATGTCACGAGGCGAAATGCATGTGGTGCCATAAAGTGATTGAAGTTTTCCGAGGAGTTATTTTGGCTGTCAAATGACCTTCTAGTGATTTGGGTGAGTCGGCTGTGGCTATTCTGCAGTGTGACACCTCTCACGTTTTGGACGGGATTAGTGGTTGTGTGTGTGTGTGTGTACGATTTGTCTGTGTACGATTTTTGTGTGTGTGTTATCTGAAACAAAAATAACAAAGAAAGGGGGATTTATGGAATTGATCAAAAACAAACTTGGGGACATTGAGAAACAGAGAGATTGAGAATGAACCCAGAGAAAAAACTCAAGAGGAAAATCTGAATTGAGATTCGAAGTGAAAACCTGAACCTGAACTCGTACAACTTCAAAATATTCCAATTTCGAATTTTTATTTATGGACCGTGATTGTTGAAATTTCCCTTAAGGTTCATAAGACCCTTACTGTAAGACCCGTGTCCTGGAGGGAACGGTGAACAATCCCACATTCCTGCGACGGGGGAATGGTCTATGAAGGGAATGGTGGTGTTCCTTAAAGGTGTAGGCACACACCTATCTAGCATGAGGCCTTTGGGGAGCTCAGTGGCTTTGGGGGGGATTGGAACCCCAAAGTTCAGCGAGTTGAGGCTGATGCAATTTCAGATGGGTGACCCCTTGGGAAGTTGCACCGTGAGCTCCCGAAAACAAAACCGTGAGGGCAAGGGCAAGGAGGCCCAAAGCGGACAATATCGTGCTAGATGAATCGGGACCTGACAGAAGAGGGTCGGGTCCTGACAATTTGGTATCAGAGCCAGACCCCGACCGGGAAGTGTGCCAGCGAGGACGCTGGGCCCTAAGGGGGGTGGATTGTAAGACCCGTGTCCTGGAGGGAACGGTGAACAATCCCACATTCCTGCGAGGGGGGAATGGTCTAGGAAGGGAATGGTGGTGTTCCTTAAAGGTGTAGGCACACACCTATCTAGCATGAGGCATTTTGGGAGCTTAGTGGCTTTGGGGGGGACTGGAACCCCAAAGTTAAGCGAGTTGAGGCTGGTGCAATTTCAGATGGGTGACCCCCTGGGAAGTTGCACCGTGAGCTCCCGAAAACAAAACCATGAGGGCAAGGGCAAGGAGACCCAAAGCGAACAATATCGTGCTAGATGAATCGGGACCTGACAGAAGAGGGTCGGGTCCTGACACTTACGAGCGAAACCATCACAAAATTGAAGAAAATTACCCAGAATTGAACCCAGATTGGACCCGCGATCCTTTTGAAATATCAAAGTGGAATTCAATCGAATTGAGGTGAGTAATCATGAAATTGAAGTTGGAAACCTGTTTAAAATGATCCTATGATGATTTTGATGGATTAGAATTGAGAAATTGATTGAAATTGGACGGGTTTGAAAATGGGTTGAAACTGGGTACGGGCGGCCCGTTTGCAGGTTTCCGGGTTAGGACGATGACATTGTTCATCTGGGAATGTGTTCAACATACTTTTTACTGTTTTCGATGATACAGACTTAATGGCACAGGTTTCGAGTCGATCAATCACCGTTTCAGGGTATATTTGGGTGTCCGAAGTGCGTAGTTCGTGTTTAACTATTATTATGTTATCTTGGGGTTTATGGGATTGTTATACGAGGTTATGTAGAAATTTAGTGACCCCTAATTGTTGTGTTTGACATGCCAGGTGATTCCCGAGATCCCTGATGAACGTATAGCTCGAGATTGAGCAACTTGGACGGTGTGTGAATGGACGTTTGTTTTATAAACTGATATACATGCATAGTTAAATGTTTTATATGATTGATTGTATGATTTGAGTTGCAATGATTGCATGATGATTTGATATGATGAATTGGTTATTTAATGGTGTTTGATCTGGAAATGGACCAACTTGATGAGACCCGCTGGGGGATCTAGGATCAGCTATGTGATGCTTTGGACCCGCTGGGGGCGTTGCAGTTCGACAGAGAACCTGCAAGGACTTGGCACCGGTGTGGTGTCTGTCAGGACCCACCCCGGTTTCACCCCGAAACCCGAGGTAAATCTCGCTCCCGTCTGACTTCCCGACACAAAACTCAAGTAAAACTCACTCGAACCCAATCAGACGCAGGAGTAATTAAACAAAAGCTCCCAAAGTTAAGCTCCCAAAGTTATTATGTACAGAGCATAGTACTAAAATACTAGAAAAATAAAACTAATAAATTACACGCACACGAAAGACTTTAAACTACTCCGGGACCCCTCGCGTTACTTCTATGCCTCGGGCACTGCCTCGACGTCAAGACCCCGCGCTAGCTCCACAACCTGGAGGGCAATTAAAACAGGAAATGTGAGTGGACCAGAAGGTACAAAAGTTCAAAAACCATTTTATAAGAAAACCGAGTTAAACCCTCCGTTTTGAAACCACATGCATAACCAACAGTTATGAACTCAGTTATAAAATAACCGTTATAAAACATCATAAGAAACAGAAACACTATAAAATATCTTAAGAAACCACAGCATGAGTATCAGAAACCGTATCAAAAACCATAAACATCAAATCATCATTTTCCCGATCAAACCTGCTGGAGCTATCCGAGTCTTTAAACTCCCGAGTCTTTAAACTCAATCCAGGCCTTAATAATATCCGAGTCTTTAAACTCCCGAGTCTTTAAACTCAAGGCCTACGGGGGAAAATCAATATATATCCGAGTCTTTAAACTCAATCCGGGTCTTTAAACCCAATCCGGCCGGTCCCCCGTCACATATATCCGGGTCTTTAAACCCAATATCCAGATCCAGCAAATCCAATCCCAAAACCATTTGAAAACCATTTACCAATCCACATCCAAACCCGAATCCGAAATCACTGGTCCGATACCCTTCCGGCATCCAGAACCGTCATTCCGAACCCAAATCCGGAATCCACTTTCCAACTTTAAAATCCAATTCATTTAGTTACCAAATCATGTTCCAAAACCCACTTATAACCATTGAAAACCACTTATCATTTGAAATCCCAAAACCATAGCATATATTCCAGAAACCAACCATTTCTCGTAAAACGTGCTAAAAACCAATTTCCTCGAAAAACGTGTAATAATGTAAAACCAACCAAACATATTCGATAAACATAAAATCATAATCAAAACCATAAAACAGTTATAGAAAACAGTTATGCATGCTCGAGTTTAAAGAAAGGGGTCCACTCACAGTACTGAGCCCTACTCGCGTCCCGAACGTCCAGCCCGTTCCTCGGCTTCCTCGGGAAATCCCGATCCTGTCAAACACCGTCAAATTACGTCACTAATACATCTACCAACACTCTCCTACATTTCCTCAAAAATCCCCGAACCGAAGACCTAGAACCCCGGGACCCTAAACCTTCACCCTCGCGGAACTAAACTCAAACGACTTCCGATTAACCCGAAACCAACTCCATTGAACTCAACACAACTCCTAGACCAAAAGTCAAGTTGACTGTTTCTCCCAGAACCGCCACACGCGCCTCCACGCGCCGCCCAAAGTGGCTGCGCGTGGCCCCACGCGCCAGCTACAGTACCATCTTCAACCCGTGCTGAACCGGCCGTCGCAGGCTGAACCGGCGAGACTTGATCTCCGCCGTCCGGCCACCAATTCAGCCCCTTCTTTCACCTGCAGCTTCGTCCTGACCAACCCTATCGATTCCCCAACTCCGTTCACCTCGACACTGTCCCTAACCCGTCGACTAAGCTCAAAACCAGACGGCTAAATGTCCCCCTGTTTCACGACTCCTCAACTCCGGTCACCTCCCGTCACGGTGGTGACACCAAACGGTCCCTAAGACCTTACTGAATCTAGACCAACACCCCTACACCGTCGACTCAGCCCCTACCTACACGACTCGCCGTTTGAACCCACGGCCAAAACAGAGTACTGAAGGTCCCTCCGTCGTGCCCTCCACCACCGTGCACCACCCATCACGGCAGCACACTCAACCGATTCCTAGGACCCTCAGGAGTCTCACCCTAACCTCCAGATCCCTCGACTCTAGCCCTAGGTCCACGACTTTCAAATTGAATTTTCACGGCAAAACAGAGCAAAGAAGCCTTACCCTTCGATTGCCGCTCCGCCGTGCGCACTGCCGCCTACCACTGTGGTCGTTGGACTCCTTGCAGTCTCTTCAGCCTCCCCTGGCCTTGGTTTGCCTTGCCTCACGGCGTAGCCACCACCTCAACCTCACAAGCTCCCTGTTTCCCCCCAAAATTCCTCCACACCTCCGCCGTGCCGCCGTGCACGATTGCACCACAAATTCACGGCCACCAGCTCCGCCTTGCCTCACTAACACACTCACAACTCCCTAACCACTCACCCTTGCACCCAGATCGATCAACTGATCCCAGACTCTCACCCTCTGTTCTCTGTGTTTGTCGAAGAACAACACACACACACACGGGTTCACCCAAATAGTTAGGACCAGAATCCTCTAGTCCTTCAACACGTGTCACCATCCCTTCAATCTATCTCCCATCTGTTTAAACCCCAGCCGTCCATTCTTTTCTCTCTGCACAAATCCCCATAAACCCAAAAAGACTAAAATACCCTTCTGTTTAACACATTTTTACGGTTTTACCGAAACTTCCTAGACCCGTAACCTTCGCCTCGTAAGTCCGATGAACACGTGCCGCCTGTCATCGAACTCAGGACGACAAGAACTATCTAACCATCCTAGGTCAACCTATCAAAACTCGATTATACAAAAAGTCAACTTTTCCCCCCTATTTTACCAAAATTACAATAATACCCTCGACCTTCCGAACATCACAACTTCCTCCTCGGACGTCGGAATCAGACATACCACATGTCTACAAGTTCATGACGTCCTAAACTACGTCCTGGTCACTGGTCAATCCCCAATTGACCACCCGAAATAAAAGTCAACATTTTTGCCTGACCCAGGGGCAAAATCGTCATTCTAAGTTCCCGGACCCCTCGGGACCACCTAACCCCTGATTAACCTCACTAACCACACCTTAATCACTATCTTAATCCCGACTCTCGGGACGGGTTGTTACAGTGTCCGCCAAAGGGACTCTGATGCCTAAGTTAGTATCTGCACGCCGAAGGGCAAAGGAATAACAGTAGTCTGAATAAGTTTTCGATGTCTTACCTTTGTGAGGGGTTTCGAGGTATTTATAGTAGCTATAACTGCGGTAGGTGGCATACTGTTTAGGGGCAGGTTATGCTTTGTGGCTGAGAGTCGCCTGACAAGCCCTGGACATCCGGAGGAGGCGCCAGCTGGGGTTTTAACCTGCCTCCGTCAGGGAGTGGTTATGCCAGGGTTGGTGTCAGGCAACTGGTGCAGCCAGCTGGCGACTGTTGGTGTCAGGTGCCGAATGACAGGTCTGTAGGGAGGTGCCGGTCGGCCGGCCACATTTGTAGGGGTGCCGATCGGGGTGTCGGTCGGTGATCGTCCTGTCCTGGTGGGTCTTGCACGTAGGGGATGGTCGGTCGATATGGTATCAACAAATGGATTCTTTAATCGATATTATGAGCACATTTTACGAGAATGGTGAAAATGATATTTTGGGCTTGGACCATGTTTTAAAGATGATTTTGACTTGGAATTGGAGTCAAACGTGTGTTGTACTTGATGACGTGATGATGTGTGTTGTACTTGGTAATGTGATGACATGTGTTGTATTTGATGATGTGATGGTATGTGTTGTACTATGATTATGGACACTGGTACGTGTCCGAATGTTGCAAGTGCAGTTCCTGAACGTGCCTCAGATGTTGCGGTGGTTTAGTTCCCGAGTTGGCCTACGCGTAGTGGTGTTGTGATGGTATGATTGATTGTGCACTTGTGAGTAATGCTGTGATGATACTGTGATTGATATATGTGCACTTGTGAGTAGTGTTGTTGATGATGATGTTGATATTTGAGTACTGGTAACGAGGAATGTTGTTGATAGTCTTTATGACTGGTTTGGTACTGTTGATGATGGTCCTGGTGATTAACTTGGTGGATGATTATATGTTTTCGTGATTTAAGGAAAATGGATTTCGGAAAATGTGGGTCATGGGAGTTTAAAAATTGATATGATTTTATTGGTCCACTGTTTATGTTTGATTTGAAATCCGAATCACGTTTTTACTCTATGCATGCATGGTTTGTAACTAGGGGGTAAAAGAGTTGTTTTGAAATATATTTTCAAAGATATTATTTTTGTTCACTCACACCTTTATTCTTTTATTAACCCTCCAGACCGTGACACGAAAATTGAGGTTGATCGAGAGGCGGAGACATGAGTGAAAATCAGTGCAGTTATCCCTTATATGACAAGTGCTGAAGGTAATTTCGATACTTCAGTTAGCTTGTCAAACGGAAGTAGGACCGGGCACGATTATCAAAGTCCAGTTGGGACGAGTCCTGTCATCTATATATTACATATTTTTTTATTAAGCTGAAATGTCTGTATCGATCTAAATCAAACCACTTGAAATAATTTTATTTTTAATTTTAAAAAATCTAAATAATATTAAAAAATTTGAATATTGTGAATATCTATATTGGATCCTTATTTGTAACTCGAAGGTTAAATAATTAACAAATACAAATAATTCGAGTGACGGCCAAGAACCAACCAAATCTTCAAACACTCGGAAGTCCAAATAAGAAGTGAAAAATCAAACCCCCCAAAAAGTCCTTGCAATTGACTGGATGATGTGCGTGGTTGCCAAGGAACGAGAAAAGCCTGTGGCCCAATGGGCCATTTCGTTGTCGTCCTTAGCCGGTGTATAAGTAACATGTGACTCGCCGATTACAAGTTTGAACCAGCGGAAAAACGATTATTACAAATTTTGAGAACCAAAATTTCAAGACCGGCGCAAAACCAAAATTTACACCCAAGCTGAATTCAAGACTCACCGGCACCGCTGCAATCGTACTCGCATCGTCGGCTCATCGCATTTGAACTTGCAAGTCGCAATCTCTTACCTTACTTGCGTCATCTCTCTCTCTCTCTCTCTCTCTCTCTCTCTCTCTCTCTCTCTCTCTCTCTCTCTCTCTCTCTCTCTCGCGTCGCTGCAATCGTCAATCGCACAAGGATATTCGCACAGCCCCCCGCAGTTCTGCTTCAAGGTTCGTCTCTCTCTCTCTCTGCGTCTCTGAAATGTTCGATATCTTTGTATCTCTCTCCGTCTCTCAGTCTTTCAATCTCTCAGACTGAAATTAGTTGAGTGGGTTAGTGAATTTTGGGTGAGAGAGGACGGAAGAGAACGAAGTGTGAAGGACTGAAGTGCGAGTCTAAACTAAAGAATCTTGAGGTGGACACTTCATGGGGGACGGTGGACCTAAATGAGTCTAATAAATGAATGTGAGTTGTGATAATTGAGTTGGGCGCACAGGGCCAAATAAATGACACTTTTATTAAATTATGAATGTGAATTGTGAATGTAAACATGTGAATATGACAATCTGTTGAATAAATGACTCAATAATTAATTATCTCAATGATCGTTCTCTGAGGTTCTCTTTGTATATTTTTTTTAGCTCTTGGCGGTATTTTTTTTTGGGGGGGGGGGAGGGGATTTTATGATCTTTATGGGAAATGATTTCTGAATTCTTTGATACAAGGGTTTTTTGTTTCTCTGGTTAATTGGCTATTGCGCCGAATTTGATTGTATTTGTTTGGTGGTCTATTAATTAGGGGTTATGGTTTTGGAATAGTTGGAAAGAGTGATAGTGAATTATAGTGCTTTTTGAGATGGTAGTGTATGTGGATTTTGATTCGTGATTGATTGGTTTAGTTTTGAGTTGTTTTGCGGCAAACAGCATGGCGGATAACAATCAGAATGAGGTGAAGGACGAGGTGGCAGCTGATGTAAGGACTTTTGTATTGCAGCTCATTCAAACTCCTCCTTATTCCTATGTCTGTTTAATTTAACCTTTTGGTTTTACTCTATATGCTATCTAGTACTGGTATACTATAAGCTTGAGAGTTACATTGGGGAATTTCTGAAAATGTAATTTGAGGATTCTGGTAATGAATCTAGCTCCTAATTCATGGCATAAGCTCATAGAACCATAGAGATTGGACTAGATTCTTCTTTTTCTTCACGGAAAATTTTGAGCTCCCTTGCTAGAATTTTGTTGTTGATATGGTAGTCCGGTACTCCAGTTTGCTATACTGAGATGAAAGTATGTTGCCTCAAGTGTCAAGCCTCTTGAATAGAACTAACCATTTTGGTTGTTCAAATTTTTTTACAGATTGCCCCTTTTGATCCTACTAAAAAGAAGAAAAAGGAGGAGGTTGTCATTTATGACACTAATGATGATGCCGTGGATAAGTTGGCTGAGAAAACAGAAAACCTGGTACGTGGTTTGATGGGACAACCATCGAGTTCTCTTATCTTTTGCTCTCTTTTTTTTTTTAGTTTATTTTTTAGTTGTTTTTTATACAATTATACTATACATGCATCACGTCCAGGAATCAGGATGATTAATCTCCTTTCTCATTGCAGTTTCTGATGGGCCGCAGGAGAGCACATTTTCTGGTTTGAAAAGGAAGAAGCCAGTAAGTTTCCAACCTTTTTCCCTTATGTGCAAGCAAAATCTCTTTCCTAAGATATTGACTTTTGTGGTGGATATGATTATAGGTTGATGCCAGTATCTTGAATGAAGAGAGTGGTGATGCACTGGAAGATTTGGATAGTAAGACTTCGAGCAATACTTTCTTTGGCTTCGTAAAATTCCTTTAACCTTTGTCTTAAAGACAAATGTTTGAGATTTCATGTGTTTGTTCTTATAGAACACCTAGGTGAGGATGAGGAAGGAGAAGGAATTGTACTACAGGCTCCATTGGCTGCATCCCATGGAAGGGAGTGACCGTGATTACAACTACGAGGAGGTGTGTAAATTATATTATCTCCCATTGCATTTCAGTGATGTTTCTTTGGCCTTTACACATATTTTACATTTATATTTTCAATGCAATGTCTGCAGCTTCTTGATAGGGCGTTTAGCATTCTTCATGAGAGTAGCCCAGAGCTGGCAGGAGAATGGTGGAGGACAGTTATGAGGCCTCCACAAGTAATTCGTGATGGAACAAAGAAAACTGTTTTCGTGAATTTCATGTATCTTTGCAAGACGTAGGTTTCCATTTTCTGATCAAACAAAGCTGTTGTTTTTATTTCGCAGTGTAAGTTGATGTTTATACTTTTATTTCATAGTATTTCTGCGGAAATGTTATTCCTGACAATTTTAAAAACTTTGCTGTTTACATGCTTCCTTTTTTTTCAACTGATTTTGTTTGGATGCCATCAAATTATCTCTCTTTCTTTTGAATTGTTTGGCTTTGGTAGTCTGTACGGACCATAGGCTTGCATGGTTAGAAGGAATAAAATACGTATCCGCTCTAACATCCCTGATTTATAGTTTTCCTGGTTTTATTTTCTGATGCTATTGTTTGATTCCATTAGTTAAAAGGAATAAAATGTTTTTTCTGCTCTAAACCCATCTACGTTAAAATTGCAGGATGCGTAGGCACCCGGATCACATCATGACTTTCTTGCTGGCAGAATCGGGGACAAGTGGATCGCTTGATCGGCAGCAGAGATTGGTTGTGAAGGGAAGATTTGCACCGAAGAATTTTGAAGGGATACTGCGATGATATGTCAGTGAGTACCTACCTCGTTCTATAGTTTGTTGCAGTTACTAATTCCGTAATGATCCACTTTGAGAGTGTTCTGCAAGCTGCCTTATTGATTAAGCATATGCATGGCAGTTAACTATAGCTTTTTTCAGATGCTAGGTTGCATTTCACACATGCTACTTCACTTTCACTGTTTCTCATACAATTCATTTTCTTATCTTTCCGTTTTCAGATGAATACGTCATTTCCATTGGGTGCAAAAGTCCTGACACTATTCTTTCAAAGGAGAACCGGTTCTTCTTTCTCAGATGCGAGAAGGTAATAGTCATAGAAGTTTGCATTCTCTAAATGTTCGTCGGCTATTGGTTTCCTAGTTATAGTAGTTGTGGTACTCATGTCAATTGAATTCTTTGATAATTCTTTTCTTTGCAGTGTAGATCTGGACGATCAGTTGCTCCAATTAAAGCTGGTTTTGTGGCTCGTGTTGGCCGAACGAGTGCCGGGACATGATCTTCCGCTTATGGTTTACTAGCAATGAATGCGTTTTTGAGTTGCTTGTGTGACGTTTTTCTGGGTTAAACCGTCTTGAAATCCGGAGTTCGTCGTAGTCTTACAATATAATCATTCTTTTGTTCAGGAATGAATCCATCAGTCGTAATTTGGGTTAAATTTATCTGTTTATTCTTTATTTTTGTTTCTCACAAATAAGGTAAAACAGCGAGAATTAAAAGCCAACTATTAGCAAGAATATTGTGTCATCGCTCTAATAGTATGTGGTTTTATCTGGTAAAGAAATCGAAATTCAAAAGTATATAGAGTATTTTTTGTGAAAACTAAAGTATCCCTCCTCACACGTAGGCGAGGACTAATCCCTCGAGCCGCATAGGACTTTAAGAGGAGAGGAGCTCTCTCTAACATTGGTTATTTCATTCACAAGATTCGAATTCGAGACCTTCTTTAAGTAGAACAGGGTCCTTTCCATTGGCATTTTCATTTGCATTATCAAATATTAGAAAAGTACATGGAGTTTTGATTTCTAGCTCCCAAATGCGATTATGTTTTTATACTTGATTAATTAAGTTGTAGGCACTTCGCAATCTTTGGCTGCAAAATGTCGGGAGAGGCTTCTAGCTAGCCATGATCTTCTAATTTAACTCATCTAATCTCCAAAGAAAAATTCAAACTTTAAACCGAAACACGCATTAACTTTTAACCAATATAATTATATATTATCTACTATCATTAATATATACTTAACACTTTACTTCTGCATTCAGCTAGCTAGAGCATTTTACAAATATTTTTTTACTTCTTAAATATATAGTACGTACGAGAGCAACTGCTTGCATTTTTAAAAATTATTATTACTTTGCCTTCGTGATAATAATAAAAAAAAATCGATATCTTTTTATTAATTAAGTAATATTTAGATAATAGATTTTCACCTTCCCATCCTTGTATATTACGCAAGAGGCGGCCCATGATGATTTGTAGTCGACATCGACAGATTAATATCTCTTATATAGGATGAAGAGCAGTGATAAATACAGTCTGAGGTTGTCCTAGAGGATTTTTTTTATTTTTATTTTTTTCTGATCAATGACTTTTTCGTTTTATTTATAAAATTATAATATCAATCAAACAAGAAAACATATTTTACAAATCAGTAAAACGTAGGATATTTTATAAACCCGTAAATAAAAGAGGTAGCTGCTAGAAAGAAAGAATTAAGACTATTTTCGTGAATTTCATGGATCGATGCATCGACAGCCAGATGATGTCATGGCTTTCTTGTTGTCGGAGCTGAACACTAGTGGCCGGCATGCGCTATTGATGGCCAACAGAGGTTGCGTTGTTTGCTAGAGGAAGATTTCAGCCAAAGAATACGTCGCCGGCCGATCGATATGTCAATGAATATGTGATTTGTGTTGGCTGCAAAAGTCTGGACACTATCCTTTTGAAGGAGAATCGTCTCGACCATCTCACGTAGGTAATAACCTTGCTTTTCTTATTCTTATTTCTTTTTGTGCGTTGCAGTGTGGATCGGGGCGATGATTTTGTGGCTCGTGTTGGTCGAAGGAACGCCGGGACATATGATGTTGATCTAGCGCTCTCATGGCCGGATTTTGAGTTCCTCGGTTGTTATCTACGGCAGTAGCAATAAACTTCCCCCGGCCGGATTTCTAATTTCTAGTTTTTACACTTATAGTCAGGCACGAACCCAAAATTTGAATATGAGGTGAGTTAATTTTATTAGTATTATATTCTATCAAAATTCGATAGTATGAATGAATTTTATTGATAAGAAGAAAAATATATATTGATTAGTCTTACCCTAAAAAATAACACTTAAATACAAAAAAAAACACAATTTTATACGATATTATATAGTATAAGAATACTAAACTTATAGTTTATTAATTTTTTACATATTACATAAGTTTATTATCAAGTCAATGTCAATATTATCAACAAATATTCTTTTATTTGAAGAATATATATATTATATAATCTTCAAAAATATTTTTTTTATTTTATTTAAGTGTATAACAAATTAATTGAATGGATTTTAAATAATAAAAATATACTATTATTTCATTTGAGTTAGCAATTTCGAGCTCCTCATGTTGGCCCATGCCTTCTTATAGTTGTCTTCGATAGATTTTTATTTTTTGGAGTCGTTGCATAATAACAATTCTTTATTTATATTGAAAATTTCTTTCTAAAAATATGCAATATATCAAAGTAATTAAGCAGTTACAGATGCATAAATTTCCCATTCAGTTGCATAAGCGATTCTTCTTTTTGTCTCAACCATATATCTTCTTTTATTCCCAATCTCATTTACTAAGGAATTTTTAATCAACTCAAATATATAAAATACTAGAATAAAATAAAATAAAATCGGGGGACAGCTCACACCACCTTGGACCCTAGCTATCCATGAAGATGGCCAATTGAGGTTGCTAGCTAGTGATATATCCAGTGATCGATCGATGATTTTAATATTCAAAGAGGGCTACGTACTTCAACTTGGACCACTGTTGGCTGTTTCTGTCGTATTTCTGATTCACGTTCGAAAAAGCTGCAATCATACGTGCATTTTCAACACCCAATCAATTAGTAAAGTTATCAAAATCAAACCAATTAATCTCCATTTTCATTTCGAAATTTTCACCATGAATTTTCTGGGGTTCCTCATCGATCATATTTCTTGAGTTCCAAGGTACATGCTATTAGGTTAATTATTACTAAAATGTAGATAGTAGAGTAATACATAGAGAAGGTAGGTACCTGAAGAATGATTGGCACATCCATCAATAATGGTTTGAAAGAGATCAAGCACAGTAGCATTGTTAGCAAACCAGAAGTCCGTTTTGCACAAGTATACACATTTCAGCACTTCTATGACATGTCTTGCACAACCGGACGCGGCAAGGCTGCAGTATTCCCCCACCTCGTTAGCCGCCACGTCCACCGTTCCTTTGTCCGTCAGCTGCCCCTTCGCCGAGCAGCCAATAGGTGCCTAATGTATCGGCAATACCATTACTGTTTATGAAAATTTTAACAGAAAAATTAATAGGATGTCTTAAATGAGTGATCTTACAGTTTTGTTCAAGCAATCGTATGCACTTATCCAAGAAGAGAATGTGGCTAGATTTAAATTGTCAGTGGGGTCTATTTTATCTGGAAATCAAACCAAAAACATATATAAGCAGTGGTTCAAATAGAAGTGAAAATGAAAAATAAAATGAAATAGAACACGTACTTTCTTTGGCAGCAGCATTTTGAAATAATACGAGGAAGATCCCCAAGCAGAGCCAAACCAGCCCAATTCTTCCGCCAAATGTCGTGCAATTTTCCATTCTTTAATTAAGAGAACCCGCTTGCCTCTTCTTCTTCTTTCAAAACATATAGAGAGAATACTATATATAGCCAAATGAATACTATGATCGATTTACATATGAATATGTTTCATGTCTTTTTCAGTATATGCCCTAGCACCCTAGCTTGTGTATATGCAGCAGCATTGTCGACACAACCAAGGATATAATATATGAAACAAAGTGTATTTTTCATAAGACAAAATGAGACAACTAGCTAGCTATAGCTAGTTTGGACACACGTGTTTCGAGCTGATAAAAACTAGGGCTTCATATACATTGTTGAACCCAAAAATGGATCAACCGATCCATAAAGATATATAACACCTACGTACACACCCTCAAGGTGCCTACAAATTTACACGTGGTTCACTTAAATTGGACCATGTCCAAGTTATTAGGCTATTTCACTAATATAATTGTGAGATCCGTGTCTTGGGAAGAATAATATATGACCAATCCCACATCGCTCAGGGAGGAAAAGATGAATTGTCTTATATGTGTGGGCATGTATCTATCTAGCACGAGACTTTTTGGGAGTTCGCTGATTTTGAATTCTTTTGGAACAACAATCTCAGTATGGGTGACCCACTGAGAGAAGTTGTGTGCAAGGGCCAAATGAAGGGATGATTTCTTTTTGTAGGCCAAAGCTTTGATGATGGGCCTTGATAATTGACTCGAGTTTGAATTACTTAATTAAGTTACAGACAATATCGTGTTAGGGGGGTCGAGTCGTGACAAAATGTCATAAGAGCCAAATGAAGGGATGATCTCTTTTTGTAGGCCAAAGTTTTGATGATGGGCCTTGATAATGGACTCGAGTTTGAATTACTTAATTAAGTTACAGACAATATCGTGCTAAAGGGGTCGGGTCGTGACAGAATGTCATGAGGGCCAAATGAATGGACGATCTCTTTTTGTAGGCCGAAGCTTTGATGATGGGCCTTGATAATGGACTCAAGTTTGAATTACTTAATTAAATTACAGACAGTATCGTGTTAGGGGGGTCGAGTCGTGACAAAATGTAATGAGAGCCAAATGAAGGGATGATCTCTTTTTGTAGGCCAAAGTTTTGATGATGGGCCTTGATAATGGACGCGAGTTTGAATTACTTAATTAAGTTACATACAATATCGTGCTAGAGGGGTCGGGTCGTGACAGAATGTCATGAGGGCCAAATGAATGGATGATCTCTTTTTGTAGGCCAAAGCTTTGATGATGGACCTTTATAGTGAACTCGAATTTGAATTTTGATGATGGACCTTTATAATGAACTCGAATTTGAATTACTTATTTAAGTTACTAAGTGAGCCACCGTACAACGACGACATATATAGCTTAAGCTAATGGATTTTCCCTTCTGCTCTTTTGTGGTCATCATCTTATTGTCTCTTGCCTGCTGTTAATAAGTTAAGGATGACTAATATTCTTTTTCTTCCCTTCCCGTGTGTTCCGATTTGATTATTAACCTCCCATTAGTAAATTTGTCAATCACCATTTATAATTGTCTCATTGCGACATCCTGGAAATTATTTGATCCCTCTCATAATCACTCTCTTACAACTACAAGCTTCTATATATTTGCAAATTTTATACCTAGATTGTGTTCAATACATAGCATTTTCGTTTCATAATGCGAGTATTATTTGATCATATATCGTAAGTTCTAGTCCCAAGTCCTCAATTAGAAACCTTTTGATTTTGATTTTGATTTTTTATATGACTGCATTACTGTCGCGTTGAACTCATCTAACATATTTTCATAAAAGAATGATGAAATAATTTATATATTACGCAAATAATAATGAAATAAATTATATATATATCACGCAAATAGGTTATTAATTATGACTTTTGCTATACGATTATTTATATATTATCAAAAAGAGCAAAACAAAAAGAGTAGGGAGACATAGCTAGGCAGAAGTAATAGCAGACGTAATATATATACATATATATAATATTGTTGATTCTTATTGATTATCCAGGCAGTAAAGCTGATCTGCCTCTATCTCCATAGATCCCAAATGGAGCAGGAAGCTGAGGAAAATAATTAAATTAAAGCTCTGGTATTTCGATCACATATTGTTGAACATTGCTATGAAGGCCAAGGTTGCTAGTGATGCCACAAATGGTATGTATATCTTCTGGGACATCTTCATGCCACTGTTTTCTTGTATGTTTTACCCACAGTCGTAATCGCTGCATTTCCAACACCAAACTAATGTTATCAAACATCACAGTACTTTGTCACGTTATCCATTATGAGACATATGTTCCTTTTTTTTTCACAAAATTAATAATATACATGCATTCGATCAATAATGTATCGACATCATTCTCCGAACGCAATACAGGTACGTACCTGTATTACTGTTACATCCATCCATAATGGTTTGATTGAGGACGTGAACAGAGGCGTTGTTAGCAAACCAGAAGTCTCTTTTGCTCAAGTAGACACATTTGAGCACTTCCAAGGCATGTTTTGCGCACCCTCTCTCACCCTGGCAGTAATCTCCCACCTCATTCGCCGTCACATTCACTATCCCTTTGTCCGTCAGCTGCCCGTTCGCCGAGCAACCGAAAGGTGCCTGAGTTAAAATTAAACACGTACCCGTTAAACACTTATTAACATTCACGTAACCAGAAATTTATCTGAATAGAGACTTTTTTTAAATACTTAAAAAATTAATGTAATTCAATTCATCATAATATATGTCAAATTAGCCAAATTATAAAAACAAATTCATATCATGCTATTAATTTACTACAATCATATACAGTTGTCTTCAACGGATTCTCTGTTTGAAATCGTTGCAGGCCCAAAATAAATTATGATTGAAATATTAAAACAAAATAGACATGCCTCAAAGTATTAAAAACTGAAAAAAAAAAATTAACTATAATATGAACTATATACTTTGATATCAAAATATCACTATGATTTCTATAAATCATATATGATAATGTTATATATGTGCATTAGGAAGCTTAAAATTGTATTTTTAAATTGCATGTGAATCTCAAAATATATAATTAGCAATAATTATATAATAATTTTTACTTATTAATAAAATTTTAATTAATTATAATATATTTATACATATATTACACATAAAATATACATAATTCAGTGGAAGCTCAGGACCCCCTGGATCCATACTGACTCCACCTCTGCACATCAGTTTAAATCATTGATCACGTAAATTCTTATTATTAAATTTTTTTTTTTAAAAAAGGAGGTTCGAGCTCAATGGTTCTTACTGTTCTGTTCATGCAGTAGTAAGCACTTAACCATTCATCATCGAACAACTATTTTCTTATCCAAATTGAAGAAAAGTGTAAATATATATATATACACACACACGTATACATACTTAATTTGTCATCCACATTTTGAAATAGAAGAAAATGCCCCAAAGATAACCAGATCAACCCTATTGCTGCACCCAAGCTCTTGTAATTCTTCATCCCTTGAGAAAACTCCTCTTAACTTCGAAATTTCGAAAAACGTATTCGGGTTAGTGTACGTAAGAGACATTTTGTGCACTGTTGAAGCATTTATAACATGAAAAGAAAGGACGATCATAAGCCAATGTGATCATACGAGGTCGATATCACAGGCAAATGTGATCATACTAGGTCGATTTTAGTATATTCTTGAGAATATATATTTTATATATACAGCACCATTGATATTATAAACCAACAATATATAATAAAACAAAGTGTTTTTTTCATGAGACAAAATAAGACAACTAGCAATTTGGCACTTATTTATGAGATGATGATAAAAACAAGAGAGTTGCATATATATAGATAATGTAATTTTCTCTTGTGTTCATATTTGATTTGGCCATATCTCTTGTCTTTGTTCGAATTAATTAAATGATGAGGCTTTTAACTTTGTTAATCTTCCCTAGATATTGAGATTACAACCAGCACTAAATTATTATATATGTCACTAAAATTTGTCCATTGCCATTTCTTGGAAGTTTATGGACTTGATTGTCTGACATTGAACTAACGTACAACTATTAGACTACTACTATTATTATATATGCAATCATAAACTTAAATATCTAAATCCAAATTATTCTAAGAACATCTGAGATGGAAGCCAATGCTTTAGCCAACAAACCAAAGAGCAAAAAAGGGGGTGAAGAAATTGTGAGAATGTGAAAGGTATAAATATTTCACATTGGAAATAAGTTGCACAACTTTGCAAGAGTTTATAAGGAGTTGAGACTCCTTTTTCATTGTCAATTGGTTTTGAAATGGAATTTCAATTTTCTTCATGGTATCAAAGGGGGCTCTCCCACGTGTAAAGCTTAACCTAACCGACACACGTACTACACGTCATCCAATATGTGTTGTCCACGTGTTAGGTTTAAAAATTCGTCACACGTAAGGTGGCGTGTGAGAATGTAAAAAGTACAAATGTCTCAAATTGAAACGTTGCACAACCTTATATGAGTTTATAAAAAGTTGAGTCTCTTATCCCATTGTCAATTAAATTTGAGAAGAAACCTCAACTTTCTTCATAAATATGGGCTATGACCATTGATATTTAGAACAAAGACTTGGGATATGGTGCCCATCTCTTGATATCATGGCATCTTGTTGCGCAGGCTTAAGAAGCAGTCAAGTTAATATTAATAACTCGACCATGACTCGCATATTTGATACATGATTTGGCGTCCATACATTTTTAACATTTTTAATAAACTCATAAAATTTTATCGCAAAAGTACTATTTTTAACATACATTTTTAATAAGCTCATAAAATTTTCTTATGCCATAATTGAGTGTAAATAATATATTTATATATATAAATAGTGACTTTATTAAAAAAATCTAAAAATAGAACAGATTACATTTTATATGAGACCTTTTACATATATAATGGGCATTTATTGTTTTCATTTTGGTTTTTTTTTTATAGGTATAGCAATAAGAAGGCCTTTTTAACAAAAAAAACATAGGCTTTAATTTGTGATTTATTTTTTGCTTTTTAATAATTTTTATTTTTTTTACAATAGAAGAAAAAATACATTAAAAAAAAACCCAAAACAAATCACAAATAAAAATTCATGGTGTTGTTAAAAAAGGCCTAATTTCTTTTTGTATAATAATTAATGTAATTGGGGCCCTTGTTCGAGGCTAGTGTAACCCGGGCCTTGTTTGCCTTGGACTTGGAACGATGCTGCCATGTGTGAATTTACGTCTCCAAAATTAGACAAATCAAGTTCTCCCTGCTTCATAATATATACAAAAAATAAGATAATGAAGTATCATCTACCCATAATCCTTATATATATATATATATATATATATATATGATTGCTTGAACACTAATTACACTAAGGTAATTAGTTATTCTCAGAAAACCCATTTGCCAAAGCTTGTTATAGACAAAAATAACATGCATGCATCCAGAAGTTACTTAGAAGCAATATTCTAAGGAGGGCATAGGTATTGATCGATTGTGTGAAATTGTAGTCAAGGTTGAAAAAAGTTTTCGCCAACACTTATAATAAAAATGTAGTTAACGCATTAATTATGTTATATTAAATTAAATACACAATTTAACTCAAATTCATATAGCTATAAGGTAGCAAATAATATCGAAAGAGAACAAAAATATAAAGATATTTTATCCCATATGTATTAGAAAGTATCATTATCGACTATCAATCTCTCGGAATTTTATACTGTAATAAGTATCACTTATTATTTTTGGTTGCCTCAAATCTAGCTTTTAATTAGCAAGAGCAAAGATGAAATAACATATATTAATCTCTCAGAATTTTATACTGTAATAAGCGTCACTTATTATTTTTGTTTGCCTCAAATCTAGTTTTTAATTAGCAAGAGCAAAGATGAAATAACATATATATATATATATAGAGGCAGCACATCGACATCACAATAACCACAACTCGTTTTAGTCAAGTTTTTGTGTGAGTTGAAGTTGAAGGAATATGCCTTATGTGCACAGCTTCACATTGTTTTTGCATACAATTATATGTAGACTGATGACCATTTTTAGTTTTCTATATTTAACGTACTTCAATGCAAAAGTTACTATAGCACCGACTATTTTTTATATTTTCTTATTACAATATCCATTTAATTTTGAACGAGGACAAATGGTGGAGGTGTCACTATGGTTAGTTTAATTATTAATTAGAGAAATTAAAGGAAGATTATGCAAACAAATACGTGATTGTTGAAAGAGGAAAAGTGTATTAGGAGACGATAGAGGGCTTATAAGGGAGTTGATTAAGATGATTAAGAGAAATTAATCGAGAGGGCATCAATAATGAAGACCAACTAATCAGAAGTGTCTCCATGCGCGGAGAAAATTGAGGGCATGAACTCATCACATCAACTTCCCTTTTAAAATAAAAGCTATTTTCATAGTTTGAACAAGAAAATATATAGGGAAGAAATAATAATCTTACATCTTTGAGATCTCGATGAGTCGAAAAACTATGATACATATATACACACATATATATATATATAATTTACGTCCTTTTTTTAAAGTATAATTCATGTTTTTTTATATATACTTATATATATATATACATATATACATGGAACAAAAATAGTGGTAGTCGATTACCTAGATAGACATGGAACAAAAATTTGAGACTGCTCTATGGATCGGATAACGTAATGTCATAGATATACATGTCTTCCTTTTATCTTATACACATGTGAAGTTAAAATTCCTACATTTGAGAATGCCTTATGATAATGTAATGTTAGAGACATATATAGCTCGCTTTTGTCTCTTATATATATATATATATATATATATCAATTTTTTATAGTGATATTACAAGAGGGGATTATAAATATTGGGTACTGATATTGTCATTTATAAGAGCCGAATTTGAGACCTTATATATAACGTAAGGAATACCACTAAATGATAACACTAGGTGCCTCATACATATGTGAGGTGAAGCGCTTAACTTTTTTCTCCTTCATTTGCTATTTAATATAAATTAAAGATGAGATTAGTTATATGTAATCAGTCACGGGTCCAGAGTGTGGTTGGGGTAAGCTCTATACCCACCTCAAATTTGAGAAAAGTAATAAAAAAAAATAATTACGTATAATAGTTATCATCTAGTCTATCCAACCCTATCCTCATATCAATTTGAACATTTATTTTTGTTTAATTTAAATTTTGTGATATTTAGATCTTCTCTTATGGTCTCCATCACTTTAGAAGATCAATATATGATTTAATATAATATTTTATTTCTATATATTATGTCCGAGAATGAAATATAAACTGGAAGCATCAACAAGTATTATAGAATATGAAACTTTTAATAAATTTCTATTAAATACTATTACTAAGGAAAATTGGTTATAAATCAGTCTATTTATATTTTTAATCATGAATTTGTGCTTTAATCATATAATATATGTGATCATTATGTGAGTTTTCGATGTCAAATTATGTGATGATAAAGATTATTAAATTGATTAAATTTGTAGAAGAAATAGGTTTGAATTACAAATGCAGAAAGAAATATGTTTTGGGCGGTGAAGATATTAGGGATATGTCATATTCATAAATTATAAATGATAAGCCTATGTCGACTAGAAAATTTAAAATTATGAATGAAAAGAATGAAAAATAGAAAGTGAAAAAGGACGGCAGATATTGGTTGGTCGACCAATGCACAGACCCTCACAAGGCTCACATGCCTGTCTCCCCAAACTTGGTCAATTGAAACAAGGGAGTGCGGAGGTAGTAAGATTGACATCCACCCCCACAATGATTTTCTTGTCGAATATAAAATTTTCAAATTAAATTAAATAAAGAGTATTTTTGACTTTGTTGAGTTTCTTAATTCTATACTATTCCCAAACTCTGCTCATATGAGGAGGAGGAGGAGAGAATCAATCAACATCAAGGGAACTAAAAAGTTGTCTTTTTTTCCCATTTTGAACTTTTGTGGAGGGGAGCCTCAGAGGCTCAGACCCAAAATTTCCCATTTTCCCAAATACCTCTCTCTCTCTCTCTCCCTCTCCCTCTCTCTCTCGGGGTCCGGTGCCTCGCAGGGCTCTGTCTTCTTCACCACTGGGATCTGCAAAAACAAAGCTCAAAGGTGAAATTTTTAACCAGTTTTTCATTTGGGTATTTGATTTTCTTCGCATGGTTGACTGCTTTATGTGATTCTTCTGCTGGTTTGATAATTTCTGGATGCATGTCTGCTTAATTAACACATCATTTGTTGGGTTTTCTTGAAATTTTCTCTTTTTTTTTCCTTCCCAAAATCTGACAAACAATACAGTTTTTAGCCACTTTTCTGATTTGAAATTCAAATTCTACTTTACTTTTCAGAAACAATAATTTTATTTTTGCTGAAGATTAATTTTTTTTTCCAATTTTATTTTTTGGGTGATTATATAATAAAGTGTTTTTGTTTTTATATAATTGAGTAATTATTATATGAATATGATGCCAATTACTCAGTCCATCTACCACATTTACTCCATTGGAATGGAAGGTGTGGGGCAATTAGCTGGAGCCCTACAAAGTCCTCCTCCCCACAGATGTGCACACTCAATCCCGCGGATTCAGATTCAGATTTTTTTTTTCCACTTTATTTTAAGGATTCTTCAATCATCCCCAGCCTTTTCATCGATCTAGAATGTTGGCTTGTCTTAGGTTGAATCTTTTGGGCCCTCAACACAACTAGGCCCAATTATATGTAACGTCTGATTTTTAAAGATTGGGAATTTAACTTTTTACCATATTATGCGAGTGCAATAAAGTTGCATTTTAAGTTCTTAGTAGAAACTTGAAACCAACTGATTTTAGTGGAAAACATAATTTGTTTGTGGGGTTTGGACACAGGTTATTGTATTTTTGTATCAACTCAGTCTCTCGACGGCATTGGCAAATGGCTACTTCCTTGGTAAGAATTGAAACTCCAGCAATGATTTTGTAGTTTCTATTTTCTGCTGTAGTTTAAAGAATCAAACGATTCATGTGCATGCGATGATCACATTGTTCGAGTGAAATCAACTTCAAATATGTTTCCCCGGATATAGAAGGAACAATCTGTTATCAACTTCTCTCTGCAGTAGATTGTCTTCAGTCTTATTTTTGTCCTTTATTTTGTTTGAACCTTACCCTTTACTAAGGACTTAAGATCATTAACTATAGATGCAAAATAGTTGCTTATATTTCAGCACTAGGTCAGATGAATTTTCTAGTATTTTTTTTTCTTTTAATTTACTTTTGAAATGGACCGACCATGCAACAATTTTTTTTTTTTCATGTGCAAAATCATAAATGACTTGAGTTAAAATAGAGATTGTTCGTAGAATATTGTACATGCCAGCCATACGAGAAAAAGGAAGACTGGTAGGAAAGGATAAATGCAAACCCGACTAAGTGACCAAATTTAATGATTTTGGACCCGATACTCTGGCATCACTAGAGTTCATTGTTGAATGAATAGCTTGCTCCTTCCATGCTGGTCCCTCACATCACATTGAGGCATAATATGTGTTGTTTTTATATATGTCAGGTTCAGTCCAATAAGACTATGAAAAGGTTAGAATCAAGAAAGTCTCACTCGTGGTGGTGGGATAGTCATGTCAATCCCAAAAACTCTAAGTGGCTTGCAGAGAATCTTGTGGGTGAGCAACTTGCACCTCTTTCATTCTTATTTTGTAAGTTGATTTATTAAAAAAAAAATTGCATGCAAATACATATGAAGAGATGGGGGCTATAAAAATAATTTAGATATAGAATTTTATTCAAATTGATCCTGCTAAATTTGAGCAACGACATTATATTAGGATTTGATTAATTAGAAGTAACTGTGGATTAAGTAGATTTGTTTTACTATTTTTGCCTAATGCTGTTTTTTCTCATTCACCTTTTCCTTGCCTGGTAGGCAAAAATATAATTTCAAAGTTTCTTTTTGGCAAGAAATATATTTTTGCTATTTTCTTTCACGAAGTTTCTTGCCTTTAACTTTAGATGGGGGCTATAACAGTAGCAAAAGTTTCTTGTTCCACATTCTAAATGAAGGCAAGGTAAAAATGTGTAAATTGGACCGCGGTTGTATAATTTTAGCTTCTTCTTCTGATCGAATGGTATTAGGGTTATTCAACCCCAACTGCCCAATTGGTGGAGGAAGTTGGTTTTCCAAAATATGCATGGTTAAATATCTAAAAAGCTGATTTTTTGGGTCAATTTCTAAGTGTTGATTTCTGTAGTCAGTTGTTCACCAAAATGCCTTTCAAAATAACAAAACGATCCTTTACCTCAGAGATGGATCGGAGCATCAAGCAGATGTTGAAGCTGATTGAAGAGGATGGGGATTCATTTGCAAAAAAGGCTGAAATGTATTATCAAAAGAGGCCTGAGTTGATTTGTCATGTTGAAGATTTTTATCGCTTGTACCGTTCCCTGGCTGAAAGGTATGATCATGTGACAGGAGAACTCCGGAAGAATGCGACCTTGGACCTCCAATCCCAGAGTTCATCCCTTTCTGACATTGGTTCAGAACTGCCATCTGCATGGCCATCTCCTGATGCCCAATCCCAGAGGCTAAGCCGTCGTAAATCTGGCCCTCGTGCTGCTGGCTTTGATTTCTTCCTTGGCCCTGGAGGACCCAGCTCAGATACTTACCAGAAAGATGCTGATGAATCATCTACATTAACAGATTCTGAGCCGGAATCTGATGATTCTTCAGTCAATAATTATTCAACTCCCATGGGAAATGGTGGTGATCAAGGGCATACAAGAAAGTTAATTGAATTGGAAATTGAGCTCCGTGACGCGAAGGAGAAGCTTCGGCTTCAAAAGGAAGATAATGCAGATGGTTCACTCACAGGGGCAAAGCACGATTGTTCTCTAGAATTTTCTTCAAGAATTGCAGATTATCAGCAAGAGCTGGCAACCACAAATGAAAAATTACGGAACTCAGAAGAAGAGATTACGAGGCTGAACATCAAGCTCAACAGTTACGCATCCTCGGAACATAATAATGGTTTTGAGGTTGCACTTGAAACAACAAAGCAGAAAGAGGCCAAGAAGCAGGAGGCTGAGCGAAATGTGGAGGTAAATGAAATGTCGAGCGTTGGTGGGCCAGAAAAAGTTCAGGAACCAGATAGCAAGATTGAGGCATTGGTGAAGGAGCTCAGAATCACAAAAGATAGACTTAAGAATTCAGAGAATGAGATCGTAAGTTTGCGGCATCAACTCAAGAGTAATAAACCATCTGAGGAAATCCAGCGGTTGCAAGGTCAACTTGAATCCGCTAAGAAGGACATTTCTACATGGAAAGTAAAGTTCAACACAGAAAAAAGAGAAGTGTCAAAGCTGCAGGAACGAATTACAAGGTTAAAAAGTAGTTTATCTGACCGGGATCATGAGGTCATGGATTTGAAAATAGCTGTATCTGATGCCGAGGAGAAGATTTTCCCAGAGAAGTCACAGGTTAAGGCCGAAATATCTCGATTGCAATCAGAACGAGCACAGTTGGGGGAGCTACTTAGAGACTGGGAATCGCGTGGCCGGTTGTTGGAGGATGAGATCAGACAGATGAAGGCTGGAAAGACAGAAATGGAGGAGAGACTTAATGGCAAAATTGAGCAGTTGAAGGCAGACATTCTCGAGAGAATCAATCAAATGGAGAATCTAAACAAGAACCTTGATGCTATGAAAACAGAAAGAGATGAGCTTAGCAGGAAACTTGTAACACTTAAATCGGAGGTGAGTTCAAGAGACGATCAGATCAATGTGATGGACAAGAAGTTGCAGCAAATACAAATAGAACATGGGGAACTGCTCGACGGGGCTGAAGGGGCACATAAACTGGTGGGGGATCTGACCGCAAGAGCAAAAGAACTTGAAGAGGAGATTCAGAGGCAAAGAATCGTGATCATGGAAGGAGCGGAAGAAAAGAGAGAAGTTATAAGGCAGCTGTGCTTTTCTCTTGAACACTATAGGAATGGATACCATAGGCTTCGACAGGCTTGCATGGGGAGCAGCAAGAGAGTTCAAGTTTTGGCAACTTAAGGTAAACATAAGAGTATGTGGTCATAGTTTGTATAATATGTATTTTTGAAGGGCCTTGGTTCTGAGTTTAGGTCGGAAATGTAAGGCCGGCTGAGTGTTTGTACTACATACAGGCCATGCTCTCATGGTTGTATTGATATGTGCGGTTTGTGTAGTATGTACATCTAGATGCAAGAGGGTCCTATCTAAGGGCCATTTGAGGCACTAAAATTGCCCTCCAAAGAGGTGGAGAGGGCAGGAATTTGTGTGATTATTTTTAGTTTGGTGGGTGGCACAATTGGATTGGAGTTGTCTTTTGCTAACTTTGTAGCTCGTGTTCAATGCATTCCCAAATTTAGTTTGCTCATTTGGAATTTATGGTTTTCTAATGTTAGAAATTAAGTGGAAAAAAAGAATAAAAGTTGTAAGAAAGAATTAAATGGACATTTTCGCGCCAGGAAGGGGTCGAACCTTCGACTTTCTGCTTAGGAAACAGACGCTCTATCCACTGAGCTACAGGCGCTGCTTCTATTATTATGATTAATCTCTAAAGTTAATAAATCGGACTTCATCTTGTTATTGGTCGCCCTTCAAACTTATAAATTCCTTTATTTTATTTTTTTATTTTTATTTTATGGACTTCATAACCATTCATTCAACGAGGCCGCACGGACCAAGAAGAGGAACAACAACAAATATCCTTCATGATATCTATGTATTTTTAAGTCTTTTTTGTCGATTACTTTTTAATTTGTCCTATAACGTGAAACATAATGGCACATGTTGTTACTAACCATATTAAGAATAAGAGTAGGTATCATGTTTGGACTGATTTTGAGTCAACTTGATTGTTTAACATTCTCGCTAAGGATGTTATTGTTCTTATTCGCGTTTAATTAATAAAAATGAATTTTCAGGAAGAAAAAGAAAAGAACAACAAACATAAATAGAATCGAACAGAGTAAACTGATTAAGCTAGAAGCATACATAAATACCAACACCAGCAGGCAGCAGCAAGGGAACGTTGACATTAAAGACCAAGCACTACACTTGTCGCTTCCGGAGTCCCCTTAAACGGCAGTCGGGGGACATGGCAAATTGTTATTAACAAGCACTATAAATTCTCTTATTTTGTGAATTATCTTAAGGGTAATATTTGGATAAGAAATTTCAAAATTCCATAGAATTAAATTATATTACAAAAAAATGTACTAAAAAAAATATGAACATTGTAAATACGTAATTAAGCAATTAAGTAAGAAGCACATAAACCACATGAACATAAATCCACTAAACAAGGCATTGCCAAAGGGCCACTAACTCACAAATCTCAACCACATGACTTGCATATAATCATTTGCAGATTCCTTGAAATTTTGAAATTACTCATTTTCAACTAATTTTACCAAAACTTTATAGAACTTGAAATTTCTCATCCAAACATACCCTTTGATTCCAAGAAATAAACAAATTATTTGATGTGAAAGGAGTATTTGAGGAGCGGAAAATCAATTTTCTTTCGCTTCGGAAACTAAATTAGGATTTGCTAAATTTCCAGAGGAAAATCCGGTGGAATTGAAGATATCAAATGATGAGTTAAATTGTATCTCAAGGTACAGAATTTTTCAAATGATGAGTTGAAAGAAGTGAAATTATAATATAGATAAAAATATATCCAATCATTTCTCAGTGCCAACAAGATATCCAAGAATATGTTTGTGAGGTAATTAAGTACAAACTCAAAGCATACAAAACATCATCATTGGTAATGATTCCATGGAATCCATCCAATGAAAACCGCGTAAAAAAAAATAGGAATGGGCAATATTGAAATGGGTAAATCGAGGAACCGAGATGAAAAGGTAAATAATTTTAAGGCAGAGACGTAATATTGAACTTGAATCACTTACCTACTACAAGTTGGTAAAATTCTTCTATCATTCTAACAAATCACCAACCTTTGATTTTTCAGCATTGTATCTGGCTAGAACTAGAATCCCAGAACAAGCTGGAGAAATCTGCAGCATAAAAATTATGTCAAAAATGCAAAAATCATATGCAGGTATATCAAACCTTAAAATTCACTTCAAGAACTAAACTGATCCTTGCATTGATATAACTAATTTAAAATGTTCCATAAGACAGATTATAATCTGTTCTTGGCACAATGGCACTGCATACAAGGAGGAGCTTACAAAACAAGCAAATTATTCAAACAGACGAAAATTGGAACTTGAAAATGAAGGGCAAAATTGCTTTCCCATGAATCCAGATCCAGAAGTTCAAATTATTGGGCTTCAGCTGCAGGCTTCTCCAAAAATGTCTTCTTTATCCAATCAAAAGGCTGTAATTACATGTTGCCATGTTGGTAAAAAAGAAGAGCATCAGAATTGAGAATCCTATAATTAAATGTTCTTATTCGTTGCTCAAATGAATAGGGAAGAGATTTTGATGAGTAAATTGGGGATGGGGGATTTGAGGTGGGAATTGATAGAGAAAGGGGAAACCAACCTGGACGAACCAAAGCGCGCCGGTGGCGGCGGCGACTCCCCACATGGCGGCCGCCTGTACATCGGTTGACTGAGGCTTGGGAAACTTCAGGAATCGTGAGGATGCCGATGCAATTCCACCTGCCATTTTTGGATCTCAATTCGCACCAACGCGGAGAGCTCTTAAACCCTATCTAGTCAATAGCAACCTTGACGCGCAGAAATGAGACTTTCGACAAAATTTGGCCGCTGCGTTTGGGACTTTGAGGTCGCTTTGAATTCTTCATTATTTATAGAGTTTTAAGGCGTCGTTTTTCTTTTATTTTGGTCAAGGCATCATTTTTTGGGCAAAAAAAAAAAATTAAAAGGAAGGCACCCCTTGTTGTAAATAACATTAAGGGGTGTCTATTTATGTAAATGGATACAAGGGATAGATAGATAATTGTACTTATATATTAACCTTATCCTTATATATTAACATTATCCTTATATAAATGGGTTAATTAGTTTTGTATTAATTAACTCTCATTATTCTGAAAGAACGTATTATTAGATACAGAGAACGTTTCTTCTCTCAACTTTCTTCTCTGCAATTTCCTTTTTTTCTAAAATTCTTCACAACATCGCTTTATTTATCGATTTATTTTTAAACGATTTCGGAGATCAAGAGTTTCGAATACAATGTACGGTGTATAACGGAAAAAGTGTACATTTATTTTAGTTTTATTTATTTCATTATTGAAGGTTATAAAAAAATAAGATAAAAAATGGAACACCCCCGGGGGGGTCCTTGTTTTAAACCCAAACTTGTTTTTTCTTTGGGATAAATCAAATGTATTCATAAAGGGAAAAAAACCCCAATAAACAATCAGGAGAACCTTCTCCTGAATAAGACCTTAAGGCCACACATTAAGAAGGAAAAACAAATTACACAGAAGGTATGCCAGTAGTGGGCAATCCTAAAATTAGAAGCATTACTCTTAAATTTTAAACTACAAAGTTTACATCTAACTAAATCACAAATGATTTTGATAATAGCCTTAGGTAAAAGACGACCTCTACCAAACATACGATGATTACGCTCTGCCCAAATACAATAAACCGTGACAGTAAGTGACAATTTTTTAACCAACATTCCGAGAGAACCTCCCCTCCATAACGAGGAAATGCTGTCAATGAAAGAAGGCCAAGCAGGTCTGAGCCAAGGAACCCCGCATGATAGCCCTCACCATTTGGCCCAAAAGCTCATGGGCTTATGGAGGCCCGATAGGCCCGGTGGATAAAAGTTCGGCCCGACCCACTATGGATTGTGGGTCGGCCCGACCCGAGAGTTAGCGGGCTGGGCTTGGGCTTATGGTGTTCAAACCCGATGGGCCCGATAGGCCCGATAAAGCCCAGTAAGTCCAGTCCGACCCGTCCATATAAACCAGGCCCATAAGCCTGAATATATAAAATTCTTATTATTTAAGAATTAATACCTAACCCATTTTTAATATTAATATTTCAGTCCAAACCAATATCTCAACCCCAAGTCCACCTAATTTATTTTAGAAAACTCAATGGCCAATACGCAATACAAACCCTAACCGGCTAACCCTATATCCACCTACTTAAATAAATTTCACTCAACCCTAACTCTTTCCGCGTTCCGATTCTCCTCACTAACTGCATTATCTCTCTCCCAACTCTCAAATTTCAAAACTCATATCTCAGTATCTCACAAACCCACACTCACTCAACACAATCTCTCTTATCTCTCAACCCCATTTTTCCCTTTACGCTTACTTTTACTTCTCATTCTTCCCTCTAGTTAGGTACTCTTGAGCAGTTTTGTTAGGGTTTTTAATGTAAGGTTTTAACGAGGCCACATTTTTGCAACCTTGTGTATTTTTTTTTCATATTCATATATTTTTTTTGTAACTTTAAAATTTGATAAATAGTTTATTGCAAAAACCCACCTAAGCCCGGCCCAAGTGGGCTTAGTAGGTCCGACTCGAAAAACCCGATAAAAGCCAGGCCCAATAAAACCCAAGGGCTTTTATATATGTAAGTAAGCCCACCCGACCGCCCGTAAATCAAAAAAATATTTAATAAGCCTAATCCGACCCGGCCCAATGACGAGGACTCCGCATCTACCCCAAATACAACTCCAAATAACATCAGAGAAAGGGCAATAAAAAAAAAGATGTTGGTAGAACTAAAGCTAACCAACAGGGCACACAATCTCAGTTAGGCTGGTTGGAGAAGTGTTGTCAAAATCGATAAAAATTAGTCGGTTCTATAATCGATAAAAATCAATTTGTTGGTTCTGTAATCGATAAAAATCAAGATGCTTGGGGTATTGTCATTGACAATAAATGTAGAGCGACAAGCTACATGGGATGAAGAAATAAGGTGATTCAGAGTGTGTTATGGGTGCCAATCTCACATGCTACTTCGATTTTGCCACTTTTAGTCATGTATACAAAGAAGCTTAATTTTGGGGCAACTGCAAAGCCACGGTAATCGGATGCAGATTTGGATTCCCATTATTACATGTGAGATAGAGTTGCAGTTTTCCCAACATAACGTACTAACAGCATTTGCGCCGGTGTTTTGAAAAACCAAGCCATCACCCTGCGACAAAATTATGTATCAAGATCCAAGAAAACCTAGCGTTCTCGCTCAATGCAGAATAAGGATGACTTAAAGTTGAACTATTGCTCGCAACAAAACAAAGAGTTCAACTATGAAATCATATGAGTCGAGTCAAAGTTAAATTTGATTCCACTACAAACGTCGCAAGTAGACTTCCTTTAAGATATACAATGCAAAAGCCAGCCCTACAATCTCTAAAACCATAAAATCGTTAGTCCTTGGTACAGATACTAGGTAGGTACATTCACGATTTAAAGCGACACAATTTATTCATAAGCGGACAACTTACAAGGAACTAACCGTATTCAACACCTGCGTAGTCACAAGTCAGAAGCAACATGCCCATACATGAATTCTCCTTAGATCACTAAACTTGACCAAATTTGCATCAACAGCATAGGCACATTTACAGCTGACAAGGGACACAGTGCGGGTGTGCGCACGAAAGGGAGGGAGAGAGAGAGAGAGAGGGAGCGGGAGGTGGGAGACTTCTATTCTGGCTTCCGAATAAACTACTACTTACCAACTTAAAAATGTTGGCCAATGACAATTCATTGCTTGCATTGACTTCACTAATCATCCCAAGCACTATCTGCTGCACCTTCTCTTTTAATGTTTGAATCAGCAATCATGAACCTATACTTGTCCTCAATGTTTACCGATGTGGGTCCCACAATTGAGCACTTGGATAAAGCAACCCTAGCTTGCTTTTGAGCAGCTGCTGCTTCTCTCTCTTTCCTTCTTGCAGTCTGGTAAACAATAGCAGAAGTGATCAAGCTTTAGAAATGCATAAATCAAAAAGATGATCCTTCATGTAATATCTGACAATCTGTACCTTCCCAGTAGCAAAAGCCACAGCGTTCCCAGATCCGGCATCTGCTATTGCTTTCTTTATAGTTGCCACGAGGAACTATAGCATGCCATCAACAATCAAGAATGGATAGTTATTTTCCACTAATGGAAGAGATCATAAGTACAAGCAGCAGTATGAAAAGGTGGAGAAAAAAGGACCATATCACGATCAGTGTAAAAGGAAGTAGCTTGTCCCATTGATCCTGCTCTTCCAGTCCTTCCAATCCGGTGTACGTAATCTTCCATGCTCTATATTGAGGCAGCCACAACTGAAGCTTCAGGTTTGCTATTTCACAACAAAATTAATAGCAACTGAAAGAAGGCTAATGAGATACTATCACACGATAGCAAAAAGACTCAATGATCACAAGTTGAGATTGACAGTATGCCATTCAATACCAAAGATCACCACCTATCAGATTTGGGATTGGTGCCGATGAAACTCATAAACAAGAATTGCCAGATTTAATTCTAATTTCAGATTATATTTTAGGGTACATAAGTGGGTTCCAAATAAAACCCAGCGAAGAGGCCTTTCATTTGCAACCAGATATACCTTTGGAAGATCCAAATTAATTACATGTGCAACTCCTGAAACATCCAAACCACGAGATGCAACATCAGTAGCGACCTGCACACAAGGTATCAATAAGATGCATGGGTATGGACGGTTTTAAAAGTTCCCTTATATTCAAGCAAAATCAAACAACGATAAACAGAGAAAAAGAAAATGTGAAAGCAATAGCAAAAGTAGCATGAATTCTCTCAATGAAACAAAGGTTAAGTACCAAAATACTGGTAGTGCCTTTTCTAAATTCACGAAGAGCAGCCTCTCTTTCAGTCTGAGTACGACCACCATGAAGAGCAACTGCATGCAACCCTTGTGCTACCAAAGCATCGGCAACTTCGTCACATCTCGTCTACATACCCACGAGAACAGAACATCAAATTTCATGAATAAGCCAAACAAGATCAATCTACAAACCCATTGTCCGAGTTAGTAGAGTGAATTAAGTAACGCCTTATCTAAAAGTATTTATGCTACCCAGCAAGCATATAAACCATTCAGATAGAAATTTGCACTAAGATGCAGAAAAGAGGTCACATTAAATTTGTACAAAGGTTCCACTAATTCATGCTTTTAATCTGAACAAACTTCTGCATAAAGCGCTCATTCGAACTTAATTACTTTCATTGTTCAGTTCAGTAATTTAAAATTTTTAGTTCAAAAAATGTGAACTAAAAATTTGGATGCAGATGCATTGTTAGGGATAAGGCACACACCTTTAAACAAAATCATAATTTGTCTGCAAGTAAAGAGATTAAGAAGAGATGCAAGCAAAATGCACAGAAAAATTTGTTGATCAACTACCTATACATGACTTCAAGTTATAAGCTTGAAATGAAGAAAGACATAATCAGGCTGATAGGATATGAAGTAGAATGTACCTTCCTCTCAACAAATACAATAGTTAAAGGAAAGGGATGGCCAGATCTTTCAACCCGAGATGCCTCCTCTACCAGCAAAGCCAAAAGCCGATCAGTCTACAAAAACAAAACACCTTGAGTTAAAAAGGGGTCAACAACTCTCTCAATTATAGGGAGATACACAATAGGAAGTACATAGGCAAACAAAACAAAGTGAAATATGCTTGTCAAAGGCTATAAAATCAGTTTCAAGCACCTAAATAAACAAGGAACAAAGATGTCCAATCAAATAATACCCACAACAGCCCACATCCTACAACTAGCAAGAATTAGTCAGTACAAATACAGAGCATATCGAAAGTGACTGAGCAATGAGTGTTAAAAAGCTAATGCAATGCAGATCGAAAGTGACTGAGCAACGAGCGGTGTTAAAAAGCTAATGCAATCCCTAAACCTGATCCCTAGCCCAAAAGAAGGAAAAAGAAATGAAAAGATTATATCTCAGACATTGCGAGAAGAAAAAAAAAAATTGAAGAGGAATCAATAATGCTTATTCTGGGTTAACCAACCTTGTCACTCTCAGGAACCTTCTCCAAAATCTGAGATACATTTGCTGTAGGGCTACTCACTTTTCCCACCTTCACTTGCACTGGGTTAGTTAAGTATTCCTGAAATTGGACAACAGAAGCCAGAATAAGTGTTTGTTGAAATTCTTTATGGCAATCTAAACACGCGAGAGAGAGAGAGAGAGAGATGATTTTAGAGAGAGCGAGAGAGAGAGAGAGATGATCTTATTGTTATTTAAATAATTATATTTTGAACACCTGGAAATGGCAAACTACTAAATCATTCCAAAATTGGCATAAAACTACTCTGCAGTAAAGCTAGAAAGCATTACTGCATATTAAAAGCAAGACGGCCTGGCTTCTAATGTGTTAATGTTGAACACAACATGATAAATAAGTCTAAACACCTATCTGCCTATTGCAAAGCAAGAAAAAACTGAAGTGACCATCAAAACAAAGGCCGATCATTGTGCCTCTCGAGAAAGAGATAAGGATCTCAGACACTCAACATACACGAGAAAATTAGCCATAGAAACAAAAGATTGTAAGGAAAGAAGGCCAAGTTTATCAATGAACCATAATGATGCCTTTCCCTTATTCAGTTTACAAAAAGTTTGCTTAAGAAATTTAGCAATAAACATCAAATTTCAGACCATGTATCATATTACCAAAATTAAGAAATCACAATATATCCCAGCTTTATCAAAAGGATGCTCTCCATTATAAGGTAACAACAAATCTTAAAGGCAGGGAGATATTCAAGTGGTTGATAATATATTAGAAAAGTAATTGCAGCAGCACCTAAACACATAGAAGAAGGTAACTTAGCGGAAAACCTTACCTGGGATAATTCTTCAATCTCATCAGGCATAGTTGCACTAAAAAGCAAGGTTTGATGCTTTTCAGAAAGATTCCGCATCACCTAAAATAGAATCGAATGATGTAAAATATCCCTCCAGAAGTAAATAGGGAGCAGATGATTACGCGTTCCGTGTATATATCAGATAGTGCTCATTTGTGTGTTGTGGAAATTCTTTCAAAATATAGGGTTAGGAGTAGACAAATTATTTAAACAATAAAGATACTTGCAATGTTCAGATATATAAATGGCACACAAAGTAGTACAAAACCTAAACCATATTCAATAAAAAACCTAAAAGTGAGATGAAGATTGTATATGAGTTTAAATCCCCCCCCCCCCCCCCCCCCCCCCCCCTGGGCATTCCATACTGTTCCTTGAATTTGTGATTCCACTTGGTTTTCTCCAACTGTCTGCTTTTTCCAAGGAATCCACTCCCTCTTTCTAAATTCCTCTATAGGGTTCCCTATTTTATTTAAGCTTCACTTCTCAAAATAGACATTCACATGGAGCATAATACTTGATGTTTCTAGTATGGAAATTTAACCAAAGTAATACCCATTTAGTGTTAGAAGGAAAGGTTGGACATAAACTGCGAGCCCAAGAAATTAAAAACCCAGGCCAAGCCACAGTGAGGATAGCCCTGGTATGGCATAATTTCAAGAAAATATTTTTTTTAAAAGGCAAAGGATTTGCAAATACAAAACACGATCAGGTCAAAAAATGAGAGAATATACCTCTCTTATCTGTGGCTCAAAACCCATGTCAAGCATCCTGTCAGCCTCATCTAAAACCACAAATGAAATTCTAGTGACAGAAGTATTCCCTTGTTGTAAATGATCTATAAATCTACCAGGAGTAGCAACCACTACATCAACTCCTGTTCGTAGCTCAGACCTCTGTCATTTCATCCAATAGAAAAGCCCAAACAAAACAAGTATTAGCAGAAACTATGAGGTAATGATTTATTGGGTACAAGGTTATAAAAACAAACTAAAATTACTAAGACAGGGCAATATCAAAACACCTAAGCCAGGGCAAGTACTAACTAGTTTTCCATGTCAGAACACCCAGAAGATTAAAAAAATAACTAAATATCAAAATGTGAAATAACAGCGCAAACTCAATCACCTGCTCAGCTATGTTGGTTCCACCCACAACTATTGCAGTTCTGAATGACTCGAGAGATTTACTAAAAGCTTTAACCTGTCAAAACAAATTCATAACTTAGGAAATAATAATAATTATAAAAACAAAAAATATCCAAACCAACAACCAAAACCTCATAAGCTTGAAAGTCTTTTGCAGCTTAAATGTAGGTATCTTACCTCCTTTTCTATTTGTTGAGCAAGCTCCCTCGTCGGGGCCAATACCAATGCTAGTGGTCCATCACCACGCTCAACAGGAGGTTGAGCCAAGCAATGCTACAAATTGAAAATTAGAATTAAAAAAAATAATTGCCAAGATAGCATAGATTCCAGTACATAAAATAATAAAACAAAATAGCCTAGCAGGCCAGCAGGCATAAATTCCACTACATAAAAATATTAAAAAATGCAACACCGAACCTGTATCATAGGAATGGCAAATGCTGCAGTTTTACCACTACCGGTTTCAGCACAACCCAATAAGTCTCTCCCACTGAGGGCAATAGGCATGGCTTGTGCTTGAATGGAAGTTGGCGTGGTGTATCCATGGAATGCAATATCCTTCATGATGCTAGGGTGCAAACACTAAGGATAACAACACCAATGGTCTTGTTAATTACACCCTAAATACATTAATTCAATATGAAAGCTTAAATTAGATTTAGAGGACGCAAAGATGATTCACCATATCTGCAAAAGACTCAATCGGTGCGGGAGCAGGGGCAGAGTCCGGACTTACAGAAACATCCAAATTAAGCCGCACGCAAACCTCTTCAATCTATACAAGCATAAAATGCACGTTGACGATAGTAGTACACATATAGCCCATCGATAAAAACATAAATTCCATTAAAAATGTAAGATTAGCTATGGCAAGAACCCTAAGTTGTTGAATAAAAAAATAAATAAAAATAGAAAATAAAAACCCAAAGCGCGACCAAGAATTTCATAAATTCACAAAATGCAACAAAAGCCGGGTAAGAGTCGAACCAGTTCGGGCTTCATGCGGAGGACGCGCTCAGAGGGCTTCCACTGAGGAACGACGGAATCGGGGCGAGTTCTATTGGCCTGCGAGAAATTGCCGGAGCTCCAGCGAGAGCCACTGGAGTGTGAGAAGCTGGAGAAGGAAGCAGCGGACGACTTGTCGTTGTTGAAGTGGGAGTTAGATGAGGAGTAGGAGAGTTTGCTTTGATCGTCTAGGGTTCCAGATGAGGTTTCAGTGGTGGTGGTGGTTGTTGTTGAGCTTGACCTCATGTGCGGAGGGACATACGACATCGTTTAGCTTCGCCGGAAAGGTTTCTAACACTTGGAGAGAGTTGATTTATGCGACGACTGTGTGAGTGAGAGTGACTGGAGTGATGGAGTTGAAAAACGAGAGGTTCGTGCCTGGCCAATCTATCTCAATACCAAAGCTCAGACGATGAAAATGTTTTCAGACTGTCAATAACTTGCGCCTCTGTGGATTATGGACCTTTTTGGGCCTTGGTGGGCTTTCCTTTTAGCACCTGTGTTTGGGCCATCATATTTGCACTGTTTGCTGGACACTGTACATGCCTACTTTGGCTGGCCCAATCTTATATAAACTTGTAACCTTGGTAATGAATGTATGCGATTCTTATCTTTTTATAATCCATACAAAAATGGTAGATGCTATAACGTGGGATACACTTAATATTACCATCCGCTTTGAATTTAAAATATTTTTAAAATTAAATTCAAAATTAAATTGTTGTTTACAAAATGGATTAGATTTTTAAACCATTTGATTTTTATCGGATTAAAATTAAACCGTTAGATAAATAAAAGTTTGGAGCGAAACGGTTAATAGTTTTAACGAATTTATACCACTCCTACTTAATAGCCTTCAAATGTTTCTAAAATAATTCTCTATGCTAGTTATTTATGAATCAAATTTGGTTTAGGAGGAGTAACTTGGCACGTATAATTCATGAATCATTAATACGCGATATTTTTTCTTTGGATTGAATTAAAATTTCAAAAAAAATTTAAAGAGACAAAAAAAATACACTATATTCTCTTTCTCTAATGAATATCAAATGATGTGAATAAATTTAAAATATATATTAGTGAACACAAACTCCAATGAATATCAAATGATGTGAATAAATTTAAAATATATATTAGTGAACACAAATGGGATGCAATTTTAAGGACAATAGAGAAAATAATAATTGGGTGTTAGGTGTGGTTATAGATGAAAATATCGGTAAATGTCGTCGAAATTTCAGTATTTTGAGTCGGCGGCACATAAGAAATGGGGAAAGAAATTCGCCGAAATATTGAACAATTGTCTTATTTTGAGTCCACAGATCATTTCCTGAAATCAAAACGATGAAGATGCACTATTAATTCGTGAAAATCGGACGTAAAATGAAAGAGATTGAGTCGGGTCATTCTAACGGGTCGGAAAACCCGAGTTGCAGACCCGGCTAATGTAACGACCCGTCCCGAATTCCGGGATTAGTTTAGTGACTAATCTTGATTAGTGAGGTTGAACGGTGGTTAGTAGGGCGGAATCGGACAAATTATGCGAAATGACCGTTTTGCCCCTGGTCGTGGGCAAAATGTTGACTTTTTGTTCGGGCGGTCAAATGGACTTTGACCGATGACCGTGACGTAGTTCGGGACGTCACGAGTTCATAGACAGGTGGCACGTTCGATTCCGACATTCGTAGAGAAAGTTATGATGTTCGGAAGTTGAGGGGTAGTTTGGTAATTTGGCATGTTAGGGGCCAAATGTTGACTTTTTGACCGGGAGGTCCGAGGGGCGAGGGCTAAGGACCGTTACGTAGGTATCGTTGATACGAATCCAACGACAGGCGGCATGCCGAAATCGGAGATTCGACGACGAAGTTATGGTCAAGGACGTAAAACGCGATTAACCGAGACTCGGAATAAAATAATAATATAATAATAAAATCTGACTACTTTAATCCAAACCAATCTGGACCCTTGATGAGTGACACATGTCATCATCCCCTTCATTCCCTAATTCAGGGATCTTTGCTGGCCATTTGTGTCAGGACCCACCCCGGTTTCACCCCGAAACCCGAGGTAAATCCCGCTCCCGTCTGACTCCCCGACACAACACCTAAGGAACACTCACTCGAACCCAGTCAAACGCAGGAGTAATTACAAAATATCCCAAAATCCTTATCGTTTACAGAGCATAGCACTACATTACAAGGAAAAATAAAAAAAACCGATAATTTACACGCACACGGAAGATTGTAAATTGTTCTGGGATCTCTCACGTCACTTCTATGCCTTGGACACTGCCTCGACGTCAAGACCCCGCGCTCGCTCCACAACCTGGAGGGCAATTAAAACAGAAAATGTGAGTGGACCAAAAGTACAAAAGTTCAAAAACCATTTTATAAGAAAACCGAGTTAAACCCTCCGTTTTGAAACCACATGCATAACCAACAGTTGTGAACACAGTTATAAAATAATCATTATAAACATCATAAGAAACAGAAACACTATAAAATACCATAAGAAACCATAACATGAGCATCAAAAACCGTATCAAACCATAACCATCAAATCATCATTTTCCCGATCAAACCTGCTGGACCTATCCGAGTCTTTAAACTCCCGAGTCTTTAAACTCAATCCAGGCCTTAATCATATCCGAGTCTTTAAACTCCCGAGTCTTTAAACTCAAGGCCTCCGGGGGAAATCAATATATATCCGAGTCTTTAAACTTCCGAGTCTTTAAACTCAATCCGGGTCTTTAAACCCAATCCGGCCGGTCCCCCGTCACATATATCCGGGTCTTTAAACCCAATAATCAGATCCAGCAAATCCAATCCCAAAACCATTTGAAAACCATTTACCAAATCCACATCCAAACCCGAATTCGAAATCACTGGTCCGAAGCCCTTCCGGCATCCAGAACCGTCATTCCGAACCCAAATCCGGAAAATATCCATTTTCATACCAAAACCCCATGTAATCACAAATCACATTTCATAACCCATTTATCATTATTAGAAAACCTTTATCGGTGGAAATCCCTAAATGTGGCATCAAAATCCGAAAACCAACATTTTCTCGAAAAACGTGCCAAAACCGTCTTTTTCTCGAAAAACGTGCAAACACATAAAATCATCACTTCATATTCAATAAACATAGATTCATAAGTAAAACCATAAAACCATTATAGAAAGCAGTTATGCATGTTCAAGTTTAGAGAAAGGGTCCACTCACAGTACTGAGCCCTACTCGCGTCCCGAACGTCCAGCCCGTTCCTCGGCTTCCTCGGGAAATCCCGATCCTGTCAAACACCGTCAAATTACGTCACTAATACATCTACCAACACTCTCCTAAATTCCCTCAAACATCCCCGAACCGAAGACCTAGAACCCCGGGACCCTAAACCTTCACCCTCGCGGAACTACAGTCAAACGACAACCGATTAACCCGAAACCAACTCCATTAAACTCAATACAACTCCTAGACCAAAAGTCAAGTTGACTGTTCCTCCCAGAACCGCCGCACGCGCCTCCACGCGCCGCCCAAAGTGGATGCGCGTGGCCCCACGCGCCAGCTACAGTACCGTCTTCAACCCGTGCTGAACCGGCCGTCGCAGGCTGAACCGGCGAGACCTGATCTCCGCCGTCCGGCCATCAATTCGATCCCTTCTTTCACCAGCAGCTGCGTCCAGACCTGCCCTAACTCTTCCCATACTCCGTTCACCTCGACACGGCCTCTACACCGTCGACTGAAGCTCGAATTCAAACGGCCTACATCCCCTGTTTCACGACTCCTCAACTCCGGTCACCTCCCGTCACGGTGGTGACACCAGACTCTCCCCTGGACTTCTCTAAGCCTAACCCAGTCAACCAGAACCATCGACTCACTCCCCAGCTGCACAACTTGCCGTTCGAACCTCACGGCTAAAACAGAGCACACAAGTGCACTCCGTCGTGCCGGCCGCCACCGTGCACCACCCATCACGGCAGCACACTCAAACGATCCCTAGGACCATCAGGAGTCTCACCCTAACCTCCAACTCCCTCGACTCTCGCCCTAGACTCACGACTTTCAATTTAAAGTTTCACGGCAAAACAGAACAAAGAAGCCTTACCCTTCGATTGCAGCTCCGCCGTGCGCTCTGCCGCCAACCACGGTGGTCGTTGAACTCCTTGCAGTCTCCTCAGCCTCCCCTGGCCTTGGTTTGCCTCGCCTCACGGCGTAGCCACCACCTCAACCTCACAGCTCCCTGTTTCTCCCCAAAATTCCTCCACACCTCCGCCGTGCCGCCGTGCACGATTGCACCTCCAATTCACGGCCACCAGCTCCGCCTTGCCTCACTAACACACTCACAACTCCCTAATCACTCACCCCTGGCACCCAGCTCGATCAATTCCCCTCACTTCTCACACTCTGTTTCCCTGTGTTTGTCGAAGAACAACACACACAATCACACACGGGCTCACCTAAGTAGTTGGAGCCGTGAACACACAGGATCGCACCAGAAGCCTCTACACACCTGCCATGTGTCACCATCCACTCCACACACTCCCACATGGCCTAATCCCAGCCGTCCATTCCTTTCCTCTGTGCACAAATCCCAATGTGCCACAATGACCAAAATACCCTCCTATTTTTACTCATTTTACGGTTTTACCGAAACTTCCTAGACCCGTAACTCTCACCTCGTAAGTCCGATGAATACGTGCCGCCTGTCATCGAACTCAGGACGACAAGAACTATCTAACCATCCTAGGTCAACCTACCAAAACTCAATTATTCAAAAAGTCAACTTTTCCCCCTATTTTACCAAAATTACGATAATACCCTCGACCTTCCGAACATCACAACTTCCTCCTCGGATGTCGGAATCGGGGGTGCCACCTGCCTAAGGATTCGTGACGTCCTAAGCTACGTCCTGGTCACTGGTCAACCCCCAATTGACCACCCGAAATAAAAGTTAACATTTCTGCCCAACCCAGGGGCAAAATCGTCATTCTAAGTTCCCGGACCCCTCGGGACCACCTAACCCCTGATTAACCTTACTAATCACACCTTAATCACTCTACTCTCGGGACGGGTTGTTACAATTTGGGTTAATTAATTATTCCCTCGCCTCAAATCCTCACCCTTCATTTTATATGGAGATTGAATCTGGGCCGTTAGATTTCATTCCTTCTCTCTTTATTTGATCAGACCACACATCCTCTCATTTTTATTCTCCCTCAAAACCGTGAGCACGGTTTCCTTCCAAGAACAAACACATCACCACATCTCAGCCTCAACCCATGCACCAGACACGTCCAGACGAACCCCAGCCACCTGCAGACGCCGGCCACCACCACCACGGCCGCCCTGCACGGCCGGAAACCTCCCAGACCCGAGAGGAACCCGAATAGCCCAAATCGATCCAAGCATGCAAACCTTCATACCTGGACTCGAACCAACGTAGGGATAGGACCACTGGAACCTTAGGACGACTCAGACCACGACTGGACGAGCCACGGCGGCGCCACGGCGGCGATATACCCAGAAAACCCGAGAAGGTTTGATTTTCTTCCCTGTTTCGAAACACTGGTTTTTGACGTTAGGATGGTTTGCTTACTTCTGAAACATGTCCTAGGAACCTAGACGACCATTTTGGACCATGAACCGCGGCCGGAATCTCGACGAGTCGCCGGAGAGGATGACCTGAGTTCTCAGCCGATTTTTCCGTCAGTTTTCAGGTAGTTTAATCCACCTAAAAATTAGTTTGGATGTCACAGAACCATAGAGGGGATTATGACGAGTCCATAGGATCAAACCGCATCAAAAATGGTGGTCTGGAACTCGATATGTGATCGGGTCAAGCCGCGGGTCGACGGCGACCCGGTTACAGACCCGGTTTCAGAACCCGGTTACTGTAGCATGACGTCATCATTGTTGACCTGAATGTTGACCTGACGCGTGGGGGCGCGTGAAGGGTATTTTGGGGAAACTTCCAACATGACTTTTAATCTATTCGATGTAACAGACATTTTGGGATTGGTTTCGTGTCGATCGGACACCGTCTCGATAGTGTTCGGGATGTCTGAAGGTTTTAAATTAAGTTTAAAAATAAGTAAAAATTCGTGAAAATTACGGGACTTTGATAGGATGTTAATGATGAGGTTAGTGACCCTCTGATGTGATTTGGACAGGATTGGGAGTCCCGGTGATAGTGGTGAGGCCCGGGAGGGCCGGTGGCACGCATATCGAGGCACACGGTTAAAACGGTATGTGAGTGGACTTTGGTTTTATAAATCCTATGCATGCTTAAATGTGTTATATGGTTTATATACATGATTTCTATGATGGTATTTGTGAGCATTGATTTTGGGTATGTTGCACGTATTTCGAGGTGTTTTCCGTATTTCACGTATATCGGGATTAACGGTTTATTTGTGGTTTTGCGTGCTTGTGGTTAAATAAATAATATGATAAAATGGTTTTTATATTGGAAAGATGAATTCGGGCTTGAGGCCCACTTGTTTTGGAAATCTCGGACTTGGAGTCCATTTGAGTACGTAATCGGGCTGCGGGCCCAGTTGGTTTATAAATCGGGTCGTGGGCCAAGTGGTTCATAAAGTCGGACATGAGGCCCAGTTGGATTACAATTGTGATTTCGGGTCAGGGACCCTAAATGGAAATGTGTTGTTTTATGGAAAATTCGGGCAGGGCCCATTGTGATGTTGTGAAATGAATTAATAAAAACTGTTTTTCCATATACCATTTGTACACATGGATATATGATGGTCTCCTCCAGATGTCTGGGACACTGGGGAAGTCACGGTGCATTGCCTGTGAAGGGTCACCATACGGAGCAGCCGGACCGTATGATGACTCAGGAGCAGGATTGCTATGATTGACGTCAAGGACGTCAGACATCAGGGATGTCAGATATATGGACCCGGAGAGACCCCGGGCAGCACGCGTAGCTTATGAAACCGTGAGATATGACGTCAGGGACGTCTAGCGTCTGGGACGCTAAGCATCTGGGATGCTGGTGATGGTAATGGTAAAATATGGATTAATGAATAAAATGGCTTATTGGTTGGATACGTGTTATGTGGTAAAAACGGATTATTGGTTATGAAATGGTATGTCAGGTCAGGGACCCTAAATGGTTTTGGATTTATGGATTGATGTTCATTTATGGTCGTGGGTGGTGACCCACATGGTTTAATATGTATGGTGGTGGTATTCCACGGTTTTGGGCTGAGTTCCCACACTTGGTTTTTTGGTTAACGGTTTTTGGGCTAAGGCCCTAATGGCTCGGTTGAGCAAACGTTTTGGTTACTGGTTTTGGTGGCATGCATACGTTTTTATTGGAGGGCATAAATGTCTTATAAATGTATTTGATGAACTTATTGGTTTTGTCCACTCACAGCTTTTGGTTTTAATGCCCTTCAGGTTGATCACGGATGCGATTGCAGCAGAGACTGGGACATTGCACACCTCCTCCATCGATCCTTGCGCACTCTGGATGCCCCGTTTGAGCAGTGGCTCTTGGTCATCCCTTGTCTGACACCCCTTGTTGGACGGGAGCAGGGCACATTCCATGGTAATCCCGGGGGGATTGGGATGGGTCCTGTCAACTTGGTATCAGAGCACGGTTGCTCTTTTGTGTGCGCAGGTCGAGGGTGTGATGTCTCTTTGGGCTGCAATTCGTTATCAACCTGATAGATAGTTTTTGGGTTTGGATAGTGGATGGAGTGCGATTGGCCCGATATGCCGTGCGTTAATGTGATTCGACCCAAGTGGGGTTGATTGTGGTGAACTGGTATAGTGGGACCGTTGGTTCGGTCATGTGATATTGGATTGTTGTGCTGCTAGGTGCAGCCAGGTTTGGGGAACCTCATGTGAGTAATGGTCTAAAATGTGAACCCTAGTGGTGGTTGTTGGTGTGAGAGATGTTGGTTCATCGGAGTTGGCCGGTGACCTTAGTGGTGGAACCCACATTGAGTTGATGGTAGGATTGGATCTGACGTCTATTCGATGTCTAGACCGCGGGGTCGGTCAGGTTGTGAATTTCCTATTACGGGAAGCTGTTTGGTTCGGTTGAACCATAGGGTGTGATTGTGGAACCCTAGTTTTAAAAAGGTAAACTTTAATTGCGATTAGTGGATGAGAACTTGTGCTGCGACGAGCGGTTGAGGTCATGGATGACCATGTGGATGGCTCTGGTAAGTCTAGGCAGAACTATGGTATTCGATTTACGGATACGGTTCTGAGATAAATTATGGAATCCCGTGTTGGATCGGGTATTGGTGTGATGTGTGGATGCGGATCTCGATAGCAATGACAGTTAGTCGGAAGTCATATGGAGATGACTGGCTATCGAGGGTAATTGGTGTGGTTATAATACTTGGGGATCAGGGGACGTTCAGGGAACGTTCATTTTCCTGATGTGGATTGTCAGAATAGTGGTACCCACAGTCGTGAGGTACGGGATCGTCGTTCGGTATGAACGGAGATCCAGGGTTGTCGTATTTGCACACGGTGTGCAAGTATGGATGTTTGTGGGTTGGTCCTTTTGTGCTGATGCTAGTATGGATGCCTGTGTTGTAACGACCCGTCCCGAATATCGGGATTTAATAGTATTTAATTGTGTTTTACTAATCTGGGATTAGTTGAGCGATTTCGGACGAATTGTGCAAAATGACCGTTTTGCCCCTGGGCGTGGGCAAAACGTTGACTTTTAATTCGGATGGTCAAATGGACTTTGACCGATGACCGTGACGTAGTTCGGGACGTCACGAGTTCATAGACAGGTGGCACGTTCGGTTCCGACGTTTGTGGTGAAAGTTATGATGTACGGAAGTCCAGGGGCATTTTCGGAATTTGGACGATATAAGGGTGAATGTTGACTTTTCGACCGGGATGTCCGATGGCCGAGGGCCAAGGACCGTTACGTAGGTATCGTCGATACGAATCCAATGACAGGCGGCACGCATCAATCGGAGTCCGTATGACCAAGTTACGGGTCAGGATGCGTGAGGGGCATTTTGGTAATTTTCTGCACAAGGGCAGAAATGTAATTTCACACGGGACACTGTTCCATTGAACTGGCCGTGTAGTGGATGCTTGGTGCGATCGATCCCTTGATTGTTTATCAATTAAATGGCTGGATTGGGACGGTTTGAGGTGGAATTGCACATGGGGTTGTGTTGGCATCGATCACTGAACGTGGGCACTGGGTTTTTCTATGATTTTCGGGTCAGTGCGGGAACCTTTACACAGTGGATTGAGGACGATTTTGGACGCCTTTAATGTCAGGACCCACCCCGGTTTCACCCCGAAACCCGAGGTAAATCCCGCTCCCGTCTGACTCCCCGACGCAAAACTCAAGTAAAACTCACTCACATTCTAACCAGTCAAACGCAGGAGTAATTAGACACAAAGTCCCGAAGGTAGCATTTACAGAACATAGTACGAACATACAAAGAAAATAAAACCGATAACTACACGCACACGGAAGCCTTTAATCTATTCTGGGAACTCTCACGTCGCTTCTATGCCTCAGACTCTGCCTCGACGTCAAGACCCCGCGCTAGCTCCACAACCTGGAGGGCAATTAAAACAGAAAATGTGAGTGGACCAGAAAGTACAAAAGTTCAAAACTATTTTATAAGAAAACCGAGTTAAACCCTCCGTTTTGAAACCACATGCATAACCAACAGTTATAAACACATTTATAAAATAATCATTATAAACATCATAAGAAACAGAAACACTATAAAATACCATAAGAAACCACACATGAGTATCAGAAAACTGTATCATAAACCATAACCACCAAATCATCATTTTCTCGATCAAACCTGCTGGATCTATCCGAGTCTTTAAACTCCCGAGTCTTTAAACTCAATCCAGGCCTTAATCATATCCGAGTCTTTAAACTCCCGAGTCTTTAAACTCAAGGCCTACGGGGGAAAATCAATATATATCCGAGTCTTTAAACTCCCGAGTCTTTAAACTCAATCCGGGTCTTTAAACCCAATCCGGCCGGTCCCCCGTCCAATATATCCGGGTCTTTAAACCCAATATCCAGATCCAGCAAATCCAATCCCAAAACCATTTAAAACCATTTACCAAATCCTCATCCAAACCCGAATCCGAAATCACTGGTCCGATGCTCTCCCGGCATCTAGAACCGTCATTCCGAACCCAAATCCGGAGTCCACTTTCCAAACTTTGATCATCGAAATCATGCTCCAAAATCTCTTTATAATCATTGAAATCATTTATCCTTTAAAGGCCCGAAAACCGTATCTTTATTTTCCAAAACCACCTTTTTCTCGAAAAACGTGCAAACACATAAAATCATCACTTCACATTCAATAAACACAAAATCATGATTGAAAAACCATAAAATACGTATGTAAAACAGTTATGCATGCTCGAGTTTAAGAAAAGGGTCCACTCACAGTACTGAGCCCTACTCGCGTCCCGAACGTCCAGCCCGATCCTCGGCTTCCTCGGGAAATCCCGATCCTGCCAAACACCGTCAAATTACGTTACTAACACGTCTACGAAGGTTCACCTAAATTCCCTCAAAATTCCCCGAATCCTAAACATAAGAACCCGGGACCCTAAACTTTCACCCTCGCGGAACTCAACTCAAACGACTTCCGATTGACCCGAAACCAACTCCATCGAACTCACAACAACTCCTAGACCAAAAATTATGTTGACCGTTTCTCCCAGAACCGCCGCACGCGCCCCTACGCGCCGCCCAAAGTGGCTGCGCGTGGCCCTCACGCGCCTGCTACAGTGCCACCGTCAACCTCGAGCCAACCCGGTTCGCAACAGTAGCCTGCAACTCGGACCGGCGAGACCTGTTCTCCACCGTCCGGCCACCATTTCACCTCCTTTCTTCACCATCTTCATCGTCCAACCTTAAGCTATCCATCCCCCTCCTCCTTAGAACTCGACACGGCCCCTACACCGTCGACTCAAGCTCGAACCAGACGGCCTGAACTCCCCTGTTTCACGATCCAGCCACTCCGGTCACCCCCCGTCACGGTGACTGTCCCAGACTCTTCCTAGGACCTCACTGAACCTAATCCAACTCTTCTAAACCTTCGACTCAGTCCCTGGGATCACGACTCTTGGATTGAAACAAAACGGAAAAACAGGGCACACAGAGTCCCTCCGTCGCGCCAACCACCACCGTGCACCTCTCGTCACGGCAACACAACCAGACGGTTCCTAGGACTCAACTAAATCCCCTAAACCACTATAGACCCATCGATTCAACCCCTAGACTCACGACTTTCGATTCAAAACTCGACGGGAAAACAGGGCAAGTTTACAAGGATGAGGGATTACCTGCAACCGTCCACCACCGTGCTCGCCGCCGCGGTTCCTGGAGTCCACAACGTCGCCTCAGCCTCCTCTCGAGGTCAATCGCACTTACACACGGCCACAGCACCACCTGCTCCCTCAGTTCCTCTCTGTTTTTCTCTGAAGTTCCCGTGGTTCTCAACTCACTCACACACCACCTGCACACTTCTAACCTTCTCAGCACCACCCCAGCATCTCTCAACCGCCTTCTGATCACTCTTCACTCACCAGAACTCATCAACATCCACGATCACCTTCCAATTTTCCTCACTGCCTCACTCTGTTTCTATCTGGGTCGAAGAAAACTCACACTTGCACGGTTGCACCCAAATAATTGGACCGTGCACATACTGGAACCCCCCAGAAACCACTCCACCTTTAGCACGTGTCACCATCCTACCCTTCATCTCACATGTGGCTCAATCTCAACCCTTCATCTGTCCTTATCTGTTGCACACACCCCAGAGCACAAAAGACCAAAATGCCCTTCTGTTTTACCCAAAATTACAACTTTGCCACTACCTTTCTAGACCTGTAACTCCCACATCGTACGTCCGATGAATACGTGCCGCCTGTCATCGAACTCGGGACGACGAGATCTATCTAACGGTCTTAGGTCAACTTACCAAAACCCGTTCGTATAAAAAGTCAACGTTTCCCCCCCTAATTTCGCCAAATTACGGTTATGCCCTCAACATTCCGAACATCACAACTTCCTCCTCGGATGTCGGAATCGGGCGTGCCACCTGCCTACGGATTCGTAACATCCTCAACTACGTCCTGGTCACCGCACCACCCGAAATAAAAGTCAACATTTCTGCCCGACCCAGGGGCAAAATCGTCATTCTAAGTTCCCGGACCCCTCGGGACCACCTAACCCTTGATTAACCTTACTAATCACACCTTAAGCACTCTACTTATCCCAATTCTCGGGACGGGTTGTTACATTTAACGGCTAAATTGAATTAAAAGAATGAAGAGTGTGTCGAGGGCAGTTCACTGAGATTGAGAGATGGAAAAATGGAGTGGAAATGGTGGAGGAATGCTCAAAAACCCGAAACTGGGTTCTGGGAAATTCAAATTCGAATTTCCAGTTTTAGGCCAGCCCAAGCCTAATTGACGGTGGATTGAGCTTTCTGGAACTTCAACGTGTCGAACCAGATCAAATGGGGCAAGCTTGGGAGCTCCTAGGGCCGTGAACGGACATGGTGGACGGCCGGAAAACTCAAGCTTGAGTTGTGACGATTGAGGTATTGTCGAGTTCAATTAATCATGCTAATTGGTTCGTGTTAGTCCTTATATGCTTCATATGAAGTTAATTTGACAATGGTTGAGGATTGATGGAGTTTTGGTGGTTGACCCGTTTTGGGTGATCACGGGTTGTTGACACGATTAATCGATGGTTGATGTTGATCATTGACACAGAACTGAAATTGGTTGGTTGATGATTGTTTTAGGATCAAGAACGGATTGAATTGATGTCGAATTGGGTGTGATTGAGCCGGATCCTATCGCGGGTAATCAGACCCGTTTACCAGACAAACGGGTGAAGGTGGTGACTGTAGCAGTCACTGTAGCAGGCGCGTGGCTTTCACGCGCAGCCACTCACGGCGGCGCGTGACGGCGCGTGGGCACGAATCTCGAGGTGAGGTCAACATGACTTTTATCCTATACAATATAACGAACATTTTAGCGTTGGTTTCGTGTCGATCGGATCCCGTTTCAATATTGTTCGGGATGTCCGAAGGTTTTAAATCCAGTTTAAAAATACTTAAAAATTCGGGAAAATTACGGGACTTGAATAGGATGTTAATGATGAGGTTAGTAATCCTCTAATGTGTTTTAAACAGGATTGGGAGTCCCGGTGTTAGTGGTGTGGCCCGGGAAGGCCTATGGCACGCGTATCGAGGCGCTCGGTTAAACGGTCTGTGAGTGGACATTGGTTTTATAAATTCGATGCATGCATAACTGTTTCATGATTGTTATAATTGGGATTATATGATTTATTTTGGATATCAGTGAATTTATATGTTTTCACGCATTTCGAGGCGATTTACGTGTTTGCACGTGAATCGAGGTTTTCTGGATTTGCACTGATTTCCATAAATATGGATGGATATGATTTCATGAAACGGTTACGGATTTGATAAAGTGAAATCGGGCCAGGGGCCCAGTTAATTTGTTGAATCGGGCCAGGGGCCCAATTGAATTATGAAATCGGGCCAGGGGCCCAGTTAACTTATGAATCGGGCCAGGGGCCCAGTTGACTTATGAAATCGGGCCAGGGGCCCAATTGACTTATATATGTGATTTCGGGTCGGGGACCCTAAAATGGAATTGAATAAACTATTTCGGATTTGATTCAACTATTTGGACTTATGACGGTTTTATGGAAATTCGGGGCAGGGCCTTGTGATATTTTGGAAATGAATAATAAAATGTGTTCCATAAAACCATCTCGATATGAGGATATTTATATCCTGGTCTCCTCCAAGTGTCGGGGACACTGGAGAAGTCACGGTGCATTGCCTGCGAGGGCTCATTGTACGGAGCTACCGGACCGTATAGTGATCCAGGAGCAGGATTGCTGGACGTCATGGACGTCAGACATCGGGGATGTCAGAGATATGGACCCGGTGAGACCCCGGGCAGCACGCGTTGCTTAATACCGTGAGATATGACGTCTGGAACGTCAAGCGTCTAGGACGCTAGGCATCGGGGATGCCGGAGATGGAGAAATAATAAATGAATGTTACTGGATTGATGAAATAACTCTTTGTTTGACTTTTGGAATTTGAAACTATGCTTTGGTTTCCGGGCTAAGGCCCTAATGGTTATTTCTAAATAAATATGGGATTATTGGTTTTTGGTGCATGCATATGATTTTACTAAGGGGCATAAATGTCTTATAAATGTTTTTAACAGACTTGTTTATTTTCGTCCACTCACAGCTTTTGTTTTTAATGCCCTTCAGGTTGATTCCGGATACGACTGCAGCAGAGACTTGAGCATCGCACACCTCCTCCATCGATCCTTACGCACTCTGGAAGCCCGTTTGGGCAATGGCAATCGGTTATCCCTTGTCTGACGCCTCTTGTCAGACGGGAGCACGTCACATTCCATGGTAATCCCGGGGGGATTGGGATGGGTCGTGTCATGTGTGCTGATACTAGTGTTGTTGATAGTGTGTTGGTGCTGGCACTAGCGCTGGTGCTAGTGTCGGTAATGGTGTTGACGATGAGCCACCAGTTGGGGCGTGACTCCGTCATGATGAACATATGTTCGGTCTTTGAGATTCGATAGTGGTTGAGTGATGGACTGGATGGGATCCAGTTAAGATTGTGCTGTGTTGGGATAAGTCCCAATAGTGGTGAGATAACCAGTAAGGAGTGGATTAAAAGGTATAATTGAGAACTTGGAAAACCGAGTGTTGAACCTGTAAAGGTTGGGATGTGCGAACGGAACAATAACGGATTGATTGTGGACACGGGGTTGTCCAAGTGAGTTGAGGAGGTAGGAAGTCTCGTGGTTAGACTTGACATCTCGTTGGGAGCATGTCTGTTTCCAACATGGTTGGAACCTTAGTTTTGGGAAAGTTGTGATTGGGGAACGAGAGTGGTGTTCGTTTTTGGTGATTGGTATTCCGAAGGCATAGGGGTTGACTTCTTGTTTTCTGCCCTGGCAGACGTTGAGTGTAGTTACCAGTACGTTGAGCGTGTATTGGTTGGTGGGCCCATGTGTGTTTTTAGGTCATTAGGAGGAGCTACGCATTTGAGATTAGGTAAACGAGATTTTTCATTTTCTGCTTGGTGGCAGACGATGTTGTGTCACATGGCGTGGTGAGTGCAGTGAGTTTTGTTGCATCCACGTAGGATGAGTTTTGACGTCATCATTTTGGATCATCCTTGGTTTTTCCTAGGTGGAATGACAAGGACTGATACAAGGTAATCCGCGAGAATCCGCAGTCTCGACGTGTCTCGTCGTTGACTGATCTGTCTAGTTGTGGGAGTCGGTTGTCGATCGTTGTGGCGATCTAGGATTTTGACGTTATTGTCAGGGACACAGTGTCTATCTGGGTCGTGATCTCTATCTGGGTCGTGATCTTGATGATTCAGATAGGGGGAGAGTATATCACTCTTACCTTGGTACGTGAGTCGTACATGACGGGGTTGAACTTCTTTTCGAAGTGGGGCCCGTATGGTATTCTACTCGGGTGAGTAGGTTTTCAAGGTAGTTGAATTTTGTCAACCTTAGACGTGTGGAGGATGGATTGGCTTCCTTATGAAGTCAATCAAATGTTTTGAGCGGGTAACCGATAGGGTCGGTTTTGGTGTGTCTTGGTAAATGTGAACGAGATTTCGGGATTTGGAATCAAATTTCTGGGTGACGATTCAGGATTCGATTTTGAAACTTGAAAGTATATTTCCGGATTTGGGTACGGAATGATTATTCCAAATGCTAGCTTACGGAATAATGATTTCGGATTCGGATTTGGAAATGAGTTAAAAATGTGATGTCTGGGCTTGGATACGGGATTTCTTACGAAATTGCGGATTCAGATTCGGAATTGGAACTAGATGTTGGGTGGAGTTTCGATTTGTCTCATGCTGGATTGGGCAAACGTACTTCATTATTGGAACGTGTTCGGCTATGACCTAGGTGGTTGTAGTCTGGTTATTAGATAGATGTGTGTACTTCGTACATGGTTCGAGGTACAATACCTTGTAGACTTGTGATGTCTAGTTACGGTATACGGGATATACCCGAGGTGTGTCGGTGAACGTGTTGGTAGTCGGATTGGTTCCGATACCATGGGATTGGTTGTGGACCGGACATTACTATGCAATGGGTCATGGTAATTCCGATGTGTTTAATTACACACAGGTCGTGTGAAAGGTCGGTAAATGTTTACTAAGTCAAGTACGTTGGTGGCATGTGTAGCCACGAGTGAGTCTAGTGTCAGTTTTCGACTGACAACAACTGTGTGGTGACAGATTGTCAGGATGTGTCAACATAGATTGTTGAGTGGGGTCAGCTGACTCCTAGTGGGAGTGGGAAAGGAACCGTCGAGTTGTTGCGTCAACGAGAGGGTTGATTTGACAAGTGGTGTCAAATTCGAAACAAGTAGTTTCAGTCATTCGACGGGGTCGAATGTAGTCGTTGCGTTATGAGTACTAGTGGTACGTTTGGGTGTAGACAAGTTTTGTCTAAGTAGTTGGTGTACGGGTGTACACGTGTTGCGTGGTCGATTCCACTTTCCACGGGGTGTTTGTGGAATCAGGGAAATCGAGTTTCGAGAGCGAAACTTATTAAGGAGGGAAGTACGTTGAGATTAGAGCGGTTGGAATTTCGAGGACGAAATTTATTAAGGAGGGAAGATTGTAACGACCCGTCCCGAATTCCGGGATTAGTTTAGTGACTAATCTTGATTAGTGAGGTTGAACGGTGGTTAGTAGGGCGGAATCGGACAAATTGTGCGAAATGACCGTTTTGCCCCTAGTCGTGGGCAAAATGTTGACTTTTTGTTCGGGCGGTCAAATGGACTTTGACCGATGACCGTGACGTAGTTCCGGACGTCACGAGTTCATAGACAGGTGGCACGTTCGATTCCGACATTCGTAGAGAAAGTTATGATGTTCGGAAGTTGAGGGGTAGTTTGGTAATTTGGCATGTTAGGGGCCAAATGTTGACTTTTTGACCGGGAGGTCCGAGGGGCGAGGACCAAGGACCGTTACGTAGGTATCGTCGATACGAATCCAACGACAGGCGGCATGCCGAAATCGGAGATTCGACGACGAAGTTATGGTCAAGGACGTAAAACGCGATTAACCGAGACTCAGAATAAAATAATAATATAATAATAAAATCTGACTACTTTAATCCAAACCAATCTGGACCCTTGATGAGTGACACATGTCATCATCCCCTTCATTCCCTAATTCAGGGATCTTTGCTGGCCATTTGGGTTAATTAATTATTCCCTCTCCTCAAATCCTCACCCTTCATTTTATATGGAGATTGAATCTGGGACGTTAGATTTCATTCCTTCTCTCTTTATTTGATCAGACCACACATCCTCTCATTTTCATTCTCCCTCAAAACCGTGAGCACGGTTTCCTTCCAAGAACAAACACATCACCACATCTCAGCCTCAACCCATGCACCAGACACGTCCAGACGAACCCCAGCCACCTGCAGACGCCGGCCACCACCACCACGGCCGCCCTGCACGGCCGGAAACCTCCCAGACCCGAGAGGAACCCGAACAACCCAAATCGATCCAAGCATGCAAACCTTCATACCTGGACTCGAACCAACGTAGGGATAGGACCACTGGAACCTTAGGACGACTCAGACCACGACTGGACGAGCCACGGCGGCGATATGCCCAGAAACCCGAGAAGGTTTGATTTTCTTCCCTGTTTCGAAACACTGGTTTTTGACGTTAGGATGGTTTGCTTACTTCTGAAACATGTCCTAGGAACCTAGACGACCATTTTGGACCATGAACCGCGGCCAGAATCTCGACGAGTCGCCGGAGAGGATGACCTGAGTTCTCAGCCGATTTTCCCGTCAGTTTTCAGGTAGTTTAATCCACCTAAAAATTAGTTTGGATGTCACAGAACCATAGAGGGGATTATGACGAGTCCATAGGATCAAACCGCATCAAAAATGGTGGTCTGGAACTCGATCTGTGATCGGGTCAAGCCGCGGGTCGACGGCGACCCGGTTACAGACCCGGTTTCAGAACCCGGTTACTGTAGCATGACGTCATCATTGTTGACCTGAATGTTGACCTGGCGCGTGGGGGCGCGTGAAGGGTATTTTGGGGAAACTTCCAACATGACTTTTAATCTATTCGATGTAACGGACATTTTGGGATTGGTTTCGTGTCGATCGGACACCGTCTCGATAGTGTTCGGGATGTCCGAAGGTTTTAAATTAAGTTTAAAAATAAGTAAAAATTCGGGAAAATTACGGGACTTTGATAGGATGTTAATGATGAGGTTAGTGACCCTCTGATGTGATTTGGACAGGATTGGGAGTCCCGGTGATAGTGGTGAGGCCCGGGAGGGCCGGTGGCACGCATATCGAGGCACGCGGTTAAAACGGTCTGTGAGTGGACTTTGGTTTTATAAATCCTATGCATGCTTAAATGTGTTATATGGTTTATATACATGATTTCTATGATGGTATTTGTGAGCATTGATTTCGGGTATGTTGCACGTATTTCGAGGTGTTTTCCGTATTTCACGTATATCGGGATTAACGGTTTATTTGTGGTTTTGCGTGCTTGTGGTTAAATAAATAATATGATAAAATGGTTTTTATATTGGAAAGATGAATTCGGGCTTGAGGCCCACTTGTTTTGGAAATCTCGGACTTGGAGTCCATTTGAGTACGTAATCGGGCTGCGGGCCCAGTTGGTTTATAAATCGGGTCGTGGGCCCAGTGGTTCATAAAGTCGGACATGAGGCCCAGTTGGATTACAATTGTGATTTCGGGTCAGGGACCCTATATTTAATAAATGTGATTTCGGGTCAGGGACCCTAAATGGAAATGTGTTGTTTTATGGAAAATTCGGGCAGGGCCCATTGTGATGTCGTGAAATGAATTAATAAAAACTGTTTTTCCATATACCATCTGTACACATGGATATATGATGGTCTCCTCCAGATGTCTGGGACACTGGGGAAGTCACGGTGCATTGCCTGTGAAGGGTCACCATACGGAGCAGCCGGACCGTATGATGACTCAGGAGCAGGATTGCTATGATTGACGTCAGGGACGTCAGACATCAGGGATGTCAGATATATGGACCCGGAGAGACCCCGGGCAGCACGCGTAGCTTATGAAACCGTGAGATATGACGTCAGGGACGTCTAGCGTCTGGGACGCTAAGCATCTGGGATGCTGGTGATGGTAATGGTAAAATATGGATTAATGAATAAAATGGCTTATTGGTTGGATACGTGTTATGTGGTAAAAACGGATTATTGGTTATGAAATGGTATGTCGGGTCAGGGACCCTAAATGGTTTTGGATTTATGGATTGATGTTCATTTATGGTCGTGGGTGGTGACCCACACGGTTTTGGGCTGAGTTCCCACACTTGGTTTTTGGTTAACGGTTTTTGGGCTAAGGCCCTAATGGCTCGGTTGAGCAAACGTTTTGGTTACTGGTTTTGGTGGCATGCATACGTTTTTATTGGAGGGCATAAATGTCTTATAAATGTATTTGATGAACTTATTGGTTTTGTCCACTCACAGCTTTTGGTTTTAATGCCCTTCAGGTTGATCACGGATGCGATTGCAGCAGAGACTGGGACATTGCACACCTCCTCCATCGATCCTTGCGCACTCTGGATGCCCCGTTTGAGCAGTGGCTCTTGGTCATCCCTTGTCTGACACCCCTTGTTGGACGGGAGCAGGGCACATTCCATGGTAATCCCGGGGGGATTGGGATGGGTCCTGTCAGCTGAAGGTTGGGGATAACTGGTATTGTGTATATTTATATATTAAATGTTATAAAATAACAATGTTAATAGATAACAAAGATGACATTAGCTTTGTTTTCATTTGGGTTAAGTTTGGGGGGTCACGGGATCGACCCCCCCTTATACCACTCCTACTTAATAGCCTTCAAATGTTTCTAAAATAATTCTCTATGCTAGTTATTTATGAATCAAATTTGGTTTATGAGGAGTAACTTGGCACGTATAATTCATGAATCTTTAATACGCGATATTTTTTCTTTGGATTGAATTAAAATTTCTAAAAAAATTTAAAGAGACAAAAAAAATACACTATATTCTCTTTCTCTAATGAATATCAAATGATGTGAATAAATTTAAAATATATATTAGTGAACACAAATGGGATGCAATTTTACGGACAATAGAGAAAATAATAATTGGGTGTTAGGTGTGGTTATGGATGAAAATATTGGTAAATGTCGTAGAAATTTCAGTATTTTGAGTCGGCGGCACATAAGAAATAGGGAAAGAAATTCGCCGAAATATTGAACAATTGTCTTATTTTGAGTCTACATATCCTTTCCTGAAATCAAAACGATGAAGATGCACTATTAATTCGTGAAAATCGGACGTAAAATGAAGGAGATTGAGTCAGGTCATTCCAACGGGTCGGAAAACCCGAGTTGCAGATCCAGCTGAAGGTTGGGGATGACTGGTATTGTGTATATTTATATATTAAATGTTATAAAATAACAATGTTAATAGATAACAGAGATGACATTAGCTTTGTTTTCATTTGGGTTAAGTTTGGGGGGTCACGGGATCGACCCCCCCTTATACCACTCCTACTTAATAGCCTTCAAATGTTTATAAAATAATTCTCTATGCTAGTTATTTATGAATCAAATTTGGTTTATGAGGAGTAACTTGGCACGTATAATTCATGAATCTTTAATACGCGATATTTTTTCTTTTGATTGAATTAAAATTTCTAAAAAAATTTAAAGAGACAAAAAAAATACACTATATTCTCTTTCTCTAATGAATATCAAATGATGTGAATAAATTTAAAATATATATTAGTGAACACAAACTCCAATGAATATCAAATGATGTGAATAAATTTAAAATATATATTAGTGAACACAAATGGGATGCAATTTTAAGGACAATAGAGAAAATAATAATTGGGTGTTAGGTGTGGTTATGGATGAAAATATCGGTAAATGTCGTAGAAATTTCAGTATTTTGAGTTGGCGACACATAAGAAATAGGGAAAGAAATTCGCCGAAATATTGAACAATTGTCTTATTTTTGAGTCCACATATCCTTTCCTGAAATCAAAACGATGGAGATGCATTATTAATTCGTGAAAATCGGACGTAAAATGAAGGAGATTGAGTCGGGTCATTCCAACGGGTCGAAAAACCCGAGTTGCAGACCCGGCTGAAGGTTGGGGATGACTGGTATTGTGTATATTTTACATATTAAATGTTATAAAATAACAATGTTAATAGATAACAGAGATGACATTAGCTTTGTTTTCATTTGGGTTAAGTTTGGGGGGTCACGGGATCGACCCCCCTTGTCCCAAATGTAGTTCCCCCCCCCCCCCCCCCCCCCCCCCTCTTGGTTAATTTTTTCTAATTTTTCAACAAAGGTTGGCCTTTTTTTTTCATTTATGTCCAATTTTAAATATATCAATTACTTCCAATTTTTTAACAAAGTTTAGTCCTATTTTTTCATCTTATTTTTTCCAATTTTAAATATTTTAAACTTATTTTATCATTTTTTTTTACAATGAATTTTGGTATGTTTATTGTTAAGTTTTTAAGTATTTTAACTTTCAATTATAGTAACTCACTATTTATGTTTATATTTAAGATTTTATATTATTAGTTATCGTCACAATCATATTACATCATATTTATTATATCAAAGTTATTTTATAATTTTATTAGTCATATATAACCATCATTGAGTATTTAAGATTTTCCCAAAATTTCATTTCAAATTTCCAATTTTTATACCGAATTTTCGTCATTTTTTTTTACCGTAAATGATATCGATATCGATACCGATATTTGGGGCGAGATATCCGTAAATTTGATTAACAATATATTCATCAATATCGATATTTTTATAATTGAGTGTGGTGATATTGTAAATATATGTAAATTGACATATAAGTGACGTCGATGGTTTGGTGACTATAAATCAATGCAAAAGGGTCTAGGGTGGTGGAGCCTTGGGGTAGCTTAGATTGAACAAAACAAGGGCATATTAGTCACTTTTTGTTGGAATGTGGTTGTGACATCCGTTCGGCTTCCTTTTCAATGGTAGTAGGTGAGGCCCTAGACCGGAACCGGTCCACACGAATCTGTATCTGTTTTCTTCTCATTATATATCATTTGGATAATTAACCTCAAATATGATTATTATTTCAATCAATGATTGAGCTTAGTTTTATGATCTTATCTTATTGGGTGTATTTTTGCATTTTGGTATTATCCCACAAAAATTATTCTTTCGGCATATTTTGCAATCATGTCAAAATATAAAATATAAAATAAGTAAATAGAATCAGTCGTATGTATTATTCTTATTTTTATATTTATTTATATAATGTACGAATTTGGTACGGATTAGCCACCTAAAAGTTCGTTGCTCACCTACAATAATTGAGATGCTATGTGAACTGCCTCTTCCTATTGCCTCCACCCACCCGATCAAGTACTTTCTAATGTTGGAAGATTCAGATCTTCCCTTATGTTGTTGATTAAAATGAAAAGAAAAAAAAATCTTGTGTTGTTTATGCGTATAGAACAAAGTGGAAATGAGAAAATGGGTAATCCGGCCTTTTGGTGTTGAAGAATTTGTTTTACAAAGAGTTAAGTATCATTTTTTATGTGTTTATATTGACGTACTGGAGACTTTTACTCTTTACGAAAATGTGAATAAACATCATTATTCATACATAGTTTTTTTTTAATGAGCAAAGTCTCCCACTAGTTCTTATTAATATTGACGATTCGATTGTCAAATTATTATAACTTAGCAATTTAATGTTATATATATTGATGGCGTGGTGTATGCACACCGTGAATATTGATCATAATAATAATTTGCTAATTTGTATATATTTTGTCTAATTAGCAATTAATTATATATGATATTGTCTCATTTTTTTACATTATTTATAAATATAATAAAGCGACTACGAGTACGTTTAACTATATAGTTTTGTCCTAGTGAAGACTATTTCGAGAACATGTCGATTACGCACTAGCCCAAATTGTAAGTTTTTTATTGTGATGAACAATATATGTGTTGTAGGAGATGGTAAGACTATGAAATTTGGGAATTCGGTGGTACCATCTAATCTGGTAGGCAGCACGTGCAAATTATGGCAAGGGAAATATGACTAGAAGGAGCTACGACCCTGATTAGATTCAGTGCATACATAAACTCCGTCAAGTTTAACTTAACGGCAGCTATAAGCTTCTTAAAAAGTCAAACATGCATAGGCTTTATCCAATTTCCATAATTTACATTATCTTATTTATTTTTCTGACCTTTCAATTCATGACGGCAAAAAAAAAGTCGCTTGTTGGACCAAGTTGCTTGAATAGTTGAATAATTTTTTCATTTCAAGACAAATATGAATTGCAATTTAAATTATATTTGAATAAAAAGGAGTTTTTATTTAGAAGTTTATGGACATTGATATTCATACAATGTTTTTACAGAAGAAAGGAATAAGAACGTAGGATATGATGGATGTGGCAAGCAAGTTGGGATTGATCAAATTTGTAGAAGTACGGTGACAATCCATCCCGTTAAAAGTTAATAATTTGAATGAACAATTTTTCGGACTTAAATTGTAGAGCTGTTACATACTCTATAATTTCTACAATGTTCAGATTAATTTCATTGATGACATTGACTATAAACGTTTACACATTAGAATATATATTTTACCCAACAAATATGTTATTTAAATTGGACTGATAGCCCAATAATAAATAATCTTCACCATGATTAATAATAATTAATTATTACAATCTAATTAATATATAATATATTTTATTAAAATATTATTTATTAATTACAAAACCTATTAACTAATAACATAACTTACGAGACATTTATATCAACAGAAAAATTCATTTCACTTCAAAGATAATTCACAATTTTGCTACAAACACCATGTCGGTTCGTTATCTCATAATGAACATGGACATTAGAGTATACATGGTCAAATCCAAGGGCTTCAACATTAACCTGGTTTATTGTGTGTACTGTAGGTGTGGACATCAAAAAAAATTTTTACAAGTTTAGAGATTTATGCATCAAATCAATTAAACAGATATTATCATATTTTATAAAGAATGATAATGCGACTGGTGAAACAAGAATTAATGTGAACGATCATCATGTCATATTTATGATTTGAGGGATAAATACTAATTTTGATATATATTTAGCGTTTATATTGAGAAAAGATTTTTTTTTTCATAAGTTGACTTAAGATTTTTTTTATCAAAATAACATGTTAACTTCAGATTCTCTTAGGAATTAAGGTTAAATGGATAATGTATGAACAACTAATGGAGTTGAAAAAAAAAATTATGTTCATTTACGATATATTAATTTATGAACAGCTAATTAATCAAGTTAAATGCGGGATCCTAAGTGGAAGTAGAATAGCTACCATTAACGCATAGGATGGCTGCATTGTATGTTCCCTAGAGTTGGAAAAATTGTTTAGTTTGTAATTTTGTAATTTTTCCATTATGAATAAAATTTTACTTTTTATGTGTTTTATTGCTATTTTGTTGTACTATACTTGTAAATGTTTGTGAAGGAAATAATAATATGATAGATTTACGTGTAGTATAGTAAAATATAGCAGCCAATTAAGCAAAATGAATTAATCTTAGACATCGATTATTATCTAAATGAACGTTATAAAATGTATGTTATGCTTAAATTTGTATTAAATAGTGTTAATGAATGTAGGCATCATTTACTAATCAAAAGAGTGTTACAAAGTATATATTAGGAATCGATTTTACTAAAAAAAAAATATTGTTAAATATACTTTTAGACATTGATTATTTACTAAAATAACGGTGTGAAATGTACATTAAGCAACCTACGAATGCAAACCACTTGCATGACTTACTTCCTCCCGCACCCCCACTCCCTCCTTCTATTTTCCTTTTTTTTCCCTACTTTACTAATGATTCCGTTATCATTTCCGATTCCATGTTCCAATGCATTGTCTATTAGTAATTTCTTCAACATGCCCTATCGGTGCAATCGTTCGTGCTTATAGCACTCATTCAATTTGTAATTCTAGTTACCGCTCTCATTTCTACCACATTTGTAACACTAGTAATAAGATAATTTCCTCTAAATCACCATTGCTAAATGTACTAAAAAATATTGTTGAATATACTTTTAGACCTAGGAAATTTACCTATATAACATTGTGTAATGTATATTAAGCAACCCAAGAATGCAAACCACTTGCTTGACTTACTTGGCGGGGGCTCCACACACGATCAAAACAAAGTATGACATTTCTTTTCTTCCACCCACCCGCTCGCTCACCTACTCCCTCGGCCCTCCACACGCCCACCGTTCCCCCCAGCTCACTTTCCGTTAAATTTAACGCCGTCAAATTCTAAAGCCACGCCTTTACGGCTACACCGACTACCACAGACAGATGACCACGAAACCCACCTAACGTCCACAAACCCGTCAAGCCTATAAAACCCCAACTTCAAACGCATAAACACCAGTTCACTCCCATAAGAACTCTCGCTACATTTTGTGCCTTATCCACCCAGTTAATCACTCAGCACACCCGCACACCAGAATGGACCTTCTCCTCTTGGAAAAGACCCTTATGGGTCTCTTCCTCGCCGTCGTGATTGCAATCACGATTTCAAAACTCCGCGGGAAAAAATTCAAGCTGCCTCCGGGTCCGATGCCCGTTCCCGTATTCGGAAACTGGCTCCAGGTCGGTGACGATTTGAACCACCGGAATCTCACCGACATGGCCAAGAAATTCGGCGACGTATTCCTCCTCCGCATGGGGCAGCGCAATTTGGTCGTAGTGTCGTCCCCTGAGCTGGCCAAGGATGTCTTGCATACCCAGGGAGTCGAATTCGGGTCAAGGACCCGAAATGTCGTGTTCGATATTTTCACTGGTAAGGGGCAGGATATGGTGTTCACGGTGTACGGTGAGCACTGGAGGAAGATGAGGCGGATCATGACCGTTCCTTTTTTCACCAACAAGGTTGTGCAGCAGTACAGGCACGGTTGGGAGGCAGAGGCTGCGGCGGTGGTCGAGGATGTGAAGAAGCACCCGGAGGCCGCGACCAGTGGGATGGTGTTACGTAAGCGGTTACAGCTTATGATGTACAACAACATGTACCGGATTATGTTCGATAGGAGGTTCGAGAGTGAGGAGGATCCTCTGTTTGTGAAGCTTAAAAGTTTGAACGGAGAAAGAAGCCGGTTGGCCCAAAGCTTCGACTATAATTATGGGGATTTTATTCCCATTTTGAGACCCTTTCTGAGAGGCTACTTGAAGATCTGCAAGGAAGTCAAGGATAAAAGGATTCAGCTCTTTAAGGACTATTTTGTTGATGAAAGGAAGTAAGTTATTTTTCCGTTCATTATTTTTGCTGTGTTAATTAGAAATTAGTGACTAATTAATACAAGATTAACTAAAACGCACTCCCAAAAGTCATGCATTCTGTATTTTGATAAACCAATTCTACAAAATAATTAATTACAAATTGTAACTGTAAATAACATCCCCAAAAATATGAAGTCGGATAAGATTTGTAATTTATATTTTAATGTAAAAGGTTGGAGCTAATGTTATCATTATCTCTTCAAGATTAAAGTGTACTTTCGATTCTTTTTATGTTTTCTTTTTGGGATAAAAAACTAGTTGAATATTCACGTGTGTATGCATCTCTTTTTTGTATTATAAAGTACAAAACATGTCGGGTTAATATTGGAAATCCATCTTAATATATATCGTATTTAAATGGTTAATTAATTGTGTTTAATTAGCAATTAATTTCATTCATCTTGATAAATAAATCAAATTAATTAATGATTATTTATGTTGAGCAGGAAGCTTTCAAGCACAAAGAGCACAACAAACGAGGGATTGAAATGCGCCATAGACCATATCTTGGACGCTGAGCAGAAGGGAGAGATTAACGAGGACAACGTTCTTTACATCGTCGAGAACATCAACGTCGCTGGTATGTAGATTTATAGCTCAAATCATTATTATTTTCTTTTTTTTTATTTTCAATTTAATATTTTTTTTTAACATGATTTGATACATTAATCTTCAAAAATCAAAATCCTATAATTGCAACCCGCAAATTCGGTGACCTTTCATATTTAATTGCATTCTATCTAAAACATTGTTTATTTAATAATCAAAGTTATTTGGTAAGTTGGTCTGATTCAGTTGGTTTTAACGTTAACCTATAGAAAATTAGATGGTATAAAAAATTTCCAATAATATACCCCAATAATATATCGTATAAAAAAATTCCAAAAAATGAATGTTGTTTTATTTTTATTTTGTGTGTGTGTGTTTTTTTGGGTGATGGAGTAGTCACGAGATCTTCAAAAGAACATGGTAGGTGTATTATATGTAGCTTTAGATGTTTGCTCTTTGAATATGCTATAATTAAAGTCACTCTCTATTGTGTTTCTTTTGCAAAATTAGGTAACCAAAAATGTGGCTTTAAATGTACACTTTGTTGGGTAATCCCTTCTTTTTATCAACACCCGTGACATGACATGCCAACATGTCATGATGAAAACGTCCATCTGTTGAGTTGTAATATATAGGACTTATTGTTGCGCTTCCAATGCAGTTTGGTTAATTTTTGTTTAATGCTTTTGTCTTGTGATGGACAGCAATTGAGACAACACTATGGTCAATTGAATGGGGAATTGCTGAACTTGTGAACCACCCAGAAATCCAGAAGAAGCTGAGAGATGAGCTTGACACGGTTCTCGGCCGCGGAGTTCAGATCACGGAGCCGGACACCACCAAACTGCCCTACCTTCAGGCTGTGGTCAAAGAGACTCTACGTCTCCGCATGGCGATTCCTCTCCTCGTCCCCCACATGAACCTCCACGACGCGAAGCTCGGGGGATTTGACATTCCGGCGGAGAGCAAGATCTTGGTCAATGCCTGGTGGCTTGCGAACAACCCTGACCTCTGGAAGAGGCCTGAGGAGTTTAGGCCTGAGAGGTTTTTGGAGGAAGAGTCAAAGGTTGAGGCCAATGGGAATGACTTTAGGTACCTTCCATTTGGTGTTGGGAGGAGAAGCTGTCCCGGGATTATTTTGGCCCTCCCAATCCTTGGGATTACTTTGGGACGTCTAGTCCAGAACTTCGAGCTCTTGCCTCCTCCAGGACAGTCTAAGCTTGACACGACTGGGAAGGGCGGACAATTCAGCCTTCACATTTTGAAGCACTCCACCATTGTTATGAAACCAAGGACATAGATGATATATGCGATGTTTGGGGTAGATTATGATTCTAGTGTGGTGGGTTTGTGACAATGTAAATCTATGTACTTTTATTAATCAATGGCTCTTCAAGAGTTTTTCAATAAAATTTATATATTCTTGCTTGTATAATTTTTTAATTGTAATTTATTGGTACGAAAAATGAATTTATGTATTTGTAGGCAATAGATCTCAAATTCGAACTTCCAATAATTTATTATATGAAAAATTTCCAAACTTTCCATCTCTCCCGTGATAAACGTTCTTTTCTAAATCTTTATTCGTATTTTACAAGTTTCAAAGGTCTATATTGTCATACCACCAATTTTTCAAACTTTCCATCTTTCCCGTGATAAACGTTCTTTTCTAAATCTTTATTCGTATTTTACAAGTTTCAAAGGTCTATATTGTCATACCACCAACCCATTTTTATCCGTAAATGTTGAACCATAGAGACTATAAGTAACTTCATCATGATTTTTGTTGCCTATTTTATAGATAATGAAGAGTTTTTCGATTTGAAATGACATCTATCACATAATCTTATAATGCCTAATGTTGAATTTCGGAGAAACCAATTACATGATAAATCCCACTTGTCCGTGAAATTCATCTCGACATATTTTCATGTCATAATTGGGGTCATGCACCCAAATCTCAATGCACTTATCCTCCCCCTACCTCCACCCACCCTTCCTTTTTGCGATTTTTCCAATCCCCAATTCAGCAATTCTATCCAATAGCCACTAAAGAAATTCTTCCATCCAACCGCCATATCATGTGGGATTGTTCAACACTTCGACGTCCCTCAAACACGACACCACTTGCATTGCCACGCAACCGTGAGCCCTCACAAGAGAAGCCCTACCATGTGGTTTGTTCAACATCCCTCAAACACCACACCACGTGGATTGACACTCAACCATCATAACTCACAAGAGAAAGGGTTGACGTTTATCGATCCCACTATACAACCTCCTTGCAAGATGAAGAATGAGATTATATAAACTGTGTATCAATTTTACATTTTTACTCAAGTTAAATTCATAAATAAATTTAATATTAGCTTTATTCGAACCAAAACAAGCTATATATCAATCTCGGCTCGAGTGATTAACCTAATCTTTTAATATCGAATAATAAAGATAAGTGAGGTAATGTTTTCATGAAATAAAAGGAAAATAGGGCTAAATAAGGATTAAAAACTTTAAAGGGTCTTTGAATAATTATTAAGGTGACTATGGCTGGAAAAATTTCAAAATATGATTATATGACTTTTGAATATATATTAATATTATCAAAGACAAATCAATAGATAACCCACTTAAATTTGTTGTCATCTTTAATGTCATTCCCTTAATTAATATAGGATAATTTATCAAAAACAGACATAATTTACAATGTACAAAAGATTCTACCCCCTTTGAAGTGCATAACGTCATAAACTTGTCAATTAATTCTTAAATTCAAAAATGTCAATTTCTTAAAAAAACTTTCAATTATAGCAAAAACTTACTCAAATACCCTTGCAAGACAAAACTAAACAAATCTTTTTAATTAGAACTATGTGTAGAGAATACTTGTGTCCAATTTTGTTTTGATTCTTCAATCAATTTGGCTTTATTATTTTCATGCTTCTAACTCTCTGATAAGATTCAATTAAAAAATGAATCATTCAAATTTTATATCTACGAGAAAAAACAAATTCTAACTAATTGTCTTTGAACAAAAACAAAACCCATTTTCTGAAAACTAATTTTCTGGTACAAGTATTATTTTTGGCAGTAGCAAATTTCAGAAAGTATCTCTCATACCATACACCAACAAAAATACCATTAATATAAACAAATTATAAAATCAAAATACTGATTCATTACAATCCTTACATTGGAGTATTAAAATATTACATCACTCGTTCTAAAGAGTATGACGAAGTACAATTAGATTCTTATAAGTTTGTTGGTAGAGGCCATTTGAACGATGTCCTACACACTTACAAGTTGATATTTCCTCTCCAAGAGATGAGATTCTCTTCTCCGTACGCATACAATACCTTCTACGTGTGATTAGTGGTAGGACAATTTTATCTCTGACATCATTAGACACCTCCCAACCTACTTGATCACCAACTGGCCATATAGTTTCTGCATATGCAATGATCAATGAGCAGGGACGGATCTAAGAATCCAAAGTTAGGTAGGCTAAATTTATCAAGTTTTTTTTTTTAAAAAAATTGAACGGTAAACTAATTAAATTCATCAACTTTTATTAAAAATTTGAAGAAAATGATAAAATAAGGTCAAATTTTTCAAAGATAGGGGAAAAATAATAAAATAAACCGAATTTTATTCAAAAATTAGAAAAAAGTTAAATTCATCAAGTTTTTTTAATTAAAAAAAATGAAGGGGTATAATAAATTCATCAATATTTATTCAAAAATGAAAGAAAATGATAAAATATGACCAAATTTTATTCAAAGATTGGAAGAAAATGATAAAATAAGTCCAAATATATTCAAATTGAAAAAAAAAATTAAATAAAAAATGTTCAAATGTTATTCAATTTTTTTTTTGCTAAACAATAATTATTGCACAAAATCAAGCCAAGTTTTAAACCCAAGCACTAGCCAATAAGCCAACCACAAAGCCAACTAGGCTAAGCTAGTCAGAATACAAATTTAACCTTGTAAAATTACAACTGGACAAAACTGTCTTGGGCTACAACCCAGACTGCCTCATCAATAGATCTATCACTGTTAATGAGTTTGTACTATAATATAGGGAACACATGAAATAATATGAAATTTTCCTGTGTCTATATGCACAAACATGTGTAGCATAGTAGTTGGATAAGATCAAATTCATGACATGAGCAACACTTTAATTTAGACACACACAAATTTCATGCTATCCCATGTGTTCTCAATAGTATAGTGCAAACTCATTGGTCACTGCATATCTCATAAGCTATATGGTCAGTTGGTGATCAAGTAGATTGAGAGGTGTCTGATGATGTCAAAGATAAAATTGTCCTACCACTAATCACAAGTAAAAGGGATGGTAAACGTAAGGAGAAGAGAATCCCATCCCTTGGAGACAGTAGCGTAGCCAGAATTTAACGTTAGAGGGGGCGTAATCATTTTTTTTTTTTACAACTCGTACGTATGCAAGATGTGGTTCAATTGGCCACTAGTGACAACCTTTTAAGAATTCAATTGCACTTTATCCTACTCTTTAGAACGAATAATGTAATATTTTACTATTTCAATTTTAAGTATTGTACTAATTAAGTATTTTGATTTTATAATTTCTTATATTAATTATGTTTTTGTTATTGTATTATATGAGAGATACTTTCTAAAATTTGATACTACAAAAAATAATATTTGTATTAGAAAATTAGTTGTTGTTTATTGTGGAAAAGAGTTTTGTTTTTGTTACAAAAAATAATATTTGTATCAAAAAATTAGTTTTCGTTCATTGTGGAAAACCAGTTTTGTTTTTGTTCAAAGGCAATTAGTAGATTTATAAGAATATTTGAGTACATTTTTTGCTATAATTGAATGTTTTTTTATTTTAACCGTGGCATTTTTGAATTTCTAAATTATATCTATTTTTGATAAATTCTATGTTTTGGTGGAGAATATTTGAGTTTATTTATGGTTTTTTTTTGCTATAATTGATTTTTTTTTTTAATGTGGCATTTTTAAGTTTGAAGACCAAATTTTTGCCATTTTTTGATAAATTCACTTACTATTTGACCAAAAAATAGAAGATTAATTCTCTTAATAAAAGCCCCATAAGTATCATGCCTTAAGCTCTCTTAATTCTTAAATCCCCGTCTCCTACTTATATCTATTTGATTGCTTCAGATTATTTTGGAATTAGGATAAACGTCTCTTTCTCCTTAATCGAAGACCGAATTATTTGTTGGGTTCCTTCATTAATTATCATATGCAGCAGCACATGAATAGTGTCGTATCAGTACAGACTACAGGTTTAGATTATGAAATTTCACACGATGGAGAATTTCTCATCTGCCGAATGAACCAGACTATTTTCTTGTTGGCGATTCAACATGAGAACATAAAAATCGAAAATTGATGAAAAAAAAAATGTGGGTCGTAACCAGGCCCTCAAATCAGAGAGCATCAGAGAGAGCAGACATGCGGACCCAAAGCTGTTCAATTTCCGTGCACATCACCATGCTTCCTTCATTGTTATTACATCCAGAGCATCGGCTTAATTGTGCACGGATCTATTATATATAGATTTGATTCAACCAAGAAATCAAACAAAATCACTCAACAAATCAAGAGAGAGATGCTTATTCAAATGCCAAAAACACGAGACATTGAACGAGGAATATATTAAACGAACAAAATAAAAAAGCGCTTGAAGAAGGCCGGCTCAGCCGCTACGTAGGGATTACTCTTCTTCCATTATTTATAGGTGATTGGAGAGTCCAGTCAATTAGGGTTTTGCGCTATCGAATATGTGAATTTACGAAAAGGACCAGTTTTTTTCCTCTGAACTAAAGAGCCCAACTTCACTTGAATCCAATTTTGTTTTGGGCCTAGTAAATTTTCAGTAACCTTGAGCCTGTTATGTTGGTAGTGTTGTAATTTTTTAAGCGTTGCACTAGAAGCATTGATCTAAAGGAAACTTATTTATTCATTCAAGCACACAAGAAACTCAAATGACAAGCCATACATGTAAAGTTGATCACAAATTCACAATCCATATTTTTGCTTGAGTTGCAAGACATATGCATAGACCTTGAGAGGGTCAGGGAGTGACTTGGACACACTGTCTAACTCCATGCACCTTGCGGCCCAAGCGACAAGCTTAGGGCACTCAGCCTCAATACTGAAATTGCCACATGTTTCAAAGGAATAAAACCAGCTGATTAGGGGAACAAGCGCCACATCCACAAACCCTAATTTCTCCCCACCAAAATAAGGTTTATTTCCAAGCTCAACTTCCATGGTCTTCAAACATTCTATGAACTCCTTCTTTATTGCCTCCTGCTCTTCCCCCTTTTCCTTCCACAGTACCTTCCCAAGCATGAAGATCTGCATTTCATTGGAAATATATATTATTTTATCAGACAGTCATACATTGTTAAACTATAAACGTAAATACATAAACAGTTTGATTAATAAAAAATACTAATGTTATATAACCAGATGGGATAAGATGCGATCCCGTCAGTTGTTCAGGCATGTGACGCTATCAGCCGTCATTGATGACTGATATCACACTCAAAGGTTATATATGTAAAATGCTACAATAGGGTTATATATGTAAAGTCTCACCATAGTGTGTATGTATATACGTATATATATATATATATATGATGTGATATATCCAACCCAACAAAGAGACGAACCTTTTTGTCGATGTAGTCTGCCCAAAACCTTGCTTGTGACCGTTGATAAGGGTCAGAGGAGAGCAATGGAGATGTGTGATGCCAAACCTCATCAATGTATTGGAGAATGATGAGGGATTCAGAAATGGGTTTACCATTATGAACCAGAACCGGGATCATCTTGTGAACCGGGTTCGTTTCCAGAAGCAGAGGACTTTTTTCGGCTAAGTTTTCTTCCCTGGACTCGTATTGGAGCCCTTTCTCAGCCAAAGCAATTCTTACCCTCATCCCATAACAGCTTGGCCAGAAGTCCAAAAGCACCAGCTTGTCCTCCATTTTTAAGAATGCTGTGTTAATTTGTGCTGGGGAAAAATTTGTGAGACTGAGTTATTTGTAGCGCCTGCTTGAAAGCTTTGAGAGCAAGCCATATCTATGATGTCATTGCTTAAGTGTCAATGTGAGTGGACTATGGAGACCAAGGACAAAGCAAATTCCAATTTGTATTTGACCACTACTTGCTCAAGATATATTTATTATATCATTGTTTTAAGGTTATCGTGTACAAAAATAATATGTACGTAATTTATAAATAAAACTAGAAGTCAGGGTGAATTAAAATGCATAAAAATATATGTACATACAAACATAAAATAAAATGATGAGATCAGTTATTCAATTGAAGTTGGCCACATTACCAAAACTTTCATTTTCTAGAATCTCCACTATGAGTTTTCGCTTCAAGAATTCATACAAATGATGAAAACAAAGTCATTCATATCAATAAACACATTATGTAAATAAGTACATGAAACAAACATATACATAAAAATTCTAATTAATCTCTTAATCTTGATCATTCTTGACTTCCAAGTCAAATAATGGATTAGTTACTGCAAGATTATACAAAATTTACTATGATTCGAACTTAATTCATATTTGATAAGAAAAATATTATTAGGTAGAAAATTTGTTGTTACTTGATAATTATAATAAATTTTCAAATACAAAATTGGAAGTCCGATAATCCGATAATTTTTTTTTATAAATTTGGCCAATTGTTAAGGATAACATATAAGGTAGTCCACTTAACATATAAAATAGTCAATTTACTGTATTATTAAGATTTTTACTATGTTTTTTTTATTGTATTATTTTTAAAATTTTGTAATATTTTTTATACCCTTTTTCAGATATGAATTTGTAACTTTCAAAATTTAGATGTTAATATTCAATATTTATTCTTTAAAATGATTTGATATGATAATTCTAACTAAATTTCATATTTTTTAAATTTTTTTAGAAATGAAAATCATTTTAATCCATTAAACTTTTCAGATATTATCGGATTCTTTTGAATAATTACAGACTCATAGATACTTTATTTATTTTATAAATTTCTTGGTTTTATTATTTCATATAATTACTAATTACATGCTTATTTTATTATTTTCTAGGTAAATTAATAATTATTTGTATATTTCTTATTTTTATGTTTTATTTTAGAGAGGTATATTGCGTATAATATACCTTTATTATACAATTAAAATTCTCATAGGTAAATTACATTTGTATGTATAATTAAAATTCTTATAGGTAAATTACGTAAAATAAAATCAAACTAAATAATATGTAATGACACATTTATAATTCTTTAAAAATGAAGGGATTAAAACTAATACTACATTTTGATCAACAATAAAAAAATTAAATTATTTTTTATTTACAGTTTTTATTTACTGTAATAAATTAACTTATAATTTAAACTTTAAAAACGAATCTATATATAATTGCCCCTAAAAATTCAGAATTGGATGATGAAACCTAATTTTCTTAAGTGAAATATTTCCTAGGTTATATTAATTTTAGTTACTGAACCATGCTAATATTGAGTTTTTTTCTAAAAGAAAAAAGACAATTAGAATAATAGAAAAACAAAACTTTTTTTTTTTTTTTAATCAATTGAAAAACAAAACCCTTCGCCTTACCAAAATGACTATACAGGTTGGGGGACTTGGGGTCGAGTTAAGAAGTATCCATTAGGGGTCAAGTGAAGAAGGATCCATAATTTCCAGGCCCAGCCCATTTGAGATATCAATAACCCGCTAAAAATAATTTTCTTGAAATTAAATACGAAAATAGCGCACGCTGTCCGCCTTCTTCATGTTCTTCCAAAATCAAAATGCAATTGAAATTTCTCCAATTTACAGAGCAACCAAATCAATGAGTCAGTGCTCGCACTTCAACATTTCTGAGTCTTGCAGGTAGGCATTTCGCTGTAAATAATGCAAAACGACTGAACGAGAATGCTTTTTGAGTACTGCAGCTTGGATTTTCATCCTCTCTCTCTGCTAGGTTTGAGTTCAATCAAATTCTGGAGAAATACGAAGCCAGCAAGAGATTCTGCAGGAGTCAACTTTAGCACGAACTGTAAGCTTTCTCTCTCTATCTGCGGATTTCCCGCTTCTTTTTTTCCATGGAAATTCTTCCTATTTATGGATTAGTTGCAAACTTGCAATCGAATAGAGATTAGATTTAAAAAGTTCAGGAGTTAGCTTTTTCTGTGCATTTGGATCGTTGATTGGCTCATGGCTCATGTCTGGAACTTTGGATAAGCAACCGGTAAGTGCTCAATGCCTCATCTAGTACTTGTTCAATTGATGTTGAATTCATGCTGAATTAATTGTGATATTGATGTTTACTTGCTGTTTTTATAAATTGATTGTGATTCTGATGTTTACTTGTTGTTGAATTTTTTTGTGAATTGATTGTGATACTAATGTTTAATTGCTGTTGAAAAGGTTTGTAAATTGATTGTGATACTGATGTTGATTTGGTGCTGAATTGGGATGCTGAATATAAGATTTTGCTCGCATTTTGTATTCAGGTCAAGAGAGGGAAGATGTCCTCCCAGCCTACAACACCGCAGTCCTCCCAGCCTGCAGGAGTGCAGTCCTCCTAGGTGCTCTCCCAACTCACTTTTTAATGCTCAAATGTGTTTTATGCTTAAATTGCCATAAATGGATTCATGCACAATTCATATGCCATTTCATTTGATAACAACAATGATTATCTAAAGTCCACCATTTCATTACATTAAACACTTTCAATACATTATAGCCTACATCATATAGGACAATTGCAACTCATACAAAGCAGACTAGTGCTTAACGACCCAAGACACTTCAACCATTTTAACTAACCAATATAAAATACCTAACCGTACAGCCAAAACTATCACAAGGACAAGTCTAAGCTTAAACACCTTTATTTTCTCCTTTCTCAAATGCTCTTCCCCTACATCTAGCTTCCTTAGTAACCCTGGAATTATCTTTATTGACCTTTTGCACATCTTGAGATCTAATCACTCCCAATAATTACACCATTTAGCACGAGAATTATAACCTCTAACCTGCAATATCACAACAAATCAAGAATTAGATATCAAAACAGCATCAATGAGCTTAGGATAGTAGTCATGGATAACAATGCAAGTAGCAATATACCTTCAAACACAAATCCAAACTTAATTTCGTCTAAAACTATAACTTACCCGACTATCTGGACAAACTAGAAACCTTCTGCATGGGTTATCGCCAGTCCATGATGTCTTCACTCTAGCCACCTTCCCACAAAGACATCTTCGATGTTGCTCGCACCCTCTACTCTCATCCATATCGCGACTCACATGCGGGGAAAATTTGCGATTTTCCATTTCGTTTCACTTGGGTTTCACCTCCTCCTTTACCAAATTCAAATGCCCGAGTTTCAAGCCAGCTCGATTTTGAATGCCTCGGTTTCAGGCTGTCGCGATTTCGAATGCCTGGGTTTCAAGCCCTCGCGATTTGGAATCCCTGGGTTTCAAGCTCGCGATTTCGAATGCATGGGTTTTATCTATGCCTATCTTCAACACCGTCCACACAAATTGATTTACCCAACCATTACATGGCACTTAGGTACCACATGGATGCCCAGTCTGCATTATAGACGGCGTTAACGAAATCGTCAGTTAATTTGGGCAACAAACTTGACGATGTACCGGTTCCTGTATCAACATGAGGCAAATTTCTATTTGTGGGGCATTTTGAGATTGTTTTTTATGTTTTTAGGGCATTTAGCCTAAAAAGCCATTGGCTCATATTCACGGTATCTTGCTTACGTCACAATTTTTGAATTCGGGGACTTTGCGTACTTTTTTTCTAAGAACTAAAGAGCCCAACTTCACTAGGATACAATTTTGTTTTGGGCCTAATAAATTTTCACTAATCTTGGGCTTTTTATGTTGATAGTATTGTATTTTTTAAAACGCTATGTTAATTTGAATAATTGCTACTAAAATATAATGATATTGTTATCTTTAAGTAATTCGTATATTCTAACTTTCTGTTGAAAATATTGTAAAATCAAATCGAATAACATTGAATTGATTCCAAGCAAGAGGAAGCATTTATCTAAAGGAAACTTATTTATTCATTCAAGCACACAAAAAACTCAAAGAAGCTATTACAAAATGAGACAAATTCCAATGACTCCAATGACACACTACACATGTAACGTTAATCACAAGTTCACAATCCATATTTGTGCTTGAGTTGCAAGACAAAGGCATAGATCTTGAGAGGGTCGGAGAGTGACTTAGACACACTGTCCCACTCCATGCACCTTGTGGCCCAAGCAATAAGTTTAGGGCACTCAGCCTCAATACTGAAATTTCCACATACTTGAAAGGAATAGAACCAGCTGGTTAGGGGAACAAGCACCACATCCACAAACCCTAATTTCTCCCCACCAAAATATGGTTTATTTCCAAGCTCAACTTCCATGGTCTTCAAACATTGTATGAACTCCTTCTTTGTTGCCTCTTGCTCTTCCCCCTTCTCCTTCCACACTCTCTTTCCAAGCATGAAGATCTGCATTCCATTACATTGCATTAGAAATATGTATTCTTTCGTCAAACAGTCAAACATGATTAAACTATAAATGTAAATATATAAACAGTCTGATTAATAAAAATACTAATGTTATATATCCAGATGTGATAAAACCTGACGACGTTAGTTGTGCAAGTATGTGACGCTATTAGCCGTCATTGATGACTGCGACCTAATATCTATAGTCCCACACTCATGCTCTACGGTTATATATGTAAAATTGTAAAGTGCCACACTCTACGGTTATATATGTAAAATGCCACCCTACCGTTATATAGGCAAAGTCTTAACATTATGTGTATATATAGCATGTGATATATCCGACCAACCAAAAGACAAACCTTTTTGTCGATGTAGTCTGCCCAAAACCATGCTTGTGACCGTTGATAAGGGTCAGAGGAGAGCAATGGAGATGTGTTATGCCAAACCTCATCAATGTATTGGAGAATGATGAGGGATTCAGAAATGGGTTTATCATTATGAACCAGAACCGGGATCATCTTGTGAACCGGGTTCATTTCCAGAAGCAGAGGGCTTTTTTCGGCTAAGTTTTCCTCCATGGACTCGTATTGGAGCCCTTTCTCAGCCAAAGCAATTCTTACCCTCATCCCATAAGAGCTTGGCCAGAAATCCAAAAGCACCAGCTTGTCCTCCATTAGTAAGAATGCTGCAGCAATGTGTGTTAATTTGTGTTGGAGAAAAAGTAGTGAGAGTGAGAGTTATTTATAGCGCCTGCTTAAAAACTTTGAGAGCAAGCTATATCTGTGATGTCATTGCTAAGTGTCAAAAACTTTGAGAGCAAGCTATATCTATGATGTCATTGCTCAAGTGTCAATGTGAATGGAATATGGGGACCAAGGACAAAGCAAATTCCAATTTGTATTCCAAGTGCCATTGCTTTAAGGTTATCGAGTTAAAAAATGATATGTAACTTATAAATGAAACTAAACGTGAAGTCGGATAAATTAAAATATATAATAATTTATGTATGTTAAAACATAAAGTAAAGTGAGATTGATTATCTAATTTAGTTTGGCTACGTACGTTAAGAAAAGTTTTACTTTCTAGAGTTCTCAGTTTGGATTTTCGCTTCGAGAATCCATACAAATCGATGAAAACATAGTGATTCATATCAAGAAACACAAGAAAAAGACATGTTTAAAAAGTCCAATTAATACCTTGGTCGACTTTCAAATCAAACAATGGATTAGCTATTGCAATATTATACAAAATTTAGTATTTTATATTTGAAAAGAAAAATATTATTAAATAGAAAATTAATTGAAGTCCAATTAATACCTTGGTCGACTTTCAAATCAAACAATGGATTAGCTATTGCAATATTATACAAAATTTAGTATTTTATATTTGAAAAGAAAAATATTATTAAATAGAAAATTAATTGAGACTTGATAATTATAATATATTTTCAAATTCAGAATTGGATGTGCAGTAAAAAAAAAATTCAGAATTGGATGATGAAACCTAATTTTCTTAAGTGAGATGTTGTCTAGGTTTTATTAATTTTAGTTATTGAACCATGCTAATATTGGGTGTTTTTTCTAAAAGAAAAAAAGAATGTTAGAAGAAGAGAAAAACCAAACTCTTCGCCTTACCAAAATGAGATGACTAAAGAAATTGGGCTTTCAGACCAAAAAAGTAATTGGGCTTAAGTGAAGCAGGATCCATAACTTTCAGGCCCAGCCTATTTGTGATATCAATAACCCGCCAAAATTAATTTTCTTGAAATTAAATACGTAAGGCAATTAAATATCGCGCGCAGTCCGCCTTCCTCATGTTCTTCCAAAATAAAAAAGCAATTGAAATCTCTCCAATTTACAGAGCAACCAAATCACTGAGTCAGTGCTCGCACTTCAATCATTTCTGAGTCTTGGAGGTAAGCATTTCGCTGTAAATAATGCAAAAATGCGTTTTGAGTACTGCCGCTTGGATTTTCATCCTCTCTCTCTCTGCTAGGTTCGAGTTCAATAAAATTCTGGAGAAACACGAAGCCAGCAAGAGATTCTGCAGGAGTCAACTTTAGCACGAACAGTAAGCTTTCTCTCTCTATCTGTGGATTTCCCCCTTCTTCTTTTTTCCATGGAAATTCTGCCTATTTATGGATTAGTTGCAAACTTGCAATCGAATAGAGATTAGATTTAAGAAGTTCAGGAGTTAACTTTTTCTGTGAATTTTGATCGTTGATTGACTCATATTCACGGTATTTTTTTTACGTCGCCATTTTTGAATTGGGGGACTTTGTGTACTTTCCTCAAATAATGCTTCAGATATTGCTGAATGTTCCATTTTAATCATTGGGAGTGAAATTTCAGTTTGCATCTCTGAAAATGCTGCAATGGATGGGAGGATCGAGGCGCAAAGTGACAACTGTAAGTGCGATTGGAACTTACACATATCATATGAAGTTATGAACCGTTTGTGAGTCCATTAGCTTTCAACTATATCAGTTGTGCAACTTGATAATCCTTTATATGTCAACTGTGTTTTAACCTTTAAATTCGTTGTTTCAATCAATAATTTAGATGTATTTAGATTTAGTAATTTTTCATATTTAGCGACTAATTATTCATCAATTAGCATGTCTTGGGTTTAAAACCGTGATGTTGAAAGCTTAATCTGATATATAATTTTTTGTTTCATGCATGATACCTCTTGATTGCACGGGGGAAACTTCAGTCGAGGAAGTCTACACATCAAAGGTATGAAAGAGTTTTCTTTATCAAATAAAATCTTCACATTTCATGGTTAAGGTTTTTTCATTTGTATCTTGGAAGGTATATAAATGAAGCAGGTCTGCATGTAGCAACATATTGATGTTTTCTGACTCTTCTTTTGTCAAGGCAAAAGCAATACTTTGAACAGAGAAGACGACAGCTCCAGCGTCAGGGGAAAACAACTGGGTTAGAGAGTTATGCAGATGGAATAAACATATCTGGGCAACATCACAAAGAAAATAGATCGTTGGATATTCTCAGTTTGCTAGACTTGTCAACAACTGCCCAAGAACACAAATCTACTTTCCCCAAACGTAAATTTCTAATCTCTAAAATATTTAGAAACTCCCTAGGAGTAATTTTCATTTTTCCCCGTTACAGTTATTGATAACTGAAAACAAACTACGATGTAAATTATAATGTTTCATCACTTAAGTGCTCACCAGATAAGTCTATAAAATAGGTTTTATTATTTCTTGGTGAGATACAATAAGACTTGTCAGAACTCAGAAGTTCGAAGTGATGTGGCACTGCAATGGAATGAATTAGTCTTGATATCTAGCTGTGGAATTGAGACTAATAAGTTCTGAATTTTCAGCACAACTTTTCTCTTTTGAGTATATCAATCAGATAATGCCTTTCCCTTTGTATTGTGTTTCCTGTATTTCTGGTTCTCCTGTTTTCATTGATGTAGTTTTCTGTAATGTTTCTTCCAAGGGATTCTATTAATTAAAAAAATCTTTGTTACCTTTCCCTCTTTTTATTACCTTTACAACCATGCAAGGAAGCGATGACCTAGAAGTCAATGCTTCAAGAGGGAAGTGTAATATCACGAAGGATCCACCAACAGTGCCTTTAAAGATGCTTGCTCCTCACAACCCTGTTGAATTTAACAAAGCTAGTATGCCTTCTACTTTATTTCTTTTAACTTTTTGGGTCTCTTCTTTCCTCTCCAATTTTTGTTCATCAGATTCAATCTATGCGTGCTTAGTAAGTGGAATGAATTATTTTTATGTACTGATACAGGAGATAAATCAGACATCCAAGTGGAGATTGCTTCTCCAAAAAAGTGAGTGACATGTGTATGTGTACTTTTGTGGCATATCATCCCTCTCACACATACTCATACTCAACTCATTCGAAAGCCTTATTTTTACCTGTAACTGACTAAATGAATGAAGCTACTTTGATCAAACTGATTTTATATAACTAGTCAGTTGACTTTGCACATGTTGACTATGGGTTGTCTGCTGTTAAATTTGTAGTAATTTTCACAATTGTGTGCATAGGTGCTTCTATCAGTGATATTTTTACTAGAGTGCATCTTGTCATGTGGAGAGTTGATATTTTTTTCGGACCACAGGGCTACGCTTGTTGCTTTTGATATTCATAACAAGTGTTTCAATGAAGTCAAATCTAAACCTGATAACCGGAGAACAGGTACCGAGGAACGTAAGTACAAAAGTATCCAATACAGTATTTTGTTGTATCTTTCCTTACAGATTTAGTTTGCTAACACAGTTTATGGTTGCTGTAGAACTATGGTGTTTTGAAAGCAACTTCCATCTTTGTCATTGTATAGACCTCTGAATAGAAACCTCCTTTATAAAAACTTGTTCCCTTCTGTTTCAGAGTATTCTGTACTTGATTTTCTTGGCGATGATGGGTTGGATGATCATGTGGAAGGAAGTCCAGTTCGTGAAGCTCATGTTGCATTTTCAGTTGAAGGTAGAACCTGTTCATTCTATCATTCACCAATATTTTATATTTCTTACTCATCTATACAGCACAAATGGGCCCACCATAGTGTTTCTCCAAGTATTGGGATTTTATTTCTAATCTCAAAGTTTTCGGGTGCTCTTTGTAACTTATGAGTATAGCTCAATTCAAATTTTAAATGGAAGAGCTGCTTCATAATGCACCGTCCATGTCTCTTGAAGTAAGAAAGATAACTGATAAAGTAGAAGATGGAGCAGCTCTTAATTAGTTCACTAAATTAGCAACGCTTGTGGACAAAAGAAAGGCAGCTGTTTTATGTTCTAATGTTAGCTTTACATGCTATGCCTTGTCAGGCATTACTCTTATTATAGAAGGTGTCTTACATTCTAGTACTTCTTTACTTGACATTTAAAAAAAAAAATATACTTTTATAATTGGTTGTCAGACCTTTAACCTGATGCAGTTTCTAACACTTTGTAAGAAGCTTTTGGGACCATGAAACATAGCTTCTACAAGTTTTCTTAGTTTCTAATTTTTTCTGCAATTGATACGTATCTGCACTGCCCATTCTTACTTTTCAGGTTTGGGTAAAATGGGAATGGAAACACCGTTCCATTCACCAAAACATACAGGAAGGTAACTCTTCTAGAACGTTGTAAATTACTAAATCAGAACCCTCGAAAGCTTTTACTTAAGTTACCAACAGAAATGTTATAGCCATGCTGATACTTTTTTTGTCAAATCAGGACTTTAAAATTTTTAAGGTTCTAACTGTATCTGCACAATTTCATAACTTTGTGTGATTATAGCACTTTCTCCTATGCTTGCTCGCCCTTGAATGCTGCAAGGGAACTAAACTCATTCAAGAATGTTAAGTATCTGGAAGACTTTGAAATTGAAACGGTGAGAGGCATCGTTGACTGAATCCTCATTTTGTTATTTCAACTTGTCCATGAATTGTAGTTCATGGTGACTTATTTGTGCGGCCATTATTATTTTCCCCCTTGATATATTGACCCTTCTTAAGATTTCATCTTGAAAGAGTTAAGCATCCATCATATGTTTTTGGGGATAAATTAGTATCTTCTAGAAATATGTCGTTTTGTAATGTCTCATTTGGTAACTACGGACATCAGTGTATTGTTTCTTCTTCCTACATGTGAATGAAGAATAAACAGTCACTGATTTGATGCATCTAAGTACTAACATTCCTCGAGCCTAGAATCCTTGGACTCTTTTTGATTATGGATTAACACCCATACAAAATAATACATTATATAATTTGTGATGTACCTTCACCCTCTTGATTAAATTTTTAAGTTGCCTAAAATGGTGCATGCAGTTTTTACTGTCGTCAGTTGGAGGTGGGAGGTGGGTTAAGATTCTACTATTGTAAATGGTTAGTTGTGGAGAAGTCTTTGGATATGAAGAGCATCTTTACAAGGTTTTTAACAAAGGGGCAAAGACTGTATCAAAGACAGGGTTAAGTGGCCAAAAAGGATTTTTCAAAAATGTAGTTTTGAAAATTTCATATATTCCCCAAGATGTAGAATCTTTTGGTATATGGAATGGTTTGTGCTGCTTCAATGTATTTGATTATAACTCAGGAATAGTATAATCTAGATGAAACTTTTATTCTCAGTACGAGTACTTGTTTAAGTATCTTCTGTTAACTAAATTTGTAGCAGACTGTAAAGATACAAGGCTTAAATTGTTATGTTACCTATGACTGAGAGTTTAGAGGCTGATTAGTAGGGTGCTATATGCAGGATACAATGATGCAAGATATTAATATCCCCTTTCGCAGCAGTGCCTTAGAGTTCTCTACTGATTCCATGGATTCATTCCGTAATTCAAGGCAAAAACTATCAAGAACTGATGGTCAGTGTAGTAAATTAGATAGCCATTATGGAAGCAGAACAATATTTGACAATGCTGAAACTTGCAGAAAAGATAAATGGGATGATGGTATATACTTCTTCCCATAGTTTTACTATGATCATAATTACAGTTCTTATGACACATTGCAACAGAATGTTATTTGTTAGCTTATTTGCTGCATTATTGACTTGTTCCCAATCAATTATATGTTGCATGTAATGGTCTATTGTAGGTCGTTAGATTCAAAGTACATGGAGCACTGGTGAATATTTTCCTTGGAATGATGAACTTTGATCTTTCAATGAGTCATGGGAACAGTATATGTATATATTATTTTCAAACATGATATGAAATTTACTAGTAGTGCTTTCTGAGATATACTTTTCTACTTTTTATCAAAGGAATGGAAGTGAGATCAGTTATTTGTCAGGTTTTTGCTAACTGGATTAGGTTTTTTTTATTCTTTTTTAATTATTATTATTTTTTATATATATATATTTATTAACTCTATTCATGCTGATACAATTTGAGGGATCAAATTTTGGTATGACATCACTTGTTAAACTTCTACCAGGCAGATCTTGCTTCCCAAATGAACACTCTTTTAATGAAGGGGAGTATGATTTATCATGGAACAACTGGTCAAGTGAAATGAACCGTGATCCCGTTGATAATTTGATGCATGGAAAGTACAAGGTGTCAGATTTCACTTTGGAAGGACCCTTTTCACCATTGAGGTGTTTAATTCATCTGAACTATTTTATTTTACTGCTTCGAGAAATTATACCATATCTTCTTCATAGAATTGTGGCCTCTCTACAGGTCTGCTACAGCCATAACAGACAAGTTCGACATCTTAGGTGCTCTTTCTCATACTCTCAATTGACCAATGCCCCTGCAGAATTTTATAAATACTAGAACTTTTTCACCCTGCATTTTTTTTAATCGGCCATCTGCATTACATAGTAGGATTAACTTGTTTGTTGTGACCATATCATAGACTTTCCTAAGGGTTGACATGGAAATGCTGTGCTAACTCTTTAATATCTTAGTTTTATACAGAATGGAGTTGTTTTCTTTCATCTGTCGATGGTTGTCTTATGCTTTGCTCACTTCTCTCTTATCAGAGACGCCTTCATATTCCAAGCACAAAATATCAGAAAATGATCATGATTATATGGCTTCTAACAGAGCAAGGTATGCCTATTGATCATTGAGTGAGCTCAGTCTCTATCAGCAATGTAAACAAACTCATGAGTTGTGTTGTGATGGTAGACAGACATGGTGCGGTGGGAAGGGATTTTGATTTTGGAGGTCTGACTTGCCAACCAGATTGGTCTTGCTTCATGAGTGAAAATGAAAGGGACGATTTGAGATTGTTGAGGTAATTGGTGGCTTTCTTTTGTTTCACATCGATTTCTTTCCCGCCTCTTACTCTGACTATGTCCATGTGTTTCATTACCCTGTCTTTTTGCAGCGAAGAGTCATGCTCATCAAGTGCAGGTATATTTATTAATTGAAAATTTTAAAAATGAATTTCAGCATTAAGTTATTGCCAGTATGCTTTTTTTTTTCTTCAGAAACTAAAATTGTTCTTTTCCAACTGTTAATGTCAGTGAGGGACAATGTGATTCATAATTCACTGACAAAGCCAATTAGTAACCTGAGCAAGAGAAGACATGACAATGCATGTGCTAGATGGAAAATAACTTCTACAGAAAAGACACAGGACAGAAGCAGGCATGTTCAACCGGTGAGTATTGCAAATGGGTCAGGAAAAGTCACAAAGATGTCAAATTCGTCAAAGTTAAAACCAGCACACTACTCAACCTCTCCTCTTCAGGAGAAGCATATCCCAAACAACAACTGGTTTGCCGAGGAACAGTACATGTCGGCTAATCTAAATTCAGGTTGCAGTTCTTTCCTTCAAAACTCAGAAACAAAGTTTCCATCTACAGGCTCTAAGTTTTTGTTTGGAGATCCTTTCGGTGGAAGGCCTGTGTCAGAATTAAATGTTGATGCTACATCTCCTTTTAATCCCTCTGAACCTCTTGCAAGTTCACCTTCTGGCAGTTTCATTTCTGAAAAATTTGAGTTTCAAGATACTCCTGGAACTCCCAAGTTTGGGTTTGGACCAGCAAAACCAGAGCTTCGATATTCTGCTGGAAGGACACCATCTCCGGATTTATCACCGCAGGAAAGTGTCAGCAAATGTGCAGGAGGAAAAGCAGAATCCCAGCTGAGCGATAAATCTAAGGAGGACGAAGAGCATTGTCTGTTGAACAATGGTTGGTTCACAGAAGACAATGATGCAGTAGGTGATATAACTTCGAAGAACAAGAACAGTGAATGCAAGGAAGCAAAAGAGGCAGCTCTAGAACTGAAGGCAAGTGTGACATCAACCTTTTTGCCTGACCATGCGGACAAGACATCAAAAGAGTACGTCGCAGAAACATTGAAGTATTTGTCTCCCTAACTCTTAAGTCTTAAAACCTATCATATATTCATACTAAGAGGTTTTCATTTGCTGCCAGAGATCACCATGGTTATGAAATCCCTCTTCCATGTCAAAACCGGAACAAAGGTATGCATTTTTCTTCTTAATATATTACAAGGTTTCACAAGTGTTGGTATAGTTTTTTCACTCCTTCCACAGACTTCACTCTTTCCACAGATTAATGTGATCGAATGCTTGATTCAACTTTTGATACAGATATGGAAGGTGACGATTCTCCGGAAAGAAAGAAAGAAAGTGAGCTAAAAACTGAGTTTGTCGACACATCCTGTCAGGTGATGATGCTTCAGAGCTATGTGCAGTTTCTTTGCGTGCAGAAGGTATTGAAGGAGGCAGCTTCACACAATGGCATAAAGAAAATGTAACCCTTTTGTCCCAGAAAGGTAATTTTCGCTGTTAATACTTAAATTTAAACCTAGGGTTTGTGAGAGCAATCAAATGAAAATAGGATCAAAGAAATTAACTGTTCCATTGTGATCTACATATATGATTGATCAAACAGCTTTTCTTGTATAATTTTTTTTCTTTATAAGGCGGAGATCATCTTCCCATGCAAACCATCCCTTCATCGCTAGGGTTTCCGAACTCCAGTAAATGACATCTCAGTTTTTTGACATCTGATTGCTGGAGAGGCTTCAGCAAGAACTCCTTAGCCCCTTCCTCAAGGCACCTATTCAGGTCAAGAAAATTCATAGTTCAATAAACTGCAACATTTCCTCAAATTTTGAAAAAACAAAGAAAAAGAAAATTACTTTTCAATTCGGGTAGTATTGTCCTCGGATGACACAACAACTACCGGTATCTCCTTTGCTGTTGGTGATTCCTGTTTAAGGGGAGAATGGCTGGGTTAGATGAATTTAATCATGGCCAGATTTGCAATTATCTGTGTCACTATTACATATTTACCTTAATTTTTTTGAGAAGTTCATACCCTGTCATTCCTGGCATACTGTAATCAGTGATAATCATGTTTACCTTCGAAACCTGCAAAGAAATGTACATTGATTGAGTCTTAGAATAAACAGTGATATTTTTTAAAAAAACTTGGGCAGAGATTGAAGAACTAAACCACTCACGGTGTTCCCGATGTTTTGTTGTCCATCTGCAAGCCCTAACAGCTCCAATGCTCCATGTGCATTTTCTGCTGTAGTCACTGCCCATATTAAAAAACAACCCAAAATTATTTTCGAAAATTAGTCGCCATGTAGTTGTCCAAATATTATTAACTATTTTTATTTTCGGAACGACTATTTTGAAGTGCTAATTACAAATAATATAGAAATAGAAAAACCATGAATGTGCTACTGTACTAATTTTGTGGTGCTAAAGCCTATAAAAAGCTACGATGGCTTATGAAACGTTAACAAAAACCCAAACTTGTCATTGCAAATTTAGGGAGGGAAAAAGGTAAAGAAAACGACGACATGGGTTAGGTCAGAAGTGTTTTTCTTAGCACACTTAAGTTGAATTTTAATTTGAAGTTGGTAAAATAGTAAAGAACCTTTGCATGCAGAGTTGGCGAGCAACCTTTCAATTATTTTGCGGTCGACAAAACTATCATCAACAGCCAAAACATATGGCTTTTCATCACTAAAATCCAACCCCATTGATGACCCTGCACAAGAACAAGAAGAAGAAAAATAATTAGAACATTAGTGTATACGGAGAGAACATATATATATATATACATATACGTATATTACAAAAAGAAGGCATATAAAGAGAGAGAAAAAATCAATTGGTCACAGATATTTCGTCATTTTTTAGGCGTTTATGATATATATTAACACTGAATATATTTTTATATTTTGACAATTTTTTTTTTTTTTTATATGATACGGTATTGAGATATTATACCAGGAACATTCTAATAATGATCCTCTCTTTCATTCTTTATAATATTTTGTTTGATATGGTGCTAATTAATCTCATTCAGATCACTCCTTGGGGATTGATTACAATCCAGTCCAGCTCATCAAGATTTTTAGATTTTTTTTTTAACGTTTTCAGATAACAAGTTAACAACCTTATCTCATCGCCCAATATGATTGGACAGTGCTAATTATGGTAACTGATTAGCATCAAGATTTGGTTCGTTTAATTAGATACTAAAAAGTTAATTAAGTGTTTATTTGTCTTTGATTAACATGTCTTAGAACTAAGGATGAAAATATTGATATCGACGGATATATTGCTAATCAAATTTATGGATATCTTGTTCCAAATATCGATATCGATATCGTTTACGGTCAATAAAAATGATGGAAATTCGATCTAAAAGTTGGAAATTTGGAATGAAATTTTGGGAAAAACTTAAGTACCCAATGATAGTTATATATGACTAATAAAAACTATATAATAACTATAATATAATAAATATATAATGAATAATATGATACAATAGGGTTCTGCCGATAACTAATAATATAAAAATTTTAACATAAACCTAAATTGAAGTGAATTACTATAATTGAATGTTAATATAATTAAAAACATAACACTAAGCATAAAAAATTTAAATGGAAGAAAAATTATAAAATGAATAAATATATGTAAAATTGAAAAAAAAAATTATGAAAAAAATAGCCAATTTTTGTTCAAAAGTTGGACCGGCCCTAGATTTCATTCATTTATTTTTGATTGTCCGCAAATTCAACTATAGTTTATTTACTGATCGCTTCTTTTTTGGAAAATTGAGGATTCAAACTAATTAGTCTGATTGTTCATACAGAAACATAATTAACACTGGTAGTAATTTGAAAATAATTTTTTTTTTTATTATAATGTCTATGCGGTACAAATTCATTAATCACAAAAGTATAAGAGAATAACTTATATTTTTCGATTTTGAAATTAAACTAACAAAGTAGAATGCATAACAGGGAAATGAGAATAAGAATGGGAATGAGAATGGGAAACACTTGTTTGGTGTTTAGGTCTTTTTGATACCAATTGAGGTTTAAACCCAAAAGTAAATTTAATCTTTGAGGTAATTGCAATTGGCACTCAATAGTCTCTGTTGGGAAAAAACTATAAACCAAAAAGAACCGGGTTCACCTAGAAAGTAGCAAACACCCGGTCCATCCCTCACTCTTTTCCCTAAAAGTAAAAAAATAATAAAACCCTTGAAATGAAACGCTCCGTTTCATTCGGGTTATTTAACCCAACCGATCTTTCTCTCTCTCTTGCTCTCTCTCTCTCTCTCGATCGATCACTTGAGTGTTTGGAGAGGAAATGGTGGGTGGCAGGGCAGAGGGGGGCAAGACTGAGAGATCGGAGGCGGCGGAAGTGACCATAAGGGCGGGCGAGACGGCGCGAGGTGACGAGATGGGTGGAGCCACCGTCGAGAGTAGGCTGAGAGGTTTTCTTCAAGGTTTGTCGTGCTTCGAGTGGTTGGGGATTTTGGTGACTGTAAGCACGACACCATTTACCGTCAAGGGTAGGCTGAGAGGTTTTCTTTGAGGTTTCTTCGGGCCTCTGCTGTAAGGTCTGAATGATTTTTCCTGATTTCCTCCGATCAATATTACAAATTTACCCCATTTACCATTTTGATCCAATCAAAATCGAAGATTTTGGCCAATATCGGCGATTGATATCCTCCGATATTGGTCGAAATCTTCGATTATGGGGGAAGATTTTCCTTCCTCCCATCTTAACTGCCGATGACCGGAAATGGCGCTATATCGGTCGATATATCACCGATGTTGGCGACATTTTCAACCATGCCTGGAACAACTCTGAACTCCGTTAAGAAATAGTTGCGGTTCATAAGTAATAGCCACTAGTTGTCCTAAGAATATGAGAATCCACCATTTTTGCTTATTTGGAATCAATATATAACGTATAATTATATCATAATTGATACGTAATGGTCGTCTAAGAATCTTGTTAGTTTTCAAATATTTGAGTTGAATATATCTCTATCATATGGAAAACGAATCACACATTTATATAAAATTAAACCGAGGTTTCCGAGCTAATAACACTTTCAAAGTACGAGTATAGATTCGATATTTAGTGAAAAAATCACGTGTTGTTGAGTTTAATTTCTTATTCTTATAAGCAAAGTTCAAAACGGCGTTAAACGCTTCTAAGGCAGTCGATAGTGGCTTAACACCTAAACGGTTAGGCCGGGCCTAGACAGAGGCCTAGACGGTTTTTATTTTAAAGACAAAATTCAACAAATTAATAATATAATGAATAATATCAAATAATTTCATAATACAAATTAATTATCTGGATAAATAAATTGAGTTGAGAATTATAAATGTTGAAAATGTAAGTTTTTTTATTAATTTTATTATACAACATTCTACTTTTTTTATATTTATTAATTTTGTTTTAGTTAATGATTGTATTATTAACTAAGTATTTAATAAATAAAATAACTCATACAACTATATATATATATATATATAAATTTATACAACTAAAATATATAAGGATGTATACACAAATTCACCTAGGCGCTTAGCCATTATATGGAGCGGTTTCTTATTTTCGAGTGCCTAGATGACGTCTAGAAGGGCGCCTAAGTGAATTAGATGGCCATTGTTTTGAACAATGCTTATAAGAGTATAATGACCACGGATGTAAATATCGCCAGATTTCGGCGATATATCGCTAAATCCGGCGACCGGCACGTAAGAGAAGGGGTAAGGTTAAAGTTCCCGGAAAATCGATTCTATCGACGATAAATAGAGAATGTCGCCGATATTGGCCGATATCGGCGATATTGAAAGAAATTCAAACCAAAACACTCAACAGATCTACAAATTTGTGTCCAAATTCAAATTCAAAAACTCACGAACAAGTGAATCAACTCACAAGAACATTCAGAGAAGTTGAGAACAGAGAAAAGAAAAAGATTTGAGAGAAAACCGAAATTGGGGCAAACGGCAAACCTCCCTCGACGGGTCGACCCGACCTCGAAGCACCATCCTCCTCGAAACTTCCGTCGACGGCCGAACCGCTAGTCGTCTCTCCTCTCTCAGTCTCGCCGTCCCTTTCGACGACCACCTCTGAGGTCTCACGTGGTCTCACCGTCGCACAGCCACAGCTCCAACGCCCGCCTGTCTTGTTTTCCCCTTCCTTCCACACATAAACGAGATCGATCGATCTCTCTAACTGAAACCAACCCAACAACCCACCTTTAAGCAAATGAAACGAAACGCTCCGTTTTGTTTAATTTTAGTTTTTTTTTTTGGGGTCAAAATGGGATTTTTGTTTTCCTTTTTAATTTCTTATTTAACCTTTTTTGTTCATAATTTTAAATAGGAAGTAAAATATATTTTAGTAATATATGTTGTATTTTAGAATATATATTTTAATATAGAACATATATTTAATTTAGAATACATATTTAATTTGAAAAAAGGTTTAACTCACATATTTAGAATATATGTTTTAATTTAGAATTTATATGTCAATTTAGAACATATATTTTAATTTATAATACCTTGTTTAATCCAAAAAAAGGTTAAGCCTTAAATATCCTTTTTTGTTGTTGTCAAAATTCCAAATTTATTATTCGCCTCAATATATTTAGTTATATATGTTTTAGTATAAAATATGGCTTAGGATTCAATATTTGGTAAATCATGTTTTAATTTAGAATATATGTTGTATTTTAGAATATATATTTTAATATATAACATAACATATTTAATTTCAAAAAAGGCTTAACTCACATATTTAGAATATATGTTTTAATTTAGAATTTATATGTCAATTTAGAACATATACTTTAATTTATAATACCTTGTTTAAATATTTCTAATGCAATATTATCAATAAAATTATGTTTTAATTTAAGTTTATCTTTAAAACTTTATACTGTTAGTGGTCGGCAGATCTATATTCTATCATATGATTCATCATATATTTATTATATCAAAGTCATTTTATAGTTTTTATTAGTCTTATATAACCATTATTGGGTACTTAAACTTTTCCCAAAGTTTCATTCCAAATTTCCGTCATTTTGACTCAATTTCCGTTATTTTTGTTGACCGTAAACGATATCGATATCGATATTTGGGGCGAGATATCCGTAAATTCGGCGAGCGATATATCCGTCGATATCGATATTTTCATCCTTGATAATGACATAGTCGAGTATACTAAAATTTACAATTCAAAGTAGGGGCAATTTGCATTGGGCGAATCCAAATCCATCTATTTCAATCGCGATTAGGTGGATACTATTAACAATCCCATCCAATTATATAACTTTACAACGGGACATTTTATATTTGACTCGTATAAAAAAATGATATATCTATCTAATATTATTATATATTAAATTAATTCAAATTTAAGAAAAAAAGACGAAAAGAAAATTCATAGTTGCACACAAGTAATTTTAATATTTTTTGAACCTACGATGATTTATCTGAGCCACTTTTCCACTTTATTTTTTCATTTAATTACGAAAAGAAAAATGATGTTTTTTTTTCCGATAATAAAAGAAATATGATGTTGAATGATAGATTTTAAAATGACTCGAGTAGAGTACAACTCAATTCAACTCGCATGACCCAAGTTCAATCCAACCCGAATTGTGAATGTTGTGTGCATTTTCCAAGCCGGCTTTTAACCCCCCAACCCAGAGACCCCATACTATACTCACTGATTGAAATTTCGCCGGTATCACCGATATATCGGTCGATATATCGGGATTTCCGGCGTCCGGCAGCTAACGGCGGGGGGAAAACCTATCTTCCCCCATTATCGACGAAACCGTCCAATATCGATAGATATCGTCGATTTCGGTCGATAATTTCATAATTTCCCGACATTTGGACCCCATCGATTCAAACAAGCAATCTCACGGATTGAACAGAAAGATTCACAAACAAACAACCAAATTTCAATTCAATTTCAAAAAGAAAATCATTTAATGTCACGGACGAACAGGAATGGGGAAAAAACAAAATTTGTTGTTCACGGACTCACCAGTAGCCTTCGCAAATCGGAAGCATAAATGGGGCGGGGGGGAGGGGGGCAAACGAAGAAAAGCTTGAACCCAGCGATCCCAGCCCACCCCTGATCTGTCAACGCCGTCTGCAGCTCTGTTTCTTCGCTCGCCGGCCGAAATCGGTCGAACCACCTCTGCTTGAACCACCGCTCGTCTGCATCTCCGTCGCTCGCGCCGTCAGCCCTCACCAGCCCGGTCGACTCACCTCACTCGAACGGTCGAACCTCCCTCGAACCACCATCGAAGTCGGCCCTCCATCGCTCCATCGCTCGAACCACCATCGAAGTCGGCCCTCCATCGCTCCATCGCTCGAACCACCATCGAAGTCGGCCCTCACGCCGCCCCTGACCCTCACCCTCACGTCGCCCCCTCACCCTCACTCACGGCCCTCACCCTCACGATCGATCGATCGATTTCCCCGAAGCTCCTCGCGACTTCGAGACAGACTGAGAGTCTGAGAGCCATTCGTTGAGTAAATAAGAAATGGAACGAAACGACGTCGTTTCGTTTCATTTCATTTCTTTAATTTTTTTTTAATTACATATATTATTTAATTATTTGTCAAATATTTCTTTAAATAATTATTTGGGTATAAATATTTGTCAAATAAATAATTATTTGGTATAAATATCATTTTTAATTACATATATCATTTATTATTTGGTATAAATATTTGTCAAATAAATAATTATTTAAATTATATCATAAATATTGTCAAATTCATATATTTGGTATTAGGTAAACAATATGGCATAAAAGTTTTTTTTTAACAAAATTCAAAATTTATTATTAGGTTAATAATATGGTTTAATTCATATATTTGGTAATATTTGGAAATATATTTGGTAATCATTTATTAAAAATAAATTTATCATTTATTAGTAAAATATGTTTTAGTAATGTATGTGCTAATATAAAATATTGTTTAATTCATATATTTGTTAATATATTTGGTAATCATTTATTAATAATAAGTTGATCATTTATTACTAAAAATATGTTTTAGTAATGTATATTTTAATATAAAATATGAGGTAATTCTTATATTTGGTAATATTGGTTTTAATTTTTAATATATGTTTTATTTTAGAATATATATTAAAATTATGAATATATGTGTTTTTGCTCCTTAATTTTTAACTTGGAATATATGTTCTAATTGAAATAATTTTATTATTATTTGTGTTTTTATTATTATTAATTTTCATTATCAAATTCTAAGTATTTTTCATGCAAATAATATGGCTTAATTCATATATTTGGTAATCATTTATTAATAATAAATTGATCATTTATTACTAAAAATATGTTTTAGTAATGTATCTTTTAATATAAAATATGAGGTAATTCATATATTTGGTAATATTTTTTTTAATCTTTAATATATGTTTTATTTTAGAATATATATTAAAATTATGAATATATGTGTTTTTGCTCCTTAATTTTTAACTTGGAATATATGTTCTAATTGAAATAATTTTATTATTATTTGTGTTTTTATTATTATTAATTGTCATTATCAAATTCTAAGTATTTTTCATGCAAATAATATGGCTTAATTCATATATTTGGTAATCATTTATTAATAATAAATTGATCATTTATTACTAAAAATATGCTTTAGTAATGTATATTTTAATATAAAATATGAGGTAATTCATATATTTGGTAATATTTGTTTTAATTTTTAATATATGTTTTATTTTAGAATATATATTAAAATTATGAATATATGTATTTTTGCTCCTTAATTTTTAACTTAGAATATATGTTCTAATTGAAATAATTTTATTATTCTTTGTATTTTCATTATTATTATTATTTGTCATTATCAAATTCTCATTATTTTTCATGTATCTTAGATTTCATAAAATGGCTAGTGGAAGTGCAAGTGATAGCCGCCCAAGACCTGGACGAGTTGACCCAGCATGGAAATATGCCATTGCAATTCCTGGAAATAAAAACGGTGCCATTTGTTCGTTTTGTCAACATCAGTTTCAGAGTGGAGGCATAACGCGATTAAAGTTTCATTTAGCAGGTTTTGATCCGAAAAAAAATGTTCAAAAATGCAAAGACGTACCTAAAGCTATTAGGGATGAGGTCAGAGCATGGATCAAAAGTAAAAATATTGCTAAAAAGACTAAGAATATGATTGGGGAGAATATACGAGCTAGCTTGAGAGGAGATCCACTGGACACTCAACAGAGCATTCAGATTAACGATAGTGATGATGAAGAGGATGATGATGGATTCGCTTATCCACCAGATGTGCATAGATCTGAGAGAGCAGCATATCGCTTTGCTGTAAATGCATCGAGAGATGAGGCACGACGAAGTGTCGACAATTATGGAGTTGGGTCCATGCGTGGTGCTCAAGGAGGCAGTAGCAGTCGTCAACCACCGCAACAGATGCGTCGATCACAAAGTTTGCGTGATCCATTTTCAATTCCTCCCGAACCAAAACTCTACAAAACCGCACGAAGTCAACAGAAGACTGTAAAATCGATGTGGAAAGGGACGAAAGAAAAGTTGGGTCGATACATAAGCAAATTTTTTATATATGAAGGCGTGGCTCCAAATAAAGCCAACTCTCATCATTTTAAGAATATGATCATTGAAGCCCAACGAGCAGGTATTTAATAAATTTATTTATTTATGATACATGTTTATTTAGCTTATGAAATAGCATTAAATGCTAACTTATGTTTTGATTTGCAGGTGAAGGCGTGTCCACTCCTTCTCCATATGAAGTGAAAAATAAATATCTTCCTATGGAGTATGAAGAAATGACGGCGTATGTGGAGCAACAAAAGCGACACTGGGAAACTTATGGATGTACCATAATGTGCGATGGTTGGACCGGTCCAACGAAGTTATCCATAATTAACTTCATGGTATATAGTAAGGGTTCAACTGTATTTCTCAAGTCAGTTGATTCTTCCAAATTTCATAAAGACTATGTGTACATAGGAAATTTGTTGAAGGAAGTTGTTCAGGAGGTTGGAGTACAAAATGTTGTACAGATCGTTACTGATAATGGGTCGAACTTCAAAAAGGCTGGAAAAGAACTGATGAAGACTTATCCGCTCTATTGGACTCCTTGTGCAGCCCATTGTATCGACCTAATATTTGAAGATATTGGGAAGAATGAGACAATGACGCTCATCATAAAAAATGCTAGGCAGGTAACTAACTACATCTATAATCATCTATGGTTACTTGCTCAGATGCATGAATTTTGTCAAGGAGACTTGGTTTGGCCTGGTGCAACTCGGTTCGCAACCAACTATATTTGTATAAACAGTATAGTTAAACATAAAGTTGGCCTTAGAAGGTTGTTTACCAGTGATCAATGGCATGGTAGCCCATTGAGTAGGAAAGTGGAAGGCAAGAGGGTTGAGGCTCATATCCTCGACCAAAGATTCTGGGAGTCCTTGGAGACGATGCAATCAATATATGAACCATTATATTGCATCCTCCGAATTGTTGATACAGAGGTAGTCCCAACCATGCCAATCCTGTATGATATGTTCAATCGAATGAAAGAAAAGATAACCCGTCTTAAAGGGAAGAAGTGGGTCCTTAAAATCATACAGGTGATAGGTCCTCAAATAAGCGTTATTTTATATTATTTTATACCCTTTATACTTGACTTTTAATATTAAAATAATAAATAATTAGACAAATTAATTTATTTTGTGATATTTTTGTAGAAATAAATAAAGCTTGGAATTTGGAGCATTTTGGTGAAAGAATCGTCCCGATCGGAATTATAACGAAGAAATTATGGACGAAATATGAGAAACCACCGAAAATCGCAAGGAAATTCGGTGGGAAGCTGCTGAAATCTAGCAGCCCAAGCCAAAAATCCAGCAGCCCCCCAATAGTTCACAAAATCAGCATATTTGCCCCAAAATCAGCAACTTTTTCCCAAAATCAGCCACTTTTCCCTAAAATCAGCATATTTGCCCCAAAATCAGCATCTTTTCCCACCCAATCTCATCATTTCCATCACTTCTTCATGTACTATTTTATTGCTATTTTTATATTTTAATTTTGTACTTTTAATTAAACAATTGTGGCACTCCCTCTATAAATAGGGAGGTCATTTCATGTATTTGGGGAGTCCCCCATTAGTTTCATTCTTCCATTTCTTTCATTTTTCTTAGTTCTTAGTTCTTAGTTCTTAGTTTAGTTATTTTGTTTCTCTCTTTTGAGAGACAATTTTGGGGATCATTTTTACTTCTTGTAGATTTTCTTATTAATTAGTTTTCTTTTAATTCTTATTCGTAATTTATGTTATTTTTATGTTATTTTCATTTCTTCTTTACTATTGTTCTTGGTATTTTCTTTCTAACATTTGTAAGTAAGAATGCAATCTCCATGTGTTTTACTTTTTGAATTTCTTTTACTTCATATGTTTTAGTGCTTAAACTTCAATTTGATGTTAAGTGTTTTATCCGCTGTCGGTGCACTTAGAGTAGAATTGAAGAGATTAAATGTTGATCGCTGTCGGCGCATTTAATTATAAACTTAAGGTAAATCATGTTGTAAATGTTTGAAGCATATTGATGTTTGACGCACATTAATGGTTGATGCATTTATAATATTGAAAGATATATGTAAGTATTTGAGATGATGAATGTAGGATTTCGTGATTGGTTTATTATGAGCAAAATGTTAGAAAGAAGTCTATTTTTAGGAGTAGTTTAAATAATGTGATTGTTAATTCGAAATTACTTACGTAAAAGTGTGGGTTTTGTCTATGAAACTACTCTATGGTTTGTAAGTTCCAATTAGCATGAGCATTTGCATTTTAATTCTTAATTAGTGTTTTCTTTAATTTAGTTATAAATCTTTTCAAAACCCCCCTTCTTTATTCTTTTATTCTTTTATTCTTTCATTCTTTTACTCTTTTATTCCTTTAATTCTTTATTCTTTGATTCTCTTATTTCTTTATTCTCTTATTCATCTATTCTTTAATTTATTAATTCTTTGATTATTTAATTCTTTGATTATTTAATTCTTTAATTCATTATTCTTTTATTCATCTCCCACTAACACATTATTAATGTTCCCTAATTTCCCCGGTTAAGAACGATCCCTATTTACCAATACTACTTCTACACAAAAAGGGTTTAAATTGCACAATACTCAAACTACGTGTTTAATTTAATGCGTAGTTTGGACGTAGTCAATTTTTGGCGCCGTTGCCGGGGAAATTGAAAATCATTTTTAATTTGTTAGTGTATGTATATAAATGGTGCATATTATACTTGTTTATAAATTTTACTTTTGTTAATATTATATTTATCCATCTTATTATTGTTCTTATTATTTTTGTTTATAATGCTCATACTTTACTTATTCTTAATTTCTAATTTATACTTGTTCATAAATGTTCATAATTTTTTTTTTGTATTTGTTCATATTAAAATTGATACTTGTTCATAATTTAATTTCATTTGTTTACTTTTACTTTTACTTGTTCATATTAAAATTGATACTTGTCATAAATGTATATTGTACATATTCACTTTTCCTTACTTTTATTTTTTGTTTTCTTTACACTTTCTAACTTTTTCTTTAATCCATTAACTTTAATTTTATTCCATAAAATTTTTCTTTATTCCTTTAACTTTAAATTTATTCATTAACTTTTTATTCCACTAACTTTTTATTCCATTAACTTTTTATTCCATTAACTTTATTCCATTAACTTTATTCCATTAACTTTTTATTCCATTAACTTTTTATTCCATTAACTTTTTATTTCATTAACTTTTCATTCCATTAATTTTATTCCATTAACTTTTTATTCCACTAACTTTTTATTCCATTAACTTTATTTCATTAACTTTTTATTCCATTAACTTTTTTATTACACTTATTTTATTCTTATGTAATTATTTATTTGGTTATGTCTTGATAAAATTTAAATTTAAATTTAAAATAAAAAATCAAAGTAAATAAAAAAAATTTAAAAAAAAAATCTTATCTTAGTTTTATGTTAGTGTTAATTCATACTTGTAAATAAATGTTGTATATATGTTAATTGTTACCTTTTATACTTGTTCATAAATTGTTCATAACTTTTATATTTTATAATATACATACATACTTGTTCATAATAGACTTTCATTTATGTTTGTTTATAATTCTCTTACTTGTTATATTATTCTTGTTCATACTTGTACATAATGTTCATTCTTTTTAAATGTTCATAAATGCTTATAGTAATTATTCACTTTTCCTTATTTTTATTTTTATATTGTTTTTGTAAATAAAAAAAAGCATAAAATTCGTTTAAAAAAAACTTCATTTATTTATTTATTTTTTTAAAATTCCGAAAAAAACATAAATTTTAAAAAATAATAAATTTAAATTTCTTATCTTCACTTTGTGTTAGTGTAAATCTCAATTGTTAAATAAATCTTATACTTATGTTAGTTTGTTAATGAGAAATTGTTTTGTAAATATCATTACTTGTAAATAAAACCATACTTGTAAATAAATTGTTCATACTTGTATAAATTGTTCATACGTAAATTGTCATGTTATATTTGTAAATTGTGCATAAAAAACATACTTGTAAATAGTTCTTGCATTCATGCATTAGTCTCAGCTATATGTAGATCACTTGTGTTTCAAAATTTAGATTTTGATCTTTATCGGCGAAGACTCTTTTGTTAACTCTCACCCACGGTGATTGTTAACACTTGAGTCATCTTAATTCCTCTGGAGTAAGAAATTTTCGAGGGTGATGTCTAGGACAAGAGACGGTACTCATAACGGGTTTTGGGTCTAAGAAATTAGCCCTGCCTCTTATGTGTATTCTTTCTAACCTGGTCACCTTTGAACTTGCCCAAACAGTTGAATTAATCCAAGATATTGGGCCGCACGGACGTATAAGTCTCCATTTAAACTTTGAGGCTATGTGAACCATATATATCTTTGACTTCCCTCGACATATAAATATTGTTTATATCTTAATTTACATTATTTGTCATGACAAAGTTAACTTGCATATTTCATTCTAACTTGCATTTCATCTTTCATTCTAACTTGCATTTCATCTTTCATTTAACTTGCATTTTCACTTAACTTGCATATTTAGTTTAACTTGCATTGCACTCTTCCTCTAATTGACATCTTTAACTCAAATTGCATCTTTAACTTCAATTTGCATATCTAACTTGCATTCTTGACTAACGTACATCTCTGACTAACTAACTTGCATCTCTGTCTAGGCTGGATGGACATTAAACCTCAAGCGCTTGTTGGGAGGCAACCCAATGTGTTCCCGGGATGTGAAGGAGTCATCAATACAGATTTGCTATCCTTTTACCCTTCACTCTCTTTTATTTTGTTTATTTAGTGTTTTCCTATTATTTTCGTAAATCATCTTCCTTACTTTGATTCTATGTTTAATTACTTCGTATTTTCCTACATTGAGGACAATGTAGAATATAAGTGTGGGGGAATGGTTTACAATTTTAATTGTCGAAAAAAAATTTAAAAAGAAAAATTTGTTTTAAAAAAAATATGAAAAAATTTTTTTAAAGAAAATTTTGTTTTAAAAAGAAAAATTTGTTTTTAAAAAAAAATATTCAAAAAACAAAATGTGTGAAAAAAATAAACATAAAAAAAAAATTATTATTGTTTTCTTAAATATTTTTGTTTTAACTTAGTGTTTTTATGAGTCTTAAGTTGCCATTTAACTTGTCAATGACATAAATGAACGGAAATGAATATGTTATGGCCATAAAGATAATCATTACAACTTGAATTTGTTTGTTAATATTTTGTGATTAAGTGTTATAACTTGAAGATAATGCATGTAAATTGGCACATAAACGAGCATGATAAGATAAGTATGAATCATATGAACCTTATGTGAGCTTTAGAACTTTATATACATCTTTGATGAGTGATTCATAAGTTCTTTGTTTAAATTGATATACATATGCCTCATAACTGCTTGCCATAGCTTTTAATGAACCCTAGAGTACTAGAACTTATTCTATGTGATTTTCAAAGCTTTTAAGTCAATAAACTCTCTGATTTTGGAAATGATTAAGGCATTAGGGTTAACACCACAAATTCAAACATCCATGTTCCCTATTTTGTGCGCACGAGTTGCGACCCCCTTAGTTTTAACCCTTTTGAGCCCACATTAAGCCTTTCTTTCATCACCATGATTATCTAAACACTTGAGCTTAGTATAGACATCCTTTACCCTTGTTCCAAGAACTCGGTTGAAGATATAAAGATTGTGTAAGGAGAAAATAATGATGTTGAAAAGACTTTTATGTGAATTATTTGGATTTACCGACTCAAGTTTTGTTGTATTATTGACACATGTTATTACCTTGATATAAAAAAAAAAGAAAAAAAAAGTTGAGTATCGATCAAGGTAATAAGGTTTGGTTATGTAATGTTTGAGTTAAATCCCTTACATTTGTAAATCCGACACAAAGAATGATTGTGAGGCCCAACATGATGGAATTAGGCCTATGTTCGAAGAGATGGATTACTGACATCATTGCACTAAGGTTGGGAAGCTATGATACGTTTTGGGAGTCTATTGAGTCTTGGAACGAATTGAGCACCACTTGTCCTATATTTTCCTTGCCTCGAATTTTAGCCCCATTACAACCTTCGTAAAGACCTTATGATCCTTAAGATGGTAAATTTTGATTAGTTGAGTTAATCACTTGAGTAAGCTTATGGTTTTGGTTCATTTGCGCAAGTATGTGTTGTTTTTATCTTGAGGTGTTTGTTTGAGATTTTGCAAAAGTACTTCATTTCGATTATGTGAGTAATTCTCACATACTTTGAGTGCAAACACAAACCCTTACAAAATTGAGTGAATTTATGAGTGCATATCCTTGTGAGTTGATTCATACTTGTTTTATTCATGTTGAGATCCATTTCACCATATTTACTCATTATCTTACTTGTTAAAACATTTTGTTACCATATATTAACTCTTGAATTCCATATGCTTAAATGATTTAAGTGAAAATCTTTTATGCCATGATTGTAATAATGAAATATTGAGACAAATGGTTAAAGGTTACTTGTTTTGATTTTGTAGTTTAATTTTAGTATTTGCTAGGGACTAGCAAAGTTTAAGTGTGGGGGTATTTGATAGGTCCTCAAATAAGCGTTATTTTATATTATTTTATACCCTTTATACTTGACTTTTAATATTAAAATAATAAATAATTAGACAAATTAATTTATTTTGTGATATTTTTGTAGAAATAAATAAAGCTTGGAATTTGGAGCATTTTGGTGAAAGAATCGTCCCGATCGGAATTATAACGAAGAAATTATGGACGAAATATGAGAAACCACCGAAAATCGCAAGGAAATTCGGTGGGAAGCTGCTGAAATCCAGCAGCCCAAGCCAAAAATCCAGCAGCCCCCCAATAGTTCCCAAAATCAGCATATTTGCCCCAAAATCAGCAACTTTTTCCCAAAATCAGCCACTTTTCCCTAAAATCAGCATATTTGCCCCAAAATCAGCATCTTTTCCCACCCAATCTCATCATTTCCATCACTTCTTCATGTACTATTTTATTGCTATTTTTATATTTTAATTTTGTACTTTTAATTAAACAATTGTGGCACTCCCTCTATAAATAGGGAGGTCATTTCATGTATTTGGGGAGTCCCCCATTAGTTTCATTCTTCCATTTCTTTCATTTTTCTTAGTTCTTAGTTCTTAGTTCTTAGTTTAGTTATTTTGTTTCTCTCTTTTGAGAGACAATTTTGGGGATCATTTTTACTTCTTGTAGATTTTCTTATTAATTAGTTTTCTTTTAATTCTTATTCGTAATTTATGTTATTTTTATGTTATTTTCATTTCTTCTTTACTATTGTTCTTGGTATTTTCTTTCTAACATTTGTAAGTAAGAATGCAATCTCCATGTGTTTTACTTTTTGAATTTCTTTTACTTCATATGTTTTAGTGCTTAAACTTCAATTTGATGTTAAGTGTTTTATCCGCTGTCGGTGCACTTAGAGTAGAATTGAAGAGATTAAATGTTGATCGCTGTCGGCGCATTTAATTATAAACTTAAGGTAAATCATGTTGTAAATGTTTGAAGCATATTGATGTTTGACGCACATTAATGGTTGATGCATTTATAATATTGAAAGATATATGTAAGTATTTGAGATGATGAATGTAAGATTTCGTGATTGGTTTATTATGAGCAAAATGTTAGAAAGAAGTCTATTTTTAGGAGTAGTTTAAATAATGTGATTGTTAATTCGAAATTACTTACGTAAAAGTGTGGGTTTTGTCTATGAAACTACTCTATGGTTTGTAAGTTCCAATTAGCATGAGCATTTGCATTTTAATTCTTAATTAGTGTTTTCTTTAATTTAGTTATAAATCTTTTCAAAACCCCCCTTCTTTATTCTTTTATTCTTTTATTCTTTCATTCTTTTACTCTTTTATTCCTTTAATTCTTTATTCTTTGATTCTCTTATTTCTTTATTCTCTTATTCATCTATTCTTTAATTTATTAATTCTTTGATTATTTAATTCTTTGATTATTTAATTCTTTAATTCATTATTCTTTTATTCATCTCCCACTAACACATTATTAATGTTCCCTAATTTCCCCGGTTAAGAACGATCCCTATTTACCAATACTACTTCTACACAAAAAGGGTTTAAATTGCACAATACTCAAACTACGTGTTTAATTTAATGCGTAGTTTGGACGTAGTCAATTTTTGGCGCCGTTGCCGGGGAAATTGAAAATCATTTTTAATTTGTTAGTGTATGTATATAAATGGTGCATATTATACTTGTTTATAAATTTTACTTTTGTTAATATTATATTTATCCATCTTATTATTGTTCTTATTATTTTTGTTTATAATGCTCATACTTTACTTATTCTTAATTTCTAATTTATACTTGTTCATAAATGTTCATAATTTTTTTTTTGTATTTGTTCATATTAAAATTGATACTTGTTCATAATTTAATTTCATTTGTTTACTTTTACTTTTACTTGTTCATATTAAAATTGATACTTGTCATAAATGTATATTGTACATATTCACTTTTCCTTACTTTTATTTTTTGTTTTCTTTACACTTTCTAACTTTTTCTTTAATCCATTAACTTTAATTTTATTCCATAAAATTTTTCTTTATTCCTTTAACTTTAAATTTATTCATTAACTTTTTATTCCACTAACTTTTTATTCCATTAACTTTTTATTCCATTAACTTTTATTCCATTAACTTTATTCCATTAACTTTTTATTCCATTAACTTTTTATTCCATTAACTTTTTATTTCATTAACTTTTCATTCCATTAATTTTATTCCATTAACTTTTTATTCCACTAACTTTTTATTCCATTAACTTTATTTCATTAACTTTTTATTCCATTAACTTTTTTATTACACTTATTTTATTCTTATGTAATTATTTATTTGGTTATGTCTTGATAAAATTTAAATTTAAATTTAAAATAAAAAATCAAAGTAAATAAAAAAAATTTTAAAAAAAAATCTTATCTTAGTTTTATGTTAGTGTTAATTCATACTTGTAAATAAATGTTGTATATATGTTAATTGTTACCTTTTATACTTGTTCATAAATTGTTCATAACTTTTATATTTTATAATATACATACATACTTGTTCATAATAGACTTTCATTTATGTTTGTTTATAATTCTCTTACTTGTTATATTATTCTTGTTCATACTTGTACATAATGTTCATTCTTTTTAAATGTTCATAAATGCTTATAGTAATTATTCACTTTTCCTTATTTTTATTTTTATATTGTTTTTGTAAATAAAAAAAAGCATAAAATTCGTTTAAAAAAAACTTCATTTATTTATTTATTTTTTTAAAATTCCGAAAAAAACATAAATTTTAAAAAATAATAAATTTAAATTTCTTATCTTCACTTTGTGTTAGTGTAAATCTCAATTGTTAAATAAATCTTATACTTATGTTAGTTTGTTAATGAGAAATTGTTTTGTAAATATCATTACTTGTAAATAAAACCATACTTGTAAATAAATTGTTCATACTTGTATAAATTGTTCATACGTAAATTGTCATGTTATATTTGTAAATTGTGCATAAAAAACATACTTGTAAATAGTTCTTGCATTCATGCATTAGTCACAGCTATATGTAGATCACTTGTGTTTCAAAATTTAGATTTTGATCTTTATCGGCGAAGACTCTTTTGTTAACTCTCACCCACGGTGATTGTTAACACTTGAGTCATCTTAATTCCTCTGGAGTAAGAAATTTTCGAGGGTGATGTCTAGGACAAGAGACGGTACTCATAACGGGTTTTGGGTCTAAGAAATTAGCCCTGCCTCTTATGTGTATTCTTTCTAACCTGGTCACCTTTGAACTTGCCCAAACAGTTGAATTAATCCAAGATATTTACTTGGGCCGCACGGACGTATAAGTCTCCATTTAAACTTTGAGGCTATGTGAACCATATATATCTTTGACTTCCCTCGACATATAAATATTGTTTATATCTTAATTTACATTATTTGTCATGACAAAGTTAACTTGCATCTTTCATTCTAACTTGCATTTCATCTTTCATTCTAACTTGCATTTCATCTTTCATTTAACTTGCATTTTCACTTAACTTGCATATTTAGTTTAACTTGCATTGCACTCTTCCTCTAATTGACATCTTTAACTCAAATTGCATCTTTAACTTCAATTTGCATATCTAACTTGCATTCTTGACTAACGTACATCTCTGACTAACTAACTTGCATCTCTGTCTAGGCTGGATGGACATTAAACCTCAAGCGCTTGTTGGGAGGCAACCCAATGTGTTCCCGGGATGTGAAGGAGTCATCAATACAGATTTGCTATCCTTTTACCCTTCACTCTCTTTTATTTTGTTTATTTAGTGTTTTCCTATTATTTTCGTAAATCATCTTCCTTACTTTGATTCTATGTTTAATTACTTCGTATTTTCCTACATTGAGGACAATGTAGAATATAAGTGTGGGGGAATGGTTTACAATTTTAATTGTCGAAAAAAAATTTAAAAAGAAAAATTTGTTTTAAAAAAAATATGAAAAATTTTTTTTAAAGAAAATTTTGTTTTAAAAAGAAAAATTTGTTTTTAAAAAAAAATATTCAAAAAACAAAATGTGTGAAAAAAATAAACATAAAAAAAAAATTATTATTGTTTTCTTAAATATTTTTGTTTTAACTTAGTGTTTTTATGAGTCTTAAGTTGCCATTTAACTTGTCAATGACATAAATGAACGGAAATGAATATGTTATGGCCATAAAGATAATCATTACAACTTGAATTTGTTTGTTAATATTTTGTGATTAAGTGTTATAACTTGAAGATAATGCATGTAAATTGGCACATAAACGAGCATGATAAGATAAGTATGAATCATATGAACCTTATGTGAGCTTTAGAACTTTATATACATCTTTGATGAGTGATTCATAAGTTCTTTGTTTAAATTGATATACATATGCCTCATAACTGCTTGCCATAGCTTTTAATGAACCCTAGAGTACTAGAACTTATTCTATGTGATTTTCAAAGCTTTTAAGTCAATAAACTCTCTGATTTTGGAAATGATTAAGGCATTAGGGTTAACACCACAAATTCAAACATCCATGTTCCCTATTTTGTGCGCACGAGTTGCGACCCCCTTAGTTTTAACCCTTTTGAGCCCACATTAAGCCTTTCTTTCATCACCATGATTATCTAAACACTTGAGCTTAGTATAGACATCCTTTACCCTTGTTCCAAGAACTCGGTTGAAGATATAAAGATTGTGTAAGGAGAAAATAATGATGTTGAAAAGACTTTTATGTGAATTATTTGGATTTACCGACTCAAGTTTTGTTGTATTATTGACACATGTTATTACCTTGATATAAAAAAAAAAGAAAAAAAAAGTTGAGTATCGATCAAGGTAATAAGGTTTGGTTATGTAATGTTTGAGTTAAATCCCTTACATTTGTAAATCCGACACAAAGAATGATTGTGAGGCCCAACATGATGGAATTAGGCCTATGTTCGAAGAGATGGATTACTGACATCATTGCACTAAGGTTGGGAAGCTATGATACGTTTTGGGAGTCTATTGAGTCTTGGAACGAATTGAGCACCACTTGTCCTATATTTTCCTTGCCTCGAATTTTAGCCCCATTACAACCTTCGTAAAGACCTTATGATCCTTAAGATGGTAAATTTTGATTAGTTGAGTTAATCACTTGAGTAAGCTTATGGTTTTGGTTCATTTGCGCAAGTATGTGTTGTTTTTATCTTGAGGTGTTTGTTTGAGATTTTGCAAAAGTACTTCATTTCGATTATGTGAGTAATTCTCACATACTTTGAGTGCAAACACAAACCCTTACAAAATTGAGTGAATTTATGAGTGCATATCCTTGTGAGTTGATTCATACTTGTTTTATTCATGTTGAGATCCATTTCACCATATTTACTCATTATCTTACTTGTTAAAACATTTTGTTACCATATATTAACTCTTGAATTCCATATGCTTAAATGATTTAAGTGAAAATCTTTTATGCCATGATTGTAATAATGAAATATTGAGACAAATGGTTAAAGGTTACTTGTTTTGATTTTGTAGTTTAATTTTAGTATTTGCTAGGGACTAGCAAAGTTTAAGTGTGGGGGTATTTGATAGGTCCTCAAATAAGCGTTATTTTATATTATTTTATACCCTTTATACTTGACTTTTAATATTAAAATAATAAATAATTAGACAAATTAATTTATTTTGTGATATTTTTGTAGAAATAAATAAAGCTTGGAATTTGGAGCATTTTGGTGAAAGAATCGTCCCGATCGGAATTATAACGAAGAAATTATGGACGAAATATGAGAAACCACCGAAAATCGCAAGGAAATTCGGTGGGAAGCTGCTGAAATCCAGCAGCCCAAGCCAAAAATCCAGCAGCCCCCCAATAGTTCCCAAAATCAGCATATTTGCCCCAAAATCAGCAACTTTTTCCCAAAATCAGCCACTTTTCCCTAAAATCAGCATATTTGCCCCAAAATCAGCATCTTTTCCCACCCAATCTCATCATTTCCATCACTTCTTCATGTACTATTTTATTGCTATTTTTATATTTTAATTTTGTACTTTTAATTAAACAATTGTGGCACTCCCTCTATAAATAGGGAGGTCATTTCATGTATTTGGGGAGTCCCCCATTAGTTTCATTCTTCCATTTCTTTCATTTTTCTTAGTTCTTAGTTCTTAGTTCTTAGTTTAGTTATTTTGTTTCTCTCTTTTGAGAGACAATTTTGGGGATCATTTTTACTTCTTGTAGATTTTCTTATTAATTAGTTTTCTTTTAATTCTTATTCGTAATTTATGTTATTTTTATGTTATTTTCATTTCTTCTTTACTATTGTTCTTGGTATTTTCTTTCTAACATTTGTAAGTAAGAATGCAATCTCCATGTGTTTTACTTTTTGAATTTCTTTTACTTCATATGTTTTAGTGCTTAAACTTCAATTTGATGTTAAGTGTTTTATCCGCTGTCGGTGCACTTAGAGTAGAATTGAAGAGATTAAATGTTGATCGCTGTCGGCGCATTTAATTATAAACTTAAGGTAAATCATGTTGTAAATGTTTGAAGCATATTGATGTTTGACGCACATTAATGGTTGATGCATTTATAATATTGAAAGATATATGTAAGTATTTGAGATGATGAATGTAAGATTTCGTGATTGGTTTATTATGAGCAAAATGTTAGAAAGAAGTCTATTTTTAGGAGTAGTTTAAATAATGTGATTGTTAATTCGAAATTACTTACGTAAAAGTGTGGGTTTTGTCTATGAAACTACTCTATGGTTTGTAAGTTCCAATTAGCATGAGCATTTGCATTTTAATTCTTAATTAGTGTTTTCTTTAATTTAGTTATAAATCTTTTCAAAACCCCCCTTCTTTATTCTTTTATTCTTTTATTCTTTTATTCTTTCATTCTTTTACTCTTTTATTCCTTTAATTCTTTATTCTTTGATTCTCTTATTTCTTTATTCTCTTATTCATCTATTCTTTAATTTATTATGACAGGACCCGTCCCAACTGGACGTCAAAAACCGTACCTGGTCCTGCTCCCGTCTGACAAGTCAACTAAAGGTCCGAAACTCCCCTTCAGTGCTTGCCAGACAAGGGATGTTTGCGCGGATTTCTGCTGCTGTCACTACCTCACGATCAGTCCCGAACGTCGTACCACGGCCTGGAGGGTCACAAAACAGAAATGGTGTGAGTGGACAAAAATGACCTCTTATAAAAACATTTATCAAAATACAATCTTACCCTCCAGTTTTCACAAACTTGCATGCATATCGTAAAACATGAGTGACCGATAAAATTAAAACATATTTTCCCATGGTCCATAAAACTCATGTTCACCAAATCAGTTCATGTTATAAAACATCAAATCCCGGCTCTCGGGCCAAAACATGTGAAAACATAATCACCTGGCCACAAGGACCAAAAACCCGTACTCAATACCAGTACAGCATCACAGTCAATACCAATCAGCATTACTTACCAGTGCACAATAAATATATCAATCCAATCAATCCGCACTACTCACGAGTGCATAAAATATCACCAATCACATCTACACTACTCACAAGTGCACAATCAATCAAACTGTACTACTCACAAGTGCTGCACTACGCGTAGGCCAATATCCAGTCACTCTCTCGGGAATAAACACCTCTGGGCTCAACCTCCTCGGGCTCAGTCACCTCTGGGCGAACACATCCCCAGGATCAGACACCTCCGAGTGGTACATCCAGGCTCAGTATCATCCGAGAAGCTGACTTCCATAGGATCAACTCCCGATCCTACAATCACATCCCCCAAGCTCCGGTCGTCTGGGTAATTCCCCCAAGCACCGACCGTCTGGGAATATCACAATCACAATGAAAACCATCCCGGGAATTACATCCCAAAACATTTCAATCAAATCTTGACTTCATACCAAGTCAAGGTCATTCTCAACTGGGTCTCAAGCCCAAAATACATTTTTCACATAAACCGTTAAAATCACATTTAAATCAATAGAATAATCCGGAAATCATCATTGACTCACCAACCAAATCAAAATATCATTTTAGAAATCATTTAGACTCCGGGCCTAGCCCAAAACATCATCTGCACATTCCTCGTAAAACGTGCCCGAAAGACTGATTAAAATAATCATAAAATCCCAATAAATCATTAATTTCACAATTTCACAAATGACTCCAAATCCGAGTCAAAATCACTATTCACTTGGGTTCTCATGCCCAAAATAACATTATCACGCAAATCCATGCGTTGCAACCTCCGTTGCCATTTTCACGTAAATCCACAAAGTCAATCACTGACTCATAACCCGAGTCCAAATATCATTTTCAATCCATGACTCAATAATCCGAGTCCAACCATTATTTTCAATCAATTTCAATCCCGGACTCATAAACCAAGTCCAAACATTATTTTTACCAAATGTCGTAATTTCTCGAAAATCGCCCAAAATAATAATATAATAATCATAAAACCGAGAAATTACCGGATTGAAACACAAATCATGCCCAAGCATATAAAATCATATAATAAGGCATTTAAATCATATATGCATGCATCACTGTTAGAAAACAAAGTCCACTCACACACACCGTCCAAAACGGTCCGTTTCCGAGCTGCACGTTTTTCCGTAAAATCTGGAAATCACAACTCCTGTCCAAAATCATTATAGAGGGTTACTAACATCTCAAAATACAACATATAATTTTCCCCAATTTTTCCGGGATTTAAATACGTATTTTTAACGTAATACAAAACTTTGGATACGCGGAACATTAACGAAACAATATCCGATTTCATCGAAATCAACGTCAAAATGTTCGTTACACTGAGAGGATCAAAAGTCATGTTGACCTCACCTTGAGACTAGGCCGGACGCGCCCCCACGCGCCACCGTGAGTGGCTGCGCGTGAAATCCACGCGCCTGCTACAGTGTCACCGTCCCAACCCGTTTGTCTGGTAAACGGGTCGTTTAACCCGCGATCAGACCCGGTTTGTTTTCTGTCAATTCGACATTGATTCCACCAATTGAACATTCAGTAAGTTTCGATTCAAGTCTAATTAGAGTTCTGTGGACTTAATTACAAGCAACATTACCTCTAACCTCACGATCACAGAGGATCAATCGAAGAACATCCGGCCACTGTTCATCCTTCGAAAACCATCAAAGCTTCTTGATTTCGTTCAATTGATTCACCAGTAAGCTTCAATGGACTCAGGTAGGTATTTTCCCCAACTCAATTGCATCAATTCGTGGCTCAAACGCCACGACTCAAACTCGAACATCCGTACACTGTGCATCCATGGAGCTTCATCAATCTCCAGTGTTTTCCTTCAATTGATGAACCCAGAAGCATCGTGGGATCTTCAGGAACACAATCCCCACATCAATTTCGTCAATCAAAGCCTCAATTCCCTCGACTCAACCTCGAGATTTCTGAAAGTTTCCTTCCTCAGTTCTACCTCAATTCGACCTCAATTCCACTTAGTTCCTTCTACAAAATGGATCGTAGTAATCCCAGAAGACAGAAACTGAACCCAATTTCGATCAACAAGGCTCAATTCATCCAATTTGATTTTTCCTCCCAAAAACCCAATTTCGAATTCCTAGTTTTCAGCCACACTCAACCTCCCGTGTTTACCCAGTTGAGTTAGTCTCAACAAACACTCGATTTTGCCCTCAAAACCAGTTAGGAATGGCAGCACACACTCTCCAATTCTGCTGCTCAATGCTCACGGGTAAGAAGAACAAAGAAGGAGAAAATTAAGGAGAAAATGGAGGAAATGATGAAGGATAAATGATGATGTTGTAATGATGGTGTTGGGAGGGAAACATGGACCAGATTTCAGGGGATGGGTGACACTTGTCACTCATCCGAATGTGTACAGTCACCGGGTACTGTTCATATTAAAATATTATTTTAATCCCGGTTCGTTCGGTTAATCGAGCCCGATTCCGTGACCATAACTTCGTCGTCGAATCTCCGATTTCGGCATGCCGCCTGTCGTTGGATTCGTATCGACGAGACCTACGTAACGGTCCTTGGCCCTCGTCCGTTGGACTTCCCGGCCAAAAAGTCAACATTTGGCCCCTACTATGCCAAATTACCAAAATGCCCCTCATCTTCCGATCATCATAACTTTCACTACGAATGTCGGAATCGAACGTGCCACCTGTCTATGAACTCGTGACGTCCCGAACTACGTCATAGTCATCGGTCAAAGTCCGTTTGACCGCCCAAACTAAAAGTCAACATTTTGCCTACGCTAGGGGCAAAACGGTCATTTTGCACGTTTCGTCCGATTTCACTCAACTAATCCCCGATTAGTCATTCTAAATCATGATTAATTAATATTCAATCCCGATATTCGGGACGGGTCATTACATATTAATTCTTTGATTATTTAATTCTTTGATTATTTAATTCTTTAATTCATTATTCTTTTATTCATCTCACACTAACACATTATTAATGTTCCCTAATTTCCCCGGTTAAGAACGATCCCTATTTACCAATACTACTTCTACACAAAAAGGGTTTAAATTGCACAATACTCAAACTACGTGTTTAATTTAATGCGTAGTTTGGGCGTAGTCAACAGGAGCGATGGGAAAAAAACATTAGTACATCCTTTACATGCTGCTGGTATATTTCTATCTTATTGAACTTGTTAATATTTTATTTTATTGTTGTTTACTAAGCAAAGTTCATTCATGATTTGCAGCTTATTACTTGAATCTCCGATATCAATATCAAGCAGGTATCGGGCATGACTCCTTCCTTGTCCAATCAGTTCAACAAGTATTCCTCAAACTGAATCCAAATGGACAAGTGGGTTTACAAAATTTTGGAGTAGACGTAAGTTCACTACCATATATGAATCTTGATGAGTTATTTTGAATCTTGATGAATTATTTCGAATCTGTACATCTATGGCATTATATTAACATCAGCCTTAATGTAGTTGATCAACTTTAGAGATGGTCGGAAAACATTTCGTTCACCTATGGTTGTACAATCACGAACGAAAATGCCCCCAGGTATATTACTTGCATTTAACTTGATATTCTATGACTTAGCACTTTATAATGCCTCTTACATTAAACTTGATATTGACAGCTGAGTGGTGGGAACTATATGGCCAAGCTTCTCCCAGCTTGCAACAAATTGCTGTTCGTATATTATCACAAACGGCATCATCTTCGACATGTGAGAGAAATTGGAGTACATTTGCTTTAATTCATACAAAGCAACGAAATCGTCTCGCATATTCTAAGTTAGAACAACTTGTTTTCTGTTATTACAACATGAAACTCAAGTTAAGAGATGAAGAAGCCGAAGCCGATAAAGTTGTGGAAGAAGACTACGTTGACCTGTTGGAAATTACAGGTCAACATGTGGAAGGTAATGAGGCTGATCCACTTCAAGCATGGATTATGCCAGCTCACTTGGATGATGATAGTGGAAGGCCTGACCCTCGAGTAGCACATCTTGCTAGTGAACACGGTGTTAATGTCGATAGAGTGCTATCTGAAGAAGTGGGGAGTGAGGACGTAGGAAGTGAGCGGACAATGTCTTCATGGGAAAGATCAATGCTTGGTTCTACCGGTAGACGTGACTTACGAGCTGATGCTACTAGTAAGGGACTTCATCAAAATAAATCTCCAGATGATGATGATGATGATGATGATGATGGAGGAGATGATGTTGAGACAAACGATGAAGACAAGGATGACGGAGGGGATGATGACGGGGGAAATGAACATGTAACCGATACATATGCACCCTTGAGCCCATTTACTGAAGAGGCGGATTTCACTCATGCCACACAAGATTATGATCATGGGTGTAGAGAAGGAGGAGTAGGAATCGGTGATGTCGGAAAAGATTACACTCGGACACGAAACATATATGAAGGTTATGGAAACCCATCTTCTGAGGATTCCATGGCAATTAGTTTTGAGTCAATGAGTTTAGGCACCGATCCTAGTAACAACTCAAATGATCCATATGCTTATGGTCCATATCGTCACCCCCTGTTAGACAACCATCTCCCTCAAATGTCACATGAAGATTATGGAGAAGTTAGTTGGGTAAATCCGAACTACCCTATCTATGGAGGAAAAGTAGGCCATTCAAAGGAGATATACGAATACTATGTCCAACAATACATTTCCTTTTGGTCAAATAGCATCAGTTGGCAAAACTTTTGTGTCTTGGTAGATCAAGAGATTCAAGACCAATCTAATTTTCAAGCTGGTCGACACTCTACTTGTTTTTGATCAAGTTCAATGTGTACAATATTGTTAATGCAATATTATCAATGAAATTATGTTTTAATTTAAGTTTATCTTTAAGATTTTATACTTTAGTGGTCGGCAGATCTATATTCCATCATATGATCCATCATATGATTCATCATATATTTATCATATCAAAGTCATTTTATAATTTTTATTAGTCCTATATAACCATTATTAGGTACTTAAGTGTTTGCCAAAGTTTCATTCCAAATTTCCGTCATTTGGACCCAATTTCTGTTATTTTTGTTGACCGTAAACGATATCGATATCGATATCGATATTTGGGGCGAGATATCCGTAAATTCGGCGAGCGATATATCCGTCGATATCGATATTTTCATCCTTGACTATACATGTTCCATACAAACTCTGAGCTCCCTCCCCACTCTCGTCAAATTTAACATAGTTTTTGGAATCATTTCTTCTTCCTCTTCTCATTGCAACTCAAGCGGTATCAAGAAGAAGAAATAGGAGAATTGCTTCAAATTGCAGATTAAAGTCCCATTATTCGTTAAGACTCTTCTTTTACTACATGTTTTCATTTTCAGCAATATCCGTCATTATGATGTTGCTTTGCAAATAGCTTCTTGATTCTTGATTTTGATTCAAGGTTTGAGTTTCTTTATTGAATATTGGTTAATTCTCTCTTTTCCGCTTCAGCTGCCTCCATCTTGATACTTGATAGGCTTCTCAAATGGAAGAACGCATAGCTTTTGTGGCAGACAAATTCAGAGGTTTCACAAAATCGACCCAAGAGTTAGCTCAAAACCTTCTTCATAATCATGGGCTTGCTCAATCTTCAGCTCCACAGCATCCGGTAATTGTTCTAAATATTCATTGAATTGACACTATTTTTGCTTGAAAGAGTGAGAAATTTTTGGAGGCTATATGAATAATCTTCAAATTGGAGTTTTGGGGAAAGGATTACCTTTTGCTTGATTAGTGGTATTAAACAATGTGAGGAGGCTTCACAATTTATAACCTTTTATATGATAATGATGTGATTTCCAGATTGAAATATTGAAGCGGTTGCAACGAGAATTTTTTTCGGATTTGATGAAATTGAGAGATAGGCAAGATAAGGTTGAGAGAATGGTTTCTTTATACGCAACTTCAAGAGGAAGTCCATTCCAAGAAGCCCATACCCTTGTAAGGGGAGAGGCTCATCTCTTGGGGAATTTTTTGTTCATGCATAATAAAACTAATGATGAGGAGGTTCATGTTCATCACAAATCTGATGATGCTCTTAGACGGGCGGGAATGAGAATTGGGATTGATTCAAGGTTCAGTTTTGAAACTAATGTTCAGCAGAACGATAGGATTGTGACAGAGTTTGTGTCCAGTCAAAAGCACAAGAACAATCTTTGTGATCTTTCAGAATGCCCTCTTTCTCTAGCAAAAGTGCTCTACTTGGCAAATGCTAGCAGCTGGTTATCTGGAATTGCAATCCCGGTTGGAGCTCAGTGTAGGGATTTTGCAGTTCTTTCAAGCCCTTCTCATCAGGTATCATGCTGTTGTATTAATGTCAATGGTGATCCAGATTGTTTTCAGCTGCATTTTTCATAACATTAAGTTCATTATTCCTGAATCATGATACAGTTGTCAGCCCAATGATTATGTTTATTCAGTTGAAGATTTCCAAGGTTGTAGATGGTAACCACATTTTCTTTGTTGGGATGTTGATCCCATAGATAATGAAAGTAGAATTTTCTGGTGTATAAAATATGCAACCCTTTTAGTGTAGCTTGACAGTTTGTTACTTTTGTTGTCGCTTATAGTTTTCAGTTGAGTTGCTTTGTTCTCTTGTGCACAAAGCATATTTTCTTAATTGAAATTTTACAGGTATTGCCAATCAGTCTCCAAATGAATTTTAGTAAGCCGGATTTTTGTTTTTTTCCTGGCAGGGAAAGGGGCTAACTGATAGTTCATCATACGGGCCGCCTCTCTTAAATCAGCATAATGGCAGTGCAATTGGCTTAATTGTGAAACGACCAAATGCAGTTGCTTCATTAGCTCAGTTTGTTTCTGGACCGGGAATGCAAGATGGTTCTGGTAGAGCTGGACGCTTGTTGAGCACTTTTGGGCAAATTGTATGCCAACTTCCCGGAGGAACAAAGCTCTCACTTTTAGGTCTTCACCAAGTACCTAAATTATCAACCAAACCCTCGGATCATGGAACTCTTTTGATTCCATTACACAGATTGAAACATCATACATCCCCTGAGACAGTGACCGATGCATCTGCTGCATCCCCGGGAACAAACTCACAGGACAATGTCGCAACTGGATCCATTGCTGTGATGTTGGAATCGGACATTGATGAGTTCACGAAAATTGGAGGCTGGATTGAGATGAAGCAATCCAATCCCAGGCATTTAGAATGGGCTGTGTTTGTGTCTGATGACTCTGAGGATTCAGATGGATGGGGTATAAGTTTAAGTGGGAAACTTGGAGGTCCCAAAAGTTTGAACCTTTTTCAAATAGAATCATACATGACATTTAACTTAGGTAAGAAATTCAGTGTAAAGCCTGGCATTGCACATACTGTAAATGGGAATGCCAGAATGACTGCCCTTATGTTTAGGTCTAACTGGTCCCTTTGATTGCCAAAATATTCTTAATTTATTAATTTATTTTGTTACCTCTTATTATTTTTCTGTGGGTAATTATTGAATCTTTACATGACACATATTGAGGGATAAGTAAATTGATTAAAAATTTCTTCACCAAATAATAATATATATAGTTTTTTTGGAAAGCAATGATAATATTTCAATGTTTCAAAGGGTCAAGATGTGGAAAAAAAAATAATATCCAAGGAAGACTTGGATAATCATAACTTCTTACTATTATCAATTTTATGCTTTGCGGTGAAATACATTTTACTCTTTACTTTTAAGTATCATATTCTTAACTTTTAAGAGATATGTGGATTAGAAAGAGCCAAGTGGCTTTTTTTTCATAATTAATTTTCTTAATAAGTTTTTATAGTAATTTTCTCTTCGCATGAATTTTTAATTGACTTAATATTTTATTTTGTGTTATTATTGATTTTTTAAAATAAAACTATCTCTTCTAACATACAAAAAAAGAAAAAAACCATTAGTTTCCTCTTAAAAGGAGAAAAATAAAGCATGAGAATTTATGTGTTTTAATTTGGCCAATTTTGAATATTGTGTTTAACTAACCGAAATATACATGTTTATTTACACTTTTAAGTCCATGGGAATGTAAATTACACATTTTCAAAATAACCATTTACATGTGCATATGGTAATTTTTTCTTTTTAATAAAACGAACCAAAATTGTTAAGAAATTAAAATGCAACAACCAAATTGGCCAAATTAACAACGCGCAATAAGAAATAAAATTGAAGTCAAAACAAAACACAGAAAGAGTAAAAGAAAATACCTTTAAAACCCTATTAATTATAGGTAGATGTGAATGTAAATTCACAAAAAAAAAAAGAGAGTAAAATAAAACATCTCATAAACCCTATTAAAATAAAACCATGAAAATTGTTAACAAATTAAAATACCAATGAAGAAATTGGTCAAGCTAACAAGCCGAAATTAATAATTGAGATTAAAATCGGAACAAAACACAGAAAGAGTAAAAAAGAAAATATCTATTTAAACCTAATAATTATAGGCAGATAGGATCATCGGAGCACAATAAATGGGAGATGGCAAGGCAGGATGCAAGGTTTATGCAACGCATGGTGATTATAACGCTGCCACTTTCTCTGTATTGTCGATCAACCAACCCTATAACCTATTACCTATATAAATCTATCCAATCTGATAAAAAAATAAATAAAAAAATATATCCAATCTTCAATATTTGACAGGTCAGAGGTCACCCAAGCCCACAACGAAACCGTCGGGTCACGGTATCAGTGTCCGAATAGGAAATAACTCAAAATACAGTGCACAGTATCATGATCGAGTAAAAAAGGAGACGACTTGTTAAGCGGTGTTGTCTTCAAGTGTCGTGCATGCATTTTATGCATCTGTTGCTTTGCATGCACTCTCTCTTTCTCTCTCTCTCTCTCTCTCGCCCTTCTCTTCTCTCTCTCGCCAAAATAGACGCTTTTCTTTCTTGGTCTTACCCACAGCAGCCCAAAACCCAACTCGCCGTTACGGCTTACGTTTATAAAACGGTAAAAAACCAGACTGGGTTTGACTCGTTTCTTCTTCATCAGCTCAGTCTATTGAGCTTATCAGTGTGGGTTTCTGCTCAGTCTTTGAATGACAAGTCGTCTTCGGGGTTTGAGTTTTGCAGATTTGGAAGAAACAAGGTTGGTTTTTTGCTGAGTTTTTTGTTTGATTTTTTTTTTATTATGAGTTTAATTATTGCCCAGTCTCAAATGTCGTGCATGATTCTGTTTAATGCTGGGGTTTCTGTTTGAATTACGGGGTTTTGGTCAAAAGGGGTTTAGGGATTTGGGTTTTGATTGCTCTGTTTGTTTGTTTTGAGGATTTGCAGGTGTTGAATTTGGGGTAATGGGGTCCAAGATTTGCATGAATGTTCTTTGTGGAACAGCCCAGACGGCCGAATGGAAGGAAGGCTGGCCTTTGCGATCCGGTGGATTTGCCCATCTCTGCATCAAGTGCGGGTAATTGTTCCTCCTTTTTGATATTTTTGCTTTTCAAGTTTTAATTTTTCAGCTATTCGGTGGTTGATACGGTTTCCGGAGGGGCTTATGGGATTGGGGGTTTTGGTTCTTTTCGTAGGGTTTTATGTGGATTATGGGTTTAGAAGAGGCAGCCTTTTGAAGTCGTGATTTTTACTTATCTTATGATTTTTTTCGTGGTTGGGTTATGACTAATTGCCATTAGTTGCTTTTGTTTTATCGTAAGCCATGATCCACTCATATCTATTGTAATCCACTTACATTTTAAATTTATTTGATGTGATGGAGAATACAGTAGGAATTAGAGATGTCAAATCATTTATTGGCGTAGAGCATTTTGTTGTGCTCAGTTGCTGTTGTTTCATATGTTTCACTCTTATGCATTTGATATTATTTACTATCTCTTTGAACTGGTATTAACCTTTCAGAAGTTGCTGGGTATCAGATGTGAATATAGTGGAAAGAATTAGCCTTTTCAAATTAATTTGTTTCCCCACTGCAGAATAGCTGAGTGCCTAAGAATTTCTCACTGTCTTTATTAAATGTTTTTGTTCGTTCTGTGTGCTAATTTTCATATGCGTACCTATTACCTAATAATTCAACTTTCTAACAATTCAACTTTTGGATGTATCAATTCTGGTGAAAATTTGTTTCCACTCTGCTTAGTCCTTCATGCAATGGATGATGAATTTCATTTTTGATCTCTTGCCTAATTGGCAATGTAAATAGAATCCATACTTTGACTAGGGCACAAGTAGGAATGCTGGACTTCTACTTTATGTTGTAAATACGTCATTTCGTTATGGTGGTGTTCATTTGTTCTATATATATATATATTCCTGTTAGTTTCTTATTCTTCTGTGCTGGACATGGATTTGTGTGTACTCCAGAACGGCATATGAAAATTTAGTGTTCTGCAAGACGTTCCATTTAGGAGAATCTGGTTGGAGGGACTGCAGTTTGTGCCGCAAGGTTAGCTTTCATTTTGATAGTTTTTTCAAAACCCTCACTCTTTCTCTCTCATTTAAAATATTCAATGTTGTGCAGCCCCTCCACTGTGGATGCATAGCCTCTCAGTCGTTATATCATTGCCTGGATTATGGGGGTGTGGGGTGTGTTGGCTGTGCAAAGAGCTGTGAACCTCATGTGGTATGTACAAATGCAGGAATTTGGTTATCATATATCAATTTTAAACAAATCACACATGCATAGATTCTTCTGTTTTCACCTACTCAAAGGAAAACCTATCAAATAAACGGGAATGCAAATTATTATGGTTTCCATACTGTGCAATGCTAAATAGTCAATAGTCACCCCATACTAATTAATATTAGATATACTTTATATATAGTTCATGAACAGTAAGCAATTGGTTATTATGATTCAGAATCTCTCTCTCTCTCTCTCTCTCTCTCTCTCTCTCTCTCTCTCTCACACACACACACACACACACACACATACACACAGATGAGCTATAGGATTTTCACCTACTCAAAGGAACCTCTCTCTTGCTCACAATTGGTTATTATGAGTCAGAATCTCTCTCCCTCTCTCTCTCTCTCTCTCTCTCTTGCTCACATACAGTCACAGTGAGCTATAGGATGTTCATGGACTCTCATTTTACACTGTACAGATTCAGAATGATCATGCTCTGAATGGATTTGGTGGATTGACAATAAGTAAATCTGGTGATCCGAAATCCATCATTGTCCAGAATGGAGCATTTAGTGATGCTGTTGATGAGGGAAAACTTTTGGCATTGTGCAAAGTCATGGAGGCTAATGAATCCAACCTTTTGCCTAAATCTCAGAGAGGTGAAACAAATTCATCTCTTGTGCAAACCAAGCAAGAAGAATTCATACATCAAGTGGGGGAAGTTGGCTCAGGATCGTCAAGTTCCCCTCAGCCATCTATTGGATCTTTAACATTTGCCAAACCAGACAATGGTAACACAATGGTAGAGGTCAAAGATATGAACTGTGAGCCCTCTTTGAATATGACTTTGGGAGGCCCATCTGCAATTCCAAATTTTGTTCAACCCTTTACGGGGGGATGCTTAGATGGAAGAGAACAGAGCAAGACACCTTCTTCCTTACAGCAGGGGCAAAAACCTCGCCATATTTTGCCCAAAACCTTAAAACCTCCTGTTCCTGTGAATTCAGAGATAAATAGAGCTATACTTCCTCAGGTGCGTGTTGCAAGGCCACCTGCTGAAGGCCGGGGGAAGAGTCAGTTACTTCCTCGATATTGGCCGAGGATTACTGACCAAGAGCTGCAGAAAATATCCGGAGAGTATCCTTAATTGATTCATCGTCTCTATTTTAAATTCGTACTTGGAAAAAAATAAACAAGTACTTGGTAAATATATGTTTTTGGTCAATTTGAATGTAGTGTTTACCTTAACTCTTTTTAAGTTTGAATTCTACCATTGTGCCACTGTTCGAGAAGGTGCTGAGTGCCAGTGATGCAGGTCGAATTGGTCGTCTGGTTCTCCCAAAAGCGTGTGCTGAGGTAAAAATTAATAAGTTTTTTATGCATTCAAGATTATGTTGTTTACAATTTTTGGGAGGATGCGTTTGGAGATTTTTTTTTTCTCCCTTTCCTCTCTTTTTCTTTTGATATTTATTTCCTCATTTCCTCATGTGTATGAACTGGAAGTGAATGCAGGCATATTTTCCTCCTATTTCTCAATCAGAAGGCCTTCCTATAAGGGTTCAAGATGTGAAGGGGAATGAATGGATATTTCAGTTCAGATTTTGGCCAAATAATAATAGCAGGATGTATGTTTTAGAAGGTGTAACACCATGCATACAGGCTATGCAACTTCTAGCGGGTGACACTGGTATGGTTCATTATATTCTGGCTTAGAGGCTGAGACAAAAGTCCGCATTTTTTTCATTCTTTCAGATGTCATACTAGCTTCTTCGTCCTTTTCTCATTCTTCTCCACCACCATGAAAATAAATAAAAGACCTTTCTGCAGAAGTCTAGATTTTGCTCTGATTTCTTTTATTGCAGTGACGTTCAGTCGGATAGATCCCGGAGGCAAACTTGTAATAGGGTTTCGAAAGGCATCAAGATCAGTAGTTACACAGGTCTAGTTTCATAGTTTTGTATTGTGTCAAATTCTGCATCCTTTTACTTTCAGCCTGTTCTTTTTATTCTGATGGAATCTGACATAACTTTTGTGTTCAAATAATTAGGACCCACAGACGTCTACCCTTCCCAATGGGAATCCTGGGGAAACTACCTGTCCTAGTGTTTTTGAGATGGCAACTGGCAGTCTTTTCCAAATGAATACAGGAACCGTGGATCCTCACCTAAATGCTTTATCAGAATCTTTGCATTTGGCTGATGAGGATATGAGTTTGCATAAAAATGAGTGCCATAGTCACAGAACAAGTGAGGATTTTCTACAACAGCCAGTATTGAATTCTGAGAAGAAGAGGGCTCGAAATATTGGTCCTAAAAGCAAGAGGTTGCTCATGAATAGTGAAGATGTTCTGGAGCTTCGTTTGACGTGGGAAGAAGCACAGGACTTGCTTCGTCCACCCCCAAGTGTCAAGCCAAGCATTGTCACTATTGAAGATCATGAATTCGAAGAGTATGATGTAAGTATGTCATAGTCAGTCTTCCTCCTGATATATGAAGTCCTGCATGTTTTGAATTGCTGAGTCAATTTGTTAAAAGTTCAAATTCCATCATGTTCTTTGGTGAGTTATTTAATCATTGTTCTTCATTTCTTCTAGGAGCCCCCTGTTTTTGGGAAGAGATCTCTATTCACCGCCTCATCATCCGAGTAAGTATTTGTGACGTATACTTTGTCATGTTACTTTATCATTGAGAAAAAGGTCTGTATTTATGCCCAGTCTCCTGAAAGAGCATCTGCAAACCTTTTGAATCAATTTTTAAACAATGTGATGTATCTATTAACCTTGTTGGCACATGAAAAGAAACACCTCTATTTCTGATTATCCGGCAATATATTGCAGGAGACAGGAACAATGGGCTCAGTGTGATGATTGCTTCAAGTGGCGGAAGTTGCCTGTCCATGTTCTTCTCCCTCCAAAGTGGACGTGCTCAGAAAATTCTTGGGATACAAGCAGGTGCAACTATGTTCTTTACTCTTCCGTCTTCTGTCCACGATTGTAAGATTTATTGTGTTTCTCTTATATCTTCACAGGTGCTCCTGTTCTGCACCAGAGGAAATGAGCCAGAAGGAATTGGAAAATCTTCTAAGAGCAAGCAACGGTATTACCTTAACCTCGCGTCCTTATTTTCTTGACAGAAGTTGTTCAAGCTCTCTGTTCATATGGTGTCCCTGCATTATAAATTAGTATTTTATCTTTTTCAAATTTTGATTCTTATACAATACATTTACGAAACATGCATGTCCCTGTTGTTTTTTAAACACTTCCTTCAAAGTTGGCATTGCTGCTGATCTAGCTTTTACTTTGGTTCGCTGGAGTTCATTGTTACATAAGTTGTTGAAATGGACATTTCATGTTTGTTTGCGTGCTCATATGATTTTTGTGGTCTTTTCTTTTGGGTGATTGCTTTAATTGAAGTTTATGGCCTGTGTTAGAAGCCTCAATACTTAATTCAATTGTTTGGTGCCCCTGTTTACTAAGTCGTCATAAAGAAAGTATGATCTGTAATGCGAATGAATTTATTACTGAGATTTTTTGGATGTCTTCAAATTTTGCCCAGAGCTAAAGAAGCGAAGAATCATGGAAAACCATAATGAAGCCCAAGATCATGGTCCTTCTGGCTTAGATGCCCTGGCGAGTGCTGCCATTCTGGGAGATAATGCATGTAACTCAGGTGAGCAATCAGTTGGAGCCACCACCAGACATCCACGCCACCGCCCAGGCTGCACCTGCATAGTATGCATTCAACCCCCAAGCGGGAAGGGCAAGCACAAGCCAAACTGCACATGCAATGTGTGCATGACAGTGAAACGGCGCTTCAAAACCCTAATGATGCGCAAGAAGAAACGCCAGTCGGATCGTGAGGCGGAGGAGACTGCACAGAGGGATAACACCGGCAGCTACAAGGATGAATCAGAAACGACCAATGGGAAGCAAACAGAGATCGAGCTGCATATGAATCAGTCATCGGAGAATGGGTGCAGCCAGAGCATGCCCCAAGAAGATGTGGCTGAAAGTTCCAGCGCTGGACAAATCGATCTCAACTGCGAGCCGAACCCTAGGTGGCTGCAGGTGTCCGGATTGTCCTTGTTGAGGCTAGCTGACGCAGCTTCCCGGCCACTAGATAACTACATGAAGGGAAGTTGCCTCACAAACATGATGTGTGAGCCGGAGGCTGGCAATGGCAATGGCAATGGCATTGCCTCCTCTTTACTCACACAAGCTACTGGCGAGAGTGAGGGTGAGGCGCCCATCTAACAGCGGCTGACTTCCATCTGTAGCAGCCGTCAAACTCTGAGAGTAGAGACTAGGAAAGAGACAATGTGACCACCGCTGCCGCCCCTTTTTGTGTCGGAAGTAAATCTTCATATCTTGTTTTACATTTAATGGGAAGTGCTCTCTATACACCTCTCTACTAGTTCTACACAGTCAATGTGAGTATTGGTTCCAAGGGTCATGTTTGTATGACATTTGCCTTTACTCTCTTAGTCATAACAGACAAATTGATGCTCGTTAAACCCTACCATCTGCCCCAGTGCACAATGCCTCTCGGTATGTGCCGGTCTATGATACCTCTTTCGGTATCGTATGCCCCTATGTGCCAGTGCACTTGGTATCGTACATGTTGGTGCACGATACCTCTCCGCACTTAGTATCATACATGTCGGTGCACGATACCTTTGTAGAAAGGTTTCGTATACCGGCAAGCAAACTCTGATCACTAACCATTTGGACTCTCAACTGAATCCCATGATCACTTACCATTTGGATGGATTTAAGGATAGAATTGATCCGTCCCAGCATTACCTACGATTTGGATGGATTTAAGGATGGACTTGATTCGTTAAATCCATTAACTCCAAACAAAATGGAGATATCCGGTTGATTTTTGTATGATCAAACTACGCGTTGAAGATGGAATTATATCTTATATATGTGGGTCCCTGATCACCACACAAGAGGGAAGACCAATGTTTTGAAACCAGCATACAATTCTAATACTGACTTTTTACTTCAAATATCGTCCGGCCAACCCACACAGGCTTTGTTTTATTCTTAGGCCCTGTTGATCTTATCAACGTCAATTGACATGGTTTCTTCGTCATGCTTTTCCGTTATTTTCTTATTATTATAATTATTGTTCTACCAATATTATCATCAAAATAAAGGTAGAAGATGGACTAGGAGAAACCGCAAAATGAGATATTTTGATAGTTAAAAGGCTGAATATGAGTAAAAAAACAGAAAGTTAGTCATGAAACATCACTTTTGTATCCTCATCAATAATAATACCAACCTTGTTTCAATTGAGGAGGAAAAAATGATGTCCAAGGTCTTCGACCGGCCCTTGAACTTGTCTTTTATCACCGCCTTATGTTCTCGTCACAGCCTATTAAACTCTTTCTACCTTGGTAATTTCAACACTAATAATATCCTCTCTTAAAACCCTTTTGCCCTCTCTCTCTCTCTCTCTCTCTCTCTCTCTCTCTCTCTCTCTCTCTCTCTCTCTCTCTCTAGCAATTAGAGTTTGCAGTCATGGGGGACAAGGTGACATTGACAAAGGCCAGAATGGAGCTTGAAGACATGTACCAAGGGATTCCAGATGAGTCAGTCAACCTCACTTTCCAAGACTTCGCTGAGCTCGAACTACACAAAATTTCATCATCTTCAGGAAAGAATAAAAAACCACCACCTCTAGGCTTTGAACCCAATTCCGAGTTTAAATCCCCATCTCCGTTAACCAAACTACCAAGCCTTGATTTCAACAGAGCCTTGCAAGCATCCAAACACCACCACATCAACGAAAACGATGCGGTGGTGGGGCCGTATGCCGGCAGCAAAGGTGGTTATAATCATCATGATCACCACCATACTGTCATCAATACCCATCATGGCCATGTAGCACGTGGCCATAACGTTCATAATCTTAGTCATAATGATCATCATGGCCGTGCAACACGTGGTTATAATAGCCATGATAATGATCATCATAATCGCGATCATAATAACGTCCATCATGGTTATAGCCATGATGGTCATGATTTTCATAATCTTGATCATAATAATCATAATGGTCATGGAGGCCATGCAATGAATAATAATCATCGCATGGATATGGCTAGTCCTGGCCCGACATGTGGCGGTGTCGGGATGATGAGGCATGAATTGGAGACTAGCTTGGGGGCTTATGATCATGATGTGAGTGGTGTAAGCATGGCGTCTTCCGCCATGTACAACCAACAAGAGAGGGGAGGAAGGAGAAGGCCGGGGCTCCCCCACTCCAATATATGTACCATTTGTAGCACCTACATCTATATTTTCCGCCATCGTTGCTTGGTACGTCTTATATTTCAACGTACGAATTTACAGTATTTAATATATTATCAATTATTTATTCGTACGTATCTCTCGCATTGCAGGTATGTGGAAGAGTGTATTGCAGGGAATGTGTGATGGTAGGGATGGGAGAAATGACAGAAGGAAGAAAATGTGTTGAGTGTTTAGGGAGGCGATTCAGCCAAAGGTATGGTCATATCTCAACTCATCCTAAATAATTTTCAACCTTATTTAATAAGCTTAATATTGTATATATTTTAAATTAGGATTGATTGGAAGGAGATTGTATAGTAGATATATTGTGATCTATGTGACTACGTTTATGCCCCGTTTGATATATATTTTTTCCTGTTTTATTTGAAAGTGACGTAATATAAAAGAGTTTGATAAAAATATAAAACCTTGCTTTTTTAAAAACGATGAATGTTTTACAACAATTTTTAAAAACAGTTTGCATATGATTTTATAAAAAAATTATTTTAGTGTATAGTTATTTATTATGAAAATAAAGTAAAAATAACTTTTTAAAGCAGAAATAACTTTTTAAAGCAGAAATAACTTTTTAAAAAAATACAGCAGAAACAATTTTTTAAAAAAGTACAACAATGTAAGTTTTTGTATTAACTAGGAATCAAAGTTGTGGTTAGAAACAATGTATCACAATTTTTAAGGTGATTAATTATCATATTATTGATTAACACATCATTTATTAAATAATGTGGTTAGTTAAAATATAAACAAATATTGGAAACTTATAATCCCAATGATTAACAAAATTTACTCATGCATCTAATGTTGTATAAGCTCGAATATCCTTCTTACGAACAAAGTACAAAAATGCCATCATATTCTAGGCTCCTAGCCAGTAGCCACTCCTCAAAACGAAAGTCTTGTAAGGCGAGAAATCGCCCCGTATATTAATTAGACACCTAGGTAAGTATATTTGTAAATTCTTTTAGTTTGTAAACTCAACTTAGACTTCTTATATGTATATATATATTTAGTTAGATAAGTTAATTGATTTATTAAATACTAGTTAATTATATAATTATTAATTAAAATAAAGAACATAGAATGTTGTATAATAAAATTAATAAAAAAACTTACATTTTCAACATTTATGATTCTCAACTTAATTTATTTATCTAAATGATTAATTTTTATTCTATAATTATTTAATAGTATTTATTATATTATTAATTTATCGAATTTTGTCTTAAAAAAATCGCCTAAATTCCGTCTAAATCTCACCTATATAAATGCTCGATCTCTATCGAGCACTCTAGGAACGTCTACCCCCATTTTGAATATGACTCCTAGCATTCTTTAATGACAAATGGTAACAATGTTGTTTGAAACAACTAATCACATGATGCCATTGCCAGCTACACCTAAGAAACAGTGAGACAAAATTGAGGAGGAAAAAAAAAAACAATTCTCAGGTGCCGGCAATTAGGGTGAGTACATGTCAATTAAGTCCAATGAAGACCAATAATAATTAATAACATAAATTATGAAAAATAAAACACATTTTCGCTGCCGTCCTTGCTTGGTTCTTATGCTTTGGCAGCTGGCACTTCACACCCTGACACCATCCGTGTCCAAATAGGGGACCCTCCACAACAACGTATAATATTTATTTTTTTCTTTTTTTTTAACATGAGCGATATTATAATTTAATTTAATTTGAATTACGGGTGAAGAAAACTTGAATCTGAAGTGACACAACAATGTTTTTTTAATTTTATGTGATGACAGAATTTAATTAATTTATGTAACTACGTAAGTGTATGTGTGATTGGCTTCATAGGTACATACAAAGAGCAGGAAAGGTTGGTTGTTTTTCAAGGTGTCCTCGGAGTGTGAAGCAAGCAGAGCTGAAGTGGGCCGGGAAGGGGCCCCGAAGAAGCGGCAACGGGGCGTACGGCCGGAGCACGGTGTTGTCGCCGAGATCAAAAAGTCCAGTGACTCCGAGAACCCCAATGACTCCGAGGACCCCAAATAGAGCACAAAATAGTCCGAACTCTTTTGTCATGAATAGTTCATCATATTCCCCATATACTCCAAGTAACCACCACCTTCCTTTCTAGATATTTTGGAAACTCTAGTTTGCTTTACGTTTGAGTTCATCTATGTGCTTTTTTTTTTTCTTTTTTTCTTTTCCTATCGTACTATAGTCATTCAATGACTTCGATCTCAAACATTTTTTCAATGTTTTATTTTGGATTTTTCTTGATTAATTCATTATGAATCTTAGTTTTGTATACCATAAAGTGCAAAAGCCCTAGACCCATTAGTAGGTTCGATATATTGGTACCCACTAAAAATGAAAATCAAAAGAAAAACCAGTTTTTGAATATGAGCACATAAGTCTCTGGCTCTTCCTACTCGTTGCTAATTGCCATTTTGGAACTTTTGACGCAGCTAAATATAATTCCGGAAAAACTTGGTGTGTATATATATATATATTTCTTTGTGCACTAAAATCAACTTAGTGTCCTCTAACTTATTGGAAACACCTGACTCGCTGACATTCAAAATTAATTATAATTTTGGAAAACTTAGAAGTTATCCATTATTCAAGTAGTGATTACATAGTTGTGTGCGTAATGTAATACGTACACATTGGTCAATGGCAAGAAGCTTATTTACATTCACAACAAACAAGCAAAGCATAAATATACGTTGATAAACGATTGAACCTTATACAAATTAAGGATTTCTTGGTTTGATCTTGATTGGGAGACCCATGGATGGATATGGCGTTGGTCTTCGAGTTATGAGTTCCTCGGGATGCACTTGAATCCATTCAAACCTTGTCACCAAGTTGTGAATAGCAATGAGTAACTCAATTCTAGCAAACTCATTTCCTATGCAAGTGTGAAGGCCTCCTCCAAATGGAACATAAGTGTAGGGAAGGATTGGTTTTGATGGGTTCTCAAACCTTGATGGATCAAACTCTGTGGGATTTTCAAATATATCTTTGCTCATGTGAGTTCCAAGAGCCATCCAAAACACCTGCAGAAGTGCATAATATAAGCAAAATCCAAATAATTTAGAATGTCAATAGAGTTCAAATAACACTCGGGAGAAATTTTATTACCTCTTGGTTATAAAAACACGAATAATTAAGAAGTGTCTAATAGTACTTTGAAGTTAGAGTTCTAGTAACGGCTAAAACGGTTTTAGTTAGAGTTCTAGTAACATTCGGGAGAAATTTTCTTACCGGCCCCTTGGTTATATATAAAAGCACGAACAATTAAGAAGAAATTTTATTACCTCTTGGTTATAAAAGCACGAATAATTGAGAAGTATCTATTAGTACTTGGAAGTTTTTTTATACAAAACACATGAAACTCTAGTAAAAATTTAAAAGTAATTCGGATGAGTGTTCATTCCAGTAACTAAAAAACTTACCCGCCATCCTTTGGGAATGTCATAGCCACCATATTGAGTGTCTTTCACTGCTGTTCTAAAGGTCCCAAAGACAGGAGGAATCATCCTCATCAGCTCTTGTGCAACTCTCCATGTGTATTTCATCTTTTGAATCTCACCCCATGTTAGCCTATCTTCTGCTCCCTCCTCCCTCTTCCTTAAAATCTCCATTTGTTCTACAAGCAAATGAACACATAAGGAAATAAAAATTAAAGGAGATTATATTTAACGCCTATTGACAATCCGAAAAAGGTCACTTTGCACTCATTTTCGAAAGGTCGTTGAAGAAATGAAAAGTACTATCATTAGTTCATTACGTACCCTCTAGGACTTTATTGTAGATCTCAGAGTCTTTGGACAGCTTCCAAATCATGAGGCTGAGAAGAGTGGATGAGTTGTCATGGCTGGCTATAAGCAAGGTGAAGTAATTATCTATGATCATGTCATTAGAAATCGGTTGATGATTTTCATCTCTTAGAGTTAGCAAGCAAGTGAAGATGTCACTTGTAGAGCTCAACTTCCCCTTTGCAAGCCCCTCTCTTCTTTGCTCAAGTATTGGCAAAATTCTCTTAACAATTCTTGACCTAGCTCTTAGGCCTCTCCAGTAAGCCGTGCCTGGGATGTTAAAAGGGAGGGTTGGGATTGCTTTCAAGGCCAAAGCAAAGTCATCAGACAAAGCCTCTGTGGTTTGCTCATCTTTGATGCTAAAGAGGAGGTTTGATGCTACTTCAAATGTGAGTTTCTTCATGGTCGCCACCCCTTTTATGATGTCTTTGTCTTTTGTTTCTCTTAGCAATATGGTTTTGATTAAATCATCCATTGGCTTGATGTTGCTCTGAAGAATTTCTGGTTTCAACAAGCTCATCATTGCTCCCTTTACCAATTTGTACCTGTACTTCATACAGATAGCTCGTTTATTTAGTACGAGATATATATCTTGTATTTTATGTTACTCGTCTGTCAATTTTGGTTGCACACATATGAACAAAAAATTATCTTGATTAATATATGTTTTAGATTGAAAATCCTGTAATTAATAATGTAACATTAGACAACAAAATAATACATTACACCTAAAGAGGTTTGGCTAACTAATACTTACTTTGATGGTCGAACATTCGTTAAAAAACAAGCTCTTGTATATATATGATCTAGATCGATTGACAATATCGAAATATATATAATGAGAGTCAAACTATATGACAAGAAAACATTTCCCGATCAGTTGAAGAAGGCTTATTAAACTAAAAGGTAAAAATTTCGAGTTAAAGAAATACTAGCTAGGTCAAGATATAATGCCTATGTTACATTACTAGATTATCGATTTTGATCATGCATATAAATCCTAATTAATGCTCTAAATTGACGATCTTGTAATTTAATGTATCAAACTACGTGATAAGAAAGCATTATCCCTACAAGAAGGCTTATAATTACCTTTGACGAACAAATATATATTTGAACAAAATCTTACCCTAGTGTATATAATGAGTCAAATTTATTACACTTCGACGGCCCAATAATAAAAAAAACTGCTACATAATGAATGACCTATATCGGCAATTTTACAATATAATATAACACGTCAAACAGTTTGACAAGATCAATCAAGAAAGTGCCTTCCCATCAAAATTGAAGAGAAGGGATATATATATTGTTATTACCTTGAGCCTGTAAGTTCAAATATGTTTTCCTTTCCAGCAATGGTTGCTAGGGTGGGAGGTTGCTTCGTAGCAAGAACATCATCTCGAGCACCAAGTACAAACTTGTTGCCGGCTTGACCAACAACAACCACAGTTGGTGAACCCAGCAAGGACGTTTTGAACACTGGTCCATATTTCGATGCTCTCTCTTCGAACCACTGAGGGCCTCGGTTTTGCTTCTGTGCTTGACGAAAGCTCAAGGACTCTCCAAGTAAAGGGTACCCTAGAGACCCTCCTGGTAGATTTTTGGTCTCATGGCCCTTAATAAACAGAAACTTTGAAAGGAAGAAAGCTATGATCAAAGTGATTGCAATTACTAAAATGAGAGCCATGTTTGTAAGTCATGTGATTGTAAACCTTGAATTTATATCCTAATCAACCATGGCAGGCACAAAGCTTGGAAATGTTAGGAAATTATTGGATCTTAATTAGGACATTTGGATATGACGAAATTGAAAGTGATGGAATGTATATTGTACCTTATCAGTCTACTAACAAAAGTAACCAATAATATATACAAATGGCTACAAAATGATGAGCTCATTCCATTCCATGATCATGATTTATCTGAGGGGTATCTATTCTTGAGTAGTCTAGTAGGTAAGATGAACTAATTGTATTAGTGTGCTTCACATGTCGTGAATTTGATTCTTCTTGGAAATCAAGATACAAGTAAGTGACTGTAATGTTTGATTGTTACACAAATCTTTCCAAATTTTGCTTGACAATGATAAATTCAATGTGATTCTAATTTATATATATATATATGTGCATATGTGACACGTACTATTAAAAATTTATGTATAGAATTAATATAGATATAGATATATCATGATATATATATATATATACACATACCTAATCTGAAGATTTTAGTTTTTTTTTTTCGATGGGAAAATATCATTTGTTGAAAAAAAAAACGAAACAAATAATTAAGGACAACAATTAGGTTTGTGGCAAACTCCAATAGTGAGAGGACTAATAGTGACATAAATTTTAAGAAAATAAAAAATTGATTTTGTGGTCCTTTCTATATATGTAAGAAAAAAAAATCGATATTGGCCAAATACAAGAGGATACTCCAAACTTATCAATTAGCAGATGCGTTATTAAGTACAATAAGTCTTTTATTTTTTATTTAATTAATTAAATAACATTCGTCTTTTTGTTTATATATACATCTTCCAAGCACTATGGCTATGTATGTATGTATGTATATATATATAAAATGTAATGTATGTATTTTTTTATGAATAGTTGAGAAATTGATTCGGGAACTCTTTCAATATTCTACGAAGTAATTTAGTATGTATAAAAATATAAAATTCTAGATCTGAGACTAGTTCTTGATGTATTTAAAATATCATCACGTAATGTTATTATTTTTCTTAAATTATGACCCGTATATGTATTTATAAATATAATGAAATTCTTTAGTCATAAAATTTGAGTTTTACTCAAGCCAATCCATTAACATTATCAACAACAAAGAAACACATATTTGGGCATACCAAGCCTGCTTTTACTAATTATTAAGGTTTTTTCTTGGTTTTTGATCTTGATTGTGGGAGCCATTGATGGATATGGCATCGGTTGCCTTTGGTTATTGCTTTATGAGGGTAAACCATTGACCATTCAAACATTGTCACCAAGTTGTGGATAATAGTGAGCACTTCCACTCTAGCAAACTCATTTCCTATGCAAGTGTGAAGTCCTCCTCCAAATGGAATATAAACATAGGGAGGGATTGGCTTAGATTGGTTCTCAAACCTTGATAGATCAAACTCTCTGGGATTCTCAAATATATCTTTGTTCATGTGAGTGCCATGAGCCACCCAAAACACCTGCAAAAACCGCAATTCAAATCTCAGTTATTATAGCTACAAGATTTTGAATTCATGAACAGAAATATAAATTTTTTGTATCGCGATTATATTATGTCAATATAAATATCGTGTAGGAAGAAAAATTGCTTTAAAAAAACTGGGAGTTCAAATATAATTGGACAAAATTTTGATTGCAAAATTTATAGGAAATGCATGTTGTTTTACCTGCCATCCTTTGGGAATGTCATAGCCTCCATATTGAGTGTCCTTAAGTGCTTTTCTAAAGCTTCCAAAAACATGGAGAAATCATTCTCAATAACTCCTGTGCAACTCTCCATGTGTATTTCATCTTTTGTATCTCATCCCATCTCAGCCCGATATATCTCCTGCTCCCTCCTCCCTCTTCCTCAAAATCTCCATTTGTGCTTTAAGAACACAAAAAATTAAGTGGGATTTGAAATATATATATATATATATATATATATATCGAAATATGTGGTTATTCATGTAAAGTTACGAGGGGTAATTTAGTCATTTGTAAATGGGTAGATATGTCATATTATAATTTTGTTTATTGTACTAAATTCTAATACTATTTCTATATAGGGGGTTAGTTAACTAATGAAACAAGATCGAACGTTTTGATCGTGTTCACAACATATATATATATATTATATATATATAGTCCATAATCACACACATATGTATACCTTCTAAAACACTTTGTTGTAGATTTGAAGATCTCTAGACAGCTTCCATATTATCAGGCTCGGAAGAATGGCTGAAGTGTCATGAGTCTCATGACTAGCTATCATCAATGTCACATAATTATCGATGATCAAATCATCAGAAACAGGCTCTTGATCTTCATCTCTTACCCTAGCAGTGACGAGTACACGTCGTTGGTAGGGCTTAATTTCCCCTCTTTGGCATCTCCTCCCTTCTTTGCACAAGTACTGTCAAAATGTGGTTAACAATCCTTGACCTAGCTCTTAGGCCTCTCCAGGACACAGTGCCTGGCAAGTTGATGGGAAGAGACCAAACTGCTTTGAAGGCTAAGGAAAAATCGTCACACAAAATATCCCAAGTTTGCTCATCCTTGATGCCGAGAAGGATGCTTGATGCTATGTTGAATGTGAGTTTCTTCATAATTGAAGACTCAAGAACATAGAAATAAATACACAAGCTACAACAATGAGATAAACAGACCTAAACAATAAAGTTCAAATCATCAAAACTTAAATAATAATAATAATAATAATAAAAGAATTAAACTCAAAAGGAGCCCAAATCCATCGGTTTGATATAGTTTTGACTTTTGAAGACTCTCGGGCTTTAAGAAGCTCACCATGGTTCCCTTTACTTATCTATACCCGGCCGCATTACGCGATATGTTATGTTAACAAATTGTTAACATAATGTAAATCTTAGAGGTGAATTTGCAGTAGGTTGGACTAATTTTTACCAAAACCACAAACCAATCTGGTACAGAGTACGGTATTTTTTTCCAATCGAAATTGGCCCATCTCAAAATAAGCACTCAATTTGATAAGCCGATTAAACCGGTTTGAATCAATTTGTTTTTCATTTTTGGCTACTATGTACATGTTTGACAATATACCTCCCCAAACTAGGGATTTAGATACAAAACATTTCTTCATTTCAAAGTTTTGATAGGTTTTCGATGAAAAAGATTGTGAGATTAAATTCAATTCGTTGTCTAAACTAAATTTTATCCTCAATTAAATCATCTATAACTTTATTTGATAAAAGAAAAGACCATCAATAAATATAGAGCAAATTACATTTTACTACCTTATAGTTTAAACTCAACTGCAGGGTTATATCTGACATTTCAAATCTTTCAATTTACACCCTCAACTATGTAAAACAGTACAAGCTTGTCACTCCGTTAGTTTTTCCATCAACAATTCTGTTAACTTGTGACGTGGCATTTTTTTGGGCCCACTTGACAGGACTCGTCCCAAAAATGCTTTGATAACCGTGTCTGGTCCTGCTTCCGTTTGACAAGTCAACCGAAATTCCAAAAACACCTCTAACTCTTGTTGGACAAGGAATAACTGTAATGATTCCCACTCATTACTCTACCTCTCGATTAGCCCCAATCTTTATGTCATGGCCTGGAGGGTCATCAAAAACATCGAAGGTGTGAATGGACAAAAATAGCATCATTTGAAAATATATTTTGCAAAAACGAACTCTTTACCCTCTAGCTTAAAACATGTATCCATAGAGAAACACATGAACAACCAAGTTACAAGACAAACCACATGAAAACATCTGGACATAACCATCAACGTCAATGATAATCAATCACCAATACTCAACATCAATCAAAATGATCAAACAACACTACTCAGAAGTGCACATACATCAATCACAATATCACAATATCACCACTACTCATCATTGCATAATCAATCACACTATCACATCGGCACTACGTGTACGCCAGCTCAGGAATTGCACTCACGCAACATTCAAGCCATGTCCGGGAACTGCACAAGCAACATCTAGACGTACACCATACTCGGGAACTGCACCGACGCAACATCCGAGTCACGTTTAGGAACTGCACTCGCATCATCCGAATACGTACTAGTATCCACAATCACAAGATCAAATCATCATTTCAACTGTATATTCATATTTGAATCCAAATCCAAGTAAAAACCATTTTCTAAATAGGATCTCAGCACAAAATACAATTTTCACGCATATATGTAAAATTGTGTCTAGAAACCGATAGTTTAATCCATAAAATCATCAATTAATCATATCAAATCATCATTCAAATCATTATAACTCAAATCATGAAATAAATCATATAAAATATTTAACTATGCATGCATCACATTTATAAAATAATGTTCACTCATACACCGTCCACACGATTCGATTATGAGCTGTACGCTCTTCCGTAAATTCCAGGAATCACCAACCTTGTCAAAAACTGTCAGGACCCGTCCCAAATATCACCTCGATACTCGGGATGAACCCTGCTCCCGTCTGACAATCACACTTACAAGACCAAAAATAAACTTAATACAACTATAAGCATAACCATCAGACGAAGGAGTAAATATATACAACAGTAAGTCAGAGCATAGTTCTAAAAAATGGGCACCAAAAGTCCTACAAGTCTAAGTCCGCAACGGAAGAACGTCGGAAGCCCTATGCCTCGATATCTGCCTCAACGTTCACCCCAGCGCTATCACCACGACCTGGAGGGAAATTAAAAACAAAAGGTGTGAGTGGACCAAAAGGAATGAAAGTTTTAAAACCGTTTACCAGCAAATCGAAGTAAGGAAATAAAATCATTTGTTCCCTCCGGTTTAAAACCAGGCATGCCAATGAAGTATTAGAAAAGTCTTAATATGAAACATCATAAGAAACAGAAACACTATAAAACCAATCATAAGAAACAGATACACTATAAAACATCATAAGAAACCAGAGTATAACCCGATCAAACCTGCTGGACCTATCCGAGTCTTTAAACTCAACCAGGCCTCACATATAAATCCGAGTCTTTAAACTCCCGAGTCTTTAAACTCAATAGGCCTATGGGGGAAATATCGTAATATCCGAGTCTTTAAACTCCCGAGTCTTTAAACTCAATCCGGGCCCGTCCCCCATCAAAATCAATCCGGGTCTTTAAACCCATATCCAGATCCAGCAAATCCAATCCATATCCAGTGTAAAACCAATTCAAAATCCATCGCCAAATCCGAATTCGAAATCCCCGGTTCGAAGCCCTTCCGGCGTTCAGAACCGACATTCCGAACCCAAATCCGGCAAAAGATTCATGTTCATAACAAAACCGTAGAATAATCCCAAAATCATATTCCACAACCTATTTACCATCATCAGAAAACGTTTTTAGATTAAATTTCTGAATTATAACATCAAACTCTGAAAACCCGCTTTTCCTCGAAAAACGTGCAAAATCCCGAAAACGTCTCGAAAAACGTGCAAACATCTCAATCACGTATAATCATCATCAGGACATAAAAACACACATAGAAATCATAAAACAGTAATTAAAACAGTTTGGCATGCTCGGAAGTAAGAAAGAGTCCACTCACAGTTTACCACACGTCACTCGCGCTCCGTGCGCTCCTCCACCGTCTCTGCAACCAAACCCAGTCCTAAAATCCAGAAATCACGGCCTGAAACCCCTCGTCTTCAACCTCGAAAAACACTGCCCGTGAGCCCTGTTTTCCTTCCCGTCCGTCCACTGCTTCCCCCTTCACGGTGGTGATACCAGCACCTTCCTAGGACCCTACTTAGTCCTACCCAACTCACAGAATCCGTCGATTCATCCCCGAAGTCCACGACTTCAAGTTTGAAAATCACGGCTAAAACAGGGTACAGAGGACCCGCCGTCGAACCACCACCCACCGTGAACCTCCCGTCACGGCAACCACCACAAACAACTCCTAGGACCTCCCTAAACCTCCCTTCACTCACCAAACCTTTCGATTCTAGCTCTAGGTCCACGACTCTTGGAATGAAAATCCACGAAAAACAGGGCAAAAGAAATTACCTTTCGATTCCGGCGCCGCCGTGAGAACCGTCACCCACCACGGTGCTCGTGGGACTCCCCTCAACCTCCTGAGTCTCCTAGTACCTTGAATCCGTCCACCACACAACACAACAGCCACCACCGTCCACGGCCTCCTCTGTTTCTTCCACTTATCCAACAGTCCACCACGTCGCCTCCGTGCACGGTTGCGCCACCAGACCACGATCACCAGCTCCTCCTTGTCTCTATGTCACTCTCTCAATTCATTCTTCACTCAATCTCCCCCTGAATCGATCACTGTCTCCCTAAATGTTCCCCTCTGTTTCTCTGTGTTCAAGCAAAATGCACGGTTTGAACGTGCATATTGTGTGGCCGTGCACACTTAAGTCTCTCCCAGAACCATCTAGTGTCCCCCACGTGTCCATCAGCTATTGGCCAGCCCAAAAATATCTGCCACTTGCCCTTATCTGATTGGGCTGAGGAAAAATGACCAAAATGCCCCTCCTGCACAAAATTACCATTTTGCCCTCAGACTTTCCAGACCCGTATCTTTTCCGTCCGACGTCCGATGACAGCGTGCCGCCTGTCGTTGAACTCAGGACGTCGAGGCCTATCCAACGGTCCTCGGTCTACATGAAAACCACAAATCCTCCAAAAAGTCAACATTTCCCCTCTTAACTCAAAAGTACGGTAACGCCCCCAACCTTCCGTACATCATAACTTTTCCTCCGGTTGTCCGAATCGAACCTGCCGCCTGTCTACGGACTCGTGACGTCCTAACCTACGTCACGGTCAAAGGCTAACACTCATTCAATCGATAGTACAAAAAGTCAACTTTTCGTTTACTATTCACAAGGGCAAAATCGTCCTTTTTTACAAAACTTCACAAAAATTACATTTTTACCCTTCCCGTAGGTACGGGTTGTTACAAAAACCACCACTAAGGGTCACTAACATCCCAAGTAACCTTATATTAAAATCCTCCAATTATCCGGAATAAAATACATACTAAAAAACGTAACATAACACTTTGAACACCAAAAACTATATAGAGATGGTGTCCGATCGATTCAAAACCTATGTCAAAATGTCCATAACATCAATTACATTAAAAATCATATTGATCGTACCTCAAAAATACCCCCGCGCCCCACCAAAAACGGTTGTGCGCGGTGCCCACACGCCTACTACAATACTTCGTCATCCTCACCCGTTTCCTGCAAACGGGTCGCCCGACCTGACGGGCCTGACCCGGTCCAAAACCTGCATTTTCACGTCCAATTTCTGTGTTTAAGCATCAAAATGCTTCTAAATAATCCCAGAAACAGTTCTATAGATTCAAAACACAAATAACTCACCCTTACATTGTCAGGACCCAACCCTACTCGGTCAGGACCTGACTCGTCTAACACGATAATTTTGAGGTTCCAATCCCACCCCCCCCCCCCCCCCCCCCCCCCCCCCCCCAAAAGCCACTTGAGCTCCCAAAAGGCCTCGTGCTAGATAGGTGTGTGCCTACACCTTTAAGGCACACCACCATTCCCCTCCCAGACCATTCCCCCCTCGCAGACATGTGGGATCGTTCACCGTTCCCTGCAGGACACGGGTTTTACAATCCACCCCACTTAGGGCCCAGCGTCCTCGTTAGCACACTTCCTGGTCGGAGTCTGGCCCTGATACCATTCTGTCAGGACCCAACCCTCCTCGGTCAGGAACCGACTCATCTAACACGATATTGTCCGCTTTGGGCCTCCTTGCCCTTACCCTCACGGTTTTGTTTTTGGGAGCTCACGGTGCAACTTCCTAGGGGGTCACCCATCATAAAATTGCACAAGCCTCAACTCGCTTAACTTTGAGGTTCCAATCCCCCCCAAAGCCACTTGAGCTCCCAAAAGGCCTCGTGCTAGATAGGTGTGTGCTTACACCTTTAAGGCTGACAGGACCCACCCCGATTATCGCCTCGATAATCGGGAAGCATCCTGCTCCCCTCTGACAATCGAACCCAAACGACCGGAAAACTAAATAATATTACAACACACCCATTGTCAGACTAGGGAGATTAAACGAATACATCCGACTGGACGTCAAGTCCACAGTTTCACAGAGCAATATTACAAAACAAGTTAAAGAAACAAGTCCTACTCTGTGAACTAACTACTCCGCAACGGAAAACTTTATGCCTCCGCCTCTGCCTCGGCGCTTGCCCCCGCACTTGTACCACGACCTGGAGGGAATTTAAAACAACAAAGTGTGAGTGGACCGAAACATAAGTTTTATAGGGAAAACATTTTTTTTCCGAAATCGGGTTCGCCCTCCAGTTTTGTAACATGCATGCATAACCAAACATTCAAGATTTGCATATTAACTTTTGAAAAACTCTTTTTCCGAAACACATGAAAAACGTTACCAAGGATCGCCATAATTCATGTAAAAACCATTTAATAACGCCAGGTTTCAGAAACCGTCATTTTGAAACGTTAATTGCACAAATCAAGTAAAACGTGAATCAATAACCACAATTATGCCGTTGGATCCATCCGAGTCTTTAAACTCAATTTTAGGCCTTCCCGGGATATCAACGAGTCTTTAAACTCAAAACATGATTAATAGGCCTCGGGGGTATCGTAATAATCGAGTCTTTAAACTCACGAGTCTTTAAACTCAATTCGGGTCTTTAAACCCAATTTTCGGGCCCGCCCCCGTCATTAAATAACCGGGTCTTTAAACCCAAAATCAGATCCAACCATTAACCGGGTCTTTAAACCCAAAACCGTTTTTAAACATAATAAATCAGGATTCATCACAACCGTTTTCCCAACATTATTCCGAAAACATTTCTCATCGTAACAGGGTTCATGTCCGAATTCACATGCAAATCCCAACACATGCAATTTCCAAAATTTACCTCACAATGTGATCAAACATCATAAATCCGAAACATGCATATTCATATCCAGGCACTTTATCAAAATCATCACGCATGCATAAGCGAAAATCGTAACCTCGAAATGCGTGAAATACGGTAAATATCTCGAAAAACGTGAAAACACGTAAAACCGATATAACATATCACCATCATAAAATCATATGTAAAACCATGAGATAAATAAGCAAAATAGTCATGCATGCCCAATTTAGGAAATCAAAAAGTCCACTCACGGTTTTAGGACGCGTCAATCGCGTCCCGCGTGCTCCTCCGTAGCTTCGGAAGTGTCCGGGCCTGTAAAAATGTACAAGAAAGGTTACAAACATCCCCAAATAGCTCGTAAGATTTTTCCCTAATTTCCCAGATTTTTCGGCAAAATAAACCATAAGGACCTAAACTTCCGGGCTCCCGAGCTTATCCCGAACGACTCCCGAACAACTCGAATCCAAAAGGGAAATTGTTAATTAGACTGAAAGGATTATTTCTCATGTTGACCGTGATCGGAGTTGACGTCACACGCGCCGCCCAAAGTGGCTGCGCGTGAAGGCCACGCGCCAAGCTACAGTGTCTTCTCCCTTACCCGAACAGCCTGCTAAAAGGGTCTGATACCCGCGACTCAACCCGATCAGTTAGCCCTCAATTCTCAATCAATTCTTCCCGTTTTCAATCCTATTATCTTCTCTAACCCATTTATTTTAGGTCTGCATCATTGGTTAACCTCGACTTATACTAAATCGACCCATCTCAAGCTCACACAGTCGAACAAGTCGACCTCTGAAACTTACCCAAACTGACTCCATACTCAAATTAATTTCACCATTAGCTTAAGGAAACTTATACGAACACACTGGTACAATCAATTGGGCTCACCGTTACCTGGAAGTCGTCGACCTCAAGCTCGAAAATACTCAGAACCAGGGAACTCCGTTCTTGGCCAATTCGTGCGTGTCGTCCCTCGAAATCGACGTGGTTGGTTTCCTCTTGCTCCCAGAAGACTAGAATGGCCCCTAGTTTAGCTCGAAAGTCCCCACAATTTGATCTTCCATTTTTCCCTCCACTGGTTTTTCCTTCAAACTAGGACTTGGGTTCCTGGGCAAAACGGGCTCCAAACTCAACAACTCCAGCACCGTCGTGATTCTGTCACTCCCAGAAGACTCCCTATGTGTTTAGTTTCACCTCAAAGCCCGTAGGAATTGAACTCTGAGTTTCCCCCCAAAAACCCGAAACTGTTTTCTCACCGTCTCTCTCAACCTCAGCCCTCACACTGATGCCCAAATGACCCAACTGAGTCCCCTCCTCACTCTCTTACTCTGTCAATCGATTCAAACGGCCAGCACCCGTGGGAGACCAACTGAGGTTCTCTGAAACTTGCTTCCCACAAACACAGAAACAATGGCCATATTAAACTCAATCCCGTGCCTGCAACCTGCTCACGCCACTCATTCATGCTCTCACTACCTCAATTCACATAAACAAAGCATCTGATCAATCCACTAGGGCCATAAACAATTTGAATGCACAAAACACCACGGCACGACCGTGTGCTCTATTTTTCACGGTGGTGCTACAGTAACCACCGTGAAATGACCAAAATGACCCTCTGTGCAATAATTACCAAATTGCCCTCCAGCTTCCGTGACCCATAACTCGGTCATCCGATGTCCGTTTCAAGCGTGCCGCCTGTCGTTGTACTCAGGGCGTCGAGACGAACACAACAGTCCTCGAGTCAATTGCAAAACAATAGTCAAGCAAAAAGTCAACTTTTCCCCTTAATAACGCCCAATTACGGTAATGCCCCTGAACTTCCGAACATCGTAACTTTCACCCTGTTCGTCCGAATCGAACGTGCCACCTGTCTATGAACTCGTGATGTAACGACCCGTCCCGGAATTCGGGATTAGATTAGCAACTAACCATGATTTTTGGGGGTTAATCGGTGATTAGTTGGGTGGAATCGGACGAACGTGGCAAAATGACCGTTTTGCCCCTAGTCGTGGGGGAAACGTTGACTTTTTATTCGGGCGGTCAAATGGACTTTGCCCGATGACCGTGACGTAGTTTGGGTCGTCACGAGTCTATGGACGGGTGGCACGTTCGATTCCGACGTTCGTGGTGGAAGTTATGACGTTCGGAAGTCCAGGGGCATTTCCGTAATTTGGACGAATTAAGGGAAAATGTTGACTTTTTGATCGGGGGGTCCGATGGCCGAGGGCCAAGGACCGTTAGGATGGTCTCGATACCTTGAGTACAACGACAGGCGGCACGCTTGAAACGGACATCGGATGACCGAGTTATGGGTCACGGAAGCTGGAGGGCAATTTGGTAATTATTGCCCTGAGGGCATTTTGGTCCTTTCACCACGGGTTACTGTAGCAGCCGTGGGAGACCGTTGCTGCCCCACCGTGTGTGGCGGTTCTGCACACTCCAATTGATTAATCAGTAGTGGACTGTCTCAGGGGTTTGTTTAATTGGTTTGAGGATAATGGGGACACGGTTGTATGGCTTGGGCAGTTTCCGAGCACGGGAAAACTTAAAAATTCGTTGGGCTCCGTTTGCGGGAAGCAACTCTCAGTGAGTCTGAGAGTGTCTCCCACGGGTTGCCGTCTGCTCGATCGTTTAGCTGAGTAGTGGAGGGTGTGAGGTTCATTTTCGAACCTGTGAGAGAGGTGAGAGTGAGAGAAATGGAGTTCGGAGGAAAAATCGAAATTTGAGGGAAAAATCGAAATTTGAATTGTGTGAGGAATTGGACGAAACTTGGGATAGTAATCGTCTTCTGGGACCCTTTGGAGATCAACCGTAGCTATTGGCAGGGGATTCGATATCTGTTTGGCCATGATCACTGGTTCCTGTTTCAGAGTTGTGCAGGGACTGTGGACGACGACTTCCAGGTGAGTTCGTGTGCAATTGGTCGTGTTAGAGTGTTCTATTGGGTCCCCTTAAGCTCCTGTTTAGGTTAATTTGGAAATGGAAGTGAGTTGAGTGAGTTTGGAATGTCGACCCGATTTGAGGTCCGAGTTTGGATGGATCGATTTAGTCAGTGTCGAGGCTAATAGATGACATAGAACTGGAATTAAATGGTTATAGAAGAGGTTAGGATCAAAAAGGGAAGAAATTGATTGAGAATTGATAGCTATCTAACCGGATTGTCACGCGGGTTGCAGGACCCGTTTGCAGAGGAAACGGGCGAAGAAGGCGAACTGTTCACCGTCACTGTAGCATGCGCGTGGGTGTCACGCGCAGCCGCTTGCGGCGGCGCGTGACGGCGCGTGGGTCCGATTTTCAAGGTGAGTTCAAAACGACTTTTGCCCTACACAATGTAACGAACATTTTAGCGTTGGTTTCGAAATTTTCGGACACTGTCTCGATGTTATTCCGAGGGTCCGAAGGTTTAGGTTACATTTTTAATTAACGTTTAATTCCCGAAAAATTATGGGAAATTAGTATGAGGTTATTTGAGACCTTAATGACCCGGTAATGTGTTTTCGGACAGGATTCGAGTTTCTGGAAAATGCCGGAAATTACGGGAGCGCGTATGGCGCGAAATCGAGCCTTAAAATTGGTGTGTGAGTGGACGTTGCTTTCAAATTTAATGCAGGCATAAATTATTTCTATGATTTTATGATTATGAGTATAAGTTGTGATTGAGTTTGATTTCCGTATTTATACGTCTCCGATTTCCGTGATTACACGCATTTTTACTATACATGTGAAATTACACGTATTTCGAGACTATGGTCACTCGTGTGCTTAATGATGGTTTAATGAAAGAAGTTATATGAAATGGGTGAAAAATGATTTAAGATGGTTGTTTATGATTTGCGAGTATGACTTACGATTTTGACACGTTTTTCGAGAAAGTTCCGGATTTGCACGTTTTACGAGATTTTTTGTTATTGTGATTTGATCACTGTTGATGTTTGAATTGGGGAATTAAAATGAGACTTGTGATTTTGAGGATTTTAAATGTGGGTTTTGAGTATGTTTTCTTGGATTGTGATTTTGGGTAATTACGGTTGGGGTCTTGATGTTTTGATAATGAGAATTGAGAAATGAAGTGATTTCAAGGAATTAAAATGGATTTGAAAAAGGTGATTTCGGGCTTGATGCTCGGGGCATAAAAGAAATTTTCATGGACGAGGTTTCGGTTTTCGGAAATTTAAAGTGGATTCTTGGTTTGGGTTCGGGATGATGCTTCCGGATGCCAGCTTACGGAATCATTATTGCGAAGTCGAATTCGGGAATGAAAAAGGATTTAATAAAGTGATTTGGTCTGATTTTGCATGCCCCGTGTTTCATGATAATTGGATTATGGTTGTTAAGTCTGATTTGGGGAAAATGAATGTGGAAATTCGGACCATGGGTCCTGTTGTGAAAAATGTGATTTTGGGATGGATCCCACGTTGTTGTGATTGATAAACTGTTTTGGGGTTTAAAGACCCGTTGGAAACTGCTTGGGGTTTAAAGACCCGTTGTTGTGTTTGAAAACTGTTTTGGGTTTAAAAACCCGGTGCTATTGCTGGAGCACGTTTTGAGTTTAAAGACTCGGTTAATTGATGACGGGGGAGGGCCCTTAATGAGTTTAAAGACTCGTGAGTTTAAAGACTCGGTTACTGAGATACCCCCGAGGCCTATTGATTATGTTTTGAGTTTAAAGACTCGATGATATCCCGGGAAGGCCTGTCTATGCGCATGGTTTTGAGTTTAAAGACTCGGGCGCACTTGTTATCCAGCAAAATGATTGACTTGTGATTTATTGATGATTTCTGATGTTCGGTTGAGTTGGGCAGTGGCCCGGTATATGGTTGTTGGTTTTGGGATCATGTTGCGCATTTGGTTTTGATTCGTGGTTTTGGGGCTGAGTCCCGGTGATAATGGTTACGGGCTAAGACCCGATGGTTGAGAAAGGAAAAATGATTTTGAGGTTCATACGAGTTTTTCTTTATGTTGAAATTTGATACACAGTTTTACTTATGCGGAAAATCTTAACCGATGACGAAATGTTTTGTATGCATGCATTGGTTTTTACGCGGAGGGTAAAAACGTTTGTTGTAACTGTTTCGTTAAACTGATTTATTTTTGTCCACTCACACCTTTTGGTTTTTATTGACCCTCCAGGTCGTGGCGCGTTGTTCGAGGCTGTACGAGGGGCGGAGGCATGAGTAAGTACGTGTGGCTATCCTTGGTTTGGCAAGTACTGAGGGTAACTTGGGATTTTCAGTCATCTTGCCAGACGGGAGCAGGACCGGGCACGGTTATCGATGCCCCTTTCGGGGGCGGTCCTGTCACGTGACGTCCCGAACTACGTCACGGTCATCACTCCACGTCCGTTCGACCTCCCAATCAAAAGGTCAACAAATTGACCACACAAATCACAGGGTAAAAACGTCATTTTATTCAATATTTTACAATATTACATTTTCAGAACGTCCGGGGCGTTACAATCCTCCCTCCCTTAAGAAATTTCGTCCCGAAATTTCAAGGAAACAAGTAGGGGAACTGCTCTCGCATCTGCGCCTCGGGTTCCCATGTGGCTTCCTCCACATTCTGGTTCCTCCAGAGAACCTTTACCAGAGGAACGGTCTTCCGACGTAGCACTTTATCCTTTCGATCCAAAATCTGTACCGGCTGTTCCTCGAAGCTTAAATCATCTCGAAGTTCAATGGGTTGTTCCTCCAGTACATGAGCTGCGTCGAACACGTATTTCCGCAACATCGACACATGAAAAACATCGTGGACCCTCGAAAGCTCTGGCGGTAGTGCCAGCCGGTAGGCCACCGGGCCAATCCTCTCGGTAATCTCATATGGTCCAATATAACGAGGGCTCAATTTCCCTCGCCTGCCGAATCTCACCACACCCTTCCAAGGGGACAATTTCAGAAATACCCGATCTCCGACCGCAAACTCTAGATCTCGAATCCGATGGTCCACATAGCTCTTTTGTCTGTCCTGGGCTGCCTTGAGCCGATCCCTGATGAGTTTGACCTTCTCGGTCGTCAGTTCCACCAATTCGGATTTAGTCAGCTTCCTTTCACCCACGTCCGTCCAACACAACGGAGTTCTGCACTGCCGTCCGTACAAGGCTTCGTACGGAGCCATCCCAATGCTCGCCTGATAGCTGTTGTTGTAGGCAAATTCCATCAAGGCTAGATGTGACTCCCAAGTGTCCTGAAATTGCAAAACGCAAGCTCGCATCATATCCTCTAATGTCTGGATGGTCCGCTCATACTGGCCGTCAGTCTGAGGATGAAATGCAGTACTGAAACGAAGTTTCGTCCCAAATGCTTCTTGCAGACTCTGCCAAAATCGAGAAGTAAATCTTGGGTCTCGGTCAGAAACTATTGAATCCGGAGTACCGTGCAAACGGATGATCTCGTCAATATACAACTGGGCCAACTGTGTCATCCTGAAGTTCTCTCGCACTGGCAAGAAGTGAGCTGATTTCGTAAGCCTGTCCACAATCACCCAAACTCCATCGTGACCCCTGGGTGTCCTAGGAAGTCCAAACACAAAATCCATCGTCAAGTGATCCCATTTCCATTCCGGAATAGGTAGTGGTTGCAAGGCTCCATAAGGTCGTTGTCTCTCAGCCTTCACTTGCTGGCAAATCAGACACCTGCTGACAAACTCGGCAATCTCCCGTTTCATTCCCAGCCACCAGTAGTGCTCCCGCAAGGTACGATACATCTTGGTCCCACCAGGATGCATCGCGTAGGCCGAACTATGAGCTTCGTCCAAGATCTCCTTCTTCAGTGCCTCAACGTCGGGCACACACAACCGTCCTTCTTTTAGCAAAGCTCCATCCTCCCTGACTGTGAAATCTAGCCGCTCGCCGGCTTCCACTTCAATTCGAAGTACACATGAGACAGGATCTTGAGATTGAACCTCAACGATCCGATCGACCAGAAGTGGTCTCACATGAAAATTAGCCAGCAAGACACCTTGGCCATCCAAACCCAAATCAATGCTATTCTTACGGAGTTCAACCAAAAGTGGTAAATGAACCGTCCGTAGATGTGCTACAGAATGCGTTGACTTCCGGCTTAGAGCATCAGCCACCACATTGGCTTTTCCCGGGTGGTACTCAATCGTGCAATCATAATCCTTAATTAGCTCTAGCCACCGTCGCTGCCTCACATTTAACTCCTTCTGAGTGAACAAGTACTTCAGGCTTTTGTGATCCGTGAACATTCTGCAAGTCGCACCATACAGGTGATGTCTCCAAATCTTCAACGCATGCACAACAGCAGCTAATTCCAAATCGTGCGTAGGATAATTGCGTTCATGCGGTTTCAACTGGCGCGAAGCATAGGCGATCACTTTCCCATGCTGCATTAGTACACATCCCAAATCCTGTAAGGATGCATCACTGTACACCTCAAATTCCCCACTGTCGTCTGGAAGGGTCAGTATAGGAGCAGATGTCAACCTTTCCTTTAGCTCCCGAAAACTACGCTCACAATCGTCATCCCACTCAAACTTGACTCCCTTCCGCGTCAGTCGTGTCAACGGGGCAGCAATGGTAGAGAAACCCTCTACAAACCTCCTGTAGTAGCCCGCCAAACCCAAGAAACTTCTGACTTCAGTGACGGTCCTCGGTTGTTCCCACTTCGCCACTGCCTCAATTTTCTGAGAATCCACACTGATCCCGGCCGTTGAGATCACATGCCCCAAGAAACTCACGCTCGTCAACCAAAACTGACATTTGCTGAGCTTCGCATACAACTGGTTTCCCCTCAAGGTACCTAGCACCATCCTTAAGTGCTCCTCGTGCGCTTCCGCACTCCTCGAGTAGACCAGGATATCGTCGATGAACACGATGACAAAGTGATCCAAGTAAGGCTGCAACACTCGGTTCATCAAATCCATAAACGCTGCGGGTGCGTTGGTCAAGCCAAACGGCATCACAAGGAACTCATAATGACCATAACGGGTCCTAAAGGCTGTCTTGGGCACATCCTCATCCTTAACCCGCAATTGATGATACCCAGAACGTAGATCAATTTTGGAGAAGTACTGCGCTCCTCGCAGCTGATCGAACAAATCATCGATCCGAGGCAACGGGTATTTGTTCCTGACTGTTACTTTATTCAGTTGCCTGTAATCGATGCAGAGTCTCAAACTCCCATCCTTTTTCTTCCCAAACAACACCGGGGCTCCCCATGGGGATACACTCGGTCGAATAAATCCCATCTCAAGTAATTCTTGTAACTGCGCCTTCAGTTCTTTCAACTCAGCTGGCGCCATACAATACGGAGTCTGAGAGATAGGTTGCGTACCTGGAACCAGATCAATAGTGAACTCAACATCTCGATGCGGTGGCAATCCCGGTAGGTCCTCCGGAAAGACATCCGGGAACTCCCGTACAATCGGTATATCCTCCACCATCAATGGTGCAGCTCGTGAATCCAACACTTGAGCTAAGTATCCCTGGCACCCCTTCCTCAACAACTTACTTGCTTTCAGGGCAGAAATCACTCCGACAGGAGTGGCTCGTTGAATTCCCTGAAAGGTGGTTTCCGGTAATCCAGGGCTCCGAAAGGTAACCTTCTTATCGACACATTCGATAGAAGCATGATGGAGCGTCAACCAGTCCATTCCCAAAATGACATCAAAGTCGTGCAAGTCCAAGAGTATCAAGTCTGCCGTCAGACCAACACCACCTACCATTACGGGACACTCCCGCAACACTTGATTTACCACAAATACATCCCCCGTGGGTGTGCTCACACCCAAGTCACAGTCTAAGGCGGACACCTCTCTACCCGCCAACAACTCACAGTCCCGTGAAATAAATGAATGAGTAGCTCCGGGATCAATTAAAGCACAAACATCATGCCCAAAGATCGTGAGTGTACCTGTCACAACACCAGGCGCTGCCCTGGCCTCCTGCTGCGTAACAGCAAAAACTCGGGCCTGTGGTCCAGCTGTTCGCCCACGGCCCCGGCCCCTCTGTCCATTAGCCGCTCCAGTACCACCTCCTCAAGTGCTCCCAGTCCTAGAAACTGCAGCTGTGCTCCGTCCCTGCTCTGCTCCACCCCGACCTGCGCCACCACCCTGTGGCAAAGAAGGACAGTCCCTCCGATAGTGGCCCCGCTCGCCACAGAAGAAACAGATAACACTGGAAGCATCTCGAACAAAACCACCACCCTGCCGTCCCGTGGAAGCAACAGAAGTCGCGCTCGCCTGCGGAGCAGTCTGCGCCCTAGGCGCTCGGAATCCGGAACCCTGATAGTTACCAGGCCTGCCATAACGATCATTGCCTGCGGATGAGGCTCCATTATAACGTCCCTTCTTCGGGGCTCTCTGACCATACGATCCAGTATATGAACGCTCGCGACGTTGTCCACCACCAGAATACTGTGGACGTGTCGGGAGACTAGCCTCAACCCGCACCGCGGCATTAGACAACTCCCTGAGAGTAGCAAAAGCTCTGGCCGTCACAATGGCCCGTATCTCACCCCGTAGGCCAAGCTCGAACCTACGGCATTTCTCAGCCTCAGTAGATACAAAGGTAGGAGCAAAACGAGCTAGCATCTGAAATTTCTGTTCATACTCAGCTACGGACATGCTCCCCTGCTGGAGCTGCAGAAACTCGGTCTCCCTAGCATCACGGAATGAACGGGGATAATGCTGGTCCAGAAACCGTTCACGAAAGGTCTCCCAAGCCACTGTACGGGCATCCCAGCCCGACAACTCCAGAGTATACCACCACTCATAAGCAGAGCCATCAAGTAGAAATGTGGCCAATACCACACGCTCCTCAAGAGGACAGTGCATCACAGTAAAAATCCGCTCAATCCGAGAAATCCAACGGTGAGCATCCTCGGGATCCGCTCCACCACTAAACACCGTAGCCCCAAGACGCTGGGCTCGCTTGATCGAAGCGCTCTCGGCATCGCCATTAGGTCGTGGAGGGGGTTCGCGTCGCGGAGGCATGGCCGGTCGTCCTTCTCTGAAAGAGGCATAAGTTAGTACAATAATCAAGGCACACCCGAGTGCCGGACACGAATCGTAAACCTAGGCTCTGATACCAATTGACAGGACCCACCCTGATTATCGCCTCGATAATCAGGAAGCATCCTGCTCCCGCCTGACAATCGAACCCAAACGACCGGAAAACTAAATAATATTACAACACACCCATTGTCAGACCAGGGAGATTAAACGAATACATCCGACTGGACGTCAAGTCCACAGTTTCACAGAGCAATATTACAAAACAAGTTAAAGAAACAAGTCCTACTCTGTGAACTAACTACTCCGCAACGGAAAACTTTATGCCTCCTGTTAGGTCCTCAAATAAGCGTTATTTTATATTATTTTATACCCTTTATACTTGACTTTTAATATTACAATAATAAATAATTAGAAAAATTAATTTATTTTGTGATATTTTTGTAGAAATAAATAAAGCTTGGAATTTGGAGCATTTTGGTGAAAGAATCGTCCCGATCGGAATTATAACGAAAAAATTATGGACGAAATATGAGAAACCACCGAAAATCGCAAGGAAATTCGGTGGGAAGCTGCTGAAATCCAGCAGCCCAAGCCAAAAATCCAACAGCCCCCCAATAGTTCCCAAAATCAGCATATTTGCCCCAAAATCAGCATCTTTTCCCACCCAATCTCATCATTTCCATCACTTCTTCATGTACTATTTTATTGCTATTTTTATATTTTAATTTTGTACTTTTAATTAAACAATTGTGGCACTCCCTCTATAAATAGGGAGGTCATTTCATGTATTTGGGGAGTCCCCCATTAGTTTCATTCTTCCATTTCTTTCATTTTTCTTAGTTCTTAGTTCTTAGTTCTTAGTTCTTAGTTTAGTTCTTTTGTTTCTTTCTTTTGAGAGACATTTTTGGGGACCATTTTTACTTCTTGTAGATTTTCTTATTAATTAGTTTTCTTTTAATTCTTATTCGTAATTTATGTTATTTTTATGTTATTTTCATTTCTTCTTTACTATTGTTCTTGGTATTTTCTTTCTAACATTTGTAAGTAAGAATGCAATCTCCATGTGTTTTACTTTTTGAATTTCTTTTACTTCATATGTTTTAGTGCTTAAACTCCAATTTGATGTTAAGTGTTTTATCCGCTGTCGGTGCACTTAGAGTAGAATTGAAGAGATTAAATGTTGATCGCTGTCGGCGCATTTAATTATAAACTTAAGGTAAATCATGTTGTAAATGTTTGAAGCATATTGATGTTTGACGCACATTAATGGTTGATGCATTTATAATATTGAAAGATGTATGTAAGTATTTGAGATGATGAAGGTAGGATTTCGTGATTGGTTTATTATGAGCAAAATGTTAGAATTAATGTGATTGTTAATTCGAAATTACTTACGTAAAAGTGTGGGTTTTGTCTATGAAACTACTCTATGGTTTGTAAGTTCTAATTAGCATGAACATTTGCATCTTAATTTTTAGTTAGTGTTGTCTTTAGCTTAAATTACAAATCTTTTCAAAACCCCCCTTTTTATTCTTTATTCTTTTATTCTTTTATTCTTTTAATTCTTTTATTCTTTGATTCCTTTTTATTCTTCTTTTATTCTTTTATTCTTTTAATTCTTTTATTCTTTGATTCCTTTTTATTCTTTATTCTTTATTCTTTAATTCTTTAATTCTTTTTTCTTTTATTATTTAATTCTTTAATTCATTATTCTTTTATTCATCTCCCACTAACACATTATTAATGTTCCCTAATTTCCCCGGTTAAGAACGATCCCTATTTACCAATACTACATCAACACAAAAAGGGTTTAAATTGCACAATACTCAAATTACGTGTTTAATTTAATGCGTAGTTTGGGCGTAGTCAATTTTTGGCGCCGTTGCCGGGGAAATTGAAAATCATTTTTAATTTGTTAGTGTATGTATATAAATTGTGCATATTATACTTGTTTATAAATTTTACTTTTGTTAATATTATATTTATCCATCTTATTATTGTTCTTATTATTTTTGTTTATAATGCTCATACTTTATTTATTCTTAATTTCTAATTTATACTTGTTCATAAATGTTCATAATTTTTTTTTTGTATTTGTTCATATTAAAATTGATACTTGTTCATAATTTAATTTCATTTGTTTACTTTTACTTTTACTTGTTCATATTAAAATTGATACTTGTCATAAATGTATATTGTACATATTCACTTTTCCTTACTTTTTTTTTTCTTTACACTTTCTAACTTTTTCTTTAATCCATTAACTTTAATTTTATTCCATAAACTTTTTCTTTATTCCTTTAACTTTAAATTTATTCATTAACTTTTTATTCCACTATTTTTTTATTCCATTAACTTTTTATTCCATTTTATTCCATTAACCTTTTATTCCACTAACTTTTTATTCCATTAACTTTTTATTCCATTAACTTTTTATTCCATTAATTTTATTCCATTAACTTTTTATTCCACTAACTTTTTATTCCATTAACTTTATTTCATTAACTTTTTATTCCATTAACTTTTTGATTACACTTATTTTATTCTTATGTAATTATTTATTTGGTTATGTCTTGATAAAATTTAAATTTAAATTTAAAAAAAAAAAATCAAAGTAAATAAAAAATTAAAAAAAAAATCTTATCTTAGCTTTATGTTAGTGCTAATTCATACTTGTAAATAAATATTGTATATATGTTACTTGTTACCTTTTATACTTGTTCATAAATTGTTCATAACTTTTATATTTCATAGTATACATGCATACTTGTTCATAATAGATTTTCATTTATGTTTGTTTATAATTCTCTTACTTGTTATATTATTCTTGTTCATACTTGTACATAATGTTCACTCTTTTTAATTGTTCATAAATGCTTATGGTAAATATTCACTTTTCCTTATTTTTATTTTTATTTTTTTATTATTATTATTTTTTTTTAAAAAAAAACATAAAATTCGTAAAAAAAAATAAAAAAAATAAAAAATTTCTTTTTCTTCATTTATTTAATTTTTAAATTCCGAAAAAAAATTAATTAATTAAAAAAAAAACTTTCTTATCTTCACTTTGTGTTAGTGTAAATCTAAATTGTTAAATAAATTTAAATAAATCTTATACATATGTTAGTTTGTTAATGAGAAATTATTTTGTAAATATCATTACTTGTGAATGAAACCATACTTGTAAATAAATTGTTCATACTTGTATAAATTGTTCATACGTAAATTGTCATGTTATATTTGTAAATTGTGCATAAAAACATACTTGTACATAGTTCTTGCATTCATGCATTAGTCTCGGCTATATGTAGATCACTTGTGCTTCGAAGTTTAGATTTTGATCTTTATCGGCGAAGACTCTTTTGTTAACTCTCACCCACGGTAATTGTTAACACTTGAGTCATCTTAATTCCTCTGGAGTAAGAAATTTTCGAGGGTGATGTCTAGGACAAGAGACGATACTCATAACGGGTTTTGGGTCTAAGAAATTAGCCCTGCCTCTTATGTGTATTCTTTCTAACCTGGTCACCTTTGAACTTGCCCAAACAGTTGAATTAATCCAAGATATTTACTTGGGCCGCACGGACGTATTAGTCTCCATCTAAACTTTGAAGCTATGTGAACCATATATATCTTTGACTTCATCCGACATGTAAATATTGTTTATATCTTAATTTACATTATTTGTCATGACAAAGTTAATTTGCATCTTTAGTTTAACTAACTTGCATCTTTCATTCTAACTTGCATTTCATCTTTCATTTAACTTGCATATTTAGTTTAACTTGCATTGCACTCTTCCTCTAACTTACATCTCTTAACTCAAATTGCATCCTTAACTTCAATTTGCATATTTAACTTGCATTCTTGACTAACGTACATCTCTGACTAACTAACTTACATCTCTGTCTAGGCTGGATGGACGTTAAACTTCAAGCGCTTGTTGGGAGGCAACCCAATGTGTTCCCGAGATGTGAAGGAGTCATCAATACAGATTTGCTATCCTTCTACCCTTCACTCTCTTTTATTTTGTTTATTTACCTATTATTTTCGTAAATCATCTTCCTTACTTTGATTCTATGTTTAATTACTTCGTATTTTCCTACATTGAGGACAATGTAGAATTTAAGTGTGGGGGAATGGTTTACAATTTTGAGTTCAAAAAAAAAATGAAAAAAAAAATTAAAAAAAATATAAAAAAATATAAAAAAAATGAGGTGAAAAAAATGAAAAAAAAAAAATTGTCTTCTTGAATCTTTTAACTTAGTGTTTTTATGAGTCTTAAGTTGCCATTTAACTTGTCAATGATATAAATGAACGGAAATGAATATGTTATGGTTATAAAGATGATCACTACAACTTGAATTTTTTTGTTAATATTTTGTGATTAAGTGTTATAATTTGAAGATAATGCAAGTAAATTGGCATATAAACGAGCATGATAAGATAAGTATGAATCATATGAACCTTATGTGAGCTTTAGAACTTTATATACATCTTTGATGAGTGATTCATAAGTTCTTTGTTTAAATTGATATACATATGCCTCATAACTGCTTGTCATAGTTTTTTATGAACTCTAGAGTACTAGAACTTATTCAATGTGATTTTCAAAGCTTTTAAGTCAATAAACTCTCTGATTTTGGATATGATTAAGGCATTAGGGTTAACACCACAAATTCAAATATCCATGTTCCCTATTTTGTGCGCACAAGTTGCGACCCCCTTAGTTTTAACCCTTTTGAGCCCACATTAAGCCTTTCTTTCATCACCATGATTATCTAAACACTTGAGCTTAGTATAGACATCCTTTACCCTTGTTCCAAGAACTCGGTTGAAGATATAAAGATTGTGTAAGGAGAAAATAATGATGTTGAAAAGACTTTTATGTGAATTATTTGGATTTACCGACTCAAGCTTTGTTGTATTATTGACACATGTTATTACCTTGATATTAAAAAAAATCAAAAAAAAAAAGTTGAGTATCGATCAAGGTAATAAGGTTTGGTTATGTAATGTTTGAGTTAAATCCCTTACATTTGTAAATCCGACACAAAGAATGATTGTGAGGCCCAACATGATGGAATTAGGCCTATGTTCGGAGAGATGGATTACTGACATCATTGCACTAAGGTTGGGAAGCTATGATACGTTTTGGGAGTCTATTGAGTCTTGGAACGAATTGAGCACCACTTGTCCTATATTTTCCTTGCCTCGAATCTTAGCCCCATTACAATCTTCGTAAAGACCTTATGATCCTTAAGATGGTAAATTTTGATTAGTTGAGTTAATCACTTGAGTAAGCTTATGGTTTTGGTTCATTTGCGCAAGTATGTGTTGTTTTTATCTTGAGGTGTTTGTTTGAGATTTTGCAAAAGTACTTCATTTCGATTATGTGAGTAATTCTCACATACTTTGAGTGCAAACACAAACCCTTACAAAATTGAGTGAATTTATGAGTGCATATCCTTGTGAGTTGATTCATACTTGTTTTATTCATGTTGAGATCCATTTCACCATATTTACTCATTATCTTACTTGTTAAAACATTTTGTTACCATATATTAACTCTTGAATTCCATATGCTTAAATGATTTAAGTGAAAATCTTTTATGCCATGATTGTAATAATGAAATATTGAGACAAATGGTTAAAGGTTACTTGTTTTGATTTTGTAGTTTAATTTTAGTATTTGCTAGGGACTAGCAAAGTTTAAGTGTGGGGGTATTTGATAGGTCCTCAAATAAGCGTTATTTTATATTATTTTATACCCTTTATACTTGACTTTTAATATTAAAATAATAAAATAATTAGACAAATTAATTTATTTTGTGATATTTTTGTAGAAATAAATAAAGCTTGGAATTTGGAGCATTTTGGTGAAAGAATCGTCCCGATCGGAATTATAACGAAGAAATTATGGACGAAATATGAGAAACCACCGAAAATCGCAAGGAAATTCGGTGGGAAGCTGCTGAAATCTAGCAGCCCAAGCCAAAAATCCAACAGCCCCCCAATAGTTCCCAAAATCAGCATATTTGCCCCAAAATCAGCATTTTTTCCCACCCAATCTCATCATTTCCATCACTTCTTCATGTACTATTTTATTGCTATTTTTATATTTTAATTTTGTACTTTTAATTAAACAATTGTGGCACTCCCTCTATAAATAGGGAGGTCATTTCATGTATTTGGGGAGTCCCCCATTAGTTTCATTCTTCCATTTCTTTCATTTTTCTTAGTTCTTAGTTCTTAGTTTAGTTCTTTTGTTTCTTTCTTTTGAGAGACATTTTTGGGGACCATTTTTACTTCTTGTAGATTTTCTTATTAATTAGTTTTCTTTTAATTCTTATTCGTAATTTATGTTATTTTTATGTTATTTTCATTTCTTCTTTACTATTGTTCTTGGTATTTTTTTTCTAACATTTGTAAGTAAGAATGCAATCTCCATGTGTTTTACTTTTTGAATTTCTTTTACTTCATATGTTTTAGTGCTTAAACTCCAATTTGATGTTAAGTGTTTTATCCGCTGTCGGTGCACTTAGAGTAGAATTGAAGAGATTAAATGTTGATCGCTGTCGGCGCATTTAATTATAAACTTAAGGTAAATCATGTTGTAAATGTTTGAAGCATATTGATGTTTGACGCACATTAATGGTTGATGCATTTATAATATTGAAAGATGTATGTAAGTATTTGAGATGATGAAGGTATGATTTCGTGATTGGTTTATTATGAGCAAAATGTTAGAATTAATGTGATTGTTAATTCGAAATTACTTACGTAAAAGTGTGGGTTTTGTCTATGAAACTACTCTATGGTTTGTAAGTTCTAATTAGCATGAACATTTGCATCTTAATTTTTAGTTAGTGTTGTCTTTAGCTTAAATTACAAATTTTTTCAAAACCCCCCTTTTTATTCTTTATTCTTTTATTCTTATATTCTTTTAATTCTTTTATTCTTTGATTCCTTTTTATTCTTCTTTTATTCTTTTATTCTTTTAATTCTTTTATTCTTTGATTCCTTTTTATTCTTTATTCTTTATTCTTTAATTCTTTAATTCTTTTATTCTTTTATTATTTAATTCTTTAATTCATTATTCTTTTATTCATCTCCCACTAACACATTATTAATGTTCCCTAATTTCCCCGGTTAAGAACGATCCCTATTTACCAATACTACATCTACACAAAAAGGGTTTAAATTGCACAATACTCAAATTACGTGTTTAATTTAATGCGTAGTTTGGGCGTAGTCACCTCCGCCTCTGCCTCGGCGCTTGCCCCCGCACTTGTACCACGACCTGGAGGGAATTTAAAACAACAAAGTGTGAGTGGACCGAAACATAAGTTTTATAGGGAAAACAGTTTTTTTCCGAAATCGGGTTCGCCCTCCAGTTTTATAACACGCATGCATAACCAAACATTCAAGATTTGCATATTAACTTTTGAAAAACTCTTTTTCCGAAACACATGAAAAACGTTACCAAGGATCGCCATAATTCATGTAAAAACCATTTAATAACGCCAGGTTTCAGAAACCGTCATTTTGAAACGTTAATTGCACAAATCAAGTAAAACGTGAATCAATAACCACAATTATGCCGTTGGATCCATCCGAGTCTTTAAACTCAATTTTAGGCCTTCCCGGGATATCAACGAGTCTTTAAACTCAAAACATGATTAATAGGCCTCAGGGGTATCGTAATAATCGAGTCTTTAAACTCATGAGTCTTTAAACTCACGAGTCTTTAAACTCAATTCGGGTCTTTAAACCCAATTTTCGGGCCCGCCCCCGTCATTAAATAACCGGGTCTTTAAACCCAAAATAAGATCCAACCATTAACCGGGTCTTTAAACCCAAAACTGTTTTTAAACATAATAAATCAGGATTCATCACAACCGTTTTCCCAACATTATTCCGAAAACATTTCTCATCGTAACAGGGTTCATGTCCGAATTCACATGCAAATCCCAACACATGCAATTTCCAAAATTTACCTCACAATGTGATCAAACATCATAAATCCGAAACATGCATATTCATATCCAGGCACTTTATCAAAATCATCACGCATGCATAAGCGAAAATCGTAACCTCGAAATGCGTGAAATACGGTAAATATCTAGAAAAACGTGAAAACACGTAAAACCGATATAACATATCACCATAATAAAATCATATGTAAAACCATGAGATAAATAAGCAAAATAGTCATGCATGCCCAATTTAGGAAATCAAAAAGTCTACTCACGGTTTTAGGACGCGTCAATCGCGTCCCGCGTGCTCCTCCGTAGCTTCGGAAGTGTCCGGGCCTGTAAAAATGTACAAGAAAGGTTACAAACATCCCCAAATAGCTCGTAAGATTTTTCCCTAATTTCCCAGATTTTTCGGCAAAATAAACCTTAAGGACCTGAACTTCCGGGCTCCCGAGCTTATCCCGAACGACTCCCGAACAACTCGAATCCAAAAGGGAAATTGTTAATTAGACTGAAAGGATTATTTCTCATGTTGACCGTGATCGGAGTTGACGTCACACGCGCCGTCACGTGCCGCCCAAAGTGGCTGCGCGTGAAGGCCACGCGCCAAGCTACAGTGTCTTCTCCCTTACCCGAACAGCCTGCTAAACGGGTCTGATACCCGCGACTCAGCCCAATCAGTTAGCCCTCAATTCTCAATCAATTCTTCCCGTTTTCAATCCTATTATCTTCTCTAACCCATTTATTTTAGGTCTGCATCATTGGTTAACCTCGACTTATACTAAATCGACCCATCTCAAGCTCACACAGTCGAACAAGTCGACCTCTGAAACTTACCCAAACTGACTCCATACTCAAATTAATTTCACCATTAGCTTAAGGAAACTTATACGAACACACTGGTACAATCAATTGGGCTCACCGTTACCTGGAAGTCGTCGACCTCAAGCTCGAAAATACTCAGAACCAGGGAACTCCGTTCTTGGCCAATTCGTGCGTGTCGTCCCTCGAAATCGACGTGGTTGGTTTCCTCTTGCTCCCAGAAGACTAGAATGGCCCCTAGTTTAGCTCGAAAGTCCCCACAATTTGATCTTCCATTTTTCCCTCCACTGGTTTTTCCTTCAAACTGGGACTTGGGTTCCTAGGCAAAACGGGCTCCAAACTCAACAACTCCAGCACCGTCGTGATTCTGTCACTCCCAGAAGACTCCCTATGTGTTTAGTTTCACCTCAAAGCCCGTAGGAATTGAACTCTGAGTTTCCCCCCAAAAACCCGAAACTGTTTTCTCACCGTCTCTCTCAACCTCAGGCCTCACACTGATGCCCAAATGACCCAACTGAGTCCCCTCCTCACTCTCTTACTCTGTCAATCGATTCAAACGGCCAGCACCCGTGGGAGACCAACTGAGGTTCTCTGAAACTTGCTTCCCACAAACACAGAAACCATGGCCATATTAAACTCAATCCCGTGCCTGCAACCTGCTCACGCCACTCAGTCATGCTCCCACTACCTCAATTCACATAAACAAAGCATCTGATCAATCCACTAGGGCCATAAACAATTTGAACGCACAAAACACCACGGCACGGCCGTGTGCTCTGTTTTTCACGGTGGTGCTACAGTAATCGCCGTGAAAATGACCAAAATGCCCCTCTGTGCAATAATTACCAAATTGCCCTCCAGTTTCCGTGACCCATAACTCGGTCATCCGATGTCCGTTTCAAGCGTTTCGCCTGTCGTTGTACTCAGGGCGTCGAGACGAACACAACAGTCCTCGAGTCAATTGCAAAACAATAGTCAAGCAAAAAGTCAACTTTTCCCCTTAATAACGCCCAATTACGGTAATGCCCCTGAACTTCCGAACATCGTAACTTTCACCCTGTTCGTCCGAATCGAACGTGCCACCTGTCTATGAACTCGTGACGTCCCGAACTACGTCACGGTCATCACTCCACGTCCGTTCGACCTCCCAATCAAAAGGTCAACAAATTGACCACACAAATCACAGGGTAAAAACGTCATTTTATTTAATATTTTACAATATTACATTTTCAGAACGTCCGGGGCGTTACAAAGGCACACAACAATTCCCCTCCCAGACCATTCCCCCCTCGCAGGAATGTGAGATCGTTCACCGTTTCCAATAGGACACGGGTCTTACATACATCATAACCCAAAAACTTGATTTTCGGCCAATCCTTGAGCTTCCATCCCGAGCACCTCCCTTATCCAGAACCTTCAACTATCAGTCCATTTAGATCGTAAAACTCTCAGAAGGGAGTTAGGAAGTCCAATTTCAAACATCTAGGTCTAAAAATGGATTTAGGCTTCACGGGTCACATGGGTCCATCTCGGGTTTGGGTATTTTTCTGGGTTTCTCAGGTCAGAGCTTCATCTCCTCTTCCTTTTTCTTCATTTGTTACCTCTTAATGCCTCTTCGTCTCTCAGTGTCCAAACACATGGGTGTTGGGTGCTATTGGATTTCGAATACCCAGTATATATATAAACATACCCAACACACACAACTTCATAGGGAACACACACACACACACACACATACACACGTACACATGGTCAGCAAGGTCATTAATCCCCATCAGGATGGTGACACTTGTCACCATCCCATCTTGACACTAATTAACTAATGACTCAGCAAGGCAACAAAAAGACCAAAATGCTCCCAGATTCAAAATTACAAAAATGCCCTTAGGCAATTCAGACCCATAACAATTTCATCTAAATTGGAATTTTGATGTGTCGTATCCACGAATTCAGGACTCCAAGACCTACACAACGGTTTTCACGAAAGGTCCAAAAAGTATCTCGAACGAAAAAGTCAACTTTTGATCATGTAAAGTAAGGATAAAAACATCAATTTCCTTTCAAATTCTCGAAAATTACTTTTATCGAATTTCTGGCTCATCACCCCACTTTAATTCAATTTCAGTTTATATTAGTGTATAAATACTCAATTATCCTTCTTGTTATCTCCCAACCTACCCATAACAAAAGAAGCGCTCGAAAGTAGGGGTGGACATATTGTCTCGAAATACCGAAACCATCACGTCCCGTATCATACCAAACCGGAAAAAAATTGAATAGTAAAATCGAAAGGATGATTGGTACCGTACCGGTTTAAATCGGTACGGGATTGGTTTCGATGTTACGGAATACCGTCTCATACCGAAACCGAACCGGTTTTAATTTTTAATTAATTAAAAATTAAATTAAATTCAACCATTAAAAACCCCTAATAATCTAATAGCTAATAATTGATTGAATTGTATATTAATTTAGTTGTATATTAATTTAGTTTATAGATTTAATTTTATTTTAAGAGTTTTTTAGTTGATGTATTTAATGGTTTGTTAGGGTTTTTTAGTTAATGTTGTTAATTTTAGTTGATGTATTGAAATTGATTGGGTTATGAATTTTCTATATATTTTGAACAATATTTGTTACCCAATAAGAGTCCTAATTTCTGAATTTTATCAAAATATTGTTTTCAGACATTGAATCAAGTAATAAATAAATGAAATTGTGAATTTGGCTTCAAAACTGAAACCGTACCGAATATAATTGGTACGGTACGGTACAATATCAATTTTATATTTAGAAATATCATACCGTACCGAACCGGTTAAAATTATTTCGTACAGTTCCGATATCACTTACATACCAAATCATACCGAATCATTCCCCGGCTACTCGAAAGTAAACAAGAGAAGCAGAGACCGCGACCAAAGACTGAGTGAGCCACCAACCCATCAGGCTGATTGTCGAGCCACTTCAATGGCTGAAATTGTTGACCCTGATCTTCATCTCTCATTTCAAAACTACACGGCAGAAAAGGCCAAACTGCAAAAACCGGAGGCAATTTCAACCCTAACTTCCCACCATTAATGGCTTCGAGTGCCTCTGCTTCCAGTTATCCAAATGTGTAGACTAAGATGCCATTGAGTTTTATGAGACTTGGTACGGGCGATTGTGGCTGTTCAAATTGGTTTCCTATTACGTGTCAGATTGTGATTGTTCCGAATTATAATTAAAAGTAGTATATGATGGCAAATAATTTCGGAAGTCCAGGTAGTTGTATTTAAATTCGTAGTCCTCATTAACTTCTCTCCCATTCTGAGAAAGCTCCACAGTGCGAGCGAGAAGAGAGAGAGTCTTTCTAGAAATTAAAGCCAGAACCTAGGTACTATTTCAATTTCTCCGCTTGTTTTTTTCATGATTTTGAGTTCATGGGTTACTTTAAATTTTGTTCGAATTTTGGGTAATTAATTTTTTTTTTTCATTTTTTGGGTTACTGGGTTTAGTGGAGGAAGATTCTGAAAATTATGTCTGCAGAGTTTTGAACTTGGAGTCTTGAAGGTGAAAATAAGGAGAAGAATTCTATTTAATTTCATGGTTTTGAGTTCATGGGTTATTTCATAATTTGTTTTCGAACTTCGGGTAATTAAAAGATTTCATTTTTTGGTTTAACGAGTTTGGTGAATGAGGGTTTTGAAAACCAAGTGTGCAGAGTTTTGAACTTGAAGTAAGAAGGAGAAGAAATGACTAGGCAGTAGACGACGCATTGGTGGTTGGACGATAGTCACGACAGCTCTAGACGCTCCCAATGGCTTCAGACTACTCTCGCCAGTAGCATTTTCATCTTTCCTTTTTGGCTTTTTCGTTTCCAGATCGAGTTTTTTTGAGGGTTTTTAGCTGTAGTTACACAAGATGGACGTGATATGTGACCGTTTCTAAAGTTTGGAAGCACTAGCGTCTCAGAAAATTCAATGGCATCTTAATCTACATATTTGAAGCGCTGGAAGCAGACTCGAGGCCATTAATGGTGGGAAGTTGGGGTTGAAATTGCCTCCAGTTCTTGAGATGGGAGATGAAAATCAAGGTCAACAATTTCAATCATTGAAGTGGCTCGGCAATCAGCCTGATGGGTCGGTGGTTGGGTTCTCAGTCTTTGGTCACGGTCTCTACTTCTTTTGTTTGCTTTCAAGTGTTTCTTTTATTCTGGACGGAAGGTAGGGAGATCAAAAGAAAGGTAATTGAGTATTTACACATTAATATAAACTGAAATTTAATTAGAGTGGGTCTAAAAAAAAGTCTTGTCGGGAGTTAATAGTAGGGGTGGGCACGGTACGGTTTAATACGGATATTGGTAATATCCAAATCCAAACCGTTAAAATCTTAACGGTTCGATACGGTTTGGATTTTCTAAAATTAGAAATAAAACCGTTTCAATCCAAACCGTTACTAACAGTTCGGTTTGGATCGAAACGGTTTAAAACCGTTAAAGAATAAAAAAAATAAGGATATAGAAAAAACAACGATACAAAAAAAAAATCAATACTCAGTATTCAAAATTTTACATATTAAGCTTGCTAAGTATTGAATTGCAAACATTATCATTATACTAAGATTTATCAAACACACAAATTATTTAATAATATTTTATTATACTCTTAGATAAGTATATATATATATATATATGTATATGAGTATATCTAGATATCCTTTTATTTTTATTATTTTTACTTTGTATTAATAATAGATTTACATATTAATAAAAATTAATATATTCCTTAACGGTTCGGTTTGGATTTAACGGATTTCCAAAATGAAAATCCAAATCCAAACCGTTAATAACGGAACGGTTTGGATTCTCAAACCGTTTGACTTTTATCCGGTCAAACCTAAATCGTTGGATAAATAACGATTTGAATCGAATCGATTAGCGGTTTTAACAGATTCGTGCCCACCCCTAGTTAATAGAATTATGGAATGAAAAAATTAATGGAGAGACAAATTTATACTGTTTTATATAATTGAAGGTGTAAATTGAACGAAAATCTGCAGTTAAATATAAACTATAAAATAATAAAAAGTAATTTACTCTTCAAGTGTTACCGCACAAAATTGTATATAGTAATAGATGTGTCACTTTACTTTATTATTTCTCGAGAAACATTGGCCGTAAAATTAATAATAATTGATGCTACGTATTTATTGTGTTTGATTCTGCGTACATAGATTAAAGATTCGTTAAAATATATGTTTGTTCTTTACTATACATGTATGTAGGTATAAATTAAATTTAATACACATATTTTCATATAAATTTGAATGTTAAGACACATAAAAGTTACGTATTGCATACATAGTTTCAATATATCAATGAAGAAAAATATTTATATATAAATTGAATAGGATTAAATTTTATTTAATAGCCTATTTTTTCACTTTAATAATTACAAAAAAATTATTATATTATGTACATACGTACTTTTCATGTGTTATGCCTGCCATGTATGCTACTAGCTATGTGTGGAGTCGTGGAGATTAGATAATTTTCAGTAGTTGATGTATGTGGAATACTTTTCCCTTATGTAATTTTTTTTTGCTGGAAATACTTTTCCCTAATATTACTAACTTCAAATTATATTCATGCAATTAAATCGAATTTTTTTTTAATTGTTAATGTATGTGTGCTATTCATGTGTATCGACAAATGCCTTCATCTCACATGAACGAAAGAGTGATCTTTTGAAAACAAAAAATCATAAATAATTTTAAAATAACTGATTATTAATAATTGATGCATTGCTCAATCAGAATCATGCTGTATTTATTTAGTAAAATCCTCACCGTACGTGTTAGCTTATATATGGGCCCAATTGCAGGAATTTGACCCATTGTGACCCATCCACGTGAGCAATGGTCCAGTCAAACTCCGACCTCCATGCATGGCGAGCTGGCATTTCCAGCAGATTTCAGTCTTTTTCTTGCCAGCTCCGCCAACTATGGTTGTTCTTGCCAGCTCCGCCAACTATGGTTGTTCTTGCCAGCTCCGCCAACTATGGTTGTTCTTGCCAGCTCCGCCAACTATGGATGGCCGGTCCTATGGCTAACAGGAAAACTACCTGGTGGGCCTTATCACTGGTGTAAGATTTTCCTTAAGTCAGTGGGTCCCCCACTGCACCCCAGTAATTTTCAAACAGTAAAACTATGATCGTGAAAAGGGGGAAAAAACAGTAAAACTATGACCAGTCTTAGCTTAGGCAATGAATTTGACTAGCAACCCCAGTCGGCCAGTCTAGTTATGAGACCTCTATGCCAATTTGGGATTGGAACTTTCCTCAAATCAAGGCTTTCTTGATCGGTCTGATTCGCTGGTGTTCTCTGCTTGATCATGGTCCTCAAGTGAACCTTTTCATCTACAATTTTGAATTGTCGGATGATCATTCAGTTTTTTTATGTATATTTTTATCTATAGGTGTAAATTATAATTGGGTTTTTTTGTTGTTAATGAAATGAAATTTAATATTATTAATTGAGAATTACCACGTGTACTAACGATAATAATTTGGGTATTTTTTTTATTGATTAATGATTCAATAGTTTAAGAGGGAAAAAAAAGAAATATTGAAATATTTATTGAGTTTAATGCCATTAAATTCAAACTAATACATGGAATTGATACGGACATTAAAAACTTAAACAAATGATTAAAACAAACCAAAAGTAGCTTAAGGAAAAAAAAAATAGAAAGAGAGTGAATAATTCCTCGTGACACATAGGGAGCGAAACACATGGGAGGGAGGGACACAGGAAGCCACAATGTCCACAGAACAATGGCCAATGCAAGATCCACAAGATCAATCCAACCCTAACCCTAATTTCATCTCCATCAACCGAAACGAATCCAACGCCAATTCCAACGCAATCCCATTTCCCAGAAGCATTGGTATTAGCAGGAATGCCAATGCTTCTGGACTAGCTGTCACGTCACCGTCTTCAACCTCGTCCACCACATCCACATCGTTGAGTTTGACAATGCTGGGAAATTCAAACAACATTCCTTTCATCAGGGAAGGTGCGGATGGGTCCCACCACCATCAGAATCAGACTAGCGGCCACAGGAGGGCGCACTCGGAGATGAGCTTCCGGTTGCCGGAGGACATGATGGATCTGTCTGCGGTGGATCGGTTCAACGGAGGGTCGTCAACGGCGAGTCTAGAGGAGATGGGATCGGAGGAGGACCTGTTCTCCACGTACATAGACCTCGACAAGCTCGGTGGCTCCAATTGCTCGGATCACAGTGGCGGTGGCAACAATGGGCCGAATGAGACGAATAGTGGTGGGCCCAGTGGGAATGGCGATGGTGAAGAAGGAGAGAAGAAGCCATCAAGGCACAGGTATAGCAGCTCGGTGGATGGCTCTTCCACGTCGACCGGTGTGTTTGCAGAGGTTATGGAGGCTAAGAAGGCTATGCCTCCTGATAAGCTCGCTGAGCTCTGGAACCTTGATCCCAAGCGTGCCAAAAGGTCTGTTTTTTCTTACTTTCTTTCTTCCTTTCTTTCTTTTCCTGTGTTTGGTTGCCGGGAGAATGCGGGACGTGAGAATGAATCTTGCTTGCCTTTTTTGGGTTGCTACGAAAATCACCAACGTACATAAATCCTGAATTTGAGAAATTGAAAAACGTCTACTTTACACGACCCATGCTTGGGTTTTGTTACAATTGGAAACTTTTCTCCTGTTATTAAATACACATTAAAGCAGGAGTGGTAGTGATTGGTGTTATCAAAACACAAGCCCGCTATTTTCTAATTAAAGGCGTTGCCTTTGTTAGATTTCTCTTCTAAAGGTTGATTCTTTGTTGGTCTTCAACCCAATTACTCAAGCTACGGATTGAGATCTGTCAAATTACTAGAATTAAACTGCATGAAGGTTGGATTTATTTGGAGACTAAGAATTGCATCAATTTGGAAATGCCTATACCTGTCAAATCGAAATTCCATCATTGTCCTCCCTACTTTGAGATTCATTCATATGCATAATGCATCATAGTTTTCCTCTTCTTATTCCTAAATGCTATGTAATGCTCTGTAAGACGTGTATGACTGTAAAATTCTTGAAGGGGAGCTCCTTCTCACATTTTAATTGTTATATATAGGATACTGGCAAATCGGCAGTCTGCTGCGCGGTCAAAAGAAAGGAAGGCCCGGTACATACAAGAACTTGAGCGCAAAGTTCAGACCCTTCAAACAGAAGCAACCACTCTTTCTGCCCAACTCACATTATTCCAGGTTTGTGCTGGTTTTTAGTCGCTTTCTTCAACTTTACTTATTGTACAACCAACCTGTTTGGCATCAGTGTGCACTAAAGTATTTCCAAAAGTGATATTACATTGGAAAGAGACAGTATTTTCATCAATCAAAATGGGTTGCTTAGAGTAAGGTATGTTATTAAGCTATTGTTGGGCTGTTCATTGTTCTTTTTTTTTCGGGGGACACTAATGAAGTCTACTCACATAAACACATAAATGTCTCTTAATTTGTTATAGGATTATGACTTTTCGTATTCTTGTGTCATACAGAGAGATACAACAGGTCTGAGTGCTGAAAATACAGAGCTTAAGCTTCGGTTACAATCTATGGAGCAACAAGCTCAGTTGCGGGATGGTAAGCTTCTTGCCAGCTTGTGCCATGTTTGATGCTTGAAAAACATACCGTTCCTTAATTACATAAACAAGAATGATACATTCTGTACAAAAGGTACTGATTTGGTTTGAAATTTGTCTTCAGCTCTAAATGAAGCACTGAAGAAAGAAGTCGAGAGGCTCAAGGTTGCCACAGGGGAAATGATGAACCATTCTGACTCATTCAACCTGGGAATGCACCAAATGCCATACAATCATCCATCAGCTTACTTTCCACTTCAACAACAACAAGGGCCTTCCGGTCACCGGAATATGCAGATGCCGCAATTCAATCATTCCCAATCTGGTATGCCGACCCATCATCATCTGCATCAGTCAAACTCTCGTAATAATCTTTCAGATATAATGCAGAACGGCCCTGTTGGTCAGTTACAGGGGCTTGGCATTGGTACCGAAGGAGCTCCTCTTGTGAAGTCGGAAGGCCCCTCGCTTTCTACAAGCGAAAGTAGTACCACTTTTTGATACAAAACAAACTGGCCGCTGAGCTGCTGACCTTCTTTCTGACTTCTTCTCCACGGCATGAATCTATATGGTTTATAGATTGTTCATAGATTGACATCGGATCTCTTAGAGAATATTCTCTATTTATATTATTACTCATTAAATTAAATTTGTGTCAAGGATCCATTCTTCATTGTTTATTTTTAGGGTTGTTTCCCCAGAAAGGGGAATCACCCTTTTTCATCAGTCTGTTCCATATTGGTTTTATTGGGGGTCCTAGAAAATCTGGGAATGGGTTTGCCATTCCCATTAGCATATAGGGAGATGCTATCAGGACAGCTTTCCCTTTCCTTTGTAATTTGTATCTTGTTTTGTTAATCAGCATGTAAACTTTTGTGCTCTACTATATGTGATTGTTTTATCGCAAGAAATACAAATGCCCTTTTCTTTTCTTTTTCCCTTTTCTGTCCTCAAACTTTTCTGATTTTTTTTTTATTCTCAGGGATGATGTGTTAGGCCATAGACTCAAAGCATGGGCATGTAAGCTGAAATCAGTGTTAGCGTTAGTTGTTCACATACGGCGGGAAACAAAATCAACCATTCATGTGCAGTGTGTTCTGTTTTGAAATCAGTTTAGTTTGGTATTTCAGTTGTCACAGGCCGGATTTGAGTTGTGCCATGGTTAGTCACTCACACGGGTTACGTTAAGAAAATTTGTTGGTAAAGAAACTCAACCATTCATGTGAGAGTTCATAGTTTTGAAATCAGCTTAATTTGGCAGGTCCGTTGTCAAAGACTGGATCCAAATCATACATAAGACATAACACAACAAATAAGAATACCACTAAATAAGGAATATGAGCGATTTACATATTCCCGGAATCAAATTTTAATAATTGACATATATTTAAAAAGGCAAAGCGTTTTATTATCCACTTAGTAGATCATTATTTGCATTACAAGTAATCCACACAAAATCTTTGTGTGCTTAAGCAGCTAACGCTCCTCAGAAGCTTTTTTCTTTACTGTTACTATCATACTGTCTTGCAGGCTTCCACATCTTCAGCTTACCCTGAAAATCAAGTAAATACAACCACATACATAATCAGCAAGGTTTTATTCATTAAAAAAATAATAACAAAAAAAAAATTGAGTACAATATATATTAAAATCATGTATGCGTAAGCAATGAAGCATATTATAAGAGAAAGCCGAAAGCTTACTTAGAGCAATCAGTAGAAGGGTAAACTTTGTAAGGACAAGGAGAGCCGCAGCGATCCCCGAGAGTGTTAATTCGATCGTAGTCAATCCCGGGGATCGCAGCACATCCTTTTTGAATGCAACTGCAAGCAAGTCTCCGAGCTTCGGTTGTGTCTTGTGCAGCATTCAGGCCTTTGATGCCTTTGCAACACAATGGAGGCACCATGCCTCCAAGTACACCAAAGGGTATACATGGAGTCAACAAAGCAACAACCTGAGGGCAGCTAATGGCTGCATTCGTGACATAAGGAGATGTCACCAATAGGCATGCCAGTGCCACCATAGCAACTCCATACAATAATTTTGCCATAGCTTGCTGCAAGTTTTTTTTTTTTTCCTTCTTCTTCTTCCTTTCTTTCTTTTGGGTTCTGGTGATGAGGAAAAATAATGCATGTTGAGGTTTATATAGAGTGATGATGGGTTATTGGCTGGTCTAAATGATCTTAATCTTGAAAGAAATTCATAGGACGAACAAGTTACGTACAACACATTGAGTGGTTGACTAGTAAAATCTTAGTTCAAATCAGCCATGTGTTACATAGCAGATAAAATTATAAAGGACGTCCGTTCTTTTTAAAAGACAAGTGACACATTCCTGCCCCTAAAATTCAGATAGACTAAATTTACATATTAATTTTAAAAAAAATCTAACGAAATATACTACTAAACATATACAGAAGACACGTAATACAAAGAATATAACAAGCTTTACCCCATGATTGCATATTCTTATATAAATAACAAATTTGAAAAGAATACAACAAAAAACATAAGTTATTAAATACTCAATTCACATATAGTTATTATTTACATTTATGTTGTACCCCTTGAGTGATATTGGGGGAGAAAAACTACATTATATAAATATTGGGTATCGACCTCACTCGAGGGTAGTCGAACCTGAGACCTTCCATATAACAAGTTGAAAGGAATACCATTAGATTACGAGTCATTATATAAGAGTGTAAAATTCTCCAATAAACTTCAATATTGATACCATCAACATATTTTGAAAAATAGAAAGATGAATATTCATTTTTATGCATTTTGCTAAGTGTAATATGTTAATTTTTATGTATTAAAATTCTAAATTCTACTATAACTTTAAATATTAATTATATTTTTATTGGAAACTTGGGTGGGCTATAGGCTTATAGCACATCCATCCCAAAGTGTAGCCCCGTCCTTGTTAAAAGACTTGTGATTTTCTAACTTAAATATATCCTATTAGGTTACAAAATGAACATGGAGATTCTATCGTAATCGTTCAACCATGTCATCAATATTATCCAGTTACAAAATTAAAGAAAACTGATGGAGTCTTTGTGTCCGGAGAAGAACAAAATAGGAGTTGATTGTCTGTTACAGTGAGTCATGGGGCTGCTGCTAGAAAATTCAAATTTTGAGTGTACCAATGGAACAAGGAAGATATAGTGGGAAGCAAATTATTCAAAGGGTTCATGAGGCTTCTTGTGGAAATTACAGGGTTCCGTGAGGGACAAGTTAACTGTTGCAGCCATGAACACTAGGCGAGGTACTAATTAAGGAGTTGATTAATTTTCATTTTCTAATTACGTATGGGATATATCCCAAATCAAATCCAAGTTTCTGGCGTCGATCGCCAATGTTATTAATGTCAAACATTTCCGCAGTACCTGATGGCCCGTTTTGTTCTTTTCTTCTTGACTTTTCTGATATTGAACAAGGCTGGTTTTGTCTTCTTTCCACAAAAATCTACCAATTGGATTGCAATGTTGATTTCTAAAGCATGTCTCGTTTTGAAATTCTTAGGGCCGGTTTGTTTACGTTGAGGTTTAGATTAGATAACAGTTCTAAATTTGCTGTAAAAATTGAAAATATTATTGCATGTATTTGAAATAACTAAATATATATATATATATATATATATATATGGATGTAGTGCATGAATACAATTTTCTTGGCATTCAATCAAGTTGTCAATAGTATCGATGAAAAAGTGAAAGGAGAAAGTCATACACTATGATCCGGATAGTTTAGAAGGCTCCAAAATCGAGCCATGTTGGCTGTTATTTAGATTCTGAAGTTGATTTTGGAGTCCACTTAGATTATACGGATCAGAATGTGTAAAAAAATCATTTATACTTTTAAAAGGAGAATATCATTTATATCGAAAAAGAGATAAAATGAAGAGGGTTAGGCTGGTTCGATAATTATTCAACTTTTAAAAAAAAAACTTTTAGTAATTAGTTTCTATTTTTTGTGGTTTGAGATGTAAGGTTCCCTCAAAAAAAAAAAAAAAACTTTTAGTAATTAGTTTCTATTTTTTGTGGTTTGAGATGTAAGGAAATGAGGGATGAAGGATATAGGAAGGATATGGTGGAAGAAATGGAGAACAAATATAGAAGAAATATTGGACATAATGAAAACTAAAAACCAACTTATTAATCTCCACACATTATGTGGATGGTCTCGGCTTCGATTCTTATAAAAGGCAAGATCAATACTCTATATATATATATATAGTAACTTCATCTCCCATATAATTGTATATAGGAGAAAAAAAAACAAAAAACAGAAGACCGAAACCCTTTTTTATTTGGTTTCACTTTTAGATTTTTATTTTTTCATTACGTCTTCTTCATTTTTTTCGTCTCTATGCCGCCACTATTCTGCATTCCTTCTATCTTTACTATATTTTTTGACGGTTCATGCACAAAAATTGAAAAGAAAAATAAACAGAATAATTATTGAACGGCCCTTAAATTTTCACAATTGATCTCAATTTTTTTTTATCAGCAGCTTCACACATGTGAATTAGCGTAGAAAAGTTGGCCAAGGCAGAGTGCACTCGAATGTGATTCCCATTTTCAGTAGTTTAAGGTAATTAAGAGTTGCTTAGACTGTCGGTTAGTATCAAACAAAATCAGATTACTTATAGGATTACAATGAACAGAATTGGGTGTTTTCTTGGCTTGGAAGTTTCTCATACAGAACTTGAATATAGAGAGATTAGATCTTAAATTAACAACTCAGATTTTATTGGATGATGATGGTAAATTGGTAATACATGTCAACCGTATACAATTCCATTCAAATTACTAAACACCACAACGTTCAGCATTGTGCTCTCCCAGTGAAGGTTTTCCCAGAAGCTTTATTCTTATTCTCCAAATCGCACTGAGACGATTAATCAATTTGATGTTTTCATTTTACCCTGAAAAGAACGTATCCATAAATATAGTTAGTAATAGGAATGCTATAGCTATGTACAATTCAGGATCAACCAGAAAAGAAAATGGTATTTATGTACAAAATTCAGAAGGCGGCTTACTCAGAGCAATTAGTGGTGGGGTAAACTTTGTAGGGGCAAGGAGAGCCACATCGATCACCAAGAGTGTTGATCCGATCATAGTCGATTCCAGGGATCATTGCAGCTCCGTGTTGAATGCAACTGCACGCAGTTTGGCGATCCTCTGCAGTATTCTGTATATCATGGAGACCTTTTATGCCCGCACAACAATCCGGTGGCACTTCCCCACCAAAAACTCCAAATGGTATGCAAGGAGTAAGCAAGGTGACCACCTTATCGCAAGTAACCGTTGCATTGATGACATAAGGAGTGGTCACCAGCATGCATAGTAGCATCACCATGAATGCCACCCTACACAATGTAGACCTGGCCATAGCTGCTATCTTTCAGAAAGTATATTCCTTTTTTGGTTTAGATACTTGGGGCAGAAGCACATACCTTTATATAGCGTGGCAGGCCTCCGGTGGAAGGTCTTGGTCTTCACTCTCTACAGATTAGCCATCAAGTATGTGAGAAATGCCACTGAACAAAATAAGGGTCTAATTTGTCTGTTACCGTTGGTGATTGAACAGCAAGAAAATTCAACATTCCATGTACCAATGGTTGCCCGAAAATTTGAAGGGTCAGTCATGAGGCAGTAGGCCTTGTTGTGGATAATGGTTTTGTGAGTGACTAGAACATGGTCAGGATGTCGTGTTATAGAGCATGCCAAACGACAAGAGAGATCAGATTTTTCCCAAAGAAGGAAGCTTACATACTCTTCCTCTTGGTTCTCTCAGAGAAAATATCAGATGATGATCCTCGTCACTACAAGAAAAAATTGTTGTGCTAACAAAATTGTTTTGTCGGCAAAGACCAAAATTTGTCGGGAAAAATATATAACAACAAAAACTTTTGTCGACTATATCGTCACTATAAGCTCGTCGGGAAAGATAAATGCCGACAAAGATTTGCATTTTGTTGGGGTAGATCACTTGCCGACAAATTAATTACCTTACCTATGCCAAAAGCTTGCTGAAAGGCCTGTTGTCCCTCCAAAACCGATGCCAATTGTTGCTGAACCTCCACACGAGCTGCTTTCTCTTCCTCCACCGTTTTCTGCAATTGTTGAACAGTAGCAATTGATGCCCGAGAAGACGACCCACGAAGCTCTCTACGTCGCCCTTTACCTAACCCACGAATTTGACATCCAGATTTAACTCCTAGTACAGATGTCATGATCTTCAGTCCAGCATCAGTATCAAGTATAGGTATGTCTTCTAAAGGTGTACCCTCTGGATACTCTTCTGCCAAATTCCTAAGATACTCCTCTTTCTTCTCCAACATTTCAGCCTTTAAAAAGAAAAAGAAAGAAAAAAAGAGCGCATAAGAAAACACCAACCATGGTTGAGATAAAATAGCTGAGATGAATGAAATACGCAACACAAACAAGCAGAATTCATAAATACCATCATTACATTCCAACCACTCCCTGAATCAATGCTCGACCTTAGCTATACCATCATTACATTCCAACAAGCAGAAAGACAAAATAGATAGACAAAATAGAATCAAACTTACATGCTTGGCCTTAGCTATAGCATTCTTCCATTCCTTGTTTTTCCCTCCATATGCTATCTCAAAAGCATCAACCTCCGCAAACTTTGAACCGACCTGAATATCAAAATTGAAGAAGTGTCAAAGTAAAACTAAATCATGACATTATGTTATGAAAAGAAAAGCAAATAATAAGGAAAAAACTATTAGATTAACGATACCGCTGCTAGTTCATCCACCAAGTATGACAAAGGACGTGAACCAGTACGATGATCAAAAGGCTTAAGAGCCCGATTCGTTTTGTTTGCCTTGGATTGCCTCTGAAATCAAACACTTACATTAGTTTATAAGAAATGATTATTAGTTAAAAATTTCACTGGTTTTTCAGAAATGGACTTGAATTTTTTAAAGATACCAAAAATCGTTCAGACTGAAAATGGGCGCACACTCGTGGCCACTGTTCAGTTTTTCGCTGCAGCATCTCTTTTGGAGGGTTCGCCAATGCCTCTTCAGCAGATTCATAGTCACTGTAGTAGTCATGCAACTCGCACTTGAACTCCCTATATCTCGATATAAATTGATCTTTGACATAGCTTACAACATCAGGGTCTTCTTCGTCGTACTTAAAGTTGGCCTAATATCAAATTAAAGAATATAAATGTTAGTAAAAAAATTATCTTGTTTTAAGTAAGAACCTTAAATTTCAAAAAAGTATATCACCGTTATGAGATCAATAAGATCCTCCATTTCCTTGGCAGGGATATATCTCCAATAATCGTAGTTCATTGGGCAATGATTTCACACAATAGCACCAATGTCATGAGCTAGGAGGCTATGCACTGTGTAATCAGTTGCCCTTCTGTTTATTGGATCATATATAACTTGAATTGGTTCCTTTGTTGTCCGCACAATCCTTGCGGTCTTAAGTTGTCGACATGCCCCCCGCCGTGGTTTCGTATTAGGTACATCTGGTAAATGACCTGCACCTATACCCCAAATGCATCCAAATAATTTAACCATCATTAAAACAAAATTAAGCCCTGATTTCAGTTTTCATCTTTCCATTTGATTATAGAAATTAAAATTGACCAAAGAGATATTTAGAACTAATCAAACTATTATTGAGCAATTTTAAAAAGGATTTTATGAAGCTGGAAAAAAACAAAGTCACTAATTGACACAGTACACACTGGCTACTTACAAAGTCACTAATTGACACTTGACACCCCTGCCAATCCAAACGATTCAACACCACAAGCAGCAAACAAGAAAAACACTCTTTAAAGAAAATTCTATCACTATCACTTAGCAATAAATATCTCAATTATTAACAGCCCTTGAAAATCATAAATTGGAACAAAACAAAACCAGGACTTTTCTCAATCAATAATTGGGCACCAAAATATCTGACAGAACTGGAGTTTAAAACTGGGCTATCGATTGTAGTCATTCTACAATAATGTTAATGTATACATTCATTCAGAAAGCTGCAGATATGAACTTCCAACATTCCAAGATGTCAAAGTACAGCTTCACACGTAATTGTAATAAACTATAAGCAACGATTCAAACTGATGACAATCAACTGTAAAACATAAAGTAGCCATCAAATGCAATTCGCCCCAATCATGTATGCAGGAAAAAGAAAAACTTGATAACTGATAGGTCATCAAATAAGCATTATTTTATATTATTTTATACCCTTTATACTTAGCTTTTAATATTAAAATAATAAATAATTAGATAAATTAATTTATTTTGTGTTATTTTTGTTTAAATAAATAAAGTTTGTAATTTGGAGTATTTTGGCGAAAGAATCTTCCCGATCGGAATTATAACGAAGAAATTATGGACGAATTTCGGTGAAATATTACTAAATTAACTAAATAAATTAATTAATTTTTATTTTGCAGCCCAGCCCAATCCGTGCAGGCCCGGCTGCACAGCCCAACACGCGCCAGGCCCAGCCCGCACATCCACCAGCCCAGCACGCCAGGCCCAGCCCGCACATCCACCAGCCCAGCGGACCCGTCGACAGGCGCTGGCCGATCTGCTGTTCCTCCATTCGGCGCGCGCTTGTCGATCTCCCAGGCACCGTCTCAGCAGCAGCCCGCCGAGCTCCAGTCCCTTCATTCAGCAGCCTCCAGCCAAAATTCCATTCCTCTTTTCAGCAGCTCTCTGCTGAATTTATTTCCAGCAGCTTCCACCCAATTTCCACCCAACTTCCACCCAAATTCCTTCCACTTTCCAACCCAATTTTGCAACTTGACAACTCAAACCACTTCTAAACATCATCACTAATCTTTATTACTCATCATTCCATTATTTAACATTTTTTATTGTATTTGTTTATGTATTTTTGATAGCTTTTTCCACCTATAAATAGGGCTTCAATTCTTGTATTTTGGGGAGTCCCCAATTAGTTTCATTCTTCCATTTCTTTCATTTTTCTTAGTTCTTAGTTCTTAGTTCTTAGTTTAGTTCTTTTGTTTCTCTCTTTTGAGAGACATTTTTGGGGACCATTTTAACTTCTTGTAGATTTTCTTATTAATTAGCTTTCTTTTAATTCTTGTTCATAATTTATGTTATTTTTATTTTTCTTAATTTCATTTCTTCTTTACTTTGTTCTTGTGATATTTCTTTGAGATCTCTTAAACACATTTTTATGCTTTCCTTAAGAAATACCTAGGCCAAGTAATTCTAAGACAATTCAAGAGTTTTAAGACCGAATTCCTCGTATTTCTTCTTCCATCTTCACAAGTTTCCTGCCGCTGTTCGGTGATTCTTGTGAAAATCCATACTTCTCTACTTAAATTCGTGTTGTTGTTATTGGTTTTACTTATAATTCAATATATGTGTTGGTATTTTCTTTCTAACATTTGTAAGTAAGAATGCAATCTCCATGTGTTTTACTTTTTTTGAGTTTCTTTTACTTCATATGTTTTAGTGCTTAAACTTCAATTCGAAGCTAAATGTTGATCCGCTGTTCGGGGCATTTAGAATAGAGTTGAAGAGATTTAATGTTTGATCGCTGTTCGGCGCATTAAATCACTTACTTAAGGTGGATCATATTGTAAGTAATAATCCGCTGTTCGGTGCATTTATAATATGAAAAATGTATGCATGTATTTGAGATGATTAAGGTATGATTTCGTGATTGGTTTAATATGAGCATGATGTTAGAGTGTTGGTAAAAATATGTGTTTGAAGAAAGTTCACTAGTACAAAGGTTAAAGTAGAAGTAAAATTAAGTATTTAATTATTTTTACTTGTTTTATTTATTTTATATTTACAACTCTTTTCAAAACCCCCCTTTTCAATTCTTTATTCTTTATTCTTTTATTCTTTATTCTTTTATTCTTTTATTCTTTTATTCTTTTATTCTTTTATTCTTTTATTCTTCTTTTCTACTTTTAGTTTATTATTCTTTGATTCTTTCATCTCTTTATTCTTTTATTCTTTAATACTTTTAGTTTATTATTCTTTGATTAGTTAATTCTTTAATTCATTTATTCTTTAATTCTCAATTCTTTTATTCTTTAATTCATTAATTCATTAATTTGTTAATTATTTAATTATTTAATTCATTAATTTATTCATTATTCATTTATTCATTACTCTTTCCCACTAACACATTATTAATGTTCCCTAATTTCCCCGGTTAAGAACGATCCCTATTTACCAATACTACATCTACACAAAAAGGGTTTAAATTGCACAACACTCAAATTACGTGTTTAATTTAATGCGTAGTTTGAGCGTAGTCAATTTTTGGCGCCGTTGCCGGGGAAATTGAAAATCATTTTTAATTTGTTAGTGTATGTATATAAATTGTGCATATTATACTTGTTTATAAATTTTACTTTTGTTAATATTATATTTGTTTATAACCCTTACTTACTTGTTTATATTTTATTTATCCATCTTATTTTTGTTCTTATTATTTTTGGTTATAATGTTCATACTTTACTTATTCATAGTTTCTAATTTATACTTGTTCATAAATGTTCATAATTTTTTTTTTTTTTTTTTTTTATATTTGTTCATATTCAAATTGTTTATGTAAATTTAAAATTCTATCATACTTGTTCATAATTTAATTTAATTTGTACTTGTCATAAATGCATATTGTACATATCCACTTTTCCTTACTTTTATTTATTTATTTATTTTTTTTTTTTCTTTCTTTACACTTTCTAACTTTTTCTTTAATCCATTAACTTTAATTTTATTCCATAAACTTTTTCTTTATTCCTTTAACTTTAAATTTATTCAATTAACTTTTTATTCCACTAACTTTTTATTCCATTAACTTTTTATTCAATTAACTTTTTATTCCACTAACTTTTTATTCCATTAACTTTATTTCATTAACTTTTATTCCATTAACTTTTTGAAATTTGAAATAAATAAAAAAATCTTATCTTAGCTTTATGTTAGTATTAATTCATACTTGTAAATAAATATTGTATATATGTTACTTGTTACCTTTTATACATGTTCATAACTTTTATATTTCTTAGTATACATACATACTTGTTCATAATAATCTTTCATTTATGTTTGTTTATAATTCTCTTACTTATTATTTTACTCTTGTTCATACTTGTACATAATGTTCATTCTTTTTAATTGTTCACAAATGCTTATAGTAAATATTCACTTTTCCTTATTTTTATTTTAATTTTAATTTTTTTTGGTTTTTTTTTTTTAATTTTTTTTTTTTAAAAAAAGAGCATAAAATTCTTAAAAAAAAAAAAAATTCATTTATTTAATTTTTAAATTCCGAAATAAATAAATAAATAAATTATAAAAAATAAAAATAAAAAAATTGTACATACGTAAATAAATTATTTTCTTTTTTTCTCTTGCATTTCATCTTTCATTCTAACTTGCATTTCATCTTTCATTTAACTTGCATTTTCACTTAACTTGCATCTTTCATTCTAACTTGCATTTCATCTTTCATTTAACTTGCATTTTTAACTTCACTTGCATATTTAGTTTAACTTGCATTGCACTCTTCCTCTAACTTACATCTTTAACTCACATTGCATCCTTAAGTTTAATTTGCATATCTAACTTGCATTCTTAATTAACGTACATCTCTGACTAACTAACTTGCATCTCTGTCTAGGCTGGATGGACGTTAAACTTCAAGCGCTTGTTGGGAGGCAACCCAATGTGTTCCCGGGATGTGAAGGAGTCATCAATACAGATTTGCTATCCTCTACCCTTCACTCTCTTTTATTTTGTTTATTTAATGTTTTCCTATTATTTTCGTAAATCATTTTCCTTACTTTGATTCTATGTTTAATTACTTCGTATTTTCCTACATTGAGGACAATGTAGAATTTAAGTGTGGGGGAATGGTTTACAATTTTAATTGTTCAAAAAAAAAAAAAAAAAAATTATTAAAAAAAAATGAAAAAAAAAAAATTTATTAAAAAAAAAAATTAAAAAAAAAAAAATTGTTTTCTTGAATCTTTTTATTTTAACTTAGTGTTTTTATGAGTTTTGAGTTGCCATTTAACTTGTCAATGATATAAATGAACGGAAATGAATATGTTATGGCCATAAAGATAATCACTACAACTTGAATTTGTTTGTTAATATTTTGTGATTAAGTGTTATAACTTGAAGATAATGCATGTAAATTGGTACATAAGCAAGCATGATAAGATAAGTATGAATCATATGAACCTTATGTGAGCTTTAGAACTTTATATACATCTTTGATGAGTGATTCATAAGTTCTTTGTTTAAATTGATATACATATGCCTCATAACTGCTTGCCATAGCTTTTAATGAACTCTAGAGTACTAGAACTTATTCAATGTGATTTTCAAAGCTTTTAAGTCAATAAACTCTCTGATTTTGGATATGATTAAGGCATTAGGGTTAACACCACAAATTCAAACATCCATGTTCCCTATTTTGTGCGCACGAGTTGCGACCCCCTTAGTTTTAACCCTTTTGAGCCCACATTAAGCCTTTCTTTCATCACCATGATTATCTAAACACTTGAGCTTAGTATAGACATCATTTACCCTTGTTCCAAGGACTCGGTTGAAGATATAAAGATTGTGTAAGGAGAAAATAATGATGTTGAAAAGACTTTTATGTGAATTATTCGGATTTACCGACTCAAGCTTTATTGTATTGTTGACACATGTTATTACCTTGATATAAAAAAAAAAAATCAAAAAAATCAAAAAGAAAAAAAAAAAAAAAAAAAAAAAAAAAAAGGTTGAGTCTCGATCAAGGTAATAAGGTTTGGTTATGTAATGTTTGAGTTAAGTCCCTTACATTTGTAAATCCGACACAAAGAATGACTATGAGGCCCAACATGATGAAATTAGGCCTATGTTTGAAAGGATGGATTACTGACATCATTGCACTAAGGTTGGGAAGCTATGATACGTTTTGGGAGTCTATTGAGTCTTGGAACGAATTGAGCACCACTTGTCCTATATATTCCTTGCCTCTAAACTTAGCCTCATTACAACCTTTATAAAGACCTTATGATCCTTAAGATGGTAAATTTTGATTAGTGGAGTCAATCACTTGAGTAAGCTTATGGTTTTGGTTCATTTGTGCAAGTATGTTTTGTTTTTATCTTGAGGTGTTTGTTTGAAATTTTGCAAAAGTACTTCATTTCGATTATGTGAGTATTTCTCACATACTTTGAGTGCAAACACAAACCCTCACAAATTGAGTGAACTTATGAGTGCATATCCTTGTGAGTTGATTCATACTTGTTTTATTCATGTTGAGATCCATTTCACCATATTTACTCATTATCTTATTTGTTAAAACATTTTGTTACCATATATTAACTCTTGAATTCCATATGCTTAAATGCTTTAAGTGAAAATCTTTTATGCCATGATTATAATTATGAAATATTGAGACAAATGGTTAAGGGTTACTTGTTTTGAATTCGTAGTTTAATTTTAGTATTTGCTAGGGACTAGCAAAGTTTAAGTGTGGGGGTATTTGATAGGTCATCAAATAAGCATTATTTTATATTATTTTATACCCTTTATACTTAGCTTTTAATATTAAAATAATAAATAATTAGATAAATTAATTTATTTTGTGTTATTTTTGTTTAAATAAATAAAGTTTGTAATTTGGAGTATTTTGGCGAAAGAATCTTCCCGATCGGAATTATAACGAAGAAATTATGGACGAATTTCGGTGAAATATTACTAAATTAACTAAATAAATTAATTAATTTTTATTTTGCAGCCCAGCCCAATCCGTGCAGGCCCGGCTGCACAGCCCAACACGCGCCAGGCCCAGCCCGCACATCCACCAGCCCAGCACGCCAGGCCCAGCCCGCACATCCACCAGCCCAGCGGACCCGTCGACAGGCGCTGGCCGATCTGCTGTTCCTCCATTCGGCGCGCGCTTGTCGATCTCCCAGGCACCGTCTCAGCAGCAGCCCGCCGAGCTCCAGTCCCTTCATTCAGCAGCCTCCAGCCAAAATTCCATTCCTCTTTTCAGCAGCTCTCTGCTGAATTTATTTCCAGCAGCTTCCACCCAATTTCCACCCAACTTCCACCCAAATTCCTTCCACTTTCCAACCCAATTTTGCAACTTGACAACTCAAACCACTTCTAAACATCATCACTAATCTTTATTACTCATCATTCCATTATTTAACATTTTTTATTGTATTTGTTTATGTATTTTTGATAGCTTTTTCCACCTATAAATAGGGCTTCAATTCTTGTATTTTGGGGAGTCCCCAATTAGTTTCATTCTTCCATTTCTTTCATTTTTCTTAGTTCTTAGTTCTTAGTTCTTAGTTTAGTTCTTTTGTTTCTCTCTTTTGAGAGACATTTTTGGGGACCATTTTAACTTCTTGTAGATTTTCTTATTAATTAGCTTTCTTTTAATTCTTGTTCATAATTTATGTTATTTTTATTTTTCTTAATTTCATTTCTTCTTTACTTTGTTCTTGTGATATTTCTTTGAGATCTCTTAAACACATTTTTATGCTTTCCTTAAGAAATACCTAGGCCAAGTAATTCTAAGACAATTCAAGAGTTTTAAGACCGAATTCCTCGTATTTCTTCTTCCATCTTCACAAGTTTCCTGCCGCTGTTCGGTGATTCTTGTGAAAATCCATACTTCTCTACTTAAATTCGTGTTGTTGTTATTGGTTTTACTTATAATTCAATATATGTGTTGGTATTTTCTTTCTAACATTTGTAAGTAAGAATGCAATCTCCATGTGTTTTACTTTTTTTGAGTTTCTTTTACTTCATATGTTTTAGTGCTTAAACTTCAATTCGAAGCTAAATGTTGATCCGCTGTTCGGGGCATTTAGAATAGAGTTGAAGAGATTTAATGTTTGATCGCTGTTCGGCGCATTAAATCACTTACTTAAGGTGGATCATATTGTAAGTAATAATCCGCTGTTCGGTGCATTTATAATATGAAAAATGTATGCATGTATTTGAGATGATTAAGGTATGATTTCGTGATTGGTTTAATATGAGCATGATGTTAGAGTGTTGGTAAAAATATGTGTTTGAAGAAAGTTCACTAGTACAAAGGTTAAAGTAGAAGTAAAATTAAGTATTTAATTATTTTTACTTGTTTTATTTATTTTATATTTACAACTCTTTTCAAAACCCCCCTTTTCAATTCTTTATTCTTTATTCTTTTATTCTTTATTCTTTTATTCTTTTATTCTTTTATTCTTTTATTCTTTTATTCTTTTATTCTTCTTTTCTACTTTTAGTTTATTATTCTTTGATTCTTTCATCTCTTTATTCTTTTATTCTTTAATACTTTTAGTTTATTATTCTTTGATTAGTTAATTCTTTAATTCATTTATTCTTTAATTCTCAATTCTTTTATTCTTTAATTCATTAATTCATTAATTTGTTAATTATTTAATTATTTAATTCATTAATTTATTCATTATTCATTTATTCATTACTCTTTCCCACTAACACATTATTAATGTTCCCTAATTTCCCCGGTTAAGAACGATCCCTATTTACCAATACTACATCTACACAAAAAGGGTTTAAATTGCACAACACTCAAATTACGTGTTTAATTTAATGCGTAGTTTGAGCGTAGTCAATAACTGACAAATATTAATGTTTTATTTTGTTGCCAATAACTGGTAATAATTTATTAGTGTGATTTACCGGTGACATTTGATATGTGAAGAGAAATCGAGTAAAAAAAAGGAGAAACTCATACCACTCTCACAAGGTTTTTTCTTATGGCGGCGCACTGCACTTCTAGCTTCAGTAAGTATGGAACCATTAGGCTCAGATGATGATGACTGTCGTGTAGGTTGTTGAGTAGCGGACTGGTGTGTGACCTGTTGGGTAAAAGGTTGGCGTGTGGCTTGTTGAGTGGAGTGCTGTGTGTGACTTGAGGCAAGGAGGGCTGGTGTGTAGTCTGTTCACTAGAAGGCTGGCGTGTGACTTGGTGCAAGGAGGGTTGTCGTGTGGTCTGTCCAGCAGATGGTTGGCGTGTGATCTGTTCAGAAGAGGTAGAAGGCTGGTGTGTGACCTGTTGGGAGAAGGGCTTGCGTGTAGTCTGTTCATTAGAAGGTTGGCGTGTGACTTGGTGCAAGGAGGGCTGACGTGGACCCTGCATAGTTCGAGCCTTCTTTGATATCATTTTCCCTGCACCAGCAAAATATAACAAATTAGATTTAAGATGCTCACTTCGCTGTGAAAAAAAAAAACTAAAATTTTAAAGAGAAGATAAAAAACAAGGGAGTGGGATATGTTTTCCTTCTGTATCTTCTCTTGAGATCTTTCTCAGAAATGTAGCAATGTTGTTTGCCCTGCAAGAAGTCATTTGTTTTGGAGACTGGATTCATTTTTTAAGTATCATCATGTTCAGTACTCAATATCATATTCACGACAAATATAACAGAATAGGAAACATTACTAAATGAAAGAGGCCAACTTTTAGAAGGAAAATACAGGACAATGGAAAATACATTAAACTAATCACTGTTGTAATCACTGCCAAAATCATTGTCATCGTCACTATCAACATCACCATTATCATCACTATCATCGTCAATGTCATCATCTGATCTATAGTTATACTCAAAGTACTGATGATTACTAGCATCCATGAAATTATCATCCAAATTTTCAAGCGGGCCAAGATCAATACTTATACTATCAATCATAATAGGAGGAACATCTTCTATGTCATATGTTGTTTGAATGACATCATCATTACGAGCTTCTGACATATAAGGAATGTCTGAAGACGAATTCTCTTGGTACGCAACATCATCTTCCATATCATTGCCATCTGAATTTTTTTTACCTAGCGTATCCCATATGTTCCTCTAGTTAAACATTTGAACCACTTTCCAGCCACCACCTAACTTTGGATCGTCCATGTAAAACACTTGTTTGGCCATTTCAGCTAGAATGAAAGGATCACTTTCATACCATTGAGTGTTTGTATCCACAGATATTAGGTGGCAGTCATGTTTGATACCTCCCACAGCATTTGGGGTTGTCCTAAACCAATGAAACTTAAACAATATGACCTTGTAGCAATGTCTATACAACACCTCAACAACACTTGTCAACTTTCCATAGTAATCTACTTCATCAGTTTCCCAGCATCCAGGCACATAAACACCACTATTTTGAGTGGTTAATCTATCATCACGTTCTACAACAACAAACTTTACTCCGTTGACAACACAACCCTGATATGTTTCAAATCGAACATGACCTCTTGCTAACTCAAATAACTCGTCATTGTACAAAGGGGATTTCACGTCACGCAAACCTCTCATCTAATACAAAATGAGAGGTACATTAGAAAAAAATAAATCTAAACAATTCGTGAAAAAAAAAACATAAAATTGAAATCAAGTACACTTACTCGTTCACGAAACCAATCGGGGAATAATTTTCTCTGTCTTTCTTCAATGTTAAGAGCATTTTCGTTGCTTAAAGTTTCCTTATGCTCTCTACATAACAGTTAAAGCTTAGAGTAAAAAGAATACAAACCATGACACAAAAGGGAAAAAAAAAGACAATTGGTGTACACTTACAATAAGAATGGTGTGACCTCTTCACAATTGTTCAAGATAAACCATTGGGCTACCTCCATGTCAATGGCAGACCATGAAACCCTTGATGCACTCATAAATGGTCGTGCAGTTTGAGAAAATACAGAAACTATCTCTTGGCGTAGCCCACCATCGTTGTTCCTTTCAGGTCGATTAAAAGAAGTTTCGACATTATGGAGATACATTGAACAAAATGTTAACGCATCATTTGCAACAACCGCCTCCGCTATCGACCCCTCGGGTCGTGCCTTGTTTCGTACACATTTTTTATAATTTCCCAATATTCTGGAAAATTTAATATTTCGTCTGAGGAAAAAAGATGATAATCAGAAGTTGGTTCAAAATTATGGTTACCTTTCTATCGGGTACATCCAACGAGCACTAACTGGCCCACCAAGTATTGCCTCCTCGGGCAAGTGCACCATCAAGTGAATCATGACATCAAATAACGCAGGTGGAAAAATTTGTTCAAGTTTACAAAGTATGTACACGATATCACCCTTGAGTCGTTCTAAGTCTTCCAAACGCAAAGCTTTGGCGCATAGTTGTTGGAAAAAACTTGATAACATAACAATTGGCTCAACTACATCTTTAGGCAAGAAACTTCGTATACCCACCGGAAGAATTCGCTGAAATAGAACATGACAATCATGACTCTTTAACCCTATGAATTTTCCAGATTCCATATTCACCTTGGCTGCTATATTGGATGCATACCCATCAGGAAATTTAACAGATTTCAAAAACCTAAAGAAATTTTTCCGAGCCTTTGGTTTCACTTGATAAAATGGATGACGCTTTTCAACCTTTTTCCCCTTTGCTGATGGTTTTAACCATAACCTTGGCCTTAAACCCATGTTTTTCAAATCTTGACGGGATTTTGGTGTGTCTTTTGTTTTTCCTTCTATGTCTAAAATTGTCCCCATCACACTATCACGAACATTCTTTTCAATGTGCATTACATCTAGGTTGTGTCTGAGTCTCAATTTGGACCAATATTCCAGCTAAAAAAAAAAATGCTCTTTTTGGTCCAATTCAATTCCACAGCTGTCCTCTTCCTTTTCTTTTCAGGGTTAGAGTCATTTTTACCTAATTGCCCAAATGTTATGTTATCCAATTGCTGCAAAATGTCATCCCCCGTTAGATCTTTTGGCCTTGGAGCTAATTCAACTTTTCCATCGAATTTTTCCTTATTCATGCGCCAAGGATGATTCAAGGGCAACCATCGACGATGGCCCATGTAACAAACCTTTTGGCTAAACCAATCAGATCTTACATCATCATTACATGACGGGCATGCTAAGTATCCTTTTGTGCTCCAACCAGACAAACTCCCATAAGCTGGGAAATCGTTAATCGTCCACATAACAGCAGCACGTAGAGTAAATAAAGAATTGGAAGCCTTGTCATATGTTCCAATACCATATTCCCACAATTCCTTCAACTCATCAATTAGTGGTCGAAGATAAACATCAATTTCCTTGCCAGGTGCTTTTGGCCCAGGAATTAACAAGGTCAAGATGGTAAATTCCTTCTTCATGCACATCCAAGGTGGCAAATTATAAGGAAGCACCAATACAGGCCACATGCTATGGTTAGTGCTCATATTGCCGAATGGATTAAATCCATCTGTAGAAAGCCCTAATCGTACTTTTCTTGGCTCTTTCGCAAAGTCAGGGTACAATTTATCGAACTCCTTCCATGCAACCCCATCAGCTGGATGCCTCATGACACCATCATCAACCCGTTTCTCTTTGTGCCATCTCATATTGTTGGCTGTGTGCATCGACATGTACAACCTTTGTAGTCTAGGCTTTAAGGGAAAATAACGGAGTGCTTTTTTTGGAATCTTCTTTTTCTGGTCAAGAGAACTCTCCTCATATCTCGGCTCTTGACAAATTGGGCATTTATCCAAGCCATTATTTTCCTTATAATACAACACACAGTCATACTTACAAGCATGAATTTTTTCATAATGCAGCCCAAGATTTTTCAAAATCTTATTTGCTTGATAATGAGTATCCGGTAACTGATTATCTTTGGGAAGCATACACTTAATTATGCCCAATATATGATCAAAACATTTATTGGACATGAGAAACTGGACTTTGGCATGCATTAACTCCACAATAGCTGTCAACACTGAAAAATTTGCACAACCGGGGTACAAATTTTGTTGGTCTGCTTTCAACAATCTCTCATAGTTCTCATACTCTTCCCTCTGCCCATTAGAGGGCACTTCATTTCCTAAAGTATTATCATCTTCCTCTAACATATCGTCATAATAATCATGTGACACATATGGATAAGCATCGTTGATTATACTCATTACCTCATCATTATGACAATCAGTAACATTACTATCTTTACTAAATAAGTGGGAATTTGATGAGCTTGAGGTAGTTCCTTTTTCTTCTCCGTGATGACTCCATGTCATATAAGTGACTGACATACCATATCTAACCAAATGGTATTGAACTTCAGCCACTGACTTCCATAAGAAGTTATTACACTTTTGACATGGGCATAAAATATAACCTAAAAAGTTGACATGGACCTGAACGGCTTTTATAAATTCACTAACTCCCCTCAAATATTCAGGATTACGTCGATCCTTGATATGAATCCATTGTCTATCCATAATTTAGGTATACACTCCTGTTTCACATTATTAAATACTAAAACTTTTTAGTGAACAAAAGGTGTTTCCTAAACACATGATAAACATTTGAGTCTAGGGTTTCTAGAGTTTCTGGGGTTTCTAGGTTGGTCTCTGTTCCTAAAGGAAAGTATTATGTCAAAGATAACCAAGTAACCTCAAATATTTTTAGTCCTCCTATCTAATCTAAAATTTTCATATAAACCATTTCCTCAATCAGTTATATAGAACTATAGACTATAAAAATATCAGCATTTGAAATAAGCTGAAACTGAACTATATATCTACTTATGAAATCTAAATAGCTGAAGCTGTTTATTCCTTATAATTTATGAAATCTAAAAATCAAAAGCTAAAGCAACACACATGGCATGCTAACTAAGATAACAAAATGCATTTAATTTCTTCTTACTTGTGATTGCTGAGCGTTATGCACAATCTTCCACTTCTACTGCCACTTGAACAAGTCCTTCTAAGTTTGATATGCAGGGCATCACAGAAGCATCCTACAGACATCAAATTAACCAATTAGCAATTCATGTTTTCATTCTAGCATGTTGGAGATAACATGTCTCATGTTTTTAACAAAGTTAGTAGAGGAAACTGCAACTCATAGAAACAAGGCAGAAAGAAGAAACCAACAATGAAAACAAACCACAATAAACAAACACCCCCAAGAAACCCGATCCCAACCACAAAGCCATGAACCCAGCTCCATTTAACATCCACCAAGCTATGAACCAGAACTCTAACTTACACAAGAATTAGATATATTCCCATCTCCCCCTAGACACATAACCGTTCAATGCATTCACTAATTCCAGCAAATGACTCCGTTCGATAAAATCACTCAATGGTTTGAGTGGTATATGATACTTCCTATACACGTGTATTAGTTGACTTTGGAGTAATACATTTCGATAGGAAATATTATAATATATGTCAAATAGGACAACTATCTGTTACAAGATTTATGTGCATATAGTATGCACCAGCAGTAATCACGTAGTGATCATAGGTGGATGATCACATGGAGTCTTGACAGGATTAGTGTTGAATTGATTTTGGTTCTTTTTATCTCCCCTCAAGAAAAATAGAGGAAAGCGAAGATTAAGCTTGGAAGCTAGCAACCAAAAACGACCACGCGAGTTGTTGTTGAGAAACCACATAATGAGTGGTAAGAACGTTTGGGGCAAGTGACTCACGAACGAACAAAATGATAGTCTATTTCAATGTGACAAGTCGAGCATGAAAGACAGATTTGGCTGCCATGTGGAGAGCAGAAACATTGTCAAAAAATATACATGGTCGAGTGTGAAGTGGGATCCCAGTTAAGTTCACGGAAAAGTAATTATGGACCCCATAAAATAATTAACTAGTACATGGATGGGATATATTGTGACCATTATATAGATGAGGAATCGATCATCTCTTATTTGGAGGACGCTGGTAGCTAGATTAATACTACAAATTGAAAACAATGATGATCACTTGTGGAGGTGGAGGCGTATCAGTTGTGTCAACTCCTCCTATAAATGTTTTGTGTAAACAGAACCAGAAGAAATCAGTGCGAGTACCCAAGATAACCCCTACTAACCATTTACTAATAGGCGAGAAACTTTGAATGTTAACCTTATAAGACAGATGACCACCAAACTAGACCAATTGAGCACCATCGTACAGAAAACGGTGATGTGTATGAATTCAATTCATTACTCCCTTCCCCAACGTTGAACTCTTTTCTTTCTGATCACAAAGACACAGAGAGATACAACAGAGATAGCTTAGACATGTGCATAATTTTTGTCAGGTATGTGCTTGGACACTATAATTTTTAGACAAAACAATAGTTTCTTCCTCTTATTATTTCCCCTATGAATTTTTACAATTACATATAGGCCAGGTAATAACTTCTGAATCGGATACCGACATCACCAATTTACCCACTGCATCTCTTTCTTTCCACCTCAATGTTGCCTATCTAAACACACAAACTCAGATTTCCGATTTATCCAAGAGAAAGAGTAGTACTTGAAAAATGAAAGTTCCATGAAGGTGGAGATTCGAAAACAAACAAATTAAACATAGTGTTTTCATATCCTCCATGGCTGGTCTTTGCCTTGGGTACGACGGAATGATGGTTTATATGGGCACAAGATGTTAATGATGGCTGATTAGCTAGCACTACATATATATGCGGCCGGGTTCAAACTTCAATCTTGTCTGATTTCAAATCAACACAAATCAGCATATATTTTTTAATTTTTTCTGCTTTTTGGTTTTCAGTGTGGCAGTAGAGAATGGAATAGATGCCAACTTTGGTTCATTTCTTCTAATACCAACAAAACTAAACCAGACAAAGAACTGAGGCCACCCTAGCTATGCCCCTACATAAACAACAGTCATATCTGCTAAGAAATTCTAAGAGAAGCTTTTAAACAAACACCTTATGTGCATCGTTTACCACTATAATACTCACTGAAAAATCATCAATCCATTTCAGCCTTTTTTGATTCAACGAAATCATAAACAACATTCATCTAGTTCTAAACCATTCGAGCTAGTCTCGATTTTTTCAGCTAGGAGATTGAGTGAAGAAGATACCCAAGCAGAAATTGCAATGGTCTTCAACCTCGGCTGCACGCGTTTGAAGAAGACGATCTTGATGCTCTTTCCTCTGCGACGACCAACAAGAAGAGGGCCAAAAGCTGCACCGAGTGATCCAGTACCAGCAAAATCATACTCAAAATCAAACTCAAAATCAAGCTCAAAATCAAAATCAAACTCAAAATTAAAATCAAAATCATTCCCAAAATTCAGCAATCATCTGAAAACTTCAGAGAAAATTTGATAGACGAACTGAGCCCAGAAGGAAATCTGATAAATCTATAGTCGAAGAACAATTTGGATTCAGATTTTAGAGCTGAAATTGTGGAAGAACAATTTGGATTTTGGGGAATAGAGAATAATTTTTCGAGAGGCCGAGAAGAACGAAGCTGGAGAAAGGCTTCCTTTCTAATTCGATTATGTTTTCATGTACGACAAAATAATCTCCTCAGTTTTCAGGTAAGCGGGAATGCCCGCCAAATTTTTTTTGGGTTATGTTTTGTTTAGGACTATTAAAGGTAGCTGGCGACAAAAATATAAGTTTGCCGTAAATATAGTAACGACGAAATTATAATTTTGTCGTGAAATTAAATTACCACAAATAATTTTGTTATGTAAGATAAATTTTTTGTGTCAAATATTAATTCAAAATATAGACAACAAATATAAAATTTTGTCACAAAATAGTTAATGACGAAATTATTAATTTGTTGTGAATATAAATTACAAAAAATAATTTTGTTGGCTAAGATAAAACATTTGTGAGGAATATTGAGCCAAAATCTAGACGACAAATATAAGAATTTGTCGTCTAAGAAGTATTTAGCCGACAAAATATATTTTGTCATCTTTTTTTTTTGTCGGTACAGTGACTTTTTCTTGTAGTGCGTACATCTGATGCAATGCCGTTCAGGCTTCAAAAACCACAAGGCTCCAATTGCAGTACAGTACTCTCAACTTTTCTGAAATAAGCTTAGCAGCACTACCCCGTAATTACCTACTCCGTGTCAGACGGGAGCAGGGTCATCCCGCACTAATCTCGGGGGGATTGGGATGGGTCCTGTCATGACGTCCCGAACTAGGTCACGGTCATCGGTCAAAGTCCATTTGACCACCCGAACAAAAAGTTAACATTTTTGCCCATTTCAGGGGCAAAACTGTCATTTTACAATGCCAGTCCGAAAACACCCAACTAATTACCGATCAACTTCACTAATCCGTCATTAACTACTAATCTAATCCCGATTTTCAGGACGGATCGTTACAGTCTCTCCCCTTAAAGACTTTCGTCCCCGAAATTCCTCATCTCGTACTTCCATAAGTAACTGAGGGAAATCTAACTGGTCTCACACCTGGGTTTCCTACCCGATGTCCATCACCTGCTAATCTAACTTATCTTGACAGTTCCCAGACTGTCACCACATCTCTGCCAAGCAAGCCAACTTCCAGTCCATCTCATAATCCATTGATTTTCTCCAAGGTTAACACTGTTCAACTCGTAACCGCGGTACCTCGAACAGTGCACCAGCCGACACTCATGGCTCAACTAACACTCGGTCGTGACACACGACCACCAATCATATCAACCTCGACTTAGTCTCGAGTCGTGTGTACCTCGTACCAACGTCCCAGTACATCATACGAGTCTGCCGTCAACAACCACAAATCTCAAGTACACTCATTCATAAGACGGCATCTACCGGCCTCGGTATGCCAATGTATCAAGATTCGTACAACGGTTCATACTACTTCTGTCAGCGATCCGCGCCGACCTCACCGGAGTCACAACGTACTCGTATACACCCCTAATTCAACCAATCGTCTCACCAGTGGTTCCCCTAACCACCAACACGATCAATCATGTGGAAACACAATCCCAGACTATTTCTCTGTAATTGGACTCTATTACAAACTTGTTTAACCGTGATCAAACATCTCAATGTCGGGGTCCCACCAGCCACTCATGGCTCTGAGCATCCAGCTCACATCCACACTAAATCTTGCCACAACCAATCAATCACTTAGGATCACCTTGATCCAGTCCACATCTTAATCATTCAATCACATCGAAAAGGTTCTGATTCACCAAGACGACCAATAACATCCCTCGGTACCCAGCTGATCACCAACATTTCCTCCAAAACATCGCGATGCACGTCCGAACGCATCAGGACACATCTCAAATACATGCACCAATCACAACCAACTAGAATCACGGTACATACCACCAAACATACGCAAAGACTACCCTACGAACTTTGAGTATAACAAAGATATTTTAGAATACCTCAAGCACAGCTCGTAGCGTATATCCTCACGTACTTCTACTAATCAACTACAGCGGCATTAGCCACGCACTACGACATCCAAAGTCTAACCAACAACATCCTAGTGTACCCATCACCATCACAGTGTAACTCCAATGCACACGAAATGTCCTCATAACCAGACTGATCACCACCTGACGACGAGCCAATCACGTTTCACTTTTGCAGTCCGTCGGTCCTATTCAACCTCTAGGCTGAACTACACATCTTCCGGGGAAATCCAACTCAAGTCCCGTCCGAGTCTCCCGGTCTCCTGGGTCTCCCGACCAATATAAAATCCAATCACATTTCAACTACGAATACAGGGCAGACCCAATACCAAATCTAAGCCCCATACCATAGATATGCGAGACGGACCACACGCGTTCTGTACAAATCCAAGATGGTTAAGATATTCAGCCACGTCCACTACTACAAGACATGGAAATCTCCTCATCTGTATGTCCAACATATCCAACCTCTGTCTTGTCATATTATTCACCTAATCCACCATACTTCAATCTTGAGCCAAAAGCTATCTAGTCCCGATCCACTCACTCCTAAGTGGATCCCACTCCTCGTCCCTATAACTCTTACCCTCAGAATATGACATCGAATTAAATCAATCCAAAATTCTACACGTCTAGATTGTGGGTTCTCTTCAATAATCTCATATTGATCAGTTCTAGTCACTCCTTCTCAACTTCCTTCTGTCATCCTTCAACGGAACTCACAATGGTCCTCAACCATGCCAACACAACTACAGTAACACCATTGCCCAACACTAGCCATACAGGCCACACTCGACATCACCAAGTACTAGGAACACCTCCACACATGTCCAATATCAAGGGGGGTCACAAATCTTGACATCCCAACAACAAGTTTCCCAACTCAACTCTAGAGTATCCACCACACAACCTAATCACCAACTCGAAACCAACCACAGTATCTCATCATCTCCTGATTCCCTGAGTCCAACCAGATTGGAAGTATGTCCACCCTTACCAACCATAGAACTCAATCCGCAACACGAATACTACCATTGGACAAACTATCTGAACGTCAACTCCGCTATACTTAGGAGATCCTTAACTCCTATGGATTACGACCACGTGTCTGTAACCAAACCAACTCACCGACCAACTCACCTGTCGGTTAACACCGTTTATGTACATCCAAAAGGATGTCAGTCATCATGCCTCAAACTTCCCGAGGTTTCCTTCCGGGTCACCATCTTTCAGAATCACAATCAACAATCACCCACCTCGGACTCCTCAGTCACTAGCCTCGAAGTCGTCCATGTCAGGACCCGTCCCCAATCCCTCTGGGATTAACGAGGAATGCCCCTGATCCCGTCTGACACGGAGTGTCAGACAAGGGAAATTTTCGACCTTAGCCCTCTCGGGCCATCATAGTACGCCAGGATCCGAAGGAGGTATGTGATATCTCGGTCTCTGCTACAGTTCGCACCGTATCCAACCTGAAGGGTATTAAAAACAGAAAGACTGTGAGTTGACAAAAAGTAATATTTCAGAAATACATTTTATAAAGACCTTTATACCCTTCACTAAAAAGCATGCATGCATAGTAAAACCATTTATCCAATCACATATGTTTAAACAACCATAATCATACGGGCTCCTGCCCAAACCATTTACAGAAAACCACAACATAGTAAACATATGCGGGATCTCAGCCCAAATCCATTTATCATCATAAAACACAATTTCCCAAACCAATTGAAATCAAGTTTATCCGTTATATTTCATATCACCGAACCTGTCACGGTATATAGAGCTACGCACGTGCTAACCGGGGTCTCAAACTCAAGTCTCTCCAGGGTCCACCCAAGTCAAAATCCGTAGATCAATGACCCTCCCTGGAGGTAATGAACCATGCCCTTCCTGAGAGTAAGGAACCGAACTAGGGGGGCGACTCCACTCAGTCAGTGCTCCGTGACTACTCCGGAGTCCACCCAAGCCAACGACCCTCCCCGGAGGAGACAATCATATATAAAGGATGGCATGTGAAAAACCTTTTGAAATCATTCTTTAAACCTTTCAAGGATTCATGTCCAGCCCTCATAAGCCGTCATGAACCATAAAATCCTTTCAAGGGTTCATGCCGGTTCCCATAAACCGTCATGACCCATAAAACCTTTCCAGGGTTCATGTCGGTTCCCATAAACCGTCATGAACCATAAAAATCATTTGTAACACATAGATGGGCCCTAGGCCCGAATCCACATACAAACTGGACCTCCAGTCCGAATCGTAAACCAACTGGGCCTCCGGCCCGATGCCTTGTTAAATCAAAAGGACCACAAGTCCGAAAGTTCGTAGATCAAATATTTTTCGAACCCGAGATTACCTTTTCAAATCGAAAACCATTTCATGAAATTATATCCAAAACCATAAGTACGGAAAATCGGTATAAAACTGGAAAACCTCGATTTACGTGCAAGCACGTAAATCGCCTCGAAATGCGTGAAACCATATAAATCACCAATATCCAAATCAACATTGTAGAATCACATTCATAATCCATATAAAACATTTATGCATGCATCACAGTTTAGAAATCAAGGTCCACTCACAGACCGTCCTATGTTGCCGCCTCGATTTGCGTGCCGTAAACCTCACTGGGAAAATCGTCGTCACCGGGACTCCCAAACCTGTCCAAATCGTAATAGAAGGTTACTAATAGCCTCATTAACCTCTCATTGAAGTCCCATAATTTTCCCGAATTTTTAACTATTTTAAATCTCGAACCTAAACCTTCTGATGCCCCGAACATTATCGAGACGGTATCCGATCGACACAAAACCAGTCCCAAAATGTTCGTTACATCGAATAGAAGATTTCGCGTGTTGAAAACTTCCCCAAATTCCCCACCACGCGCTGGCACGTGCCGCCCAAAGGGCCTTGCGCGTGGGCTCACGCGTCGGTGCGCTGTAGACCGTCTTCTTCCTCTGGCCGGTTCAGACCGGCCGGTTCGGTCCATTACCTGCAACTGAACCGGCGTGACGGGTCTAGGCCTCTACAATCCTCATTTTTCGTCCGTTTTCTTCCAATCCAATAACTAAATTCCAATTTTCTCATTTCCTATGCATGAGGGAAAAAAGATGGCCAGTGGATGGGTGACACTTGTCACTCATCCATTGGGCCTCCTTAAAATATCTGGGCCCACTAACTGCCAAATGACATACGTCTCGTAAAACGTGCAATAGTTCCCTTAAACTTTCGTGAACCGTAACTTCGTCGTCGAACGTCCGAATTCGACGTGCCACCTGTCTACGAATTCGTTCGTGCCGATCTACGTAATGGTCCTTGGCCCTCGGCCATCGGACATCCCAGGTCAAAAGTCAACTATTTGCCCCTTTTAACCAAAATTACCAAATTGCCCTTAAACTTCCGAACGTCATAACTTTTTCCTCGAATGTCCGAATTGAACGTGCCACCTGTCTATGAACTCGTGACATCTCGAACTACGTCACGGTCATCGGTCAAAGTCCATTTGACAGTCTAAACGAAAAATTCAACATTTTTCCCATTCTAGGGGCAAAACGGTCATTTTGCATCATTCATCCGATTTCTCCCAACTAATCACTGATTAACCTCACTAATCGTGATTAGTCACTAATCTAATCCTGAATTTCGGGACGGGTCATTACAGTCCATCACTAAGCTCGGGGAATCACTGAGTGCTGGCCTCGACATCACCCAAATGCCAACCTCAGCACGTGTCGACACAGTCCAACACACTCGACCTCTTTAACACAATAGGATGGGGCTACGAAAACTAATCTCACTCATGATCAACCCTACCATACCAACCTAGCCCTCTCCAACATGAAGCATAGGTCCACCGCACTTCCACTGCGCTACTCTGATCAACTAACGGTATCCTAACCGTTCGTCTCAAACCCATGGCCATCACATCTTTCGGCTCTATTCATGGTTCCGTCCAAACACCGTCATCTCATGTCTGGTCACAACCTCAACTCACGTTGTGCCCATTGTACCACTACGGGCATCCCAGCTTATGACACATCGTCTTCTATCTCGGGCTCATGACACTCCAGTCCCGAGTCCATGCTCCTACTGAGCCAAAACCCTCAATCTACCCTCGGGTCGGGGGAGTTAACATCCCTCGTAATCCACCACTCTGAGCAACTCAATGCTCAACCAAATACCACAATCGCACTGGACTCGTCCAGAGTCATCCTCCAAACCAAAACCCCGGCTGCGTCCAGTAGCACCATCTCCAATCCAGTCGTACGTCGGCCCAACCATAACAACTACCTAACCATAACCCTAACTCACAGTTCTCAAACTCAGCACTTACTCTGGGGTTTCCCACAAAGGTACTTACAGTCCCAACCAATCATCCCAACAGGGTTCCTAAAATTCTTATCCTCACTCGGGTTATCCAAACCCACGGCATCGACTAGTTCACAACAACCTTATCACTCGGGTCGTCACATCTACACACCATCAACAACCAATATCCATCACTAGGGGGGAATATTTTAGATCCTCAAAGCTGTTTCCTATACCCTCGCCACGCGAGGCATCCGACTACTCGTAGCTCCACAAGTCCAATCCCAACAACCTGACCAAATGGTCACCAATCCATACTTTCGTCATCCAATCACCATCTGGCCCAACATGCCACCGTCAATCGGCCTCCTCGGCCCACGTATACCACCAGCTCAACAGGCTACTGTCGGGCCCCACAGGCCGACCAGCCTACTCAGTCGTAGCTCACCGACTACCATCCAGGTTAATCCCTCTGGCATATCTCCAACCCTATGGTCCAACCATAGAGCATATCCAACGCCAACACACTAACTATTCTGGCCATAAGCCAACATACGTCATACCTCGCACCGCGTATCGAGCGACTTATCACCCTGGCACTATCAATTGCCGCTAACTAACCACTAAAGAGCATACTACCACTATCGCATCCAGGTTGCTGACAAGCTGTTCCGCGTCGAGACATCACATCCACAATAGCATTCCAGCTCACTAGTCAACAAACCAACGACTCTGGGAGCCAAATCCCACACAGAGCGCACAAAACCTGTTCTGATACCAATTTGACAAGACCCACCCCCAATCCCCCTGGATTAATGGCTAAGTCCTGCTCCCGTCTGACTTACGCATGACACGAAGGCTAAATCGACGTCCCACCTCCATGTGACACGCAAGTCGGATAAGGGATTTTCCAATGCACCGTTCCAGACTTCCGGACTTCCCAAAGTGCGCAGACTCTACTGTGGTTCGCGTATGTGATGTCTCCGTCTCTCTCTACCAACAACCCGCACCGAAACAACCTGGAGGGTATTGAAAACATGAAAAGACTGTGATTGGACAAAAATATATAGTAATTTCAGAAAAACAGTTATCAGAAAACACAATTTATACCCTCCACGCAAAAACCAATGCATGCATATAAAATCCATGTCATGGAACCATTTCATATCCAAAATCATCAATGAAAACCTGAATCATTTCTTTCTTCAAATCTGCAATTCAAATCCAGGGCCTCGGCCCAAAATCACAAATTAATCTCAAAGTACGGAAACTCAACCCCAAAACTCATCAAATCCAATTCATCCGGGCCACTGCCCAAAACATCTGAAAACCAGTGAAAAATATCAATCATGCGAGTTGCTGGATCTCAAGTGCGCCCGAGTCTTTAAACTCAAAACCATGCGCATAATCAGGCCTTCCTGGGAAATCAACAAGTCTTTAAACTCAAAACACAATCAACAGGCCTCGAGGGATATCATAACCGAGTCTTTAAACTCAAAACATATACCGAGTCTTTAAACTCAAAACATATCAATCCAGGGCCCTCCCCCGTCAATCAACCGAGTCTTTAAACTCAAAACCAGATCCAGCGATTTTTTTTTTCTTTTTCTTTTTCTTTTTCCTTTTCCGGGTCTTTAAACCCAAAATCATTTTGCAATCAACAGTGGAAACCATAGAAAATCCATATCCGAATTCACAACAATGATTCCGTAAGCCGGCATTCGGAACCATCATCCCGAACCCAAATCCAGATTTCCTTTCAAGTTTCAAAACCAAATCCAAATCACTTTTCTGAAATTCGATTCCAAAACCGAAATCTCGTTTATCGAAATCTCCTGAACAGGGCTCCAAGCCCGAAATCACTTTTCCGAAATCCATTTCAAATCATTGAAATCAAATCATCAAAACCATGATCAAATCACAAGATAAATCGAAATCTCGTAAAACGTGCAATTACGTAATAATCTCGAAATACGTGAAAAATCGTAAATTAACAAGATCAATTCACAATTATAGAAATCACATATAGAAAACATATAAAACATATATGCATGCATCATAAGTTCGAAAGCAAAGTCCACTCACAGACCGTTACGTCGTCGCCTCGATATGCGCGCACTTATGCCGTTCCCGGCTAATCCACTATCACCGGCTTTCTCGAACCTGTCCAAATCCCATAATAAGGTCACTAACTACTTCACAATGATCATACTTAAACCCCGTAATTTTTCCAAATTTTTAACTATTTTTAAACGAGTCCTAAAACCTTCGGACATCCCGAAACATATTGAGACGATGTCTGATCGACTCGAAACCAGTGCCAAAATGTTCGTTACATCGAATACTTTAAAAGTCGTGTTGGAACTTCCCTCAAAATCCATGCCACGCGTCCACACCCGCCAAGCAGTGTTCATTTTCAACATCTGTTAAACCGGTCCAGACCGGTCCGGTTTAGACCGGTCCAACCCGAACCGGCATTCACGGTTTTGTGTCCATTTCCAGTCTGTTTTTAGTCCTTTTCTACCATGATCTTCGTCCAACTCTTTCCTAGCTATCTATGACCTTAAAACATAGAGACTAACTGAGTTTATACCTTCCAATTCGACGATCAAAACGTCCAAGTTCCCGCCGTCCATGTCTTGGGTTTCCGGACATCTCTGTCCTTCATTCCTCGTCCATAAACCTCATTGTGATGTCCAAAACCTCAACCAATTAACCATTTCACTTATTAGTCATCCTAACCAATTTTTCCATGTTCGAATTTTGAAACCAAGTTTCATGGAAAATTCACTTACCGTCCTTCCTTAACCTCGAATTCAGTCTTGATCGTTCTATAGGACCTCCCTAATCGTGTTCCAATCATTAGAAGCCATCATTAGATACTAAAAACAAGTATCTAAATTTGAACCGGATTCTTACCATGTCGGGTTTGCCAGCCACCGTCCACAGCGGCTCTCCACGGTGGCATCACTAGAGTCGCCTCACCACCTCCTTCATCTTTCCTTCACACACCACCATCAAATATTGAGAGTTGAGGGTTGTATGGCTTTGAGAACACAAGCCTCCTTTGTTTTCCTCACAAGGTGTTTCACGGTTAGGGTCACCATCCCCTGCAACCGTCGTGATTAAACCACCATCAGCCTCCCACAGCCCTCAGCCTCACTTCCCTTTCTTAATCACTCTTCACGGGTTAGGGTTTAGGTCTGAGAGACATGGGTTCACAAGCACACACGACCTGTTCTCTGTTTTTCCCCTCCATGTTTAACCCTGATTTAAAACAACTAAGGCGGTTGTGCATGGTTCTCCAGACATCCAGAGAAGGACATGTGTCCAAAATCTGATGGACACAACAATCCAAGCAGCCAAGTGTCACCAATTCTCTGTGTAAGACCCGTGTCCTAGAGGGAACGGTGAACAATCCCACATTCCTGCGAGGGGGAATGGTCTGGGAGAGGATGGTGGTGTGTCTTAAAGGTGTAGGTACACACCTATCTAGCACTAGGCTTTTTGGGAGCTCAAGTGGCTTTGGGGGGGATTGGAACCCCAAAGTTAAGCGAGTTGAGGCTGGTGCAATTCCATGATGGGTGACCCCCTAGGAAGTTGCACCATGAGCTCCCGAAAACAAAACCGTGAGGACGAGGCCCAAAGCGGACAATATGGTGCTAGATGAGTCGGGTCTTGACAATTTGGTATAAGAGCCAGACCTCGACCGGGAAGTGTGCCAGCAAGGACGCTGGGCCCTATGGGGGGTGGATTGTAAGACCCGTGTCTTGGAGGGAACGGTGAACAATCCCACATTCCTGCGATGGGGAATGGTCTGGGAGAGGATGGTGGTGTGCCTTAAAGGTGTAGGCACACACCTATCTAGCACTAGGCCTTTTGCGAGTTCAAGTGGCTTTTGGGGGGATTGGAACCCCAAAGTTAAGCGAGTTGAGGTTGGTGCAATTCCATGATGGGTGCCCCCCTGGGAAGTTGCACCATGAACTCCCGAAAACAAAACCGTGAGGGCAAGGCCCAAAGCGGACAATATGGTGCTAGATGAGTCGGGTCCTGACACTCTGGGAACAATTCCCAATGCCACAAATGACCATTTTACCCCAATTACCATTTTGCCCTTCGCATGTTTAGACCTAGAACGAAACCGTCCAACGTCCGATGACAGCATGCCGCCTGTCGTTATATTCAAGGGATCGAGATCTATCTAACGATCCTCGAATTTCGTGAAAAGTCCATGTCATTTGGAAAGTCAACAATTTGCCCCTTTTAAAATAAATTACTGAATTGCCCTTGAACTTCCGAACATCATAACTTCCTCCTCGGATGTCGGAATCGGACGTGCCACCTGTCTATGAACTCGTGACGTCCCGAACTACTTCACGGTCATCGTTCAAAGTTTATTTGACCGTCCGAAAAAAAAGTCAACATTTTTGCCCATTCTAAGGGCAAAACTGTCATTTTGCACTGTCCGTCCGAAATCACCCAACTAATTACCGATCAACTTCACTAATTCGTCATTAACTACTAATCTAATCCCGATTTTCGGGACGGATCGTTACATTAAAACTCTCTCTAAAAACTATTCTAAGACTAGATGCTTTATTGCACTAATTCTCCACAAATGGAATGACCTAATTGATGATTGAATTGAATGAATAAAACATTGTGGGCAACTCTATTTATAGATGTGTTAACATCTCTTCATAAGAGACACATGTATCCATAAAAGATACATCTCTTAGAACAATAATTTGATATTATTGTTTCATAAAAGATGTGACTTCTAAAATAACAGTTGTACATAGTCTGAACTGATATGGTATCAACAGAAGTCCCCCAAGTTCTTGACCGAAATGGAATTACTTAGCTGGGGACTTGTAAAACTATCCCAGACTCGGTGTAGGGATATACCTCTAGTCCCCAAGTCCCCTAGGTAAGGGGGTGTACCGAGCATATGTCCAGTTGGCCTGGTGTGATTCAGACCAGTCGATGAACAAGTAGGACACTGACTGGTGTGCCTTCTCTGGGTGGGTGGGTGTGGTCTAACCTCCTAGTGTGGAAGTTAGCCATAGGGCGTGTGAGGTGGTCGGCGTTGGTAGGGTAGGTCAAGGGTTGCCAGCTGTGCGGTTCGGTCAGTGCCTCTTGGGTTTCCACCACCTTTTGGTTCCCAACGTTTGTGCGTAGGGATGCATGAGACCCATGTGAGTGCAACAAGTGGCGATGGTAATAAATGCTGAGTTTTTACCGAGGCGACCTTTCGTATGTTGTGATGCCTTTATAAACAGTGGAGAAAGTGAGAAAGGATTTCACTTTCACTTTTCATACTTTTTGCTTTGGTGAATTTCTACTCTTCCAACAAGGCGACTTCTAGCGAGGATCGGTGCGACAGAGTGTGCGGTGGAGCGATTTCTGGCAAGGATGACCGCCATGTAAAAATAAGGTAAGCCGTTCCTTTTTTTTTATGTAGCTTCAGTTACGGGGATGAACTAGGGGGAGGTGGCAAGACCCATCCTGATAACCGAGAAGGATGCTACTCCCATCTGACAATCAAACTCAAAATACCATAAGTGACCCTTTTTGTTTTAGAGAAAAGTTCAAACAACAACATTGTCAGACCAGAGATAACTAACTATACATAACCATTGAGAAAATTTTCAACTAGTCAATGGTATTATAGAGCATAGATTACTGTACAAAAAAAGTATCAAGTCCTACCCCGTAAGATATCAAGTGTGCAACGGTAACCTTTATGCCTCAGCCTCAGTATCAGCCCCAGAATCTACGCAACGGCCTGGAGGGTCAATAAAACAGTTAAAGTGTGAGTGGACAAAAACAAACATTTTCAAAATACGATTTAAGAAAAATCATAGTTTACCCTCCAGATTAAAAGCATGCATGCATAGAAATCGAATCGTATGAAAATAATTCAAATCATAATACAAATATCTCGACACAAATATCAATAGATCACAATATAATCAATCCTCGATATCCAAGTAACTATCATGATGTCTATACTACGTGTGCAACTCGGGGTCTCACATCCGAGTACATCCCCAGGATCTACGACATCCGGGGTGATATCATCTCCAGGATCTACGACGTCCATGTGATATCATAATCTCACACTTCTGAGACTGAGCCTCCCTCGGAGCTACTCACCTACAAGCACTGTATCGTGACTACTCCAGGATCTACAACGTCCGAATGAGACAATCAAATCACAGAGGATGGTATATCTGCAACAGCCACCAAATCTAGTAAACTCATTTTAAAACCATTTATGTCTCAAATCGAGTAAAAACATTTCAACAAGGTCTATGCCCGAGACATAGCTTACACAAGCAATTTTCACAAAACCATCATAAAACAGTGTCCATAACTCATTTCATAAATCCGAAAACCATCAATTCAGTCATTGATTCACATTTGACTCCAGATCCAAGTCAAAATCATTATCCAATTGGATCTTAAGCCCAAAACGTCATTTTCACGTAAATCCGTAAAATCGTTCATAAACCGATAATTAAATCCACAAAATTATCAAGTAATGATATCAAATCATTTCAACTCAAATCATACGATAAATCATTCAAAACATTTATGCATGCATCACAATTATAAAATAAAAGTCCACTCACACACTGTTCAAGCTGCGCTCTCAAAATCCGCGTCGTAAGCCAAACCGAAGCTAATCCAAAGTCTTTGAGACGTTTCGAACACGTTTCCCGAGGAGAAAAACCTCCAAATAACTTATCAAACGATCTCCGATCAACTTAAAATCACCATCATTGGATTCAGCTCGTTGAAACTTTTTGAACAAGACCAGTTGACTTGGAAATTCGTGCCCATGCACCCACACGCGCCGATCAAAGCAAGGTCAACGACAGTCAATGCTGATGTCACATCGGTCAATGCTGACGTCACCCGCACGTCACCCGCTGATGTTAGTTGCTAACGTCACCCGCTGATGTCAGCCTGAAAACTCTGACACTTGACAGACTGCCACATGGCACACCCTAATTGGTGCCACGTGTCACCTCCTGAAATCTACCATGTGGCATCCTACCACGTGGACTCTAACAAAGTTCTGACAACTTGACTCGTGCCATGAGTCACTGACAATCCTCTAACACAATGCCATGTGGCACCATCTCACTAGTCCACGTGGTCTGTCATTACTGACGTGGACTACCAAGTTAGCTGCTGAAAGGACTGATACTTGGCCACGTGTCACCCTCTGGTTGGCCACGTAGCTTGACATAATGATGTGGCTTGCCATGTCATCATCGTCTTCCTTCAGAGGGGTCGACCCGTTTCACTATAACGGGTCGTTCGACCCGTATGCTTGACCCGACCATAACTTAGCCGTTTCTCAGCCAAAATCCACCATTTTTCTACCCATGTGATCATTTTCGACCCAGGAAGAGATCCTTGACCTCAAAATAAGAAGGAAGTACCTCAAATCTTCTGGTCCAGATCAATTCCTCACGGCTCAATTTCAAACTCGAACCCAGGCCTGTCCAGTCGTCCTTTTCCTTCCAATTTTGATCATGCAGGCTTGTATGAGCTCTAAGAACACGTTCAATGGCCTTAGCTATCATTCCTAATGCCTCAAAATGAAAACCCGAAATCAACTCACAAGGGCTTACCTTTTTTGAGGGTTTTTCGGCCACTACCGTGGCTCCGCCGTGTCCTGCCGTGTCTCACCGCCTCTCTCACCCTCTCAATCACTCTTTATGGCCTCAGCTGGTACCAAATGGAGGAGATGATGATGGTTGGGGTGGGCTTCGGGTTGTAAGGAAAATGAAGAGAAAATGGTGTAGATGCATGTATGAACAAGGGTGGCCATGAGGTGGGTGATATGTGTCACTCATCCTATGGTCCCCAAAATAGATATTTTTGGGTCCCACAAGTTAAACCAAGGTCAACTGCCTCGTAAAATATGTAATCGTAAAAAGTTCTAGACCTGTAACATCCCCGTAAGATGTTTGATCTCGACATGCCGCCTGTTTACAGATTCGTAACGTCTTGATCTATATAATAAACCTCGGACGACGTGTAATTGACTTGGGAGGTCAAAAGTCAACATTTTCACTTGTACAGGGGTTAAATCGTCATTTCACCTCGATCATCCTGGTAATCCTCAATTAATTCTCGATTAATCCTTGATTAATCCTTAATTAAAACTCATTAATTATGAAATTCGGGACGGGTCGTTACAGGAGGGGTCAGACATCGGTTCAAACCGAAGAGCGTAGTGGTTGGTGACAAGAACTATTTTGTCTTCTTTCCTTTTCTTATGTTGTTCCAATGTCCGATTGGGATAGTGAGTCCGACGAGGTTCAGGATTACGCTGGTGGCGATCAGTCTGATGCATCGTCGTCGTTTACCACTCCGAAGTCGATGGAAAAGAGTGTGTCAGTGGAGATTAGTGCAGTGGGAAGATCAACAAGAAGCCCGGTATGGGTGATCAGACTAGCGTGTCGACACCAGGTCGGTCTGAAGGCAATGAAGGGGTTGCTCAGACAGATGGGGAACCGTCTAGGAAGGAGCCCTATGTTGTGAGGATGACAAATGGCTGGGATAAAGAGTTAGTGAGGGTGATCAGTGCGCCAAAAAAAAACCCTGGAGCAGGATATTTTTTATCGACCTGCCGATACAGAAGGCCAAATTTTCTATGGACGAGCTCATCAGCAAGGAGACGGAGGCAACTGTGCAAAGGTTCCAGTGGGCCTGGAACATCCCACTGGAAGTGGAATTGAGGTTGGTCGGTCGTAGGGAGGTGTTGAGCAATCCTCATCTGAGGTATGCCCTCTTGTATCCCGAGATGTACATATATTGGTTGAGGTTTCCCCTACACCCTTAGTTGAATAGGATGGTTCAGAGGCTGGGAGTGTCCCTCGGTCAACTTAATCCTAACATCTGGATAATACTGATCAGCATGTATGCGGCATTTACGAAGGCAGAACAAGAGGCATCGACGTATGGCCAGGTGGTGCACCTATATGAGTTCGGTTAGCAGCAACAAAGTTGGGGATGGGTGCATACTCAGTGTAGGGATAAAATGACCTGCGGGGAGTTCATTCTTGTTCTGTCGTCATCATAGAAGACATACAAGATGAAGTCTATCTTCGTTGGTAGGAACTGGGGTGGGGAAGACATCTCATTTGAGTTCCAAGACCTGGATGATGAAGGTCGGTCTTCGTGACAGTTGTTTTTTTTTTGTTTGATACTGGTCAGTATGCCTTTGTCTGACCTGGTTGTGTGTATGCAGTTACTCTTTAGGATGTAGGAACCTCAGATATACAGAGGGCAGTTTGTGAGCTTGTTAGGAGGAATTTTAAACCAACCTAGCGTCATTGCTACATCATTTGAGTGTCGCAGACGATGTTGGAGGTCGACCTCATTTCGTCCTTAGGTAAGGATACTAGTTTTAATTTTTTTTTTGGAATCTGTGGTCGATGTGTTGATCTTTTTGTTCTTTGCAGCTGTTCCGAAAGACGCCAAAGGGTGCAATAACCAGTTTGCGAAGGAGGCGTTGGAAGTGAACAGCCAGGCGATGGCTAACTCAAATGAGTAGGACTTAGAGCCTGACCCGACTGTGACTCCTCTTCCACAGGGGTCGATTAGTAAGAAGAGAAAGGAGGCACCGAGCACCATTGGTGGGTCTCAATAAAAAAGGACTCTGACTGTTGAACCTAAGGTTGCCAAGAGGATGAAACGTCTAGTGGAAGCAAGCAAGACTAAGAAGGTGAAGAGGGCACCTGTGAGGACCAATACTGTGATGGTCAAGTCTCCTCCTGTGACACGACCCATCCCAATCCCCCCGGGATTACCATGGAATGTGACGTGCTCCCGTTTGACAAGAGGCGCCAGACAAGGGATAACCGATTGCCATTGCCCAAACGGGCTTCCAGAGTGCGTAAGGATCGATGGAGGAGGTGTGCGATGCTCAAGTCTCTGCTGCAGTCGTATCCGGAATCAACCTGAAGGGCATTGAAAACAAAAGCTGTGAGTGGACGAAAATAAACAAGTCTGTTTAAAACATTTATAAGACATTTATGCCCCTCAGTAAAATCATATGCATGCACCAAAACCAATAATCCCATTTTTATTTAGAAATAACCATTAGGGCCTTAGCCCGGAAACCAAAGCCTAGTTTCAATTTCCAAAAGTAAATCCAAGAGTTATTTCGTAAATCCAGTAATATGAACCATAAGGCATATAATATAAACCATAACCATTATTTTAGCCACTGCACTATACACTCCAATCCGACATCCCTGATGTCTGACGTCCCTGACGTCAATAAGGTCACAATCACAAGGCTACGCGTGCCACTCGGGTCTCAATTTTCCGAGTTAAATCCCTGAACCCCGTTCGGGTACAGCATCACCTGATGCAGCATCACCTGATGCTTAGCGTCATAGACGCTGGACGTACTAGACGCCCGTGACCTCTCCGGGGTACCTCGCCGGAGGAGACAATATAATATGGAAGGATCTATACAGTGCAGTACTAAATACATTTTATTGATATCCACATGCAAAACATATAGGTATACATAGGTAAAATCCGAACTGATCGTTACGTTTCATCAAACGGGTCTCATGCCCAAATACCGTGAAACGTGCCATGACCGAAATATCATCAAAACCATTTATAGATTCCAGCATGTGAACATATATAAAATGTAAACCAGGAAACATTTATTCAATTCCATTTAGGGTCCCCGACCCGCAATCACATGTAGAAATCAACTGGGCCCCTGGCCCGATTTCACAAGTTAACTGGGCCCCTGGCCCGATCCACATGTTAACTGGGCCCCTGGCCCGATTTCATAGTTCAACTGGGCCCCTGGCCCGATTTTACATTATTCAAGTTCGTAACCATTTCATGAAATCATATCCAACCACATTTATGGAAATCGGTGAAAATCCAGAAAATCTCGATTTACGTGCAAATACGTAATTCACCTCGAAATGCGTGAAATCATTTTAAATTCACCGATATCCAAAGTAAATCATTTAATCATAATTATAACAATCATAAAACAGTTATGCATGCATCGAATTTATGAAACCAATGTCCACTCACAGACCGTTTAACCGAGCGCCTCGATACGCGTGCCATAGGCCTTCCCGGGCCACACCACTATCACCGGGACTCCCAATCCTGTTCAAATCAATTTAGAGGATCACTAACCTCATAATTAACATCCTATTCAAGTCCCGTAATTTTCCCGAATTTTTAAGTATTTTTACATTGGATTTAAAACCTTCGGACATCCCGAACAATAACGAAACGGGATCCGATCGACACGAAACCAATCCCAAAATGTTCGTTACATTGTATAGGACAAAAGTCATGTTGACCCCACCTCGAGATTCGTGCCCACGCGCCGTCACGCGCCGCCGTGAGTGGCTGCGCGTGAAAGCCACGCGCCTGCTACAGTGCTCCTTCCTCACCCGAATGACTGGTAAACGGGTCTGATTACCCGCGATAGGATCCGTTTCAATCACCCTCAATTCGATATCAATTCAATCCGTTCTTGATCCTACAACAATCATCAATCCACCAATTTCAGTTCTGTGTCCATGATTAGCATCAACCATTCCCTAATCAAGTCAACAACCCGTGATCACCCAAAACGGGTCGATCACCAAATCTCCTCCAATCCTTAACCATCATCAAATTAACTTCACAGGAAGTTAATAAGGACTAATACGAACTAATTAGCATAATTAATTGAACTCGACAATACCTCAATCGTCACAACTCAAGCTCGAGTTTTCCGGCCGTCCACCATGTCCGTTCACGGCCCTAGGAGCTCCCAAGCTTGCCCCAAATGATCTGGATCGACTGGAAATGATCCCAGAGAGCTAAATGAGTCATCAAATTGCCCTGGGCTGGCTCAGAACCTCGAATTGGATTTTTGAATTTGTTAAACACAGTTTCGGGTTTCAGGACAAACCTCCACCATTTCCACTCTATTCCTTTCGTTCTCAATCCCAGAGTAAACCTCTCGACTCACTCTCCATTCTAACAATCCAAAACAGCCATTAAAAGCATCCAAAAGTGCCACACCGGCCACTGCGCAATGTCCCCTGCACTGACCCGAAAACAATAGAAAAACCAGGGTCCATGTTGTGCAATCGATTGCCAGCACCTCACATGTGCAATCACACAACAAAGCTGCCCCAACAACAGTCCATTAATTGATAAACAATCAAGGGATCGATCGCACAAAGCATCCATTTACACGGCCAGTTCAATGGAACAGTGCCCCTGTGAAGAAAATTACAATTCTGCCCTTGTGCAGAAAATTACCAAAATGCCCCTCACGCATCCTGACCCGTAACTCGGTCATACGGACTCCGATTGATGCGTGCCGCCTGTCTACGAACTCAGGGCATCGAGACCTTCCTAACGGTCCTCGGTCCTCGGCCATCGGACCTCCCGGTCAAAAAGTCAACATTTGCCCCTATTTCGTCCAAATTACGGAAATGCCCCTGGACTTCCGTACATCATAACTTTCACCACGAACGTCGGAATCGAACGTGCCACCTGTCTATGAACTCGTGACGTCCCGAACTACGTCACGGTCATCGGTCAAAGTCCATTTGACCATCCGAATTAAAAGTCAACGTTTTGCCCACGCCCAGGGGCAAAACGGTCATTTTGCACAATTCGTCCGAAATCACACAACTAATCCCAGATTAGTAAATCACCATTAAATATTATTAAATCCCGATATTCGGGACGGGTCGTTACATCCTGAGCCGATCCTTTGTCTTTCTGAGTTAGTCGGGGAGCTAGTGGTCCAAGTCATCGAGCTGGATCAGGAGGGGATCAACGTCCCTAGGTAGACGAGGCAATCCGAGGGGACCGTGAGGTTTGTGGTGTTGGAGGACGATGTCTGTAACGACCCAGACTTTTAAGAGAAAAGCAAAATTGGAAAATTTAAAATAAAAAAACGATTTAACCCTCGGAGAAAAGTGAAAAATGTTAACTTTTTGGCCGGGGTCTCGTTTGGGAAATTCGAGAAAACTGTCACGAAGGTCTCGAGATCTTGAATTCGTAGATAGGCGGTATGCCAAAATCAGAGTTCAGATGAGAGAACTATGAGTCAAAGAGTGTGAGGGGCAAAATGGTAAATTTTGCCACAAGGGCATTTTGGTCATTTTTCATATGGACCAATTGTAAACTGCCAAGTCCCCAAGTTCTAGAGGGTTCTGATATTTCTCTCCTCCACGAACTCAGCCCCTTATTTTTTTAAGTGTTGTGTGTGTGTGATTGGGCATTTCAGAAGGGGGAGGGCGTGGTTCGAATTCCATGAAAAATCCATGGACAAGCTTCCATCACAAAACAAAGAGAGAATGGAACAGTGAACTGGGGAAGGAGAGAAAATGAAAGGGAAATAGGGAGAGAGTGATCAAGGCTGAGTGGAAGAGAGGAGAAAGCGGGTTGTCCAGAAAACCTGAAACCATGAGTTCATGGGTTACTTTTCGGGTTTTTTTGTTATGGGCAAGGAACTTGGAAACTGATCCACTACGAAGTTTCTGGAGGTTGGTATGGCCTTTTTGAAGCAGAAAATGAGGAGTTTAGACACACGAAGGCCTATGGGATGAAGGTTGGAGTTTGAGCCGAAATCCTTGATTTCGGGTTTGAATTTTCAAGTGAGTTTTCACCATTTTCTTGTTATAGATCTTATCCTTGCTTCTAGTAGAATGGATTAGACACTTAAAACATGAAAAATGACGTTGAAATGGTTGTTTTCTACCCGAGTCGGGCGACCCGAAAAACTACGAAAACGGGTCTCATTCAGTAAACTATTTTCTCGGGTCTTTGTGAAACAACGCAATGTAGTATTGTCGATAGTTGAAGCAGAGTATGTGAGTGCTTTAGACGCTATCACTCATGCCAAATGGCTAAGATCTGTGTTATAGGACATTGGGAAGGAACAACTTACAACTTACAGCTACACATATCCTATGTGATAATACTTCTGCAATTACCATGTCAAAGAACCATGTCTTCCATCAGAAGACAAAACACATCAACATGAGATTCCATTTCTTCAGGGAGCAATTCAAGTTGGGGAAATCAATTTGTTCTAGTACAAGTCAGAAGAAAACAACTAGCTGATATTTTTATTAAAGCTTTAACTAAGGACATATTCACTTATCTTCGAAGAAAGTTTGGTGTCAAGTTAGTACATAACTTAGAAGTGAGTGTTGGCTCCTAAGCTATGTACTGCTTGATTGTACTAAGTGACTTAGTGAGGTCACTCTTAGATGTGAGTGTGTGCATAAGCTGTGCCATGGGTTCAAAATATAATTTAGATGAGGTGGATTACTTGAAGGGAAAGGTGTGCTAGTTGTCATAGCTCTAGACTAAGTGAGGTACGTGTCTTATTATAAATAGTGTATTGTCATCATAATGACAACCATTGACAACCGTTTTTTATCACTCATGTAATGCATGAATTCAATTCAATCAATGAGAATCATAGAATAGCGAATTTCACATCGTTTTCTCTAAGAAATTACTCATAGGCATTTCAAAAAAACACTTAAGAGTGCATAGATTTACACAGCAAATATCAAACCTATCAAACCAATTTCAGTCCAATTTCAGTCCGGTTCAATCTCAGCTGAGAGATTGGGAATCAATTTACTTACTTGGATTGCTGCATGTCTTTTTGTTGCCTTGTTTATCTTTTTAATATTAATTCTTTGTCGTGACGTGGATAATTAATTTTGTTTTTGCAACAATAAGTGAAAATACAATGAGAATAGAGCTAACATGAATTATTTGGGATGGGGTATAATAGGAAATTAAAGAATGCCAGTTCCTTCTCATTGACTCCTTTAAATAGGATTAACAGGATATATTACTTGGGAGAGTACTCACAAGTTCTCCTATTTTACATCATGAAAGAACTTGACTTATTATAAAACGCTACTACAAAGTGAGCTCAAATGAAGAGTCCACACTTATTCATGATCATAACATTACTTATTTGCGATTCACATCTGATAGAGGTTTTGTACATTATTTATTTGGGATTCACATCTGATACACAGATTTTGTGTCCCAATTATTATCAGATAAAGGTATTTGTCCATCATTTTTGGTGGACTTCATGAGGAATTTTTCGAACCAATCCACTGACCATTTTGGATACCGTTTCAGTCCATCTTTGTAATCTATGAAGTGAATTCCAAATCGTACACTGAATCCATTGTGCCATTCATAATTATCTAGCAATGACCATGCAAAATACCCCTTTACATTAGCACCCTCTCTGCAAGGATAAATATGTCGATGTCAATATAATGATTAAATAACCAAAAAATGCAAGAAGGCCAGGCTTTAACAAATTTATTCACAGAAGCTTACTCGATTGCTGCTTGAACATAACATAGGTGCTGAGAGTAGTAGTCAATTCTCGGGGTATCATTAAGGGCTTGCTCAAGTGGTAATCCCTCAATATTGAACTCATCAACTCCTACAATATACAATGACTCATATTGGTATATATATGCAAAGAAATGCGCATTATTTAGTTAAAAATAAATAAATCAATGAAGACTTATATATAATCACTTCATTAAAGATAAAAAAAAAATATTAATTACCATTTTCTGTAATGTAAATGATGGGATTATTGTAATTGTTCTTCACATGGAGTATGAAGTCGTAAATTCCCTTTGGATAAACAAATAACCAAGCTGAAGCACCCTACACGATGTTAAAACAATATATATATATTGAGATGTACGTTATTATTCGGAGTTATATTTGTACGGAAAATAATAATTTGCTAATAGTTTTAGCTTATAATATGATACATACCGGTGGACCAATGGGCACTCCATCAAGTTCAGCTGCCAAAAATATTTGATGATGAATATTAGAATTTAATTATTCTAAAAAGAATTAGGATAATTATTGCAGAAATGCTAACGGTTTGTTTTTTAAAAAAAATACTTTTCAAAAAAAAAAATTCGTATAATATATAGTAGCTTTTATTTTGGTAAGTTTTGAATGACTCACTTGTATGCTTAGCATGGACATCAGTTAAGTAGCTTTTATTTTCGTAACACTCCCATTCGTTGCTTGCATATCTAGCAGTATAGTAATTCAATCCAAGAAAGTCATATGACCCAGTTAGCATTTCGGATTCTTCTTTGGTGAATTTTGGTAATCGTTCTCCCACAAGAAACCTCATGCTACGTGGATAGTCACCAGTTGTCATTGGATCGATATACCTACAAAAAAAATTATGAACAAAATTACAATATTAAACCTATTGTATTATATATTGACTTTAATTATTTTTTAATGTTAATTTCTGTTCAATTCGATATGTAGGCTATTATATATATATATATATTGTTTAGTGCAAAGTTTACAATTTTTCGGCCTTAAAAAAATAGTATATTTAGGCAGTGACGGTTCTTGCACTGAAAATTCGGATGGGCTAAACTTATATATAATCTTAAAAAACAACATTTAATAAAATATATTATTATATATAAAAGGAAGACACATAATACAAAAAATATAACAAATTTTACCCCATAATTGTATATTCGTATATAAATAAAAGCTTGAAAAAAATACAACAAATAAAATAAGTAATTAAATATTCAATGCACATATAGAATATCATTATCTAATTTTATTTTGTACCCCATGAGTCATTTTGATACAAGGATATAAGGGGAGAGAAATTAAATTATTTAAATATTGGGTATTCACCTCACTTGAGAAAAGTCAAACCCGAGACCTCGGATAGTGTAGAGGAATACTATCAAGTTACGGGTCATTAGAACTGTAAAATTCTCCGCTAAACTTCATTATTGATATTGTCAGCATGTTTTGAAAAATAGAAAGCGGAATATTTCTTTTCATGCATTTTTTCAAGTGTAATATGTTAATTTTTATATATTAAAATTCTAAATTTTATTATAACTTTAACTATTAATTATATTTTTATTGTGAACTTGGATGGGCTATAGCACACCCAGCTCAAGGTGTAGCCCCGTCCTTGTATTTAGGTACGATAATTTCTATTATATTAATACATTTAGAGTAATATATATATATATATGTATATGTTATATGTATATAAACTGATGATCATCATATACGTATTTACCATCCAAACATAAAATCCAATGATCGAGATGCAGCATCTATATCTTCAATTTCCTCCGAAGCAGGTACATACCAGAATGTCAGAATTGTTATTCCGATCACACCATTTTGACTTGCCTAAAAATAAGAAAATTTAAAAAATGTATCGATTTAGAGCTTTAAAAAATACAACTTTTATTCACATTGTAAAAATAAATAAATATAGATCGAACTTTAGGCGAGATTAAAATTCTTATTAAATATCACGAGATGATAGCTGCATTCACCAACAATCTCTAGAGAGAATTATAACCAAATAATTAAATAGAAATTTGTACTTAGAGTGAAAAAAAAAAAAAATAGATAATTGATTTGACCTGATAGTTATCCCTGTAAATCTTGACAGCGTGTGCATGAGCAATGAGTGCATTGTGCGCCACCAAATATGGTTCAGTTCCAGAATCACCGCCAGTGCAGTCTTTATTTTGCCAATCAGAGCATCGCCCTGGTGCATGGAGGCCAGTTGCATAACCATATTCAGCAAAGGTGTGTGGCTCATTCAACGTGATCCAATGCTTAATTCGATCACCAAATTCTTTAAAACAAAGTTCCGCATAATTTTTAAAGTCTTCACTGCAGGGTGTATAACAATTATATATTTGTTATTGCTAATTCTGTATTCATTTAATTGGATAATCAATATTATGCAAAAACTGAACTTAATTTGCACTTACACAACACGATAGCTTAAGAAGCCACCATATTCTTCCACTAAACTTTGAGGAATGTCCCAATGAAAGAGTGTCACATATGGCTGTAAATCTATATATACACATACGATAATTAATTAATAATCTAAATCAAATCAAAAGTTGGATGAATTGAAAGTGTTAAGAGGAAAATATATCACCATTGGCTAGAACTTCATCAATGAGATCGTTGTAGAATTGGATTCCCTTTTGGTTAATGCCACCACTTATCTTTCCATCTAATAAATATTTGGAATTAGTAAGTAATCAATCACAAATAGAAATTAAATTATAGGGTTAAATTATACAAGGAAATATTATTAACATGTATACATATATATATTAAGATTATTTCACAATCTCGATCTTTCCTTTAATTTTTTTTTTCAAAGAGGGCAGCTATATGATTTTTTTTCGGGGGAGTGTTTAGATGAGGAACTTTAAATATATATAAACTTTTAAATATTCTAACTTCATCTGCCCATCAACTTACTGGGTAACAATCTGGACCATGAAATAGAGAACCTATAAGCTTCCAGTCCCATGTTCTTCATAATCTTCACATCTTCCTATAATAATCACACACAAAAAAACACATGATTTTGTATTATGTATACATGAGAATGAACTTGTGGTTAATCTAAATATACTTCTGTGATTTTAATTAGAACCTTATAGCGGTTATAATGATCAACAGCCACATCTCCATTGCTCCCATCTGCGATCCTGTCTGCATACAATTAACAATATAAACTATTATATATATATATATATATATATGTGTGTGTGTAAATTTGTATATAAACTATATATAGGCTAATATTTATTCCATTAATTAGCTGTATCTTATTATGTGCTGATCGATTATCTTGAAACCATTAAAACTGTGACATGATTTGTACTTGGCAAGAAATTTATTAACTGATACGTCCTGTAAAAATCATCTGCTACATAAAATAGCATGAAAATGTGACCTTTCAAGTATTGTTAAAAATGAACATATCTTTCATGATATTCATTGTCCAAAATTTGAGTCCCATAGCATCAATTTTGTTCTTAGGGAAGATAGCTAGGGAGATGATTGAATCACACTTGATTTAGAATCCCCAATCGGTATAATTGTTCACGATGTCTATATCATTAACTCTTTAACATATCCCTTTAATATTATCACATTTGAACATATCTTAATTACCAATTGATCATAGTTGTTTGATTATCATAATTCGGCAGACCTGGATGTTCGTGGGAGTACCAATCCCAGACGCTTGGTCCTCTACCATCTTCGTTTGCAGCACCTTCATACTGGAAATATACAAATATATATATATATATAGATCATTTACTAATTCGACAATATTGGAACAAATAGACTAAATGCAACAATAATTATTAATTATATATTAAAAAAAAAACACGAATGATCGATTAAGGTACGAAAAGAAATTGAACAGAGGACCTGGTAAGCTGATGAAGCTGTTCCAAATAAGAACCCTTGTGGGAAACTGCTCCTGTTGAAGTTAGGCTCACACAGAATATCATCAGCTTTGCCATTGCTCAATGCAAAGCCAATGATGAGAAACACAAGACCTAAGAGAAAACGCCCTAGTTGCATTCTTGCCGTAGTTAACTCGAGGTTTTTTTTGCTTTGGATAAGTTGGCTCTTATGGGATATTGCATGGGGCTTTTATAGAAGGGGTTTACGTACCAAAGGTGAGAAGATAAACAGTTAAATATTTTTATTCTTTTAATAATCTTTTTTTCGTATATTTAAAGATAGGCATGCATGCTAGCTTTAAACAAAATCAGATGGCCACCTACAAAGTCAAGCAATTCTTTTCGTAATTAAAGACGAAAATGGTGAGCAGTGCGTAATTAAAGGTTAACTACTGCTTACGAATATGTAACAGTGCGCGCGTATCTTTACTCAATTAGTGAATCAATACTCAACGCTTTTAGGCAACAAGTTATAACACTGTTTTCCTTTCCTTCTTTTTCAATGCAGTGGTATCGAATATGGGGAGGGAAAGGCTGTTAAACTTGAGGCCAATAATGCTAGTATTTTTATACATATATCATAATCGAAGTCGTTCATTCTCTAAATTATTATATTAATATCATCTCAGTAAAATATCAAAAAGATTAGAGGTTATTTAGTAATTCATATATCAAATAAATGGACGGTTTGTCATTAGGATCTTAATTCTTCTAAAAAAAGTTGATTTATTTGATACATATGAATAATAAATGATCTTCAATCTTATTGATTTTTTTTTATGGAGATGATCTTAATATAATGATTTAGAGAATAAACGGTTCAGATTATGATATATATACCAAGTCAATTCGATAAATCGAAAGGATTGTATGAGAAGATACCATCAAGGTGGGATGTAAATATTTTTCTTATTTTAACTCTATTTGTATGTATTCATTACTGTGTGTAGTAGGAGATGATAAATTCCGCTGATATTTCCAAAAGACAATATCAATATTCAATATCTACAATCATGCACGAAAATACATTCTCCAATATATCCTGGTATCAAAAAAGACAAAAAAAAAATGCACTAATTACTTAATATAGACGTACCAACAATATGGGGTTGGTTTTATTGCCACTATCCATTTTGATGTTGAAAACACTTCCTACTAAAGTTATGAAGGATGTTTCTGAATTCAAATGACTGTTAATAGATGTATTATTTTTTTTTAACCAATCCCTCATTTTTCATGAAAAAAATTCAAAAATATAAAATAAAAATGAATGTAATAGGGGAGTGACTAACCACTTCCTCCACTCAAACATTAATTCTTTAAAATTTTAATTAACATCTGATTTTACTATTTTGTTCATATTTTTCAAATCACCTTTTTAGAACTTTTATTAGGTAAGGGTATTTTAGTTGGAAAATTTTGGTGAAGCCTTTTGAATCTTCAGGTTTTACAATAAGTCTTATGATTCAAAATACTCCTTGAACCAGATCTATGGTCTCAATCAGCTTCAATGCACCAAATAATTTGCATTGTTACACAATCCATTTAAGAGACTTGCGTGACAGTAAGAGATTAAGTGTTTTAATCATTTCGTAGAAAAATATTAAAAAAATGAAGAAGGAGATCAAGAACAATCTGGATTTCGCAAGGCATTCCCAAACCTTCGAATCCAAACCCTCCAAGCCTACGTACCCCAATCCAGTCCAATCACCCACCAACATATGTACCCATCACAACCAGTCAAGTTAGCCGTCCTTTCAATCTGGGTTTCTCAACTCATTCCACGTCCAATGCCACAATTACTAGCACCACCACCATAATCAACGACCTTCCTGAGGCCATGCTCTCTTCCATCATCACCATAATTTTTTACAGCCAAACTCGCAACTCCCTTTCCCTCATCATCACCAAATTTCGGACAACCGAGAGGGCCATGCGCCCTCCCTCACACTCGGCGGCAAACACCCTACATTGCTTACAAGGCAACAACTTTTCAAGTTTAAGGCTTGAAAGGCTTCTGCAATTTGCTACCACACTCTCTTCGTAGCGGCCCACCATCCCCAATCCCTTCGCAACGCCCTTACCGAAGGATGAAAATGACCGCCATCCCTAATCCCTTTCTACAGTTCCTCAATCCTAATTTCTCCAGCTTTCTGCACCTATGTAGAGATATATGCAAGTGCATGCTTTAAAGACCACCTACAAAGTCCAGCAATTCTTTTCGAAATCAAAGATGAAAATGGTGCGACAGTATCCGTTTCTAAAATGCCTCAAAAATTGTATTCGGTCCTGTTCCCATTTGACAAGTAACCCACAATACCAAAAATACCCTCAAACTTGTCACGCAAGGGATATTCGTCTTATCATTCATACTCTCACCTCTTGTTCAGCCCCGAACTTTGCTCAACGGTCTTAGAGGGTTACAAAACTATGAAAACGGTGTGAGTGGATAAAAATAAATATTTTTAAAAACATAGTTCAAAAACATCCAACACAAGGGATATTCGCCTTCATGCCCAAAACCACGAGATCAGGGCTCAGCTTTCCAAGGTCTTTGAGCGTTTGGGTAAGACATATCCTCAACCCCTAGAGCAATAGCCTGCCCAGCCCGAACAACCCCACCAATAACATAGTTAATTTTTTCAAATTGAATATGAATTTCAAAATATATAATTAATTATAATTATACAATAATTTTTATTTTATTTATATATTATAATATATTTATACATATATTACATTAAAATATATAAAATTCAATGGAAGCTTAGGATCCTTGATCCATACTGACTCCGCCGCTGTGTGGGATTGCAAACCTCAACATTTAAGTATAATTAGGCCATGAATAAAAAATAAAACTAAAAATAAAAAGTGCAAGATGAGGATTGCCTTATTCCATATTCCCACGATTATGGTTTATTATTATTTTTCTCAGAGCGATAGCTCTGAAATGAAAAGTTTAATTGATCCATATCGTGTAGTTTAGCTTAAATTTTTACCGTGTTACAATTATTACCATTTAGCGGTATATATGTACTCCTCCCAATTAACTATACGTACCTAATATATATATAATTCATATTCATCCAATATCGACGTATCCAAATCCCCTTCTGAGAATAAAATTAGAAAAATAATATTGTGGTTTATGTTTTTTTTTTAATTTCTTTATTGATAAAATGATATGAAGGGGGGAATTGGTTTAGCTCTTTTTCGAAAATTAAATCCGATAACTGTCACATAATATATATAAAAGAATGTCAGTAGATCATATATAATATTAACTGGCAAATCAAGAAAGATAATATTTGATTAACACGGAATAAATGTGGTGCAATTGTTGTAAGAAAGGTAAAAATAATCCACACATCCTTTATTGATTCCTCATATATTTTATATATATGATCCTCTTTTCCTGCTCCTTAGGTGAAATGAAGCGTGGTTTATTTTTTTGTGTGGCCAGCCCCCTCCTCCATATTCCATGCACCCCTCCGAAAAAGAAGAAGCAAAAGATGGAATGCGATTCCAGCTTTGCCATGACAGCTAGGTGCGTATATGGTGTAGATCATTGCCAAATTAATTAATTAATATGGAATCTATGTGTGTAAAGGGAAACTGAAGCTCTTGATTTATCGGGAATTCCTTGTTTGGAAACAAAGAAATGGCGTTTAATTTCTCGCTTAGACTTTATGATATATCTATTTAGGATAATTTGTTTGGTAAATGTGAGATTGAATTGGATTGGATAAGTTATTAAATTTAATTTAAGGAAATTGAATGTGAAAATTAAAATAGTTTTTATTATACGAGAATTAGGAAGGATGGTAGACAGAAAAGAAAACTTAGCAAATCCAATTTACTCTCTTAAAACAGTGGGATTATAAGATGTACTTTTTTCTGTATCTAATCTCGTATAATTCTTTTACAATGAAAATACATATTTTTTTTATCTTTAAAATATATTAATTTAATAAGTTATACAATCCAATATAACCCTATATTCTGTCTAGTGGGTTGAGTTTAATTGGTTCTAGTATTGACCTGTAAACAATTGGTCTCAAGCTCGAATCTCGATGACATATTGTATGGATAATTTACAAAAAATCTCCCTTTCTGATAATAAATATATATATATATATATATATATATATAATCCTATATTCCTATCCACACCAACTTAATCTCTTACCCACGTTATTATTTAAAGTGACATAGAAAAGCTCCATCTTTGGCTGAGCCTTCTCTTTAACATTGAAGACCTATTTGGATGTGTTTTTTAAAATGCTTTTAACATACCCATCAAAAAATTGGGAAACACTTTTTTTTTCTTTTAATGCAATTTCATTATTCCAATAATATCCCTATTTTTATTTTATAATACATTGAATGTCCAAATTCATCATATTTTAATTATTATTTATTTTAATTTATTCATACTATCATAAAAACTCTCGAGATTTTTTTTTATCTCATCTCCTAAGTAATATTGGCATAACATTTGTATAGCTATCTCCTTCTCACTTCTCAATATATTATCCTTCACTAGCAAAAAAGTTGTCTTAGGCGACAAACACAATTTGTCGGTAAAAGTCAAAATTTGCCGCCTAAACTCTATCACGGCGAAATTATTTGTCGCCCCATTCGTCAGGAAAGCCTCGTTGCGAAAGGTCCATGTGTCAGGACCCGTCCCAAATATCACCTCGATACTCGGGACGAACTCTGCTCCCGTCTGAAAATCACACTTAAAGTACCAAAATAACCTCAACACAACCATAAGCATAACTATCAGACAAGGGAGTAAATAAAATACAACCGTAAGTCAGAGCATAGTTTATACAAACAGGCACAAAATCCTACTGGGCTAATCTCGCAACGGAAAAACGTCATAAGCTCTATGCCTCGGTCCCTGCCTCAACGTTTACCCCAGCGCTATCACCACGACCTTGAGGGAAAATTTAAAACAAAAGTGTGAGTGGACTAAAAGAAATAAAAGTTTTCAAAAATCCTTTAACATCAAACCAGGGTTAAGAAAAACCATAAGATTTCTCCCTCCGTTTTAAAAACATGCATGCCTAACGACGTATCAGAAAGCCACGTCATAAAACAGTATAATCAGTATGCGAAGATCGTATCATAAAACCAAATCCACAAATATCAAAGTCCGATCAAACCTGCTGGGTCTATCCGAGTCTTTAAACTCAACTAGGCCTCAAATGTAATCCGAGTCTTTAAACTCAACCAGGCCTCAAATGTAATCCGAGTCTTTAAACTCCCGAGTCTTTAAACTCAATAGGCCTACGGGGGTAATATCGCACATATCCGAGTCTTTAAACTCTCGAGTCTTTAAACTCAATCCGGGCCCGTCCCCCGTCAATCAGAATCCGGGTCTTTAAATCCAATCCAGATCCAGCAAATCCAATCCAAAAACCAATTGAAAACCAAGTCTCAATCCATATCTAAACCTGAATCTGAAATCATCGGTCTGAAGCACTTCTGGCGTTCAGAACCGTCATTCCGAACCCAAATCCGGAATTCCATGAAATCCAATTTTAAACCAAAACCGGGTTGCCAAAATCATGTCTCAGAATTCATTATAACCATCAGAACACAATTATAATTTGAAATCCCAAAGTATAGCATCAAAACCAGAAATCTAGCTTTTTCTCGAAAAACATGCAAAAGCCCGAAAATGTCTCGAAAAACATACAAGCATAGCAATCACATGTATTCATCGTTAACAAGCATAAAAACATACTTTAAACCATAAAACAGAAATAAAACATTTAGGCATGCTCGTAAGAAAAGAAAGAGTTCACTCACGAATCAGAAAGTGTCAATCGCGCTCCGTGCTCTACTCGACCGTCTCAGGTGTCTCCCGTCCTGTTAATAGGCACCAAATAGGGTCACAATTACATAAAATATGCTAACTCTAATCTCCCCTAATTTTCGGGAATTTATTCGTAATTAAAATTTAGACCCTAAACCGTCCGGATTCCCGAACTATCCCGTAACATCGTCCGATTAACCCGAAAATTGCACCAATGGATTCCTTAGAACATTTAGAACCAAAACCATGTTGGACAATTTCTCAAACTACTCCCCACGCGCCGCCCAAAGTGGCTGCGCGTGGGACTCACGCGCCTGCTACAGTGCATCTTCAACCTCGAGTCACCCGGTTCAACTGTGTTGAACCGGCGTGACCGGTTCTCCTCCAATCTTCCACCATTTCCATCCAATCCAATCCTATGAGCTGCGTCCAATTCCTAGCAATCAAACCCAGTCCTAAAATCCAGAAATCACGGCCTAAAACCCATCATCCTCAGCCTCGAAACACACTGCCCGTATGCCCTGTTTTGGCCGCCGGCCACCCAAGTCCTCCCCCGTCACGGCACCACACTCAGACGACTCATGGGACCTTCAGGAGTCTCACCCTAACCTCCAAATCCCTCGACTCTAGCCCTAGGTCCACGACTTTTGGAAACAAGAAAACGGGAAAACAGGGGATTCAAACCATACCTTCGAACCGTCCACCGCCGTCTGCACCGCCGTGTGCCACGGTGCCCAATGGGTCCTCTGCCGTCGTCCTAGCCTCCTATTAGCTTGGATTGAACCACAACACGGCACAACCACCGTCAAACTCTCACGGCCTCCTCTGTTTCTCTGAAAACTCAGCCTTCCACCGCCGTGTCTCCGTGCACGATTTCACCCCCAAATTCCGATCACCAGCTTCCTCTCCTCTCTCTGTTACTCTCACAACTCACAGGACTCTCACACACACACAGAATCGATCACCGTCTCTCAATCTTCACTCTCTGTTTTTCTGTGTCGAAGCTCAAATGCACGGTTCACATTTGAACAATTTGTGGCCGTGTACATTATACACAAGCCTAGAACCCTCTAGCTCACAACCACGTGTCCACTTCCTATGGTCATCAGTACAAAATATCCCAGCCCACTCAGCCACATGTTCTAATCTGGTTGGGCCTAAGAGAAAAAGACCAAATTGCCCCTAGGTTTAGAAATTACCATTTTACCCTCGAACTTTCCAGACCCACAACTATTCCGTCCGACGTCCGATGACAGCGTGCCGCCTGTCGTTGTACTCAGGACATCGAGACCTATCTAATGGTCCTCGATCTATGTGAAAATCACAAGTCCACTAAAAAGTCAACATTTTCCTCAAATAGTCAAAATTACGGTAACACCCTCAATCTTCCAAACGTCATAACTTTTTCTCCGATTGTTCAAATCAGACATGTCACCTGTCTACGGACTCGTGACGTCCTAAACTACGTCACGGTCAATGGTCAACACTCATCCAACCTGTAAATCAAAAAGTCAACTTTTGACACACTATTCACAAGGGCAAAATCGTCCTTTTATACAAATCTTTTACAAAATTACCTTTATATCCTTCCCGAAGGTACGGGTTGTTACACTATGACGGCAAACTTTAAACTTTTGTCGGCACAGAATGACTTTTCGCGGCAAATCTTTCGCGGCAAAACATTTGTCACCTTGTGTCGTCAAACACACTTTCGCTAGGAAAGAAAAGTTGAGCTGGCAAATATATTTGTCGCGAAAGAAGGCCTATGGCGACAAATACATGCGCCGGGACAGATGTTCTATGGTGGCAAATATATTTGTCGCGACAGAAGGCCTATGGCAACAAATACATGCGTCGGGACAGATGTTCTATGGTGGCAAACTCGGTTTGTCGCGATAGGTTCTCTATCGCGACAAATTATCTTTGTCACAATGTTACTCTCTGCCGACAAATATATTTTTCGTCTAAGGTTTATTTCACAACAAAAATATACATAATAATTATTACAAAGATTCAACTTCCAAATGCCACAATACACCATATTTGGAGAATAGTGACAATACAACAATTGTAGAACATTTTAGTACTCATTATAATAATATAATATATATATATTCAAAAGAGTTATAGGTTTTCAAGTGCAAGTTAGATATATAATGTATACATAAACCCGAAAAAAGACTACCCTAGTTGACTATCATCCTCATTGTGTGCTTCATCAGTCGATGGTACTTCCAAATCAATCGGCGGTAGTTCAAACCCATCCACTTTTGACATACTTTGTACTATTTGCTAGAGATACAACTGCATATGTTCAATTTTCTTGTCAGATGTCTTTTTTTCTATCGTCAACTCATCTCTCAAATGATCGACTTCCTTAGTAGCTACCTCTTGAGCTGCCTTTGCTGCTGTCAACTCATCTTTCAAATTATCAACCTTTTTTGTAAGTAATGAGTGGATGTTGAAGACCGAGAACTTCCAGCCTCACAAACACGTCCATATCCTAATCCACGTATCTGTGTTCCAGGCTTCTTTCCAAGTACATCCATCAAAATATTAAGGCCAACATTAGTATCAGATATAGGTATCTCATCTAATGGAGTACCCTCGGGATATTCCTTTGCTACCTCTTGGAGATAATTATTCTTTTTGTCCATCATTTCATCCTTCAAATGAAATCAACATAAAAAATATGTTACCATATCACATGAAGATACACTAAGAAAAGATACAAACATGTTGCCTTAATGTCTGATGATAATTTTACCATTCATATTATCCTTCACAATCAAATATATGAATGATAAAATAATATCAAACATAAAATCATTGAACAAGACCCCGGATTTGGGAAACAACCAATCAAATAAAGCATAAAGATAAGTTCTCTAACAACCAATCAAATAAAGCATAAAGATAAATTCTATAGCAAACAACCAATCACATAAATCCAATAATCAAACCAAAGCTTGGAACAAACTCATTCTGCATCAAGACAAGCAAACCAAGCAGTGTAAACAAACTCATTTGTATTAACGAATGAAAATTTATAGGCTTTTCCTCATTCAAAACCCACAAAATGAGGGTTTGTTGAAAGGAAAAAGAGAGTGTAAACAAACAACCAATAAAAATCCATTTGAACGGTAACAAAACTTTGAGTAGGCAACCCCATAGCAAATCAAGACAAGCAAAATCTCACTGATAACAAATCATGCACCAAACCAAGCAGTGTACTCAGTTTCAGTATCAATACATACTTGTAAAAGGCTGTTTGACTATACTTGTCAACCCCACTTTACTTGAAACGAAATGCCAGCAAGTGTACTTAGTGACCAAACATATAATTACAGAAATACTTACATATTTAGCTTTGGCCTTATCATTGGTCCATTGGTTGGTTTTCGTAGAATACGCTTTCCCATAAGTGTCTATCTCCACAAATTTTGAACCCTCCTAATGTGGAATAATAGCGTATAAAAAAATTAATAAATGTAGTTTAATGCTCAATACAAAATAATATCTTTAATACAAAACTGCTATATTACCTTAACACACTTCATTGCTATGTGTGCGAAAGATTTCGAACCAGCATGATGCTCTATCTCCTTTTCAGCTCGGTTCGCTATATTCGCCTTAGATGCTTTCTGCACAGTTGGATGACTAATGAGTTCGTTAGCATTAAGAGAGATTTTTTCTATATAATTTTGCAAAATAATAAAACTACCAAAAACTTCGGTGTCTGAAAATGGCCACACATAAATGCCCATTGGTCTTGAGCGTCTCTAAGTACCATCTCCAATGGTGGGTTGGCCAACGCTTCCTCAACTGTTGGGAAAAGCTGAAAGTACTTGTGTAACTCATGCTTGAAGTCTCTAAACCTCCTAGCCATGACATCATTGACATATTTTTCACTCTTTGGATCTTTCAAATCTATGTCAAAGTTGAGCTACAACCAATTTGAAAAAGTGTCAACGATATGTTGTGCAAATAGAAGATTTTCTACATAAAGTATCAGCAAAAACTGTGAACCAAAATAAAATATAATTCAAATATAAAAAGTTTGTTGAAGAGAAACAAACTAAATAAAGAGTAAGGAAACCCAATTATTCAAATTGGCCATATGTACTAATAAGATAAACCGATTGTCATACTTCCACAGTTCCACATGTAAAACCACATTTTCACTTCAAAAATCACTAATCACAGCAAAATGCCCTTGTCAAGTCAGAAAGCACAATTTCCAGACACACACTTCCACATCTACAACCACATTTTCACTTATGTAACTAATCTCCACATCAAAACAACATTGTCAAACCTCAAGTATGGAAGGAAGGAGCTAAAAATCCACACATAGATATCAGGGTAACAGCAGAAATCAGGGTTTGAGGCCACACATAATCAGAATCACAGTAAATCAAAACTTTTAACATCTCAAAACCACATTACAGTATGTTCAAAAAATAGCTAGTTTGAACATAATCAGGGTATTTCAAAAAATATTCAAAGGTATTTCTGATAAGTTTTATTTATAGATTGATCATTGTGTCTGGAAGTTTGAGATTTGAGCAGTGTTTTTATTTACCTATGCTTTCTAAATGGATTTTTGGGTCCTGAGTTTATATATGGATTCGTGGATTGGGTGATGATATATGAGATAAAGACTACATGTGTGAACAATAAAATCTATGAATCCTAACTAGGCGTGTTTTAAATCAAACCCAATGGTCTTTGCATAATAGAAAAATAAGTTATACTCCTAATACTGAACTTGTAGATTGAACTTCTGATTCATTCTAATTCCACATTAATCTCACTTGTAAATCTATCCCATTGTAAATCAGTCGTATTTGTACTCATGTTAAGTAATTGAGGAAAGTGATGTGTAATGGTTTATCTGAGTATTAGTTGTATTTTCAATGTTGTAAACTGTAACATTTTTTCATCCACACCCTTATCAATGTTCCTGTTGAAGGAAATACTTACCAAACTAAAATTAGAATGATTATGCAGCATATTTACTAATCTCCCTTTATTGGTTGCTGATTTCGTTATTGTAAACTAAGATAAAGACCACTGAGCTAGAGAACTCCTATGTTGTCCTTGTTACTTATTTGCAGCAAAGTAGACTTTTTAAGCATGCATAAACAAATAAGAAACATTAAGTACCTTTATAGCTGCACCTAGGGCATCTAGCAGATTCCCATCTGAACTAACAAGGCCTTCAATGTATAGATCCCAACACACCTTTCCTTCCACAACAACCAGCGAGGAGAGATCAATTCCAGCACCTGGGATAACAAAGACATAGATTATCAACTAAGCAGTTATTAAAAAAAATATGTTTGTTCAACTGAGAAATATGTATTTCCAAAAGATAAATGCATATACGACAAAACAAATTTATTATGCTCATCTGACTTCAAAGAAAATACGGACCAGATCCACTTTTACCACCCAAGAGACAACGTTGAAGAGCTACTGAGAGTTCTGCTGACAGCTCCTCACCCCCTCTGCCCTGTAGAAGTGTTAAAAAACAAGAGCTTTATAACAACAATGAATACATACGTCATACACAGGCAAAATAGATATTCATCCTTTGCATGGATCCATAGTTCATACACAAAAAGGATAAGTTTACCCCAGGAGTCCTACAATCCGCTGTGAGTTTTTTTTTTTCAAGAGCTAAGGCTTGTGGCAGGGTCATTGTAGAATGTCGATTATACTTGAAACTGATAATTTTTTTATGTTTATCTTTTATCTCCAATTACAGGGATTGAATGTTAAACAAGTATATATTAGGTCTTTTATCGCTGCACTATGCTTCCACGCATATCAGCAGGTTAGAATTTTTCCATTTTGTGGTTTAGTTATCCTTATCTGTTTATCTTTTCTATTTTATTGAGATTTTCATGAGCTTCTTCTAGTTGCATTCAGTTCATTGTTGATGTTAAGCATGCTTTTGCTTTCCCTGCTGAAAAAGGATTTTGAACTCCTCGGACAGTTGCTAATCAAGGATTTTTATAAGCAAACAATCTGTTGTTTTCTTTGAATGAGCAAACAATCTGTTGTTTTCTGTGAATAAGCAAACAATCTGTTGTTTTCTTTGAATGAGCAAACAATCTCTTGATCTCTGATTCATATTTTTTGGTGTTCCTTTGAGTACAAACTCCCTGAAAAAAATCTAGTGATTCTTGTAGTTGTAGGCAGTCTGTTTATTCAATAGCTTGTGCAATGCTTTTCAATCTCGTATGAACTCAAATTAACCAGAAAGTTCTAATGCACATGTAGCAATTGAAGCAAAAACACAAAGATATGAAATGAGTGCTAATTCAAAATCCAATCTAATGCACATGTAGCAACAGCAGAGCTCAGTATGTAATTTAATTCAAATTCAAAAGTCATATGCAGACAAGTATGCAGACAAGTATTTAAAAGTCAAGTTCTAGCTGTATTGAGTTACCAAAAAAATACACAATGAATTGAAAATAGGGAACTTACTGTAGGGTGCTTCAGCTTGGTTCTATGTTGATCCAAGAGGACTTCATGACCTTTTACTGTACATAAAGAAGAAATATCATGATCCACTTATTTACATTATTGAGAATGGTAATAAGTTATAAGTTTCGATTCATTTTCATAATCAATGTATCACATGGAGTAAAGTTCTATAGTGTATATTTAAAGATACATAATAGCATATTACATTGTAAGCATGGATGAGTTTAAGCATGGGGAAAATACTAAACATTAAATTAAACCAAACAAATAAGAGTGAGAATCTTCAGACCAAATGGACCCATGTTTTGAGAAATTCTAGCAAATAAAGCAGATACAACCTCTATCCTAAAGTGTTGAGACAGGTGATCCTTCCATCTCTAGACTCACAACAAGTTCATGAATCAAATGTCAAGGACAGTTGATAGCAAAAAAAAAAAGTCCATAACATATTGAACTCATTCCCCACAACTCAAGTATAAAAATTTGATAAACCCCATCATGTCTTTTTCACCTTTGTAGTATGCTGAATGAAGGTATTGAACTCATTCAAGCAGATCGCAGAAATCAGATTGATAATCCCCACAACTCAAGTTTACAAATTTCACAGTAGCATTCATATCATAAAACTCGGAACATATTGAACTCATTCCCATGTCAAACTCAAATTAATAATCAGTAAAGTATGAGCCCTGAAATAAGATTGCAACACCTTAATCATAAATATATATCTGGATTAGCTAATTTGACTAATCAAACCTCTTTCTATACGGTACATAAGTAACAATTTACTCGAGTTATTCCCTTCATGTGTACTTAGTTCCCAAATTACAGGCCCCAACAAACTTTCGAATCAATGTACTTGTATATGTGTAGCCTTCAGCTAAGTTTACTACCTAAAAGCATCTTGCAAGATGCCTCTGTCCGTCCAGAGCTTCCATTTCAGCTACGTTTACTATCTAAAAGCGTCTTCCAAGATGCCTCTGTCCGTCCAAAGCCATATCATTCCATTTATTTCCATGTATTTGACTAAGCATCTAATTTGTCCTAAAAGAAGTTTTTCAAGGCCTTCTACTCAGAGGTTCACAAGGAAGTAAGAAGGGGCAAGTTCACCTATAGCTATACTGAAGAAGGGGCATTCCAACTGCGAGTCTGCTCTTATTCAGGAGGAACGATGATGAGAATTTACAGATTGGGAAGATACCAAGCTCAAAATGAGAAAAAGCAGGTACTATGGCCAGCCAGGTATGTTCTCACCTTCTGGTCCTTTTGCAAACCCACTTCCAAGATCAGACCATGAGTTTCAGCCTCCCAAGCGATTGTTACTAAAAAAAAAGGGAGAGCAACAGAGAGGTGGGGTCTGTCCAAGTCACAAATTTCGAAAAGTCTCAAATGATACAAGAAGCAAATGCTGTCCAGGTTACAGAGTCATTCTCAACAATTCTGGTTCGTTTCCACTCTTGGTTAAAGCCTCAAATAGAAAAGTCATCTTGATGGCCCAAAAATTCTGGTTCGTTTCCACTCTAGTTCTTGGAATTCTACTCAAAATAAATACAATACTATTTTAAAAAAAAAGATTTTATCTATAGTATTATGCATATTCAAATTTCAACAAGATTTACTTGATCAAAAATTTTTGGTCCATGTTGATTGTAAAAGTGCCAAATATGTTTTAGAAAAAGATGTTCACAACATTGCATCCAAACATATTTTTGCCTGATGGCAATCCATATTAATCATTTTTTATTTTGAAATTGAATCCATTGAAGGAAGTCAAAATTGCATCCCTGATTTTCTTACTCACGAGTTCCTACAGGGAAAACCTGATGGGATCCAGACGCTCCACAACCCAATGAACTTCCAGCAAGCCACTCGGCTCAATTAAACCAGAAATCAAAGAAGAAAGCCCTTCTTCTCAAGGACTTGTTCCATACTGGAACCTTCCGATGTCATTAACAAACAAATACACGACCCTTGGGTCGACCAGCAGTCAATTACACCCTAATTACCATTTCGCTCTAATCCCCCCATATAATCTTTACCAATCAATTCAAGCTCACACTCAACCAGTTACCCATTACAAACCTCAATCTTCCCCCCTACTTTTCCAAAGGTACCAGTCATGCACTCTTTTACATTGAAGAATGCTTTAGTCATCTCAAATCACCTTCTCAATTAGCTAAAGCCTATTTCCCTCTAAATCTCCATTTCATCCCAAGTCTCCCAACCAAAAATCTCCAGTACTACACCACCATCCATTTTCACACAGATTCTATCACCATTAAACCCATATATGACAAAAGTGATCCTCCCAATTTACTCTACCACTCCATTTATATCCTCCAATTCATTAATCAATCAGACTGGAGAACTAAGACCTATACTTTCAAATACTTCCCCAAATCTGGTGAAGATGTCCCATACAATTACTATGATTATATTGATGCATGGTACAAAGTGTTCCTGCACCAAAATGAAACTTTCACTCATCCCTTCTCTCTATCGTTTTAACTACAACCAAATTGACTAAAAATCATATATTCAATCAAAATGTTCATTCTTTTCATTAGGTGATGCATTTTCCGGTATAAAAATTACAAGAATGAACAATTATCCTCCATCAATAAACAATCAGCCTACGAAAACTCAGGTCCGGAGTCTATACGAAAAGAGACAACTTCCCAAACCGACACCACAGGAGAACAAGTTTCCAAAACAAAAACAAAAATCCAAACCCCAACCCCTGCCTTTTCATCACAACTCAGGCCCAAGTATTAAACCCTAGAAACCAATTATTACAAGACATGAAAAGGAACCAGAGAGCCTCACGAAAAAGGAATAGGCCTCACCCTAAGGAGACCTCACAAATCCAAAAAAGGAAAGCCAAAAACCAGGCATCTGTTAAATGACAGAAGATCCATCAAGCATGAGGGCGATGACAAAGCATTCAAAGAGACCCAAAAATCATTTACAACCCGAAACAAAGCAGGGGGAAGTGATACAATGAATCTATAAACAATATCACAATATATAAAACACATTGAACCAAGAAATAGTCATTGTCTACTCATGTATTCTATTTTATATAATATATATACATATGTATATATAATCATCACAATCTATCAATAAGTCCACAACAAAGACCACGCACCTGAGAATTAACAGGGAGCTTGTTCGTCTTAGAATCGAAAAGGGAGGAGGTTACGGAGACGAGAAAGCTGAAGACGTATGGCCGTCAAGATTGGGTTTTGCCTTCGTGAGTTTCGCCTTCGTGAGATTAGGTTTCGCCTTCGTCAGATTGGGGCGGGATGTTCTGTAAAACTAAAGAGGGAGATGCAAAAGAAAGAAGATGAAGTCGCGCAGGACAAATTTTGTCCTCAACGAATTAACCCTAAACGACGCCGTTCGACAATTATATAATACCTTTGATGACAAATCACGTTTTGCCAGCAAATGACCAAAATTTTTATTAGCGGGAACACGCGTGTCCCGGGTTTTTTTTCTGAGAGGATTGGAGGGAATAAATTCCAATTTTTTTTGGAAAAAACATCGCGAGGAAATAATTTGTCGTTATAGATTCCATGTTTGTCGCCTAAAGTTTCCCGCCAAAATCAAAATCTCCCGCCGCAAGTTTCACGACGAATTTTAAATTTTGTCGCGATAGATAATCTATCGCGACAAAATTAAGTTTCGCCGGTAAAAGTTTTGCCGCGAAAGCTATAGATTCTACTAGTGCTTTCTCCTTCTTTCAATTCATATTTTAAATAATAATTATTAGAATGATTATGACTATTGAAATTGATTTGATTTTCAATTTCATACTTTTTGGCACGGATTCTACTCTTTTTTTCTGCTTTCTTTTCTATTTTTCTGATGTTGGTTTAACTCTAAGGTACCCTAGCCTCCACAAGTCACCACCAAAGATCCGGAAGTTCACCACTTCACTAGAGAAAGGAAATATTGTGAATTTTTAATTCTAAATTCACCTTGAAGACATTCATGGAGGCCTTAAGAAAACCGAACTTGAAATTTTCTCATCCACCTACCGATTAGTAAACAATTATATAAATTTAATTCTTACTAAATATTATTTTTTATAATTTCTTTTATGTTAACAAATCTGGTTAGTATTTGGGCTTTAAGTCGGATATTAACAAATCTGGCTATGTCAGTATTGTCCCGTAACTCATGCTCGCGCTTCCTCATAATCCAGATGTAGATATTGGCTAGACTTGGGCCTTAAGTCGGATTTGGCCTTTAATTTTTTAAAAACCCCACCGAGACACATAATGATATTTTTCTGGTGTAAAGAGCAACAATGCATCAATTAAGGTTTTTTTGATGCTTCTATTTGGGGTTGCAGTGAGCAACAACAAAGCTGCTTCTCAGTGCAATAAAACTGATGAAATATCCATAAACAGAAACAGTTTCCCAGAAGGGTTCATATTTGGCAAAGCTTCAGCAGCTTACCAAGTCATATATATATATGAGCCCCTCCCTTCCGGCCTCCCCTATTCTTTCTGAGGATTGGTCAATTAATTAATTAATTAATTGATTAATAATCACCCTGAACTCACCTAGGTTTTATTAATTTTTGATGCCGGATCAGAGCCGATGAGTTGAGAATTAAGCATTGATATATGCACGAACTCATAACGTATATATCTATCGACATATTATGAATTTAATTATGATTGATTTTATCCTCATTTTGTTGATCTGTATGTATGTATATGTTTCAGCATGATCAAGGTGCTGCATTTGAATATGGTAGAGGACCAAGCATTTGGGATACCTACTCCCACCAGCATCCAGGTCTGTCTAATAGTACTAATCAAACAATGATGAACTAGTTAATTAAAGTATGTAATACTAATCCAGTTGACCAAATTTCTTTTTGTTTCACGGTAAATTAGTAAAGAATTAATTACTAGCTCGCTACATATATTTTCTGCTGGTGGCGCAGTGACTTATTTAAAGCAGAGATGCATTAGGATTACCTAGTTTTTAAACAAGAATGACTGATGCAGGATGGGCTCTGTACATGAAGAATAAATGAATGGGAATTGTATCCTAAAATATATCTTAGACAATAAATTGTCAGATCTTGAATAATTTCAAAAAATATATAAATATATAAAATTAAATATAGTAGCATTTGACACACACCTTATACCTTGCCAGTTTTTTTTTTTTTTTGAAAAAATTTGTTTTCTTTATATTATTTTTTAAAAGATCAATTTAAAATAATCAACTCCATAATCTAATGAAAGATTCTCTTCTGATGATTTATTATGACTAAGGGTAGTTTTGGAGAGATGTTTGCCCTTGATCCTGAATTTAGATGTATTTAATTCTACCACAATATGCTATCGGGGTTCAATTTTAAGATTATTAGTCTGTAAGTCAAGACTTTTATCAAAACAACGAAATCTACTTGGCGATCGTAAACTATCTATATACATATATAATATAATATATATATATAACATATATAAATAACATTTAGAATATCAAGAATAACACATGTATGCTCGGGTCTGTATAACATGTATAATAGCTTAACGGTGAAAGGATTTTTGATAGGAGCAATGGAGATATCACTATCGATCAATATCACCGCTATCAGGTTCTAAATTAAATTACAAAACATTAGTTAGACTTAATTTTTTGTATTATTTAGTACTATATATAATCTAATGGTATTTCTCTTCACATGTTATATTTGAAATTTTAAGTTGAACTCTTATATAGAGTGGGATAAGCAATGTGAGAAGAAATAAATAGAAAATTATGTGTGTGTGTGCGTGCGCGCGTTTGTTGTGTCATCATACTGAAAGATGTGAAGGACATGAAAATTTTGGGGTTTGATGCCTACAGGTTGTCCATTTCATGGTCCAGTTTAATATTAGAACCAATCACTTAATTAGAAAAACAAAATAAGGACGGACAAAATGCATAAGAGGTTGCTTTGCTTGGCACCTGGACGTTGCTTTGCTTGGCAAGACCTAGATTGCCTTAATGGGGATTCTTCAGTTGAACCATATTTGATAGGACACCACTTAATTTTTTTTATTTAGCCGCTGTGAGTTCGTATAAAGATAAATATTAAGTCTACTACATAATTATTATTTATTTTTTTATTAGAAAATTTTGTACGAGTGTTCAATATTTATCTTCTTTGTAAAGAGAACTTTTTATAATGAAATGAATAAAGTAACAGTATTTTCTTTTTCTAAATCAATATAGCTATGATTTTTTTTTTTTGCAGGCATAACAAAACGGTTCAATAGGAATAACAGTGGTGACATTCCTGGTTTGAACCTGCTTCAAATAAAACTGAAAACTTAATGACCAAAAGAAAAAAGTCCTAAAACTTACATATCATCCTTGCCCATACAACATGGTTAAGGAAAATATCTGATTTCTATACATTGAAACCAGAAGCTAGAGGTAAGTTATTCCTCACAATCTCAGGCATAAAAAACCGATATGCTAAGCAGCTTGAGTCTTACAAAACTGGAACATCATCTTAGTTCTAATGAATTAACAATCAGGACTGCCTCTAAGTAGTGCTTGCTCACATAAACCACACAGGAAAAATAACCATATATACACAAATACATGCAAAAATAAGACAGTAACTTCGGGAATGCAAATCTATCTGAATATTATGATAACAAATTTCAGACTTTTCCGATCATTCATCTCCGAGGCAACCCATTTTGTTGATGATTCACTGCACAATGTTAGCACAAAAAATTAGCAGCGAAACAGAAATTAACAGATTAAGTGAATGAATCAAATTAAATAAAAAGAGGTCAGATAGAAAGGTTGGCAACAGTACCATTCATTTCCAAATGATCTCCTCAGCCTAAAACCCAAGGCTCACCACATTCAAGATTCAACTAATACAACTGAATACACACACAGTGCTTAGCTTGCGTAAATCTTGAGCAAACTAAGCAGACTTCGTTTGTAAACCAGAGAGAGTTGATAGCTAAAGTTGCTGATGTCCCAGGTGTCCTTGGGAAACCCCATTATTTGAATTCCTTACAGAAGTACCTAGCCATATATAGATTCCCCAAGTATATACAATTGCAATATATTTTCCTAAGTTGACTGTTCATTAGAAAACACACAAAGGCAATAACTTTTAAAGTATAAAACCATAAAAGAGTTAGTGACCAGCTCTCTTATGTCACCCCCAATGCAAATGGTAATAGAAGAATAGATAGGCTATAAACAGTTAGTATCATTTCATTGCGCTTGGATTTAAGCCATTCTGTCTATGTAAGCTGGCACGGGAACATTTACACATACTTGCTGAAAGATCATCCACAAATCCTACTCTTGTAAGCTGATAAAGGACGCTACAAAAAAAACATCTTTCATTGACATCCAGTAGTGGTACAAAACAAGCAAAAGCTATACAGCTCCAACAAAGTCCCAGGTGAGCGAATACAACTGAGTAACAGACTATTCACAGGTGCCTCTACCGTGTCATATTTCTCCACTTGTCCTTCAAATCAACCTGAACAGAGCAACCTCATACATATTAGTTAAAATACAAACTGATGGAGTAGAAACATTTCAGAAGAATAGAAAAGCTTGGTTACAGAACAAACTTGTGCACAAAGCTAAGGGACATTGAAAATATTACAAAACTTGGGTACCTCAGTTCTCTCTTCAAATGCATCACGGTAGCAATTCAAGATAAATTTCCAGTTGCCAGCACCATACCTTCATAAAAAAGGATCATAGATTCTCTCAAAATTTACTTATAATAGGTGGCCAGAGTAAGAAGCTTGAAAGAGATTAGAAATAACACAAGCCTATAACAGATAATCTGTCAAGATCTACCCAATGCTCATCTATCCGCAACCCAAAGAATTTTAATCTGTTTTTGTTTTTAAAAAAGGAAATGAAAAGACCCCTTGCACAAGCAGAAGCTAGAGAAAGGATAGCATACTTGTTTACACCATTTCTTAAGGCATCTTCTTCCATTAAGGTCCATCTCTTCACTTTTCTTCTCTTAGGAACTCTCTTATCCATGTACTTCTTCAATGGAGAAACAACATTCCTCTTCGGGCTAGGTAGGTGAATCCTGCCTGTATCTTCCCTTGTTCCTTCTTGTGACGTATCTATGGAGTCTTGCCACTGCAAAAACAATTGTCAACATGCAATTTGAATTTATAAGCAATGAGAGCCACAAAATTGCAGGAGGGAATCAATCAGAGGATAAACAACTGAATAAAACTACTACCACAACAGACTCATAGATTCAGCAAAATATTTATGAGGAATCTGTTATGTTTCCCTTACAAACACATACTAACATGCATATAAAAGCAAATTTAGGCCATCATAGAACAACAACAACAAAAACATGAACAGACATACCTCGTAAGTATGGGCAGTAGTATTACGTTCAAACAAGCTAGGTCGACAAACATTATTCTGAATGACGAAAAGCGGATTTGGACGATTGGCATTATCAATTTGAACAGACTCGGTGCCTTTCCCATGGTTGACAGGAGGAGTTGGTATATCCTTTTCTTTTCCACTAGATTGGGGATTATCACTCCGACTGGAGAACATATTTCCCAGACTATCATTATGAGATTGAAGAGGCTCCGCACCCTTCTTAACAGATGAATTTTCTGCACCTGCATGTTTTCCATCAACATCAATCGAAGATTTCATTGCCAATTCAGATCTTACAATATCAGCCACTCGTAAACAGTCTGGAAGTGGATCTGTCACTACTGATTGTAGCACCAGAGTACTGGATTTAAGTGCTTCTTGAGCTTTGCTAACTACAGGGGTAGACAGGAGATTACATTTTCTCTTTGATAAGTCTTCGTCCAAGACTTCAGCATCCCTAATCTTAACCCGTCCCCTAGTGCGTCTATGAGCAAGGTGCTTATGTCTAAGCACAAAACTCCTCTGAACTTCTACAAGAAAAAAAAGGGACTAAGATAACAAAATATGATAAATCGAAAATATGCCTGTAAAAATTACGATATTATGCAGGAGTATACAATTGATCTTCTAACCGAGGTTAAGAGCTTGGATTAAAAGACAAAAAGTTGTATATTTGGAATAACAACCCAGGCAACAAGGACAATTCCGCAATATTTAAGATAAGGGAGCATAAAACCCAGGTACAGCAATACGGAGCACCTCTCAACATCTATTCACGTAGATTAATGTAATTGCAACTACCTCTATGCCTACAAATGAAAATAAAGCATACCTCTCTCTTTAGGTGTATGATCAAAACAATGAGCCAGTTCCCTACTCGCGCAAGGCAAAGCCACGCATGTCCCATTCAATTCACTACACGCATTATCATCAGCCAAGTTGCGTGCTTCACTGTTCCCGAATCCAGAATCCATTTCAACAAAATTGTTGGATACCAAGCCCCGGCCCACAGTAAGTGAGGAGCTTCCTGCCCCCACTTCCTGCAACTCAACTCCGGTCATCGGTTGTGGACCTAAGTCAGTCCCAAAACTCACATTAGCCTCCTTCAACATTTGCCCCTGAAATTCACACCCCGGTTGCACATCCGATTCAGCCTCACCAACCACATCAGTCTCAGTCATAGTTTGCTCTTCGAAATGAGACTCATTGCCCACATTGGTCCTATTAACAGTCTGGAAGTCCTCCAGTTGAGACCCATCAGCCACATTAGTCCCTTTAACCACCTCCAATTCAGGCCCATCACGTACAATAGCCTCGCTGACCATTTGTGCCTCTTGTTCAGAATCGCCCACTGCATTAGTCCCATTTGTAGCTTGGACTTGCAACTGAGACCCATCGTCCTCATTAGTTCTATTAGCCATTTGCCCCTCCAGTTCAGAACCATCACCCACTTTACCTCCTTCAGACATTTGCACCTCCAATTCAGACTCACCACTCACATTAGGAACATTCGCCATTTGCGCTTCCAATTCAGACCTATCATCCACATTAGCCATCTGCCCCTCCAACTCAGACCCATCACCCACTTTAGCTCCTTTAGCTATTTGAACCTCCAATTCAGACTCACCACTAACGTTAGGACCATTCGACATTTGAGCTTCCATTTCAGCCATTTCAGACATATCACCCAAATTTTCCACATTCGGAATGTGCACCTCTAATTCAGACCCAATACCCAAATTAGTGCTATTTTCCATTGGCACTTCCAGTTCAGACCGACCACCCTCATTAGCCCCATTCCCAGTTTGGTCCTCCACTTCAGACCCACTACGCACATTACAAACATTCCCCACTGTAATCTGATCACCTTCAAGGTCGGCAACTTCCTTAGGCATACTCAATCTAACGGCCCAAGTAATAAACGGCGGTCCCATTGACGCTAAAGCTTCCTTCACATAAAGCGCAACCAATCTCAGCGCATTATTCCTCGTATTCATCCTTGACAACTTCTTCGACACTGTCAAATCCCAAACTCCGGCCTCAACCTCCTCCATTTTCTGCCTCAATTCTGCCGATACCAGCTGGCTCGTCCCCGACCGCTCCAAAATTCCGATCCTCCCTCTCCATATCCGATCCACGGCCTCCAAGTACTTCCCGCTCGGCTTTCCCATCAAACCCACTAAAAATTTGACCGTACACTCAGTAGCCACTGCCAAGTACGCGGCTTTCATGGAGTCCATTGTGGAATTTCCTTCACGGATATCCAAATCCTCAATACATTCAAGCGTTTCGAGCATGGTTTCGGTGACAGAAGCGTCGTAGACATCGCACTCGATGGTTCGGAGAAGGACGGTCTTCTTCAAGCGATAGTCTTGGTCCGATAATGGGGCGGCAGCGAGGACTCTCTTGGCAATGCACTCCTTCTCGCGGTCTCGGACAAAGAGCTCGATCACCCACCGGGAAACATCGACGTCCGACCTCATGGTTGAGGAAAACGGAAACCCTAATTTGTGAAAAAGAATTACCGGATATATTGTTTTTAAGAGAACAACCAGATAGATTTTAAACAAAAAACATTATTTAGAATAGATTTTAGATCAAATTGCCTTTAGTACCCTATAATTTGAATTAAGTTTCCGAATTACACTTGATTTTTTAAAATTTAAAATTTTAGTACTCTAACTTTTTCTTTTTTATTACTTAAAAATTATATATATAAAATATGATTAAAGTTCGAATTTGAGACCAAATGTGTAAATATTAAAACCAACTAAATTACACATATTTGACTAATATTCTAACTCTTTAAAACATAATAACTTGTATTTACTATTAATTATTTTGTTAATTAGTATACACTATAATTTGCCTTTAGTACCCTATAATTTGAATTAAGATTTAGAATTACACTTTATTTTTTTAATTTTATATTTTAGTATTCTAACTCTTTTAAACATAATAACTTGTCTTTACTATTAATTATTTTGTTAAAAATTTTAATAATTGATTATGTGGACATAATGGAATCACCTTTTATTTAAGACTTTTTAGCTTAAATGCATTATATTTTTTTTTTTTATGAAAGTCTCATTTTGCATCATATTCTCATTATTCGCTCACTATGCACCCTGAAACGGTCGAGTCGTCCTACTCCTAACATTTTTTCGTTCAATCTGTTAAATGACTGTTTTAAATGGTAATTTTGAAATTTACCATCCCCAATCCAAAACTCCCATCTTGTTCACTGACCACCTTATCCAATGGCAGTCATTTGAAAAGCCTAATATACCCAAACGAATTATCCACATCCTTCTTCCACATGTCATCGCCCACCAGACGACAATACCAATCTAGAAGAGCAAAACCCATTTTTAATAATCATAAATTTCATAACTTTGCATGTACTTAGCAACAAGAACCCAAATGGTAAAGGTTAGCAATAACAAGCAACTAGGAAAGAAAAATAAAAGAATTTGCAAAAATTGTTCAGCTTTTAACAATTAACGAGTTTGGTATCTCTGCATTTGGAGAACCATCTTATTGGGTCAATTCCCAAGCTAGATATGCCTCTTATCGGACAATTCAATGTGTCATTTAACAAATTAAACTGGTCAGTGAGTCAGTCCCTTTAAAGTTGTCGACTCGGGAAGTAAGTGCCTTTGAGGGGAATTTGTTTTATAGGAAGCATGCAACTAGGAAATAAAAGAAAAAGAAGAAGGAAAACAAATTTTCATAACTATGTATTTACCCAATCTGCATATAGTAGAAAACTTCCCACATATCCTCCATCAATCTCTATTTTTAGCTCGTATCCAACAATTGTTTCCTTTTCGAAATTGGATTCGAATTCGAATCACCATCCATTAACGAGAAAAAAGGAAAGGTCGTTCCATTGGGGCAAGTTCATAACGGTTTTGGGTCAGAGCACTGAGAGACGATGGTGGCACCGCGGGATCCAGATCGATTTCTGGTCGGAGTAGTGATCGTACTGGGACTAGAAGGTGCTACTCCATTGGGGCTTCTTGTAACAACCCGTACCTTCGGGAAGGGTAAAAAATGTAATTTTGTAAATATTTGTATGAAAGGACGATTTTACCCTTGTGAATAGTAGGCTAAAAGTTGACTTTTCGATTTACCAGTTGGATGAGTGTTGACTATTGACCGTGACATAGTTTAGGACGTCACGAGTCCGTAGACAGGTGGCAGGTTCGATTCGGACAATCGGAGAAAAAGTTATGACGTTCGGAAGATTGAGGGCGTTACCGTAAATTTGACTAAATGAGGAAAAATATTGACTTTTTGGAGGACTGGTGATTTTCACGTAGACCGAGGACCGTTAGATAGGTCTCAACGTCCTGAGTACAACGACAGGCAGCACGCTGTCATCGGACGTCGGACGGAATATTTACGGGTCTGGAAAGTACGAGGGTAAAATGGTAATTTGTGCATGAAGGGTATTTTAGTCTTTTCCCTCAGCCCAATCAGATAAGGGCAAGTGGCAGTGATATTTTGGGCTGAACCATGGGGTGATGGACACGTGGGGGACACTGGATGGTTCTAGGAAGATCGATCGTGTGCACGGCCACATTTTGTCCAAGGCCAACCGTGCAATCGTTTGAAAAACATAGAAAACAGAGAGAAGAAATTGGAGAGAGTTCGATCGATTCAGTGCAAGGGTGAGTGAAGAGTGGATTGAGAGAGTGACAGAGTGACAGAGAGAGAAGGCGGTGCTGGTGATCGTGTTTTGGTGGAGGAATCGTGCCCGGAGACACGGTGGTGGTGCGGCGGAGTTCTGAGGAAAACAGGGAGGTTGTGAGACAGGGGTGGCAGTTGTGCCGTGCGGTGGATCAAACCAAGGTGGTAGGAGGTTCAGGTGGCTGCAGGGAGTCCAACGAGCACCGTGGCACGCGGCGGTGCACACGGCGGAGCCTGAATCGAAAGGTAAGCCCACTTCCTCTGTTTTTCCCGTGAATTTCAAATCGAAAGTCGTGGAGTTGGGCTTAGAGTCGAGGGATTTGGGGGTCATGGTGAGACTCCTGGAGGTCCCAGGAGTCGTGTGGTTGTGGTGTCGTGCCGGGGGAGGACCTGGGCGGCCGGCGGCCAAAACAGGGGCCACGGGCCGTCTGTTTCGAGGCCGTGAACGGTGGGTTTTAGGCCGTGGTTCTTCGATGTTAGGACGGGGTTAGATTGCTTAGGATGGGACGAAGCTCTTGGGATTGGTTTGGACGGAAACGGTGGAGGAACGGAGGAAAGTCGGTCACGCCGGTTCAACTGTGCTGAACCGGGTGACTCGAGGTAGGAGAAACACTGTAGCAGGCGCGTGAGGCCCACGCGCAGCCACTTTGGGCGGCGCGTGGGAAGGATTCCGGCTAAGCTTCCAACATGGTTTTGGTTCTAAATGTCTTAAGGAATTCATTGGTATGGTTTTCGGGTGAATCGGACGATGTTAGGAGGTTGTTCGGGAATCCGAACGGTTTAGGGTCTAGGATTAAAATATTAATAAATTCCTGAAAAATTGGGGAAATTAGGGTTAGTATCCTTGATGTGTGAGTGGACCCTTTTCTTTCTTTCGAGCATGCCTAACTGTTTTATGGATGTTTTATGATATTAAATATGTTTTTACGCTTTCTAATGATGATTATATGTGGTTGATGTGTTTGCACGTTTTTCGATATATTTTCGGGATTTGCACGTTTTTCGAGAAAAAGCTAGTTTTCGGATTTTGATGCCATATTTACGGATTTCACCCTATAAATGTCTTATGATGATGATAAATGGATTAGGAAATATGATTTGTGATTGTATGTGGGTTTTGATATAAAAATGGATTTCCGGATTTGGGTTCGGAATGTCGGTTCTGAACGCCGGAAGGGTTTCGGACCGGGGATTTCGAATTCGAGTTTGGCTATGGATCTAGAAATGGTTTTACAATGAATTGGGATTGGATTTGCTGGATCTGGATATGGGTTTAAAGACTCGGATATTGATTGACGGGGGACGGGCCCGGATTGAGTTTAAAGACTCGGGAATTTAAAGACTCGGACATTTATGATATTACCCCCATAGGCCTATTGAGTTTAAAGACTCGGGAGTTTAAAGACTCGGAATTATATTTGAGGCCTGGTTGAGTTTAAAGACTCGGATAGGTCCAGCAGGTTTGATCGGAAAATGATGGTTTGATGTTCATAGTTATGATATGATTTTATGATGCACATACTATGATTTCTATATCCGTTTTATAGTGTTTCTATTTCTTATGATGTTTCATGTTATGATTTTCTAATACTTAGTTGGGCATGCCTGTTTTTAAAACGGAGGGAACAATTATTATTATTTTTCCTTAACTTTGATTTGGTGATAAACTGATTTTAAAACTTTTAGTTAGTCTAGTCCACTCACACTTTTGGTTTTAAATTTTCCCTCCAGGTCGTGGTGATAGTGCTGGGGTGAACGTTGAGGCAGATATCGAAGCATAGAGCTTTTGACGTTCTTCCGTTGCGAGATTAGCATTGTAGGATTTTTGTGCCCATTTTGTAGAACTATGCTCTGACTTACAGTTGTATATATTTACTCCTTCGTCTGATAGTTATGCTTATTGTAGTATGGAGGTTATTTTGGTACTTTAGGTGTGATTGTCAGACGGGAGCAGGGTTCGTCCCGGGTATCGTGGCGATATTTGGGACGGGTCCTGACACTTCTACTGCTTACAGTACGTGCTCGAATTTTTCGATGGTGGTGGGTACAGACTTGAATGGTGAGCTATTTGAAATAGGGATGCGAATTGTACATCAGATGTGTTGATACCATATCTACCCAGACTGGCCGACCAAGAGGCCCCGCTTTCTGTCAACAGCCACGTCGGCCCAGACCGACCAACCAGGAGGCCCCGCTTTTTGTCAACAGCCACGTCGGCCCAGACCGACCAACCAGTAGGCCCTCGGTCAAACACCACGTCGGCCCAGATTGACCCCGAAGGCCCAGTACTTCTGCCCAATACATCTCCACAAGCCCAATGGTCCAGACCCACTCAAACAAGAAAACCCTAGCAGGGCTTGGCCAACGTTGATACGTGGACAGCCCCCACCTTCCACGTGTATGCTCCACAACGACTAACATTTATCCCACATCGGAAGAATGTATTTATTGCACACAACACACTCATACAAAATGGATCCATTTGTCATACAAAGGGAATGAAGCATTAACTATTCACTATAACTCCACATACTTTATTCACCATACCCCTTACATATCAAACTGACGACTAACTTGGGCGTTGAAGTATGACAGGACCCATCCCAATCCCCCTGGGATTAATGCGGGATGACCCTGCTTCCCGTCTGACACGGAGTGTCAGACAAGGGATATTTCCGACCTTTATCCTTTCGGGCTATCAGAGTACGCCAGGATCCGGAGGAGGTATGTGATATCTCGGTCTCTGCTACAGTCCACATCCGCTGTCAACCTGAAGGGCAGTCAAAACATTAAAAGATGTGAGTGGACAAAACAAGAGTTTATAAAAACATTTCCATAAAGACATTTGTACCCTTCACTAAAAAACATGCATGCATTCGAAAACCATTTAACCAAATGGAACCATCTGTGGGAACTAAGCCCACAACCATAATCAAATCGAATATACGGGCTACTGCCCAAATCCATAAGAAACCAATAAGGGACTTAGCCCAAAACCATAACCATACTGAAACCAAATACACGAGCCACTGCTCAAATCCTGTGCACACCTGTGCACACCACATATCAAAGAATCATAAAGATTCAACTATACGGGCCACTGCCCAAAACCTGTGTAACCACACATCACATCTCATATATCATATCATATATCATATATACATATAAATCACACAACCAATCCTGTCACGGTATCCAAAGCTACGCACGTGCTACCCGGGTCTCAATCCGAGTCTTCTCAAAGTCAAGGTCAATGTCCGCAGACCACTGATCCTACTGGAATTTTTAACTATTTTTAAACCGACCCTAAACCTTCGGACACCCCGAAACCTATCGAAACGATGTCTGATTGATACGAAACCAGTCCCAAAATGTTTGTTACATCGAATAGATGATTTCGTATGTTGACACTTCCCCAAATTACGAGCCACGCTCCCTCACGCGCCCCAAGAAGTCCCTATGCACTATTCATCATCTTCCCCACACAACCGACCCGTCCAGCCGGTTCACCTGGTTTGGCAGGTCCAATTGGACCGGCGTGACCGGTTCACGGCTCTAGACTCCCCATTTTTCATCCTACTTCTTCCTTTTTGATTCCTTTCTTCCTATTTTGATGTTTCTCATTCATTCCAATCCCTAAAACTAATCAAAACTCCCTAAAACTCATGGTTCCATTTTGAACCTCACGGTTCAAACTTCCCAAAACCGTCCATGGTATCCTACAACCTTTAACCATCCTTAAAATCATCCTAAAACCTTCCTACTAACCCTTTTAATTCATTAGAAACATCCAAAACAAACCATAATGCATATATTGAATTAAAATGGGTTTTGAGCCTTACTGAGAACCCTTTCGGGTTTTCCTCCTTCCAGCCGCCGTCCACGGCGGTTCTGGCCATCTAGGCTGGCCACCAACATCCAACATCCTCCCTCACTCTCTGGCCTCTCTGTCCTGATCATCTGGGGTTGGGTTGGATGGGTTTAGGATCAAGGTTTTGTATGAGATCGGGTTATGTTTTTGGGAATGAAGGAAAATGATCGATGAAGATGATATGTGACAGGACCGCCCCCAGAAGGGGCATCGAAAACCGTGCCCGGTCCTGCTCCCGTCTGGCAAGTCGACTGAAATACCCAAGTTTACCCTCAGTACGTGCCAGACCAGGGATAGCCACATGTGCTTACTCATGCCTCCGCCCCTCATACAGCCTCGAACAACGCGCCACGACCTGGAGGGTCAATCAAAACCAAAAGGTGTGAGTGGACAAAAATAAATCAGTTTAGCAACACAGTTACAACAAACGTTTTTACCCTCTGCGTAAAAACCAATGCATGCATACAAAACTCAGTTCGCAATCGGTAAAGATTTCCCACGTAAGAAAAACCGTGTATCAAATTTCAATATAAGGAAAAACTCGTATGAATCTCAAAATCATTTTTCCTTTCTCAACCATCGGGTCTTAGCCCGCAATCGTAATCACCGGGCCGCAGCCCAAAACCACGAATCAAACCAAATGCACAACATGATCCAAACCAACAACCATATACCAGGCCACTTCCCAACTCAACTGAAACATCAGAAATCGTCAATAAATCACAAGTCAATCACTTTGCTGGATATCAAGTGCGCTCGAGTCTTTAAACTCAAAACCATGCGCATAAACAGGCCTTCTCGGGATATCAACGAGTCTTTAAACTCAAAACATAATCAATAGGCCTCGGGGGTATCACAGTAACCGAGTCTTTAAACTCACGAGTCTTTAAACTCTTTAAGGGCCCTCCCCCGTCATCAATTAACCGAGTCTTTAAACTCAAAACGTGCTCCAGCAATAGCACCGGGTTTTTAAACCCAAAACAATTTTCAAACACAACAACGGGTCTTTAAACCCCAAAACAGTTTATCAATCACGACAACGTGGGATCCATCCCAAAATCACATTTTTCACAACAGGACCCATAGTCCGAATTCCCACATTCATTTTCCCCAACTCATACTTTACAAACATAAACAAATCATCATTAAACACGGGGCCTGCACAATCATGGCGAATCACTTTATTAAATCCTTTTTCATTCCCGAATTCGAATTCGCAATAATGATTCCGTAAGCCGGCATCCGGAAGCATCATCCCGAACCCAAACCAAGAATCCACTTTATTATTTCCGAAAACTGAAATCCCGTAAATCAAAGTTACTTTTATGCCCCGAGCATTAAGCCCGAAATCACCTTTTTCAAATCCAATTAAATTCTTAGGAATCACTTCTTTCTCAAATCTCATTTTCAACACATCGAAACCACAATCATAATCACCAAAATCACGATCCAATCAGAATATACTCAAAACCCATTTTTAAAATCCTCAAAATCACAAGTCTCATTTCAATCCCCAAATTCAAACATCAACAGTGATCAAATCACAATAACTCGAAATCTCGTAAAACGTGCAAATTCGGAACGTTCTCGAAAAACGTGTCAAAATCGTAGGTCACACCCGCAAATCATAAACAACCTTCTTAAATCATTTTATACCCATTTCATATAACTTCTTTCATTAAACCATCATTAAGCACACGAGTGCCCATAGTCTCGAAATACGTGTAATTTCACATGTATAGTAAAAATACATATAAATACGGAAATCGAATACGTATAAATACGGAAATCGAATACGTATAAATACGGAAATCAAAATCAATCACAACTTAGAATCATAATCATAAAACCATAGCAATAATTTATGCATGCATTAAATTTTGAAAGCAATGTCCACTCACACACCAATTTTAAGGCTCGGTTTCGCCCGTACGCATGCCTGTAATTTCCGATATTTTCCAGAATTTTCGAATCCTGTCCGAAAACACACTTTAGTGTCACTAAGGGCTTAGATAACAACCTACTAATTTTCCATAATTTTCCAGGAATTAATCGTTAATTACAAACGTAACATAAATCTTCGGACCCTCGGAATAACATCGAAACGGTGTCCGATAAATTCGATACCAACGTTAAAATGTTCGTTACAATGTGTAGGACAAAAGCCATTCTGAACTCACCTTGAAATTCGGGTCCACGCGCCCTCACGCGCCGCCGTGAGTGGCTGCGCGTGAGCCCACGCGCCTGCTACAGTACCCCTGCACAGTCATCGTTCTCACCCGCCAAACCTGCAATACGGGTTGTTCAACCCGTGCGAGGACCCGATTAGCATCCCCTCAATTCGACATTATTTTGAACGATTTAACACACCATTAGCTTCGTAACCAATTGAATTAGGGATCTGTAATGCTCATTACCGTCGTCATAGCCTCGAACTACCTCGACTCAACCTAAGTTTCCAAGTCGAGTTCCTCGTCTGAGTTTGTCTAATAACCAAGGAAGTCTTCAATTAGCTTGTAGTTTAGCATCATAACCTCATGGTAAGGATGAATTGAAATCCAATTTCACAAACACTTACCTCAAATTGCACGAACACAAGGCTCAATTTCCCGGCCACCCGTGACGACCGTCCACGGCTCCAGGGGCTTCAAAGCTTGCAATCATCGATTTGGATCGACCCCATGAAGTTCCAGAAGACTCATTCGAGCCTCAATTTGGCTTGGGCTGGCCTGCAAATCGAATTGGGATTTTCCCTCCGGTTTTCAATTTTTCTCTGATTTCTGTCTCCCTGATCACTCAAACTCCCCAGCGACTCTCTGCTTCTCTCCGTTCCATTAAGCTACATCACTCCCTTAGACAATGTAGCCCCCGTTCTCCCCCAACCTCTTAGTTTCAAAAATGAAACACAAGTGCTCTGCTCTCGGATTCCAACCGCATTGCCCGGTTTCAATCCTAGTTTAATCCCCCCGTGTTCTGCAAGCTGTTCCAGCCACCACAAGATGTCTCCACTCCTTCAACGCCCCAAGGCCACTCACAATTAACAACTCAAGGCTCCAATTCCAACCTCACCCGTGCACTCTCTCAAACTCCTGGACACTGATCGGTTTTATTTTTCAATTCCACGCCCAGCACAGCATCCTGTCGTCCCAGGCACGTTGGCCTCCCACTCAGCCCCAATTACATAAACAAAACTCCCACACGAAGCCCAAGCATTAAGCTCCATAAACAATTCCACCCGTGCTCTGTTTTCTGAGAAGGAAACAGCACCGCACACGGCTGTCCCAAGAACACTGCCAAAATTACCATTTTACCCTCAAGTGACAAATGACCAAAATGCCCCTCAAGCATTCCAGACCCGAAACTCGGTCATCCGGACTCCGATTGATGCGTGCCGCCCGTCTACGGACTCAGGGCATCGAGACCTTCCTAACGGTCCTTGGCCCTCGGCCATCGGACCCCCCGATCAAAAAGTCAACATTTTCCCCTAATTCGTCCAAATTACGAAAACGCCCCCGGACTTCCGAACGTCATAACTTTCACCGCGAATGTCGAAATCGAACGTGCCACCTGTCTATGAACTCGTGACGTCCCAAACTACGTCACGATCATGGGTCAAAATACATTTGACCGCTCGAATAAAAGTCAACGTTTTACCCACGACTAGGGGCAAAACGGTCATTTTGCATCGTTCGTCCGACTCCATCCAACTAACCACCGATTAACCCTCATTAATCATGATTAGTTACTAATCTAATCCCGAATTCCGGGACGGGTCGTTACAATATGCATGAAGGAAAGGAGATGGCATGTGGATGGGTGACACTTGTCACTCATCCATAGGGCAGGAACTAAATATCTGGGGCCCACTAGAGTCCTAAAGTTAGTTCATCTCGTAATTCGTATAATAGTGCACTTGAACTTCCGTGAACCGTAACTTCGCCGTCGAACGTCCGAATTCGACGTGCCGCTTGTCTACGGATTTGTCTCGTCTTGATCTACGTAATGGTCTTCGGCCCTCGGCCATCGGACCTCCTGGTCAAAAAGTCAACATTTGCCCCTTTTAACCAAAATTACCAAAATGCCCCTAAACTTCCGAACGTCATAACTTCCTCCTCGAACGTCGGAATTGAACGTGCCACCTGCCTATGAACTCGTGACGTCATGAACTACATCACGGTCATCGGTCAAAGTCCATTTGACCGCCATAATGAAAAGTCAACGTTTTGCCCACGCTCAAGGGCAAAACGGTCATTTTGCATCGTTCGTCCGATTTTGCCTAACGAATCATGGATTAACCTCACTAATCGTGATTAGTCACTAATCTAATCTAGGAATTCGGGACGGGTCGTTACAAAGTACATTTGGACTGGTACCACACTGGTATCTATACTCTAACCGACCAACCAGTTTCCCTCTTTTTAGGTATATTTAAGGGCACGTGGCAAAGCAGCATTCGCTCTCTAAGTTAGCACATTTTGTACATCAACAGGATGTGAGTGGAGCTAGGAAATCGAGGAAAGAGAAAGAGATGGGATAAATGGATGAGTCTTTTCATCATGCTCCTTTAATTCCATTGATAATGGGTATGATTCTTTAGACCTTGTTTGGTTGTTGAGAAAATTGAAGGGAATGAGGGAAAATAAGAGTAGGAGGAGGAAGAAGAAGAAGATAAAAGGGTTGTGAGAGTAATTTACTCTTAAAATTGACAAAAAATGTTAAATTTAAGAGAAAATATGATGCGCGGCACGACTTAACCGTTTTAAAGTGCATAACAGTTTCAAAGTACATAGTGAACAAATAATGAATATAAGATGCATATTTAAATTAAAAAATCTTTATTTAAATTAATGACAACCAAGATTATGTGCAAAATTAATAATTAATTAATTAATTAATGACAACAAATAGATTAATTTGAAAAATAAAAAATATCTTTCCGTCTTTTATATTTCTCGAAGTCCCCAGGTGCAAGCGAATAATTAAAACCTTTCATATTTCAAACTTTTTTCAACAGTATTTGTAAATTAAGCACAACTAATTAGTACTTCAATTTTATGTACCCCGCTACTTTTTATTTTTAATTCCGCCATGTCCACCGCCAAAACCTTGATATAGATATTCTTCTTCTCGATTCTCTCCCTCTCTCTCTCTCTCTTAGACCCAAAGACAACCCAAAAGAAACAAGTACTTAGATCGTTGTCCATTTATTTTGGAAATTTCTTTTTGAATTTTTGTTGGAAGATGAGTATTCTATATACTAATGCCAGTAAAATAGATATTATTCATGGAACAATATATACATAGTGAATTTCTTTTATTTTCCTTCATGTTATGAATTTATAACGTTGTTTAATGTTGTTTTTTTCGTTCTTCATCTATTGTTTGTATAATCGTTTGCTTGAAATGTCTATACTTTATTTTCACTTGATACTAGTTTCTCGATTAGTTAATTTGGAAGCTTTGCATTCATTCTATCTCTCTTACCAAGTCCTTTTCTTTTAGAATATTTGGTTTGAATCTTTGACATATGGAAACCTTCGATTTTAGTCATTGATGATTAAGTGATTTTTTTTAGTTCTAACATTCTCTTTAAAAAAACATAAAAAGACATAATGGTATCGCGCGACTCTATAGCTAATTACGTCACTAGAGGCGTAGAAGAGCATTGGTAATGAATTCGCAGATGAACACCATCACAAAAAAAAAAAAAGTTTTCTTTAGGTTTTGCGATGATGTTCATGAAAAATATGCCAATAAAGTTGTTCTTAAGATTTTGTGACGAGATATCCATATTTTTTTTCCAAAAAATCTAGAAATTTTCAAACTGAGTTATTTTTGCTTTCTTTTATGATTGAACAAGGTGGTTCTAAATCTTTAAGAGGAAAAATGCGAGGGATCCGGATTGAGGACAATATGAGTTGGCCTGAATTTCGCCCTCGTCATTGGACCGGGTTGGGCAAGCCCGATCCAAATTTGTTGGGCTTAGGCCAGACCGAGTTGGGCCTATCTTATAATTTAAAAAGTTTTGGGCTGGGCTGGGTGGACTTGATCACAAATATGAAAGTTCATATCCTTTTATCGGGTCGGGTTTGGGTCGGATTTTTTTCGGGTTTTATAGGTCGGGCCCAATAAGCCCACTTGGGCCTGGCTCAATTGGGTTTTTAAAAATAACTTATTTAACAAATTATGGAGCTAATATATATATATATATATATATATATCTTCAAGATGCTACAATAACATCTATCATTATTTGGTGGACTTGATGGGGCAAATTAACTACAATATAGTGAATCGAATATTATATATATGTGTATGCCAACAAAGTAATGTTCCATCCTATATTAGGCAAATACGTTAACTAATAAACAGAAAATCTCTGCTTATGTTGTGTTTAATAATATCAAATTTAGTTAATTAGCTAATTTTAGTTTGACAATGATGTAAATTGCACTATGAATACTTCTAAATTTAATTCCCTGCTGCTTCATCATTTGGCAATATATATATATTAATATGATATATATTATCATACCTAAACCTACATATAACATATATTCATTTATCACCTATGACCTCATGATCATAGAATCACTCAATCCATAATTATTTAATATATTCGGGTTTATGGGCCGGGCTGGACTTATCAGGTCTTATCGGGCTCGGGCTTATCAGACCTATCTGATTTGAACACCTTAAACCCAAGTCTAACCCATCAACTTCGAGCCGAGCCAGCCCATAGCCCGTAGCGGACCGAGTCAAGCTTTTTGACAACGGACCTAACGGGTACCCACAAACTTATGGGTTTATGGGTCAAATGGTGAAAGCTACTTGACTTGGTGCTCTTTAAGAAACATAAGAGATATTTTTTTAATAATTTTTTTCTTTCAAGTATATTAGTATCATTACTTAATTATTTTTAATAGTTGATTATTATTATTATTATTATTTTCCACATGGCGCTTGGTTATCATTAATTTAAATAAATGGTGCATCCTATATGTTTATATTATCATTTAATATAAACTTTAACGAATTATCAGTAGAACCAAATTGTTGTGTCATAAGAAATTCACGATACTTAAATATAAATTTTGAAATTTGATTTAAAGTATATAGTATTAAAGTGTAATTTGCTCTATATTTTAAATAGAAAATTGGGGTTTTGAAGCGAACCATTTTTCGTTTCTTATTTTGTGATTATCAGAACCTTACTAGAAGGATAGTAATTCTTCTTAAAAAAACAAAATTAATAAGGCGAATAATTGGACCTCATTCTTCTTTAGTTACCTTATTGTTCCACTATTTTGATTTATGCCACAATTAGAACAGTTTAACTACTCGTTTCAAATTGAAATGAATAAACAGTTTATATTCTTATTAATTTTTAATTAATTTTTTAAAATATAATTTTGAAGTGATACTTTAAAAAATAAATAATTCCGATTATGATATATATGAAAAACAATTCGATAAATGAGAAACGTGAAATTAAGGAGGTGTAAGGACATATGCAAATATTATCAAAGGAGTAGCCCTTCACTTTTATAACACTTTTAAGCTTTAATTACTTAAGCGAGAGATTTTGATCTACCAAAATATTATAGTTTAGAAGAGGAATAACTATACTGTAGTTTTAAAAGGGGAGAATTGGGTTTTCGATAGATTCAACGGTATGAAGACTACATTATATATATTACGTACTGACCTCGATTTTTATGTGTGTTAAATTCGAAATTTCCTTATAACAAGTAAAAATAAATACAACTAGACCATACTCGTAAGTAACGAAGGATAACTAGGTTAAGATATAGATTAGGGCTGGGCACATGGAACCAAAATACCGAAACCGTACCGTTTCAGATCAAACCATACCGAAAAAAACCGAATAGTAAAACCGTTGTATGATTGGTACGGTACCGAAACCGTACCGATATAATTCGGTATGCTTTCGGTATCGATATTTTAAAAAACCGTTCCGTATCGATACCGTACCGAATTAATTTTTTTTTTAATAATTAAATTTATTTCTTATTGGTTTATTAGGCCTTCTTCAAGAGTTGATATCTTCAACTTAGTGCAACTTCTTCAATACATATTTGAAAACTTAAATCCTTCGTAAATATAGTTTTCCTTTTTCTTTAGTCTTTTACTATGCTAAAGGACTAAGATTCACTAATGAATATAAGTTTCTGGAGTCTGTCTTGTGCTAAATTAGTGTTAAAATGGTTAATTTATTATTTTCTTTTCTCTATGCAATGTTGCCTTGCGCCCATTGTATTATTAGACACGGTTTGTCATTGATCTTTTGGCTGTCTATACTAATTAAAAACAAAATTACATGGAAGACTCAAAAGCTTCTACTTGAATGTCAGCTACTGAAAGTTTTTAATTAGCAAAGCTAGCTAATTGATCTTTTGGATTGGACATGAAGTCTGTAATATTTATTTATATATGGTTTGCCTTTGATTTTGATTTTCGATTAGGGAACCAAAAACAAAATTATTGAGAATCTAAGCTCACATTTAACCATGCCTAAACCTAACCGTTACTTTATAATCACAAACAAAATTTTGGCTCAAAACCGAAACCATACCGAAACCGTATCGAACTTAATTGGTACGGTACGATCTGGTTTCACTTTCAAAATATTGAATACCGAACCATACCGTACCGATTAAAATTAAATGGTATGGTTCTGATATCGATCAATTTTATACCGTACCGAACCGTGCCCATCTCTAATATAGATAATAGATCACTTATTTTTAACTCAGATTAGGGTTTATAACTTTCTTATTACATAATGGATCACCTACTACGTCAAGAATAAACACATTCATTTCGGTTAACAAACCTAGATTTTAAAATATAAAACTGGCTAGGGTTCGATCCAACTTCGAAACCAATATAAATCAAATTCGGTTCGTTTCGGTTCGATTTATTAGGTTAAAATGCCAAGCACTAGCAATAGCCGTATAGCGGACGAAGCGAATACGGGGAAAATCCCATCCACTAACCCAAAGAAAAGAGTAAATTCCGAAGGTGTCCTGAATATATATAGAGCTCTCTCGTCTCCTTCAATTAAGTTGTTCGAAGACCCCTAGTCGCTGAGTTGGAGAGAAAGAAGAGGGCCATAGGAGTGGAGGTGGCAGCGTTAAAGCTTTGGTACCCAGCCGACTCTCTTTGGTTTTCTCTCCCTCCATTCCTCCCTCTCTCTCTCTCTCTATTTGAATCTCATGGCTCGTTGTACTTTCTCGTCGGACGATATCGTGATAAAGTCTCCAAATGACAGACGATTATACAGATTGATTAAGCTTGAGAATGGCCTCTCTGCATTGCTCGTTCACGATCCTGAGATTTACGCAGATGGCTCACCTGATCAATCCAAGTCCTCTGAGCACAGCGAAGCTGAAGAAGAAGAAGAAGAAGAAGAAGAAGAAGAAGAAGAGGAAGATGAGGAAGGGGAAGATAGTGAAGGAGAGGATGAAGAGGACGGTGAAGATGATGAAGATGATGGAGATGATGATGAAGAAGATGGTGGCGAACTGAAAAAGAGGGGAAAAGGTGGTTCTTCTCAGACTAAGAAGGTTTGTTGGTGATTTAAATTGAAAATCTGCAAATGCCCATGTCGAATTTAAGTTTAATATTGAAAACTCAGTTGGAGGAACTTGATAAATAAAAAATATATTGATCAAAATTGATTATGGCAGGAAAAAATACCAGATTTTTGTTTGCTTGACTGATATCAAATTACAGGAGCTTTAAAATCACTGGCCAGTTATCCAAGTTTTAAACTTTTACTTGGTTGCTATTTTAAGATTCCACTATCTTTCTTTTTCCTATAATCTATCTTTACGCAGTTTTTGGCTTCGAATCAAACATTGTTGTTGTTTGGTCATTCTGTTTCCAAGTGGAATTACTGAGAGTGACAGTGATCTCTATTTTACTTAATGATGAGAAATTATATTTACTCAGCTCAATTACAGGAGTTGAATTACATGGATAAATGTCTTTTGCAGGCGGCAGCAGCAATGTCCGTAGGAATAGGCAGCTTATCTGACCCGGCCGAGGCACAGGGGCTTGCGCACTTTCTTGGTTTGTGTTATACATGCTTCGTCAAAGAACGCGAGGGGTATTGATACAGGCATTACTAAAAAATTGAATCTTTTGCAGAACACATGCTCTTCATGGGGAGTGAAGAATTTCCGGATGAAAATGAGGTATGTTTTGTACACTATTTGATTTAACTTCCACTCAAGTTAAATGGGAGAAGCATTGTTTGTGGACACTTAATTTTATTTTTCTCTTTACTAGTATGATAGTTACTTGTCCAAACATGGAGGGTCATCAAATGCATTCACAGAAGCAGAGTATACCTGCTACCATTTTGAAGTAAAACCCGAGTTTCTGAAGGGTGCCTTGCAAAGGTAAGATCTTCATGATTTGAATGTTGAAAATTGAAAAACGAAGTCCTTAGTATTGAATATATTTTTTGGTCAGTGTAGCAAAGCTGTAGTTTTATTTATTCTTCGTGCACTGTCATTGAATCTTGTATTTGCCTCAGCATTTGTAGTTGACAAATGTCTATGATCGTCGTACTTAAAAGTTTCAGAATGTGATATGACTCTAGGAATTTTAGTTTATAACTTTAAAATACTTTTTGTTTGTATATTTCATTTTATTTTGTATTTTTGTGCTGCATACACGCTAAGCATATTACTTATCGGCACACTCACCTGTATAAAAAAATGTTGGAATGGAATTGAGATTTCTGTTTTGGATCTATTAGATCCATCAATTTGTGCCTTTTGATCCCTCAACACTTGACTCACCATCATCTTTTCATGGAATAATCAAATGCAATCATTTTCAAATGAATATGAATGTAATTTGATCTGTGCTCCATATGTTCCTATTACAATCTATTTATCTAGTTGCATGTTTGTGGCCCCTAGTCTGAAATTTCTAGTTGTATTCTTCTCATCTTAAATTTCTGTTTCAGAAATTAGGTTTATATTCATTTTGGTCCCTTTTTTTGTCAGATTTTCTCAGTTCTTTGTTTCACCTTTAGTGAAGATTGAAGCCATGGAGCGAGAGGTACAGGCTATAGATTCAGGTACATGCAAGTCTTTTTCTGAGTTTCTTGATTTTCTTTTCTCTCTAAATATTCTCCAGCTTTTCTGCTATATTAGTGCTGCCTACAAATTCCTTAATGCTGAGTGGCTTTGTTTATTGTTAAACAAAATGGAATGCAGAATTCAACCAGGTATTGCAGAATGATTATTGCCGACTTGAACAACTTCAATGCCATACATCCGCCCCTGGTCACCCATTTAATAGATTTTTTTGGGGTAAAATGGAATCCTTCGTAACTCTCTCTCTCTCTCTCTCTCCCTCACAATTTTTTTTTCCCTTGGGGTATGAAACTATATATTGTTTTATGTGTGATGGAAAGGAAATAAGAAGAGCTTGATTGATGCAATGGAAAAGGGGATCAACTTACGTGAACAGATACTAAAAATGTACAGAGATTATTACCATGCTGGACTAATGAAGCTAGTTGTCATTGGTGGAGGTGAAAATTTTCCTTTCCCTTCTGTTCTTTATTTGTTTTCTCTGTTTTTTTTTTTATTTTACCGTTGTTTTTCTGGGGTTGAATCTTGATTGGAAATATCATTTTGTTGTGTGCCGACGCATATGGTGTGCTTGAATTGAAGTACTGAAGGAGTTTCAATTTGGCGTAGTTGATTTAGATCGAATTTTAGATTTGAGATGGATTTAATTATCTACTTAGCATTTCTTTTTTTTTTGAATGATTCTGTTTGATTCTTTAAATTGGCAAAGGTTGACAAAGGTGTAAACCATTTGTACTGTTTTATTTGTGATAGTGATGTTTTGGCAATATTTATTGGTGAAACTGACTAGTAGCAATTAAGATGGGAATTACAGATGCTATTAGCTATTGAGTGGTTTGTTGGTGTCATTTTAGATAGCCTAAGGTTTAACTGCTGTAAAAATCCATTTCTGTTCAGTCATTTATGATTTGTTAAATCTATGTTATGTTAATCGTAATAGTTCTAATTCCTGCAGAATCTCTTGATGTACTTGAGGATTGGGTTGTGGAATTGTATGGTAATGTCAAGCAAGGCCCCCAAGTAAATCTGGAGTTCAAGGCGGAAGGTCCTATTTGGAAACCTGGAAAAATTTACAGGCTACAGGCTGTTAAAGATGTACATATACTGCATCTAACATGGACATTTCCAAGTCTTACTCGTGAATATTTGAAGAAACCAGAAGGTTATTTAGCTCATCTCCTTGGGCATGGTAAGACTACTCGGTATTAGCTAAGTTTATGTTGATTAATATTCCTTTGCGGAGCGCAAATATGTTGCTTACAGAAATAAAAAAAGGAAGTTGCTTCTTGAAACGTTAATTTTTAGTTATAACTTCTTAAAGTAGATCTTGATGCAGGAGCATCACTTGGACTTGAGGGTGGGCCGAGGGTGCGAAGCCCAGCCCGGAGAGTGATTCTCGGGGCCTGGTCCTGGGAGATGTTTAAGGATTAGCACCTCTGCCATCAGTCATGGCTTTTGGTAGAAGTGGTTGCATTGTCCTACATCAGTTTGGTATCAGAGCTTGGAGGTCTCAGGTTCGAGTCCCCATGGGTGCGAAGCCTTAGAGGGGGATTTTCCTAGGAGTGGGAGAATGATGCAGGAGCATCGCTTGGACTTGAGGGTGGGCCGAGGGTGCGAAGCCCAGCCCGGAGAGTGATTCTTTTGGTAGAAGTGGTTGCATTGTCCTACATCAGATCTCTATGGAAAAAAATATAGTTAGATACTAGTTTTATTTGACTCTAAGAGAGAGGCTTGAAATCTCCAGTTCCTTCTGCCACTTTGGTTCTGAGTGATAATTTCTTCCCTCGAAATGGTCTTGGGGTTCTGACTTTTCCTGCTTTAAATTTTATTTCGTTTTCATATCAAGATTATTGTGTTCATTGTTTTCCAGCTACACAGTTATAAATTGACCTTAAATTCTGAGCACTAAGTTATGGATTTTCCAGAGGGCCGGGGAAGTTTGCATTCGTACCTCAAAAATAGAGGATGGATAACATCTTTGTCTGCTGGTGTTGGGGATGATGGGGTGCACCGATCTTCTGTGGCTTATCTCTTCCGTGTGTCCATACACCTCACTGACTCAGGTTTGGCAAAGGTAGTCTCTCTATTTTATTCTTCATAGAATCTTTTGGTATATAACATGAGTTTGATTATCCCATTGATGAGCTTTTCTGTTATATTGGGAACCTACCTTAGTTTTAGTTTGCTTTCCTACTGTGAGCATCAGTGTGGAGCAAACTTTGCTTTAATTTTATTAATTCTCATGCTATGTGTGATGCGTCTCTGCCAGGTTTATGATATAATTTACTATGTCTATCAATTCATTAAGCTACTGCATCAAGTGTCTCCACAAAAATGGATATTTAAGGAGCTCCAGGATATTGGGAACATGGAATTTAGATTTGCGGAGGAGCAGCCCCAAGATGATTATGCTGCAGAACTTTCAGGTTTTCTTTTGTTAGAAAAGTCTACATCTTTCCTTGATCATGTTTTACCTAACTGAAAGCATCCCTGCTCTTTCTTTCTTAATTTAGCTAAAAGGATCCACTTTCATGCCTTGTTTATAATGTGAAATTTTCTTGTTGCAGGAAATTTACTACTTTATCCAGCTGAAAATGTTATCTATGGGGACTATGTGTACAAGACCTGGGATGAGGAATTGGTAAAATACGTTTCTGGTTTCTTCACCCCAGAAAACATGAGGGTTGATGTGGTATCAAAGTCCTTAAATAAGTCTAAAGGTAAACCTCGTACGCCCTTCAGGCAGAGAAACAAAAGGATGGATAAAGATAGAGGAATGATACTCTTGTCCGTCTTATGGCATCTTACTATTTGTTTCTATATCTTAGTTTAATATTGAAATATTATAGGAAGTGTCTGTAGCAGGTTTGTTCATGCTTTCTCCTTGTTCCAGTTGATGTGTTATCTAATTTTGACCCAGCTCTATTCTCTTGTACGGTTCCAGATATCCAGTGCGAGCCTTGGTTTGGGTCACATTATACTGAGGAAGATATAGATCCATCCTGGATGAAAGTGTGGAAGAATCCTCCAGATATTGATGTCTCATTGCATCTCCCTGCAAAGAACGAATTCATTCCTTGTGATTTTTCCATCCGTTCTGGTAACTCGTGTCTTGATCCTGGAATTATGTCTTCCCCAAGATGTATAATTGATGAACCATTGATGAAGTTCTGGTACAAAATCGATGATACCTTTAAATTTCCGCGGGCGAATACTTACTTCCGCATCAATCTGAAGGGTGGATATGCTGATCTGAAGAGTTGCGTTTTGACTGAGCTATATATTCTTCTTCTTAAAGATGAGCTGAATGAAATTGTATACCAGGTTCGTATCTTGTCCTTCATAACTAAAAACGTGTGCTTCAGTTTAGATAGCTGATGAATCTTTTGTAAAATTAGTTTTAGGGGAACACTGCTTGCATTTCGTTCAGTTTTAAGTCTCTCTGTAGTGAACTTCTTATATGTAGATCAGAAACCTCAATTGTGTTTTCTTATTCAAATCTGTAACACTTGGCTGTTTTCTCTTCAATCTCGACTTTTCTAAGGTATATCTTCACAAATGTTCCCCCATTTTTATCTTCTCGATATTTAGTAATTCAGTTGTAAAATCGTAATTTATGCTGCCAGCATCCCAGTTGTGTTTTCTTATTCAAATCTGTAACACTTGGCTTTTTTCTCTCTGATCTCCACTTTTCAAAGATTTTAAAATATCTTAACAAAAGTTCCCCCATTTTAATCTTCTCAATATTTAGCAATTCAGTTGTAAAATTTTAATTTATGCTGCCAGCATCCCAACTTGCTTAACTCAGTTTTGACCAAGAAAGAGCATTGACCAAGGCCTTTCTAAGGGTATATTTATTTAGTGGATGCTGTTTTCGTTAATATAGGTCATTTCATTTTGAGTGGCTTTGCTGCTGTTCTGTTGAAGCAAAGATGCTTTTGAATTGTGTACATGAGAGGAACTTTTGTTCTGTCCCTGCAGGCCAGTGTTGCCAAGCTGGAAACTTCTGTATCCTCGTTCAGCGACAAGCTGGAGCTGAAGGTCTATGGTTTCAATGACAAGCTTTCAGCTCTCTTATCAAAAGTTTTGGTAACAGCCAAAAGTTTCTTTCCAATTGGTGATCGTTTTGAGGTATCCGTGTTACCTTTCATTTCCATCACTCCATTCTATGTCTGGTTTAAGTTTGATTTGCGTATGCATTGCTGGTTCTGGCTTGTCCATTGCTAACTGTCACTATATCAGATTGTTAAAGAAGATATGAAGAGAACATTAAAGAACATCAATATGAAGCCTCTGAGTCACTCATCATACCTGAGACTGCAAGTTCTGTGTCAGACTTTCTATGATGTGAATGAGAAGTGGCATGTTTTAAATGCAGTGAATTTTTCTGATTTGAGGTCCTTTATTCCCAAGCTTTGTTCCCAGGTACACCGTACACTACATGCATGCATGCCATGATGGACACTTGTTATATGATACTTCAGTCAACTCATCAAACTCAACATCATCTTCCAATCATTGTCTTTTTTAATGAGAAAACCAATGCTGCCAAACATGAATCAAATAGTTAATTTTGGGTTGTTTTAGTAAACATATATGTTCTATATTGCTTCTAGAATTAGTTTAATTCAGGCATTTTCTCACAGCTTACCTTCTCATCAATGTGTACAGCTATACATTGAGGGCCTTTGTCATGGAAATTTATTGGAAAAAGAAGCAAAGAGCCTGTCAAAAATATTTAAAATGTATCTTTCTGCACAACCGCTTCCTATCGAATTGAGGCATAAGGAGCATGTTATTTGTCTTCCTCCCGGTGCTAAGCTGATTAGAGATGTCAATGTGAAGAATAGGATGGAGGCGAACTCTGTCATTGAGGTAACTCAAAATGGCTTAATTTCGTTTTGTTTTCTCCATATGAAGATGTACTTTCTCTTATATGTTGTTGTACTCTGTTTGTTTTGGTTTTGTATTGCAGCTGTATTTTCAAATTGATCAGGAAGCCGGGATTGAGTCCACCAGATTGAAGACATTGATAGATCTTTTTGATGAAATTGTAGAGGAACCATTTTTCAATCAGCTGAGGTGATTTTATTTAAGGCTGGAACTATCACTTAAACAATGACTAGCTAAAGAATCGGAATCTGACTGTTACTTTCATCTTTCTGTCTGTCTGGAAATAGGACGAAGGAGCAGCTTGGATATGTTGTTCAGTGTAGTCCACGGGTAACATACCGTGTTTTTGGCTTTTGTTTCACAGTTCAGTCGTCTGACCACGATCCAATCTACTTGCAAGGGAGAATTGACAACTTCATAAATGGTTTGGAAGATTTGTTGGTAAGCAATCAAGGTTCCTTAAAGTGCTGCTAGTTTAATCAAGGTTGCTGCTAGTTTACTGTCTCCCTCTATATTTTTATAAACATCGCATATGGTATCTTGCATTTTGAGGTTCCCTATTGATGACATATTAACCGATTATAGTTTGTGGAGAACTTCTCTTGGATCTGATATCGTTGTTTTAGGTATACGTCCATGATTTAAGCATGATTTCTATTTCTGCATTGGAATTTCGATTTTTGAGTGTGTTGGCATTTGCAGGGAGGGCTTGACTATGATTCATTTGAGAATTATAAAAGCGGGCTAATGGCTAAGCTTTTGGAGAAAGATCCATCCCTCACATACGAAACCAATAGATACTGGAATCAAATCATTGATAAAAGGTATGCTTTTGTAGATCATCCTGTTAATCAAACGGATTTTGTGTCATATTATTGGTTAGATGTTCAGCTCATCATTTTTCTAACCCCAATCGTTGTTCTAACTCTAATCATTGTTCATCTGTAGGTACATATTTGACTTGTCAAAAAGGCAAGCAGAAGAACTCAAAAGCATTCAGAAGGAGGATGTTACCAACTGGTTCAAAACATATTTGCATCAGTCTTCTCCCAAGTGTCGTAGACTTGCAATTCGCGTATGGGGTTGCATCACTGACATGAAAGAGGCTAAAGCACAGCTCAAGCCCGAGCAGGTCATCGAAGACCCTGAAATCTTTAAGAAGTCGTCCAAGTTCTACCCTAGCATGTGTTGAAAGTATTGATCAGCTTCGATTACTTGTTAAAAATTGAACCTTGAGAAAGCCCTCGGTCGATATAACCGCCTTCCCAAAGGGAAAACCAAGAACATTTACTATTATATTGGATTTTCAATTACAGATGCATTCATGTCAAATTACATTGATTTTAAGATTCTTAATTCTTTGGTACAGTGAAATTTGTAAGAAAACTAATTATATTGGAATATCCAGGGCTTTTATGTCTTTTTAGTTCTTACTCGCTGTTTTAGACTGTAAAAAAGTTTTTCACCATAAAAAAACGAAGGTGTTACTTTTCAATACTCATCTCATGGGCCGTTGTACTTTCTCGTCGGACGACATCGTAATATTGCCTCCGAATGATAGACGATTATACAGATTCTTAAAGCTTGAGAATGGCCTCTCTGCATTGCTTATTCACGATCCGGAGATTTACCCAGAAGGGCCACCTGAAGACTCCGAGTCCCTAGAACGCAGCGAAGCTGTCACTGAAGAAGTAGAAAGGAAATATGAGGACGGCGACGATGGCGCGAAAGGGAAATCTAGGGAATATGAAGAGGACCTAAAAAAAAATGAAGGTGAAGAAGAAGGTCGAGATGGGGATGGTGAATTTAAAAGGAAGCCAAAGGTGAAGGGAAAAGGAGCTGCTGGCAAGACGAAGAAGGTGGGTCTGTGATTTACATTGAAAATATGTAATGCCCATCTCGCATTGATGAAATTAGCATGAAAATTGATTATAAATAAGAAAGAAGATTACTTTGTGCTTGTATCAATGATAGTATAAATGAAGGTGTTTGATCATTTTTGCAGGCAGCTGCGGCAATGTCCGTCGGCGTAGGCAGCTTCTCTGACCCTTTGGAGGCACAGGGGCTTGCGCACTTTCTAGGTTTGTGTTACTCATGCCCCTACACACATTGTTCATCAGAGGATGTGCCGAATGTTGATGTTCAGGGCTTCAGGCATTACTAAAAAATTGAATTTTTTGCAGAACACATGCTCTTCATGGGAAGTACAGAGTTTCCAGATGAAAATGAGGTCTGTTTAAAACAAATGTCTGTTTTGTTCACCTTTTAGTAATTGTATCAGGTAGTCTTTTAGTTGTTTTCGGCTCATTGTTTAAGAATAAAAATGATATTTTAAATTACATGTTGCTGTTGACTTCCATATAGATAGGAGAAGCCTGCATGCCATGTTGGTGGCCAATTTTTTTTTTTCACTCTTCTTTTTGCTAGTATGATAGTTACTTGTCGAAGCATGGAGGTTTTTCAAACGCACACACAGAAGCGGAGCGTACCATCTACCATTTTGAAGTGAAACGAGAGTTTCTTAAGGGTGCCTTGAGAAGGTTAAGTCTGAGCTCTTCATGCTTTGAATCTTAATAACTGATGTGCTTCGTCAATGTAATAAGGCTCTACTTCATGTTGACTTGTCCTGCATTGGCATTTTTAATCTTGTATTGACCTTAGCATTTGTGGTTTAATATATCTATGTTTGTCATACTTATGTACGGAAACAAATGTGATACTATAGGAACTGTAGTTTTTTTTTTTTAAATTACTTGCTGGTACACTAACATCCGACAATATGTGTTTTTTTTTTCTTCTTTTAGGTTTCCTCATCTGGCTTGCCATAATATTTTTAATATATTCAGATGTATATTTATTCCTTTCAAATTAAATTAAATCATTAATGTTCTGTCCTCCATACATATATATATATATGGAGGACAGAACATGAAACTTGGTTTATATATATATGTATATATATATATATATACCCTTTGTCTGAAATTCTCTAGTAGTATTGTTCCCTTTGAAATTTGTATATCAGTAACTTGGTTTATATTCATTGGGCTCTTTATTTTATCAGATTTTCTAAGTTCTTTGTTTCACCCCTTGTAAAAACTGAAGCCATGGAGCGAGAGGTACATGCTGTAGATTCAGGTGCATGAAAGTCTTATCCAAGTTTATTGATTTCAGTTTTCCCATAAAAAAGTGTCCCAGACTTTTATGCAAGTTTCATATTCCTGAATAGTATTCTTTAATGTTGAAAAAATTGGAGTGCAGAATTTAACCAGGTTTTACAGAATGATGTTTGTCGCCTTGAACAACTCCAATGCCATACAGCAGCACCTGGTCACCCATTTAATAAATTCTTTTGGGGTAAATGTGAATCCATTGTGTAAATCCCTCCTCTATGAAAATATTTAAACGAGATTTTATTTTATGTATGCATCAAAGGAAATAAGAAGAGCTTGTTAGATGCAATGGAAAACGGGATCAACTTGCATGAACAAGCACTGAAATTGTACAAAGAGTATTACCATGGTGGACTAATGAAGCTAGTTGTCATTGGTGGAGGTGAATTTAATCGTTTCCTGTCCTTTCATTTATGCTAAACATTGATTTTTTACTTCTTTTTTCTACTGTATTTTCAGTGGTTTGAATGCTAATAAATATCATTCGTTAGTGTCATGTACGACATATAGCATGGTTGAAGGGGGTAAGGAAAGATTTCCAGTTTTGACTTAGTTGACTTTACTTATCTACTCACCCCTCAAGTTTTCTGTTGTGTGGACGATTATATTGAATTCTTTGAATTGATAGAGGTTGATATTGGTGTACACAAATGCACAGTAGAGTTTCATCATTTGCAATGTTGTGATAGTAATCTTTTGGCAATGTTTATTGGTGAGAATGACTCTTGTAGCAGTGGAGTTTGAATTATTGGTGCTATCAGGTATGTAGTGGTCTGATGGTGCCATTATTATAGCTAGTTTGAACTCTTGAGCGCTGTATCATATAAAAATTCGTTTCTGTTCAATCATTTATGCATAAACCAAGTAGAATCGTTTCTGCTGCTTGATTTTCCAACATTTGTTTTGTTAATTGTAATAGTTCTAATTGCTGCAGAATCTCTTGATGTACTCGAGGATTGGGTTGTGGAGATGTATAGTAATGTCGAAAAAGGCCCCCAGATAAATCTGCAGTTCAAGGCAGAAGGTCCTATCTGGAAATCTGGAAAACTTTACAGGCTTGAGTCTGTTAAAGATTTCCATATGCTGTACTTAACATGGACATTGCCCTCTCTTCATCAAGATTTTTTTAAGAAACCAGATGATTATTTAGCTCATCTCCTTGGGCACGGTAAGATGATTCATTACTAGATAATTTTATGTTACTGATTATTCCTCTGAAAAGCACCGAGATTTATACAAGAAAAAAGGAAATTGAGTCTTTGAATTGTTAGTTTTCTTTTTACGGGTAAGCAGCAATCATAACTCCTTAAAGTAGAGGTCTGGAAACTTTGATAATAGAAGTAACTCAAATGCTTCAGTTCCTTCTCTTGTTTTTCTTCTGAATATTTATTTTGTTCCCTTAGGTTTATACTTTCCCTGCATTGAATCTTGTTGCTGTTGTATGGCATGTACGTTGCATTAAAAAAAAATATCACATTTCATAACGTGTTAGTTATCTGGATTATTTTTCCGGCTAAAGAATGGTTTTAGCCATCTTGATTATTTCCAATCACACACTGATAAGTTGACTTCAAATTCTGAGCACAAGTTATGGCTTTTCAGAGGGCCGGGGAAGTTTGCTTTTTTACCTAAGAGATAGAGGGTGGGTAACATTTTTGTCTGCTGGTGTTGGCGCTGGAGCATTCCATCTATCTTCTGTGGCCTATATCTTCGACATGTCCCTACGGCTCACTGACTCTGGATTGGAGAAGGTAGTATCTCTATTATCCTTGTAGATAATCTCATTGATGAGTTTTTCTATCAACTTGGAACCGACCATAGTTTTCAATTTCTTTCCCTGGAAAGTTTGGCAAAGCTGTATGATTTCATAAATTCTCTTGACCACATGCATGGTTACAGGAAAGCATCAGGAATTGTGGAGCAAAGTTTTCTGTTTTTGTGACCAATAAGAAAACTTCTCTTTTTCATCATTACTTCTCATTTGCTATATCCGATGCTTACCTTGCAGATGTTCAACATAATTGGCTTTGTCTATCAATACATTAACTTACTGCGTCAAGTGTCTCCACAAGAATGGATATTTAGGGAGCTCCAGGATATTGGAAATATGGAATTTAGATTCGCTGAGGAACCAACCCAGGATGATTATGCTTCAGGACTTGCAGGTTTTCTATTGTTAGAAAAATGCATGCCTTTCCTTGTTTATGTTTTACCGAGCTTTAATTATCCCTGCTCCATAGATGATTGTTTTGACTGTAAATTTTTTTTTTTTTCAGCCAAAAAGGTATTCCCATATCTATCTCTTGTTTTCTATTGTGACATTGTCTATGTTGCAGGGAATTTACAAGTTTATGCAGCAGAAAATGTTATTTATGGGGACTATGTGTACAAGATTTGGGATGTGGAATTGATAAACTATGTTCTTGGTTTCTTCACACCAGAAAACATGAGGATTGATTTGTTATCAAAATCATCATTTAAGTCGGATGGTAAATTTCTATGCCTTTCTATGCTAAGAAAAGAAAAGAAGGATGTGAAAGGGAGAGGAAGCATACTTATTGTCCATCTAGCTGCATGTTATTAATTTGTTGTTTTTAATCTTCTTTTAATATTGAACTATCATAGGAAGTGTCTCTAGCACTTTTTTCTGGTACCATCCCTTGTTCTCCTTGTTTATGATAAGAATGTAACCATGATTTCTTTGACTTGAGCTCTATTCTCTTAAAACTTCTTCAGATTTCCAGTGCGAGCCTTGGTTTGGGTCACATTATACCGAGGAAGATGTATCTCCATCTTTGATGGAGTTGTGGAGTGATCCTCCAGAAATTGATGTCTCGTTGCATCTCCCTTTAAAGAACGAGTTCATTCCTTGTGATTTTTCTATCCATTCCGATGACTCGTGTCCTGATCCCGCAAATATATCTACTCCGAGATGTATAATTGATGAACCATTAATAAAGCTGTGGTACAAGCTTGATGATACTTTCAAACTTCCGCGGGTAAATACATACTTCCGCATCAATCTGAAGGATGGATGTGCTAGTACGAAGAATGGTCTTTTGACTGAACTGTACATTCGCCTCCTTAAAGATGAGCTGAATGACATTTTATATCAGGTTCATGTCTTGCACTTTGTAGCTATTTGTTTGTGCTTCACTTTAGATGTGTACTTAAATACATTTGGGGTGAACACCATTTGCATTTAGTTCGAATTTGAATCTCTCTAAGAATGCATCTGCATTCATCTGTATAGATAATTTTTTTCTCAGCGACCTAGGAATTCATAACAAGGATGTTGTAGAATGTAACACGAGAGGAACTGCTGTTCTGTTCTGTAGGCCTATGTTGCCAATTTGGAAGCTTGTCTAGGTACTGTTGCCGACAAAATGGAGTTGGCGGTCTCTGGTTTCAATGATAAACTTCTAGCTCTCTTTTCAAAAGTTTTGTCAACAGCGAAATGTTTTTTTCCAATTGATGATCGCTTTAAGGTATGGCAGCCATCCACTCAATATCTAGTTTAAGTTAAATTTTGCATACAGTTGACAATACCTTCCTGGTTCCTGCTTTGTCCATTGCTAAGTGACACTTGAACAGGTTGTTAAAGAAATTATGATCCGGAAGCTAAAGAACACCAACATGAATCCTCTGAGTTACGCATCATACTTGAGAATGCAAGTTCTGTGGCAGAATTTTCATGATCTAGAGGACAGGTTGCATGTTTTAGAAGGATTGTCTATTTCTGATTTGACGTCATTTATTCCCGTGCTTCATTCCCAGGTTCGCTGCACTAGTACATGTCATGATGAATGTTTTGGTCAGAATCCATAAGTTTTGTTGAGGCATTTTCTTACAGCTTACCTTGTCCTCGATTTGTACAGGTATACGTTGAGGGCCTTTGCCATGGTAATTTGTTAGAAGAAGAAGCAATTAGCCTTTCAAATATATTCAAAATGACTTTTTCTGAACCACTTCCTATCGAATTGAGGCATAAACATCATATTATTTGTTTTCCTCCGGGTGCTAATCTGATAAGAAATGCTACTGTGAAGAATAAGTCGGATACAAACTCTGTAGCTATGGTAACTCAATATTGATTGATTTTGTTTAGTTTCCAGATTTTTAATTTCTGTCTTAAATGTTGATACATCTCTTTCCTTTTGGCTTCATATTGTAGCTGTATTATCAAATTGAGCACGATGTGGACACCAGAATGAAAGTCGTGATAGATCTTTTTTATGAAATTGTATGGGAACCACTCTTCAATCAGCTAAGGTGAGTTCGTTTGAATCCGAATCTAATGATAAGAATTAATGTATATATACAATATATTGTATATCCATATAATTTGTCTGTATTTGTTGAAATAGGACGATGGAGCAGCTTGGATATACTGTTGATTGTAGCCCAAACATAATGTTGCGCGTTTATGGATTTGGTTTCAGAGTTCAGTCATCTGAGTACAATCCTATCTATCTGCAAGACAGAATGGAGAACTTTATAAATGGTCTGGAAGACTTGTTGGTAAGCTATTCTAGTTTGAGGATATGATTAATATCAGTTTTGAATGCATGTAGTGGTGCAACCCTGGTTGGAAGTTCAACCCAACCCTAATTCAACTTTGACCATGTATAGGTTTGTGTTAACTTTGGTTTATGCGGGTTCGGATTAGTTCGGATTCAACCCATAAGCTTAAATCCACAGGTTTACCCCAAAAATTCAAAGTATATCTTTCAATATAGGTAAACACTCTCCACATTCCTTATTGATTAGAAGCTCAAATGTTCTCAACTATCTTAGACAATCCTTTCACGAGTATGTAAATTATTGCAATCCATGAAACAAATAGATCAGGATCAATCAACATAGGTTTGAAGAGTATTAGAATAATTACGTATATTGTAAGTGAATGATAGGATTAGAATTACATTTGTGTTTAAATGAATTCTTGAATATAATCAAGTTGGATTGAGTTAGAATTCAAATTAGATTGGGTCGGGCTTAGGCAGCGGGTTAGGACTTCAACCCAACCCAACCTGACAAATCCTTGGGCTGAAATGAACTTGGGATTGAACGGTTTCCTGCTAATTTAAATTCGCCCCATTGAGTTAAAGTCGTGCATGTCTAATTCTATGGTTTAACTTACATGATTATTGTTTCTGCATTGAAATTTCAGTTATTGAGACTTTGTTGGCATTTGCAGGAAGGGCTTGATGATGAATCATTTGAGAGCCATAAAAATGGGCTAATCTCTGAGATGTTAGAGAAAGATACATCCCTCACGCATGAAACATGTAGATATTGGGCTCACATTATTGATAAGAGGTGCTCCTTTGTGATTGAACCCCATTCTGATTCTCAAATTAATATCATTTTGTTAGTTATAAATGGCCGGACTTTTGTGTCATAACATTGCAACTGTTGATCCTTCATTTTCAGGTATGAATTTGACTTGGTGAAGAAGGAAGTAGAAGAACTCAGAAGCGTTCACAAGAAAGAGGTAATCGACTGGTACAAAACATACTTGCAACAATCATCTCCCAAGTGTCGTAGACTTGCAGTTCACGTTTGGAGTTGCAGAACTGACCCGAAAGAGGCTGAAACTCCACCGGAGTCTCTGCAAGTCATCGACGACCCTGCAACTTTTAAAATGTCTTGTAGTTTATATCCTAACCTCGAAGTGAAACCATAAATATTTACCTATACAGTATATCTAAGGGATTATAGAGTAGATGGAAATCATGTAAAACTTCATTCATTTTTTTATAAAAATCATTGCTTACCCTACTTAATCCTTGATACTCAAGGCATTCCTAAGGCAGCGCTTCATGAAAAAGCACATGCCATTTGTTTCTTCATAAACCATCTGGATGTTCATGTTCATTAGAAGAAAAAAAGAAGCACTTAACGCTTATGAGCACAAGTGTTTTTCGTAAATGTAGTCTCATATGATCTCCTAGCATATGTAAAGACGTATAATTCGATTTTTGTCGTTTCATCTGAGTCGAACATGATAATTTTCACTTATAAAAAATATAAAAAATATTACTATCAGACGGTAGTTGTCTACAAGCTTCATTTGATCAAAATTTGTAAAGTTCGGTTTGAAATGCCACATGGGGGGTTTTGGGTTTGTTTAGTTCAGCTGTATATATATAGGAGCTTAAGATGTTTGTGGGGTACCAATAATGAGGTGTGATTAAGACCATGTCCTTATTTTGCCCTATCAAAATCTGATATGTATGTGGAGGTCGTCCATTATGTTATATCCTATTATCCTAGAAACACAAGACAAGTCCTTGTGAAGGGCACTTTCAGAGACTCCTTAACTGTACATATAAGATATCATATAATCTAAATCCCTAATGACTCCCTTGTCCATTTTGCTCATGGACATGGACGTCTTGCACCTCCACATACCACTAATCCTGTTCCTTCCCAACTTTTGCTCAATAATTATAAGGAAAATGACAACAAATTATAAATTAGAAAAAAAAAACTTATGGCTTGTAGCTATATATATATATATATATGATTCTTTCTGTTGATATATATATATCCAAGGAAGCAGGGTTTTGACATGAGACGAAAACCGGTGGTTTAAGATGCTTCCCCCAATTTCATTTTTAGGAAACTACAAATCATTATCGTTGATATTTATTTTAAGCCAATGATAAATAAATGTAAAATACATACGTGCGTATTTACCTTTATACATTATTATGTTGAATTATTAATTATTTGAAAATAATTTTGAAGATTGACAATGAAAGTGATGCATGAACACCAAAGGCAGGCCGCAAAGATGGAACTTTGCATGTGCTCCTCAAGATTGCAGGACCCACATATAATTTTATATACATATATATAACCTCACTCAATTTTTCGTAGATAACATACAAATTATAAATAATAATATTTCGTCTTGAAAAACAAATGAATAAATGTATAACAGAAATAGTACCTTTATGATCACGCAAAATCCAAATGAACCCAACGATAGTAGAACCTAAAACGCCTGCAACACAAAGCACCAAAAACTGAACGATAATGTATTACGCTGTGGTTAATTCAAGAATTTAGGTTAGAAACAGCACTTTACAAAAACAGTTCTAGAGATAACTTTCGATAGTAAACTACCGACCCCCAATATCCCTGGTCGGTAGCTTTGAAGTAAACTAATTCTCATTGCCATTTGTAATATGAGGATCTTCTTGTCGTCCTAAATTAAGTATCGACGATTAGCATAAATTTATGTTGCTAATGATGGGTGCATGAACGTTTAAGATTGTTACCAATTTTGTTTCTGTCCCAAATCTCTTTAATTAATTCCTTAAATTAAGACCAAATTAATAATTAAAAACCAGCGTCAACTGATAATATCAAATGGAGTTTTAGCAGATTGCAGTGACACCAGCTGTAATCCTGTAATTGGTATTTTGTATATATGTTAGACACGTGTCTAACAATGACGTTGCAGATTAAGCTAATAACAAAATGCTTGCATGTTCTTACTCCCACGTGCGCCGACATTGATAAGATAGTTAATAATATATTAATATGCCAACAATAAAACGTAATTGAGTTAATTTACACGATTTTTTTACGATCTGCACAAAGGGTGCATGCTGTATGAGCAATTTCTTAGTGGCCTACGTCGTCGTTTTGGTCTGGAGTATTGCCTTAATTGGGCGGTCCAAAATTCGGGCACGAGTCGTCGCAGGCATTCAATGTAAGTCGGCCACCCATGTGACCAAACGCCCCATCATAAAGGGGGCATATACTACTTCATGTTCCCCATGCCCACGTAACACCAAATGTAAATCTTTTTCACTAATAATTATTAATTTATACCAAATTCAATTCAATTACTGACAAAAAAATTGTATCAATTTAATTCCCTTGTATATTCAATGAAATTGTAGTTTTTATTAAAAATAATAATAAGGCAAATAATTGAATTTAAAGTCATTTTGTCAGCATAAAAATAATAATTTAAACTTAACTACGATAATTTGGTCTAGTGATATCCGATCGTTGCACCAAAATTTAAACAAAAGAGAACAACAATGGAGCCAAAATCAACTTAGAAGTAGGACTACTTTACTTTAATTTAGAGCCAATTTAATATTGTGGTGCTTTTTTGAAAAATTATTTCTACTATATTTTTTTGAAAAGTTATTTTTGTTCTTTTTTCATAATAAACAGTGGTACATTAAAATAATCTTAATAAAAGTAGTTTTTAAAAGCAATTTGTATATTTCTTTAAAAAAAATTATTCTCAAATTTCTATTGTTTTTAAAAAAAAATAAGATTTCGTACTTTTACTAAGTATTTTTATACCGCTTAACTTTCAAATAAATCAATTTTTAAGGGGGAAAAACAATCCCAAATAGATCCTTAGTGCATGCAAGGATGAAAATATAGTTTTCAAAAAAATATCGACAGTTAAATTATGGAATACGCTCAATAAAAAAATGTTGGAAATTTTGTGCAAAACTTGAAAATTTTGAATGAGATTTTAGAAAAAACTTAAGCACACCCAATAACATTTACATAAGACTAATATCTATATTCTGAAATGAAAATTGAGAGGAGATTTGTCTTCCTTCCCTATTTTTATGCCAATACTCTTTATAAATACATTTATATTCGCGAAAATATTATGAATATTTCTTCCTTCCTATTTTAACATCGAGACTTCAAAATACAAATATACCAAAAAAAATTATAAATATGGCAGAATTTTCATCCATAATGCTATGTTACAATTGAAAGGATAAGAGATCTATGTGGGGCAATGATAAAACATAACACATGCAGTACCCAATTGCCACATCCCACCATGAACATGAAGATTGCTCCAAAAGTTGCTTATCGCATTGTAGACATCGTTTTCGGAATTCTGATGATTCAATTACACGACGCGTAAAAAATATAGCATTATTAGACCAAGATAGTGATGCTTGCGGTTTGTATTCTCTCTGGTTTTTTTTTTTTTTTTTCTTCTTACAGTAATATCGAAAACGACTCCGTAGATTAATCTGCAAAATGCTTGAAGGGTTTGGTGCGTTGCCGAACATGCCCTTTGCTCACAAGGACTCGAAGAAAAGGATCAGAATGTCCGATTAAAGAAAAAGAAAGGATCAGAAAGTAAAAACACTTGACAAATCCATGTTTGTATTAAGAACAAATTTGCGCCCATGTGCAAAGATACCATTATATTTGTTAATTAAGAGACTACCCTACCATTGATTCAGCAGATTATACAAAAGCATTTTCAACTTTCTTGGGGCCCAAACAAAAGAATTATATATGCCCTATAATTAAACCTAAAAAAAATAAAAATAAACAAATATAGAAACAATAACGCTATTCACATTCTTAATTTCGCATCCTCTGAGCAATTTTTCGGTATAAAACGACCGATTGAAATGTGAAGAATAGTTATAAGTAAGTGTAATTAAAAACAAATTAATATCGTTAAAGAAAATTAAGATATAAAATATACAAAAAAAAATCGGATAAATCAACCATGTTCACATTATTTATTTATCATTTTATAAGACCACGGTCGATAAGTTCAAGTGTAAAATAACAAACTAAGAGGAAAATAAATAATTACTTACGTAACGTTGAATGAACGGACAAAATGAAAATATAAAATTGAGAATAAGAAATGAATGGGTGGGGAATTGCATGTGGGGAGGTTTGGTCCACAGGGCTAGCGGTTGGTAATCCCAACCACAGCCAGTTGCATGTGCACTTGATTTTCTGGATCACTTGGTTATGGCGCTTGGTTATGGCATTCTCTGAATTTTGTGCAAAATTATTGTGACCAAAAAAAGAATAACAAAATAAATAAATAAACTCACTCAATTCAATTGTGTCATAATTTAATTTCCTCCTTATAAATACAGCAACCCTCGTGCATTCTAAGCACAAATTAACCAACACCTCCCCTCCTTTACAACGCTAGGCCTCCTCTCTCTTCTTTCCCATTCAGAATCACATCAACAAAGAAGAACAAAAAAAATGGCAGCTCAGGCCGCATTGTCTCTAGCTCCTCTAGCCCTCTCTCTTCTCCTTTTCAACCTTCATTTTTATGGTACTTTCGCCGACTACGGCGGCTGGCAAGGCGCTCACGCCACCTTCTATGGCGGCGGCGATGCCTCCGGCACAATGGGTAAGTCCAAAAGTACTCAATGCCACTATTCTAGTTTGCAAAATAAATATCCTCTAGAGTTTTGCTTACGCGGCTCCAAACCCCAGTAATTTTTTTGACACAACGGTGTTGTAGAAAAAAATTATCTACATTATCGAGTACCGGTTTTGTTGATGCTACGTACTAGACTGTAATGTTGGGTGTTTTTAGCTTTTTATAAACATTTAGCATACAAATCAAATATAAAAACTCTGGGGTTTAATTTTGCAGGAGGGGCATGTGGGTATGGGAATTTGTACAGCCAAGGGTATGGAACCAACACTGCAGCTTTGAGCACAGCCTTGTTCAACAATGGCATGAGCTGTGGCTCATGTTATGAAATGAGATGCAACAATGACCCTAGATGGTGCCGTCCTGGTTCCATCATTGTCACAGCTACAAATTTTTGCCCACCTAACTTCGCCGAGTCAAACGACAATGGCGGGTGGTGCAACCCTCCTCTCCAACACTTCGACCTCGCCGAGCCCGCTTTCTTGCAAATCGCCCAATACCGTGCTGGAATCGTCCCGGTGTCCTTCCGAAGGTACGACAATATTGCAGAAAACAAACTCAGCTTAATAATAACATAACATATCAGATACCTAACCGTTTATGAAATTTGCACTTAATTAATGTTTTTGTGTTGGTGTTTTGCAGAGTGCCATGTGTCAAGAAAGGAGGGATAAGATTCACAATCAACGGCCACTCCTACTTCAACCTAGTGTTGATCACCAACGTGGCAGGTGCAGGAGACATCCATTCAGTTTCAATCAAAGGGTCCAGAACAGGTTGGCAAGCCATGTCAAGAAACTGGGGGCAAAACTGGCAGAGCAACTCTTACCTCAATGGCCAAGCCCTCTCATTCCAAGTCACCACTAGCGACGGTAAAACTGTCACAAGCTTCAACGTGGCACCCGGCAATTGGCAGTTCGGTCAGACATTCTCAGGCAGCCAATTTTAGAGTGTTACTACTCCGGCCACCACATAATTGGTGGAAATTTGTATATCTATAATCTATATGTGCTTGTTTTTTCCACTAGGGTAAAAGTAAAAAGTAAAAGCTGATGAGACTAGTTGTGAAGTGAATGGGTTTGCTGAGGTGAGCTAAAAGCACCCGCTGGGCCTTTTCACATTTGAGATTTCTAGAGGAATGAAACTTACCTCATTCTGGTTACAACTTACAGCCCATTTCTCAGTTGTAACCTTAATGATTCGATAATATATATTTGATATTTATGAAATCGAATTTCTTTTAGACGTCGAAACAAACTCGTGATTCTGACACTTTCAATTCTAATATATTTTATACATCAGTAATTAAAAAACTTATATTTTTTTACTATTTTAAAAAATAAAGCGTGAAATTAGCTGTTCGAAACGGAGAAAATACAAACCTATCCATGCAATCAGTTCCATAAGTTGTTTGGCTTTTGGTACCATGTTTCAGTTGGATTTTGATGAGGGTGTCTTTTAGTGTTAGAGGTTGGTCATGTATCATTTTCAGCAATATTGAAAATGCTTGCCTCTAACAAACACTACAACGTGTGGCCACATGGGGTATATGTGATTATGTGCTGAATCAATTCCTTTTTCTGTTGGGCATCCGAGGCTCTAGGATTAAGACCTCGTATTGAAATACAGTTTTTGTACTACCCTAATTAACAATAATTTAAGTCGTAATAAAATTCTTTAAGTTTTCTCTTAATTTATTCGGTCCAAACTTCGACAAACAGGCGGCGCAATCGTCGGGGATGGTTGTGGATGAGAGGCTGCTGATGGAGGAATAGGTGAACATAAGGAGGAAGGGTAGGGCTCCTGGATTGACTCATCTAGTCGATATGTGACAGGACTCAGTGGTTAATGACGAGGAGGAAATGGCGAAGCGACAAAGTCATCAGCTGTTGAGAAGACGAAATAGAAGGCAAAGTGAAATTGAAGCGAAAAAGTTGTCCAGGATGATTAGGAGAGCACGACGGTGTGTTTCAGATTCATCGGTGGTGGTGTGTCTGCGGAGGCATCGGCTATAATTAAGATATTACACCACTACACCACTACACCACTACAAACATCAGTGTAAAATCTTCTCTTCTAAATTATATACAAATATGAAAACAAAAAAATGACCAAAATTTTCGCTACATTTAACACTTACATCCCTGAAAGCTACCAGAACATCTCGGAAATCTCATTTCCTAGTCGGTTAGCTTCAACGCCCCAATCTTTGGCAAAGATAACTCAGTCCATCAGCTGTTGTCGATGAAGCATCTGCTTCACCTCGGAAATGATATGTCGCATGGCGATATAGAGCTGGATATTCAATCGATGTAGTCCTTGAGCCAACTCGACCTCCTTGAGCCAAATTTCGCTGCGAGGCTCGATTGCGGTGGCTCCACCTCGCCAATGACCAAAACAATTTCATCTTTGTGCACATTGCTCAACCAAACCTCAGAGGACTTATCATCGACTACGCACTCAAACGAGCTAAAGGAATATGATCGGAGATTACATGACTAGATGCTTGTACCAATTTGAGGCAAAAATTGCTGTTGTTTGTCGCCGCAGTGCCGACATTGGAGACGAGTATCATGACTTCAACATCAAAAGTGAAGATCGGAGCACTACAGAGTGAGAACTTCTCTTGGAGATTGAAGCCATTTGTCGATGAAATGGCATGGAATATGTGGTAGCAGAAAGGTAGGATGTGTAGCTCATCATCTGGTTTGAACTTCAACAAGCAGATGGCGCAATCGATAGGGATGGTTGTGGAGAAGCGGCGGTTGCTGGAGGAATATCTGAACCAGAGGGTGAGAGTGAGATCGGAACTTCTGGATTGACTCGTCCAATCGATATGTGATGAGACTCGATGGCTAAAGATGAGGATGAAATGGCAAGGCGGCGGCGGATGCATCAGTAGTTGAGGAGGCGAAGTATAGGGTAGATTGAAATTGAAGCGAAAAAGACGCCAAGGATGATTAGGAGAGCATGACTGTGTGTTTCATAGTCATTGGTAGTGGTGCTGTCTGCGGAGGCATTGGCAGAGGCATCGGCTGTAAGATATTACAATTCCCTAAAATTACATACAGATACGAAACCAAAAAAAAATATGACCAAAATTTTCACTGCATTTAACACTTACATTCCTGAACGCCACCGGAACATTTCATAAATCTCATCTTCAAGTCAGTTAGCTTCAACGTTACAATTCCCTGCAAGGATACCTCAGTCCAACTGTTCCCAATGAAGAATTTGTCTCAACTCAAAAATGATTTATCGTAAGACAATAGAGAGGATGACATTCAGTCGATGTAGTCCTTAGGCCAACTCAACCTCCATGAGCTGACTTCGACAGCAAGGCTTGATTGCGACGACTTGGCCTCGACAATGACAAAAAAAATTCATTTTGTGCGCATTGCGCAGCCGAATCTCGGAGGACTCATTGTCGACTACGTAGTTGAATAAGCTAATGGAATACGATCGAAGATTAGCATCGCTGAAATTGGTTGTTAATGTGATGCCATTTGGCTGCGCTGACTTGTGGCGAAATCTGCCTCTATTTGTTGCTACAGTGCCGACAATGGAAAAAGGTGTCATCATCGGAATAAAAAATCATGGTGACAAAGTATACACTTATGGTGCGATTGAAGTCAGGCGTCGTTGCACAACGTGTGGTACCCCGTACCCTAGCAACAGACAGGAGGTACAACTCACCATCTACTTTGAATTTTGACAAGTAGATGGCTCAATTGGCAGGGATGGTTATGGAGGAGCAGCGGTTGATGGGGTAATTCATAAAATGTTTTTGACAAATTGTGATGAAATAGATAATAAAAAGTTACATGAAATTAAAAAGGAAAAATCATTCTTCTAAATGAACACTCGATCGAGTACTCTTGTGATTTAATTGTCCATGTAATTTGTGAAACAAATGTTGTTTAGACAATAATGACTATAGTGTTGTGTAGATCATTCAAGGAAAATAACCGACTACAAGTTCATAGAATAAATTGGCAAATCAGCCTAAGAATAAACATGTTATACTTATGACATATTTCTCAAAATTTGTATAATATATGACATCTCATGAGAAATTTTATATTTAACATTTGTAAATATTTTAAAATCGCCGTATAACGCACATAGCACGTTGAAATTCCCAATGTAGATGCAGACTAGTTGTTTCCTCGAAGAGAGCTATATAAAAAATAATGTTGTTTAAAATAAAAAATAATGGTCATTAATATTGTTGGATTAATAGTATTCATACTTATTATGTTAGAAGATTTTATAATTTAAAATCATCCTTCATTAAAAAAAATCAATATAATCGTATTTAACATATATATATATATATGGTTTTATAATTTATTATCCTATCGTTTACACTCAACTACGGGTTATAATTGATGTTTCAGATTTTTCAGTTTACACCCTTAACTATGTAAAACAGTACAACCTTATCCCTCCGTTAGTTTTTCCATCCACACCCTGTTAAGTTGTAACGTGGCATTTTTTTGGGCCAACTCCAACTCAATTTCAGCTTGTAAATACTAAATTATCCTTCCAAACATCCCCCCTCTCATGCCCACAACAAAATACAACGCTCATTGTGGTGATTTTTCCAGCCACTGTACTTAATCAGACCCATCGACACAGCGCCCATCAATTCTTCTTCTTTTTCTTCCCAAACTCAGCCACTTTTTCTTTTCTCCTTCTTCTTCCTTCTGCCTAGCCACTTTTTTTCTTTCTCCTTCTTCTTCCCCATGCCCAGCCACTCTGTGTTTTTTTTCTCCTTCTTCTTCTTCTTCTTATTTTTCTTCCAAAAAGTTGTTGGATTATAACTATTTGAGTATATTTTTTGAATTACTTTAATACATAATCTACGTTGTTACAATATAAACAAATGTGTTAAGCAACTTCAAATAAGACTAGGGATCCAAACGTTGTTCACACTTTGATGAAACTACAATCAAATCAATTCAACTCGATTCAGTATAATTTATTTTGTAATCCAATCAAACCCATTCATTTTTTGTTTTCATTTTTCGTATTCAATTGCCAACCTTACATGAAACAAACTATATAGTAATTAATTTGCATTGAAATTTTCCATGAGTTTATTGAATTAAGGGGAGGGGATTGGTAATGGTGGTCGATCTCACATTCTATGTAAGTCATAGAAAGACAGATGGTGAGACCACTGCCACTCTTCTTCTTCCATTTTTCACATGATATATAGATATTACATATTCTGCATCTATATATAAGTATAACAGCATTTTAACTTATTCTACATTTAAAGAACTAATAGATGACGAAACACCGTGCGAAAATATATGCTATGATACTTATTTTTTCTATTTTGATGTTACTTTAATTTGAAGACCTCTTTTAATTTCAAGAGGTAGACCCGAAAACGCAAGAGGCACTTGCAATCCCATCAATATTTCAACGCCAAAGAACGTCTGGGGAACCGCCAAGATCGCTATGTGAGGGATCAAAATCGTTTGTTGGTAGGGAGAGACGAGATCGCGATGAGGGTGAGAAGAGAACGTGCGAGGAAGATGAGGGAGAGAGTTTAGACCTGCCTTTCGCAGTGAACCTACAAACCCAGAAAAATGAAGACTGCAAACTCAGAAAGGAGATTGTACAAAGAAGGTGAGGCCGTGAGGGAGAAAGGAGATTTTGCGAAGAAAGGACACGACCAAGATTGTGTTGTTGTACCAATTAGGCTTCACTTGGAAAAGAATGTCTAATTTACCCTTCAACACAAAGGTTTTTTGAATTAGAGTGAGCCGAATAAAATGCCACATCATAAGTTAACAGATGTATAAATGAAAACTGAAAAACTAAGGGATAGATAAAGTTATACTGTTTTACATAATTAGATAAAATTATACTGTTTTCAATAATTAAATGTGTAAACTGAAAAATTCAAAATATCAAATATAATCCTATAATTGAGTAGAAACTACGTAGTAGCAAATTGTAATTTGCTAAAAAAAAAGACACAGCGAGTCCATAAAATAGAACTGTGCAGTCATGGGCCCACCACTCCACCGATATAAAGATAAAAATGTTCATAATATATGCTGATGTGGCGTAATAAGAGGCCATTCGTCCTTGAATCCCAATCATAAAGTCAACAAAGCCCGGGTAAATGAAATATATAAATACAAAATTTCCTTTTTTTTTTTTTTCAATTTTTGTTGTTTTTTTTCTTCCCTAATTTGGCAACTTTTATGTGATTATTGACGCAAGAATTAAAACCTGCCGATGATGCCCGCCATTAATGCATTATGCATCACACCGATTTAAACTCTCAACACCTGCAATCTTAAACCGTAGCAACTGCTTGATTGATCGATCTTCTTCTTCTGTCGATTTCAGCTTTCGCATTTTTGCATTCGTAAGGTAAGCCTCTCTGCTTCTCCTCCTTTTCTTCGCTGCGATTTGGTGTTTCTTGTAAGTAGCAGATCCAGGGTTCACGGTGGTGTTTTGGTCGTTTGATTCTTCGGTTTTTATATGTTTTCGGGTTTTGTGTGTTTACCATTGTTGCAGTTTGAGCTGCTTTGCGCTTAATGATCTCTGATTTTGGATTAGTGGGTCATAATGAGGTACGAATTCAAATGATTAATTTGGTTGATTACCTCTCTGTATGGTCAAATATGATAATATTTGTCTGTTTGGTACTGTAAATGGCTGGACATTGTTTAAATTATGGTGTTTGGTTGCTAGATTCATATAAATGTGGGCTGCGAATAGAGCGGACTAGGACAAGTCAGAAGAGTGAAAATGGGAGAGAGCCACAAGTTCCAGCTGGGGACCATTGGGGCTTTGAGCTTGTCAGTGGTGTCATCCGTTTCGATTGTGATTTGCAACAAAGCGCTTATCAGCACACTTGGGTTCACTTTTGGTGAGTATGGTGTCTGGTAATCCGTTGATACGAAATTTGGCTAAAGTTGTTGGTTTAATAGCATATAATGTTGGATGGGTTCACTTTTGGTGAGCATGGTGTCTGGTAATCTGTTGATATGAATTTTGGCTAAAGTTGTTGGTTTAATAGTATATAATGTTGGTTTTCTGCATTGATTGAGTAGTTGGAATTCTTTCTATGCACATTGTAGGACAGGTTCAAATTATAAATATAGGTTGCAATTTTTTTTTATATTTAAATTCATGTGGTTTTAGCATCGAAACTATTCTAGTCATTTTGACTGGTGCACTAAAAGTATGAGTGCGGCAAACCAAAGGGATGGTTTGTGATAAATGTAGAAATGCATTTAGGTTATTTGACCAAGGAACTATAGACAAGCATAGCCATGTTGGTTGAAAACAGGTCCAATGGATGGACATTACACTGTTGCTGATATGGATACATTCATTTACTAAATTGAACTGGCTTGCATCTTGTCAACGTTTCTTGGAAGCTAAAACCTCAATACCATTGAAAGTCATTAATCTCATTCTTGCTATTTAGAAATTATGACACCAAATGGCCATAGCATGCTTGTTGGGAATTATTTATCCCTTTCCTTTTGTTTGCTTTCATTTTTCTTTTGCATCAAATTAAGTTTATCCCATATTGAGGCACGCCTTGTGGGTAAAAAAATTAAGTATTACTGAAAACCACCATATGTTAGCTACAATCTTGTGATTAAAAAATTAAATAGCATTTTAGAGAAGAGGAAAATTTTGTTTTTTATTTTTATTTTTTATTAACTTTATCTGGTAAGAGCTTTTAAGTTATTTGTTTCTTCTTCTTTCAAAAAAAAAAAGTTATTTGTTTCTCATAATGTTTCTTTAAATTGTCATCGTGATCATCAACATCATCATATATGAGTATATTACTCACTTTTCTAAGATTACTCAATATACTGATTCACAATATGGGATACACAGCCACAACTTTGACAAGCTGGCATCTTCTGGTCACCTTCTGTTCTCTTCACATTGCGTTATGGATGAAATTCTTTGAACACAAACCTTTTGATGCTAGTTCTGTAATGGCATTTGGAATTCTAAATGGAATCTCAATTGGACTTCTGAATCTGAGCTTGGGTTTCAATTCTGTCGGTTTTTACCAGGTAAATTTCTTGTTAGTTTCATACCTTCTTCAACTTATGGTTCGCTTTCCCATCCCTCCCAATCATTGGCACTACAATTGCTTAACTAATAATGTTTTGACATATCATGCATTTGTAATGTCCGACTTGAATGTGGCCCCATTTATGCTTTGTTGTTTATTTATTTACATAATGATATTACACATTCATTCTTAAAATCCGTCAGGCTACTGTTTCATCAGTTTATTTTATATGAATTATCAATTTCTGAAGACAGTTTATGTTACTTATCTAAGTCAGATGACAAAACTTGCTATCATCCCTTGCACTGTTCTTCTGGAGACCATTTTCTTTAGGAAGAAGTTCAGGTCAGTCTTTAATTCATCATGGATCAATACATATTGCCTTTTACCTTTTATGGATATATTCTGTTTGATGTACTATGCAACTGTTTTTTCATCCAATACAACTGTATACTGTCTCTCAAACTCCTTACCACTATAACAGTCGAAGTGTGCAGTTTTCACTCAGCATCCTTCTAATGGGAGTTGGGGTTGCAACGGTGACTGATCTTCAGCTCAATACCTTGGGATCATTTTTGTCACTGCTTGCGGTTCTTACAACCTGTGTTGCTCAGATTGTATCCTAAGCTGGACTTAGATTTGAATTTTTATCTGAGGCACTGTTACATGTTTCATGTTTAAATAAAGCATGTTTAATAAGAAAAACAAGCAAGCAGCGAAAGAAGACATCTGGATAATATATTGCTTCAAGTATGACATTACAAATGGAATGTTTTGTATTATACCTTAACAGCTGTTCAGATGACCAATACCATCCAGAGGAAGTTCAAAGTTTCTTCAACCCAACTGCTGTATCAGTCTTGCCCCTATCAGGCATTAACCTTGTTTGTCATTGGTCCATTTCTAGATGGACTGTTGACTAATCTAAACGTGTTTGCTTTCGACTATACCCCTCAAGTGCTGGTAAGTATTCAACATTTCCATGCCCTACCTCCCCGGCCTTCCTCTCTTTATGTATCCTTTATTTCTGAGAGTAATCATAATACTATCTATGTTGCAGTTCTTCATTGTTCTGTCCTGCCTGATATCTGTCTCTGTAAACTTTAGTACATTTTTGGTTATTGGAAAGACATCGGCAGTAACCTATCAGGTCCTTGGACATCTGAAAACATGCCTTGTTTTGGCATTTGGCTACACTCTACTTCGGGACCCATTTAGCTGGCGCAACATTCTGGGGATATTGATTGCTGTAGTTGGGATGGTACTCTATTCTTATTATTGCACTGTCGAGACCCAAAGCAAGGCTAATGAAGCATCTCAACAGTTGCCTGTGGTAATTCAAAATTTCTCAAATCCCCCTCATCACTCTAATTCAAAATTTATACTATATAGGTCTTGTTCATATATTACTTCAGTTCATCATGTTAAATGGTTGGTTGCAGACGAGAGATAGTGAAGATGATCCTTTATTAGTTGTGGAAAATGCAAGTGGGATGCGAGGGGAGGATTCAAGAGGTAGTTCATGGAATTCGAACAAGGACCTGCGTGCTTAAAGCCTTGGCATTGTCTTTGGGTTCATTGGAAGCAGATCAAATTTAAAGGGATGCAAGTGAAAGCTGTTCTGGCGATGAAGATGTTGCTGGAAATTAGAGGCGGTTTTCTCCGTGGCATACTGGCATACAAATCGGCTTATAATTTCTATTGTAGAACTAACAATCAGAGTCAAGGAAATTTCCTTTTATATATGTATAGCAGTTTTGGTTATTAATTTTGCTGAATCAGGAGACTTGGCGAATGAATTTTGTAGGATTCTCGAGAAATTAGTAATGGAAGGACTATCCCAAATTTATCAGACTTGTCACTACTATAAAATCATAAATTTTCCTTCAGTTCTAGACGTATGAATCAAATTCAAATTTTTGTATGTATGACAGAGGTGTGACCAAGCATGGACCTAGCCCCATTTGAGGTGAGCTATAGCACGCCTCAAATGTGAAAACAAATAGAGGAAAATTAAAAAATAACTCATTAAATTTCTATTAAATACTATTTTATTAAGAAATTTAGTTTTAAATCAGTTCATGTCTATTTTTAGTACTGGATTTAACCCACATCTATTTTCAATCTTAGATTCGTGTCCGAGCGTGACTAATGACCCTTTTTAATTTCTGATTAAGACTCAACCTAATAAAACCCTTATGCAAACTTCTATTCCAAGAAAACAAAAATAACAATTGGGGCAATGAAATGAATCAACCTACCTACTAAAACCGTTATGCAAACCTGTGTTCCAAGAAAGCAAAAATATCAACCAGGGCAGTGAAATAACTCTACCTACTAAACCGTTATCCAAACTTATGTTCCAAGACAACAAAAATAACAATTAGGGCAGTGAAATAACTCAACCTACTAAACCGTTATGCAAACTTGTGTTCCAAGAAAACAAAAATAACAACAAGGGCAGTGAAATTTCCAAATTTCTAACTTTGTTTTGGCTAACTTCAGATATTCCTAAATACAATATTACAACTATTGAGATTCGACTCGCTTGCGTAAAGAACGAGATTAATATCCTTTAAGGCTTCGCCAAAAGTATGAATATCGTATAAATATTCTATTATTATACAAATGTATGTTCATAAATACAACCATTCCTAAATACAAATGTATGAATATTGTATAAATATTCTATTATTATATAGCCAAGAGGCGCATAAGGCTTTATTAAAAAAATCTCAATAAAAAAATCTTTTAAAATATTTAATAATTAAGGATGTAATAGTAAAATTAAACATTAAATTTATAAATCTTAAAAAATTATGAAAGTTAATGTTGGGAGTGGGGTAAAAAAAGGTAGTGAGCTAACGTAATTACTAATTTTATTTTTATTTAAAAAATTAAAAAGTATGAGTGGGGTAAATCTTTTTATTTTATTTTTTTTTTGGAGGTGGGGGATGTGCTAACGTCATCGTGCTTACGTGGTGAATTTAGCCTAATTATTATCTAATAGTATGTCAAATTTTCGTTTTCTATGAACAAAAAAAAAATTAGTTTTCACTAATTATGTATGTGCCACGTTATCGTGCTTACGTGTCACACAAGTTTTTGATGCTACTATGCTAGAGACTGACCAGAGTGACAGTTCTACTGTGAGCTAGCGCCTTGCCACGTTGAAGAAGAGATAGTGATGGCTCTGAGAACTGTGATCGGAAAGTCCCAATCGGGTCTGAAAGGAAAGGTCGGTGGCTTGGGATCAGGACTCGCCATTGTCCGTGGATTTAAGACCTTCACGCTGCCGGACCTGCCCTACGATTATGGGGCACTGGAGCCCCACATTAACGGAGAGATCATGGAGCTTCATCACAAGAAGCACCACCAGACCTACGTCACCAACTTCAACAAGGCACTCGAGAGCCTCGACGAGGCCGCTGACAAAGGCCAGTCATCCAATTGCAGAGCGCCATCAAATTCAACGGCGGAGGTTCGCCTTTAGTTCCCTCAATTTAACATTCGTTATTTCAATTCGATTTTATTCGATCAGGAATTAATTAATTGATTTTAATTTGGAAGGTCATATAAACCACTCTATTTTCTGGAAAAATCTGACCCCTGTTCGAGTAAGTCATTTTTTAATCCCCAATTTTGTATTAAATTATGGTTTGGAATTCGAAATTGGATCTTAAAATGAATGGGCAGGAAGGAGGCGGTGAGCCTCCAGAGGGTTCATTAGCAAGGGCAATTGAAAGTTAATTTGGTTCTTTAGACTCACTGATTAACAAAGTGAATGCAGAGGGTGCTGCTGTGCAAGGTTCTGGTTGGGTGGTAGGTCTTTTTGCTAGCTACTTCTTTGCATCCATTTAATTTTGTTTTATTTTTATGTTATTTAGGGAAAATGAGTAAACCCAAGTATAAAGATTGTATTTTTATTTCAATTCTTGATAGTGGCTTGCTCTTGACAAAGACAGAAGAAGTTTTCTATTGAAACCGCATTCAATCAGGTATGGTTTAAGCACTTCACTTCAGCTTTTCTATTCAAGTATTGGGTATAGACCGTAGACCATTTCGCTTCACGAATTTGGAGATGTGATTCACCGTTTTTGAGTTTTAAATCTATTTCTTTTCACGATATTAGATTACTTTTGAGTTTAGATGTGTTCCTTGTCCTGTGGAAGCTATATATATGAATCATATGATACACGGATTCACACACCTTTAGTTTCGTTGAATTTGCTTCCCTTGGTGGTAAATATTTGCATTCCAATTTCCTGGAAACGCAGCGAATTATGTTCCCTAACGTGAACTTCACGTAGGATCCACTTGTGACCAAAGCATCAAGTTACGTTCCTTTGCTGGGGATAGATTTGTGGGAGCATGCTTACTACTTGCAGGTAAATTTTCCGGATATAGGGTTTCTTCATACCGGGATAGTTATCTGTTGTGGTTGTTTCATGGCTAGTTGGCACTTGACAACGAACAGAAGTACTAATTTAGACTTTATTCGTCGTCCATTAATTTAGTAGTTTGGTAGAAAGGTAAAGTTAGGGGAAGGAATTCTCCTTAGTTTTATGTATTCTTTGATGCGATGCATCAGACTGATTTTTTACACAACCCTTAAGATTTTACCAGATTATACTTAACAATTCGAATTTTTGACATCTTTGCAGTACAAAAACGTGAGGCCGGACTATCTGAAGAATATATGGAAGGTCATTAATTGGAAGTATGCCAGTCAAGTATATGAGAAAGAGTGTCCTTGAGCCAAAGCCATATATGGTCCCCATAAGTTGTAGCTACTAGCTAGCTAGTGTCGATATCTATCCAGTTTGTGCAGGAACAATAAGCATCCATCGATCGGAGTCCAACATTTGTAAAGAGACTTCTTTCTCTTTTGGTGATGCATGGTGATCTGGTTTCATCTTCTTTGTAAAAAACCCAGCATTTCAAGTTACAAACGATGTTTACTTAAGTTTGATGGTTAAGCATGGAGCTCCATTGTTTAATTATATCTTTTTTCTCATTTTGATTTCTAATAATGATCTGTTTTGCTATGGTTTACTTGAGTAACCTCCATTGCCCTCTCAATGCTGGCGTTAATTTGGTTTTCACACGTTGGAAATCAGTGAGTGATTATCGACTTATAAAGTAATAATATATTTCGTTCGGTGAGAAAACCACTCGGTATCACGACACCGAATTTAGTGACTACAGTCGACGGTGATAGTCGCAAACATCGTTTATAATTAATCCTCTATCATCCGGTGGATGAGACTAGATCCAACGGCTGGCCGCTCCGCTCGGGTCCAAAGACTTGCCTGATTAGGAATTGTAGTCTCCTGCTGGCCCTAGGAATTCATATATAAGTATATAACACTCTCACAGTCTCACTGATTATTTTGTGAATTTTTCGATTAAGAACAGAGAAATCAAACAAGAATTCGTTCTTCATCAACTATTTTCTGCTCCAATCAAAATGTCTGATTCTGATCCTGTCATGCCGGTGGGTCTCCGCTTCGTCCCAACCGACGAAGAGCTCGTTGGTTGCATTCTCCATCACTTAGTGGTGAGAAACCAGCCGTTACCGCCGTTATACAACAACTTTATCCATGCATGCAACCTCTTCGGCAACCAGCTAGAGCCGTCGCAGATTTGGAAAATGTACGGAGGAGACACGCACGACCGCCAAGATTTGTACTTCTGCTCCGGGCTCAAGAGACTGACAGCAAGGCGCCTCGATCGGAGCGTTGGAAGTGGAGGCACATGGAAAGAGAAAGAGGTCTCCAAACCGGTGAAGACGGATGGAAACCCTAATCCTATTGGACGTAAGAGAAAATTTTGTTACGTGAATGAGAAGTCAAAGGACCATGAAGATTGGCGGCTGGATGAGTACAGTGTTTTTAAGCAAGATCGTTGCAATGATCATCACGACAATGGTTACGATTTTGATTTCGTGCTTTGCCGGCTGAGGAAGAACGATCGATTCGGGGCGAAAAAGGTGAAAAGAGAGCATCCAAGAATCGAGGCACCAGTTGTGGACCATCCAACAAGAATCGAGGCACCAGTTGTGGACGATCCACCAAGAATCGAGGCACCAAAAATGAAAGAACAACCACCACGAATCGAGGCACAAAATATAAATGTGACTGATAAGATTGAAGGTGATGATGAGAGCAAGAGGTTGAATGATCAGGCTGGCTATGGTGGGCCGCTGGCGGCCGGTGATAACATTAATAATACGCTTTTTCTCATTGAAGAGCTATTTCCTGAAGACTACTTCGAATCGACGCCGTCAACGTTTGAGATGGGCGGAGCTGATGGAGGAGCAGTGGTAGCTTGGAATCCAAGTAATGACAATGTCGGCAACCAGCTGCCATCCGACCATTAATCGATTAGGTTAAACAGTTTGTAGTTTAATTTCCACTGGATACATCTTCTTCGATCTTTCCATGTAGAACACAAGTGTATATGTAATTGTTATATCTAATTGAAGTATCTCACTTCATGTTCTATTGTTCGATCTATTTCTTTTTTAAATTAAGTTTTGTAAGATAAAACATAATTCACAATGATTATTGTAAAAACCCTAGCAAAAGTGTATGAAATTAAGTTCATTCGTTCATTGTTACTCATTTACCAATTTATAATATAACCTTTTGGAATTTGGAACATATGTGTTGTAATCCCTTCGTGTAGACCAAATTGAATCCCTAGCTTTAATTAGAGAGGGTAATGGAAGAGTTTAATTTTTATTAATTTTCTTATACTTTTACATTTACAAAATTAATAATAATTTTCTATAAGAGGTGTGTTTGGATGAAAAAAAGAAGATGGGATTTACTAAAAAATTAGAATTTCAAGTTTTCAATGCACCAATTATCTTATTTGGATACATAGAAATTTAAGATTCTAAGAAAATATAAAAATTGGAATTTGAATGTCAAAAATCTCAAATTTAAATTTCATATAAAAATGTGTCATTTCTAAGATTCCATCTTTATAACTACCATTTATATATGAGTTTAAATTTCATTTTATTTTTATATTATCCAAATTAACATAAAACTTTACAAATTCTAAAAAATTAATTTCCGGTCATTTAATAAATTCTTAATTATCTTAAAAAATTTCATCCAAACACACCACAAGATTCTATAATTGGTATCTTGCAAATTTTATAAATCAATCATTTGTTTTTGTTCACGATATATAAATTAGAAATTTTATACTACCAAATTCAAGAAACAAAATAATACATATACTCAACCCCATTATAGATTTTTTTTTTAATCAACGATATAAAAAAGATGAGAATATAAAACCGGTTTACTTGCAAACTGACGAGACATTCTATTAATCGTCAGCAGTCTCATTGGGTTTTAAGTTTGTATCCCGCTCCTACGATTATATAAAATAAAAAAATAGAACATGTTTTTAATTAGATGATATATTAATTAATCAGGATAAATTATTGATATAATGGAGGATTTCAGATTCAAGAAAAGTTAAATACCAATGAATATAATCTCCTTCTCGAATTTCATATCATCAGACGTGTATAAACGTTAAAAATTGGAAGGAAAAAAAAATTACTTACATTTCATTGCGGTGGTATTTTCTTATACCATCATTTCAATTTATCGAATTGGTTTTATATATATATTATATTCGGAATTGTTGAATCTCTAAATTATCATGTTAAGATCATCTATATAAAATCAAAAAGATTGAAAATCATTTAGTCATTTATATGTATCAAATAGATCAACGATTTTTGTAAAAATTAAAATCTTCATGACAAACCGTCCATTTAGTTAATATATGTAAATGACTAAACGATTTCAAATATTGTTAATTTTTTATGAAGATGATATTGACATTATTATTTAGAGAGTAATATATTTTAATTATGACATATATATAAATAAAATATATTTTAATTATGACATATATATAAAAAAATAATTTAATAAATAAAAAAAATAGTACAATGAAATACCACTAATATTATTCTATGCAAGGATTGTCTCAAAAAAAAAATATATATATATATATAAACCTCAAAAATAAAGATCAAGACCACGCACAAATTTAGCGGGCCGCGCCCGGGTGGATCACTGTACCCGGCAAAGCCTGGTTAAAGAGCATATATAAATGGGAATATGCTTCTATATAGCAAAACCCTAGAAGGCCGCCGCCGAAATTGGCAAGTAGAAGCTCGACGGCTTTCAGCTCCCGGACGGCAATAAGCTACCATGGTAAACCTCATCTTCCCTTAATCTCCATTCTAATTAGCGTTTCTGTATTTTGACTCAAATTTGCATGCTTTATCGCCCTTCTTATCTCTCGTTAACTGTGAATTTCACGGTTTGCAGACTTTCAAGAGGAGAAACGGAGGGAGAAACAAGCATGGTCGTGGCCATGTGAACCCGATTCGCTGCTCCAACTGCGGCAAATGCTGCCCTAAGGTGCTTTAACTGTTCCATTTTCGTTTCATCACAAATGTTTAAATCTGTAGAAAGTGCATGCTTTAATTGATTTTCTGCAATATGAACTTAAAATTATAAGTGGGCTTTTTTTTTTGAATTAGTTTTGGGATTAATTTTGGATTGGTTTGTATGAAAAAGGACAAAGCTATCAAAAGGTTTCTCGTGAGGAACATTGTTGAGCAAGCTGCTGTTAGGGATGTGCAGGAGGCTTGTGTTTATGAATGTAATTCTCTCTTCTTTCTGTTCTATTTTTTTTTCTGCAATATGTGTAAATTGTCTTCCATTTGATCTTTGTTTTTTTTATTTTGATGGTTCTGATATTGTTTTGGGAATTTGTTTGAAGCCTACACTCTTCCTAAGCTCTATGCAAAGATGCAGTACTGTGTTTCCTGCGCTATCCACTCCCACGTTGTGAGGGTGCGATCTCGGGAGAAGAGAAGGAACCGTGAGCCTCCTCAGCGTTTCAGGCGCAGGGTATGTTCTAAATTTGTCGTGGATGTTATATCTATTGTTTGATTCTAGGATTTATGCAATTTAGTATAGTGTTCAGTGCGGGATTCTATTTCTTTTGTAAATCCTGTGATTTCTGTTTGTTCAACACTTTGTTTTTTACCAGAGTTGTGTTTAGAGTTGAAACAATATACATTATATTTCAGTGGAGGAGTCTGTATTTGTACAAATTTGATAGGTTTAGGAGCTAAAAACCTGTTACCAGTGTGATATTCTTAGAATAGGTTCATATTTACTAGCTGTGACTTTGTTTCCGGCATTAGATTCAAATTCCTTTTATTTGAGGTTATCAAATTTGTAATTGTTTGTATTAATCATCTTGGTGTGTGGTTTATAAGCAGTTAGAATGAAACTTAGTTTACTATATTTTCTTCCTAGTTCTCATTTTGATCATGATGAAGTTGGGTTAATATTCAAAGTTTGCAAGATATATTGGAATTATCCGGTTTTAGGGCCCTTGTACTTGATTTGTGATTTGTTAATGATATTGAGGAGTTTGAAAACGCATGACAAAAGATTTTTGGTTTTAATTTTCAACTTAGTTTATAACTAACTATTTCACCACCAAAATACTTTCTCCTGATAAAGATTTTTTACATGCTTTGGTTTTTGTTTTCATCTTTTACTTCTAGTATTGGTAATAGGTTTTTATAGGACTACATGTGGATAGCGATATTCATGCTTACTTAACTATTCGCACTGTCAGAAACCTAATTAATTTTAGTCGCATGAATCTCCCCAATAATTTTCGGTTTTCCTATTCTGGATAGATGCATCCTACTTAAAAAAAAAAAGTTGAGATAAATAGGTTATCTGAGTTCATAGTACGGGATCTTTTCCCCAACATTACTGTTACATGGCCTAGAAAAGCTAACCATGTAATGTCTAAATCTCTTGTGATTAGATTGATTGCTTCCACATATGTTTCCTTTTTCATTTTCTCATAGTTGACCTTGATTTTCGTTGTTTATGTCAGGAGGATACACCTAGGCCTGGTGCTCCTGGGGGACCTGGTCAGGCTCCTCGCCCTGCTGGAGCGCCGACTGCTCGTGCATGAAAAGACAGTCGCACCTGATGCTCTTCTATTGCTTGAGGATGTGCATTGAGGATATTAATATTGGCTGCTGCCTTGTCGTTTAGATTTTATCTCTCTGCATTTTTTACTCCCAGTATGACCCTTGTATTAGCTTTACTCTCATGTCAGTACTGTTATGTTGTGTTGAGGTAATTGGAAAAGGTAGAAGGTGGTTCAAAACCTTGGTTTTCATATGAAGTATTACTTCTCATCAAACTCTTATTTCTATATATGAAGAACTTTTCCGAGTGGTCAAATATACATTCGAAGATGATCTATATTTTATATATTGAGTGGACATTTAGTAAAGGTAATTTATTATATGAGTTAGTCAAAATTTCTCTCTCCTAAAGTAGATTGGTGTGAAGTCAAATCTTTTTGCCTAATTGGAATTTTTTATTCTTACGTATCATGATCAATAGGTCATATTTTTTTAAGAGGAGAGTTAAGGTGAGTACAATGTATATTTTGTGTGTGAAATCTAGCATTAATGAAAAAAATTGAATAAAATTATAAATGAAAATCTTATTATGGATGATAATATCGATAATTGACAGTTATTTACAAGGCATGAGTATCATTACGAATGGTAATTATAGTATACATTGTTAAAAGGTATGGGTAACCTTGTAAAAAACATAGTCGGAAAGAAACTAATAAAAAAAGAATAACAATTGCCAGAATCATAGTTACCAAAAGCGGCAGTGTGAAAGATACAAAAAAGTAAAAGCAAAAAGGATAAACTCATATAGCACAAAAGGATAAGGATATATCATGGAGGAGTTAGAAAAATGAAACCCTGAAACGACGACGTAGATGCCGGAGGAGAAGACGGACGAGAAAAAACCGTTTTTGTGCGTCATCGTTGTTGCGGTGTCTGCCCGGCGTAGCTTTGCAGAGCACATATGATGCGGCCTTGCGTCGCGTCGATTTGCGGCAGAGACAACTGAAAATCCCCAAAAAATAAATTGGAGAAATTTCAAAAATTTATAATTAATTATAAAAACAGAAGAAAAGGTGGAGGCTTTTTGCCGCTTTTGCGTTTGGGTTTGGGGGTTTAAAAGGTTTTTCCTTTAGAACCAAACAAAACGAAACTGTTCTTTCTCAGTTTCTCTCTCGCTCTCTCTCTCTCTCTCTCACACCATTTCTGCGACCTCCTCTGTTAATCAGTCTCTTGACGACACCGTTTCGTTCTCTGAAAGCCTCATTCATTCTTTCTGCTCTATCTCTGATCTCTTCCCAATTTCGGCTTCCATTGTTCAATTCATGGCTCATCCTCGGGTCTGTTCGCCGCAGGCCAACGGTGACGTTTTCAGGGAAGGTCGGCCCTGCCCTTCTCCGCCATCGCCGCCATTGCCTACAACCAACCCCGATCCCTCTGCCGTAAGCGCTGAGTCTTGGGCAAGAGCCCAGGAGACCACCCAGGAGATAGTCTTAAAGATTCAGCCCACTCTGGTGACCCACCAGACCAGGAAGGAGGTTATTCAATATGTACAGAGACTCATCATTTGTAACGTCGGGTGTCAGGTGATGAAATACAATTGTATCCATTTACATTTCTTGCAAAGTTCCATTTTTTCATTCTTGGTTATTGATGGTTTTGACTTTTGCATAGTTCTTCTGTAATTCGGGTGGAATGGCTATGTGGGTTTAGCTGGTAATGTCCTCTTTCATGTTTGGTAATTGGGAAATGAGCTATTCGTCTAGTCTCGCAGTGCATGCCTACTGAAGGGTCTACATTATTGTTCTTGTTTATATGGATATTTTAAGCTAATATTAGCTGTGATGTGGTTGGTGTTGGAAAATGCCTTAGCTTTCTAGCACGATAACTTCAATAAGAAGGGGAGTTTTATTCATCGGCTCAAAGTATTAAACTTAGCACAGTTAATAGGGTTTTTATTTCAATCTTAATTTTGAATGAGGCAATGTTGGGACTTGTAGAGAACTATTTAGCAACATCCTGTTCTAGTTCATTTTATTTGAGGAGGCGATGATGTTAGTAATGTTGTTTATGAGTTTCTCTATTCCATTGGTTTGCTTATAAGTTATCTCTGCAATTTTGTATTTTTAATCTCACAGGTTTTTCCTTATGGGTCAGTTCCATTGAAAACATATCTTCCTGATGGTGATATCGATTTGACAGCATTTTGCAATCCAAACATTGAGGAAGTCATTTTGACTGATGTTTATGCAGTCCTGAAGGGAGAGGAGAATGATGAAGATGCTCAGTACCATGTGAAGGATGTCCATTGTATTGATGCTGAGGTTCTTCTCACCTTGATGTCTTTACTTTTTGTGGTTACCTTCATTTGAAAACATTTCCAATTCCATATGGTATTAGAGTTGATCTTGCGTGTATGTATTATATGTCGTTTTTCTTTTGCTTACATCAACAATCAACATACAATACTACTATTTTATCTTCTCTCTCTTTTTTTTTTATTGGTGGATTTCTTGTTTTCTATAACTTCAGCTCCTCATTTGTGGTAATGTGGCTTTGCGAGACTTTTGAAATTAATGTTTTTTACTTTGATCAATTTTTTGCATACTTACTGTAACCTTTCATGAGGGAATAATAAAATAGATATTAGTAAGCAGTATATATATATATTTGCTAAATGTTTTCAATTTTTTTTTCTGGAGTTTTGTTTCTTCCAAACTCTATCTTGAGTTGAATTCTATTTCCTTTACATGTTCTAAAGTTTGGAGGTTTTCATTGCAGGTTAAGCTTCTGAAATGCATTATACAAAATATTGTTGTAGATATATCCTTCAATCAGTTAGGAGGACTTTATACACTACGCTTTCTTGAACAGGTATGAAAATTACTGAGTAAAATAACTTTCTTCTTGTTGTAATAATTTATGTACTCTATCAAGGGTATGAAAAGTCTGGTTGATTTTGGGTCATATTGCTTGTTATGCAGGTCGATCAGTATATTGGCAAAGATCATATTTTTAAACGCAGCGTTGTTCTGATAAAAGCCTGGTGCTATTATGAGAGTCGTATTCTTGGTGCCCATCATGGTTTGATCTCAACATATGCTCTGGAAACATTAATCCTATATATTTTCCATATATTTCATTCTTCTCTAGATGGCCCTTTAACGGTGAGTACTTGGCACAAATCAACTATGAGTCCAAATGCATAGATTAGTTCAAGCACTTACTTCTGTTTCATTTTTATAGGTCCTTTATAGATTTCTCGATTACTTCGGAAAATTTGATTGGGAAAACTGCTGTATAAGTTTAAATGGTCCAGTATGCAAATCATCCCTGCCTAATATAGTGGGTAAGAGATATCCTTTTGTGTTTTCTTGCTCTCTTTCTCTCTCTCTCTCTGGATATTTTATCACTACCTCTGTCTCACTCACTCATCTACACTGCAGCTGAGGTACCAGAAAATGGGGGAGGTGATTTTCTACTAAGTGAAGAATTCATTAGAAGTTGTGTGGAAATGTTCTCTGTTCCATCAAAGGGTTGTGAGACAGACTCGCGAGCTTTTCCTTTGAAGCATCTTAATATAATTGATCCGCTGAAAGAGAACAACAATCTTGGCCGTAGTGTCAGTCGAGGTATGGATCCAAACACCTCACCCCCTGCTCCTCATGTTCTGAAGTTTTAGGAGTAACAAAACCAATAGCTAAATTGGCTTTCTACATCTTGTGTGTATGTTACATGGTAATTATGGATGGGTTTTCTGCAGGTAGCTTCTATCGAATATGCAGTGCTTTTAAATATGGAGCTCGCAAGCTTGGTTGGATCCTTTCATCCCCAGGAGAAAGAATGGCAGATGAGCTGAACAAGTTTTTTGCAAACATGTTGGATAGGCATGGAAGCAACTGTCAGGATAATTTGCAAAATACTGCTTTGTCTGGAGAGTGTGAAGCCTTGAACTTTTTGTTGGATCTTGGTGGAGATTTTGACAGTCACTTTTTGAACCTGCAATATGGTTCATTATGTCATGGGCCTGCTACATCACCTCCTTTATTGCCTAGCCCTCCCTTGTCACCTCAGCCATGGAAAGAGAATCCATGGGTAGTTGCCTCTGAGCCCCTTCAGTTCCACGAGAATATTAACGGTGTTGCTTGGGGAGCACATGCATATCATGCCAATGATTCTAACTTCTCTGTTGCTGCTTTCAGAGGAGAGAAGAAGAAACCACGAGGGACAGGGACGTACATCCCCAATGCGGTAGTGGCGTTTTTCTTTCCTATTGATTAATATTATTCGGGATGCAATCCTGTAATCGCTATATTCTTTTTGTTGGCTTTTGTCTTTATATGGAGTCATCCATGACTACTGCCTCATCCAGTTTATTATGGTTTTCTTAATCTCATGGTTATCTGCTTGCAGCTTTTTCAGAGTTATCGCCCCTACAAGGATAGGTTGGTGCCTGGAAGGGGAAGGAAACATGCACCAGGAAATGTTTTTCCATTGCAGCGGCATGCTTTCAGTTATGGCATCGCTGCAGCGCCTCAAGAATTGATCTCACCTACAGAATACAGCCACGAGCTCTCAGAAGCTGAATACCCAGTTCTAGGCGGTGGAAACTCTGCAATATCAGACTACCATCAACCTCACCTTTCAATCTGGGAGCCTTTCCATGACAATGGCTTCTCCAACTTGCTAGAGAAACCTGAGTGTAGATCCTCGTCCCCTTCATCATGGGAACTGCCCGTGCCAGAAGTAGAGAGTCAATCAGAGCTCTTCGGAGCCAATGAGGACAACAGGTAGCTGGATTTAGTAATTAAAAAAGGGTTCATTAGCTTTTCGTGTAAAGCTGAAGTTCTGTCTTGCTGTTTGCGTGCGTGCGTGCGTGTTCAGGATTGAAGAGCAGTCATTCCATCTGAAAAATGAGGATGATTTTCCCCCGCTCACCACTCAAGTGCTGTTGAAGGAAGGATTGTGCGTTGGAGAATGAAGACGCGTATAGTTGTAGGCGCTAGCATACTAGAGCGAGCGTCTTGGTCATCTGTTGTTGGTTAATATGTAGAATGCACATACTGTGTACATTATGGTTTGTTTTTCACTTTCGGCTATCTGCAGGCACATTTGTGTGCCTCTTTTTTACATTGGGTTGGGTGGATGATGTATATACGGGGTGAAGTTTGCCCCTCATTTCGCATCCCCCTCCCAACGTTTCAAAGAGTTCTAGACTCGGCTTTGTTTGGCGATATCGTTTTGGTTAGATACTGGTTCGCAGACTTTACTTAGTACACTCATGATGAAATGAAAATCTATAGATATAACAATGAAAATTTTGGTTTATGTTGAATCTCCTGTTTTGTTGATGTTAAATCATATTCTTACGGACTTGCATATGCAATAGGAGGTTTCGAATACAAATCTCTGTATAAGACGAGGTTGTATTGAAACGAATTTGGGATTCGTCACAAAAAAAAGTTCCTCGAACCTCCCTTCCATATTTCTTTGGTTTGATTCTGAAGTATTTCTCCCTAATATTAACGGTTGGAGCGGTAACACATGAGGTGAGAAAAGTACCTTATATTTTAGTTAAGTATCGAGTTGGTAAATGACAACCAACGAGCACCAGTGGTCTAGTGGTAGAATAGTACCCTGCCACGGTACAGACCCGGGTTCGATTCCCGGCTGGTGCATTTTTAGCTGACAGTTTTTTCATTTTCCTTTTTTAGATACCTTTGTATTTGATTTATCTATTAATTTTGCTTATAGCTTTTTCATTTTCCTTTTTTAGATACTTTTTTATTTGATTAGCTATTGATTTTAGACTTATTTTTTTGCCATAGTTATAGACAGTTTTATTTTCCTTTTTGATTTTTCCTTTTTGCCACAGTTACATACCCGATTCCTAACTAGTGCATTTTTTGCCCATAGTTTTTTCATTTTCCTTTTTTGGATATTTTTTATTTGACTATCTATTAATTTTACACTTTTAAGCCTTGTTTGATACGCCTCATTGTACTAATTATTTCAGTCGAATAAACTAATCTATCCATCATTTAGTCAGGCGTTGGTACATTTTTTGCTCACAACTTTTTCATTTTCCTTTTTTATATATTTTTTTATTTGATTATCTATTCATTTTATACTTTTAGGCATATTTTAATATGCCATATTATACTGGTTATTTAGTCGAATAGACTAATTTATCCATCGAATAGACTGACTATTTAGTCGGGCATTTGATGCTCTATCGGATTAAAATACCGACTATGTTATACTGACCTAATTATATTATATACTAGTTAATAAGAAATATGTATATATTATAAAAATTAATTTTGTATATTATTTTATTTATTATAATTAATAATTTGATATTATTATTATTAGTACTACTACTATTTATTAATTATTATTAGTATTATTATTACTTGAGAGGACCCATTCCTAAAACACTATGATAATCACACCCGGTCCTACTCCCCTCTGACAGTAATCCCTAGTACTAAAATTATCTTTAACTCTTGTCAGACAAGGGATATTCGTAATTCATTAGTTCATGCCTCTGATTATAGAATAGCCTCAATTTTCGTGCAACGATTTTGGAAGGTTACCAAAACCACAAAAATATGTGAGTTGACAAAAATAAATATTTATAAATGTAGTTTGGAAAAACATAAGTTTGTACTCTCTGTTTTATAAAAATTATGCGTGTATAAGTAAAATCGTTAAATCTCATTAAAACATATAGTAAACTGGAAAATCTAGAAATACGTGCAAATATCAAGAAATCAATCAATATTAGTAAACAAGTCAATATGAATTTATATCAAGATACTACAACTGACAGGACCCATCCCAATCCCCCGGCGATTAACGTTGGATGACCCTACTCCCGTCTGACACGAAGTGTCAGACAAGGGATATTTCCGACCTTTGCCCTCCCGGGCTATCAAAGTACGCCAGGATCCGGAGGAGGTATGTGATATCTCGATCTCTGCTACAGTCCACATCCGATGTCAACCTGAAGGGTATTAAAAACAGAAAGACTATGAGTGGACAAAAAGTAATAAGTTTCGAAAACCATTTTAATAAGACCTTTATACCCTTCACTAAAAAGCATGCATGCATTCGAAAACCATTTAACCAAATGGACCACATGTGGGAACTAAGCCCAAATCAGAAATAACCAAGGTCGAAAGGACCACCATGAAATCGACCATACGGGCCACTGTCCAAATCCATAAGAAAACCAATAAGGGACTCAGCCCAAAACCATAACCATACGGAAATCAAATACACGAGCCACTGCTCAAATCCTGGGCACACCTGTGCACACCATATATCAAATCTCATATATCATATATACATATAAGTCACACAACCAATCCTGTCACGGTATCCAAAGCTACGCGCGTGCTACCCGGGTCTCAATCCAAGTCTTCTCAAAGTCAAGGTCAATGTCCGCAGACCACTGATCCTACCCAAGGTTATAGTAAATATAGCCTTCTTGAGAGTAAGGAACCCAACTGGGGGGTGACTCCACTTAGTCGGTGCTCCGTGACTACTCCGGGGTCCACCCAGGCCAACGACCTTCCTCGGAGGAGATAATAGAAGTAAAGGAAGGTAGATGAACATATATATATATATATATACATAACATAAACATTCATGCCCGGTTCCCCTGAACCGTCATGATCCATAACATCCATTAACTAGGGTTCATGCCGGTTCCCATAAACCGTCATGTATCACAATGACCTGACAAAGGTTCATGTCGGTTCCCATAAACCGTCATGAACCCGGAAATCCATGTAGGGTCCCTAAATCGAAATCATCAGTGTAAAACAACTGGGTCTCGTGCCCGAACATATGGCTCAACTGGGCACCGTGCCTGATATATAAGGGTCAGTCACGACTTCGATCATAGTGATGCGTGCAACCATCCATCCAGGACCGCCCTCAATCCTGGTATGTCGTTGTGAACGTATCAACCGACGCGACCACCACAAGATCATGGTGCACTCATCACCGATCGCTATCCTCAACCGTCAGCACTCCGAAGTCGAGCCTCCCCAGGCTGCCCGACCACGAATCATGCATCATGACCTCTCCGGAAGGAACAACTCCCAATTCGGAGGCGAGCGTCGTATCGTTGATCGTCGTGCACATAACACCCTCCGCGACCACGATTTAGACCCGAAGGTCGTAAATAGCGTCATATGCCCGAGACAAAACCAAATGGGTCTCATACCTGAGTTTATCCTTTTAGAAATCCCAAAACCATTTCATTTAGACCAATAAAGACATACAGACCCGTATAGGCATCGTATAGGGCCGAAACCTCGATTCCGACATCCGACATCCGAGGAGGAAATTGTGATGTTCGGAAGGTTGAGGGCATAACCGTAATTGGGGGAAGAGTTGACTTTTAGTAGAATCGGGTTTTGGCACGTTGACCTAGGATGGTTAGATAGTTCCCATCGTCCTGAGTTCGATGACAGGCGACACGTATTTATCGGACTTACGAGGTGTGAGATATGGGTCTAGGAAGTTAGTGGCAAAACCGTAAATAGAAGTTAAATTGGAGGGTATTTTGGTCTTTGTGGCACATTGGGATTTGTGCACAGAGAAAGGAAATGGACGGCTGAGATTGGGCCATGTGGGAGTGTGTGGAGTGGATTGTGACATGTGTCATGTGTGTAGAGGATTCTGGTGGAATCCTGTGCAGACACGGCCCAAATAATTGGGGTGCAGCCGTGCCCGTGTTCTTGCTTGTACACAGAGAGAGAAACAGAAAACAGAGGGAGGTTTTGAGGACAAATTGAAGGGTGGTCGTGGCTGTTGTTGAGTTCTGGTGAGTGAGTGAGGGATGGGAGATCGAAGGGAAGTTGGTGAGGTGGTTGAGAGGTACAACGGGTGTGTGTGTGTGAGTTGTGAACCACGGGAAGACCGGGGGAAAACAGGAAGGCAGGCAGAGAGTTTGTGAGCTGGTGGTGGTGCGGTGGCCGTGTACGGTGCAATTGAGACCGCGGTGGTGTCGTGAGGGTAGCGTGGAGTCGACCAGCCCCGGAGGAGCTCACGGCGGCGACTGGAGGCAGGTAATCCTTCATCCCTGTACACTTACTCTGTTTTTCCCGTGAGTTTAGATTCGAAAGTCGTGAGGTTGGGCTTAGAATCGAGAGGAATGGAGGTCAGGGTGAGGTTCAGGAGGGTCTTAGGCGTCGACTAGGATGGTCGCCGTGACGGGGGTGTACACGGCGGAGCTCAGATGACGGCAGGCACTCGGGTGCTCTGTTTTGCCGTGATGTTCAAACCCAAAGTCGTCGAGCTTGGGGCTGAGTCGAAGGTCTAGGAGGGTTGGTTTAGGTTCAGTGAGGTTTAGGGAAGAGTTTGGTGAAGCAACCGTGAAGGGAGGTGAGCTGGGTGGCTGGATCGTGAAACAGGGGGAGTTGACCGTCTGGTTTCGAGCTTTAGTCGACGGGTTTGGGGCGGTGTCGAGGTCTGAGGAGCTGGGGAATGGATAGATTGGAACTGGACGAAGCTTTAGGTGAAGAAAGGGAGAGAAATCGTGTAGGCACGGCGGTGAACCGCTGACGCCGGTCTGAGTTGCAGACCACTGTGCCGAACCGGGTTCGTCTGAGGAAGACGGTGCACTGTAGCAACGCGTGAGGGCCACGCGCAGCCACTTTGGACGGCGCGTGGGGGCGCGCGCGGCGGCGATGGGGAAAACGGTCAACATGGGTTTTGGTCTAGGAGTTATGGTGAGTTCAATGGAGTTGGTTTCGGGTCAATCGGACGTCATTTGAGTTTAGTCCCGCGAGGGTGAAGGTTTAGGGTCCCGGGTTATTACGTTTCGGATTTGGGGAATTTCGAGGAACTTTAGGTGAACCTTCGTAGACGTGTTAGTGACGTAATTTGGTGATTGTGAACAGGTTCGGGATTTCCCGAGGAAGCCGAGGAACGTGCTGGACGTTCGGGACGCGAGTAGGGCTCAGTACTGTGAGTGGACCTTTTCCTTAAACTCGAGCATGCATAACTGTTTTCTATAATTTTTTTATGATTTTGATTATGATTCTATGTTTATTGAATAGGTTTGGTTGGTTTTACCTTATTGCACGTTTTTTTTTTAGAAATACGGTATTTGGCACGTTTTACGAGAAATGTCGATTTCTGAGTAAAATGCCAGGGTTTTGGGATTTCAAATGATAAGTGGTTTTCAATGGTTATAAAGGGATTTTGGAACATGATTTCGATGATTAAAAGTTTTTCGGTTTTAAAATCGGATTTCGGAAAACGAGATTTGGTTTTAAAGTTGAAAAGTGATTTTCCGGATTTGGGTTCGGAATAACGGTTCTGGATGCCGGAAGGGCATCAGATTAGTGATTTCGGATTCGGGTTTGGATGTGGATTGGTAAATGGTTTTCAAATGATTTTGGGATTGGATTTGCTGGATCTGGATATTGGGTTTAAAGACCCGGATATATGTGACGGGGGACCGGCCGGATTGGGTTTAAAGACCCGGATTGAGTTTAAAGACTCGGGAGTTTAAAGACTCGGATATATTGATTTCCCCCGTAGGCCTTGAGTTTAAAGACTCAGGAGTTTAAAGACTCGGATATGATTAAGGCCTGGATTGAGTTTAAAGACTCGGGAGTTTAAAGACTCGGATAGGTCCAGCAGGTTTGATCGGGAACTGATGATTTGAGCTTTATGGTTTATGATACGGGTTTTGATACTCATGCCATGACAGGACCCGCCCCGATCCCACAGGGACCACAAGGGGACGTGCCCTGCTCCCGTCCGACACCCAATAATTCATACCAATTTTGACCTCAAAACATTTAAATGCATAAATAACCAAATTAAAGTCATACATCAAATCCGAATTAAACGAATGTCAGACAAGGGATGAAATCCAAAATTACAAGTTGCGAGCACGACTCTAAAGTAAACCTGCGGGTACACCGCCCAACAGGGGATCAGGTACGCAGAAGTAGATCTATGCCTCAGCCTCAGGTTCCTCCTCTACCTCAGTTTCACGACCTGGAGGGGTTATCAAAACATTAAGAGTGAGTGGACCGAACTCAAGTTTATAAAATCATTGGATAGTAAAACATATAATTTACCCCTCCGTTTTCCAAACATGCATGCAGCATCATTTAAAATCATAAATAATATAATATGAATCATAAGGCATGTAATAAAACCATAACCATAATTTTAGCCACTGCACTATACACTCCAATCCCGACATCCCCGATGTCTGACGTCCCTGACGTCCAATAAGGTCACAATCACAAGGCTACGCGTGCCACTCGGGTCTCAATTCCGAGTTCAATCCCCGAATCCTGTTCGGTTACAGCATCCCCGATGCTTAGCGTCGTAGACGCTGGACGTTCTAGACGTTCGTGACCTCTCCGGGGTACCTCATCCGGAGGAGACAATATAATATGGAAGGATCTATACAGTGCAGTACCAAATACATTTTATTGATATCCACATGCAAACATATATGTATACATAGGTAAAATCTGAACCGATAATTACGTTTCATCAAACGGGTCCCATGCCCAATTACCGTGAAACGTGCCATAACCGAAATCTCAAAATCATCAAAACCATTTATAGATTCCAGCATGTGAACATATAAGTAAATCAGAAAACATTTAAGCATGCAAGGGTTTAATGAAAACGGGCCCACTCACAGTACGATCCCGCGGTGAACCTGCGCGTACGAACTTGTACCGGGATTATCGTACAATTCCTGTCAGTCCAAATCACATGTAAGGGTCACTACAAGTCTTAAACGTTTAACCACAAAGTCTGAAATAGAAATCGGCCCGGGGAAACCGTACAACACGTTTCCCGAGGTAACCGGCCCTAAACTGACCCATCAAAGCTTATCTCAGATCAACATGGTTAAATCACCAAAAATGTTCAGAATGATGAGAGGAACAAAAGTCATGTTGATCGTGATCGGAGATAAGGTCCAACGCACCCTCACGCGCCGCCCAAAGTGGCTGCGCGTGAAAGTCACGCGCCTGACACTGTAGCTACAGTGTCACCTCCTTCACCCGTTTGTCTGTAATACGGGCCTGCCACCCGCGGCTTGACCCAGTTGAATACCCATCAATTATCTCTCGATTTCAGTCCAATTTGATCCTAACATGTTCATTAACTATCCAATTTAGGTTCTGTGACAAAAATCAACCTCGACACATCCCCAAACGACCCATCGACCCGCGATCAACCAATCGGGTCAATCACCAGAACTTCCTGGTTTCAAACCCATTGTCCAATTAACTTCACAGGAAGCATAACAGGATCAAAATGAACCAAAATGAACAATCAATTGTGTCTGAAAGTACCTGTAGGTTGCCGTCCCAAGCTCTGCAACTTCCCTGAAAACAGCAGCCTCCGTCCTAGCTCAACCGCGACTGTTAGCCTTCAATTTCGATGTGGTTGAGTTCCAAATACTCCCAGAAGACTAAACCAGGCCTTGGTTTGGTCCGTCAAGCACCATAAATTAAACTCCGAAATTCCCTCCAATTTTCCAGAAACTGAATTCTCTGGTTTTCCTCTCCAATTCTCAGCCCTTACTGCAGCAGAGTGAAGCACACTTAAATCCCACTCAGTTTAAACAATCCTTGCCAGCCAACAGCTCGTGGAAGCCTCACTGTCCACTGAGAAATGTTTCCCGCAAAAGTTCGAATCTTGAATTAACAAATGGTGTCCATGATCAGCCACGTTCTGATGTTTATAAGGTTTTAAACAATCCCAACTTTCCAACTCACACACTGATTTAACAATTGAGACCCAGAACCACCGCACACGGTGGTGCAGCAATTGGTCCCCCGCGGTTGCTACAGTGACCAGGGGTGAAATGACCAAAATGCCCCTAGTTCAGAAATTACCAAAATGCCCTTCACTTCCTAGACCCGTAACTCAGCCATACGAAGTCCGATTTCGGCGTGCCGCCTGTCTACGGACTCAGGACTTCGAGACCTACCTATCGGTCCTTGAGTCGCGTGAAAATTAATTGTCAAACGAAAAGTCAACATTTTCGCCTGTGAAGTCCAACTTACGGTAATGCCCCTGAACTTCCGATATTCATAACTTTTTCCCTGATCGTCCGAATTGGACGTGCCACCTGTCTATGAACTCGTGACGTCCCGTACTACGTCACGGTCATAGGTCAAGGTCCATTTAGTTCATCAATCAAAAAGTCAACAATTTGACCATGCTAATCACAAGGGTAAAAGCATCAATTCACACATTAAAATACAATATTAAAATCCTCGAATGTCCGGGGTGTTACATGCCATGATTCCCATACCTGTTTTATAGTATTTCTGTTTCTTATGATGTTTTATGAGCATTGAGTTAAACCTGTGTTATTAACTGTTGGTTATGCATGTGGTTTTCAAAACAGAGGGTTAAATTCGGTTTTCTGATAAATGGTTTTAGAAATTTTCTTTGATTATGGTCCACTCACACCTTTTGTTTTAACTTGCCCTCCAGGTTGTGGAGCTAGTGCGGGGTCTTGACGTCGAGGCAGTATCCGAGGCATAGAAGTGACGTGAGGGATCCCGGAATAGTATAAGTCTTCCGTGTGCGTGTAATTTATCGGTTTTTTATTTTCCTTATATTTTCGTACTATGCTTTGTAAACGATAACTTCGGGATATTTTGTTTAATTACTCCTGCGTCTGACTGGGTTTGAGTGAGTGTTACTTGGGTGTTGTGTCGGGGAGTCAGACGGGAGCGGGATTTACCTCGGGTTTCGGGGTGAAACCGGGGTGGGTCCTGACAATCGGACCTCCCGGTCAAAAAGTCAACATTTGCCCTTTTTTAACCAAAATTACCAAAATGCCCATAAACTTCCGAACGTCATAACTTCCTCCTAGAACGTCGGAATTGAACGTGCCACCTGTCTATGAACTTGTGACGTCACGAACTATGTCACGGTCATCGGTCAAAGTCCATTTGACCGCCCGAACGAAAAGTCAACGTTTAGCCCACGTCCAAGGGGCAAAATGGTCATTTCGCATCGTTCGTCCGATTTCGCTCAACTAATCACCGATTAACCTCACTAATCGTGATTAGTCACTAGTCTAATCTAGGAATTTGGGGCGGGTCGTTATAACAACCACGCTCACACATAACCAACCAAAACCATCATCGATGCTTGAACAACAATCACCATATCGTATTTGTACTACCGATAGGTAAACCACTCGAGAAACAGAGCCTAGTTCTGTACGTCTAAATGTGGATTTACTCACGAAATAGAGCCCAACTCTAGATGGATGAGTCATAGGCCAATCACTAGTCTCAGGAAATAGAGCCCTGCTCTGAACGTCTGAGATTAACTAGATCACCAGTCTCAAGAAACGGAGTCAAGCTCTAGACGTCTGAGACTACTCCGCTAACCAGCAATCCGAGGAGGGTTGTCCATGCACACACTGTCAGGACCCGCCCCAAATATCACCTCGATATCCGGGACGAACCCTGCTCCCGTCTGACAATCACACTTACAGTACCACAATTAACCTTAATACAATTATAAGTATAACTATCAGACGAAGGAGTAAATATGTACAACAGTAAGTCAGAGCATCGCACTACAAAATGGGCACAAAAAGTCCTACAAGTCTAAGTCCGCAACGGATGAACGTCGTAAGCTCTATGCCTCGATATCTGCCTCAACGTTCACCCCAGCGCTATCACCACGACTTGGAGGGAAATTTAAAAACAGAAGGTGTGAGTGGACCGGAATAAATAGCAGTTTCAAAACAGTTTCTCGTCAAATCAGAGTTAAAGAAAAGTAAGAAGTTATTCCCTCCGCTTGCAAACAGGCATGCCCAACGAAGTATTAGAAAATCATAATATGAAACATCATAAGAAATAGATACCCTATAAAACTGATATAGAAACCAGAGCATAAACATCAGACTACTTTTTCCGATCAAACCTGCTGGACCTATCCGAGTCTTTAAACTCAACCAGGCCTCGCACAAATCCGAGTCTTTAAACTCCCGAGTCTTTAAACTCAATAGGCCTATGGGGGTAATATCGTAAATATCCGAGTCTTTAAACTCAATCCGGGTCCGTCCCCCGTCAATCAATATCCGGGTCTTTAAACCCATAACCAGATCCAGCAAATCCAATCCATTTCAGTGTAAAACCGTTCCGAAACCCATCACCAAACTCGAATTCGGAATCCCTAGTTCGAAGCCCTTCTGGCGTTCAGAACCGTCATTCCGAACCCAAATCCGGAAATCCATTATTATACCAAAAACCACATGTAATCACAAAGCATATTTTATAACCCATTTATCGTCGTCAGAAAACATTTATAGGTTGAAATCCTCAAATATGGCATCAAAATCCGAAAACCAGATTTTTCTCGAAAAACGTGTAAAATCCCGGAAATATCTCGAAAAACGTGCAAACATATCAACCCCATATAAGCATCATTAAGAAGCATAAAACACATTTAATATCATAAAACCTCAGTAAAAGCAGTTAGGCATGCTCGAAAGAAAGAAAGGGTCCACTCACAGATCAGAACAAGTCACTCGCGCCCCGTGCGCTCCTCGACCGTCTCTGGTGTTTCCCGTCCTGTCAATAGATACCAAATAGGGTCACAAATACATCAAGGATACCTTCCCTATTTTCCCCAATTTTTCGGGAATTAAATAATATTTTAATCCTAAACCCGTAACCATCTGGATTCCCGAACAACTCCGTAACACCGTCCGATTCACCCGAAAACTACACCATTGGATTCCTTAGACCATTTAGGACTAAACTCATGTTGGAAGCTTGGCCGGATTCCTTCCCACGCGCCTCCACGCGCCGCCCAAAGTGGCTGCACGTGGGCCTCACGCGCCTGCTACAGTAGCATCCCCTTCCTCGAGTCACCCGGTTCAACACAGTTGAACCGGCGTGAACGGTTCTCTGTAATCCGACCACCATTTCAGTCCAATCCAAACCCATCCTCTTCATCCCGTCCTAAGCAACCTGACCATGTCCTAACCTCGAAGAATCACGGCCGGAAACCCGCCGTTCACGGCCTCGAAACAGACGGCCCGTAGCCCTTGTTTTGGTCGCCAGCTGTCCAGGTCCTCCCTCGTCACGGCGTTCATCTTAATCGACGCCTAGGACCCTCCTGAACTTCACCCTAACCTCCTTATCCCTCGACTCTACGCCCAACTCCACGACTTTGCATTTGAAAGTCACGGCCAAACAGAGTACAGAGTACTCTCCGTCGACTGGGCTCCGCCGTGTACGCCTCCGTCACGGCGACCGTTCCACACCATTCCTAGAACCTCCCTGAACACTACTGCACTCACCAATCCCCTCGATTCTCACCCTACCTTCACGACTTTTGAAATTAAAATCTACAGGAAAATAGAGCAAAAGAAGTTACCCTTCGATTCCGGCGCCGCCGTGAGAACCGCCACCTACCACGGTGCTCGTGGAACTCCCCGTAGCCTCCTGAGTCTCCTAGTGGCTTGAATCGATCCACCACACGGCACAGCAGCCACCACCGTCCACCGTCTCCTCTGTTTCCTCCAAATTTCAGCCGTCCACCGCGTCGCCTCCGTGCACAGTTACAACTCCAAACCACGATCACCAGCTCCTCCTTGCCTCACTGTCCCTCTCTCAACTCACTCTTCACTCTCCCTTGCATTGAATCGATCACCGCCTCACCCAACTCTTCTCTCTGTTTCTGTGTGTTCTTCGAAGGGGTGCACGGTTCAAAATGAAGCAAGGTGTGGCCGTGCACACTTTAGAACTTTAGGGAACAATCCAGCGCCCCCACGTGTCCACAATCCTATGGATAAGCAGAAAATATCCTGCCCCACTCAGCCACTTGTCCTCATCTTATTGGCTGAAAGCAAAATGACCAAAATACCCCTTGTATAACTAATTACCGTTTTGCCCTTGAACGTTCTAGACCCGTATCTTTTCCGTCTGACGTCCGATGACAGCGTGCCGCCTGTCGTTGAACTCAGGACGTCGAGACCTATCTAACGGTCCTCGGTCTCCGTGAAAATCACAAGTCCTCTTAAAAGTCAACATTTTCCTCGTTTACTCAAAATTACGGTAACGCCCCCAAACTTCCAAACATCATAACTTTTCCTCCGGTTGTCCGAATCGAGCCTGCCACCTGTCTACGGACTCGTGACGTCCTAACCTACGTCACGGTTAAGGGTCAATACTCATCCAATCGGTAATTCAAAAAGTCAACTTTTAGACTACTATTCATAAGGGCAAAATCGTCCTTTATATACAAAACTTACAAAATTATAGTTTTACCCTTCCCGAAGGTACGGGTTGTTACAATCTACCCCCCTAAAAAGAATTTCGTCCCCGAAATTCAGTGGAACAAATAAGGGTACTGCTCACGCATCAAGGCCTCGGGCTCCCAAGTAGCTTCTTCCACTTGATGATTTCTCCACAATACCTTCACTAAGGGAACCGTCTTCCTTCGTAAAACCTTATTTTTCCGATCCAAGATCGCAACAGGCTGCTCTTCAAAACTCAAGTCTTCCCTCAGTTCCACTGGTTGTGCTTCCAGAACATGCGAATCATCTCGAATATACTTCCGAAGCATAGAGACATGAAAGACATTATGTACCTTTTCCAAATCTGTTGGTAAGGCCAATCGATATGCAACAGGACCAATCCGTTCCAAGATCTCATACGGTCCAATGTAACGAGGACTCAACTTCCCTCGTCTACCAAACCGTACGATTCCCTTCCAAGGAGATAACTTCAGGAAAACCCAGTCTCCTACGGCAAACTCCAAATCTCTAATCCTGCGGTCGGCGTAGCTCTTCTGGCGGTCCTGCGCTACCTTCAATCGATCCCTGATCAGTGCAACTTTTTCCTGAGTAAGCTCCACCAGCTCAGAAGTAGTCAACCTCCTCTCACCAACCTCAGTCCAACACAATGGAGTCCGACACTGCCGCCCATACAAAGCCTCGTAAGGAGCCATCCCAATGCTCTCCTGATAACTATTATTGTAGGCGAACTCCATTAAAGACAGATGTGATTCCCAAGTACCCTGAAACTAAAGTACACAAGCTCGCATCATGTCCTCAAGAATCTGAATAGTTCGCTCAGACTGCCCATCTGTTTGAGGATGAAAAGCGGTACTGAAGTGCAATTTAGTCCCAAAAGCTTCCTGTAAGCTCTGCCAAAATCGAGAGGTAAATCTCGGGTCTCTATCAGATACTATCGACTCTGGAGTCCCATGTAACCGAATAATCTCATTTATGAACAACTGTGCAAACTGCTCCAACCTGAAGTTCTCCCGTACTGGCAAGAAATGAGCAGACTTCGTAAGTCGATCCACAATAACCCACACACCATCGTGTCTCTTCGGTGTTCTCGGAAGCTTGAACACGAAATCCATAGTCAGGTGATCCCATTTCCACTCGGGGATCGGCAAAGGTTGCATTGCTCCATAAGGTCTCTGCCGCTCAGCTTTTACCTGTTGACAAATCAAGCATCTACTGACATATTCTGCAATCTCACGTTTCATCCCCGACCACCAGTAATGCTCTCGAAGGGTACGATACATCTTGGTCCCACCAGGATGCATCACATAAGCTGAACAGTGAGCCTTGTCCAGTATCACTTTCTTCAATACGTCATCCTCAGGTATGCACAACCGTCCACCCTTAACCAAGGCTCCATCCTCACGGATCTCAAAATCCTGTCTCTCTCCAGCCTCGACCTCAATCCGAATGAGGCATAGAATAGGATCCTCAAACTGAGCATCAATCACCTGATCAATCAAAATAGGTCGCACATGGAAACTCGCTAGGAGTACTCCCTGATCATCCACAGTCAACTCTACTCCCAACCTACGGAGCTCAACCAACAACGGTAACTGTACTGTCCTCAAATGTGACAAAGAACTAGCTGACTTCCTGCTCAAAGCATCGGCTACCACATTAGCCTTCCCTGGATGATACTCAATAGTACAGTCGAAGTCCTTAAGCAACTCCAACCAACGGTGTTGTCTCAGATTCAATTCCTTTTGAGTGAACAAATACTTCAAGCTCTTGTGGTCCGTGAAGATCCTACACCTCTCACCGTACAAGTAATGTCGCCAAATCTTCAATGCATGAACCACCGCTGCTAATTCCAAATCATGTGTAGGGTAGTTCACCTCATGGGGTTTCAATTGCCGGGAAGCATAAGCAATCACTTTCCCGTGCTGCATCAAGACACAACCCAAACCTTGTAAAGAAGCGTCACTGTACACCTCAAACTCCCCACTATCGTCTGGAAGGGCTAACACAGGAGCAGATGTCAACCGCCTTTTAAGCTCCTGGAAACTCTGTTCACATTTATCGTCCCACTCAAACCGAACTCCCTTCCGAGTCAACCTCGTCAACGGTGCTGCAAGAATAGAAAAGCCCTCGATAAAACGCCGGTAATAACCTGCCAAACCCAGAAAACTCCGAATTTCCGTCACCGTCTTCGGCTGTTCCCAATTGGCTACTGCCTCAACTTTCTGAGGATCCACACTGATGCCCTCGGCCGAAATCACATGACCAAGAAATCCAACACTGGTCAACCAAAACTGACACTTACTGAGCTTCGCATACAACTGATGCTCCCTCAAAGTTTTAAGCACGATTCTCAGATGTTTCTCATGCGCCTTCGCACTCTTCGAATACACCAAAATGTCATCAATGAAGACAATCACAAAACGATCCAAATAAGACCGAAACACTCGGTTCATAAGGTCCATAAAAGCTGCTGGGGCATTAGTCAAACCGAAAGGCATCACAACAAACTCATAATGACCGTACCTGGTCCGGAAAGCTGTCTTCGGTATATCCTCCTCTTTAACCCTTAACTGATGATAACCGGAGCGAAGATCAATCTTCGAAAAATACTGTGCTCCCTTGAGCTGGTCAAACAAATCATCAATCCGGGGTAGGGGGTACTTATTCCGAATAGTTACCTTATTCAGTTGCCTGTAATCCACATACAATCTCAATCCTCCGTCCTTTTTCTTAACGAACAAAACAGGTGCACCCCAAGGTGACATACTCGGTCGAATGTATCCTATATCGACCAACTATTGCAACTGAGCCTTAAGTTCCCTTAATTCCGCAGGTGCCATACGATAAGGAGTCTGTGAGATAGGTTGTGTACCTGGAAGAAGATCAATAGTAAACTCAAGATCTCGGTGTGGGGGTAGTCCTGGCAACTCCTCGAGAAAAACATCGGGAAACTCCCGTACCACTGGTATATCCTCCGCCCTCACTGGCGTAGCGCGCGTATCCACCACATGAGCTAAGTAACCCTGGCACCCTTTACGTAACAGCTTGCTAGCCTCGAGTGCCGAAATAACTCCCGTAGGAAGTGCACGCTGATCCCCCTGAAACGTAGTCTCTGATAATCCGGGACTCCGAAAAGTCACTCTCCTATCGAAACATTCGATAGAAGCATGATGTCTCGTCAACCAGTCCATACCCAATATCACATCAAAGTCCCGTAAATCCAAGAGTAACAAATCCGCCAGTAACTCCACCTCGCCTACCATCACCGGACACTCTCTCAACACCTGAGTCACTACCAACACCTCCCCAGTAGGTGTACTCACTCCTAACGCACAATCCAAAGTAGACACCTCCCTCTCCTTAACCAAACTACAACTCCGAGCTATAAATGAATGAGTAGCCCCGGGATCTATCAAAGCAAAAACAGTGTGACCAAGTATGGTGAGTGTACCTGTCACCACTCCCGGTGCTGACCTAGCCTCCTGCTGAGTCATAGCAAAAACTCGCGCCTGAGGTCCTGGTGACCTACCGCGCCCTCTGGAACTGCTCGTGGCACCACCGCCACCCCTAGGGCCTGCTGCCCCTGACGCTGAAGCAGTACTCCGCCCGGGTTCTGCTGCACCTCTACCTGCTCCACCCTCCGGAGCTAACAATGGGCACTCCCGACGGAAGTGTCCTCGCTCTCCGCAATAGAAGCAAGTATCTCTACCGGGTCCACCGGTATGCCTCCCTGTAGAAGCCACTGAAGTCGCACTCGCCTGAGGAGTCGGGTGTGACCTAGCTCCTCGAAATCCCGAGCCCTGAAAACTGCCTGGTCTGCCATACCGGGCTCCACCAGCCGATGATGATCCACCAAAATTACCCCGTTTCGGGGGCCGCTGACTCGATGCTCCTTGAAATGAATGCTCTCGGCGTCGAACACTGCTCGAGTACTGTGGTCTCGCAGGTAAACTGGCCTCCACCCTGACAGCAGCATCAGACAACTCCCGAAAAGTAGCAAAAGAGCCAGCTGTCACTATGGCCCTGATCTCTCCCCGAAGGCCCAACTCAAACTGGCGGCACTTCTCCGCCTCAGTCGCCACAAATGCAGGAGCGAAACGAGATAGCATCTGGAACCTCTGCTCATACTCAGCAACTGTCAAGTTCCCTTGCTTCAAGTGAAGAAATTCCGCTTCCTTCGCATCCCTGAAAGAACGGGGATAGTACTGATCTAGGAACCGCTCCCGGAACGTCTCCCATGTCACTGTATGTGCATCCCAGCCGGACAACTCCAGCGTGTACCACCACTCGTAGGCAGCTCCATCCAACAGAAAAGTAGCTAACAAAACCCGATCCTCGGGAGGACAATGCATCACCCCAAAAATACGCTCGAGTCGGGTGATCCATCGGTGAGCTTCCTCGGGATCGGCCCCACCGCTGAACGTAGTAGCCCCAAGCCTCTGGGCTCTCTCGATCGAAGCGCTCTCAGTCCCTCTCGCCGCCTCATCTTCAGGTCGTGGAGGGGGTTCACGTCTCGGAGGCATGATCGATCGTACGCTGAAAGAGGCATAGAGTTAGTATAACAACCTAAACCCAACACAAGTCGACACAACCTATGCTCTGATACCAAATTTTCAGGACCCGCCCCAAATATCACCTCGATATCCGGGACGAACCCTGCTCCCGTCTGACAATCACACTTACAGTACCACAATAAACCTTAATACAATTATAAGTATAACTATCAGACGAAGGAGTAAATATGTACAACAGTAAGTCAGAGCATCGCACTACAAAATGGGCACAAAAAGTCCTACAAGTCTAAGTCCGCAACGGAAGAACGTCGTAAGCTCTATGCCTCGATATCTGCCTCAACGTTCACCCCAGCGCTATCACCACGACCTGGAGGGAAATTTAAAAACAGAAGGTGTGAGTGGACCGAAATAAATAGCAGTTTCAAAACAGTTTCTCGTCAAATCAGAGTTAAAGAAAAGTAAGAAGTTATTCCCTCCGCTTGCAAACAGGCATGCCCAACGAAGTATTAGAAAATCATATATGAAACATCATAAGAAACAGATACACTATAAAACTGATATAGAAACCAGAGCATAAACATCAGACTACTTTTTCCGATCAAACCTGCTGGACCTATCCGAGTCTTTAAACTCAACCAGGCCTCGCACAAATCTGAGTCTTTAAACTCCCGAGTCTTTAAACTCAATAGGCCTATGGGGGTAATATCGTAAATATCCGAGTCTTTAAACTCCCGAGTCTTTAAACTCAATCCGGGCCCGTCCCCCGTCAATCAATATCCGGGTCTTTAAACCCATAACCAGATCCAGCAAATCCAATCCATTTCAGTGTAAAACCGTTCCGAAACCCATCACCAAACTCGAATTCGGAATCCCTAGTTCGAAGCCCTTCTGGCGTTCAGAACCGTCATTCCGAACCCAAATCCGGAAATCCATTATTATACCAAAAACCACATGTAATCACAAAGCATATTTTATAACCCATTTATCGTCGTCAGAAAACATTTATAGGTTGAAATCCTCAAATATGGCATCAAAATCCGAAAACCAGATTTTTCTCGAAAAACGTGTAAAATCCCGGAAATGTCTCGAAAAACGTGCAAACATATCAACCCCATATAAGCATCATTAAGAAGCATAAAACACATTTAATATCATAAAACCTCAGTAAAAGCAGTTAGGCATGCTCGAAAGAAAGAAAGGGTCCACTCACAGATCAGAACAAGTCACTCGCGCCCCGTGCGCTCCTCGACCGTCTCTGGTGTTTCCCGTCCTGTCAATAGATACCAAATAGGGTCACAAATACATCAAGGATACCTTCCCTATTTTCCCCAATTTTTCGGGAATTAAATAATATTTTAATCCTAAACCCGTAACCATCTGGATTCCCGAACAACTCCGTAACACCGTCCGATTCACCCGAAAACTACACCATTGGATTCCTTAGACCATTTAGGACTAAACTCATGTTGGAAGCTTGGCCGGATTCCTTCCCACGCGCCTCCACGCGCCGCCCAAAGTGGCTGCGCGTGGGCCTCACGCGCCTGCTACAGTAGCATCCCCTTCCTCGAGTCACCCGGTTCAACATAGTTGAACCGGCGTGAACGGTTCTCTGTAATCCGACCACCATTTCAGTCCAATCCAAACCCATCCTCTTCGTCCCGTCCTAAGCAACCTGACCATGTCCTAACCTCGAAGAATCACGGCCGGAAACCCGCCGTTCACGGCCTCGAAACAGACGGCCCGTAGCCCCTGTTTTGGCCGCCGGCCGTCCAGGTCCTCCCTCGTCACGGCGTTCATCTTAATCGACGCCTAGGACCCTCCTGAACTTCACCCTAACCTCCTTATCCCTCGACTCTACGCCCAACTCCAAGACTTTGCATTTGAAAGTCACGGCCAAACAGAGTACAGAGTACTCTCCGTCGACTGGGCTCCGCCGTGTACGCCTCCGTCACGGCGACCGTTCCACACCATTCCTAGAACCTCCCTGAACACTACTGCACTCACCAATCCCCTCGATTCTCACCCTACCTTCACGACTTTTGAAATTAAAATCTACAGGAAAACAGAGCAAAAGAAGTTACCCTTCGATTCCGGCGCCGCCGTGAGAACCGCCACCTACCACGGTGCTCGTGGAACTCCCCGTAGCCTCCTGAGTCTCCTAGTGGCTTGAATCGATCCACCACACGGCACAGCAGCCACCACCGTCCACCGTCTCCTCTGTTTCCTCCAAATTTCAGCCGTCCACCGCGTCGCCTCCGTGCACAGTTACAACTCCAAACCACGATCACCAGCTCCTCCTTGCCTCACTGTCCCTCTCTCAACTCACTCTTCACTCTCCCTTGCATTGAATCGATCACCGCCTCACCCAACTCTTCTCTCTGTTTCTGTGTGTTCTTCGAAGGGGTGCACGGTTCAAAATGAAGCAAGGTGTGGCCGTGCACACTTTAGAACTTTAGGGAACAATCCAGCGCCCCCACGTGTCCACAATCCTATGGATAAGCAGAAAATATCCTGCCCCACTCAGCCACTTGTCCTCATCTTATTGGCTGAAAGCAAAATGACCAAAATACCCCTTGTATAACTAATTACCGTTTTGCCCTTGAACGTTCTAGACCCGTATCTTTTCCGTCTGACGTCCGATGACAGCGTGCCGCCTGTCGTTGAACTCAGGACGTCGAGACCTATCTAACGGTCCTCGGTCTCCGTGAAAATCACAAGTCCTCTTAAAAGTCAACATTTTCCTCGTTTACTCAAAATTACGGTAACGCCCCCAAACTTCCAAACATCATAACTTTTCCTCCGGTTGTCCGAATCGAGCCTTCCACCTGTCTATGGACTCGTGACGTCATAACCTACGTCACGGTTAAGGGTCAATACTCATCCAATCGGTAATTCAAAAAGTCAACTTTTAGACTACTATTCACAAGGGCAAAATCGTCCTTTATATACAAAACTTACAAAATTACAGTTTTACCCTTCCCGAAGGTACGGGTTGTTACACACACAATTCACATCACAAATATTGAGAAAACATACATTTATAACATAAATCAATTTCTCAAGACCAAATCCGCATTTCAAAATCCGGGTCTAAACCCAAAACATAGTTTATCTCTCGTAAAACGTGTTCTTAGAATATTCTCGTAAAATCATAAAAAATCATTTAAAAATTATAATCAAACCATGGCAACATAAATCATGTAATATAACTATTAAAATCATTAAATATGTGACAGGACCCATCCCAATCCCCCCGGGATTACCGTGGAATGTGCCCTGCTCCCGTCCAACAAGAGGTGTCAGACAAGAGATAACCAAGAGCCACTGCCCAACGGGGCATCCAGAGTGCGCAAGGATCGATGAAGGAGGTGTGCAATGTCCCAGTCTCTGCTGCAATCGCATCCGTAATCAACCTGAAGGGCATTAACACCAAAAGCTGTGAGTGGACAAAAACCAATAAGTTCATCAAATACATTTATAAGACATTTATGCCCTCCAATAAAAACGTATGCATGCCACCAAAAACCAGTAACCAAAACGTTTGCTCAACCGAGCCAATAGGGCCTTAGCCCAAAAACCGTTAACCAAAAACCAAGTGTGGGAACTCAGCCCAAAACAGTGGATTACCACAACCATACATATTAAAACCATGTGGGCCACCGCCCAAAGCCATAAATATAAATCCATAAATCCAAAACCATTTAGGGTCCCTGACCCAACTGACAGGACCCATCCCAATCCCCCCGGGATTACCGTGGAATGTGCCCTGCTCCCGTCCAACAAGGGGTGTCAGACAAGGGATAACCAAGAGCCACTGCCCAACGGGGCATCCAGAGTGCGCAAGGATCGATGGAGGAGGTGTGCAATGTTTCAGTCTCTGCTGCAATCGCATCCGTAATCAACCTGAAGGGCATTAAAACCAAAAGCTGTGAGTGGACAAACCGATAAGTTTATCAAATACATTTATAAGACATTTATGCCCTCCAGTAAAAACATATGCATGCCACGAAAACCAGTAACCAAAACGTTTGCTCAACCGAGCCCTTAGGGCCTTAGCCCAAAAACCGTTAACCAAAAACCAAGTGTGGGAACTCAGCCCAAAACTGTGGAATACCACCACCATACATAAACAACCGTGTGGGTCACCACCCACTACCATAAATGAACATCAATTCATTAAAATCACACAATCATAAATCCACCCGGAAAGCCATTTCATAGATCCATTAATCCATATTTTACCATTACCATCACCAGCATCCCAGATGCTTAGCGTCCCAGACGCTTGACGTCCCTGACGTCATATCTCACGGTTTCATAAGCTACGCGTGCTGCCCGGGGTCTCTCCGGGTCCATATATCTGACATCCCTGATGTCTGACGTCCCTGACGTCAATCATAGCAATCCTGCTCCTGAGTCATCATACGGTCCGGCTGCTCCGTATAATGACCCCTCGCAGGCAATGCACCGTGACTTCCCCAGTGTCCCAGACATCTGGAGGAGACCATCATATATCCTTGTATCCAAATAGTATATGGAAAAACAGTTTTATTAAATCCTTTTATCACATCATTACCATTGGGCCCTGCCCGAAATTTCCATAAAACCATGTAATTCCATTTAGGGTCCCTGACCCAAAATCACAATTATTAAATATAGGGTCCCTGACCCGAAATCACCATTATAATCCAATTGGGCCTCATGCCCGATTTTATGAACCACTGGGCCTACGGCCCGATTTGTAAACCAACTGGGCCCGCAGCCCGACTTTATAAACCCACTGGGCCCACGGCCCAAATTCACAAATCAACTGGGCCCCTGGCCCGATAACATAACTCAAATGGGTCTCAGCCCGATTTCATACCAACTGGGCCCCTGGCCCGATTTCATTAACCAACTGGGCCCCCGGCCCAATTCTCAAATGGACTCCAAGTCCGAAATTTCCAACATAATTGGGCCTCAAACCCGAGTTTATATTTCCAATTTCAAAACCATTTCATCATATTATAACCAAGTCATAACTATGGGAAAACCATGTAAAACCGGAAAACCTCGATTTACGTGCAAGCACGTAAATCGCCTCGAAATACGTGAAATCATACAATTTACCAACAACCAAACCAACATCATACAATCACAACCATAATCCATATAAAACATTTAAGCATGCATAGAATTTATAAAACCAAAGTCCACTCACAGACCGTTTTAACGGTATGCCTCGATACGCGTGCCACCGGCCCTCCCGGGCCTCACCACTATCACCGGGACTCCCAATCCTATCCAAATCACATTAGAGGGTCACTAACCTCATCATTAACATCCTATCAAAGTCCCGTAATTTTCCCGAATTTTTACTTATTTTTAAACTTAATTTAAAACCTTCGGATATCCCGAACAATATCGAGACGGTGTCCGATCGACACGAAACCAATTCCAAAATGTCCGTTACATTAAATAGGACAGAAGTCATGTTGACCTCACCTCGAGATTCGTGCCCACGTGCCGTCACGCGCCGCCGTGAGTGGCTGCGCGTGAAACTCACGCGCCTGCTACAGTGTCACCAGCCCAACCCGTTTGTCTGGTAAACGGGTCCAATTCACCCGCGACACAACCCGGTTCAATGTCCATCAATTCAGCCTTAATTCCTTCAATTAATCATTCAGTTAGTTTCGTTTTAAGTCCAATTACAAGTCTGTAAACTCAATTACACAAATCCTTACCCAGATTCCCACGATTCAACGATGATCCACGAAGAACACCCGGTTACTGTGCAATCATGGAACTCCTTCAATTCCAATTGATTTCCTTAAATTGATTCAACCAGAAGCTTCCATGGACTCCGTTAAGCATTTCCCCCAACTCAATTGCTTCAATCCTGCGCCCAATCGTCACGACTCAAGCTCGAACACCGTCACTGTTCAACCATGGAGTTCTGTCAACCACAGCCGTTTTCTTTCAATTGATGAACCCAGAAGCATCGTGGGATCATGAGAAGTAGTTTCCCCACCTCAATTTCGTCCATCGAAGCCTCCAACTTCACGACTCAAGGTCGAATTTCCTCCTCTGTCACCAAGCTCGTTCAGAGTCAAAACGGCACCAATTCCCTTCGTTCTTTCGACGTTTCTGATCGTGGCATTCCCAGAAAGCTGAATGTAACCTCCAATTCGATCCTCACGGCCTTAGGATTTGATTTCGAATTTTCCCTCCCATATTCTAATTTTCGAATTTTCTGTCTCACCACCCACACTCAGTCCCAGTGTTTCCCGAAATGAATCCAGTCTCCCTAGCCTCTCAATTCCCTCAATTCTGCCGTGAGAAGGCAGCCAAATCCTCCAGCCCTCACACTCTCTCTGTTTTGAAATCGTCCACGGGTAAGAAAAACCAAGAAGAAGAAAATGGGGGGAAAAGATGGAGAAGGAATGATGGTGTAGGAATGATTGTGTTTGGAGGGAAACAAGGATCAGAATTCAGGGGATGGGTGACACTTGTCACTCATCCGGATGTGCACAGTCATCAGTTACTATTCAATATTATATTATTATTTTAATCCGAGCCTCGGTTCGTTAGTTCGTTTCCTTGACCATAACTTCGTCGTCGTAACTCCGATTTCGGCATGCCGCCTGTCGTTGGATTCGTATCGACGATACCTACGTAACGGTCCTTGGCCCTCGTCCATCGGACCTCACGGTCAAAAAGTCAACATTTGGCCCCAAACATGCCAAATTACCAAAATACCCCTCAACTTCCGAACACCATAACTTTCTTTAATAATATCGGAATCGAACGTGCCACCTGTCTATGAACTCGTGAAGTCCCGAACTACGTCACGGTCATCGGTCAAAGTCCGTTTGACCGCCTGATCAAAAAGTCAACATTTTGCCCACGACTAGGGGCAAAACGGTCATTTTGCACAATTTGTCCGATTCCGCCCTACTAACCACCGTTCAACCTCACTAATCAAGATTAGTCACTAAACTGATCCCGGAATTCGGGACGGGTCGTTACACCGACATACCAATTCATAACCAATAATCCATTTTTACCACATAACACATATCCAACCGAAAAGCCATTTTATAGATCCATTCATCCATATTTTACCATTACCATCACCAGCATCCCAGATGCTTAGCGTCCCAGATGCTTGACGTCCCTGACGTCATATCTCACGGTTTCATAAGCTACGCGTGCTGCCCGGGGTCTCTCCGGGTCCATATATCTGACATCCCTGATGTCTGACGTCCCTGACGTCAATCATAGTAATCCTGCTCCTGAGTCATCATACGGTCCGGCTGCTCCGTACAATGACCCCTCGCAGGCAATGCACCGTGACTTCCCCAGTGTCCCAGACATCTGGAGGAGACCATCATATATCCTTGTATCCAGATGGTATATGGAAAACAGTTTTCTTAAATCCTTTTATCACATCATTACCATTGGGCCCTGCCCGAAATTTCCATAAAACCATGTAATTCCATTTAGGGTCCTTGACCCAAAATCACAATTATTAAATATAGGGTCCCTGACCCGAAATCACCATTATAATCCAATTGGGCCTCATGCCCGATTTTATGAACCACTGGGCCCACGACCCGATTTGTAAACCAACTGGGCCCGCAGCCCGACTTTATAAACCCATTGGGCCCACGGCCTGAATTCACAAATCAACTGGGCCCCTGGCCCGATTACATAACTCAAATGGGTCTCAGCCCGATTTCATACCAACTGGGCCCCCGGCCCGATTTTCAAATGGACTCCAAGTCCGAAATTTCCAACATAATTGGGCCTCAAGCCCGAGTTCATATTTCCAATTTCAAAACCATTTCATCACATTATATCCCAGTCATAAATATGGAAAATCCATGTAAAACTGGAAAACCTCGATTTACGTGCAAGCACGTAAATCGCCTCGAAATACGTGAAACCGTACAATTTATCAACAACCAAATCAACATCACACAATCACAACCATAATCCATTTAAAAAATTTAAGCATGCATAGAATTTATAAAACCAAAGTCCACTCACAGACCGTTTTAACGGTATGCCTCGATACGCATGCCACCGGCCCTCCCGGGCCACACCACTATCACCGGGACTCCCAATCCTGTCCAAATCACATTAGAGGGTCACTAACCTCATCATTAACATCCTATCAAAGTTCCGTAATTTTCCCGAATTTTTACTTATTTTTAAACTTAATTTAAAACCCTCGGACATCCCGAACACTATCGAGACGGTGTCCGATCGACACGAAACCAATTCCAAAATGTCTGTTACATTAAATAGGACAGAAGTCATGTTGACCTCACCTCGAGATTCGTGCCCACGCGCCGTCACGCGCCGCCGTGAGTGGCTGCGCGTGAAATCCACGCGCCTGCTACAGTGTCACCATTCAAACCCGTTTCTCTGATAAACAGGTCACCGTGACCCGCGGCCCAACCCGACTGGTTCTCAGTCAATTCTCAACCATTCTCAGTTCCGTTTGTTCCTACAAGATCGTCCAAGTTAGACTAAGGGTTCTTTGGGATTAAAAACTAGAAAACACGTCTAGATCGTACCTCCATGATCGAGAAGCTCACGGCCAAAACTCCACCGTCGACTGCTCCCAGTTCCGACCACCATTCCCTTCGAAAGCGATCCCCACAGACTCGTTTCATCCTCTAGATCATCATCCTGGTCACTAGATCGATTGAAGTACGTTAAAACCCAACTTGCCATTTTTACCCGAAAACAGACTCACGGGTTTGAGGCTTACCTTGCCGCCGTGGCTCCCGCCGTGGCCACCAGCACGCCTAGTTTGACTCCAGGAACTCCATTCACCTCTCCAAAATGATCAAACACCATCCCACAACGAATTCCAATTTCTGAGTTTCGGACCTCCCCTGTTTTTCCTCTCCGCCGCCAGCCTCGCCGTCTCCCGTCATCTCTCAAGCCTCACCGTGCAGCTAATCTCTCACACACACCAACACAGAGGAGATTGGTGAGGTAGTTTGGACGTTTGGATGTTTTGGGCCGATTTGGTTCCTCTCGGGTCTGGGGGGGTTTATGGGCTGCGCCGCCGTCCGTGGTGGTTGTTGCCGGTGTCTGGGGGTGGCTGGTGATTACCTGGTGTCGTCTGGTGTGTGAGGCTGGGCTGTAAGGTGATGATGTGCATGATCAAGGAAGGAAACCGTGCTCACGGTTTTGAGGGAGAATGAAAATGGGTGTGTGAGTTGTCTGATCAAATACAAGGGAAGGAAATGAATCAACGGCCCAGATTCAATCTCAGTTTAAAATGAAGGGTGAGGATTCCATGAGAGGAAATGATTACCTACACCAATGGCCAACAAGAACCCCTGATTTAGGGAATGTAAGGGATGGTGACACGTGGAATATATCCAAGGGTCCAGATTCGTTTTGATTAAAGTAATCAGATATTATTATTATATTATTATTTTAGTCCGAGTCTCGTTTAATCGAGTTTACTTCCGTGACCATAACTTCGTCGTCGAATCTCCGATTTCGGCATGCCGCCTGTCGTTGGATTCGTATCGACGATACCTACGTAACGGTCCTTGGCCCTCGTCCATCGGACCTCCCGGTCAAAAAGTCAACATTTGGCCCCTAATATGCCAAACTTCCAAAATACCCCTCAACTTCCGAACACCATAACTTTCTCTACGAATGTCGGAATCGAACGTGCCGCCTGTCTATGAACTCGTGACGTCCCGAACTACGTCACGGTCATCGGTCAAAGTCCATTTGACCGCCCGATCGAAAAGTCAACATTTTGCCCACGACCAAGGGCAAAACGGTCATTTTGCACCATTTGTCCGATTCCGCCCTACTAAGCACCGTTCAACCTCACTAATCGAAATTAGTCACTAAACTAATCCCGGAATTCGGGACGGGTCGTTACAATATGCATGCATAATATTTTTTTTTAAAGTCCACTGATAGTGGTATTTTGCAGTTTTATTCTTGATTCGAACGTTCTTTGCTAGCTCCGGGGGCTGTTTCGCTTGTCAAAAATTATAATTTAGGGTTACAAAAGTTCTATGTAACCTCCTAATACGATCCTTAATTCCCGAGATTTAAATACGAATTTTTAAACGTAAACATACGCTTCGGACACCCAAAACTAACTCGAGATGTTATCTGATTCACTCGAAACCTGCGTCATTGGATTTGCAACATCGAAAACATGATAATTCATGTTGGCTAGACGGCGGAGGACCACCACACGCTCCCCCATGTGCCACCACAACCCCCTGCGCGTGGTGCCTACACGCCTGCTACAGTGTTATCTTCAACCTCAGCCCAGACCCGGCTTTCCTACAACTTGGATTATCTGGCCTGCGAATCCAACCGGCCTAGAACTCGGCCATTTCACATCCAATTTTAACATTCTAATAGTCAGTTTTTATCTACTCAACCTAAGGAAGGGTTCTATGGTGTCCAAAATGAATAAAACGTACCTGAATATGCTGATTAATCCTCCAAAGTTTTGGCCATGGTTCTCCAACCATTCTTATGGACTTTCTAGCGTCCAAACTCCTTCCTTTCTTTCTCAAAATGATCGTAAGGTCTCCAGAAAGACACAAAATTGCTTGTTTCCAAGTTTCCTAGCTCATAACTAAAACCTCGAAATAGGAACACACGGGTTACTTGTTTTCTCTTCCTTATTTTCCTCCTTTTCTTCATTGGTTTTCTTCAGTTACTTTTTCCTTCTTTCTTTCTTTCTTATTTTCTTATTTTTCTTCTCTTTTGCTTCTCGTTTCTCCTTGCTCCTTGTTTTCCTTCTCGGTTCCCTCTCACCGAATTACTTCCACACACACACACACACACACATATCAGAGTATGTCGATGGAGGAAGAAATCATGGAGTGAATGAGAGAATTCTAGACACTTGTCACTTTAACATAATATATCCATTATGAAATTACTTAAATACCCTTTATGCAAAATTACTAAAATACCCATATTTAATTTTTTCCGTACAGAATCTATCCGATCTCCGATTTTGACGTGTCGTCTGTCTACAGATTCAAAACACCGAGACTTTTAAAATGGTCCTCTCGTAACGTCCAAAAAGTGCCTAGGTAAAAAAGTCAACTTTAATCTTATAAGGGTAAACCCGTGATTTCCCTTTTAATTGTAAAAAATTACTTTTTTCAAATTTTCGAATCGTTACACTACTTTTATCATCCGATTATTACGAAAATTTGAGGATTATTATTTCAGCTCATATAAACTGTATAAAAATACTCAATCATCTCAATTTATTCGATGGTTGATTAATTTGATTAATACCAAATAACAATTTTTTTACTATATATTATTTTTAGTTCTTTGTAAGGGTTTATAATTTTATATCGCCTTAATAATAGTTTATCCAATGCATATATGCCAACCACAGGTCTCCCACTGACCACCACGTGGAAATTGAAGGTTAACATAAGACAAAACTGGAAACAGATACATCATACAAAGATGATGAACTTTTGAGAATAAATAAATTAGTCGTACTTAGGAGGCACTGAGGAGGAAAGAGCAGCTAATTAAGGGCAAGCTAGTTGTTTAGGATTTGACATTAATCTATTGTTATTAATTGTAATTAATACATTTAACTGAAACGGCTAAATTCATTTGATCTGTCAATTTCATTTCTTCTTTTTCATTCCTTCCACCCTCACATCACACCAACTCAGAAGACACCCCCCCATCATATTCTCAAGCTCTCTCGATCACCAGACACCAGAGCAGGAGCCATATATATATATATATATATGAATAATTGAATATCATGAGTTCATGACTAAATCAACAAAATGTGGGCGGCATATCTCCATAAATGAATTCTCCAATGAATCAAATGTGTAATCATATAATTGATTTTGATCACTAGTTTGTAAATTAGTCATGAGTTACTAAACATAGTCAACGAAATTATTGTTGTTAAATTAATAACTGTGTCAATAATTTATATTCGAGTTGAACGCTATCATCATTATTCTTAATATATAATAACAATAATATTATAGAGATTTATTACAAAATTTCTAATGATTCACCTTAATATATAAAACTCGATCAACTATATTATAGAGATCATGCATGATTTCCCTTAGAATCTACAGTTTCACGAATAATAATATATAGTTTAAGATATTGGTTTGATCGATATATACTAGATGTTCTAGTATATTTTATCTATATATATATATACGAGATGCTCTAGTATATTGAAACAATCCTGCATTTATATATAAATTGAATACAATAAATATTAAAATATTGCACACGTTGATCGATCGAGTTGGCCCTTATGTGAACATATATATATATATATATGTGTATTTTTATTATGAAGAAAATCAAATATATATAGCTCCAAATTAAAGTGATAATCACATGTTTAATTAATAGTTATTCAAAACTGACTCATTAATGTGCTGATAATTAAAATAATTGTTTTTTTTTCCTTCTTTTAAAATGTGCTGACTTGCATTGCAGTAAACCAATCATAAATTGAGCATGAATTAAATTGTGTGATTCTGACATCATTGTTGTTGTAAATTTGTTCACTGCCAACCATGAATTAATAAAACCCACACCAAATGCGTACTCGATCTGTCTCTGGGTTTTCAGATTCAGATTTGATCTTGTTAGTAGCAACTTGTTTCTTGTCTCAACCCAAAAAAAAAAAAAAAATAGTTTCTTGTATTAATCCAATGCCAAAAAAGGCACGTATGCATGGCCGATATCCTCACTCAACCACGTAATAATAAATTTGTGTTATCTTCTTCTGAGGTGGGTAGGTGATGATGAATCATATGCCTTGAGATTTATTGATATGGTGAGTGTTAAATTTGAAATTTTTTACGTATTATAAAAGTTATTTTAAAATTCGATTTTATTTTATATAATTAATTGGTGCATGTCGGCCAATTCTTATATCATAAGATATTAGTTTCAATATCTAGTATGCTAGAAATCAAATTCGTTGTGCTTCCTCTTATGTGGGTACGTTCCTCTTACGTGGGTACGTGTGTAAATTTGAAATCTTTTACGTATTATAAAAGTTATTTTAAAATTCGATTTTATTTTATATAATTAATTGGTGCATGTCGGCCAATTCTTATATCATAAGATATTAGTTTCAATATCTAGTATGCTAGAAATCAAATTCGTTGTGCTTCCTCTTATGTGGGTACGTTCCTCTTACGTGGGTACGTGTGTGAATTCTAATTTTTTTGTGCACTCACGGAAAACATACTTGGTGATCCCATATGTTACATACTTGATTTATGACTAAACCACTTTTTCGAACATTTATCGAGAAATTCCATTCAAACAACGCCAAATAGCATCTACAATTTCAAACAGCGTATGACAATAACATCCGTAATTTCAAACAGAGGCAATAACATCCACAATTTCAAACAGCGTCTGCAATTTCAAACAACGGTAATAGCAATCACAACTTCACTTCAAACAACGACAATAACATCCACAATTTCAAACAACGGTAATAGCAACCTCAACTTCAAACATCGGTAATAACATCCACAACTTCAAACAGTGGTAATATCAACCGTAACTTCAAACAACGACAATAGCAACATCATCTTCTTAGCATGCGGCGACACAACATCTGATAATATATCACAGACTTAATTAGTAAATTCACAACTTGAGAGAGAGTATTAGAATTTAAATTCTAAATTGATTTAGTATTTTAAATTGATTTAATATCTTATATTGATTTTGATATTCAAATTTAATATTTTATTTAATTATCAAAAATATGTCTTTACCTTTTATTTTTGACACTATGTGATTCATATGCATATTTTGTGGCTTATGAGAAAGATGTTGCATACAGAACTACATTTTTTCACGCTGTTAATAAAACATGCTGACATAAAGGAATGGGTCAAATATAAAGGAAGAAAAGATGAAGAAATGGAGGATAAGAATATAATAGGTGGAGTGGAGGGACCCAAAATGAAATGATAAAGAAACAAAATAATAATAATAATTGAAAGGATGATTGATTTGTCAACCCACTACTAAATAGTAGGGAGATTGAGATTGGGTGCTCTCATTACTGAATCCACAAAAGCCATCTACAGTGTAGCCCATTCAACAAGCATCAACATATGTCTCAAACTCAACTTTTCATAGGGTAAACTCGACACTCAATATTTAAATAATATAATTTTTTTTTTCAATATTTTTATATGAAAAATAAAAAAATAAAAGGAAAAAAGTGCAAATATTTCATTCAATATCATGGATGAAAAATATGTCAAAGTGGCTTTGAGTTCATAAAACATTTTGGAAGCTTTGTTGAAATGAAATGGAACTTCTTCTTTTGGGGGTGATTGTAAGAAAAGGGTAGTATTGTGTTTTATTAGATTTTATATTGTGAGACACATGTTTATGATTTCATTAAATCTAAACCACAGATTTTTGTAAAATGACTAATCCTAGTCTATATAAACAAGTCTTAATTATAAAAAGTTGAATGCATATAATAATGATTCAACCATCATAGATCTTACATTACGAAACGCAAGTCCAACTTGTTAACTAATTTTTAGTGTTAGTAAGATCAATATGATCTATATCTTAAATAGAGAAGTTAAAATTTATCCGAAACTTTTAGATATATTTGATCAAATACGGGCTTAAAAATAGAGTTATTTTGTTTTTGTTTTTTTAAATAGAGAGTTTGCTGAACGATTATTTGGATACTTATCTAAAATGTAAATTTGAAGAAACCTGCTGGATATGGTTTATGCATACTCGTCACCTTAACAAAATCCAATAACACAACTCAGAGGGAAATTTCCACCAACTCAGTCACGTAGGGACCACTTCTTACATCTGCTGCTGTTGTTGAATGTTGTACTGGTGATGTGTTGGTTGTCTCTCTATATTTATATTAGGGAGCTTCGTCCTCTTCTCCATTGTTTCTTCTACTTGAAAAAGAACATTAGAAGAAAAGTTCAATCTTTTTTACCCACAAGAAGAACGAGTAAGAAGAGAAGAAGGGTTGCTTTTGGGATTTTGATTCCTCCTATTTCCCACAAATGGTACCAACAAATTTTAGCCACAGATTCTTTAAGTTTCGTACCCCATCGTCCATCCATTTCCATTCAATCTCCTAGTTCCTCTTAAAATTTGAATTTCCCAAACTGTCCCTGTCTCCTCCTCCACCCCACCAATTATTCTCCCTCCCTTCAAATCCCCTCTCTTTCAATTTCAACTGTCTCTCTCTATTTCTCTCTCACGCCATTTGCTCTGAATTTTCGACACTTATATTTTAAAAACCAAACTCAAAACCCAAATGGTTCCCAACAAGTACGAGGTGGTCTCACGCGCTGTGGTTGTGGGAATGGGTTGGATTATGCTCAGGATTGACTACGCGAGGCTTTTCTGGCTCTTATTTGGTGTCTTCTCCTATGAAAACCACGAGGGAAAGCCTCGGATTTGATTTCCAATTACCCATTCCAATTCAAACCCTTTCAATTTTCCACCTTTGATTTCATTTCTAGCAATCCTTTTACTCTTTATAGTTACTTCCCTTCTCTTTCTCTTCTTCATTGTTCATCATACTTGTTAAGCATAATCAACAGGAAAGAAAAATTGGATGTTTAGCCTGAATTCAAACATGGCCAAGTCAGACAAGGCTGCTGGCTATGTTGAGATGGATCCTTCTGGTCGCTATGGTCGGGTATGCATGTTGCTACAACTTCATTAATTCAGTCTTTACTATCTTCTTTATATTTTTGTTTGAAAGTGCAAAGCTTGCTTTTACTTTTCTTTTTTTTTAATGAATTAATGATGTTTTTAGCGCTTTATTCACCAAAGTTAATGACTTTTTTGTTTCTTTAAGTTGTTTTCGTTAATGGGTTTCGAGAACTAGCTGAAACCATGGAAATGATCTTACACTTTTGAATCAGATCATGTATGTATGTATGTATGTATCCATGCATGTATGTGTATGTGGAAGGGTGGAATAGTTTATTTGGTCAATCTTTTGGTATTGATTTAATTGGATGATCCACTATTTAATCCTTGATTAAGTATTTTAACCCTCCAGTTGTTACCTGAGAGATATTTTAAATTTCATTTTTTATTTAAAATATTGTGCAAGACTATTGGCCATTAATTTTGATGACAATTAGTTTTCAGTAGGATTGTTAGTTTAATACAAGATGGCAATCATCTCTTAATATAATGACAATCATCTCTTAATATATGGTTTCATTTTCTGCGAGCTCTTTCCACTTAGAATATTGATGGTGAGTTGAAAAGTTGAGGAATAAAGTTGATTATTTAAGGTGGTGCCTCATTACTTCATTGGTATAGTTTCCCCTCACTAATGGTTTAGATTATTCCATGTGTGTACATTTCAATCTAGCGGCTTATATTGTTTGGTGTGTTGGTCCGCCATTGTACTGTAGAACAATCAGCAACAGAAAAGATTTTCTTGGTTTACATCAGCACCTTGCTCAAATGTTTTCCTAATTGGCCAATGATTGTAAGGTGCAATTGTGATTGTAAAGTCTTGCTTAAGGCAATTGTGCTTTGTGAGTGCAAAGTTGTGCTTAAGGCTAGCTATCTCGTCTCTGAAGGGACAACCTTCTTTAAAATCCTTTTATGCCTCTGAACAGTCTTAACAACTTTGGCATTTTGAGTTTTGTACAAAACCCTATTCATTTGATTGTTCGGATATAATGATTGAGAATCTTTTTTACTGCCTAAGTTGACTGTTAGTGAAGTAACTAGTTCTGGTTTTTGTGAGTGAGTGAAACCAAAATGAATGATTTTTTTTTTAATGGATCCTTGAAGTGACCATAGCATTCTTTGTGTTGACTAGTTTGACGAAGTTCTTGGTAAAGGAGCAATGAAAACAGTGTACAAGGCAATTGATGAGCTCCTTGGGATGGAGGTCGCATGGAATCAAGTAAAACTTAATGAAGTGCTTCGCTCACCTGAGGATTTGCAACGGCTCTACTCAGAAGTTCACCTCCTCAGCACTCTCAATCATGACTCCATAATTCGGTTCTACACCTCCTGGATTAATGTTGATCACAAAACTTTCAACTTCATAACAGAAATGTTCACTTCGGGAACCCTAAGAGAGTAATTTCCTCCCTAGCTCATGTAGCCAATTAGCAATAGAGTTTAATTTTAGTCCCCTCAAAAGTCACCTACATTGAAACTTTGGTTAATGAGGAGGACAATATGATCTGCAGAACCTTGGTCATGTATTGATTAACTACTCTATCTTCCATATTGTAGGTACAGGAAGAAATATAAGCAGGTAGATATCCGAGCCATTAAGAACTGGGCCTGCCAGATTCTTCGGGGTCTTGTATACCTGCATGGTAATGACCCTCCAGTAATTCATAGAGATCTCAAGTGTGACAACATTTTTGTCAATGGACATCTTGGGCAAGTCAAAATTGGTGATTTAGGGCTTGCAGCAATTCTCCATGGATCCCAATCTGCTCATAGCGTCATAGGTATTCCTCATCCATTACTAGCACATATAAACTAGCAACAAGAAACACAGTTTCTCCACTAAGAAGTTTTTCTGTCTTCATACTTGTAGGCACGCCGGAGTTCATGGCACCAGAACTATATGAGGAAGATTACAACGAGCTAGTAGATGTTTACTCATTCGGCATGTGTGTTTTAGAAATGCTTACATCTGAATACCCATATGGTGAATGTGTCAACCCGGCTCAAATTTACAAGAAAGTGACATCGGTAAGGTTAAGTTTCGAAGTTTTGATTTTTAGATTTCAGTGAACAAGAACCTTACCCTCTGCCGCTATATTTCTTCAGGGAAAGCTTCCTGGAGCATTCTACCGGATTGAAGACTTGGAAGCACGACAATTTGTTGGAAAATGCTTAGTCAGTGCTCCAAAGAGACTGTCTGCCAAAGAATTATTGCTTGATCCTTTTCTTGACTGTGGTAAAAATGAACCATTGCTTTTGGGAAAGCTTGCGCGTCCAAAACCATTTTTAAATGACAAAGAAATGGAGAAACTGCGATTGACTGACGGTGATCCAACTAGGACTGACATGACGATCACGGGGAAGCTAAACCCTGAAGACGACACCATCTTAATCAAAGTTCAGATTGCTGATAAAGACGGTACTAATTTAAAGAGATTTTGTTTTTCTTTCTTGTAGCTCAAACAAAATAGGGACTCAAATTTTGAAGTTTGTTTTACTCTTTTCTCATGCAGGATCTCTTCGGAACATATTTTTTCCTTTCGACATATTAAACGATACATCATTTGATGTTGCAACGGAAATGGTGAAGGAATTGGAGATCACTGATTGGGAGCCATTTGAAATCGCGAATATGATTGAAGGGGAGATATCTGCTCTGGTGCCAGATTGGAAAGCTGAAGCCTATCATACATTTAATTATCAAGACGATGATGATGGACCCCATCAGCCTTCACACTCTCACTCCTCTTGCTCATCATCCCACTCGTCATTATCAGCCTTGATCGCTTCTCATGGGATTAATGGAATGCCGGATGGCAGTGATTGGCTCCAAGGTATGGCTCATAGATTTTACTAGTATGTTCTGTATGCTAACCTTGCCTTGTAGGCCATTACCTTTGAAATATCTTCTGTTTTTTCTTTTTCTTTTTTTGTGTGTCTCGAAGGCCTATGGTTGGGCAAAGGCACTTGAACATTGGAATTGGTGGGTAGACTTGGACTGTGGGCCAGTTGACCAATGTTGTGTGCTAATTAGGAGTGGAACTCGGGTGGGTTGGAAGGTCAACCAACCTAATCCAGCCTTAACAGTTTGGGTTTGGGTTAACTCAAGTTTTTACTGGTTCAACCCAAAAACACGAAATATACTATTCAACCAGGCAAACAATCTCAACTTTTCCTGAATGATCCGAAGCTCAAGTATGCTTCTCGTAATTATTGTTACACAAGAAGCAAATTTGCTAGGATCAATCAAGGTAGATTTAAAAAGTATTTGAATTACATATTTTGTTAGTGATACATATGTGGAGTCCAATAGGATTTGAATTACATGTGTTTGGTTGAGTTCTTGATCTATTATTAGGTTGGGTTGGGTTGTGCTAGGCTGGTTAGAATTGAGGTTGGGTTGGATCGGGCTTGGGCAGGTTATGAATTTTACCAAATGCTCGTTGAAGTTACGTTGGGTTCGGGCAGGTCTTTTCTTAGTTCAGTTCTGCCCGACCCGGGTTATAATTCAGGTTGGATATGAACGGGTTCAGGTTGGCCCCTCCCAGGGTGCATCCCTAGTGCTACTCATGGATAGTGATCCAAATACATATACAATGCATTTAGTTTGATAGGCAAGGGTTACATGTTCTGTGCTAAAAATAATAACAGGGATGATGAAGCAAGCATCTTCTTAACATTTTGAAGTGTTGATTTCAATTGCGAATAATTTTTCTGTTGCAGATGATTTTCTTGATGAGACCAGCTCGCAAAGCTCGTCACAGTCAGGAACATATTCCCACTTAAATTTCATTTCTGGAAATGAGCATGGGACTAATGTGATATCCACAGGAGGAGAAAAACAGCCAATGTCAAAATGTCACAAGTCCACGAGATTCGGCCCTGAAGAAAACCGTAACGCTGGGCAGTCTATGGCCAAAAGATACTATGACAGATGCAAGACATTTCTAGCATCCGGTGGTTCGAAAGATAAAAGGACCATAGATAGCCGCAAATTGTTGAGGAACAAGTCATTAGTAGACGTAAGAAGCCAACTACTTCACCGGTCTTTGGTCGAAGAGGTCAATAGGCGCCGCTTGTTTAAGACGGTGGGAGCCGTGGAGAATATTGGGTTTCAAGCACCTTGTGAAGTGCCAAAAAAAATTGCATGTAAGAACACGCAGAAATGACAAGTCACGGGATGAGAGAGACATGAAACGGGTTCATGTCAGTTTTCCTCTTTGCTTTATCTTATCTTTCTTATCAAAGTGAAGTGAGTGAAAGTAGAAGGGCAAAATCTGAGTCCCAATATGGAGATACAAGAACTGACAAATTATTGGCTTGATTGGCTCCTGATACGGTGGGACTAGTATTGAAGACTAAAGGCTGAAGGCTTGCAAGGGCTACTTCTGCCAATGGAGCCAAAGGTGGGGGATCCATGTCGACGACTTCAGCAATCTGGTGACTTTTATTTTGTAAAAATTTCTGTGCAATATATTGTAATTATGCCTACACAACAATGTCTCAATAAATGGCTAGTTTGCTAGGGTTTTAATGTAATTGTTGATTCCTTTTTCTTTTAGCGCTAGACATAAAATAAAAGATGAAGCGGGAATCCAATGACTACACAAAGCTTCGAGTTCCGTGGCTCGTTTGAGAGTGTTTCTGGAACATACACTTACGCTTAGAAGCTCTGTTGGTTTCTTGAAATCGGTTTTCACGTATTGTTGAGTCATATATGTATCATGAGGTGAGACTCGTGACATCGTGTGCATGAGGATGTTCTTGTCTTGACATGTAGCTATGCCTATGAATAGTACTCACTGCCTTCGAATTTTCACAGGAACCAAAAACACTGATGCATTTAAGCATGGGTTGTTTTTGCTTAAAAGAATTGTAGCTGTAACTTGTAAGGCTGAATTATTGGAGACTTGTTCTAGTAAGGTAGCTGGTTTGGGAAAACTTCCATGTTGTGCTAGTTTTGGATATGTGAAAGATTATTGTCTTGTTGACTTGAAAAACCCATGTAGTCATTATCCGGGAATACGAGGGTTGCACATTTTTCGTGTGAGTTCGAATTCACAGTGCGTTCATAACTCCAAGTATTTGACAATAAGCTAATTAGGGTTCATGTTGATATTCATGAAGTTATAATTAGGGACCCAATTTTGGAGTTGGCATTGAGTTGTTATGATGATGAATTATATGATGTAGCATGCTGGTTTAGAAAGATTATGTTTTCAATTATATCTGATAAACCGTTATTCACTTAACATTTACAATTTTCATTATGATAAAAAAGAAATTCTAAATTCAAATTTCTTAAACGAAAATATACGTACTCTAATACTACATTATTATCATATTTCTCCCTAAATAGCTTTTAATTGGAAGTAACAAGTCATGACAAGATCATGGGATACATTCCCATCGAAGATTATAACTTCCCTAATTAGATTTGTTACCTCAAATTTTCAGTGTGGTCCTCATTGGATTTTTCTTCATTCCTTGATCCTCATGTTACAATGTGTGGTCTTTACAATTACAAAGGTCCAAAATTTGATGTATCCTTTCATGGAAGGTTTGCTTCTCACTCACAATCCACCTTTCCAGCCCATGTGTCCCTCAACCAGTAAAAACTAAAAAGAGTGTTATTGGTAGCTAGTGAATTTATATTTTGATATTAATTTGATGCGAGTTAAAAATTTAAAAATTTAAGGAAATTTTTTATTTTAAATAGAAAGTCTGGAAATGAATCATTTGAGATAATTAAATGAGTACGTTTAAATGAACAAGAGCTATTATATAGTTCAAAGATTTTATGACAACCAAAAAGATTTTTTTTTGCTCAGAAGTTATATATTCTAGGGTAAGATTTCATAATCATTGTCAGAATTTAGGGTGGTCCTTGTATTATTTACCAAGAAAATGATCACACCTCAAAATCAACCTATATGGCTATACTACAATGAAGGAATAGTCATATTTTGGGGATCAACAAACAGTACCAGTAGCCCCAATTCTAGTGAAGTTAGGTTAGAATTCATATGAACCCTATGCTTGATTTTTTCTTCTTTTTTTTTTTATCAGATACACTATGCTTGATTATGTTAAAATCTTTTAGTACAAATACACTAAAGGAAAAACCTTTTGCGATTTTCATCTAAACCTAAATACATAGACCATAGAGAGCTGCCACATAATTCCAGCTTGGTGAGAAGTAGACTGATAGGACATTGAGCCATGTGAAATTGTGAAGGACCCTCTTAAAGCATCATCACATAGTCTTGTCACACCCTTGTTGAACATCCGTACGCATAAGATTGAATTGTTGAAATTAAATTTTAATAACTTTCGTTTTAAGGGGAAAAGTAAAGCCATTAAATTTGAAAATCGGAAAAAAGTCAAAAACTTTCATCCGAACTAGGTAATACATGATTGGTTTTAACTACACGAAATATAAGAAGTCTTGTACGGACGCCTTTTATGCATTCTCTATTTTATTACAATGTGCTATGTATACAAAGATTTTTCTGAGATATTAGGTGCTAATTCATGGCTTATTCAACTTAAAATTGTGTTCTTTGTTAGATGTGTCATGGCTTTTCATGATCTTAAGGCTAACCAGTTTTCTTATCAATTTTAACAAGTATAATCCATTATTCGTTAAAATAACGGATGAAAGAAACTCAAATTAAAGAAAAATATAATTAAATCAAAAGTTACTTAAAAATTACCATAAATTACATATCTAATTGTAAACGAAAGATGATATTTCCAGTTACTTCAGAGCTTAGTGGATTTTTGAAAACTAGTTGGGCTTGCTTCCAGAAACAAACCTAACTGGAAAAATACTTTTTTCTCAAAATTATCCAGACAAGAATCAAGTCACAACCCTCAAACAAGAATATATGTATGCTATTCTGACATGGCATGAGGCCCATTGTTTAATACCCCATGCGATTTTTCATGAAGTTCACATTCAACTTTTTAAAATGTTAAAAAACTGAATTCGATCTGAAAAATGATCGTAGCTGCATTGATACAAATTATTGTCTAAAATTTGTAAGATTAATAAAGAAAGTAGCATATTCCTAGGCCATAACTTAATTGAAAGATTTATGTACATGCATTGAGATTTAACAAGGGGTCTATGAATTATTGATGTTACATTTTGATGTGAGCAATATCAAACCAGATTTGCTCAAAGGCCTTGATAATGAGATGATGATATTCATTTGAATTGAGTGAGAGATAGCAAGCAAGAAGGTCTTCCAAATCCTTAGATGCCCTTATGTTGTTCTCCACAACCATCTCCATCATTGACTCCCTGAAGTCCCTCTGTGGATCAACTGAGGACTTGACAACTGCAAAACTCTCCGAAATTCGTCTGTTTTTCGATTTCAACCTTGCTGATGATGATGAGGGCAATTTTGAAAAACTCTTTCTTGAAACCCTTGGAGAACTGCCTCTAAGTCTTATACCAGATGATGTTGAACTGGCAGATGATTTTCGAAACGAATTCGAATAGGGTTTTGTTTGGTTACCCTTATTTTGTTTCCTAATGCTTTCCTTCTTGACAATCTTGACAGTGAGAGAACTCTTTCCTCTTATTTCCTTCATTTTAGATGAACTTCTTCTGAAGGTGGCCTCATTGGCTTTATGATGCTCATGATCTAATCTCATTGGCTTTGTCAAGATTCGAGGCAGCTCCATCTCTGAGATCATATCAAACCCATCAACCTTCTGATCATGATCATCAACTTTGGGTGTAAAGCTTTCATCTTTCATGTCAATGATGGTATCAGAAGTTGAAGAACTAACCCTACAATTATAAGAAATGTGCCCACCACCGAATTGGTTACATTCAAACTCTGAAGGGATCAACTCATGAAAGTCAGGCTCACTAGAACTCTGACTAGAAGAGCCAAAGTAATCAGGAGATTCAACCATTGTATGAATTGTGGCATGACAATTGCAATTGAGGGGTGAAGAAACAGAAGAATTAGAGGCAATAAGTTTCTTAGGAGATGGCTTGTAAACAGTTCTTCTTTTGGATCTTTTGGTTGATAATCTTCTTGGGTTTTCCGGGAAGTGTGTGTCTGAGGCTTTGGGGTTCACAGGTGAGTTGAAGAAGAAGTTTTCTTTGGTGGGTTGTGTTGTGATGTAGCAAGAATATCCTGCTGTTTGGGAAAGGTGGGATTTTTGAGGTGGGTTTGATTTTGATTTTGATTTTGATGAGGTTGGTTTTTTGTTGGTGTTGGGGTTTTTGGGTTTGCTCATGTCTTTGAGCTTGTAAAACCAGGCATTTGGGATCATGTCTGACAATCTGAACCTGTAATTGCCCATCTTCTCTCTCTGTCTCTCACTGACTCACTTTGGGTGCATAAACTTCTCAAAGATCTTATGAGTTAGGTATGGTGAGTGCAGATAACAAATAGTTTAAAGAGCTCAAAGTTTTGGTCTTTATAGAAGGTTGGAACTGGACTGGAACTGGGGTCCAGTATACTAAGAAAACTTCAGTGAAGATATTTGAAGAAAAGTCATAAAATTTCTGTTGAAAAACATGGGTGACAAGTGATGAGATTCTAATTTTCTCTTAATTTTTGTTATTATTGTAATAAATAATTATTAGTGGACGGTGGAGTAATTTGTTTATCATGGTGATGAATGATATCTTGCAAACCCCCACTGATGTATTTCATCAACATACCAGTGACTACTTCTGTAGACTGAAAGGATTTTGAGCTTAATTTACCATGGTAAAAATTAAAATTATCCTTTATTTGTAATTTTTTTTTAAAAAAAATTGCCTCTTTGTTTTAACTTTCTCTCCATTTCCTTCCTATTATACAAACAAAAAATAGGAGATATTTATAGATAAATCTCATGTCTCTTTCTTTTCTTTTTTATTTGATGCTGTTTCTTTTATCTTTTTTTTCCCAGCTTTAATAGCCAAAAACAAAAGTAAATGATACTAAAAAAGAAGAATCTTTTTAATACCTGAAGTGGCCTTCTAAATTATAAAATGTAAAAATGTGTTCAAAGGAACCAAAACTTCAATTGTAAAGTTGCTTTGAAGGACTAATGGTTGGGATTATTTAGTACAATTTAAGCTTGATTAAGGATCCTGTTTTCTGTTTTACTTACATTAAGAGATTATCAAGCTTGATTTATTGAATATATATATGCACTGTCCCTTGAAGGATTGGGAATCTCTTTAGTATCTTATCTAGAAGGTCCTTTAGTTTAAGTAAAGCAGGCAACATTAATGATGAATTTAGTAAACAAGGAAGACCCATTTGTCTACTAAGTGCTCTATGATCTATATCTTCCCCATAATTCCATGCTCCACAAATGATGATATTCCTAGCCTTTTCCAAGTGCTACATTTTCCACCAGGCCCTACCTGCCCTTAAACCCTAGGCTGGAAAACCTCTGCTTCTTCTTATTCATTGCTTGCCAATTATGGCATAATTTGATTTCCACACTACTATGTTAAATCTCAGCTGAGCCGAGGAAAGGCTTGGTGGGTTGGTTAAGGAACCATACGACACAAAACCTAATTGGGGTAACAAAATAATTCAAGAAATTATGATTTTATTACTGTTAATGCAGGTGAGATTCATAATGCATCAACGGCCAGAATTCATTCACGCAAGTTACACACTACAAATTATGAATATTTACCTTTCCTTTTTTGCATTGTATACGTGGTTTACAATTCTACACACTAAATACAAAAGTCGACTTCCGATCCAAGTATTCAAGTGGCATTTTTCACCTTGCTATTAGAAGATATTTCAAATCCGACTTTGGAGTTTAGAGCCTCACATTCCCAGAGAGAGAAGAACAAAGATGGATTCCAAAGGTACATTTACTTAGCTAGTCCACAAGGTTCAATTGACTAATCAAAATACACATGCAGTGGCACAAACCCTAAAGATCAGCTTGAAGAAAAGACCTACCACTAAACTGATATGATGTGTGGATTGAATAGTTCGAATCAAATGAAGGGGACAGAGTGAGGTGATTTGAGAAGAGAATTGTGTGACAATTAATATCAGATAATGAAAGGATTGAAAGAGACAAATAAACATTCTGCTAATTACAATATGTCTTAACGTGAATCACATCAAACAATTGGGACCAGGTTAGACATTAAGGGCATGGGTCCCAACTTCAGGACCGAGACAGACACATTTCTTTCAACAAAACCATTATAAATTGCTACTAATATTATTAGGATGGTGCATAAATTCGTTAAAATTATTAAGCGAATCGTTTCAAACCGTTATTTATCTAACGTTTTAAGTTTGATCGGATAAAAGTCAAACAATTTGAGAATTCAAGCTGCTCTGTTAATAATATTTTGGATTTGAATTTTTATTTTGAAAATCCATTAAATTCAAACCGGACAATTAATGAATATATTAATTTTTATTAATTTTTAAATATATTATTAATACAATGTAAAACTAATAAAAATAAAAATATATTCAAATAAACACATGCATACTCAGATAATAGTATAATAAAAGATTATTAAATGGTAATATTTGTTTGAGAAATCTTAATATAGTAGTAATATTTGCAATCCAATTATCCGCAAATTTAGTATACAAAATTTTGAGTATTGATTATTTTTTTGTTTTTTTATATCTTTACTTTTATTTTTAATATCCTTGTTTTCTTTTTATGTATAAACAGTTTCAAACCATATCAATCCAAACCGAACTGTTATTAACGGTTTAGATCGAAATAGTTTTGTTTTTAATTTTAAAAAATTCAAATCGTATCGAGCCATTAAGATTTTAACGATTTGAATTTGGATATTACCAATATTCGTATCGAACTGCACCGTACTCACCCCTAAATATTACTCTATAATTTACCAATATTATTTTTTATTATGCAGTAAACGATTTTAAATTCTAATTTGTATAAAAAGTGTCGAAACGGAAGTTTAGTGTTTCCCAAACAATGTAATATTTCACACCCGATGAATCTTATGCCTTTCTCTCTTTAATATGTATAATCTCTTCTTTTTAATATCTATGTATCAAAAATCAATCTTTTTTTTATTTTTTTTATTTATCAAATTGACAGTTGGGATAGACAGAGGCTTGTGAAATAGGTCGAAAAGCCCATCGCAATTCTCAGAATGCAAAGCCAACATTTTACCTGGCTTTGGGGCATTTCGGCCCATTATAGTTTGGGCAAGACTGGACATCAGCCGTAGGCTCTGGCCGCTAGTACCAGCTCCTGATCACTTTTTTGACTGCAGTGAGGCTGAGAGCATACAGATAATTATGGCTACGTTCAGCTTCAACTTCAAGACTCAGTATTGATACGTCCATGGCTTTAAAACCCAAATAAAAATGTCGTTTTGTTTTTTGTTTTTTTTTCCCTAGATCATGAACAATCTCTTCTATTTTGTAAGGACAAGAATATCGTTAGTTTTTTTATTTGCGAATATAGGACCGTCGTCTAGACTCTAGAACACCAATGATGAAACACTAGAGACAATATTTTCTCAATTTTTTTTTTTCCATTGAGCATACAATTTTTGTGAAATAGACAATTAGACATAGGCTTGTGAAATAGGTCAGAGCAGCCCATAGGCCCACATTTTACAGCGCTTTGGGGCATTTCAGCCCATTATAGTTTGGGCTAGACTGGACCTCAACCGGAGGATCTGGCCGCTAGTACAAGCTCCCGATCACTGTTAAAGACTGCGGTGAGAGGCTGAAAGCATACTGATAATTTGTAATTATAGCGACGTTCCGCTTCAACTTCAAGTATTGATACGTCCCACAGCTTTAAAACCCACAAAAAAAAGTCGTTTTGTCTTTTTTCCTCCTAGATCATGAACATTCTCTTCTATTTTGATAAGGATGAAAATGTCATCATTCTTTTTATTTTCGATCATGGAACTGTCGTCTAGGCCACCTAATAAAACACTTGAGATAACATTTTCTCGTTTTCCATTGAGCCTTTTCCATTAAGCATAAAATTTTTGTGTCACAAATATGTACATTCATTATATCTATAACTTCCTTCATAGCTCACTAGTGGAGATGTTTTTTAAAAAGGTAAAATTCTCTCAAGTCTCCTCCATACACATTTTCAAGTCCAAAGGCCACCAAGCGTTTACATCATTTCAGGTCATGGCAAGGCACTAACTTCACTCCAAGACGTGAACCCCAATAATCTTCACAGCCACAAAGTCTCTCTCTCTCTCTCTCTCTCTCTCTCTCTCTCTCTCTCTCTCTCTCTCTCTCTCTCTCTCTCTCTCTCTCTCTCTCTCTCTCTCTCTCTCTCTCTCTCTCCATGTGTCTATGTAAACAAACACAAACACAAACACCTTATTATCTCTTCATTTGTTACACCAAACGTTGTTGCTTCAGTCTCACTCTCACGCTGCTAATTCCCATCATTGGAGATGAGGTTGAAAGCATCATCAATTGCCTTACGATCCAAGCTACTCCACCCATGCAAAAGCATCCTACGAATTTTCAGATTCAGACTCAAAAAAACCTTCTCTATGAGAACTCTTCATCTCCGTACCAAATACACCAAAGTAGAAAAGTCTAAAATACCTCCTCCCAAGAAGAATCGGGTAACTTCGTTCCTATCAGGTTTCTGTTCGGCCGGGAAGCCGAAAGGGATGGACAGACTAGCAGTACTCAAGAGCTTTTCAGACAGAGGTGGTGGGGGGGATGAAAGGCATTATACGTCACCTCTTACACCGGCTTATTTGAAGGCTGTGACCGGAGCAAGGGAGGTTGATTCCGGCCACGAAGTGGTGCAAGATGCTTGCAGGAGCTTTGAGAACTATTTGGTGGAGATGATCATTGATGAAGGGAAAGTGAGGGATTTGATGGATGTGGAAGAGCTTCTCTATTGCTGGAAGAACCTTAAGTGCCCTGTCTTCATTGATTTGGTTGGTAGATTTTATGGAGAGCTTTGTAAAGACTTGTTTTCCACCAGCAGTGATGAAAGTGCATAATGTTCTGCAATCAAGCTCATATTTTTTTTTCTCCTAAATTCTTTTGTAACATGAGATCTAAATGCAAAAAATTTATTCATTCAATATACCAAATGTCAATTTCCTTAGCAGGTGGTACAATCTCACAAACAAAATCCAAAAGATAACAACTGGCAATGTGATGGAAATTTACGTAGATATCTATTTACATTATAGAAAGTAAATTAATCAGATTCTCTTGTAGTCTACCATATTCACATAGATATGCCAAAACCTGAAATATGGAAACTACAAACTAACCTTTAAGGATTAAATTGATTTCCGATATTTGATCATGGCTAAGTTGAAGTAGCTATTAACATCTTCATAACAAAAACTAGGTCCAGCTGATTACCAGTTAGTCCGTGAACTGTGAAGATTACCAAGGGAAGACGATTACATTTTTGTTTTTGAGATATACACGCGAGACTTCACGACTGTCTCTCCAATTCTAAATCCAGGCATGACCATAAACTCAACTTGTGCTTCATGCGAGACAGCTGCAGCTTCCCCTTCTTCATCCACAGTCTCCATGTAAACATCTGAAAATTTGCTTCCTCTTTTAACAGAAAATATTTTGGCTTCAGAATCAATCGAAGGTGCAATGCCATGTAAAACCCAGATCCACATTGCCATTCTCGAGAAGATTTGGTAAAATGAAGTCCTTGGATGCTTGCCACTCATTACAAGGGTCCTGTGGTCCAGATGCCCGAAAAACCAAGCTTCCATCACTGGATGAACAACTAATAGATACTTTTGTCTGCAGAATCTGGCAAAATCTGAATCTGGGTTCTCCAGCAGCGCGTCCATTGGATCATCATATTTCATAATGCCATCGACATTATAGGATTTCAATGGCATCCCATAAAACATTCTCCTAGAAATGTAGGCTTCAAAAGCATACTTCTTGTGGGACCTTTTCGAATATGCAGCTTCAAATTCCACTGCCTTTGCTGCAAGATCCAAATCCCAGCCTGAAGCTTTCATCAAACCAATTAAAGGCTTTGCAAAATCATGAATGGATTTCGAGGCAGCTCTGAAAGCATCCTGAAATGTTGTACTGTTCCAAACCCTTGCATTATTCTTCCTTTGTAAGCTTATAAGCCTTGCCTTCTCCCCCAATGTTGCAGTGACCAAATCCAAATCCCGAAGCTCTTGCTGCAGGCAGATTATGTCATTGTTCTTAACTTCCATTTGAAACTTCAACTCTTCCAGCAGCTTCTCATTTAGTTCAACCTTCTTCTTCAGGATATCAGAATCAAACTTCGGCTTCATAAATTGCTTCTCCTTATACAAGTGCTTCAGCTTGCACAGCGCTTCAAGCTCAACCATAAACTGTTCATCCGCAGCTACAATCTCTTTCAGATTATAAGGTACATGAGCCTTCTGAAGCTGAATATAAGCTAATTTCAGAGCTGAAACAATGTCAAACAACTTGCATAGCTCAGCATCCCCACACACATTGCTTGTCACCGTAGCTTCCATGGGCTGTGGATGGATTTTCACAACATCACAGTCCGTCTCCTCAGTTGCATCACTGCCATCCTCACCCAAATGGACATTACAATTGTTGGGAATATTGGGTTGGTGGTGGTGGTGGTGGTGATGGTGATCTGGGTTCTCAGAGGCAAACACACCAATGGATCTCAACTTGCAAACTTTGGCAAACTTTGAGACAATATCAGATATGTTTGAGGAGGGTTTAAGGGGTTTGGTACTAGCACACTCCATTTTTGTCCTAAAAGGGTCAAACCCTAAGAAATGACTCTGCAGATCTAATAACAATGGCACCAAGTTCACTTTTTCTTCCACAAAATTAAAAAATACCAATTTGATGTAACTTATATCTCAAAATGGGAATAGCAAGTCCATGAAACCGGGCTAAAAACCAGCCCCACCAATATAACACCAAAAAGGCAAAACGTCCACAAGAATATTAAAGCCCCTTTCGAGGATTAAAACCCCAAACCAAACTAAACCGAGACTAAAATCTCAACGAGAACAAGCCCACCATTTATTCAGCACAAACACAAATGGGCAAAGGCAAAAACTCAAAAGGGAACAAGCTTTTACAAAACCCAGAAGCCAGACAGCAAGAGAAGCGACTCTAAAGCAGCAGCAACAACAAGAGCATTTGGGATTAGCAATGACTTACAAAACGACGCCGTTGAAGAGCTACTCTGCTGGTCTTCAATGTCCAGTCTCAGCAAATGGGGTGAGCCTTGAAGGGGGTTTGGTTTTGTACAGACGCCATAAAATCATATTTTAAGCATCCATACAATATAAGTACAAAAAATTTGGAAAAATGTGAAAAACTTTGAGAAAATTATTTATTTTATTTTATGGGAAATGGAGCTGAACCCAAATGGGAATCTTTACTGTTTCACGGAAGAACCCTCCTTCTGAGTCCCGCCACCATTTTGAAACTCATGCTCACTGTCTCTATTTTCTTTTCTTTTTTTGGATTTTTATTTCAATTTGCTTGGGAATTTTCAGAGAAGGAGGCGCACGTAGTTACCGAAAAGTTATAAAAATAAAGGACCGCACGCGAATTTCTTTTAACTTCTGTGTCAGAATCTGCGAGCGTTGTCACGCATCCCGATCGCCAATGCTAAAGCTTTTCACTGTGCTCTGGGTTTTCCAGATCGAATCGCAGCCGTTCAAATGCGTGTTGCGGAATGTGTGGATTGCAACCGAAAGAATTCAAATTTAAAAATAAAAAATAAAAAAATAAAAGGATGATGTAAAGGGCTGAAACGACGTCGGTCGAAGAGTGCACCATGAATAATTCTGTGAACGTGACTAGTCTAAGGTTTTTAAAATTGCTCTCTCTTTTTCTGTGTATTATCTTTCAAATTATGTGTATTTGAGATTCAAAAGTTCATATTTTCACCTTTAAATTTAAATCTTTTTATTATTTTACTTTTCCGTTATGTTGAATGAATTAGTTGCTCTACTTAAATATGATTCCTATATAGAAAATGAATCAAACTTAGAATTTTGTGTGCCACTTCATTCATACATGCTGAGTGAAATTCATTGCCGGCTTCATCAAGCTAGGCCTAAATTTTTACCACACTTTTTCCTTATATCGATTTGTCAGATTTTAGATTTGTGAGTTATTTCTACATCCAAAAATTGATAAAAAATAAAAAATGTTTTTGGAATATATTATATAGATGAGTTAAAAAGCAAAATCACATGAAGAATCTGAGGTGAATAGAGAGTTGGTAATTGATATGTTTAAGAGGGACAAGAAGTGAGTACAATTTTAGAATGAGGGAGAGAGAGAAAAGCAACCAACAAAACTTGAAAACTTTTAATATTTTGATTTGAGAGTTTGAGAGACATGCATGATGGATATGAAGATGAAGCCAAGCTCATGAAAATGATATAAATATGAGGAGGAAGGAGAGAAGGGTGACAAAATTGTGACAACAGTGGGAGATTCTCTAATATACATAACCTCTCACATGTCTCCTTCTAGGATCCTATATTATTTATTCCCAATGTAAAATATATGTATGAAAATAGTGACAAGATTTCCAACGCCAAATCTTTGCCACTTAAGTACAACTAATGAACTGCTTTCAAGACATATTATTACTATATTACCAATACAAAATCGTAAGCTAAGATGGTACTTAAGTAGAGATGATGGATAAATAATACTCCTTTGTTACTCTTATTTTTATGTTGAATTCTCTAGTTGCGAAAAAATAGTGGGATATTTGTGTTGGTAATATAGTAATAATCGTCAATCAAGTTAAGAAGTACTCCAAATAATCGTTTTCATATATGTTTCTTTAATTACGAGAAAAAATAGTGGAAGATTTGCAGTATCCACTTGTATTATTGCACCTCTTATAAGCTTCCCTAATTATGAGAAAAGAGTGAGATATATGTACTCTCCATTTGTATCATTGTACTCGATCAACTTAAGAAGTGCGAATAACCGTTTTCATAATTGATTCCCTATTTACCAGAAAAATAGTGAAAAAATCACACTCTTCACTTGTATTATTTCGATTATTAAGTTCCCCAGTTATTTCATATGCTTAATTAGTAGCATATTAAAGTAGGGGATATGTACAAAGTATCAACCTCATTATTTACGAACATCACACATGAAATCTAAGACTTTCCACTAGACAATTAATAGTAATATTACTACATAAGAATTCCACTAACTAAGTTTGATGTAAGCTTTCTGAAATGTGAACCGTCCCCAATCATGGATATATTAACTCAATCAGTCATGCTAAGAAGTTTATATATATAAAAAATCTAAATTTCAGCTCAGTCACATACTAATGATTTTTTTCCTAATAATTTCCAAATTTCAGTATATATAATTGTGGGTTAACATGTAATTTGACCTCTTTATTTGAATGATTCTTTAACTAAAGGAACAAGATGCTTGATGAAATTTCTGACTCCGTGAGTGAGTCATATAGAGAGAGCTTCACATTGTCAGATGGCGTATGTTGGAATTCAGTATCGGATGAGTTGGATGGTAAAAAAAAACAAAAAAAGTTTGAATTCACTGATTATTAGCTTGCTGGTGGCCGGATTCGTGCCTGTGAAAGACAATGAGTTATGTTTTGGCATGTCCTATGTGGTCCTAATTTCTAAATAGACAACATGGTACACATTCTTAAACCCAATTGATGCCATGATATGATCATGAAACCCTAATGGGACCAACGGAGACCATAACACCCTAGAAGGAAAGAATATTGCAGGTAAGAAATATGTTAAGGTTGCGAGTTTATGTATGAATTGGCGATTCTCAATTGCAATTGTAACATGACCTAAATGTTCTAAACATGCGTCGACAACTTACGGTTCCGAACGCTTTTTGTTTGTAGGTATATAACCAAAGGGCCGGGGACCATAACATCTAGAAGAAATGAATACGCGCAACCCCGTTATTTATATACGTAGGTTATGATAGGTCGAGCTATATATATATATTCAATGGCAGAACCATGAAGGGGCGGGCGAGTGGGTGCCTGGCCGCCACTCCATTTTTTTTCTTCTTTTATTTATGTATTTATTATATAAAAATAAAGTTATATTTTATATATTTATCATAAAATAATTGGACTTTTTTTATCCGCAATACATAACCTGCTTACAATTCTCTTGTAATTTTGTACTGAATTTTTTATATAGTTTTTAAAAATATATATATATGTGATACCATACTAATTTACTATATATGCATTTAAAGTTTCTAAAATTTTAACTACTTTTGCCTTATTTGCCTTTTTTGTCAATTTCTTTATTTATTTTTTAACTACAAATATTCCTAAAATGTATTTACTCTATATTTCTAAAGGGTTCCATTTTTAATTTATATTTGCGTACTTATTTTTTTATTTATGAATCTTTACAGTGATAGTGAAATTTATGAACTTTTTAAAATTATTATTTTATTGTAATTATGATTATGAATATATGACTCTCATAGTGTGCATGATTTATACAAATATGATATTTTTTTAGAAACTTCCAAGAATGCCCTTGAATATATATTAAAATGTGAAAAAAATAGTTAGATGGCCTCCTTAATGTTAAAATTAAGGATACCCCATTGAATATGTTGAACATGTTAAAAGCGAATTGTCTTGACCGCTATGTTGTCGTGGCTATTCCTTTGAAGGTAATTTAATACCCCACCATTCATGGGCAGCAACCATTGATTGAAGCATGTAATGTATGACACCAGCTAGATTGAATGAAATCTAGCTAATGTTATGTGTCCTTGGACCTCATGAAAATTGTTCATGAATTGATAATATGAGCTCAAAGGGAGAGTCCCCATCTGTCAAAATCAGAAAATAGGGGTCTGTCAGACTTGTTCAAATAAATGTGAGATGCAGAGGGCCTGTCCACACACACATTCAACCTTATACATTTCTCATATCTCCATCAAAACCCCAAAGCATGTGGTGGGACAAAGAGGTCAATTTATTTCAAGTTTGAATTTCCCATATGACTAAGTGAGACAATGACTCTTGGACTTGGTTGCTACTGGCAAAGAGGAACGCTCGTAGCTCCATATGAAAGCAAAGGGCATCGGAGCCCTGTGGAGCAGAACCAAATGCATAGAAACAAGAGGAGCTAGGTAGGGTTTGCAAAATTTTCAGAGACTTCTTAAGGTAATTTCCTTTCCGATCCTCCATTTTTCTCATTCTGCATTATTCACGCTTGCAACAAATTCATTGCTGAGGACAATTAGGGTAATAAAGCTGAACATGTGTTGTTGGTGTTCTGGTTTTTCAGTGTCTCTACTTCATGGCACAAGAATCCACTCAAAACCCTACTCTAATAGTGTACATGTTTTGCCCCCAACTCCAACTTTAAAAAATTAGATTAGTAAAGTTCGAACTTCTGTTCTTACAATATATCACATTCATTAAGTGGCCGGTTAAGTAAAATGTCTATGGAGTGCATTTTGCTTATCAAGTGACTTTTCACTTATCAAACAACCACCCTCGTAACACATCCGTGTAGTACGTCACACTTATCGTGTGACTAGCTCGCCTAATCAACGAAATATCCAATTACAATAGTATATACAATATGTGACAATTAGGATTTTCTTTCATTTCGAAAGCTATAAGTCATCTGTTCGAAATGTTAATGTTTGCAAAATGGAAGGTTAATTTGGTAGCATTGGCTAGAGATTAGGTAATAAGTTGGACAATAATGTGTCCATGGCTGACTGTCCATGGCCTTTGTCAGTTGGCAATTCATGTTAGGAAAAAGGAAAACACAGAGGTTTGTCATTTCACTATCTCCCTCAAGAGTACAGAAGCTAGCTTATTCCATGAGAGAAGATAAGGGATTTAGCTTCCAAATAGAAAATTTAACTTTTTTTCCTTATAGGGCAATTGATCATAATTAGCAAAATTAACCTTATAATGCTTCAATTATCTTCTTGAAATGGCTCACGGGGTCGTGGATCAGCAAAAGTAACTTTTTCCTTATATATACTGTTCTTATCTTATTATGTTTGATATCCATGCTTTTTCTTTTACAACTATTCCACTTGATAGGGATGGTTGATGGCCATTATTTCATTCATTTAACTCTCTCTAGAGTTAAAAAGTTTTGTAAAACTCTCTTGATAAGAAAAAAATTGTGAATCAAACAAAAGATCCCACGTAGTTCAATTTGGTTCATGATCCTAAGAAACAAGGACATGTGTTTTTTGTGATAATCCAACCCTTTTGTAAATGGGAATTCATTTTCCGGAAGATACATTGTTATTTTATCGTAACGTTTAACTTAAACGATAAACACATTGATATGTATTAGACAATATTAAGAAATTTAAATAAGCAGCAGGCATTAGAAAAAACATTGTGCAAAACATGAACTGAATGACCGGAAGTAGAAAGTTTCACATTCTCACACGTCTACTTACGTGATGGATAACTCGTATTTGATAATCTACATTAATTCATGCGATTCTTTAGTTTCACATGCAAATTATTTCATTATGATACTATAAAGAAACTTGACATTTCGTCTTATGATCAGATAATATACAAACTCAAACGATAAACATATATTGATATTAATTAGCTAAAGTTAAGAAATTTGAGTAAGAAAAAGGTATCGGAAAGAAAATTGTGCAAAGCATGAATTAAATAAAAGGAAGTAGAAAGTTTTATATTCCCACACGCCTGCTTACGTGACAGACAACTCGTATTTAATAATATACCACATATGGAAACTTTTAATTTCACACGCAAATTACTTTATTCTAATAAGATAAAATAATTTTGAGATTTATGTCTCATGATCAATAAGGATAATAAATAAACTCTTTATAAAATGAACCAATTTAATTTTGAATATAAAATTTGTGCAGGAGAATGATTGTGGTATGATATGAAAGAAGAGCAAGTAAAACTGTGAAATTGGAGTTGAAGATGTCCTATTTACCATGTTGTTTGGTTCATTGTTTAGACAATTTGTCCAGACCTGATTGCCTTTGGAATCTACAAATCTCTGATGGCATTGATTATTAGGAGTGTCCTGGGTCCATGACATGCCACCTCCCATCCTTTTTGGCAGAACAAGTGTCACATATTAACGGCTTGGGATTGTTCTCATCACAAACACCAGTTCTGATTATTAGATGCTAACACTGTTAATCTCATCACTCAATTTTATTTCACGAAGTCCTCTATATGATGTACTGTTTGTTTCCTCCGAAACTCCAAAGAAAATTGGGTGAGAAAAAATTTGATGGACTAAACAAACACGTCGAAGTACTTTTTTAGTAAATGTAAAAACAATTAGAATCTAAATCAAACTAAACAAACACGTCGAAGTACTTTTTTAGTAAATGTAAAAACAATTAGAATCTAAATCAACATGTTTAAAACCCATTGTCAAAACATGATTGCATAAATGAATGAATCCCAAAATGAAAATTACAAAGGACTTCATTAAGAGAGACATCTTATGTAATGATGAGTATGATATTTAGGTGAATTAAGAAAAAGGAATCATATGCAATCATCCCATGCATTAAAGAAAATAAAATGAGAGAATAAAAATACAAACAAGGAACAGTTTAAAAAAAGGGTGTGGGGGAGTGAAAAGGAGAGAGATTGAAGAACATAAAAAACAGAGGGGAAAGAAAGAGTGGAAAAGTGAGTGCAGAAGGGCAGCAGAAGCAGAGTAGTTGTTTTTGCATTTCTGGGTTTGGAAATTGTAGAAAGACACTAAACAAAAGCCTGCAAAACAATCAACCACCCAAACATGGCAATGCTTAGGAACCCACCATTTTCATAGATTCACTTCTCTCTCTCTCTCTCTCTCGAAAACCCATCTGCTTAAATACACCATTATTCTCTGCACTTTTTCAACTTCCATCACAAAAACAGAGCAAAACAGAGAGAGAGATAGGAAGGAGGGGCTTTAACAGCTGTGATAACAGTTGAAAAATGGGAGCTTACCCGATCTCCAAAAAGATCTCTTATAGATAATTGAATTTTATTTTTTGTTGTTCTTGTTTAAATGTTTTAAGTCTTGAGATTTGTTCTTGTTGTTCATGGAGGGGAAGAGACTTCACAGACTAATTAGGTTTGCCACCATCAGCTTCTTCTCAATCTATTCACTTTTCACCACCTTCAGCTTCTCTACTTCAACATGCCCAGGTAATACAATCAAATCAATTTCCTACTTTCTTTTTTAATAACAAGGCAATGGAGGATTAACAATTTTTCCTACTTGTTTTGAAATTTGTTTTAATTTTGAATCATTATTTAACCAAAATTGATCCAATTGTTTTTTTAAAATGCAGATAGCAGGGGTTCCTTGAGTGCTAAACCAGATGACACATATTTTCAGGTTGGTTTTGGTTCATTTGGTTCATCATGTGGTCTTTCCTCTTTATGTTTCAAAAGATGAATGTGCATTGACCAATTTTGACTTTACCTATCAATATATACATACATAATATATATAGATAATCCACATTTTATATTTATTCTCATTATTAATGATCAATTCACCCTGATGGTTGAGAAGCCCAGTGGTCCTCCTCTTACCATATAGTCCATCACTCCATCCTGAGAAAGAAAAGAAAAATGGTCCAATCTAGCACACAGAACCACCGGCGCATTTTAGCACTTAGCGGCGCACTTTAGCACGCAGCTAATTTCGTCTTACTTTCAGCAGAATTTATTTTTCTGGTTGATTGTCCTGTTCTGAAAATTCTAATGCACGTTGGTAACTTGCGCCTGCCGCGCTCAGCGCCTAACCCGCGCAAGCCATGTTCATTAAATACTGTAAGGACTCACGTGAACAAATTGTCCTTGGGGCCGGCGCACGTTAGCAGTGTACAGCTATGTATATAGTGTAATAGTGACCCCTCGGTGCAAGTTAAAAAACCGTGTCTAAAATTAAGGGTTGTTTCAGATTAAAAAAAAAATTAAGGATTGGTGTTAGTTGTAATTTAGATGCTATTTATTCGGAGATTAATTGATTAATGATGTGCAGGGATTTGCGAAGCAGGAGGACAATTATGTGGCGGGAAAGAAGAATATGAGGGAGGAGCATAGGCTGAATAATGTTCCCTTGAGCCTGGCAAGGAGGTACTTGAGTGGACCAGGATCGTCGCCCCCGCGGTGCACGTCCAAGTGTGGGCGGTGCACGCCGTGCAAGCCGGTTCATGTGCCGGTGCCGCCTGGAACTCCGGTGACGGCGGAGTACTACCCTGAGGCTTGGAGGTGCAAATGTGGCAACAAGTTGTACATGCCATGAAATTATATAGGCTATGATCATCCTCGTCATGCTTTAAATTCATAATTAATATAATTTTGTTTGTGTTACAACTTAAACTTAAGCCTCTACTTTCTAGCTGATCATGGTTATTGTTCATCAGAAAAGAAATATTTATATATAGGACTTCAATTTCTGTAAAAGAATATATATACAACTTAAGATTGACTGATTATATATATTATGGTTTTAAGTTGGAAAGTTTTTATTCTTTATTATGCTTGTGCTAAATCTGAAAATTCATTGTTGTTTTCAAGGATTTTTCCTGAGGGAATACATGAATGCAGCTAAGAAAATTTTGATGATTAAACTGCTCGCGATAATGGGTCCGAAATGTTAGGCCCTATCATTCTTAATGGGCCTGGGTCCAATTTCCCCAAGAGCTCGATTCTTAATGAGTGGCTCAGGCTACTTGCAGGATTATCCTCTGAACCCTGTAAAGAAGATGAGCAATTTTCCCATAAACCAAACAAACCTCATCATCATCATCTTTTCCCAAAATCACCCTGTCAAATGAAGCTGATCACTCTTCCTCTTCCACTCCCATCGTCTTCGCCAACCCCAACCCTCCTTCCCTTCAAATTCAAACCTCAATCATCTCTCCAAACAACTCTCAATTCCCCCAAATCTCAATCCCCACAAACCCCCAATTCCCCTGTCATAATCATAGGCGGCGGCCTCGCAGGCCTCGCCGCCGCCACCCACCTAAATTCTCAAAACACCCCCTTCCTCCTCCTTGAAGCCTCCGACGCCGTCGGCGGCCGTGTCCGGACCGACCTCGTTGACGGTTTCCTTCTCGACCGCGGCTTCCAAATCTTCATCACTGCCTATCCCGAAGCCCAGAAACTTCTCGACTATCAGTCCCTTGATCTCCGGAGATTCTATTCCGGCGCCCGCATTTACTACGATGGTCGCTTCCACACCGTAGCCGACCCGCTTCGGAATTTCTCCGACTCCATCAAGTCCCTCGCGAACCCGATCGGATCAATTCCCGATAAATTACTCATTGGACTGACGAGGCTTCGGGTTTTGACGAAGTCCGACGATAAGATCTTCTCTTCAAAAGATGAAGTTTCGACGATGGAGCTGTTGAAAGGAATCGGGTTTTCGGATTCAATCATTGGGCGGTTTTTTCAGCCATTTTTCGGAGGCATTTTCTTTGATAAGGATCTCGAAACCACTTCTAAATTGTTCGATTTCATCTTCAAGTGTCTGGCGCTTGGCGATAACACTCTCCCATCCAAGGGCATTGGCGCCATCCCCCAGCAATTGGCGGCAAAATTACCGTCCGATTCCATCGTTTTCAATTCCAGAGTCGCTTCGGTTGATTTCGACGGCAGCGATGAGTCCTCCTCACCAACGGTGAGATTGGAGAGCGGAGAGGTTTTGAGAAGCGAGCTCGGGCTGATAGTAGCTGTTGAGCAACCGGAAGCTAATAAGCTTTTGGCGGGAAAGATTTACGAACCGGTTCACACCAAACCGGCTCGAAGTACTATTTGTTTGTATTTCTCCGCAGACCGGGCCAACATTCCGGTTGCAGACCCGGTACTGTTTCTAAATGGGTCAGGCAAGGGCATTGTGAATAATATGTTTTTTGCGACGAATGTGGCTCCTTCTTATGGCCCTCCCGATAAGGCTTTGGTGTCTGTCTCGCTTGTGGGAGGTTTTGACGGTGTGAAGGATGATGATCTAACGGCTGAGGTTGTTGGGGAGCTCTCGGGTTGGTTTGGAGGGGCAATGGTGGGATCATGGAGGCACTTGAGAACGTACCGGATTAAATTTGCACAACCGAATCAGTGTCCGCCGCTTGATTTGAGGAGAGAGCCTCGGGTCGGGCCGGGTGTGTACGTGTGCGGTGATCATTGGACGACTGCCACATTTGATGGTGCTTTGGTTTCGGGAAGGAGTGCTGCAGAAGCTCTGCTTAGAGATAGGACCTTGACACGGGTTTCTTAGGCTTGTGACTTTAATTTCTTGTGTATATATTTTTTTTGTTCTAATTTATCCAGTATTTTTTTTTTTTTGTGAGGAGGAAAAATTCGTGATGATATATTTGTTGAGTTAATGCCTCCTTAGTGGATTATTAATGCATTGAATTTGATTATGTATTGGGAATAAATACATGGTGTTGTTCATTCAACCTTGTAGGAAAAGATTGATGTGGAAGCTTCATGAAGAAGAGCATTAATTGAAGAAGGTGCATGAATGGACTTCAATGAAGGATGTTGAAATGTGAGGAAATTGTCCCACATTGGAAAAGCACAAATACAACTTGTGCCTTAAGCACTATATAAGGTGGAGAGCTTGGTCACATTTCAACATCAAGGAGAACACCTCACAAGTGAGTGAGTGCTTCAAGAGTGTGTATAGCTCTTGGGCTAGAGTGATCTTCTTGAGCACTTCAAGAGTGTGTATAGCTCTTGGAGTAGAGTGATCTTCTCGGTTAAGAGAAGGTGAAAGAGTGTGTATAGCTCTTTGGGGTAGAGTGATTTTCTCGGGTTGAGAGAGGGTGTACAAGGGGTATCCTATTGGATACAAGGGTTCGAGTTGGGTATAAACTTGAGTAGTGTAATCTTGTATTTTGTATTCTCTCATAGTGAAGGAGAAAACTCTCTGAGGATGTAGGCAAGTTAATTGGCCGAACCTCGTTAAATCTTTTGAGTTCTTGGTTTCTTTATTTCCTTTTTTTTCATCTTTATTGTTAGCACTTGCGTGGTGGAGGATTAATTTCCTAACAAGTGGTATCAGAGCTTCGGTTTATCGATCGTGAGCGGTTTGCCATGGCAAGTTCTAGCGGTTCACATTTCAAGGTGGAGCAGTTTGATGGAAAAGGAAATTTCACTCTATGGCAAAGGAGGGTGAAGGACATCCTAGTTCAACAAGGCCTTGCAAGACCGTTGAAGGGGAAGGATGCGAAGCCAGAGAAGATGTTAGATGAAGATTGGGACGAGTTGGAGTCCAGGTGTGTCAGCACTATTAGGCTTTATATTGCTGACAATATTATAAATAATGTTAATGATGTAGATTCTGCACCTGAGCTTTGGGAGAAAATGGAGAAGCTTTATCTTGGGAAAGGCTTGCAAACGAAGCTGAATTTAAAGCGGGATCTCTACAAGCTCAAGATGGGAGAAGGTGCGAATCTCATGGAGCACATGAATGTGTTCAAGGGATTGATAAATCAACTATCAAGAGTTGAGGTTAAAATTGAGGAAGAAGATCAAGCCCTTTTACTTCTTACCTCGCTTCCCGATTCATATGAGAATATTGTTACTACAATTGTGTATGGTAAGGATACACTGAAGATGGAGGATGTAGAATCGACTCTCTTATCACATGAGAAGAGAAGGAAAGCCGATGATTCTCAAGGTTCCGTCTTCATTGCTCATGAACAGAATCGTAAGGGAAGGTCAACTGCGAGGGGATTTAGTGAGCATAGCAGGTCTAAATCCAGAGGCAGAGGAAAGGGCAAACAATGCTACAAGTGCAAGGAGTGGGGACACATAAAGTCGGATTGTCCATTGATGAAAGAGAAGGACGATAAGGGCTCAGATTGCTCCTTGGCTGGTGTAGCGGAGATGTCTAGAGATTTTGGAGAACTTCTCACAGTCTCCAAAGGTAATTACATTTTTTCTCAAGATTATTGGATATTAGATAGTGGTTGTTCTCATCACCTTTGCTCTAGAAGAGAATATTTTGATACGTTCCAGGAAGTCCAAGGATTTGTGACTTGGGGTGATGGCACAAGACGTCGTGTCATGGGTACGGGAACGGTGAAGATCAAAATGTTCGATGGAGCAGTTCGAACATTGGGTGATGTGGTGTATGTCCCAAAGTTCCGGAGAAATCTAATATCCTTGAGCCAACTAGACTCCAAGGGCTGCAAGGTTTCGTCAGCAGGGGGAGTTATGAAAGTGTCACGTGGCTGCATGGTCCTAATGAAGGGAGAAAAATGTAAAAGTATGTTCCGTCTGATAGGAAAAACTCAGACCTCGAAGGTTGTTGGGAAACAGGGTGCACAGGAGAACAGGTACCTGAAGCGGGTCTCGTTTGCGGGCACAGCAGAGACGCTATCTACATGTTTCCAAGTTTCAGACGATGGTGAGAAGGATAATCCTGCTAAGGAAGAGGCAAAGTCGAGGTCCCTCTTCGGAGCCAACTGGTAATTGTTGACTCGGAGCAGCTGCACATAGCATTGGCCATTTTGAATCAGGGGGAGCTAGGATCGTATGCAACTGATTCGGGGTATGTGTAGTTGGTACAAGAATAAGGCCAATGGAATGCTTGTGGGTATATCAAGCGGTATCTCAATTTGAGATGAACTTCAGGGATTGAAGTGGTGATGCAACATTATCCACCTAAGTCGGCAGGGGGAGATTGTTGAGTTAATGCCTCCTTAGTGGATTATTAATGCATTGAATTTGATTATGTATTGGGAATAAATACATGGTGTTGTTCATTCAACCTTGTAGGAAAAGATTGATGTGGAAGCTTCATGAAGAAGAGCATTAATTGAAGAAGGTGCATGAATGGACTTCAATGAAGGATGTTGAAATGTGAGGAAATTGTCCCACATTGGAAAAGCACAAATACAACTTGTGCCTTAAGCACTATATAAGGTGGAGAGCTTGGTCACATTTCAACATCAAGGAGAACACCTCACAAGTGAGTGAGTGCTTCAAGAGTGTGTATAGCTCTTGGGCTAGAGTGATCTTCTTGAGCACTTCAAGAGTGTGTATAGCTCTTGGAGTAGAGTGATCTTCTCGGTTAAGAGAAGGTGAAAGAGTGTGTATAGCTCTTTGGGGTAGAGTGATTTTCTCGGGTTGAGAGAGGGTGTACAAGGGGTATCCTATTGGATACAAGGGTTCGAGTTGGGTATAAACTTGAGTAGTGTAATCTTGTATTTTGTATTCTCTCATAGTGAAGGAGAAAACTCTCTGAGGATGTAGGCAAGTTAATTGGCCGAACCTCGTTAAATCTTTTGAGTTCTTGGTTTCTTTATTTCCTTTTTTTTCATCTTTATTGTTAGCACTTGCGTGGTGGAGGATTAATTTCCTAACAAGTGGTATCAGAGCTTCGGTTTATCGATCGTGAGCGGTTTGCCATGGCAAGTTCTAGCGGTTCACATTTCAAGGTGGAGCAGTTTGATGGAAAAGGAAATTTCACTCTATGGCAAAGGAGGGTGAAGGACATCCTAGTTCAACAAGGCCTTGCAAGACCGTTGAAGGGGAAGGATGCGAAGCCAGAGAAGATGTTAGATGAAGATTGGGACGAGTTGGAGTCCAGGTGTGTCAGCACTATTAGGCTTTATATTGCTGACAATATTATAAATAATGTTAATGATGTAGATTCTGCACCTGAGCTTTGGGAGAAAATAGAGAAGCTTTATCTTGGGAAAGGCTTGCAAACGAAGCTGAATTTAAAGCGGGATCTCTACAAGCTCAAGGGTTCCTATCTGATTTTGTTTTTTGGCTTCGTCCTATAACTTAACCAAAAAAAAAAACTTCGATTTTGAGCAATATGTTGATATAAGTTATAAAAAAATAAAATAAATAAATAAAGATTTTTTAATGAGATAGCACCTTAAGCTTTATTTTATCATCTCTTGAGAAAATATGTAATGTTAGTATAGCACTTAACTAGTAAAGGACATTAATACTGAATTTTTCATTCCCAATAAACACAGTCCGCAAATCATCCTAGATTTTGCTATTGCTCCTATTGTTTGTATTTGGGGTTCATAATAGGCAAGGAGGACGAAGGATGAAGATTTTTTAATCCTCAAGCTTTAAAGAAAAAAGGATGAAGGTTTTTTATTTGTCAAACTTTAAAGACAAAAGGACGAAGGTTTTTAATTATTCATTATTACTGTTGTGCAAAAAAGACACTGAAGGCCCAAGGCCCATCTGTTTTACAATGGCTCATTAGTCCAGCAACAATTTATCTACTAGTCCATTTCATCTTTACAGCTTTGATGTGTAGGGAGTTTTTAGTGAAATTTGTTCAATAATTTAAAAAAAAAAAAGAGTTATCAATTCCCAATTTTTTATAATTAAACAAAAGTATAATATGCTTTTTTCAATTTCTCGCTAATTGGCTTCATGATGTGATGTAGGAGTTTCAAAAGGTGGTAGACGTTTCGCTTAGATATCCGATTATGTAACTTACAATATTAGAACCTCGGGATCCTAAAATTTGATATTTCTACTCCAAATTAAAGATTACGAATTTAGAATGATGCTTGTGATTTTGTGTGTGGAAATAAAGGATAAAGACTAAAAGTAAAGGATTGTGTTGTTGCTTTGTGTTGTTCTCGCTTTGTAAACCACGTATGATATGAGGTTGTCAATTGTGTGCCATAACATATGCATCTCAAGACAAAAAATGAAGCTTTGGTCCTTAGCCATAAAACATTCACACTCTTGGGCCCAATTAATTGACGCCTTCCCCTACGGTCCATACAATCCACACATATATCGTGTTCCTAACTTCAAATATTGTGGCTACCTATTTTTATAGTAAATCTTTCCTAAATAATTACTAATTTGAGAAAGGAAACTCTAGTATCTATTTAAAGGCGGAAAATATTGACCAAGTGATTGGTGAGTGGTGACTGGTGAGTAGTGAGTAGTGACTGGTGAGTAGTGAGCGGCGAAGTATGAAACAATTAATAAGTTTTATTATTTGTTTAATCCGAAAATAAACTTAATATGATGTGACTTTGATAGCTACTCGTATGCATCTTTCTATACATGCCGAGTAATATGTGAGGCAAAGAAAAAAGAACTTGACACCAATAGAGTATCGAGTTATTAGATTATGATGTTTAAGTCAGTAAGTGAGATGAAGATCTGTAAGGAAACAGACAGTATAAATGCAAAGAGAGAGTGTAGTTTGTAAATTGAGATTACCTTTACAAAAGAGTTTTGACTTGTATTTATAGCGACAATAAATGTAGTGGTTGAACCATAATGGTGTGGGGTCCAAATCACCTCAGTATATGCTGCCACGTGGCATGAGAATTTGATATGGAAAGCAGATCGCAGTAAATTTCCTTAGGGAACTACTATTGTCATTTGTCAGAGGGTCATCTATGGGGTGCCAACTAGAAGGTGTTGTGTGGCTTGGTCTAAGGGAGTTGGGGTATTATCTTGAACATGCGCTAAGTGTCGATTGGGGGGTTCTCGATCGCATGCTTGCCGATCGCCTGACAGTTGATCCATAGTTGTTGTGTTGTTGGTCTTCCTGAGTGTGGTACTCGATATTATATTAAAATTGCTCATCAATAATAACCGAAGCTTCGAATATAACACATTTATTAATCACAAAATAGGGCAATAAGTATATTTACCACGAGTAAATGCAAGCATTATTCAATTAAGATACCCTAATTTTAAAGTGAATCGTAATGCAAGCATTATTCAATTAAGTATATTTTTTATAGTTGATGAAAGTACGACTTATCATTAAAATCTTAATGAATCGTATAAAATTGATGTTTTAAAATGACCTCATTGAAGCTTACAATCCAATCTTAAAAAAAAAAAGTTTCACACACTTTAAAAGTAAATATTAACTAAATTTATAACAAAATATCATAAATTAATTCGGGTGGTCTGTTAAACCACACTATATATTGGCTAAGCTTTCGTGGCAAACGTAACAAATCTACCGTCAATAAACTTTTATAGAGATTGTCAGTATTATGTTGTAAGTGCGTGATAAACTTTTTGTCATTTAAGTAATCAGACTCGATTAGATCTTAATGGGACTACAAGTGCACAATCATGTCCTCTATCATCTACAGGTAGGCAAATACAAAAAGAATTCTGCTTTTTTTATACGAGTCAAATGTATATAATTTATAGTCAAAATCATAGGAGAAGTAATTACATTTTGGTGACATGTAATGTACTCGAAGTTACATGATAGATCATATAAAAAAATGTACTCGAAGTTACATGAAACACCATATAAAAATATATAAACTTGCACCGTCCTAGTCAAATGTCAAATCATCATTATTTTTGTGGCCACTATCAACCCATATATATGGCTGGGGTTACCACCAAACAAAACTTACATCATGTATCTCATGACTCATGAGACAGATCATGATGCCCCCCCGTCATGTGATTTCCAAAACTTATTTTTGTTGATCGTGAAATTTTGTAAATTAAAATATAATTAAATTATAAAAACAAATTAAAGAGTATAAAAGAAGAAGCTTTAATTTCAAATTGAAAACTTCCGTAATTCCGTTAGTTGAATTGCTGTATACGCTACGTAATTAAAAGAAAAGAACAACTTTGTAAATCACGGTTGATGATTGACCAAGATACTAGACGATGTAAACTGTAAAGGACAACACTTTGGATTCCGCATTTTTTTTTTAATATTTGATTAAAAAAATTTAACTCATCATAATATATAATAAATTAACTAAATTATAAAAAAGTTGTATCATATTATTAATTCAATACAAAATATAGTTATTTCGATAGATTATTATTTTGAAATCGTTGTATGACCAAATAGATTATAATTGAAATGTTAAAACAAAATCGATAAGAGTAAAATTTTGAAATTAAAATGAAAATTAATTATAATACGAACTGTATATTTTTATACCAAAATATCTTTAGGATACTTATAAATCATATATGATAATGATATGTGTCCTATGTCCATTAAGCTTCGAGGTCAATGAGGCCTCAAGACTCCACTGATAGGTCAGTGGGGCCGGGGAGTCTTGATGCCCACTGATTTTTATATATTTTATATGTAATATATTATATATTACACTATGTTTTAATAAATTACAAATTTATTAATAAATAAGGATTATTATATAATTGTAGTCAATTATATAATTTGAAATTCCCATTTAATTTGAAAATAGAATTTCAAATTTTATAATTCTCTATATGAATGAAATAAAAAGAAAAATTAACGCGATATTGAATGGTAGTTACATGGAGTTACAAATTTAAAATAGGTTACATATTACATGGAATTAAAAATTTAAAATAGGGGATTTCAAATTCAAATATTACAAGTAAAAAAGAATGGTAGTTATCTTTTTTATACGAAAAGAAATTTCAAGTTAAAATATTATTGGATCAAATTGTGAGTTGGTCTTGTGTGGTATTAGGTTATTATGCTCTTTGCTTCAATGCTTCCTAAACCACACGTACCTCCAAAATGTTTTGTGAATTGCATGCCATGCAATTCCAAGACAAGGCCAGAGACACACAAACTTCAAGCTTTCATCCTCCTCAGCCCTTCATAATTTTCTCTTCGGCTTTTCCCCAAATAATTGACGCCTTCAATGCATGCCGACGAAAAGCATATCACTGTAACCATCAGTGTTTTTATTTTTAGAAAGAAAAAAAAAATCACATAACGATGTAATAGATAATAATATTAAAATTATGTTTAAGGATAATAAGAAAAATAATTAACCTTCAATCTACTTTTGCTTTCTTGGTTATAAACTAATACACTTGTAATAAACAAACAAGGGAACTGATTACTTACTAACAACCCATATCTACACAGCACGTAATGAGCTAATCCAAATACACTAAGAGAACTAATTTTCACGCTTCGTTGCATTCTATGCCTAATTTTATCATTTTTTTTTATCTAAGGTTCTCGACCCATGAGGTATTCTGAGTGGGTCTCATCGCAATGGGTGACACCTTTAACCATAACCACGTCCAAACTAATTCTCCCTCGCACCGGATAGATCCGTAAGGAATAAAGTACTGGCCAAGGTAATGACTCCATACGAGAACAGGGTCCTCGAATCCAAGACCTATCTTAATGGAATGAGAGTGCGAACACTCACACCAATCACTTAGGGGCCTACGAACGAACAGAGATTATCATGTTGACCATTTGGTATTGGTTACTAATTTGGTAATCCTATTGTTGTTGAATTTGATCTGAAAAATCTGTTCTTTCTAATATTAGAACTCATGGAAATTGTTGGCCAATATTAACTGTCTATAAATTTTTGTTTAAAAAATTGATAATAATTTTTGTACTGTTCTTATTATTAGCGATGTCATGATCGATCTAGTAGCTTGTTAAACTAACCGTCCAATCAATTAATTATTATTAATCCCACGACTAAATCGTCTCTAATAACCTGCAGACTATCAATTTAATTACGTAAGCGATGGAGATTACAGAGTTAATCAAGTAATTAAAATGAGAGCCAATCAAGGCACTGCAGAACGGACTGAAATTTGGAACTAGGAAAGATTTTAAAGTACATTAATAAATAAAAAATTGTAATATGGTAATTTTGGATTTAAAAATAAAAAACATGTTTTGGTAATATTCTTGGGGAAAATCTAGCAATGTCCACTAGCAATATTCTAGCATACACCAATCACTTCCAATAAGGAATATACAAAGAAGTGTAATTTCAATTTTATTTATTTTTTTACCATTAGTAAATCTAAATTCAAGATATATTTTACCATGGATTTATCTTACATATTTGGTAGCTAAATTATAAGGTTACTTTTTCTGTGTAGGTAACCTTGAAACCAAGATTCAAATTTCATTCCTCCACTCTCCAACATTCGAATTTCGATCCCCATATTTCCCTCATGTTTTGCTCCAACGAGACGACATTTATATTTTAAAGACAAGATGATGCATTATGGAAATTAGTAATTTTTTTCCCTTCAATTTTAATAATATGGTTAATTTGTTATTTAAAATCTAGAATAATATTTTCCAAATTCAATCTTTAAAGTTTATATATCAAATTTTGTACGAAGTGAAATTTCAATCAAGAAAAACTCTTTAGCTTGGTTATTTATTTAAAGAGTTTTTCCTCTGTTGATTTTTTTTGGGATGAAATTAAAAACGTGGCGTAAACTAGTGCACATGCTTACATGTATGATTTTTTTAATTTGTATAAATAAGAAGAAATAAAATAAATTCAAAAAACTAAAAAATAATTCAAAAAAATGAGATTATAAGTAACTACCCACTTCTTCTCCCTAAAAAAAACTACCCACTTTCTCCATTAAATATTTATTTATTTAAATTTTAATTAAAATATATGATTTTACTATTCTATCCATGTTTATAAAATATATTCACGTTTAAATAATAATATTCAAGCATTTTATAGTAAATATTTTTTCCGTGTAAATGACTATATTATTTGTAATTTAATGAGTTTTTTTTTTTAAACAATTATGCTATAGAAGATGGTTTCTGATTAAAACAAATACATAAAATAAAAAAAAGGGAAAACAAAAGATTTCCTCGAATGTCATACGTGTCAGTGAATGAGTTACACGTATTACTTTTTTTTGTTGAAAGTTACATGTATTACTTAAACACTGGTATTACTCACGTGCAACGCGCTCTCAGCAGTTACCGTACAACCGCGGACGGCACCACCGTGTGGTTCTCGTCAAACCCCCCGTCTCTTGCATCACGAATATTCCCAAAAAGCGACCAGCATGTGGAGGCCAATGACTCTCGCCTTCCACATGATTAAATTATTAACATTTTCATTTTTCTCTAAAAGGAAACAATTAAAATTCAAATGAAAAAACAGTCCTTTTCTTATTTTATAATTTTTGGGCTCGCAGCAGTCACATAGTTTTTATTTTATTTATTTATTTATTAGTCTCTCCCGCGTATAGAAATTAGAAAATATCTCCTTTTTAAACGAAACAGCAACAAACTCACCTCCACCGACGCTTCTACCAAAAAACGCTCCAACTTCTCAAACCTCTTCCTTCTCTCAATTATAACTCCGTCTCTCTGCGAATTCCCCAATTCCGATCGCCTCCTCCTTTTCAATCTCTCTCTCCTCTCTCTCTCTCTCTCTAGTTCTCTCGCTCTCTTTTCAACCAATCGAAACCCAACACCCTCACCGACCCGATTGTCCCCGTTTCCGTCTCTGCTCGGCATTCCGCGATGCCGCCAGAGAGCGAACAACAGCAGCCGCCGCCAGCGGTGGTGCCGCGTGTCCCCGAAAATGCGCTGTTTGGAAAGTACGAGCTCGGCAAGCTTCTCGGCTGCGGCGCGTTCGCCAAAGTTTACCACGCCCGCAATGTTCGCACGGGCCAGAGCGTTGCCGTCAAGGTGATTAATAAAAAAAAAATCACCGGCACCAGCCTTATGTCCAATATCAAGCGCGAGATTTCCATCATGCGCCGGCTCCGCCACCCTAACATAGTGAAGCTCTACGAGATCCTGGCCTCCAAGACCAAGATCTACTTCGTCATGGAGTTTGTCAAAGGCGGCGAGCTCTTTGCTAAGGTCTCCAAGGGCCGATTCTCCGAGAATCTCAGCCGTAAATACTTCCAGCAGCTCATCTCCGCCGTCGGATACTGCCACTCTCGCGGTATCTATCACCGCGATTTGAAACCGGAGAATTTGCTTGTCGATGAGAACGGGAATTTGAAAGTTTCGGATTTCGGACTGAGCGCCGTAACGAACCAGATCCGACCTGACGGGCTCCTCCACACCTTGTGTGGAACGCCTGCTTACGTGGCGCCGGAGATTTTGACGAAGCAAGGTTACGATGGAGCGAAGGTGGATGTGTGGTCATGCGGCGTCATACTCTATGTGCTAAACGCCGGGTATTTGCCATTTAACGACCCGAATCTGATGGCTATGTATAAGAAAATTTACAAAGGCGAGTTTCGGTGCCCGAAGTGGATGTCGTTGGACCTGAAGCGGTTCTTGGGTCGGCTCATGGATACCAACCCGGCGACCCGGATCACCGTCGATGAGATTTTGAACGACCCTTGGTTTAAAAAAGGCGGGTACAAGGAGATCAAATTCTATGAGGAGGATTATTCCATGGACGACAACAAAATGGTCGGCGACCAGGAGGATCAAAAGGCCGTCACGTGCTTGAACGCGTTCGATATCATATCGTTCTCGGCCGGTTTGGACCTGTCCGGGTTGTTCGACGATTCGTACAACTCGGTGGAGGACGGCGAGCGATTCGTGTCAGAGGAGACGGTAGAGAAGATGGTGGAGAGAGTCGGGGAGTTCGCCAAGGCCGAGAAGTTGAGGGTGCGGAAGAAGAAGGATTGGGGGTTGGAGATGGAAGGACAGAACGGTAATTTGGCATTTGCAGTCGAGGTGTACAAATTGACTGATAATCTTGTGGTGGTTGAGGCAAAGAGGACAGGTGGCGACGCCTTGCCGTACAAGGATATGTGGAAGAACAAGCTCAGGCCTTATCTGACGTGCCCAGATGTAAACGCCGTATCCCCGTCAACCCCTTCTTCTTCGCCATCTTCGTCGTCGCTGGCCCCAGTTAGTTGACTGAACGCCTGGTGACAATGTCCCAAACGACAGGTCGTTTTTTGAATGGTAAATTAATATAAAATATAATAAGAGAAAAAGAAAAAAAGAAAAAAAAAAGGATTTATGATGTTGTCGTGGGAACTTTGTTGTGATGTAAGGGAGAATAATAATAAAAGATTACTAGACGATTTTGTAATCTGGGATATAATTTGGATTTAGAGGAAAGAAGATATATATTATAGTCAGAAGACATAGGGGATATTGTTGTACAAGTTGTACAGAAACTATATGTGTAAGATTTTAACTCTAATCAAAACTCTGACTCTCTGCAATGCATCTTGTATAATTGTAGTGAATTGTTGTTTCTTTTCGATAACCCATGTTTGTATATCAAAATCTACATGTCCTGTTCATATAAATTATTTCTTTTCTTTTAGACTGTTGTTAACATGAAAGTTTCGAAAATGAATCTCTGATTCAGATCGAGTCGGATTTGATGGTGTGAATGCAGTTTTCTTGATGTGAACAGGCTTGGGATGATGGGGAAATGGAGTATTGTCAATAGTGGACCAGGTTGGAGATTTCTTAATAAACATAATAATCATATAAAAAATAATGAACGGTACAATATAACAACGCAAATAGGTCTGGTTGTTGGGGAATGACCTCCACACATGATTTCTTGTGTAGGATGAATTAAAAAATAATAATTACGATTAATTATTGAATTAAAATGACAATAATGACGACCGGTTTGTTTATCTGGATTGCGTTCGAATTACTTGGATTGCAGAGGCAGAATGATTAAAATACACATGCAGTGGGTAGTAAGGGTCAATGATTGATTTGGTTCAATTATTTGGTCCAGGCTGGTTGGAATATTTGCCAATTTTGCAAAGATTTTGTGGATTATATTAGAGGCTCTATCATGAATTTAAATTTCAGAGTGACAGAGTGCTCTCCTGCATTTTTTATTTGCAGCAATAATGTTATCTTAGGATACATTGTTTTAGTGTCAATTTTACTTTAATTATTGAACATCAGAAACTGATTTGCTCAGCAAGCAATTATAATTTATAGGCAATCATACAAGAAAATCCAAAAGCCAAGTATGAGCATCAATGACAGAAAAAAGATTAAACGATTCGTTTAAGTAAAGAAAAAGAGATTACTATGGGAGAAAGGAGTTGGGGGGATGCTAGCTTTAGATTTACCATTAAAAAAAAAAATATTGAAAAAAGGTGTGAAATAAGGTAACTTTAAATAGATATCCCAATTATATAGATTTAGACACTTCAGAAATATCCGCATTGAGTCACCTCAATTTTAACCTTTATTTTATTCCAGCGAGTAGCTAACATCTAAAGTGCAAACTTGCTCGTAGAACTTTTATTATTTCCCTCGAAAGCCTTCATTCTTCAGTCGGCTTTCTCATAGATTCAAACAAAAAAAAATTCAGTTTGACGCTTACTTATTTTACCGAAAGGCTACACATTTTTAATGAAAATTTCCATCTCTACCTTTTACACATGGGAGCCTTGGGATTGGGGGTGGGAAGGAGGATTTGTTGGAACTCATGGCGGGATACAAAGCGTATAATGTTGTTGTTGTTGTTGTTTTTTTTAGTTTTTATATTATTTAATTTTCTATATAAAAGTTGATATAATTTGATTTTTATTTTAAGGGTGTTTAAGATTATTTGACTAAATTTTTGGTTATTTTTGAAAGTTATTTGGAAAATTGGTATTTATGAATTTGAATATCAAATTTTGACTACTTTTAAATAAAAACTCCGTATGAAACTTACCCTCTTTCAGTATATAACTAATTCAGAAAATTTGAAAATGTGTTTTAGATAAATTTTAAATTAGACGCTACATAAGAAAGTGTTTAAATTAAATAAATGAGCCGTCTCGTTGTGAAATTTGATCCAAATACCAAATCAAAGCAACCCAAAATACGTCAAACTCCAATGGAGACAAAGACTGAGTTGCTTGAAAGACTGAGTTGCTTGACGTAGCTGGAGCCTGAAGTGGTGACTGAGGGTTGAATTTGAAGTAAGATCGGTTTCTGGTTTTGTTTTTCCACTGTAAATGAAAACGAAATAGTGAATTTAACTTTGGGACCTAAGCCCAAAGGCCACTAATGTCCAGCCCAAACTCCAACCCTTAAAATCTAGGCTACCCATCCAAAAGGGGAGATTCAACAACTGGTTACCGTTTTGGAATTTCACTCACCTAAACCCATGGATAATAAAAAGAAATTTTTTTTGGAAAGAAGAAAGAAAGAAAAATAATCAGTTTTGGCAACCGAAGAAAAGAGTATTGTTACTGTTACGAGGGTTTAGGGTTTCGGGATCGATGGCAGCACCCTGTTTTCCAATAGAGGGGAACTGGTGCTGATTTCTTAAAGGACTGCTCCAATCCCTAGTTCACCAATTAGGGTTCGCATTGATAACGGTAACTTTTCAAAGGGTTCTAGCTTGCGGTTGCAGTGAGGTTGAAAGAGGAGCCTGGTAAGTGCCAAATGAAATTTCCCTGTCTTACTAATGAGATATTGGGCGCATTTTGATATCTGAATATTATGCGAAAAATGATATCAAAACTGTGGATTCGCCATTGGGAGGACCCTATGCATTTCCAAATCCATCTAAACAAACAGAGCCCCTGCTTGTATTGCAAATGACTTTTCTTTTTTGAAAATAATGATCTGTGCCTTTGACTTCTTAAGGTATGTTAAAATTTATATCTATTGATGCTTATGTTTTAAATTTGAGCTGCGCTTAGTAGTTGTATAAGGCTTAGTGGAAAGGAGGGCTTAGTGGAAAGGAGGTCTCAGTGTACTTGTCTGAAATATGCTTTTGGTTTAACGTGTTGGCTTTTGTCTGTTCTTGGTTTTCTTATCAATCAAATGCACCTAGGCTTCAAAATTCTGATGGAAATATTGTTTCTTTATGTATTTTGCAGGTGGATTGCCGATAACTTGAATCCCAATATCTTGAATTGGTGAGGTATTTTTTGCAAAATAGGATTTGCCTTGCGAGTGGACACCTTAGCTTCGGATTCTTTAAGTTATTTCCAGGTTTATTGTTGTTTTGAGAATTCGAGGTTCTAAAACAGTATTAGTGATTAGAGAATGTCTGCAGAGGCAAAATTAAGGTATAAGCTCAATAAGAAACTGAAAATAGGGGTTGGAATTTCTAAGTTTTCCAATAATGGGAGAAAGAAGGATGCTATTACTTTCCATGAGAGTGAGAACTGAGAAGGGTAAGAAGGGGAACTTCAAATCAAGAGAAATAGGTAGACATCTTCATAATGCTGAAGAAAGGAGACAAAGAGTTCTTGATGGAAGGGAAAATTTTAAATCCGTAAGTTCTGATGTGAGAAGAAAGAGAATCTATGGTGCTGGAGACAAAGCTCGGGAGGCAATGTCTTATAGGAATGGAGATGCAGCTTATAAGAATACTTTCTCTAGGAAAGGAGAGAATCAAGTAAAGGATGGCTTTGTTAGTGAAAAGAACGGTAATAGATCTCCTCTGCATCCTCGTTCTAGGTGGGGTTCTAATGGATTGGAGAACGCTGCTTCTGAAATTAAACGGTTTTCTCCTAGAAGCGGAGGAGTTTCCAATAAGACCAAAGGTAATGATGGTTTTGTTAATGAGAAGAATGGTAGTCGATCTCCTTTGCGTCCTCGCTCCATCTGGGTCTCTAATGGACTAGAGAATGCTACTTCTGAAACTAAACGTTTTTCTCTGAAGGATAGAAGTGCAAACTTTTCAAATAAAAGGGAGGTCGGTGAGATGGAATCATTCAAAACTGATGGTGGACTGAAAAACATAACAAATTTAAGCCTGACTTATCTAAACGTTTGGACCCATGTCATGAAAGTTCAACAGATACATCCTTCTCAAATTCTTCCAAGAAAAAAGTACACGACAAGAAAATCTTGGATGAATCATCAGAGCTGATATATGATCAGCCAAAGAAGAGGAAGCGAATTCGATTAGATCCACATGATATGTCAAATAAACGATTTGATGATTCCATTGTTGTTAATGGTTAGTTCTACTCAATTACTTATTTTTATTGTTTTTCCATTGTGCAGTCTTATCTTTTAAATCTTCGAGGCAGTTCGAATTTTCAATAAAAATTTGAACTAAATAGAGATGATTTTCATTTTCTTACACCTTTTTTTTATGTTTCCTAGAAAGCAAAACGGAGAAGGAAAAAGATGAAATATCAAAAAATTCCCAATTTCGTGCAATACAACCAAGTTCCTCAATCCTCTCATATGTGGAAGATAATGTAATTTGTATGCACGGGTCTTCTGATGTTTGGATATATGACTGTCAATATTTTTCTAAACATGCAAGTCTTCGAATGTTTTTACTATATATCTATTCTGAATGCTCAATTCTAGAAATATGAATCTTGTTTTTTTATTGACAGTTGTTGGGCCGTTGGCGCATGATAGATCTGAAGAGGGCAGGCTACAACATTGAGCTTTCTGCCCCATTGGATAATATTCCTTTCTCTACCAGCTCAGAAAGAGAGAGTATTGAGGAAAATGTACGGACATGCATGTCTAAATAACTATCTCCGTGTTCCTTCTATTAAGTATTTTTTTCCGGGCCATGCTTAGTTTAATCTAGTGGTAGGGTGAATCTCTCTACTATTCTATGCGACATGAAATTAATGCTAACCCTAACTAATTTTTACAGATATTTAAAAATAAATTGACATTTTTTGCCGCCGCAAAAGTTTCATCATCATTTCCACCTCCTGATCTTCCAGAGATTGCATTTGCAGGTGTGCATTTTTTGTTTTATTCGTTGATGCAATGTAACTTTTTTTTCAATTTTTTTTTTGTTACTGTCCGAATATTTTACTTCTGATGTGATTTATGAGTTCAAAATATTTTTTATGTTCAGTTTTTCTTTCCTGGTGGCCAAATAACCTCTCATCTTATAAAAATGTAGAAATACCTTTATCCTAGGACCTAGAAGTGTTGTGGTCAGTGGTTCATCATAACTTTATTTTGACAAGCATGCTATTACTTGGTTTATAGTTGGGCTAAGCTTTTTCTCAATGATAGTTTGAGGGAGTACTGATTTGTATGCTAATGGTTTTTTAAGTATTTATGGATCTGTTGTTCCTTCTTGCCCTATATGCAAGACTATCCCTTCAGACCATTAGGTTCATAAAGTTTACTGTTTAAATTTGCCGATCAAATATTCTTAGATGATGTAAGTGATATTTTTGGCTTTTATTGCATTTCCAGGAAGGTCAAATGTGGGGAAATCATCACTACTTAATGCACTTACAAGACAATGGGGTGTAGTAAGAACATCAGACAAGCCTGGCCTTACTCAGGTTATAAAATAATCGTTTTTCCTGTAATTTCATTAGCCGTTCACTGTTCGGTTTGTTGATGACAACTCTTCTTCTGCAGACGATTAATTTCTTCAATCTAGGGTCAAAGCTCTGCTTGGTTGATTTGCCAGGATACGGTTTTGCTTATGCTAAAGAAGAAGTTAAGGATGCTTGGGTAGAGCTTGTGAGTATACAACTTGTTCTACTTTTCTTTTCTGGAATGGAATTTGGTATTTTATTCTGGGTTTTAGCATATGATCAGTGCTTTTTTTTTTTTTTTTCCAGAATGCTTTGAGTTTGTCCATATATCCTATTGTGATATGTGCTAATACAATTGTTTGCTTGGAAATTCTGAATTTGTAGGTAAAGGAGTATGTTTCTACGCGCGTTGGTCTAACGAGAGTGTGTTTACTTATTGATACAAAATGGGGGGATGAAGCCAAGGGATCATGAACTCATCAACTTGATGGAAAGGTACAAGAAGGAACTCTTGTAAAGCCACCATTTTTAATTTGTAATGTGTGTCGGAGTTACCTCATTGGTTGCATGGTTCATGTAGTAAATAATGCAGACCCCTCTATTGGCTTGTTCTTAAGTTTTATGACGTACATTACTTGATTTACAGAGCTGAGACTAAATATCAGATTTTGTTGACAAAGACGGATTCAATTTTCCCAATTGATGTGGCACGTCGTGCACAACAGATTGAAGAGGTGAGTTCGGCTTCTTTATACTGACGACATATAGTCTAAAGGTAGCATTTCCTCCAGTGACAATAACATTTTAATACAACGTTTTGATTTTGCAGACTCTGAAAGCAAATAGGTCTATCGTCCAACCTGCGGTATGGAGTATACTTTTACTTGACCAGTTAATATACAGAAGCACTCAATTATTTATATGATTGTTGAAAATCATATCATTTCGGATGCTGGTTCTTGTTACAGGCCATGGTGAGCTCGAAATCTGGAGCTGGCATACGAAGTCTAAGATCAGTGCTGGCAAAGATTGTTCGAGTTCCCAAAGTACTCTAATATGCAGTCAGGTAAATTTGGTTTGGCAAATGGCATGATTCTATGCAAGCTGAAAGTTTCAAACTCATAGAAAGATGCCTTCTGGTGCAAGTTTTGTTAGCCTGGATCGGTTGACCTGTAGTTGTAAAATGATCATTTGGAATATAGCCAGGCTGTCATTGATTAGCAGGATGACATTATTTTACGTTGACAAGTTTAAATGAGAGCTAATTTTGTAAATTCTAGTTTATTTATTTATTTTTATAAAAAAGTTTCTCAAAATTGAAGGTTTTGCAGATTATAGGACCATTTGATTACCGACATTTTCTTTTTGTTCATTAAATTCCAGTTGACACTTGACAATGTTTTGGGCGGCAACGTTTTTGTGAAATCGTGAAATGGAATTTTTTTATTGGACCAAATGCAGCCATGACTCATATATTTTGAAGTTGTGCCTTTTGAAGATTGATTTGTTCATTTTTTTAGAAAATTACAGGGCCTTTTTTGTTTAGTGGTTGTTGACTTTCATGTGAATGATAGTTGGGTACCAATACATATGCATTGCACCGTGGACTGTTTCTATGGTATAGTATTTTATCCTTGCGATATATAAGAAGAAAAAGGAAGAAAAGAAAAAGAAAAAAAGTCTTTGTTTTGCAATAGCAACCTAAGAAATTTCGTATGCATGATTAATGCCCGGTCTAAGATTTATGCCAAAGCACCATATTGATCATGTAAAACAAAAATGAGTTGTATTAGAGAGAGTCGTTCATGTACAATAAAGATAAAATGATTGCAAGGGGAGTTGATTTTATTAATGGAATCTGAGTGTAAGCAGATAGTAAAGCTCTTAATAGGGAATTTAACACAATGACTATTAAACTTTTCCTTTCTTAAGTACAATGAAAGAGAATCGAAGTTTTAACCTAAATTCCAGCACTTGCAAGACTATTATACTTTGACAAAGGAACAAGGTTCCTAAATCCGTTTCTCTTAAACAAATCTCTGATATGCTTAATTCACTAATCGTCTATTTCACCATCAAAATTAAATCTAATTGTTAAAAATACACAAAAATAATCATAAGGAGATGGCAACTCAAGTAATTGAAAATATTTTGTATTAGATTATCTCCTTGCTTAAATTATTATGTTCCATTTTTTCATTGCTCAGTCTTCTTTTCGATGATCTCCTATTTCAATATCATGTATATAAGAAAAGAAAAAAAAAAGTCTACTCAATAAATTTATAATCTTTATCCTTACATTCATGTTCACGCATGCATAGTGGAGGTGAAGAATTATAAAAATGAATTTGGGGCATGTGGGATTGTGGATAATCGAATTGGGTTAGGTCAAATGCAATAATCGCATGCATACAAAATTCCAAATCGATCTCTCACTTTAATTATTTCTATATTTTAGTCATGACCTCGTTTCCATAACTAAATTGACCATTCTTCAACTGCACCCTTCCTGCTCCTTTCTTTTCATCTCTTCCTAATAAACAACACACATTTCTCAATCTCTCTCTTCTTCTCTGTCTGTGTAGGTCTGAGATTGAGAAAGAGAAATGTGTCCACTGAGACTGATTCTCATATTCCTGTCAGCCACTCTCGCCGGCTTCTTCGTCCTCAGAAACCTCAAATCCGACCCCCAATTGGACACACCCCAACAACATGAACAAGAAACCCACCTCCACCAAAACCCCAACAACTCACCAACCCGATTCTCCAAGGTCCCCAATCCATTTTCAACTTCAATTCCGATTCAATTTCTGTTTTTTTCATCTGGGTTTCTCTATGTTCTAACATTTTTGCTTTTCTATGTGTTTTTGCAGCTTCGCTCAGCCGTGGAATCTGGGTTCTGGACGGCGGTGGACATGGGCAGTGGACGCTATCTCTGGAGGCAATTGGTCTCTCCGTCCCCGAAACCGTCAAATTGATCTCCTTGCGGCACTTGCCATGGCCCATGGCTTACAATAACACACACTTTCAGGTTTGAGTTTGACTATGGTGGTTTATGTTCATGTTGTAATTTTTTTAGACCCAACTGAAATATCAAATGTTGTATGATGATGCTTGCAAATGGTGCTGTAGCTGTAATTACCATTCAGCAACGATATCCATCCAATTGTATTGTAATATTGCTACTTCCATTTATCTGGTTTCTGTATTAACTGTCCAGTGTGACGTGTTTTATCTTTTTTTGGGAACTTTCAATATCCAAATTATTTCCTTTTATGCATTAAACCTTACATTGTTTAGTAGTTTTATTTATACGAAGGCATTGTTATCAGTTTTTTAGGAAAGCCAATTGCTTGAAGTTTCACGCCATTGTTATCAGTGTCCATTTGAATGTACATTGATCGATAGGAGCAGATACTACACCTGATGTCCTGATGTTAATGAAAAGGCCGAGGAAGGGATATTAAGAATCGGATTTAAAATGTAATAGGTTGGGATACACGAATATAAACAATTGTGACTTATGCTTGCTTGCACAAAGGTAAGTATTATATGTCTGTGTGCTGAGGATTTCCTCTCTCTTTCTTGGCTTGGGATAATTTCAGTTGTTGTTTCCACGGCTGCTGTATTCATGGCTAGTTGAGTTTGGGACTTGAAGCCCTATAGAGGATCTCTCTCACGAATACACACATGCATGAGCAGCATATGTGGTTTGATTTCTTTGTTTTCTGTGAATCAAAGTGGATAGGTTACTTAGTTGTGTAACTCCATAGGCTTGATTGTTGATATGTATTGGGCTATATCTTGAAGGGCGTGTTGTGGTGGAATTCATGTTAGTGCTATTTGAGTTGTAAGCAGATGTAAGCAGATGTGGATTCTTAAGTCTCTAGTAATGGTAGTTTATTGTCCATGATTGCTAGAATACTTGGCCCTAGTCTGATTGCATTCTGCTAGTTCGTTCGTGTAATCTTTTTCATCAGATGGAATTGAAAAATGAAGCTTTTGGGAGTTATAATGGTTCCCGGTTAGTTCTTTTCCCATTTTATCTCTGGCTTTATGTCTGTGTTGCTTGAGTTCAAATCTTGTGGCTGTTGCCCCTTAGTTGATTTCTTATATAACAGGACATTTAGAAAAGTTCACGTCTTGTTAGGTACCTATGTCAAATTTGTATCTTCAATTATTCATGAGGTAGGAGCATGACTTGGGTCCTGGGATCATTTTACAGTTGAATTCTTAAGACTACTTCCGTATTTTCAATGCTTGCCAATAAGCTTGCATATTGTCAATTGCGGCTTCTTTTCATTACATTAGTATTAATATGATGTTTTCTCCATCTTTGTTACAAAACTGGACTTTATGTTATAACTCCGATTCTTGGCACATTTTGACGAGTAATAGAGGAGTCCGATGAATCTGATGCAGTTTAAGAACATGAAGAACCAAGTGCACAAGACAAAGTTTGAGGATAATGTTCGACATAGTTAAGCTCTACTGCTAGTCTACTAGAGATTGGTCTTTGCATTTGTTATAATGACATGATCTCGTTATTTTCTTTCATAAATTCAAGTCTGGCCTCTAAATGGATTGTGTCTGAGGATTTGTATTACCCGGATTATTGTTTTATGTGCTTGTGACCCCAACCATGTGAACAAATCAGCAGCTTGGTTTGCATCACGCCTCACCCAGGACCACCTGAGACGCGAGAAAAAAAAATACTAAAGGCGCTTAATTCCGATCCACAGTGGGTAAGCTCTCCATGAACTTGGAACATCATCTTTACAAATACCGGACAATCGAATGAATGTCAAGTTTTGGAGTGTTTGACAATGGAATTTCGGTTTATTCCTTTTCCAATGATCATTTAAAAAATATTGGTGGTTATTATAAGTAATGGTGATTCAATTTATGATGTGATATTATTATTATTATTAAAGAAATTATAATTATAAAATGAAGTTCGGAAAAAAAATAAGGATAAAAATTTCTTGCTCAGAGAAAATGGTCCGACCTAAAGTTGTCTAATTTGTCTGTACTCTATATCTAGCCAAATACTAAAAGAAAGGATGTGAATGTTACGTGGCACAACCTTATGCAGAAAGGAGCAATCCTCCACGTGGCAAAATCTTCTTCGCCATAAAATAGCATAGTATCATGACCGTCCAAAACCTAATCTAAGTCGTAGAATTCAAATAGAATATGAAGTATTATGCTCCAACGGTCAAATTTTATTTACAATCGTTTTAGATGTACGAGTCGTGAGTCTGTGATCGTGAGACGACACACCGACACAGAGAGAGAGAGAGAGATAGAGAGAGAGAGAGAGATGAGGCAGAGAAGAAAGGTTGGATCAGAAAACCCAGAAACTCTAATGGCGGAGGAGGAAGAAACAGAAGAAGGACGGTTCTTTTCCTGCTATTTGTTGACTTCTCGCAATCCCCGCTTCAAAGGCCACACCTATATTGGGTATCTCCAATTTCCCTAATTTTAATTTGTTTCTTGTGAAATCTTCAATCAGTTTAGATTTAATCATTCCATTCTTGATTCAAAAAACGATTTGTCATCTGAAATTCATTAAATTTTGAAACTTTCTTGTTCTTTCTTTAAGAGCCCAATTTGACCGATTGTTGATTTGGGTGGTGTCAATGTAGATTCACGGTCAACCCACGGAGGCGAATAAGGCAACACAACGGTGAAATATCGCAAGGAGCGTGGAGAACGAAGAGGAAACGTCCATGGGAGATGGTCCTGTGCATCTATGGCTTCCCAACTAACGTTTCTGCTCTCCAGGTCCCTACAATTTTTATCCTTTCTTTTTAAATTTAGTTTCCGTTTTCAATTATGATTACTTGGGATAAATTATACTGAAAAACATATGCATCAATTTGTCATTTGAGCTTTTTTCCAGTTTGATTTGAGTCAACATTGAATTGGCTCCAAGTTTGGAAACAATTTAGTTTAATGATTGGGATCAAAGTTTGTATTTTACTGTTTTTTATCTTTAGGATTGATATGAATTGTGATCAAAGTTGATCCTTTTTTGTCTGATATTGGTTGGGAACTCATGATGATCAAAGTGTTTTTCGAGAATTGATATTAATTGAAATCTGGGACCTTTCAATTTGGAACTTGCAGTTCGAATGGGCATGGCAGAACCCAACTGTTTCAAAGGCAGTTAGGCAGGCTGCTGCAAGTTTTAAATCTCTTGGAGGACTTGTGAGCAAGATCAAACTTGCATACACAATGCTCACCCTCCCTCCTTGGCAGAGGTATCGTCTTCTAGTTTTAGTTTTGATTTGTGATTGCTGTGAGTCTGTAAATGCATATGGTTAACTTTCTTCTTTGTTTTCTTCAGCTTGAACATCACCGTAAACTTCTTTTCAACACAGTACACCAAGCATTCTGCTGGCTGTCCACGTTTGCCGGGCCAGATGAAGGTCAAAATTTGCCCAATGGATGACCTCCCTTCTACCATAATATCCGACGACCTCTCTGAAAATGAAGATGAGTCATTTAATGATGAAAGGGAATGCCAAGGAGACATGAACACCAGTACACTAGAGGAAGAAGCATTGCCAGAATCCATAGTTCAGAACTCAACAGATGATCAGCAAAATGATGCCGGTAATCAAATTTATGAAGTATATGGATGCGGCAAAGAAGCAGGAGAAGAATCAGAAGATGATCGCTACAGTCAAGGAGAATTTGAAGAAACATTATCAGAGTTTATAGCTCGTATTTCAGCGTACGAGCAGCAGGTGGGTGAGACTGAAAAGGGGAGTCACGAGGACATCGACAAATACAATCAAGTGGGAGAAGGTTGCAAGGAGAAATCACCAGTGGGAAGTACGCCATCTTCGACTGTCGCTAGAGATGATGATATAGGTTTGCGTAGATCTGTTGACAACGGTGGTACTATTGAACTGAGCCGACATGAAAGTGAACAATTGACAACTATAGTTCAAGATGATGACGAGTTGTGTAGCAGAAGCTATCTGAGGCCTTGTGAAGGAGGTGAGGTAATTGACTTGACGACTCCATCTCCTGTATGCAGAAATGGTTTATGCGGCAAGAAGAGTAGAGTTACTACTGCATATCCTCAGATTATTGACTTGACTAAGTCTCCCAATTTCATACAGTTATAGATTGTAAGACTATTATGTCATCTTTGCCTGATGATATATTGTAATCAATGTGGTTCAAATCTTACCATTTTGAATGAAATTAAAATCTTATTTACCAACTTGCTGCTTTGATCTTTTCTTTTACAATAGAGAGTTCAGAGTTAAAATTAGAGTTTTCAATTTTCCATCATTTTCTTTAGGGTGAAAATTATTTACCTCCCTAAACTTAATTAGGAATTTAGGACTATTAGAAGCATATAAAAAATAAAAACTAATTAGGCTAAATGCACTAAAAACTATTAAATCTGAAATTAGAAGAAAAGATTCCAGTTTCTAAGTAATCTACATTTTCTTATCCATTTTTTCTGTTTGCTTCCCACGAAAATCAGAAAAAGAAAGAAACCACAAGTCCAGATTCAATTTTTACAGTCGGCTTCAATTTGTACAGAAGGCAAGTATTTAGGCAATAAGACTGCCCACCCAGCTTCCCTGATACCACCCACTCAGTATCTTCTGCAATTACCTATGCCCACCACTCACTTCACACCCAGCCTTCCCGATTTTACATTATGCGTCTGTTGCCGGAGATAGCTGTTTTCGTAAACTAGCTGAGATACCTGCTTTTGCAGCCAGTCATTCTGCTCTATCAGAAGCTTGTTCATCGACATCACCTTCCAGTTCACTGTCTGCAGCCGAGACGCACTTTCAGGGGAAAAAAAGAAGTCCAAAATTGATGTTTACCAGTTAACAAAAACTAAAAAACCAGGCAACCCCAATGGGAAATTTAGGGACTAGATGAGCGTAGAAGATTTGATTTTTAGTACTGGCGGTTTTGGAACCAGACTTTGATCTGCTTGGGCTTGATGTTGGTGAGAATTGGACACTCACGGATAAGCTCCTGGCGGCGCATGGAGCTGGGCTTGGAACGCTCGTGGTATAGCCTCTCCAACACCTCCACTTGCTCCGACGTCTACCAGACGTACTTGCCATTTTCCATTTGCATCTTCATCCCACCGTCTTTGCAGGCTGACGTGACCGCCATCATCCCCTCCTCACTGTATCCACAAGTAATTCAACGAAATCAACAAAAAGAGTGCAAGAAAGGATCAGATCATGAAATAGAGGACCAAATCAAACCCATTTCACAATTACAGAAGATGGTGTCATAAGCAAGATTGGAGCAAATCATGCAATAGAGGAACAAAAAAGAGTGCAATAAACGGTCAGATCTGATGGGAACCGAAACCCACATTCCCATTGCTGCCGTTGTTGGCGAACCCAGGACCCGAAATCCAGAACTTCGGCCCGGAAACGTCCTACGCGAAACGCTGCTTCCGATTAGGTCGGAACGTGGGCCTTTATCCACTGCCAACGACGACGTCTTGTCAGCGCCTCCGCCACCACAACCGCCGTTAAAAGACGAACAAAGAGTCGATGCCGAAGTGGGTGGGTTCATGCTTCTTCGCATATGAAGACATATGAAGAACATTGTTGGGTTCAATGCTCTGAAATCTGTTGTTGAAAAAGCAATCGTCTTTCTTGCCCAAATACTTGCCTTTTGTAAAACTTGAGGCTGCACTTGTGGTTTCTCTCTTTTTCCGATTTTTCTGGAAAACAAAAAAAAATGTAGATTACTTAGAAACTGTAAGCTTCTTTTTTTCTAATTTCAAATTTAATTCTAGAAACTGTAAGCTTATTTTTTTTCTAATTTCAAATTTAATTCTGAATCTCAAATTTAAACGGTAATTTTAATTTTAATACTAAAGAAAAAGAATAAGAAGATACAAATGACCAAAATACCCTACTACATAACTATCATAATCGACGTTAAATAAGACATTTGTTAAACAGTGTCACATTTTTTACGGTGTATCTGTTTATAGTGCAAGCTAAAGCAAATTGTAGTCTCTGATACATTTTGAGATTAACTGACGTGTTCCTAGTACATTTAACCTAATAAGCCAAAAATAAAAACTGACTATAACAAAGCACAACATTAGATCATATCTCCCATGCTTAAATAAGTAGCAAAGCTCAAATTTTGACAAATCATAAGTGAATGTACTGGACAAATAAAGTGATGAGTATTGTATGAGTTCACGTAACCAACAAAAATCAGAGTATTAAAGTCGTAGATACAAATTTTGGTACAAAGATTCAATCTCAGATTGGGGAGCGGAGAAAAAAATTAAGCCAACAAGTTATTCATAAACAAACTGTAGATACTGCCTAGTGGCCGGTTTCGCACATCCTTGAAATTACTTGGATTGCAAGCTTCTACTCCTCCTTCATTGATATCAGTAACAAAATCATCAGCATGGAATTTTTGAGAATCATTATTGCTCAACAATGTAGCAGAATCGTCCACGTTATTAGTCACATTCATAATTTGTGGTCATGTGCCATTCGAAACTCCCATTGTTCTTCCATCAACACCTAGATCCAAAGTTGACGAAGGTTGACAATTGATAATTGGACACCAAGCTTCCTCTGATCGTCCATCAGGACACAACTTCTATATTGGCGTGAAACGTTGATTGCTTTCAGTACAAAATTCATCAACACCGATCTCCGAAATCGGTGTAGGAAGCTCATTGACATAAGAAATCATATCATCAACATTGAAACTAGGGCTGCCCAACAATGTCGAAAAATCACTAGTATTATTAGTCACATTGTTAATTTGAGACTGTTGATGATGAACCATCTTCAACAATCATATCATCAACATTGAAGCTCGTATTGATCAACAATATTGAATGATCGCTAGAATTATCGGTCACATCGGTAATTTGAGACTCCCTGATGATGAATTTCCTTCAATTTTCATCTTTTTATTATTAACAGACCTGTTAGATGAAAAAGTTGACATTTTTTTCATGCCAGTCTTATCGTTCCTAGTTCTTTCTCAATCTACAGATAACAGAATCAAAATCATACCCATTATTATCACAATGATTCTTTGAGAAAAGACTATACTCGTCTATAAGGCAATGACTCTTGATTCACATATCGATATTTTCTATTTCACCTAATTGGATTTGGGTTTCCATTAACTATGATTGATTGGGGCACATCCCTTTGGCTCCAAGTGCTGCCATGACTGTGCTTACGATCTACTCGCTTCAAATTAATTTCTCAAGCAGACATAAAAAGTAGAGTTTTTTTTACCCCCGTCGTACATTTTTCAGATCTCTGACGGTGAGAATTGGTCGCCCAGGTTGTTGTACTTGTGGTTGAAGCTGTTATATGGTGGTTTCAATCAAGGTCGCTCCGCAGGTGAGGCAAACAAGGTATGTACATTGGGCCTCACATTGCAAAAAGGCCTGAGGCATATTAAATTTGCACCCAAGCCTATTAACATATTTGATTTTGAAAAATCTTGACAAAAACAGCAGGATGTCTGCTGAAAGTAAAAGGGAGATTTAAATCTTCTTTTACATCCAAATTGTTTTTTTTTATCGGAATAAGGAAAGTAAAAAATAATAATTTTGTTTTCCTTTAATTTCTTATCTTTGCCTTACCCCCTAATGCTTCTCTGTAGTATTGGTTTTGTAGCATTGGTGGTGTTGATACCATATCGACCGACCCGACTAAGACTCGAAAGATCACTCGAACCAAGTTCGGCCCACCATCATGGCCCATCACAACATAGAAGGCCACCTGGACTAGGCCCATCAATAATGCCCACACTTAAAGCCCATTACTAGACTCATCACCTAAACCTAGATATTTCCTATAAATAGGGAGCTCCCTCCCTCATTTAGGGGATCCCACTCTCTCTCTCTAGAGATAAACTCTTCCTTCTCTCTATATTCTTATTCTTTCTCTAAGGCTCAAGGCCTCTTATATCATGTACAAACACTTATATCATTAATGAGAATAGAGCAACACCGTGGACGTAGCCCGATTTGGGTGAACCACGTACATCTCATGTCTTTTGGATGTGTGTGGTCTTCACGGACTAAGTTGATCCATTTCGTGCATCAACAGTTTGGTGCCGTCTGTGGGAATCGATACAAGAAGTTATGTCGGTTCTTTCTTATTTTCCTACCCGCTGAAACCCACAAATTCGAGACCATCATCCATGTCTTTCACATAAGGGAAAAACTTCTCTGTCATAATCTCTCTCATAATACGTGGGAGAAATTGAATGTTCAAAACCACTCCAAGGTGAATTGAATATTTGATCAAAACAAGCCACATGCAAAGCAGACATTGTGTGCTCGCACGACTTCATAGATGATCGGCATCAAGGTTCAATAATTCACATTAAGTTTTGTCAGCTCCTGTCCTAGAGTTGGCCTATTTGTCTCAGTGAGGTTGTCAAATTACCAATGGAGGGACCACTATGCAATTCTTAAACTGCATGTCAGCGAGTAACTCTTCCAAGTTAGACCATGATGGGATATATACATATTATATAATATATATATATATATATATATATATATATTGGATACTAGGTGGGAAAGGTGGGCATATCCCACGTGAAAGGCAAGGGCTAAGCAAGGCATGGTAGGCACCCACCATGTGAAACCATCTTTCAATACAGACATTATATATTATAATATATGTATATGTAAAGGAAGAAGACATCCTCCTCTTCCTACCAAAGCCAACCCCCAGAAAATCAACTAATCGGCACTCTGTAAACAAAGAGCAGGCTAACCAGGAAACGAGCACATCCCCACAGGTGATGGCAGCTTCGAGATTATCTCTTTAAATCACAAGGGACCTCGCAAGAAAGTGCAGCTTCAGGAAGTATGAAATTCCTTGGCCGATTATCATCATTGCCCGACACATCCGGCGAACACAGCTCACACCTACATAATCTCTCTCAACAAAAAACCGCTCCACATGCTAGTCTTTCCCGAAGACAATTCACACGATGACAAGACCGATTAACCCAGGTCATTAATCTATCCACTACAATCAGCCATACTCGAAGAGGGCTCACACGATGTCCTAACCGATCGGCCTCAACTTCAAAAAAAAAAAATTAATTATTATAAATCTTGATCGTCCAGTCAAGGAGACTCCACACGATGCCTATGCCGATCGGCTTCTTTCACCTCCAAATTAAACAAGCCATGATCATCCAACCTCTAGGTACACCATCTTATCTGATCGGTCTTTATCCCCGGGCCGATCAGCTTATTCCATCTACCTTGCTCAGCCATGACGTGGGGAAGCTCGCACGACGACCAGACCGATCGGCCTCCTATGTACGACAAGGCCATAAACATAAATCTTAGTCTTCATCCCCAACTTAATCATTGATGATCATCCACCTACTTCACAACCACGCGATTGGCAGGACGATCGACCACCATATCAACCTGCGGGTTCATAAATCTATATTTACATATATGTATGGAAGGAAGGGCGGACGACCAAGTCCACACTAGAAGACTACAATAATTGGTTATGTAAAAGTGGGCATACCCCACTTGATATTATATACAAATATACATATGCATGGAGTGCATGTTGTATGTTTGTTAAGGTCAACAACGTGAGAAGCCTTGGTGGGCACCCCCCACGTGAATCAATATCAACATGATATTATTCTATAAATTTTAGACGACCTCATTGTGTTGGCTAATTTACTCAGACATGCTCACCAAGTGATCTCAAGATGCCGAGGAGAAAAATAAAAAATAAAAATTTAAGTTGTTCTTGGTTTGCCTTCGTCTTCACCAAGGCAGGTCGGCCACCTCATCATGCGGGAGTCCACTTAAGCTGACCAACCAAGGTAACATACACTCACCTTGGCCCAAATGGCTCTCGGTCGGTCTAAAGACATCTCCTAGGCCGATCGGCCACCTTATCATGCAAGGATCCGCGTAAGATGACCGACCAAAGTGACATACACATCTTAGCTCCAAGTGATTCTTGATTGGTCCATGGGTATCCCGTAGGCCGATCGGCCACCTCATCGTGCGAGGATCCGCCAAGTTTGACCGAACGGACCCTTGGTCAGCCAACCTTCACGCTGGTCGGCCTACCACCTTGACACGGTCACCCTCTCATCCACTCAACGGACCCTTGGTCGGCCAACCCTCACTTTGGTTGGTCTACCTCCTTGACTCAGTTTCCTCTCGTCCACCCAACGGACCCTTGATCGGCCAACCCTCATTTTGGTCGGCCTACCCCCTTGGTCATCCAAGGCATCACAATGAGTGAGTTAATCTTTTATTGTCACCCTTTACTATACATGAGTCACATAATTGAAACATCATGCGCATCATCATGTGCACTCATGCTCACATCATTTCTCATGACACATAAGCATCATATTTACATCATGTGCACATGCGCATCATTATGCTCACATCATCGCCCATGACACATAAGCATCATATCCACATCATTGGATCTTAGCCATATGCGTCAGCATGCACGCATCATGAGCTCACAGACATCCCCTGTACAAGGTAACATACCCCTCACCTTGAAAATGGCTCTCGGTCGACCATGGACATTCCTAGTCGATCGTCCAAGTACAGTGCATCACACGAGTTTTCCTCCACATCCTACCTCAACCGAGGACTTAGGGGACTGGATATAGTGCACCTACAGATTGATAAACAAAGTTGTTCAATCAGTGCAATCTTGTTACAAGTCCTCCCTTGAGGCAATCTACCTAAATCAACTTAGAGGACTTCCTCTAGGAAGCATGCTCCGATCAGCAAACGCTATCAGTAGCTACTGATCGGACGCTCCATTCGACTTCCTCCGGGAAGCATGCTTCGTCGGAAAACGCTATCAATAGCTACCGATCGGATGCACGAGTTTACTTCCTCCGAGAAGCATGCTCCGATCAGCAAACGCTATCAGTAGCTACTGATCGGACTCTCCATTCAACTTCCTCCGGGAAACATGCTTCGATCGGCAAACGCTATCAGTAGCTACCGATCGGATGCACGAGTTTACTTCCTCCTGGAAGCATGCTCCGATCAGCAAACGCTATCAGTAGCTACTGATCGGACTCTCCATTCGACTTCCTCCGAGAAGCATGCTTCGATCAGCAAATGCTATCAGTAGCTACTGATCGACTCTCCATTCGACTTCCTTCGGGAAGCATGCTTCGATCGGCAAACGCTATCAGTAGCTACTGATCGGATGCACGAGTTTACTTCCTCCGGGAAGCATGCTCCGATCAGCAAACGCTATCAGTAGCTACTGATCGGACGCTCCATTCGACTTCCTCCGGGAAGCATACTTCGATCGGCAAACGCTATCAGTAGCTACTGATCGGATGCACGAGTTTACTTCCTCCGGGAAGCATGCTTCGATCAGCAAATGCTATCAGTAGCTACTGATCGGACTCTCCATTCAACTTCCTCCGGGAAACATGCTTCGATCGGCAAACGCTATCAGTAGCTACCGATCGGATGCACGAGTTTACTTCCTCCTGGAAGCATGCTCCGATCAGCAAACGCTATCAGTAGCTACTGATCGGACTCTCCATTCGACTTTCTCCGGGAAGCATGCTTCGATCAGCAAATGCTATCAGTAGCTACTGATCGGACTCTCCATTCGACTTCCTTCGGGAAGCATGCTTCGATCGGCAAACGCTATCAGTAGCTACTGATCGGATGCACGAGTTTACTTCCTCCGGAAAGCATGCTCCGATCAGCAAACGCTATCAGTAGCTACTGATCGGACGCTCCATTCGACTTCCTCCGGGAAGCATACTTCGATCGGCAAACGCTATCAGTAGCTACTGATCGGATGCACGAGTTTACTTCCTCCGGGAAGCATGCTTCGATCAGCAAATGCTATCAGTAGCTACTGATCGGACTCTCCATTCGACTTCCTTCGGGAAGCATGCTTCGATCGGTAAACGCTATCAGTAGCTACTGATCGGATGCACGAGTTTACTTCCTCCGGGAAGCATGCTCCGATCAGCAAACGCTATCAGTAGCTACTGACCGGACGCTCCATTCGACTTCCTCCGGGAAGCATACTTCGATCGGAAAATGCAACCAGTAGCTACTGATCTGATGCTATCTGCATTCTGGGGACTAGGAGGTATACTTCTCTAACCGGTCGACATGCATCGGCCTGGATTACAAGTCCTCAACCGAGGAAATCCACCTCAGTCAATAACTTGGAGGACTTCTGTTGATACCATATCGACCGACCCGACTAAGACTCGAAAGATCACTCGAACCAAGCTCGGCCCACCATCATGGCCCATCACAACATAGAAGGCCACCTGGACTAGGCCCATCAACAAGGCCTACACTTAAAGCCCATTACTAGACTCATCACCTAAACCTAGATATTTCCTATAAATAGGGAGCTCCCTCCCTCATTTAGGGGATCCCACTCTCTCTCTCTAGAGATAAACTCTTCCTTCTCTCTATATTCTTATTCTTTCTCTAAGGCTCAAGGCCTCTTATATCATGTACAAACACTTATATCATTAATGAGAATAGAGCAACACCGTGGACGTAGCCCGATTTGGGTGAACCACGTACATCTCATGTCTTTTGGATGTGTGTGGTCTTCACGGACTAAGTTGATCCATTTCGTGCATCAACAGGTGGTGAGCGCTTATTTGAAATACATAATAATTATATGCCTCACTACTTAGATCAAAACTAATAGATTTTTCATCTAATAGTTTTAATGAAAAATACATCGGTGATTTACTGATGCCTTTAATAATGATTAAGGCTTCAGAGGCAGTTGCGTCTTTAATAGTGATTAAGGCTTCAGAGGCAGCCGCACCTTTAATAGTGATTAAGGCATCCGAGGCAGTCGCATATGTCATATGCATTAGTGATTTAAAGCGAAAATTCTAACAATGTATGTAACAAGGAAGATTAAATGGATGCTATCTATTAAGAAAAACATGTCAATATAAAATGATTATGAAAACTTAATCAATGTCAATATAAAATGATTATGAAAACTTAATCAATAATTTTGTGTTCGAAAAAAATAAGAAGATCGAGTTTTTAGCTGAAAATTATATATTTAAATGTAAAGTTAAGAATGCCACGATGTAAAATATCTTAGACCTCGATGTAAATTATGCCTTAGGCCTCATCCTTAATTGGGACGGCTCTGCTTTAGCGGCTGCTCACAAGTAGCTTGTGGAGAAAGAAGCTGATTAGCTCTTGGTCAGAAGGCTCAAAACAAAAACCTACCAACGCTTGATTTGTTGATGATGTCATTGCCTTCAAAACAAAAATTTGGAATAGCCTCAACCCTCGGATCATGTCTCATCTAAGGGCTATCTGTCCTTTAAAATTCAAGAATTTATTTACCATATTTTTTCTTATAAAAACAGTGTGTGGAGCGCGGTAAAAGCCCCTCCCAGTTACCGCCACGATGGCCACTTCACCTCCCGCTGGGCACGTGGACTGAGGTCCTCTTAAATTGGTACTCTCTCTGTTCGGATTTTGAGCCCGTTTTGATTATGAACTTTTTATCGGTTTGCTCTGTGGCTCCTCAGTTATGAAATTTAATGGTTTTTTAGAATTAATTATTGGGTTTCCATTGGAATTTAGGTAGTTGGTCTTATGAATGTATTGTTGGATAGATTATATCTTAAATCTTCGAAATATTTTATTTTATAATTAAAGTTAATTTTTTTTTGTAATTTTATTTATTTATTTTAAAAGAGAATTACTGCTGTTATAGTTAAATACAATTTTTTTTTTTTCAGAATTATGATTTTATTTATTTATTTTTAACGAAATTATGGATGTTATGATTTTACCTTTTTTTAGAAAATTTATGATTTCACTTGTTTGTTTTTTAAGACTATTACAGCAATTATTGCAAAGTGTAAATTCAATTTTTTTTTAGAATTGTAATTTTATTATTTTACCCTTAATGTGTTTTTTTTTTTAGGATTTCAAGGGTTGATGATTTATAATTTTAGAAACTTTGGACTAGTGGGGCTACACTTTGGATTGGGTGAACTATAGCCCTCCAAGTTTCTAATACATAAAAATGAGCATATTATACTAGTAAAATGCATGAAAAGAAATATTTCGTCTTTTACTCTTCAAAATATGCCGATGATATCAATAATAAAGTTTAGTAGAGAATTGTACAATCTTAATGACTCGTGGCCTAAAGTTACTCTCTATTTCATATGTGAGAGTCTCGGGTTCAACTCTACTCGGATGAGGTCGATACCAAATATTTATATAATGTAATTTCTCTCCCCGTATATTATTGTATCAAAATGACTTGTGGGTAAAATTTCATAATAATACTATCTATTTGCATTAAATATGTGATTACTTGTGTGTTTTTATTGTATTGCTTTCAAACTTTTATTTATATACGAATATGCAATTATGAGTCAATCTTATTATATCATTTGAATTATGTGTATTTCGTTTATGTTTTTTAGAATATTTTTTTAGATATTGTTTTCGTTTTCAAGATTAGCATATAAATTTAGTACATCCAAATTTTAGATGCAGGAATCGTCACTGTTTTGAAAGCGAGCATAACAGGTGCGATGATCCGACCATGACTATATTAACATGAGACAATAATACCCGGTGTATTTTGGGTTTCAAAGCCGCACTTCAATTAAAATTTGGTATGTATATTGAGAAAGACGTTAAATAATATAAATATTGAGTCTTAAGTTCACTCGAAAAAAGTCGAACTCTAGACATATCACATAACAGGTGGAGAGGCAACTACAGAAAAGCCTAACAAAAGGGTAAGAATGAGGGCTGGCTGAGATTAAATTGAAAAACAGAGTACAATTGGTATGAGCTCAAGTAACTAACAAAATCAGAGTATTAAAGCCGTGGATCAAAATTTTGGTACAAAGATTCAATCCCAGTTCCGAGTAATAAAAAATTACTCAGCCCACTTCGCATCCGTCAACGGATTGTACCAGTAGCTACTTTGATCCCAGTTCCGAGTAATAAAAAATTTAAAAATTACTCAGCCCACTTCTCATCCGTCAACGGATTGTACCAGTAGCTACTTTGATCCAATGGTTGGACGTTCAACACGTCCTCGAAATTACTTGAATTCCAAGCTTCCTCCGCTGCTCCATTACCACCTCCAAACGCCGAAATCGGCAAAGGTATTTGTTCATTGATACCGGCAATTAATTCGTCAACATTGCATAAACCCGAATATGTATAATTAGCATTATCACTCACATTCTCAACTTTTGTCTCTGTGAATGACAATTCACCGCCGTTTACTGCTGCTCCTCCGCCTCCATTTTTTAACAACTTCTTTGTCCCCGCTCTATTGTTCTTCCTCAGCCGACAAATCACGAAATCGAAATCATAACTAGTGTCATTATAATGATTGTTGGAAAAAAGACTATACTCATCGATACGCCAATCAGTATGATCATTCGACCTTTCATTCACGTAACGGAATTTTCTTTTCCGGCCGATAGGGTTAGGGTTTCCTTTGTCCATGACCAGCTGGGACACGTCTTTTTGGCTCCAAGTGCCGCCGCGGCCGTCCTTCCTGTCAATGCGCTTCGGGGTCAGTCTGTTGAGCTTGCAGAAGAAGTACAAATCTTGACGGGCAAGTTGATCTCCGCCATACATCTTCCAAATCTCCGACGGCGATAACTCGTTGCCAAAGAGATTGCAGGCGTGGATAACGTGCGTGTACGGCGGCTTTAGCGGCTGTTTTTTTACGAGTAACTTGTGGAGAAAGAAACAGAGGATCTCTTGGTCTGTTGGCTCGAATCGGAAACCTATTGGTGCGAAAATTTCGTTACCTGCCGGCGCCGGCGCCATTGTGATCGAAGCTATTCTTAATTGTTTCTTGGTTTGTTTGATTAATATTGTTTATGAATTTCGGACAAGAGTGACAAGAGCTATATATTTATAGGATTTCTAGATTCCTTGAAGGTCCAGGAATGAGTGAAATTCCTAATCCTGTTTGGAGATTTAAAGTAAGTAACCTTTTAAGTGAATTCAAATTCAGTCCTCCTAATCCAATTAGGATTTGTTCGAGTTAATAATTTCATAGCTGATATTTCTATTCCAAAAACTTACTAACTTCTCTTTTGCTCTGTTTATATTATTTTGTCGGAGTTCAATTCCAGACAAGCATATAGTTTTTTAAATGGTTAAAAAGAATGACCATATATATCAAACTGTTAAAAAATTTCTTTTGACGATTTTACACTTCTGTAGCATTTGCATCATTCATATTATTTCATTCTACGTTATTCTTTTGTTTTTAATGAATATTGGTAGCTTTGCTTTAGAAATAAAAAATGATTTAATTGAAGTTTTTGTAGGAGCAATTGAGTCAAGGCTATGCCTAATATAAGAGGATTGCATTCACATATACTAGTTGCTACAATGCGAAGCAAGATTAGTAAATATTTTGCTAATTTTTTGATATTGAATGTTTGATTTTATTGAGTAATTTTTTTTATATGTCTATTGTTAAAAATCATGAAATTGATTTGATTGTTTCCTTAATTAGTTGGCTAGTAGATAAATTTATAACCATTTTGTTCTTAGTTTTTACTATTGTGAGAAATTTTATAATAATCTGTGTTGATAAATTTTACTTATCTGTATACTGATATGAATTTTTAATCATCATTTGTAGGTTTTCTTTCACAATAACAGATAACAATGAAAATCCAAATAAAGTAAAGTTAAAGAGTTTATTTTCTTATTATATATAAAATAATATATATACATAGGAACAAGCCTTCCGGGTTTTATCTACTCAATTTTTTATGAAACTCCCCCTAACCAAGTGTACTTTTCATATTATTAATAAAATTCACTTGTGCCATCAAGTTTCTTTTATATTTAGCATCTAAATTTAACTCGTCTATAAATTGGGTTCAAGAGCCACCCTGTGGTCTTAAATTCAATCTATATCATGTAATTCGTCCGAACTCGGAGTGCAGGGCATGAAAGAGTCACAAGCATTCTCAAACAGGAAAGAGTCCCTCTCATACTAGCATATCAGTACATTACTTGACCAAAAGAAAAACATATCAGTGCATCAAGAAATTTAGATATTGAAACTGTTTTAAGTACAAGCAAAATTGTAGATGAAAAGTAGGACAAACATTTAGAATTTGATATATGTTTTGTAAACATGTACACATAAAGAAGAAAGATAACAAACTTCTTAGAACAATCATGGCACTTGCAAGGACAAACACAAACAGGTGAAAACTTGGCAGACTCTGGAATGTACAAAGAAACACAAAACACCGTTGGGAAGCTGGAAATCTGTTATTATTGCGGCAGATCTTGTTCAAGTTGCTGTTCTTGTGGCTACATCTGGAGTTCTTGCTGTCGCTGCTGATCAACTTGCAGCTGTGGATCTTCCTCACCTTGCCAAACCCAGATTATATCACGCAGAGCGGGCCTTATGCCCTTCAACATCTTCTGGTATTCCAAAGTGTCTCCATTTGATTCTTAACCTCGATCAGATGAAAAGTTGGAGTGATTTCAAATATCTCTGCATCTATGGACAAAATCCCCTTTCTACCTTCCCTCAGTCTATCCATTTTCAACAATCCGTTGCCCTTTTTCTTCACTTTCAGCTTCAGCTGCTTAGCCATTTCTTCTAACTCAGAGATGATGACCGAGGCAGGTTCTCTGGAAGTGAATCTTGCTTCTCTGTTGAGAGGATCCTTTTCGAACAAGCCAGACAGATCAAACCAGCAGAGAGGGAGATAATATCAAAAGCATTCAAGTTCGAAGGCCTCATTGGCTCTTGCTTTCCCTCAACAGCCTATACTATTCTCACCGGGACCAGAAGCTTCAGTGCTTGTAGGAGCCACATCCTTGCTTTTCTACTTCGGATTTCATATTTCTGGAGTTGATCCTTTTTTGTACCAAGAACTTTCCCTGACTTTGGCCAAGGAAATCCTACTGTTGGGATTGGGATCCAACATCTTGTAAAGTAGCCTCCGTGCTTCTGGTGAGAACCAATTAGGGCATTTAAATTCTGCTTTACCGATCTTCCTGTACATCTCCATCAAATTTGAATCATGAAACGGTAGATAACCTGCCAATAAGACATACAAGACCACCCCACAAGACCAAGTATCAGCTTTCACACCATCGTACCCTCTCCTGTTGATAACTTCCGGAGCAACATACGCAGGAGTACCACAGGTGGTATGGAGCAGCCCGTCTTGGCGCTTGCATTCAGCCAGGGCACTCGAAATCAGAGATCTTCAAATTATCGTTATCATCTAACAATAGGTTCTCTGGCTTTATATCCCGATGATAAACACCCCTACTATGACAGAAATCAAGTGCATTGATTAGCTGCTGAAAATATTTCCTTGCAACTTCCTCCTTCAGCTTTCCTTTCGCAACCTTGTTAAATAGCTCACCCCCTTTAGCACATTCAATGACAAAGTAAATCTTCGTTTTGGTGGCCATGACCTCGTAAAGGTGTATAATGTTAGGGTGCCTAACCAACCTCATAACAGATATTTCTCGCTTGATCTGATCCATCAGCCCAACCTTAGTGATCTTATCTTTGTCAATAACCTTAATGGCCACACCCTGATTAGTTATCAAGCTCCTTGCATAGTAAACCTTAGCAAAAGTGCCTTGACCTAGTATTCTCCCCAACTCGTATCTTTCCATCAGTATATGTGATTTATTCTCCATCGATCTGGACCTTCAAAACCTAATAAACAACCAACAAAAGACTTCCCCCTGCCAATATGATCTATATGATCTACAATCTACAGAGCAGGAGTCTACTATAGAAAAGAACCTCAACCGTCTTCACAATGGTCATGCATTAACACAACCGGCACTCCGTACATATTTTCAGGCCCAAATTGCTTCTGGGAACCAAGAAAAAACCAGCAAGGATCTTTAGCCCCAGCATCAGCAAGGATAAAGAAGGTCAGTGCCACTAAAGATTGTGAGGCAGAGTCCTGACCGCTCAGGCACATCTTTCAGCATTCCCTGGAATTTACTTCCAAAAGAAAGCTCAAATTATGCAAGAACAGAAACTCAATGATCTGCAACCAAAATAAACAAAATTCAGCGCAATTTTGTGAATTGAACCCATTAAAACACGAAAAAGTAACTACCTTTCTCACTTTGCACTGAATCGAAACCAACCCTTTGGAACAATCACACACTGACTCATAACAAGCTCTAACTCAATGGGGAAAAATGAAAATTGAAAGCACACAGCTTCCAAAATTCAACTTTTATTTATCAAAGAAATGAGAAAAAAACCTCATAGGATCAAGAAAAGCGCACAAAGCAACAAATGATATCGAAAAAAAAAAAAACTAAAAATTAAGAGTTCTAAATGCGTTAATCATATAATAAGCTGGCGTAGATTCTTAACTGGAAATCCCAATTCCTTGATGTTTCTATTCTTAAGCAGCAGTTAAAAAAATAGGGAAAAGAAAAAGAAAAAAAAATTAGAAACCGTACCTTTTGAAATACGAGGAAGGTGATGATTTGGATATGTGGATCCCCAAAATCAGAGGCGGAATCGGAACGAAGAAGGTGAGAGAGAAAAATTGAAGTTGGACCAGTTGATGCTCAAGTTAAAAAAAAAATTCACATTAAATTTCACTTCAATATAAAGATTTGGATTTTTATATTCATATTTATATAATTATATTACCTAGACGGTTTGATCCAAGTAAATAAATATTACCTGGCGCTGGACGGCTGGAGGGCCAGATACCAGGACCAATACGTGGGCCTGCGGTTGACGCGTGGGCCCATTTCCGCCATAAGTAGTTCGAGTATGTTCGTGCCCACGCTAACATTTTGGTTATATATATATATATTAGGATTTTTTTTTTAAAAATATTTTATTTGTTATTTTTCTTTTATACGTAAATAGTATAATTAAAAAATGTAACTACATGACTACAAAGAGTACACCCCAGTAAAAAGTAAGAACTACCTGAAATACACCGTAATAGACTATAAACATTAAACAACTAGTATATAACTATACTTACGTCTAATTTGTTTACAACAGGCTCCCGTTAGAGAAAAAGTAAGAACGTAGTCGCCCAAGTGCACACCTACGAATGATGCTGGTTTAGCAAAACTTAGTTGGAAAGTTTCAGCTTAAGAACTGGTGGGTTAAGGTAATTTATGCAAAGAAACAAATTAACTTTAAATAAAATATAACAGCTCATGGCTGCAACCAATTGTAATAAATCAATACAATAACGACTAAATCTAGTGCATAATCCAATCTGAAGCTATCGTAAGAGGCGATCACAACCGCAAACTACAGCCTCAAGCCGCATAAACTGGATGAGTATTAAGATTTTATTTTTTGAAAATGCATGTGAATTCGCGAATATAATGAATTACAATAAAATTATAATTTTTTTTATATTGTACAGAAGATGAACTTTTTTCCAAAATTATTATTAGTTGTTCCCTACTAAAATTAGCTAATACATATAATTATTTTGGGTAGCGGTGGAGTTTGGCATGCATATGTGGATTAAATTGAATTTATAATAACTTTTTTATTTTTGGTACAAGAATCGGTGCCATACCAATGTTGGAATATAAGTTGTCATTGGAGCAGCTGATCACGTTGCATTGCAGCTGATCTAAATCTTTAATGCGCTCAAGAACATTTGTACTAGCTTCTAGAATGTGCGTGTGACAGCTAGAGTTAGTTATAACAGATTGTGTGAGGTGTGAGTGCCTTAGAGAGCAAGAAATGCATGTAAAGCATGTGTAGGGTGATGTCATGTGAATCCTAACCGTTTTGTGTGTAAGAGAGTGAGTGACCTAATGTAATTCATTCAAGAAAATCAATGAAAAGTCGAGTGACTCTCTCTAGACAGTGAGAGCCACGCGCTGGATTAAAGTACAACACGCGTTGTACACAATCATCTTCTACCTCGGCAAGCGCCAGGTCTAGATGATTTGCGTACACCGGGTCGGCCATGAAGTCCTCCAGGGTCTTCTGACGATCGGCGGACAGCAGGACGCGAAGCCGGTCCACTTCCCCCTGCAGCTCACCCATGACTTTCTCTTGCTCGTTCAGCTGTAGGGAGAAAGCGTGCACCGTCTCTTCGCGGTCTGCTATTCCCTTCTCGGCCGCCTCCGCCCGAGCCTTCTCCCGCTGGAGCTCCTTCTCCAGCTCCGCCACCCGCCTCCGCACGGCATGGCCCTCCCGCTCCCGCGCCCGCAGTCGTTCCTCCCTCTGCCGAGCGGCGCCCTGCTGGGCCTCTAGCCTCTAGCCTCTGCATATGTCGCACGGCCTTCTGCAACGCGACGTAAGTTTGCCCAAAACACTGCCGAACCACGCACACTTGTCAGCAAAAAAAAAAACAACAAAAAAAAAACTCAAATCACACGTATTCAAAACATTGCAACACTTACATGGGCTTGCTCAGTCAGCAGGGCCGCGAACCGGCCCGGATGGGAGCCGGTGCCTATCTGCTCAATTTTCGCCGGCGACACCTGGGAGCCGAGCACAAAGGCATTGGCCACATGCGCCAAAGATTTGTGCATGTGATGGGTGACCAGCAGCCACCCCTCCCCGGCCTTGGCAGACCGGACCACTTCCCCTGTCTCTAGGGGCTCGGCAAATACGGCAGTGATGCCCGGAGTACTGACCGGCACCCCCTCCTTCGCGGGCAGCGGCATCTCCACCCTGCCTTCCGACGCCCTCTCCTTCGGCTCCTTCGGCACCTCCAGGGCCTTGAGGGCCGCCTCTCTCTTCCGCCGGCGGTCGGAGCTCTCACCCTCCGACACCCCTGCTGCCGGGGGAGACTGCCTCTGCCGAGCCTCCATAAGCTTCCTCCGCCGTTCCCGGGCTTGTTCCAGCCCAGCGATGAGGGGCCACTTCAGTCCGAGAATCAGACTCTTCACCTCGGCACCCTGCCGCGGTTCGGGTCTAGTCGGCTTCGGCAGCTCGTCTGGTTGGACACCCGAACTAGACCCTGGGGAGCGGGGGGGGGGGGGGGGGGGGGGGGGGGGGGGCTCCTCTCGGCCAACCCCCTTCGGCTTCACCGCCACAGTCTTTTGTCTCCGCGACTGTTGGGGGGTCACCTCCAGCTCCTTGCCCTTGCCATTAGCAGCCGAGCCATGCTTCGCCACCGCTTCGCTCATCTTCTTTTGGGCGGCTTGCTCAACTTGGGGATGCACTGAAAAGCAAACTTGTTAGTGCCTCGACATACCTACACATCATTACTTCAAACAGCTGCTACTTACCAGGTGGCAAGATAAGACCAACGACATGTAGGTTGGCCGGTAGCTTTAAGACGCAGCGACTACGCTCTAGATCTGATAGCTTTTCCCGGACGAGATTGCACGCCTCCCAATCCTCCGCTGTCACCGTTGCCTTGGACGGACCTGCACATACACAACACACCATCAAACCCCGTCTCGGCAGCCCAAGTACCACACTATGCCCACCGGCCGAGCGGAAGACAGACAACCTCTGGACTGGAAGTGGCTGGGAATCCTCGACCGGACCCTGCTGACATCCCCCTCCCACGGCCCGGACACCCAACAAAAACGATGCCTCCAACTCTTCTGCGATGTCGGCACGTCGGTGATGAACGCACCCCGGGCACTCTTGTGCAGGCACTCCATCTGGTACCAGCCCGACCCATAGGTCTGCCTCTTGAAACGGTACAAAGCGCACAGTTGCCCCCAGGTCGACTCCGGCAGTCCCGCCAGTCGGAAGGCCGTGTATAGGCTGATCAGGATGATCTAGCCGTTCGCATTCAGCTGCCCCATGGCTAGGTTCGCCCTCGCCATCATGTCCTGGAGCCACGGGTGCAGAGGCAGCCTCACTCCGTGCTCAAAGCAGTCGACATAGAACAACGTCGATCCCTTTGGCGAGTCACTCGGCCTATCGCTATGCCGAAGTACGCTCATCTTGACCTCCGCCGGCACATTATACAGCTCCCGGAACCGGTCCAGGTCGGACTGCCGAATGGTGTTCATCTCGTAGTCCACAGTGTACTCCACCTTCACCACGCCATCGGCATCTAGTTCCATCGGCGAGCTCGTACTCCACCTACGCCCTGTTGCCTCACCTCCTTCCTCGGCAACCTGAGAGCCTTATCTAGGCTGTCACCGCTGCTGGACGACGACGCACTACTGGTTGTGGACCCACTAGTAGACGTTGACCCACTGCGCCCCGCTCGGCACTTCGCTTGCCGAACAAGACGGTGTTTCCCCGCCAAAAGCTTGAGGGGACCTAACCCCAGATCCACTGTTTGACTCTGACTCTAACATCTACAAATTACCAAAACAAAAGAAGCTACAACTAAGCACCTACACTACCGAACACATGCTGAGAAGTGATGCCGTTCGACATAAATTATACCTGTAATATTTGCTCGGTCGAATTGGTCTCACGTGTGTCTCCTTTCCTCTCGGCAGGCTCCAATTCAGTCGGCACTTGAAAATTACTCTGCAGATGCACTGAGTAAAAAGTAAAAAAATTGAAAAGCTTCCACCCCCTTTTATAGGCCCCTGGCCCTCCTCGAGATACGTGATTCCGATCTGACGGTCACTAGGCCGATACGGCCACCTTTCGGCTACGAATACCTTGTACTGTATGCCCATCGGTATCATACATTCTCACCTACGTACATACATACGCACGTATTCCCCAGAATACGTCTCACTACAGCATGTCGACCGGCGTCCCTCGACACCTCCACTGACGGCATGCTTCCTCTCCCCGTCGGCACGCACACTGCAACCGACGGGTCCCCGCCATCCCCCTCGGCGCCTCTCCACGACCTTCCGGTCATCACGGAGGGCAACTTAGGGGACTCGGCATCGGGGACTGCATTTACTTCGGACATACGGTGCTCCTCCTCGATCCACGACTTGGGGGGCTACTAGGAAACAGGGCGCATCGCCCCGGTCGGTCGACAGGCACTGGCTGTCATCACAAGTCCTCGGCCGAGGAAATCCACCTCAGTCAAAGACTTAGGGGACTTATGTTGATACCATATCGACCGACCACCTAAGCACAGGGCCCGCCAAGGACAGGAAGGACACCCACCGATTCTCCGATCGGCACCCCACCGTGGCCCGCCGATCGGCACTGACCTGCATGCCTGTCATTCGACACCTGGCATGGTACAACGCCAGCTGGCCGCGACAGTCACCTAACCAACCCTTCCATACCAACTCCCTGACGGAGGCAGGTTGGGACTCCAGCTGGCGCCTCCTCCGGATGTCCAGGGCTTGTCAGGCAACTCTCAGCCACAAAGCACCACCTGCTCCCGCAACAGTAGCCCACCTACCGCAGTTATGGATACTATAAATACCAGGAAACCCTTCACAAACGTAAGACACTAAGAACTGATCCAGAGCACTGTATTTACTTGCCCCTCGGCACTTAGATACTAACTTAGGCATCAGAGCCCCATTTGGCTAGCACCACACCGGTGTCTAGTCTTTGCAAGGTCCCTGCCGAACAGCAACGCCCCCAGCGGGCCCAAGACACCACACGGCTGGTCCCAGAACCCCCAGCGGGTCTCATCGAGTTGGTCATTTCCAGATCAAACACAATCGTATAAAGAATTTATCATGATTAATTTTTAAATGCAACAAGATCTTACTAAAATGTCCCTTAAGATGCTGTGATACTCATATTTTTCGAACAGATTTTTTTGCTTCCAAAATGTTTAAAAGCAAATAAACACAACATGAATAGTAGGATATGATAAAAGCATGCAGAGATACATCCTCTAATGGAGGATTTGAAGGGGTCAATTGACCCTTTTGCCTCTTAATAGATCCGACTCTGACTTGGACACGTGATGACACGACCCATCCCAATCCCCCCGGGATTACCATGGAATGTGACGTGCTCCCGTCTGACAAGAGGCGTCAGACAAGGGATAACCGATTGCCATTGCCCAAACGGGCTTCCAGAGTGCGTAAGGATCGATGGAGGAGGTGTGCGATGCTCAAGTCTCTGCTGCAGTCGTATCCGGAATCAACCTGAAGGGCATTAAAAACAAAAGTTGTGAGTGGACGAAAATAAACAAGTCTGCTTAAAACATTTATAAGACATTTATGCCCCTCAGTAAAATCATATGCATGCACCAAAACCAATAATCCCATATTTATTTAGAAATAACCATTAGGGCCTTAGCCCGGAAACCAAAACATAGTTTCAATTTCCAAAAGTAAATCCAAGAGTTATTTCATCAATCCAGTAATATTCATTTATCATTTTTCCATCTCCGGCATCCCCGATGCCTAGCGTCCTAGACGCTTGACGTTCCAGACGTCATATCTCACGGTATTAAGCAACGCGTGCTGCCCGGGGTCTCACCGGGTCCATATCTCTGACATCCCCGATGTCTGACGTCCATGACGTCCAGCAATCCTGCTCCTGGATCACTATACGGTCCGGTAGCTCCGTACAATGAGCCCTCGCATGCAATGCACCGTGACTTCTCCAGTGTCCCCGACACTTGGAGGAGACCAGGATATAAATATCCTCATATCGAGATGGTTTTATGGAACACATTCAATTATTCATTTCCAAAATATCACAAGGGCCCTGCCCCGAATTTCCATAAAACCGTTATAAGTCCAAATAGTTGAATCAAATCCGAAATAGTTTATTCCATTCCATTTTAGGGTCCCCGACCCGAAATCACATATATAAGTCAACTGGGCCCCTGGCCCGATTCATAAGTTAACTGGGCCCCTGGCCTGATTCATAAGTTAACTGAACCCCTGGCCCGATTTATAAGTTAACTGGACCCCTGGCCCGATTTATAAGTTAACTGGGCCCCTGGTCCGATTCATTTTATCAAATCCGTAACCGTCTCATGAAATCATATCCAACCACATTTATGGAAATCGGTGCAAATCCAGAAAACCTCGATTTACGTGCAAATATGTAATTCACCTCGAAATACGTGAAATCATTTAAAATTCACCGATATCCAAAGTAAATCATTTAATCATAATTATAACAATCATAAAACAGTTATGCATGCATCGAATTTATAAAACCAATGTCCACTCACAGACCGTTTAACCGAGCGCCTCGATACGCGTGCCATAGGCCTTCCCGGGCCACATCACTATCACCGGGACTCCCAATCCTGTTCAAATCAATTTAGAGGATCACTAACCTCATCATTAACATCCTATTCAAGTCCCGTAATTTTCCCGAATTTTTAAGTATTTTTAAACTGGATTTAAAACCTTCGGACATCCCGAACAATATCGAGACGGTGTCCGATCGACACGAAACCAATCCCAAAATGTTCGTTACAATGTATAGGTTAAAAGTCATGTTGACCTCACCTCGAGATTCGTGTCCACGCGCCGTCACGCGCCACCGTGAGTGGCTGCGCGTGAAAGCCACGCGCCTGCTACAGTGACTGCTACAGTGTTCCTTCTTCACCCGTTTGTCTGGTAAACGGGTTGGAAAGCCCGCGATAGGATCCGGTTCAATCACCCTCAATTCGATATCAATTCAATCCGTTATTGATCCTACAACAATCATCAATCCACCAATTTCAGTTCTGTGTCCATGATTAGCATCAACCATTCCCTAATCAAGTCAACAACCCGTGATCACCCAAAACGGGTCGATCACCAAAACTCCTCCAATCCTCAACCATTATCAAATTAACTTCACAGGAAGCTAATAAGGACTAATACGAACCAATTACCATGATTAATTGAACTCGACAATACCTCAATCGTCACAACTCAAGCTCGAGTTTTCCGGCCGTCCACCTCGTCCGTCCACGGCCCTAGGAGCCCCAAAGCTTGCTCCATTTGATCTGGTTCGACGCGTTGAAGTTCCAGAAAGCTCAATCCATCATCAATTAGGCTTGGGCTGGCCTAAAACTAGGATTTCGAATTTGAATTTCACAAAACCCAATTTCGGGTTTTTGAACCTTCCTCTACCATTTTCACTCCATTTTTCCACCTCTCAATCTCAGAGAATCACTCTCCCATTCCTCTTCTGTTTCAAGCCATCAATTCCCTCAAACGACCGTGTAGGTGGTCGATCGTGTGTGGGGAACATCCCCTGTTTTCTTCCATTTTCATGTGCACCAGCCAAGGTTTAATGGCCAACACACCGTCCACACAGCCTTGCATCGCACCAACTTCAATAAACAATCCAACAATCCCATAAACAATAGTTTAGGCCAGCAATTTGCTCCATAAACGCACCACCCGTGCGCTGGCCACGTTCCCTCCACGGTGCTACAGTAACCGTTCAAACACCCGTGAAATTACCATTCTGCCCTTGTGCAGTAAATTACCAAAATGCCCCTCACGCATCCTGACCCGTAACTCGGTCATACGGACTCCGATTGATGCGTACCGCCTATCTACGAACTCAGGGCATCGAGACCTTCCTAACGGTCCTCGGTCCTCGGCCATCGGACCTCCCGATCAAAAAGTCAACATTTTCCTTTATTTCGTACAAATTACGAAAATGCCCCTGGACTTCCGTACATCATAACTTTCACCACGAACATCGGAATCGAACGTGCCACCTGTCTATGAACTCGTGACGTCCCGAACTACAACACGGTCATCGGTCAAAGTCCATTTGACCATCTGAATTAAAAGTCAACGTTTTGCCCACGCCCAAGGGTAAAACGGTCATTTTGCACAATTCGTCCGAAATCACACAACTAATCCCAGATTAGTAATTCACCATTAAATATTATTAAATCCCGATATTCGGGACGGGTCGTTACAACCTTCCCTCCTTAAAGAATTTCGTCCTCGAAATTACCAACAACCTTTTTCCACAACCACCTTGTGGAAAACATTTCGACCACATACCATGTGTACACCTGTACACCCACATACTGGAACAACACCAGTCTCGTCTGCACCCAGGCATCCCATCACAGTCATACGTCATAATAGCAACAACACTCGACCACTGCGAGTGGAATGATCGCCTGATCCGCGATAAAATCGCATAACCATTTAGCTGACTCCTTCAGCTAAACGGTTCCCTTCCATTGCCAATAAATCCTTACATTTGCTCCCGTTGGGAGTCACCAAATCTCATTTGTCAGTCCATGCTGACACCATCAGTCAAATTGTCATCACAAAACCTTACCACCCAGGTAAGGCTCCAACCATCAGCCAGTCAGTGACAACACCACGTACTACATCACTCTCGATGCAGCGCAAAATCAACCATATGATCTCAATTCGCAGGGCAAGCCCAATCCCGCGACACAAAATACTCTCCATGTCCATAATTGCCGACTCCGTCAGCGAACCAAAACGCTGGGAAAACACGGTGTGCTCAAGTCACACAAGGCTACTCGGGTTTACTTAGACCACCAACTCACTCATCCTGAGTGTACGTATACCGTCAACATCAAGTGGTGTAATTGGAACACATTGAGTACCAGCCCAGCAGTGATCACACATATCAATACCGGGGTTCCACTAGCCAACTGTAACGACCCGTCCCAAATTCCATGATTAGATTAGTGACTAATCACGATTAGTGAGGCTAATCCGTGATTAGTAGAGCGAAATCGGACGAACGATGCGAAATGACCGTTTTGCCCCTGATGGTGGCAAAACGTTGACTTTTCAATCGGGTGGTCAAATGGACTTTGACCGATGACCGTGACGTAGTTCGTGACGTCAAGAGTTCATAGACAGGTGGCACGTTCAATTCCGACGTTCGTAGAAGAAGTTATGACGTTCGGAAGCCCAAGGGCATTTTGGTAATTTGGGTGAATAGGAGGTTAAAAGTTGACTTTTTGACCAGGAGGTCCGATGGCCGAGGGCCGAAGACCGTTACGTAGATGAGGACGATACGAATCCGTAGACAGGCGGCACGTCGAATTCGGACGTTCGACGGCGAAGTTACGGTTCACAGAAGTTATCGGTTACTATTCACGACGACACGTTTTACGAGGACAGTTTGTCTTTAGTGTGGACCCAGATATTTTGGCAGGCCAAGGGATGAGTGACAAGTGTCACCCATCCATTGCCCACCTTCCCACATACGTGCATTGATCATTCCTTCATTTCAAACACCCCAAAACCCATACCCGATCTCACCATTTCTCTCCCTCTTTGTGCAACCCAAACCCAACCAACCCAACCCCATCTCGACCAGGACTGAGACCAGAGAGTGAGGGAGGATGTAGGACGCGGTGGCCGGCCCAGGAAGACGCCGTCGTGGGCGGCGGAGCCACAAACCCGTGCGGGTGCACGGTAAGGCCCAAATTTCCATTTTAATTGATTTTGACGTTATGGTTGATTTTTGACGATTAGGATGAGTTAGTTAGGTTTCTAGGACAGTTTTAAGGCGGTTTTGGTGGTGGTTGACGGCTGAGAAGCCGTGGGAGGAAAATGGAAAAACTGAACCGTGAGGTTCAAAAATCAAACCTCGGGTTCTATGGGTTTTTCCTTGTTTTGATCATCCAAACATGTTCCTAGGATCATATTAGGAAGTTTAGAATCGATTGGGAAGAAAACGGACGAGATTTGAGGGAGTAGGAACGCTGAACCGGTTCCGCCGGTTCAGCACAGTGCCTGGACCGGAAAACCAGGAAAAACCGGTTTTCCTGAGGATGCTGGTGATGAACAGTAGCCAGGGTCTTCTAGGGGCCCGTGAGGGCACGTGGTCCATAATTTGGGGAAGTGTTCAACACGGGAAATCTCCTATTCGATGTAACGAACATTTTGGGACTGGTTTCGTGTCGATCGGACACCGTCTCGATATGTTTCGGGGCATCGGAAGGTTTAGGTTCGGGATTAAAAATAGTTAAAAATACGGGAAAATTACGGGGCTTTAGTGGGAGGTTAATTAAGTAGTTAGTAACCTTCTATTAAACTTTGGACAGGTTTGGGAGTCCCGGTGATGGTGATCGGCTCGGGGAGCCGAATGGCACGCAAATCGAGGCGGCAGCTCGGACGGTCTGTGAGTGGACCTTGTTTTCTAAATTGGTGCATGCATAAATGTTTATTATATGTTTATTTACTTGTTTGATGATGCCATGGGTGCATTTGAATGTGGTTACGTATAAGCACGTATTTCGAGGTTTCGGCCTTATACGGTGCTTATACGGGTCTGTATTTCTTTATTGATTTAAATGAACTGAATTTGGATTTCAAAATGATAAACTCGGGTATGAGACCCATTTGGTTTTGTCTCGGGCATATGACCTCAGATTCCGGGCACGGTGCCCAGTTGGTGTCCTATGTTCGGGTACGAGACCCAGTTACTTTACGGTTTTGATTTCAGGTCAGGGAACCTTAAATGGATTCCCAGGTTCATGACGGTTTATGGGAACCGGCATGAACCCTTGTTATGGTATCATGGTTCATGACGGTTTATGGGAACCGGCATGAACCCTTGTTGGTTATTACGGTACATGACGGTTTATGGAAACCGGCATGTTACCTGATTATGGATATTATGGATCATGACGGTTCAGGGGAACCGGTCATGAATGTTTATGTTATGTATATATATGTTCGTCTACCTTCCTTTACATGTTCTACTATCTCCTCCGGGGAGGGTCGTTGGCCTGGGTGGACCCCGGAGTAGTCACGGAGCACCGACTGAGTGGAGTCACCCCCCAGTTGGGTTCCTTACTCTCAGGAAGGCTATTATTACTATTACCTCGAGTAGGGTCAGTGGTCTACGGACATTGATCTTAACTTTGAGATGACTCGGATTGAGACCCGGGTAGCGCGCGCGTAGCTTTGGATATCGTGACAGGATTGGTTGTGTGACTTATATATATGTATGTGATGGATATATGATATATGATATGTGGTGTGTACAGGTGTGCACAGGATTTGGGCAGTGGCCCGTATGGTCGTTTTTATTGTGGTCCTTTCGACCTTAGTTTATATCTGCTTTGGGCTTAGTCCCACATATGGTTTGTTTTGGATAAACGGTTTTCGAATGCATGCATGCTTTTTAGTGGAGGGTACAAATGTCTTCCTTATTAAATGTTTTTATAAACTCTTTGTTTTGTCCACTCACAGTTTTTAATGTTTTGACTGCCCTTCAGGTTGACATCGGGTGTGGACTGTAGCAGAGACCGAGATATCACATACCTCCTCCGGATCCTGGCGTACTCTGATAGCCCGGGAGGGCAAAGGACGAAAATATCCCTTGTCTGACACTTCGTGTCAGACGGGAGCAAGGTCATCCCGCACTAATCCCTGGGGGATTGGGATGGGTCCTGTCAACGTGGTATCAGAGCGGGGTTGTCTCTATTCGAGCAACCGTGTAGCTCTTGGAGTATGTACACAGGTCGAGGATGTGATATCTCAATGGGCTACAGTTCGTGGTCAACCTGATTGTCGGGGTGCCGGTACGATAGTTAGTAGGATTGGCAAGCCTTGATTCGGCACTCGATGCCGGGGTCGCCATGGTTCTGTCAGGGTTGGCAGTGTGGAACCCTACGGAAGGCTTAACGTAGTATTACGTTAGAGTTTTGGATCGTGAGACGGTTAGTTGGGATCGTCTTCACGATGTCGTAGGATCGATTCCGACGACTGATTAGGAGTTGTGACCATTAGATGGTCAGATTATGTAGAGTTAAATGGATTTACTGCAGTTGGCAGTTAGCAACCGGATTCGAGGAATCCGAGTTGGATTGACGGTAGGATTGGATTGACGTCTTTATGATGTCCAGACCGCGGGGTCGGTCAGATCATGGATTTTCCTGCCTTATGCAGTTGGGTTCAGAGTGACCCTAGGGCTTGATTGTGGAACCCTACCGTATGTGTATGGTTCGGAAATGGGAATTGACGAGTGGTTTTACTTGGACGACTATTCGGATTTGGATTCGTTAGTCGGTCGTTGGGACTGCACTTCGCAGTCAGGGTTGTACGTATCGGTTAGACCGAGTTGGTTGTCGTGCTACTTCAGTTGTGGGTTGGTGCAACTAAGGTCGCGGGTGACCTGGTAGACGACATTGGCTTAGTCGGGTTACGACTGGTAGAGTTTGATTTGGACAAGTTATCAGGGTTGGTACTTGTCGATGGAATCCCTGAGTGGGATACAGAGTAGTTGGTACGGGCGATTGATTCCGTTGGATACGGAGTCTGAATATAGCGATGTCTGGTAGTTAGGTCTGCACGAGTGTGGGGCAGGCGCTACTACCGAGAGTGGTTATAGTTACGATTGTTGGGGATCGGGGACGTTCGGGGGACGTTTTCTTTTCTCGTATGAGTTGTCAGGATGACTGTACTCATAATTGTTAGGTACGAGGGAGACTAAGTTTCTCCAATATGAGTTGAGGTACGGGATCGTCGCTCGGTATGAGCGGAGATCCAGGGTGTCAGTTTTGTACACGGCGTGTTGATACTGACACTAGTTTTGGTGATAGTGCGTGGTGCTGGTACTAGCGCTGGTACTGGTGCCGGTGATCGTGATGACGATGAGTTACGGATCGGGGTGTGACTCCGTCGAGATGGACTTATGATTGGTATCTGTGGTTCGGGAGTGAATCACGGATAGTGACGGACTGGATAGGATCCAACGGTAGTTGAGACGTGAGGATCGAGTACGGTCATGGGGGACTAGCGACCAGTTGGTCAGTGTTGGCCGGAGTTGGTCAGAATTGGTTAGATATGGTGGTTTGCAGAGATTTGACTGCAGATCACTGCAGGGGTCTGTTGTGACTTTTCAGTAGAGTGGTACATCAGGTTAGGATGAATTGACATCCTTTTGGATGTACATATACGGTCGTAAATGGTCATGTGTCCATAACCAGTCTAACGGGGACACGTGGTTGATGTTCGAGTATGTTGTTTCCGACGTAGTTGGAACTTCGGAATCACAAGAGGTTGCGATTGAGGTGACGAATCGAATGCGGGTTTTCCGCATTAGTATTGGATAACTCGAGGTCATTTTGGGTGACTTCTCGGATTCTACCATGATTGATGATGGTAGATGACGTTGATGATATAGATGTTGTTGGTTGCCACTCGTACACTGATTGTGTATTGGTTGGTGGACCCGGGATTTGTTCTGGACCATCAGGAGGAGATGAGTATATCGAAGTTAGGTGACTGAGATTTCTCATTTTCTGCTTGGTGGCAGACGATGTTGGTTTACGTGACGTGGTGAATGCAGCAAGTTTTGGTCGCATTCACGTAGGATGAGTTTTGATGTCATCGTGTTGGATCATCTTTGGATTTTCCTAGGTGGAATGCCAAGGATCGATACGAGGTGATTGGGGAGGACCCACAGTCTCGATCGTGACGTCTATAGTCGTTTGATGTAGTGGTGGATCTGGATCGTGATCTTGATGATCCAGATAGGTGGAGAGTTTATCACTCTTACTTGGATGTTGAGTGGAGCATGTTGGGACTGAACTTCTTTTCGAGGTAAATCCCATATGGCTTATTACTCACCTGAGTAGTTGTCCGATGAGTAGTTTTCCGACGTGGTCGGATATGGTCGGCCTTAGATGTGTTGATGTTGGGATTGGCTTCCCTATGAAGTCAATCGATGGTAATGTGGTAATCGGTTAAGCAGGTAACCGATAGGTTCGATTATGGTACGTCTCGGTAGACGTGAACGAAATTTCAAGTTTCGGAATCAGATTTCTGGATGACGATTCAGGATTTGATTTTGGAACTTGAAAGAGGATTTCTGTATTTGGGTTTTGGAATCGGATTCTGGGTGACGATTCAGGATTTGATTCTAGAGCTTGACTATAGATTTTCTTTTATGGATTTGGGTTCGGAATGGTTATTCCTAATACTAGTTTACGGAATGATGATTTCGGATTCGAATTTGGACATGATTATGGATAGGATTTCTGGGTTTGGATTCGGGATTTCTCACGAAATTTCGGATTTGGATTTGGGGAATAGATAATGGGTCGGAGTTTCAATTTGTCTAGTACTGGATTGGACAAATGGACTTCATAGTAGAAACGTGATCGGCTACAACCTATATGGGTGTAGGCTGATTGATGGGTAGATGTATGTACCTTGTACGTTGTTCGAGGTACAATGCTGGGCATACTTGTGGTGCCTAGTGACGGTATATAGGTTATACCGGTAGTACGTTGGTGAGCGTGTTGGTAGTCGGATTGGATCCGATACCACTGGATTAGTCGAGGTCGTGAACTAGGCATTGGATACTGTGAATTGGGTCATGGTATTTCTAATGGGTCTAGTTACACACAGGTCGAGTGCAATGCTTGTGGTTAGTGTAACCACGAGTGCGTGTCATATCAGTTTGCGACTGACGACTGTCAAGTGGTGACAGTTGTCGAAGGTGTCAGCGTGGATCGGTCAGTGAGGTCTAGTGACTCCCGGTGGGAGCAGACGCTAGGATAGATTAGCGTTTGAGAAAGGAATCATCGAGTTGACAAGTGGTGTCGATTCGGAGCGTACGACTTCTGCTATTCGACGTGGTCGAATGTAGACGAGGCGACATGAGCGTTAGTGGTACGTTTGGTTGCAGACGAGTAAGTATTGTTCTAGTTGGTTGGTGTACGAGGGTACACGTATTTCGAGGTCGATTCTACTTTCCACGAGGTGGATGTGGAATCAGAATAGTTGGCGTTTCGAGAACGGAACTAAATTAAGGAGGGAAGAACGGTTGGGTTTAGGTCGGTTGGAATTTCGAGGACGAAATTAATTAAGGAGGGAAGGTTGTAACGACCCGTCCCAAATTCCATGATTAGATTAGTGACTAATCACAATTAGTGAGGCTAATCCGTGATTAGTAGAGCGAAATCGGACGAACGATGCGAAATGACCGTTTTGCCCCTGATGGTGGCAAAACGTTGACTTTTCAATCGGGTGGTCAAATGGACTTTGACCGATGACCGTGACGTAGTTCGTGACGTCACGAGTTCATAGACAGGTGGCACGTTCAATTCCGACGTTCGTAGAAGAAGTTATGACGTTCGGAAGCCTAAGGGCATTTTGGTAATTTGGGTGAATAGGAGGTCAAAAGTTGACTTTTTGACCAGGAGGTCCGATGGCCGAGGGCCGAAGACCGTTACGTAGATGAGGACGATACGAATCCGTAGACAGGCGGCACGTCGAATTCGGACGTTCGACGGCGAAGTTACGGTTCACAGAAGTTCTCGGTTACTATTCACGACGACACGTTTTACGAGGACAGTTTGTCTTTAGTGTGGACCCAGATATTTTGGCAGGCCAAGGGATGAGTGACAAGTGTCACCCATCCATTGCCCACCTTCCCACATACGTGCATCGATCATTCCTTCATTTCAAACACCCCAAAACCCATACCCGATCTCACCATTTCTCTCCCTCTTTGTGCAACCCAAACCCAACCAACCCAACCCCATCTCGACCAGGACTGAGACCAGAGAGTGAGGGAGGATGTAGGACGCGGTGGCCGGCCCAGGAAGACGCCGTCGTGGGCGGCGGAGCCACAAACCCGTGCGGGTGCACGGTAAGGCCCAAATTTCCATTTTAATTGATTTTGACGTTATGGTTGATTTTTGACGATTAGGATGAGTTAGTTAGGTTTCTAGGACAGTTTTAAGGCGGTTTTGGTGGTGGTTGACGGCTGAGAAGCCGTGGGAGGAAAATGGAAAAACTGAACCGTGAGGTTCAAAAATCAAACCTCGGGTTCTATGGGTTTTTCCTTGTTTTGATCATCCAAACATGTTCCTAGGATCATATTAGGAAGTTTAGAATCGATTGGGAAGAAAACGGACGAGATTTGAGGGAGTAGGAACGCTGAATCGGTTCCGCCGGTTCAGCACAGTGCCTGGACCGGAAAACCAGGAAAAACCGGTTTTCCTGAGGATGCTGGTGATGAACAGTAACCAGGGTCTTCTAGGGGCCCGTGAGGGCACGTGGTCCATAATTTGGGGAAGTGTTCAACACGGGAAATCTCCTATTCGATGTAACGAACATTTTGGGACTGGTTTCGTGTCGATCGGACACCGTCTCGATATGTTTCGGGGCATCGGAAGGTTTAGGTTCGGGATTAAAAATAGTTAAAAATACGGGAAAATTACGGGGCTTTAGTGGGAGGTTAATTAAGTAGTTAGTAACCTTCTATTAAACTTTGGACAGGTTTGGGAGTCCCGGTGATGGTGATCGGCTCGGGGAGCCGAATGGCACGCAAATCGAGGCGGCAGCTCGGACGGTCTGTGAGTGGACCTTGTTTTCTAAATTGGTGCATGCATAAATGTTTATTATATGTTTATTTACTTGTTTGATGATGCCATGGGTGCATTTGTATGTGGTTACGTATAAGCACGTATTTTGAGGTTTCGACCTTATACGGTGCTTATACGGGTCTGTATTTCTTTATTGATTTAAATGAACTGAATTTGGATTTCAAAATGATAAACTCGGGTATGAGACCCATTTGGTTTTGTCTCGGGCATATGACCTCAGATTCCGGGCACGGTGCCCAGTTGGTGTCCTATGTTCGGGTACGAGACCCAGTCACTTTACGGTTTTGATTTCAGGTCAGGGAACCTTAAATGGATTCCCAGGTTCATGACGGTTTATGGGAATCGGCATGAACCCTTGTTATGGTATCATGGTTCATGACGGTTTATGGGAACCGGCATGAACCCTTGTTGGTTATTACGGTACATGACGGTTTATGGGAACCGGCATGTTACCTGATTATGGATATTATGGATCATGACGGTTCAGGGGAACCGGTCATGAATGTTTATGTTATGTATATATATGTTCGTCTACCTTCATTTACATGTTCTACTATCTCCTCCGGGGAGGGTCGTTGACCTGGGTGGACCCCGGAGTAGTCACGGAGCACCGACTGAGTGGAGTCACCCCCCAGTTGGGTTCCTTACTCTCAGGAAGGCTATTATTACTATTACCTCGGGTAGGGTCAGTGGTCTACGGACATTGATCTTGACTTTGAGATGACTCGGATTGAGACCCGGGTAGCGCGCGCGTAGCTTTGGATACCGTGACAGGATTGGTTGTGTGACTTATATATATGTATGTGATGGATATATGATATATGATATGTGGTGTGTACAGGTGTGCACAGGATTTGGGCAGTGGCCCGTATGGTCGTTTTTATTGTGGTCCTTTCGACCTTAGTTTATATCTGCTTTGGGCTTAGTCCCACATATGGTTTGTTTTGGATAAACGGTTTTCGAATGCATGCATGCTTTTTAGTGGAGGGTACAAATGTCTTCCTTATTAAATGTTTTTATAAACTCTTTGTTTTGTCCACTCACAGTTTTTAATGTTTTGACTGCCCTTCAGGTTGACATCGGGTGTGGACTGTAGCAGAGACCGAGATATCACATACCTCCTCCGGATCCTGGCGTACTCTGATAGCCCGGGAGGGCAAAGGACGAAAATATCCCTTGTCTGACACTTCGTGTCAGACGGGAGCAGGGTCATCCCGCACTAATCCCTGGGGGATTGGGATGGGTCCTGTCACAACCGTGGCCAAGAGCACCTGCTCATACAATCACTGAACCCGACAAAATCACTCTGCACAGCGCACAGTATCCAATGTCCAGTCCACAATCACAACCAAACAAATGATATCGGAACCAAGCCGATTACCAACACGTTTAATTACACACCACTGGTACATCCCATGTACCGCCATTAGGCACCACTCAGCCTAACCCGTAACAATCCTCGTATAACGTACCCTGTACGTACATCAATTCAACAATCCGCCTACAACCACCCAGGTCATAGCCAGACACGTTCCAATAATGAAGTACCTTTGTCCACACCATCATGAGACAAAACGAACTCCACCCGACATCTAGTTCCAATTCCGAATCCGAATCCGCAATTTCGTAAGAAATCCCGATTCCGAACCCAACATCACATTTTTAATTCATTTCCAAATCCGAATCCGAAATCATTACTCCGTAAGCTAGCATTGGAATAATCATTCCGTACCCAAATCCAGCAATCCATTTTCGAGCTTCGCAATCGAATCCTGAATCGTCACCCAGAAATTCGATTCCAAAACCCAAAATCTCGTTTACGTCCATCAAGACGTAACATAACCGAATCTATCGGTTGCCTGTCCCAAACACTCGATTGACTTCATAGGGAAGCCAATCCCAATATTCACACGTCAAAGGTTGACAAAATCCGACCACATCGGAAACCTACTCAACCGAGTAACAAGCCATATGGACTTCACTCCGAAAAGAAGTTCAGTCCCGTCATCTACGACTCACATACCAAAGTAAGAGTGATAAACTCTCCACCCATCCGGATCATCAAGATCACAATCCATATCCATCGCTACGTCACCCGACAAGTAATATCACGATCCTAGATCGTCACATCGACCAAAGTCGACAACATCGCAAATCAGATCCACCTAGGATCCACACATGCCCACGTAGTTAACAATCCATCTGAAAGCTGATCGTAGGGTCTTACACCCTCAATTGAATCCTTCGCCAAATTTCCCTTGGTGGAAAGATGACCCCGCATTTCACCACCAAATCCAAAATCATACACAACTTCTTGTGTCCAATGACCCCAAGCCAACATGGGTCCACCAACCAATACACGCTCAACGTACTGGTAGCAACAATCATCATCTGCCACGGCAGAAAATAAGAAGTCAACCCCAAAGACTTCAGGATACCAATCACCGATGCGGAAACGAGCACTCCTCTCGTCTCCCAATCACAACTCTCCCCAAATCGGGAGTTCCAACCATGAATGGTTCCCCAATCACAAAATCCCACATCAATACCATGAATGGTTTTCCCGACTTTTCCAATTTCAAGAATTTCCTTGTACTCTCTGGGGATATAAGAAGCATACCATCATACCAATCTCGGAGTTGACAAAAACTCCCCAAATCCTCCAATTCTCATGACATAGGGAACATCATCCCTAGATTCCCCAAATTCCAATCATACCATTTTATCCGTTCCTCACATGTCATCATATACCTGTTGGGACTCATCCCAATACGACACAACCTCCACTGGATCCCATCCAGTCCATGACTCAACCACCACTGAGTCGCAGATGTCCATCATGACAGAGTCACACCCCAAATGGTGGCTCATCGTCGACACAATTACTGACACCAGTACCAGCGCTAGTACCAGCACCAACGCACCATCATCAACACTAGTATCAGCACACAGGCATCCATACTAGTATTGGCATAAAGGCATCAACATACCAACATCCATATATAGCACACGAACATCCATGCTAGCACACAAACGTCCATGCTAGCATACGATGTGCAAAGTTGTTACCCTGGATCTCCGTTCATTCCGAACGACGACCCCGTAACACCACTCGTACCTCACGACTATGGGTACCTCCAATTTTTGCCATCAGCATATCAGGACAATGGACGTTCCCGGAACATCCCCAAGTGTCACAACCACACTGAATATCCTCGATAGCCAATTATCTCGACACAACTGTCGACCAACAGTCATTGTTGTCAAGATCCGTATCCACACATCAAACTAACATTCGATCCAAAACAGGATTCCATATTTCCTCATAACCGTATCCGTAGATCGAAACCCATAAGACTCACTAGAGTCATCCACATGGTCATCCATGACCTCAGCCGCTCGTTGCAGCACAAGTTCTCACTTAAGGTTCACCTTTCGGTCCATCGATTACAAGTTAGGGTTCCAAAATCACACCCTAGGGTTCCACCGAACCCAACTGCCCTTTGCAGTAAAATCCACAACCTGACCGACCCCGCGGTCCTGACATCGTATAGACGTCCAATCCAATCCAATCCAATTGTCAACTCAACGTGGGTTCCATCGCGAAGGTCATCGGCTAACTCTGATGCACCAACACCTCATACACTAGCCAACACTACCAGGGTCCAAAACTTAGACCAATACTCAACTGAGTTTCGCATTCCCATAATATTATTCCAATGGGGTTCCCTGAACCTAGCTGTGCCCAGTGGCACAACAATCCATCATCACATGACCGAACCGACGGTCCCACATTACCAGTTAACCGTATACAACCCCACTTGGGTTGAAACGCAACAATGCACGGCGTATCGGGCCAAACACACCCAATCCACCAAAACTATCTATCAGGTTGACAACGGAACTACAGCCCAAAGAGACATCACACCCTCGTCCTTCGCACACAAAAGAGCAAAACTTGGCTTTGATACCACTTGACACGACCCATCCCAATCCCCCCGGGATTACCATGGAATGTGAGGTGCTCCCGTCTGACAAGAGGCGTCAGACAAGGGATAACCGATTGCCATTGCCCAAACGGGCTTCCAGAGTGCGTAAGGATCGATGGAGGAGGTGTGCGATGCTCAAGTCTCTGCTGCAGTCGTATCCGGAATCAACCTGAAGGGCATTAAAAACAAAAGCTGTGAGTGGACGAAAATAAACAAGTCTGCTTAAAACATTTATAAGACATTTATGCCCCTCGGTAAAATCATATGCATGCACCAAAACCAATAATCCCATATTTATTTAGAAATAACCATTAGGGCCTTAGCCCGGAAACCAAAGCATAGTTTCAATTTCCAAAAGTAAATCCAAGAGTTATTTCATCAATCCAGTAATATTCATTTATCATTTTTCCATCTCCGGCATCCCTGATGCCTAGCGTCCTAGACGCTTGACGTTCCAGACGTCATATCTCACGGTATTAAGCAACGCGTGCTGCCCGGGGTCTCACCGGATCCATATCTCTGACATCCCCGATGTCTGACGTCCATGACGTCCAACAATCCTGCTCCTGGATCACTATACGGTCCGGTAGCTCCGTACAATGAGCCCTCGCAGGCAATGCACCGTGACTTCTCCAGTGTCCCCGACACTTGGAGGAGACCAGGATATAAATATCCTCATATCGAGATGGTTTTATGGAACACATTCAATTATTCATTTCCAAAATATCACAAGGGCCCTGCCCCGAATTTCCATAAAACCGTTATAAGTCCAAATAGTTGAATCAAATCCGAAATAGTTTATTCCATTCCATTTTAGGGTCCCCGACCCGAAATCACATATATAAGTCAACTGGGCCCCTGGCCCGATTCATAAGTTAACTGGGCCCCTGGCCCGATTCATAAGTTAACTGGACCCCTGGCCCGATTTATAAGTTAACTGGACCCCTGGCCCGATTTATAAGTTAACTGGGCCCCTGGCCCGATTTATAAGTTAACTGGGCCCCTGGCCCGATTCATTTTATCAAATCCGTAACCGTCTCATGAAATCATATCCAACCACATTTATGGAAATCGGTGCAAATCCAGAAAACCTCGATTTACGTGCAAATACGTAATTCACCTCGAAATACGTGAAATCATTTAAAATTCACCGATATCCAAAGTAAATCATTTAATCATAATTATAACAATCATAAAACAGTTATGCATGCATCGAATTTATAAAACCAATGTCCACTCACAGACCGTTTAACCGAGCGCCTCGATACGCGTGCCATAGGCCTTCCCGGGCCACATCACTATCACCGGGACTCCCAATCCTGTTCAAATCAATTTAGAGGATCACTAACCTCATCATTAACATCCTATTCAAGTCCCGTAATTTTCCCGAATTTTTAAGTATTTTTAAACTGGATTTAAAACCTTCTGACATCCCGAACAATATCGAGACGGTGTCCGATCGACACGAAACCAATCCCAAAATGTTCGTTACAATGTATAGGATAAAAGTCATGTTGACCTCACCTCGAGATTTGTGTCCACGCGCCATCACGCGCCGCCGTGAGTGGCTGCGCGTGAAAGCCACGCGCCTGCTACAGTGACTGCTACAGTGTTCCTTCTTCACCCGTTTGTCTGGTAAACGGGTTGGAAAGCCCGCGATAGGATCCGGTTCAATCACCCTCAATTCGATATCAATTCAATCCGTTATTGATCCTACAACAATCATCAATCCACCAATTTCAGTTCTGTGTCCATGATTAGCATCAACCATTCCCTAATCAAGTCAACAACCCGTGATCACCCAAAACGGGTCGATCACCAAAACTCCTCCAATCCTCAACCATTATCAAATTAACTTCACAGGAAGCTAATAAGGACTAATACGAACCAATTACCATGATTAATTGAACTCGACAATACCTCAATCGTCACAACTCAAGCTCGAGTTTTCCGGCCGTCCACCTCGTCCGTCCACGGCCCTAGGAGCCCCAAAGCTTGCTCCATTTGATCTGGTTCGACGCGTTGAAGTTCCAGAAAGCTCAATCCATCATCAATTAGGCTTGGGCTGGCCTAAAACTAGGATTTCGAATTTGAATTTCACAAAACCCAGTTTCGGGTTTTTGAACCTTCCTCTACCATTTTCACTCCATTTTTCCACCTCTCAATCTCAGAGAATCACTCTCCCATTCCTCTTCTGTTTCAAGCCATCAATTCCCTCAAACGACCGTGTAGGTGGTCGATCGTGTGTGGGGAACATCCCCTGTTTTCTTCCATTTTCATGTGCACCAGCCAAGGTTTAATGGCCAACACACCGTCCACACAGCCTTGCATCGCACCAACTTCAATAAACAATCCAACAATCCCATAAACAATAGTTTAGGCCAGCAATTTGCTCCATAAACGCACCACCCGTGCGCTGGCCACGTTCCCTCCACGGTGCTACAGTAACCGTTCAAACACCCGTGAAATTACCATTTTGCCCTTGTGCAGTAAATTACCAAAATGCCCCTCACGCATCCTGACCCGTAACTCGGTCATACGGACTCCAATTGATGCGTGCCGCCTGTCTACGAACTCAGGGCATCGAGACCTTCCTAACGGTCCTCGGTCCTCGGCCATCGGACCTCCCGATCAAAAAGTCAACATTTTCCTTTATTTCGTACAAATTACGAAAATGCCCCTGGACTTCCGTACATCATAACTTTCACCACGAACATCGGAATCGAACGTGCCACCTGTCTATGAACTCGTGACGTCCCGAACTACGTCACGGTCATCGGTCAAAGTCCATTTGACCATCCGAATTAAAAGTCAACGTTTTGCCCACGCCCAGGGGCAAAACGGTCATTTTGCACAATTCGTCCGAAATCACACAACTAATCCCAGATTAGTAATTCACCATTAAATATTATTAAATCCCGATATTCGAGACGGGTCGTTACACGTGAAGGTTGAAGCTCTTATTAATAATACAAACATAGTTGATATTTAATGTATATAATGTATATGTCTCTCTCGATATTATTGTATTATTAAAAGGAAAAAAGAAAAAAGAAAATAAAAACGTGGTTGGGGGAGTAGTTGCTGGCTAGTGGCCTGAGGAGTCGTGGAATGGAATTGTTCTTGCTTTAGGCTCTTTCACCACCCAAACTCAAGCCCAAGAAAATTAATATGTTTTGGGATTGGGAATGGGATTGCTATTTGTTGTCAATTTGGAATTGGGAATGGGATGTAAGCCCAACACTGTTCTTCATGAAAAATATTCCCAGTGCCTCAATGGAAAATAAATTCTTGGGGGAAAAAGTACCCAATATTTAGGTATACAATCACCTGATTGATTGAACTTGAGGCTACCAATGAGAAATTCAATATGGTAAGGGAGGTTTCTTAGTCAAATGACATACTAATTTACGCAAATTTAATATAAAGAACTAGATAATTTGACGTAAAAAAAATTTAAATACAGTAACTCTGTCTTCTAAATTTTCAAAACATACAGATTGAGTTGATGAACACAATAAACTGATTTTTTAAATTTAGTTATTTAAGTGTATAATATTAATAATTTTTTTTTTGAAATTTTGTAATTCACTTTATAAAAAAAATTACATATAATTAATCTTATTTTTATCTAAATTCAGAAGTATGCAGCTTAATGAAACTATAATCTTAATAATTCTCTCTCACTTTATCCATGGAATATAACTTTTGAATTAAAAGTACTATATCGATCGCTTAATTAATAGAGATTCTATTTAAAAACAACATGCATTTTCTTCGAGCATCTCTCTTATGATGATCCAAATATTCTTAAATAGTTTGAAACAATGACTTGGACATTAATTAATTGTCTGTCAACTCGAATTAAATATTTTTTAATATAGGTTGACTTGCTAATTAAAATACTATTCTTCTTTGTTTAATTCAGTGGCCAATAAACTAAATAAGGTTGATTAGTAGATCCCCTTAATCGCCGCTCTTGTGGCAATAATTTTAGGAAACATGTCTCTAAGGTTCTTTAAAGGCCGTACCCGACATAAACAAATAATTTTTTTGAGGGGCTTCCCTCTAAATATTATCAAATTGAAAGCAATTCGAACAGCAAGGCACATGGCACCAGCTGCATGCAATGTGCTTGTAGACTAATATGTATAAAGTTTTATGCAAATTGCATTTGAGTTTATAATGGGCATGATCATAGTTATAAGTTTGTGGTCACATATACTTAATTATATATTTGTTGATATGAGAGAACCCTTATACATGAAAGTAGAGTTATATTGGTTTCATTTATATGAGGTATATATAATTATAGAAAGATTAACGTATACATCAATTCAAATTTATATCTTAAAAGAAAACCAGAAATCGAATCTCTGAAAATCAAACTCACGACCTATGAAACAACACTCAAATATAAGATTACTGTAAACACATTGTTCATACCATATCGGTTCAGACTGATCAAGGGGCCAGATTGACTAGGAGGCCCAATCCACTACCAAATACCACATCAGCCCAGACCAACTTCAGATGCCCAGATCGACTCGGAGGCCCAGCCCTCTAACAACACCATGCCACAGGTCGACTCTGGAGGCTCAGCCTCCATCGGTCGGTATGTCGGCCCAGACCGACCCGAGGGCCCAGTACCTCTGCCCAACACAAGCCCAAGGGGGTCCAGACCCACTCAGACAAGCAAACCCAAGTAGGGCCTGGCCAACACGTAGACATCCCCTACCTCCATGTGTCGGCCCCACAGTAGCTGACATTTGTCCAACATCGGGAGAATGTATTTATTATACTCACCACACCCATACAAAAGGGGTGCATTTGTTGTATAAAGGTAACTAAGCATTTACTATTGACAACTACTTTTACAGTACATTTATTATCACATCCCTTACGCCTCAGGCCGACTACTGACTTAGGCGTCAGAGTATCTTTGGGCTGATACCACACCGGTGCCTATACTCTGACCGACCAATCAGCTCTCTCTCTTTCAGGTCTACTCAGGGACACGTGGCAGAGCAGCATTCGCTCCCTAAGTTGGCACATTTTGTGCATCAACACACGTAATAAACTTCTAATGGGTGAGTTAATTAGCACCTTTTTTTAAATATAATTAACGAGGAACCCTTTTAAGATATATATATAGCTATATTGGACAGAATCACACAACAATAATTAAGATTGATTATAATAAAGTATATATGGACCAATATTGCATCATCATGGTTCCTCAATTAATCAAACTAAAGGTTGAGCACCTGAAAGGTCGTAACATGGGAAAGAAATTAAGAGAGCACAGCACGCACCGCTAGTTACTCAGATTAACTAACCTTCCTAATTAACAAAGTATCAACTGTTGCATCATCATAAGTTCCTCAAATCAAACTAAGTCTTGAACACCTGAAAGGCCGTAGCATGCGGGGTGATGAGAGCCGCCCCATTAAAAAATCCATAACCAATCTAAATTGAGATTTCTATATGCCAGTCATGGCCTGTTTCATGATGAATTCGATCACAACATATATTATATATATTTTTTATACTACATCAACAAAATTTATTAGAAACGCCAATTATTTTATATGAAGGAACCTAATCTAAGTCACATATACCACGCATGTTAGAGAATTACACGCCTGCATGTTGAGAATTCTTTCACTGAGCCACATGCGTGTATATATATATTTTGGTTAACCATACCCTTTTGGTTCATTGAAGCAAAAAGAATATTATTAGTTGCTTCATTTCCACTCCACCAAATCACAAGAAGAAGAAAATTTCCATGGCTAAAAACTTGTCAGCATCAATATCATCACTTGAAGATCACTACCATGGAGGAGCTTCTGCTTCAGTTTCAGTTCCATTCACATGGGAATCTCAACCAGGCACCCCTAAAGCCAAGTTCCTCCAAAAACCTAATCTCCCTCCTCTCACACCCCCACCTTCATACTTTTACACAACGACCAAAAGGCCCTCGAGAAAAAAGTACTCAAGCTCTCTTCTGTTACAAAATATTTTCCCCAAAAAGCATAGTGCCACACAAACTGCTACTTCGAGAAAACTATCACCCTCTTCTTCTTCATCATCAACCTTCTTACCGTCTCTTTCTTCTTCTTCTTCTTCGTCCTCGGCGTCTTCCACCGCGTATTATTCAGTCCCGTCTTCCCCGGTAACGCCGACATTGTTTCGGGCACGGGGCAGATCGATGACAAGCCCTAAAGAACTGGTTGATTCAAGGGTTCATAGTCTCGAGTACGAGGACAGTAGCAGAAGAGTTTCAACGTCTAGAGGTTGCCATTTAAGCTTCATTATTAAGGTGTTTCTTAATTAGCGAGTTTCATTAAGCTTTAGTTTGCTTCTGCTAGCTATATAGCAGTAAACAATTGTAAGATCACCAATTGATTAATTAGCTTAATTAATTATCAGATTGGTAACACTGGATGAGTAAAATTTTAATTAATGCATGTTCTAAGCGTTATATATATATATATATAAAGTATATATTACATCTTTTAATATATATATATATATATATATAGAGAGAGAGAGAGAGAGAGAGAGAGAGAGAGAGAGAGAGAGAGAGAGTACTTTTTCCCCTTCTTATGCATGCCTACATCGATCAATTCTTCGCAATATGATCTTTAGACGAGGATGTGTATACATAAAAAACGAAAGATTAGATTTTTTATATTATTAATTTCATAAATTAGGCTCATATTGATATTGTATTATAGAATTAATTAATTGATACTAAATATTGAGAGCTCATATATATATACATATATAGATCGAATGTTAGGGATTGTATATATATAGATCGAATGTTAGGGATTGGGGCAAACATGGATACGGTTTACATTTTCTTGCATCATAAGTTTACATGTTGCTTACTTAAAACTAAAGACACATCAGAGTCCAATGAAAAACTCAACAATTTTTGTCTATTGATTTTTTTTCTTTGTTAAAATTAAGAATCACTTCTAATTAAGAAAGGTGTTTCTCCTAAAATTTACTTTGATTCTCAATTAACTTTCAGGTTATGTTAACTTGGATGAAAAATTTCAAAATAACAAGAAATTATGTTATATAAATAGTTAATTTCTCAATGTTTATACTATGTAATCATCTACTTCCTTAATATTTATTCCACTAATTACTTAAACACTCTAGTCAATTATTGCTGATAAAATTAATTTTTTTAATAATATACTATAAGTTCCTAGCTCGGTCCTTCCATAATAACTTCCAAACTAATTAACGCTAATTGATAATAATACAATATAGGGTCAATTATATATAGGTAATTTTTTTGAGTCCAAATTATAAGTTAGTCCACCACAGTAAATAAGAATTGTAAATAAAAAATAACTTGATTTGTTTATTGGTGGTCAAAATGCAACATTAGTTTTAGTTTCTTAATTTTTAAAGAATTACAAGCTTACCATTACATATCATATAGTTTGATTTTATTTTACGTAATTTATAGGAATTTTAATTGTACATAAAAATTTTATTTACCTATAAGAATTTTAATTGTGTAATAAAGGTTATATTATATGCAATATAGCTCTCTCAAATAGAATAGAAAAATAAGAAATACACAGATAATTATTAATTTACCTATGAAAGAATAAACAAGCAGGTAATTGATAATTTACATACGAATGAATAAAACCAAAAAACTTTATAAAATAAATAAAGTACATGTGAGTCTGTAATTATTAAAAAATATCAGATAATATCTGAGAAGTTTGGTGGATTAAAATGATTATTTCTAAAAAAAGTTTGAAAATATGAAATTTAGTTATAATGATCTTATTAAATAATTTAAAAAATAAATATAAAATACTAATATCTAAATTTTGAAAGTTACTCATTCATATCTAAAAATGGTATAAACAATATTAGAAAATATAAAAAATAATACAATAAAAAAACACAGTAAAAATTTTAATAATACAATAAATGAACTATTTTATATGATAAATGAACTATTTTATATGTTATACTTAAAAATTGGACTAATAAGTCTAATATATAACTATGTCCTAGATTCAGTCTAGGATATATATATATATATATATATATATATATATATATATATATACACAAACCTGATCGATGGCAACTTCGAATAGGGCGGAAAATTAATAAAGATGTAAAAATAATATATATATACCTGATCGATGGCAATTAAGTAAATACATAGAATCAATGAATAAAAATGAAATAAATAATGCATCGAAAAAAATTGGAGCCTAACAATCACATTTTTTTTTTTTGCTAACAATTAATGAATCATGCTATGCATATATTTATCATAATTAAGTTTCTTCTATCACCAAAAATTATGTGTACGTCGGCATAGGAAAAAAGGAAAAGAAAATCCTAAAGTAGTCTTTATTCTATGGCAAAATAAAGATGTAAAAATCAAGAAATATTAGGTATAACGAGAATACTTTAAAATAGATACATATAGGATTTTTAGTATATTTAAAAATTACTCGTAACAGCTTATATGCAAGAAATGATTGAAGGAAGTAAGGGATCAATTAAGGAGCCTATAATGGAGGACCAAATAGTGTGGTCTCATAATGTGATCAGATGTCTTTAGCAGTCAAATATATCAACCAGCCGGTTAAATTTCATATTGAATAATTTAGTGAAACTAAGAAAGTAAAAATTACTCCCAGCCAACTCCTACCATCTACATCAACTCGTAGAAACTTCTCATTGACACCGCTCCAAAGACAATGGTAAGTACCATACTCTCCATTTGTTTCACTTTACGAGTTATTGTAGAGAATGAAAACCAACTGGGTGTAATTTTATTAACTCCTTTTCACACAAACACTAAATTCAATATAAATTTCCAACTTCGATAAATTTGGTGACTATTAGGAGCATCTCACATGATAAAACCGGACTCATAGGATCCTCACATGATAAATTTCAGGGACCTTATTAGAACTTTTCCTAGTGTATGAGTGTAATGAAAAAGGCTCGGCGAGGAATTTACATAAATTAATTTCTCGCATCATCGAAAATATAAGCAAGTTTGGATTTTCCGGTCAGTCAAATTAAAATTCTTTCACGACCCTGTAAAAACCTCTAAATGCTTGGACGCCTCCGAACGTCAAAGTTAATGTTGATGCTTCATGGTATTACGATTCCAAGGTTGCTAGGATTGTGTCATTATCCGTGACTTTGCTGATCTCTTTGTTGCTAGTAAGGACTGCTTTCAGTCGGCTAATTATGTGGTGGAGATTAAGGGCTTTGTAGCGCTGGCGGGATGTCATTTTACATTGACAGGACACTCTTTGTAATCCCTCTCGATTCACGTGAGAGGATCTACTGACACACACATTGTAAAATTACTGAAGTACCCTCAATTCTAAATAAACAAACATATTTACTCAGTGTCAAATAAGGGATAATTACCACAACTTACTCAAAATAACAAGAGTGCACAGGCCCACTTGATGCCTCAACCTCCATACAACTTGCATCTCAAGATCAATCTGGAGGGTACCCAAAACCATCAAAACTGTGAGCGGACAAAAAATAAAGTCTTTGAAAAACTATTTTCCAAAATCATCAGTTTCCCCTCAATTTTATGAAAACATGCATGCATAAACAAATACCATTGATTTCCGATAAAACAGTTATACACAACCATGGGTCCAATTCAAATCACAAAAAAACACATAAAAGCCCCTGGCCTTGTAAACCATTTGAAAACTCATGGACACACCACAAGTCAATAAAAGCCAAACCTGGTCCCACTAGTCCAACTACCCCCGAAAGTCAAACACCGTCCTCCTGGTCCAACCATCTGCTAGTCTAACTAGCCATAAAGTCAAACCTCGTCTTGTTGGTCTAACCAACTGCTAGTCTAACTAGCATTCCCTCTGTACTACTGGTAGACAACTACGGATCTTGCAGAGTCCAACTCCGTCAGTACGTGTCAAGTCCAACTTTGACCACGTCCGAGTCTGTCGCTGGGAATCTTTAGAGTCCAATTCCGGATATAGCGATCCAATCGTCTGTAGTTGACCAAACCAGAAAACAATTTCCAATATACATTTATATCTCCGGGCCCCATCCCAAAACAATTTCCACCTGAGCACCAGCTCAAAACAGTTTCCACCTGAGCACCAGCTCAAAACAGTTTCCATCAACGGGCACCAGCCCAAAACATTTACCTCCGGGGCACTAGTCACAAGTCTGGTTTTCTAAAAACCTCCATAAAACCATGTGTCCAAAAAACCACAACTGAATACATATATACCAAAACCAACCATTTATCCAAAAACATAAACATATCCATAACAATACCAAACCATACCAATAAGCGAGTAAAAACATATAAATATGCATGCATCACATTTATCAAATAAAAAGTCCACTCACAGTACTGCTGATCGCCCAAATCTCGAGCCATAAGTCAATCCGAAATCTCCGAGACATCCTGGTCTGTCAAAGTCATACCTGAGGATCACCAACAATCCATACCAGTTCATATGTAAACACCCCTAAAACTCTGAAACCGAAAACACTTCCCGAACACTCTTTTCGAGGAGGAAATCCCCGAAAAATACCAGCAAATGACCTCTGATCGACCTGAAACCACCACCACTGAATTCAGGACGTCAAAAACTTTCGAAAAAGCCCAATTTCACCTCGAAATTCCCACCAACAAGCCGCCACGTGCTGATCAAAGTTCTGATCAACGCCCACGCGCGTGACATTACCTGCAGACGTCAACTCAACTTTAGGTTGACGTGGCCCTGCCATGTGTCACTGACAACCTGACACATCATGCCACATGGCACCCATTCACACGTGACACCACCTAACATCTGCCATGTGGTACCCTGCCACGTGGCCACTCTAACAACATATGACACACTACCATGTGGCACTAACCAGCTCCTGTCACGTGGCCTGACATTGATGGTGTGTACGCCATATGGCTGCCACATCATCGTTTACCTCTCGCGGGTCACCCATGGGTTTGCAAACGGGCCGTTTGACTTGTGATCATGATCCGACTCCATCTCACTAATCGATCCTATACTAGCCCATAAACAAATCTACTATCTCAAAAGGAGGAAAAATCACCTCAAATCCCCTAGCCAAGCTCGAAGTATTTTGGCCAAGGTTCGAACTCCTACCTGGGTTCCTTCATGCTTCCAAAACGCTTCATTTTGGGTCCTGCTCACTCGCATAAGCTCAAAGAACACGAACATGGCCTCAGTTTGAGGTTCCAGCACCCAAAACTGAAATCCAACAATCAAGGGTTCACGTGCCTACCTGGGTTTTTTCTGGGTTCCAATGACCCCCGTGCCTCCTCCACTGTTTCCCAGTCTCTCCCTCACTCTCTGTTTACTCTCTGATTCCCTCAAACAAACACAAGGATGATGATGATGGTGCGTGTGTGTTTTGTTTGAAGATCCAAATAAGAATAAATGGATAAGTATCAAACTCCACTTGTCTTGGGATGGTGACACTTGTCACCCATCCAACCCTTTCCCCCACTAGATATTTGGAAGCCACTAACCAACAAACAACCCAGTAACTAATTCGTCTCGAAAAACGTGCAAATGCAAATTCGTCTAAAATCGTCATACGGTATTCAAATTCGACGTGCCACCCGTCTACGTAAGCAGAATCCCGAGATCTACGTAACAGACCTAGGTAAACGTGCAACCATGCCCAGCGGCAAAACCATCAATTTACCCAAAAAATTCCCAAAATAATCCTCGATAATCTCGTAATTACGGGCCGGATCATTCCTGCATCTTCTTTGAGTCTCAATGGCGCCCAATTTGAAACGGACTCTATGGAGCTTAAAAAGTGCCTTCATGGGAACATTGCTAAGGGGAAAATGGTGATCTGTCTCCCATTCTTTCCCAAATTAAGGATTACTCATCGGATTTCCTCTTTCTGTCTTGGAACTGGGTTCCTTGTTCTACTAATTCTGCAACTGATCTTGCTGCATATTTTGTTGGTAGGAGGATGCACCGTGAAGTTTGGTTTAACCGACCCTATCCTCCTTGATTATATTCTATCTTGGGATGCTTACCTTTCCCTCCGCCAACACCGTCCTAATTATGGGGAGGTTCTGCAACGTACGTATTTGCTTCGCGCTGTGTCATGTTTTTTTCTTCGTTGTAAGTGCCGTTTATGGCTTTTCCTTTGAATGAATTCCACTTCTATTAAAAAAAAGTCCACATGTACTGATCAAGATATACTTTGAGATCTCAACCTATTATTTTAGTTTCAATTATTCAATTTGACAAGGAAAAGTCCTTCATTTCTAGCACACTGGTACCTGTTCATCTTCGAGATTGCTTTCCTTGCAGGTTAATTACAATCGTAATATACGAAATAGTGGGATGGTCCTAGGCAATTGTTAAGGTGAAACATCAACGTACAGTATATATTAATGAATTATATATATTTTTTAGAAATCTGGCTCAAATGTTAGAGTAAATTGTCGAAAACCCCTCTTATTTTTGTAAATTCTCTCCGAACCTTATCTTTTAAAAAATATGTTTTTTGAACTATTAAAATTTTATGAATCTCCTCATAACGTTAAATTTCCTCCCATTTTGATCTTTGAAACATATATAACTAAGGCCTAATATAATGGATGAAATGTGAATAAATTAAACGTCGTCATGAGGTCGATCTACCAAGTTTAATTAATAAGTCAAGAGGCAAATCACTAGCAATCTTTACGTGAATGGAAAATTTCGGTAATTTATATCCTTAATTTTTAACATATCTTAAAATTTTAAATGTGGATTCGAAGGATTATTAAATAGATGGATGTGGCCAATTTGGCACTTGTACTATGAAATAATCTCTACTCCATATACATATAACATATATATATATATACATGCTGTACGTTGAAGAAATATCTCTCTCTACATATATATTGTGAAAATAATCATTTTTATTTTTAATTTTTTAAAATTCATTCTCAAATATTTTTGTTTTCTCATGAATACATGTGATTCTATAACGCTTACCAAACAAAATAAATTTTCATGGAGAATTTTGAAAAAAAAAAATCGTTAGGATCGAGGATCAAATATTCAAATATAATTCTATGAACTAAAATTTTTTGTCATACTATTACAAGTTATAATTCATCATGGTGATGTAATTAAAAGTTAAGACTTATCACACACGTGACAATAGAGTAAAACTATAAAAAAAAAAAAGTAGAACCAAATCTTTGGATGCTATCTGTATCACCGACTTGGAGGATATAATATCAGATTCTTCAACGCATTTTATCATTTTCCTTGTTGTTTGTTTCTTATAATTAAGCATTATTTGACCTACTTCCCGATTTGCCTTGCCTTATAAGCACTATATTACACCATTCTCAATCTTTCTTTCTGTTTCTTTTCTCCGGCCTCTAGCTCTTTCTCCCCAGGCCACAGCTTCATCCAGAGACTACATGTCCAGAGACAGGTATATATTGATCTTCTCAAAATCAAATCACGCCTTTCTCTTGTTATCCCAATTAATTTCTATTTATTAATTATTAGTTTGGTATAATTTTGCTCAAATCCTTTATATATAGATGACTTATAAACTAATTTGAATTTCTCACATATGTTGATTTCTAGGGAGACCACAACATTGGAGGAGCTGATAGGAAAGAAGATCATCACCAGGAGAGAAAGTGACGATGCATCTGATGTCGTTGATGATCAAATGGGAATCATGAGCATGTATAATCGACGCACATCATCCTCGTCCTCGACACCATTTGGTGTTCCTCATCCTCATCATCAAGGAGGCTTGATGTTGATGAACACAACAACCTTGAACACAATCACACCTTGTGCTGCATGTAAGCTCTTGAGAAGAAGATGTGCTGAAGAATGTCCTTTCTCTCCCTACTTCTCCCCTCATGAACCCCAAAAGTTCGCAGCTGTCCACAAAGTCTTTGGTGCAAGCAATGTCTCCAAGATGTTATTGGTACTAATTCTTCTCCAAATGCAATTCATTTCTAATTAACCATCAGATTCGAGTAAATCAAAGCAGAATTAAGGGATATATATATAAAAAACAACCTAAGAGGTTCAGTTTTCAGCGTGAAAAGATCATTTTCCTGTTTGAATTATCCCATTTAATTTTACTGACGCTAAATTAATTTTTAACCTTTTTTTTTTTTTTGTAGGAGGTGCCTGAGAGCCAAAGGGCTGATGCAGCCAATAGCATAGTTTATGAGGCAAACCTGAGGATTAGAGACCCAGTTTATGGATGCGTGGGTGTAATTTCAGCCTTGCAGCAACAAATGCAATCAGTTCAAGCAGAACTTAATGCAGTAAGGACTGAAATATTGAGATACAGATATAAAGAGGCCGCAAGTGGTCACAATAATATTCACCATGCTGCTTTGGTTTCTAATTCTGCTGGGATGGTGTCCATTAATGCTGCGCGGCCACAAACAATTTCTCCGCCGCCTCCGCCTCCACCTCCAACTCTGTCAGCTCCTCCGACGTCCGTTGTCTTTTCTTCGTCCTCTTCATCATCAGCTTCTTCTTTATACAATCCGTCTACAAACACTGCGGGCTATAGCTCCATGTCAAGTGACAATGTTCCATATTTTGATTGAAATATTGGTCTAGAAGTTATGTTACTGTAATTGATTCATTACCCCATTTTTATTTACTGAATTTCTTTATGTTACTGACCCCCAAAAAAAGAAGAAGAGAGATTCATTTTCATGTTAATTAAATTTACATTGATAGACTAGACAAACATATATGGGGTTGTGATGATATATAGTTTTTCCCTTTCCTTTTGATTGAGAAGTTAACAATATATTACAAACAAAGTATAAAACATGCATTATCTTGGAGTCTAATTACACCAATCATTCCAGCACCCCAAGTTTCATTATACGTTAGCTCTTGCCTTTCTTAACAAGGCTTTTTATATTTTGTGGGTTATTTGCTATAATTATTTGGGAATATATGTATCGACAAACACTTGTAATAGGAACATATATATTTTACCCCATTTCATGATCGTATATCTCATTTAAACTCTTGAAGAAGATCGATGGAAGTACGAGCGAGTCCTTGATAATTATAAGGGATTGAATCCAACGGCACATTAGGGTTTTGTGAATGTTTTTATCTTATTTTGGAGGAGCTTAAAAATCCAATATTATTGAAATGTGATTGAGATCTAAAATGCATATATATAATTATTGAAATGTGAACGTATAATAACAAATAAGTAGACGAATTATAATGAATCAATTTTAGTATCTTTTTTTTTATGGAAGTACGATAACTTTTATAAATGATGAAAGAATCGTATAAGCGTTTGATGGTGCATGAAAGTGGCCTCATTGGGAATTTTAATCCAATCGAAAGAAAAAAAAAATATCAGACTTACAACCTTACTCAAAAATAAATTTGAAAACAAAACATTTGAAATTACGTTTGGAGGTTTTTGAAACCATATAACATCTGCTGCCATAATCTAATTAGGTGGTGTGTGGTGCGCGACTGATTAGGGTTTGGCAGGTGAAGACAATTAATCTGGAAATATTGGGCATTGCACGTGTGGGGAATACGAGGGCTTTGACTTCAATCATTAATTAGGTCTACACTGTACATGGCTACACAGTTATTCGGTGCAAACTCATGAACATTTGAACCTGAAAACCTTATTAAATTACTTCCAGGAGACAAAAGGTGTAAATTGTCTGTGAATCCCCATGTCAAGTTTCAAACTTCGATCAATCCGATTGGAAAAACAAAAGTTTTTTGAAACGCAATTGGTTTAATCACAAGCTGACCGGTCAAAATTGATAATTAACATGTTACACAAATTCTGTGTGCAAAACACTTTCTATGTACGAGATAAAAGCACAATTGATTTGTACATATAACCTTAATTTAAAACCTAATCTGCAAATTTCATGTCGTGATCATTAATATCTTTCGTCTTTCCCTTCTACGTACGCATATAGCATATGTTCGATGCTGAGAAGCATCAATCTGTGGGAGACAGCTGGTGTTAATTACATGGCCTCTACCATTTTTGACCCATTGACAATGGCATGGTACGTACGCAGATCAAATTAGCAACAGTCATTAATACAATAATTAATCTATAATATACATATGTCTCTTTCCCTTAAATAAGATTAGGGTGATGTTTACCAATATAATTAAATTTGTAATGCCTACACGTTCTTTGTATTAATAATGTAAGAGAGTTTATAATTAAGTTATCTTGGCGTGTGGAACTTAAACTCATTGGGGGAGAGGCATTATCAAATGGGTATAAAGATAATACACAACAAGAAATTTGGTAAAAGAAACAATATATATTCCCACTACAAGCCGATATATATGATGGAATTTGGATTCACATTTACAGGTTGCTTGAATACTTAGGTATATTGCTGACTGGTTAGGTTGAATTATATGTATTAGTGTTTGTGCATGTGTTGTTTTATAAGTTAGAATTTGGTGTCTTTAGAATCAGATTAAGATTTAATTTGGCAGCTAGCTATACAAATGAGTTATTATGATAGTATGCTTAATTACAATTTTATTTGATAATAATTAATGAGTCCAATATATATGATTTTTTTTTTTTCCAAAAGCAACTAGATTATCAACGAATTAAGATTTTAATGATATAAGAGGATGGACACGAATCCATTAGAACTGCTAATCGATCCACTTCAAACTATTATTTATCAAACGGTCAAATGGTTTGAGAATTCAAACTGTTTCGTTCGTTACAATTTGAATTTGGATTTTTTATTTTGAAAGTCCCTTAAATCCAAACTAAACCGTTAAGGAATATATTAATTTTTATTAAATTTTAAATCTATTATTAATACAAAGTAAAAATAATAAAAATAAAAGGATACTCAGATATATCCCGATAAATACCTGTATACCCAGATAAGAGTATAGTAAAAGATTATTAAGTGGTAATTAATACTTGTTTGATAAATCTTAATATAGTGGTAATGTTTGCAATCAAATTAATCTTCCACAAGTTTAATATACAAAATTTTGAATAATGATTATTCTGCTATTTTTTGTATCCTTATTGTTTTTGTATGCTCATACGGTTTCAAACTGTTTCCATTCAAACCAAACTGTTAGTAGAAGATTATAACCGTTTACTTTCATAACTTCTCACGATTCGAGGGTAGAATACCATTAATGAAGCATTATGCTTCTAAGAGGGATAAGTACACCTTCAAACCTCTTATGAGGAACCTTAAACTCTATGAATTAGCCATTTATAAGAGAAAGAAGCATGGGATATTATCAAATATGATCTTCTGAATGTTGTCTCTTTATTCTTCCTCTAAGACAGAGTCGGTCTCCCTTTATTGGCTTTGAAGAGTTAAGAGTTGTATCGAAATTATTTTATTTCTAATTGTAGAAAAATCAAACCGTATCGAATCATTAAGATTTTAACGGTGTGGACTTGAATATTACCAATATCCATATCGAACCACGTCCTACCAATCTCAGTCAACTAAGTTGATAAACAAAACTGATCTCATTCAACAGTAGTGGATGAATTAACAAATTAACGTGGTGACTGACATGCGTGCTTCATGTATGTAACCTTTGACTGCTTCTAAAAAATTAGTTGGATGTGAACATCAATCTTCTTCAAGTTTATCAGGTTTCCAAGATACACGCAATAATCTCAATCGATACATTACATAGTCCTTCTATTTTTATACCTAAAGTTGAAGAAACATGTCAATCAAAGGTTGCATTGTTGTGACTTAATTTATTTAAAACTAAGAGAAGAGAAGAGAACTTATAGAAGAGAAGAGCTAGCTACCAATGAATCCGGCCATCACTTCAATTAATTCCACATGCCTGCATTCACACTATTATCATCCTCAACACATGTGTGCTGTTTGAACCAGTTTCATTTTATATGCTAATAACAATATTGCACATGCAATATTATTCACGTACAAAGAAACTAATTAATGGCATAATTAAGTAAACCATCCATCTAAAACATACGTAATTGTTACTAGGAGTATTATGGTAAAAACAAGGGTACTCTTATTAGAGGCGTAGTTTAGAATTATGTTAAGAGCAAGTCGTCTATAAAATACTTGAAAAGAAAAAAAAAACTGAGCTTTTAATAGAATTTAACTCACAATGCATGCCTCATTAATTTAATGGTTGAAATCCATATAATATATATCAAATTAATTAAAATATTAAAAAATTATATTATTTTTAAATTATTACATTAATAATTGTCAATGAGTTCTCATCATTTAAAATCATTATACTTTGATCAACATTTGCTTTTCTTTTGTGATATATTTTTTCATAATTGAATACAATTTAGATTCAAAAAATTCTACCCATATATGTGGAATAGAAAGAACAAACTACAAATACAAATTTCATCGTGAAAAAAATAAAAAAGTTAACTAATTTAAAAACTTCAAAATTTACAAAGAAAATAAAAATATTATTTTGATTATAATTTAACACACCCCGATCCGGAAAGTCCGCCAGGACACAAAGATCGAGATATAGTGGCCGATATCTGGACGGTGATGCCCAAATGATAAAAGCCATTTAATTAAAATGTCAGGACCCACCCCTAATCCCCCGGGATTAAGAGCTGAATCTCGCTCCCGTCTAACTTACGCATGACACGAAGGCTAAACTGACGTCCAACCTCCATGTGACACGTACGTCGGACAAGGGATTCCCGATTCGACCGTCCAATAGCATCCGAAACTTCCCAGGCTCGCGGGTGTAATGTCTCCGCCTCTCTCGACCAACAACCCGTACCTGCAACAACCTGCAGTGTAACTACCCGTCCCGAATATCGGGATTTAATAATATTTAATTATGATTTAGAATGACTAATCTGGGATTAGTTGAGTGAATTCGGACGAATTGTGCAAAATGACCGTTTTGCCCATAAGCGTGGGCAAAATGTTGACTTTTAATTCGGACGATCAAATGGACTTTGACCAATGACCGTGACGTAGTTCGGGACGTCACGAGTTCATAGACAGGTGGCACGTTTGATTCTGACGTTCGTGGTGAAAGTTATGATGTTCGGAATCCCAAGGGCATTTTCGTAATTTGGATGAAATAGGGGAAAATGTTGACTTTTTGATCGGGAGGTTCGATGGCCGAGGGCCAAGGACCGTTAGGATGGTCTCGATGCCCTGAGTCCGTAGACAGGCGACACGCGTCAATCGGAGTCCGAATGACCGAGTTAGGGGTCTAGATGCGTGAGGGGCATTTTGGTAATTTTCTGCACAAGGGCAGAATAGTAATTTCACAGGGGCACTGTTTGATCGAAACAGCCGTGAAATTGGATGTTTTGTGCGATCTGTTCCGTGGATTGTTTATCATTGATGGACTGATTTGGGGCAGCTTTGTGGTGTGGTTGCACATGTGTTTGAGCTGTCAATTGATTGCACAACATGTACACTGTTTTTATATTGGTTTCGGGTCAGTGCAGGGAGCTTTACACAGAGGACTGAGTGGTGCCTTGGGGTGCTTTTAATGGCTGAATTGGATTAAAGGAATTGAGAGTAAGTCGAGAGGTTCATTCTGAGATTGAGGAAGGAAGGAAATGAGTGAAATTGGTGAGGGAATGTTCAAAAACCCGAAACTGGTTTTTGAAGAGTTCAAATTCGAATTTCGGTTTTTAGGCCAGTCCAAGCCTAATTGTGATCTGAAATAGCTTCCTGGAACTTTACTGAGTCGATCCAGATCAAATGGGGCAAGTTTTGAAGCTCCTAGAGCCGTGGACGGACGAGGTGGACGGCCGGAAAATCCAAGCTTGAGTCGTGGTGATTGAGGTAACTTCATGTTCCATTAATCATGCGAATTAGTTCGTATTAATCCTAATGAGCTTACTGAAAGGTTAATTTGATAATGGTTGAGGAATTGTGGAGTTACGGTGATCAACCCATTTGGGTGATCACAGGTTGATGACACGATTAAGGGATGGTTAGTGTTGATCAATGACACAGAACTGAAATTAATTGGTTAATGAATGTTTTAGGATAAAAACGGAAGGAATCGAGTTGGAATTGATGGCTATCTGATCGGGTTGAACTCACGGGTTGCAGACCCGTATTGCAGAGAAACGGGCGAGGACGATGACTGTAGCAGTCACTATAGCAGGCGCGTGGCTTTCACGCGCAGCCAATCACGGCGGCGCGTGACGGTGCGTGAGCACGAATCTCGAGGTGAGGTCAACATGACTTTTGTCCTATACAATGTAACAAACATTTTAGGATTGGTTTCGTGTCAATACGATCCCGTTTCGATATTGTTCGGGATGTCCGAAGGTTTTAAATCCAGTTTAAAATAGTTAAAAATTCGGGAAAATTACGGGACTTGAATAAGATGTTAATGAAGAGGTTAGTGACCCTCTAATGTGATTTGGACAGGATTGGGAGTCCCGGTGATAGTGGTATGACCCAGGAAGGCCTATGGCACGCGTATCGAGGCGCTCGATTAAACGGTCTGTGAGTGGACATTGGTTTTATAAATTTGAAGCATGCATAACTGTTTCATGATTGTTATAATTGTTATTATATGATTTGATTTGGATATCGGTGAATTTATATGATTTCACGCATTTCGAGGTGATTTACGTGTTTGCACGTAAATCGAGATTTTCTAGATTTGCACCGATTTTCATAATTGTGGTTCAGATATGATGTTATGAAACAGTTACGGAATTGATAAAGTAAATTTGGGCCAGGGGCCCAGTTGATTTAAGAAATCAGGCCAGGGGCCCAGTTGACTTATGAAATCGGGTCAAGGGCCCAGTTGATTTATATATGTGATTTCGGGTCGGGGACCCTAAAATAGAATTGAATAAATGATTTCTGTAACGACCCATCCCGGAAATTCGGGATTAGATTTGTAACTAATCATGATTACCGGGGTTAATCGGTGATTAGTTGGGTGGAATCGGACGAACGATGCAAAATGACTATTTTGCCCCTAGTCGTGGGCAAAACGTGGACTTTTTTTTTTTGGACGGTCAAATGGACTTTGACCAGTAACCGTGACGTAGTGCACCAAATGACCCAGACGAAACCTCTCCTCACTCTCTTACACGGTTGATCGATTAATGTGGCCAAAAACTCGTGGGAGACCAACTGGGTCTCTGAAAATGGTTTCCCGCACGCACAGAGACCACGGCCATTTTAAAATCCAGCCCGTGCACTGAGCTCAGTTCAGTCTCCCATGGGTGTCTCCACTGCCTCAATTCTCATAAACAAATCGTATGATCCATCCACTACCACCCTAAACAATTTGCACGCGTACAACACCACGACATGGCCGTGTGCTCTGTTTTTCACGGTGGTGCTACAGTAACCGCCGTGAAATGACCAAAATGCCCCCTCTGTGCAATAATTACCAAATTGCCCTCCAACTTCCGTGACCCGTATCTCGGGCATCCGACGTCCGTTTCACGCGTGCCGCCTGTCGTTGTACTCAGGGCGTCGAGACGAACATAACGGTCTTTGATTCAAATGAGTATCAATTGTCAAACAAAAAGTCAACTTTTCCCCCTTAATAACGCCCAATTACGGTAATGCCCCTGAACTTCCGAACATCATAACTTCCACCCTGTTCGTCCGAATCGAACGTGCCGCCTGTCTATGAACTCGTGACGTCCCGAACTACGTCACAGTCATCACTCCACGTCCGTTCGACCTCCCAATCAAAAAGTCAACAAATTGACCACACAAATCACAGGGGTAAAAACGTCATTTTATTCAATATTTTATAACATTACATTTCCAGAACGTCCGGGGCGTTACATACTTATATGTTCACATGCTGGAATCGATAAATGGTTTTGATGATATTGAAATTTCGGTTATGGCACGTTTCACGGTATCTGGCATGAGACCCGTTTGATGAAATGTAACGATCGGTTCGAATTTTTACCTATGTATACATATATGTTTTGCATGTGGATATCAATAAAATGTATTTGGTACTACACTGTATAGATCCATTCTTATGATACTGTCTCCTCCAGATGAGGTACCCCGGAGTGGTCACGGACGTCTAGTACGTCCAGCGTCTATGACGCTAAGCATCGGGGATGCTGTAACCGAACAGGGTTCGGGGATTGAAATCGGAATTGAGACTCGAGTGGCACGCATAGCCTTGTGATTGTGATCTTATTAGACGTCAGGGACGTCAGACATCAGGGATGTCGGATTGGAGTGTATAGTGCAGTGGCTAAAATTATGTTTATGGTATTATTATATGCCTTATGGTTTATATTATATGATTGATGGTTTTAAATTCGGTGGCATGCATGTTTGGAAAACGAAGGGGTAAATTATATGTTTTACTTATCAAATGATTTTATAAACTTGAGTTTCGGTCCACTCACCCTTATTGTTTTGGTAACCCCTCCAGGTCGTGCTATTGAGATAGAGGAGGAACCTGAGGCTGAGGCATAGATCCACTTCTGCGTACCTGAACCCCTGTTGGGTGGTGTACCCGCAGGTTTATGTTAGAGTCGTGCTCGCAACTTGTCGTTTGGATTTCATCCCTTGTCTGACATCTGTTTAATTCGGATTTGATGTATAACTTTAATTTGATTATTTATGCATTTGATGTTTTTGAGGTTAAAATGGGTATGAATTAGTGGGTGTCAGACGGGAGCAGGGCACGTCCCCTTGTGGTCCCTGTGGGATCGGGGCGGGTCTTGTCACCCACACTCGCTTAACTTTAGAGTTTCCCAAGAATCCCAAGCCAATGAGCTCCCAAAAGGCCTCACATTAGATAGATATGCGCCCACACATATAAGACGTATGTCCCAAATCCCCCCCCCCCCCCCCCGGGAGCTATGTGGGATTACTAACCATGCCTCCAAGGCACAAATCCTCACAATCCACCCCCTTGGGCCCCAACGTCCACGCTGTCACACTCAATTCCGGCCGGGATTGGACTCTAATACCAAATTCTCACGACCCAACCTCCTCCAACAAGATATTGTTTGCTTTGGGCCCAGCCCTCACGGTTTTGTTTCTGGGAACTCACATGTAACTTCCCAGTAGGTCACCTATCTTGAGATTGCATCATCCCAAATTCTCTTAAATTTGGAGTTCCAACTAAATACAAAGCCAGTGAGCTCCCAAAAGATCTTGTGCTAGATAGATACGTGCCCACACATATAAGACACTTCACTTTTTCCTCCCTCGAGCGATGTGAGATTGTTCATTGTTCTTCCCAAGGTAGTGTGTAGTGTAGTGTGTTGAAGTCCAAAGGTAACCCATCCCTAAGGGAATAACTCCATGCACTAGTTCCAACAAGAGACTACCTATCGTACCCCTCCTCCCCTAAATTCTCATTAAGTCAAGCAGACCAACTTATTTGGCACGTGAAAATTCCTTTGGAGTAAACTAATTTAAGTACCAGTCCCTAACAAGTTGGAGCACAATATCCAAAGGTGGAGTTCGAGGATAAGGTCCAGCCGTACACGTACCCGCGATTCTCGTCACACCTCATTGGTACCATTAAGAATACTCTTAATTTAATTGATGATTTACTAGTGAAGTAGTTAGATGGGGTAAATTGATGTAATCGCAAAACCATTTAGAGTAAAATTATGAAATTGAAAACTGGTGGTCTATTTTGATGTTGGCTTTCAAACCTTAAGGTATAAATTGATATTCGCCCTAAATTTTAGTATATTACATATAATGCAGTAGTTTTTTTTTCCTTTTCTTTTTGATAGATTAAAAAGTATCATTCAGGAAAATTAATTCTACAAGTTTACAAGAGACACTCCACATGAGTCAAAGAACAATAATGATTCAAAAACAAAATTTAAGCTCATAGCAGAGCCTAAACTAACTAATTCCAGCCCAATTAGGAGACAAACAAAGTTCAAACCCCAAATAAATATATAAGCAACACTCCACCATAAACCAGAAAGGCCTAAGCACTGAGCGAGAGTCGATGACCACCGCTGCCCAGTTTGATATCCACAATAAATATATAAGCAACGTTTTGCATCCGAATTGAAGCATTACAAATACGATGTTGGAATTGGTCATGAGAGCATTTTCCTAACCATAGTGCTCAGCTGTATCAAAAAATACCGTGGTACTCAGCACTGTTTGCAAAGGAAACGTTTGAAATTTGTTCCAGTGATCGGATCTGGTGGGCTTTGACAAAACAAACAATCGGGGCATCGAGTCGGATCAAGAAATGAGACCAAGCCCAATTTGTCTTACATTTGGATTCTTTTTCTTTTGCATTTTCTTTTGAGACCAAGCCCAATTTGACATGGTACATATAGTTTAATCTCTGTTTCCTTTACTGTATGTGTTCATTTATTCACCCAAAAAAAAAAATTATTAAGATGCTTAAAGAAAAAGAATAAAGCTAGTAGTTCATTTTTCAGAGAAACTATATTAACTCTTTGTTGTTTCACCCCATTGCTGAACTCTTTGTTGCTGCTTTTCTTTGTATTTTTTTTTTGGACCACAAGTGTATTTAATTTCATTGCTTTAATTAGTTCTCCGAAAATCTAATCAGGCAGTAAATCTTTTATAGATCACGTTATCTTTCATGATGTTCACAATTGAGTTTTTGATGGACTTAAAAGAGTGTTTGAGATTGCTGTATTTTTTTGGAAAACTGTTTATACTTTATTTTCATAATAAGTAGCTATATGCTAAAATAATTTTTGTAAAAACAGCTTTCTAAAGCAACATGCTTTAAAAAATTATTATCAAAACTCCATTACTTTTCAAAAAAGGTAAAAAAATTTAATTTTACCAAATACTTTTATATTGCTTCACTTTCAAATAAATCATTTTTTAAAGAAAAAACCAATATCAAATGGGCCTGGGTGTCTATCCTTAATTCCTTAAACTCTCATTGACCCAAAAAAAAAAATACTATATGACTTTCTTGCTCAAAATAATTAATTGAAAACATATTTTTATTCGTGTAAAATAATAAAATAACAGTTAAATTTAAAGCTCCACATAGATCGGGAGCTAAAGGATCCGCTTCCGGCTTCCTGCATAAACTCTCTCACTCAACAAACAATGTTTTTTTTCTCTTGATGAAAAGCAAACAAACAATTATATAACCTTCCCAACCAAAACACACAATTATGTAATCTTCCCAATCAAGACAAACTACGGTATACCCTTGATTATCACAAACAAAGTAATATTTCTCCCAAACTTCTGGGATATATTTCATATATATATATATATAATTAACCTCCAATAATTTGGTTTATTCTTGTGGTAGAAATTAATCTGCTAATATGGTCCAGCACTAGCCCTTGTTAGGCCTCCTGCAGTTGAGCCTAATCTCACCCTTAGATCCAGTGAGCGGCTCATTATCTCCCATCTTTATCATTGCCTTAACAAAGTCAGTAGTGAAGGCCTTAGCACTGCCGCTGTATTGTTTTACTAACGAATCGGTGGCGCCGCCGTTGAATAAAATTTGATCGGAGTGAAGGAGACCCTTCTTGTTGATGAGGTTCGTGAAGTACGCAGTGTCAAAGGAGTTGGGAGTTTGGACGTCGAATGCTGCAAGGTTGTTGTCTCCGGAGCCAGCATTTCGTGGACATCTGTTTTGTCTACTCTTGGCAAATGAAGCATCGATGTTTGCCTCGTTGTAGATGCGTGCTCTGAATGTTGTGCACCTTGCTTGCCCTATTGTGTGGGCCCCTGCATGCCATCGATTACACAAATCATTAGTTTGATAATCTAATAAGATATGATTTATACAATTTCAACAGTCAATAAATACTGTGTTAAGATCTCGGAAGAGTAACACAGATACCAAAGCAATTAGAGATCGTATCCTTTAACGTCAATATCTTCGCAAATTATCTTCCTTTTTTTTTTTTACCGAAAAATGATAAATTTTTGAAAATTATCTAAATAATATATCATTAGAATTCGAATTTGAAATTAATTGTCTACAAGTTAACATTGAAACCAAGTAAACTACACCCAATTGACTTGCAGATTATCTATTAATTCTTGATGAGTGACATTATTAAGAAAATATTGTAATATTTTAGGTTTAATTATTTTTATACTTCCCTAACTAATCTAGAGTTTTCAAGCTTTATAAGCATAATCATGTAATGAATATATAATTTTTTGAATGAACTCTTAATTATTTTATCGAATATGATAAATCGATTTACAGCAACATTGTGAGTTTTTGTGTACTCCTTCCTATCTGCAGTGTCGAATGTTAATTATTGGAGATCCATAGTCGTCATCCCGCTCCCTATTAAAATAATGAGTGGTGTCTTACCTATTCATACTATATACATCTACACCTTTAATTACATACATACATTTCATTAATTAATTAAATAAAATATTAAAAATTGACAGTCGGCATCCCATTTGTTTTATATATAAATATGTGTGGTTAGAAAAAGGGGGTGAGAGGTACCAGATAGGGCTACCATGTCCCTTTGGGAGAGACCTCTGGCTTGGAACCTGGTGGTGAGCTGGCTGAGGGTGGCGGTGGGAGGAGGAATGACTCCACTGTTGGCGTCGGAGAAGCTTGCTGTCTTGGAATCCCTTCTTCCAAGCTTAACATTCCAACTTGGTCCACCAAGCTGCGCCAAAACAAAATTAATTATTGATGCTTTCATTTAATTTGATTAGATGGTTCATTAATGATTTAAAAGTAATTAGTAAAAAGTAAAAGATAAATGAATAGTTAATAACTCACAATTTCGAGAGAGTCTCGAGAAGCGATGGCTAAAATATCAGCACATGAAACGACACCGGGGCATACTTTTTCAACTTGGGACTTAATCTTGTCCACAACTTCAAATCCCCTCACAGAGTTGTTGTTGGGACCTGCAGTCTTCTCTCCTGTGAAGGAAGACGTGTCGTCCAGTAGTAAAGACCCATCGCAACCCTAGTTATCAATAAACACCGATACACCATTTTCGTTATCCATGTTCGGTCGAAATTGAAATTATGCGCCAACTAATAAATTAAGAAGAAAAAATATGAATCAGTTGGACACTGGATTTGAGTCCGTCAAACTTTTGAAAACTATATAGTTACTTTTACTAATCAACGTACATGCATGCAAACATTACATTTTGACTAAAGAAAACCAAGAAAGTTTCTATATACACATAATTTTGTATGCTTAATTATAATTTACAGTTTGTGAATGATTGTATTTCTTTTGTATAAAAGGAATTCTGTCTTCATTATCCCTTATATTATTGTAGATTTGACATTATGATTTGACGAGAATAATTGTACAAAAACAATATCCTCATATCTTACACAAACATGAATGATTAAACAATTTTATGATCGAAATGAATCAATATATATAAGAATGGAAGAAATTACATTGACAAAGCAATCGTGAAAGAATAGGCGAAGGAGGGAAGCCCCCATGCGCTTTTCTTTGGACACAGCAGACTTGACAACAGATTTCACGGTATTGAAAACCTTAGGACAACTCTTGGAATAGAAATTTGTAGAGAGCTGAGCAGAAGAGCTGCCTGTGAAACCCACAAGAACTCCCAAGGTGACAATGACCAAAATGGAACACAAAGAAAAGGAACTAGAATTGGATTTAGCAGCCATGGCTGCTTCAGATTTCAAAAGGCAATAGATAGCTAGATATATGGCCCAGAGAGAAGTTTGAAGATATTGTTGCATGGAGGAAATTAGCGTCTATATATAGAGAGAGGATGAAGGAGGGAGCTAGGGCTTGTGGCGGGCAGGTGATCATCACCTAATCTCAAAGACTAAAGACTAAGCATAAGCAGTGCATGGCAATTGGATAATATGTCAACATTATCATCTACTCATTATTATAATACATATTAAAAACTATATAATATGTTCTAAATACATCTAATATATTTTTTATCGGTCAATCGTTTACTAACAGAAATTAGATTTGAGGGATGGATGGATTAATTTGGATGGTGAAAATGAATTAAAGGCTATAAAAGCACGTACGTTTACATGAAATATTGAATTAAAGGAGACAGTGAGTGGGGGAATTAATTAATGGATGAATTCGGACGTCATAATATTTACGGTCCACTGCTTGAGTTGTCTTTGTAACTTTTTGGGATTTTGGTGAAAGGATTCCATGCAAGAAGTATTGGACAATTCCAATCCAACCACTTACAAATTTTAATGGCGGTTGATTATTTCGAATTAATATATATTATTAATTAGTACTTGATAAAATTCTAAATTCATATCATCAATTAATGTATATATATATATATAATACTAAAGATGAAAATATCGATGCATATTTTGATATCGATATCAATTTAGCTTAATAAAAATAGTGGAAAATTAGTTTTAAAGTTGAAATTTTTTAATAAAAACTTATGAATTCAATAAGAGTAAATCATTGTTACATCCTTGATAACTTTTAGTTTTATTTAAAACCTTTACTACTTGTATATTAAACAAAATAAGACCTTACTTCAAACTTTTTTTATTCAAAAGCCCCTAAACAAAAATTATAAGTAAGAAATTCCACATGTGCCCTTTTTTTGTCTTTTTTGTCCTTTTTACCCCATGTGCCCCTTAGTGTTTGATTTCTTTGACCTCTTGGAGCCTTTATTATATTATACATATAATAAATATTATATATAGTTATTATATATAGTTATGATTGAATTTTTTCTGGAAAATAAAAAATAAGATCCGTATTGTCTGGGGTTCAACGGTAGGGTATAGAATTTTTTTTTTTGGAGGGGGGGGGGGGGGGGTGATGGTGTGGAGATGGTGGTGAAAACTCGTACGACATAGGGTTTAATTCTTGAATTTTGGAGGGGGTGGTGGTGTGGAGATGGTGGTGAAAACTTGTACGACATAGGGTTTAATTCTTGAATTTTGGTACAAAATTCAAGAATTAAACCCTAAACTATACGAAATTAACCAAATTATTTAATATCGGAAGATAAAGAATTTTAAATTTAAAAGTATTTTTGAAGAATTGCTGCTTTTAATTATCTTACTTTAAGTTAGATTAGATATTCATATTACGTTTAAAATGAGCAAGTGAAAAAAAAAATATAAATAGGAGTAATATTTTAATAATCCTCAATATAATCTTATAATAAAAAAATAAAAAGTAATGTTGAAATCATAATAAATTTTGGTAAGTGCTTTTTAGATTGTTGTTGGATTGTTTACAATTAGATGACATTAGTTGTAATTTATATAAAAACTATGGTCTATTTTAAATTGTATAGTCATTTGATTAGTCAAAGGATCTATGATTTTAATTTTTCTATATGCAAGTTTTTGAATAAATTTACATGTTAGTAGGGACCTATGAGTTAATTGCCCATTCAATAATGATTATTCTTCCTCCCTCTTTTAATGTCGACCCCCAATTTACTAAAAAATTTATCCATGGATAATACTATGTATAGTGGCTAGCTATAACCGATTTGGAAGACAGCAATGGAAAATAACTCCAGCTATAAATTTGAATAATCAAAAAGTAAATTCAAACCAAAGGGTATCTCTCTTAGTCACTTCGATATATAATAGACCTAAAGTATTAATTCCAAAGACTTTTCTATGGTCCCCTTCATTCATGTAATTTCTTCTATGTATGGATCCTTCCTTCAATTACCAAAGAGGACCGCCCTTCTAGCTAGAAAAGGACTTGAGAGAATATCAGACAAATTAACATTTCAGTCAAAAGTCACTCTAAAGTCTAAACATCACATGAGTATACCATTAGCTAGCTGCCATTAAAGTTTATTAGGCCAAAAAATTAAGTGACTCATGCAACTAAAATGAAGAGTAAATTACTCATTATATTGTATTTTAATTAAAAATAGGAATATAATAATTCTTTATTCTAAGATTCTTTCATTTTTCTTGTTAATTATATATACATGTTTATTGCTTTCTTTTTGTAAGCTATATGATTAGAAATTTCAACCTCTATTTTATAATTAAACTTAAAATATTTTTATAATTAAACTATATGACGTACTTGATTTTTTTTTTAAATCATGAATAAAATCTATATTGCTTGGGATTTAACGGTAATGTATTGAAAGTTTTAGGGAGTGATGGGGTTGTTTAGGTAGGGGTGGTGGTGTTTTATGACTTAGAATTTAGGGTTTAGTTCTCTTCGCACAAAATTCAAGAACTAAATCCTAATTATAAGTGATTAACCTAATTTTTTAATATCGGATAATAAAGATTTTTCAAATTTCAAGTTTAAAAGATTTTTTGAAGATTTTTTGCTCTTAATTATCTCGTTTTAAATTGGATTTTTCTTACATTAATCCTTAAAATAAACAAGTGAATTTTTTTTTATATAAATAGGAGTAATGTTTTCATAGAATAGAAGGAAAAAAAAGTTAACAAATATGGATTAAAAGTTTTGAAGGGCCTTTGAGTAATTATTATGGTAGTTAGGAATTGTAAAATTTAAAAAATACAATTAAAGAGTTTTAAATAAATATTAATATTGTCAATGACTAATCAGTAAATAATATATCTATGTTAATTCAATACTTAATCATAATTAACTCCCTATATATATGTGACTCTGCAAATTAACATTAAATATTAACAATTAAGTTAATTAATAACTTGCATAAAACACATATTTTATATAGATATAAGTTAGGGGAGCAAGATTTCAAAGTTAGGCACCGATCGACAGAGGCTGGACCTCTAGAGTTGGCTGGTGGCATGGTGTCGGAAGAGGGCTGGGCCTCTGGGTCGGTCGGGGCCGACATGCCGAGCCGGCGGAGGATTGGGCCTCCAAGATTGGGCTGGATTGATCGTTATTCTGGTAATAGGATGGGCCTCCAATCGGTTTGGGCTTCATGCTCGATTTGAGCAGATATGATATGAACGACTTGCATAAACACATATTGTATACAGATATAAGTTAGGGGAGCAAGATTTCAAAGTTAGGCACCATACAAACCTACAATTTCTTAATGTCATTCTCAACAATCATAATCTAATTAATGACTGATATCGATCACTAATGTGCATGATATCCATACTACTCGATCTCGTTCTACGTAATAACTATTTTATCCACGTGACAAATTTAACGGTTTCATCTACGTCCACGTAATCCCATCTTCACATAAAAATAGGCATATATATGATCATCTAATTTGTAAGATTTGTCAAAATTAAACGAATTAATAATTATTTCTCAAAATGAGAGATGATTCCATGCATTGTATACGCGCGCCTGTCTCTTCCTGAGTCACGGCAGTGGCCAATATCAGTACTGTGTCTACCTTTCAAAGTTGAAGATTAATAAATGAGAGAGGCTCAAATCTGGCTGCTATATTCCTTTTGATTAATCAACGATATTCCATGTTCAATTATTCTTTCTATACAAAATACGTAGCTATTAGTCTACTCGATAAAAGTGAATTGCGTACGTGTGATTTATAAAGAGGTAATTATATATAAGTCAGTTTTTAAGATTCAAATTATAAATTTGTTCACTATAATAAATAATAACAATATATAAGAAATAATTTAACTTTTTTACTATTGGTCAAAATGCAGCATTAGTTTTATTCTTTTTTTTTTAAATAATTACAAATATATCATTACATATCATGAGATTATCGATGAGTTTCATGTAGATGTAATCTAAATTTCTCACGTATGGGAGTTTTAATTGTATAATATGGGTATATTATACGCAATGTATCTGTCTAAAAAAGAATAGAAAAGTAAGGAATATGAAAATAATTATTAATTTACCTATGAAGAAGTAAAACCAATTTTTGTTTTTTATAAAATATATAAAGTACATGTAAGTCTTTAATCCTACAACAATATCAAATAATATCTGAGAAGTTTGGTGAATTAAAATGATTAGTTAACTAGCTAATAATTCATTCCTAAAAGAAATTCATTAATATATATGAAATTTAGTTAGGCAAATTATCTTATCAAATAATTTTAAAAAAATCAAAAGGTATAAAGGTATTATGAAACATTAAAAAAAAACAATGCAGTAAAAACAAGTAAAAATATTTAATAAAATCTGATAATAAATATAGTAAATAAACTACTTTATAAATTTTACCTAAAAATTGAATTAATTTATAATGATTTCATAAATTATGTGTTTTTAGATCAGCATATTTAACAGGAGATTATAACAATAAATTGTTCCATTAATTAATTTTCTCAAAATTTTTGCTTCTCTAACACGTATAATCTCTTTTATAAAGTTGTCTCAATTTGTCGGTATATATATATAGTCGACACCTATCAACCCTCGTCATTTCAATCCTGATAACAAAACAAATTAGCGTACATTTAATTATATCTTATCCACATAGTTTCCAGTAAGCTTGATCCAGAATATAATAAGAACGAAGATCAACAAAAAAATTTATTTGTATCTTATCTTCTAGGCTATACATAATTATAAGGATTATATATGAATTTTGAATGAATATCGTTATTTTTGGTCTCTCATGTTTTCGAATATAATTACATTTAAAAATAAATTGATCCGACAATTCATTTGTTGTGGCAAGCAAATCGTGGTATGTAGTAGAAAATATGAGAAAGGACACCTCTTTTGAAAACAGCGATGCTTTTGCATGCAGCTGCTGGCTCTACGTTGAATGTGATTCTAGGATGCTTTGCTTTGTTATAATAAATTGAATATCTGTCATTTCATCATCCACCGATCATGACTCATCAATTGAAAATTTTCTTCTCAAACATTCATTGAATGGTTTAAGTAGGCACTGAAATTTTGTCATGAGTGAATTTAGCCGTCTATATATTAATTATACGTATAAATTGTACGGTTGGTAATGAATTATGTTGTGTTAGATTCGTATTGTATTATGAGTTTTATTTGACTTAAATATACCTAATTTGAATTCACCTATTTATTAAAAAGGTATATAAATAAATAAATAGGTAGATATATGAGTGAGTGATTAACACATTTATTAAAAAGATTATTATATAGGTCATTATACGGGTTAATAGGTCAATCCGGGATCTATTCGTTTATTACACGAATTAATATGTCATTCTACATGTTAACAGGTTGGCCCGAAAATCTACCTATTTATTCAATGTGTCATAACGTGTTGACCTATAAATGATCCAAAATTTAAATTGTGCATGTTGTTTCGGATAAATTTCGTGCGAAATTTCGAATCGTTCATGAAATTGTATACAAAATTTCCACCCTTAATAGATCGCATACATTGACATTGACACGCTAAAAAAATTATTTTACAATAATAATTTGTTTTAAAAGGATATTAATCGTACGCTCCTTCGTACAAAGAGACTGGGAATTTTCGCACTAGATCTTGGCATAACTTGAGAGCTATTTGAAGTAAATTAAACACTAGGGATGGGTGGATTCGGGCTAAATTAAAGATAAAAACTAAGGTAGGCTAAATTAAAAATTAGAAGGAAAAAAAAAAGGATAAATTTACGAAGAAGAGAAAAAGAGAAGAAAAAATCAACAAAATGATTGAAAGAACGTCAAACTAAGACCTAATTACAATACAGACGATGCCGAACTTAATTAAACTATATATGTATATATATATCCACAAAACAAGTAAAAATGTGTATCACTCTAAAGTGGATTGAACATGTTGTTGAAATGTGTATAATTATAAGACTGTTCGATGGAGATACACTAACGAATCGAGCTATTGAGAAAGCATAGAATATGTATTAGCTAAGCTATATTGACTTTGTTTACGTGCGCCCACCTTGGCCTAATCCTACCGGACAAAGTCCTACCTTTCAATTTCTCACACTAATTACTAATTACTTCTTCTCTTCCTTCAATTATTTATCATCGTATATGTTCCTTCATCGGCCACAAGTCTTTGACTTCTTCTTTATGTCATTTATTGTTTGGCAAAGGGGAATGTGTTGCGTGTACGATTTAATTCACTTCTTCTTTTGTTTCACTTATTTGTTTTCATATATAAAATGATAAAATTCTATTCGAGTATAACCCCCCTTACTCATGAAAATCAAACCTCACAAGTGAAAATGTATCTTTGTTGTGTAAAATTAAAGCTAGGTACACTTTCATCATCCAAAATTTGGACACAATTGGATGAGTAATTTCAAAATTCCGTAGAATTAATTTATACTATATTATTAAAATATACGCTAAAAAAATATGGGCATTTTAGCTAGGTGATCGATTAAACATTAAGGGGGGTGTATTCAATTTAGATTTTAATAGATTTTAATGGGTTTTAACAGATTTTAAAAGTTTTTTTTATTGATTTCAAAGTTTTTACATATGGATTTTAAATGATTTGTTTATTGATTTGTTATGATTTTAAAATATTTGTTAATATTATACCTATTCCACCCTCCGCCTCAGTTGAAGTGTTATTTGTTATTTTAAATGGGTTTCAAAACTGCAATCGTTTTTCTGAATCAAAGTAAAATCTTATCAATTTATGAAAAAAAAATATCAAGTTTATCAATTAATTAACAAACAAAAAAATAACATAAGAACTTACTATTAATTTAATTACAAAATCAACAAAATATCAGAAAACTGACCCTTGCTATTTACCAACTACCATGGCATCAATAAGAGGCATTTGAGAATTGAAATATTACGGTGATGAGTTGCACCATAAAATCTGGGTTATGAGCTTTTAATTTGAAGAAAGCTTTCTTCTGCCGCTCCCATGTCTCGTTTTGCAACCTCAAAGCCTACCACTTCAAGAGAAAAGCTGCTGAGAAGGCAACAGCCTTGCTTGAGGGTACAAATGCAAATGCCCGAAGTATTTCAGAATTAGCAACTATGAACGAAAACTGTGACAGCTCGTCCGTGGACTTAGTGGCGGAAAATGTAGAGAGCCATATGGTGGTCGATAAAGAACAGGAAAATGTTCTTCCAAATTAAGAGGTGGTGGTTTACTTAACTGATGTGAATGGCCAAAATCCAAATGTTGGAGGGAATCAATTGGATGTTCCCAAGGTGATCGGTGTAGAGAAGGTGATTCAAGAAAGTCTTGATTTGGAAAATCCTATCCAGATTGAAATCTCAAACCAATTTGAAGATGATAAAGACTCCCCAAGGTTTTATTTTTATTTGTTTTAAATGTAATGAAATTTTAGGATGAGAGGTGTTATTTGGGTGAAAGATTGGTTGGTATTCGTCTTAAAACCCATCAATTCATCAAATCATTAAAAATTATGAAATTTTTGGATACACTTGAATTTTGAAATTGTACCTTAAAAACTAATTGAATACACTTGAATTTTGAAGGATTCTAAAAAAACTTATTAAAATCCTAATTGACTACAAGAATTTTTTAATAGAATCAATTTAAATCTTAATTGAATACTCTTATATTTAAAAACAATCTGAAATCATTTAAAATCCCCAATTAAATACACCCCTAAAAACAAAAACATAGACATTGCGAGGAAATATATTCACCACATGAAAATGATAAATTACTAAACAAGAAACTTTGAAAAATAACACTAGTGGACGCGGAACATACAAATCTAATTTCGTCCACACGCACACCGAGTTCATTTCAAAATTAGGTCGAAAAAATGGGCTTCAATAAAGACTTCTCTATTTTTAAGCCCATGGAAAATTGGCCCAGCTAAACTTCTAAACCTGCGCTCCGACTTGCAGGTTGGGTTGAACACTTGAGACGACTGGACGATGTATTCACAAGTGTCTCTTCCGTTGGCCCATGGCGTCGGTGCCACCGTCGTCTACATTCTCGTTCACGTCGGAGCCAGCGACAGGAGGTATAGATGAAGATCTGCTCCAGTTGGTCCAGGATTACAACCACACCTCGCTCATACTCCGCGAAGTCACCGGTAAGTTCACTCACTTCCCCCAAATCGAATTTCAACCTAAAAATTAAAAATTTAGAAGACTTGATATTGCAATTGGATGGGCGGTTGATTAATTGTGTGATCACGGGTGATGTGATTGATTCTCCATGGCAGAAAAGGAGAGAAGGACGCGATTAAGAAAGCGGTGCGGGCGGCGGAGCTGATGGTGGATGCGGTGAACCGCGGGGTGCAAGAGTCATTTGTAATCGAGAAGCGAATAGAGAATGAAATCAGGGCTTTGACTGCCACCATTGCACGATTCACCAAACAAACGGATCAATGGCTCTCTGTAACTCGCTCCATGAATTCCGCCATTAAGGTTCATTTTCAATCCTGCGCTTTTTCAATATGGTTCAATTTCAAATAAATTAGTATAAAAATTAATTAATGTTTTTCTCTAAGGAAATTGGAGACGTTGAGAACTGGATGAAGATCATGGAGTTCGATTGCAAGAGCATCACTGCAGCTATCCACAATATTCACCAAGCATGATCAACCAGCAAGTCCTTTGCTTGACCAAATTCCATGTAATTTCTGATTATCTTCTTCTCTATAATTTAATCTGTAAAGCATCTTAATTCTGATATATCACATTCTCAACGTGAAAATTTGCTTGACTACATCTGTGTTTAGTAGGATTCCTTCAATATGTTATTAGTAGAACATTGCTAGCTTCTTCTTTCTTGTTTTCGTTCGAAATTCTATTCATACTTACCTGTCAATCCCAGTGTGACGATATACAGAACCAATCTGGTATATAACTATATATCTCTAATGTACACAAAAATTACGCATTGAAAACACAAAAATAAAAGTTTATGCAAACGCATCAAACTATAAGTGGTAGGTAAGGAATAATGAATTGATTTACCTTGCTTATGGCCTAGCCACCCAATATTAAACTATAAATTCAATGTAAATTAGATTTCAAGAGGGTCAGCAGGAGATAAAAGAAGGAAAATGTCAGATCAAATTGTAGCTGACTTGTACAGAAACTCGGGGAGGGCTTGATTTTGACTGCTTCTGAATTGAATGTCAATGTCTTAGGAGTTAGAGTAAGAACATGGATTAACCAATGACAGAAGTTTCCCACATCACCTTGTTCTCATATGGATTTAATCAGATGAGATTTAGCCATTGACTTCTCAGTAAGACTTGGTCTGTTAACTCTGAATTCATTAAAAAATTCATCTTAAGAATGTAGTTGGTCACCTAACTCCATTTCTTGTTCTCTAGCTTAGATATATGAGTTTCTACAGAACTAGTCAAGCTTAGAGCCTTGGGAACCAAGGAATCAAATGGTGGATAATGGTTTGAAAATTGGATAGATGATAGGGATTAGACCGATAAGCAAAGCTGGCTTAGTATTATAGCTGATTCAGTCTAGCGTTTTTTTTTTTTAAGTCAATTACAGCTGGATTATAATATGCTTTGCTAATCGGGCATTGGAACAATTTTGAAATGAAATTTGCAGGATAATAATTAACCCCATATTTTGCAATATAATGTCAAACAAAATCTTTTTATTAGATAAAATAAGTCATTTTGTCTGGATACATAAGAAAAATTAACTAAGGCATAATAGATTACACTTGCCATGATCATAATGACCATATATTATAGGATAGACAATCTCCAAACTTGAAAACATATAAGTAGGGAATAGACTTACGGCATTGGATATCAAGTTAACACCGTCCCACACGCGCAGACCCATTTTGCACGTGAGAAGGAAAAGGATTATAGACGAGAGAGAAACATATAGGTGCAGCGTTATCTTGCACCTTGCAAACCAATAAAAACACTAGGAAAGATACTTGCAAACCAAGGCTTTGATACATGTTAGACAACCACCGAACCCTAAAAGCTTAGGCAATTAGGATATGGGCTAACAATTCATATCAAGCTAAACAGATATAGATGTTACTAATAAGGGATTAATAAGACGCGAAATCTTGAATAATGTAGTATTGAGAAATCTGCCCTAATTGATTTTCCTGCAGTCCAGTCTGATTTCTCCAGCAGTCCCAGTAAGAGGCTTCATGTTGCCCATCTTGATCATGGAGTTTGAAAAGTCTTTTCCGAAAGCACCTGAGGACCTGCTGTACCGGAGCACCAGCTTATCGCTGTCACTACCATTACCCTTGTAGAGCTCTTGATCAGAATGGAGAAGACCCTTTGATTTCAACAGGGCCTTGAAGTAGACGGTGTCAAATCTCTTTGTGGTGGCATCTAGGGGAAGTGTGTTGTTATTTCCTCCACTTGTTGGGCAGCTCTGTTGAGCGAGGGCTGCGAAGTTCGGGTCTATGTTTTTGTCATTGTAAATCCTAGCGCGGAAGGTGCTGCACCGGGCAAGTCCGATGGTGTGGGCGGCAGAGAGCACCACTAAGTCTTTCAGGTTAAGGCCATGAGCTTGGAAGTTAGCCAGAAGCTGTGTGAAGTTGAAGGAAGGAGGTGGAAGATTTCTGTTTGCGTCATTCACGCTTGCATTTCTTGCATCTCTTCTTCCCAATGGTACTTTATAATTAGGACCTCCCAACTGAAAAAAAAAAAACGCAAATTTGTTCGTCAAATGTGGTTTCTTCCGACGTGGAATGCAAGTAACGTTCATGCATATGTATATATTGTACTCACGATGGACACAGAATCACGAGCTGCAACCGCTAATATGTCTGCACAGGAGACCACACTTTTGTGGCAGGCTTTATCGACGGCTTTTTTGATATCGTCAATGACGTCGAATCCCCTCGCGGAGTTCACGTTGGGCAAGGCTGTCTTCTCGCTGGTGAAGCTGGCAGTGTCGTCGAGCAAAATCGAGCCATCACAACCCTGCATATTAATCCAATCACACGATCAGCAAAAAATAAAAATAAAAACATTGCAATGCAATCACAAGTACCAATTTTATATCAAAAGCTTAATTAATTACGTTAACGAAGCAGTCATGGAAGTGGAGGCGAAGCAGGGAGGCTCCCATGCGTGGCTCACGGCGAATGGCCCTCTCGACAACTTTCCGGATGGCTGGAAGGGCCTGAGGGCACACTCTGCTGTAGAAGCCGGCGCTTAGTTTTGCCGATGCCGGCATAACACTAGTGGAAGCTACCACTAGAATGCATACAATGGCGAGGAAAGATCGAAGAGCTGCCATGGCAATGCAAGAAGCTATAGGTCAATTAAGGTCAATTTAGTGATTAGTGATGATGACGAAGATGCAAGACTTTTGAGGGATTATATAGCGCAAAATTGCACTAGCCACTTGTTATTATTATGTAATTTTTTTTTCTATGGGAAGCTGTGATCATGGATCTTATGAAGGTGTTGTGTGATTCTATATGTACGATATCACATTGCTGGAGGCATGGACCTGTTATTAGTCTCGACGGTCAAATCCTCGTCGCTCCATATGTGTCGGCCTTTTCGTCGGAGCCAAGAGTGTAGTCGAAGCAAGTACCACCACGACGCCTTGTTATTTTATCAATTTCATAAATGATTCATTAATTAAGATTTAAGAGTATGCTAATCTCTTGTACTTCACATTTAATATGTGCAATTTTGCTTGGGACTTGGGAGAGTTAAAAAAAAAGTGTTTACTTATGAGATTGCTTGTTATTTTGAAAGATATGATTTTTTTTATTTAGTAATCCAATTTTATTTCGTAGTAAATAAAAAAACTCGTGTTATTAAAGTTGAGGATCGAACACCATTGTTATTTGAGCTCAATGTAGTATGGTACAAAATTTCCCTATCCAAATAAAAGTACTTACAGTGTTACATCATTTGCTTCTTTTGATTTAAAGTCAGACAATTAATGGAGCAACCAATCTGAAATTCAACCAAAGAAAGAGTCGAGCTTTACCTAATCATATAAACATATATAGCAAGCTATGGTTAGTTATAAATTCAAGCTTCAGCTATTCAACACTCTTACTTTTGTTCAACTTTCTGATTTACCATCGTAGATATCCTAAGACCAAACATGCGTGTCGAGTTCTTCCTAACATATATACATGGCTATTGGCAAGCAACTTGTAGCAAAATGATGAGGAACTTCTTAGGAAATTCATAAGGGATTAGGGTTTTGAGATGGACTAACCAATAAAGAAATTAAGATTTCCAAATCTGTTAATTCTGAAAGGACTGATTAGATGGGATTTGGATATTCTAATCTGCACCATTGACATCTTTAGACTTGGTGTAAACGGTAAAAAATATTAACCTGGACTTCAATCAAAATCATATGATATATAGTATATGTAGTTGGTCACCTACTCGTTTGCTTCTTCCCTAATTAATTTAGTGTTGCAAATAGTTGCATTCAAGTCTGACTTTGACAATAAAATAAGGGGAATATATAGTTGTATTCAAGAAATTATAAAAGAATACAGTTGCAATTATATATAATACGAATAGATAGCATTATAATTGAACTTAAATTTTTTATTTTAAAAGATAATATCAATATCATTAATATTATCAATTTAATGATATTGTGATTTATTTATTATGATGTGAGAAGTTTTAGATTTCTCTCAAGTGAGTCTAGTTTAGTTTTGTTGATGCAAGAAATGGATCAACTTAGTCTTGCCTCGCTGATCTCCTTCATTGCTCCTTTCGGGATATTGTGACCTGCACAGGAAGATGGTGAATATAAAGGGACACCGATGTGGTGTCGGCTTAACAATCTCTGATGCTTAAGTCAATTTTAAGTGGGAGTGTTACTGTAACAATTTAGGCAGCGTGAGGACAAGATTGTCATTCCCTTTTGGAAGGCGATGCCCTTGTATTTATAGTAGCATTGAATGTGTTTGTTGGTGTTTGTCAATGCTAGATAAATGTTGCTGTCCTTAGGAGCTGTCAGGTGTCTTGTGATGGTACTGGGTAGCATTTGTGACTTAATTGTCAGTAGGCCCGGCCAACCAAATTTGTTCTTCTTAGGTCGTCATGGGCTTGTTGGCATGATCTGAGACTTGTCTGGGGGCCGACCGACCAGATATGGGCCAGGTTAGTTTGAAACTTAATCAGACCGACCAGTTTGGGTATGAACAAGTTTGTTTTAGAGTTGACTTGTAGACAATTGGTCTCAAATTCGAATCCCGATGACATATTGTATGAATTTTTTTTTTTCAATTTTCCAAAAATTCCCCTCTCCCCTTTAATTAAAAAAAAAGTTTCACATTTCAAATCTTGTAAAAAAAAATTGATAACCAATATATATAATCATCTTTTCTAGTTAAATCTAAATAATATGATTAGTGTGGCTACAATATCATAAATTCATAGTGTGGATATGTACGTTAGCAAAAATACAAAATTTTGCATGTCATTTTTCTTGTCTTGGTCCTAAATTCAACTAGACATCAAAGGAGGTACGTGTATATATCGATCTAATTAAATATCTAACATATAAGATCAAATTGTTTAAGAATCGATTAAAAAAAAGGACATATAGATATAGTCGAGATGCAAGCATGAAAATGAAGTCAGATACACACACGCATATATATATATATATATATATATGATTTTTATGAACATCATAATTAATATTAATCGTTCACTTTGTCAAATGAATGAATCATTTGGTCTTTAAAATATTAGGATTCAAGTACGTACATTTGGTCTTATTAAATATACATACTTGTCTTGCTTGCTTAATCATGAATCACTATATAAATATATATATATATATATATATATATATATATGTGTGTATATGTGCCAGCACCAGGGGAGACTTGGCCTTTCGTGCCTCTCCATAATCCGTGTCTTGAGTCTTCACAACATGAATACAGATGTCAGCATGTCATTGTACGTATGTGTCGCCCAAGTTTAATGAAACCACTCACATTATTGAGCATAACAATGCGAATCTTCACCATTATTGCTGGCTTCATTATTGTATGAATTCAATTCATTCTAATAGAATCTGCAATAACAATGGAGTGCACTAAGTTTACAGAGGGAGTGTGGCGTACACTTTGTTGTAGAAATTAGCATTTGGTTGTGCATTGGCTGTGGCAGCTAGTAGGTCCACTACAATGAACACTAGGAAGGCTTAAAAATTAATTAAGCAAGCAGCCATGGCGGTTGGTATTAGCTAAGGTTACTTTCCTGTCAAATATATACTAAGTAGCTAGTGATGAAGATGAATGAGTGAAGAGTTAATTGAGTGGTTTTTATAGAGCAAATTTGCATTGACAAGGGCCAATTTGTCAGTAATTTTTATCAATAATTACATATATTATAACGTGCAAGGGTAATGCGACCTAATGGACTAATGAAGATGAAGCAGTTTGCTTATTATAGTTTATATATGGACCAATTCTCAAATATGAGTGTAATTTCTGGCGAGGTTAAGTATATACCATTTGCTATGCTCAATGTTAAGTATATACCATTTGCTATGCTCAATGCATAGATCACCCTAATTAATTAGAGGATTTTCAGAAAGTTTTTAATATGTTCATACACCTACGGCGTGTAAATGCAAAGGCATATTGTAGGTGTATGAACATATTAAAAAACTTTTTAAGAAATCTATCTAATTAATTATTACCTTTGGAAATTACTTTGCTTTTCTTCGTTATTACATAGTTCATAGATATAACACATGTAAATTAATTATTTGTTAATTTCTCCTTAATTAATTTTGTTCCCTTGAAATGTAACCACATTTTTTATAAGTCGTCAAATAAGATGTGATTGCAAAGGAAAAATTAACCATCAATAATAACTTAACAATGAAATTAATTAAAATAAAATTAGTGCATGTCGTAGGTGTATGAACATATTAAAAACTTTTTAAGAAATCTATCTAACTCCATTACTCGACCAATCTCGCTCTATCCGACGAATCTTGAGCAGTAGGCACAATTTTTTTTTATTATTTTACCCGACGAATCTCGCGTCGTTTTCGGATGATATGACTATTGCCCTGACGAATCTATCATAATTTGTCGGGGAAACTTTAAGCCCGACGACTTATTACCCGACAAATTTTTATTCGTTAGATAAAACCTTGTAGTAGAACCTTTGGAAATTACTTTGCTCTTCTTCGTTATTTCACAGTTCATAAATATACCACATCTAAATTAATTATTTGTTAATTTCTCCTTTATATTAAATTTTTTTCCTTGAAATGTAACTTCATTTTTCTATAAATAGTGAAATAAGATGTGATCACAAAGAAAAAATTAACCACGAATAATAATTTAGCGACGAAATTAATTAAAATAAAATTTTATGAAAAAGTGGTTGATATGATATTAATACAAAAGTCTATGAACGAATTTTAAGGTTTAATTATTAATAATCCTACTTGCTATATATTAATTAGAAATTAAGAAAGGCATTTTTTAAGTATTAATTATAAATTAGTCCAATTTTTAAGCTTAACTTATAAATTAATCCACTTAACATATAAAATAGTTCATTTACTTTTTTTTTTTAGATTTTTACTGTGTTTTTTTATGGTTTTGTTTTTTATAAAATTTTTTAAATACCATTTATACCATTTTTTTCAAATACAGATAAGAAACTTTCAAATTTTAAATATTATTATTTTATATTTATTTTCAAAATTAATTAAAGTAAGATAATTGTAACTAAATTTCAGAAAATTTATTTTATATTTGTTTTATCGAATAACATCCGATACTTTTAAAGAATCAGAGAGTTACCGATACATTATTTATCTTATTAATTTTCGTAGGTGAATTAATAAAAACATGTTTATTTTATTTTCTTTTGAGAGAGGTATAGTAAAAAATATAAGATATTATGATGCAATTAGAATCTCTATATATATACAAGTATCTTATTTATACTGCAGAGTTAAGTAGGTAATATTATTTAATGTCAGGATCTGACCCTCCTCGGTCAGGTTCCGACTCTAGCACGATATTGTCTGCTTTGGGCCTCCTCGGCCTCACAGTTTTGTTTTCGGGAGCTCACGATGCAACTTCCTAGGGGGTCACCCATCATGGAATTGCACCAACATCAACTCGCTTAACTTTGGAGTTCCAACCGAACCCAAAGCTACTGAGCTCCCAAAAGGTCTCGTGCTAGATAGGTGTGTGCCAACACCTTTAAGGCACACCACCATTTCCTTTCCAGACCATTCCCCTCACAAGAATGTGAGATCGTTCACTGTTCCCTCCAGGACACGGGTCTTACAATCCACCACCCTTAGGGCCTAGTGTTCTCGCTAGCACACATCTTGGTTGGGGTTTGACTCTGATACCATTTTTTCAGGACCCGACCCTCCTCAGTCAGGACTCGATTCTAACACGATATTGTCCACTTTGAGCCTCCTCGCCCTCACGGTGCAACTTCCCAGGGGGTCACCCATCATGGAATTGCACCAACCTTTACTCGCTTAACTTCGGAGTTTCAACCGAATCCAAAACCACTGAGCTCCCAAAAGGCCTCGTGTTAGATAGGTGTGTGCCTACACCTTAAAGGCACACCATCATTCTTTTCCCAGACCATTCACCACGCAGGAATGTGAGATTGTTCACCGTTCCCTCCAAGACACGGGCCTTACAATCCACCGCCCTTAGGGCCTAGCGTTCTCGCTGGCACACTTCCCGATCGGGGTTTGGCTTTGATACCATTCTGTCAGCCCGACCCTCCTCGTTCAGGACCCGAATCTAGCACGATATTGTCCGCTTTGGGCCTCATCGTCCTCATGGTTTTGTTTTTAGGAGCTCATGGTGCAACTTCCCAGGGGGTCACTCATCATGGTGCAAAACCAGCCTCAACTCGCTTAACTTTGGAGTTCCAACCGAACCCAAAGCCACTGAGTTCCCAAAAAGTCTCATGCTAGATAGGTGTGTGCCTACCCCTTTAAGGCACACCACCATTCCTTTCCCATATCATTCCCCTCGTAAGAATATGAGATCGTTCACCGTTCCCTCCACGACATGGGTCTTACATTTAATTTACCTATAAGTCTAAAATCAGATATTGGTAGGTATATAAATATAATATGTAATGACATATATGTAATTGTTTTAAAAAATAACGAGCTAAAAAGAATGGTACAATTTGACAAACAATAAAAAAAACTTTATTTATTTTTTACCATCTCTATTTATTATAGTGGATTAACTTATAAATTGAACTAAAAAATTGGACCTATTTATAATTATCCCTTATTTTAACTCACTATATTTCCAGTCAAATAAATAAGTTTTTATCCATATTTTAATCACAGTTTACATATCATTATATTTTTAACACATTTCACAAAATATAAAAATATATTATCTACTTCTACTCATCTTAAAAAAAAAACCTATTTAACTATATGTTAAAATATAATTATTTATCATCCTAATAAAAACATTAAAATTTCAAAACCTATTCTTTAAGTAAAAGCCCATAATTTTCAAAGACCAATAAGCAGATGCAGCCAATCTTCTTCAACTTGAGTTTTTTTAATTATTTTTTTTTATACCCGCGTGGCCTCAGGCATTAATTGTTTTAGATGTCCAATGTGGAGACATAATTTATTGTTCTTTTGTGTGAAAATTATGTAAATTTCGACTTCTTTTGTTTTTAGCTTGCATATATTGATGTGATTTTTAAATTTAATTTTTATATATGTAGACATAATTTATTGTTCTTTTGTGTGAATATTATGTAAATTTCGACTTCTTTTGTTTTTAGCTTGCATATATTGATGTGATTTTAAAATTTAATTTTTATATAGGTAGACGGAATTAGATAAAGAAAAAAGAGTGTTCGTCCAACCAATAAAGACTGTAATTACATACCTAACAGCTCCTCGATCATATGTCTTCTACCTTCCTATGTAATGAGCTGATCATGCCTTATTATTATTTTTTAATCTAATTCACAAGTTAATTGTTCAAATAATTTAATTTATAGGTAGCTAGACTCATTCTATAAACCTTTAGTTATATTATATTATGTATGCATCCTAATATATTTTTTAAATTTTGTTATACAATTGTATATTTTTTATTCGTAGATAATTAAAATAATGAAGAATTGTTTTAAAATTTAAATAATATTAAATGATTAAAAATAATATGCTAATGTAAAATCTGAATTGTTAATAAGACTAATTTATATATTTGGCTATTAAAATTAGACTATATTTACCCAAGACGTGTGTTACCGTGTTCTGTTTTTATATTAGACATAAATTTGACCACCTCCACAAAAAGTCGTATTTTATTTTTGTATTTACCTTATTAATTAATATGGTCAAACTCTTTGCACATAATTCGGGAAATAGAGCACATGCCAAATGGCTCACCAAAAACAAAGTTAGCTGTTCAGAATTAAAATCTCATGAATTTTCAATCTAACAATATTTCTTCTAGGACTTCTTATATATTTTAGTTGTTTTTTTTATTTTTAAAAAAGATGTTTATTTATGCATAATAATTGTCAAGGTTACAGAGCAGCCGACTCCCTATAATACTAATATTATCTCCAACTTGCCAATATCATCAGACAGTCCGATAGATGTAAAGTTTTATTACAAAAGGTATCAATATTGTTCCGATATATAATTATATTTTTTTTTCTATCATAACGATGTGAGATTCTTCAATACTTCCTCTCACAAATCCAAGTTTTTAGTTAGTTAAAAAGGTGTATGTGGTGATACAATCATGAATGAAAATATTGATAAATTTCGGCGATATGTCGCTAAAATTTTGATAATTTGGGTTGGCGGCACATAAGAAAGGGGGAATGATATTGACCCAAATTTCGACATTTGTTTTGTTTTAAGCCCATAGATCTCATTATTTGATCAAAACGATTGAGATAAGGTGTTAGTACGTGAAATTCAGACGTAAAATGAAGGATTTCCAGTCGGGTCATGCCGTCGGGTCCGAAACCTGAATCGTAGACCTGGCTCGAGGTAGGGGATGGCCCTGTGCAGGCGCCTAGCCACCACACGCAGAGGACGTCACTGACGCGTGGCGGCATGTGCGGGGTCCGTTCGCCGTTTGTCCAACATGAATTTTTTTTTTAGTTTAATGGTACAACTTGTAAGTTAATTGGATACCATATGGGTATATTTTTTAATATATAATATAATATGTTTTATATTTAAATTAGCATTTGATAAAAAAAAATTGGGAATATAAATCTAAGGTTAAATTGAATATTAATGAATTTTAGAAGCAAACTATGTTGAATTGAAGCAAAATAGAAAATTATATGTTGAATTGAAGTAAATTACGTTGAATTGAAGAAAATTATTTGAATGGTTAATTTGAATATTAATGGATTTTAGAAAAATATGAGATGAGCATACGATTAATAAAAATTTGTTTTACGTCCAATTTTCACTAATTAATGTCCAAATTTCTAAATTATCATATAAATAAAAACTCCCTGATTTTCTAAATTATTATCTAAATGTAAACTTTATTATTATGCTTATTTTTATGTTTTTAACAATATTAACATTCAATTATAGTAATTCACTTCAATTTATGTTTATGTTTAAAATTTTATGTTATTAGTTATCGTCAGAATCTTATTGTATCATATTATTCATCATATATTTATTATATCAAAGTCAATTTATAATTTTTATTAGTCCTATATAACCATTATTGGGTGCTTAAGTTTTTCCCAAAATTTCATTCCAAATTTCCGTCATTTTTGTTGACCGTAAACGATATTGATATCGATACTGATATTTATGGCGAGATATCAGTAAACTTGATTTGCGATATATCCGTCGATATCGATATTTCAATCCTTGGATACAACCAACCAGCATAGCTGCAAGCACAAAATGCCGATCAAATCCGTTAAAGGGATACCATCACTTAGTGAGCTCCATATGAAACTAGTGATATATCGGTTATTAAGCGCGAAAGCAAGGGGTAGGTAGCAAGCTTGATAACTTGGGCCGAATAAGACCCATCTTGGACTTTGTCAAATCTGCTCTGATATAATGTCAAAGAGACAACGAGTTGGAGTTCTAATTAAAGTTAAATAATCTTCTGATTCTCACAATGATGTATTATAACGTTACAATATAAAGGTTCAAGAGACCACATAGGAAAATAATTACAATTCGTATGGTTGCTCTAATTCATTCCTATATTTACAAGGTATAGCAGACGTACCCCAACACTAGCTATAGCTAATTACTAAATTATTGATAATTAAGGTCTATCACTCCTTCACTCTCGAATGCCACTGGACCTGATAAAGTTGTTAGTAATAATGCAACCTGCTCCTAATAGTCTTTAAGAATCCGTACTTTCACATACTGAATTTGAATGCAAATTAAACAAAAACATGTCCTAGCTAATTAGAAGATCTCTTATATATGGATGGCCGGGATCCTCATTTTTAGCTGACAGTTTTGCTAGAGGTTCTAAATTAAATCTTTTGTGTCTATTCAATTTCAAAACAATAAACTGTCTTCCCACTCTTGGGTGGCAAATTGGCGTGTGTGTATTCCATATATATGTAGATATATTGTAGATTTGATTTTTCTTAAAGATCATACCAAGATTGAAGTAGAAATTGGCTATGATCTAATCTTCACAAAGTTTTAATTAATTAATTGATAAATAATGTGAGCCAATGATGACTCTGCCTTATAAAAACTTCTGCTGGAATTTGATTCCTTTCAATTGATCCCTACGTGCGTACATAGTGAGAAGGCAGTCATGGTACTTGACAGCAAGAATATATATATATATAACTCAACATATGTACAGTTTAATCTCATGTATTTATTTATTTTTATTTTTTTGCTTTTACCAGGATATATAATATCGATATTTCTCAAAAAGAAAAAATTGTACTTCATCAGACAAAAAAGATTAAGATTTGATTAAAAATGAAAATAACTCTTATGATCGTAATTATCAAATTTTAATTAAACCTAAATTTTCCCGAGTGTAGAATACTCTTGTGACTAAAATATGATATATACAAGGCTACTACTTTATAGATTGAATATGACCGGCCGGCGGTTGGCGGTGGTTGGCATTGAAGAGGAAGGAGGCGGGAATTTATAATTATTTAGCTGTGCTGGGCAACAGCTTATTGGGTTTTAGACTTCACGTTTTATTTATTCATTTATTTTTCCAGTCTTTTAATTAATAAGATATTTAGTTTTTTCAACTGTAGCTAGGGCAAAGAAGATCATGCTTGCATGCCTCTCATAATTTATGCCGACGCCGACCGGCCTGACCCCTAAAAGTTCGAACTTTAAGTTGTTTAGTGATTTCCCAGAATGTGCTGCCAAAATTATTAGCAGCTCACATCTTGACGTTAAGGTTTGTACTTTGTAGACGAACAAATTTAATAAAGGACAACAGCAAATAATCATCACGTACAGATTCCAGTATTATTATTTTATACTCTAGTGTTAAGGTATCTTTGGAGCGAGTTCACAATCCATGGATCAAAGTAATGGCGCTAGTATATATTCTCTCTTAATTAACACATTTTCTAATTTAATATATTAACAATGAGAACATGAGATTCCAGCGTGGTATGTAACTCCTTCTACCACTCTTTCAATATAGGAAAATACTTGCATCCTAGTCCGGTACGTGCTACCTCTTCGTACAACTCTTTGTATCAAATTATTTTCGTATTATATCATAATCGGAACCGTTCAATCTCTAAATTATCATACCAAGATCATATTTGTAAAAAATCAACGAGAATATTAGAGGTTATTTAGTTATTCGTATGTATCAAATAAATCCGCATTTTTGTTAAGAATTAAGATTTTTCATGCCGAATCGTCTATTTAATTGATATATATATATATATATATAAATGACTAAACAACTTCTAATTTTTTTTTTATTTTTTACGGAAATAATCTTGACATGATGATTTAGAAAATGATCATTGTTTCGATTAAGACGTAAGCACAAAGACAATTTGATAAATCAAAAGGGTGATATGTGGAGGTATCAGCAGTATGAGATGTAAGTATGGTCCTTCGATATATATGTTGAATAATTCGTATCATAATAGGAACTATTTAACTCCTAAATAATCATTTTAAGATCTTCTCCACAAAAAATCAACAATTTTGAATGTTCTTTAACCATTTGTTTATCAAACAAATTAACGTTATTAGTAACAATGAAGATCATCATGGTAACCCGTCCATTTTATTAACAAATATGAAAAACTAAATGATCTACAATTTGATTGTTTTTATTTTTATTTTTACAAATGACTTTGAAATGATGATTTAAGAGTTAAATGATTCTAACTATAATATATGTATACGTATTATTTGATAAATTAAAAGGATTATACGAAGTGACCACATACCATGCAGATGAGATACAAATATTATCCTTAACAATGATGATTATCTAAACTAATATAATCTATATAGGATTAATTAAATATTTTGAAACCTAGCTAGCTAGGAAACAAAAAGGAAGCTAACTAACTGAATTTTATGTCCTCTATATATGAAGAGCCTTCGCCATCAACATGTTGCATACAAGTTTTAGAACTAAGTAATTAAGTTGTCTAAAACAACATAATTAAACCATGGCAGCAGTCAATGATGTTCATCGATCTTCCTTGGTTTTTATCACTTTTTTTGTTGCAGCTTCTTTTGTGACAAACTTTCCTACATGCACTGCACAACTCACTCCTGATTTTTATCAAACTTCATGCCCTAGTGCATTGCAGATCATCAGATCAGTCGTCCAGCAAGCTATCAACCGCGAGGCACGTATGGGAGCTTCGCTTCTTCGCCTGCATTTCCATGACTGCTTTGTTAATGTAGGTCTTATATTTATTTGTTATGGCGTGAACTGTTAATTCGGATAATATTTATGTTAATTGCGAAGTTAATTTGTGAAGATTTTAATAGGAAGATATATATATATTAGTATGAATTTTTCGGTGCCTGTGACAGGGGTGTGATGGATCGATTTTACTGGACGACACCACAAAATTTACCGGCGAGAAGACGGCCAATCCAAATCTGAACTCGGTTAGAGGTTTTAATGTGGTGGATGACATTAAAGCAGCTCTCAATAGAGGTTGCCAAGGAAATGTGGTTTCATGTGCAGATATTTTAGCAATTGCAGCTCGTGACTCCGTTAAGATTGTAAGTATGAAACAAGTACTTAAAATGTATTGAATGTGTTACATTAATCTTGTCAAATTCTCAATTTAAGTCATATATATATACCTAATAGTTTTTTAATTAATAGTTATTCCATCATATATTCTAATTAGACAAGATTATTACATTTAGCAAAAATATAACAGAACCTATTAAAAGGATAATTAACTTCTTTTTTTTTGGGACAAACGCATTAATTAATCTAAGATTTAACAATATTTTGAAGTTCTGGAAATTTTGGAGGGGGTGTTTGGGTAAGAGTGGACGTGGTGGTTTTGGACGGACTCGAAAGCTAAATTAACCAAAGCCTTAAGTGATAATAAATCTGATTTATTTTGTTCTGGAACATTTTTTTTATTTCAAATTTAGTGGAAGGAGGCCTATTTGGTTTTTTTGTCCTTGTTTAACAAATTTTGAATTAGCATGTCCTTAATTGTAAAGAATCTTGAATTCTGTCCTTGTGTGCAAGAAGAAAAAATAGTTTTCAGGGACTTGTACGTATGAGAATTGTGATGAACCCTAATTGAACCAAATTACTTTTGTGCTTGTGCTTAGTTGGGAGGTCCATCCTATAGCTATGAAGTAAAATTAGGCAGAAGAGATGCAAGAAGTGCAGTTTTGAATGATGCAAACACAAATCTTCCGGCTCCGACTTTCAGCTTCTCTCAACTTCTTTCCAACTTCCAATCTCATGGCTTAGACCTCCAAGACCTAATCCTTCTCTCAGCTGGCCACACCATCGGACTAGCTAGATGCACAACTTTCAGGGCCAGAATTTACAACGACACCAACATAGACCCCAACTTTGCAGCATCATTGCAAAAATTTTGCTCTCAAAATGGGGGAGACGACAAGACATCGCCGCTCGATTCGACCGCATGGAAATTCGATACCGTGTACTTCAAGTCACTCCAGCAGAAAAAGGGTCTCCTTCATTCTGATCAAGAGCTCTTTAAAAATGATGGCAGTGATAGTGACAATCTGGTGCTGCATTATGCTAACAATCCTGAGGATTTCAAAGCTGATTTCGGGGCTTCGATGATCAAGATGGGCAACATAAGGCCTCTCACTGGATCTGATGGTGAGATTAGGCTCAATTGCAGGAAAATTAACTAAGAATTGATTTCCCTACTCACACTCAGAGCAAGAATGTTGGAGATTCTATTCCATTACATATCAAATGTAATTAATTAAAAGTCGAGTTTGAATAATTGGATGAACATTTTTATCCTTGATAATTGGGTGAACTTTTTAATCAATAGTAATTACAATTAAGGATCCAATTACAACTGAAGTTACATAGAAAGGCAATTATTTTTCTTAAGTAAAAAAATTATTAACAGTCTTGAAGATATGGAAATGGAGATAGGAATAGTTGAGAGAAAAGAGAGGATGCAGAGAAGCTTGTGTATATTGACAGAGAAGAATAGTTTCATGAAGCTAAGCAGTCCAGAATTTATACAAGGTAGGAGTAGACAACCCGTACTCATCTAGAACTACTAACTACCTCTAATCAACTCTAGTACAGCTAGCATAGAATCTCAACAGAATTCTAACTGATTATAAGGACTGATGCTTAACAAGCCAGATGGCATATGACAGGTGGCATTCTAACACCCTCCCTCAATTTGATGGTTCTAAGGTCAAATTGAAAGAATGCATTTGAAAGGGGTTTTCAGCAAGGGCCTTTGTGAAGATATCTGCTACTTGATCAGCTGACTTGACATGTTGAACATCAAGATCTCCTCGAACAACTCTTTCTCGTACAAAGTGGTAATCCACTTCAATGTGTTTTGCACGGGAATGGAAAATTGGATTTGCTGACAGACTTGCTGCAGATGTGCTGTCACAATATATAAGAGGAGCTTTGAGAAGTGGAATGTGAAGAGTGCATAGTAACTGACGAATCCAGGCTAGTTCTGCTGCTGTGATTGCCAAGGCTCTATATTCTGCTTTTGTACTCGAACGGGAAACAGTGTTTTGCTTCTTGGAAAGCCAGGAGATGGGATTTGAGCCTAAGAAGACAGCCATACCAGTAGTACTTTGTCTGTCATTGGGATCCCCTGCCCAGTCTGCATCTGTGAAGGCTTGCAGGTCAAGAGAACCAGTCTGATATAGCAGGCCATGATGTAGAGTGCCTTTGAGAAACCGTAGTATCCTCTTTACTGCCATGAAATGGTTTTCACAAGGAGAATGCATGTACTGACATACCTGATTCACAGAAAAGGCAATATCAGGCCGTGTAAATGTCAGATATTGTAATGCTCCCACAATGCTCCTGTAATTGTGAGGATTGTTGTATATAGGCCCATCTATTTTCCTTAACCTAGATCCAGGAAGTGATGGTGTATCCATTATACTGCTATCAAGCATGTCTGTTTTGACTAGAAGTTCTGTAATGTACTTGGACTGAGACAGGAACAGGCCAGACTTTGTATGAGAAATCTGAATTCCCAAGAAATAGTTTAAGTCTCCAAGGTCCTTCATCTCAAACTCATCAGTGAGGGCATCAACCACTTCTTGAACAGCACTATCTGAACTCCCAGTGAGTATGATGTCATCCACATAGAGAAGCAGGATGACTAAACCAGTAGAAGCTTGCTTCACAAATAAAGAAGCATCAGCCCAAGTTGTTATGAAACCTAAACCAGGAAGAAAGCTGGTGAACTTTTCATTCCAGGCCCTTGGGGCTTGTTTTAAACCATAGAGTGATTTTTTGAGAAGACAAACATGGCCCTGTGATACTTCACTTTCAAAACCAGGGGGCTGCTTCATATAAACTTCTTCTTTGAGATCTCCATGCAAGAAGGCATTCTTAACGTCCATCTGTCTGAGTTTCCATTTGAATTGGGCTGCCAAGGCCAGAACAAGTCTCACTGTTGTTGGTTTGACAACTGGACTGAAAGTTTCACCGTAGTCCAACCCTGGTTCCTGGCTAAATCCTTGAGCAACCAGCCGTGCTTTATATCTGGCAATGCTTCCATCTGAGTTCTTCTTGATCCTGTAAACCCATTTTGAGCCAACCAGGTTTTTATTTACAGGGATAGGAACCAGGTCCCAAGTATGCTGGCTTAGCAAGGCATCAATCTCTTCCTTCATTGCTTGCTGCCACACTGGAATAGGAGCAACCAAAGCAAAGGAAGGAGGTTCAACTTTTGTGAGATCAACACCTGCCTGAGAGTAAAAGGCTCTTTTTTTTAGAGATTCCACTTTTTGATCTAGTCTGCATAGGATGCATATTAACCCCTGTGATTGGCAACATGACTTGCAGGAACTGAGGCTGAAAGGTGGAAGAACCAGGAGCATCTTCCTGATCAAACTCAGACAAGTTATGATGCACATCAGAATTGGAATCTGAGGTGAAAACACCAACTGTCTCACCAGAAGAACCAGATGAGGAAACAGATGTTGCTATGGGGATTGAGACAAGTGGATCAGGAGGTGCACTTGGCTGATCAGAAGAGTCAGATAAGGAACCAGAAGCTTATGAGTTTGTGGAGACAGGTAAACCAGGAAGTGTACTGATCTGAGCACTGAGAGGCTGAGAAGTAGGAGAAACTGGCATGGAGAGGGGAAATGAAGAGAAAAAGTTGGGAGAAGTGAAGTGAACAGAACCTGGGTTAGGACTGGAGTGCAAATTTAACTGAGACTGTGAAATAAGAGACCTATAAGGAAATTCACCCTCATTAAACAGAACATGCCTGGATATGAAGGTCTTAGTGGAGATAGGATCATAACAAATATAGCCTTTGTGCTTGTCTGCATAGCCAAGGAAAACACATTTGGTTGTTTTGGGTTGAAGCTTATGATGAATATATGGTTCGAGGGATGGAAAACAGGCACTGCCAAAGATTCTGAGGTGTAGGATTGGTGGAGTTGTACCAAAAAGCTGTTCAAAGGGAGAATGCATGTGAAGGGTGGTGCAGGGCATTCTATTGATTAGGTACACTGCAGTGGAACAGGCAAAGGACCAAAAGAATGGGGGTAGTGAAGCAGATTGGAGAAGAGTAATGGCAGTTTCAACAATGTGTCTGTGTTTTCTCTCTGCTAGGCCATTTTGTTCAGGGGTATAAGGGCATGATTTTTTATGTGTAATGCCCTTAGAAAGGAGAAATTGTTGAAAAGGAATGCTAATGTACTCACCACCATTATCTGATTGAAGAGTTTTGATCTTGGTAGAAAAAGCAGTTAAAACAAAGGCATAGAAGTGTACAAAGATAGAACTAAAATCTGATTTATTTCTCATGGGAAAAATCCAGGTGTATCTAGTACATTCATCAATGAGATTCACATAGTATCTAAAACCATCTAAAGACTTGACAGGGGCAGGACCCCAGACATCAGAGTGAACAACTTCAAAAGGAACAGCAGATTTGGATGCTGGAAACAGAAATGGCAGTTTTGTGAATTTTCCTTGCAGGCAGGGTTCACAGATATTGGCATGAACATCAAATGAGAAGGGGATTCTAGACTTGTTCAGACAGGCAGAGACAACTTCATTTGAGGGATGGCCTAACCTGCTATGCCAGACCTTAGAATTGACTTGCTTTCACAAGAAGGCAGTACTGACAGAAGGGGAAATAGCTGTGGAACTGACACTGGAAAAACGACGAGGGATGAGGTAGAGTCCTTCATTGCTCAGACCTTTGTACAATATCTTCCCTGTGGTTCAGTCCTGTATGGAAAAGCACAGTTCATCAAGGATAAATTGACAGTTATTGTCCTTACAGAAGCAGTTTATAGATAACAGATTCTGAGAAATCTTGGGAACGTGTAAGACTTGCTGCATTTTGAAAGTGTGAACAGCAGGATTATTAGTAATAAGAGTTGAAGTGCCACAATGTGCAACTTGCAAACCTGAACCACCAGCTGTAGTTACTGATTCAGAATAAGCAGAAGGTGTAATTCTTGTTATCTGAGACAGGTCTGCTGTCATATGAGCAGAAGCACCACTGTCTGCTACCCAATACTCTTGACTATGCTGAGGGACCAAGAAGGGGGCAGTAGCAGTCATAGCACTAAGTGCTGGAGAAGGAGGTGCTCCTTGGTAGGAATAGTTACCTCTCTGGTAACAATTAACAGCAGTGTGGCCAAGCTTCCAACAGATTTGACAGGCTTCAGCTTCTTGTGGAGCTTGGTCTGGATGCCTGTAATAACAATCCACAGCCAGATGACCTTTCTTGGCACATATTTGAAATTTTGGGGGAGGCTGTTGCTGCCAAGTTCCTTGAGAGGAATAACCAGGACCACCTTGAACCTGTGAGTAGTCAAGACCTGAGGAACCTGTGAAGCCAGAAAAACTTTGCTGTTGTGGATTCTGATATCCCCACTGTTGAGTTTGATTTTGCTGTTGTGGATTCTGATATCCCCACTGTTGATTTTGATTGCCCTTTCCTCTTCCTTTCTTATTCCTTCCACCATTGTAATTGTTGTTCCTATAGTAATAGTTGGAACTTGGTGCATTGCTACAACCACCATTATATCCAAAATGCTGAAAATTACCACTGAAAAGCTGAGGATTGGACTGGTGTGACTAGGAGTTGAGCTGTGATTGAGAGTTGAACTGTGAGTTCTGATTGTTGTTTCCACATGTCTGATTTGAAACCTCCTTTGTGTACCCAGATAACTGACCAGGAAGTGGGACTTTAAGGTTACTTGTTGATCCATGCTCGGAGGAAGAGCCAGGACCCGTGCCCTTGGTTGCCACCATAGCAGACAGAAAGGGAAACTCATTGGCTTGTTCAATGACACTCTCTTCAGCAAGAAGTTGAGCCCTGAACTCCTTGAGTGAAATAGCAGTTTCCCTGCCTCTAATTACACATCGAAAGGTATTGTATTCACTTGGTAGACCCCTTAGAGACAGAATCACTACATCATCATCACCAAAATGAACTCCACATGATTCCAAGGTGTCTCTTGCATTTTTAATTCTTTGCATATACTGAGTCATACTCTCAGAGCCTTTCTTAATATTTTGTAACTCAGTTTTCATTTGGAAAATGGAAGCTTTAGTGATGGAAGCAAACCTTTCTTTAAGGTTCACCCACATTTCTTGAGCAGTCTTGCAGCCAATAAAACACGACATTGCAGACGGGGATAGTGTAGCAGTGATCAGTTGCATCAAGGCTTGATTATGCATTCCCCAAAATCTGAATTTGTTCCAGCCTTGCCACATTTTCACCATCTGAAAGGGTAGCCATCAGGGGAGGACACGGATTAGACCCTGAGACAAACCCCATCAAACCATGGACATTCAGCAATAGCTCCATCTGGAAATTCCATGTGAGAAAGTTGTGGTCATCAAGCTTGACATTTACTGAGCTTCCAACAGTAGAAATCAAGCCTGCAATAGGAGACTGCAAGATTTGAAGCTGAGAAGAGGTCACCATTTTGAGGACACGAAGTGAGACACCCTTCTTTGAATCTTTTACTCTTTTTTCTTCTCTGAATCTTTAACACAAACACCTGGTGTGCTACAGCTTGTTTGCTGATTTTTTTTGTTTTGTTTTGTTGTTGTTGATTCTTGAAACTTGTTGATAGATACTTAAACCTTCTTGACAAGCACTAGTCGTGCAGTAGCTTAGACGCTATGGAGAAAACACAGAACCTTCTTGAATGGAGGCACCAAGTCAGTCCATCAGCTTGATTGCTGATTTAGGCTCTTCGTGAATCAATGATCTTCTTTGATCTTCTTTGACTGTTTTGATCTAGCAGCGGAAAACAGGAGAGGGAGCTCAGGCCGTCTAGCACGGCTCTGATACCATATTAACAGTCTTGAAGATATGGAAATGGAGATAGGAATAGTTGAGAGAAAAGAGAGGATGCAGAGAAGGTTGTGTATATTGACAGAGAAGAATAGTTTCATGAAGCTAAGCAGTCCAGAATTTATACAAGGTAGGAGTAGACAACCCGTACTCATCTAGAACTACTAACTACCTCTAATCAACTCTAGTACAGCTAGCATAGAATCTCAACAGAATTCTAACTGATTATAAGGACTGATGCTTAACAAGCCAGATGGCATATGACAGGTGGCATTCTAACAAAAATAAACTCATTATATAAAAATGAAATTTTACTTATTTATCATAAGTAAAGGTGGTGACTGAAGTTTAACGATACTTATGACTTAGAGTTAGAGATTTCCTAAAACATATTATTTACCCAATTTGGGAATTTTCAAGGAAATGGCTCCAGCAGATTCCCTATGCATACCAGTCTCTATTTTAGAATTTTAATATTTTGGAGTTCCCTTGCTAAATTATCAAAGATGAGAGAGAAAGTAGAAACTAATTTCTCCCCAAATTTGTGTTGGGTTCATTGATTCAGAGATTTGAGATTTACCAAAGAGCAGAGAGAAGGTAGTAATAATTTTTATCACCCTAATTGTAGTTTCCTTTCCAATTGCCATTTATCAACACAAACGTCTATGCTTTATATATTCTTCTTCATTGTTTTTAGCCATTTGATTTAAAATTTAAAATTAATTTGGTAAATTGCATTCATTATTTGATCTTCTAGGAATATTAAAGTTATATTATAAATATTGTTGTTATAAATTGAGGATATTTAAATGTTTAATTTGAAATAATTAATAAAATATTAAGTTTAACCAATAGAGAACTTTGATGATGGAATAGATATTTTTTTTAAAGCAGTTTACAAAAATAACTTTCTAATTATAAGAGATTAACAGAGCTGAAATTTCGTCCTCGGGCTTTGAGATGAGCTACAAATTTGAGAGCTGATTTGTAAGTCATAAGAGATTAAGTTATGTTTTTTTTTTTGTTAGAGGCGCTGGAATTTTAAATTTGGTGAATAAATTTTTTTATTAATTTTGTTTTATCACCTTGTTTACGATCAATAATTTTGTGTTGTACATAGTTTACGCTTATCCAAAAAGTTATCAACAACTTTGTTTCCAATACATGTGAGTGGGTTTTCATCTTCATGATCTTCATTTCCTTCTTAAGCTTTGTTTTCTCAAATCCCTTACTATTTATTTGCCTGTTTCAATTTATTTTTTTGGTTTTATTTTGCCTATACATCTATGCCATGCCAGTTTATAAAGAAAAACAAGATCAATGTGACGAACCGGAAATTTGAAAAGGGAAAAATTGAAAGGAAATGACTATTTTGCCCCTGGTTATAAGGGTCAAAAGTTGACTTTTTGATCGGGTTCTTATTTGGACTTTTCGTAAGGACCGTTGGATAGGTCTCGGGACGTTGAGTTTGTAGACAGGCGACATGCGTCAATCGGAGTTCAAATGACAAAGTTATGGGTCTAGAGATGTGAAGGGCAGTTTGGTAAATATGTGTGGCTAGGGCAAAATGGTAATCTGGCAGCTATGATGGCTGATTCAACTATGTTAAGGTTATGTTAACCCAATGATGGACACCTGGCACTAGGATTGAATGGTTGAGTGTCTTTACACTGCTAATTCAATCGTTCACAAAGGGATAAAAACAACAAAGAAAATAGGGAACTGGATTCAAAATTCATTATGATTCGAACCAATTAACAACCATTCGACAGACCGTAAGGAAACTGATGAGTTTGAGAGAATTAAGAGACTGAGATAGAAAGGAAAACACGAGGGACAAAGAGAAAACCCGAAGAGAAATCCGAAACTTGTTCTTGGAAAATTGAAATTCGAATTCGAGTTGTAGGACAGCTCAAGTCGAATTAAGGTTAGATTATGACTTCTGGAGCCATGAATAGATATGGCGGAATTCGGGAAATCGTGAGCTTGAGTTCAGGTAATTGGAGGTAAAGGATCTTGAAATTGATTTCAAAATCATCTTTAAAATAAGTCTGCAATGCTCCCTGACAAATTAATTGAAAGAATGAATGAATATTTGATGAACTTGGATGATGAACATCCTTCAAAAATTTGAATGAAGTTGAATTGGTTTCAAGTAATTAAGATCGAAATTGATGGAACAGACCCATAATTAAGGTGATTATGATGCTATGTGATGGATCAATTGAGGAATTCAAGTTGAAATTGGCAGGGATTGAACCAGGTCAACACGCGGGCTGAACAACCCAATTGCAGGAGAAATAGGTTGGGACGATGACTGTAGCAGTTACTGTAGTTGGCATGTGAGCTTCACGCGCAGCCACTCACGGCGGCGCATGGGGGCGCCTGAGACCGAATCTCGAGGTGAGTTCAACATGAAATTTGCTCTTTTTAATGTAACGAACATTTTGACATTAATTTCGAGTCGATCGGACACCGTTTCTATATAGTTTCAAGAGTCCGAAGTGTTATGTTTTGTATTAAATTCATATTTAATTCCCGAAAAAATTATGGGAAGTTAATATGATCTTAATTGAGTTATTAGTCACCCTTAAGGATGATTTTGGACAGGTCTTGGGATTCCTAGAAAGTGTCGGAACATACGGAAAAGTGTGCAGTTCGGAAAGCGAGCGATTTGGACGGTGTGCGAGTGGACTTTGTTTTCTAACCATAATGCATGCATATGTGTTTTAAATGCTTTATTATGTGATTTGACATGATTTGACATGATTGATATTTCGATATGATGATTTATCGATTTTCTGGAATATTATATTGATTTTGGGCACAATTTTTGAGAAAACTGTGAAACTCAGGTTCTGGGCGTAGGCCCGGGATTTGAAATTGGTATTTTGACTCGGATTATGAGTTAGGGATTGATTTGATGGATTTACGCAATATTTTTCGGATATCTTTCATGGATTTATGTGAAAATGGCAACTCAGATTGCAGTTGCACGGATTTACGTGAAAATAATATTTTGGGCTTGAGACCTAATGGAGATGTGATTTTGATTGGATTAGTATTTACATGTGATTACATGATGATATTGATGGTTTTCGGATTTATGAAATAATCGGGACTCTGATTTTACGGATTTTGAGGAAACTATATTTTGGGGCTGAGTCCCTGTATTGATAATGATTTTGGTTTTAAATTCAACTGTTTTCACTGGTTTTTATGATAGTGATGTGTTGCGGATATTTAGGGCTTTCGGTTGGGAATATGTTTCCCCCGGAGTGCATGACAGGACCGCCCCCGAAAGGGGCATCGATAGCCGTGCCCGGTCCTGCTCCCGTCTGGCAAGATGACTGAAAATCCCAAGTTACCCTCAGTACTTGCCAAACCAGGGATAGCCACACGTACTTACTCATGCCTCCGCCCCTCGTACAACCTCGAACAACGCACCACGACCTGGAGGGTCAATAAAAACCAAAAGGTGTGAGTGGACAAAAATAAATCAGTTTAGCAAAACAGTTACAACAAACGTTTTTACCCTCCGAGTAAAAACGAATGCATGCATACAAAAATCATTTCGCAATCGGTTAAGATTTTCCACATAAGAAAACTGTGTATCAAATTTCTACATAAGGAAAAACTCGTATGAACCTCAAAATCATTTTCCTTTCTCGACCATCGGGTCTTAGCCCGCAATCCTAAACACCAGGCCTCAGTCCAAAACCACGAATCAAAAACCAAATGCACAACATGATCCAAAACCAACAACCCTATACTGGGCCACTGCCCCAACTCAACCGAAACATCAGAAATCATCAATAAATCACAAGTCCATCATTTTGCTGGATATCAAGTGCGTCCGAGTCTTTAAACTCAAAACCATGCGCATAAACAGGCCTTCCCGGGATATCAACGAGTCTTTAAACTCATAACATAATTAATAGGCCTCGGGGGTATCACAGTAACCGAGTCTTTAAACTCACGAGTCTTTAAACTCATTAAGGGCCCTCCCCCGTCATCAATTAACCGAGTCTTTAAACTTAAAACGTGCTCCAGCAATAGCATCGGGTCTTTAAACCCAAAACAGTTTTCAACGGGTCTTTAAACCCAAAACATTTGTCAAACACAACAACGTGGGATCCATCCCAAAATCACATTTTTCACAACAGGACCCATGGTCCGAGTTTCCACATACAAATTCCCAAATCTTACTTCACGAATCATATTCAATTCATCATTACACACGGGGCATGTACAATCACACCAAATCACTTTATTAAATCCTTTTTCATTCTCGAATTCGAATTCGCAATAATGATTCCGTAAGCCGGCATCCGGAAGCATCATCCCGAACCCAAACCAAGAATCTGCTTTAAATTTTCGAAAATCGAAGTCTCGTAAATCAAGTTACTTTTGTGCCCCGAGCATCAAGCCCGAAATCACCCTTTTTCAAATCCATTTTACTTCTTAGAAATCACTTCTTTCTCAAATCTCATTTTCAACACATCAAAACCACAATCATAATCACCAAAATCACGATTAAATCAAAACATACTCAAAACCCTTTTTTACAATCCTCAAAATCACAAGTCTCATTTCAATTCCCAGATTCAAACATCAACAGTGATCAAATCATAATAACTCGAAATCTCGTAAAACGTGCAAATCCAGAACGTTCTCGAAAAACGTGTCAAAATTGTAAGTCACACTCGCAAATCATAAACAACCTTCTTAAATCATTTTACACCTATTTCATATAACTTCTTTCATTAAACCATCATTAAGCACAGGAGTGACCATAGTCTCGAAATACGTGTAATTTCACATGTATAGTAAAAATACGTATAAATACGGGAATCGAATACGTATAAATACGGAAATCAAAATCAATCACAACTTATAATCATAATCATAAAATCATAGAAATAATTTATGCATGCATTAAATTTTGAAAGCAACGTCCACTCACACACCGTTCAATAAGCTCGTTTTCCCGCGCTGCGCGCATTCCCGTAATTTCCGATATTTTCCAGAAATTTCAAATCCTGCCCGAAAACATACTTTAGTGTCACTAAGGGCTTAGATAACAACATACTAATTTCCCATAATTTTTCGGGAATTAATCGTTAATTACAAACGTAACATAAATCTTCGGACCCTCGGAATAACATCGAAACGGTGTCCGATAAATTCGATATCAACGTTAAAATGTTCATTACAATGTGTAGGACAAAAGTCATTTTGAACTCACCTTGAAAATCGGACCCACGCGCCGTCACGCGCCAGCTACAGTGCCAGGTATAGTCGTCGTCCCAACCCGACTGTCTGGTAAATGGGTCCGGTTGGCCCGCGGCGTGACCCGGATGGAAATCCATCAATTTCGACCTATGAGCATCAATTCAAACGTTCAGTAGAATCGCCAAGCATCTAATTTGGGTCCTGTGACCTCCAATCAGTGACATCATACCTGAATCCAGACGATTAGAATTCGAACAGGTGGGTACTGTTCGATCATCAAACTCGACCAACCTCGATTGTTTACTTGAAATTGGCCCACCCAGAAGCTTTGTAGTGTTCGTATGAACATGTTTCTCCTGCCAATTGCTCCTCTAAACTCCTCCAAAATCACAACTCAAGCTCGATTTTCTTCCCGGTCAGCAGGTCCCTTCAGAGTCGAAAACGGCATCAAATCTCTTCCCACTAGTATGCGATCGACTTGAATCAATCCCAGAGGACTCATTGAAGCCTTAATTTGCCATGGGCTGGCCTACATTTGAAACTGGATTTAAATTCACTCAAGAACAAGTTTCGGGTTTTTAGAACTCCCTCTCCCAGTTTCCTCATTTTCTTCCTTCTCTCCTTCTCATAACTGTGTTCTCCTCTCCATGAACCCTTTCTCGTTCACTATTTCACTCAAATTGGCCTTGGAAGGGACGATCACACCCTGCACAAATTCCCTGTTTTTCCCAGTTCAATGGCACTCTCCCCGGCTTGTTTCCCGCACTCCTCTCGACCAGCACACTCGTGCCCTGCCTACTGTCTTTGTTCCCGCACCAAGACAATAACAATTTGCCCCAAACCGTCCTCAGTTCATCATGGTCTCGGGAAATTGATCAACGTGGGAAGCAGCCTCTGCTTTCTTCCCAATTTCAGAAGCACCAGCCACACTCCACCCTTGCAAGCCGTGCACAGCTCCACTCAAGGCCCTAAACAATTCACCCGTGGCTTTAAATTCCACACCACACTCACACACACTGATCAAGGTTGGTTAAACAATTCACGCTCTGTCCAACAAAAATTCCACCCACGGCTAAATCAAATTCACAGTAAATATTACCATGTTGCCCTCACTTGGCAAATTACCAAAATGCCCCTCACCATCCGTGACTCGTAACTTGGTCAATCGAACTCCGATTAATTCGTGCCGCCTGTCGTTGTACTCGGGGCATCGAGACCATCCTAACGGTCCTCGGCCCTCGACCATCGGACCCCCCCGATCAAAAAGTCAACATTTTCCCTTATTTCGTCCAAATTACAGAAATGCCCCTGGACTTCCGAACGTCATAACTTCCACCACGAGTGTCGGAATCGAACGTGCCACCTGTCTATGAACTCGCGACGTCCCTAACTACGTCACGGTCATTGGTCAAAGTACATTTGACCGCCCGAATAAAAAGTCAACGTTTTCCCCCGACTATGGGCAAAACGGTCATTTTGCATCGTTCGTCCGATTCCACCCAACTAACTACCGATTAACCTTCATTAATCATGATTAGTTACTAACCTAATCCTGAATTTCGGGATGGGTCGTTACAGTGCAACCTGTGTTGTGGATATTAGGGCTTTCGGTTGGGAATGTGTTTCCCCGGAATGAACCCTGGAGATAACGCTCGCCTCCGGGATGGGATGTGTTCGCCCAGAGAGGTCACGTAGCACGGTCTGTTGTCGTGAAGCTGAGGGAGGATCGACTCAGATCAGATGTGCTGGATTATGTGGAGATCTATCAGTGATGTGTTCACGACGATCTGGAATGTCGGCTGGTGATGTGTTCACAGCGACATACTCGGATTTGAGCGGTCCCTGAGCCTATTTGATTTGCACGCGTTGTAGGGATAACGTGACTAATGAGATTGGATATGGAAATGAGTCCCCGTGGTTTTATTGAGATTTTTGATTTATAAACATTTGTGTCCGGATGTATTTTCCTCATATTTTATGATATGCATGCATGTTTGCAAAACTGGAGGGTAAGAATGTATTTTGGTAAATGTATTCATAAAAGTTTGTTTTTTCCACTCATACCTTTTCTGTTTTATTGACCCTCCAGGTCGTGGCGCGATTGTAAGACCCGTGTCCTGGAGGGAATGGTGAACAATCCCACATTCCTGCGAGGGGGAATGGTCTGGGAGAGGAGGGTGGTGTGCCTTAAAGGTGTAGGCACACACCTATCTAGCACTAGGCCTTTTGGGAGCGCAAGTAGCTTTGGGGGAGGGGTGGGGGGGGGGGGGGGGGGGTGGGGGAGGGGGGGATTGGAACCCCAAAATTAAGCGAGTTGAGGCTGGTGCAATTCCATGATGGGTGACCCCCTGGGAAGTTACACCATCAGCTCCCAAAAACAAAACCGTGAGGGCGAGGCCCAAAGCGGACAATATGGTGCTAGATGAGTCGGGTCCTGACAATTTGGTATCAAAGCCAGACCCCGATCGGGAAGTGTGCCAGCGAGGACGCTGGGCCTTAAAGGGGGTGGATTGTAAGACCCGTGTCCTGGAGGGAACGGTGAACAATCCCACATTCCTACGAGGGGGAATGGTATGAGAGAGGATGGTGGTGTGCCTTAAAGGTGTAGGTACACACCTATCTAACACTAGGCCTTTTGGGAGCTCAAGTGGTTTTGGGTGGGATTGGAACCCCAAAGTTAAGTGAGTTGAGGCTGGTGCAATTCCATGATGAGTGACCCCCTGGGAAGTTGCACCATGAGCTCCCGAAAACAAAATCGTGAGGGCGAGGCCTAAAGCGGACAATATGGTGCTAGATGAGTCGGGTTTTGACCGAGGAGGGTCGGGTCCTGACAATTTGGTATCAGAGTTAGACCCCGACCGGGAAGTGTGCCAGCGAGGACGTTGGGCCCTAAGGGGGGTGGATTATAAGACCCGCGTCTTGAAGGGAACGGTGAACAATCCCGCATTCCTGCGAGGGGGAATGGTCTGGGAGAGGATGATGGTGTGCCTTAAAGGTGTAGGCACACACCTATCTAGCACTAGGCCTTTTGGGAGCACAAGTGGCTTTGGGGGGCATTGGAACTCCAAAGTTAAGCGAGTTGAGACTGGTGCAATTCCATGATGGGTGATCCCGTGGGAAGTTACACCATGAGCTCCCGAAAACAAAACCGTGAGGGCAAGGCCCAAAGCGGACAATATGGTGATAGATGAGTCGGGTTCTGACCAAGGAGGGTCGGGTTCTGACAATTTGGTATCAAAGCAGACCCTAACCGGGAAGTGTGCCAGCGAGGATGCTGGGCCCTAAAGGGGGTGGATTGTAAGACCCGTGTCCTGGAGGGAACGGTGAACAATCCCACATTCCTTTGAGGGGGAATGGTCTGGGAGAGGATGGTGGTGTGCCTTAAAGGTGTAGGCACACACCTATCTAGCATTAGACCTTTTGGGAGTTAAAGTGGTTTTGGGGGGGATTGGAACCCCAAAGTTAAGTGAGTTGAGGCTGGTGCAATTCCATGATGGGTGACCCCCTAGGAAGTTGCACCATGAGCTCCCGAAAACAAAACCGTGAGGGCGAGGCCCAAAGCGGACAATATGGTGCTAGATGAGTCGGGTTCTGACTGAGGAGGGTCGGGTCCTGACAATTTGGTATCAGGGCCAGACCCCGACCGGGAAGTGTACCAGCGAGGACGCTGGGCCCTAAAAGGAGTGGATTGTAAGACCCGTGTCCTAGAGGGAACGGTGAACAATCCCACATTCCTGCGAGGGGGAATGGTCTGGGAGAGGATGGTGGTGTGCCTTAAAGGTGTAGGCACACACCTATCTAGTACTCGGCCTTTTGGGAGCGCAAGTGGCTTTGGAGGGGATTGGAACCCCAAAGTTAAGTGAGTTGAGGCTGGTGCAATTCCATGATGGGTGACCCCCTGAGAAGTTGCACCATGAGCTCCAAAAAATAAAATGGTGAGGGCTAGGCACAAAGCGGACAATATGGTACTAGATGAGTCGGGTTCTGACCGAGGAGGGTCGGGTCCTGAAAATTTGGTATCAGAGTCAGACCCCGACCGGGTAGTGTGCCAACGGGGACGCTGCCCTAAAGGGGGTGGATTGTAAGACCCGTGTCCTGGAGGGAACGGTGAACAATCCCACATTCCTGCGAGGGGGAATGGTCTGGGAGATGATGGTGGTGTGCCGTAAAGGTGTAGGCACACACCTATCTAACACTAGGCCTTTTGGGAGCTCAAGTGACTTTGGCGGGGATTGGAACCCTAAAGTTAAGTGAGTTGAGGCTGGTACAATTTCGAAGTTGCACCATGAGCTCCCGAAAACAAAACCGTGAGGGCGAGGCCCAAAGCGGACAATATGGTGCTAGATGAGTCGGGTTCTGACCGAGGAGGGTCGGGTCTTGACAATTTGGTATCAGAGCTAGACCCCGACTAGGAAGTGTGCCAGCGAGGACGCTAGGCCCTAAGGGGGGTGGATTGTAAGACCCGTGTCCTGGAGGGAACGGTGAAATATCTCACATTCCTGCGAGGGGGAATGGTCTGGGAAAGGATGGTGGTGTGCCTTAAAGGTGTAGGCACACACCTATCTAGCACTAGGCCTTCTGGGAGTTCAAGTGGCTTTGGGGGGGATTGGAACCCCAAAGTTAAGCGAGTTGAGGCTAGTGCAATTCCATGATGGGTGACCCGCTGGGAAGTTGCACCATGAGCTCCCGAAAACCAAACCGTGAAGGCAAGGCCCAAAGCGGACAATATGGTGCTAGACGAGTTGGGTTCTGACCGAGGAGGGTTGGGTCATTACAACGATGATCAAGGCTATTCAAGAGGTGGAGGTATGAGTGGGCACATGTGTGGTTATCCCTTGTTTGGCAAGTGCTGAGGGTAATTTCGGAACTTCAGTTGACTTGTCAGACGGGAGCAGAACCAAGCACGGTTATCTATGTCCTTCGGGGTCGGGTCCTGTCAATTAAGAATTAAAATCTTTGATTTTTGAAAACTTGAAAAGGCTTCTGCTAGAATTGGTATCAAAGCCAAAACCTGCTGGTAGGGGGTTTCTAGTTCAAAGTTTTTTGTTGTTTATTGACTGTTTGATCAAGATACTATGCAAGAAATTCTCACTACAGTTGGGGAAGAGATCGCCAGTAGACCGAGTCGCCGTTTTAGCCGTTGTGAGGCGTTTGAGGCGCAAAAGGTGATACGTCTGACGATACTCCGTTTAAGGAACAGAGAAGTAGAGAAACTCTCTTTAAATGACTAGTCTACTCAGATCTGTCAGCAAGAAAATTGTTGGTAGCAGTAGCGGCTCTCATCGCAATGATAGTGCAAGAACCATGAGAGTTAAGAATATCGAAGAGGTAACAATTCTTAACATTGAGAAGGATCTAGAAAACTAGAACATTCCCAAGGTACCAACATGCAATGTTTATAAACACGGTACATTTGAATTTCGATCTAATTATGCAATTAAAATGGTTGAAAAAACCATCTCTGTCACTAACGCTAATGCTGATTTTCAGTTACTTTCTCAACAGCAGATCGAACAACATCTGAGGAAAGGACACCACTATTTGCATATCGGCTTGATCCAAGTAGCGGCTTGATCCAAGGAACTGGATTCTTTTTCAGCCGATTGTAGAGCGGTTTGCTGTCTTTATAGAAATCTCCTACATAATTCAGACTTCCCAAGAATCTTTGTAATTGCTTCTTTTCGAGAATTTCATCTGGAAATTTGTCCGCAAAAGCAATAACACAATTGATTGGGAGAATAATTTCATTGTGGATATTATGTCCCAAAAATCGAACCTTTCTTTGGAAGAGTTTCATCTTCCTGGCAGAAACCACTAAACCTACATTCTTTACCACTTTTAAGAAAATATTTAGATATTTAAAGTGTTGTTCTACAAAATGAGAGTAGACCAGAACATCATCAATATAAACAATTGTAAAAGTGGAGTAATGATTGAATATATCATTCATAATATTTTGAAATTCATAAGGAGCATTTTTCAAACCAAAGGGCATAACGTTCCATTCGTAATGTTCGAATGGTACATTAAAGGCGGTTTTGTACCTGTCCTTCTCTGCAATTTGAATCTGTCAATATCCTGATTTCATATCAAATTTTTAAAAGATTATAGCTGAATTTAGCCTTTCTAAAAGATTTTCTTATTTGGAATAGGATAGCTAATCCATCGAAGGGTCTTATTCAGGGGTTTGTAATTTATAACCAATCTTGGTGCTCCTTTTTCCAATTCAGGCGCATTTTCAACATAGAAAGCAAAACAGCTCCATGAGGAGTAACTCTTACGAATCAATTTCTTTTCAAGAAGTTCATTGATTTCTTTCTTACAAATTTCCATTAATCTGCCATTCATCTGAATGGGGCGAGCCTTTGTGGGAATTTTTCTTTCATCAAAATCAGGCTCATAAGAAAGTTCGACTATGTGTCGTTTACGGTTCCAAAAAGCACCGGGAACTTCTTCGCATACCTGAAATTCTAATTCCTTTTGGGAAGAAGTAATTTTAGTCTTAAGAGTTTGAGTTGTTAGTTGTTCTTCTGTTCGTTTAAGATGTAATTTCTCTTTCAGAGATCAAAGAAAATTTTCTTTTTTGAGAATTTGATTATGAATGGAGTTCACATATTGCATCTGAGGTTCTCTAGAGAAAAAGAACATTACCTTGATGCCTTCTATTTCAGTTTCTATTCCTTGATCAGAAACTTTGAAGGGGTAAAGCATGCTTAAAAATGGAGTTCCGAGAATCACAGCATGACTTAATCCTTTCACCAGAACAAAAGAAGTTTGAAAACAAACCTTATTTTGAATTATGGTTGCATCAGAAATCTTATAATGAATCTTCATTGGTTGATCAGTAGCACTTCGCAGTCCTTAAGAGGTTTTCGAGAAGTATTTTACAGGTACGACTCCTTCATTGATGCAGTTGAGATCAGCTCCTGAATCGATTAGCGTTTCAACGGAAAACCTGAAAGTTTTGTTAATAACAAAGGTAATCATAAATTACCACTTGTGAGAAATTACCTTGTCGATGCTATGGATAAACTTTAGGGCTGAAATACTTCCATCTAGTAAGGTTTCAGGAGGCACTGAGTCCATTTCAGGTTCTGGTTTTTGATCCTGCTCAAAATCTTTCAGAAGAGACTGAAACTCCTTTTCAGTTTTATTATCAGTGCCTAGATTTTCAGGTGAAGGATGATAAAGTTCTAGGATCTGAATTCTCTTTTTAAGATCCTTAACTTCATTTTTTGTTTCCCGAATTTCTTGCTTGATTTCAGAAATTGTGGGTTCCTTTTGAGTTGTTTGTGCCATTCGAGCAGCAATAGTTTTAAAGCTATAAGCTTCAACTGGCTGTTGTAGACTAGATTTAGGAGCCCTTTTCTCCTCTTTTCGCTCTTTAGCAATATTGAGGTATTTTTCCAAAATTGTTCTCTTTTCAAGAGGGTCCTCAATTTTATCAATTAAGTCTAGAATCAGACTTTCTTCCTTAGTAATGACGCAAAGATCTAAGTTGCAGACACATTTACTCTCAGTTTTTGTGTTCTTTCTGTAGTGTCAAAGGAGGAGGTATAATAGGTATATAACTCCGTTTCTCCAAAAACTACGTCTTCATCGTCGCTGCTTTCAAAGTCAGATGAATTTAACATAAGTTGACACAATTGTTGTTTTAACCTCTCATCTAAATTCAGATTATTAAGTTTTTCTTGCATTCTGCATTCTGGTCGAGTATGTCCAACTTTTCTACATTTGTAACGGACAACTGTCCTTTTTCTTGCTGTTTTTCCAGCTTTCGTCCCCTTTTGGATCGTCCATCCTTTGGTTTGGAGGAAGACCCTTGGCTGAGACCACTAAGTTTTTCTCGTAGATCGAGAAGGTTTCTAAGAGTCCTATACGGTTTTGAAGATCGAGAAGATCGATCAGATTTCTTGGAAACCGTTTTCTTCTTGTGGGTAGGTTTTCTTCGAGTAAAAGGATCTTTGGGGTCAAAGCCAAATTGTTCACATAAATCATCCATCTCCTTAGATCGTAGAATCTTCTGTTTATCAAGTTGTTTCTTCAACTTCATATCTGTACAAAATGCTAGTCCATCTGTACAAAATGCTAGTCCTTCAGCACAGATTTCAGATGTGAGTTCTCCATAAGCATACCTATCATAAGGTATAACTCCTCCATATTTTTCTCGTATTCTGCTTCGTACCTTTTCAGCGAATAAAAGAGGTAAGCCAAAAAGAAATTTTTCTTTCCAGAATTCGGCAAAGCAATCCGACCTAAGAAATACTTTTGCATAAAAAACGTCCTTATACCATCTAAAATGAGATAAGGTGGGACATCTTAAATTTATTAGTACTTTCTTAGATCTGTCCTGTTGAAGTTTGGTGGATCCAACAAAATGGAGAGTGATTGTGTATATTAGGGTATTCACCGCATCCTCTTGGGCCGTTATTTGTCCATTAACTTCAGTTTTCTTTGTAGCAGAAAGAATTTCTCTTTTGGCTTCTTCGCTAAGATGGTTATCCCACCATCCTCTAAGTTGGCCAATGAATCCAGCGACAATGGCTTGAGCAATCCTATGATCAGAATTACCATGAATCATACTTGCAGATGAGAACATCATCATGTGTCTCATAGTATTAAGTACTTGGTAGTCCGTTTGTCCGCCAATGTTCCATTCAACAATTAACTTTCCATCATATTGGACTCTTTCTCCCATATCTGTATCTTCATACTGAAGATTAACAGGTGAAGGTCTAGGATAAGAATTTTTCATAATAGGATTCCTCATTATCCTAGGTTCTTGTTTTATCCTATTAACCTATGGTTCTATACTGATATCAGTAAATTGGTCTTCTAATTCAGTAATTTGAGTTTCACTAAGTACTGAAACTTTCGAATAAGATATCTTAATGGTTTTCAACCTATCGGCTAAGGCGGCGACAAAACTATCAGTATTTCCTAACTTATAGTCCTTAAGATTTGGTACAGGTTTGAACATGAGTTGTTCAATTTTCTCCTTTCCCTTTTCAGAGGAACTGGAAGATATTACAGGGTGTCAGGACCCGTCCCAAATATCGCCTCGATACCCGGGACGAACCCTGCTCCCGTCTGTCAATCACACCTAAAGTACCAAAATAACCTCCATACTACAATAAGCATAACTATCAGACGAAGGAGTAAATATATACAACTATAAGTCAGAGCATAGTTCTACAAAATGGGCACCAAAATCCTACTATGCTAGTCTCGTAACGGAAGAACGTCAAAAGCTCTATGCCTCGATATCTGCCTCAACGTTCACCCCAGCACTATCACCACGACCTGGAGGGAAAATTTAAAACCAAAAGTGTGAGTGGACTAGAATAAATGAAAGATTCAAAAACAGTGGATCATCATATCAAAGTTAAGGAAAAACAATAAGAACATTTGTTCCCTCCGTTTTAAAAACAGGCATGCCCAACTAAGTATTAGAAAATCATAACATGAAACATCATAAGAAACATAAACACTATAAAACAGATATAGAAATCATGGTATGTATATCAAAAAACCATAGCATAAACCATGAACATCCGATCAAACCTGCTGGACCTATCCGAGTCTTTAAACTCAACCAGGCCTTAAATAAAATTCCGAGTCTTTAAACTCTCGAGTCTTTAAACTCAATAGGCCTACGGGGGTAATATCATAAATGTTCGAGTCTTTAAACTCCCGAGTCTTTAAACTCAATCCGGGCCCGTCCCCCGATAATCAGAATCCGGGTCTTTAAACCCAATATCCAGATCCAGCAAATCCAATCCAAATTCAATGTAAAACCATTTCCAAATCCATAACCAAACTCGAATTCGAAATCCCCGGTTCGAAGCCCATCCGGCGTTCAGAACCGACATTCCGAACCCAAATCCGGAAATCCATTATTATACCAAAACCACATGTAATCACAAATCATATTTCATAACCCAACTATCATCATTAGAAAACATTTATAGGTTGAAATCCTCAAATATGGCATCAAAGTCCGAAAACCAGCTTTTCCTCGAAAAACGTGCAAAATCTCAAAAATGTCTCGAAAAACGTGCAAACACATCAACCACATATAATCATCATTAGAAAGCGTAAAAACATATTTAATATCATAAAACATCCATAAAACAGTTAGGCATGCTCGAGTTTAAAGAAAGAGTCCACTCACAAATCAGGACGCGTCAATCGCGCTCTGTGCGCTCCTCGACCGTCTCGGGTGCCTCCCGTCCTGTCAATATGCACCAAATAGAGTCACAAACACATTAAGGATACTAACCCTAATTTCCCCAATTTTTCGGGAATTTATTAATATTTTAATCCTAGACCCTAAACCGTCTGGATTCCCGAACAACCTCCTAACATTGTCTGATTCACCCGAAAACCATACCAATGAACTCCTTAAGACATTTAGAACCAAAACCATGTTGGAAGCTTGGCCGGAATCCTTCCCACGCGCCTCCACGCGCCGCCCAAAGTGGCTGCGCGTGGGCCTCACGCGCCTGCTACAGTGTTTCTTTTACCTCGAGCTACCCGGTTCAACACAGTTGAACCGGCGTGACCGGTTCTCCGCCGTTCATCCATCAATTCCATCCAAACCAATCCCAAGAGCTTCGTCCCATCCTAAGCAATCTAACCATGTCCTAACATCGAAGAACCATGGCCTAAAACCCACCGTTCACGGCCTCGAAACAGACGGCCCGTGGCCCCTGTTTTGGCCGCCGGCCGCCCAGGTCCTCCCCCGGCACGGCACCACAACCAAACAGCTCCTGGGACCTCCAGGAGTCTCATCCTGGCCTCCAAATCCCTCGACTCTAAGCCCAACTCCACGACTTTCGATTTGAAATTCACGGGAAAAACAGAGGAAAGAGTCTTACCCTTCGATTCCGTCTCCGCCGTGTGCACCGCCGTGTACCACGGTGCTCGTTGGACTCCCTGCAGCCTCCTGAACTTCCTACCGCCTTGGTTTGATCCACCACACGGCACAACTGCCACCCCTGTCTCACAACCTCCCTGTTTTCCTCAGAACTCCGCCGCACCACCACCGTGTCTCCAGGCACGATTCCTCCACCAAAACACGATCACCAGCTCCGCCTTGCCTTTCTGTCACTCTCTCAGTCCACTCTTCACTCACCCTTGCACTGAATCGATCACTGTCTCTCCAATTGCTTCTCTCTGTTTCTCTGTGTGTTAAAGCACGATTGCACGGTTTGAAATCGTGCAAAGTGTGACCGTGCACACTTTAGTCATTCCTGGAACCATCTAGTGTCCCCCACGAGTCATCACCCCATGGTTCAGCCCAAAATATCCCTGCCACTTGCCCTTATCTGATTGGGCTGAGGGAAAAGACTAAAATACCCTTCATGCACAAATTACCATTTTACCCTCGTACTTTCCAGACCCGTAAATATTCCGTCCGACGTCCGATGACAGCGTGCCGCCTGTCGTTGTACTCAAGACATCGATACCTATCTAACGGTCCTCGGTCTACGTGAAAATCACAAGTCCTCCAAAAGTCAACATTTTCCACAATTAATCAAATTTACGGTAACGCCCTCAATCTTCCGAAAGTCATAACTTTTTCTCCGATTTCCCGAATTGAACCTGCCACCTGTCTACGGACTCGTGACGTCCTAAACTACGTCACGGTCAAGGGTCAACAGTCATCCAATCGGTAAATCAAAAAGTCAACTTTTGGCCTACTATTCACAAGGGCAAAATCGTCCTTTCATACAAAACTTTTTACAAAATTACATTTTTACCCTTCCCGAAGGTACGGGTTGTTACAGAGGGTCTCTAGGGGTCCAAATCTTAGTACCATCTTTCAAGGTATTCTCAATTCTTGTCGTTTGTTCTCCAAGAGATTGTAAGAAAAAATTGGTGTAGTTATTTTGGTGTATGACTGACTACGCCCAAACTACGCATTAAATTAAACACGGAATTTGAGTATTGTGCAATTTAAACCCCTTTTTGTGTAGATGTAGTATTGGTAAATAGGGATCGTTCTTAACCGGGGAAATTAGGGAACATTAATAATGTGTCAGTGGGAGATGAATAAAAGAATAATGAATTAAAGAATTAAATAATAAAAGAACTAACAAATTAAAGAATTAATGAATTAAAGAATAAAATAATTAAAGAATTAATTAATCAAAGAATAATAAACTAAAAGTATGAAAGAATAAAAGAATAAAGAGATGAAAGAATCAAAGAATAATAAACTAAAAGTATGAAAGAAGAATAAAAGAATAAAAGAATAAAAGAATAAAGAATAAAAGAATTAAAAGAATAAAAAAATAAAGAATAAAAGAATAAAGAATAAAAGGGGGGTTTTGAAAAGAATTGTAATCTAAACTAAAGACAACACTAACTAAGAATTAAAATGCAAATGTTCATGCTAATTAGAACTTACAAACCATAGAGTAGTTTCATAAACAAAACCCACACTTTTACGTAAGTAATTTCAAATTAACAATCACATTAATTAAACTACTCCTAAAAATAGACTTCCTTCAAATACAATTTTTACCAACATTCTAACATTTTGCTCATAATATACCAATCACGAAATCCTACCTTCATCATCTCAAATACTTACATACATCTTTCAATATTATAAATGCATCAACCATTTATGTGCGTCAAACATCAATATGCTTCAAACATTTACAACATGATTTACCTTAAGTTTATAATTAAATGCACCGACAGTGATCAACATTTAATCTCTTCAATTCTACTCTAAGTGCACCAACAACGGATAAAACACTTAACATCAAATTGAAGTTTAAGCACTAAAACATATGAAGTAAAAGAAATTCAAAAAGTAAAACACATGGAGATTGCATTCTTACTTACAAATGTTAGAAAGAAAATACAAAGATTAAAGTAAAGAAGAAATGAAAATAACATAAAAATAACATAAATTAAGAATAAGAATTAAAAAAGAAACTACTTAATAAGAAAATCTACAAGAAGTTAAAATGGTCCCAAAAAATGTCTCTCAAAAGAGAGAAACAAAAGAACTAAAAGAAGAGAACTAAAAACTAAGCAAAATGGAAGAAATGAAGCTAATGGGGGACTCCTCAAAATACAAGAATTGAAACCCTATTTATAGGTGAAAAAAGCTATCAAAAATACATAAAAAATACAATAAAAAATGTTAAATAATGGAATGATGAGTAATAAAGATTAGTGATGATGTTTAGAGGTGGTTTGAGTTGTGAAGTTGCAAAATTGGGTTGGAAAGTGGAAGGAAAGTGGCTGGAAATTGGGTGGAAGTTTGCTGGAAAAGAGGGCAGGAATTTCGGTGGGTGGCTGTTGAATGGAAAGCTTGCAGTTCGGCGAGCAGGCGCTGAAGATGAGCCAGGGCGATCGGCGTGGACGCGCTGAAGATAAGAGTGGGTGTTCAGCGCACGCTTGTCGAAAGGAAGAGTGGACGTTCGATAAGGAGCTGCAGGCGCGGCTGAAGAAGGCTGGAGCGGATTGGGCCGGGACGCACGGGCCTGGCGGGCTGGACTGATGGATGGCGGGCCGGATTTGCTGGATTTCTTTTTCTTTTTCTTTTTTTTTTTTCTGTTGGGCTCGGCTGAATTTATTTCTTCAATTTGGGTTTGGGCTGCAACAAATGAAAAATCAATTAAGTAGAATTTATTTCACCGAAATTCGTCCATAATATTTTCGTTAAAATTCCGATCGAGACGATTCTTTCGCCAAAATACTCCAAATTACAAACTTTATTTATTTAAACAAAAATAACACAAAATAAATTATTTTATCTATTTATTTAATATTTTAATATTAAAAGTCAAGTATAAAGGGTATAAAATAATATAAAATCATGCTTATTTGAGGACCTATCAATGACCGTTGTAACTCCACTTTGTACAGAAACTTCATGTATACCATCCTTGTATGGAGAGGCTATGGTTCCTTTGGAATTGATATTGATTGATTTGGGAAGTGGATGCACAGATCTTTCAGTTTTTTCGTCACAATTTGTATAAATCTTAAAAGGATTCCCTATTGTACTTATACACCGAAGGTATTGAGTAAACTTGTACCCTTTTGCACACCATTCAAACCAAGGAAAGAACCGGCAGTTAAATCCATTTCCTTTCATAAAAGTATAGTGAAGTTTGTGTAAAATCTTTCGTCTTTCTTTACTATAGGTTGTTTCTAACCATTTTTTTCTAGTTTGGTTTTCTATATTTAGGTAATCTCGTTCTATGGTTTTTATATCTGGTTCGAACCTGGAGATTACACAGATGTTAGATTCAACATCTTCCCATGAAAAATCAGGTTGAGAAGGTAAGTTGTCAGGACCCACCCCGGTTTCACCCCGAAAATCGAGGTAAATCCTGCTCCCGTCTGACACCCCGACACAACACAGTCAGACGCAGGAGAAACTATATCACATATCCTGAAGTTAATAGTTTACAAAGCATAGTACTCATTACAGAAAAGAAAACCGATAACTAGATACACGCGTGCGGAAAAGTTAAAGCACTCCGGGATCCCTCACGTGACTTCTATGCCTCAGACGCTCCCTCGACGCCGGAACCCCGCGCTAGCTCCACAACCTGGAGGGAAATTTAAAACAGAAGGTGTGAGTGGACCAGAATAAAAGAAAAATTTCGAAAACCATTTCATAAGAAAACCGGGTTTAGCCCTCCGTTTTGAAACCACATGCATAACCCAGTTATCAAAACAGTTATAAACCAATCAGTATAAAACATCATAAGAAATAGAAACACTATAAAACAGGGATAGAAAAACATAGCAAAAACATCATAAACCGTATTATAAACCGTGAATATCAAATCATCATTTTCCGATCAAACCTGCTGGACCTATCCGAATCTTTAAACTCCCGAGTCTTTAAACTCAATCCAGGCCTCAATAATATCCGAGTCTTTAAACTCTCGAGTCTTTAAACTCAACAGGCCTACGGGGGAAATATCAATATATCCGAGTCTTTAAACTCCCGAGTCTTTAAACTCAATCTGGGTCTTTAAACCCAATCCGGGCCCGTCCCCCGTCAATCAATATCCGGGTCTTTAAACCCAATAACCAGATCAAGCAAATCCAATCAAAACCATTTGAAAACCTTTTTCAAATCCACATCCAAACCTGAATCCGAAATCACCGGTCTGATGCCCTTCCAGCATCCCGAACCATCATTCCAAACCCAAATCCGGAATTCCACGTTCCAATTTTAAAACCAAATCTCGATTCCCGAAATCCAATTTCAAAACCGAAAATCATTTATCATCAAATCGTGTTCCAAAATCCACTTGAAAACCATTTAGAGATTTGAAATCCCAAAAACCATAGCTTTATTCTCATAAATCAACTTTTCTCGTAAAACGTGCCAATTACCTTACTTTCTCGAAAACCGTGCAATTATATAAAACCACATCATAAATCAAACATTCATGTAATAACATATATAAAACAATTATAGAAAAGCAGTTATGCATGTTCGAGTTTAAGGAAAGGGTCCACTCACAGTACCGAGCCCTCAATCACGTCCCGAACGTCTCGTACGTTCCTCAGCTTCCTCGGGAACTCCCGATCCTGTCAAAAACTGTCAAAGTACGTCTACGAAGGTCCACCTAATTTCCCTCAAAAATCCCCGGTTCCTAAGCATAACGAATCGGAACCCTAAGCTTTCACCCTCGCGAAACTACATCGATTCGACGTCCGATTAACCCGAAACCAACACCAACGGACTCGTCACAACACCTAGACCAAAAACTATGTTGACAACTTCCTCAGCCGCCACCACACGCGCCCCCACGCGCCGCCCCAAAGTGGCTGCGTGTGGCCCTCACGCGCCTGCTACAGTGTATCTTCAACCTCGAGCAAACCCGGTTCAGCACAGTGCCTGCAAATCTAACCGGCGAGGACGGTTCACCGCCGTACCTGCACCAAAAACTCTCCTCTCTTCACCCACAGCATCGTCCAGACCTAAACTACCCATTCCCCTTACTCAGATGTCTCGACTCCGGCTACAAATCGTCGACTTAAGCTCGATACCAAAACCCGATAAACCCCTGTTTCCTTCTCCGGCCACCCAGGTCACCCCCCATCATGGTGGCTAGCTTAAACCCTTCCTAAGGACATCCTAAACCTCACCCAACTCACCAAGACCGTCGACTCTACCCCAGACTTCACGACTTTCCATTTGAAAGTTGACGGCAAAACAGAGCACATCGGTACTCTCCTTCGTATAGCCTCCACCGTGCACTCCTCCGTCACGGGAACACAACCAGCAGAAACCTAGAACCCTACTGAACTCCCTAGACCTCACAGGACTCCTCGATTCTAGCCCTAAAGCCACGACTTCCAACTTGAACCTCGACAGAAAAACAGAGCATGGAAAGGAAAAACAAGAAATTACCTGCCTCCTGTCGCCGTCGTGAGCTCAGCCGTGAAGTAGTAGCTCCTCCCGTCCTCCTCCGTCCTCTGGACACTTCCACTGGCTTCGATTGGTTGATCACGGCCGCACCATCACCCAACTCTCACCTCCTCTCTGTTTTTCTCTCTGATTTCCCGTGGCTCTCAACTCACGCACAAACCATCACCACTCATCTAACCTCTCTCACTGTCTCCATCTCACTCTCTGGTCACTCTCACACACTCACAAATTCACCAACATCCACGATCACCCCTCAATTTCTCTCAATTCCTCAGCCTCTGTTTTCTGTTCTTCAAAACACACGAGCACATACAAGGGTGCCCCAATTATTTGGACCGTGCACCAATTACTGGAACCCTCTAGTTCCCCCACACGTGTCACCATCTTCCCCATTCTCTCACAAATGGCCACATCACAGCCATCCACTTGTCCCAATCTGTTACACCAAGCCCAAAGTACAAAAGACCAAACTGCCCTTCCTTTTACCGCAATTTACGGTTATGCCACTACCTTTCTAGACCCGTATCTCGCACATCGTAAGTCCGATGAATACGTGCCGCCTGTCATCGAACTCGGGACGACGAGATCTATCTAACGGTCTTAGGTCAACTTCTCAAACCCCGATTATACGAAAAGTCAACGTTTCCCCCCTAATTTAGCCAAATTACGGTTCTGCCCTCAACCTTCCGAACATCATAACTTCCTCCTCGGATGTCGGAATCGGGCGTGCCACTTGTCTATGGATTCGTGACGTCCTAAACTACATCCTGGTCACCAGTCAAAGTCCCTTGGACCACCCAAACTAAAGGTCAAGTTTTTACCCAAACTAGGGGAAAATCGTCATTCTCCCTTAACGACCCCAACGAGACCAACTAACCACTGATTAAGCTCACTAATCCTATCTTAACCCTACTTTCTGGAACGGGTCGTTACATAAGTCCTCAGATTTCTTTGAGGGGGTTGTGGCTCCTGTATTTTCAACCTTGTTGTAACGAACCGTCCCGAATATTGGGATTTAATAATATTTAATTGTGATTTACTAATCTGGGATTAGTTGAGCAATTTCGGACGAATTGTGCAAAATGACCGTTTTGCCTTGGGCGTGGGCAAAACGTTGACTTTTAAATCGGATGGTCAAATGGACGTTGACCGATGACCGTGATGTAGTTCGGAACGTCACGAGTTCATAGACAGGTGGCACGTTCGATTCCGACGTTCGTGGTGAAAGTTATGATGTACGGAAGTCCAGGGGCATTTTCGTAATTTGGACGATATATGGGCAAATGTTGACTTTTTGACCAGGATGTCCGATGGCCGAGGGCCAAGGACCGTTACGCAGGTTTCGTCGATGCGAATCCAACGACAGGCGGCACGCCGAAATCGGAGATTCGACGACGAAGTTATGGGTCACGGAAGTTTGGTTTCGTTATGCACGCATTACGAGGCGTGGACACGTGGCGTTCTCTGATTGGTCTGAATTTCTGAGTGGGTCACGTGGACCACTAACCTTTAATTATTGAACTCAGATCTGGATTGGTGGGATTGGATTAAATTATTGGAATAAAAAAATATAAAGAAATCCCACTTAGTGCATCTTTTGATCTGGACCCTTAATCTCATTGGTGAGATTTAATCTGGGCCATTCATTCTTTTTCCCTCTCTCTTTAATTGGATCAGCCTACACCTCCCAATCTCATTTTCTCTCTAGCCCGTGAACACGCTCACGACTCACACTGCACACCACCACCATATCTATATCCTTGGGCCGTGCAGGGGACTGTGTGAGGACTGTTGGGAGCTGGGCACGGTGGGAGACGACGGGAGACGGCTGGGTTGGCGACGGAGGGGAAAAACAGGGGAAGTCCGAAACTCAAAATTTGGGGAGGTCGTTGTTGACTGTTTATGATCGTGCTGATGGGTGGTGGAGGTTCCTGTGATCAGTCCAGGCATTTTGGGTGGCCACGGTGGTGACCACGACGGCGATGTGGCCCTAAACCCGTGAGTCCGATTCTCGGGTCTAAAATGGCAGGATGGGCCTTACTGTCTTTCGGTCGATCTAGTAACCAGGAGGATGACTCAGAGGATGAGACGAGTCTATAGGGACCGTTTTCATCGAGAATGGTGGTCGGAGCTGAGAGCAGTCGACGGTGGAGGTTGGCCGTGAACTTCTCGATCGGGGAGGTGAGGATCTTGACGTTGTTCATTGTTTTTGTTTCCACAGAACTCCTAATTTAACCCAGACGATCATGTAGGTGAAAACCCCGTCCAAAATGATCCTGTATCGACGGAGAACCGGTCGGGTTGGCCCGTGGGTCACGGCGGCCCGTTTTACAGTCGATCGGGTTGAACGACGATGAACAGTACCCGGCGCGTGGGTTTCACGCGCAGGGAATTCAACCAGCGCGTGGGGGCGCGTGTGAGGTAATTTTGGGAAACTTCCAACATGACTTTTGTCCTATACAATGTAACGAACATTTTAGCGTTGGTTTCGTGTCGATCGGATCCCGTTTCGTTATTGTTCGGGATGTCCGAAGGTTTTAAATCCAGTTTAAAAATACTTAAAAATTCGGGAAAATTACGGGACTTGAATAGGATGTTAATGATGAGGTTAGTGATCCTCTAAATTGATTTGAACAGGATTGGGAGTCCCGGTGATAGTGATGTGGCCCGGGAAGGCCTATGGCACGCGTATCGAGGCGCTCGGTTAAACGGTCTGTGAGTGGACATTGGTTTCATAAATTCGATGCATGCATAACTGTTTTATGATTGATATAATTATGATTAAATGATTTACTTTGGATATCGGTGAATTTAAAATGATTTCACGTATTTCGAGGTGAATTACGTATTTGCACGTAAACCGAGGTTTTCTGGATTTGCACCGATTTCCATAAATATGGTTGGATATGATTTCATGAAACGATTACGAACTTAAATAATGTAAAATCGGGCCAGGGGCCCAGTTGAACTATGAAATCGGGCCAGGGGCCCAGTTAACATGTGGATCGGGCCAGGGGCCCAGTTAACTTGTGAAATCGGGCCAGGGGCCCAGTTGATTTCTACATGTGATTGCGGGTCGGGGACCCTAAATGGAATTGAATAAATGTTTCCTGGTTTACATTTTATATATGTTCACATGCTGGAATCTATAAATGGTTTTGATGATGTTTCGGTCATGGCACGTTTCACGGTTTTGGGCATGAGACCCGTTTGATGAAACGTAACGATCAGTTCGGATTTTACCTATGTATACCTATATGTTTTGCATGTGGATATCGATAAAATGTATTTAGTACTGCACTGTATAGATCCTTCCATATTATATTGTCTCCTCCGGCGAGGTACCCCGGAGAGGTCACGGATGTCTAGTACGTCCAGCGTCTATGACGCTAAGCATCGGGGATGCTGTACCCGAACGGGGTTCGGGGAATGAACTCGGAAATTGAGACCCGAGTGGCACGCGTAGCCTTGTGATTGTGACCTTATTGACGTTAGGGACGTCAGACATCAGGGATGTCGGATTGGAGTGTATAGTGCAGTGGCTAAAATAATGGTTATGGTTTATATTATATGCCTTATGGTTCATATTACTGGATTTATGAAATAACTCTTGGATTTACTTTTGGAAATTGAAACTAGGCGTTGGTTTCCGGGCTAAGGCCCTAATGGTTATTTCTAAATAAATATGGGATTATTGGTTTTGGTGCATGCATATGATTTTACTGAGGGGCATAAATGTCTTATAAATGTTTTAAACAGACTTGTTTATTTTCGTCCACTCATAGCTTTTGTTTTCAATGCCCTTCAGGTTGATTCCGGATACGACTGCAGCAGAGACTTGAGCATCGCACACCTCCTCCATCGATCCTTACGCACTCTGGAAGCCCGTCTGGGCAATGGCAATCGGTTATCCCTTGTCTGACGCCTCTTGTCAGACGGGAGCATGATACATTCCATGGTAATCCCGGGGGGATTGGGATGGGTCGTGTCACTTGTAGCAGGGATGATGAACATGATCGTGGTTTTTTCTTAACCCTTCAAATATGAGTCTTTCATGATCTTGTTCATAAGAACTTTGAGCTCTAAAAGAGCTTGATCTTGGAATGCTTGGAATGGTCGGTCTAGGGTAATCAGTACTTTTTCTGCCTAGACTTAACCTAGTCAGCCTATCATTATCGAAATGTATTTCTACATCTCCATCGTCATACTAACTTATGCGACTTGGTTCCCTATTTTGGATTGGCTGAGGGGGAGTTGCATCCAGTAGTCTCCATCTTTCAAGACCGTCACTTCATTTCATTTTATCATCTTTGGTACCACTGTGCGAGCTTTCCCTAGATTAGCCTGGAACAAAATGGTATGTCCCTTACTATCCATTAATTTGGCACGCGGTACAATGGTATTCATTACCTTATAGGAAATTCGGTATATTACCGCAAAGTTTTGAGATCCAAGTTCCATGTCATACCCTTGAGTGTCAATACTATGAGTAAGAGTTTTTAAAACTCCTGGATCCGTTAAAGACACAGAAAAGTTGGGGTAACAATTGAAATAAATTGGCCCCTCACTTAAGGATGACTCTATTAATCATAACATGGAATTTACAAAGTTTATGTGCCGCTTATCAGGTAGACAGAGGAGGATTGATGTATTTAATCCTGTACGGGTTAGCAGTTTCACCTCGACCTGTATCAATCCAATATGTAAATAGTTATGACCTTTTTTCAGACGCTAATCTATTACTGTTGAGAGAGCAAATGAAAATCTGCATTAGCATCAGTGACAAAAATGGCTTTTTCAACCGTTGTGATTGAGTAATCAGATTTAAATTCAAAGGTTTCCTTTTGGTAAATATCACCTGTAGGGACTTTTGGAATACTCCAATTTTCTAAATCTTTTTTTACGTTAAAGAATTGTTACCTCTTTAACATTCTTAACCTGCATTACCCTAGCACTGTCATTACTACTAGAGCCGCTACTGCTACCAACAGATCTCTTGCTCAAAGATCTACGTAAACTGGCCATCAGAAGAGAGTTTCTGTACTTCTCTGTTCCCTAAGCGGAGTATCGTCAGACTTATCACCTACGTCTTAACACGCCTTACAAACGGCTTCAAACGGCGACATGGCCTGCTGGCAATCTCTTCCCCACTGTAGTGAGAAGTTCTTGCAGAGTATCTTGTTCTAACAACACAGATTTAACAATAAAATTTTGAACCATGAAACCTATTAGTACCACCAGTTTTTTTGGCTTTGATACCAATTCTAGCGGAAGACTATAAGACGAAATTAAGAAGTCTAAATCGATGTTAATCCCTTTTTAACTTAGACTTATATCATAGGACCATATATATACTCGCTGATCTGAACATGTTTTGTAGCTCTATATATATATATATTATAGACTCTCAACCGCCTTTGAATTTTTCTGATGAACTGTGGTGTAAACCATGTGGACTCAACAACCAATTACAACATATTAGAAATGTCCAGCATCATGAAACCATTCGATTTAATCTAATCAATCAAAACCTGCGAATACTAACGGCATATGGATATATAAAATTCAAACTCGGCATATGTGTATATATATATATATATATATATATATATTTCAAACTCGGCATATGTATATATATATATATTTCAAACTCATGTTAATATATAGTTTATATAAACAAGGATTTTGAATTTGATTTTCTTATTGGATAATACTTGTATCTCACTATATTGATACTTTTTTGATTTATTGCATAATCTTTGTACATGTATCATAATAAAAACCGTTCATTTTCTAAATTGTTATGTCAAGATTATCTATGTAAAAATAAAAAGATTGAATATCGTTTAGTTGTTTATATGTATCAAATAAATCAATGGTTTTGATAAAAATTAAGATCCTCGTGGCGAATCGTTCATTTGGTTTATATATATGAATTACTAAACGATCAATCTTATTTATTTGTCATGGAAATAATCATCTTGCATAATAATTTAGCGAATAAACAGTTCTGATTATCATATATTTATAAAGATAATTCAAATAAATAAAAATAGTGATACTATGAGTTACCATTAAGATTGGATATAAATATTATTCTTTTTTTTAATCTAAATTTTCTGGTTTTTATTTCATTTTTTTTTTTGGAACTTCTAATTGGTGTTTTTTTTTTCCATTTTGACCACACTTTTTAGATAGGTTACAAAGACGTACACGCAAAACAGCCAGCACAACTTTTCGATTTTTTTATTTTTTGAATTATAAAAAATACTTGTATGATGAACAACAATCTTCTGACTTAAAAATAATTAAATACTGAAATTGTAGTTCAGAGATAAGCAATTTTATTTGGTACTACGTACGTAGTAGTAGGTAATAACAATTAATTCTACATTTCAAGCCGGCTACGACATAATTTATTCAAGCCACCTATAATCTTCTACAATATTTACAAAGCCGTGAGATCAATTTATGCTTGGACAGTTGGTACCAATTTGACCGTTGGATTCGATCCAATAAGGGGGTTAAGGTTCCGCATTTTCACCATCGTATTGCCAAAATCTGCGAAAAATCTCCGGAGTTGAGCCATTGTAAAAATACTGATGATCAAAATGGAACAGGCTCTCACTATTCACCAATTAATAAGTTCTGATAATAAGCGCACACGGTCGAATATCATATTGGCATTGTCACATCTAGCTAGGTTCCAGAGGTCAGGTCACCATTTACTTTCAATGATGTGCCACAAATGCACGGAATTGATGTCGGTCTCGTTGTATATCCGGTATTCCGATAGGTATGACACCTTGCTTGACCTATATTGTGTGTGGGAACCTGAATATAAGAGTCATAGCATTTCCATTAGGGCAAAGGCAAACATAAGTTCTTGCGAGTCAAGTAACAATGTACACGCCCGAATGATTTCCCAGAATGTCCTATCAAAATTGTTAGCAACTTTACATCATGATGTTAAGGTTTGTAGACGAACAGATTTAAAATACCAAGTCACTGACCCATTATTATTATTATTATTATTATTTTATACTCTAATTTTAAGGTATATTTGGACCGCGTCCATAATCCTAGGATCAAACTAATGGACCACGTATCGTCTCTTAATTTTCTGATTTAATTAACAATGAGATCATTATCTACAGTAATATGATATAATATTAGGATTAATTATTATAATGAAAGCTTGCTAGGAAAGACAGGAATATGTTCTCTATATATGAAGCCTTCACCTTCAATGCTGCATGCAATATCCAGAACTAATTAAGTTGTCTGGAACAAACATAAATAAACCATGGCAGCAGTTAATGATGTTCATCGATCTTTCTTGGTTTTTATTACTCTTTTTGTTGCAGCTTCTTTTGTGACAAACTTTCCTTCAACCAGTGCACAACTCACACCTGATTTCTATCAATATTCATGCCCTCAGGCATTGCAAATCATCAGATCAGTCGTCCAGGAAGCTATCAACCGCGAGACACGCATCGGAGCTTCGCTTCTTCGCTTGCATTTCCATGACTGCTTTGTCAACGTACATCTCATATTTGTGATGTTGTCAAATTGTTAATTAAAAAATATGTGATCGAAAAAATTTGTGAAAATTTAATAATGAGATGTTGATTAATTAGTATGAATTTTTCGGTGCTTGTGGCAGGGGTGTGATGGATCACTTTTGCTAGACGACACAGTTGACTTTATCGGTGAGAAGACAGCCGCTGCAAATTTGAACTCGGTTAGAGGCTTTAATGTGGTGGATGATATTAAAGCAGCCCTCAACAGAGATTGCCACGGAAATGTGGTCTCATGTGCTGATATCTTAGCAGTTGCAGCTCATGATTCCGTTGAGATTGTAAGTATAAAATAAGCCCTCAAAATATATTGAGATGTTATATATATATACGCTCTGATTCTCAATTTAGGCCATTTATGTAACTAATAGTTTTTTAATTAATAGTATAGTCTAGCAACATATACTAAATTATTCTATTTAATTAAGCCCCCAAAACAAGATAATTATACACATTTAAAGAAAAATATGACAAAACTTACATACAAGGATAATTAACATTTCTTTTTAATGAGGGAGACCCATTAGCTAGTCTGAGATATTTAACATTATTTTGGAGTTTTAACAATTTTGTAAAGGGGAGATGTTTGGATAAGTGGAGTACGCGGTGGCAGTTTGGGCAAATTTTGAGAGCTAAACCTTAAGCCTTACGTGATAAACCTGATTCCTTTTTTTTTTTTTAAATAAATTCAACCATAGTGGAAACTAAGAGGTCTTTTTGGTAATTAATTTGTTGGATCTTTTGTCCTTTTTAACAAATTTTAAACTAGCTTACACTTAATTAATTGTAAAAAATCTTGAATTCTGTCCTTGCATGCAAGAAAAAATAGTTTTCAGAGACTTGCATGTGTGAGATCAACCCTAATTGAACCAACTCTTGTGCTTGTGTTTAGTTGGCAGGCTCATCCTATAGCTATGAAGTAAAATTAGGCCGAAGAGATGCAAGAAGCGCAGTCTTGAATGACGCAAACAGAGATATTCCAGCACCAACTTTCAGCTTCTCTCAACTGCTTTCCAACTTCCAATCTCATGGCTTAGACCTCCGAGACCTAATCCTCCTCTCAGCTGGCCACACCATCGGACTAGCTAGATGCACAAGTTTCAGGGCCAGAATTTACAATGACACCAACATAGACCCTCACTTTGCAGCCTCATTACAAAATGGTTGTCCCGAAAACGGAGGAGACGACAACACATCGCCGCTCGATTCGACCACCGGGAAATTCGATACCGTGTACTTCAAGTCATTGCTGCAGCAGAAGGGTCTCCTTCATTCTGATCAGGAGCTCTTTAAATATGATGGCAGTGATAGTGACAATCTGGTGCAGCATTATGCTCACAATCCTGCAGATTTCAAAGCTGATTTTGGGGCTTCACTGATCAAGATGGGCAACATAAAGCCTCTCACTGGATCTGATGGTGAGATTAGGCTCAATTGCAGGAAAATCAACTAAGAATTGATGTCTCTACTCACACTCAGAGCAACAATATTAGATATCCATCAGTTATATTCCATTATATCTATCTAATGTAAAAGTCAAGTTTGAATAATTGGTGAACTTTTTTATCAATAATAATTACAAGGATCCTATTCCAACTAAGTTTACATATAAAAAGATAATGATCAATTTTTCTTCTTCTTTTAGAATTAAAGATAAACTCATTATATAAAACTAAGATTTACTTATTTATCACAATATTAAGAGTGTGGTCTAAAATTTAATGATTTATGACTTAAGATAATAGAAAGTTTTAGGGAAGGAAGCTGATCAGTGTATATGTAGGGGTTGTGGTGGGAGAGCATATGATCAACTAGTTAGGATTTCGTACTCGGGCTCTTAAAAAAACTAAAAACTTGAGAGCTGATTCTTAAGTCTAAGAGATTAAGCAAGTCGTTATTTTTTCTTTTATTGGGGGTGTCGTTAGTGATCGAGGTCAAATCTGAACATGTTATGCAGCTCTATATATTTTGTCGTAGACTCTCAACTGCCTATGATTTTTTTTTCCGATGAAACTGTAGTGGCCAATGAACCAGACTGATCAACAACCAATTACAACATATATATTAGAAATGTTCAGCAGCATGAATTCATCTAATCAAAACCTGCGAATTAATTACTAACAAGGATAAATTATCCATTAATCCCCTGACATAGTTTTATTTCACTTAAAAATTGTTATATTGGGAAGCCCCTTGTAAACCTGTAGTACTACGATCTCCCAGCTGCTGTATGGCTCTCCCTGTAACAATTAGCAAGCCCACTGGCGTGCGACTTTTATATATACAAGTTACACACACACACATATATGTATATATATATATATATTCAAATTTATAAATTCCCCCTTTTTATATTTGAAACTAATAATAAAATTTATATTGTCTTTAGTTTAACGATAGGGTATATAAAGTTTTAAGGAGGAGGTGGGGAGTATTTAGATAGGGCTAGCTAGGGGCGGAAGAACTTATTAATTATGACGCACTTAATTAGGGTTTAGGGTTTAATTCTTGGATTTTGAGTCCTAAACTACAAGTGATTAACATAATTTTTTAATATCGGATAATAATTTTTTTCAAATTTGAAGTTTAAAGTTATTTTAAATAATATAATTATTATTGTGGTTAGGAATTAAAAAGTTTAAAAAATATGATTAGCAGTTCTTGAATAAGTTTTAATGCTGCAAAGGACTAATCAATCAAAAGATAGTGAGAATGTTATAGTACCTAATTCATAATCTAACATGTAGAAAGGCGTATGTCTTGCTCCTAGGTAGTGCTACTGTTCTTCGTAAAGCAGTACAGGTAGTTAACAAAAATGCTCCCATTAAAAAAGTCAAAGTTAAAGTCAAAATCCTTGTTTATCCATTAATTTTTAAGAGGGTTTTAGAGTCGATTATAATTATAAAGACCTAATTAAGCTAATTAAACTTGTTTTACTGTTTTCTAAATTGTTTTCTGCATAAACAAATAGAACTAGGAAAATTGATCGCATATATTAATAACGCTAGCTAGTTATACTAAATTTTAGAAATTAACTTGTATTCATAGTCGGTGGTCAGTCTTTCAATAGGCGGCTAGAACAAGTGGTTGCAAGTTGCAACGCGTCTCTTCGTGGAAAATGCTTGCATGAGTACAAGTGGCAGAAATATCAACCTTATTGAATTATAATAGAATACAATTAGTGTTACACCTCCGGCAATTAACCACTTGATTTTAAGTAGATTATTATTATTTTTAATGAGCCTTGTATTAATTTATTTTGCGACAATTGGACCTAACTTGGCCGGCGGTTCCAGTAAGGGGGCTAAGGCTGCCCATTTTCACCATGGCATTGGCAAAATCTGCAAAGAAAGTCCCTGGCGTCGTGCTATAAGTCGTGACCTGAGAATCTGTGGATCCGCCACTGAAAAGCTGTTGATCGGAATGCAAGAGGCCCTTGCCATTCACCAAGTTCTTATAAAACGCGTTGTCGAAGAAAACCGGGGTTGTGACATCTAGAGGAGAAAGGTTGTCATCAGTCACTGAGCTTAGGGTACAATTTGATTTAACCGAAGTAGAAAATACTGAGTCGATGTTACTCTCATTATATAGCCGAGTTCGAAACATCTGACACCTGGCTTGACCCATTGTGTGAGCTCCTAATAATCATACACATGAAATGAGTTTCATTAGACGATGGAATTTAGTTGCTTGCAAGCCAAGTTATTACTAGAAGTACTTTAATTTATTGCCATTGTGGGTACCTGAAAGAGCTACCATTTCTTTGGTAGTAAATCCTTTAGCTGAGAAAGAAGAGATGAGGTCATTGAGATCTAGGATTGGGGATGGGAGGTCAGAATTTGCATCACTTAGACTTGCTGTGGCTGAGTCTCTTCTTCCCAATTTAACTGTCCATGAAGGTCCTCCCATCTGCATAAAATGCAAGAAATAAAAGAAGAATGATGACATGCATGGCTTTTTGACAATTTTGTTGTTAACACGCAAAAATATCGGGTTAATTAGTAAGTTTAGGTTTAGTGTTCTATTTTTCCTGGTAGAAACTCTTGTGAGATCGTAAAGGAGCAAAATCCAATATTGAAAAGTTGTACAATTTTGTAAGGGCTTATAAGGAGTTGAGTTTTTTCTTCTATTACTAATTAGTTTCTGGTGAAACTAAACTTTCTTCATACTATCAGAGCATACTATCTCATGTGTAATATTTAACCACCACAAGTGCTCCACCCTTACAAGGGCTTATAAGAAGTTGAGTTTTTTTTTTTTCCATTGTCAATTGGTGTTAGGGAAGCAGATTATCCCACGTATGATGTTTAACTGTCACACGTGATCCACCCTTGCAAGGGCTTATAAGAAATTGAGTCTCTCATCCCATTGCCAATTGATTTTAGGATGAAACTTCGATTTCCTTCAGCTCTCACCACCACCCTAAATCTTAAACCGTTTTGAAGTGAAACCTCAACTTTCTTCAGTTCTCACAATTCTAAGATATTAGGTTTGAATTTAATAATCAACACTCTTGGCAACTAGCTAATGGGTGACTAAGTAAAATAATAAACTTTTAAAAAATGGGTTTAATCATGTGATTATTTTTTAAAATATATGTGAGCTTAAGTTCATGATTTTTTGCCCTTTCTTATGAAAATATAAATTGTGACTTACCGAAAGAACTGAATCACGAGCTGCAATGGCGAGGATATCAGCGCATGAAACAACCCCGGGGCAGGCACTTTCTAATTGAGATTTTATTGCGTCAATCACTTCAAATCCCCTCAATGAGTTTGTATTTGGTAATGCTGTCTTTTCCCCAGTGAAATTTGCAGTGTCATCTAGTAAAACAGATGCATCACATCCCTGTTTTCAAATCACAAAACAAAATTAGTTACCCAAAAAAAAAGTGGTAATCAATGAAAAGTACAAATGCGAGAGTCATGCGTACATTAACAAAGCAATCGTGGAAATGGAGACGCAGCAAGGATGCCCCCATCCGGTGCTCCTTCATCACTGCGTTGATAACTGCATTCCGGACAATTGAAAGGGCTCGGGGGCACGTCGTGGCGTAGTATTCGGAGGACAATTGTGCAGAAGATGAGCTAAACATGATCAAAAGCACGGATAGGCTGAATGTGAGATGGTGTGAGATGAAAGCCATGTTTGCCCAAAAAAAAATGAAAGGCAAGTGAAAATTCTTTTCCTTTTTTGGTTTCATTAGAAGGAAGGAGAACAGAGGTGTATAAATAGAGGATTTAGTTGGTGGATTTTCAGCTGTCTTGGCAATTTAATAACTTGGTCAAAGTCCCTAAAACTGTTTTATCCAAACTCTACTTCATAGAGGACTCAAATTTCATGAGATTTATTATTTTTTTTACTTAGTGGAAAGACCTATCATTGAAATATGCAGGGATGAATCTGTGAGTTTTGTTGTGACAAATTTTCAAGGGAACAAACGGGGAGAGAGAAAAAATAAAACCAAACACAGAAACAATGATTCGATTTTTGACCATCAGAGTGTGTGAACATGTTCTTCATTGAGGAATCTAACTTAGTCTAACAACAGTTTGATGGCAGGCACTAACTACAATGTCTTTTTACTACATTTGCATTATATAAGAAAACAATGTTGACCGGAATGCTTTGCATTTGCCCCAAACTTTAGAATCTTCCTACACTCTGAAGAAATGAAGTTTTCAAAATGGAAGTGGAAAGACAGATAAAAAATAGCGATTTTCACGCTTCACTTTCAGTCATTTGCGCTGTAAATACAAACAATTTTTTCTGTACTACAGGAATGCATGAGTCTGAAAATGGAGTGCCAAAATTATTGTTGACTACGAAAGATGGCGAAGTCTAAACGCTTCATATTAGACGTGTTATGCAAATTTAGTCATATTTAGAAGATTACATTCAAATTTTCCGGTTTGGGATTGAATATGGATGCTTCATGTTTGACATCCTACTCCATTAAAATCAATACGGGAAGGATTAGAGGATGAGATAACATGGACTACGGTGGACCAATCCATCAGCAGCAGCTGAATGAACCAGTAGTTTTTATGGACTAATTGTCTTTATTCATGATTACCCTCAAACCCTCGGGGTTGAGAGGATCATCCATTTTAGAATATTGCTTCCCCTGAAAGAAGAAGTAATTAAGTTGGGGAAAAGAAACAAGATTTTCTCAGAACATAAAATTTCTTACCTATAAAAACTTAAAAGATACAACAAATCTTATTTTATTTCTATTCAGAATCTCATAATTTCATCTCAAACTGCTACTTGTCTATAATAATAATCACAATGTAAGTATTCTGTCTCACTAAAGCTCTGTGTCAAGGAAACAAGATGATGGTGAACAAAAATGGGCCAATCAGGCAGGGGCCTATTCCCCGGTGCGCCTTCTACTTACTTGGCAGAGAATCAGAACACAAACTCTTCCTCCTCCGCACCAATAGCTGGTAATCCATCTCCCATCTCCCGAAGAGCAGATGACGTGGCATCACTAATGCCCAGCAGATATTGCAACCGTGATAATTTTTCAGGTGTCGGGTCACTTTTCAAGTATATACTAAACAGATCAGCTAGCTCCTCTCTCACCTCCCATGAAAGTGTCTTGGCAGGTACAGCTTTATCACAAGCCAGCAAGTCATTTAGAGACGAAACCTGCAAAAGCAGAAGTAAACATCAACTTTACCACCTTTCTAGTCAATCGGATCTTTCCAGCTAGAGTTGGCAATTAGAATTTACAGGACTATAATAATAAAAGATTAGACAACGCTCATACCACTCCTTGACGATTTCTCTGCCTCAAAAGTGACACAGCTTGGATCAGTGAGTTTGATAATCTGGTCTGTGCAAGCTCTCGAACCACATTCTTAGCCTTCTCAGCATTAATATTGAGATCTACTGGGATTTTCTCATAGACTTCCACCTCATCAAACTCTCCAGTGCCCGATGAGAATATCTCATCCACGGTTTTTTTGAACAGGTTCTCTCGCAAGCTCTCGGATATCATGCTGTCTAATTTAACATTTGATTCTTTAAGTTCTCTTATCTGCTTAATGTCGAGCTTTCCCTGACTAATAGCAGTTTCAATGGCAGCCGCCAGTTTTGTAGTTGTTATATTCTTTATTATCTTTTCCACATATTGCGGAGGCAAGCCAACTTGCTTCTGCAACTCATTAAGTTGCTCCACCCTGGCTTTCGTCAATTGTCCATCAGCTAAAATCACCTCTGCCTGTTGCCTGAAAGCTTGCTCAGCCAGGCCCCTGTGTACTCCCACAATCTCCGTAGTGCTCAAACCCAGTATCCCTCCAAGCTGATTTAGTAGCACGTACTCTGAATCATCCTTCTTTGTAGTTATCTGAGCACCAAAAGGGATCCTCTTCACTTCACCAGTTATACAGAAAAGTAAATATGTCTTGTAGAGATCCGTCCTCTCTCGTTCTTCAAGGTCATCTTTAAGAGTTATCTCAGTCTGGCCAGGCTTCCCCAACTTTGCAGCAAGTTCCTTGTCGGGTCTTATCTTCCTAAGTGTCTGAATAGATTCCCATTCGTCCTCTACTTCTACAGCTACCTCTAGGACTTTATCCTGTGCCTTTACTGGCTCCTCTGTAGAGGCATCAGATGATTCCCCTTTTATGTCTGCCACCAATTCAGTCACAACCAATGTGTTGAAAGCTATCATTTTTTTAAGTTCTTTTGCAGCCTCTGTACGGCTCCCAGCTGACCGTGCTCGTTTTACATAGTTAATAAAAATCTTCCGGACCTGCATAAATAGTGGAAGGAAACGAAAAAGAAGAATGTGTTGAATTTGAATTAAAAAATTCAATATTATCAAATGCAGCAAACAAAGTGGATACTTACTGCTTTGCCGGCAATAGACATGGCAGCCTCCCTGGACAATCGCAAACCATGAGCTGCCTTTCTCACAGCTTCTTTTACATCAGCATCGTAGCCATCAACACCAGATGCAATTGCATCCTTCACAACCTGGACAAAGTGACAACCAAAATCAGCATAATGCTTAATTCAAAATAGCATACTATTTTGTTAACTTATTAAAACATCTGAATACTTCATGGTATTTGAGCGTGCAGATGAATGGTCTTAAAAATATATATATATATATACTGTTCCATGACAACCAGCGATCTCAGATAACAGAGAAAAGAAAATTAAAAAAAAATGCAGTTACCTTTTCAAACAAACTTCCACAGATATCTGAATGGGCAGCTTCAACAGTCGGCTGAGGTATACAAAGCATAATTCGTAGTCTTAACAAAGCAGCAACATCATCCTCATTCAGCTCTCCATCAGCCACACACTGCTGTAACTTCTGCCGGTAAATTTCTGGAGAAGAAAAGCAAGTCAGATTCAAATAGGAAAAAAACCAACCATCCAATAACCAATAAGGCAATTTTTGGCTCATTGGAAAGCACCAATGCATGACATAGTATTACTAAATGTTTGTTCAATTGTTGGATTGACAAAAAAGGATCATTTTTCTTGTGGGATGTTCATTCTTCTAAAACAATGGACAATGCCAATTAAATTCTAATATCTTGATTTCATTCCATATGACTAAATTGACATCCAATATTGCCTAGATAGTACTAAGTAAACAATGAGAGGATAGTAAGATCTGCAATAGATATTTCAGAACAAGCTGTTCAAATGACAAGGACCATTACCTTCATGAATCTCACTGGCTCTCTGTGGATCAAAGTGCAGCTCCTCACAGATATTTTGAAGGAATGCTGCTTTGCTATCTGCTGCTTCTAACTCACCCGCACTAACAGCCTGTGAAAGGCGTTTACGGTATACCTTCGAAGTAACATCAAGCACAATGGATTCTGACTCTCGCTTGCCTAAACCAAATATATTTCTTAACTGATTCAACGCAGAAAGCTATGCAGGCAAAAATTCAGATATTAGAAACATTCATTCTAAACAAGAGCTTAAACACAGCCAAATACATAACACTAGCTTTACTAACCTTACTCTCTTCAAGGCGGCCGGTGGATAAAGAATCTGTGACATATACTCTAAAAAGGAGTTTCAAGTCATCCATCTTTCTATCACCATCATAATCACCACCTAGTTCAAAGAAGTAAGTGAGTAGAGCTGGGGTGTCCAAAACTCAGCCATTAGAAAAATACAAGCCAGAAACCAGTAAAGATTCTTACCAAGTAAAGAAACTGGCCCGACCCCGGGTGCAAAGCGATCTGCTTCTTGCTGGTTCTTTAGTGAGATGAGCAAACAATTCAATTCTAGCATCTTATCAAGCTCTTCCACAACTTCTGTGACTCCCTTACTAAAAGATTAATTTTATTAAAAGCCAATAGTGTAACCATTTGAAATACCATTAATCTCGTTGGATTTAAAAACACTTAACATGATTCAAAAGAATAAAATATCTTTCAAAAGCAATATGTAGTAAAAGCTCCACTTATTTGTGGATGTGAACATACGTTGATCTTGATCTGGACTTGAGTATACTGAGTGCTGCTGAAATATTTGCTTCAACTAGTTTTCTTGCGTGTTCCTTGAACAAATCCTCAGCATGCTGCATCAAACAGAATTATCCACACTGAGAAAAAACTATAAGCAAGCTTCTCTTGGTCTAGCAACAACATAGTAAAGAAAGTACCTCATCAGAAAGCCGACAAGTCTGTTGGAATTGTTTAAGCCTAACAAGCTGCTCCGCATTAATATCTGAGAAAAATATAGTTAATTTTACCAGCATTAAAGCATAAAATGAGTAGGGAGTCTTACAATTTTGCATAGAAAATGGTAGATTCATCTGATGAAATTCTCTTATAAAATACTAAGAAAGAGATTTGAGCAAGTAACCATATGCCAGCAATGTCACTCCCTTTGAAATAATTAACAAATTGTTCCTGTTAAGCTAAGGGAGATCAACATTGGTCCTTTGAGGATAATAACTAGGGTGCTGTTATTGGCACATCTTGCACTCCAATCTCGTAAGTAAACAAGAAAACAATTTCCCTGGGAGGAGTACAGGATGAGTTTTTTGGAGTGCCAATAACCGATAATTAAACTAATCGTTTCTTGTATCTCAGTTGTCTGGGCTTGGCCTATGTTTGGAACAAAAAGTAATTAACAAAGGCCTTAATGGATAGTATGGTTACCTCTGCCAACTGATTTTAGTTTGGAAGCATATAATCTCTGGGCATTATCACGGATAGCCAGCTCAACCTTCCAGAAAAAAGAGAATCGTCAGTCACTCCAAAGAGATCAAAAATCGAATACTGAATAACGATACATGTGATTTTGACCCAAATAAGTTCACACGAAGGTAAACTAACTATTCAAATGCAAATAACAATGACTCCCGGCATACAGGACAAAGTACGACCATAATACCAGTGCAATCTATTGCTCGTCATGATACCTGAGATTGGGTGATCTTAAAAACACGCTTCCAAGGTAAAAGGAAAGACGAAGCATCTCCAAACACAAGAGTTGAAACATATATCAGCTTCTGAAACGCCTGCACTGGAGAATCGCTAATAATGGTCAAAGCCCTGTACCTCAATTATTCAACAATGGTAAAACAATCTCAAAGCTTCAAGCAGAAAAGACCTACCCGACGCTGCTCAAGATCACCCTCACGGTCAGTCTCAAGCCTCTGTCTGAAAATTCGCCTACCAATCTGAAAGAGCACACGAACTCGGTATAAGATGGAGAAACAAAGAAAATACATTTTCTTTCACATACAGATAAGTTAAAAAGACCCACCTCCATATGCATGGAAGCTGCTTCAGGGTCATCGATACCCAGAGACTTTTTGAACTTGACGATTGTATCAACTTCGTCTCCACTAAGTTCTTCAGCTCCAGAAGGAAGAACAGAAGTGACAAAACGACAGTACAAATCACAAAGCTCGGCATTAAACGCCCCGTCTTGCTTGCTCACACCATACCTGCAAAAATTAACAATTTTAAAATACAATTCAATCAGACCCGCTGCAAATTGAACAACCAAGTTGAGCAATTTTGCTACTTGATCCTCACTTTCGAGCAATGCCTTCTATGTCCTCCTTCTTAACAGCTTTGGGGTCGTCTAACCCGGCAACGTAATTGTGCAAATCCACAGCGGCAACCTCAGGTGCACAAGAGTTCAAAGCGTAGATAGCGGCCCCACCGGCAGCGCCAAGCACTGCTGCGCCACCAAAAGAGGCGTTTTGTGACTTGCCCACCTTGAGACCCAATCCGTAACCTGCAGCCACAGCTCCGGCGAAGACAATTGCCGAAGTCACTAACCGAAGCGGCGGCGAGAGCTTCTCCACAACAGGTTGGACGCCAGTAAGCTCTCTCTTGCCTCCGAAGACATCGGGAGGCGGCGTTGACGAGGCACATGTTGACTGTTCCGAGGGGGTGACCGAGTTTCGTGGAAATGAGACCCTGAAACGATGTCGTCGGGACTGAACGGAAGTTGCGGCGGGGAGAGAGATGGGGTTGAGGAAAGGCGAGTGGAGAACAGAACGCTGCGGTGTGAGAGTGGAGGGATTCATGGGTCCCTCTGTAATGAGATAAGCGGAGACGACGTCGTTTGGGAGGAGAGTGTGAAATTGGAGTGTGGAACTAAAGGGTCTTTCTAGGGTTTAACAGAAATCCAGCGAAAGAAGAAGAAAAAAGAGGTGAAAGTGAAGAAAGAGAGCCGAGCAAGAAGACAACAAATCAAACACTCTGATGGCTTCGCTACCGTCATCTACAACGTTAGGCTGCTTAGGATTGTATGGGCCTTACCATGGAACTAATTATCATGGGCCTAAAGTATAATTTTAGTTAAGAGTTTAGGCCCAAGATTGATTAGGTCATTTCCAACCATAAGGTTAAATTTGGGACCAAGCTAAAATTTAGCCTCACAAAAATAGTTCAGTTACATTTTTACCAATATTCCATCTCTAAACTATTATTTCTATATTTTATTAATATTTTTTAAATTATCTTAAATTTAAGGATAATATTTTTAATGTGCATGTGAGTTGGGAAAATGCAAATTAATCGTGATTGCCCTCCCCAAAAACTTAAATCACTAGCCGCCTGGCCCTCTTCAAAAAACAAAATTCTTCTTTCAAAAAACTAATTCCTTGATTGATCTTCTTTAGATCCAAGGGAATTCTCTCTCGTATCCATATTGATGTAGTGAATAAACCGAATAATCTAACTAATTTTATTCTGGATTTCACAAAAATTTGTTTGTCTTCAAGCTTTATTTCTCGTCTATCATCATGGTGTTGATCATAATCATAGGTTATGGTGTCCTGATGGGTCACATTGCTAGTGAAACTATTATCTTTCATAAGCCTAATCTGCTTTCGTTAAATTTTGACTCATGATGTGACCTTGTGGATTTTGATTAAGCAATCACAGTCCTTCATTGATGATGGTGATATCAATCACGGTGGATTAATACATTTGCGATATGATGGTGAACATTATCCTTGTCGTCGTCGAAATTCCACAGAGACAATAATAACGGTAATGATAGACAGTATCAACGGTGAAAGTGACCCTTTCGTACATTTTGTTTGGAATTTTTTTTCTTGTTTGTGCACATAAGTCGAAGAGCTCTTAGTTCAAGTTGGGTGTGTTATGATTTCCTTTTGTGGGATTGCAAAAATTAGTAATTTATATTGTAATGACCTTGAAGATGATTAGAGAACTCAAATTATATTATTATGTGCATTATTCCATCTAAATCGTTACAATAGATATCGAGTTTGATAGCTACTACAAGTATTTATCTATGTTTTTAGCTAAGATTATTATAATCTAACTTGTTTTTTTTTTTTTACCAATGAATTTCGAATAGCTTTTAGGAAATTTCCTTATTTTGGGATAAATTTGGAAAGTGTTTGACTGGTTGGCCCTTGGGGAAAAAAAAATGCCATGACTTTTGGCCTTGTGGTCGGATGATTTTTCCCCCTGCCTTGCTACAATTTAGATCTTTTGCTCATGGCTGGAGCCTGGAGTGTATTATTTGTCCTTAAATTTGATGCATTTTTTTTATGAATTTTTTTCACTCGTTTTTTTTTTTTATACAATGATAGGTTAATTATTTATACAATATTGATTTTTGCATTGTATAAGTACACAACGTTATCATTAGACACTAGTGCTAATAGCTACACATTTTTTTTTTACAATGATAGGTAAATATTATTGCTATTATTTCTGTTTTTCACAATTGCATTCAAGTAGACCACGTGCCTATCCTTTGTATTACATGGTCCAATATCTAATAAAACATCTCCTTCTAATTAAAAAAATAAAAAAATGTTCAGTTGGTTCCACCGAAGTAATCTATTATTTACGGTAGAGCTCCACCGCACCCTTTTTATCACCAGTCACTACTACAAGTAGGCAGCTGTCGCTGCCGCATGCTCTTCAAATTTCCGAGATGGCCGTCTCTTCACTGCGACTCCCGTTTTTGCTGTGGCTTCCAAAATACCCAACTTGGAGCTTCAATTTTTCAAAACCGATTTTACCCCCAAGGCTCAACCTTGTTTATTGCTCCGCATCCTCTCTCTCGACTGCTCAACAAACCTCAGCCCACCTTGACAAATGGCAATCCGTTCGAAAGAAGAAAGTGGTTCTCCGGGTCGGCTACGTCGGCACCGATTACCGAGGTCCGTTTCAAATTTCACCTTTGTTATTCTCACATTTATTTCAGGAAAGTTCAGTAATTTGTTCTTTTTGTGTCCAATCCTTTATAGCTCTCTCTTTTGTGTTTTCTTTCAGGCTTGCAAAAGCAACTAGACGAAGTTGAGAATTCGTTATCCAGTAAGTTTCTTCATCCGTTCCTTTGCTAGTTGACACCATTAGTTTTAGTGATCATTCGTTCCTGGCAAAGTTGCTTTTAGCTTGATAACAAAGTACTTCATTTGTCTATTTTTTTCAGTGGAGCAATCAAATCCCCAAATTTTACATGAAATTAGTTATGTTAAAGCATTGAAAAATTGAGTCATTGACATGTAAATTTTTGGAATTTGAATCAGCTTACTAAGCATGGTTGGGATGTACCTAAAAAGCATTACAATTTTTTAAATGTAGCTATTGAGAAAGAACTTGAATCTGCCATATTTAATGCCGGAGGTATTCGCGACAGTAATCTCGGGAATCTTAACAAGATTGCTTGGGCCAGAAGCAGTCGAACCGATAAAGGAGTAATGAAACTGACTTATAGCCAGTTGCCGTTTGTTTTTGTAATCTTATTGTTTGCTATTGAATATATGAGGATGCTGGTTCTTATTTTTGTTATGTTGAAATTACTTTTACATAGGTTCATTCATTAGCGACGATGATATCATTGAAAATGGAGATCCCTGAAAATGCTTGGGAAGCAGACCCTTATGGCATTGCTCTGGCGAATCACATTAACTCTTATCTTCCTCATAATATCAAGGTTTTTAGCATTTTGCCTGCGCAGAGGTGAGGCCACTAGAGCTTGAGCTGTTATTCATCTTTTTCATATATACATTATATAATACGGTCATTTGTATGGAATTATTGACGGATTTTTGTATTTATACAATGGGACGAGGACATGCATTTACTTTCTAATGAGATTGTTCAGTTTGCAGAATTCAACCTACATTTTCCTGAGATAGTTTTGTTGTTGCAAAGGCATGCATTTGCTTTTACTCTACGAGTCTATTTCTGGTTGCCAAATTGATTGTTTGTTTTTTAGGAGCTTTGATCCGAGAAAAGAGTGTAACCTCCGCATGTATTCATACCTCCTTCCTGCTCATGTTATTGGAATCAAAAGTCACTTCACCACAGCTGAAATTGATAACCACATCTCAGACTTCAATAGTATACTAAATGCTTTCGAGGTATGGTGTTTTTGTCTTCGTATTCATTTCTTTTGTACCGTTGTGATTTCTTTGAGCACCTAATTTAGTAGCTGTCTTAAGACATGCCTCAAAACATTCCTTGAGTTGAATGGTTTGTATTCGTGAGCAATCTGCAGGGAGAACATCCTTTTCATAATTATACCATACGATCTAAATACAGGAAGAGGATTTCTGGAAAAAAATCACCTAGAAATAGCAATGTGTCAAAAACGGGGAGATCAACTGGAGTGGTGTCATCCTCTGCGTCTGAGGAAAGTGATGGCGAGGGATATATTGATGAAACAAGTGCATCAAAATCTGACACTGGGGCACTGAACCAAAACTCATATCTGTCTAGCATCGTTGAGGAAAACTTAATCAATGCTTGCGAGAAGCACGGAGATGGTCTGAAGGACCAAAGTGGTGGTTCAGTCATCCGTGCAAAATGGTTATACGAACCTGATGAAAGAGATAGAATAGGTGCTTCTCATTTCAGAAAGATTTTTCGCTGTTTCTGTGGAAAGCTGGAGAGATCAGTTGGACATGATTTTATTGAGGTCTCCATATGGGGAGAGTCTTTCATGTTACATCAAGTAAGTCATTTAGTGTGACCCTGAAACTTATTTATAGCTTCGGTTTGTTCTTGCTTTCCTTTGGCTATTTCTTAGAGAATAATATAATAACAATAATTATTATATACTCATCAGATCCGGAAAATGGTTGGAGCTGCTGTGGCCATAAAGCGTAAGTTACTCCCAAGAGATATTTTGACATTGTCACTGGCCAAGTTCTCGCGGATCATCCTACCACTTGCACCATCTGAAGTTTTGGTTTTAAGAGGAAACAGGTTTTCAATTAGAGAACGACCTGGAAATATAGCAAGGCCTGAAATGATAGCAATGGCTGAATCAGAAGAAATTGTGAAGGCGGTTGATGAGTTTTACACCTCTGTTATGTTGCCTCAAATTGCAAAATTCTTAGATCCGTCGGGACATCCTTGGAATGAATGGGTTGACAACTTAGATAGAAACACAGGTATTTCAGATGCAGAATTGGATGAAGTCAGGAAAGCTTGGAAAGTGTGGAGGGATAAGTTTGACAGTGTTACCAATGTGACAAGGTAGATGGTGATGATCGCAATGAATGTCTTCATGGCATGGTTTATTCAGATTATGAGGAAAACCCTCCAATTGTTCCGTTGAAATTACAACGAGGTCATACAAGCTCAAATGGGGGGGAGGAGAGATTTATAGTTGTATTTATTTCATGTTGAAGGACACAAGCTGTATATGTAAATGACTAAATGGAGATGTTGTTAAAGAACTAATGGCTTTTCAGCCTCTGCTTATATGCAGGTGCAATGGATTAAAAATTCCATCCAAGGCAGCCCGGATATTCAGTTCCGTTGTTGACTCTCGATCAAACTCTATTTTCCATGAGAAGAAAAGAAAGACAACTGCCGGGAGTAGGTCATACGTTGTTAAATTGTTGATCTCTGTGTTTACTGAACTGGTTTGATCACAAACTTGACAGCATACAAACTGCTTGTTTACTTCCCTATTTATTGCATGTCATTCCGTATTTTTTGAACAAAATACTTTGTATTCTTTATTTTTATCGAAATGTAAGTTCTTGATTGTTTCATTGGTTATTTCGTTTACAGATCTTGTTTTTCATGTTTGTTGTGATTTTACTGGCCATCAAGCTCGAGTGTCGAGTCGTGTATGCTTTTGGAACATGTATCCAACTCAGATAGTAGAACAAACCAAGAAAGGGAATGATATCATTTCATGCATCAATAATTCTTCAACTCTTTTGAATCTTTTGATAGAATTTTCAATTTCGAAAACTCTACAAAATGCCTCCCAACTTCCTACTCTCACCCCATTCCAAAATGAACTTAGAAACCCTTATGCAGACCTTAAATGGCAAAGGATATACTCGAACGAACCAACTAGTTCCATTTGTATTATCATGATTGCGGCCTGAATGGGCTCAATTATAAACGAGTACATAGTACAAAATGAGCTCAATTATGACTTAAACGAGTACAATTACCATGTAGATAAATTCAACTACCACATAAATGACTCAAGTTACAACTGTTATTATTGAAGCAACCTCAAATATCGCCTTTACCAATAATCAAGTCTTCAGTCAATTGGTGGAATACATCGCATCAACTTGGGAGCATTAGCTTATCTGACCAAGAGCGGGTATTCATTTGGTTTCAGTACCTAGTTGCTACATACAAAATCACGATTATCTGGTTTCACTAAACCTAATTACTACATACAAAACCACGATTTTTGTATGAATCAATGACTCTAGTTATTACTTCAATCAGTCGTATTACTCCATATATGAATTTTAATTATTATTATCACGTAAAAGAGAAATATATGTAATACAATTTCCCAATTATCAGCTAAACAATCGATATATTTGTTCAAGTGGTGATAGAGCTCATTTTTTTGGCAATTGGGAGTCATTTGAGTCGTGATAATTGAATATTTTTAAGTCGTAAATGGAATGTTTTATGTGCTAATTAATTAACTCTCTTCTTTATATGATAATTAGTTTCGTTCATATTTTACATACGCCCTGGCCTTGGTAATGCATGCCATTCTACCCAAAACAGGCCCATCCTTGCGAAGCACAATCCTTTTGATTATTCGTTGACTTCGAGTTTGATTATTGCGTATAACTTGTCTTCGCTTCGTATTTTTTTTTAATCAATAAAATTTCATATCATCTTAAAAAAGAAAAATTAAAACAACAAATCTTTATATATAAGTATCCAATATCAAACATATTTATTAATTAGAGTGCAACAAGGATTGATCGATTCAATTAATATAATTAAGAGAGCAAAATAATTCATTAATTAATTAATTAATCCTTAATGCATAAACGTTCTTGGTGGGTAACTTCACTCCAGTTTTCAATGGCTTTCACCACAGCTTCTTTCACTACCTCAGCATCTTTCTCATCATTATCCTGCAACACCAGATCATTCAACACATGCACTTAATTATGATTAAAAAAAATCAATCATATATGTATATATGCATGTCTAGAAAAACATAGGATATATATATATATATATATATATAATGTGCATGCGTGTGTATCGAATGTTATTCTTACATGAATTGTTCCAACTGCTTCTAGAAGGAAATGGTTGGAGCAAGAAACCCTAGCTTGGTGGACATCAAGAGCGAGCTCCTCGAAAGCTTCCAATACGAAAACAAGCAACCCACCGCAGCTTCTTTGACTCCACATCTTAATCACAAACCCTTCCTCTCCAGCTTCAACTTTCACTTGCTGAAATGAATATTTATATTCATCGATCAATCTCCTTGTACTTATAAATACAGGTTTATAATAATTTGTGCTTAATTTGTACCAGATGGAAGGGGTTTTGGGGAGCTGGGGCAATGATCAACGCTTGACTCATTTGCTCCACTTTTCGCGTTAATTCTTGTATACACTTTGATGCATCCAATATAATTGATGAGGATTTACTATGCTGCAGCTGCAGCTGCACACATATATACAGATCATATATTAGATGTTTTTGTTAAATTAGGAAGAGAATGAATGAATGAATATGATGTGAACGTACGTACCGAATGAGAACGAGACATGGAACGAAGGGAGTGAAGTTTGTTGGATGGTGATGATGGTGCTCTCTTGTGCACCTTGGAGACCATGGCTAGGTTACCTGCTGCTTATATCTCAGCTGATATAAATTGTGTCTCTTATTCTTTTTCTTTTTTTTTGTGCTGCTGATGACTGACTATCTCTGTACTTATAAAGCGAATAAGCGCGTTGTGGGGAAAAGTGGCAGTGCAATTATTAATGATTTTTACTTATCAAAAGTTTAACTTACCTACTATATTTTCGTTTGACACATTAGTGAGACTAATATTAGCTAGTAGAAAGCACAGAGGAAAAGATGCATCATGTAAAACTCCAATTTATGTGTGTATATATATACCGTACAAAAAATCTTGTTATATATAACATATATATATATATATATTCCATTGTTCTGGATAAATTTATTATTTTATTTTTGGGTTGCTAATAATTGAATTTTCAGTGTAACTGAAGGAGAGGTTAGGATCAAACAGGTTGGTCCAGTGATTAGGGCGTTCCCAGATTCAATATGCTTCCAGTTAGTTTTTGGGTTCGAATCATCTTGAGTTATATCCTAATTGTAGTCAAGGGTGCGTTGCAATGCGTATGTGAATCTTTCCGCCCACGCACAATGCAGCTCAATATCTTTGGTTGTCAACTTTGGATATTGCATGTCGACAATGACAAAAGAAAAAAAAAAATGAGAAATTAGGATCAAACTAAGTAATTTCTAACAAAATTATTTGCACCAAATTTATATATAATTAGGAAAATGATAATTAAGGAGACCATATTATATAACGTCGCAATATATATATATATATATATATTCAATATACATACTAATTGATCATAAACGTAAAGTTGAAGTCGATCACACTATATATATCTGATTCATTGATCAAGCCCAGTATTAATTAACTAGCTAGGTTATGTCTATCTTACCGATATAGTTCCTCCACACACACCCACCCCCCTTGTTTGGATGATCAAGTAGCTAAGAAACCGTTCAAATGATCAAGTAGCTAAGAAACCGTTCAAAAGTTAGTTAGGTAGTTAGATGCAAGCTGTTTATGAGCTGTAGCCCATAGCCAAGTGGCCTTGCTCTATATGGTGTGTTACTTTGTACAGCTAAAGTATATAAGTTGTTATACTTATTGTACAAGGATCACATTGGATTCACAGCAAGAAATACGACTAAGAAGCTCAAACGTTTTCTCTTCTCTCTCTCTCTCTCTCAAACACTCTGAAAGTTTTTCAAAGGTTTTCATGGTATCAGAGTCCTCACCCCTCAGTACATAGTCCTCAGTCCTCAGTCCTCAGTCCCAAGTTCATAGGATCCTATGCTTGTTCCTGTTTTCCCATCACATTCAGTACAAGGTTCACAGGATGTTCCAGGTTCTCTATCTCACTTAGTCAACTCCAGGAGCCTGAGCTTGCTCCAGGGTTTTCATCACCTTCTGCAGATTCCACAGGTGCTCCATCTCACTCAGCAGGTTCACAGGACCCTGAACTTGTTCCAAGGCTTTCATCATCTTCTGCTAATCCCATACAGGTGCATTCTTCTGCTGATTCTGCTTCCATTTCTCCTACTTCTATGCCCTTTTCTTCTGAGTCTGGTGATGCAGTTCCTATTGATCTTCCCTCTATATCTGGTAGTTCTGGACCAAATTTGTTGGTTGACCTCACTGCTTTTTCTCCAGAATGACATACTTCCATTCACTTTGGAGAGTCTTCAGGAACTATCTTCGTTAGTACCACTCCAAGAGAGGGACTCTTTATTCTCCTTGATACTTCAGCTGACAAAACCAAGTTCAATCCATCTCTGAGGCTAATATCCTGCATCCAATTGATGGTTTGCCTACTGTCTCTCCAAATAACCATCCTATGCTTACTAGATCCAAACGAGGTATTTTCAAACCCAGGCGTCTGCTAGCTGTTCACTCTCATCCTTCTCTTGATCCTAGTCTTACTGAACCCCATTCCTACAAGGCTGCTCTTCAGTGTCCAGAGTGGAAGGCAGCAATACACAGTGAAATGCAAGCCTTGAGGTCACAAAATACCTAGACTCTAGTACCACTTCCTCAAATCAAATGTAGTCAGTTGTAAGTGGATTTTTAGGCTTAAGAATAATGCAGATGGTTCAATTGCTAGGCATAAAGCTCGTTGGTGGCTAGAGGTTTCAGTCAAGCTCAGGGCATTGACTATGATGAACCTTCTCCCCTGTGATCCGTCACACAACTGTTAGATTGGTATTAGGATTGGCAGCTCATTTTGGCTAGAAATTGCATCAGTTAGATGTCAAAATGTTTTCTTGCATGGCCATCTGCTAGAGGAAGTCTATATGACACAACCTGGGGGTTTTCTTGATCCTGATCACCCTGATTTTGTGTGTAAGCTTGAGAAATCCTTGTATGATTGAAGCAGACCCATAGAGCTTGGAATGACAGGTTCACAAGCTTCTTTCCTACACTAGGTCTTTTTACTTCATATGCTGATCCAAGCCTGTTCATTAAGAGTGTAGATGGTTCCTGGTGTATTTGCTACTTTATGTGGATGACATTATCATCAGCTAGTATTAATCTCAGTATGGTTCAGGAAGTCAAAGCAGTCTTGCAGCAGGAATTTGAGATGTCTGATCTTGGTGATCTGCATTACTTCTTGGATTGGAGATCAAGTACTTACAACTAGTGGCCTGTTTGTTTCTCAGTCCAAATATGCCAGAGATGTGGTGACAAAGGCAGGAGAATGGTAGGATGTAACACTTATCCTACATCTAGTCAGGTTGGAGTTAAGTTGCTTACAGAAGGACAGTCGTTGACAGATGCTGATACTTCTTATTTCAGAAGCCTAGTGGGATGCTTGCAGTATCTCACTTTCACTCGACATGACATTGCTTATAGTGTCAACACTGTCTGTCAATTTCTCCAACAACCTACTTATCAACACTTGGTTGCTGTTAAAAGAATTATGAGGTACATCCAAGGTACCATTGATCATGGTATAGTTCTGCAAGCAGTTTCACCAACAAACACAGGACTTCATCTTCGAGCCTTTGTTGATGTTGATTAGGCAGGAGATCCAAATAACAGAAAGTCCACCTCAGTTTTGTCATTCTCCTAAATCGGTTCCTATTTCCTGGTGTAGTAAGAAGTAGCACTGTGTAGTCGATCCTCCACAGAGGCTGAATACAGAGCCATGGCCGACACCACTTTGAACTTCAATGGCTCAAACACGTGTTCAAAGATTTGCAGCTTGATCTCACTCTTGATCTCACTGAAGTTCCTTCACTTCACTGTGACAATATTTATGCTCTAGCACTTGCAACCAATCCTGTGCATCACTCAAAACTAAAACATGTTGAAGCGGATGTTCATTTCACACGGGTAAAAGTGAAATATGGTTCCATCACACTGCGTTTTGTTGCTTCTAAGTTTCAACCCACAGACTTGTTCACAAAGGGCCTATGTTCACCTCAGCACACCTTCTTTTGCAACTGCTTGCTGTTGTGTTACCCCCATCAAGCTGAGGGTGGGGGTTTGGATGATCAAGTAGCTAAGAAACCATTCAAATGATCAAGTAGCTAAGAAACCGTTCAAAAGTTAGTTAGGCAGTTAGATGAAAGCTGTTTATGAGCTGTAGCCCATAGCCACGTGGCCTTACTCTATAGGGTCTGTTAGTTTTGTACAACTAAGGTTTATAAGCTGTTTTACTTATTGTACAAGGATCACATTGGATTCACAGCAAGAAATACGACTAAGAAGCTCAAATGTTTTCTCATTCTCTCTCTCTTTCTCTCTCTCTGTCTTTCTCTTTCTCTCTATGTCTCTCTCTTTCTTTCTCAAACACTCTGAAAGTTCTTCAAAGGTTTTTACCCCCTACCAACATATATATATATATATATATATATATATATATGATACGTACATCATACGTACACGTGGCCTAATTAGGTATATAAGGTTATAGATTAATGTTTTCTTATCAATAATGTGCTTAGTTTAAATAATGTAATTCGAAGTAATATAATATTCACTAGTATATATATATATATAATATGTGTGTAAGTTGTAATTAACATCTCCATTTTGTTAGAAATATTGTCAGGACCCGACCCTCCTTGGTCAGGATCCGACTCATCTAGCACGATATTGTCCACTTTGGGCTTTTTCGCCCTCACAGTTTTGTTTTCGGGACCTCACGGTTGCAACTTCCTAGGGGAGTCACCCATCATGGGAACTGCACCAGCCTCAACTTGCTTAACTTTGGAGCTCCAACCGAACCCAAAGCCACTGAGCTCTCAAAAGGCCTCATATAGATCAAAGTTGCGCAGCGGCCCACTCTATCTAACACGATATTGTCCTTTCTGGGCCGCAGGACACACTAGCTCAGCCCTATAGGGTTTTGTTTCCGGGAACTCACAGTGCAACTTCCCATTGGGTCACCAATCATGGAATTGCAGCAGTCTCCACTCGCTTAACTTTGGAGTTCCCAAGGAATAAAAAGCTAGTGAGCTATCAAGAGGCCTCGTGCTAAATAGGTGTGTGCCTACACCTTTAAGGCACACCACCATTCCCCTCCCAGACCATTCCTCCCTCGCAGAAATGTTGAGATCGTTCATCGTTCCCTCCAGGACATGGGTCTTACAATCCACCCCTCTTAGGGCCCAGCGTCCTCGTTGGCACACTTCTGTCAAGACCCGACCCTTCTCGATCAGGACCCGATTATAGCACGATATTGTTCGCTTTGGGTCTCCTTGTCCTCACGGTTTTGTTTTCGGGAGCTCATGGTGTAACTTCGTAGGGGGTCACCCTTCATGGAATTGCACCAGCCTCAACTTGCTTGACTTTGGAGTTCCAACCAAACCCAAAGCCACTGAGCTCCCAAAAGGGCTCGTGCTAGATAGGTGTGTGCCTACACTTTTAAGGAACACCATCATTCCCCTCCCAGACCATTCCCCCCTCGTAGGAATGTGGGATCGTTCACTGTTCCCTCCAGAACACGGGTCTTACAATCTATCCCCCTTAGAACCCAGCGTCCTCGCTGGCACACTTCCTGGTCAGGGTCTGAATTTGATACCATTCTGTCAAGACCCGTGTCAGGACCCGTCCCAAATATCACCTCGATACCAGGGACGAACCCTGCTCCCGTCTGACAATCACAGATAAAGTACCAGAATACCCGTAATAGTACAATAAGTATAACCATCAGACGCAGGAGTAAATATCATACAACTGTAAGTCAGAGCATAGTTCTACAAAATGGGCACAAAAATCCTACTATGCTAGTCTCGCAACGGAAGAACGTCGTAAGCTCTATGCCTCGATTCCTGCCTCGACGTTCACCCCAACACTATCTCCACGACCTGGAGGGAAAATTTAAAACCAAAGGTATGAGTGGACTAGAATAAATAAAAGTCTCAAAAACAGTTTATCATCATATCGAAGTTAAGGAAAAACAATAATAACATTTGTTCCCTCCGTTTTGAAAACATGCATGCCCAACTACGTATTAGAAAATCATAACATAAAACATCATAAGAAACAGAAACACTATAAACTGCAATAATAAATCGTGAATAGCAACTCATCATTTCCCGATCAAACCTGCTGGACCTATCCGAGTCTTTAAACTCAACCAGGCCTCAATACTATCCGAGTCTTTAAACTCCCGAGTCTTTAAACTCAATAGGCCTACGGGGGTAATATCATAAATGTCCGAGTCTTTAAACTCCCGAGTCTTTAAACTTAATCCGGGCCCGTCCCCCGTGAATCAGAATCCGGGTCTTTAAACCCAATATCTAGATCCAGCAAATCCAATCTAATTTCAATGTAAACCCATTTCTAAATCCATAACGAAACTCGAATTCGAAATCCCCGGTTCGAAGCCCATCCGGCGTTCAGAACCGTCATTCCGAACCCAAATCCGGAAATCCACTTTTAAACCAAAACCATATCTAATCACAAATCATGTTACACAATCCATTTATCATCATCAGAAAACACTTATAGATTGAAATCCCCAAATATGGTATCAAAATCCGAAAACCAGCTTTTTCTCGAAAAACGTGCAAAATCCCGAAAATGTCTCGAAAAACGTGCAAACATATCAACCACATAGAAGCATCATTAACAAACATAAAAACATGCTTAAAACCATAAAACATCAATGAAAACAGTTAGGCATGCTCGAGAGAAAAGAAGAAGTCCACTCACAAATCAGAACGAGTCAATCGCGCTCCGTGCGCTCCTCGACCGTCTCAGGCGTCTCCCGTCCTGTCAATATGCACCAAATAGGGTCACCAATACATCAAGGATACTAATCATAATTTCCCCAATTTTTCAGGAATTTACTAATATTTTAATCTTAAACCCTAAACCGTCCGGATTCCCGAACAATCTCCTAACATCGTCCGATTAACCCGAAACTCATACCAATGGATTCCTTAGGACATTTAGAACCAAAACCATGTTGGAAGTTTGGCTGGAATCCTCCCCACGCGCCTCCACGCGCCGCCCAAAGTGGCTGCGCGTGGGCCTCACGCGCCTGCTACAGTGCTCCTTCTTCCTCGAGTCACCCGGTTCAACACAGTTGAACCGGCGTGACCGGTTCTCTGTGATTCCTCCACCGTTCTTCTTCTTTTCTTCTCCATTAGCACCGTCCAGTCCCTAGCAACTTTCCCATGTCCTTACAATTGAGATTCACGGCCCAAAACCTCACGATTCTCCCTCAAAAAACTGAGCCCGTGGCCCCTGTTTTGGCCGCCGGCCGCCCAGGTCCTCCCCCGGCACGGCACCACAACCAAACGACTCTTGGGACCTCCAGGAGTCTCACCATGACCACCAAATCTCTCGACTCTAAGCCTAACTCCACGACTTTCGAATTAAAATTCACGGGAAAAACAGAGGAGTGAAGCTTACCTTTCGATTCAGTCTCCGCCGTGTGCACTGCCGCATGCCACGGTGTTCGTTGGCTTCCCTGCAACCACCTGAGTCTCCTATTGGCTTGGATTGATCCACCACACAGCACAACTACCACCCCTGTCTCACGGTTTCCCTGTTTTTCTCAGAACTCCGCTGCACCACCGCCGTGTCTCCGGGCACGATTCCTCCACCAAAACACGATCACAAGCTCAGCCGTGCCTCGCAGCCACTCTCTCAATTCACTCTTCACTCACCCTTGCACTGAATCGATCGAACTCTCTCAATTGCACACTCTCTGTTTCCTGTGTTCAAACAATTGCACGGTTTGAAAACGTGCAAAGTGTGCCCGTGCACATTTTAGAATTCCCTGGAACCATCCAGCCCCCTGCACGTGTCCATCATCCATTGGGTTAAACCAAAATATCCCAACCCACTTCTGCCACTTGCCCTTATCTGATTGGTCTGAGGGAAAAAGACTAAAATACCCCTAGTGTACAAATTACCATTTTGCCCGCACACTTCCTAGACCCATAACTCTTCCGTCCGACGTCCGATGACAGCGTGCCGCCTGTCGTTGTACTCAGGACGTCGAGACCTATCTAACGGTCCTCGGTCTACGTGAAAATCACAAGTCCTCCAAAAAATCAACATTTTCCTCAATTAGTCAAAATTACGGTAACGCCCTCAATCTTCCGAACGTTATAACTTTCCCTCCGATTGTCCAAATCAAACCTGCCACCTGTCTACGGACTCGTGACGTCCTAAACTACGTCACGGTCAATGATCAACACTCATCCAACTGGTACATTAAAAAGTCAACTTTTGATGCACTATTCACAATGGCAAAATCGTCATTTCATACAAATATTTACAAAATTACATTTATACCCTTCCCGAAGGTACGGGTTGTTACAACCCAACCCTCCTCAGTCAGGACCTGACTCATCTAGCATGATATTGTTTGCTTTGGATCTCTTCGCTCTCACGGTTTTGTTTTCGGGAGCTCACGATGCAACTTCCTAGGGGGTCACCCATCATGGAAGTGCACCAGCCTCAATGACAGGACCCGCCCCGATCCCCCTGGGACCACCCGGGACGTGCCCTGCTCCCGTCTGACACCCAACATTAAAATACCAAAAATACCCTTATTGAAGATAAAATGCATAAAGAAAATCCATAGTTAAGTCATACATAGCACGCCACACAAATACTCGAATACAAATAGTGTCAGACAAGGGATAGTTCCCGAATACAGTTTATTGAGCACGACTCTAGACACACTACGTGCCAACCTACCCAGCAGTAGGGTTCAGGTACGCAACGTAAACCTATGCCTCTTCCTCCTCGGGATCCTCCTCCTCCTCCTCGGGATCCTCCTCCTCGATAGCACTACCTGGAGGGGTAGTAAAACAACAAAGGTGAGTGGGCCGAAACTCAAGGTTTACAAAGTAGTTTACCATTTCGAAAACATATAGCTTTTCCCCTCCGTTTTCCGAAAAGACATGCATAGTATCATAAACCACAAAACCATATAATCATAAGCAGAATAATATCAACATAATATAATCTTAGTCACTGCACTATACATCCCAACCCTGACATCCCAGATGCCTGACTTCCCAGACGCCCGATAAGGTCACAGTCTCAAGGCTACGCGTGCCACCCGGGGTCTCAATCCCGAGTCCAAATCCCGAACCTAGTCCGAGCAAGGCATTCTAGTTGCCTAACGTCCCAGACGTCCAATAGTAGCAATCCTGCTCCTGAGTCACTCTACGGTCCGGTCCCTCCGTAGAATGACTCCTCACAGGCAATGCGCCGTGACCACTCCGGTGTACCTACATCCGGAGGAGATAGAATCCTAGGGTAGATCCATACAGTGCAGTACCACAGATAATATCGAGATCCATTATACTTATATATGACTCCAAACCATTCATAAACAACCAGACGGGTCTCATGCCCAAACATCGTAATACGTGCCATAAATCATACTCAAGGTAAACAGGTACTTTTACTTGAATCACATATAGATATAGTAGAAAGTAAAACAGTTATGCATGCCGAAGTTTAGTGAAATCAAAGGCCCACTCACAGTACAATCCCGCTGCAATCCCGAGCGTAAAGCCCCGTCCAAGGGTTAAAGTACAATTCCTGTCATGCCCAAAACATACGTAAAGGTCACTTTAAGTCCCTACTAAACAACTAAGAAACCCTAGACTGAAACCGGCCCGGGAAAGCCGTCCGAACACGCTTCCCAAGGCGTCAAACCCTAATTTGACCAACTTAACGATCTCCGATCGACACGAAACCACCGTCATTGGATCCGTATCGTCGAAATCTTGAAAATGGCACTAGTCCCACACAAAATACTGTTCACACGCGCCCCCCACGCGCCGGTCAACCCTCTGGTCAACAGTGCTACAGTGATGCTGACGTCAGCATGACGTCATCACTGACAGTGTCAGAGGACACGTGTCAACAGCCCATTGGTCCCTGTTCTGACAATATTCTGACATGATGACGTCATCATGACGTCACAGCTGACGTCAGCATGATGACGTCATCAGCTACAGTAACCGGGTCTGAGAACCGGGTCACCGCAGACCCACGGTTCGACCCGACCAGTTCTCATCAACCCGACCACCAAAATCGATGGGATTTGTTCCTATGAACTCGTCTAAGCATGTTCTATGGTTCTGTGGGATTAAAACAGGTTTTTAAGTTCGAGAAACCACCTGAAAATCGACGGGGAACTGGCTGTCAGCTCTGGTTCGTCTTCTCCGGCGAGCCGTCGAGCTTCCAGCCACAAACTCTGGTCCAAAATGCTCGTCTAGTCCCCTAGGTTATGTCTCAAAAGCAACCAAACAATTCTAAAGTCAAAAATGGAAGTTTCGAAACAGGGAAGGAAATCGGTGTCTCTCGGGTTTACAGGCTTACCGCCGCCGTGGGCTGCCCAGTCCAATCCTAAGCCGTCCAGAGGTCACACTGATCCTAACCCTACGTTTGTTCGAGCCCAGAAGTCGTGGTTTGGATGGTTGGATGGTTTTGGGCTGCACGGGTTCCTTCTCGGGTTTGTGGGTTTTCCGGCCGTGCAGGGTGGCCGTGGTGGCGTTGGCCGGTGTCTGGTGGAGGTGGTGGACGGTCTGGTGCTGCCTGGTGAGGAAGGTTGGGTGGTGAGCTGCTGGTGTGATTGTTTGAAGGATGAGAGAGCCACGGTTTGAAGGAATAGAAATGAGAGAATGAATTCTCTCATGGTTTTTAAAACAGAGTGATCAGATGGAATGGAGGGCTGAGATTCAATCTGATTTAAGAATGAAGGGTGAGGATTTAAGGAAGTTAAATTAATTAATTAATGGAATGGCAAACACAGATCCTGATTTTTGGGGATGATGTGGATGAGGTAGATGAGTGACATGTGTCACTCATCAAGGGTCCAGATTGATTGGGTTAAAGTAAATCAGATTCTAATATTTTATTATTATTTTAAGTTTCGAGTCTCGGTTAGTTCGGTTACGTTCTTGACCATAACTTTTTCGTCGTAAGTCCGATTTCGGCGTGCCGCCTGTCTACGGATTCGTATCGACGAGACCTACGTAACGGTCATTGGCCCTCGTCCGTTGGACTTCCCGGGTCAAAAGTCAACATTTGGCCCCCAAATGGCCAAATTACCAAAATGCCCCTCGACTTCCGAACGTCACAACTTCTTCCTCGAACGTCGGAATCGAACGTGTCACCTGCCTATGAACTCGTGACGTCCTAAACTACGTCACGGTCACATGTCAAAGTCCTAAATACTTCCCGAGGTAAAAGTCAACTTCCCCCCCCCCCTCAGGGGCAAAACGGTCATTTTACAATAAAATAAGAAGTACGAAAGTTCGGGTCGTTACACTCAACTTGCTTAACTTTGAAGTTCCAATAAAACTCAAAGATACTGAGCTCTCTAAAGGCCTCGTATAGATCAGAGTTGCACAACGGCCCACTCTATCTAACACGATATTGTCCCTTCTGGGCCGCAGAACACACCAGCTCAGCCTTATAGGGTTTTGTTTTCAGGAGCTCACAGTGCAACTTCCGAGTGGGTCACTCACCATGGGATTGCACTAGTCTCCATTCGCTTAGCTTTGGAGTTCCCAAAAAATCCAAAACCAGTGAGCTCACAAGAGGCCTCGTGCTAGATAGGTGTGTGCCTACACCTTTAAGGCATACCACCATTCCCCTCCCAGATCATTCCCCCCTCGTAGTAATGTGGGATCGTTCATCGTTCCCTGCAGGACACGGCTCTTACAAATATTATATTAAGTCATTAGTCATTATATTGTTTGTTAAGTGAATAGTATAAATAGGTATTCTAATGTACTAAGGTGTGTGAGAGTCACTCATGTATTGAGATATTTTACATAATGAAAAATACCAAGCTTACTCTCAAAACTCTCTCACTTTTCCTTCTCCTCTTGTATTCTCCATTGATATACATCCAAGTTCAATTCAATAATGGTACGTATCAGAGCTGCAAAACTCATCGCTCTTGATCCTGATCTTCCGCCTTTGATTTCCTTTGTTTCAGTCTCCAAATTACAGAAGAATTTTTTTTCCATCTCTAGCCCCAAATTTGACCTAGATTTCTCCTTCTCCTTTTCCTTTCTTGATTTCTTGATTCCTTGGTTTCAAGGTTTTGATGCTGCATCCATGGCGATGGCCCTCAGTGTTCTCGATTTCTCGCCAAATTCTTGACGATTATTGCTGCAACCTCGACCTCTCAACAACCTGGACTTCTTTGATTCTTCATCAGCGACCTTGCGTTCTTGCGGCGAATTCGATTTCCCGGACTTCTTCGTTCAATTGTATGCTTCAATTTCATGATCATCAATGATTGCTTGTTGCGATTTCAGACTTGGATTCTTCTATCAGTTCCGATTTTCAGTTCTTCAGCCTTCGCAGCTCACACATCGATCAATTTCATCCATGGCTTCTCAACTTCTTCGATCTGCGATGGCTTAGAATCTTGACTTCCAAACTGCTCATTCGATTCTTAGTTTTCTGTTTCTTGAAATCGACTGTGATTCTTTGTAACGACCCGTCCCGAATTCCGGGATTAGTTTAGTGACTAATTTTGATTAGCGAGGTTGAACGGTGGTTAGTAGGGCGGAATCGGACAAAATGTGCAAAATGACCGTTTTGCCCCCGGTCGTGGGCAAAATGTTGACTTTTTGTTCGGGCGGTCAAATGGACTTTGACCGATGACCGTGACGTAGTTTGGGATGTCACGAGTTCATAGACAGGTGGCACGTTCGATTCCGACATTCGTAGAGAAAGTTATGGTGTTCGGAAGTTGAGGGGTATTTTGGTAATTTGGCTTATTAGAGGCCAAATGTTGACTTTCTGACCGGGAGGTCCGATGGGCGAGGGCCAAGGACCGTTACGTAGGTATCGTCGATACGAATCCAACGACAGGCGGCATGCCGAAATCGGAGATTCGACGACAACGTTATGGTCAAGGAAACGAACTAACGAACCGAGGCTCGGATTAAAATAATAATATAATATTGAATAGTGACCGTTGACTCAGCACACCTGGATGAGTGACAAGTGTCACTCATCCCTTGAAACCAGAATCCTTGTCTTAGGGGAAACATCATTATGATGTTTTATTATTAATTAAATTAATTAATATTTATTTTCTCCATTAATCTCCTTTGTTCTTCAAACCGTGCAAAATGGGGGAATCAAATTGGAGAGAGTTTGCTGCCTTCTCTAACTGGGTTTGAGGGCAAAATTGAGTGCTTGTTGAGACTAACTCAACTGGGTAAACACGGGAGATTGAGGAAGGCTGAGGAACTGAAATTCGAAAATTTGGATTTTGGGGGGGAAGTTCGGATTTTAAACTTGGGGCTGTGAGGATCGAATTGGTGATTACTTCAGCTTTCTGGGATCAACACGAATCGATCTGCAACAAGAACGAAGGTAATTGGGGTCGAATTGAGGAAGAACAGAAGGATGGAGGTCTCTGAAATTTCGAAGCTGAGTCGTGGAATTGGAGGCTTCGTTGGATGCAATTGAGGTGGGGAAACTACTTCTCATGATCTCACGATGCTTCTGGGTTCATCAATTGAAGGAAAACGGGTGTGATCGACAGACTTCCATGGTTGCACAGTGACGGCCATCGAGCTTGAGTCGTGACGATTGAACACTGGATTGAAGCAATTGGGTTGGGGGAAATGATTTACGGAGTCCATGGAAGCTTCTGGTTGAATCAATTTCAGGATATCGATCGAAATGGATGGGGTTCGAAGGATGAACAATGGACGGGTGTTCTTGGTGTTCATCATCGAATCGTGGAATTATAGGTAATGTTTTGTGTAATCGATGTTACAGAACTTAAATTAAACTTAAAACGAAGCTAATGGAATGATCAATTGATGTAATTAAGGCTGAATTGACAGGATTGGAACCGGGTTGTGTCGCGGGTGAATTGGACCCGTTTACCAGACAAACGGGTTAGGCTGGTGACACTGTAGCAGGCGCGTGGGTTTCACGCGCAGCCACTCACGGCGGCGCGTGACGGCGCGTGGGCGCGAATCTCGAGGTGAGGTCAACATGACTTCTGTCCTATTTAATGTAACAAACATTTTGGGATTGGTTTCGGGTCGATCGGACACCATCTCGATAGTGTTCGGGATATCCGAAGGTTTTAAATTAAGTTTAAAAATAAGTAAAAATGCGGGAAAATTACGGGACTTTGATTGGATGTTAATGATGAGGTTAGTAACCCTCTAATGTGATTTGGACAGGATTGGGAGTCCCGGTGATAGTGGTGTGGCCCGGGAGGGCCGGTGGCACGCGTATCGAGACACACGGTTAAAACGGTCTGTGAGTGGACTTTGGTTTTATAAATCCTATGCATGCTTAACTGTGTTATATGGTTTATATACATGATTTCTATGATGGTATTTGTGAGCATTGATTTTGGGTATGTTGCACGTATTTCGAGGTGTTTTCCGTATTTCACGTATATCGGGATTAACGGTTTATTTGTGGCTTTGCATGCTTGTGGTTAAATAAATATTATGATAAAATGGTTTTTAAATTGGAAATATGAACTCGGGCTTGAGGCCCAATTATGTTGGAACTTTCGGACTTGGAGTCCATTTGAGAATCGGGCCGGAGGCCCAGTTGGTTAATGAAATCGGGCCAGGGGCCCAGTTGGTATGAAATCGGGCTGAGACCCATTTGAGTTATGTTATCGGGCATGGGGCCCAGTTGGATTAAAATGATGATTTCGGGCCAGGGGCCCTATATTTAATAAATGTGGTTTCGGGTCAGGGACCCTAAATGGAAATGTGTTGTTTTATGGAAATTCGGGCAGGGCCCATTGTGATGTTGTGAAATGAGTTAATAAAACTATTTTTCCATATACCATCTGTACACATGGATATATGATGGTCTCCTCCAGATGTCTGGGACACTGGGGAAGTCACGGTGCATTGCCTGTGAAGGGTCACCATATGGAGCAGCCGGACCGTATGATGACTCAGGAGCAGGATTGCTATGATTGACGTCTGGGACGTCAGACATCAGGGATGTCGGATATATGAACCCGGAGAGACCCCGGGCAGCACGCGTAGCTTGTGAAACCGTGAGACATGACGTCAGGGACGTCTAGCATCAGGGATGCTGGTGATGGTAATGGTAAAATACGAATTAATGAAATGGCTTTCCGGGTGGATTTATGATTGTGTGATTTTAATGAATTGATGTTCATTTATGGTCGTGGGTGGTGACCCACATGGTTGTTTATGTATGGTGGTGGTATTCCACAGTTTTGGGCTGAGTTCCCACACTTGGTTTTTGGTTAACGGTTTTCGGGCTAAGGCCCTAATGGCTCGGTTGAGCAAACGTTTTGGTTACTGGTTTTTGGTGGCATGCATACGTTTTTATTGGAGGGCATAAATGTCTTATAAATGTATTTGGTAAACTTATTGGTTTTTGTCCACTCACAGCTTTTGGTTTTAATGCCTTTCAGGTTGATCACGGATGCGATTGCAGCAGAGACTGGGACATTGCATACCTCCTCCATCGATCCTTGCGCACTCTGGATGCCCCGTTTGGGCAGTGATTCTTGGTTATCCCTTGTCTAACACCCCTTGTTGGACGGGAGCAGGGCATATTCCATGTTAATCCCGGGTGGATTGGGATGGGTCCTGTCAACTTGGTATCAGAGCACGGTTGCTCTTTTGTGTGCGCAGGTCGAGGGTGTGATGTCTCTTTGGGCTGCAATTCGTTATCAACCTGATAGATAGTTTTTGGGTTTGGATAGTGGATGGAGTGTGATTGGCCCGATACGCCGTGCATTAATGTGATTCGACCCAAGTGGGGTTGATTGTGGTGAACTGGTATTGTGGGACCGTCGGTTCGGTCATGTGATATTGGATTGTTGTGCTGCTAGGTGCAGCCAGGTTCGGGGAACCTCATGTGAGTAATGGTCTAAAATGTGAACCCTTGTGGTGGTTTCTAGTGTGAGGGATGTTGGTTCATCGGAGTTGGCCGATGACCTAGTGGTGGAACCCACGTTGATGGGATGGTAGGATTGGATTTGACGTCTATTCGATGTCTAGACCGCGGGGTCGGTCAGGTTGTGGATTTTATATTACGGAGAGCTGTTTGGTTCGGTTGAACCATAGGGTGTGATTGTGGAACCCTAGTGTTAAAAGGTAAACCTTAATTGTGGTTAGTGTATGAGAACTTGTGCTGCGACGAGCGGCTGAGGTCATGGATGACCATGTGGATGGCTCTGGTGAGTCTAGGCAGAACTATGGGATCCGATTTACGGATACGGTTCTGAGATAAATTGTGGAATCCCGTGTTGGATCGGGTATTGGTGTGATGTGTGGATGCGGATCTCGATAGCAATGACAGTTAGTCGGAAGTCATATGGAGATGACTGGCTATCGAGGGTAATTGGTGTGGTCATAATACTTGGGGATCAGGGGACGTTCGGGGAACGTTCATTTTCCTAATGTGGATTGTCAGAATAGTGGTACCCATAGTCGTGAGGTACGGGATCGTCGTTCCGTATGAACGGAGATCCAGGGTTGTCGTATTTGCATACGGTGTGCAGTATGGATGTTTGCGGGGTTGGTACTTTTGTGCTGATGCTAGTATGGATGCCTGTGTGCTGATACTAGTGTTGTTGATAGAGTGTTGGTGCTGGTACTAGCGCTGGTGCTAGTGTCGGTAATGGTGTTGACGATGAGCCACAAGTTGAGGGGTGACTCCGTCATGATGAACATATGTTCGGTCTTTGAGATTCGGTAGTGGTTGAGTGATGGACTGGATGGGATCCAGTTAAGATTGTGCTGTGTTGGGATAAGTCCCAATAGTGGTGAGATAACCAGTAAGGAGTGGATTAAAAAGGGTATAATTGAGACTTGAGTAATCTTAGGATGACGTCCCCTACGTCATGATAATTGGTGGATTTGGGGGAGTTGTTGGCAACTCCAAAATTTGTGCAATTTTATGTTTTTAAATATCCCTAAAATGTACATGGAAATGATTAAAACTGGAAAAGACGAGGAAAAACCATTAGTGGTATAAAGGTAGGAATTTGTAATTGAGAACTTGGGAAACCGAGTGTTGAACCTGTAAAGGTCGGGATGTGCGAACGGAACAATAACGGATTGATTGTGGACACGGGGTTGTCCAAGTGAATTGAGGAGGTAGGAAGTCTAGTGGTTAGACTTGACGTCTTGTTGGGAGCATATCTGTTTCCAACATGGTTGGAACCTTAGTGTCGAAGAGAGTTGTGATTGGGGTACATGGCGTGGTGAGTGCAGTGATTTTTGTTACATCCACGTAGGATGAGTTTTGACGTCATCATTTTGGATCATCCTTGGTTTTCCTAGGTGGAATGACAAGGATTGATACAAGGTAATCCGTGAGAATCCGCAGTCTCGACGTGTCTCGTCGTTGACTGATCTGTCTAGTTGTGGGAGTCGGTTGTCGATCGTTGTGGCGATCTAGGATTTTGACGTTATTGTCAGGGACACAGTGTCTATCTGGGTCGTGATCTTGATGATTCAGATAGGGGGAGAGTATATCACTCTTACCTTGGTACGTGAGTCGTAAATGACGGGGTTGAACTTCTTTTCGAAGTGGGGCCCGTATGGTATTCTACTCGGGTGAGTAGGTTTTCAAGGTAGTTGAATTTTGTCAACCTTAGACGTGTGGAGGTTGGATTGGCTTCCCTATGAAGTCAATCAAGTGCATTGAGTGGGTAACCGATAGGTTCGGTTTTGGTGTGTCTTGGTAAATGTGAACGAGATTTCGGGATTTGGAATCAAATTTCTGGGTGACGATTCAGGATTCGATTTTGGAACTTGAAAGTATATTTCTGGGTTTGGGTACGGAATGGTTATTCCAAATGCTAGCTTACGGAATAATGATTTCGGATTCGGATTTGGAAATGAGTTAAACTGTGATGTCTGGGCTTGGATCCGGGATTTCTTACGAAATTGCGGATTTGGATTCGGAATTGGAACTAGATGTTGGGTGGAGTTTCGTTTTGTCTCATGCTGGATTGGGCAAACGTACTCCATTATTGGAACGCGTTCGTCTATGACCTAGGTGGTTGTAGTCTGGTCATTAGATAAATGTGTGTACTTCGTACATGGTTCGAGGTACAATACTTGTAGACTTGTGATGTCTAGTTACGGTATACGGGATATACCCGAGGTGTGTTGGTGAACGTGTTGGTAGTCAGATTGGTTCCGATACCATGGGATTGGCTGTGGACCGGACATTACTATGCAATGGGTCATGGTAATTCCGATGTGTTTAATTACACACAGGTCGTTTGAAAGGTCGGTAATTGTTTACTAAGTTAAGTACGTTGGTGGCATGTGTAGCCACGAGTGAGTCTAGTGTCAGTTTTCGACTGACAACAACTGTGTGGTAACAGTTTGTCAGGATGTGTCAACATAGATTGTTGAGTGGGGTCAGCTGACTCCTAGTGGGAGTGGGAAAGGAACCGTCGAGTTGTTGCGTCAACGAGAGGGTTGATTTGACAAGTGGTGTCAAATTCGAAACAAGTAGTTTCAGTCATTCGACGGGGTCGAATGTAGTCGTTGCGTTTTGAGTATTAGTGGTACGTAGAGTGCAGACAAGTTTTGCCTGGTTAGTTGGTGTACGGGTGTACACGTGTTGTGTGGTCGATTCCACTTTCCACGGGGTGTTTGTGGAATCAGGGTAATCGAGTTTCGAGAGCGAAACTTTTTAAGGAGGGAAGTACGTTGAGATTAGATCGGTTGGAATTTCGAGGACGAAATTTATTAAGGAGGGAAGATTGTAACGACCCGTCCCGAATTCCGGGATTAGTTTAGTGACTAATCTTGATTAGCGAGGTTGAACGGTGGTTAGTAGGGCGGAATCGGACAAAATGTGCAAAATGATCGTTTTGCCCCCGGTCGTGGGCAAAATGTTGACTTTTTGTTCGGGCGGTCAAATGGACTTTGACCGATGACCGTGACGTAGTTTGGGACGTCACGAGTTCATAGACAGGTGGCACGTTCGATTCCGACATTCGTAGAGAAAGTTATGGTGTTCGGAAGTTGAGGGGTATTTTGGTAATTTGGCTTATTAGAGGCCAAATGTTGACTTTCTGACCGGGAGGTCCGATGGGCGAGGGCCAAGGACCGTTACGTAGGTATCGTCGATACGAATCCAACGACAGGCGGCATGCCAAAATCGGAGATTCGACGACAACGTTATGGTCAAGGAAACGAACTAACGAACCGAGGCTCGGATTAAAATAATAATATAATATTAAATAGTGACCGTTGACTCAGCACACCTGGATGAGTGACAAGTGTCACTCATCCCTTGAAACCAGAATCCTTGTCTTAGGGGAAACATCATTATGATGTTTTATTATTAATTAAATTAATTAATATTTATTTTCTCCATTAATCTCCTTTGTTCTTCAAACCGTGCAAAATGGGGGAATCAAATTGGAGAGAGTTTGCTGCCTTCTCTAACTGGGTTTGAGGGCAAAATTGAGTGCTTGTTGAGACTAACTCAACTGGGTAAACACGGGAGATTGAGGAAGGCTGAGGAACTGAAATTCGAAAATTTGGATTTTGGGGGGGAAGTTCGGATTTTAAACTTGGGGCTGTGAGGATCGAATTGGTGATTACTTCAGCTTTCTGGGATCAACACGAATCGATCTGCAACAAGAACGAAGGTAATTGGGGTCGAATTGAGGAAGAACAGAAGGATGGAGGTCTCTGAAATTTCGAAGCTGAGTCGTGGAATTGGAGGCTTCGTTGGATGCAATTGAGGTGGGGAAACTACTTCTCATGATCTCACGATGCTTCTGGGTTCATCAATTGAAGGAAAACGGGTGTGATCGACAGACTTCCATGGTTACACAGTGACGGCCATCGAGCTTGAGTCGTGACGATTGAACACTGGATTGAAGCAATTGGGTTGGGGGAAATGATTTACGGAGTCCATGGAAGCTTCTGGTTGAATCGATTTCAGGATATCGATCGAAATGGATGGGGTTCGAAGGATGAACAATGGACGGGTGTTCTTGGTGTTCATCATCGAATCATGGAATTATAGGTAATGTTTTGTGTAATCGATGTTACGGAACTTAAATTAAACTTAAAACGAAGCTAATGGAATGATCAATTGATGTAATTAAGGTTGAATTGACAGGATTGGAACCGGGTTGTGTCGCGGGTGAATTGGACCCATTTACCAGACAAACGGGTTGGGCTGGTGACACTGTAGCAGGCGCGTGGGTTTCACGCGCAGCCACTCACGGCGGCGCGTGACGGCGCGTGGGCGCGAATCTCAAGGTGAGGTCAACATGACTTCTGTCCTATTTAATGTAACGAACATTTTGGGATTGGTTTCGGGTCGATCGGACACCGTCTCGATAGTGTTCGGGATATCCGAAGGTTTTAAATTAAGTTTAAAAATAAGTAAAAATGCGGGAAAATTACGGGACTTTGATAGGATGTTAATGATGAGGTTAGTAACCCTCTAATGTGATTTGGACAGGATTGGGAGTCCCGGTGATAGTGGTGTGGCCCGGGAGGGCCGGTGGCACGCGTATCGAGGCACACGGTTAAAACGGTCTGTGAGTGGACTTTGGTTTTATAAATCCTATGCATGCTTAACTGTGTTATATGGTTTATATACATGATTTCTATGATGGTATTTGTGAGCATTGATTTTGGGTATGTTGCACGTATTTCGAGGTGTTTTTCGTATTTCACGTATATCGGGATTAACGGTTTATTTGTGGTTTTGCATGCTTGTGGTTAAATAAATATTATGATAAAATGGTTTTTAAATTGGAAATATGAACTCGGGCTTGAGGCCCAATTATGTTGGAACTTTCGGACTTGGAGTCCATTTGAGAATCGGGCCGGAGGCCCAGTTGGTTAATGAAATCGGGCCAGGGGCCCAGTTGGTATGAAATCGGGCTGAGACCCATTTGAGTTATGTTATCGGGCATGGGGCCCAGTTGGATTAAAATGATGATTTCGGGTCAGGGGCCCTATATTTAATAAATGTGGTTTCGGGTCAGGGACCCTAAATGGAAATGTGTTGTTTTATGGAAATTCGGGCAGGGCCCATTGTGATGTTGTGAAATGAGTTAATAAAACTATTTTTCCATATACCATCTGTACCATGGATATATGATGGTCTCCTCCAGATGTCTGGGACACTGGGGAAGTCACGGTGCATTGCCTGTGAAGGGTCACCATACGGAGCAGCCGGACCGTATGATGACTCAGGAGCAGGATTGCTATGATTGACGTCTGGGACGTCAGACATCAGGGATGTCGGATATATGAACCCGGAGAGACCCCGGGCAGCACGCGTAGCTTGTGAAACCGTGAGACATGACGTCAGGGACGTCTAGCATCAGGGATGCTGGTGATGGTAATGGTAAAATATGAATTAATGAAATGGCTTTCCGGGTGGATTTATGATTGTGTGATTTTAATGAATTGATGTTCATTTATGGTCGTGGGTGGTGACCCACATGGTTGTTTATGTATGGTGGTGGTATTCCACAGTTTTGGGCTGAGTTCCCACACTTGGTTTTTGGTTAACGGTTTTCGGGCTAAGGCCCTAATGGCTCGGTTGAGCAAACGTTTTGGTTACTGGTTTTTGGTGGCATGCATACGTTTTTATTGGAGGGCATAAATGTCGCATAAATGTATTTGGTAAACTTATTGGTTTTTGTCCACTCACAGCTTTTGGTTTTAATGCCTTTCAGGTTGATCACGGATGCGATTGCAGCAGAGACTGGGACATTGCATACCTCCTCCATCGATCCTTGCGCACTCTGGATGCCCTGTTTGGGCAGTGATTCTTGGTTATCTCTTGTCTAACACCCCTTGTTGGACGGGAGCAGGGCATATTCCATGTTAATCCCGGGTGGATTGGGATGGGTCCTGTCATTCTTCATCAGAAATGCTCATCAGTGATTGCTTCGCTCTACTTTTCTTCTTCATTCGTCTCTTCGGCTGCGACGGCTTCGATTTATCAGGTTAAATTTAGGCTTCCACGATTCTGAATTTCAGATTTCTCAGGGTATTCCTCTATCTTAGTTTCTTCATTTTGATTCTAATTCCTCAGATTCTTTGATCTTGATTCTTTCTTATTCGAGTCTTTAATTCCTCATATTCTTTGATCTTGATTCTTTCTTAATCGAGTCTATCTCAACTTCTTGAATTCGTTCTTGCCCCTTCTTTTTCTTCATCTCTCTCTAAATCCTCATTGAACTTTCTCTTGATTGTTTTTTTTTCAACTCGATACAATTGAATTTGATCTTTGATCTATGAATCTTCTACTTCGTTCTCACAATCTTATATCTCTGATTTTGCCTTCGATCTCGTATTCTTTCTTCTCAATCTTGCTTCTCAACTTTGATCTTCAATCTACTTCGTTCTTCCCTTCTCTTTGTTTCTACCCTCCATTTTCCTCTTTGTCTGAGCTAAGATGCATTGTTTGTGTTGTTGGCTGCTATTGCTGGTCCGATTGTGCAACCTATTGGGCATTACAACAGCTTATTAGCAGATGAATCTGATATTGGGCAAAGCTTTGGGTGATTGCTGCTATTGTTAGATGTTTGAGCGGCTTATTGTTTTCTTGCTCAGATTGTTGATTGTTTGTACCAATCTCACGATGGAGGTTCTCCACGTGAGATTGAGGGGGGATGTTAGCAATATTATATTAAGTCATTAGTCATTGTATTGTTTGTTAAGTGAATAGTATAAATAGGTATCTAATGTACTAAAGATGTGTGAGAATCACTCATGTATTGAGATATTTTACATAATAAAAAATATCAAGCTTACTCTCAAAACTCTCTCACTTTTCCTTCTTTAGATTAACTCTTGCATTCTGCACTGATATACATGTAAGTTCAATTCAATAATGATACATGAATTCTTTCACTTTTTGCCTCGTACTTTATATAGTGTGAATTATATAACACATTCTCACTGATTTTGATAAAGATTGGATATGCCTATATGGACCATGGTAATCATCATGAATATGGAAAATTGAGAATGTGTGGTTACATGGAATTAGAATAATGGTTGGATAAAGAAGAAGCACTGAGAGTAAGAAATTGCTAGCTAGGATTGGAACAGAAGGTCATCGTAAATAATATTTAAGGAGTGAAAATTTAGTTACGAAACGCTAATCATGTAATGTTATTATTATTTGACACGTACGTTATTAACACAACAAATAAACGACGAAATATAATATATGACTGAAATGAATATTACGTGGGGACATGCATTTTGGAAATAATGGAATTTTTGAAACAGACATTTTGCATGGCGATATAGTAGTGATGGAGCGACTAGCGAGCACTGGAGGATGGTGGAGTGGTGGGGTTAGCGTGATAGATGAAGCAGGAATCTACTCTCGTGATTGGGACACCATCGAAAGCAGCAAAGGAAGCGCCAAACTAAGTTCAGTCTTTGTGTTTTCATCAATGCATGCCTCCAAACTTTCCTCACGGGCTCTCTCTCTCTCTCTCACACACACACATTTGCCTTACTAACTCCTGAATTTTAATTAAAAATTGGCAATTTGAAGGATGGCATGCCCTAGTATATACAAGGCCCTTTAGCTTTTTGAAAATGGCTAATGGCGACTGCATGACCATCGCGTCAAGTCACAACAATACACGTACAGCTAGCATGAACTTTTTGAAAATCTGTCGTATTCTCTTTGGTTAGCCCTTATTCCCTTTTTCCAATATTGCCCTAGCTACCTAGCTCTAGCTCATCAACACTACTAGTACTACCGGCATTATTGAAGAAACCCATGCAACAAACGTATTTTGAAGTCGATATAGTTCTCATCAAGAGGCTAAAATTGAACAAACACATAAGATGCTTATGTCTTGTACACTATAAGTCTGCACATTGATTAGGTACATATCAATTCATCGATTCTTAGCCTGCAGTATGCAGTGGCCGGCCTATATATTCTAATTTTTTTTTTTAAGAATGAAGATGTAAGGTTATTTCAGGAAGAAAAAAAAAGATGTAAGGTTATGTTTCGTATGTTGTATAAGAAATTTGATAAGATAATATAGTACGAAATTAATTTTTAATATTATTTGTATTAATTAGTCACTTCGCGTATAAGTTAATACGGTAATTTGGTGCCCTTATACAATATTCAGACATATTAAAATAATACTCTCAAAATTATCTACATTAAATAGTTGGATGATTAACAATCTTAACAAATGTAATAATAACAACAACAACAACAATAATAATAATGATGATAATATTAATAATAATAATAAATTTAATAAATAGTAATAAAAATAATAATATACATACTAAAATACAAAATTAATATCTATGATATAAATATGTTTTATCAACTACTATAATATAATCCGACCAATATGCTATAATCGTCATTTTAATCTGGTAGAATATCAAACACCTGACTAAATTAATATATAATTAGTCTATCTGTGGACAAATTAATTTATTCGGCTGAAATAATTAGTATAATATAACTTATCAAACGAGACCAATGGTCTTAAGTTCTTCATTTTCTTAATTTAAATTCAGAGCACATATATATATATATATATATTATTATATATACCTTGTATCTCAATTCACTAATGAGATAATTGATTACTTGCTTAATGATTACAATTTACAACCAAACAATACCTACCCCATACATTCTTGCCCCTTCCTCTTGTCCCTTTGCATATCTCTTTTAACATGCCCTACCTTTTTTTTTATTCTTTCCTATATTTCAAGTCCCAAATCATTAATCCCAAATTGAAAGCCTACAATTGAGTGCAAACCCTAAAAATTAAGTTATTAGACCGCCAAATTGTTGAAATTTAATATACAATGAAGTCCCATAAGATATTTTTCAAACGATCGAGCTCATTTGAAGACCCAATGGGCTCTATATTTACATATGCAAAAATTTCATCCGTAGCAGCTAGCTGTGCCATAAGATCTTGAGCAGCTAGCTGTCCCATATGATTTTGAGTCTCATGTGTCTACCATTTCATCACCAAGACATCGATCTTGAATATGAACCGTATTCCATGAATATGATACATATCAAGTGTAATATATGTATGAAATATATAACAAAGGTGGAGTGTTAAAGCATATTTCTATTGATCAGTCATGTCATATAGGCCCTAGTCAGATATCCAGTTGCTTCGATTTGAATTATCCAAAAAATTCAATCATATATATATATACCCAACATCTCAAAATTATTTAATTAACAGCGATGTTTTACCTAATGCAAATAGCCTGGTAAAAGATTATTATTTATTATTGCATATATTGCAGAATATTTGAAAATGATCTTATTCTCCAGGTAGAAAATAAATTATTATATATATAGTTCAAATTATGAGGCGGATCAATTAAGGAGGAGATAGTATTGTCCATATATAAAGAGAAAGGCCATGGCATACACTCAGCATGATGATCTGTACGTACGTGTATGTCTCTTATGCCAGCATATGACATAATAAGGCCATGTTAATTAGGTTGACGATGATTAATAATTAACGTATACGTGAGGAATGGCAGTTCGAAACATAATATTGTTTCTCGTGACATTAATTTATACTTTTAGTATAATTTGGACAAGTTGCTCCTCAGATTTCAATTAAGTTACATTCTCAGTGATATATTCTTTCCGATATCCAGTGTACTATAAATATAAATATATATAGCAATGCTATATTATAAGCATGCCTACTATTACTAACAAATCTGTAATTTTTGGGCACAAATTGTCGTATAATTCTAGGAATATTGGGATCCAAAGAAGAGAATCTGCCTTGTAATTATATATATATTTTTCTCCTCATAAAATAAATAATTTCTTGCAACAAAAAGATAATAATAATTTTCAAAAATTTATTTCCATCTCGATTTCTTTCTAGAAAAATCAAAAGATAAAAAATTATCCTAATTCTCATATGCATCAGTGAAAATGCTTACATATCCGGGGGATTAGTAACACCACAATTTTGCCACAATTTTTAAATTATTAGATCTCAAAACTTTCAATGGTTGAGATGTAGTTCGATTAGTCATGTGAAATTTTAATTATTTAAATCTAAAATAAAACTAAAATAAAATAATTATTCTCTATCCTCTCTTATTAATTGCTTCCATTAATTTTTTTTCTTCTTTTTCCATTTCTTCAACCTTATTTCTCTCCCTATGTTTTTCCCTATCTCTTTGTCATCCTTTTCGTTCTTTTCGTATTTTTATTGAATCATCCTTCATCTTTTGTCTAATTAATATACAACAAGCCAAATTTATAAAAAAATTTCTATACAACGAAGTTTGGACGCAATACAAAAAAAAAAAAAAAAATCAACAACAAAGCTACCACTGTATTCCAATCTTAAAAAAAAAACATGTACATATTTTTACACTATCTTAAAAAAAATCTGAAAATTGAGAAAAAAATGTAGAAAAACTGATGCATACCACATACGTTCAATGTAAAAAGAAAATGAAAAAGTCAAAGTCTCTGTGTTGGCTATTGAAAAAATTATATTATCTCCATTCATATATATATGGCCTTCAATGGGGGGAATTCTAAGATGGAGAAGAAGATGAACAATTACAAATCTGATGAGAGAAAGATGAAGGAGAAGAGTGAAAAAATAGTGGGATGTAAGGTCTTCAATGGTGAAGAACTAAGTTTGAAGAAGAACATGAAATAATTAAAAATCCGATGAGAGAAAGATGAAGAAGAGTGAAAAAATAATGAAACCCAAAAATTTATGAGAAAATTAATGAAGAGCAAGGGTTTTTTTTTTCCCTTTCAATTAATATGTTATTAGAAATTTTTTTCCAAATTATTAATTTTCTAAAATAATGAATGTAATTTGAAAAATCTCAACCATCGAAAGTATATGGAATTTAATGATACAGAATTTGTGTTAAAAATTGTGTCAAAATTATAGTGTTATTTGATTCGTCGATATATATATATATATTACAATAAGTGGAGTTTTTTCTTAAGAAAAAATAAGTGGCCATTGTTGTATGTTATTCTTGCCTCTTGATAAATATAAATATTACATACACTACAATATGTAGATACCAGGACATAACTTCCATGAATTATTTGCAGACAATTAAAATATATATAACTGTTAATAGATCCAAATTTAGTTTGTCAAAAAAAAAAAGGATACACATTTTGTTCTATAATTAGGACTATAGCTCACGTGAGTTAAATATATGTTGGAAGTACATTCACATGCAAACTATATATTAATAAATTAATAATTAACCGTGTATAAAGTCGAAAAGAAAATGCCATGACATGACATAACTCTATACCTCTCTCTCAATTTTCATAATCTCTCTGTCGAAGATAACTTCAAAATCCTCATTGATGTTGTAAATGGATCTATATATATCTATTTCTTGGCATCTTCATACTATGATATTGCTTAAATCAAGAATTTTTCGTTTGACTGTGATTGCATTTCTTTTAAGCATGTCTTTAGAGAAGCGAACTTTATTGCTGATACTTTTGTCAAATTAGGCTACAATTGCTAGAATAGTCTGTTTTGGGAGGCCTCCTCCCCGACTAGTACTCGTGAAGTATGGTTGTTTGATTTTTCTGATTGTGGTTAAATTCGTGATTTTGATTTGTAGTATTTTCATTCAGTATAAAAAAAATGCCATGACATGACATAAGATCGAGACAGAGAAAGAAAATATAACGCTATGTTGAGAAAATAGTTTCATCTATATATAATATATATATATATGACTAAAATCTTTTCTCTAATCTATTTACTATAATACGTTTCTATCACTAAATAATATTTTAAGGCTTCACGTTTCTAAGGGATCGGGTTAATCTACTTTCTTCACGGCAAGTGAAAATGAAAAGTTCTAGACAACATGGCAATGAAGTGTCGATATGCATGGATACATATTTTATAATGGGGTAAAAATATGTTGGTATACAGCTATACACATCCTGCATATCGTTACTTTTTTTACAACATAACAAAAAGTGTCAATTTGTATAACACTTTTCGTAGAACTAGCCAGGCAAACAATAGTGGATATGACTATAGACGCGTTTTCTAGAACAGGGCAAAAAAGTGATCGATATATATCGACATTTTTTCTTCAACATCGCAAAAAAAAAAAAAAAAAAATTGTCAATTGTATTGGCACTTTTCTAGAACTTGGAAAAAATTGTCAATATTTTCTTGAATTTAGAAAAAAATAAATTGATATATATCGATACGTTTTTACATTAACTTGACAAAAAATATCGATACATATCAATATTTTTTTTACAACTTAAAAAAAATGCCTAAATGTATGGACATTTTTTTTAGAATGGCATAAAATTGTAGATGTGTATATCAATACTTTTTCTAGAATATGGAAAAAAAAAGTCCATATGTATTACCACTCTTTTCTACAATATGGCAAAAAGTGTATATCAACACTGTATAAACTTTTTCCAGGCCTGAACACAAAAGTGTCGATATTTTCTAACACTTAGGCAAAAGATGCTTAATATATATCAACACTTTTCTACAAAACTACAACTTGACAAAAACATGTCGATAAATATTAATATTTTTTGTACAACTTGGCAACATTGAATCCTAAGCTAGTGAGCATTGAGGATTTATTTCACATCCACATAGTACTGGAGATAAAAAAAATTCCTGTGGCAGGAACCTAAATTCAAGTTGAACTACATATATCGGTCGGGACTTGGGAATGGGAGTGAATGAGTGATACTAGCTAGTCTGCATGGAATTGTTCGTGGATCAAGATTATTAGAGGTTTTGTGCTACGAATATGGGTCCATTGGTTGCCAAATTTGGGCCTCTATCTCCATGATATTTTGGTCAAACCAGGATACATACAACCTGTTTTTTCGACAAAATATAAAGCCTCTACTATATCTTTTTGTTATTTGGCATCTCTCTCGAATTTCACATATAAATTAAAAAGAACGAAAAAACAAAGAAGTTAAAAGATGTAAAGTTCTCGGATCATATTCTCATAGATACTAAGGTAGATATCCAAATAAGAGGATTCTTGATGATTTTGAGTTGTGTTTTTTTTTTTGGGTTTAAGAAAAATAGCATGACAATTCAATGCGTCTCTTGGATTCTCATATTTTAAGCACCGATTTATGATCTAGAACTACATACATGGTAGCTAATAAATCACTTTAAAGTATATATATGTTTGCACCACACAAAATAAAATTATTTTAATTAAATATTATAAAATAAAGGGCAATTAACTCATAAATCCTTAATTACTAATATATAAGTTTATTCAAAAGTTTGCATATAGAAAAATTAAATTCATAGGTCATTTAACTAGTTAAAGGGTTATACAATTCTTCAAAAATACTTTTAAATTTTAAATTTTAAAAATTCTTTATCTTCCGATATTAAATAATTTGGTTAATTTCGTATAGTTTAGGGTTTAATTCTTGAATTATGTACCAAAATTCAAGAATGAAATCCTATGTTGTACAAAAAAAAAAGTTTGAGGTAATGTATTATTTTATTTAATATACAAGCATTAAAATATTTAAATAAAAATAAAAAATTATTAAGGGTGTAACATTAATTTACTCTAAAATAAAAGTAGAAAAGCTTCAAGAATATTATGGTACTTAACTAGGTGCAAGAAGTCTTATGACTTTTTATCTAAATCGACCAATACAAATTATATTTACAAAAAAATAATTAATTGAAAAGCATTTACGATCATCTATATATCCATATCAATGATGTATAACATATAAATGGGCAGTTAATGAATTAAGATGAGAAGCTTAATATTGTTACAGGTTTGCTCAAACATAAGAATGATAAATGATGACATCATCTCTATAATCTTAAGGAATTTTATACAAAAACGATCTTTGAGGACGAATCCTATAAAAAAAAATGAATGACCCCGATTATATAGTGAAGATTTATGTAATTATAAAAGGGAATTAATAACGGAACTGAAAATGTAAGACAATATATCAGGATTTTATTAGATATATATAACATATATAATTAGGGGGGGGGGGGGGGGGGGGGGTGGTTGTCTTCATATTGTTTGATCCCAAATTGGATCTAACGTGATGAGACCCGATGAGGGTGCTAGTTCGCTTTCTGTTTAAGCCTACTAAGCGATCTGCTAGGCAAAGAGAGAAAGTACTAGACACCAGTGAGGTGTCGACCTAGGAGGCTCTGATACTTAAACCAGAAAGTAAGGTGGAGATCCAATAGGCAGATCACAACATAAAGACAGAAAAATCAGGCTTTTGTGTTTAGAGAGAGAAGTGAGTACCTTTATGAAAGGTTTTGAGGGGGTATTTATAGTAGTAATGAATGTGGTGGTTGAATACTATTGAAGTATGGTTCAAGTTACCTCAGAAGATGCTGCCACATATCTTGCAGATTCGGGATGTGTGATAGGTGGTAATAGATCTCATGTCATGTCAGGTAGTCGTTATTAATAGTGTCAGCGGATCAGACCGAGGGTGGCGACTGTGCTTGCTGAGTATGTCTGCTAAATGGCCATGACTTAGGCCTTGTTAGGTACCGGCTATTTAATATTGCCTGCCGAGTGACAGGCCTATCGAGTGAACTCAGGGCTTCCGTTTAACATGCTTGTAGATCACCTCGGGGCGGATAGTGTATTTGTGGTGATACTGGTCATACTGAACCTAATTGGTCGATATGGTATCAAAATAAGTCCTCTTAAGTCATTAAGTGAGGTGGATTTCCTCGGTGATTTACAACTTAGGCCGATACGTGTCGACTAACCAGGGGTGGTACCCACTAGTCCCCCAAGTGCTTGATGGAGGAAGTGTGCCTTGGTTAACTGGCATTGCACTATTCCCTAGTACCCTATCGGCAGTGAGGTTTCTGCGTGCCGAGTTATTGTGAGTAATGATTTTACAAAAGGCTTCTGATCGGTAGCAATATTACTACTAGCCAATTTGGGCCACGAAAGCTCCTCGTCTGATGTTTCAGATCGGTCATAATGTTCATACTTTCCGATCGGAGCATAAACATGAAAGGGTACTTTGAATAAGGCTCCCAATCGGTCGCAATGTTCCTACTTGCCGACTGGGGCCACAAGAGCACCTTACCTGATGCTTTCGATCAGTCGTAATGTTTCTACTTGCCGATTGGGGCCACGGGAACACCTCGTGTGCTTCTTTCAATCAGTCGCAATGTTCATTCTTTTCGATCAAAACATAGACACGATAGGATATTCACATAGAGATCCCAATTGGTTGCAATGTTCTTACTTGTCTATTAGGGTCACGAGAGCACCTCGCCTGATGCTTCTTATCGGTAGCTATATTTCTACTTGCTAATCGGGCCATAGACATGAAAGAGTACTTCGCATAAGGCTCCCGATTATTCACAATGTTCCTGCTTGCCGATTGGGGCCACGAGAGCACTTGGCCTGATGCTTCCGATCGGTTGCAATGTTCCTGTTCACCGATCAGAGCATAGACATAAGAGGGTACTTCGAATAAGGCTCGCGATCGGTCGCAATGTTTCTGCTTACCAATTAGGGCAGTGAGGGCCCATTGCCTGATCCTTCCAATGTAACGGCCAGAAATTTGAGAAAAGTAAATTTGGAAAAATTAAAAAGGAAATGATGATTTTGCCCTTATAAGCTCAAATGTTGTTTTTTTTACTTGGATACTTTTTGGACATTTTGCGAGGACCGTTATGAAGGTCTCGGACTCCTAATTCTATAGACAGACGGCACACTAAAATTGGAGATCGAATGAGTACGATACAGGTCAAAATTACCTAGGGGCATTTTGGTAATTTTGACATAAAATGAATTTTGGTAATTTCACAATGGAATATTGTGTGAAAGGAACAAGTGTCTAGAGTTCTCTCCTTCCCTCCATAATTTTCTTCCACCAACTTAGTCATTCTATTTATAGGTGTATGTGGTGGGGAGGTACTTCAGTGGGTGGCAACTGAAAAGGAAAACCGTGAAGGAAGAACATAGAGAACCAGGGGAAGAGGGAAGAAAGAATGAAGAAAGAAAGGAAAGAAAGAAGAAAGAAGAGAAAATGAGCAAAGCAGGGGAGATGAGGAGGAAATACTCAAACCTGGAACTCGAAACCATTGTCTTCATGTTTTTGTTTTCGGATTTTCAGTTTAGGGCTTGGAAACTTGGGAAAAAAGTACTCTGGTACCTTTTTGAAGGTCCTATGATCAAATAGAGTATGAAATAAGAGTATGGACGTAGAGAAATAGCCCAGGACGAAGCTTGAACCATAGCCGAGAACGGTGTAATCTGACTGAGCTATAAGATATGTATTCCTTCATTCTGCAGCATAGATCTTTTCATGAGATTGATTAGATAAATCTGAATGTTTCAATCATGAGAAACAGTTGAGAAATGACGAAGTTCTAGCCAGGTCGCGTGTTGGACGACCCGAGTTACAGGGAACTGGGTCGACCCACTGGAGGTTGAAGGTGACCTGTGACAAGCACGTGGCCACCACGCGCAGAAAGCCTCGCCGACATGTGAGGGCGCGTGCGGAGTCTCTTGGAGTTAGGGTGTAACAACCCAAAACTTCGAGGAATGACAAAATGACAATTTTGCTCATTTAGGTCAAAATGTTGACTTTTTTATCAGGAGACCTTGTGTACGTTTTGAAAGGACCGTTATGAAGGTCTCAACTGAATATGTAGACATGTGGTACGCTGAAAAAGGAGTTCGGATAAGTTTGATTATAGTTAAAGATAGCTTGGGGCATTATGGTAATTTTGGTTGTAAGGGGTAATTTAGTAATTTTACAATTTCACATGTGAATCATGTGTAATGTTGACATGTGTCTCTAGAGGGTCTAGTAATCTCCCTCCCAAATTGTCCACCGACCTAGTTGTATATATATAAATGTTGTGAGTGTGTGAGGATAAAGTTCGGTGGTGGTGAGCCTAAGATGAGGCAAACCATCAACCAGTCAAACTGAGGAAAAAAAAAAAACGAGAGAGAGAAGAAGGAGGATGAGGGAAAGGAAGGAATGGAAGGAAGAGAAGAGAAAGAAAATGATAGAAGGATACAATGAGGGCCGAAACCCTCCAAACCGGTGGCCATGAAAAGAACCGTATGGTTCAAATATTGGTCATATGCTGTTGAATTGGGTTGGGGCTACTATTGTTCAACGTAGATGACAAGACCCATCCCGATTATCCCTCGATAACCGTGAAGGATCCTGTTCCCGTATGACAATAACTCGAAAGTACCAAAAGTAGTTTTAAATATATACATATAGAACATAACAAACGATAAACATTGTCAGACAAGGGATAGTTCAGTATTCCGAGACCTTTGACCTAGTCAACAGGTTTACAGAGCATAGGAAATATTTACAAGTAGGGATCAAAATCCTACGCTGCAAAGTGTCTGAGTACGCAACGGTCTGTTTATTGCTCTGCCTCGATAGTAGCCTCAGTACCTGTGCACTGGCCTAGAGGGCAAATAAAACATCAAAGGTGTGAGTGGACAAAAATCAAGTTTAGAAATACATTTATCACAATAGTGTCTTACCCTCCAGTTTTCACAAACATGCATGCATATCATAACTTATAAATCAAATAATTAAGATATGAATATAAATCTCAAACATCAATAAAAACACAGGATCCAGGTCCAATATAGAGTCACGTTATCCCTGCAACGCGTGCAAATCAATAGGCTCAAGGACTGCTCAAATCCCGAGCATCCGCCACTGTGAACACATCACCAGCCGGCAATCCAGGTCGTCATGAACAAATCACTGACTGACCTCCATATAATCCAGCACATCTGGTCTGAGTCGAGCCTCCATTGGCTGCACGACAACAGACCGTGCTACGTGACCTCTCCGGGGTAAACACTTCCATCCCGGAGGCTAGCGTTATCTCCAGGGTCCATTTCGGGGGAAACATATTCCACACCGAAAGCCCTAATATATCATCATCATGAAAATCAGTGAAAAACAGTTGCATTTAATATCAAAACCATTTATCAACATCTGTAAACCAGTTTCATGCAAATCAGTGCAATCACAATCTCAATCATAATATAAATCCATCAAATCTAGTGACAGACTCATAATCCGAGTCAAAGTCAAGCTCAAACCCCGGGCCTTCGCCCCAAAACAACAATATTAAGGGTTTCTCGAAAATCGTGCCAAAAGCATATAAAATAATATAATATTCCAAAAATCCGAAAATCATCATATTGAAACATTAATCATACCAAATCATTTCAAATCATATTATAAGGCATTTAAAACATATATGCATGCATTCAGGGTAGAAAACAAAAGTCCACTCACACACCGTCCAGATTGTTCAGTTTCAAACTGTTCGTGTTCCTCCGACGTCCTGGAAGTATTCGGGTCTGTCAAACAAGTAATATCAGATTACTAACTCGTGACATAATCTCCTGTACGAATTTCCTAATCGTCGGAATAAAATAATATTATTTTAAACGTAACCTATACGCTTCGGGTATGCAAAACTACTCTAAATTCATATCCGATTGACCCAAAACCAACGCTAATAGGTCCGTATCATCGAGAGTATCAAAAAGTGTGTTGAACCCTCCTTCAGATTCCATGTCACGCGCCCTCACGCGCTGCCGCAAGCGGCTGCGCGTGAAAGTCACGCGCCGTGAACAGTGCACTGCTACAGTGCTCCTTCCTCGCCCGTTTCTCTGATAAACGGGTCTGAAACCCGCGATCAGACCCGGTGCAAGCTCCTTCAATTCAAGCTCAATTGTATTCATTCTTTCACTCATTAATATCAGTTTAATCTAACTTACAGTTCAATAACTTCGATTTAATCAATTAAACCCTAAAATGCCTCGACTCAAGATGAATACCCGACGGGTTCGAATTCGGGTTCTACCCAAAACCAACCTGTTTCCTTCAATTGATCATACCAGAAGCATCTAACCTTCATTCTAAACACGAAATCGAAATCAATTTCATGAATTATTACCTCTAAGTAATCGAACTCAAGCTCGAATTTCCGAAACCGTTGCAGGGCTTGTTCGTCACCAATTCACCTCCAATTTTCGTTCCAGTTGATTGGGTTTGAGTCGTCTAGTTCCCAGAAAGCTTAATATCACCTCAATTGCGATCAAAATCGTCTTAAAAATCAAAATCGAAAATCAGGGTGTTGGGTGATTTTTCGGGTTTGCTTAGTATGGTGTTCATTGGTGTTTATTCTATTTCCTTTCGGTTTTTCTCTTCAAATTAACCAATTAACTCTAATTGATCACTCACAATTGCCCTTGTTCCTACTAAAATTCGGTCAAGATGAAGGAGAGGTATATGTGTCCTCTGTTTTGCATTTGTTCTTAGTCGACTGCACTGCTTCCCATCTCAATTCTTATCTGCTAACTACAATTAATTAATTGTAACACCTAACCCAAGTGCCACTAATCCTTATCAACAAGTGACACTTGTCACTTGATGAATCATATGACTCATTAGATGGAGTGAATCATCATTGAAATCATATGATAATCATCATCTTCACCGTCTAATCAAAATCCACATAAAATTACCATTTTACCCTTTTAGCACAAATGACCATTTTACCCCTGAACTTCCCAGACCCATAAATTTTTCATACGAACTCCGTTTTCGACGTGCCACCTGTCTACGAATTCAGCGTCTCGGGACCTACACAACGGTCCTCGAAAAATGCACAAAAAGTATTTTAAACGAAAAGTCAACTTTTAGCCATATTCCTCCAAAGGTAAAAACGTCATTTTATACATTATTTTATATTTTACATTTTGTGGATTTTTCGGGGCGTTACAGTAGATGATCTTAATGTGATATATAGGTCCTTTTAGTCATTTTGGAAAGGTGAAGAGGTGTCTTGGATACAGGGATGCGCGGGAAAACCAGTGGCCGTGTATGATGGAAGTGAACAAACAGTTTCGAGGTAAGTTTTTCGTACTTTGAGTTGATGCATCTCTTCCTAATATTGTATATATATAATTGGACGTTTTATATGTGAAAAATAGTGAAGAAGCAATGGAATTTGAGTCGGGTCAGGCTGCAGGTCGAACGACTCGGATCGCTGCCCTGCTGAGGAGGAAGGCGATTGAGCCTGCGACTACAATTGCAGGCGCGTGAGGCCCAGTCGCAGGGAAAGGATGTGACACGTGAGGAATTTCTTGGAGTTCTGATCAACACGAAAAATATTCCTCTCTTCACCCTGAATCTAATGGTATAAGGGTTGGATGATTTGGCCATCGTTTGGATATGTTTTCAAATTTCCAAAGTATTGTGTTTATGTTTATTAATAGAGAGTTTAGATAAGGTTGGATTGGATAACTAATTTAGTTTTTAGATACTAATAATTCCCAATGAGAAACCATGGTGAATGGCCGTTGAACTATGATGTGGAAATTGTCATGGTTTGATTGTAAAATTTGATATAATTATGTACAAAATAAATGATAAATTTGAAGAACAAAGGAATTAAGGAAATATGAAATTAACTTTAGGAAGATAGTTATGGGAATGGATGCATATGGTCATATTGTTATGGATGATTATGGACTTAATAGTGTTCATAAAGGAATTTATGGAAACATGAGGAATTAATATTGTATGATATTGTATGAGATATGTACCATTACAAATAAAATTTCCTTTCTCTAAATTTACTATGCATATTATTCTTCTAAGTCATAATTAGGTAATTCGAAAATACTATTAATTGAGCATTAGTAGCTTATAATAACCAATTGTGGTAACTAAGGATTTAAGTAATTTATGAAAGGTACATTGAGCTAAAGAGTTAACCTTGTTAGCATTCCTTTCCATTGTTATATAATTATGTGATTATGTGAGTCATATAAATCTTCAAGCACGTGATTAATGAGGTAAAAACTCGGATAATTTCGCAGGAATGTGGGATTGTTCACTGTTCCCTCCAAGACACGGGTCTTACAATCCACCCCCTTAGGGACCCAGCATCCTCGCTAGCACACTTCCCGTCGGGGTCTGGCTCTGATACCAAATTGTCAGGACCCAACCCTCCTCGGTTAGGACCCGACTCATCTAGCACGCATATTGTCTGCTTTAGGCTCGCCCTCACGGTTTTGTTTTCGGGAGCTCATGGTGCAACTTCCTAGGGGTCACCCATCATGGAATTGCACCAGCCTCAACTCGCTTAACTTTGGGGTTCTAATCCCCCCAAAGCCACTTGAGCTCCAAAAGGCCTAGTGGTAGATAGGTGTGTGCCTACACCTTTAAGGCACACCACCATCCTCTCCCAGACCATTCCCCCTCGCAGGAATGTGGGATTGTTCACCGTTCCCTCTAGGACACGGGTCTTACAATCCACCTCCCTTAGGACCCAGCGTCCTCGCTGGCACACTTCCCGGTCGGGGTCTGGCTCTGATACCAAATTGTCAGGACCCGACCCTCCTCGGTCAGGATCCGACTCATCTAGCACCATATTGTCTGCTTTAGGCCTCGTCTGATAGGTCCTCAAATAAACATTATTTTATATTATTTTATACCCTTTATACTTGACTTTTAATATTAAATATTAAATAAATTGATAAAATAATTTATTTTGTGATTTTTATGTTTAGATAAATAAGTTTGTAATTTGGAACATTTTGGCGAAGAATCGTCTCGATCGGAATTTTAACGAAAATATTATGGACGAAATTCGGTGAAGATATTAATTAAGTTATAAATTAATTTCAGTTTTCTTGCAGCCCAAATCCATAATTTCGAAACAGCCCAAACCCATAATTTCTTCAGCCCAACCCGCGCAAAGTCTAGCCCCAGCCATTCATGCAGCCCAGGAGCCCAAAACCGCCAGGCCCAGGTCCGCGTCCAAGCTGGCCCGACCATGCCGCTTCAGTCTCCCAAGCCCAGATTGCTCCTCGGCGCGAGCCTACCGAAGCCAGTCCCTGCATTTCAGCGTGCGCTTACCGATCCGCTGCTCCTCCTTCAGCGCGTGCTTACCGATCCGATGCCCCTCTCTTCAGCGCCACTCCGCCGAATTCCCTTTCCCTTTTCAGCAGCCATCAGCCGAAATTTCTGTCTTCTTTTCCAGCAAGGGTTGCCAGCCATTCCTTCCACTTTCCAACCCAATTTTGCAACTTTACAACTAAAAACACTTCTAAACATCATCACAAATCTTTATTACTCATCATTCCATTATTTAGCATTTTTTATTGTATTTTTTGTATTATTTTTGATAGCTTTTTCCACCTATAAATAGGGATTCAATTCTTGTAATTTGGGAGTCCCCCATTAGTTTCATTCTTCATTTCTTTCATTTTCTTAGTTCTTAGTTATTGGTTTAGTTCTTTTGTTTCTCTCTTTTGAGAGATATTTTTGGGGACCATTTTAACTTCTTGTAGATTTTCTTATTAAGTAGTTTCCTTTTAATTCTTATTCTTAATTTATGTTATTGTTATGTTATTTCATTTCTTCTTTACTTTGTTCTTGGTATTTTCTTTCTAACATTTGTAAGTAAGAATGCAATCTCCATGTGTTTTGCTTTTTGATTTCTTTTACTTCATAGTTTTAGTGCTTAAACTTCAATTCGATGTTAAGTGTTTTATCCGCCGTCAGTGCACTTAGAGTACAATTGAAGAGATTAATGTTGATCGCTGTCGGCGCATTTAATTATAAACTTAAGGTGAATCATGTTGTAAATGTTGAAGCATATTGATGTTTGACGTGACGCACATTAATGGTTGATGCATTTATAATATTGAAAGATATATGTAAGTATTTGAGATGATGAAGGTAGGATTTCGTGATTGGTTTATTATGAGCAAAATGTTAGAGTGTTGGTAAAATTGTATTTGAAGGAAGTCTATTTTTAGGAATAGTTTAATTAATGTGATTGTTAATTCGAAATTACTTACGTGAAAGTGTGGGTTTTGTCTATGAAACTACTCTATGGTTTGTAAGTTCCAATTAGCATGAGCATTTGCATTTTAATTCTCAATTAGTGTTTTCTTTAATTTAGATTATAAATCTTTTCAAAACCCCCCTTTTTATTCTTTTATTCTTTTAATTCTTTTATTCTTTGATCCCTTTTTATTCTTTATTCTTTTATTCTTTTATTCTTTTATTCTTTCCTAGTTTTAGTTTATTATTCTTTGATTCTTTCATTTCTTTATTCTTTTATTCCTTTACTCTTTAATATATTGATTCTTTGATTAATTAATTCTTTAATTCTTTATTCTTTTATTGTTTAAATCATTAATTCTTTAATTTGTTAATTCTTTGATTATTTAATTTTTTTATTATTTAACTCTTTAATTCATTATTCTTTTATTCATCTCCCACTAACACATTATTAATGCTCCCTAATTTCCCCGATTAAGAACGATCCCTATTTACCAATACTACATCTACACAAAAAAGGGTTTAAATTGCATAACACTCGAATTACATGTTTAATTTAATGCGTAGTTTGGGCGTAGTCATCGTCCTCACGATTTTGTTTTCAGGAGCTCATGGTGCAACTTTTCAGGGGGTCACCCATCATGGAATTGCACCAATCTCAACTCGCTTAACTTTGGGGTTCCAATTCCCCCCCCCCCCCCCCCCCCCCCCCCCCCCCAAAAAAAGGCCACTTGAGCTCCCAAAAGGCCTAGTGTAAGATAGGTGTGTGCCTACACCTTTAAGGCACACCACCATCCTCTCCCAGACCATTCCCCCTTGCAGGAATGTGGGATTGTTCACCATTCCCTCCAGGACACGGGTCTTACAATCCACCCCCCTTAGGGCCTAGCGTCCTCACTAGTACACTTCCCGGTCGGGGTCTGGTTCTGATACCAAATTGTTAGGACCCAACCCTCCTCGGTCAGGACCCGACTCATCTAGCACCATATTGTCCGCTTTGGGCCTCGCCTTCACGGTTTTGTTTTCGGGAGCTCATGGTGCAACTTCCCAGGGGGTCACCCATCATGTAATTGCACCAGCCTCAACTCGCTTAACTTTGGGGTTCCAATCCCCCCCAAAGCCACTTGAGCTCCCAAAAGGCCTAGTGGTAGATAGGTGTGTGCCTACACCTTTAAGGCACACCACCATCCTCTCCCAGACCATTCCCCCTCGCAGGAATGTTGGATTGTTCACCGTTCCCTCCAGGACACGGGTCTTACAATCCACCCCCCTTAGGTCCCAGCGTCCTCGCTGGCACACTTCCCGGTTGGGGTCTGGCTCTGATACTAAATTGTTAGGACCCGACCCTCCTTGGTCAGGACCCGACTCATCTAGCACCATATTTTCCGCTTTGGGCCTCGCCCTCACGGTTTTGTTTTCGGGAGCTCATGGTGCAACTTCCCAGGGGGTCACCCATCATGGAATTGCACCAATCTCAACTCGCTTAACTTTGGGGTTCCAATCCCCCCCAAAGCCACTTGAGCTCCTAAAAGGCCTAGTGGTAGATAGGTGTGTGCCTACACCTTTAAGGCACACCACCATCCTCTCCCAGACCATTCCTCCTCGCAGGAATGTGGGATTGTTCACCGTTCCCTCCAGGGCACGGGTCTTACAGGTGAACTATTTATGTTCTTTCAGTTATGTTTTTAAATATTTGTTTCATTTAGTCACATTTTATGTGTTTTTACTTACCCTCCAGGCCGCAGTATGAGAATGGGGACCTACTTTTATATTGAAGGCATAAACTAAATACTACGCACTCTTCATCGTACTTAAGATATCCCTTATCTGATAATTGGTGAGTTTTATCGATACTGTGTGATACGTTTGAGGCTAGTTCCGATTTCTGGTATTAACTGTCTGATGGGAGCATGATCCTTCACGGTTATCAAAGTATTTCAGGAGGGGTCCTGTCAACTTGGTATCAGAGCATAAGTTTATTGTCTATTGACTGCACTTGTGGGGTGTAGGACATGAACTAAGGTGGGTTTACTATAATATTGTGTCAAATAATTACCTGGAAGAATGTATCCATCCTCGTCTAGTTAGGTGAATAAATATCTAGATTTTCTCATTCCCTTTTTTGAAACAAATACATTGCAACATCCATATACTGTAAAATTTATAATTCATCACAAAGAAATCCATCAAATTTAAAGGTTAGTGTTGATATTGAAACCATAAAAAAAGATATCAAAGTATGATTAAGAAACTCACCATGTCATTTAACCACCCTTCGGGCTCTAATAACAGCTAAAAAAAACTTCATACTAACATTGCCAACATCAAGCTTCAAGTCTTCCCTATATCATCATATTTTAATTCCCAATAATTAGATAATGGTAGAAAAAAATCAAACCAAATAACACCGAAATTTATTGTAGATACACTTACTTTGGTTTGGATTTCCACTTATTGAAGAAGTTAATCATTGTGCATAACTCATCCCATGGAATCTCGCTAGTAGGGTTGTATTTGTATGGATGCGAAACTTTGGAGGCAATCACCCTCCTATTTTTATGCATTGGATCCTTGGAAGGGGATTGAAGGGGCATAACTTTCCTCTTTTGTCACTCTCTCTTCCCTACATCCAGTATGTAATTTATAGTAAGGAGAAGAACTAGCATCAACACTTTACCAAATGATGAATCACTCTCAATCACTTTCACATCAGCATCAGATTGAAGACATGAGTCTCTAACTATTGGTTTTAAATTTTCTACAAGGGCCTCACAAACTTTTAGGTAAGATCCACCCCCAACAACGTGGGCTGGCACATTTATAGTAATGTCCCTTCTTTGAACCATTTGCATCACTTTTTCTCACTGAAGACACGATGCTAGGGAAAATCTCACCAAAAGGAAAGACAATAAACACTTCACCATCATCCATGTCTACTTCCTTTTCACTGTGCGATTAACTAGATTGGTTCGACACATCTTCAGCTCCATTAGCCTCCTTTAAACTTGCCTCATCCTCCACTACTCCATCATCCATCTTCTCACTTACACCACCCATCACCACTTCATCTTCGCATTCCAATTTTTGCTGGCAACGGTCCACTGCTAGCCTAGCCTTATCTGTCATACGAATAGCAGGATCAACATGACTTCCAACCATCGGGTCTTCATCAGCAATGTTAGGCCCCAGTCTCAATCCCCCTAGGATTAACGCAGGTCGCGCCTGATCCCGTCTGACACTGAGTGTCAGACAAGGAAAAATTCCAACTTTAGCCCGCTCGGGGCTTCAAAGTACATCAGGATCTAGAGGAGGAGTGTGATGTCTCAGTCTCTACTACAGTCCGCATCCGCTGTCAACCTGAAGGGTATTCAAAATATTAAAAGCTGTGAATGGGAAAAACAAATAGTTTATAAAAACATTTTCATAAAGACATATATACCCTTCACTAAAAGCATGCATGCATTCGAAAACCTTTTACCAAACCATTAGGGCTTTGGCCCAAAAACGTCAATGAAACTAAACATAAGGGCCACTGCCCAAATCCAAATCCAAGTGGGGCTCAGCCCAAACCAGTATATATCGTATAATACATATCACATATAAATAATACATATAACCAATCTTGTCATCATAATTAGTACTGTCACAATCAGTACTGTCACGGTTTCCAAAACTGCGCGCGTGCTACCTGGGGTCTCAAATCTCAAGTCTCCCCATGGTCTACCCAGGTCAATGTCCGTAGATCAATGACCCTCCCTGGGGGTTAAAACCCATAATAGCCCTTCTGAGAGTAAGGTACCCAAAAGGGGGGCGACTCCACTCAGTTAGTGCTCCGTGACTACTCCGGGGTCCATCCAGGCCAACGACCATCCCCGGAGGAAACAATCCATAAAGTAAAGATGGTATATGAAAATTTATATGAAATCATCCATAAAACCTTTCAATGGATTCATGCCCGGTCCCCATAAACCGTCATGAACCAGAAAGTTCATTTAGGGTCCCCGACCCGAAATCATAACCGTAAACCAACTGGGCCTCAAGCCCGAACTCATGACTCAACTGGGCATCGTACCCGATATCTTAGGGTCAGTCATGATTCCGATCGTAGTGATACGTACAACCATCCATCCAGGACCGCTCTCAATCCTGGTATATCGCCGTGAACGTATCAACCGACGCGACCACCTCTAGATTATGGTGTACCCATCACCGATCAATATCCTGAATCGTCAGCACTCCGAAGTCGAGCCTCCAATGGCTACTCGACAACGGTTAGTGCATCGTGACCTCTCCGGAAGGAACCTATCCCAGTCTGGAGGCGAGCGTCGTGTCGTCCGTCGTAGTGCACATAGCAATCGCCGCGACCACGACGCAGACCTGTAGATCATCAATAGGGCTATATGCCCGAGACAAAACCAAATGGGTCTCATGCCCAAGTTTATCCTTTTTAAATCCAAAACCATTTCAAGTCACAAAAAATGCAGCACGTATAAGCATCGTATAAAACTGGAAATCTCGAAATACGTGCAAATATGTAAATACTAGCTACCACAAACAAACGCACTCATGGTGTGATGACCCGTCCCGAATTAACGGGATTAATTAAGAATTAATGACGGATTAGCGAGATTAATCAGAGATTAGACAAGGATTAGCGGACGTTCGGGCGAAATGACGATTTTGCCCCTAGAATGGGTGAATCATTGGCTTTTCGTTCAGGCGGTCAAATGGACTTTGGCCGATTATCGTGACGTAGTTCGTGACGTCACGAGTTCATAGACAGGTGGCTCGCTCGATTCCGACGTTCGGAAGTCCGAGGGCAATTTGGTAATTTGGGCCAAAAGTTGACTTTTGACCCGGGAAGTCCGATGGCCGAGAGTCGAAGACCGTTACGTAGATCGGGACGATATGAATCCGTAGACAGGCGGCACGTCGAATTCAGAGGTTCCCTGGTCTGACACTTCGTGTCAAACGGGATCAGGCTGGTCCCACGTTAATCCTAGGGGATTCGGGGCCGCTCCTGACACATGGTGTCACAAAAAATGTATTCAAACACTTATAAAACATTTATGCATGCATCAGTTTAAAAAGAAAGGTCCACTAATAGACCGCTCGAGCTGCCGCCTCGATACGTGTGCAATATGGCTTTTCCGGGCCAATCGTCATCACCGGGACTCCCAAACCTGTCCAATTCACTTTATAGGGTTACTAACTACTTAATTAACCTCTCACTAAAGCCCCGTAATTTTCTGGAATTTTTAACTATTTTTAATCATGATCCTAAACCTTCGGACACCCCGAAACCTATCGAAACGATGTCTGATTGACACGAAACTAATCCCAAAGAGTTCGTTACATCGAAAGGATGATTTTGTGTGTTGGAAGAATCCACAAAATGTGGCCCGCGCACCCACACGTGCGGCCTGAAGTCCCTGAGCGTGTAGATCACGCGTTGGGCACTGTTCTTCTTCTTCCTCGGTCAGGCCGGTTCGAACCGGCCAGTTCGGTCCGATTTACAGTTCGGTCCAGCTGAACCGACAGAATCGGTTCAGTTCCATATCTCCTTTGGTTTTCATCCTTTTTCATCCATTCCAACTCCTATACAATCCTAACAACATTTCCCACCCAACCATGTCCTCAAAGCCTAAAATCCAAGCCTAAAACCCATTGGTTCTAAAACCCATTTTGAACCAAAACTTCCATTCTAGATTTAGGGTACTTCTAGGGATACAATGACAGAACCCACCCCCAATCCTCCGAGATTAAGGGCTAAGTCCTGCTCCCGTCGAACTTACGCATAACACGAAGGCTAAACTGGCGATCAACCTCCATGTGACACGTAAGTCGGACAAGAGATTTTTCAACGCATCGTTCCAACTCCCGGACTTCCCAGTGCACGCAGACTCTACTGTGGTTCGCGTATCTGATGTCTCCATCTCTCTCTCGACCAACAACCCGCACTGCAACAACCTGAAGGGTATCGAAAACACGAAAAGACTGTGAGTGGACAAAAATAAAGTATAAGTTTAGAAAACAGTTCATAAAAAATCACATTTATACCTTCCGTTTTAAAAACTAATGCATGCATATGAAGCCAGTTCATTTCCTAGATAATAAAAACCATTTATGCAAACCGATATCATTTCCTTTTTCTTAAATCTCGGGCCTCATCCCAAAACCATCAAAATCGATATCATTCGGGCATAGCCCAAAACATCGGAAAACTAGTATTGAAACCATCATCATCAAATCTCAGTGAAATCCAAAACACATTTGAAATCACATTTCCATCCATCGAACTTGCTGGATCTATCTGATTCTTTAAACTCAATCCAGGCCTCAATATAATTCGAGTCTTTAAACTCAATAGGCATACGGGGGAAATATGAATATCCGAGTTTTTAAACTCCCGAGTCATTAAACTCAATCCGGGTCTTTAAACCCAATCCGGGCCTGCCCCCGTCATAATCATATCTGGGTCTTTGAACCCAATAACCAGATCCAACAAATCCAATCCAAACCTTTTGAAAACCCTTTTTCCAATTTCATGTTCAAATCCGAATTCGAAATCACCATTTCGAATTCCCAACCGAATCCAAAATCAGCATTTCGAATCCAGAACCATATCCATCTCCATTTCCAAATCTGAATCCGAAACCTTCATTCCGTAAGCTAGCATCCGAAACAATCATTTTGAACCCAAATCCGGAAATCCACTTTCAAGTTCTCAAACAGAATCCAGAATCGTCATTCCGAAATCCGATTCAAAAACCTGAAATCACGTTCTTTAAAACCACTTTTCTGAACTGGGCTTCAAGCTCGAAATCACTTTCCAAAATCCATTTTAAATCTTTGAAATCAAATAGTATTTCAAATCCCGAAATCAAATCATTAAAACCGCGTTTAAATCACAACATCAATCGTATTCTCGTAAAACGTGTAATTCCGTAAATATCTCGAAAACCGTGCAAAACCGTAAACCACCAAGATCATAAATCAAATCATAGAATCACGTATAGAAAACATATAAAAACATATATGCATGCATCATAAATTAGAAAGCAAAGTCCATTCACAGACCATTTCGCTGCTGCCTCGATACGCGTGCACTTACTTCGTTCCCGGCTAATCCACTATCATCAGCTTTCCCGAACTTGTCCAAATCTCATATTAAGGTCACTAACTATTTCATTAAGCATCTACTAAGTCCCCATAATTTTTCCATATTGTTAACTATTTTTAACTAAATCCTAAAACCTTCGAACATCCCGAAACATATCGAGACGATGTCCGATCGACTCGAAACTTGTCCCAAAATGTTTGTTACATCGATTATATCATTTCTCTTGTTGAACACATGCCCAGAATAGGCTCCACGCGCCCTCATGCGCCGCCCAAAGTGGCTGCGCGTGGGAGCCACGCGCCTGCTACAGTGTCATCGTCTTCCTCAGGTCGACCCGGTTCAGACTGGTCTCTGCAACTCGAACCGGAATGGCCGGTTTTTGTCAAATTCTCAACCATTTTCTGCCCTTTCAATCCCATTAGCTTCGTCTTACACTAAGCAGCCGATCTGACTATGAAAATCTGAAAATTAAGTATAAAATCTTACCTCCCAGACAATGTGTAAAATTCGACCTGTTCCTCCTCTCTGGTTCCACGATTCCAGCCATCCAAATTCGTTTTTCCAGGTCCATTCATTCCCTTTCAACCTCCAAAACATTATTCGATCAGTGATATCGGTTAATAAGCACCAAAAACCAACTTACCATTTCTGAAGTTCAGACTTACCGTATCGCGTTCTCCGGTCATCATCCACGACGGGTCACCATTCCAAGCTTCCTCAACTCCTGGCAACCCCAGAATCACTATCCTGCTCACCAATTCGCGTGTTAACCCTTCCAACCAAACTTCACCACTTTTAAACGCAAACAGGGGACTGAACAAATTTTTCGGGTTTTTCCAGCGTCTTTCACTGTTGTGGACGGCCATACCACCGCCGTTAGCTGCATCTCATCATCCTCAATCTTTCTCATTCACCTTTCCAAGGCACTTGATGAAGATCGAAGGGAGTGGCAGGGTAGTTTCCTCACGGCTTACTCTGTTTTTGTCCAAAATCGTGCACACGACATAAACCCATTTAAAATACAGTCAGGTGTCCAAAACCTGGTGGTCATCCTTTTCAAAACCTGGTGGTCCAAAACCTGGTGGTATCCTTTTCAAATACAATCAAGTGTCCCACTCTCACTGGGCACAAATCCCTAGGCTAGCAAATGACCAAAATGCCCTTGTTAGGTAAAATTACCAAACTACCCCTAGCATATATTGACCGAAACTCGAGCCATCCGAACTCCGATGACAGTGTGCCGCCTGTCGTTGTAATTAGGAAATCGAGACCTACCTAATGGTCCTCGAATTACGTGAAAAGTCCATGTCGTCCAAAAAGTCAACAAATTGCCCATTTTTTAAACCAAATTACCGAATTGCCCTTGAACTTCCGAACATCATAACTTCCTCCTCGGATGTTGGAATTGGAAGTGCCACCTGTGTAACGACCCGTCCCGGGAGTCGGGATTAGTAAAGTGTTTAGTGACAGATTAGTGAGCTTAATCGGTGGTTAGTTGGTTACTGTTGGACTTTGGGCACAGAATGACGATTTTGCCCCTAGTTTGGACAAATTGTTGACTTTTAGTTCGGACGGTCAATTGGGCATTGACCGATGACTGTGATGTAGTTTGGGACGTCACGAATCCGTAGATAGGTGGCACGCCCGATTCCGTAGACAGGTGGCACGCCCGATTCCGACATCCGAGGAGGAAGTTATGATGTTCGGAAGGTTGTGGGCAATTTCGTAATTTGGTTATAATAGGGGGAAAAGTTAACTTTTTGTACGATGAGATTTTTACGCGTAGACCGAGGACCGTTAGGTAGATCTCTTCGTCCTGAGTTCAACGACAGGCGGCATGCTTTCATCGGACATCGAACGGTTAAGATATAGGTCTAGAACGGCGAAGGGCAAAATGGTAATTTTGACTCACAAGGGGCATTTTGGTCTTTTTGCACATTGGGAATTGTGCAAACCATATTGGGACAAGTGTACAGGAGAGTTTGGATATTTTTGAGTTTGGGCCAGGGGATGGTGGACACGTGGGGTGTGTGTAGTGGGTTCTAGTGTTTGTGCACGGTGCAATTAAGTGTGTGTGCATCGTGTTTGTTCAAAAAGGAAAAAACAGAGGGTGAGACAGTGAGAGGAATTGATCAAATTGCAGAGACTGAGTGAGTGTGTGAGTGTTGTGAGGGTTGAAGGAGAGTTAGAAGAGTGAGTGATCGTGGTTGTGAGGTTTAGGCGTGACGGTGTGTGTGAGAAGGGAGGAGGAACCAAAAGACACAGAGTCGAGGACCACCGTGCACGGTTGTGCACTTCCAGTGACCAAACCGTCAAATTGAACCAGTGGTGGCATTGAGAGGACTGAGGAGAGTCGAACAGACCCAGCAGAGCTCACGGTGGTGGTCGGAGAACAGGTAATTTCTTGAATTCCCTCTGAATGCTCTGTTTTCCAATTTTGATTCAAACGGTAAGTTGTGGCTTTTGAGTATGAGTCGAGGTGTTTGGTGAGTGCTAGTCGACTAAGTAGGTCTCTAGGAACCGTCTGGTTGTGAAACCGTGACGGGGGTTTGCACGGGTGGCCGGGAGCAAGAACAGAATTTTTGGGTGGTTTCTATTTTGAGTTGGGAGGATGAGATTTAGGTGGTGATGCTATGTTTGGTTGAGAGGAATGGATTTCTAGGATGAGGACGAAGCTATTGGTGGAAAGAGGGACAGAAACGGTTGCAGGAAGGCGGAGAACCGGTCACGCTGGTTCAGACCGGTCTGACCATTGAGGAAGAAGATGAACACTGTTCTGTGTGCAGGCGCGTGAGGCCCACACGCAGCCCCTTTGGTCGGCGCGTGAGGGCGCGTGTGGAAGAATCCGGGGAACCATCCAACATGGTTTTGAGTCTAATCGTTGCTGTTGGGATAAGTTTCGGGACAATCGGATGTCGTCTCGGGTTAGTTCTAAGTGGTCGAAGATTTAGGGTTCCGTTTAGTTACGTTTTAAGTTCGGAAAAAATTATGGGACTTGAGTAGGACTTTTTTGACATAGTGAGTAACCTCGTTATGGGCTTTGGACAGGTTCGGGAAGCCGAGGATAGCGGAATGGCCGGGGACGGCGTAAGTGCGCGCGTATCGAGGCGACGTCGAAATGGTTTGTGAGTGGACTTTGCTTTCTAACTCTTGATGCATGCATATATGTTTTTATATGTTTTCTATACATGATTCTATGATTTGATTTATGATTGTGATGGTTTACGGATTGTGCACGTTTTTCGAGGAAATTACGAAATTTCACGTTTTACGATATTTCGAACGTTCTTGTGATTTGATCATGGTTTTAATGGTTTGATTTCGGGATTTGAAACGTGATTTGATGTCAATGATTTGATAAGGATTTCGAAAAAGTGATTTCGGGCTTAGAGCCCTATTCATGAACTTTCGGTTTGCAATTGGATTTCAGAAATGATGTTTCGGCTTTGGTTTTCGAGGTTTGGAAAGGAAGTCTGGATTTGGGTTCAGGACAGTGGTTCCGGATGCCGGCTTATGGAATCATTGTTGCGAATCCGGAGATGGATTTTCTGTGGTTTTCATTGTTGATTGAAAAATGGTTTTGGGTTTAAAGACCCGGAAAAAGAGAAAAACCCACTGGATCTGGTTTTGAGTTTAAAGACTCGGATTGATTGACGGGGGGAGGGCCCTGGATTGATGTTTTGAGTTTAAAGACTTGGTATAGTTTTGAGTTTAAAGACTCGAATATGATACCCCCCCGAGGCCTGTGATTGTGTTTTGAGTTTAAAGACTCGTTGATATCCCGGGAAGGCCTGGTTATTGCGCATTATGTTTTGAATTTAAAGACTCGGGCGCACTTGAGATCCAGTACACTTGTATGATTGATGTTTTTCACTGGTGTTGATACCATATCGACCGACCACCTAAGCACAGGGCCTGCCAGGACAGGAAGGACACCCACCGATTCTCCAATCGGCACCCTAGTGTGGCCCGCCGATCGGCAATGACCTGCAGGCCTGTCATTCGGCACCTGACATGGTACAGACGCCAGCTGCCCGCGACAGTTACCTAACCAACTCTGCCATACCAACTTCCTGACGAAGGTAGGGTGGGACTCCAGCTGGCGCCTCCTCCGGATGTCCAGGACTTATCAGACAGCTCTCAGCCACAAAGCACCACCTGCTCCCGCAACAGTAGTCCACCTCCCGCAGTTATGGCCACTATAAATACCTCGAAACCCTTCAAAAAGGTAAGTCACTCAGAACCGATCCAGAGCACTGTATTTACTTGCCTCTCGGCACTCAGATACTAACTTAGGAATCGGAGCCCCTTTTGGCCGGCACCACACCGGTGTCTAGCCTTTGCAGGATCCCTGCCGAACAGCAACGCCCCCAAACGGGGCCCAAGACACCACGCGGCTAGTCCTAGAACCCCCAGCGAGTTGGTCATTTTAGGATCAAACAATTGGCGCCGTCTGTGGGAACCAGTAAACACCCACTAACTCACATACCTTTGCTCAACCCTCTGCCGAAGAACAATATTTGCCGAACGGGATGACGGTGAGCTCAACAACACCCCTCAGGGAGATCGTAACCAAACCCGAGCCAGCCTACCTTCTGAGGTAGGAGGTTGCCGAACTCAGGAAGAGCAACACTGCCATCGAGAGCATGAACCATGTGTGGGGTGAGCAGCATGGAAGCACCCTGGCCATCTTGCAATCCACACGCGAGGAAATGGAGGAGCAGCGGGAGGCAACCAAACGGGCCTTAGCCGCTGCATCTCGTCGGCAGGAGTTCGATGCATGCCGAGTTGAGATCGGTGACACCTGCCGACCAGAAGCGTCCGGTCGCCTGCTCTTCCACCAGACTGACCTACCTGCTCCCTAGGGAACACAGATCTACCGTGACGCCCGCAAACTGCTCGACAAGAGACAGACACAGGCCCCGGCTAACCGTTTGACTTACCCAACTCACGACCCCCGCATCCAGGTACAACCGCCTCTCCTGTACTATCTCAGGGCGCCTGGTCACGGTTCGGATCGGCACGCCGACCAACACAACCTCCGCGGCTCTCCGTCCAGCCTCCAGGCAGTCCCTTCTCACCGGTCGGCAGACACCAGCCAGAGGACAATGCCAGCTCGACCACGACCTCGTCCGGGCGGCGACCGTGTGTAGGCGGTCGAACGAGTCGATAAACTGTGGTTCCAGGCGATAGAACTAGTTGAGCGCGGCCCCAGTGAGGGTGGATCGATTGCTCACAACCGAGGACTTGGGAACCCTCCGACAGGGAGATAGCGAGCCCCTACGCCAATACGCCACTCGATTCAGCTTGGAATACTCCAAATGCCACGAGACGGACGACAAGGACGCCTACCGAGCTTTCCGCAACGGCTGCGGGAGTCCACCTTCAAGTACCATGCCTTCACCCAGGGTTGGGACGATTACAATGAGCTCATGCGGCAAGCGGCAATACATGCCAAGGAGGAGCACTTTAACTCTCCCCAGGTAGCATCCCGACTTGACGTGAATGGTGCGCGCCCTCCACCTCCCAGCAACCGGCAGGCACAGTCGCCTCCGCCAACCAATAACGCGCATGCTGTCAAGACCCACCCCGGTTTCACCCCGAAACCCGAGGTAAATCCTGCTCCCGTCTGACTCCCCGACACAACACTCAAGTACAACTCACTCAAAACCCAAAACTCAGTCAGACGTAGGAGAACTATATAAAATATCCCGATTTATATCCCGAAGTTATAATTTACAGAGCATAGTACGAAACACAAGGAAATAAAAACCGATAATAATTACACGCACGCGGAAAACTTTAAACCACTCCGGGATCTCTCACATGACCTCTATGCCTCGGACACTGCCTCGACGTCAAGACCCCGCGCTCGCTCCACAACCTGGAGGGCAAGTTAAAAACAAAAGGTGTGAGTGGACTAGAGTAAAAGAAAAGTTCTAAAACCATTTATCAGAAAACCAAGTTTCACCCTCCGTTTTGAAAACCACATGCATAATGTAACAACCCGTCCCGAGAGCCGCGATTAAGACAGTGATTAAGGTGGGATTCGTGAGGTTTATTGGTGGTTAGGTGGTCCCGATAGGTCCGTAAGTTTAGAATGACAATTTTGCCCCTAAATTGGGCAAAATGGTGACTTTTAGTTTGGGAGGTCCGATGGACTTTTACCCGTGACCAGGACGTAGTTTAGGACGTCATGAGTCCGTAGGCAGGTGGCACGCCCGATTCCGACATCCGAGAAGGAAGTTGTGATGTTCGGAAGGTGGAGGGCATAACTGTAATTTGGTTAAAAGAAGGGGAATAGTTGACTTTTTGTGTAGTCGGGTTTTGGTATGTTGACCTAGGATGGTTAGATAGTTCTCGTCATCCTGAGTTCGATGACAGGCGGCACGTATTCATCGGACTTACGATGTGGGAGTTACGGGTCTAGAAAGTTAGTGGCAAAACCGTAATTTTGAGTGAAACAGAAGGGTAATTTGGTCTTTTTGCACCTGGAGATTTGTGCAGAGAGAAGCAGATGAAGGACTGAGTTTGGGCCATGTGTGAGAGAAAGGGAGTGGATGGTGACAAGTGGCAAGGCTGTAGTGGCTTCTGGGGGGTTCCAGTACGCGCACGTGCCAAATAATTGGGGTGCAACCGTGTGTGATCGTGTGTGTGTGTTCTTCAACGAGAGTGAAACAGAGGGAGGAATTGAGAGAAATTGAGAAGGTAATCGTGTAGGTTGGTGAGTCTGGTGAGTTGTGAGGGTTAAAAGAAGAAGAAAGGAGGTTGATAATCGAGTTTGGGACCGAGATCGTGCACGGAGACACGGTGGTTGATGGGGCTGAGTTCTCTGGTAAAACAGAGAGACGGTGAGACAGAGACGGTGGTTGTACCGTGGGGTGGCCCAATTCAAGTCAAGAGGAGGCTGGGACGAGTGCAGAGGACTTGTTGGACACAGTGGTACACGGCTGAGCTCACGATGGCGGCAGGAGGACAGGTAAATCCTCACCCCCGTTTCTTTGCTCTGTTTTGTCGTTTGGGTTTAGAAGCTGAGTCGTGGATCTAGGGCGAGAGTCGAGGGAATTGGAGGTTAGAGTGAGACTCATGGAGGTCCCAAGAGTCGACTGAGTGTGTAGCCATGACGGAGGAGTACACGGCGAAGGTTAGCACGACGGGAGTACCTATGTGCTCTGTTTTGGCCGTGAGTTTCAAACGGTGAGTCGTGACGTTTGGGAATTAGTCGACGGTTCTGGTTAGCTGGGTTAGGCTTAGAAGAGTCTTAGGAAGAGGTTGGTGTAGCCACCAGGAAAGGGGAAGTCGTGGGTGGCCGGGAAGGAAAACAGGGGTTTTTGGGTTGTCTGGTTTCGGGCTTCAGTCGACGGGCTAGGGACAGTGTCGAGGTTAGAGGCGTTGGGGAATCGATAGGGTAGGACTGGACGATGAGAATGGTGAAGAAAGGGAGAGAAATCGTGCAGGCACGGCGGTGAACCGCTGACGCTGGTTCAGGTTGCAGACTACTGTGCTGAACCGGGTCTGCTCAAGGTTGAAGGGCACTGTAGCAGGCGCGTGAGGGCCACGCGCAGCCACTTTGGGTGGCGCGTGGGGGCGCGTGCGGCGACAATGGGGAAAGTGGTCAACATGGTTTTTGGTCTAGGTGTTCTAACGAGTCTATTGGAAGCGGTTTCGAATTGTTCGGACGTCGTTTGAGGTTAGTTCCGCGAGGGTGACGGTTTAGGGTCTCGGTTCAGTACGTTTAGGTTTCGGGGATTTTTGAGGGAATTTAGGTGAACCTTCGTAGACGTGTTAGTGATGTATTTTGGTGATTGATGACAGGATCGGGATTTCCCGAGGAAGCCGAGGAACGTGCAGGACGTTCGGGACGCGATTGAGGGCTTGGTACTGTGAGTGGACCCTTTCCTTAAACTCGAACATGCATAACTGTTTTCTCTACTTGTTTATATATGTGATTTCATGATTGTTGGATTTATGATGTGATTTTACATAATTGTACGTTTTTCGAGAAAATACGGTGTTTGGCACGTTTTACGATAAAAGGTTGATTTCTGATTAAAATGTTATAGTTTGGGGATTTCAAATGATAAATGATTTCTAATGATTATAAAGGGATTTTGGAACATGATTTCTATGATTAAAGGTTTTCGGTTTTAGAAACGGATTTCGGAAAAAGGGTTGGTTTCCAAGTGAAAAAGTGGATTCCGGATTTGGGTTCGGAATGACGGTTCAGGATGCTGGAAGGGCATCGGACCGGTGATTTCGGATTCGGGTTTGGATATGGAAATGGAAAATGGATTTTCAACTGGTTTTGGGATTGGATTTGCTGGATCTGGTTATTGGGTTTAAAAACCCGGATATTGTGATTGACGGGGGGACGGACCAGGATTGAGTTTAAAGACTCGGGAGTTTAAAGACTCGGATATATTGATTTCCCCCGTAGGCCTTTGAGTTTAAAGACTCGGGAGTTTAAAGACTCGGATATTATTGAGGCCTGGATTGAGTTTAAAGACTCGGGAGTTTAAAGACTCGGATAGGTCCAGCAGGTTTGATCGGAAAATGATGATTTCATGTTCATGGTTTATGACACGGTTTTATGATTCACAGGCTGTGGTTTTTCTAACTGTTTTATAGTGTTTCTGTTTCTTATGATGTGGTTTATGGTAATTTGGTTTATAATTGTTTTGATAACTGGGTTATGCATGTGATTTCAAAACGGAGGGTTAAATTCGGTTTTCTGATAAATGATTTTAGAACTTTTCTTTTATTATGGTCCACTCACATCTTCTGTTTTAAATTGCCCTCCAGGTTGTGGACATAGCGCAGGGTCTTGACGTCGAGGCAGTGTCTGAGGCATAGAAGTGACGAGCGGGATTCCCGAGTGTTTAAGTTTTCTTTCGCGTGCATGTAAAAGTAATCGGTTTTTATTTGTTGTATTATGTGCTATGCTCTGTAAACGTTAACTTTGGGGTCTTATTGAGTGCTTTCTCCTGCGTTTGATTCTTTTTGTGACGGGGTGTCAGACGGGAGTAGGATTTACCTTGGGTTGCGGGGTGAAACCGGGGTGGGTCCTGACACATAACCCAGTTATCAGAACAGTTATAAATCAAATTACCATAAACCACATCATAAGAAACAAAAACACTATAAAACAGTTAGAAAAACCACAGCCTGTGAATCATAAAACCGTGTCATAAACTATGAACATAATATCATCATTTTCCGATCAAACCTGCTAGACCTATCCGAGTCTTTAAACTCAAAGGCCTACGGGGGAAAATCAATATATCCGAGTCTTTAAACTCCCGAGTCTTTAAACTCAATCCGGGCCCGTCCCCCGTCAATCAATATCCGGGTCTTTAAACCCAATAACCAGATCCAACAAATCCAATCAAAACCAGTTGAAAACCATTTCCGTATTCACATCCAAACCCGAATCCGAAATCACCGGTCCGAAGCCCTTCCGGCGTTCAGAACCGTCATTCCGAACCCAAATCCGGAAATCTCACGTTTCAACTTTAAAACCAAATGCTGCTTTCCGAAATCCGAGTATAAAACCGAAAACCTTGATCATCGAAATCATGTTCCAAAATCCCTTTATAATCATTGAAAACCACTTATCATTTGAAATCCCAAAACCATAGCATCAATTGCAGAAACCAACCATTCCTCGTAAAACGTGCTAAAAACCGATTTCCTCGAAAAACATGTACTAATGTAAAACCAACCAAAACATATTCGATAAACATAGAATTATGATTAAAACCACAAAATAATTATAGAAAACAGTTATGCATGCTCGAGTTTAAGGAAAGGGTCCACTCACAGTACCGCGCCCTCAATCGCGTCCCGAACGTCCAGCACGTTCCTCAGTTTCCTCGGGAAGTCCCGATCCTGTTAACAACCACCAAATGGCGTTAATAACACGTCTATGAAGGTTCACCTAAATTCCCTCAAAATTACTCGAATCAAAAGCGTAATAACCTGGGACCCTAAACCTTCACCCCCGCGGAACTAAACTCAAACGACGTCCGCACAACCCGAAACCACTTCCACTAGACTCGTTAGAACACTTAGACTAAAAACTATGTTGACCACCTCCCCCAGAACTGCCGCACGCGCCCCCACGCGCCGCCCAAAGTGGCTACGCGTGGGCCTCACGCGCCGCCCAAAGTGGCTACGCGTGGGCCTCACGCGCCTGCTATAGTGCATCGGCTACCTTGAGCAAACCCGGTTCGACACAGTAGCTGTAAATAGAACCGGCGAGAGCGGTTCTCCACCGTCCCGTTTCCATTCCTTCCCTTCCTTCACCAGTCTCCTCGTCCAGACCTTCCCTACCTATTCCCGTACTCCGTTCACCTCGACACGGCCTCTACACCGTCGACTGAACTCGAAACCAGACGGCCCAAAAGCCCCTGTTTTCCTTTCCGGCCACCCACGACTTCCCCCTTCACGGTGGCTACACCAAACTCTTCCCTGGACCTCTCTAAGCCTAACCCAGCTCACCTTGACCGTTGACTCTCGCCCAAACGTCACGACTCGCCGTTTGAAACTCACGGCCAAAACAGAGCACCAGAATACCCCTGTCGTGCCATCCTCCGCCATGTACCTCCCCGTCACGGCAGCACAACCAGAGGACTCCCAGACCTCACCTGAGTCCCCTAAACCTCCCTATGAACTTCGATTCTTCCTCTAGACTCACGACTCTCGATTTGAAACTCAACGGAAAAACAGGGCAATTGTACAGGGATGAGGGATTACCTGCAAGCGTCCGCAACCGTGCTCGCCGCAGTGTTCCCTGGAGTCTACAACGCCGTCTCAGCCTCCTCTCGAGGTCAAACACACCCGCACACGGCCACAGCACCACCACAAGCCCTCAACCTTCTCTGTTTCCTCTGATTTCCCCGCATCCCACAACTCACACACACCACGATTCCTCACTTCCCCAACCTTCTCAACAGCTCTCTCTCACTCTCTAATCTCCCTCACACACTCACAAACTCACCAGCACCCTCGATCAGCCCTCAAGCCTCTCAATTCTCTCCCTCTGTTTCTCTGTGTCGAAGAACACGAACACACAGCACGGGTGCACCCCAATTATTTGGGCCGTGCATATATAGGATTCCACCAGAACCCTCTAGCCCCCCAACACGTGTCACCATCCAATCCACACACTCCCACATGGCCCAATCTCAGCCATCCATTTTCCTTCTCTGTTGCACAAATCCCAATGTGCAGAAAGACCAAATTGCTCCTCATTTTATCCAAATTTTACGGTTTTGCCACTAACTTTCTAGACCCGTAACTCCCACCTCGTAAGTCCGATGAATGCGTGCCGCCTGTCATCGAACTCAGGATGACGAGAGCTATCTAACCATCCTAGGTCAACATACCAAAACCCGATTACACAAAAAGTCAACTATTCCCCCTAATTTACCCAAATTACGGTTATGCCCTCCACCTTCCGAACATCACAACTTCCTCCTCGGATGTCGGAATCGGGCGTGCCACCTGCCTATGGATTCATGACGTCCTAAACTACGTCCTGGTCACCGGTCAATACCCAATTGACCACCCGAACGAAAAGTCAACTTTTTTCCCTAACTAGGGGCAAACTCGTCATTCTACGCTAATGACCTTATCGAGACCACCTAACCACCAAGTAACTTCACTAATCGCACCTTAATCTCACTACTAATCCCGGCTCTCGGGACGGGTTGTTACACATGCGGATCACCGATCTGACTCACACTCCGGTAAGCGGAAGGGACATACAACAATGATCATCGCGGGAGGGACAAGAACCACACCAAGGGACGGGGATCAGGCCACCACCAGTCAGGCAAACCCCACACGGGGCCCACCTCAAAGTACGAAACCTATTCCATCCTGAACACCTCCCTCGAGAATGTCTTGATGAATATCGAGGGCACAATCCCCAAGCCACGGGCGCGACCGCCTGGCCCCCGACCGGGCATCCAATCCAACCTGTATTGCCAGTACCACAAGTTCAACGGCCATACCATCGATGAGTGCGTGGCCTTCAGCGACATCATGGAAGCACTCGTAAGGGAGGGAAAGATCAACCAGTTCCTCCAGCACGCGTGCCCCGCGCTGGATCTGCCACAAATCAACACGATCAGTGGAGGCCCTACCATCTCTTCCTCCTGCACCTCCAACCCCTGCACGCCACGACTTCCAACCAACAAATCTTCAACATCGAGGATGGCCGAGCTGCCAAGGTCGCACGGGCGGGATGGACGCCCATTACCTTCTCCGAGGAAGAAGAACAGGGGGTTATCTTTCCCCATGATGATCCATTGATCATTCGCGCTCAGATAGCCAATTTCAATGTTGGGCGGATCCTGGTGGATACTGGCAGCTCCGTGAACGTCCTCTTCATGGACACTTTCATCCAGTTGGGCATCAACTGCACAAGCCTCACCCACGCTGGTTCTCCGCTACTCAGTTTCTCAGGCGATTCTGTTATGCCCCTCGGCACCATCTCCCTGCCTATCTCCCTGGGAAGCGCGCCCAAAATCTCAACAGCCATCACCACTTTCCTGGTGGTCGATTGCTCCACCGCTTATAACGTCATTTTGGGTAGGGGACTCCTCAACCAGCTCAGCGCCGTTATCTCCACTCGGGCCCTTCTCATGAAATTTCCAACCATCATGGGCACTGGTCAAGTCCGCGGTAATCAACAATCCGCCCGCTCCTGCTATCAAACCGCCTCGACGAAGCTCAACCCATGCGACAAGCGAGAAACCATGGCCGTCGCTGAGGCTACTTACGAGGCCGACCCCGTCGACTCCGAGCTCCTTGAGCAAATACGGGCGAGTCCCCCCGAGGACCAGCGCGACCTCTCCGCCGTCTCACACCCACAACCGGTGGAGGATACGGAGCTGATCACCCTTTGCCCGCGTAACCCCGAGCGGCAAGTGAAAATTGGGAGCACACTTACCCCCGAAGTCAGGGCACAACTCATCCAATTTCTCCGGGACAACAGCGAGGTCTTTGCTTGGTCCTACGCCGACATGCCTGGCATAGCCACTGATGTCATCTGCCACAGACTTAACATCAGCCCCTCCTTCAAACCGGTCACTCAAAAGCAGCAGACTTATGAAGTGGATTTGACGAGTTTTGGGACTAAGTTCCCGGATTTGAGATTGAATTGTGCTTTGAGGCTGAGGCCTGGATGATACGGGCTTTCAAATGGTTTTTCAATGATGGTTTTTGATATGAGTGATTTCATGCCTTGACTTGATATGCATGCATTGATTTTGCGTGGAGGGTATAAATGAAATTGTTTTATTGAACAGTTTTCTAAATTATACTTTATTTTTGTCCACTCACAGTCTTTTTGTGTTTTTGATACACTCTAGGTTGTTGCGGGGCGGGCTGTTGGTCGAGAGAGACAGAGACATCACACCCGCGATCCACAGTAGTTCAGCATACTATGGGAAGACTGGTTACTTTTTCGGATGGTTGGATCGAGACTCCCTTGTCCGACTTACGTGTCGCACGAAGGTTGGACGTTGGTTTAGCCTTCGTGTCATGCGTAAGTTAGACAGGAGCAGGGTTTAGTCCCTAATCCTGGGGGATTAGAGGTGGGCCCTGACAACCTGTCTATGAACTCGTGACGTCCCGAATTACATCACGGTCATTGGTCAAAGTCCATTTGACCGCCCGAACAAAAAGTCAACATTTTTGCCCATTCTAGGGGCAAAATCGTCATTTTGCACCGTCCGTCCAAATTCAGCCAACTAACTACCGATCAACTTCATTAATCCGTCATTAACTACTAATATAATCCCAATTTCTAGGACGGGCTGTTACATACAACCTTCAACTTACAGATTCTAATAGGTTCCTGGAATCCCTAGAACGGATTGGGTGGATTGGTTTGGCCTAACTTGGCCAGAAATGGAATTCGGTGGGTAGCCACCGAAAACACTCCGGTCGCCGTTCCGGGCTTTCTCAGCCGTCCTCAGCATCCAAAACTTCCTCCTAGGCCTCCTACCGATCTCTTAAACCCATCCTAACCATCATCTAAGCTCCCTAACGTCCAAAACTCAAATTTGAAATTTGAAATGTACAGGGTCACGGTTTTACCTCGTTTCTCGGTCAATGCCGCCGTCCACGGAGGTCCTGCCTCCACCCAGTCACCATCACGTCCTCATGGCCCTCAGTCACTCTTTGGATCACTCTCAGATCGAACCAGGTGAGGGAAGGGATTTGGGGTCGTGTTTGGAAGGGTTCGGGTTTGGTTGGAAATGGAACAGGGAAGAGGGGGATATTGATGCATGAAGAAAAAGGAAGGGGCAATGGATGGGTGAAACTTGTCACTCATCCATTGGGCATGTCTAAAATATCTGGGCCCCACTGAATGACAAAATTCCCCAGTTTCGTAAAACGTGCAATAGTGACTCGAAACTTCTTTGAATCGTAACTTTTCCGTCGAATGTCCGAATTCGACGTGCCACCTGTCTATGGATTTGTATCGACCCGATCTACATAATAGTCCTCGGACCTCGACCATCGGACCTCCCGGGTCAAAAATCAACATTTTGCCCACGACTAGGGGTAAACCGGTCATTTTGCATCGTTCGTCCGATTTCGCTCAACTAATCACTAATTAACCTTACTAACCCTTGATTAGTCACTGAGCTGATCCCGAAATTCGAGACGGGTCGTTACAAGCAACATCACCACCCCGTCCAACAATGGGATCTTCATTAGCAGCATAAGCACTACTTCCAACAATCGGGTCTTCAACAGCAACATCAGCTTCTAGTCCAACAATTTGGTCTTCAGCAACAACATCATCACTACTTCCAACATTCGAGTCTCCACTAGCAGCATCTTCTGTCAGGACCCGTCCCAATCCTCCTGAGATTAACGCGGGACACGCTTGATCCCGTCTGACACAGAGTGTCATACAAGTGAAATTTCACCTTTAGCCCGCACGGGCTTCAGAGTACGCCAGGATCCAGATGAGGTATGTGATGTCTCGGTCTCTGCTACAGCCCCCATCCGCGAACAACCTAAAGGGAAGTCAAAACATTTAAAAGCTATGAGTGGACAAAACAATAAGTTTATAAAAACATTTTCATAAGAAACATTTGTACCCTTCACTAAAAAGTATGCATGCATTCGAAAACCATTTATCCAAAAGAACTATATGTGGGAACTAACCTCAAAACCGTAATGAAACCAACCATACGAGCCAATGCCCAAATCCATGTGGGACTCAGCCCAAAACTAGAAATATCATATAAATATAAATCACGTAATCAATCCTGTCACGGTTTCTAAAGCTACGCGCGTGCTACCCGGCGTCTCAAATCCCAAGTCTCTCAGGGTCCACCCAGGTTAATGTTCGTAGATCAATGACCCTCCCTGAGGTTATAATTCATTCCTTCGTGAGAGTAAGGTACCCAACGGGGGCGACTCCACTCAGTTAGTGCTCCGTGACTACTCCGGGGTCCACCTAGGCCAACGACCCTCCCCGGAGGAGACATTCCAAATAAGGAAGGTATATGAATATATATATATATATATATATATTGAAAACATCCTTAAAAATTTTCAAAGGATTCATGCCTGGTCCCCATCAACCATCATGAATCCGGAAATCCATTTAGGGTTCCCGACCCGAAATAATAAACTTAAAGTAATTAGGCCTCGTGCCCGATATCTCAGGGCCAGTCACGATTCCGATCGTAGTGATGTGTACAACCATCCGTCCAGGACTGCTCTCAATCCCGGTATGTCGCTGTGAACGAATCAACCGACCCGACCACCACTAGATCATGGTGCACTCATCACTGATCGATATCCTGAACCATCAACACTCCGAAGTCGAGCCTCCAGTGGCTACTCAATAACGGTTTGTGCATCGTGACCTCTCCGGAAGGAACCCATCCCAGTCTGGAGGCGAGCGTCTTGTCGTCCGTCGCCGTGCACATAGCACTCGCCGCGACCACGACTCAGACCCATTAGTCATCAATAGGGCTACATTCCCGAGACAAAACCAAATGGGTCTCATGCCTGAGTTTATCCTTTTTAAATCCAAAACCATTTCATTTAAACCAACGTAGAAATACAAAACAGTATAGGCACCGTAAAAGGACAAAATCTCGAAATACGTGCCAATACGTAACCACACATAAATGCACTCATATCATCACAAAACATGTATTAAAACACATAATAAAAATTTATGCATGCATCAATTTAGAAAACCAAAGTCCACTCACAGACCGTCTAAGCTGCCGTCTCGATACGCGTGCAATACGGCTCTTCCAGGCCAAACACCGTCATCGGGACTTCCAAACCTGTCCAAATCGTAATAGAGGGTTACTAACTACTTAAATAACCCCTCATTAAAATTCCGTAATTTTTCAGAATTTTAACTATTTTTAATCCTGATCCTAAATCTTCGGACAGCCCGAACTATATCGAAATGATGTCCGATCGACTCGAAAACCAGTCCCAAAATGTTCATTACATCGAATAGATGATTTCACATGTTGGAACTTTCCACAAAAAAGTGGATCACGCGCCCACACTCGCCGGTAGAAGTCCCTCGAGCACTGTTTATCCCTAACCTCTAGCGGACCAGCTGGTCCGGTCTGGCTTTGCAACCTGGTCCAGCCGAACTGGCAAAACCGATTCGGTTCCATTTCTCCCTCATTTTTCATCCGTTTTCACCCATTCCAACTCCTATGACTTCCTTTCTTCATTTCCAATGTAACCATGTCCTCAAAACTAAGAAACCAAGCCTAAAACCCATTGGTTCAAAAACCCATTTTGAACCCAAACTTTCAACCTCTGTTCAGGGCATTACCAAGGGCCCAAACTCAAACCTAAGGGTCCCAATAGATTCCTAGGGTCCCTAAAAACGTACTAGGAAGGTCGATTTGGTTTAACTTAACCAGTAACCAAATTGGTGGGTAGTGTCAGGACCCACCCCGGTTTCACCCCGAAACCCGAGGTAAATCCCGCTCCCGTCTGACTCCCCGACACAACACCTAAGGAACACTTACTCGAACCCAGTCAAACGCAGGAGTAATTAAAAACAATGTCCCGAAGGTAGCATTTACAAAACATAGCACGAACATACAAGGAAAATAAAAACCGATAACTACACGCACACGGAAGCCTTTAAACTCTTCTAGGATCCCTCACGTCGCTTCTATGCCTCAGACTCTGCCTCGACGTCAAGACCCCGCGCTAGCTCCACAACCTGGAGGGCAATTAAAACAGAAAATGTGAGTGGACCAGAAAGTACAAAAGTTCAAAAACCATTTTATAAGAAAACCGAGTTAAACCCTCCGTTTTGAAACCACATGCATAACCAACAGTTATAAACACATTAATAAAAGAATCATTCTTAAACATCATAAGAAACAGAAACACTATAAAATATCATAAGAAACCATAGCATGAGTATCAGAAACCGTATCAAAACCATAATCACCAAATCATCATTTTCCCGATCAAACCTGCTGGATCTATCCGAGTCTTTAAACTCCCGAGTCTTTAAACTCAATCCAGGCCTTAATCATATCCGAGTCTTTAAACTCCCGAGTCTTTAAACTCAAGGCCTACGGGGGAAAATCAATATATATCCGAGTCTTTAAACTCAATCCGGGTCTTTAAACCCAATCCGGCCGGTCCCCCGTCACATATATCCGGGTCTTTAAACCCAATATCCAGATCCAGCAAATCCAATCCCAAAACCATTTAAAAACCATTTATCATTCCACATCCAAACCCGAATCAGAAATCACTGGTCCGATGCCCTTCCCGGCATCCAGAACCGTCATTCCGAACCCAAATCCGGAAATCCACTTTTCAATCCTTTAAAACCAAATTCCAATTGTCAATTTCGATTTCAAAACCAAAACCTTGATTCTCAAAATCATGTTCCAAAATCCCTTGAAATTCCGAAAACATTTCCAAAATCACCCTTTTCTCGAAAAACGTGCAACACATAAAACCATCATAACATATTCAAGAAACATCTAGTCATGAGTAAAACCATAAAATACATTTATAAAAACAGTTATGCATGATCGAGTTTAAGGAAAGGGTCCACTCACAGTACTGAGCCCTACTCGCGTCCCGAACGTCCAGCCCGTTCCTCGGCTTCCTCGGGAAACCCCGATCCTGTCAATCACCGTCAAATTACGTCACTAATACGTCTACCAACACTCTCCTAAATGCCCTCAAAAATCCCCGGACCGAAGACTTAAAACCCCGGGACCCTACACATTCACCCTCGCGGAACTACACTCAAATGACTTCCGATTAACCCGAAACCAACTCCATTGAACTCACCACAACTCCTAGACCAAAAGTCATGTTGACCGTTTTCCCCATCGCCGCCGCACGCGCCCCCACGCGCCGCCCAAAGTGGCTGCGCGTGGCCCTCACGCGCCAGCTACAGTGTACCGTCTTCCTCAGACAAACCCGGTTCGCCACAGTGGTCTGCAACTCAGACCGGCGTCAGCGGTTCACCGCCGTACCTGCACGATTTCCTTCCCTTTCTTCACCTAAAGCTTCGTCCAGTTCCAATATAACCATTCCACAGCTCCTCAGACCTCGACACCGCCTCAATCCCGTCGACTAAAGCTCGAACCCAGACGGCCAACAACCCCTGTTTCACGATCCAGCCACCCAGCTCACCACCCTTCACGGTGGCTTCACCAAACTCTGCCCTGAACCTCACTGAACCTAACCCAACTCGCCTAGACCTTCGACTCAACCCCAATCGTCACGACTTACCGTTCGAAGTTCACTGCCGAAACAGGGTAAAAGAGACCCATCTTCGACTGAGCTCCGCCGTGTACCTCCCCGTCACGGCGACCAACCTAGTCGACGCCTAGGACTCTCCTGAACCTCGCCCTGACCTCCAATTCCCTCGACTCTCACCCTAGACCCACAACTTCCACGTTGAACCTCAACGGAAAACAGAGTACCAAAACGGGGATGAGGGAATTACCTGTTTCCTGCTGCCGCCGTGAGCTCCTCCTGGTAGTGGTTGACTCCTCGCAACCCGCACGACACCACCACAATCTTCGTTGCACCGTGCACGGCCACCGCACCACCACAAGCCCTTAATCTTCTCCGTTTTCCCCCCTGAGTTCCTCCCTGGTTCCCGTGGCTCCCCACTTGCACACACCACAATTCCTCACCTCCCAACCGTCTCAACTGCTCTCTCTCACTCTCTGATCACCCTCACACACTCACCATTCATCAACACACACACCACCGCCCTCAATTCCCTTCACGATCTCCCTCTGTTTTCTGTTTCCTTCTGCGCACAAACATGAACACGGGCACGGGTACACCCCAAAAATAGAACCGTGCACACACCTTAGAATCCCCCAGAACCCACTACACACTTGCCACATGTCACCATCCCATCCATCCTTATCTCACCTGATTAACTCCAGCCGTCCATTCATTCTCTCTCTGCACAAATCCCCATAAACCCAAAAAGACTAAAATACCCTTTGTTTAACACATTTTTACGGTTTTACCGAAACTTTCTAGACCCGTAACTCTCGCCTCGTAAGTCCGATGAACACGTGCCGCCTGTCATCGAACTCAGGACGACAAGAACTATCTAACCATCCTAGGTCAACCTACCAAAACTCAATTATTCAAAAAGTCAACTTTTCCTCCTATTTTACCAAAATTACGGTCATGCCCTCAACCTTCCGAACATCACAACTTCCTCCTCGGATGTCGGAATCAGGCGTGCCACCTGCCTATGGATTCGTGACGTCCTAAACTACGTCCTGGTCACTGGTCAATCTCCAATTGACCACCCGAAATAAAAGTCAACATTTCTGCCCGACCCAAGGGCAAAATCGTCATTCTAAATTCCCGGACCCCTCGGGACCACCTAACCCCTGATTAACCTTACTAATCACACCTTAAACACTCTACTTATCCCAATTCTCGGAACGGGTTGTTACAGGTAGCCATCGAATTTCTGCCGGTCGCCATTCCGGGCTGTACAGCCACTTTCCACTGTCCAAAACCTTCTCCTAAACCTCCTACCAACCCCCTAAACATATCCTAATCAACATCTACCACCCCTAACGTCCAAATCACCAAAATCGAATTTGAAATCAAACAGGGGTTCAGGTTTACCTCTGTTTTGGGCTTCCTCTGCTGTCCACGGCGGTGCTGATGCTCTCACCATCGTCGTCCAGTCCTCAGCCACTCTCTGCCTCCTTCTCAGATCGAACCAGGTGAGGGAAATGGATTGGGTTGTGTTCGAAGGGGTTGTTCTGGTTGGTGGGATGATCGAACAAAGGGGGATGGATATGCATGTATGGGAAATGGTGGGCAATGGATGGGTGACACTTGTCACTCATCCATTGAGCCTGCCCCAAATATCTGGGCTCACTTAATACAAAAATCCACCCATTTCGTACTCCGTGTAATAGTTTTACAGAACGTCTGTGAACCGTAATTTTTCCGTCGAACATCCGATTTCGACGTGCCACATATCTACAGACTCGTATCGACCCGATCTACGTAACGGTCCTCGGCCCTCGGCCATCGGACCTCACGGGTCAAAAGTCAACTCTTCACCCTCGTTCAGGGGCAAAATTGTAATTTCACCATGAACGTCCGCTAATCCTTGGCTAATTCCCGATTAGCTCCATTAATTCGTCATTAGTATTAATTAACCTCGATAATTAGGGACGGGTCGTTACATCTTCACTCCTCTGTAATTCCTAGAATGAAGACGAGCCTTCTTCACGATTAGCCTTCACTTGTGATGACAGTCTGGAGAAAACACTAGTATTCTGCTCATTTATGTCAAGATACTATTTTTTGACGTCGTTCATAAAATTATGTTGCTCCCCTCGGACACCCTTAACATTGTTCTTGATTTCAAGGTTTCTGACCCGTACTGTCAACTTCTGATTCTGCCCTACAAGGGTTGTCACAACTGATGCCAAGTTGACGACAAGACTCTTCAACTCACCAACATCTAGCCCTCAAGAAATGGTCAACTTCGATAGAGCAAATGTAAGACCCGTGTCCTGAAGGGAACGGTGAACAATCCCACATTCCTGCGAGGGGGAATGGTCTGGGAGAGGATGGTGGTGTGCCTTAAAGGTATAGGCACACACCTATCTAGCACTAGGCCTTTTGGGAGCTCAAGTGGCTTTGGGGTGGATTGGAACCCCAAAGTTGAGCGAGTTGAGGCTGGTGCAATTCCATGATGGGTGACCCCCTGGGAAGTTTCACCATGAGCTCCCGAAAACAAAACCGTGAGGGCGAGGCCCAAAGCGGACAATATGGTACTAGATGAGTCTGGTCCTAACCAAGGAGGGTCGGGTCCTAACAATTTGGTATCATAGCCAGACCCCGACCGGGAAGTGTGCCAGCGAGGACGCTGGGCCCTACGGGGGGTGGATTGTAAGACCCGTGTACTGAAGGGAACGGTGAACAATCCCACATTCCTGCGAGGGGGAATGGTCTAGGAGAGGATGATGGTGTGCCTTAAAGGTGTAGGCACACACCTATCTAGCACTAGGCCTTTTGGGAGCTCAAGTGGCTTTGGGGGGGATTGGAACCCCAAAGTTAAGCGAGTTGAGACTGGTGCAATTCCATGATGGGTGACCCCCTGGGAAGTTGCACCATGAGCTCCCGAAAACAAAACCGTGAGGGCGAGGCCCAAAGCGGACAATATGGTGCTAGATGAGTCGGGTCCTAACCAAGGAGGGTCGGGTCCTGACACACCAGCTCATCACCCATCTCCTCTGTGTTTGTGTGTGAAAGACTTGAATTGGTGAGGGCTGACAGACGACGGAAGGTGGCCAGGACGACGGCAGCGATCACGGTGGTTCACGGCAGGTGTGTTAACCCGAGGGGTAGTTATGTCCAGGTTTTGAAAGCTGACCTTTAGTTGAGATTTTGAGCTCCTTCTTGATTCTTATGAGACCTAGGGACATAAACAGACCTAGTGGACGTGATTTCGAGGCTTGAAGTGGTCTGGATCGACAGGGAGAAGGCACGAAAATTCTGGGCTTCGGATTTTTGTTCAGAGGTAATGATCTAGACGTGATTTCTTGTTTTTGATCCCACAGAACCCTTAGTTGAACTTGGACGATCTTGTAGGTGAAAACCTCGTCGAAAATGATCGAGGAATGGCTGAGAACCAATCGGGTCGACCCGCGGGTCACGACGACCCGGTTGCAGGACCCGTCCACAGCTTGACGATGATAAACAGTACCCCGACGCGTGGGTTTCACGCGTAGGGTGTTCAACCGTCGCATGGGGGCGCGTGTAAGGTATTTTGGGGAAACTTCCAACATGACTTTTAATCTATTCGATGTAACGAACATTTCGGAATTGGTTTCGTGTCGATCGGACACCGTTTCGATATTGTTTGGGACATCCAAAGGCTTTAAATCGAGTTTAAAATAGTTAAAAATTCGGGAAATTTACGGGACTTTAATAGGATGTTAATGAAGAGGTTAGTGACCCTCTAATGTGATTTGGACAGGATTGGGAGTTTCGGTGATGATTGTTGGTCGTCAGTCTTGTCGAGATGACTGGCTATCGAGTTTATTTATGATGGTTACCATACTTGAGGGTCAGGGGACATTCAGGGAACGTTCATTATCCTGATGTATGGATTGTCAGATTGGTGGTACCCATGATTGTGGGGTACGAGTGGAGGTACGGGATCGTCGCTCGGTATGAGCGGAGATCCAGGGTTGTCAGAATTGCACACGGTGTGCTAGCGTGGATGTTTGTGTGTTGGTACTTTTGTGCTGATACTAGTTTGGTTGATAGTGTGTTGGTGCTGGTACTAGCGCTGGTGCTGGTACTAGCGCTGGTGCTGGTGTCGGTGATTGTGATTCCGTCATGATGGACATATGTTCGGTATTTGAGATTTGGTAGTGGTTGAGTGATGGACTGGAAGGGATCCAGTTGAGATTGTGCTGTGTTGGGATAAGTCCCAATAGTTATGAGATGACAAGTGATGAATGGATAAAAAGGTATGATTGAGACTTGAGGAATCTTGGGATCTCCTGTGTCATGAGAATTAGTGGATTTGGGGAGTTGTTGTCAACTCCGAGATGGGTAAGATTGTATATTTCCAATATCCCCAGAAAGTACAAGGAAATTATTGAAATTGGAAAAAATCGGGGAAAATCATTGGTGGTGTTGAGGTGGAATTTTGTAATTGTGAATAACTTGGAAAACCGAGTGTTGAACCTGTAAAGGTGAGGATGTGAGCAGTCCAGTGGTTGGACTTGACATCTCATTGGGAGCATGTCTGTTTCCAACATGGTTGGAACTTCCGATTCGGGGAAAGTTGTGATTGTGGAGACGAGAGGAGTGCTCGTTTCCGCATCGGTGATCGGTATGCTGAAGTCATTGGGGATGACTTCTTATTTCCTGTCGTGGCAAATGATGACTGTTGTTACCAGTACGTTGAGCGTGTATTGGTGGGTGGACCCATGATTGGCTTTGGGTCATTGGACACAAGAAGTTGTGCTTAATTCTGGGTTTGGTGGTGAAAATCGAGGTAACCATTCCACCTTCGGAAATTTGACGAAGGATTAAAAGAGGGTGTAAGACCCTACGATCAGTTTTCAGATGGATTGTTAGTTACGTAAGCATGTGTGGATCCTAGGTGGATCTAAATTGTGATGTTGTGGACTTTGGGCATAGTGACGATCTAGAACCGTGATATTACCGGTCGGGTGACGTGGTGATGGATTTGAGTTGTGATCGTGTTGATTAGGTTAAGTGAAGAGCTTATTGCCCTGTCGTAAATAGTTGGTTATTGGAATTGTTGGATTGAACTTCTTTTCGAAGTTAATCCGGTGTGAGACGGTACTCGAGCGAATTGACTTGTCTTGACTTGTGGATATTGGGATTGACTTCCCTATGAAGTCAATCGAGTGTTTTGAGCAGGTAACCGATAGGTTCGGTTTTGGTACGTCTCGGTAGACGTAAACGAGATTTCAGGTTTTGGAATCGAATTTCTGGGTGACGATTCAGGATTTGATTTTGGAGCTTGAAAATGGATTTCCGGATTTGGGTGCGGAATGATTATTCCAATGCTAGCTTACGGAATAATGATTTCGGATTCGGATTTGGAAATGGATATTGGGTCGGAGTTTTGATCTGTCTGGTACAGAATCTAACAGATGGACTCTAGAGTAATTAGAACGTGTTCTGCCACGACCTAGGTGGTTGTAGGCGGATTAATGGATAGATGTACGTACAAGGTACGTTGTACGAGAATCTATATTGGATAGGCTGAGTGGTGCCTAGTGACGGTACATGGGATGTACCAGTGGTGTGTGATTAAACGGGTTGGTAATCGGCTTGGTTCCGATATCATTTGTTTGTTTGTGATTGTGGACTGGACATTGAATATTGTGCGCTGAGCAGAGTGATTTTTGTCGGGTCAGTGATTGTATGAGCAGGTGCTCTTAGCCATGGATGGCTAGTGGAATCCTAGTATTGAGATGTGTGATCACTGCTGGGCTGGCATTCAATGTGTTCTAGTTACACCATTTGATTGAGTAAGTTGACAGTATACGTACACTCAGGATGAGTGAGTTGGTGGTCAGTGTAACTACGAGTAGCCTTGTGTGATGTTATCACGTCGAGATATTTCCAGCGTCATGGTTCGCCGACGGAGTCGGCGGTTATGGACATTGAGATTAATATATGTCGCAGGATTGGGCTTGCCCTGCGAAATGAGATCATGTGGTTGATCTTACGCTACTTTGAGCGAGTGGCAGTATGGAGTGTTGTCACTGATTAGTCGATGGTTGGAACTTTACTAGGATGGTAAAGCTTAGTGGTGACGGTTTGGCTGGTAGTGTCAGCTTAGACTGACAAGTGGGATTTGGTGACTCCCAATGGGAGCAGATGTAAGGATGTATTAGCGATGGAATGGAACCGTCTAGCTGAAGGAGTTAGCTTAATTGTTAAGCGATTTTAACACGGATCAGGTGAGTAATTCACTCGAGGTGGTCGAGTGTTGTTGTTACGACGTAAGACTGTGATGGGATGTCTGGGTATAGACAAATGTTGTTCCAGTCAGTGGGTGTACAAGTGTACACGTGTTGTGAGACCAAATTGTTTTTCCACGAGGTGGATGTGGAATAAGAAAAAGTTGGAATTTCGAGGACGAAATTATTTAAGGGAGGAAGGTTGTAACGACCCGTCCCGAGTATCGGGATTTAATATTATTTAATTATGGTTTAAAATGACTAATCTGGGATTAGTTGAGCGAAATCGGACGAATTGTGCAAAATGACCGTTTTACCTCTAGCGTGGGCAAAATGTTGACTTTTTGATTGGGCGGTCAAATGGACTTTGACCGATTACCGTGACGTAATTCGGGACGTCATGAGTTCATAGACAGGTGGCACGTTCGATTCCGACATTCGAGGAAGAAGTTATGACGTTCGTAAGTCGAGGGGCATTTTGGTAATTTTGGTTAAAAAGGGGCCAAATGTTGACTTTTGACCCGGGAGGTCCAATGGACGAGGGCCAAGGACCGTTACGTAGAGCTAGTCGATACGAATTCATGGACAAGCGGCACGTCGAAATCGGACCTCGAACGGAAAAGTTATGGGTCACGGAAGTTTGGTTTCACTATGCATGCATTACGAGGCGAGATTGGGTCAGACATTCTGAGTGGGACATGTGGACCACTAACCTTAAATTATGGACTTAGATCTGGATTGGTGAGATTGGATTAAAATATTAACGTTTTAATTAATTGTTAATTCCCACTTACTTCACCTTTTGATCTGGTCCCTTCATCCAACTTAAGCTTTCAATCCAGACCGTCCATCTCATCCTTCCCATTCTCAACAGATCCCACCTCTCTGTTATATCCCAACCCGATACCATTTTCGTTCTACCATACAAACACACCAGCTCATCACCCATCTCCTCTGTGTTTGTGTGTGAGAGACTGGGATTGGTGAGGGCTGAGAGACGACGGGAGGCGGCCAGGACGACGGCGGCAATCACGGTGGTTCACGGCAGGTGTGTTAACCCGAGGGGTAGTTATGTCCAGGTTTTGAAAGCTGACCTTTAGTTGAGTTTTTGAGCTCCTTCTTGATTCTTATGAGACCTAGGGACATAAACAGACCCAGTGGACGTGATTTCGAGGCTTGAAGTGGTCTGGATCGACAGGGAGAAGGGACGAAAATTCTGGGCTTCGGATTTTTGTTCAGAGGTAATGATCTAGACGTGATTTCTTGTTTTTGATCCCACAGAACCCTTAGTTGAACATGGATGATCTTTTAGGTGAAAACCCCGTCGAAAATGATCGAGGAATGGCTGAGAACCAATTGGGTCGACCCGCGGGTCACGGCGACCCGGTTGCAGGACACGTCCACAGCTTGACGATGATGAACAGTACCCCGGCGCGTGGGTTTCACGCGCAGGGGGTTCAACCGGCGCGTGGGGGCTCGTGTAAGGTATTTTGGGGAAACTTCCAACATGACTTTTAATCTATTCGATGTAACGAACATTTCAGAATTGGTTTCGTGTTGATCGGACACCGTTTCGATATTGTTCGGGACGTCCGAAGGTTTTAAATCGAGTTTAAAAATAGTTAAAAATTCGGAAAAATTACAGGACCTTAATAGGATGTTAATGAAGAGGTTAGTGACCCTCTAATGTGATTTGGACAGGATTGGGAGTCCCGGTGATAGTGGTGTGGCCCGGCAAGGCCTATGGCACGCGTATCGAGGCATATCGTTGAACGGTCTGTGAGTGGTGTGGACTTTGGTATTATAAATTCTATGCATGCTTAACGGTTTTATATGGATTATGATTGTGATTGTATGATGTTGATTTGGATATTGGTGAATTGTACGATTTCACGCATTTCGAGGAGATTTACGTGCTTGCACGTAAATCGAGGTTTTCCGGTTTTACATGGATTTTCCATACTTATGACTTTGGATATGATTTGATGAAATGGTTTTGAAATTGGAAAGATGAACTCGAGCTTGAGGCCCAATTGTTTTGGAAACCTCGAACTTGGAGTCCATTTGAGTTACGTAATCGGGTCGGGGGCCCAGATGCTTTATGAAATCGGGCCAGGGGCCCAGTGGTTACGAAATCGGGCTGAGACCCATTTGAGTTATACTATCAGGCCAGGGGCCCAGTTGGTTTACAAAATCGGGCCGTGGGCCCAGTGGTTCATAAAATCGGGCAAAAGTCCCAGTTGGGTTATGAATGCGATTTCGGGTCTGGGACCCTACGTTTAATAAATGTGAATTCGGGTCTGGGACCCTATGTCAGCACCCACCCCGGTTTCACCCCGAAACCCGAGGTAAATCCTGCTCCCGTCTGACTCCCCGACACAACACCCAAGTACAACTCACTCAAAATCACCCAAAACTCAGTCAGACGCAGGAGAAACTATATAAAATATCCCGAAGTTATAATTTACAGAACATAGTACGAAACACAAGGAAATAAAAACCGATAATAATTTACACGCACGCGGAAAACTTTAAACCACTCCGGGATCCCTCACATGACCTCTATGCCTCGGACACTGCCTCGACGTCAAGACCCCGTGCTCGCTCCACAACCTGGAGGACAAGTTAAAAACAAAAGGTGTGAGTGGACCATAATAAAAGAAAAGTTCTAAAACCATTTATCAGAAAATCAAGTTTCACCCTCCGTTTTGAAAACCACATGCATAACCCAGTTATCAGAACAGTTATAACCCAAATTACCATAAATCACATCATAAGAAACAGAAACACTATAAAACAGTTAGAACAACCACAGCCTGTGAATCATAAAACAGTGTCATAAACCATGAACATGAAATCATCATTTTCCGATCAAACCTGCTGGACCTATCCGAATCTTTAAACTCCCGAGTCTTTAAACTCAATCCAGGCCTTAATAATATCCGAGTCTTTAAACTCCCGAGTCTTTAAACTCAAAGGCCTACGGGGGAAAAATCAATATATCCGAGTCTTTAAACTCCCGAGTCTTTAAACTCAATCCGGGCCCGTCCCCCGTCAAATCAATATCCGGGTCTTTAAACCCAATAACCAGATCCAGCAAATCCAATCAAAACCAAGTGAAAACCATTTCCGTATTCACATCCAAACCCGAATTCGAAATCACCGGTCCGATACCCTTCCAGCATCCCAAACCGTCATTCCGAACCCAAATCCGGACTCCACTTTTCCACTTGGAAACCAACCCTTTTTCCAAAATCCGTTTCTAAAACCGAAAACCTTTAATCATCGAACTCATGTTCCAAAATCCCTTTATAATCATTGAAAACCACTTATCATTTGAAATCCCAAAACCATAGCTTCATTTGGCCAAAATCACCCTTTTTCTCGTAAAACGTGCAAAATACGTTATTTCTCGAAAAAAAAATGCAAACACATAAAACCATCATAGCATATTCAATAAGCATAGAAGCATGAGTAAAACCACAAAATACGTATATAAAAATAGTTATGCATGCTTGAGTTTAGAGAAGGGGTCCACTCACTGTACTGAGCCCTACAAGCGTCCTGAACGTCTAGCACGTTCCTCCGCATCCTCGGGAAGACCCGATCCTGTCAACAACCACCAACTTACGTCACTAACACATCTACGAAAGTTCACCTAAATTCCCTCAAAATTCCCCCGAATCGAAAGCATAACAACACGGGACCCTAAACCTTCACCCCCGCGAAACTAAACTCAAACGACATCCGCACAACCCGAAACCACTTCCAATGGACTCGTCACAACTCCTGGACCAAAAACCATGTTGACCACTTTCCCCAACGCCGCCGCACGCGCCGCCCAAAGTGGCTGCGCGTGGCCCTCACGCGCCTGCTACAGTGCCATCTTCAACCTCGACTCACTGTGTTGAACCGGCCGCCGTGAAATGAACCGGTGAGAAGCATTCTCTACCGTCCGGCCACCATTCTCCTTCCTCCCTTCACCAGTCTCCTCGTCCAGACCTGCCCTACCTATTCCCGTACTCCGTTCACCTCGACACGACCTCTACCCCGTCGACTCAACTCGAAACCAGACGGCCCAACTCCTCTGTTTTCCTTCCCGGCCGCCCAGGTAATCTCCCTTCACGGTGGCCATCCTAAACCCTTCCTAGGACCTCACTGAACCTAACCCAACTCTTCTAGACCTTCGACTCAGTCCCAAACTTCACGACTCGCCGTTTGAATCTCACGGCCAAAACAGAGCACACAGAGTCCCTCCGTCATGCCAACCGCCACCGTGCACCTCCCGTCACGGCAACACAAGCAGACGGTTCCTAGGACTCAACTAAATCCCCTAGACCACTCTAGACTCATCGATTCAACCTCCCAAGCCACAACTTCCAAGTTGAACCTCAACGGGAAAACAGAGTATCGAAATGGGGATGAGGAAATTACCTGCCTCCAATCGCCGCCGTGAGCTCCTCCGGGGCTGGTCGACTCCACGCAGCCCTCACGACACCACCGCGATCTCAGTTGCACCGTACACGGTTGCCACCACCACGATTTCTCCACACTCTCTGATTTCCTCCTTGTTTCCCTCTGATTTTCCCGTGGTCCGCAGCTCCCACACACACACCCGCTGCACCCTTCAACCAACTCACCAACTTCCCTTCGATCTCCCGTCCCTCACTCACTCACCAGAACTCATCAACTGCCACAATTACCCTTGAATTGTTGGAACCGCGCACACACCCGAGACCCCCCAGAACCCACTACACTCTTGCCACATGTCACCATCCCCCACTCTCTCTCACACACATGGCCCTATCTCAGCCCTTCATCTGCTTCTCTCTGCACAAATCCCCAGGTGCAAAAAGACCAAAATACCCTTCCGTTTAACTCAAAATTACGGTTTTGCCGCTAACTTTCTAGACCCGTAACTCCCACACCGTAAGTCCGATGCATACGTGCCGCCTGTCATTGAACTCAGGATGACGAGAGCTATCTAACCATCCTAGGTCAACATACCAAAACCCGATTACACAAAAAGTCAACTATTCCCCCTAATTTACCCAAATTACGGTTATGCCCTCCACCTTCCGAACATCACAACTTCCTCCTCGGATGTCGGAATCGGGCGTGCCACCTGCCTATGGATTCGTGACGTCCTAAACTACGTCCTGGTCACTGGTCAATACCCAATTGACCACCCGAACGAAAAGTCAACTTTTTGCCCTAACTAGGGGTAAAATCGTCATTCTACGCTATGACCTTATCGATACCGACTAACCACCGATTAGGCTCGCTAAGCCCACCTTAATCACCCTACTAATCCCAGCTCTTGGGACGGGTTGTTACAATCTACCCACCTAAATAGAATTTCGTCCCCGAAATTCCACCGCTAGGTCCCGACACCTAGGGTCTCCTACCCGGAATCAACACTAAGCAACAGCAACTTCTCCTAGGTTTCCTGTCTATCATCTCCACCTTGGGTATTTCACTCCAAGCCCAACTACCCGTGAGCTTGAGAAGTAAGAACGGTGAGCAAGACCCGTGAGTTTGGAAAGGTAAGATCGGTGAACGATCCCACATCGCTCGGGGAAGGAAATGTGAAGTACCTTATATGTGTAGGCACGTATCTATCTAACACAAGGCCTTTTGGGAGCTCAGTGGCTTTGGGGGGGATTGGAACCCCAAAGTTAAGCGAGTTGAGGCTGGTGCAATCCCATGATGGGTGACCTACTGGGAAGTTGCACGTGAGCTCCCGAAAACAAAACCGTGAGGGCTAGGCCCAAAGCGGACAATATTGTATTAGATGGGCCGGGTCGTGACAATTGGTATCAGAGCTGGACCCTGACCAGAAGTGTGCCAGGGAGGACGCTGGGCCCCAAGGGGGGTGGATTGTAAGACTCGTGAGCTTGAGAAGCAAGAACGGTGAGCAAGACCCGTGAGCTTGGAAAGGTAAGATCGGTGAATGACCCCACATCGCTCGGGGAAGGAAAGGTGAAGTACCTTATATGTGTAGGCACGTATCTATCTAACACAAGGCCTTTTGGGAGCTCAGTGGCTTTGGGGGGGATTGGAACCCCCAAAGTTAAGCGAGTTGAGGCTGGTGCAATCCCATGATGGGTGACCTACTGGGAAGTTGCACGTGAGCTCCCGAAAACAAAACCGTGAGGGCTAGGCCCAAAGCGGACAATATTGTGTTAGATGGGCCGGGTCGTGACACCCTATGTTTAATAAATGCGATTTTGGGTCAGGGACCCTAAATGGAATTGTGATGTTTTAGGGCGATTTCGGGCAGGGCCCATTGGGATGTTGTGAAATGATTTAATAAAACTATTTACCATATACCATTTTGATACGAGGATATATGATGGTCTCCTCCAGGTGTCTGGGACACTGGGGAAGTCACGGTGCATTGCCTGCGAGGGGTCATTGTACGGAGTTACCGGACCGTATAGTGACTCAGGAGCAGGATTGCTATGATTGACGTCTAGGACGTCAGACATCTGTGATGTCAAAGATATTGACCCGGAAAGACCCCAGGTAGCACGCGTCGCTTATTATACCGTGAGATATGAAGTCTGGGACATCAAGCGTCTGGGACGCTAAGCATCTGGGATGCTAGAGATGGAATGTGGTAAATATGGATTAATGAATTTATGGAATGGTATTTCGGGTCGGGGACCCTAAATGGTTTTGGATTTATGGATTTAGGTTTATAATTTTGGGCGGTGGCCCACATGGTTTTGTATGTATGGATGTGGTATTTCATGGTTTTGGGCTGAGTTCCCACACTTGGTTTTGAGTTAACGGTTTTTGTGTTAGGGCCCACCCCTAATCCCCCGGGATTAAGGGCTAAACCTCGCTCCCGTCTAACTTACACATGACACAAAAGCCAAACTGATGTCTAACCTCCGTGTGACATGTAAATCGGACAAGGGAGTTCCGACCCGACCATCTAGAAACTTCCAAACTTCCCAGAGTGCGCAGGGTCTACTGTGGATCGTATGTATGATGTCTCCATCATTCTCGCCCAATAGCCCGTACCGCAACAACCTGGAGGGTATCGAAAACACGAAAAGACTGTGAGTGGACAAAAATAAAGTTTAAGTTCAAAAACAGTTATCAGAAAACACATACATTTATACCCTCCGAGTAAAAACCAATGCATGCATATCAATTTCCTGTCATAAAACCATGTACGAAAACCAAACACATTTTACTTTTTCCAAATCCCGGGCCTCAGCCCAAAACCACCGAAAACCATTCCTCTGGGCCACTGCCCAAAACATCAGAAAACCATTATCATCAAGTCTCAGTGAAATCCAAAAACACATTTGAAACCACGTTCTCATCCATCGAACCTGTTGGATCTATCCGAGTCTTTAAACTCCCGAGTCTTTAAACTCAATCCAGGCCTCAATAAAATCCGAGTCTTTAAACTCCCGAGTCTTTAAACTCAATCCGGGTCTTTAAACCCAATCTGGGCCCGTCCCCCGTCAAATATAATCCGAGTCTTTAAACCCAATAACCAGATACAGTAAATCCAATCCAAAACCGTTTGAAAAACTTTTCCATTCCACATCCAAACCCGAATCCGAAACCATTGGTCTGATGCCCTTCCGGCATCTAGAACCGTCATTCCGAATCCAGACCCAGAACTCATTTCCTTCTCATTTCTCGATCCGGGTCGGCAACCATCATTCCGTAAGCCGGTATCCAGAATAATCATTCCGAACCCAAACCCGAAAATCCATTTCAAGTCTCGAATCGACTCCCGAATCATCATCCGAAAATCTGATTCAAAATCCGAAATCACGTTTCTCAAAACCACTTAAAACTGGGCCCTAAGCCCGAAACTACTTTCCCAAAATCCTTTTACTTTCTTGAAATCCAATCGTATTTCAAATCCCAAAATCAACCGTTAACACCAGGTTCAACTCACGCTAGTTATCAAAACCTCGTAAAACGTGAAAATCGTCATTTCATCGAAAAACGTGCAAAAACCATAAACCATCACAATCACAATTCAAATCATAAAATCAAGTATAAAAAACATATAAAAACATATATGCATGCATCAAGAGTTAGAAAGCAAAGTCCACTCACAGACCATTTTAGCGCCGCCTCGATACGTGCACACTTACGCCGTTTCCAGCCATTCGCTCTCCTCGGCTTTCCCGAACCTGTCGAAATCCCAATATAAGGTTAATAACTACTTCACGATACTCATACTAAAACCCCATAATTTTCCCGAACTTCTAAGCGTACTTCAAACGGGACCCTAGACCTTCGACCCCGCAGAACTAACCCGACACAACGTCCGGATAACCTCAAACCTATTCCATTGGATCCGTTATAACATTTAGAACAAAAACTCAGTTGGACTCTTCACCGGAAACCACCGCACGCGCCCCCACGCGCCGCCCAAAGTGGCTGCGCGTGGGCCTCACGCGCCTGCACCTAGACACTGTTCATCATCGTCTTCCTTGGGTGAACCGGTCTGAACCGGCGCACCCGGTTCTCTGTCATTCTTCTATCATTTTCAACCATTCCAATCCCAAAAGTTTCGTCCAATCCTCCTTAATCTATTCCCCACATGAAAAAACAACATCGAATCCCTTAGCTCGTCGACTTCAAGTTCGAAGAAATTTACCCGAAACCCCTGTTTCGGTTCCCAGCTAATCAAACACTCCCCCGTCACGGCATCAAGCTTACTCGACTTCTAGGGACCTCCTGAGTCTCATAGCACCCACCAAAAGCCTCGACTCGTACTCAAAACCCACAACTTTTGGATTAAGTAAAACGGGAAAACAGAGCACTTAGAGAAAATCAAAGGGCTTAGCTGCTAAACGACAGCCACCGTGCTTACCACCGCGTCCTGCAGCGTTCACAGCGTCACCCTAGCCTCCTTCTCCACCATGCTTGAATCAAAACACCACAAAACCACCACCAGCTACCTCGACACCTCTCTGGTTCCCAGAGAAATCGAACCTCTCACCCACAACAATACTTGCCCAATTTTCACTCTCAACCCCAATCACCAGCTCCCTTCTTCTCTCTGATCACACACACACTCACAAAGATCACACCTTCCCGGCCAACGATCGATTCCATTCCTCTGCCCAGTCTCTGTTTTCTCTCAAACACGACCACCACACTTACCCGTTTAATTGCACCGTATAAAATCCTAGAAACCACTAGAGCTTCCCCACGTGTCACCATCCCACAACCCCTCTCAATCACAACCGTCCACTTGTCCCACTCTGTCGCACAAATCCCCAAGCAGCCAAAAGACCAAACTGCCCTTCTTTTGTAGCAAATTTATGATTGTGCCACTACCTTTCTAGACCCGTAACGTACACATCCTAACTCCGATGAATACGTGCCGCCTGTCGTTGAATTCAGGACGACAAGATCTACCTAACGGTCCTAGGTCAACATACAAAATTCCGGTCGTGCGAAAAGTCAACTTTTTCCCTTTAGTTTAGCCAAATTACGGTTATGCCCTCAACCTTCCGACCATCATAACTTCCTCCTCGGATGTCGGAATCGGGCGAGCCACCTATCTACGGATTTGTGATGTCCCAAACTACGTCACATTCATCGGCCAAAGTCCATTTGACCGTCCGAACTAAAAGTCAACATTTTGCCCGAACAAGGGGCAAAATCGTCATTCTAGGCTAACGACCCTATTGGAACCAACTAACCGCCAATTAAGCTCACTAATCTCATCTTTAACACTTCCTTAACCCCAATTCCCGGGACGAGTCGTTACAACCTACCCACCTAAAAAGAATTTCGTCCCCGAAATTCCACAGCTCGTTCCCAATACTAGGGGTCTCCTACCCGGTGATCAATACTAGCTTAACAACAACCACTCCTGGGTTTCCTGTCTATCATCTCCACCTTGGGTATTTCACACCAATCCCCACTATCTGTACACCAAGGAAAATTTATAGGAACGTAAAGAAACAAAGGTAGGGTAGAATACCTCAACAGAATTCAAAGAATAAATCCTTACATACCACCACCTACCCTTTCCGGAACCAACTCACATCCAATCTAGTCCAGAGGGAAGCCTACCTACCGGTTTACTCCCCTACGCCCTTCGGGTACTTTTTCGACCACTTGTCGAAATAAATCAACAAAGTCCTAAAGGCAAACTCTAGATTGTGGGTTCTCTTCTCTTCAATAACCTCATATCGATCAGTTATTATCAATCATTTCCAATTCCTTCCGTCATCCCTCAACGGAACTCACAAGGGTCCCCGACCCTCCCTGCGACCTTCATCCCACCGATGGTCAAACCTGTCCATACTAGCCTAGGGTCATCGAGTATCAGCTGCTCTACTCTAATCAATCAATGGCATCCTAACCAGACAACCACCACCTCGGCTGCACCTACCAGTACCATCTCCAATCCGGCCGTAAGTCGGCCCAAACCACAAGGACTATGATCCAGTAAATCTACAAGGTACCTCAAATCATCCTCGTCATTCGGGTTACCCAAACCCGCAATTACCACTCAACCCAACTGACCAAAGGTCACCAAGAAAAAGCCAGTGCCAACACACTAACCGTTCCGGTCTTAAGTCGACGTACATCTTACCTCGCATCTCGTATCGAGCGACTAGCACCCTCAAACGCTGCTATCTAACCACCTTGAACAGACTATCACTAACGTATCCAGGTTGCTGACGGGCTATTCCACATCGAGACATCACATCCACAGTAGCATCACATCACCCAAGTCGACAAACCAACGACTCTGGGAACCAAACCTCACGAAGAACACACAAAACCTCGCTCTGATACCAATTGTCAGGGCCCACCCCTAATCCCCCGGGATTAAGGGCTAAACCCCGCTCCCGTCTAACTTACACATGACACAAAAGCCAAACTGATGTCTAACCTCCGTGTGACATGTAAATCGGACAAGGGAGTTCCGACTCGACCGTCCAGAAACTTCCGAACTTCCCAGAGTGCGCAGGGTCTACTGTGGATCGTACGTATGATGTCTCCATCTTTCGAGCCCAACAGCCCGCACCGCAACAACCTAGAGGGTATCGAAAACACGAAAAGACTGTGAGTGGACAAAAATAAAGTTTAAGTTCAAAAACAGTTATCAGAAAACACATACATTTATACCCTCCGCGTAAAAACCAATGCATGCATATCAATTTCATGTCATAAAACCATGTAAGAAAACCAAACACATTTTACTTTTTCCAAATCCTGGGCCTCAGCCCCAAACCACCGAAAACCATTCCTCCGGGACACTGCCCAAAACATCAGAAAACCATTATCATCAAGTCTCAGTGAAATCCAAAAACACATTTGAAACCACGTTCTCATCCATCGAACCTGCTGGATCTATCCGAGTCTTTAAACACCCGAGTCTTTAAATTCAATCCAGGCCTCAATAATATCCGAGTCTTTAAACTCCCGAGTCTTTAAACTCAATAGGCCTACGGGGGAAATATCAATATATCTGAGTCTTTAAACTCCCGAGTCTTTAAACTCAATCCGGGTCCTTAATCCCAATCCGGGCCCGTCCCCCGTCAAATATAATCCGGGTCTTTAAACCCAATAACCAAATCTAGAAAATCCAATCCAAAACCGTTTGAAATCCTTTTCCATTCCATATCCAAACCTGAATCCGAAACCACTGGTCTGATGCCCTTCCGGCATCCAGAACCGTCATTCCGAATCCAGACCCAGAACTCATTTCCTTCTCATTTCCCGATCCGGGTCGGCAACCATCATTCCGTAAGCCGGCATCCGGAATAATCATTCCGAACCCAAACCTGAAAATCCATTTCAAGTCTCAAATCGACTCCCGAATCATCATCCAGAAATCCGATTCAAAACCCGAAATCACGTTTCTCAAAACCACTTAAAACTGAGCCCTAAGCCCGAAACTACTTTCCCAAAATCCTTTTACTTTCTTGAAATCCAACCGTATTTCAAATCCCGAAATCAACCGTTAACACCAGGTTCAACTCACGCTAGTTATCAAAACCTCGTAAAACGTGAAAACCGTCATTTCCTCGAAAAACGTGCAAAAACCATAAACCATCACAATCACAATTTAAATCATAAAATCAAGTATAGAAAACATATAAAAACATATATGCATGCATCAAGAGTTAGAAAGCAAAGTCCACTCACAGACCATTTCAGCGTCGCCTCGATACGCGCACACTTACGCCGTCTCCAGCCATTCGCTCTCCTCGGCTTTCCCGAACCTGTCCAAATCCCAATATAAGGTTACTAACTACTTCACGATACTCATACTAAAACCCCATAATTTTCCCGAACTTCTAAGCGTACTTCAAACGGGACCCTAGACCTTCGACCCCGCAGAACTAACCCGACACAACGTCTGAATAACCCGAAACCTATTCCATTGGATCCGTTATAACATTTAGAACAAAAACTCAGTTGGACTCTTCACCGGAAACCACCGCACGCGCCCCCACGCGCCGCCCAAAGTGGCTGCGCGTGGGCCTCACGCGCCTGCACCCAGACACTGTTCATCATCGTCTTCCTTAGGTGAACCGGTCTGAACCGGCGCACCCGGTTCTTTGTCATTCTTCTATCATTTTCAACCATTCCAATCCCAAAAGTTTCGTCCAATCCTCCTTAATCTATTCCCCACATGAAAACTCAACATCAAATCCCCTAGCTCGTCGACTTCAAGTTCGAAGAAATTTACCTGAAACCTCTGTTTCGGTTCCCAGCTAATCAAACACTCCCCCGTCATGGCATCAAGCTTATTCGACTTCTAGGGACCTCCTGTGTCTCATAGCACCCACCAAAAGCCTCGACTCGTACTCAAAACCCACAACTTTTGGATTAAGTAAAACGGGAAAACAGAGCACTTAGAGAAAATCAAAGGGCTTAGCTGCTAAACGACAGCCACCGTGCTTACCACCGCGTCCTGCGGCGTTCACAGCGTCACCCTAGCCTCCTTCTCCGCCTTGCTTGAATCAAAACACCGCAAAACCACCACCAGCTACCTCGACACCTCTCTGGTTCCCAGAGAAATCGAACCTCTCACCCACAACAATACTTGCCCAATTTTCACTCTCAACCCCAATCACCAGCTCCCTTCTTCTCTCTGATTACACACACACACTCACAAAGGTCACACCTTCCCGGCCAACGATCGATTCCATTCCTCTGCCCAGTCTCTGTTTTCTCTCGAACACGACCACCACACTTACCCGTTTAATTGCACCATATAAAATCCTAGAAACCACTAGAGCTTCCCCACGTGTCACCATCCCACAGCCCCTCTCAATCACAGCCGTCCACTTGTCCCACTCTGTCGGAAAAATCTCCAAGCAGCCAAAAGACCAAATTGCCCTTCTTTTGTACCAAATTTACGATTGTGCCACTACCTTTTTAGACCCGTAACGCACACATCCTAACTCTGATGAATACGTGCCGCCTGTAGTTGAATTCAGGACGACGAGATCTACCTAACGGTCCTAGGTCAACATACAAAATCCCGGTCGTACGAAAAATTAACTTTTTCCCCTTAGTTTAGCCAAATTACAGTTATGCCCTCAACCTTCCGTACACCATAACTTCCTCCTCGGAAGTCGGAATCGGGCGTGCCACCTATCAACGAATTCGTGACGTCCCAAACTACGTCACAGTCATCGGACAAAGTCCATTTGACCACCCGAACTAAAAGTCAACATTTTGCCTGAACTAGGGGCAAAATCGTCATTCTAGGCTAACGACCCTATTGGAACCAACTAACCGCCAATTAAGCTCACTAATCTCATTTTAAACACTTCCTTAACCCCAGTTCTCGGGACGAGTCGTTGCATTTTGGGCTAAGGCCCTAATGGCTTGGTTGAACAAACTTTTTGGTTACTGGTTTTCGTGGCATGCATACGTTTTTATTGGAGGGGATAAATGTCTTATAACTGTGTTTAGTGAACTTAATGATTTTCGTCCACTCACAGCTTTTGTTTTTAATGCCCTTCAGGCTGATTCCGAATACGACTGCAGTAGAGACTGGGACATCGCACACCTCCTCCATCGATCCTTGCGTACTCTGGAAGCCCCGTTTGGGCAGTGGCATCAGGTTATCCCTTGTCTGACACCTCTTGTCAGACGGGAGCATGACACATTCCACGGTAATCCCGGGGGGATTGGGATGGGTCGTGTCAGCAAAACTCACCAGCATCCAGCCCTCGAGAAATGTCAACTCCGATAGAGCAAAAGAATCATCATCTTCATCGATAGGGCACTAACGTTGTCCCTTATCCCGACTATTTGTCTCACCCAAATTTTCTTCCATCTCATTGGAAACTAGGCTTATCACCTTCATTTGCAATAAAATAAAAGAACAAATGCATGACCGAAGTGTTGAGTACAAGAATAATGTAATAAAACTTAAGTCATATTATATTACAAAGCTTCTCGAATTGGAAAATTTACTGTTGTATTTTATGGAAATCGGCTTTCTTTCTCGCTGATGCTAATTTCCAATGCAATAACGGGGGAATCTCAGTTTTCTATTCAATTGAGTGTACTTCATTTTAGTAAATTTCGACAAGCATTCAAAAATTCATACCTAACAAGTGAAAAACAGAAAGAACAATCAATCCTCTTAAGTCTACACAAAGGAATTAAATATATATATATATATATATATAAATGATTACTTCGATATAACAAGGCTACATACCAAAATTGAATGCAATAACCCTTTGATCTTGTAGGTCCTTGATAGGTCGTTAAATAAGCATTATTTTATATTATTTTATACCCTTTATAATTGACTTTTAATATTAAAATAATAAACAATTAGAAAAATTAATTTATTTTGTGATATTTTTATAGAAATAAATAAAGTTTGGAATTTGGAGCATTTTGGTGAAAGAATTGTTCCGATCGGAATTATAACGTAGAAATTATGGACACAATATGAGAAGCCACCGAAAATCGCAAGGAAATTTGGTGGGAAGCTGCTGAAATCCAAAAGCCCAAGCCAAAAACCAGCAGCCCTATTTCCTTATTTTCAACCATTATGGCAGATTTTTCAAATATCTTTTCCCCAAAATCAGCATCTTTTCCCCAAAATCAGCCAATATTTTCCCCAAAATCAGCCAACCTCATCATTTCACTTTGGAATATTTTATTGTAATTATTATATTTTAATTTTGTACTTTTATTTAAACAATTTTGGCACTCCCTCTATAAATAGAGAAGTCATTTCATGTATTGAGAGTTCCCATTTTTCTCATTTTGTTTCTCTTTTTAGTTTAGGTTCTAAAATTTTCTCTCTAGTATTTCTCTTCTTTTAGTTCATCTTCTTTCTTTTTGTTCTTTATTTTTGGGGACCATTTTAATTTCTTGTAGATTTTCTTATTAATTAGTTTCCTTTTAATTCTTATTCTTAATTTATGTTATTTCTTAATTTCATTTCTTGTTTACTTTGTTCTTGTGATTTGTTTTTTGAGATCTCTTAAGCACATTTTTATGCTTTCCTTAAGAAATACCTAGGCTAAGTATTTCTAAAATAATTCTAGAATTCAAGTCCGCATTCTTATGTTTTATCCTCCATCTTCATAAGGTTCTAGCCGCTGTTCGGTGTTCCTTATGAATAACATTCCATTGTTTCCATCCACTTTCGGAATCACAAGCTGTTCTTGGGTTTCGAAAGTATAACTTTAATCCCTTTACTTAAATTCTTGTTATTGTTTTGGTTTTACTTATAATTCAATATATGTGTTGGTATTTTCTTTCTAACATTTGTAAGTAAGAATGCAATCTCCATGTGTTTTACTTTTTGAATTTCTTTTACTTCATATAATTTAGTGCTTAAACTTCTATTCGAAGCTAAATGTTGATCCGTTGTTCGGGGCATTTAGACTAGAATTGAAGAGATTAAATATTGATCGTTGTCGGCGCATTTAATTATAAACTTAAGGTGAATCATGTTGTAAATGTTTGAAGTATATTTATATTTGACGCACATTAATGGTTGATGTATTTATAATATTGAAAGATATATGTAAGTATTTGAGATGATGAAGGCAGGATTTCGTGATTGGTTTATTATGAGCAAAATGTTAGAGTGTTGGCAAAATTTGTACTTGAAGGAAATCTATTTTTAGGAGTAGTTTAATTAATATGATTGTTAATTCGAAATTACTTACGTAAAAGTGTGGGTTTTGTCTATGAAACTACTCTATGGTTTGTAAGTTTTAATTAGCATGAGCATTTGTATTTTAATTCTTAGTTAGTGTTTTCTTTAGTTTAGATTACAAATCTTTTCAAAATCTCCCTTTTTAATTCTTTATTCTTTATTCTTTTATTCTTTTATTCTTTTAATTCTTTATTCTTTTATACTTTTATTTTATTCTTTAATTCTTTATTCTTTATTATTTTATCCCTTTATTCTTTAATTAATTAATTCTTTGATTATTTAATTCTTTGATTATTTTATTCTTTAATTCATTAATTTATTTATTATTCTTCTCACTAACATATTATTAATGTTCCCTAATTTCCCCGGTTAAGAACGATCTCTGTTTACCAATACTACATCTACACACAAAAGGGTTTAAATTGCATAACACTCAAATTACGTGTGTAATTTGATGCATAGTTTGGGCGTTGTCAGTCCTTCCCAGCGATCCCTCATACTTGAGCTCCCACTTCATCTTCATCCCCTTCAGATGCAACATCTTCACCATTTTCATCTTCTTCCTCACCCACTTCGTCCTTTTTTCCTTTCAAGCTTCTAGAACCCTTTGCTTTCCCTTTACCCTCACATCATGCCCATCTTCCTTCCTCCTTGGTTTTTGATACTTTGGCATAAAAGTCCTTGCCAGTGAGTCATTTACCTTTGTAAAAGACACTTTTCCCCAAGGATACTTTGTAACGACCCATCCCGAATTCCGGGATTAGATTAGTGACTAATCTTGATTAGTGAGGTTGATCGGTGGTTAGTAGGGCGAACTCGGACAAAATGTGCAAAATGATCGTTTTGCCCCTAGTCGTGGGCAAAATGTTGACTTTTTTATCGGGCGGTCAAATGAACTTTGACCGATGACCGTGACGTAGTTCGGGACGTCACGAGTTCATAGACAGGTGGCACGTTCGATTCTGACATTCGAGGGGAAAGTTATGATGTTCGGAAGTCGAGGGGCATTTTGGTAATTTGGCATGTTAGGGGCCAAATGTTGACTTTTGACCGGGAGGTCCGATGGACGAGGGCCAAGGACCGTTACGTAGGTCTCGTCGATACGAATAAAATTACAGGCGGCATGCCGAAATCGGAGATTCGACGACAAAGTTATGGTCACGGGAACGAATTAACGAACCGCGGCTTCGTTTAAAATAATATTAAAATAATAAAATCTGAATTCTTTAATCAAATCAATCTGGACCCTTGGATGAGTGACAAGTGTCACTCATCCCCTACATTCCCTAAAACAAGGATCTTTGTTGGCCATTGGATTATTAAATCCTTTTCCCTCTTGAAATCTTCACCATTGATTTCAGACCACAAATTGAATCTGGGTCGTTGATCTCATTCCTTCTCTCTTTATTTGATCAGACCATACATTCTCACATTTTCATTTTCCCTCAAACCCGTGAGCACGGTTTCCTTCTTTGAACCAACACATCACCACCTCTTAGCCTTAACCCACACCCCAGACACCACCATACCACCCTCAGGCACCACGAGACGGCCACCACCACCTCACGGCCGCCCTGCATGGCCGGGAAAACCCCCAGACCCGAGAGGAACCGAAACCAACCCAAACCGTCCAACCGCCCAAACCTTCATATCAGGACTCGAACCAACTTAGAGTTAGGTTCACTGGAACGGTAGGAAGACTCAGACGAGGACTGGACGACGTACGGCGGCGACACCAAGACTCGTGGCTGCTTCGAAACGTTTGTTTTTAACGTTGAAATTCTTTGGTTACTTCTGAGACATACTTAGGGGACCTAGACGACCAGTTTGAACCAAGACTCGTGGCTGGAAACTCAACGACTCGCTGGAGAAGATAACCAGAACCGGCAGCCAACCTTCCCGTCGATTTTCAGGTAGTTTCTTGAACCTAAAATCTAGTTTTAATTGTACAGAACCATAGAAGAGGTAGAGACGAGTCCATAGGAACAAACCTCATCAAAAATGGTGGTCGGAAACATGAATTGTGATCGGGTCACGCCGTGGGTCAACGGCGACCCGGTTTCAGACCCGGTTACTGTAGCATGACGTCAGCACAGTTGACCAGAACATTGACTTGGCGCGTGGGGGCGCGTACAAGGTATTTTGTGGAAGCTTCCAACATGACTTTCAATCTATTCGATGTAACGAACATTTTGGGATTGTTTTCGTGTCGATCGGACACCGTTTCGATATTGTTCGGGACGTCCGAAGGTTTTAAATCAAGTTTAAAAATAGTTAAAAATTCGGGAAAATTACGTGACTTTGATAGGTTGTTAATGAAGAGGTTAGTGACCCTCTAATGTGATTTGGACAGGATTGGGAATCCCGATGATAGTGGTGTGGCCCGGGAAGGCCTATGGCACGCGTATCGAGGTGTATCGTTAAACGGTCTGTGAGTGGACTTTGGTTTTATAAATTCTATGCATGCTTAACTGTTTTATATGGACTTATGATTGTGATTGTATGTTGTTGATTTGGATGTTGGTAAATTATACGATTTCACGTATTTCGAGGCGATTTACGTGCTTGCACGTAATTCGAGGTTTTTCCGGTTTTGCACGGATTTTCCATGTTTATGGTCTTGGATAAGATTTGAGGAAATGATTTTAAAATTGGAAAGATAAACTCGGGCTTAGGCCCACTTGTTTGGAAATTTCGGACTTGGAGTCCAATTGAGTACGTAATCGGGCCAAGGGCCCAATTGCTTTATGAAATCGGGCCAGGGGTCCAGTTGTTTATGAAAACGGGCTAAGACCCATTTGAGTGATATTATCGGGCCGTGGACCCAGTGGTTACAAAATCGGGCATGAGGCCCAGTTGGGTTATAAATGTGATATCGGGTCTCGGACCCTATGTTAATAAATGTGATTTCGGGTCTGGGACCCTATGTTTAATAAATGAGGTTTCGGGTCAGGGACCCTAAATGGAATTGTGATGTTTTATGGCGATTTCGGGCAGGACCCATTGTAATGTTGTGAAATGATTTAATAAAACTATTTCCATATACCATCTGGATACGAGGATATATGATGGTCTCCTCCAGATGTGTGGGACACTGGGGAAATCACGGTGCATTGCCTGCGAGGGGTCATCGTACGGAGTTACCGAACCGTATAATGACTCAGGAGCAGGATTGCTATGATTGACGTCTGGGACGTCAGACATCTGTGATGTAAAAGATATGGACCCGGAGAGACCCCGGGTAGCACGCGTAGCTTATTATACCGTGAGATATGACGTCTGGGACGTCAAGCGTCTGGGACGCTAAGCATCTGGGATGCTGGTGATGGTAATGGTAAATATGGATTAATGAATCTATGAAATGGCTTTTCGGTTGGATATGTGTTATGTGGTAAAAATGGATTATTGGTTATGAAATGGTATTTCGGGTCGGGGACCCTAAATGGTTTTGGATTTATGGATTTATGTTTATGGCTTTGGGCGGTGGCCCACATGGTTTTAATATGTCTGAATGTGGTATTCCACAGTTTTGGGCTGAGTTCCCATGCTTGGTTATGAGTTACGGTTTTTGGGCTAAGGCCCTAATGGCTTGATTGAACAAAGGTTTTGGTTACTGGTTTTCGTGGCATGCATACGTTTTTATTGGAGGGCATAAATGTCTTATAACTGTGTTTTATGAACTTAATGATTTTCGTCCACTCACAGCTTTTATTGGTTTTAATGCCCTTCAGGTTGATACGGATGCGACTGCAGCAGAGACTGGGACATTGCACGCCTCCTCCATCGATCCTTGCGCACTCTGGAAGCCCCGTTTGGGCAGTGACTTTTGGTTATCCCTTGTCTGACACCCCTTCTTGGACGGGAGCAGGGCACATTCCACGGTAATCCCGGGGGGATTGGGATGGGTCCTGTCAACTTGGTATCAGAGCAGGGTTGCCCTTTTTGTGCGCGCAGGTCGAGGGTGTGATGTCTCCTTGGGCTGCAATTCGTTATCAACCTGATAGATAGTTTTTGGGTTTGACTTGTGGATAGAGTGTGATTGGCCCGATACGCCGTGCGTTAATATGATTCGACCCAAGTGGGGTTGATTGTGATGAACTGGTATTGTGGGACCGTCGGTTCAGTCATGTGATATTAGATTGTTGTGTTGTTAGGTGCAGCTTGGTTCGGGGAACCTCATTTGAGTAATGGTCTAAAATGTGAACCCTAGTGGTGATTGCTAGTGTGAGGGATGTTGGTACATCGGAGTTAGCCGATGACCTTAGTGGTGGAACCCACATTGAGTTGACGGTAGGATTGGATTTGACGTCTATACGATGTCTAGACCGCGGGGTTGGTCAGGTTGTGGATTTTATATTACGAAGAACTGTTTGGTTCGGTGGAACCATAGGGTGTGATTGTGGAACCCTAGTATTAAAAATGTGAACCCTAATTGTGACTAGTGGGTGAGAACTTGTGCTACGACGAGCGGCTGAAGTCATGGATGACCATGTGGATGACTCTAGTGAGTCTAGGGTATTTGGTGTGGTTGCAATACTTGAGGATCAGGGGACGTTTAGGGAACGTTCATTATCCTGATGTCAACGGTTAGAAAGGTGGTACCCATAGTTGTGAGGTACGGGATCGTCGTTCGGTATGAGCGGAGATCCAGGAGGTACGAGTAGAGGTACGGGATCATCGTTCGGTATGAACGGAGATCCAGGGTTGTCCGATTTGCACACGGTGTGCAAGTATGGATGTTTGTATGTTGGTACTTTTGTACTGATGCTAGTATGGATGTCTGTGTGCTGATACTAGTGTTGTTGGTACTGCGTTGGTGCTGGTACTAGCGCTGGTGCTAGTGTCGGTGATTGTGATGACGACGAGCCACGAGTTGGGCGTGACTTCGTCATAATGGACATAGGTTCGGTCTTTGAGATTTGGTAGTGGTTGAGTGATGGACTGGATGGGATCCTGTTGAGATTATGATGTGTTAGGATCAGTCCCGACAGTGGTAAAATGACAAGCGATGAGTGGATAAAAAGGTACAATTGAGAACTTGGAAAACCGAGTGTTGAACTTGTAAAGGTTGGGATGTGCGAACGAAACAATAACGGATTGATTATGGACACGCGGTTGTCCAAGTGAGTTGAGGATGTGGGGAGTCCAGTGGTTGGACTTGACATCTCGTTGGGAGTAGGTCTGCTTCCAACATGGTTGGAACCTTAGTTTCGAGGAGAGTTGTAATTGTGGGACGAGAGGAGTGCTCGTTTCTGCATTGGTGATGGGTATTTTGGAGTCATTGGGGTTGGCTTCTTATTTTCTGCCCTGGAAGACGTTGGTTGTAGTTACCAGTGCGTTGTAGTTACCAGTGCGTTGAGCGTGTAATGGTTGGTGGGCCCATGTGTGTTTTGGGGTCAACAGGAGGAGTTGCGTATTCAAAATTTGGTAAACGAGATTTCTCATTTTCTGCTTGGTGGCAGACGATGTTGGGTTACATGGCGTGGTGAGTGCAGCGAGTTTTGTTTGCATCCACGTAGGATGAGTATTGGCGTCATCGTTTTGGATCATCCTTGGTTTTTCCTAGGTGGAATGACAAGGATCGATACAAACTTGGGTATGTGAGTCGTAAATGACGAGACAGAACTTCTGTTCGAAGTGGAGCCCGTATGGTATCTTACTCGAGTGAATAGGTTTCCGACGTGGTCGGATTTTGTCAACCTTAGACGTGTGGAGGTTGGATTGGCTTCCCTATGAAGTCAATCGAATGTATTGAATAGGTAACCAATAGGTTCGGTTTTGGTGTGTCTTGGTAGACGTGAACGAGATTTCGGGTTTTAGAATCAAATTTTTTAGTAACGATTCAGGATTCGATTTGGAACTTGAAAAATGGATTTTCGGATTTAGGTACGGAATGATTATTCCAAATGCTAGCTTACTGAATAATGATTTCGGATTCGGATTTGGACATGAATTAAAATGTGATGTCTGGGTTTGGATTCGGGATTTCTTAAGAAATTGCGGATTCGGATTCGGAATTGGAACTAGATAATGGGTGGAGTTTCGATTTGTCTCATGCTGGATTGGGCAAATGGACTCCATTATTGGAACGTGTTTGGCTATGACCTCGGTGGTTGTAGTCTGGTCATTGGATAGATGTATATACCTTGTACATGGTTCGAGGTACAATACCTTGCAGGCTTGTAGTGCCTGGTGACGGTATACGGGTTATACCCGAGGTATGTCGGTGAGCGTGCTGGTTGTCGGATTGGTTCCGATACCGTCGGATTAGTCGGGGTCGAGGACCGGGTTTGGATACTATGCAATGGGTCATGGTATTTTCGATGAGTCTTTTTACACACGAGTCGGGTAAAATGTCGGTAAGTGTATATTTAAGTCAAGTAAGTTGGTGGCTTGTGTAGCCACAAGTGAGTCTAGTGTCAGTTTTCGACTGACAACTGCCAAGTGGCGACAGATTGTCGGAAGGTGTCAACGTGGTTTGTTGAGAGAGGTCAGGTGACTCATAGTAGGAGTAAATACCAGGATAGATTGGTGAGTGGGAAAGGAACCGTCGAGTTGTTGCGTCAACGAAATGGTCGATTTGACAAGTGGTGTCAATTCGAAACGAGTGGTTTCAGTCATTCGACGGGGTCGAATGTAGTCAATGCGTTATGAGTACTAGTGGTACGTTGAGTGCAGACAAGTTTTTGTTATGATTAGTTGGTGTACGGGTGTACACGTGTTGCAAGGTCGATTCCACTTTCCACGGGGTGTTTGTGGGATCAGGGTAGTTGAGTTTCGAGAATGAAACTAATTAAGGAGGGAGGAACGTTTGAGTTTAGATTAGATGGAATTTCGAGGACGAAATTAATTAAGGAGGGAAGGTTGTAACGACCCGTCCCGAATTTCGGGATTAGATTAGTGACTAATCTTAATTAGTGAGGTTGATCGGTGGTTAGTAGGGCGAACTCGGACAAAATGTGCAAAATGACCGTTTTGCCCCTAATCGTGGGCAAAATGTTGACTTTTTGATCGGGCGGTCAAATGGACTTTGACCGATGACCGTGACGTATTTCGGGACGTCACGAGTTCACAGGCAGGTGGCACGTTCGATTTCGACATTCGAGGGGAAAGTTATGATGTTCGGAAGTCGAGGGGCATTTTGGTAATTTGGCATGTTAGGGGCCAAATGTTGACTTTTTGACCGGGAGGTCCGATGGACGAGGGCCAAGGACCGTTACGTAGGTCCGTCGATACGAATCCAATGACAGGCGGCATGCCGAAATCGGAGATTCGACGACGAAGTTATGGTCACGGGAACGAATTAACAAACCGAGGCTTCGTTTAAAATAATATTAAAATAATAAAATCTGAATTCTTTAATCAAATCAATCTGGACCCTTGGATGAGTGACAAGTGTCACTCATCCCCTACATTCCCTCAAACAAGGATCTTTGTTGGCCATTGGATTATTAAATCCTTTTCCCTCCTGAAATCCTCACCATTGATTTCAGACCATAGATTGAATCTGTAACGACCCATCCCGGAACTCGAGATTAGATTGGTAGCTAATCAAGATTAAAGAGGGTTAATCGGTGGTTAGTTGGGTGGAAACGGACGAACGTGGCAAAATGACCGTTTTGCCCCTAGTCGTGGGTGAAACGTTGACTTTTTATTCGGGCGGTCAAATGGACCTTGCCCGATGACCATGACGTAGTTTGGGACGTCACGAGTTCATAGACAGGTGGCACGTCCGATTCGGACGAACAGGGTGAAAGTTATGACGTGCGGAAGTCCAGGGGCATTATCGTAAATTGGACGTTGTAAGGGAAAAAGTTGACTTTTTGTTTGACAATTGATATCCATATGACTCGAAGACCGTTATGTTCGTCTCGACGCCCCGAGTACAACGACAGGCGGCACGCCGAAAACGGACATCGGGTGACCGAGTTACGGGCATGGATGCGTGAGGGGCATTTTGGTAATTTTCTGCACAAGGGCAGAATGGTAATTTCGCAAGGGCTGTTTGAACGGTTACTGTAGCACCTGTTAATGGGAGACATTCCAATGCACGGGTGGTTGGTTTTTGGGGCAAATTGGATGGGCTAAATTGTAGTTTAAGGGTTATTGGATTGTTTAATCTTGTTAGTGGGAGACATGGCCGTGTGGACGATGGAAATGGGCAACCAAACCGTGGCTGGTGCACCTGAAAAAATAAGAAACAGGGGATGTTCCCCACGCCTAATCGACCACCTACACGACCTGTGAGGCTAAGGGATTGTTTATGCGTCGGGTGGGAAACAAGAGATTGTGGGTGTGTGTAGGCAGAGCACGGGAAGAATTTTTAAAATTGGTCTGGGCTTGTTTGCGGGAAACAGAGACTCAGTGAGTCTGAGTGAGGTTTCCACGGGTGTTGGGTCACAATTCAGATACCAGGGAGCATTGGGAGTGAGAGTGATTCATTTGGTGTGTCTGAGAGCTGAGGCGTTGGTGAGGGAATGCTTAAGAAACCCGAAACCGTGTTTGAGCAATTCAAAAATCTGAACTCGAAATGTAGGCCAACCCAAGCCAATTCAAGGCTCAATTCAGTCTTCTGGGACATCATTTAGTCGATCCAGATCAAGGGGACCGAAGCTCGAAGCCTGGGAGCCATGGACAGTCACGACTGAGTTGCAGAAAAACCGAGCTTGGAGTCGTGGTCATGGAGGTAAGTTCTTGTGAAATTGAGTTCACAAACATCGTGTGGGTGAGTCTACGATGCTTCCCCACTAATCAATTGAAGGAATCAGTGACATCGAGTTGAACTGGGATGATGAACTTCAAGTACGATTTGAGTTCAGTTGAGTTGGTTTTAGACCGTGTCGATTTGAATGAGTATTACAGACCCCTAATTGAGTGTATTGCGAGTCTAGTTGTGGGATCAATTGAAGAATTTGGATGGTTTCTCGCAGGGATTTGATCAGGTCGAGTCGCGGGTGAAAGGGCCTGTTTACCAGCAATCCGGGTTAGAACGACGACTGTACACCGCACTGTAGCTGGCGCGTGGCTTTCACGCGCAGCCGCTTGCGGCGGCGCGTGAGGGCGCGTGGGACGGTTTCTCAAGGTGAGTTCAAAACGACTTCTGTCCTACATGGTATGACGAACATTTAAGCGTTGATTTCGAGTTTATCGGACCCCGTTTCAATATGGTTCCGAGGGTCCGAAGATTTACGTTATGTTTGTAATTAATGATTAATTCCCGGAAAATTATGGGAAATTAGTAAGTTTTTATGTAAGCCCTTGGTGACACTAAAGTGTGTTTTCGAACAGGATTTGGAATTTCTGGAAAATGTCGGAAATTACGAAACCGCGTGCGGCGCGAAACCGAGCTTTAAAATTGGTGTGTGAGTGGACGTTGCTTTCAAATTTAATGCATGCATAAATTATTTCTATGATTTTATGATTATGATTATAAGTTGTGATTGAGTTTGATTTCCGTAATTATACGTCTCCGATTTCCGTGTTTATACGCATTTTTACTATACATGTGAAATTACACGTATTTCGAGACTATGGTCACTCGTGTGCTTAATGATGGTTTAATGAAATAAGTTATATGAAATGGGTATAAAATGATTTAAGAAGGTTGTTTATGATTTGCGAGTGTGACCTACCATTTTGACACGTTTTTCGAGAACGTTCCGGATTTGCACGTTTTACGAGATTTCGAGTTATTGTGATTTGATCACTGTTGATGTTTGAATTTGGGGATTGAAATGAGACTTGTGATTTTGAGGATTTTAAAAATGGGTTTTGAGTATATTCTGATTGGATCGTGATTTTGGTGATTATGATTGTGGTTTCGATGTGTTGAAAATGAGATTTGAGAAAGAAGTGATTCCTAAGAATTTAATTGGATTTGAAAAAGGTGATTTCGGGCTTAATGCTCGGGGCATAAAAGTGACTTTGATTTACGCGATTTCGGTTTTCGGAAATAATAAAGCGGATTCTTGGTTTGGGTTCGGGATGATGCTTCCGGATGCCGGCTTACGGAATCACTATTGCGAATTCGAATTCGGGAATGAAAAAGGATTTAATAAAGTGATTCGCTATGATTGTGCAGGCCCCGTGTTTAATGATGATTTGTTTATGTTTGTAAAGTATGATTTGGGGAAAATGAATGTGGGAATTCGGACTATGGGTCCTGTTGTGAAAAATGTGATTTTGGGATGGATCCCACGTTGTCGCGATTGATAAACTATTTTGGGGTTTAAAGACCCGTTGTTGTGTTTGAAAACTGTTTTGGGTTTAAAAACCCGGTGCTATTGCTGGAGCACGTTTTGAGTTTAAAGACTCGGTTAATTGATGACGGGGGAGGGCCCTTAAAGAGTTTAAAGGCTCGTGAGTTTAAAGACTCGGTTACTGTGATACCCCCGAGGCCTATTGATTATGTTCTGAGTTTAAAGACTCGTTGATATCCCGGGAAGGCCTGTTTATGCGCATGGTTTTGAGTTTAAAGACTCGGGCGCACTTGATATCCAGCAAAATGATTGACTTGTGATTTATTGATGATTTCTGATGTTTCAGTTGAGTTGGGCAGTGGCTCGATATATGGTTGTTGGTTTTGGATCATGTTGTGCATTTGGTTTGATTCGTGGTTTTGGGCTGCGGCCCGGTGATTACGATTGCGGGCTAAGACCCGATGGTTGAGGAAGGAAAAATGATTTTGAGATTCATACGAGTTTTCCCTTATGTTGAAATTTGATACACAGTTTTTCTTATGTGGAAAATCTTAACCGATTGCGAAATGATTTTTGCATGCATGCATTCGTTTTTACGCGGAGGGTAAGAACGCTTGTTGTAACTGCTTTTGCTAAACTAATTTATTTTTGTCCACTCACACCTTTTGGTTTTTATTGACCCTCCAGGTCGTGGCGCGTTGTTCGAGGCTGTACGAGGGGCGGAGGCATGAGTAAGCACTTGTGGCTATCCCTGGTCTGGCACGTACTGAGGGTAAGCCAGACGAGAGCAGGACCGGGCGCGGTTATCGATGCCCCTTCCGGGGGTGGTCCTGACATTTTGGTATCAGAGCACTAGGTTGCTGATTCTGTGGCCACATCATGCCTCCAAAGCGTCAGCCTCGTGCGCGACCTGATAGTGAGACGAGTAGGCGAGGGTATTTGGGACCTCGTGTTAGATCTCGGGTGAGATTGACCCTGGTATGAGGGTCAGATGTCGGGTAGTGTACGCTGTGAACTGTGATTTGCGCGACTTGCTGGACCTAGAATTGTGTGGGTCGCAAGGACGAACGAGACCGGTGGCTGGAATAGGAAGTGGTTGAGCATTGGATATTGCTCGGGGATTGGGTATGTCAGTGATGACATGATTGGTTTGGTATGAGATTGGACTCAGGAGGAGTCGAGATGTGGATGTGGGACTCACGATGAGTCAGTATTTTGGGTTAGGAACATGAGATGAGTCATGGTAAGGTAGCAAGGCTTGAGTGGAGCCAGAAAGGCGGAGTGAGGGACGTTTGGCACTTAGGATTCCAAGGACCGATTTATGGTCATTTATTGGATGAGTTAGAAAATTATGGCTTGATTTTTTGGAACGGTGGTCTTGGGTAGATGGCTGATTGTCGTGAGTACTTAGAATAGTGGTAGTAATTAAGAATTAAGGGGCGACCTGTGAACGTTCGTTATTTCTGATGTGGATTGCCAGAATTGCGGTACCCATGGTTGCGGGGTACGAGTGGTGATGCGGGATCGTCGCTCGGTATGAGCGAAGATCCAGGGCTAACCACTATGCACACGGTGTGCTAGCATGGATGGTTGTATGGTGGCGCTTGTACTAGCGCTGGTGCTAGTGTCAGTGAGTGAGATTGTGTTGAGCCACGAGTTGGGGTGTGACTTTGTCATGATGAGAGTGCGTTGGTATTGAGATTCAGTAGTGGTCGAGTCATGGACTGGAGGGGATCCACAGAGTGGATGTGTTTCGTTGTTGGGTGATTGATTGGGGAAGAAGATAGTTGAGGAAAGTTGGGTGGTTGACAAGAAATCTAGTGGGTGTAAGACCCTATTATCGAGTTCCAGGTGGATCTGGATTATGAGGTTGTGGGCCTTGGGCGTGGTGACGATCTAGGATCGTGGTGTTACCAGTCGGGTGACGCGGTAACGGACTCGAATTGTGATCGCCTTGATCAGGCTAGGTGAAGAGCTTATCGCTCTGTCGTAAATGTTTAGACATGAGGATTGTTGGATTGAACTTCTTTTCGAAGTTAATCCGTGCTCGAGCGAGTGGGAACGGGTATGAGTTGAACTCGAGGCTTGACTTGTGGATGAGTGGATTCCCAACAGGGTCTAATTGGTCAGTTATAGATATGTGCGATTGGGATTGGCTTCTTTTTGAAGTCAATCAGAGGTGATGTGGTAACCGTTTGAGCGAGTATCCGATAGATTCTGAGTGGTGTGCCTCAGTATTTGTGAATAAGATTATATGCCCATTCGGCATGACTGTACACGCCTTGGTGAGCGTGCTTGGGTTGGTACGTCTTGGATGACGTGTTTGGGAGTTGATGTTGTGTTACTGGTCGGGTGACCATGGGATCCAGAAGGGATGATGAGTGGAATGATCGATTTGTCTAGTATGAGATTGGACAAGAGAACCCCAGTATCGAATCATGATTGACTGCGGACCATGCAGTGGACTTATTGGGGAATGGACATACGTATCTTGCACGGTGTACTAGGATCGGTATTGGACTGGCTGTGTGGTGCATGGTGACAGCACATGTGAGGTACCAGTGGCGTATGGTTATACGTGTTGATGGTCGGCTTAGTTCCGACACCATTGGATTTGGTGGTGGGTGTGAAATGGACATTGAGTACTATGCACTGGGCAGAGTTAATTTTGTTGGGTTCAGTGAATTCATGAGCATGCGCTCTTAGCCACGGATGGCTAGTGAACCCCAGTGTGGAGTTGGGCGAACACTGATGGGCTAGTATTCAATGTGTGTCAGTTACACCACCCGATTGGGTATGATGATGGTATGCGTACACTCAGGATGAGTGAGTTGCTGAGATATGACGTATGGGACGTCAAGCGTCTGGGACGCTAAGCATCTGGGATGCTGGTGATGGTAATGGTAAATATGGATTAATGAATCTATGAAATGGATTTTCGGTTGGGTATGTGTTATGTGGTAAAAATGAATTATTGGTTATGAAATGGTATTTCGGGTCGGGGACCCTAAATGGTATTGGATTTATGGATTTATGTTTATGGCTTTGGGCAGTGGCCCACATGGTTTTAATATGTCTGAATGTGGTATTACACAATTTTGGGCTGAGTTCCCATGCTTGGTTATGAGTTACGGTTTTTGGGCTAAGGTCCTAATGGCTTGATTGAACAAAGGTTTTGGTTACTGGTTTTCGTGGCATGCATACGTTTTTATTGGAGGGCATAAATGTCTTATAACTGTGTTTTATGAACTTAATGATTTTCGTCCACTCACAGCTTTTATTGATTTTAATGCCCTTCAGGTTGATACGGATGCGACTGCAGCAGAGACTGGGACATTGCACGCCTCCTCCATCGATCATTGCGCACTCTGGAAGCCCCGTTTGGGCAGTGACTTTTGGTTATCCCTTGTCTGACACCCCTTGTTGGACGGGAGCAGGGTACATTCCACGGTAATCCCGGGGGGGTTGGGATGGGTCCTGTCATACTTGTTCCAATTGTCTATATTTTCAAAAAATTCAAAGAACTTACAGTCAATAATACTTGTTCTTTCCCTTCTCAAGAGTATCGTTTATGCAAAGTACATAAGGGCAAGTTTCAGTTGATCTTCTTGAACTGTGTAGCCATCCAATGCTAACTCCAATTCATAAAATATCACTCTACTCTTGTCGAGGAAATAGATATCCATCAACTATCCAGCTTCTTATCCTTACTCCAAAAAGTTTGACTCCTCACCATCGCTAGACAACCCCATTATCACACAAAAGTAGAGTGAAGTGTTTCACTTTACCCCCCAAAAGAAAGCAAACACCTTCACGTTCATTCATTTGATTACCTCTAATCTTCCTAACAACTAATACGTGCACAATCAGGTTGGACCAATTCAAGTTTTTTATTCTCAACAGCTTCCCAAAACATGTGTTCTCAAAGAGATGAAACTGTTGACTTGTAAGCTTCTTCTTAATCAACCCTAAGTACGCTTCAGGTTACACCCAGGTTGTACTTTTGTCCTCAATAACTCGGTTGGACCAACCATTAGCTTGTACTTAGTTTTCATGACCATTGCGGTAAAAAATAAAACCAAATTAATTGTTGGTTTCTAATCTGATTTTATAAAAATGACAAAGTAGTGACATGATATTTATATAAACAAAAGGAAAGTCATACTAGGCTGACTCCAAACATTGTAGTCGCTAACTTTGCAGTTTTCATAGTGCATTTTACATCTTTTATGACATTTTACCGTCTGATAAGTTATGTTGTCTAAGTTCGATCTCAAATCTACAATGTGTTTGATGGGATTTTGTTTTATAACATTGCAGCATGTGCCATCTACCATAAACACACTGGCAGGTGCCCTTTACAAGTGTTTTGACCGGGCTCGTCTCAAATTACCACGAAAATTGAACCGGTCATGTTCCCATCTGACAACTCAGGTCAAACAAGGGATTTTCTCGACTTTTCACTCTAATTTAATCTGGAGTTTATTACACAAATCTAAGTTGCCTAAGCAGGATACCGCCCACTTCCGACCCACTTCCCAACATGGCGAAGAATATTAGAATAAATCTTATTAAAATGCCTACTCCCGATAAAATTACTAAAATGCCCTTACACATTTTTTACCCATAATCAATTCTTCCGACCTCCGATTTTGACGGGCTGCATGTTTACGAATTCAGGGGGCCAAGACCTCCGTAACAGCCTTCTCGAATTCTCAAAAGTTACCCCGATCACAAAGTTAATATTTTGACTTTTCCAAGGGGAAAATCATCATTTGCTTTATTTTTACTTTTTCTCGTGGTTTGGGCTGTTACATTTTCTGTGCATCAATTGACCCAACAAGACAGGAAATGTGCCAAGCATGTTTTGACTATTTAAGCCTTGGAGGAATCTGTTCAAGTGGATCGATAACTCTACTCTCTGGCCTTAACCCTTGTCCCATCAACCAGTTCCTCCCTTTCTTTTTTTTATAGTTTTCTATGGAGTTAATAGGTTACTGATTCCATTCCTTACACCGAAATGCATATGGGTGCGAGCTAGATTAATCATGGTAAGCGCTCTCTTAACTTCTTAGGCATGAACAAGCTTGTTAAATTAAAATTTGTCATACAATAATAAATTTGTGCTTAATTAAACTAATGTGTTTGATGTTGGTTAATTTGCAAAGTGCATCAAGAGTCACACTTCCAGTCATTAAACTTGAAGGAGTTAAATAGGCGCTCTTGACATAAATCCAAAGGTGATTGGTGTATCATAGTGCATTTTACACCTTTTGTGACATTTTATTATTTTTTTTGTTTCATGCACACTTCAAATTATTTTCTAGCCTCAAGTAATTATGTATGTTCATAGCTTGTTTTTCTTGGTTCATGCATCCATAAGATTATATATTTAGCCTCTTTTTCTTTTTTACATCTTGTGATTTCAAATAATTTATGATCTCTTGGTGATACAAACTAAACACAAGGTCACAATTACTACTTTCAATCACTCACAATTCAACCAAAAAATACTTATATGTAATTACCATTCTTTAGTAGTTTAGCTCTTGGAGCTAGAGGCTACAACTATGCATGTTATTGACAATTGAATATTATACACACTAAGTCCAGTCGAAAACCATACTCATGTTATTGAAAATCAAATACTACACACAACATCGCCCATGACATTACTGCTATCCCTTACAACCCAACAATAATACACATTTACACCTAGACCCTATGATACCATACTCAAACTTCTAACTTCCTGAACAAAATTACTGAGAGCTAACAACTTGAGTGGTTATACAGGTAAATGCACCAGGACTTAGCTCAAGGATACGAAAGTAATGGAAGGTATGCCTCCTACATGCCTACACTATATTGGCCCTTTTCGATATCTAACAAACATATTCATGTATACTCATTAATGAGATAACAGCTTGGCGGGCTTCATATAGCTTGTTCATTACATTATGGCCCTATAAAGATCATCCATTTTCACCAACCACATGCTCCAATGTTCGTCAATAAAGTTAAACCACTCTCAAGTAAACTTAATGGTGGGAAATGTATACAATCAAAAAAACCGAAATGGACTTCTTTCAACCATTAGTTCAACAATCACTATAAATGACACAGAGGTACACTCTAACAAGTCCAGTCCTAGGTATGAAGAAAATTTGATAAAATGACAAATTCAATCCTAGATATGAATGTAAACTTAATAAAATGAAAAATTCAATCCTAATGAAAAGACATTAGTTATGAAGAAAATTTGATATAACAAGTGACAGGACCCATCCCAATCCCCCCGGGATTAATGCGGGATGACCCTGCTCCCGTCTGACACAAAGTGTCAGACAAGGGATATTTCCGACCTTTGCCCTCCCGGGCTATCAGAGTACGCCAGGATCCGGAGGAGGTATGTGATATCTCGGTCTCTGATACAGTCCACATCCGATGTCAACCTGAAGGGCAGTCAAAACATTAAAAATAGTGAGTGGACAAAACAAAAGTTTACAAAAACATTTCCATAAAGACATTTGTACCCTTCACTAAAAAGCATGCATGCATTCGAAAACCATTTAACCAAATGGAAACCATATGTGGGAACTAAGCCCAAACCAGAATATAAACCAAGGTCGAAAGGACCACCATGAAATCGACCATACGGGCCACTGCCCAAATCCATAAAAGAAACCAATAAGGGACTCAGCCCAAAGCCATAACCAGACTGAAACCAAATACACGAGCCACTGCTCAAATCCTGTGCACACCTGTGCACACCATATATCACAAATCATATATCATATATATATATATATCATATATACATATAAGTCACACAACCAATCCTGTCACAGTATCCAAAGCTACGCGCGTGCTACCCGGGTCTCAATCTGAGTCTTCTCAAAGTCAAGGTCAATGTCCGCAGACCACTGATCCTACTCGAGGTTATAGTAACCATAGCCTTCCTGAGAGTAAGGAACCCAACTAGGGGGTGACTCCACTCAGTCGGTGCTCCGTGACTACTCCGGGGTCCACCCAGGCCAACGACCCTCCCCGGAGGAGATAATAGAACATGTAAAGGAAGGTATATGAACATATATATACATAACATAAATGTTCATGCCCGGTTCCCCTGAACCGTCATGATCCATAACATCCATTAACCCGGGTTCATGCTGGTTTCCATAAACCGTCATGAACCAGAATGACCTGACAAAGGTTCATGCTGGTTCCCATAAACCGTCATGAACCACAATGACATTTACAGAGTTCATGCCGGTTCCCATAAACCGTCATGAACTTGGAAATCCATCTAGGGTCCCTGACCCAAAATCATCAGTGTAAAACAACTGGGTCTCGTGCCTGAACATATGACTCAACTGGGCACCGTGCCCGATATCTAAGGGTCAGTCACGACTCCGATCATAGTGATGCGTGCAACCATCCATCCAGGACCGCTCTCAATCCTGGTATGTCGCCGTGAACGAATCAACCGACGCGACCACCACAAGATCATGGTGCACTCATCACCGATCGCTATCCTGAACCGTCAGCACTCCGAAGTCGAGCCTCCCCAGGCTGCCCGACCACGAGTGGGAACTAAGCCCAAAACAGAATATAAACCAAGGTCGAAAGGACCACCATGAAATCGACCATACGGGCCACTTCCCAAATCCATAAAAGAAACCAATAAGGGACTCAGCCCAAAGCCAAAACCAGACTGAAACCAAATACACGAGCCACTGCTCAAATCCTGTGCACACCTGTGCACACCACATATCACAAATCATGTATCATATATATATATATATATATCATATATACATATAAGTCACACAACCAATCCTGTCACGGTATCCAAAGCTACGCGCGTGCTACCCGGGTCTCAATCCGAGTCTTCTCAAAGTCAAGGTCAATGTCCGCAGACCACTGATCCTACTCGAGGTTATAGTAGCCATAGCCTTCCTGAGAGTAAGGAACCCAACTGGGGGGTGACTCCACTCAGTCGGTGCTCCGTGACTACTCCGGGGTCCACCCAGGCGAACGACCCTCCCCGGAGGAGATAATAGAAGTAAAGGAAGGTATATGAACATATATATACATAATACAAATATCCATGCCCGGTTCCTCTGAACCGTCATGTTCCATAATACCTAGTTCATATACATATAGACCATATCCTCCATGTCCGGTTCCCATAAACCGTCATGTACCAACATAACATAACCAAGGTTCATGTCGGTTCCCATAAACCGTCATGTACCATAATAACATAACCAGGGTTCATGCCGGTCCCCATAACCCGTCATGTACCATAATAACATAACCAGGGTTCATGCCAGTCCCCATAACCCGCCATGAACCACGATACCATAACAAGGGTTCATGCCGGTTCCCATAAACCGTCATGAACCAGGAAATCCATTTAAGGTTCCCTGACCTGAAATCAAAACTGTAAAGTAACCTGGGTCTCGTGCCCGAACATAGGACATCAACTGGGCACCGTGCCCGATATCTGAGGTTATATGCCCGAGACAAAACCAAATGGGTCTCATACCCGAGTTTAACCTTTTGAAATCCAATTCCAAATCATTTAAACCATTAAAGAAATACAGACCCGTATAAGCACCATATAAGGCCGAAATCTCGAAATACGTGCTTATACGTAACCACATACAAATGCACCCATGGCATCATCAAACATGTAATAAAACATATAATAAACATTTATGCATGCACCAATTTAGAAAACCAAGGTCCACTTACAGACCGTCCGAGTTGCCGCCTCGATTTGCATGCCATAGGCTCTCCTGAGCTGATCACTATCACCGGGACTCCCGAACCTGTCCAAATCGTAATAGAAGGTTACTAACTACTTAATTAACCTCCTACCAAAGCCCCGTAATTTTCTCGAACTTTTAACTATTTTTAAACCTATCCTAAACCTTCCGATGCCCCGAAACATATTGAGACGGTGTCCGATCGACACGAAACCAGTCTCAAAATGTTCGTTACATCGAATAGAAGATTTCATATGTTGAACACTTCCCCAAATTATGGACCACGTGCCCTCACGCGCCCTAGAAGGTCGACAACACTGTTCATCGTCTTCCACCTCCAGCTACTGTTCACAGTACTGTTCATCTCGGTTTTCTCCATTTTCCTGACCGATTTTAGGTCCATTTCATCTCTTTTTAATCCTAATATCATCCTAATCCTATTTCCTATCATTTACATTAAAAACCAAAGGAAAAACACCAAAACTGTGCCCATTCAATCCGGCCATGGCGGAGGTATTTTCCTCCGCCGTCCACGGTTGTTCCCAGCCGTTCTAGGCCTCGAAAACAATCCTAAAAGAACCCTAGAGTCCCCAGAAACCTTACCCAATCCTTATAATCGAATAAAAATCAACAAAACTGAATTTTAATTTTTTGAATATTTTCTTACCTCAAGGTCGTCCTCCTCCCGCCGTGAACCGCCGCGTCCTCCCCCGTCCTCAGTCTCACAGTCCTTCATTACTCTCTCATGGTCACACACCGCATATGGGTTCATGGTGGTGAGGTATGGTGGTGCGGTTTCGGGTTTTTGAAGGAAGAAGAAGAAAATGAAATGAAAATGGTGTTGGTGTTGGTGTCGTGGAAGAGAAGAGAGAAGAAGGTGATGAGATCAGATGAGAAATGAGAGATGTATGGTGAGGATTGAATGATTAAAATAGAATGGATGGCCAAGATTTAGTACTGGGTGAGATTAATTATAAAAGTAATTAAATAATATTATTTATTTAAATAGATCCACAATTTAAGGGATTGGCCAATGGGATGAGTGACACTTGTCACTCATCCATGGGACCCACTGAAAATATCTTGGCCAATCAGAAATTGCCAAATCATCCCCGCGTCGAAGTACGTGCATAGTGAAATCGAACTTTTGTGACCTATAACTTTCCCGTTTGAAGTCCGATTTCAGCGTGCCGCTTATCTATGGATTCGTATCGTCCTTATCTACGTATTAGTCCTCGGCCCTCGGCCATCGGACATCCCGGTCAAAAAGTCAACTATTTTGCCCTTTTAACCAAAATTACCAAAATGCCCCTAAACTTCCGAACGCCATAACTTCTTCTACGAACGTCGGAATTGAACGTGCCACCTGTCTATGAACTCGTGACGTCACGAACTACGTCACGGTCATCGGTCAAAGTCCATTTGACCACCAGAATGAAAAGTAAATGTTTTGCCACCATCAGGGGCAAAACAGTCATTTCGCATGGTTCGTCCGATTTAGCCTAACTGCTCACGGATTAGCCTCACTAATCGTGATTTGTCACTAATCTAATCTAGGAATTTGGGACGGGTCGTTACAACAAGGCACTAAAAATTGGTACCCATATTCAATGCAATCGTCACAAGGAACCACGAAGATGGCGACGTTTTGTTGTTTTGGTCATGTGAACCTTGCGAAGGGTGGTACAGCGCCTGAGCTTTTGTCGCTCACTCGTTGCTGGAAGGGAAGATGGGTTTAGGTATGTAGGTTTTTTCTTACAAATGAAATAATGGGGATATGAGATGGTTGTGAATTTTTTTCTTAGTATATAATGTTGGGTCATTTTTATAAATATGTAAAATTAGAGTTTAAATTATATAATCTTTTTAGAAAAGAGACATATTGAAAATGCATTTCTCTAAAAGGGATATATCAGATGAAACCCCAACATATTATTTAGGGGTGGGCACGGTGCGGTTCGATACTGATATTGGCAATATCCAAATCCAAACCGATACGGTTTGGATTTTCTAAAATTAGAAATAAAACCATTTCGATCTAAACCGTTACTAACGGTTCGGTTTGGATCAAAACGGTTTAAAACCGTTAAGGAATAATAAAAAAATAAGGATATAGAAAAAATAAGGATACAAAAAAAAAATCAATAATTAATATTCAAAATTTTATATACTAAACTTGCTAAGTATTGAATTGCAAATATTATCATTATACTAAGATTTATAAAACACACAAACTATTTAATAATATTTTATTATACTCTTGTATGTCTATACATATACTTATATGGGTATATCTAGGTATCCTTTTATTTTTATTATTTTTACTTTTTATTAATATTAAATTTAAACATTAATAAAAATTAATATATTCCTTAACGGTTCGGTTTGGATTTAACAGATTTTCAAAATGAAAATCCAAATCCAAACCGTTAGTAACGGAACAGTTTGGATTCTCAAACCGTTTGACTTTTATCTGGTCAAACCTAAAACATTTGATAAATAACGATTTAAAGCAGATCGGTTAACGGTTTTAACGGATTCGTGCCCACCCCTGATATTATTGATGATTGGAAAATGATTGTCCTTATTGGATCGGTGAAACAAGATATTGAATTACAATTACTAATTGTACCATCTTTTAATAATCCCGATTCTCATGGCCTCCTCGCTGGTGAAGCCATAAGGCACTCCGGCAACAACATCTTGAATCATCAACTCTTTCACACTTGAAATGCTTGCATGATAAATTTGCAACCCCAATCCTTTGAGTGCATTCATCAATCTAGCGTATGGGTAGTCTTGATCTGGAGATTGAACCCAAATCATGGCTTCGGAGCCCATAATCTTCACCTCCACCTCCACAGAAGCAGCTGCTCTATTATTGTTATTACTTGAATGATAATTATGAGGATTAATTACTAAGCTGGTGCTCTGGCTACAATGATGATCACTTTTATTATTATTATTATTATTCGCCGCTTTCGGATAATTTTGGGGTTGTTCTTCCAATTTGGCCTCCAATTCGCCAATCTTTGATTTGAGCTGGTTGATGTATGCCACAGCATCAGCAAGCAAAGAGGATCTGTCCATTTTGGACACATTGGGGACGACAGAGCGAAGGACATAGAATCGATGATTAAGCTTCTCCCTCCTCTGTCTCTCTGCCTCCACATGGTTCAACAATGCTGATTCTCTGTTTGCTGAATTACCTCCATTATTGTTCGACGATCTTCCTCTCTTTTTGGTTCGCGTGTTCTCTGTATTCTCATATGTGAAATTCTCAACTGAGTCGGAAGGCGATTGCGGTGACAACCCACCTACATTTGTAGGTTCACCATGTTTTGTGCCTACATTGACCAAAAATGTAACCTCTTAGAGCATATACAATGCCAACATAAACAAATTCTTCGAAAATTTCATAGCCTTAATTAATTACCTTGCGTCGCCAATTTTTTTTGTAGTCCGGTGAAGAATTCGTTCTCTAAGAGAGGAGAAATTGCATTGTTTTGACGGCTGCTGTTCTTGGAGATCCTGTTGTTTTCTGAGACGAACAGAGCCTTTGAAAGGTGGATGAGACTCCAATCTTCCTTGATCACCTCCAAAGAAGCCAATTCAAGAACTCCACAAGAAGTGGCAATGCAAACAAGAGTTTGAATCCCATGCATTCGAGCTTCTTTGACTCTCTCACACTCATTGAGCTGAAGCTCATTATGACCCGCAAGCCAAACAAACCCATCAGAGCAAAATGCACGGCCCAGAACATTGCTGCAGTCGAACCCTGCATCGAATGATTGGGTTAAAGACACGGTGTAAAAGTAAAACCATTCGGAGTCGGTGACATCTTCATGATCTGCCAATAGCCTCATGTCCAATTCCACGTCTTGTTGGAAAAGGGACTCAACTTGACTGTTCATCAATTTGCTTTTCTCCCCATTGGTCAAACCAAATTTGGGCTGTTGCTCAGTGCTGCTGCTCACTCTGTTACTTCTTTGGGATGCCAAGTCCCTGCTGTTTCGGAAATGGCCGGCAGCCCATGACAGAGAAACTTGGTCGTCATCGCTATCTTTCGACGGTTGCCACAAAATGGAATACGCCCATAACTCCGGCCAGCTCTGAATTAAGAATTGGAGACGTTGTTGAAATGTGGATGAACTTTCTTGACAAAAATTGAGTGATGAACAAGATGCTATAATTTCTTCCATGGCTTCAATTTTTTATTTTTTTGGGTAGAAAATATTGAATTGTATATGACAAGAAATGAGAGACAGAGGATGAGAAGCTAGTGGAGGAAGGACTTTCAGTGTTGTGAATTCTTGTTACTGGAGATGCGAATTTATAAGCAACTTTTAGAGCTGTTATTATTTTCTTTAATTTCTTTTAGTGCGCGTGTGAATTAATGGCGATACCTTGGTCCGATGGCCATATTATTATAATAATAATATATATTTTTTATAATACTTGCATTTCACATTACTAATATTTTATTATATTATAATTTTCATTATCGAATTATCTTTATATATATATTATAATTAAAACCGTTGAATTTCTAAATCATCATGTTAAGATTATCTAAGTAAAAAATTAGTAAGATTGGATGTCATTTAACCATTTATATATACAAACTAAATTAATAGATAATTCGTCATGCGGATCTTAAATGTTATATAAATCGTTAATTTATTTGATACATATGAACGACTAAATAGCCTCCAATCATGTTTTTTTTTATGGAAATTATCTTAATATGATGATTTAAATGATAACTGAATCCAATTATGATATACATATGTACAAAATCAATTTAATAGATCGAAATGGTGCACAAAGAAATGCCATAATTGATATTAGTATTTGCCCTTATTTAAAACCTTTTATCAAAAGTTAGTTATTAAAAGGACACCTATGGTTGTGTAACATATGAATGGGACTTTATTTTTGGAAATATACTTTGGTATTTTCTGTACATGTAATGAATTAAATAATCAAATGAATTCGATAATAACGCTTTTTTGAAAATTTGAATTTGATAATAATGTTTTTTTTTCAATATTTTTTTCGGGTAAAATTTTTCAGTATTTAAATCGATACCTAATTATCAGAAGGAAAAAAATGGCTATTTTAGGGCAAATGGAGCAAATCAAAATTCCTTTTAATGTGGAATTTATTGGAATTTGTCATCATGTATTTCTTCTCTTCCTTTATTTGACTTGATGGGAAAGATGCACAACTAAATAGAAAATTATAAATATCAGGACCAAACTTTTTCCAACCTCAAAATAAATTGGCAGAAATAAAGCGGAAATAAAAGGTGAAAGTGAACACCAAAATTTAACCAGGGTCGACAATGTGCCTACGTCCTCGGATAACAACTCCAAAATTCTTTCACTATGAATAATGAGATTACAAGTACAATCTCACTCAAAGATGGATACACAACTCTCTTTTGGATTCACTCAAGAGGATTTCACTTTATCTCTTTTGTTGATGCAAAAAATGTGCCAACTTAGAGAGCGAATGTTGTTCTGCTACGTGCCCTGGAGTAGACCTGAAAAGGGAGAAAGCTGATTGGTCGGTCAGAGTATAGGCACCGGTGTGGTACCAGCCCAAAGTTACTCTGACGCCCAACTCAGTAGTCAGTCTGAGGTGTAAGGGGTGTAGTAATAAGTGTACTGTAAAAGTAGTTGTCAATAGTAAATGTTTGGTTACCTTTATATGTCAAATGGACCTCTTTTGTATAGGTGTGGTGAGTATAATAATTGTATTCTTTCGATGTGGGATAAATGTCAGCTGTTGTGAGACCGACACGTGGGGGTAGGGGATGTCCACGTGTCGGTACTGGCCAGGCCCTACTAAGGTTTGCTCGTCTGAGTGGGCCTGGACCCCTTGGGCTTGTGTTGGACGGAGGTACTGGGCCTTCGGGTCGGTCTGGGCCGACATACAGACTGACAGAGGCTGGGCCTCCAAAGTCGGCTTGTGGCATGGTGCTAGTATAGGGCTGGGCTTCCGAGTAGGTCTGAGCCGACAGAGCCACCGATAGAGGGCTGATGGCAGGACCCGTCCCAAATCCCTTGGGATTAACGTGGGACGTGCCTCCTCCCGTCTGACACGGAAGTGTCAGACTAGGGATATTTCCGTCATTTGCCCAACCGAGGCTATCAAAGGGCGCCAGGATCCGAAGGAGGAATGTGAATGCCTCGTCTCTGCTATAGCCTGCATCTGTGATCAACCTGAAGGGCATTCAAAACACAAAAGTTGTGAGTGGACAAAACAATTATTTTATAAAACAATTCATAAAAGATCTTTATGCCCTTCATTAAAAACATATGCATGCATTCGAAAACCATTTCTAGGGTTCATGCTCGGTCCCCATAAACCGTCATGAACCATAAAACCATTTGGGACTTGGCCTAAAATCCGTAAATCAATACACGGGACCTCATCCCAAACCAAAACACGTGGGAACTCGTCCCAAATCCAGCTCATATGGGTCTCATCCCAAAACCAATATGCGTGGGTCTCAGCCCAATGCCATCTCAGTGAAAACTCATACATATATACATATATACATATATAACCCATTCTAGGCACTTCCTGAGAAGATGCCAACTCGGGGCACACAGCCCCTAGGGAACACATCACCAATATAGTCACGATGTCACTATATATATAAGTATGCATACTACTCGGGGTCTCACTCCGAGTCTTCTTGACATGACCCACCCCTAATCCCCCTGGATTAAGGGCTAAGTCCTGCTCCCATCTAACTTACGCATGACACAAAGGCTTAACCGACGTTCAACCTCCGTGTGACACGTAAGTCGGATAAGGGATTCTCGAGCCGACCGTCCAAAAGCTTCTGGACTTCCCAGAGTGCGCAGACTCTACTGTGGTTCGCGTGTGTGATGTCTCCGTCTCTCCCGATCAACAGCCTGCACCGCAACAACCTAGAGGGTATCGAAAACACAAAAGATTGTGAGTGGAAAAAATAAACTATAAATTTAAAAACAGCTCATAAAACAAGTACATTTATACCCTCCAATTAAAAACCAATGCATGCATATCAGAAGTCATGTCATAAAACCATTTAAGGAAAACCGAACTCATTTTCCTTTTCCCAAAATCCCGGGCCTCGGCCCCAAACCATCAAAATCCATTCATCCGAGCATAGCCCAAAACATCGGAAAACTAGTATTGAAAACCATTATCATCAAATCTCAGTGAAATCCAAAAACACATTTGAAACCACATTTCCATCCATCAAACCTGCTGGATCTATCCGAGTCTTTAAACTCAATCCAGGCCTCAATATAATCCGAGTCTTTAAACTCAATAGGCCTACGGGAGAAATATCAATATCCGAGTCTTTAAATTTCCGAGTCTTTAAACCCAATCCGGGTTTTTAAACCCAATCCGGGCCCTCCCCCGTCATAATCATATCCGGGTCTTTAAACCCAATAACCAGATCCAGCAAATCCAATCCAAAACCATTTGAAAACCATTTTCCATTTCCGAATCCGAATCCGCAATCTTATCAGGATTCCGAATTCAAACCCAGAACTCATATCCATAACTGTTTCCAAGTCCAAGTTCGAAACCATCATTCTGTAAGCCAGCATTCGGAATAACCATTCCGTAAGCCGGCATCCGGAATAACCATTTCGTAAGCCGGCATCCGGAATAACCATTCTGAACCCAAACCCGGAATCCACTTTCAAGTTCCAAATTGAATCCAAAATCGTCATGTCGAAATCCGATTCAAAACCCGAAATCACGTTCCTTAAAACCACTTTTCTGAACTGGGCTTCAAGCCTGAAGTCATTTTCCAAAATCCATTTTAAATCTTTCGAAATCAAATCGTATTTCAAATCCCAAAACCACATCATTAAAACCATGGTCAAATCACAACATTATTCGGAATCTCGTAAAACGTGCAAACCGCAAATACCTCGAAAACCGTACAAAATCGTAAACTATCAAGATCATAAATCAAATCATAGAGTCACGTATAGAAAACATATAAAAACATATATGCATGCATCAAGAGTTAGAAAAAACAAAGTCCACTCACAGACCATAGCGTCGTCGCTTGGATACGCGCACACTTACGCCATTCCTGGATAAACCGCTATCACCGGCTTTCCCGAACCTGTCCAAATCCCATAATAAGGTCACTAACTACTTCATAAATCTTATACTAAAGCCCCGTAATTTTCCCGTATTTTTAACCGAGCCCTAAAACCTTCGGACATCCCGAAACATATCGAGATGATGTCTGATCGGCTCGAAACCAGTGCCAAAATGTTCATTACATCAAATACTTTAAAAGTTATGTTGGAACCTTCCTCAAAAGGCGTGCCACGCGCCCACACGCGACGCTTGAAGTGGCTGCGCGTGGGCCTCACACACTGCTACTGTTCATCTTCAACCTTGGGACAGACCCGGTCCAAACCGATTCAGGCCGACCGATTCAACTGGACCGGCGCTCACGGTTCACTTCCCTTTCTTCATCGTTTTCAGTCCCAATTCGATCCTAATTCTTTCCTTAAGTTCGTCCAAGCCTCTACAATTAAACTAACTAATTAAAAACACGCAATTAGGTTAGGTGAATACCTTCCCGTTTTGCAGAAATAACCCGACCTGTTCCTCTTCGGTTCCCAGTTACCACCATCGTCCTCTGGCCACGGCTTCACCTCCTCTGAGCTCGACTCAACTACCACAAGCACTCCTGACTCAACAAACCGATCAATAATGATTCATGTCCAAGTTACCAGGTTTGAACCGTGACAGAGGAAACAGAGTTAAGTAGAAAATGTCTCACCTTTCCTCTGGCCGACTATCATGGCCTCCACCGTCGTCCTAACATCGTCAGAGGCAGTCATCACTCTCTAGTAACCACCACAATCCAAGTTTAGGCTAGTTGATCAATCGTACTCGCGGTCGTGCATGGTGGTTCTTCTCTATTTTCTGGGTTTTTCTTACCTCTCACAGCCCCCTTCAATCAGTCTTTCCCTTAGACACAACGCACAGATCACAAACACGACTCTGATCACTCATTCACTAATACAACTTGGTCTCACACAACTCACACACACAGAAGATGGATGTTTGTTCAAATTCTCTGTTTTCCTCTCATCTGATCGATCAGCCTTTAAAATTGCCCACCGTGTGTGAGACTTGGCTAGAAGCCACTAGAGGCTGGCGAGGTGTCCTCCAGCCAATGGTTAAAACCAAAAATATCCAATTACTCAGGCCCAATTGTCCCTATCTGATTGCTCATAAATCCCAAGGTGCCAAAAAGACCATTGTGCCCCTAAACGTCCAAATTACCATTTTACCCTTCATTTACCTAGATCCGTAACTAAACCGTCTGACGTCCAATGACGGCGTGCCGCTTGTCATTGTACTCAGGACATCGAGATCTTTCTAACAGTCCTCGATTTGCGTGAAAAGTAGTTGTCATGAAAAAAGTCGACAAGTTCCCTCTTTTTATCCTAATTACAAAAATACCCTCAAACTTCCGAACGTCATAACTTCCTCCTCGGGTGTCGGAATCAGACGTGCCACCTGTCTATGAACTCGTGACATCTCGAACTACGTCAGGGTCATTGGTCAAATTCCATTTGACCGCCCGAACAAAAAGTCCACATTTTTGCCCAATCTAGGGGTAAAATCGTCATTTCGCACCGTCCGTCCGAACGCATCCAACTAATCACTTATTTACTTCACTAACCCGTCATTAACCACTAATCTATTCCTGATTTCCGGGACGAGTCTTTACACTTCTCCCAGGAATTCTCCATCTGGGAGGCTCTATCTTCAAACCTAGTCCGATCATCTCTCAGGATTCTGGTCCGGGACCACATCATAACGCCCACTCCTGGAACGGGATCCCTATGGGGATACCCACTATGGTTTGTGGATCGTGACTCTCCAGGTCGACGTCTGGAGGAGACCAATCAATAATTTCGTAAGGAGGGCATATACATACTAGTATAGCAAAAACCATAATACGGGACTCACGCCCGATAACACAAAGCAACTGGGCCTTCTGCCCGAACATAACACTCAATACGACCTCTAGCCCGATTTTTCAATAACTGGGCATCGAGCTCGAACTCAAATCAACTGGGCATCGAGCCCGATATCTGAGGGTCAGTCACGATCCCGATCATAGCGATGTGTGCAACCATCAATCCAGAACCGCTCTCAATCCTGGTATGTCGCCGTGAACACATCACTGCCGCGACCATCTGGAGACCTTGGTGCACACGTAGCCGATCGATCCTCTAAACCGTCAGCACTCCGAAGTCGAGCCTCCAGTGGCTGCTCAACAACGAGACGTGCATTGTGACCTCTCCGGAAGGAACGTATCCCAATCCGGAGGCGAGCGTCACATCGTCTGTTGTCGTGCACACAGAACCCGTCGCGACGACGACTCAAACCCATAGGTCATCAATAGGGTCTCATGCCCGAGTTAAAACCAAATCTAAATGGGTCTCATGCCCGATTTTACCTTTTCAAAATCATTTCATGAAAACCGAAAACATAAGCGCGTATAAGCACGTATAAAACCCGAAAACCTCGAAGTATGTGCTCATACATAAACACACACCAAAATACACTCAAGGTATCTCAAAACACATATTAAAACATATATAAAACATTTATGCATGCATCGATTTCAGAAAGAAAATCCACTCACAGACCGTCCGCGCTGCTACCTCGATATGGCGACGTACGCCTTCCCGGGTCAACTGTCGTCTCCGGGGTTCCCAAACCTGTCCAAATCACTTTAGAGGGTTACTAACTACTTAATTAACCCCTCACTAAAGCCCCCTAATTTTTTGGGATTTTTAACTATTTTTAAACGTGCATCGAAATCTTCGGACAGCCTGAACTATATCGAGACGATGTCCGATCGACTCGAAACCAGTCCCAAAATGTTCATTACATCGAATAAATGATTTCACATGTTGGAACTACCTTCAAATTCTCCCCCATGCGACCGTACGAGCCGCCTGAAGTGGCTGCGTGTGGGAGCCACTCGCTTGCTACAATGTGTCTTCAACCTCCAGCCGACCGGTCCGGTTTTCTCTGCAATTTCGGTCTAACTAGATTGGCGTGACCAGTCCAGCCCTATTCCCTCCTTGTTTTTCGTCCGTTTTTCTCCTAATCAAGTCCATTCTCTCTAATTTGGTCCTAGAAACCTAACTATATAATTAAAACACCCAAAAATCGACTAAAACCCCTCGGTCCAATTTGGTTCTCACGGTTTGGTTTTTCAAACACCTTCCCACGGCTTCCTCAACCCCTAACCTTCCTCAAAAACATCCTAACACAACCCTAGTAACCTATTTAACTCATTCAAATCATTGAAAACGGCCCATAATGCTCGAAATGAAAAATGGACAAAATCGGGTAAACCGATTACCTTGGTTCGAGTTGGCCTCCGCCGTCCACGGCGGTGTTGCTCCTGGCCGGCCACCACCTTCCTCAGTCCTCCTCTCACTCTATTGGGTCTCACAAATAATCAAAGGGTTGAAGGGTTTGGATTTGGGGTGAAAGGTTTGATCGGGTTTGGTGGATGGGGAATGATCGAACAAGAGAAAGGGGAAGGGATATGCATGACCGTGTTTAGTGGTTCTCCCGGGTTAAAAGTCAACTGTTAGCCCCTATTCAACCAAATTACCAAAATACCCTCGAACTTCTGATCGTCATAACTTCTTTCTCGGATGTCGGAATCGAACGTGCCACGTGTCTATGAACTCGAGAGGGCCCCATCATACCAGTTACGCTTCTGCAAAACTCATACTTGTCTTTTTTTAAAGCCATTGTCATCATATCTGAACCATTGTCATCGGTATGGATCTTTTTTATTTTAAGTTGCTTTGATTCCAACACTTCACGAATCCAATGATATCTCACATAAATGTGCTTTGACCTTGAGTGGAAACTTGAGTTCTTACTCAAATGAGTAACACTCTGGCTGTGACAATGAAAAACATATGTTTGTTACTCTTGTCCCAACTCCTGTAGGAATCTCTTCATCGATAATAACTTCTTGCAAGTTTCTGTAGTGGAAAGAAACTATATTTTTGTAGTTGACAAAGCAACGCACTTCTGTAATTTAGACAATCAGGAAACAAATCCCCTAGAAAAAGTAACCAAATAACCTGAGGTGGACTTTCTGGAGTCAAGTTCTCCAGCATGGTCTGCATTTGTGTACCCAACCAATTCAGGCTTGCCACTTCCAAAATACAAACTCATTTTGGAGACGCCTCTCATATATCTCATAACCCATTTTACTAATTCCCAGTGTTCTTTACCTGATTTGGATAAGAATCTGCTAACAACACCAACTACATGTGTTATATCTGGCCTAGTGCACACCATCATATACATAATACTTCCAACTGCTGATTCATATGGCACCGAGTTCATCTCTTCCTTCTCTTTGTCACTTGTAGGACACTGCTTGAAGCTGAGCTTTAAATGATTAGCAAGAGGAGTCATAACTGATTTTGCCTTTTCCATATGGCACCGAGAATCTGCTTTGCTGGTCCTAAGTCTTTCATTGCAAAAGATCGACTTGCTGAGTTCTTTCTTCAACTTACTAATCTTGTCACTATCACAACCTATAATCAACATGTCATCAACATATAAAGACCCATTGAAAAAAACACAATGATCAGAAGTGGTCCTCTGGTATCCATGTTTGATCATGAAGGAATCAAATTTCTTGTACCATTGTCGTGGTGCTTGCACCAGTCTATACAAACTCTTCTTTAGTAAGAAAACTAGATCTTTTTTCGTACAACTTTGAAACCTTATGGCTGCTCCATATAAATTTCTTCTTCAAGATATCTATGAAGGAATGCAGTCTTGACATCTAGTTGCTTAACTTCTAGATTCAGACTAGTAGCCAAATCAAGCACTACTCGGATAGACGTCATCTTCACTACTGGTGAGAAAATTTCTTCAAAATCAACTCCCTGTTTCTAAGTGAAGCCTTTCACAACTAGTCTTGCTTTGTATCTTGGTTGTTAGCTACTTTCTTTTGTCTTCAACTTATACACCTATTTATTCTTGAGTGATCTTCTTCCCTTCGGCAATTTCACCACATCATAAGTGTGGTTCTCATGCAAAGTTATCAACTCATATTTCATGGCTTTCAACTGCTCCCCTTTTTTCTCATGGGTCATAGCTTCTTGGTAGCACTCGGGCTTTCGTGCATCTGTCAGCAACACAAACTGGTCTGGAAAGTAAAAGCTATTGGGCTTTCACTGTCTGTTCGATCTTCTCATATGTGGTTCTTCAAGAGCTTGATCTGCTTGCACATATTCAGGTACACCATTATCATCATTGTTGTTAACAATAGGTTCAACATTATTGTTCTCGACTGCATTTCCTCCTTCATCACGAACCCTGGGATGAGGAACTGGATCTAGGTCGACTGGATATTCTTTGGAGTCGTTTGAATTCTCTCACTTCTGGACATCTTCAATGGTTTGATCTTCAAAGAAGACCATATCTCTACATATGACAATCTTCGTGTTAATAGGATCCCATAATCTGTACCCAAACTCTTCATCTCCATAGCCCAGAAAAATGCATTTTTTTTATGTGACATCAATTCTGGACCTCTCTTCTTTTGGGATGTGAACAAATGTTATGCAGCCAAACACCTTCAAGTATTGATGGACACATGGTTACCGCTCCAAAATTTGTTTGGTACATCACCATTTAGTGGAGTTGATGAGATAAATTGGAAGTGCACTAAAGTCATCAGTGCTTCACCTTAAAAACTCTTTGGTAACTTTGAATGAGATAACTTGCTACTTATTAGCTTAACGTTCATTCTATTCATCCTCTCGGCCAACCCGTTGTGTTGAGGGGTCTTTGGAATTGATCTTTCATGTCTGATCCCATTATTCTTGCAATAGACTCTGAAGTCTTTCATGTACTCTCCACCATTATCAGAACGGATATACTTGAGTGCCATGCCTATGCCACGTTTAACAGTGACATGGAACTTCTTGAACACTTCGAAAACTTGATCCTTGGATTTGATTACAAAGGCCCACACCTTCTTGGAATGATCACCAATGAAGGTCAAAAAGTTTCTTGCACCACCAAGAGTGTTAGTAGTCATAGGCCCACAAACATCATAATGAACAATATCCAGTATATTGGGTGTTCTAGGTGTAACTTTATAATGAAATGAAGCCCGATGTTGTTTTCCAGCCAAACAATCAGTACATTGATCTAGAGGTGTACTCTTTGCTTTCAATTCGGGTAATACTTCTCTTTTGGTGAGAATTTGCAATCCTTTCTCACTCATATGACCCAAACATCTGTGTCATAGTCCAATTGTTGAATCTGATTGGCTAGTTGCTGCATTGACTTGTTGATTGATGATCTTGGCATATGCCATATAGAGTGTATTCTCCTTCTTTCCCCTTGATAACACTAACGAGCCTTTGATGAGCTTCCATTTTCCACCACCAAATACATTGGTGTAAATTTCATCATCTAGTAAGTCGGGAGAGATCAAATTAAGACACATGTTTGGAACATGTCTCACATTTTTTAGAACCAAGGGGCAGCTTGTGTTGGTCTCAAGAGCTATTTCTCTACTTCCCATAACCTTAGACACTTTGTCATTTCTAATTCACACATTTTTGAAATCTCCGCTTGTGTAGGATGTGAAGAACTCCTTTAGGGAAGTAACATGGAATGATGCACCAGAATCTACAATCCAACATGAATCTTGAGAAGTTAGATTAATAAAACCATCATCACAAATAATTATTACCCCATCGCCTTTAGAAGCAGTGGCGGTTGTATCCTTGATTCTTTTCTTCTCACTAGCTCCATTTCTTTGCCTCTTTTAAGCTTTCAACATTCTCTCTTCATATGACCCTTCTGACCATAATGGTAACATTCTATCTCCTTTCTTGGTCTATAGATGCCTCTCGAATTGTCTCTTGACTTTCCTCTAGAGCGGTCATAGTTGTGGGATTTTTTTTTTTAGAATTTCTTCCATGGTTCTCTGTAACAAGAGCCTCTAACTTAGTTGATATCCCTTACTCTTTCCTTCTCACTTCTTCATTTAATAAACTGTCCTTCACCAATGGTAGAGTAAGGACACCTTGAGGAGCAAAGTTGCTAAGAGAAACCACGAGTGTGTTCCAGGTATCCGGTAGAGAGCTAAGCAGAAAAAGTGCCAACAACTCATCTTCAAGCACCAGCTTCATGGTTGAGACTTGGTTCACCAATTCTTGGAAATCACTCAAGTATTCAAGAACACTTCGACCATCTTTGTACTTCAAGTTCACTAATCAACGAATAAGTGAAGTTCTGTTTTGAGGAGTTTCCCTCTCGTACATCGATGCCAATTTTTTCAGCATTTGGAAGACATCGGTCTCTTTTGAAATATGAAAAAAAAAAATTGGTTGATCCATGGACGAATTTCTCCAATAGCTTTTTGGTTTAGAATGGTCCAATATTTGTCAAATTTCTCTTCTGATTTCTCTCCATTGCACAACAATACCTCGTACAAATTTTTGCAATAGTGGATGCTCTTCATCCGTAGTCTCCATATGGAATAATTTGAAGAAGCGAGTTTGATCATTGTTGAGGATGATGAGTTTGACGATTCTGCCATCGCAAACTATGAGCATATGTGGCTTTGATACCATTTGTTAGGAAAGATGCACAACTAAATAGATAATTATAAATACCAGGACCAAACTTTTCTCACCCTCAAAATAAATTGAGCTAAATAAATTGGTAGAAATAAAGTGGAAATAAATGTGAAATTGAACAACGAAATTTAACGAAGGTTCGGAAGTGTGCCTACGTCCTCGGACAACAGCTCTAAAATTCTTTCACTATAAATAATGGGATTAAAAGTACAATCTCACTCAAAGGTGGATACACAACCTTCTCTTGGATTCACTCAAGAGGATCTCACTTTCTCTCTTTATCTCACAGAAGAGGCTATCTCTATATTTTTCACACAAGAAGGAACTCACTTCTCACTCTCACTTTGATGGATAACTTATTGCTTGAAGGATTATTGAAAATGTTCAATCTCTCTCCTTTATATAAGGATGGATGAAAGGAAGCTAAGGGTGACAATTTTTGACACGACTCGAAATCCGGATGAGATTTATCTGGATCAATCCAGATGATTAAAATTTCGGGTCATTTTCGGGTCAACCCATTATCACACGTTTAATAAACGGGTGGGTTTCGGATTAACCTATTAACTCATATAATGACCCATTAATCCATTTAATAAATTGGTAGATTAATAACCAATATATTAACTCGTTTAATAAACGTATCAATTACTGACATGTATGTCTACCCATTTATTTACATATATATACCCATTATATCATATAGTTTAAATAAGTTAAATATGTTAAACGGGTTAAACGAGCCATATGAGTACGACCGATTTATTAAATGAGTTATTAACAGGTCGAGTTCGGATTGGACATTCTTGATACGATTATTAAACGGGTCTGGTTCGGATTAGGCATATTTGTATAAAACAAAGTTCATGACACGATACGAATATGACACGACACGATCCATTGTCAGTCCTAAAGGAAGCCATCAACGCATAGTTATATATAAAATTTGGCTCCAATTAATCTCATGGTAATTCCTATGAGCATATTATTCTTTATCAATAAGTGTTCTTCCTTATTTTTATGCATAAAAATGAACCTATCCAAAATTACATTCCAATCAAATCTATCACATATGCATTAGGTAAAACATGTGCGCGATCCTAAATGAAACTTTAGCTTTGTTTAATTTGAGTAACATGATTGAGGCAATTTATTATGTTTACATTAACCTAATTCTTTTTTCGTTTATATTTATTTCAATAATCCCTTCAGTCCATCGATAAAAGCAAGCCGTGCGGAACATGTGAGAGTGTGACAGTACCAAATATTTGGAAGGGAGTCCCCATGTTTACTGCATTATCATACACCCTTCAATAATGCTTCAATTTTAATAACTTACAGTATCTTTCAAAATAATAATAGAGAGGTATTTAATCTTCTCACAATAATATTAATATGCGATTTTTGTAGGATTATTGCCCTGTCGTTTTATGTGTTTTGCTAAGATTCTTCTAATGATATATTTGATTTATAGCCATTAGATCTAGTCAAGATCTGTTGACCAAAACCAATGTTAACTTATTGGAATCGGACTTATTAATTTGTCCGACAAAAGTCCTAAATAAATTAAAACACATTTTCTGTTCCCAGTAATTATACCCAAATTATTTTATGCAAGGATATTTTATTTTATGCCTGATGAATTTGGTTAAACATTTTCAATGTGTTTAGTACCATATGTTTCCTGGTGAATGAAGTGGCATGTTTTGCTTTGTAAAATCAAAATAAGAAAAGAGGTGGATTTAGGTTTAAACCATGCAATTAATGTTATACACTATGTACTATGGTGGTCAGGGAGTTTCAAAAGTAGAACTACGAGATGCAAACATTTAACACAAAGCTTTACGTAATCCCTTCCATTTGCTCTGCTAGGGTTAGGATTGTTGTGGCATGTCAATCATTGTTGACCCTGCGACTATTGTGGTGGTGACGCTTTTTGGGTTGCTTGAACGTGCGGGTTACGAAGCCTGGTGGTGTGACCAGGGTTTCTCTCCAGTTCATGAGCGATTGTGATTTTTTTTCCCCGAACATTTTCGTTGTTTTCTAGCGGCTTTTGTTGTTGTGGTTTGAAGATTGGGTGGCGATGGAAACCATCACTACAAGAAAAATTCAGTTCCTTGACGAAATTTTGCCCGACGGAGGGATACTCACAAAACTCACTTTACTTTACGAATTTAGCGCCGTAGGCGCGGGAAAAAAGAAATTAACCTTGTCCGACAAAAAATAATCCTGCCCTACGAATTTGTACCTTGCCCGACGAATCTCGCATCGTTTTCGAGTAATTTGACTGTTGCCTGACAAATTTATTTTAATTCGTCGGGTAAACCTCTAACCTGACGGTTATTAACTGACGGGTTGTTACCCGACGAATTATAATGTTACCAAATAAATTTTATTGTTGCCCGACGAATTTTTATTCGTCAGGTAAAGTCTTTTTTCTTGTAGTGCATTACTGGTCAGTTGGCTTCTTATCTAGCAATCTCTGAGGCCGAAAACATTGAATTGGATTTGTGTATGGATGTGGGAATGGCAACGACCGCCAGAGTTCTCTTGGTAGGTCGTTTGTTTACAAAGGAAAATTTTAATAAGGAGGCATTGTTGGGTACGCTCCGAAAAATATGGCATGTCTGAGCACCTTTTTCTGCTATTCCGATGGGGAACTCAGGGAAGTTCCCGGTCTCCTTCAATTTTAAGGGGGATCGCAAGAAGGTCCTGAATGGAGCACTGTGGTCCTCTAATAGGGTGTTGTTCTTGACTGCAGCTACTGATGACTTCTCTGACCTGGGGATGTTTGTCTTGAGTGGCAAGCTTTTTGCATTAGGGTTAGGAAGATACCTCCTATTTTCTTGGCTTCTTCTCTTGCTGAACGGGTTAGCAATCACGTTGGTCAATTTGTGGGGGTTTATAAAGGAATAAATGGTGATTGTTTAGGGAGTTTTCTTCGCATCAGGATCAAATTGAAGGTCTCAGAGCCATTTAAACGGTTTGTCACATTGAAACTCTTTCCTTAGGAATCTGCTAAGAGGTATGAACTAGAATATGAATGTCTTCCTTTTTTTTTTTGATTTAAGTGTGGTCGATTGAATCACTTGGGTACCTCTTGTTCGATGGCTTCCCTGTCGATGAAGGCGGTGGAGCCCTTTAGTTACTGGAAAACACTAGACAATGGATGTATACTGCATTCAGCCTCGAAACCAACTGAGGGAGAGAAGGGGATGGAGGATGGAGGGATTTTTTGTCTTAGCGCCTAAGGCAAAAGGGCTACACATAGATATGATGGAGGCCGTGAATATTTCTTGCGATGTTTGATTTTTTGGGGATACTTTTAGTTCGTTACACACAGCAGGGAGACAGAGGGCAGATTGTGGAAAAGAGAGAACTTGGAGGCCCATGCAAGTGCTTGTGACACAGTTGGGCTCACAGGTAGCTAGGGAATAGGTAGCCTTGACTTTGCCCCTTATATTGTTCTATGTACACTGGTTAGGGGAGAGATGATATCTCATTGTCTCGTGATGAATGATCGGGTGCTGCCTGATTCTACTAGCTAGTTAGAAAGCCAAGGGTTTTGGCAAGGAGTTGATGGAGGTAGGCACAATCTTGGGAGGTGAGAATGTGGAGAAAATGCAGTGGGGAAATGGTCGACGTCGGGGAATAGAATTAGGGGGATCCCGGCTTAAATGAAGCCCTCAAAAGAAAACTTAGTCCGGTAGAAAGTTAGTTTCTTTGACTTCTTGTGCTTCTTATGGAAAGAACTTGGTGGAACATTCAACAACTGTGATAGGGTCCAATGGGGCAGTCTATCACGTCAAATGAGTGTCCTATGCTAGAATGTGTGGGGGTTGGGATGCCCTTGCATCAATCGTTCTTTGAAGTGGGACCACACCAATTATAAAATACCAGTAAACAGCGTGTGGCTCACATTTTCCGAAATCCATGTTTATTAAATCATGTCTCAAAAACATCTGGACACAAATATCACATCAAATACAACAAATCATAGTCTCCCACGAGCATCAGTCATTTGGGAAAACACCCTGAGCTTTGATTGGCTGTGAATAATCATAATGCAACTACCCCAAACATCAGTCCTCTAGAAACTCATCACAACAACAATGAATATAATCCATGGATTATATCACACAAGCTTCATAACCAGGCACAACCAATCCTCATGCTCAAATACTAGTCACAATGAACAATGGCACTACGTGTAGGCTAACTCGAGAATTGCACACGGTCTAAGGTTTGTTTTCATTCAGCATGTCAAATAAAAACAAACCATAGACCATCTATGTTCCCTCATAGGGCTTTAACACTTGGATTATTCCAAGTAAAATGACCACAAGGTACCTGCCACTCTCCTGGTCATTTTACTTGGGATAGTCCCAGTGTTAAAGCCCTATGAGGGACCATAGACGGTCTATGGTTTGTTTCTATTGGACATGCTACTCATACATCATTTCTAGTTCTGGAACCTCTTCTATTAACATTTTTACTCGAGTGGATCGATTGCTTGTATTGAAAAACATTGTGATATAAATTTGCATTAAATTTAATAATAAGAGACAAAGGTTCAGAATACAAATCAATGGAAGGAAAGTAGTGCACATAAGAAGACACGGTCAAGATTCTTCTACCAAGCTCCACATCCAAGTTCTTGAGGAAAACCCGAAAAACAAAAAATTGAAAGTTGAAAATTGTCTATTGCGGCTAGGGTAAAAACATGCAAAAAGGGAACCTTCAGCCATGACTTTTAAAAGTCCCTAAATAGGAGATGCAACCCTCTATTTATGGGGATGTTTCTAGAAAGAAACCCTTGAGAAAACGGAATAGGACAACTGTCTAACAGCTTGATACACAGAAACCCAATATATGAAAGGAATGGGATTCTTTAGGCGACAAGGAATTTGAATTCTGATAAGAGCCCTGCCCTTTCTTGAACACCAAGCACAGCTTTTTGAGATAAAATAGGAACTTTAATAGCTATATAATCCCATAGAATTTGGACTTAACAGTTGTTCTTAATTGGCATGGATCAGCAAACCAAATCCAAGTGTGAAAAAAGAGATATTTTCGACCAAGAAAAGGGATAAACCTATCTTGGTCGAGCTTGGACACAAAGGTGTGATATTCTTGAAATTCCTTGAACTCGAAATGCACATCACACATTCAGAATACAAATCAAACTCTGAGTACAATAAAGAAATAATTTTGTGAATAATACCTTAGTTGTATATTCTTCAAGACTTTGGTTTCAAGCCTTTGAGATTTCAACTTGCTCACTTGTTTGAGGATGATACGGCTTTGAAATTCGATGTGTAACACCATATTTCTTCAGCAATACCTCAAATGATCAGTCGCAGAACTGTGTGCCTCCGCCGCTTATGATTTCTTTAGGCGCGCCAAAACATTCGAAAATGTGATTCTGAATAAAACTAAAACAACCTTCGAATCATTAGTCCTAGTGGGGATTACTTCCACCCACTTCGACACATAATCCACAGCAAGCAATATGTAAGGAAGCCATAAGATTTAGGGAATGGACCCATGAAATCAATGCCCCAAACATTAAAGATCTCAACAACAAGAATAAAATTTACAGGCATTTGATTCCTAGGGCCTAAGTGTTTGATCTTGAAATGACCAACTCGATGAGACCCGTTGGGGATCTAGGACCAGCCGTGTGGTGTCTTGGACCTGCTGGTGGCGTTGCTGCTTGGCAGGGATCCTGCAAAGACTTGACACCGGTGTGGTGTCGGCCAAAGGGGGCTCTGATGCCTAAGTCAGTATCTGAGTGCCGAAAGGCAAGTGAATACAGTGTTCTGGATCGAGTCTGAGAGAGTTACCTTTGTGAAGGGTTTCGAGGTATTTATAGTAGCCATAACTGCGGTAGGTGGGCTACTGTTGCGGGAGCAGGTTGTGCCTTGTGGCTGAGAGTTGCATGACAAGCCCTGGACATCCGAAGGAGGCGCTAGCTGGAGTCCCAACCTGCCTCCGTCAAGGAGTGGGTATCGCAGGGTTGGTTAGGTGACTGTCGCAGCCAGCTGGTACCTGTACCCTGTCAGGTTCCGAATGACAGTCCTGCAGGTAAGTGCCGATCGGCGGGCCACGGTTATGGGGGTGTCGATCGGGTAATCGGTCGGCGTCCGTCCTGTCCTGGCGGGCCCTGTACTTAGGTGGTCGGTCGATATGGTATCAACACTAAGTTACCTTGCCTTTCGCATTTGTCACAAGTGAGGAAAAATGCATATGTATATTTGAAGAGTGTGGGCCCATAGAATCCACATTGAAGTACCTTGAGGGCTGTCTTCTTAGAACTAAAATGCCCTCCACACGCCAAGCTAGGGCAGAAATCCAAAACTAAACTTATTTCAGCTTCGGGAATGCATCTCCTAATGATCTTATCTGAGTAATGCTTCTATAAGTATGGCTCATCCCAAACGTGGTACTTTGCTTGCTTAACAAGCTTATCCTTCTAAAATATACTCAAATAAGAAGGGATACATTTAGTAGCTAGATAGATAATTAAATCAGTGTACCAAGGATCAATAACATTAAGAGCAAAGAGTTTTTCATCTGGAAAGGTTTCAAAAGGTGGCAAGTGATCTGTTTCTTCATTTGACTCATGGACTAATCTACTCATGTGGTCTACCACGACATTTTCACTTCCCTTCTTGTCTCTGATTTCTAAGTCAAACTTTTGCAAAAGATGCATCCATCTTAGTAATCTAGGCTTAGCATCCTTTTTGGTGAGGAGGTACTTCAAGGCTGCATGATCTATAAAAACAATTACTTTAGTTTGAATCAAATAAGATAAAAAAATTCTCTAAAGCAAAAATAACAGCAAATAGCTCCTTCTTTATTCTGGAATAGTTTAATTGGGCAATCTTTGCCCCAAAATAGCTCATATTGTAAAGTCTGAAGCATCACACATTAACTCGAACGGTGGATCCCAATTAGGTGGCATAATGATGTGGGATGTTGTGGAAGGTGATAATTTATAGGTAGAGATGTTGTTTGACAGAATCCGCTCCTAAAACGTTTTGATAATTGTGTTTGGTCATGTTCCCGTCTGACATGCAATCCAAGATACCAAAATTACCTTCAACACTTGTCAGACAAAGGATACTCGTACCGATTTACTGCTCATGCATCTGCCTCTCAATTATAGACAGTCTAAGATTCAATATGATTACGAAATATGATAAGATGATAGAGCATTCCTTTTAGACAGACTGTGAGTGGATATTTGTTTTGTAAGTCTATCTTACACGTGATCCATCATCGGTATGTATCCATCAAAATTCCACCAAACAATGATGCAAAACATGACAAAAAAAAAACTGCAGAAAAATGGAGAAAATGAACAGAGAGATAAAGGAGAGCCAGAAAGAAGCAATAGGAGAAGAGGGAAGAGTCCTTGTTGGAAAAGGAAACCAGAGAAAAGTAGGAAAAAGGTGTTTTCACCTAAACCTGAGGATGGGCCGTGAGGGCTCAAGGTTGGTCGTGAGGGCTCAAGGTTGGTCGTGAGGGCTCAAGGTTGGCCGTGAGGGCTCAAGGTTGGCTGTGAGGGCTTAAGGTTGGTCGTGGAGGCTCAGCTCGTTTCAAGAATTTCTGGCACAAACCGAGGATCCTGGTGAGTTAGGTAAGTTCCTATGTCCATTATAAGAAAGAAAAGTCGAAGAATAAAACATGATCATTTTAATAATTAGTTTAAACTTGCGGGTATTTGTATATATAACTGAGATGGCAAGTAATAATAATTTTTAGTGATAAAAGTAAGATCCAAATAGGGTCAAATTAATAAGTTCTTCACCTTGTCGGGGAAGTAGGTCAGACATGGGTGGTAACCCCGTAAGGACGAATTAGGTTGGCTAATTGAATAAAATTGGACATGGTCAAAGATAGTAATATCTCTTGTCTGACTCGAGTTTTCAGACGAGAACAAGACCGGTCTGATTTTCGTGGTAATTAGGGAAGGGTCCTGTCATAGATTATTACCTTCGAGTCCCAATTCAATCAATTTGAGATAGTCTCCAAGCTATAAAATTTCACCAACAATTCTGTCTGGTTCACTCAAGTCTCTTTCAATCACATGTACACGTCGTCCTTCCTAAATTATCAAATCAAAATTGCACCAAAAATTAAAAAAACAATTGGAACTTGGGAAATGCATGGTCAAATCATAAGAGAAGCATACAAGAACAAAAAGTAATTGTCACTATATATGATGAGTTCAATTATTACCTTCACAAGAGTGTAGGAAAGAGCAGCACCAGCAACTTCGGCACCCACAATCACAACGTCGGTAAACTCATTGCTCTTCTCAATCTGTGGAAAACTAAAGCCATTTTCCAACGACATCCTCGTAAACCTTTTTCCATTGATCCCCCCTTAGGCAACATTTTTTACCTTCCTCTTGTTTTCAATGAAAGTAGTGTTTATAATGATGAAGAAAACAAAACCTAACAAAGAAACCAAAAGACCGCCAAGAACATACTCATAATGAATGATCTTTGAATGAAAATTATGTTAATCGATCAAGATTGGAAATTTGGAAGGATGGGAGTTTTTGGGTTCACTACGAATGTGAAGTAGTGCAAGCTGCTTATGCTTATGAGACAACAATGGATTATGGATCTATATATGAAACCGATTTCTGAATGGAGAATTAATTTCTAAGGCACGTGGTTAAATCACCTAAAACACATGGTTAATTAATTTATCCTTGATTACTTGATACATACGTCTTATTAATTCTAGTATAGAATTAAGTGTTTTCAAATTCAAAAATAATTATGTCTCTTGTTTGTTTTCAATGAGTCATGTGTATGTTTCTCATGAGTCATTCATGCACTTTATTTATTAAGGATTCAAACCTATTTATAGGGGATGTCCATGACTAACCTATAAATACTCCCTCTCATTTAGAGTAGGAATCATCCATGAATTATTCAATAAACAATTTTTTAGTGAAGAGTGTTCTTCCTAATTATCTTCTCTTATCTTTTTGGTGGATTCCATTGAGTGGCGAGTTGTTTAACTCTTATCTCTAAAGTGGAATCTTTAGAGTGTCGAGTTTCCTATCCAATATTACTGTTCACTTATGTTTTCTCCTAAAATCTCCATTAGTCCCGTGTTATTTTGGTATCAGAGTTTGTCAGTCATGGCTAGGCATCGTGGTCATCTTCACCCTTGAAGCGATAATGGTCGTGAAGAGCGTGAGCATGATCATTGTGATATAGATATGAATAATCTCAGGAGACAAGTGCAGCAACTCCAACAACATCTTGAGTGCTACAAACCTTTGGAATATGATGATTTTTGTCATAGTTTTGAGGATGAATATGAAGGTTTACCCAATAAGATATATATCAAAGCAAAGGTCTCTGAGCCTACTTTGCAATGGGAAAAAAGGCATACCAATCCGAGTTTCATGTAAATAGATATCAACAAAACATCACATAGTGCTCAAGTTGTGTCAATAACAAGAGCATATGTCGTTCTTGATTTATCGCCGAAATTTGATGCTTGTTGTGAAAAGAATGTGATATTTGTTTTGGTGCAAGGACTAAAAATTTTGGGACTGATGAGATTCACAAAGCTAATGAAGAAACACGAGTAAGTGACTCGAAGGAAAGCTTTGAGTTTTTTAACTACGTTGACAAAAATTCTATAAGTTTCGAAGTTGAGATTGATCAAGATCTTGAAGGAGCGAGTGAAAATGAGAAAGCTATTTATGAGATTGTTACCAGTATCAAATATGTAGATTTTGTTGGTGTCGATCTGTTTAGTATGCAAATGCCCAAGAATTTGTTGGATGTAACGACCCGTTCTGAATTTCATGATTAAATTAGTGACTAATCACGATTATTGAGGTTAATCCGTGATTAGTAGGGCGAAATCGGACGAACGATGCAAAATGACCGTTTTGCTCCTAGACGTGGGTAAAACATTGACTTTTCATTATGGCGGTCAAATGGACTTTGACCAATGACCGTGACGTAGTTTGTGATGTCACGAGTTCATAGACAGGTGGCACGTTCAATTCCGACATTCGAGGAAGAAGTTATGACGTTCGGAAGTTTAAGGGCATTTTGGTAATTTTGGTTAAAAAGGGGCAAATGTTGACTTTTTGACCAGGAGGTCCGATGGCCGAGGGCCGAAGACCGTTACGTAGATCGGGTTGATACGAATCCATAGACAGGCGGCATGCTGAAATCGGACTTCGAACGGGAAAGTTATAGGTCACGGAAGGTCGATTTCACTATGCATGCATTACGAGGCGATAACACTTGGCTTATTCTGATTGGGTCAGATATTTTAAGTGGGACCCATGGATGAGTGACAAGTGTCACTCACTTGTCACTCATCCCATTGGTCCAAACCCCTAAAATGTGGATCTAGTTTAATTAAATAATAATATTTGGATTATTTTATAATTAATCTATCCTACAATTAATCCTAGCCTTTCATTCCAAACTCATCTTTTAATCCACACCACTCATCTAATCTAATCCTCTCCTCTCTCATCAGACATTTTCTTCTTCATTTTCCCTCACAAACCCGAAAACCCCGTAACCCATATTCTCCATTTTTTTCTTCAAACACACAACACACATTCCTTCATCACCTGCGACTGAGACCAGAGAGATAGTGTGAGTGAGGCGAGGAAGGACTGGACGGAGACGGCCAGAGCTAGGGCGGCTCACGGCGGGAGGAAACCCGAAAAGGTAGGTTTTGGGTTTGAAATTCGAAACTTAGGTTTTATTGGTCTTGGATCGAAACTAATGGTTTGGTCGTGTTTCTGGGGACCATAGGAACTTAATAGGATCAAAATGAGCGACTGAGGACGACGGTGCAGCCCAGACGGACGGCCGGAAACTGGGTTACTGTTCTTGGCATCACAGGTAATCATCTCGACCCATTTTCTAGTTTTTAAGCTCTTAGAGCCTTAAATTAAGCTTAGACGAGTCGAATGGGAGAAACAGCAGTGAAAATGGTGGCTGGAGTGGAGAGAGCCGGCTAGGTCAAGCCGCGGGACACGGCGACCCGGTTGCAGAATTTGGGTCGACCCGACCAAGGTCAGGGATGACTGATGACGTCATCCTGTTGACGTCAGCATTTTCAGAGCTGACATGTCAAAATATGGACCAATGAGAGCTTGACACGTGGCACTGTCAGAGGTGTCAGCGTTGACTTTTTCAACGCGTTGACCAGCGTGTGGGGGCGCGTGTGAATAGTGTTTTGAGTGGGCCCAATGTCATTTTTAAGGTTTCGACGATCTGGATCCAATGGAGGTGGTTTCGGGTCGATCGGAGATCGTTAGGTTGGTTAAATTGAGGTTTTCACCTCGGGAAACGTGTACGGGACACGTTGACTTTTCCAGGAAAGTTTAGGGTTTTTAATATGGACTTGTATAGGCTAGTAGTAACCTTTGGATATGATTTGGACAGGTCAGGATGACCCGAAGAGGTCTAATTGACTCGGGAAAGCCGTATGGCACGCAAATCGAGGCAGAAACTCGGACGGTCTGTGAGTGGACCTTGATTTTCTAAATTGGTGCATGCATAAATGTTTATTATATGTTTTATTACATGTTTGATGATGCCATAGGTGCATTTGTATGTGGTTACGTATAAGCACGTATTTCGAGGTTTTGGCCTTATAGGTGCTTATACAGGTCTGTATTTCCTTATTGGTTTTAATGAATTGGATTTGGATTTCAAAAGGATAAACTCGGGTATGAGACCCATTTGGTTTTGTCTCGGGCATATGACCTCAGATATCGGGCACGGTGCCCAGCTGATGTCATATGTTCGGGCACGAGACCCAGGTTACTTTACGGTTTTGATTTCAGGTCAGGGAACCTTAAATGGATTTCCAGGTTTATGGGAACCAGCATGAACCCTTGTTATGGTATCGTGGTTCATAACGGGTTATGGGAACCGGAATGAACCCTGGTTATGTTATTATGGTACATGACAGTTTATGGGAACTGGCATGAACCCTGGTTATGTGATTGTGGTACATGACGGTTTATGGGAACCGGACATGGAGGATATAGTCTATATGTATATGAACTGGATGTTATGGATCATGACGGTTCAGGGGAACCGGGCATGAATGTTTGTATTATGTATATATATGTTCATACATCTTCCTTTACTTATTTTATCTCCTCTGGGGAGGGTCGTTGGCCTGGGTGGACCCCGGAGTAGTCACGGAGCACCGACTGAGTGGAGTCACCCCCTAGTTGGGTTCCTTACTCTTAGGAAGGCTATGGTTACTATAACCTCGGGTAGGATCAGTGGTCTGCAGACATTGACCTTGAATTTGAGAAGACTAGGATTGAGACCCGGGTAGCACGAGCGTAGCTTTGAAAACCGTGACAGGATTGGTTGTGTGAATTATATGTATATATATATGGATTATGATATGTGATGTGTGGTTACACAGGATTTGAGCGGTGGCTCGTGTACTTGGTTTCAGTATGGTTATGGTTTTAGGCTGAGTCCCTTATTGGTTTCTTATGGATTTGGGCAGTGACCCGTATATTTGATTTGATTATGGTTTTGGGCTTAGTTCCCACAGATGGTTCCATTTGGTTAAATGGTTTTCGAATGCATGCATACTTTTTTAGTGAAGGGTAAATGTCTTTATGGAAATGTTTTTATAAACTTTTGTTTTGTCCACTCACAGCTTTTAATGTTTTGACTGCCCTTCAGATTGATAGCGGATGTGGACTGTAGCAGAGACCGAGATATCACATACCTCCTCCGGATCCTGGCGTACTCTGATAGCCCGGGAGGGCAAAGGTCGGAAATATCTCTTGTCTGACACTTTGTGTCAGACGGGAGCAGGGTTATCCCGCGTTAATCCCGGAGGGATTGGGATGGGTCATGTCAGTGGATCTAGTAAATGAATTGAAAATTGGTGACAATAAATTCTTTAACACAAAATCTTTCAATATAAAGGAGCTACGTACTTCTACTGGAAGAAAATATTCCAAATATCTCTATGTTTGGAATGGACAATTTCAGTATCAACCAAAGGGGTAAAAAAAAAATTCTTCAATGAAGAAAATGCATGAGATCTCAGGGGCCTATGGCGTGCTGGCTTCAACGTTGCGGATCACTGTCTCTATCATGGTGGAAAAAACGATGAGAACTCGAGGACGAGTTGTCACACATCGAAAGCGTTTGATACCAATTTTTGGATGGAGAATTAATTTATAAGGCACATGGTTAAATCATCTAAAGCACATGGTTAATTAATTTATCCTTGATTACTTTATGCATTCATCTTATTAATTCTAATCTAGAATTAAGTGTTTTCAAGTACAACAAATAATTATGTCTTGTGTGTTTTTAATGAGTCATGTGTATGTTTCCCATAAATCATTCATGCACTTTATTTATTATGGAGTCAAACCTATTGATGGTGGTTTCAATGACTAATCTATAAATAATCCCTCTCATTTGGAGTAGGGATCATCCAAGAATTATTCAATAAAAATTTCTTAGCGAAGAATGTCCTTCTTAATTATCTTCTCTTATCTCTTTGGTAGATTTCATTGAGTGGTGAGTTGTTTAACTCTTATCTTTAAGGTGGATTCTTTATAATGGCGAGTTTCCTATTTAAGAGTGTTCACGTACTTGTGTTATCTTCTAAAAATCTGCATTATGTGATAACACAAGTGAACACTCTTAGATAGTAAACGTTTAGAGACATTGTAATTGTGGGTGCCAGAATTGTTGGTACTGCTCTTGCTTACACTCTTGGAAACGTGATAATTGAGCTGATCATCACATGCAGTTCTGCTAAATATATATATAGCTCTTGATTTGAGCTTACATTTCTCAAGTTCTAAGTAAATGTTTTTTGAAATCTTGGTATAATTTTGGTTTGATAATATTACTATAGGATGGACAACGTGTGCTTGTGATTGAGAGAGATTTGAGTGAGCCAGACAGATTTGTTGAACGTTTGCAGCCTGGAGGCAACCTCAAATTGATTCAATTGGGACTTGAAGGTAATAACTTCTGCTCTAAATCTAAATATAGTATTAATTCCAAAAAAATATTTGCTTGAATCAACAACAGTCTTTTATTATTTGTGGCTGCAGATTGTACAAATGAATCCATTGATGGTCAAAAAGTGTTTGCTTATGCTCTTTATAAAAATGGCAGTGGCACAAAACTGTCTTATCCCTTCGAAACGTATAGTTCTGATATAGCGGGTAGAAGTTTCCATAACAGGCGGTTCATCCAAAGAATGCGCCACCATCCTTTCAGTCCTACAAAATATGATGAGATGATTATTTTCCATTATTAGTTTTCTTGTCTCACAAATTAAATCTATAGTGTGAAATTGGACAAGGAACCGTGACAACAGTCATTGAAGAAAAGGGAACCATCAATTGAGTGATGTACAGGAACAAGGGAGGATAGGAGATGGCATCATGTGCTCCATTAACGATTGTATGTGATGGATGCTTTTCAAATCTACGCCGATCTCTCTCAACTCCGCAAATTGAAAATCCATCTTGCTTTATTGGTATGATCTTGGAAAATTGTGAGCTTCCTCATCAAAACCATGGACATGTGATTCTGGGAGATCCTTCACCCATCTTGTTCTATCCTGTCAGTACCACGTACCGAAGTTCGTTGTTCGGTGATATACCTGGAATAAAAGTACCTTCAATAGGAAATGGTGAAATGGCAAACTATTTGAAAAATGTCGTGGCTCCTCAGGTATCATATATATCCATCTACATATTGCATTACTGTTTCATGTCTCATCAATCATCCAGCCTGCAGTGGATCATTTTATTTAAAACTCATTATATCTATTTGCATTGATGTAATAAACTAAGGTTTCACATTCTAGTTCTATTGTGGACTCCGATTTACAAATTTATTCTGATTTATCAACAATTGAGGTTGAGAATAATAATTATTTTAGCCTATTGAGTTGGCAGAAATCAATTCAACCATTGTATTATATTCTCTCTCTTATTGGTTGTGATTTTCTAACGGTTCCAATTTCTACTAAGCGTCAGAATTATGTTTTAGTATAGGTGCTAGAGTTCTGTCTGGAAAAAAAAAAAGACAATTTTGTATTCAAGTATAATAGAAGCATTAATTTGCTTGAAGGATTGGATGCTAGCTAGTTCAAGAATGCAAGATGATATTCTACAAGAGAAATGGGCAAAAGAATTAGTGACTCTTAAAGCATCAAGACCAGATTGGATGGATGCTACTGGTGATGAGGTTGAGGTAGTTGAGAGTGAAAGTGAATCAATTTGAGGATAACGTTGTAATATATTTTTTAAACCAAAAAATTTGTAATTTGGCCATTAAACTAATCGATAGTATAATCTTGAACTCGAAGGGTGATTGTCCAAGGATTTAGGTATAATGTTGTGAATTTGTCATCGCTTCACGCTTGGACGCCTTCGTGGGTTGTCTCACTGCAACTCGGCAGGAGGTGATCGGCCAGTTTATGTCTTCCCAATCCTTGGCACTGGCAGAGGTTGAGGACGAGATTATGTAGAAGGTTATGTACTTCAATCCCACCCTATCGATCTAGTTTCCTTGGCTGGACAAGCCTCCCGAGCTAACCAAAACCTTCAAGCTGCTTGAGGGCAAAGAGCTGCTAAACATAGGTCAGAGCATGACTGAAGGTCCTGGGGGTCCCTCGTCTGAAACCGAAAGGCCGACCAGTGGTGCTTCCAGGGAGCTTGAGGCTACCCGTGCCGAGCAGGCTAACAGGCAAGAAAAGGGTGTCGAGGAGCAAGTTGATATAGAAGATTAATCTGGTGTCGAACTGCATGAACTTGGGATTTTTTATTTTGTTTTCTGGGGTATGCCTCGTGTACTTATACTAAAAGAAATTTGGGTTTTTTATTCATGGTTTATTTTTTTGGCCTTCTGATTAAATGCTTGATGGCCGATTGAGGCTTACTTTGTGAATGATCGCTTCATACCTTTCTTGTTTGACTTGAATGTTTGCATCGTTGAATGTTGAATTACCCGTGAGTTCCAAGTGATATTTGAATGCCGAGTGACATACGAGTGGCAACTAACACGTGGGTGCCAAGCAAGCACATTGAATAGGCTGGCGATCGAGATTTAGGGATTGTAGTGAACCCTTGGGTATATGAGTAGTGTCGATCAGCTGTAGAAATATGCGGGTGCTGATCACGTGCGACACTAGTAGACTGATATACTTGGGTGTTGATTACATGTCCGGTTGACATACACTTGGAAATTTAAAAGGTGAAAATTGTCCCAAAATTTTTTGTTTCATTCAAAGTAGCAATAGGTTCGATTGGCCTTACCCAATCGATTACAAAATGTGTGTTATAATGCTAGGTAAAACTGGAAATGATATCTCACTGGTAGAAGATTTTGAGATGATCGGCATGCCATGAGTGTCCCAGTAGTCGGGCGTCAGTAGTTTACAGTTCGTAAGTTTCTGGTCGACAAACCTTGGTGACCAAGTAGGGTCCTTCCCATTTGGGGCCAATTGTGTCGTCAGCCCGGTCCTTGGTTTCCAAGCTAATTTTTCTAAGGACCCAATCCCCAGCTGTAAGACCCGTGTCATTGGAAGAACGGTGAGAAATCCCACATCGCTCGAGGAGGGAAAGGTAATGTGTCTTATATGTGTGGGCACGCATCTATCTAGCACAAGGATTTTTGGGAGCTCATTGGCTTTGGATTCCTAGGAAGCTCCAAAATTAAACGAGTAGGATTTGGTGCAATCTTAGAATGGGTGACCCACTAGAAAGTTGCACGTGATTTCCCAAAAACAAAACCGTGAGGGTCGGCCCCAAAGCGGACAATATTGTGCTAGGGGAGTCAGGTCGGGACAGAATGGTATCAGAGTTAGACCCTAACTGGAAGTATACTAGCAAGGACGCAAGGCCCCAATGGGGGATGGATTGTAAAACCCGTGTCTTGAGAATAATGGTGAGCAATCTCGCATCGCTCGGAGAGGGAAATGTGATGTGTCTTATATGTTCAGGCACGTATCTATCTAGCATAAGGATTTTTGGGAGCTCACTGCCTTTGGATTCCTAGGGAACTCCAAAGTAAAGCGAGTAGGGGCTAGTACAATCTCAGGATGGGTGACCCACTGGGATGTTGCGCGTGAGTTCCCAGAAACAAAACTGTGAGGGCTGGGCCAAAAGCGGACAATATTGTGGTAGGGGAATCAAGTCGTGACAGAATGGTATCAGAGTTAAACCCCAACCGGAAGTGTTCCAGCAAGGATGATGGGCCTAATATGGGTGTATTGTAAGGCCTGTGTCTTGAGAAAAATGGTGAGCAATCCCACATCGCTCGAGGAGGGAAAGATGATGTGTCTTATATGTGTGGGCACGTATCTATCTAGCACAAGACCTTTTGGGAGCTCAGTGGCTTTGAATTCCTGGGGAACTCCAAAGTTAAGCGAGTAGGAGCTGATGCAATTTTAGGATTGGTGACCTACTGGGAAGTCGCACCTGAGTTCCCAGAAACAAAACCGTGAGGGCTGGACTCAGAGCTGACAATATTGTGTTAGGGGAGTCGGGTCGTGACACCAGCCTTGAAGCTTCTAATTCTGAACATGGATTCATAATATTGTGTGATGCGCTGCTTGTGATCCATGTTACGTAGGTTGCCCTGCTTGCAATGCTCTTCCAAGAGATCAAGGTTGAGAGTGAGGAGTTTGTTGTTTTCGTCTAGATCATAGGAGATCACTCTATATGGGGTTTCACCGATCTCCATCGATACAATGGCCTCAGTGTCAAATTCCATTGCAAATGGTGTTTCCTTAGTTGATGTCTGATAGGATGTCCAGTAGGACCATAGAATGTCTGATAGGATGTCAAACCACTTTCCCAATCTAGGCGAGTTTTCAGATTGTACTTGATTAGTTTGTTCACTACTTCTATTTGGCCATTTGCATGTGGATGAGTGATAGAATCAAAGCATAGTTTGATTCCATAGACTTGGTAAAAGTTGTGGAAGCGAGCGCAATCAAACTGCTTCCCGTTGTCTATCTCGATGGTGTGTGGTATGCTGAAGTGGCAGATGGCATTTTTGTGGATAAATCCTTCGATCTTCACAGCAGTGATAGTCTTTAGTGATTTTGCTTCTACCCATTTGATGAGTGATGGGTGTCCATCCTACTCTTTAGACCTTCATTGCCTTGCTAGATTCAATGTTGAAAATTTTATTGTTGGACTGGTTTTCTCGGAGGAAGCTCTTCTTCGCCCGATTGGAAGTGTAGAATAAGGAGATTGTTGGGCCACCGTTGATGGTGTTGATCTGTTGGTTGATCTGTTGGATGTTCTGCACTGGTCGTGCATTCTGCAAGAATTGGGTGATTTTCCCTTCCCTGACGAGGGATTTCACGATGTCGAGGAAGGCTATGTACTCATCAATGGTGTGACCACTGAATTTGTGGTATTGGCAATATAAGTTCAGAGGACTCCTAATCTAGAGCTTTACGATCTTGCCCTTGAGTTTCAATCATCCCCTCAATATTCATGAGAATGTATGGAGTAAGTTTCGAAGTTGGAGGCTGTCTCTCATAGGGCTTATCATGTTAGCAATGATTGGTGTTCTTTTGCCTCTGGTTCGAATTGTGATGCTTCTCCTTTTTCCCCTTGTAATTGTTATCATAGGAATCATTTTTCTTACCTGAGTAAGATTTGTTCCCATAACCTTGGTTCTGACTACTAGAGTCGTGGTGGGGCTTGAACTGCTGATTTTCTTTAAGGGAAGAGTAAGTGGGGGCTTTGGTCTGCTTCGGTTCTGCTCGTGAAGCATTGAAGTATTCACTTGGCGTGGATTTCCACCTACCTCATCAATTCATTATAATCATCACATCCTTGTGTAAAGGCATGGTACTTGGAGGTAGACTCCTTCAAGCCACTACGGAATGCTCTGTAGGCTTCCCTGTCGTCGATCTCATGGTACTTGAAGGACTCAAGGCTGAATCTTCATGCGTACTTCTAGAAGGATTCGTTCTCCTCTTTTCGCAGAAAACCTAGGTCTTCTGTGGTCAGCAATTGATCTATCTTGATGATGAACTGGTTCGGGAAGACCGTGTGGAGCTGGTCGAAGGAATCAATCGTCTATGGTTCTAGCTGGTAGAACCAGTTGAATGCAACTTCAGTGAGGGTAAAACTGAAGATCAAACATTGGACCTCGTCAGAGAGATTTTTGAATACCACGGAAGATTGATAGTTGTTCATGTGAGTGACTGGATATCCCTTTCAAGTGTACAACGCGATCTTGAGAGGTTTTACTTCTGTCTCATCCCTGTACTGTAACGCCCCGGACGTTCTGGAAATGTAATATTATAAGATATTGAATAAAATGACGTTTTTACCCCTGTGATTTGTATGGTCAAATTGTTGACTTTTGATTGGGAGGTCGAACGGACGTGGAGTGATGACCGTGACGTAGTTCGGGACGCCACGAGTTCATAGACAGGTGGCACGTTCGATTCGGACGAACAGGGTGAAAGTTATGATGTTCGGAAGTTCAGGGGCATTACCGTAATTGGGCGTTATTAAGGGGAAAAGTTGACTTTTTGCTTGACAATTGATTTGCATTTGACTCGAAGACCCTTATGTTCGTCTCGACGTCCCGAGTACAACGACAGGCGGCACGCGCGAAACGGACGTCGGATGACCGAGTTACGGGTCACGGAAGTTGGAGGGCATTTTGGTAAATATTGCACAGAAGGGCATTTTGGTCATTTCACGGCGGTTACTGTAGCACCACCGTGAAAAAAAGAGTGCGGCCGTGGTGTTTTTGAGCGTGCATTTGTTTATGGCTAAGTGGACTGGTGAGTGGGTTTAGTTTATGGATTTTGAGGTTGTGGGAAGCAGCCATGCGTGTCTGGGCAGAGATTGAGTGCACGGGAGGAACGAGAAACGGCTGTGGTCTCTGTGTTTGTGGGAAACCGTTTTCAGAGGCCTCAGTTGGTCTCCCACGGGCTGTTGGCCACACCGATCGAATAACTGAGTATGGGAATGGAGTGAGGTTTGAGTTAGGGTCATTTTGGTTCGATTTGGAAGCTGAGCTTGAGAGGAACTGTGAGAGAAACCGTGAGCAAACCGTTTCGGGTTTTTGGGGGGAAATCGCAGAGTTCAATTTCTAAGGGTCGAGGGATCAATCTAAACACACTGTGAGTCTTCTGGGAGTGACAGAATCTCGGCTGTGCAAGAATTGAAGGGATTCGAGCACGGATTGCCCAAGAACCCAGGGTCCAGTTCGAAGGAAAAACCAGTTGGAGGGAAAATTGAAGATCAAATTGTAGGGACTTTCGAGCTAAACCAAGGGCCATTCTAGTCTTCTGGGAGCAAAAGGAAACCAACCACGTCAATTTCGAGGGACGACACTCACGAATTGGCCAAGAACGGAGTTCCCTGGTTCTGAGTATTTTCGAGCTTGAGGTCGACGACTTCCAGGTAACGGTGAGCCCAATTGATTGTACCAGTGTGTTTGTATAAGTTTCCTTAAGCTACTGGTGAAATTAATTTGAGTATGGAGTCAGTTTGGGTGAGTTTCAGAGGTCGACTTGTTCGACTATGTGAGCTTGAGATGGGTCGATTTAGTATAAGTCGAGGTTAACCAATGATGCAGACCTAAAATAAATGGGTTAGAGAAGATAATAGGATTGAAAACGGGGGGAATTGACTGAGAATTGAGCTTGAACTGGTCGGGTTGAGTCGCGGGTATAGACCCGTTTATCAGTCGATTCGGGTAAGGACGAAGATACTGAAGCTTGGCGCGTGGCCTTCACGCGCAGCCACTTTGGGCGGCGCGTGACGGCGCGTGTGACGTCAACTCCGATCACGGTCAACATGAGAATTAATCCTTTCAGTCTAATTAACATTTTCCCTTTTGGATTCGAGTTGTTCGGGAGTCGTTCGGGATAAGCTCGGGAGCCCGGAAGTTTAGGTCCTTAAGGTTTATTTTGCCGAAAAATCCGGGAAATTAGGGAAAAATCATACGAGCTACTTGAGGATGTTTGTAATCTTTCTTGTACATTTTTACAGGCCCGGACACTTCCGAAGCTACGGAGGAGCACGCGGGACGCGATTGACGCGTCCTAAAACCGTGAGTGGACTTTTTGATTTTCTAAATTGGGCATGCATGACTATTTTGCTTATTTATCTCATGGTTTTACATATGATTTTATGATGGTGATATGTTATATCGGTTTTACGTGTTTTTCACGTTTTTTTTCGAGATATTTACCGTATTTCACGCATTTCGAGGTTACGGTTTTCGCTTATGCATGCGTGATGATTTTGATAAAGTACCTGGATATGAATATGCATGTTTTCGGATTTATGATGTTTGATCATTCGTGAACTAATTTTCGGAAATTGCATGTGTTGGAAATTTCATGGGAATTCGGACATAAGTCCTATTATGATGTGATATGTTTTCGGAATGATGTTGGAAAACGGTTTGTGATGAATCCTGGTTTATTGTATTTAAAAACGGTTTTGGGTTTAAAGACCCGGTTAATGGTTGGATCTGGTCTTGGGTTTAAAGACCCGGTATGTTGATGACGGGGGCGGGCCCGAAAATTGGGTTTAAAGACCCGAATTGAGTTTAAAGACTCGTGAGTTTAAAGACTCGATTATTATGATACCTCCGAGGCCTGTTAATCATGTTTTGAGTTTAAAGACTCGTTGATATCCCGGGAAGGCCTAAAATTGAGTTTAAAGACTCGGATGGATCCAACGGCATAATTGTGGTTATTGATTCACGTTTTACTTGATTTGTGCAATTAACGTTCAAAATGACGGTTTCTGAAACCTGGAATTATTAAATGGTTTTTACATGAATTATGGCGATCCTTTGTAATTTTTTTCACGTGTTTCGGAAAAAGAGTTTTCAAAAGTTAATACGCAAAATTTGAATATTTGGTTATGCATGCGTGTTACAAAACTGGAGGACGAACCCGATTTCGGGAAAACTGTTTTCCTTTAAAACTTATGTTTCGGTCCACTCACGCTTTGTTGTTTTAAATTCCCTCCAGGTCGTGGTACAAGTGCGGGGGCAAGCGCCGAGGCAGAGGCGGAGGCATAAAGTTTTCCGTTGCGGAGTAGTTAGTTCACAGAGTAGGATTTGTTTCTTTAACTTGTTTTGTAATATCGCTCTGTGAAACTGTGGACTTGACGTCCAGATGGTTGTATTTGTTTAATCTCCCTGGTCTGACAATGGGTGTGTTGTAATAGTAGTTAGTTTTCCGGTCTTTTGGATTCGTTTGTCAGACGGGAGCAGGATGCTTCCCGATTATCGAGGCGATAATCGGGGTGTGTCCTGTCATGTACTGCAAAATAAAATCTGTAAAGGGGTCAATTTTGGCCATAATCTTCGTCAAAGACTTAGTCTTCTACTTGTCATTCTCCAGCTCGTGGACTCGCTAGAGGAGCTCCGGCACGACATCATTGGATTTGGGAGGTTTGGAGTGTGCTCTGAGTTTTTTAGCAATGGGTCGGCAACTCGCATTGCTGGTACTTCTCCCCGACCGTTCGGCATGTTTTGATCTTATGTCAGGCATGGCAGTCGTAGAGTCAGCATCATCTTCCAGGTGGTGGGAGTTGATCTGCAGTGTGTAATCTTCCGCTGGCTCAGCTAGGACTTTCTGATGTTGTGCTCTCCTCAAGGCTAACCCTGATTGAGAGTGGCCTTCCTGGGATAGAAGGGGTAGAAGATGCTGGTCTTCGATTTTGGGATCGTTCGTTGGATAAGTCAGTCGAGTGGGTTAAATCGGCATGGGCCTCCTGTCAAGTAGTTCGCGAGCATCGCGGAAGATTCGTGTACTTGAAGGTCCTTCCCTGTCGGTGGGATGTATGAGCATCCGCCCCGAAGGTTTCGATCAGTAGGGCTTGGTTGGGCGCTACTCCCTCTCAACATTAGCAGCAAGTGCACGCTCAATCGCTGCCCGTTGTTCTTTCAGTTCCTCCCATATAAACTAGAGTATAGCGAGAGTGCTTTGATGTTGATCTCCCCACACGTGGTTTCTGCTCTCGATGGCAGTGTTGTTTTTCTTGAGTTCATCCATCTCTGCATGGAGAGTCCTTAACATTTCGAGCATAACCTCAGAAGGTATATCAGTTCTGGTTTGTTACGTTCTCCCTATGAAGTGTAATTGAGCTCACCATCATCTTCCTCGACAGACATTTTGAATCGGCAGCTAGATGGAGTAGAGGTATGTGAGTTAGTGGGAGAACTTACTCAGTATTCCCACATATGAGGCCAAATGTTTGATCCGAAACTGGACCTAACGTAATGAGACCCGATGGGGAAGCTGGTTCGCTTTCTGCTTAAGCATGTCGAACGACCTGCGAGGCAAATAGAGAAAGCACTAGACACCAGTGGGGTGTCAGTCTAAGAGGCTCGAATGCTTAAGTCATTAAGCGAGTTGGAGATCCAATATGCAGATCACAGCACTGAGACATAAGAGTCAGACTTGTGTGTTTAGAGAGAAAAGTGAGTACCTTTATGAAAGGGTTTAAGGGAGTATTTATAGTAGTAATGAATGTGGTAGTTGAACAGTGTTGAAGTATGGTTCAAGCTACCTCAGAAGATGTTGTCACGTGTCCCGTAGATTCGGGATGTGCATCAGGTGGTAATATATCTCATGTCATGTCAGGTGGTTGTTACTGACAATGACAGGGGATCGGACCGCAGGTGCCGATCTTACCTACCGGGTATGCCTATCAAATGGCCATTACTTGGGCCTTATTAGGTACCTGCTATTTAGCATTGTCTGCTAAGTGACAAGCTTGCCAAGTGAACTCAGGGCTGCCGTTTCACATGCTTGTCGATCGTCTGGTAACAAATCGTGTGTTTGTGATGGTGTTGTTCATACTGAGTCTAATTGATCAGTATGGTATTAGCACATATATTAAATATTCTTGTTTTCTGCACGAGGCTAATTAAGAACTAACCAACAATATTTCTCTGAACCATCTCCACATCCCAGAAAATGATTGTGTCGACAAAGGTTTACCTGCTTGTTCGGTGATCTTTATGGAACTTTGAAATTTTGGGTCTCAAGAGACACAGAAATTGATAATACAATATTCATTCATTCAGCTCCCATTTTTGTGAACTCTCAAGGGGATCCCATCCCAAAAAAGTCCACGAAATATAGCGACCTTGATTGGTTGTTGGAGCCAATTATATATGTGGGTCTTTCAAGTCATGTTTTTTATGCATGTGATATTTAATTTATTTTTATATAATTTAAGCTTTTTATGCATTGTAATTAATTAAACGTAATTAAAATTATTAATGTGGTATTGTTCCCGTATATATATGCGGCCAGTGTGAACAAGTTATTAAGTCGTTTTGGGCGTCGTCCCACATGGCCGGTCTGAAAATGACAAGGATATATATCAACTTTCGGGTTCAGATATGGCATGCATGACTCGATACCTCTGGAGAATTCCTAAACCACAAGAAATGATCAAGTCAGAAATTCATCTAGTGTGGAAAATTCCTAAGCCTCAAAATAGGAAACAGTGAATGACCTATTGATGATGTAATCAATACGCAACAACAAGATTACTAGCCAACCATTAATTAATCATGCAGACCCGATTCATTCGTTGGTAAACTCAATAATAACGTTGTAATCCTAATTTATTTAGGATAATACTTGCATTCCATTATATATGGTGATATTTTTTTTATACTATCTTTTTAATTTATTGAACTATTTTTATTCATATATTATAATTCAAACGGTTAATTCAATATCTAAATGTACCGTTCATCATAACAATCTTAATTCTTACTAAAACAGCTTATTTATTTGATACATATAAAAACTAAACTACCTCCAGTCTTATTGATTTTTTTACGGAGATATTCTTTGTCATGATGATTTAGAAAATGAACGATTACAATTGTAATATATGCATAAAAATAATTCGATAAATCAAAATGGCATTACGAGTAGGTATCACCAGGGTATGTGAGATACAAGTATTTTCCATTTATTTATGTACATGAGTTGAATTTAAAATTTGTCGCTTTAAAAATAAAAAAGTATACTAATAAATTGTAGTAGGGAACTGATTGCACACCCCATATATTAAAAGAGAAAGTGAAATGCCGAAATTAAAATATGGATTGCGAAAATTAGCTCGCATTCTATAACATACTTGAGATTGCATAATACTTGCCCCCTAATTTTCATATAAATCTCGTTATTTCAAATTAAAACTGATATTAGTATTATATGTGCATGAAAACTGATATTACTATTACGTGGATGCATACATTGATTTGCTTTTATCGCCGGTTACGCTACAATTACTGCCCTGCAGCATACGGAAGAGCACAAAGAATTTACATAATAAAAAAACATGGGAGATCCCATCGCGTGACCCACATTGATTCAGTCGAAGGAGCTAGCTGGTTTGAGACTTTGAGTACGTAATGTATCGGCAACTTGGTGGTGGCAGGTTAATTATATGATAAAAATCTTGTTTATATATTATTTTATATATTATAAATGTGGAAAATAGATGAAAGAATAAAAAGTAGAGAAAATAATAGTGATTGAAGAAATAGAGAATATGGCATGAAGAAATTACACTTTTTTAAAGAAATGAATTGATCAATCGATCGAGAATATGGCATGACAAAATTATTGTGTCTACTCAACACATCATGGTAATTACGTCGGCATAAAATATCCATTATCAGTTCCTTTATTATTATAATACTTGCATTATCTATAACGTGCGTACCATATATGCAATATATTAGGCTTAGGGTTCAATATTTTATATGTTAATAATTGCATACGTGTTAAATATAAATGAAGATGTTTACACTATATTAGTATTTAATATTATACCATAATTTTTGTCATGAATTTTCAGTTTGATTACATGAAAAATGTAATTTTCTTAATTTCATGTGTCTTGCTTGAGCAAGCATGAGAAAATTGGATCGTCTATCAGCTTATAGCTAGCCTAGCTAGCTTGCATCATGTCGTGTTTGCAAGTTTACACTATTAGGAGAGAAGTTGCGTACGTACAACTTCCATATATGCTTGTGAAGTGTGTGCATTTTTTTGGTAGGACGCGCAACAAGTTTTAGCAAACTCACTTTTAATTAAGTTGCACAATCTTATAAGGGATTATAAAGAGTTGGATATCTCCCCCGGCCCATTTCTAATTGATTTTGAGATGAAACCTCAACTTCCTTTATGGTATCAAAGCGAGTTCTCTCACGCGTAAGACTTAACCGTCACACATGATCCATGTCACCCAATATGTGTTGTCTATGTGTTAAACTTGAAAATTTGTCACATGCATGTGAGAATCTGAAAGGTACAAATGTCTCACATTGGAAAGTTGCATAACCTTGCAATGGCTTATAAGGAGTTGGACCTTTTCTCCCATTGTCAATTGATCTTGGGATGAAATCTCAATTTCCCTAAAAAAAAAAAAAAATAGGTGTTCATGCTTGTGAGATTTGGTCATCACGAAATCGATAACTAATCATTTTCTTATATACAAACATATTGGGAAATGGATTATCCATATGAGAGTGGACCTTATTCCTTATGAGAGTCAAAATATGAACATTTTCATTATACAATAGAGCGAGTAAAAATATTATTAAATTATCAATATATATATAGTACAAGAGCATAATTAAACAATTTATTCTTTAATTGCGGGGGCAATGCTATTTTATTTTTTAAACATTCTGATCGATCTTCTCTTTCAATCAACAATGCGGACAGACTAAGGAAAATGATCATCAGACGATATATGGTATGTCTTGGCGATGAGAAATGCTTACTAGTGTCATCTTCTTACAAGGAAATGAATCATTTGAAGTGTTCTTCTTTTAAGTTTTCTTACCGAAGACTAATGCATGTGGAGTGTCATCTTCTTATATATATATATCTTATTGAGTAGGTCCTCAAGCTAATGTTTTGTTGTTTAACTATTCAACCTACATATATATGAATGAAAAGTGTGGTACATTTTCATGAGATTACAATATACGCATATGCAATCAAGGGTCTTGGTGTCGTGGATTGTCGGGTTGGAGAGCGGTAACAAGACTAAACAAGTAAGGAAGTGCAATAAAGAGAAAAGCCTGTTGTGCACCGAATCATTCGCTTAGTCTTCGGTCTCTTTCCTGTGTACGTATCAAGAATGAGGAATAGCCTCTAAAGCTTATCAACCAAACGATGAAACTGCTGGGCCAAAAATGCAATCAATATATAGCTAACATGAACCGAAAATGGTACACAAGCTATACTACTTTCTTTTAGTAGGAGATATTACGTGATAATTATGATGGTCGCCGATCGGCAATGCCAATTATATCCTATGAAGAATTTTGGTTTTTTTATATACAATAAATAATGAGGCATGAATACCAATAATGCTAGTATGAGATGATAATAAGCAGTGGATTGAAAAGAAAACAAATTATCTACTTAATTAGACATAGTTTTCAATAAATAATTAATTATTCACGTTCTATTAACATTATTACCAACCATTTTTTTTATAACTTAATACAATTTGCGTTGGTATTGCATGTGTCACATTTTGTAGCATATTATCGATACAATTAAGTCTATTATTAAGAAAATTATTTTCTTCTTGGTCATAAATGAAATGTCAAATACAACCACATTATTTTAGTAACAGGGTTACATTTTGGTAAACGTGTTTAGTACATTAATCTACAAGACTAATTCTTTGTGTTGTGCAAAGAACGATTAGTTAGGCATATGTTGAATGTCGACGTCTTTATAATTGTTACTAATATTACTATTTCGGTGGTATTATTATTTTCTCTACTTTTTAATGGAAGATCAAAGTTAATTATCAAAACATATAGAATGAAAACGATACTTATTATGTATCATTTTCATCTTCCGTATACATTATATCTAAATATAAAAAATAAAAAAGACTTAGTAATCTAATATTTTCTTTAATAGCAAACTTTAGTTACTCTATTGCGAGGATTTCTCAGAGGTGGATCCAATTCTTAACAAGGTGAGATTTTTGGCATATGAAGTGACCCAGGATCAGTTTGGATATTTCAAGTGGGAGGCAAATGTTGTTGTCGATCAACTTGCCTGATTAGGATTATTGTTGAATATCGTGGTCAACTGGTTTGATGAACTTCCTGATCCTATTGTAACTTTGTTAATGGAAGACTCTAGTAATGGGTAATTTGTGTGTGCGTGATATTTTTTTTTTCGTTCGACTGAGTTGAAATCTCCAACAAGATTTTATTAAGACTTATCTTTACACCGTAGTTGAAATCTCCAACAAGATTTTATTAAGACTTATCTTTACACCGTAACATCTGTACAATTCTCTTGATTATTAATGAATTTTTTTACTTTCTTTGAAAAAAAAACAAAAACCTAGTTGATTCATAGATATAAATTTATAATTCAAGCCTTTCCATTATAAAGAAAGGTTGGCAGCCACAAAATTCAACAATATTAGTTTCCCATTTATAATCATGTCTTATCTTTGAAAAGTTATATTTAATATTGTAACTGTTACGTCAAAAACGAAATAAATGCCATATGAGGCAAGGCATACATCACGATTTTACATTAGCAATAACAAAAATTTACCACAACAAAAATATATGCGACAAAACATTTACCATATCAGCAAAATTGCGAACTAGAATAATCATGATAGTTACAGTAGAATGAAATATCATTCGAATCTCTTTTATCGTAAGCTTATATAAAATATCATTTATATATAAAGTAAGAATAATATATTTTCTGACCAAATTTTGTGTGGCCTATTACAATAGAATAATCATGATAGTTACAAAATTTCTTAATAATATATACCTTCTGTAACATTGATTAAACTATCTACTCCCTGTGAAGTTAGATGATCACCATTAATTAGCCATAAATATGTTTCTAAATATACGAAAAAATTAAAGTAATTAAAGATCACATAATTAATTCTATGATCTTTGGGAGTAAAATTTTCTTGTTCTAGCATAAAGGGTTAAAGCCAGAGCAGTCCCAAGAACACAAAGACAACCCCAGATGATGAAGGTGGTTCTATAGCAAGCCATTCCCATGCACTTCCCATCTTCATGGTTTCCTTCTCGCCGGTAAAGAATTGCCGACAGGTATCCGAACAGAAACGACCCTACCGATATGTTGGCCACCACCACATTGTGATTGACAGAGAAATTCTTAGTCCCAAAAAGCTCTGTGGTTATGGAGACCGCAATTGAAGTAATAGCCCCAGTGCAAACTCCTATGACGGCCGTACTTACAAAAAGAGACAAGCTTGTTGGGTTTAAAAGCAAGAACAAAACCCCAGCTATGGGTGCCACCAATGTCACTATTAATGCCGGCCTCGAAATCATATACTTGCTCCTTCAAAAGTAAAAACAAAATTAACTTGGCATAATATATTGACAAGTTCTTTTACTAGAGACTGGCATTTTATACGAGACATACCTGGAGAAAAAATAGTCGAGAAGAGAAGGGATGAGGCGACCAAAGAAGCCGAATGAGGATGACAAAGACACCAACGATGAAGTCCTTGACGAGCCACGAGACTCAGCAATTTGTCCCAAATTATTTAAGTACACCAACCCAATTGTTGCACTGAAGAAGTACACGAACAAATATAACCAGAAATCGATCCTTGTCACCATCAACTTCACACCGATCTCTTCTCTAACTTGAACCTCATGAGCCTCCTTATTACCCCAAGACTCTTCTCTCTCTTTCACGGTCTCAAGTTCGAACTCTCGCACGCCGACATTATTGATGGCTTCCTCAATGGTGAAATCGTACACTCTTTTTTCTCTGTTTATTACTCTCCATTTTGCTGTCACAAATTTTCCCCTTATTTTTTCAGCAATTGGGATCACCAGTGGGACCAATAAAAACATGCCGGTGCCTATCACATTTTGCAACGGAGACAAACTGCCGGGAAACGACCCTAAGCTGTTCAGCACGGAATAAATTCCGGTGGAGATTGTGATCAGAAACATTAAAGTGAACCCAACTTTCATGCTCCTCTGCCCTTCCACGACATCGATGTCGCGGACCAACGGCGCGACGAGTAGACACACGACAAGTGGCAAAACAGAGTTGAGAAGCAAATAGGCCTTGGCTTTTTTGTGAGGGGAAGAGGAAAAAGCAGCCCCGACAACATCCGTGTAGATTTTGGCACTCAAGCCTTGATAACTCGTTGTGAGCCCCACAGCAATTTGTTGATGACGTGGAAAATTTCTAATGCTAACGGCGTAGCAAACGGTGTTGATCCAACAAATGCTGTTCCCGGCCAGGACGGTGAGGAGGAAGATTTGCCAATAGGCGGGAGGTGGGATTTGGTTTGTGATGAAGAGGAACTGAAGTCCGTAGCCAAGGAGCCCGAGGACCGAGCCGATCATGAGGACTAGCCAGAGGGGGAGGTGGATTGCGGCAAGGCCGGAAAACCAACCCAAGAGCTTGCCGGCGTCGGAGGCAAAGGCGAGATTGTTGAGTTGGAGTTGGGACATGGAGAGGACATTTTTTAGCTGCGATGAGTAAGCTGGAAAGTCTGCGTTTGTGCCGTTTATGGATTGGAGCCATATGATGGCAACAAGGCTTAGCCATTGGAGAGCTGTTGATGATGATGATGATGGTGAAGAGGAAGATGAAGGCATGTTGGGTTTTGATCAGGTGCTTGTGTTGATCTGAAGATGAAGATTGGTTTATATAGTGTCGGATTACCTATATGTTAGGCTTTGGAGATAGGAGGTAGGAGGATGCCACTCACAAATGGTGGAAACTGAATTGAGATTAATGGTTACAGATGACCTTCTATTTGCATGCCTTTGAGCAGATTTGGGTTAAAGTGACGTATAACTACAAGTCTACAAGTACTATTGTGACATTTTTTTTTTATTAAAGAGGAGCTAGAATTTTTAGAAAACTTGTCATACAATATGTCATCGAATTCGAATTTGAAATCAATTATCTACAAGTCAACATTAGAACCAACTGAACTAAATTCAATTAATCAGTACTATTGTGACATTACTTGTTCTAAATTTGGTTTTTACAGATTCATAAAATAAAAACAATTAATTAATTAACTTTGCCATTCAATCAATAGTAATATCATAATTAAATAAATAAGAATATATATCCTGATAGTCAAGTACAAATAATTTATTTATTTATTACTGTTTCGAATTTTCAACTCATTAATGGAAATGAATAAATAGGGTTTGGTGAAAAAACATAAAAAAAGAAGGAAATTTGGTTGGAGGTTGATTTACTTTCTACTAATTCCAGACTGTGTCTCTTTCCTCTCTTCTGGGTCTAGTCTTTTTGCCCTTTTTTCTTTCAAAGTCATGTACAATAAAGACTATAGAGAAGAAAGAAATTGAGTTGACAATTGAAATATTATAAATCAGGCCTTGGTATTTTCTTTTTTCTTTTTTCCTTTCTACATTATAGTGACTTATGAACTAAAAAATTCGATGCATCATGTGGAGTAGCTTTTGTTGAAATTTCAAGTGTTTATTTCAAAATACAACATACCCATTCAACTTTTTAGGCGGTAAAGATCATGGGGTAAGACTAATTGACCAAGACAGTATATGCATTTCTTGCACCAAAATTTTGGTTCCTCATTGCCACCGGCCGAGCGATAATATCACCAATAATTCTTAAATATTTGCCCCTTATTTATATTCAAAGTATTTTACTGTATCATCGTAAATTAGAATAATTTAAACTTCAAGCGTTGAAAAAAATTATAAAGATGGTGTTAAGGCAAGTCTAAATTACTTCTACCTGATCAAGCTTCCAATCTATATTACCCTTCAATTTTGGCCCCTCCATAGTGAAGGGACAACCTAAGCTAGTGCCCAAGTGAAATTTATAGTAATTATACGGTATGGCCCTTCTTGTGACACAATACTCGTCTTTGATCGGTTGATTTGGGTGTTATTTACCTTCTTTATAGCACATAGCGATCTATTTAAACTACCCTATTTCGGATTTTTGGATTCATCCCTACTTCATTGATGTATATTAAATGTAATTTAAACTTTTGACTTTGCAAAAATATTATAACGTTGAAGTATGAAGGCAAGCCCCAAATTTTGATCGGTTGTTTTGGGTGTTATTTACCTTCTTTATAGCACATAGCGATATATTTAAACCACCATATTTCGAATTTTTTGATCCATCCCTACTTCATTGATGTATATTAAATTTAATTTAAACTTTTGACTTTGCAAAAATATTATAACGTTGAAGTATGAAGGTAAGCCCCAAATTTTGATCGGTTGGTTTGGGTGTTATTTACCTTCTTTATAGCACATAGCGATCTATTTAAACTACCCTATTTCGGATTTTTGGATTCATCCCTACTTCATTGATGTATATTAAATGTAATTTAAACTTTTGACTTTGCAAAAATATTATAACGTTGAAGTATGAAGGCAAGCCCCAAATTTTGATCGGTTGTTTTGGGTGTTATTTACCTTCTTTATAGCACATAGCGATATATTTAAACCACCATATTTTGAATTTTTGGATCCATCCCTACTTCATTGATGTATATTAAATTTAATTTAAACTTTTGACTTTGCAAAAATATTATAAAGTTGAAGTATGAAGGTAAGCCCCAAATTTTGATCGGTTGGTTTGGGTGTTATTTACCTTCTTTATAGCACATAGCGATCTATTTAAACTACCCTATTTCGGATTTTTGGATTCATTCCTACTTCATTGATGTATATTAAATGTAATTTAAACTTTTGACTTTGCAAAAATATTATAACGTTGAAGTATGAAGGCAAGCCCCAAATTTTGATCGGTTGTTTTGGGTGTTATTTACCTTCTTTATAGCACATAGCGATATATTTAAACCACCATATTTAGAATTTTTGGATCCATCCCTACTTCATTGATGCATATTAAATTTAATTTAAACTTTTGACTTTGCAAAAATATTATAACGTTGAAGTATGAAGGTAAGCCCCAAATTTTGATCGGTTGGTTTGGGTGTTATTTACCTTCTTTATAGCACATAGCGATATATTTCAACCACCCTATTTCAGATTTTTTGATCCATCCCTACTTAATTAATGTATATTAAATGTAATTTAAACTTTTGACTTTGCAAAAATATTATAACATTGAAGTAAAAAGGCAATCCCCAAATTAGTTTGGGTGTTATTTACCTTCTTATTATTCAAAATGCTCTCTTAATTGGACATTGAATATCACTTTATTCTCCGAATCAGATTTAGTTCCAATGTACTGTCATAACTGCACTTTTGTTACCTTTGTTACTCCATTTCGTTAGCCAAATTAGTAACAACATTAAGGGTACTTAAGTGTCAATACGTGATTGGTTGTTTAATTATTATAAAAAATTATTAAAATTAAAAATTTTAAAAACAAGAATTGAAGAAGGAAGATGAACAATGAATAGTGAATTTGGGTTTTATCTTCTTTCTTCTTCTTCACCTAATCGAAATGGAAATCTAAGTTTGTGAGAGAGAGATTGAGTGGTGGATTGAGTCCTGCAAACCCTAGCCTTCACCTTCCATATACAAATCTGGGTATGGAGTGAATCGGGGCTTCGGTGGAAAATCTGATTATGAAGACAGGAACCCAAAAATGGGTAAAACCAGAAGGACCTAACGACTCTTTCAATAACTACTCTGACGGCTAGAACTTGCCCAACGACTCCTTCAAGAAGTACAACAAGGACTCTAACTCCCACTTAGAAAAATTCACAAGCTACTCCTGCGACGCCAACGTTGCCAACACCACATTCGCTAGCTACGACACCGAATCAGTCCGCGGGTTGGGTGAATTTACCAACTACGACGAGGGGGTCAACGTCCCCAACCTTCGATTCACAGCCTACGAATCAAACGCCAAAAATCACAGACTCTCCTTCAAGGCGTACAAACATGAAACCAAGTCCGGCTCCTAATTGTTCGTCAGCTATAGAAAACTAGGCAATGGCGTCCCGACTAAGTTTAACAACTACGCCGCCCACTCGAACATAGTCAGGTCAGGTTTTACAAGTTATGAAGAGTCCGGGAACGGAGGGAATGATTTGTTTAAAGGGTACAACCAATCTGGGAACAAACTACGTAGTAATTTTAAGAGTTATGGTGGTGGTGGGAATTATGGGATCGAAAGATTCTCGAACTATTAGAACGGAGTGAATGTCGGGGACGATTCATTTCAGTCTTATGTGAGAAGTTTTAATTACGTGAAAGTCAGTTTCTCGAATTACGAGAAATCGTTCAACTCGGGAAATGATTCGTTCAAAGAGTATGGTATTGGGTCGAAAGGTCGGGCCTCTGTCGGGTTCAATTCGTATGGTTTGGATCTTGCTTCCTAAACCTGAAGAACAAAACACGGAGACCCATAAATGGGTAAACCCAAAAATTTATGGGTTTACCCATTAAATTCAACATCCAAGTTGACAGGACCGCCCCCGAGAAGGGCATTGCTAACCGGGTCCGGTCCTGCTCCCGTCTGGCAAGACGACTGAAATCCCCAAGTTACCTTTAGTACGATGCCAGACCAGGGATAGCCACACGTGCTTACTCATGCCTCCGCCCCACAATCAGCCTCGAACAACGCACCACGACCTGGAGGGTCAATAAAAACCAAAAGGTGTGAGTGGACAAAAATAAATCAGTTTGTAAAAACAGTTACAAACAGACGTTTTACCCTCCGCGTAAAACCAATGCATGCATACAAAAATCATTTCGCAATCGGTTAACATTTTCCACATAAGAAAAACTGTGTATCACATTTCAACATTAGGAAAAACTCGTATGAACCTCAAAATCATTTTTCCTTTCTCAACCATCGGGTCTTAGCCCGCAATCATAAACACCGGGCCTCAGCCCAAAACCACGAATCGAAACCAAATGCACAACATGATAAAAAACCAACAACCATATACCGGGCCACTGCCCAACTCAACCGAAACATCAAAAATCATCAATAAATCACAAGTCAATCATTTTGCTGGATATCAAGTGCGCCCGAGTCTTTAAATTCAAAACCATGCGCATAAACAGGCCTTCCCAGGATTTCGACGAGTCTTTAAACTCATAACATAATCAATAGGCCTCGGGGGTATCACAGTAACCGAGTCTTTAAACTCACGAGTCTTTAAACTCATTAAGGGCCCTCCCCCGTCATCAATTAACCGAGTCTTTAAACTCAAAACGTGCTCCAGCAATAGCACCGGGTCTTTAAACCCAAAACAGTTTTCAACGGGTCTTTAAACCCCAAAACATTTGTCAAACACAACAACGTGGGATCCATCCCAAAATCACATTTTCCACAACATGACTCATGGTCCGAGTTTCCACATTCGAATTCCCAATCATACTTCACAAAACATATTCAAATCACCATTACACACGGGGCATGTACAATCATACCAAATCACTTTATTAAATCCTTTTTCATTCCTGAATTCGAATTCGCAACAATGATTCCGTAAGCCGGCATCCGAAAGCATCATCCCGAACCCAAACCAAGAATCCACTTTCAATTTTCGAAAATCGTTCTCTCGTTAATCAAAGTTACTTTTGTGCCCCGAGCATCAAACCCGAAATCACCATTTTAATTCTTAGAAATCATTTCTTTCTCAAATCTCATTTTCAACACGTCAAAACCACAATCATAATCACCAAAATCACGATCCAATCAAAACATACTCAAAACCCATTTTTAAAATCCTCAAAATCACAAGTCTCATTTCAATTCCCAGATTCAAACATCAACAATGATCAAATCACAATAACTCGAAATCTCGTAAAACGTGCAAATCCGGAACGTTCTCGAAAAAAATCGTGTCAAAATCGTAAGCCACACTCGCAATAATAAACAACCTTCTTAAATCATTTTACCCCCATTTCATATAACTTCTTTCATTTAACCATCATTAAGCACACGAGTGACCATAGTCTCGAAATATGTGTAATTTTACATGTATAGTAAAAATACGTATAAATACGGGAATCGAATACGTATAAATACGGAAATCAAAATCAATCACAACTTATAATCATAATCATAAAATCATAGAAATAATTTATGCATGCATTAAATTTTGAAAGCAACGTCCACTCACACACCATTCATAAGGCTCGGTTTCGCGCCGCACGCATGCCCGTAATTTCCGATATTTTCCAGAAATTTTAAATCCTGTCCGAAAACATACTTTAGTGTCACTAAGGGCTTAGATAACAACATACTAATTTCCCATAATTTTCCGGGAATTAATCGTTAATTACAAACGTAACATAAATCTTCGGACCCTCGGAACCATATTGAAACCGTGTCTGATAAACTTGAAATCAACGCTAAAATGTTCGTCACATCGTGTAGCACAGAAGTCGTTTTGAACTCACCTTGAGAAACCGTCCCACGCGCCCTCACGCGCCGCCGCAAGCGGCTGCGCGTGAAAGCCACGCGCCTGCTACAGTGCGATGTACAGTCGTCGTTCCAACCCGGATTACTGGTAAACAGGCCATTTCACCCGCGACTCGACCCGATCAAATTCCTGCGAGAAACCATCTAATTTCTTCAATTGATCCCACAAATAGACTCGCAATACACTCAATTAGGGGTCTGTAACACTCATTCAAATCGACACGGTCTAAAACCAACTCAATTGAACTCAAATCGTACTTGAAGTTCATCATCCCAGTTCAACACGATGTCACTGATTTCCTTCAATTGATTAGTGGGGAAGCATCGTAGACTCACCCTCACGATAGTTGTGAACTCAATTTCACAAGAGCTTACCTCCATGACCACGACTCCAAGCTCGGTTTTTCTGCAACTCAATCGTGACTGTCCATGGCTCCCCAGGCTTCGAGCTTCGGTCCCCTTGATCTGGATCGACTAAGTGATGTCCCAGAAGACTGAATTGAGCCTCGAATTGGCTTGGGTTGGCCTACATTTCGAGTTCAGATTTTGAATTTCTCAAACACGGTTTCGGGTTTTTTTTTATTTTTTAAGCATTCCCTCACCAATTTCCTCTCATTTCCTCAGCTCTCAGACACACCAAATGAATCCCTCTCACTCCCAATGCTCCCTGTTATCTGAATTGCGACCCAACACCCGTGGAAACTCACTCAGACTCACTGAGTCTCTGTTTCCTGCAACCAAACCCAGACCAATTTTTAAAATCCTTCCCGTGCTCTGCCTACACACACCCACAATCTCTTGTTTCCCACACGACGCATAGACAATCCCGTAACCATTAAACAACTCATCAGCCTGATACTCCCCTCAACTGGTCGTGTAGGTGGTCGATTAGACGTGGGGAACATCCCCTGTTTTCTTCCATTTTCAGGTGCACCAGCCACGGTTTGGTTGCCCATTTCCACCGTCCACACGGCCATGTCTCCCACTAGCACGATTAACAATCCAATAACCCTTAAACTACAATTTAGCCCATCCAATTTGCCCCAAAAGCCAACCACCTGTGCATTGGAATGTCTCCCATTAACAGGTGCTACAGTAACCGTTCAAACAGCCCCTGCGAAATTACCATTCTGCCCTTGTGCAGAAATTACCAAAATGCCCCTCACGCATCCATGCCCGTAACTCGGTCACCCGACGTCCGTTTCACGCGTACCGCCTGTCGTTGTACTCAGGGCGTCGAGACGAACATAACGGTCTTCGAGTCATATGGATATCAGTTGTAAAACAAAAAGTCAACTTTTTTCCCCTATAACGTCCAAATTACGATAATGCCCCCGGGCTTCCGAACGTCATAACTTTCACCCTATTCGTCCGAATCGGACGTGCCACCTGTCTATGAACTCGTGACGTCCCAAACTACGTCACGGTCATCGGGAAAGGTCCATTTGACCGCCCGAATAAAAAGTCAACGTTTCACCCACGACTAGGGGCAAAACGGTCATTTTGCCACGTTCGTCCGATTCCACCCAACTAATCACCGATTAACCCCCATTAATCATGGTTAGTCACCAATCTAATCCCGAATTCCGGGATGGGTCGTTACACAAGTAATCAGGTTCGTCTCCAATTTCTAGGTTTACCCATTTATGGGTTTCTTTCTCCATACCCAGATTTTCCACCGAAGCCCTAATTCACTCCATACCCAGATTTGTATATGGAAGGTGAATGTTAGGGTTTGTAGGACTCAATCCACCCCTCACTCTCTCTCACAAACTCAGATTGTCATTGCAATTAGGTGAAGAAAAAAGAAGATGAAACCCATATGCATTATTCATTGTTCATCTTTCTTCTTCAATTTTTGTTTTTAATAATTTTAGTTTTAATAATTTTTTCTATAAATAATTAAACAATCAATCACATATTGACATGTAAGCACATTTAACGTTGTTACTAACTTGGCTAACGGAATGGAGTAACGGAGGTAATAGAAGTGCAGTTCTGCCAGTACATTGAAACTAAATCCGGTTCGAGGATTAAAGTGATATTCAATGTCTGATTTAGAGAGCATTTTGAATAATATGTTATACTTAAACCACCCTATTTTGGATTTTTGAATCCATCTTCATTGATGTATACTAAATGCAATTTAAACTTTTGACTTTACAAAAATATTATAACGTTGAAGTATGAAGGCAAGCCCCAAATTAGTCTTAAATAATCAAGGTTTTCAATCTTTATTGCATTAATAATGCTGCTCAAATCAATATATGTTAGAGTAATTAGAATTTTAACTTAGTTTTCAAAAAATAAAATTAGAATGGTACGTGGATTATTAAGGCAAGTCCAAATTAGCCTGAACTAATCAAGCTTCCAATTTATATTTCTCTTAAATACTAGCTCTTCTATATCACAAATTCTAGCTCTATAGCTGCTAATTGTCTAATATTAAAGGTAATTTAAACTGCTGAGTTTGCAAAAAATATATATATATATATATAAAAGATTGAATTATTAAGCCATGCCCTAATTGCTCTTGACTAACCAAGGTTCCAATCTATGTGAAATTGCTCCTTAACTGATCAAGATATTGTAGTTGGAGAATGGATATCACAACGTCCTAATTATGAGCTGAAAAAATACTTGAAACTTACCATATATATATATATATATATATATATTGATGCAGAAATCGTCCGGGTCTCTGAAATTCCTTCTCGATCCCTACACACAATAACGAAAATCAAACGGGGTTAAGGTTGAATCCCGGGGGGGTGGTTCAACCGAAAACGCTCCGATACTTAAGTCAGTTTTCAGAGAGAATAAACCGACAGAGTATTTGTAGAAGTTTTTGATTACCTTCTGAAGTGAGATGAATGTCTTCTATTTATAGTGAAGCCTTGAAAGTCACCGGAGCGTCTGATTGGTTGAAGGGGAAAATATTAAATAAGTGATTGTACCGAGTGTAATCACCTATTTAATAATGAATCAATAATTCGCTGAGAAGTTATTTATTATCGACATTGATCTGATTAATTAATATATTTAGCTAGTAAATATATTAAATTAATGCGGAGACCGTTACATGTCGATGTCAATTTTACCAAGGGTAATATCGGCATTATGGGAATTGTTAGCCATGTGGTGGCTCCTGAATATTCCGGTAATTTATGGCTCCACAAATGCCCCCACATCGCTTAGGAATTCGTGGAATCCTAACGGATGTAGTCTCCTTGTGATTTCAGTAAATCACGTCTCAATATTTCGTATAGGAGTAGGACTCCTCTTTCCCAGATGTAGCTGGAGATTAACTTTGATCTTGTTTCAAAAAAGAATTTTTTGAGCTTGTAGTCCTGTCTTGAGTGGGTTTTGTGAGCCCAATTAACTATTAGGGTTTGCTTAATTTTCTTTATTTAAATGAGAGTGTGTGACTCTTATTTTATAAAGAAAATTAAACCCTGGGATCTCATCATTTTCGCGTTACTCCCTCTAAATTGGTCGAGATGGGCGCGGGTGTGTTGTGTAGATTGCAAAAAGCAAGAGGGAAACACTGGCGTGGGTAGTGGCACCATGCAAAATGGTGCAAAATTCTGGTGCAGGAGCGCGCGCATGGACTCGGCGCCGAGTGTTTGAGACGGAGTCGGTGGGATGGCGCCGCAAGGTAGCTGGCTGGAAGGGGGGACAGGGGGACCTGCAGGGGCAGGGCACGTCGGATGCTTGATGTGGCCTCCAGGGGACAACATCGGCTGGGCTGTTTTTTCACAGTTTTTTTTTTTTCGTTGGTAGCTTGTATCCATTTTTTTTTTCGCATCAATGTAATTCCGTTGCTTTTGTCCCTGACAAAAGCACATTCACGCTGAAGGTAATATATATATATATAAAAAAAATAAAATATATTATATGGTTATATATTTTAATATATATAAATAAATATATATTATTTTGTTCATCTTCAATCTTTTGCAGATTTTGAGAGCTGTGCATGTCCGATTGCAACGATTCAAGCGGTGGTGCGCTCTACTCATCGAGACGGTCATTTCAAGATGTACGAATGCATACTTCTAGTGTAGTCTTGAAGACCTCATTTTGTGGAGTACCATCTGGTGGCGTGTTCGGAACTTGTTGGAGCTTCCGACTTCAAGAGATGATGGATTTGACACAAAGACACTTCTCCAGTTGACATGCTTATGATGCTTTGTGAAAAAAAAGAGCTTGACGTGCTGACGGACTCACCATCTTCAAGTGTGAGCGGAGCCAACGTCAAGGCCTTCAACGGGGAGGTGCAGCAGAGTGCGACGCAAGGTGCGACGCGAGGTGCAGCAGTGTGCAAGGCGCGAGGTGCAGCAGGGTGCGAGGTGCAGCAGGGTGCGAGGCGCGAGGTGTAGCGGCGCGAGGTGCAGCAGGGTGCGAGGCGCGAGGTGCAGCAGGGTGCGCGACGCGAGGTGCAGTAGGGTGAGAGGCGCGAGGTGCAACAGGGTGCGAGGCGCGAGGAATGCTGCAAGTGCGAGGCGAGAAGTCCCTTCACTTGGAGTGCGACGTGTTACAACCTAACATGAGGCTTTTTCCAGATGCGAGGCAATTTGTGTTGCAGCTACAAGGCGAGATGTACTTCATCTTCGAAGCAAGGCTTTCCATGACGCGAGGCGAAGTGCATGTAGTGTCACGAAGTAACTGAAACTTCCCAAGGAGTTGCATTGGATGATGGATGACCTTCCAGAGACTCGATCTTCAAGGCTTTGTTGAGCTCAAAATGTAGTGGTAACAAGGTGGAGCATGGAGGATCGATCATGCCCCCTGCAAAGCTCGAGACGTTGCACATCATCACCTAATTGAAGGAAGAGAGCTTGGAGATGCCATCTATGCCGAGTAGGCGATTTGTTGAGGAGGTTGCCCCCATTGTTCCTGGTGATGAGCTTCATGATCCTTCTTTGTCCGTGACTTGATCTTAGCATTGAATACATGTTTGAGCATTCAATTTGTAAATTGCCAACTTCTTTAATTTTCATTAATAGAAGCCTTCCACTTTTTTTGAGTGTTTTGTGATTTTCGGCATATTTGACCTTTGTGTACAAAAAAGTTCACTAGGAACTCGTCACAACTCGGAACTGAGTGAGATCAATGGCGTTAGAAAGCTGACTTCCATAGATTTCTAAATCCGTCGACCTCATGTAAGGGTGACCAGAATTCAGTGGTCTATGACGGAATGAATCTCGTACTCGTGCGCTGGTACGTGCAGCTGACCTTCGTGTACAAAAACGTTCGCTGGGAACTCGTCACAACTCGGAATTGAGTGAAATCAATGGAGTTGGAAAGCTGACTCCCATATCTTTCTAAATCCATTTCCCATATCTTTATCTGATTGTATATTTGAAGGAAAGGTATCGAAAACTGTGTGCTTGGCTTTGCACCCTCGTACGTGTTGGATGACGGGTTCCCTTTGCGTTTGTTGGCTTTCTCGACTGAGTTCCCGAGGTGGGCATCATCCTTTGGCTGTGCAAACGCCCTTGTGAGATGTCCATCTTCCTCGACGTGGTTGGCGGCATGGGTGGCATTTTTCTCGTCCTCCCAGCATGCATGTCGCTCCGCCAGGGACAGTATCTTGGTGAGACTTCGGGTATTGCTCATGACGATGTCTCCGTAGAGCTGGCTCTCCCGCAGTAAGCCTTGCTTAAATGCCATGGCTGCAACGAGATCGCTACAACCAACGATGCAGGACTTCTCTTCGCAATACCTCCGGATGTATTGCCGTAAGGTTTCCTTAGACCTCATTCGGATGGTGAAGAAGTGGTCATCCTTGACTTCGACGGTGCGAAGCTGCGAGTACTCCTTCACGAAAGCAAGGGCCAACTCTTCGAAGGAAGTGATTGATCTCCGGGGGAGATGGTTGAACCATGTTGTCGCCTGACCCTGTAGCGAGGCTTGGAAAACTTTGCACATGAGCGCGTCGTTGTGCATGTGAGGTACCATGACCCCCCCGATAGTAATTGATGTGCTTTATTGGATCAGAGGTTCCTTTGTACTGATTGAAGTTTGGTGTTGAAAATTGTTGCGGAAAAGGCTCCTCCTCAATGTCCTTCACGAATGGCGAGGATGATGACGTCTGAATTTGACGCCAAAGGTCATCCTCTAAGTCTCCGTCACGTTGAACTCCCTGAAGGCGTCGATCTAGCATCCTTCAGACGTCTTCAGCGTGCAATGGCCCTTCGTGACGGGGGTTCCCACGCCGGGTCAAATGGCATCGTCTCCCTCGAGTTGCAGCGGGCCTGGCCCTCGAGTGTATTGACGTGTAAGTCTCGTCTTCCTCGCTGTGATTATCCAAGTGGGTGCGTGATGCACGAGAGACTGCTTGCTGTCGTCGGCTATCGCGTGGGTATTCAATGCGAGAAAGTATTCTGAGGGGTCCTCCGAGTCGTTCTCGGGCCGATATTGTAACGACCCGTCCCAAATTCCTAGATTAGATTAGTGACTAATCACGATTAGTGAGGTTAATCGGTGATTTAGTTAGGCAAAATCGGATAAACGATGCGAAATGACCGTTTTGCCCCTGATGGTGGCAAAACGTTGATTTTTTGATCCGGCAGTCAAATGGACTTTGACCGATGACCGTGACGTAGTTTGTGACGTCACGAGTTCATAGACAGGTGGCACGTTCAATTCCGACGTTCGAGGAGGAAGTTATGACGTTCAGAAGCTTAGGGGCATTTTGGTAATTTTGGTTAAAAGGGGTCAAATGTTGACTTTTTGACCGAGAGGTCCGATGGCCGAGGTCAGAAGACTATTACGTAGATAAGGACGATACGAATTCATAGACAGGCGGCACGCTGAAATCGGACTTCGAAAGGGAGAATTATGGGTCACGGAAGTTCGATTTCACTATGCACGTACTTCGAGACGGGGCTAAGTTGGCAAGATCTGATTGGGCAGATATTTTGGTGGGTCCCATGGATGAGTGACACTTGTCACTCATCCTATTGGTCACTTCCCCTAAAAAGGGGATCTCACATAATTAAATACTATTATATTAACTATTTTATAATTAAACTTTCTAACAATTAATCCTAGCCATCCATCCTAAATTAATCCTTCAATCCTCACCATCAATCCTCTCCTCTCTCATCTCATCACATCATCTCCTTCTCCCTTCTCTTCCATGACATCACCTTCATCATTCTTCTTCATTTTTCATTTTCTCCCTTTTCCTCCAAAAACCCGAAACACACACACACCATCACCATTCATTGCTTGTGTGAGCTGAACATGACCGTGAGAGAGTGTGGAGGGACTAAGGATGGCAAGCCATGGCCAGCCACGACGGAGGACATGGCGGGGAGAGAGAACCCGTGAGGTAAAAATATTCAAAAATTCAAAACTCAGTTTTATTGCTTTTTATTCGATTCTAAGGTTTAGGTTAGGTTGCTGGTAGTCGTAGGAGTCGAATAGGATTAGTTTTGGGGATGGGGATGGGGATGGCCTGGAACGACCGTGAACGGCGGAGGAAGTCACGGCCGCCATTGATGAGCTTGGAAGGTACGGGTTTTGATGTTTTTTCCTAGTTTTAAACCCATAGAACTCTAGGTTAGGTAGAGACGAAGAAAATGGGACAAACGGGAGGAGTTTTGGTGGCCAGACGGTGGAGAACCGACCTGGTCAACCCGCGGGTCTGAACGACCCGGTTGTAGCATTCGGGTCGACCCGTCGAGAGGTTGGGGTGATGACATGGCATGATGACGTGGCACCTGTCAGACTGTCAGGTGACGTGGACCACTCATCAGCCGACACGTGTCACATGTCAGTGACGTGGCCCAATCAGGGGCTAACACGTGGCACTGACGTGGACCAATGGGAGCTTGACACGACACTGGTCCACGTCAGTGCCACGTGTTAGCAGTGTTTTGAGTGGGCCCAGGGTCATTTTAAAGGTTTCGACGATCCGGATCCAATGTCAGTGGTTTCGAGTCGATCGGAGATCGTTAAGTTGGTCAAATTGAGGTTTTTCACCTCGGGAAATGTGTACGGGACACGTTGACTTTTCCGGGAAAGTTTAGGGTTTTTATTATGGACTTGTATAGGTTAGTAGTAACCTTTGGATGTGGTTTGGACAGGTCAGGAAGACCCGGTGAGGTCGGATTGGCTCGGGAGAGCCTATGGCACGCAAATCGATGCGGCAGCTCGGACCGTCTGTGAGTGGACCTTATTTTCTAAATTGGTGCATGCATAAATGTTTATTATATGTTTTAATACATGTTTGATGATGCCATGAGTGCATTTGTATGTGGTTACGTATAAGCACGTATTTTGAGGTTTCGGCCTTATACGGTGCTTATACGGGTCTGTATTTCTTTAATAGTCTAAATGATTTGGAATTGGATTTCAAAAGGATAAACTCGGTTATGAGACCCATTTGGTTTTGTCTCGGGAATATGACCTCAGATATCAGGCACGGTGCCCAGCTGATGTCCTATGTTCGGGCAAGAGACCCAGTTACTTTACAGTTTATGATTTCGGGTCAGGGACCCTAGATGGATTTCCAAGTTTATGACAGTTTACGGGAACCGGCATGAACTCTGGAAAGGTCATTTTGGTTCATGACGGTTTATGGGAACCGGCATGAACCTTTGGCAGGTCATTCTGGTTCATGACGGTTTATGGGAACAATCATGAATCCTGGTTAATGGATGTTATGGATCATGACGGTTCAAGGGAACCGGGCATGAATGTTTATGTTATGTATATATATGTATTCATATACCTTCCTTTACTTCTATTATCTCCTCTGGGGAGGGTCGTTGACCTGGGTGGACCCCGGAGTAGTCACGGAGCACCGACTAAGTGGAGTCACCCCCCAGTTGGGTTCCTTACTCTCAGGAAGGCTATGGTTACTATTACCTCGGGTAGGGTCAGTGGTCTACGGACATTGATCTTAACTTTGAGAAGACTCGGATTGAGACCTGGGTAGCACGCGCGTTGCTTTGGAAACCGTGACAGGATTGGTTGTGTGAATTATATGTATATATGATGTATGCTTTATGAGATATATGATATGATATATGATGTGTGTTTACACAGGTTTTGGGCAGTGGCCCGTATGGTTGGTTTCTTATGATTTGGGTCGAGTCCCTTATGGATTTGGGTAGTGGCCCGTATGGTCGTTTTCATTATGGTTCTTTCAATCTTGGTTTTGGGCTTAGTTCCCACCTACGGTTTTTTTGGATAAATGGTTTTTGAATGCATGCATGCTTTTTAGTGAAGGGTACAAATGTCTTCTTATGAAATGTTTTTACAAACTCTTGTTTTGTCCACTCACAGCTTTTAATGTTTTGACTGCCCTTCAGGTTGACATCGGATGTGGACTGTAGCAGAGACCGAGATATCGCATACCTCCTCCTGATCCTGGCGTACTCTGATAGCCCAGGAGGGCAAAGGTCGGAAATATCCTTTGTCTGACACTTCGTGTCAGACGGGAGCAGGGTCATCCCGCACTAATCCCGGGGGGATTGGGATGGGTCCTGTCAGATATCCTTGGTTGATCTTGTCCTCTTGCTCTGGGGGTGCAGCTTTCTTCCCCTGAGTCGTTCAGTGACGTGCCTCGGGACATTGTCTGGCAGCGGACATGTTCCTTGCCAGCGCGTTTCGGGATGTCTCTTGACATCTTGCGAGGTTCATTGCCTTTTTCGGAGGTTCTGGAGGTCCCAATGTCCCCCAACAGCTGTTGTAAGAGCTCCGACTGGGCCCGAACTTGGTTGCTCAGCTGCTCGACCTGCTGTGTCAGTCCGAGTCGCGGAGGTGACCCCCTAAGTGCTTGCTCGTGACGAGTAGCACGTCGGGGTGCACGTCGTACGCCTTCAGAAAGATGTGAAGAGCCATGTCCCCCTGGTTCTTGGGTGTCGGCCTACGAGTTGCGCAGGGCGTCCAAGTGCCTCCTTAGGTCCCAGTCGGAAGGGGGCTGATTCGAGACTCTTAGAGATGATTCTCCCGCCAGCAGCACGTCTGTTTGTTGAAAAAATGTTGCGCCTGCCCCCGTCGCAGGTAGGGGGTTCACAGTAGCAGCGGCCATAGGGAACGTCCCAAAACTGAACGTAGGTGTCCAATCCGGCATTCCGTACGGTAGGTGAATTGATGCGTGGCGCGGGCCGTGCAAGAGACAGGAAAATAGCTCCTCTGGAATCTCAGGCAGTGGTTCGCTCACGGCAGCGATCGCAGCGGCGGATGTGGCAGTCTCGGAGGCTCGCGCCGATCGGCGTGTTCTCGCCATGTGAAGAACGGTAAGTGTCAAAAGTGTGATGATGGAGTTTTTTCAAGGAAAAACTGAAGAGCACGCTTTGAGTATTTCTCAAATTGGCTCTCAATGAAAGCACCAGTTGTTGATGCAGAAATCGTCCGGGTCTGTGAAATTCCTTCTCGATCCTTACACACAATAACGAAAATCAAACGGGGTTAAGGTTGAATCCCGGGGGGGTGGTTTAAACGCTCCGATGCTTAAGTCAGTTTTCAGAGAGAATAAACCGACAGAGTGTTTGTAGGAGTTTTTGATTACCTTCCGAAGTGAGATGAATGTCTTCTATTTATAGTGAAGCCTTGAAAGTCACCGGAGCGTCTGATTGGTTGAAGGGGAAAATATTAAATAAGTGATTGTACCAAGTGTAATCACCTATTTAATAATGAATAAATAATTCGCTGAGAAATTATTTATTATCGACATTGATCTGATTAATTAATATATTTAGCTGGTAAATATATTAAATTAATGCGGAGACCGTTACATGTCGATGTCAATTTTACCAAGGGTAATATCAGCATTATGGAAATTGTTAGCCACGTGGTGGCTCCTGAATATTCCGGTAATTTATGGCTCCACAATATGGTTTTATGGGTTTGACATATTTCGTATCTATAAATACCCTTTGTTACGTAGAATAATTAAAAAAAGAAAGAAATTGATCGAGTTGAAAGATGCAATATTCTATATAAGGCCTAGGTAACTACTTTTTTCTTTTTTCTTTTCCCTTTCTACACCTATATGTGTGATATATGAACTAAAAAATTCCTCATTACATGTGGAGTAAGTTTGTTTGAATTTAAGTTAATTAGTAATTGATACTATATATTCATTCAAAATTTGATCAAGCATGACATATATATATATGGAGTAATTTTTTCCTTAAAAATGTCAGTTAGTGGTGAATTATGACATATCCTCTTTTTATGAGAAAAATTTATATACGTGTTTCAACACACTTCTAACCACAATAAAAAAAATTCACCATTATAACTAGAATCTATAAGATTAAATTAGTTGATTAACAATACATACATCTCTTACACCCAAATTTTGTCCCTCATCCCCCGTGGCGAATCTAGAACATATCCCCTCCAAAAATTTTGTTAAAAGATATGAAATTTCATTAATAGAACAAAGACACACAACAAAAACAAGTAAAATAACTTTACAACAAACATGAGTAAATACCTCTATATTAATCATGCTCGATATATATTGAAACGATCTAGAGACGTATAAAATAATACAACTTGGATCCTCTAAATATCATCAAGGCCATTTTACTACCCAAATAACTAATTTTTGCAATCATACAAAAGGGAAGACCTAACACAACCAACCCAATATAAGACTCGTCTGACTTATTTTCACAAAACAAACTTAAAAATAAAAAATAAATAAATAACCCAATAAAAAGTACAAATGAGTCACCACCATCATTGTTGCTGCTTATCACCACAGTTGTCGTTGCTTATTGCCACCGTTGTTGTCATTTTCATCTAATTATGAAAACAACAAGGAATACTATCTATCACCATATAGTTGATGCTCCGGTCCACCGTGATTGACACCACCACCACCGCCAGTGAAGGATCGTGATCGCTTGATCAAAACCCACAAGGCTGCATCACAACCAAAAATCCTATAAAAGCATATGAAATTCATGAAGGCAAGAGTTTTACTAGTAACCTAATCCATTGAAACTCCAAAATTTGTGTCCATAATTGATACGATGATGATAGATAAGAAAAGGAAACTTGAAAATGAATAAACTTTCGTGAAATCGACCCCAAAAACGATTGAGTTATTCAGTTTATTCCCTATCTATGGGTATTAGGGAGTAGCCCCATGTACCCGAATAAGATCATCCGATTTTGTTTGGGGAATTTTTTTTTTTGGAGAGAATGACTTGGGTTTTCTAAATTTCCGACCTATAATGCCGGAGTATTAAATTAATTAAGAACGTCCAATTAGCTCTTAGCATCTGATAAAATAAAAATGAAACTCTTATCTAACTTGACCAAAAACAAATCAAGCTTCCAATCTATATTTCTCTTACTCTTAAATTTTGGCCCCTCCACGAATCAAATTTTAGCTTTGCCATCACTCATTGAGTAACTTGCATTTTTGACTTTTGGAAACAAAATGTTGTACGTAACGTTGAATTATTAAGCCAAAGTCCACATTCTTAAATAATAAAGCTTCCAATATATTCTAAGCTTAAATTTTGGTCATGCTACATATTGTATAAATTAATTATAATTATGGCTCCATCACTCCTCTATATTAAAGTAAATTAAAATTTCAACTTTTCATAAGATAAAATTTACAACATTGCACTTATATCATTTTTTACGTTTTTTTTCTTCAAATTCAATGAATGACATGTTTCTTCAAAAAGATTGGCCGAAATTGCTCTAATTAAGTTTTAATTTGTCAAGCTTCCCATGTAAGTAACATTACTCCTTAAGTAATCAAATTAATGTAGGTTGGAAATTAGGACTACAAATTTGCTCATTAGCTGAAAATTTTACTTGAAATCTCCTATGGGTTTGACTTATGGAATTCTATAAAGGTGTGAGATCAGTATTTATGGCATCATCTTAATGTACCCAACAAAAAAAAAACTTGGGAAAAGTCCCTTAGGCTCACGTTGTGGTCTCACATTTCTCTTCTTACATACAATTGGTACCCATTTAGCTTGTTTACTTATAAACTATTGGCCTCACGTTTCTCTCTCCCCACCTATATATCCAGATTTGATTTGTTTGTTTTGGCGCTTTCATGTACTGTTGTATAGGTAATGGACGGTGCGTTTTGATATATACCTAGCTACTGTCCAGAGTCCAGAGAATGAAAATTAGCTATCAGTACTGCGTGCACAAGGGTTTACGTTTATATCACATGGAGAGATCGAGTTTCAAATATATGCATATACATATTTTGTTGCAACCAAAAAACCAAATTAATGATGCACTCAAATATTGAGGGATAAATATATTATTATGTTTTATTTAATTAATTTCGATATATGGATCATAATATTAGGAACTAGGAAGGGATCGAGGAAATGTGCAAAAGTTCAAAGAACAAGTTATACTGCCAAACAAAAATGTACATCTCTCTCAACTTACTTTGGTGGAGCCTATTTACATTCAAGGGCTTAATTTGTCCATTAGTTAGCAGTATAGGTGGTTACCATGATTGCACCTCCTATATATATAAGCCATACAAAAATAAAAATAAAATTGCACCTTCTAACATAATTAAGGATGAATTCTAGTTTTTTTTTTTTTTAGTAACTAAAGCTATGAATTGACACTGACGTTTACTTACTTTTTCGTATTCACACTCAATCTGTTATATGATTAATACGTGCGTTTAATTTACGTGTGCTTATTTTTTATATCCACATACATTATTTCATCTGTTATATGATCAATACGTGCATTTTAAATCACAAACTCTACAAAGATGATATAATTAGGCAACATTCCTAACTGAAACCTAAGGTTTCTTCTAACTACATTATCTAGGGTTTGTAGCATGTCGATGCATGATCGCCAATATTCCTCCTTTTCTACATATGTAGTTAACTTGCTATGATTTTGGCAACAAATTAACATGGGATGATGGGTTCGAATGGGATACGATAATAACATTTTTACAATATATAGCTAGCTAGGTTGAAAATTTTGACCAGCTGGCTGGCCCACATGTATGTATGTATGTATATATGTATATATATGGTCTCATGGATGAGGTCATGGATGAGATCATCACGTACGTGATTAAATGTGCAACAAACATTATAACATGGGGCTTTCACTATCTCTTGCCTTGGAGAAGATGGTCATGGAGAGTCTGAAAAGCAAGAAATCATCTAACGTATGAACTATAATGGGTACTGGTCTACTGGTTAATGCATAAATCTAGATTATTTTTGAGATTTGATGTACAATTCTCATTGAATGTTTTTTTTTATGGTTAATTTTTGGAAGTGTAGTGAAGTTAGTTGGAAGAGTAGTTGAGGCCTGGAACTGTGAATCTAGCTAGATAAATTAGTTGTTCGTACCTATCCGCTGTTTTGCAAATTCCTAATTAATCCCCTCTTGATTAGTTGGTCCAAATCAAAAGATAAATTAAAAACGATATGGAGTTTCATGGCATGATCAGCCATCTTCTTATAACATTAAACGAATCTTTCAACAATTTGTGAATTGCTATCCACGCATTGAAAGTGGGAACCCCGAAATAGACCCCAGTGAAGATGGACAACCTAAGTAGTAGCATCCACCAGTTAGCACACACGGCTTATTTGAAAGCCATACAATGTACTTGGACGACCAAAGGGACGAAAATTAAAGGAGCTGGTTTAATAATATAGATCGTCATCTATGTTCTTATTCATAACTCATAATTCAGCACCATAATTCATTGATTTTGTGTTTCCACCTATCACACTCACGTAATAAAAAGTCATTATTGTCAAGAATGTGGTGGCCAAGAGAGAACCACATTGTATGAACAATCACCGGCCATGTACTCCTGCAGGATGAAAAATTGAGATACTAACCGATTTTGTGTTCAAATATATAAAACAATGTTGACGAAAAGGAAATCGACCTTCATTTTGTGTTCTCCCTATTTTTATTGGTAAGTTGTATCGTCACTACATTAATATATAAGGATTTCTCATAATAATTTTGGTTTAATTTTAAAAGGAATCAAACTCACGACCCATGTAACAATATATAAAAACATACAAGAAAATCCACGTTCATTTTCTTTTGTTCTTCCTATTTTATTGGTAAGTTGTATCGTCACTGTACATTAATGAACCTAATTCTCACATTAATTTTGGTTTAATTTTAAAGGGAATAAATAACTTACGGCCTATATAACAATATATAAACACATACCTTCTAGCTACATAATTTTTTTAAAATGAATGAGAATTTATATTTGTAATGATTTCAATTTTTAATTATGGTTAGACCTATTTAGTCATATATATATATATATATACTTATAGTCGACTTAATTATTTTTTCTTTTTTCGGGGAATATGTTTATTACTTTTTTATTAGGGAAATATACTTGTCACGTTTTTTTATTAGAGAAATATACTTGTCACTTTAGCTAACATTATATGTTTACCAATACATTTTCAACAAATGAGGTTCCTTAACCCCACCCTTTATCCAAAATTAAGGGGAATATGAAAAGTCTAAGGAATTAAGCAATAATTAATTGGTTTGATGACAAAAAAAAGACATTACTTACCTAATCAAAATTCTCACTAGTACTTAAGAAAGTCAAATTCAAAGGAATAAAAGAGGCACGATGGACGGAGATGAGCGCCATGAGTAGTGATGGAGAAAATAATTGAAGACACGATGACCGGCCAGGGAGACAATCAAAACAATTTATAATTAGGTAATACTTGAAGTCTTGAAGATGAAGGAAATATAAAAAGGTCATTAGAAAAAAAAGTATCCATGCTCCTTCTCGTATGTTATACGTGTCTGTTAATGAAACTAGGAACACAGCTATATTTAGGTGTTAAAAAATATTTCATCATTAGTTATTCTAAGGTTTTTTATTTGAAATGTACACGTGACTTTAATCTCACTTTCCACTTAAAATATTTATTTGTCTAATTTAATTACCACCCAAAATTCACTCTCCATATAAAAATTTGTACCAATTCTGTTAATTTCACCAAATATTTGTAAAATATCAGGGGTCATTTTGTCAGCTCAAGCTACGAGAATATAAATAAGACACTAAATACAGATAACACGACAAATTGGGATGGACTTGAACAAATTATTTTGATGAGTTATGAATGGTTTCAAATTTGTTCATACCGATCCCAATTTGCAGCTATTCATATGTATTTGATGCCTCATTTATAACCTTAAGACTTGAGATAATAAAGTTATCCCGGATATTGACAAATATTGAATGAAGTTAACACAATTAATGTAAATGTTTATATGGAGAGTGAGTTTTAAGCGGAAAGTGAGACAAATGTGCGGGAGTAAAGTGAGAATAAAATTACAATTTTTGGTGCACGACTAAAAAGCCTTATTCTAATGTATAATTAATGAGCGATCTAAGAATTGATTATCATAAAAGTTAGGACTGATAAGTGATAACCAATGTGCATAATCCTTCACACCTATAGTACCTTCCTTACATCATTAAAAAAATGTTATATATAAATATGTATATATATTGCAACATGATGCATGCTCATTAAGTAAAGTGCTTTGATATTTTTGATCGATCTTCTTATTGTCTAGGTATAGGGAGGTAGGACCTCATTTACATCTCGGGGCAGTGGTAGTTCCACGAACTAACTACTTCTAGCCCGCTACTGATCATCAATATTCATTGACACATTACACATCATTAATATTGCATTTCCAGCTGATCATATTACTATGTAACACTTACTAATCCACCATTATCAAGCTATAATTTTCAATTAATTAAACACAATTAATTATTTTGATAGAGATATAAGCTAGATCGACTTAATTAGAACGCGTTAAACATATTATTTTTAACACGCACTAATAAATCTGGCTAAAAAATTTTGGTTTTAATTTTGTAGGTGTACGTTTTTTAGCAATTCGAAGTTCGATCGATATCCACCTTACAACTTACAAGCATACATATATATTGTTATCACTTATCACTGCAAAATTCAACCTATGGTTGCATGCATATATATATCTTAGCTAGCCGACTCGCCAGCACAACAAAGACAATCAGCAGTCCCATCAACAAATTAAGACCGGCGGCCCGGGCCCGATGATGAACAAAGCTAGACCTACAATTAAATTTGAGGCTGTCGACAATGCCAATTATATTAAGGGGTAGGTGGGAGTCTGAGAAAAAACAAAACTACGAAAGAGCTACCAAATTCTCCACACACACGTTGGACTAAATCGTCTCAGCCTTCAATTGTCTGCCCAGAAAACCAAGAATAACACAACACCTAACCTGTCATCACTAGGTTGATTTTGTGGTTCATTTTTTTTTAAAGATTATTCTTTAAAAAATTCATTCACATACAAAATCATTTAATTATTCGATTATTAGCAAGAAAGTTTGTCATATTATTTGGTGGATTATGTTCTTCTATTTATTTAGCACCTTATTAGCGTTATGTATATACATCGCCAAATATTACACATTTTAATTAAATTTTACAGAGAGGAATTTTGAAAAATGAATTACAAAATGAATTATTATATATTTTTATGGTTAACTTGAGCCGTTTCTATATATATGAAACAACAAATTAATACTTATATATATAAAAGATATATCAACAAAATATAAATAACTTATTAAATAAGGTATCGATATATATCAACAAAATATAAACAATTTATATAAAAAAAAATATTGATATTATTAACAAAAACACAAACAAGTTTTTGAAAAAAAAAAAGTGTCGATACGTAGAGATTACAGACAACTTATCAAAAGTGTATATATATATATATATATTAAAGTATTAACAACTTATAAAAAAATGTCACCATATATCAAAATCAAAAGTGTAATTTGATTTTTTGATATATACACTCTTTTGATAAATTATCTATAACTTTTCATTATGTTCACACTATTTTAATAGGTTGTCTATATTTTGTTTATATCTCAACACTACTCTTATGAAAAATTGTCTATATTTGGTCCAAATATCTCAACGTTTTGATGATATAATTGTCTGTAATTTGTCGACATATTTCAAAAATTGTCTATTTTATGTTAATATATCTCTACACTTTATCATTAAGTTGCCTAAAATTTATTAATATTTTTCGACATTTTTTCGATAATTTATTTATACTATAATCACGTAGAATTACATTATCAAGATAGCCGTGACTGTGAGGAAATTACAAATTCAACGTTAACTACAGATTCAATGAGAGAATGCATGTTGCAAAATAAAGTTGGTTTTATAATTTTAAGGTTAATCATTACATCCTGAAGGTATAATTATAGAATGAAGGTAAGCTATCAATCTACTACGCTTGGACGTAATTGAATTAAATGATCAGTGTTAAACCTTAAAATAGCCCGATCCACCTTATTTAATTAGCCCAATGCCATTTAGTGGGCCGGGCCTACATCTACCCGACTCATTGACCGCTTAGATGCAGGGCCCGGGCCGGCTCGCCCGTTTCTTGATACTTAATTGGTGAATTACAAATGTCACACCCAGCAAAAGCATTTACAGAATCCGTCCCAGTCCGCTCCTCGTCTCTCCCTTCCTTCATCGTCTTGATTCCACTCAAAACCCTAATTTTAATCGTAGCTCGAGATGGCCGTGGTCGGCGAACGCTCTTCGCCTTCGATTAATCCCCCCGAAGACAAGCCTGTAATCGTTAGGGTTAAGCGCAAGGCCTTACAGTCTCCACTCGATGCTTTCTGTGAGTAGCGCTTTGTTTGCAGTTTTATATTTCCATTTAATTACCGAGAAAATGTAGGAAAATAGAAAATAAATTGCTTGAACTTGTGAATAGAAAGAAAAACTTGAAATTTCTGACGAATTTTGGAACATTGTGCAATGCAGGGCTGGAAATCAACGAGAGACCACAGAAGCGTCCGTTGCTGGATTTCAATAACCTTTCTATTTCTGATTCACCTGGAAATGGTAATAAATGTTTCTCATTTCCTCTAGCATTGTCCTTTTTCCTTGTATAAATATCTATCGGTGTGTACTAAAAATGGCTAAGTTTACTGATGTTGGGATGAACACAGCTTTTATCTTTCTCTCTAACTAGGTGTTTCATTTAAAAAACCATACTGTCATGCGTTAAATATTCAAAATGACAATGATGCTGAACAAAAATAGTGAGATAAAATGCTGTTATTTATAACTATGGTACTAATGGATTTGTATTGGTAGTTTCCCAGCTTTTCGGAGAATAAGGTATATAGAGTTGTACTGTTCCTTACATTTGCAATAAAAAATACTGCATTTTCTTCTTTTCTAATTTATTGTTTTCTCCATTGAGTTAGTGTAGGGATTTGCAGTTTTGCAGATTTCATTAGTATATGGAAAGTCTTAGAACGCAGAATATGAGAGTGCTGATTTCTTATATTTTTAATGCAGCAGAAGATTTGAAGACCAAGAAGGTTTTGGTACGGCATGTAGAGACAGTAAGCAACTCCGATACCAGTGTTGATGTTGTTAAATCGTTCGTGGTAAGTAGCACCCCTGCTGTTGGTTTTTAAAATAAATATTCTAGATGTGTAAACTGTTTTACACAAGCATGTGTTCAGTAAGAAGTTTTGTATTCTCAGTGCAAGATGCTGTCTGTGATTCTCATGTCTTCTACCACTCAGAGTTTGGGAAAATGTCTTCTTGTTTCTTTTAGGACCCTAATTCAGGCGATGCATGTGATGGTAAGATAAAGAGTGAAGAACGCAAAAAAACTTTCAAAAAGGAGAATGTAAGCTCTCCGTCTCCTCCTCATGGTTTTACACACTTCACTACAACTTCGTGTCTATTTTAGTGTTTTTACGATTACATGAACTTACATTTCCATTCCCATTTGAACAGACAAAACAAGATCAGATTTTGTCTAAATCCAGACAGACACAGGAGGTACGTTACATAGTATAAGTTAGTGTTACTTCTCAACCCACGAAGTAAACAATGTGTTATATCTTGTGCATCTGCTTCTAATAGTATGTGATTTGTTCTTTCATTTCTTAAAAGATAATGATTCATTAAATTTTATGCTCTGAGTTTAATTTCTTCGGGTAGCCAATGTGTTCTCTTTGTTAGTTTCATATTTTTCTTGTGATAATGATCACTGTCAGTCTGTGGATGGCTAATGATGAGTTGCAGCTCTAAATTTGTGCTACTTTCTACGAGTTTTTGTATTAATTAATCTCCTTACAATCATGGATTACTTTTTTTATATATTATATTCTAAACCATTATATTAGGTAAGTTTAAATCCCTCCCCTTTAAGTTATAGGCATTACATATCTTTCTGTTATGTTAGATTACCCAACTCTCTGATTGATATTCTGATGCATTTGTGCTATGTACTGAGAACAAGAACAAAGAACCACATGCCACTTATTGATTACTATTTAATTGTAGGGAACAAATTTTTGTGACACATCACTCAATGCTTCATTGGTGAACATAAGAGATAATCCCAAAATAAGTTTCTCAGAGTAGGCAAGTGTTTGCTTTTGTTAGGTTTTGTTGCTATTTAAAGCAGTGTGCTTTATGTTTGTTGATAATATAGAAGTGGTCCACCATTATAACCGAGTGCTCTCACACATGCTTAGTGAAATTTTTCCTGTAAATTCTTCTCGGGTACCATCTCATTTGCTGTTCTCCCTGTTAGGCTTTGGTAAAAAATGCACGTTTTGAACAAATATGGAGGAGCAGAAAGGGAAACCAAGAAAAATCGCATGAGAAATTACATGAAATGTGCCACTTCTATGATGTTATTCGTGTTGATGTTGAGGAAACATCTAAGGAGTAAGTTCTTTCATTGTGAGTTTCTCTTGCGCTTCTTTATTTTCTCTAGTCTAGTTGAAAATGATATTCTCCCTGATTTTATGCAGTGAGATATCGTTGGAGGACCAGAGGATGCTAAATAGTTACTTGCCTCTATTGAGAGAGTTCATCCCAAGTGCTGCTTTGGACATTGAATCAGACTTACGTGCTAGTAGTTCCAAACGAGGTTGTTTTCACATGAACATATGATAAGTGATATTAGTGGTCTTACTAAAAGGATGGTGATATTAGATATTTCTTTGGTCACACACTTGCAGTGTTTCTTGTGAAGATGTATGTTAATTTCAGCCTTTCCCTTAATACTTGTGGCGACTCCATATGACGGGTTTATGTGTTTCGTAGAATCGGGAGATGAGTATGTATATGACTTGTATGCTGTGAGGGAGGATGAGATAGAGATAGCCACTGAAGATTCTTCAAACCCATTTCCCTTGTAAGTACCTGTACTATATTGGTTAGGTTTCTACCTTATTTTCTTGCTAAAACCTGATTAATGATATCTCTGGTTCAGGGTACAAGTTGAAGGTGAAGATTTCTACGATGGGCCTGATGAATCAGATTATGAGACTGATGATTCAAATGGTGATCATATATAATCTATTAATTTATCTTCTTTCTAATATGTCTCTGTACAAGTACAAGTTCTAACCGGTTTTGGTGGATTTCAGCTGAAAATAACCCGTTAAATGATTATCCAGAAGAGATAAGTGAAGAGGAAGAGGAAGAGAAAGAGGAATCAGAAAGTGAAGCCTCAGATGATCAATCAAAAAATGATGAGAGTGACAAATCTTCAGAACCCAAGGTTTTAAAAGCGAATGGCCTTTCAGATGATGATATGTATGATCATATTGATGATGCTGGGGACTTTGATTATGATTTCGATGAGAGTGATGAAGGTGAAGACCGGAAATGGTCTTATAGGTGAACTTCGGCTTTTCACTTTTCAGTGTCTGCTTTCTGCTTGAAATTTAGTGATGTATTAGTGGTTAGATACGTGAATGTGAACTTCGTGTACATCCTTATACTTCTAACTTCATTGATGAAATCTTTCTTTTGTCATGATTGCAATTCCATATTTCCATTGGTTTTGCGGCGAATTTTTGTGCTTGTTATTTAAGAATCGTGACATAGTTGGTGCTTGTGTTTTAATGCTTATTACATACATTGCGGGAATCTCATTCTTTACAATAATTGAATTAAGAAAGTTACGTTCTCTCTAGAAAGTGATGAGAAGTACCTTTACAAGACCAAATTGTAGTACCTCCAATGATCTCAAGAGATCGTGCTAAATCTCTAATAGTTCAAATTGTCCAATTTTTATAAAACATAATCGAAGTTGCCCATTTAAGATTTATTGGGAAACAAGTCTTTTTGAAGGAAATTCAGAAAGGGAAAGTCTAAATATTACTCCTTTATTTATGAAATAAAAGTAAAAAGTATTTATTTTCTGGCTTAGCTTGTTTTGCAAGGAGAGACAAACTAAGAAGAATTCTTGGTATATAAAAAAAGCTAAACAGTCCTTGTTGTACAAGCATAGGGCAAATCGTTTTGTGTTTATGTTTTCTGGTTATCTCCATCTTTACCTCAGCTTCCTCATCATCAACAAGGTATGCTTGTTTTCTGGGCTGGTCGTCTCTTCCTCTTTCTTACCTTCCTTTTTCTTTTACAAATCCTTTCATTTTTATAATATCAACCGACTTTTCTTTTTGATGCCCTCTTATAGGTAATATTCAAAGGAGAAATATCACCAAACGAAGATCTTTCTTAATTTTACTTTTTATGATTACTTGTCACTATTAATCGAGTTGGAAAAAGCCTTTAGGTCTTCCTCTTTTATAGATCAAATTTCCCCTAATATACTGTCTAAGTAGAAGTGTAGAACCCTAAATTGAAACAAAAAAACATGGGATATTAAATTTATTTGAAATTGAATCATGTTCTTTTTCTTCGGAACCAATAAGAAAATGTCTTTTTCACTATATTCTTCTGTTTTGGTCTCTATTTTTTTTTTACTAAAGAATATTTGTGATACTAGTTGACTGTAATAATCTGTCTCTTGCAGAGAAAAATGGCAACAATTGAATCTGTGCCTTGCACGTTACATGAGATGTTGGTGAAGATGGATCCGTTGCACAACAATCGTGTTGTTCATGCCTATCAAAAAATCATTCGGTAATATATATTACCATAGTATGTTTTTGATACATTTAGCTTTTACCATTTTAATTTCTAAATTATTCTTAATTAATGATCAGTATTTTCATTGTTATTGAAGGTCTATTATCATGTCCATTGTCAAACTGGAATTGGAAGGAACAAAGCGAGGATACTTGAGAGTTGATGACTTAGAAATCGACGAAAATTATGAAGCAAATATCCCGAAAATTACCGATCATGATGTCATAAGTTATAAACAAGAATTTGTAATTCTGATGGAGGCAATATTTGGGAAAGACCATAAAAAAACCCTAGAGTTGTCAAACTTTTTCACCATGATCCGTTGTGAAAGGGAATGGTTAGAAATTAATTTCTTTCTCTGACTCTGTTTTTACCTTCTTCTTTTGTGTTTCTACTATTTTAAATGTTTTAAATATTTTTACTTGTTCGTCAAGGTACCGATTCGAGCAATTGATTTACCATCCGCTGCTCCTATCTCCCACGGAGAGATTTGAGCAGTACACTGATGGAATGCTGCATCTCCAGCATATTCGATCTTCTACAAATCATAAGGTGAAAGACTTGTTCATCACAAGATGGAATGAGAAGGTTGATATTGAAGGAGCTGTGGGTGGATTACAAAGTTTTCAGGGTGTCTTGAGTAGAAAAGAATATGAGGATAGTGTGTGGGGAGCCCTTGAATTTTCAAGGGATGCTTGCCTTGAGATTAATGATCTGGTATTACGTTACCTTTCAAATTATTCTTTAATTTATTTTATTAATGATAATATTAATTTATTGGATGATTCATTTTCTTCTAAAAATATTGCAGACATCGGAAGAAATCGAAGGAAAGCTCAGTTTGTTCTTCCCAAAATTGTTGACACAATTGTATACTTTCTTGATTGAAATGTATACGCATGTGGACTTAAAGGTAATATATAATTCTCTTCAATAATCACAATAAAATAATACTTTAACGAGAAAAGTTATTTATTTTTTTTTCTTCTATTTGTTGAGTTCATTTTTTTATTCTATTAACAGAGAATAGATCGACAAAAAGAGAAGACGGAGAAATGACAACACCAAGCTAAACAGAGAAGAATACGAAGACAGATTATATATAAAATAGTGACTTAGTCTGCATAATTTTTTATTTTAAATTTGATTTTTTTTGGGGACAAAATTTAATGGCAATGAATGATATAGCAAAAGTTTTCAATTTTAATATAAATTCATAGTGGCTTGAATATATGAATGTTACGATGGTTTGGCTCTAATATATCTGATCTACTCAAACTTAGTCCCAAAATAACCTTATATAAAATGAATCATGCAACTTTATCATATGCTAAGACGATCACCAATCTCATCCACCAAGGGAAAAGTTGTCAAGCACTAGTTTCGTTTCATCAATTCCGGAAAGACAATGTGCTCAAAATCACAGAGTTTCTTCTCTCAGCAATTGCGCGAGCTTGTGGAAAAGTTGCTGCAATTAAAGAAGGCAAGCAGTTTCATTGCTTGGCGGTTAAACATGGGTTTAATAGAGACATGATTCTCATGACGTCCCTTCTTGACATGTACTCTAAATGTAGCAACATCAAAGATGCCCGCCTTGTGTTTGATGAAATGCCCGACAGAGATATCATTGCAACTAACAGCATGATTTCTGCGTTGTGTTGGTCTCACTCAACACTGGAAGCAATTGAGTTGTTCAATAACATGTCGAAGAGAGACGTTGGGTCTTGGAATGCCTTGATTTCTGGACTTGGGCATAATTCTGAAGGAAGGACTGGGTTGTTTTTCTTTGAGAAAATGAGAATGGAGGGAGCTGGAGTCGATGTTATGACCATGGTTAGTGTTCTTTCAATTTGTTCTGATCTTGCAGCGTTGCGTAACGGTAAACAATTTCATGGTTTGGCCATGAAGTATGGATTTGAGTTGTATTTACCAGTTGGGAACGCTGTTATTAACATGTATGCTAAATGTGGGTGCATGGAAGATGCCTGTTTATGTTTCAAGAACATGCCTTTAAAGAATGTAATTTCGTGGACTGCTTTGATTTCGGGTCACGGCAAACAAGGCAAAGGCTTGGAAGCTCTGAAGGCCTTTGACACAATGGAAATGGAAGGTGTTGTTCCAAACAAAATTACATTCTTGGGTGCTTTGTATGCCTGTAGTCATGCTGGATTAGTACAAGAAGGATGGAGGATTTTCAATACCATGCTGCATAAGTACTCAATCACACCTGTGATGGAGCATTATACGTGCATGGTGGACCTCCTAGCACGATCGGGATGTTTCAATGAGGCCTATAATTTCATAGAAAGGATGCCTGTGACACCTGATGCAAGGCTTCTCACTGCGTTTTTAAGCTCATGTTGCTCCCACAAGAATTTAGAGCTAGCAAGGAGTGTTGGACAGAAGTTACTTGAATCAGAACCTGAAGAAGCAGGAGCCTATATGTTGCTATCCAACTTCTATGGGCTTGTTGGGGACTTGCAAGGTGTGGCAAAAGTGAGAAGATTGATGCTCAATAGAGGAATAAGGAAAGAGAAGGCAAGCACTTGGATTGAGATTAACAAAACAGTTCACAGGTTTCAATCAGGAGACAGATCGCATCCCCTAAGCAAAGAGATCTACAACTACTTACAAAATCTTGTCAAAAAGTTCAAAGGTAATGGGTATGTGCCAAACACAAGCATGGTCATGCAAAATGTGGATGAACAAACAAAGGAGGAGCTAGTTCTTGGTCACAGTGAGAAATTGGCAATTGGACTTGGCCTAATTAGTACACCTCCAAGTACGCGTATTGTTATAGTTAAGAATCTGAGAGTGTGCGTAGACTGTCATGTGGTAACCGGGTTGATTTCCAAGATTGAAGGGAGGGAGATTGTTGCAAGGGATTCGAACCGATTTCATCATTTCAAAAATGGATTATGCTCTTGTGAAAATCATTGGTGAGAGTGGTCAATTTAGAGGTTCACTTTCCCACATCTGTGCCTCCCCCATGTTCATGATCATTGTGAACCATCTGTGATATAGAAACCAAAAATGCTTCCATGTTGGGTTGTTGCCGAAGTTTCGAACTTGACAAGGTAACCAAGGCAATAGCAAGACAAGGTCCTAGGTTTTTGACCAAAAAAGAAAAAACAAAACACAAGGTCCTAGGTTGGGCTTTTAAACGGACCGGGAGATATTCACAGCCTAAAGCTAAGATTTTTTTTTTTTTTTTGCATCAAGAGTAGTCCAGAGGCCCAAGGCTGCCCTTGAGCCTCTAAATCAGGGCCCAGCTCAGCCGAAACGTGTGGCTCCAGCATTCATTTCCAAGTCACCAGCTTTCCCTATTTGTCTTTGATAAAGTTCAAAGCCGGCTGAAGAACCAGGCTCTTCTTTCTTCCACCGCTTAGATCAACAGCCAAACTGTTTCTACACCAAATCTATCAATTTCAATTCCAGAAAAAACAGTTGTTTTCTAACCAACTATCTCTATTTGCCCTTCTAGTGAAGATTTTTGCTTTTGTAATTGGTCTCAACATGACTGACTTCCTTCCAACCGCCGTTCACCCCACGAATGCACAAATCCCTGTCGATCTTTTTGTGTCTAAGAAACCTCCTGGCCTGCCACGGGGCGACTTGGGTTTCCTCGATTCCTCTGGTGACACCATTTACAGGGTCACCCATCAATCTTTGAAGTCTTCTTCTAACAAGCGTGTGTTGCTTGATGCCGCCGGAAATCCTCTATTTGTTTTGTACCGAAAGGATGTGAGTATCCTCTCTGGCCCCTGTTTGTTTCCCTAGACAATTTTCCTGGAAAAATCTCTTCGTACCTGTCTTTTAGGCACTATTTTTTTTTTTGGGAGGTGTAGAATGGAAGTTGGGAAGGATTCAAGGGTGGTGATGCTGAGGACAACGAATTGATGTTCAGAGTGAAGAGGACGAAAAATAAAATCACCCGAATCGAGTTAGAGGTATATCTTGCTGGTGATAATTCAGAAGACTCAACCTGTGATTTCAAAATGAAAGGCTTCCCTTTCCAAAAATCTTGCACCATCTATAAAGGCAATGACATTGTTGCTCAGGTATAAATATCATTCCTTTATGTTCTGTAAACGTCTTTACTTTATGTTCGGTTTTCGGGCCATAACTTGAAATAGGCTAGACGTTTTGGCTAACCAGGGAATCAGGAAAGAAAATGTTTTGTTTGATAAAATTGACCCAAATGAAGGAATATATAAGTTTATTGCATATAATAATTGGGTTAAAGGAAGTTATGTTCCAAACTAGGTACACCTGTTAGGATTTTTCCTAAAAATATGTCTTTGATGAATGTTGCATGAAAGTCTATCAGCAAACTAATTGTTTCTGAAAGAGTGCTTTTGTCGATGCCTCTGTATCAAAATGGATTATACATGGTTATTTATATGGAACTCAAATTGGTGATTGCATTTTGAACCCAGTTCATATATTATTTCTATGGTTTATTGTCTGGGTACTTGACATTTTTCTTTCGGGTATAAGTTGGGTCCTTTGCATAGTTAGTGTAATCAGGTTCAAGTTACGAAATTGTCAAATTGGTTACTGTGGTGATCTGAATAAATGTCAAATCTCAGCAACAATGTGTGCGTCTGTTTTTAAAGATTTAAGCAAGCTGTTTGTTGCTTCATTATATTAGGCGAGTGTCGAGCTTGTTCCTTCATTATATTGGACGAGTGTTGTGGTAAAATGGTCATGAAATGTCTTGCGTAATCTGACTACCGAATAAGCTTGCACATCCATACATGCTTGTTCCTTCATTATATTAGACGAGTGTTATGGTAAAATGTTCATGAAATCTCTTGCGTAATCTGAGTAGCAAATGAGCATGCACATCCATACATTCTTGAAATCATTGTTTTTCAAACTTTGCAATGTTGCAAATTCACAGTTCCGTAGTATACTACTTAGACGTTTCACTCGTCAACCCTTTTGTTATTGGAAAATTGTGTAAGGTTCTGTTCTTGGTTATGGGATCATTTCTTATCTTTTGTGATGTCTTGTTGCAGACTAGTCTCATGTACAAATTGCACCAGCTTTTTCCAAAGAGGGGCATGTTTCGGTTGACTATATTTCCTGTATCTGTCGATCATGCTTTGGTTGCCGCCTTGATTGTAGTATTTCTTGATTGATTGAGGATTATAGGAGAACCAGTATTAAAAAGATCTTCAAATCCCCAACACAAGGCAATGCCACAACGGGCAGATTGAACAAGTTTCCACGATAAACAGGTGGGTCAGTATGTGATGTGCTCTGCAACAATTTTTTTCCATTCATGAATTAGATTATATTTGATTGATGGCGATTTTGCACTGCACAATGTACTTCATCATTACTTTCTGAAGATCTATGATCAAGTAGTTTAGGTTTTTGCTTTGGGTTGGATTGTAGTACTTGTGTTCGTGGATTGTTGAAGATCAAATCGCCGTGTAGTTTATCTTTACTAACTGCTACAGATTGATGCAAGTTTCTTAGGGAATATTGTCCCCATTGCAGACCAACAAATGTGATAAAAGAATTAATCTATGCTGCTTTGATACAAATTTGTACTTAGTAATATTTTCTTCTAATCTCTTCTCCATTTATGCATGCTTGTTTTCAATTATTGTTGAATGAAGAGGAGGAGCTCTATAATATGCTGGCACGGTTGCAGGGAAGAACATTTGTCTAACTCCTTCAGCTTTAATAATTGGGAATATGATTCCTGATGCACTCTGCATATTAACAAACACCAACAAACAGATTAGACGTTTACTTTGTAATTTGACAAGCTTGTTCATGAGTAATAAACCAGACTTACCGAGATCAATCTAGCTCCCATCCACATGCGTTTTGGTGTAGGGAATGGGATCATCAGGCGGCCTACTCCATAAACAGCCACGGCGAAGAAATGGAGAAACAGACTCGTGGGGTTAGGGTTAAGACCAGAGAGTAGAGATATTGGCCCATTTGAACAGATTCCTCCAAGGCTTAAATAGTCAAAGCATGCTTCACGCATTTCCTGTCTTGCTGGGTCAGATGATGCACAAAACACCTTGTAAAGGGCACCCGCCAATGTGTTTATGGTAGATGACACAGGCTGCAATCAAAACCAACCCCATCAGGAACTTTTTAGATTTTACGTCGGACTTATATAATATAACATATAAGACTGTATGACATATATGTGAATGCTTATAACATATCAGATTGCATTGACATATATGTGAATGCTTATAAGTACCTTACGCAAAGTGTAGAATGATTCGAGATAATTGCACAAAGCAAGTGCATCATTGAAATCATTTAGGGGTCTGAGAAGATCTCTTAGAAGAACAATGTCGGAAAGTGCGACGGTCATTCCTCCTCCAGTTAAAGGATGTCTCATATTGAATGCATCTCCCAATAAAATAGCGCCAGGAGTGGGTTGAGGAGCAGCAGCCATGCTTTTGTTTTGCATCGTTCTTATGTTTCCTCTCTTAACAGCTTCCATAAAAGCCTTTAACAGCTGAGGGGGAACCTGATGATCAAATGCAAAGTGCTCATTGTCAGATTCAAATCAAAATAAGTGGAAATTAAAAGTAAACACTTTGATTGATGAGACATGAGAGAGTAATGCAATATGTAGATGAATATATATGATACCTGAGGAGCCACGACATTTTTCAAATAGCTTGCCATTTCACCATTGGCTATTGAAGGTACTTTTGTTCCAGGTATATCAACCAAACAACGAATCTCAGTGGTACTAATGGGATAGAACAAGATGGGTGAAGGATCTCCCAGAATCACATGTCCATGGTTTTGATGAGGAAGCTCACAATTCTCCAAGATCATACCAACAAAGCAAGATGGATTTTCAACTTGTGGAGTTGAGAGAGATCGGCGTAGATTTGAAAAGCATCCATCACATACAATCGTTAATGGAGCATATGATGTCATCTCATGTCCTGCCTTGTTCCTGTACATCACTCCTTTGATGGTTCCCTTTTCTTCAATGAGTGTTGTCACGGTTCCTTGCTCCAATTTCACACTATAGATTTAAATTTGTGAGACAGGAAAACTAATAATGGAATATAATCATCTCATCATATATCATAGGACTGAAAGTATGGTGGTACGTACTTAGGAAGAGTGGCAGCCCGTTCGCGCATTCTTTGGATGAACCTCCCGTTATGGAAACTTCTGCCTGCTACGTCTGAACTATATGTTTCTAGGGGATAAGACAGTTTGGTGTCACTGCCATTTTTGTAAAGAGCATAACCATACACTTTTTGAGCATCAATGGAATCATTTGCACAATCTGCAGCCACAAATAATAAAATATTGTTGTTGATTCAAGCAAATATTTTTTGGAATTAGTACTGTATTTAGATTTAGAGCAGACATTATTACCTTCAAGTCCCAATTCAATCAATTTGAGGTAGCCTCCAGGCTGCAAAAGTTCACCAACAATTCTGTCTGGCTCACTCAAATCTCTCTCAATCACAAGCACACGTCGTCCTTCCTATAATATTATCAAACCAAAATTATACCAAGATTTTAAAAAACAATTAATTAGAACTTGAGAAATGTAAGCTCAAATCAAGAGCTATATATATATATATCAAAGCTGTATGTGATGATCAGCTTAATTATCACCTTTCCAAGAGTGTAAGCAAGAGCAGCACCAGCAACTCCGGCACCCACAATCACAACGTCTGTACTCTTCTCACTCTCCGGCAGACAAAAGCCATTTTCAGACGGCATTCTGATCAACTTATTTCCATTACTGGATCTTGCTGAAACATCATTTCCGACCTTTTTCTTGTTTGCAGCGCTGAGAGTAGCTTCAATGATGATGAAGAAAACGGAGGCCAGCATAGAAACCAAGAGACCACCAAGAACATACTCATAATGAACCATCTTCCAAATTCCAATGAAATCTCTTGATGAAAATCGAAATTTGGAAGCAAGGGAATTTTGGGTTTGCTGTGATTTGTGAATGTCTAAAAGTGCGTGTAAAATGCTTAACTAATTGCTTTTGCTGTTGCTTATTAGATGAGATTGCAACGGAGCGAAGCAAGGGAATTTTGGGTTTGCTGTGTCTGGTGAATGTCTAACAGTGCGTGTAAAATGCTTAATTGCTTTTGCTGGTGCTTATAAGATGAGACTGCAACGGAGCCTTGTACATATATATAGATTATAGAGTTGTTGGGCGGCAAAGGACCAAACCCATTTTTTATTGAATGCGATTGGTCACCGATTGCGGCTAAGTTTGGTCAAACAGTCAAACACCGTTTGCTGATTGCGAGTGGGTCCGCTGACAAATGAAGATGTGTAACGGGGAGGTTGGGTCAAGTTAGCTTACTGTGGACTGTTGACTGTGGAGTAGTAATTTGTCAAAGTCCTCCCATTAACCATGACTTTTTGTTTATCTTTTGTTTGCGGGGAAGATTTAGTTAGTGAATGTAAAGCCTCTTTCCTCGTTTCAAATTCTATTCATATCAAGTTCTAATTTAAAAAAATTTCAGTAGTTAATTGTAAGGAAATCAAAATTATAAAATTTTCATTTCAACGAATTTACATCGAGATGCTCTTATTGTGGAAGAGATAAAGAATAATTGTCGAAAAAATTAATAAATAATATAAAGATAAAAAAACCAAAACTTATATCGATCGAAATCGATATCGAGTTTAATCCAATAAAAGATATATATATGAAAATATACATATGAAGAATTTGAAATTCAGTGATTGGCTTATTATGATTAACTCAAAAATTTTAATTTCTTATATAAGTATAAAATATATTTTTATACAATGTCATTGACTTAATTTTAAGACTAGTACTCAAATTTCAATATAGCATATCAAATTAATATATGCATGTGTGTAAAAAGATAGTTTCAAAGAAGAGTTTAGTATTCAAACATGGTTAACTAGGGTACATATTATCTAATAGAGATATGAATTTCAACGACACATTTTACATATGCATGATGCTACGTAATTGAAAATTATTATAACACCACATGCATGTTAATTATTTATTAAGAATTATATCACATTAATTGTATTTACATGTATGGTTCTACGAATATTGTAAATAATATATATTATGTTATGCCTAATTAATAATAGAATAGAATTGTCCCCGAGCGACTCTATCTTTGTCCTATATAACAACTCTATGATTATATATACAGATCCATACTGCATTGCCGTCTCATAAGCATAAGCAGCTCGCACTACTTCACATTCACAACCAACCCAAAAACTCCCATCCTTCCAAATTTTCGATCTTGATCGATCAATATAGAATTTTCATTCAAAGATGGTTCATTACGAGTATGTTCTTGGCGGTCTCTTGGTTTCTTTGTTGGGTTTTGTTTTCTTCATCATTATAAACACTATTTTCAGTGAAAACAAGAGGAAGGTAAAAAATGTTGTTTCATGGGGAATCAATGGAAAAGGGTTTACGAGGATGCCATCGGAAAATGGCTTTAGTCTGCAAGAGATTGAGAACAGTACCGAGTCTACTGACGTTGTGATTGTGGGTGCCGGAGTTGCTGGTGCTGCTCTTGCCTACACCCTTGGGAAGGTAATAATTGAACTCATCATATATAGTGACGATTACTTTTTTTTGCTGTATGCTACTATGCTTCTCTCATGATTTGATCATGCATTTCCCAAGTTCCAATTGTTTTTTAATTCTTGGTGCAATTTTGATTTGATAATTTTAGGAAGGACGACGTGTACATGTGATTGAAAGAGACTTGAGTGAACCTGACAGAATTGTTGGTGAACTTTTACAGCCTGGAGGCTATCTCAAATTGATTGAATTGGGACTCGAAGGTAATAATCTAGCTATCTATTTACGTTCACTAATTCTGCTCTAAATCTAATTGATAAATATATTAGTACCAATCAATTCCAAGAAAATCATGTTTTAATCAGCAATGTGGCTGCAGATTGTGCAAATGAGTCTATTGATGCTCAGAAAGTGTTTGGTTATGCTCTTTACAAAAATGGGAAGGACACAAAACTGTCTTATCCCTTGAATACATATAGTTCTGACGTTGCCGGTAGAAGTTTCCACAACGGACGTTTCATTCAAAGAATGAGTGAAAGGGTTGCAACTCTTCCTAAGTAATCCCCTATTTTCAATCTTATGAAATATGTGATTATTACCTTTCATTATTAGTTTCCTTATCTCACAAGTTTTCTATAGTGTGAAACTGGAACCAGGAACAGTGACAACACTAACAGAAGAAAAGGGCACCATCAAAGGAGTGATGTACAAGAACAAGGCTGGAAAGGAGATGACCACATGTGCTCCATTAACAATTGTATGCGATGGCTGCTTTTCAAATCTACGCCGATCTCTCTCAACCCCGATGGTTGAAAATCCTTCTTGCTTTGTTGGTATGATCTTGGAGAACTGTGAGCTCCCTCATGCTAACCATGGACATGTGATTTTGGGAGACCCTTCACCCATCCTGTTTTATCCTATCAGTACCACCGAGGTTCGTTGTTTGGTTGATATACCTGGAACAAAAGTACCTTCAATAGGAAATGGTGAAATGGCAAGCTATTTGAAAAATGTCGTGGCTCCTCAGGTATCACATAAATTCATCTATATTTTACATTATTCTCTCAAGTTTCATCAATCAATTTGTTTACTTTACATTTCGCTTTTTAAAATTTCAATCTCACAACGAGCACTTTCCATTTGATCATCAGGTTCCCCTTCAGCTGTTAAAGGCTTTTATGGCAGCTATTGAGATAGGAAATATAAGAACAATGCAAAACAAAAGCATGGCTGCGGCTCCTCAACCCACTCCTGGTGCTATTTTATTAGGAGATGCATTCAACATGAGACATCCTTTAACTGGAGGCGGAATGACTGTCGCTCTATCCGATATTGTTCTTCTAAGAGATCTTCTCCGACCTCTGACTAATTTCAACAATGCACCTGCTTTGTGTAATTACCTCGAATCATTCTACACTTTGCGCAAGGTACATATAAGCATTCATATATATATATATATATATGTCACACAATCTGATATGTTATATTGAGGATAAATCCGATGTGTAAAATCCACAAGTGTCTGATCGGGTTGAATCTGATTGCAGCCTATGTCATCTACCATAAACACATTGGCGGGTGCCCTTTACAAGGTCTTTTGTGCATCAGCTGATCCAGCAAGACAGGAAATGCGAGAAGCATGTTTTGACTATTTGAGCCTTGGAGGAATATGTTCAAATGGGCCAATATCTCTACTCTCTGGTCTTAACCCTAATCCCATCAACTTGTTTCTACGTTTCTTTGCCGTGGCTATCTATGGTGTAGGCCGCCTAATGATTCCATTACCGACGCCAAAACACATGTGGATGGGAGCTAGATTGATCTTGGTAATTAAGTGATGTCTTATGTTCAGTGAATAAGCTATAGGTTGTCAAATTAAAATTTGATAATAATAAAAAAAAAATTCTGCTTGATTATACTAATGTTTGTGGTGTAAATTTACAGAGTGCATCAGGAATCATACTCCCAATTATTAAAGGTGAAGGAGTTAGACAGATGTTTTTTCCTGCAACAATACGAGCGTATTACAGAACGCCTCCTCTTTCGTCAACAATTGGAAACTACCACACATTGAGAGAAAGGAAAGAAATGATGTAATTTGTATCAAATCAGTATATTTTATTAATTTTTTTAACACATCTGTTACTCTGTATCAGCAACATAGGAACTAACATGCATTCCCAGAAGAAAGAAACTAGCTTGTATCAAACTCTACCAGTTTAAAAAATATGATATCCACAGAATTTGTTGACTCCTCTAGTCGTTGTATATCAATATTCTATATTGACATTTTACTTAATTCATAGAAAAAGTCCAAATAATTATACCTCAAAAGTATTCATTTTGTGACAAAAATAAAATGTTAAGCCTTTACAAGAGGCACTGCTTGCCATAATGGAACGTATATACGTACTTATGTACACACACAAAAATTCGAGAGGAAAACTATGCTTATGGTATGAGTTAGTGTGTCAATCTTTTGAATTTGTTATAAATAAATCAGAAGAAAAGTAAAGCGTGGAAATAAGTAAATGAAACAATTACACTATATATCCATAACAAGTTAACAACACTTGCATAATCTATATGTTAGGATGATGGTTGTAATAAAGACAAGTGTCATCATTTCATGAAATTTAGCTATTAATTAGAATCTTAGCTAAAAAGTTTGAAAAACCATAGTGCAATGTTATCTTATATTACTTTTTTTCAACATCAATAAAACTCTCTCTTTCTTCCTTCATCTCTCCTATTTTTTTGTCTTTTCTCAATTTAACTTGTCGCACGGTGTAAGGATTAACTGTCACTTGTTATCCAGCCATAATCAGCCATATATGAGGGGATATGTTAGAGTGTGAGGCACCAACAACATACAAATATAATTTAAATTTGTGTCTTAAATAGGCTTGGTCTTCTCCCTTATCAATTAATTTTGAAATGGAATCTCAATTTTTACCTAGTGTAACATATAGCTAGTATGTAATATTCACTTAATAATTAATAGATTACCACCTAATCACTGGCATTTCTTTGTTGAATGGTGACTAATTATTTCTTATATCACATTGTAGCACATATTTTGCTACTTAAAGTGCCAAAACAAGGCCAGGCACAGACGCATTATCACATAGTTTACTCTCCCACACACTCTGGCAACCGCCAGCTGCTGATGTCTGTGATCTAATTTCCGGTGACGACAACCGTGTCACCGTGACGAACGTATTATAGTATTCTCTCACCTGAGTTATTATCCCGTCCATCACCGTCCACGCATGCACCCACGACACCAAACGACCCTCGACGTCGCATCCTTCAACCAGCACCAATGACCCGAAGGCAACAATTGAGACGGGAACAAATTTGAACGCCGGGTCGTAGGGTGGCGCGCCGGTGAGGAGACGGCGCAAATGCTGGTGGGTTGGTGGGCCATGGAACCACCACTCGAGGTAAGGGGCTAGGAGGAGGTGGACGACATCAACGTCTTTGGAGGTCAAGGCTTTGTATAGAGCCGTCACTGTTGCTTTGTTTTGTGCTTCTTTCGAGTGTTGCTCTCCCTCCTCCGGCGGACATGGTTGAGAGTTTGCCAGGTCTGGACTCTGAAGCTTAATTGAATGACAAGAGACTTTGTGACCACCTGGGAATGTTGGGATTGATGAATGATGATGGCTGTAGGCATTAATATATAGGAGACGAAAAAGTTGCTATGTCAGATGGTTGCATGAAGTTTTGTTTATCTAGAAGTAGAACGACGTAGTTTTGAACATAAAGAGACTCCCAAAAGGGTTTCATGAAGATGTTTATGGGAACTAGCCACTGTATATGTGTATATGCACAGATATTTTGGACCTACAACGTCTCTTAATTGGAACTTCATAAGGTGTCCAAGGGTCAGGGTCATGATTATAATTAATAAATAATTTTTAGTATCAAGTATAAACCTTCTCTTTTTTCTTTAAAAAAAATTAAAAATCCTTTAGTATATGTATTAAACAAAATAACAGTATTAGTAAAAATTTAAATTCTCATAATAAACCATCTAGTTACTTAATTGATACATATAAATGATTAAAAATAATTATATTTGGTTGATTTTTTTCCTTAAAAAATAATGATTTTTGAGTTAAATAGGTTTAATTATTGTATAGGTAGAACAATTTTATAAATGAAAATAATATCATGAGATGTCCCATTAAAATGAAATGCAAATATTAAATGGCTTCCCGAATGCCTCTTTGTACTCAAAATATATGCCCGCACAGGACATGCGACCTTGGCATGGACTAGGTTCCGTTGGTTTAATTTAGGAGGGATTTGGATTTGATAATAAGGTTTAATTTTTTATAAAAAAAACTAGAAAATATTAAATTCAATGGAATTTTTTTTTTAATTTTATAATTAGAGATTCTATATGTATAAAGTAATTTAAAGTTTATTTGTTTTGTTCACTTTCTTCTTATTCACATCTTAGGATATATATATATATATTATATATATATATATATGTTAATGATGTAATTAATTAATTAAGAGCAAGGTAATCAATAATCATCCATAACTATATATATATAGACCGACCAACTTTTCATTTTTCCACCCAAATATGGTGAAGTTTTTCAAGTCATTTGACTCAAATCACCTTAATTTTAATTTAATTTATTTTTATATATGTAAGAGACATTATATTTTAATTTAAAATAAATATGAAAAGAAAATTTCAAAAATTCGTTATGGACTTCAATTGCATAATGGAAAGCATATATTTGTTATAATCAATTTCACTTTAATATCCATATGAATAAAATTTTATATCGATCAAAGAAGAAATACTCTTAATATATATATATATATATGTGTGTGTTAATTGAGTAGTGGGTGCAAACGAATACCTAACTGAATTTTTGTCAATTTCCTCCACCCCTCAAAGTGCACGCCACTTAGCCAAATGCCCCTCCATCATGTTAACATATTGGACTTACAATGTGATCTCATTTATTCACGATGAGCAAATAATATATGAATTAGTATTAAAAGATTTGAGATTCTAGTTGGTGCCTAGTAAGCTAGTGGAAATCCATGCCACACTTGTATACACATAATTCGTTTAAATTAAGATGATACCTCTTCGTATAACCTCTTCGATTTATCAAAATGTCTTTGTACATATATCATAATCAAAACTGTTGAATTTCTAAATTATCATATTAAGATTATTTTCGTACAAAATTAACAAGATTGAAGATATATCACATAAATCAACTGTTTTGATAAAAATTAAGATTTTCATGGCAAACCGTCAGTTTAGTTGATATATATGAATGATTAAACGACTCTAATCTTGTTAATTTTTTATGGGAATGATTTTGATATGATGATTAAAAAAATATTGCGAAATATGTATAAACAAAATTCAGTAAATCGAAAAAATAATATGAGGAGGTACTAAAGATTTCAAGTATCATTCTTAAATTTTTTATACAATTAAAAAAATATTTATATTAGGGAACGATTTTACTCTTAATTAAGGTTTGACTTGAACCCTCATACTACCTAACTAGTAGAAATATTAGATCGATATATTCTTAACAACATATGAAAATTTGAAGAGTGTCGAGTTGGATCACACAAATCCTTGACGGATCCTACTATTACAATTATTAATGTTTTACTATTATTATCGACCACTAAAAATCTCCTCTTTTTTTTCTTCCTGCATCAATCACGATGACACATTCTTCTTCTGCTCTATTGGGCTTAAACGCTGAAGCCTACTAAGATTCCAAAGGGACGAAATGCAGCCAATCCATCTCAATTGGGCTGATAATCCAACCAACAGGCATAAGCCCAATTAATACGACAATTACAATTTTGCCCAATACTTGGTGTGACCGATTTCTCAGTGTCACACTGTTTCGACTTCTTCCCCAAAATCCTTGCAAAACCTTTGGAAACGCGAAATGTTGCACAATCTTCTTCGACGGGCAACAGGGTCGGGTTGCCCAAGACCCGACCCATGGAGGCTGACGGCGACGATGAGCTACTCTATATCTACTCGATATCGGGCCTAATGGTCGACCTGTCTTCACTTCCACTCCGACACTATCTCAGCTCACGCGGAAGGACACCTGCTCCTACTTCAAGCTCAAGTAAGACCGGAACCCTGTTATATACCTATGTTGATGTATTTCTGTATGTGTGTGTGGATTTATTGGGGTGTGATTGTTTTTATTTGAAGGATGGAGGAGTTGAAGGAAGTTTTGCCGGAGGGGTTGCCATTGGGGATGGTGAAGGAGTTTGAGAACGCAATGCAGAGTTCTGTGCTAGTTCGCCAGAGCTTTCTCGATCTCCGCGTCTCCGCGATAATTTTAAAAGGATTGTGGACCCGCCATTGGACTCATCAAGTGCCAAAGGTCTGTGATTTTTGTACCATTGATTTCCGTATTGTTTGATGCTTTTATTGTTGTTTGTTAGAGATTGTGCACTTGAAAATGATAGTTTTTGGTTGGAGTTTATTATGATCTAACTCCATTTTGAAGACCCAGTTTTGATAAGTATGGATAAACAAGGGTTGAACTATAAGTCTATAAAGCTAGAAAGTTTATTTTCTTGGGTTGGCATGCATCCAAGGCCTCATTATGATTTTTTCGAGGTTTTCATATCCTTTACAGTAATATATAATCTAAAACATGCTTAATCTCTTGGTCATGTTTTGCATCATTTTTTGGTGGAATTTTGATGGATACATACAGATGATGGATCACATGTACGATAGACTTATCCATGTAGTCTTTTCAGGTATAAAAGTTAGAAAGCAGATTGTTTTGGACGGTCCTGTTAGCTGTGGAAAGAGTATTTCTCTTGCAATGTTAGTTCAATGGGCTCGTGAGTTTATGTACCAAAAGGCAGGGAGTGGACGCATGGAGGCTTTTTCTATAAAAACCCACAAACAGGTCTTTGGTACACACCCGTTCAGGCTGAAAATATTCTAAAGGTAAGATTGTGAAGCTTTCTTTTATCTATTAGATATTTACTTACTCAGCATCAGTAAACTCTGCTTTCATTGTATTCCAGGATTTCCTTAAGTATAATGAATCCCGTTTGAAGGAATTGATGTGCCAAGTATTTGATCCTATTCCACTGGGAGAGGGTGCTGGGGTTGGATGGATGAAAGATGGAATTGATTCCATGGAAATGCCTGAAGGTTCAACTCTATATGACCTGGTTGATACTGGAATCACGCACACTCATGCAGCTGTTGGAGTGGTAGTTCGTTTGAGGAAGGAATTGTCTCTTGTGAAAGATATCCCTGTACTTATTGCGATTGATCAGGTGTGCATCACTTGATATTCTATCAAGCTAAGTTTTCTGGATGGATTTCATTTATAGAGCTTTGTTAAAAACTGTCAATAGTTTGCTCTATTTTTTCTTTTCCTTGTCTGCAGTATAATAATTGGTTTACATTCAGTGAGTATGAAGAGCCAGTGACGGTTCGTTCTACTCGACCCATACATGCTAAAGAGCTTGCTATGGTATGTACCCTCTGTTTGGTTGATAATTATGTTGGTTTGTGCTAGTAATGTGTAATAAATCTTAATCTGCAGGGAACATCAAAACGTCCATTCATTTATGTTCTGCTGGCATCTTAAAAACTAGCATCATTCTCCTTGGGTGTTCTTATCTCATTTATGCAACTAAATTTGGGTCTATGTGCAATATGTAGTATGACAGAGACTAATATGCCACATTTGAGAAAATTGTAGGTGAAGGCTTTTAGGTCTATGCAGCATAATAATATGATGGTGGGTGCATTTTCTCATTCAGCAGTAGGAAAGCTCCGTCAAGACTTGCCAGATGTGCCCACAGATGCTCGTGTCAACCTTGCTCGCTACACTTTAAATGAAGCAGCAGCTGTTTGCCATTACTACCTTAAGTATAGTTGAAAATACTTGCGTAGCTTTGAATGAAACTATTGCATGACTTTATATTGGATTCAGGTGTATATTCTGATATCATTTGTCTTCATCTTGTGTCGTGCAAGTATCAGTGGAGAAATTAGTAAAATATGATGTACATTACTTAAAATTAGTGTATATCGTAGTTTTCAACTTAACACAATAACTTGTAATGTTGTACATGGTTTGGTGTCCTTCAAATCTAATTGAATGACATTAGGCCAGCCACCACATATTGACAATGCTTAAGAGTCCTCAGGCCAGTCATGTCTTGTGCTTCCTGATGTTTTTCTCTCTGCAAACTTCCATATTCTGAGCCTTTCCTACTGTTTTCTATGGCAGACAGCGGCTTATACGCCGTGAAGCATTCACAGAGGAAAACTGGAAGAAAATTTACTACTTGTCTAATGGAAATGGAGCTGAAATGAGATGGCTAGTTCCTTTGATGCGGGAAGATGCTTAGCCTTAGCCCCTTTGATTCGTAAAAATGATTGCTTCCTTTTGATGCGGTGACAAGTAGAAGATAATTTTGTATCACGATTTTTACAGAAGACAAATTGGAAGAGATGCTTTTAGCCTCAAATCCCCCTGATTTTTTATCGTATATATTCTTTAGTATGTTATTGTTATTGCCTTTCTCATGACGCTATCGAAATATCGTGTTTTTGATCATTGAAGTTGTAGTGGAATCATCCTTTTTTCTTTAGCCAACGAGATAAGCGTCTGAAGGACATTGTATCATATGTAGACCAGTTCGCATTTTGTAGCTGGATGCTGAAAGCAGCACTATTTATATGAGACATGCTCACTCTTTGGATTGATACGGATATTATATAAACTCTATATCGTTAAATTTTAATGATTTGATTCGACTTGGATTTTCAAAAAGTAGAATTGAAGCTGTGTCATTATGGGAATGAAGAATTTAAATCAACTGTTAATAAAAGTTCAATTTGTGGCATTATGGGAATTAAATCAACTCTAGCATTTAAATGATTAATGTTGGGGATTGAAGAATGAATTGTGACTTTTAATATTTTAAGTGTGGTTTTACCAAAAGTAAGGTTGATGTAAGTTATGCAAATAAAATTGGAGTTTTGAAGTCCAATTTTTTTTGTTTTCCCCAAAATTTCGAAGTTTAAATTTTGAAATTATGAGATTTATATGAACTATAACATTTGATATTGTGAATTGAAGAATGAATTGTGAATATTTTTCTATTTAGTTAAAGTTTTCTAAAGTAAAGTTGACGTGAAACTCTCACAATATGATATTGAAGTTTATAAGTTCATTTTTTTTTTCTTCAAAATTTATAGTTTGGATTTTTGAATTATCATCTTTATATAAACTGTAGTATTAGATATTACAGATTGGATAATTTTTTTTTTGAATTTTCTTCATTTTGAGTTTAGTTTTGTTATGATAAGATTGATGTGAATTCTCATAATATGATATTAGAGTTTTGAAGTTACAATTTTATTTTTTCAAAATTTTGAGGTTTGGATTTGAAATTATAGAGTTGATATGAATTATAGCGTTTGATATTAGAGATTTGAGAAATCATTTTTAATTTTCTGACTTTTCAGTTTTGTTTTTCCACGGTTAGGGTGAGGTTAACTCTAATAATATGAGATTGGATTTTTGAAGTTCAATTTTCTTCTTTCTAAATTTTGAGTTTGAATTTTTGAATTATATGGCTCACATTATCTCTAGATATTACGGATTGTAGTAAATTTTGAATTTGCTTTTTTTTTTTTTTTATGGCAAGTATGAGATAAGGGTTTCGAAGTTCAATTTTTTTTTTTCAAAATTTTGAATTTTAGCTTTGGAATTAAAAGGTTCATATATACTCTAGCGTTTGATATCACGAATTAGAAAGATAATATTTTTTTCTCTTTTGAGTTTGTTTTACTATGGTAAAGTTTACTTGAACTCTCACAATATAAGATTAGGATTTATAAATTCAATTTTATTTTTTCAAAATTTCGAGATTTGAGTTTGGAATTATAAAATTCATATGAACTCGAAATTTGACATTACAAGTTGAAATTTTTGTTTTGGATTTGGTTTTTATATGACAAGGTTGACGTGAATTATCACAATATAACATTAAGGTTTCAAAGTTCTATTTTTTATTTAAAAAATCGAGGTTCAATCTTGGAATTATAAGATTCATATGAACTTTAGCATTTGATATTACTACGTGTAGAAAGAAGTTTGTTTTTTTCCTTTTGGGTTTAGATTTTCTATGGTAAAACTCTCACAATTTGAGATTGGGGTTTTGAAATTCGGTTTTTTTTCTTCAATATTTCGAATTTAGATTTTGAATTTATAAGATTCATATGAACTCTAGCATTTGCTATTACGAGCGGGAGAAATCATTTTTAAATTTTATTCATTTTTAATTCGAATTTCCTATTTTAAATTTGATGTGACCTCTCATAATATAAAATTATGGTTTCGAAGTTCACTTTTTCATTCAAAATTTCCTGTTTTAAATTTGAGGCTTATATGAATTCTAAAGTTGTATATCGTAGATTGGAATGGATTTAGAAACCTCAATCTCATACTTAGAGAAAAATAATTTTATTTCAAAACACCAATTATGGTTCACATCAACTTTACTATAAAAGAATCAAACACAAGATGAAAAAAATTTAAATTGTTTTCTCCAATCCGTAATATCAAACGTTACAACCAGTGATGAAAATATCGACAATATCGCCGATATATAGGTCGATATGTCGGAAATTTTGGTCTGCGGCAGGTAAGAGAAAGGGGGAGGGAAGAAATTGAGCGAAATATCGATATTTTCCCTTGTTTTAAGCTCATCTATCTCTTTATTTCATTAAAACGATCGAGATAGGAACAACTTTCATGAAAATCGGACGTAAAACGACTAAGTTACAGTCGGGTCATGCCGCGCGGGTCAAAAAACCCGAATTGCATACCCGCGCGAGGAAGAAGAAGACAATTTTTATGTTAGTACGTATGCTTTATATATTATGTGTTTACTTAAATTTCCAATTGGTCTTATCAGTTGAGTTGGTTTGGCTTCTCTTCATCAAACCCTTGCGCCTGTGTTCGAGCCCCCTTGCGTGCAACTGCTTCTTTTTTTCTTCTTTTTTCATTTATTCCTTTCTTTTTTTTTTCATTTGAACCTTTCCTTTTTTTTCTTCATTTATTCCTTATATTTTACTATATTGTTCATTTATTCCTTAAATTGAACTATATATTTTCATTTATTCCTTATTTTAAACTATATTTATCATTTTTTTTCCAATTTTACATATATCAATCCTTTCTAATTTTAAATATATCAATCATTTCCAATTTTAAATATATCAATCATTTCCAATTTTTGAACAAAGATGGACTCTATTTTTTTTAATATTTTTTCCAATTTTAAATATATTTACTCATTTTATAATTTTTCTTCTATTCAAATTTTTTTATGCTTATTTTTATGCTTTTAATTATATTAACATTTAATTATAGTAATTCACTCCAATTTAGGTTTATGTTTATATTTTTATATTACTAGTAATCGGTAGTACCCTGTTGTATCATATTATTCATCATATATTATTATATCAAATTCATTTTATAGTTTTTATTAGTCTTATATAACCATCATTGGATACTTAAGTTTTTTTCCAAAGTTTCATTTCAAATTTCCAACTTTTAGATCGAATTTCCGTCATTTTTGTTGACAGTAAACGATATCAATATCGATATTTGGGACGAGATATCCGTAAATTTGACTAGTGATATATCCATCGATATCGATATTTCAATCCTTGGTTACAACTCATATAAGCATTACAATTTCAAAATCAAAGCTAAACTTATTGTAAATAAAATTGAACTTCAAAACTTTACTTTCATATTATAAGAGTTCACGTTAACCTTACCATTAGAATAAAAAAAAAACAAGTCAAAGCAGAAAATCCAATTTTTTTTCTCCGATGCATAACATCAAGAGCTAGAGGTCATATGAATTTTATAATTCCAAAATCCAAATCCAAAGTTTAGAAGAAAAAAATTGACTTCGGAACCCCAAATTTCTATGTAAGAGTTAGTATTAACCTTACTACAGAAAAACCAAACCCAAAATAGAGAAAATTTAAAATTCTTTATCCAATCCGTAATTACAAATACTAGAGGTCATATAAACATTATAATTCCAAAAGCCAAATTTGAAATTTTGAAAAGGAAAAAGAAAAAAAAACTTTAAAACTACAATCATATATCGTGAGAGTTCACATTAACCTTATAATAGAAAAACTAAATAGGGGAATTCAAAATTCTTTCTTCAGTCTATAATATCAAATACTAGAGTTATCATGAACCTTATAATTCCAAAACCAAAACTCTAATTTAACTTTGAAACCCCAATCTCGTAGTGTGTGAGTTCATCAACCTTACAGTAAAAAAACCAAACTCAAAGCATAAAATATTAAAAAAACTTTTTCCAACTCATAATATCAAAAGATAAAGTTCATATGAACCTTATAACTCTAAATCCAAACTCGAAGTTTTGAGAATAATAACAAAAAAACATTGAAACTGAATCTCATATGCGAGAATCCACATCAACTTTACAATAGAAAAACCAAAATCAAAATAGACAAAATTCAAAATTCTTTCCCCTAATTGTAATATCATAATTCCAAAACCAAACCTCGAAAATTTGAAAAAAAAAAATTAAACGTTGAAACTCTAATATCATATTGTGAGAGCTCATATTAACCTTGTCATCTTAAAAGCAAACCCAAATTAGAAAAAAATCAAAATTTATTCCAATCTTCATATCAATAACAAAATAAGTGGTGAAAAATATTAACTACTAAACTAATATTTGTAAATAAAAACCTACAAATTTTAGTACAAATTCCAATGATTTTCAAAATGAATATACCTCACCAGACTGTTACTAACGGAAGAGTTCAAATTTTCAAACCATGACTCTGTTACTAACGGAAGAGTACAAATTTTCAAACCATGACTTTTACGGTTAAATTCAAACTGGGGAGCCAATAACAAATTGAATTGAATCAATTTCCTATTTCGAAGGATTTATACCTCGTCCAATTATATGCAAGATTTTCGTGTCTTGAAAACATAAATGACAACTATAACTTAAGATGAATCCCTCTCTGCATGACATGCGCATTTAGAAAAACCTCTTTTGTAAATTTCTTTTAAGTTTTAGATCATTTATGAAGAACCCTTCTATGCCCTAACTAATCAACCTTATATAAATCCGGGATCGAAGTTGGAGAAAATTGTACATAAATGGTGTTTTCAGTTTTCACTATGGAATTGGAGAAATTTGTACATAAGTGAAATTTTCACCGCACGTCCCATTTTGACAAAATGTTCTGTATAGAGTAATATTAAAGGTCAATTAGCTGCGTACTTGAACCCACTTTGATTTCTCTTAATATACAAAACCTTTGTTGAAAGTTGGATTTCATAATTAGAAACTATTGATAACCCTAAAGGCTCTAAGCATAGCGTCAAGACCAACTCATCTTAAACAAAATCTAAAGCAACAGCGGACACTAAAGCTCCTTCATCTTCATATGGATCCTAATTACATGATCAAGATGTAGCATTCCAAAATTTATAACTTGGATGGCAAGATGGTAGAAATACCAGAAAAACCTTGAGTATATTCAGATCAGCGGAGATCAGAACGGTGACTGGCACAATGGGCAAGTAGATTTGTGAGAAGTTGAGAACCACTTGAAGAGGCATGCAGAATGAAATTTGTGCTTGCAGGTCCTGCACGCTAGGCGGGGAAGGCTGTGGTTTGAAGTATGGATGACACTGTAACAAATAGGGCACTCCTCCACGCCTTCAAATTCCTTGTCAAAGTTGTGCTTCCATGTTTTGATTGCCTCTGCTAGAGCTCCATTCTGCATCACAAAAGTAAACAGATTAAAATCCATTTCCTTCATCAGACCTCTTATTTCCACCTTCCCCTTCCTCTTTCCCTTCACCAAATTTCATTATTGATCTACAATACCTCTCTTGCAAACACACCGTCTCTTCCGTAGGAAATGACGAGACACAACAGATCAAATTAAAAAAAGCTGATAGTGGTACCCAAAAAAAGGTAAGGAGTGCAGAACGGTTTTTTTTAGTGGCTAATAACAATTCCCATAAAAACAACATCTAGTTTCAGGTTTGCTGCGGTTTTTTTATAACTTTTCATGATCAAACCAAATTTCATAATAGCATGAAAAGGATTTCTAGGTCTTCAATCTTCTGCCACTAGAAGGGAAATGAAATTCTCTAATATTGGCAAGGTAAATTAGTTCAATTACCTGATTACGAACAAAGGATGCCATAGACATTAACCATTTCCTCTGCTTCACTTCACTAATGCCTAGGCTCCTCGTACAATCAACATCAACAGGCCGTAATGGGTAAGATGAAGGAAGACGGATAACTAGATCCATTCCAGTCTCGTCCTTTGTATAGGTAGCAACAACCTCATTCGCTGATTTGCTTACACTAATGGAAAAATTCTCGTCAGCTATTTCATTCTTCTTAATCTGCATCAGAATTTAAATTCAGAGTTACAATTAATCAATTAGGAAGTTGCAAACATGGTTACGAAGCAGCACTATCCTAAAAACCCAACATTTTGCACACAAGAAAGTAGCACAACAATATCATCTTTGTCAAGCTATACACAGATGAGAAGCAATACAAAATTAACAACCACTACGAAGCTATACATACCAGGCTTAATTCGTTTGCTATCAGAGGTGGGCTGCACCAAGCTCTTGTAAAGGATTCAATTTCAGTTGATGTCGAACGGTCACGTAAATCACTGAACCAATGCCTTACATAAGCAGGAAGAAGGCATAGCATCAAACCAAATATTGCTCCTGAAAGCGAAGCCATTTTCACTGGTTCAACGGGCCACATAGATTGTACAGAAGACAATAAAGAACCAGTTGTGATGGCAGATGTTGCTGCAGCTGCAGCTTCTGTTATACCAGCAGGAAGCTCTACATCTTTCTTCTTAAGATGTGCCATGCACAGTTCTAGAGGCATATGCTGGAAAAGGCAATCTAGTATCACTGGATTAGCAGAATCTTGTATATACTGGATCAATCTCTCCCTTTCAGGTGATGATGATGGTAGTGACCATAAATGTGATAGCAACAAAGACCATGCAAGGAACACATGTACCTAAAAATTTGAGAAGAAAGAAATTAATATACCAAAACAAAGAGAACTAATATTAAATAAATGAATATATAATGATACAACATAAGCCATTGAGGAGATTTGGCTACTATGTGAAAGCACATTTACCCTTTTTTCTGCCACCATATCCATTTCAAGAACCTTTATCGGTAAATTCTCAATCATGCAAGATATTTCCTTTTTTAATTGGACGCTTGTTTCTGTCGACATATCAAGAAGGGATGAATCCTCTTCGGTGTTAGCGCCACTAGCCAAATAGGTTTCGTCTTCAACAATAGCCGAGTGTAAAACAGGTTCCGACGAAAGAATAGAATAAGCAGCAAACTGCAACAACGGAACTGTTTTTGAAGAAAAAAGGATTGCATACAAGGAGCTAATGGGTCCTTTGCTCAGCCCCCAAAATTCTACCGACTTCACTGCTCTATCTCTAGTATTTATCGACGAGCTGACAACACTTGAGGCCACCAACTCCCAAAAATGCAAATGGTCAACTCGGGACAACGAAATAAGAGATGCAGCCTCATCACAACAGGAGCTTGCAATGGCCTCTGCAATGCCAGTGCAGAAGAACAGTCGAAGTATACCCTCTAAAATTCGATCTTTGATGGGGTCCCATCTTTCTGTTATCAAGGGGTTTATGTTGTCTGCATCTTCGGCTTGTCGGAAACCAAAAGGTCCACAAGCCAAAGAAAACGATAGAAGGGCATTCTTAGCAATATCTATAGGAAAGGGATCTGAAATATAAACAATTTTCCCAAGCTTATCAAGGATATCATCCAAGTTATCAGAAGTAAAGGTACTAGTGACGGTGTCATTAACATTTTCAGCAACTTCCTCAAGCATTACAACAGCTGACTGAATCCAGCGCCTCAACTGAGATAACACGAACTCCCAGTCTTCTTCATTGAATTCCTTCCAACAATAACCAACTGAAACAACCATTAGCCTTGACAGCAACGTCTGCACAATTGGAAGCTGATTAATTACAGTTGACGTGCCGGGTGCTCTCTGCTTCTGAAATAATTCAAGTAAGAGTGATCTCTCCGCAGGACTGATATTTCTCTCTAGCTTCGGTGTTTGTATGTCCCCTAGTGTACTAAAATAGCAGGATATAACCAGCTGATACCAGTCTTCCATATCTACAAGAGGAAATCAAAATGAAGTATTAATACCGTTTACAGCATATCATACATTAAATCAATAAAATGAACTACATGCACCACTCAATGCCCATCATTGCAAGTGAAACGTGACAGAGGCTTGTGCCACCACTTGATGCTCTAAAGTGGGGAATTCTCTATGAATGAAACTCAAATAATATCTATTCTCATGCTCAATCAAACCTTTGGAATATATACATACACTCCAAAAACTGAAATGACAATTCCAAAAAAGTCATTCTGCACTCCGAAGTAGTGAAAAAGAAAGACAGGATGCCATGCAGGATGACCTTTTATTGCCATAAAGAAAACTAATGTTTACCTTGTCCCATTTTCCATGTGATCAATGGGGGAAATGATATAGCTTTTCTGAGCCAGCCTTCAATAATATCTTGTACTTGATTTTCCCTAGAAGAATTGGGTTGTGTATCTCTACTAGAGTCATGAGATCCAGTTCTTCTTTGACTTAATGGTCGAATAAGAACATCCACAATCAGAGGAAGAATCCTCAGACAGTTCGTATTTATTGCTTCACCAACATAAAGTTTATTCGCAAGCAATTCAAGCAGCAGCATAGCTTTTTCTGTTTCCCATATATTATCATCAAATAAATTCAGAAGAAAAGCTACAAGAGCTCTCAAGAATGGTTCTTCAATATCCTCCATTTCACCAATTGAAGCAGGCCACAAATACACAAAATTCTGTGCAACAGATCCTCCATGAATAAGAGCACCATCTAGTAAAATATGGAAAATAAAATCTAACAAGCTCTCCTGCGAGGAGTAATTTCTGCTCTTTGCATACGCACTCAATGTAGGTAAGAATGAAGCCACAGCACTACCTCCGGGCCATTTCCATGTGCATAATATTTCAGCAGCAAGCCAGGATCGAGTAAGCTCTTCGTCTGGTGTTTCCTGGGAGGAGGAGACACTACTCTTTACATGACCAGCAATAACTTTATCAATTCCAACCTCTGAGATGATCTTGACTATAAAGGAAACAAACTTGTGATGGCCAAGGTCCTGCATGTTATATGTGTAATATATAAGTATCTACATCCCCAAACAAAATTTGCATAAGCAATAACAGTTAGAAAAAGAGAGAAAAAAAAAGTATAACTTCTATTCTTCTAATGAGTACAAGTTAAATTGAGCGGGTTGCCGATCTATTACATTGAAGAAGCAAAATACAAACTAGCATCAATGGAGTGCTTATTGAGTTAATTGCATTATGAAAGCTTAGCTTATGGATTATTAAATTTAACACAGATCTCACTGAAGTATATCATCCTGCATGGGATTGATCGAGGAAGTGCAGAAAGCTCTACAACAATCCTCAATCACTTCACTACGGAATATACAGATAGTTTTGGGGGTAGAATTATATTTCCTCCGTTCTTCATACCTATCAGGGACCCAGAAGTTGGGGAAATGAGTTGATAATGTAACAAATAGAAGAAAACAGTAGATATCCAGCTAACATAAACTCAACAAGTGATCAAAAATTATAAGTACATGTTTAACACCAAAGAATTTGTGACCGATAAATCACTAACACCAAGGCCATATGAGGGACGGCCAAGGTACTGAGTACTGCAAATTTCAAGTTTCCAATATCACCAAGGAACTTTGAAGAGTAATGTGCTCTCAAGGAGACATGCAACAGTTTACATTAAATTTCCAAGACCAAACAAGGAAAAAAACAGGAGGATCAAGAATCAATGACGAATATAATTCAATAATTCCCACTCACATGGATACCGACAGAGAAGTCCTTTGCAATTAATCCCTCAGGGCAACTAATTGGTCTAACAATCCACAAAGGCCATCCATCACTCTTGCAAAGAAGTTGGTCTAACAGATTTTGTTCCTCATACTGATCTTGGCAGAGACAATCAAGAACTTCAAGCATCCACAAGCAACACAAAGATGTGAATTTTTCTGCGTCTAGTTTATCTTCATTGAAGATGGCAGATCTCAAACACAGAATCAAATTACTCCCCAAGGCCTGCCGATTGTGTAAACTGAGGCTTTTCCAGAATTGATTACTTATCTTGCATCTAAAAGTATGAAAAAGTTCACCAAATCCCAGCCTGGCCTTCAGTATTTCCTTTGATTCATCATCAGGGGCATCATCTCTTATTGTCAATAATACCAGAAACTCCCAGTCAATTATAAAAATTGCAGATAAGATATCTGAAACCAGTCCACTTTCTTCACCAAGTGTCTTCAAGGAAAATAAGGTTCCATCAAGTACCTCAAGAGCAAACTGAGCCATCTCAAACATGGTGACAGAACTTTCATGTTCTAGCCCAACATTGTTTGACCCAGCAGTCAATTCGTTGGGACTCAATAGACGACCTGCACTCCTAACCCAATTAAAGGAGGACGACAAAATAAAAGAAAGTAACTTCTTCAAAACCTCCTCAAATATCAGGATCAATGCATTTCTTGACACAAAAGCTGTTTGATCGCTTTTTGTTGAACCACCGACAACAGTACTGCAGATAAGGCAAAAAGTTCAGATCACGACAGTAACACAACATTCAAATTCATAATAAGATTGTGTTCTAATGTAGGAATGAAAAACCTAAACAAGCTGTCCCCTTTTCACTCACTATATAGTTATTTTTAAATTACAAATATCAGTAAAAGATATAGATAGAAATTTAAGTGAAGATAATTTCAGACGATGAGTTGCTTTCCTTTTAAATAGAAACCCAGACCCAGGAAAGAATAGATTAAAGACCCAGAGCTGGTCCTAGTATAAGAAAATCCATAATAACAAATACTATACACATACCACAGAAATTGAGAATTAGATGTTCCAAAAGGATGGGGGGAACGAGCAACAGAAACAGCAGCTGATTCTAGAAGCTCATGATGCCACTGATCTGGATTGCACTTAGATACTTCTCCTTCCTTTCTGTTTGTAATTTGATCTCTTGCTTTCCCTAAGAGCATAGCTAAAGTGGTTACCGGGTCAGAGTCTAAAGACGAAGTTGCAGACCTGGAATGTTCCAGGTCAGTAGCATATCTGATAACAATATCCCACTGATCAGAGAAATATTTATCATCGAGCAACACGAGTAACAGATCAAGTCGAGAACTTAAGGATAAACTATTTCCACTCAAGCACCAAGGAACAAAATTTTCCTTGAACATTTTCATGAATAGATCTGCCTCAACTTCTGTATCCCCCTCATCAACAGGATGACTACAAGAAGAAGGATTATGTTGGATAAGAAGCTCTCGGACTATCTTGCGCGGTCCAAATACAGAAACAGAAACTGATAAAATCTTCACGCAATTTGGTGAATCCTGACGAGAGTGATAATCAATAGTTATAGAACATAGTACACAAACACATGTACGTACGCCAAGTAAATACAACTATTCTCAACCTAACAAAGTTCAATTCAGTATTTTTTTTATATCCATCTTTCTATCCGTTACCATATTATCTCTCACTTTAATTATGACTTCTTTTAAATTTTTTTCTTTTTTGTTTATAACAACTAATTGAAACATTTCCAGAAAGACTGCATAGAATTGGAAAGCGGAGAGATAGAATTTATGGAAAGACACAGAAGGTTGAGTTTTCTAAAACATGAAAGATGCACCGAACTATCTTACTGCTCAAATGTAAGGAACAACAAGTCAACATACAGACACAGGTACTACTATGATGCCAGCCAATAAAGATGCAGGCTAAGGCAAGAGACGGCAGATATTCTTAGCTACCCCACATGGACAACAATTTTAAGAAGTGTAAGCTATCCAGATATTACAATCCACAGAAGAACTTTAATTTAAAATAAATGTATCAATCATCAGAAGGATTGTGCAATAGCTACTCACATGTGATCTCATTAATGGGAAGGACTTTGCCAACATTGGTCCAACGAGATAAACCAAAGGCCAATTTCCACTTTTCTGCCTTGCATGTTCTCCAAGTAATGATATAAATTGAATAACCCGTTCTGGATGCTCACTTTCTGTTCCCAAGTTACAAGAATCGCGAAATAATGCCAGACAATTCTCCTGAAATTCTGCAGAGAAAGCTGTGAGCAAATCAGGCTCGAGCAAATAAATGCCTGACAGAATCCCAACAATGCAGTTCCCCAACTCTCGCAAGTAGCTCACTGGGTACACAACATTCAATGTTACGGTCTTCTTGTTGAGAGTTACACTACTTTCACAGGAGTCTGCTGATAATTTCTCCTTATATTTTGAGCTACTAGAGTAGAGGTATTCTTGCCACAAAATCTTTACCAGAACATTTTTAACGAGTGCTACTTGAAAATGAGAGATTGAATCAGCTTTATCACAATACCTGGTATCAAAGGAAAAACCATTCAAAATCCAAAAATACAATGAAACATCAGAGTAAAAAATAATAGGAAGAAAAACACAAGCTGAAAAATCCACTGGACCCAAAGCCATTCATAGAACACCGTCAGAGGGAGAGGGGAACTCACCTTGATGCATTACGGAATCCCCAAAGAAAGCAGTCTTTAAATGCCCCAAAATATGCTAGTGTATCTGCATTCAAGGGATGGGATGGATCCCTTCCTGCCCACAGGTTCTGGAAAAATTCAAGCAAAAAAGTTTCTCCCACTACTGCTTCAGATGGTACAGCGTCTAAGAATGGAAGCAAAGCTGGATAAGAAACCTGCTGAGATCCAAAGCAACCATTTCTAAGAAAATTCCAAAATCGATTTAGTACAATTTTATGTACATTAATAGAAGCCCAACTGTCAGGAAATCTTTTAGAAAATAGTAAAACTGCATCCCACATTGATGAATGACAAACAGGACTCTTCTCCTGAAATGCACCAAATATTGCAGCAGCAATTGTTTTCATATTTCCTTCACTGATTGCATGAGGAAGGTTTCTAATGAAACTACTTATTACAGAATATGTGGCTGAACGGATAGCAGCATTTGGAGATTTCAAGAAGTCTAAAAAATATTTATGGGTGGTGAACAACTTTTCAGCAAAAGAGATGGCAGTTTCCCTAGCTTTCAAAGCATGTTTTGGTTGTGCAGTCATGGTTTCAGAGCTTGTTCTTTCTTGTGGTAAGCAAAACAAGACATCCAGAAGTGTAGCCAGTGCCAAAATTGATGAAGATATCACCTGCAATCCAACAGGACAGGAGACATTAAACCTGAGAGCTTTTCCTTTTCTTTTTTTTTTTGGTTCCGAGTTTTCTAAAAGACGTGTGCATGTTTTTAAGTGTATTACGACTATACACCAATTGTGATGTAGACAACATATTCTAAAAGCATACCTGCTGATGCATCTCTTCTAATTCATCCAAAGCAGCTTGTTTATCAGACATGCTTTGCGGTGTAAGCTTCAGATTTTCTTCCAAATAGGTAAAGACCTCTGCTGTGCATAAAATTAAAGCATCTCGTCTCTTTTCCGGAGCTGGAAAAGCTGCCTGTTGCCAACAAAAAATTAAACAGACAGGTAAAAAGCTATACTAAAGTTATAAATGAAACACAAAATCTCCAAAAGAAGTTTCAATACATAGGAAATCAATAAGAGGTTTTGACCCAGTAAGGAATAAACGTGAAGAAAAAATTAGAAAAGTATGCGTATTTTGAGAAATACAGATGACCTTAAGGGTACAATATTAAAGGTTAAGAGAAGCTAGGACCGGGTGAAGCCCAAGTTCAAACAGGATGAATAGTAGGTAGCAAAGGAAAGGAGATCATGATTTCACCGTGGTGTATGGAATAGCACGTCCAACCAATAAAGAACCATTGTGGGTCTTATGCACTCAGCTGGGTTGCATCCAATAGAACGGAATGTATCACTACCACAAGGCTTTCCATTCTATGGAATAGGGAAACTACGGAATCTTTCACACCTGGCAGGGACCTAAGTTCTAACTAACAGCTGAGTGCTCTCCGACCAGCAGAAGATAGTTGCCCACATATTTTATACCCTCTGGGCCTTAAATTTTTGTTTTTTCAGGGTAGAAATCAGACATTTGTAAACTACAACAATAATGATGATCTTCATTTCAAGTAGAAATCTAATGGCTTTTATTGCTCTAAACTTTAACATGTTGGGGAATTATCTGATACTAAAAAATGTAATTCGCCAATAAATGATAATACTTGGAAAAGAAAAGAAAAAAACCTGTAATGATCGCTTTGCAGCTTGAGAAACTTCAGGAACTGGGTCAAACTGAGAAAACCACCATGGTCCCATCAGAGACTTCAGTTGTGGGGCCAAATCTCTCCTGAACAAACAACCAGTATTCTCTCAATGCATTCAAGAAAAATCAGGATAATCAACATTTCAAACAACTAAATGAAAGCTCATAGTAAGCATAGGATGAGCGTACACATGCAACAACTAATGCATAAACATTAAAGGATCTTCAAAACATAAGGATTTAAGAATGTAACAGGAGACTATGTGGGGGCAATTCGAGAATGCAAATAAGAGGGAAAGGGACATGGAAATGTAAAACCACAAAACTTCTCAGGATGTAGCCATGTGACAAAATTAAGATATATAAAACCAATCACATAGCATGTGGATTTTGAAAATATTGTACTGCACATATCGAATAGGAGCTTATCCACAAAATGTTTAAAATCAACCAACGCCTAAGCAAAGCAATGCAGTAACTTTTCTAAGTTAAAACTGACTTAATTTGAAGCACAGAAATTCTCCTTTAACTTCGTAGATTTCCAAACAGCATGTTCACACAGAACCAAAAGGGAGAAGAATAAAAAATTGGAAAGCGAAAGAAAGAGTTCAAACCCAACAGCGGTGACAAGAATGTTCATTGTTTCATGAGTTGCTCGCCGAACTTCCCTATTGTAGTCCACCAAAAGCCTTTTGTATTCAAATGCCTAAATGAGAAAGAGCTGTTTAAGTCTAAAATATGCAAAAAAATAAAGTAAAAGCTATAACAGAAGAATGTACTTTCCAGTGACTAATGTTGTTACCAATAGATGAGAAACTATACCCATTGTGGAATGATTGGTATAACGTCCTTCGACGACTTCTCCTTGAGCAGCGCCGATAGAGAGGCCAAAGCTTTAAGCTATGGAGGGGCACAAGTAAAATGAATTCTTACTCACGTAGATCATATATAGAGACAAAGCCTAGAGATCTTAAACACACGTGTGCACACAATGCTTACCTTGGTGGTGGGATCTTTCCTTGCAACCCTTTTCAAATGTAGAGCCAATTCACCATCTACATCCTAAATGACCCAAGAAACAAATGAAATTGCAAATTCTCTACCTTGAAAATTTTTAACTTAATTAATTTCCGCAAAAGGGAAATCCGAGCTTATTGTGATAATTTCAAATCCTAAATTAAACCGAGAAATGAAAAGAGCTTGTTTCAATAGAATCGTACCACGGTTCCTGAGTGTGGAAGTGGCTTATTAAAACAACGCAGTTAGCATAAAAGAAAATATACATGACCAGTGCTCCAGCACTTGATTAAATTTCCAATTTTGACGCTTACATTCTACTTCTCAATGCATTAGCCTTTAATAGTTAAATACATGCAGTAAATTATAATAATTGCCACCAAAAAAGACCAACAACATGGCAACCGTACCAAATATGGCTTTGAATCTTCGCTGCTGGCGAGAGAAACCTCAAGGCGAGAACCACCGACATAACCACCGAAGCCCACCGTCGCAGTAGAACCCGACGGCACCAGCGACGCCGCCAGACTATCAAAGTTTCATGCCATAAAAATTGGATACATAAACAATACTGGGAAAAGAATTTAAATGTTTCAAAACTTCGAGAACTCAAATATTAAAAATAATAAAGATAAAAGGTTTAAGAAAATTACCCGCTGCTTGAAGGGCGTGCCTTGCTCCTAGCTGCTTCTCCTTTCTGTTTCCCCATTACTGTTTACTTGTTGATTTAAAACGATACAACGATGGGGCCAGCTGCAAAGCGGGAGAGAAAAGAGGTGGAGGATGAAGCTACGGAGCCGTTAATAGTTTAGGAGCGGCTTCGCGGCAGAAAAGCCGTAGTTTTGCTCGTAGGAACGTACCAGAGGCCGGTGGTCCGGACTTGCGAGGGTTCCCGATTATCAGGCACGGGAAGGTGTACGTAGAATATGGTGGGAGCCTGAGGGGCTGCACCAATAAGACAATATGGACTGATTTGATCACCTCACTTAGGTAATTATTTCAATCATTTCAATCGAATAATCTAATCTATTAATAAATTGATTATTAATTAGATATTTAATGTTAATTAGATATTTAATGTTATATTGGATTAAAAGATTGATTATATTATATTAATTAGATTATATTATAATAAATAATATAAAAAATTTATATCATAAATATTAATTATATATATTATTATTAATTATTATGAATCATCTTAATTAATTATTGATATATTATTATTATTATATTATAATTAATTACTATTTTATTTTTTATTATTACTATTATTACTATTATTTTTTAAAATTATTAACCATTCGATTATATAATATGGATAATTTTAACGTATATGGATTATATAAAAAATACTCAATCATATTAATTTATATGATGTCTGACATCAAATATTAATTTTATATTATATTATTTTATTTAATCTCTGATACATAATTTCAAACGTAACCCAGATATGTTGTGAAGTTTCTTCTATACACAATATTTTGATCTGACCGCTTCCTATCAGTCCTCTTTTATCAGTTATCACTCTCATGGAGAACAAGAAAAACAAGAACTAAACTGTGGCAAGAAAAACAAGAACTAAACTGTGGCAAGCTACCGAAATTAGTAAACCTGTTCGGTGGTGAACTGCAGCACGTTCACAAGCTTTTTGGTGTGGTCACATGATATCAATCTCACTAAATATTAAAACTAGGTATAAAATTCGAAACTAAAATCAGAATGACTATCAACGAAATCTATCTCAATATCTCAATGTAAAGGAATATACACGTTCATGCATATACTTCTCTTTCATTCATCTAGTTCGTAAATCGTATTAATTTGATAAAAACAATTTAATTTGTAGCAGTAGCAGGAGGAGATCATAGACGAAATAATAAGCACAATTGTTGGTGTGGTTTATTCTTATGATAAGTGACAATCTTCCACGATGATGATCACTGCACCCAAGCAGGGGCTACCCCTAAAGATTGGGGTGTAATTCAGTCCATTCGAAATTAATGATTCAATGTAAAATTTTATGTAATGTTAATTTATATAACTTATTTATTAATTTATTTTACTTTAATAAGAGATAGTGATGTTTTTGAAAATTATATGATGCTTTATCCATATAAAAGAAGTGTTTGCTATAATTTTAAATGCTATTGTATTTTATTTATATAATTATTTATTGTTTCTTTACATAAAAAATATATTTTTTTCAATTGTATTTTTTTAATCAATGAAATTCATTTAATATCACTGAAATTCGATAATAAAAAAAAACTACCTAATTAAAATTTAGCCCATTTTATTTTTATTTTTTGAGTTTGTGCCTGACCCCACCCCCACCCCACTCCCCGAGATTAAGGTGAGGAGCAAATTCAAACGCCCATGGGCCATGACTTGGTATGTTTAAGAACTTGCAATTTGTAAATACTCAACAAAACAAAACGAAGATTGTGTCTGTTTTTCAGTTTTTCTTCCCGATCTATGTAGCTTCATGAAACCTGCCAACGTGCAGTTGCCAACCATTTGGATCTGTTTCCTCCTGAAAACAACACATAAACACAGCATCTTAACATATTGCTATCAAGCAAATCTCTATAATTTAACCATCACAGATAATAACAGATCTAGAGAACATGTTTTCGAATCAAGGCCCACGTTTGGACTTCATGTTCTTATGATTATCATGTGGGAAGCAAGTATTATTCTTCGAGAACTAAATATCATTTTGAGCTGATTTATTATTAGGTTAACATGATGGAGTTGCACTTGAACTGAACTCAAGTACCTGGAATGCTTTGTCCCTCCAGTGAAACACACAATTCCGGCCTTCCATGCACTCCAAAATATGTTTTGGAAGCAATGGTTTGAAGGATGCGTGAAGCTTGACTTTTTTTAGGCCTCCGCTTGCTAATAGGGCAGCAGCAAGGCCATTCGGAGTCAATCCCTCAAATGCAAAATAGTCATGTTTTGTAGGCGGGTGGTACTGGCAAGCGATAAGAGCCCAGCATCCGTAACCGAACAGTATGACAAGTTTATCTGCAACATGAAGCAAGGAATCCTGATCTTAGTTTGACGTTCACTTTAATGTTCGAGACAGAGAATGAATGGGACACTACCTGTCTGAGGTTTGGCAAAATTGACCGAGTTGAAGCATTCCATGATCATTAATGTTGAAGCACTTTTTTATGTCCAGAACTTCAAGTTCCCTACATGCTCTGGCAATAGCTGAAATACCTGCTGTTGAGACATAAGGACATCCTCGAAGTTCAAGTGTCTTTAACCTTAGACACCGTGACAATGATATCAATGGAGAATCTGTTATTTTGTCATTGTAAGCGATGTCAATCATCTGCACAGCAGGACATCCGCAAGCAATTTTCGCGATTCCCACGTCCGTTATTCCCAAGGACCTAAATGGGAGAAAAGAGAGCAAAGAACTGCAATAAGATTACCATCAGAGGAGAAACTTATGAAACTTGCATAAAGTTTGATATGGCATTTTGTTTTTTTCTCTACGTAGTTTAGGTTCTTTAAAGTGCGCGGGGATCATTAAATCTGCCAAATGATAGAGTGTCCCATAACTAAAAGGACTGAAAGGAATATCAAAAGATCTCTAAGGACACTTACCTATACATACCAAGTTCTTTCAGCTTCGGACAGCCACTTCCGACATGGGTAAGTCCATCATCACTAATGTTCAAGCAGATCCCCAGCTTTAGACTACAAAGTTTTGAACACCTAGAGATAGACTTTAAGCCTAAACAAAGGGAAGGTGAATTATTAACGAACAGAAAACTAAATACCAAAAGAAATGGTTAGGTAAATTACATGGAAAGAGAGGTTAGATTCAAGGTAAACCTTCATTGTTGATTTCGTTATCTGTGACATCCAATTCCTCCAAGAATTGGCAACGCTGTCCAATCAACAGAAAAGCATCTTCAGAAACCAGGCTACAGGATTCCATCCGGAGGGAAGTGAGGGAGGTGCACGATTTTGTTATGTAGTTTATCAAGGCAGACGTTATTTTCCGGCAGCAGGTGATATCTAAACTCAGCAACTCTCTGTGGGCTTGCACAAGAAAGGAAATGCACTCATCTGTCACTCCCAAGCACTTACTTAAGCTCAGTTTGAGGCACACCAACTTCCAATTGCTTTTGTCCCAGATGTTGTGACCGTGCAGCCATCTAGTCTAATCGATTTCAATCTTGAATAACTAACTAAGCATTTTCCCAGGTCAGTTGTAACCTGAACCACAATTAAATGTCAGAAAAGTGTATAAGCATAGAATCGTTACTAGGGTGATTGCCACACAGGGTTTCAAACTCACAGAAGGACCCTTGGCTAAGACAAGCTGCTTCAGATGTTCAGCACCGTTCGTCAGGGAAGGCAAACCTACGTGACTAACATACTGAAAATTTGTCAAATTAAGCATCTGGAGAAGAGAAAAGTAGTGAAAATTTTAAGACACATACAGTTGAAATGAGCCAGCATTAACTAAAGTTGCTATATTAGTGACAGAGAAGATCATTGACGGCGAGTATAGTGAAAAATTTAAGACACATACAGTTGAAACGAGCCAGCATTAACTAAAGTTTCTATATTAGTGAATAATCAGAGAAGATCATTGACCGCAAGTCTTATGATTTCTGAATGAGTTTTGACCAAATAAAAGATGTTTATGATGCGGTCATTCACCACCAAGTCTGAGAAAATTGGGCATTTTCGGAAAACTATGACTCCCTTTTGTTCAGTAAAACCATCATATATTGCTAAAAAGTAGTGTCTTAAACTTATTTAACTAAAATATCAGCAAGAAACTGATATGTACCTTGAGGGACTTGCAACTATGCTTGAGCTTGACTAGGCCTTCATCATCAATTCTGAGGCATCCTTCAAGAACCAAATTTTCAAGATGTAGTTGCAGGACTAGCGGAAGACATTTTTCTGTAATCTACAGTGAAAACAGAGATTTTTTTGAGTCAACAAAACGTCCAAAATGTTTTTACAACCAGCAAAAACAGACCAAGAAACTACCTAAGTACATATGTGTGCGTGTTAAACTAGAAATAGGTTTGAAACATGTGAAACCGTTTCAATCAGGCACACTTTTCTCCATATTATTTCCTTTCTACCTAGTTTTATAAATGTTTACATATTTAACAAAATGTCTCCCACACCAGCAAATCAAACTCAGATCAATGAGACCGTCGTTATAATTATTAAATATCATAGCCAACTATGTTGAGCAATTCCATTTACAGACTTACAATTGATTTTGGTGCTAATAATAGATTGGCCTTTCAATACTAGCAACTTTTTGACTAATGATCCCGCAAGAAAAATTACCCCTTCAAAATTCAAACAATCATGCATTATAGTGTCCTTGTGCCTTAATGTGATGCAAAGGGTTGTACTTTCTTCTATCAGCTAACACTTTGATTATCAGATTCAGAATGCATCAAACCAAAAATCAACAGCACAGTTAAAAGTATAAAAGTATTAAAAACCCAAACTTCAGCTTCAACACCATATTCGATTCACCAGAGTATAATGTGAACATTGCAGTAAAAACAATAATCTTCAAGTGAAATTTACCCAGAATGTAGACACCCAACCAGACATAAAATCCCAAAATTATTGGAAATTGTAGGGAAGAAAAATAAACAGATAAAAAGAAATACCGGCAAAAAAGAGAGATCCAAACTCCGAAGCTCCTTGTATTTCACAGCGATCAATCCAACGCCCAAATTAGTGACATGCAAGCACCACCTCAGGCAAAGCGATCTCAGCTTTTTGCACCCGACCGCCACGCACCCAATCCCAATATCAGTAATCATTTTACACCTCCACAAAATCAGCGTCTCCAAGTTCTTAGCCTCCGCCAACGCCTTCGCCGCCGAGTCAGTCAACTCGGTGGCGTTCGGCAAGTCAATCTCGGTCAAACACGAGCAGTAAGTAATGCTGTTAAAGCCTCTGGAACGCGAGAGATTGATCGTCCGGAGTGTCGATTGCCATGTGGCGCAGAGAGGTGAGTGATTGGTCGTCTACACGTGGACATAGGGAGATGTCAAGGCGGGAAACTGAAGGGTAGCGGTGGAAGGTTCTGTGAAGGAGCTGCGAGTGGAGTGGCTTGAGGGATTTGCGGTGGAGACGCTCAATGAAGTAGAAGGACTTGCAGACCAAAGAGAAGGACTTTTTAGCAAATGCGTCGTCGTTTAGATGATCGAGGATGGGTTGGTCGTGTGACTCATGTCGTTGCTGTCGAGCTTCATCATTTCACCAATTTCAGTTGGAAGAATAAGAAGAGGTAGTACTAACTGTATAACAGAAAACGGTGACTTGGGCGGAGTAGAAAGAAGAGCAGCATGGAAAATTACAATGCTACCTGTTGGAATCGTCAAATAATCCAACTATTCAGGGGTATAATTGGTATCAAATATCTATGCTTCTCTACCTTTCTATTTGGGGAAAAGGAAACATACGAGGGAGGGGAGAATAGGTTTCAGTAAGGGTGGACACGAATCCGTTAAAACTGTTAATCGATTCGATTTAAACTGTTATTTATTCAACGGTTTAGGTTTGATCGGATAAAAGTCAAATGGTTTGAGAATCTAAACCGTTCCGTTATTCACGGTTTGGATTTGAATTTTCATTTTGGAAATCCGTTAAATCCAAACCGAATCGTTAAGAAATATATTGATTTTTATTAATATGTAAATATATTATTAATACAAAGTAAAAATAATAAAAATAAAAGAATACCTAGATAAACCCATATAAGTATATATATACTTATCTAAGAGTATAATAAAATATTATTAAATAGTTTATGTGTTTGATAAATCTTAGTATAATGATAATGTTTGCAATTCAATACTTAGCAAGCTTAATATGTAAAATTTTGAATATTGAGTATTGATTTTTTTTGTATTGTTGTTTTTTTTATATCCTTATTTTTTTTTATTCTCTAACGGTTTTATTTCTAATTTTAGAAAATCCAAACCGTATCGAACCGTTAAGATTTTAACGGTTTGGATTTGGATATTGCCAATATCCATATCGAATCGTACCGTGCCCACTCCTAGATTTCAAGCACGCCCGCATTACGGCAATAATAAAAGGTTACGTTATTTGTTTATTTATTTATTTGTGTTAAAAGCTTACGACATTAATGTGTATATTCTTGAGATTTTTTCCCGTCGATCAAGGTGAGTTTTCCTAAATTCCTGCGATACCCTCACCGTTTTTGCTGCTGATTATTTTTCTTCTCTGCTTTTCTGCGTTTTCCCATGCACTTTCATTTAAGGCAACTAATAATGAAATTTTGCTCCTTCGATGAATTGAAAGCATGAGACAAATTTGGCAAATTTTGTGACAAATTGACATTTTCGCCAAAACCGCCTCATAACCACCCATAACTAGGGCTGTTAATCGGTTTTTCGGTTCGGTTTTTTTACCGAAATCGAAACCGAAACCGAATAGAAGAACCGGTTCGGTTTTTTTACCGAAATCGAAACCGAAACCGAATAGAAGAACCGGTTCGGTTTGGTTCGGTTACCCTTTCAATAACCGAATGAAACCGAAACCGAATACTCGGTTCGGTTCGGTTCGGTTCCTAGGTAAAACCGGTTTTTTCTGGTTCAAATCGGTTCGGTCGAACCGGTTCGGTTTTTTACAAAAAACCGGTTTTTTGATTCTTTTATACAATAATCAATATTCATTACCTAATTAATGTCCATTACAACTAATCAATATCTATTACAACTAATCAATATCCACCTAAAATGTCCATTATAAACAACAAAATCATCCAACCATCAAAATCCAACATATAATGTCTATTACATACAATAAAATCATCAAAGCATCGAAATTGAGTAAAAAACGTCCATTACAAGCAATAAAAACAGCAAGATTGTAAAACCAAACCATCAAAAATTATTAAAACGGTATAAAATATCATGAGGAAACCAGCAAGGCAAGAAGTCTCAAGAATTAGACTATTGAGGCATCTTAGCACGGCCATTTGTCATTTCTACATATAAAACACAAGAAAAGTTAATTATCTACATAAATTCACAATTAATAACAAACAAATGTATTAGAAATAATAAAATAATACAACAATTACCTTGTGCAAGGGCATGATAACACTCCACTTCATCAACACTCGGCTCTAAATGTAATGCAACATTAATACTCGTAAGCCAATTTTGAGTACAAATAAATGCCTCTACAACTTCAGGGCACAACGAACTCCTATACGAATTAATTACCCTTCCACTTGTGCTAAAGCATGACTCCGAAGCTATTGTTGAGGTGGGTATAGCTAGAACATCCCGTGCAACTCGCGACAAGATTGGATATTTGGATTCCCCGATCTTTTTCCACCAACTCAAAATTTCAAATGTGGAATCCTCAATAGTTTCGATAGGATCTAATAGATATCTGTCCAAATCATTAGAAATAACTTCCTTTTTTGCCATCCTCCTCATCCTCCTTACTATAAGATCTGTATCGTCAGTTAAACCTAGTTTGTCTTTTGCTATTCCAGAGGAGCTGCCACTAACACTGTCTTCTCTTGCAGAATCCCCACTCTCACCGTCTTCATAGAGTTTATGAAGACTAGTCAATAAAATCTTCAATCTAGAAATAGCATGTGCAACCTTATCATCATCATCCTCAAATACCCCCCCAAAACAATCCTCCACAGCGTCCAACTTATGACGGGGATCAAGAACAAGGGCTACGAAATAATATTGGTTCATACGCTCCGCTTCCCCCCAATACTTGTCAAATTTGGCTTGCATGGTGCTTGCAATACCAGACAATAAAACACTCTTCTGTTCACGACGCAAAAGAGTTAAAATCCTATACACATCAAGTAAAGCACATTGGATTGTGGGTGTATAGGTGCAACATACTCGCAAAGTTACTTCATAAAAGGGTTTCAAAAAAGCAACAAATGAACTTGCTACTTCCCAATCATACTCAGACGGTGGTCCTAACCTTCGATCACTTACAAAATAAGCAGCATAATTCGGATCATCCTCAACTAGGACCTCAAATGCTCCCCGAAACTTAATAGCTGATTCCAACATCAAATAGGTGGAATTCCACCTAGTTGGAACATCCAATACCACCAACCCTTTGCTATCAACCATAGCCTTCTCTGCACCCTTCTTAAATATTTCAAACCTACTAGGGGAAGATCTTACATATCTGATGGCATTTCTAATACTTTGAATAGATTCATTCAACACATTCAATCCATCATTGACAATCAAGTTCAAGATATGAGCAATACATCTAACATGAAAATTTTCCCCATTATTCAAAAGCGCCACCGGACATTTCCATTTAGGCATTCTCTTCATTAAAAAAGACAACCCAGAATCATTCGAAGAAGCATTATCTACTGTAACAGTCAAAAACTTCTCAATACCCCATCCAAGTAAACAATCATCCAAAAGCCTCCCAATTGATTCTCCCTTATGGTTTGGAATCACACAAAAGTTGATAATCTTTTTATGCAATACCCAATCACAGTCAATAAAATGAGCAGTGATAACCATATAATTGATGTTTTGAAGGGATGTCCATGTATCAGTAGTTATACATACCCTATAAGACTTGATCAATTCTTTAAGGGACTCCTTCTCAGCATAATACATATTAAGCACATCCTTAGCAACTGTCTGACGACATGGAATTTTAAACCTAGGACAAGCTAGGGAACAAAAATCACGAAACCCGTCTCCCTCACCAAAAGAAAAAGGCAACTCATCAACTACGACCATCTGAACAAATTTCCTAACAAGCTCCTTCTGACTAAACCCAACAGCACGTTCTGTGGGGTTTTCTACGGATAGAACTTTCTGATTTTTTTTTGGAAATCGTATTAGGGGGATATTTAGGACATTTCTGAAGGTGACTAATCAAGGCCCTAGTTCCATTTCTAATAGAATCAACAGCATACGTATTAGGGCAATAATTACATCTAGCCCTAGCGAAACCATTATCAGCTTTGTACCTTTCAAAATGATCCCATATGCTTGCACGCTGCCTTTTCTTCGCGTGCTCCAAAAATTCTGCATTACTTTCAGAGCTGGTTAGTGGTTTACTATCCCTATTCACCTCTACATCGAATTCATCTACTTGTGATTGTGAACCATGAACATTGTCCACCTACAAAACAGAAAACAAGAAGTATGAATAAGTTGATGATCCATGTTAAGGTGAATGAAATACATTGCTTATAAACCAAACTCATCATAATCAATAATTCCGTATTATTCTATAATATATTACGAGAATAAATACCTCTTCAGGAAACTCTGATGAGGTAGCAGACGCAGCACCAGCAGCATTCCCAGAGGTAAGCACCATTCTTATTTCTTAGGGTTTGGTTTCGATCTGTAGCAATAAGCACCAATAAACATTACATAAATGCTGAAAGAAGACAAGCCACAACAGAAACATTACATAAATGTTGAAAGAAGACAAGCCACAAAAATCTCCCCTTGATGGCAAAAGTATGTTGGACTATTACTAATTTCTGAGGAATCAAACAGAACAAAACCAAATGAACCACTTCATCAAATGAATCTTGATTCTTTTATAGTTGGATGTATATTTTCAATGAACACAAAGATTCATCAGTGCTGTTAATTAAAGCATTTTTCTGAATATTCTAGTAAGGTTTCATGAGCTCCATCTTTATTTCTTTATTATCAGACCAATCCATTTCATTTGTATACAATTACATGCAATGCATGATGCCTAATTAATTAAGCTGGTGGGTGGATGAATGGATGATGACGATACGTTCACAACAAAGTAACAAACACCTCGATCTTCCTACTCAAACAGACTTGTTGGCGCATTGCACTATATTGGTAGCTACTTGAACCATTGTTGAATGTTGGAACGGTCTGGATGAGTTTCTCCTGTGACACAAATGTGGGCTGGTCCCTGGTCCCTCAAATTTAATGTGTATGATCAGGAAAAACCTCAACTTTACCTCCTCATATACATACATTCATATTAGCGTGGTCTTTATTATGGAAATTCTTTCAGGAAAAAAAATAAAAAAAATGGGATGTTATCGGTCTGTTTGGCAGGTCTCACTAAACCGGGCTAAAACGGACTATTTTAAATAACAACATCGATAAGATAATGGAGAAGATTAGTAACCCGAATGGTATGGTAACTTGGTAAGTAGCAACCACATTACTCTGACAGCACAGTCTGTATATGACAACCATTAATGGGAAGACATGAAAAGAAAGAAGATTAGCCTAACCATCACCGAGACAAATACAATAAACTCACACAAGACTAGATAAATAAACAGATGCCTCTTAGGCCTTAATTTCCAATTTAACGTCTATATAAGGCTGCTTTTTTTTTTTTTTCTATATGACGACGAACAATAAGAAGTGGCTTGATACAATATGACTATAAAAAAGAACAGAAAATAAATTATGCAATAAAATGTATATAAAGCTGCTGTTTTTTCTATATGATGACGAACAATAAGAAGTGGATTGATACAAAATAACTATAAAAAAGAACAGAAAATAAATTATGCAATAAAATGTGTAACAGAAAACATTTAGAATAAATGATCCACGATAAGCTAAACTCAACTACAGTATGTATCATCAATCCCCGTATCAAAACAGGAAATAGATGACAAGTGCAGAAGACCTACAACTTAGTTTAAATTATTATTTTACACTATTGAGTGATATAAAGATAATTGTCTACAACTATGATGGCCAACAGTCTGAATGGCGCTAAACAAAGCAAAGCATTCTGTTGTGAAACAGAATACGGACACAAAACCAGATGCATTGAACACCTACATGACCCTACAACTTCTTCCCTTCAAAATAACATTGATGTGGTTTAGAAATGTTTTGACATGTAGTTGAGTTGCACCAGAAAGTACAGCGTCTAAAATCAAAATACCCACATGAAAATAAAATAAAAATGAGGGTTTCTATTTTCAAGAAATGAAATCTCAATGTTTGTCCAAACTATAACCATTAAGTTAACAAAAATTTGGACTCCATACGTTAACGACAGAATTAAAGAAAGAATTCATCAGTGATTGACCAACCAAACTCAACTATTCTGGTTCCTGTTTTCTTTTCGTTAACATAATGGGTAAAAATCATTCATTTCCAAAAGCCCTAATTGAAGCCCATATAATTATTGTTCAGGAAAAAAGACAAAACATATAAACACAAAGTAAATGATGAAAGAGTAAGTACCCAAACCAAAAAAGTAAGTAGAAGACACTATGATGGCTTCATATCAAGCTATCAGTACACATGAACAAATATATATAAATATATATATATAGAGAGAGAGAGAGAGAGAGAGAGAGAGAGAGAGAGAGAGAGAGAGAGAGAGAGAGAGAGAGAGAGAGAGAGAGAGAGAGAGAGAACACTCGGGTAACGCGATTGTCCTGGTTGCAGATGATGTGAAACCAAGTGCAGGGATTGACAAGGGTTGGATCCCAGCTTTGGAGGACATTATCGGGATCCAATAAGCCGGGCTAAACCAGACTATTTTAAATAACAACATCGATAAGATGATGGAGAAGAATCAGGGCTGAGAAAAAAATGGAAATTTGTGAAGGAAAAAAAAAGTAATGTGCTCGTTGTTACTCTGTCTCCACACCACAAGAAGCAATTGATCACTCAAGACAATGAATTTAGTTTTCAGGAGGACATGAAATTGCAAACAGTAATGATGCCATAACCCTTACTTTGGAATTTGAAAAGAAGGTATCCAATCAAAATTTAAAAATTAAGTTGAACTACAACTTGGAAATTCGGTCATTAAATTTCATATAAATAGACTTGTTTTCTTTTTGTCGACAATGACATAAATAGACTAGTTATCTGTGGAATGACTTATCTGTGCAACACAAAACTGATGCAAGTCATCAAAATCAATCAACTTCAATATCAATATCGGGCACTGAAAAGGCGCCTTTCGTAGCATGAACGGCCCAACATCCGGAAAAAAAAATAGCAAAACACCTAAGACTAATGAATAAGGTAGTATTTAATGGGGCATCCTCACAACGACAAGCTTCCCCCTTGCATGCGGCACTCGCTCAAAAATGATGCCTACAAAACTATCACCGTTGCAACTTGCAGCAGTAACAAACATTACAAGCTCACAGAACTAATATGCGAGAATGATATGCATGTAAATAGACCCTTACAGTGCTTCATCCATTCATCAAACTAAATTTCCGACTTGAACCATTTTTCTCAAACTACAGATTGGTAGCTAAGGATGTTAAGGAATTTAAGGTTACCTCTTTAGAAATTTCAGAGCAAGGAGAAATATGTTGGATGAAAATTTCGTCCACTACCATCCAGTCGTCCACGGGGGTTTGAAATTCAACTAGATAACCAGTTGTGAGTGTTTACTGCTCTTGAAGAGAGTGAAGGATGAAGAGCAGGAAACGGAGGAGGGTATGAAGCATGATGAAGATGAACTATGAAGTGACTGAGAAAGATTGAGAAATTGTCGAAAACATTGAAGTGGGAGGGAGGAATGGAAGTGAGAAAACTAGGGATTTTGAAGTGGGAGGGAGGAATGGATCAACGGAAGTAAGAAAACTAGGGATTCAGTGTCGAAATCCTTTTGGGAGGCATCTGAGACTTCTGAGAATCTGAGTGACTCGAGTTCCTTTAGGGTTTCGTAGAAAAGAAAACAACGACGTCGTTTGTAACCATTGAGTTTCGGTTCGGTTCGGGCCGGTTCGGGCCTGGCTCAGTTTTCGGTTCGGTCCGGTATAATTATACGGAAAACCGAAACCGAACCGGTTCAGTTCGGTTTGGTTCGGTTTTCTCCAAACGGTTTCGGGTATTCCTCGGTTCGGTATTTTTCAGTTCGGTTACAGTTCGGTCCGGTTTTTCGATCGGTTTTTTTGAACCAATTAACAGGCCTACCCATAACCTCCCTAGAATCGTCAAAAATTACCGGTCTCTGTTCTAGTTTTCCCCATTCGTTTGGGCGGAGTCACATGCCATCATTTTGTTGATTTGCTGTGCTTTGAGATCTTTGTTACGGTGAAACTAATTTTGCAAGCGCACGCTTAGTGGCTAAACTTTCTCCTCAAACACTCGTCACGTACAATCTGGTTTGCACTCCTCTTAGATTTGAAAAGTTCTTAATTGAACAACCAACAAGTTTGCACTTTAATTTGGTCTTAATCAAATTGATTTGTTTTCTCTTATTTTCATTTCAGCTTTTCTTGTTCATTTAATTTGTGAATAGATTCTGGATAATTTATATTCTTTTAGTTTTTTCTCCACCACAAAGATCTTGTTATCTTGTTACTCTTGGTTAACATTCCTCTTCTTCCTCTTGTTCATTTTTTATTGTTTCTCCATATTGTTTCATTTCTGATTATTCTCAACTCTGTCACTCTGGAGGGTATTTGGATCCGCGTCGTTAGTTTGGTTCTTTTGCGGTGTTTCTGGTAGTTCTTCTCCCACTAATTTATGCTACTGCCGAGACTAGTATTTTACAAGGCTTCTACGCTTTTCTTCCCCCACTTACCATTTCCTCTTGTCTTTGTCTTGCTTTATAATTTTGGTGTGTTGACAGTTTTTGGTTTGCTAGCGCTCTTTTTTCGCTAATTATTGCCTTCATCCGCTTTCTAGTTAGTCCATAGATTCTGTTGTTAGCTATTTCTGGTGGCTTATGGCTGCAGCCTTTACTTGCTGAGTAGCTTTGTACTGTACCCTCAGGCTGGATCATTCTCTTTTCTTTACCATTGGGTTTTATTTTTGCAGGTTGTTCGCTTCGTTTGAGGGTCATTTTAACCTTTAGGGGCTGTAGCAAACGTTTCATTTGAGTTCTGTTGGGTGGAAAACCTTACTAATACATATGTAACTCCCTATTTTTCCTTTATTCTTGCTTATGGTGCTTGTTCATACTACTCAATACTCATTGATATTGTTACAAGCACGTAAAATCTGCCCATTTCACTTGATGCTTGCATTCACCGCTTGGTGTACTTACCTTTAATTTTATTTCCTAGTCTGGCTTGGCCCTAGTCTTATTTGTGCTTTATGTGCACTTAAGTTGGTCGATTTGTGCTTAATTATGTTTAATTCTCGTTTTATTTCAGCAATTTGCTAGCCTTTGATATACCTCAATTTTCGTTTCTTTCTTTTTCACTTAGCTTTATTCAAGTGTTGTTTATCTTTTTATCTACTTTGATTGTGGAGTGCTTGTGTCTTCATTTGATTTCTCTGTTGGAAATGTTTCAATTGATTTTTCTACGTTGAGATTCAACTAACAAAAAATCGGGGTTTTTTTTTTTTATTTCTTTGTTTTTTGTTCTAGTTTTTTCTATTTTTTCCCGAATTTTTCATGTAAACTTGGTCTCTTTTTAAACAATTTAATGTAACTTTTTGGTCATTTATCTTCTATTATATCAATAAGTTAATCTTTTATCTCACGTACTAATATTTTCTCTTTTTATTTTGCAGCTTCAAAGTATAAGATCATCTCCCATCATCACGTTTTCTCTGCTGACAGTGAGGTAGTACCTTAAGATTTATCATTTTCACTTGTAGACACATGTATTGCTAATATACTAATAGTACCTAGTGGTCAGCACTTTTATTGTACTTCAATAACCCATGAATCACTTCAAGCCTCAAATTTTTTTGATTGTGTTATTTTTATTGGTGACCACATTTTGGATTCATGATAAATTACATAGTTATCTATTGTACCAATTCTAGATATTTCGGTAAAACATCTCTTCTAACATAAAATAAAAAAACAGATTTCATGCTCTTAGGAGGGACTTGCACAGATGCTCCCAGAAAGTAAAAAATACATCATTTTACTCTTAATCCAATACATATAAGATAAATTGCTTCTGCATTCAGGTTTTGAGGATCAACATAAGTACACTGAAGATAATTACTCTTCAACAACAAAACAACACACTTCTACAGAAAATATGAATCATATGGGCGCATATTTCAATTACTTCTTGGCAAATGTGATGCCAATGGAGTTTTGAGGGGTGACTCTGAAGCCTTGAAGGGCGTTCATGGCAATTGATGACTGAACTTCATCTTCAAACTCTACAAAGGCGATGCCTGGCTTCGCTTCAATCATCCGGACTTCCCTAAATCCCGGGTATTGTTTGAACAGCAATTCCAGCATTGCCTGACTGGTTTCGTGGGGTAAATTCTCGACAAACAGAATGTTGTTTGGAGCTGCTGCTTCCTGTGCATGTAGGTTACCTTGAAGGGACGGGGCCTGCTGATGATGATACACAAAAGAATCAGCACAAAAATGAGGGTACACAAAATAATTTCCAACAAAATACTGCTATACCGCAATTCACAGTGAGAACGAACAAACAAGATGATCAAATACCATTGGAGAATAGTGTCATATAAAAATACTTACAGTTCTGCTTCCATTTTCAGCAGCTGAACCATTTTCCGCAGCAGATTGCTGCCCTTCATCACCTCGCCGCTTTTTTTCAGCTGAATCAACAAGATATATTTCAGAACATGACTCATCTTATGATATTATAAGAATCTAATATGAGCAAATATATTCTTCAAAATGAGGCAAGCATTTTGATATCCTATGCCACCTTGTATATTGTACCCAAATATAACTTCACAACATAAAATCCAGTCAATCAAGTAGTATATGAATTTTAACAAGGCGAAACCTGAATGCCTTAAATCATAGATGTTCCTGAACCTAGCAGGCCACTCAATCAAAATTTTCCAAACTTAAGGCCAAACAAAGAGCGGAAGTACCTTCAATACTCAGAATGCCTGACTAGCCAACACCATATTTCCCAATCTAATATCCATATTCGACCGCAACTCTCACCAATGTTATGGCCTATTAGTTCAAGTTGAAGTAATGTAATCTCAACATCCTTAGGAGCATATTAACCATTCATTTCATTTTAATCATCAAATTTTAATGCTATCACAATAGTCCACCCATTTCATAACTAATTTGAGTGGAAAAACATAAAATCTTCACTTAAGAACTTCAAGATTATTAATATTCACTTAAGAACTTCAAGATTATTAATATTCACTTAAGAACTTCAAGATTATTAATATTCACTTAAGAACTTCAAGATTATTAATATTCACTTAAGAACTTCAAGATTATTAATATTCACTTAAGAACTTCAAGATTATTCAAAATTTCAAAGTGAGTTCAGTCACCTTTTTCTTCCTGCTTCTTTTTCTTTTCTTTTGGAGCAAAGCTTCCGTCTGCTTCAGCTATGCAATCTGACTTTGTTTTTGCATATTGAATCCTCTGCACACAGCAAATACATTATGCTCATATTATTTACATTTTAGGTAAACTTAATGGATGTATATATTCAGATATGTTAATGAAAGCAATGATTTGACAAGAGCAAAGCAACTAAGGAGCAGAGTTTTCTTTAACAATGGATGCATCTTTATTTCATCATAGATTGTTTCTTTGAAAACAACCATCTAGGTATTGGTAACTTCCTCTTCAATGTCTGCATTGACATCATAAACTAAATCTATAACAGAAGGAAAAAAAAAAAAACTAAGCCTGCCAAATATAGTCATGAATACCAACATTTAAACAAAAACATCACCAGGCTAAAGATACACACAAGTAAAGAAATAAGAACTGCAACCAATTCTGCTATTAAAGCTGTCTCTGTCTGCCCTTTCGTGACAAACAACCAAGATATATACGAACAAACTGCCGAATGGGTTATTCAGACATACCATGGGTTTATCGTAAAATGGAAAGTTTTGCATCTGCCGCACAGCATTACTGGCAGAAGTCACTTCTAGAAATGCAATCCATGCTTGCCCCCGAAGCTTGGGTGTCTTCAAGGCAACGACATCCAAAATCCTCCCATATTGAGAGAATAAGCAATAGAGGGACCTCTTCAATTCTGGAAAGGCATAAAACAAATGCCACTATCAAGATACACCGATAACGTATACAAAAGCTTAATCCTAAAACAAGTAAAAACGCCTTATGCAAGACAATTCAAGATTCAAATTACAAAAAAAAAAACAAAGAAAGATGCCAATACCACTTGAGCAGAAATTATAGCTACAGCGTTGCCTGTATAGTGCCACTCTCTCAAATTTACGTCCAAAAAGCACCCAAGTAAACCAAAATCACTTTAGCTTTACAACCGAAAGACCCTCTAATGTTGAATTTTGTTTGGTGGATCTGCAACAGGCATTCTGAATTCATTCATCATTTAAATAGTTTACTGAAACTTATTATTATTTAAAAGATAATGAACTTCCCTTGTGAACTTAATTGTTTGAAATATAATTATTTTTTTTTTTCAAATACTCAAGACTGTTCCAATGGATTTACAACAAAAATATCAGAACTTCCTTTATTTTTTTTTTTTTTCATTTTTAACATGTTAAGCAAATCAATGTAAACTAAGTAGCTAAATCTAAAGTTCTAAACCTTGCTCTTAAATTGACAAATCCAATGCAACCTAAGATTTCAACTTTAATCCATGAACAATGTTTAATCAATTCAATCTGCAACTATGGCCCTTACAACACTTACACAAAGTTTAACCATTACAGCTTCAGAATCAACTATCGTCCCCCCAATTTTCACTAAATTCAACGTTCCCTATCTTAGATGGTTGCAATCACCCATTCAAACTAAAACCCTCAACCTCGACTTGCTGAGACTAGTATAAATTAATTGAAGGAAACCGTATCCACAGAAGCCTAGTAATATGAGTTTATAGTACAATTAAAGATTCAAAAATTTGTTTTCATACAGTTTCCTAAGGTTTCTGGTTAACCAAACAAAGGGGAAAGGAAATCGAGCACATTGAGTTACCTTCTTTTTTGATTTTCTCGTTGAGGTTCTTAATGTATATCGTTTGGTTAGGCGGTATGTCCCCGGTAAGCATGGTCGCAGACAGAGAGAGCGAGCAGAGGTTCAAGTCCAATTTCTGTGGGAGAAAAGATAGGAAGAATATCAGTGTCTAAACAAAGCGGAGCCCTAAAAGATGTTCAGCAGCCGTCATTGGTTGGGCTCTTAGGAAATAAAACCTGAAGAACCAGTACAAGTCTACCACGCCTAGGCTCTATGGGGGCCCAAAATGAAAACTGATCCCGACTTGATGATCCGACTTGAAAATAGAAGGCCTTGCTATTACTAATATTAATTATATTATTGTTTTAGCAGTACTCTTACCAAATCAATATTCTCATTCATCATATAGTAAGTTTAGACTAGGCACGGTTTAATATGGTACGATATTGATCGATATTAGAATTTTGCCATTTAATTAGTTCGTGATTGTTCAATATATCATAATTTGAAAGTAAAATTGGATTGTACGATACCAATTAAGTTTGGTTTTAGTCTGATTTCAGTTTTGAGCTAGAATTATATGGAATTGTAAAATATTATTTTCAACTTTCTTCTCTACCAATCTGCCTTTCACATATATATCACATAGAATTCAATTCAACAACAACTTCATCAAGTCAACAACACAACAACAAATTCAATCAACATACAATTCAAATTTCAATCTACCAAACATCAACAAGTCATCAACACAACACACATCAACATATCAACATAATTCAATGACATCATCAACATATCAATTCACAAAGTAAACTGCCATCATCAACACTAAACTGTTATACAATCCATACAATCCAAAATCATAAACAAAATTACGTTTTTAAAATGGCAAAAGAACAAAAAACAAAATTAAATGTTGCTTCACTTTTTCCCACTTCAAATGTTTGTAGGCTTCCATGATGCTTATCAAGATATCCTTCTCTGCATCAATCTTTTCTGATTGACACGTAAAACCAAAATGACAAATTTTTAGTTGTCACTTTATTGAATTGAATTTTACCCGTGTCAAGTTGAGATTGTCGAATTCCTGGGAACTTCTCACTAGTAGAAAAAATGGCTTTAGACAATGGAGAAAATCCATTGCATATTCTTCATTTTTACCGTGGTATTACTCGGTGATGCTATTGGTTTTGGCAACAGATTTACTTCTGTTGTCTAAAGTGGTTTTTCGCAACATTATTTTATAAATACTGTTGCCTAATGTACTTTTTCCAAAACGGTGTTTTAAAACAACAATTGCCTTTTTTGCAACGGTTTTTATATAATACTGACCAATTTTTAACAATACTATTGCCAAAAGTGGTTATTCTCAAAGGTTTTTTTATTATACTGATGCCTAAAAATATTTTTCGTAACAGTATTTTAAAGTGATTTTCAGCAACAATTTCTTAAAATAGTCGTTGTATATTGTTCTTTTTCGCAACAGTTTTTATTTAACATTGACGGATTTTAAAAATACTGTTGTCTAAAGTGGTTTCTCGCAACGATTTTTTTATTATACTGATGCCTAAAACTGCTTTTCACAATGGCCCGTATGCAATTGAGCATACATTATCCGTCTCTAATTTCCCTATAATTCATACACAGAGTAGATAACATACATAGAGCATGCATTTCAGACACATGAAAAGCAAACTTCATTGATAATGGAAAAATTACAATTGTTAAAATGTAGGATTAATATTACAATTTTATAGAATCAAAGAATAAAATATATCTCATTAAGGTGATAAGCTTACTATTTATCACTACAAGAAAGAGCTTAATTAGCCTGGTTTGAAGTCTAAGAGGGAGGTTGTTCCACAAAAGTTGCATGACTAGAGTGTTGTCCCTGTATGATTCTTCTCATAACGTGTCTAACTCAACAATACCTTCCTCAAATGCCTAATAATAATCATGCATAAACAACTTAGTAGACTGTAGTCCAAATAGTATGCTTATGTATAAAAACAAGACCACTTCAAAGCTAAACCCACACATCTCAAGGAATCACAATCCTGGTTTTAGATTTTTACAGGCTTTTCATGAGTGTGGCGATTCTGCAAAAAAATTGTGGGAGTCGCAAAGCGATGTCAAGCATTATTATCAAGACAATAAGAAAGTAAACATCGACAAGCTTTTTTTGCAAGGTAAGCACTCACCCCATCATAAAGAAATAATATCTTTCTCTCAACTTCCCAGGCCAGCATTTTGTTTATCAAACTGTCAACAATTAATGGATGGAAAGAGAACTTTTTAGCTCTATCAGTACTGTATACACAGATAAAAGTAGGGGCGGGCACGGTTCGGTATGGTATAAAATTGATCGATACCAGAATCATACCATTTAATTTTAATCGGTACGGTACGGTTCGATATTCAATATTTTGAAAGTGAAACCAGATCGTACCGTACCAATTAAGTTCGGTACAGTTTCGGTATGGTTTCGGTTTTGAGCCAAAATTTTGTTTGTGATTATAAAGTAAGGAAAAGACTAAAGAAAAAACAAAACTACATTTATGAAGGACTTAAGTTTTCAAATATGTATTGAAAAAGTTGCACTAAGTTGAAGATATCAACTCTTAGAAGCTAAATTAAGACATGTATGGTCATATCAACTCTTGAAGAAGGCCTAATAAATCAATAAGAAATAAATTTAATTATTAAAAAAAATATTCTAATTTGGTACGGTATCGGTACGGGACGGTTTTTTAAAATATCGATACCGAAACCGTACCGAATTATATCGGTACGGTTTCGGTACCGTACCAATCATACAACGATTTTACTATTCGGTTTTTTTTCGGTATAGTTTGATCTGAAACGGTACGGTTTCGGTATTTTGGTTCCATGTGCCCAGCCCTAGATAAAAGAGTGATAACTGTATCGGTATTATAATTGTACTGATACAAAAAGGTAGCTAAAGGCAATGGTATATTACACTAACGCTAAAAGGTGGTTAAAGGTAACAAAAGTTATAACTACTGATATAATATTATACTTTTAGGCAACATCAAATATAAAACCGACGCTAAACTAGTATTTGCAACAGTTTTATAAATTCTGTTGCTTATATAGTGTTGTCTAAAGCAAGATTTCTTATAGTATCTATCTCAATATATATGAGCAAAATCGTCTCACTGTCGAGTTTAGGTGCTGTTAGAGAGAATTACGGCTAATAGGGGTCACCACTCCCGTCCGTAAAACTCTAACACTAGAGAAACAGATAGGTCGTCCTATCCCAAGCATGAAGCTCTCTTGAAACTCTAGTGATCAGAGCCGTCTTGTCTTCAAGTCGAGATACCATAAGTTGATCGCGTGATTTCGATGAAATTATTTTGGACACCATGGTCCATGGATTTTCATGTAGCTACTTCCGAGTAGAAGAATACCGGTTAAAAAAATGAACCAACTTTAATTTATAAATAAATTGATAATTGTAAATATTAGTTATAGTTAAGTTAAGATACAATGATCAGCAAGAAATAAATAACATAAAAATGTGAAAAAAGGATGGAAAAAGATTAGTCTGAGGGAAATGTTCATCCTCACAGAAATCCAAAAAACTGCTAAAGGGGTAGACTTAAGTCCCAATTGCCATTCAAATTATATACAAAAACTACAAACAAACCCCAATCGATGGAGTATAATTAGAATAAAAATATAAATTATATAAAATCCAAAGCCCATAAGATTAATAAAATTTAGAAAAAGAAATCCAAGCATACAATAAGCAGAAATCCAAACATGATACCAGACTCAAATTCAAATAATTTAAATCAAAATAAAATAGTAGAAGAAGGAAATGGGAGAAACCCATCTAAGCACCATTTCAAAATCAAAATTCAAAAGCCAGTTTTGAAATTGAAACCCTAATTTGAAAATGAAATTAAATCAAATCATAAAAAGTGAAGAAATAAAAAGGAAGAAGTATTGTTGACTAGAGAGAAACAACAAACCATGTCGTGCTCGTTGTCGATGCCATGCTTTTCGTTCCAATTTATGCCTTCTTCTACTCAGCTTTGTTGAGCTACGACTGTACGAGGGGTAAGTCGGTTCGAAGTGTACTTCTTTTTCAGCTCTATGCCCAAGTTGCCATATCTCTCGATCCTGACCCTAAGATAAAATATGGGAGAAGACTGAAACTAAGAGAAATGATAACACTCGAGAATGAAGGAATACATATCACAGTTGCACTTCAAGTGTTTTGGCTTTGGATCAGCTATGGTCAATCCTAATAGGAAAATAGTTTTAAATACATAGGATAAAAAAAAAATAGTAATTCTAATTCGATTCAGTATGAGTACGTGACCGTTTTTCAAAATGTCGATACTCAGACTGTACCGAACTAAATCAGTGTGGTACTTTATGGTTTTGATTTTCCAGTCCCATATGCCCAACCCGAAGTAAAAGGTCTTTGATTTCGGTTAGATAATCATAGGGGATATATTGAATTCTGATTTATATAGATAATTGCAGAATTTGTTGAAATAACCAAGTTTTACAAATTTATAGATTATCTTAAATTTTTAATGAGTTAATAAAGGAATTATATAGAGTTATGTTATAAAGTTTTACATAGTCATAATGATTTTATATATTGGGACTAACTTTTACTGACAAGACTCGACCCAGAAAATCCATAAAAACACAACCGGGGCCTTGCTCCCGTCTAACATGAGGGTGAAACCCCAAAATGCCCCTACACGTGTGTAACAACCCGTACCTACAGGAAGGGTAAAAATGTAATTTTTGTGAAGTTTTGTAAAAAGGACGATTTTGCCCTTGTGAATAGTAAACGAAAAGTTGACTTTTTGTACTATCGATTGGATGAGTGTTAGCCTTTGACCGTGACGTAGGTTAGGACGTCACGAGGCCGTAGACAGGCGGCAGGTTCGATTCGGACAACCGGAGGAAAAGTTATGATGTACGGAAGGTTGGGGGCGTTACCGTAATTTTGAGCTAATAGGGAAAATGTTGACTTTTTGGAGGATGTGTGATTTTCACGTAGACCGAGGACCGTTGGATAGGTCTCGACGTCCTGAGTTCAACGACAGGCGGCACGCTGTCATCGGACGTCGGACGGAAAAGATACGAGTCTGGAAAGTCTAAGGGCAAAATGGTAATTTTGTGCAGGAGGGGCATTTTGGTCATTTTTCCTCAGCCCAATCAGATAAGGGCAAGTGGCAGATATTTTTGGGATGGCCAATAGCTGATGGACACGTGGGGGACACTAGATGGTTCTAGGAGAAACTTAAGTGTGCACGACCACACTTGGTCATTTTTGAACCGTGCACAAGTTCGAAGGAAACAGAAAACAGAGAGAGGATTGGGGTGAGGCGGTGATCGATTTGGATGCCAGGGAGAGTGAGGAGTGACTGGTGAGAGTGACAGAGAGACGTGGGTGAGGTGCTGATCGTGTTTTGGGACTGGAATCGTGCACGGCGGACCGGTGGTGGTGCGGCGAACATTTGAGGAAAACAGAGAAGGCAGTGGACGGTGGAGGCTGTTGTGCCGTGTGGTGAGGCAAACCAAGGCGGTAGGAGACTCAGGAGGTTGAGGGGAGTCCCACGAGCACCGTGGTGGGTGACGGTTCTCACGACGGCGCCGGAATCGAAAGGTAATTTCTTTTACCCTGTTTTTCGTGGATTTTCTTTTGAAGAGTCGTGGACCTAGAGCTAGAATCGACAGGTTTGGTGAGTGAAGGGAGGTTTAGGAAGGTCTTAGGCGTCGTTTGTGGTGGTTGCCGTGACGGGAGGTTCACGGTGGGTGGTGGTTCGACGGCGGGTCCTCTGTACCCTGTTTTAGCCGTGATTTTCAAACTTGAAGTCGTGGACTTCGGGGATGAATCGACGGATTCTGTGAGTTGGGTAGGACTAAGTAGGGTCCTAGGAAGGTGCTGGTATCACCACCGTGAAGGGGGAAGCAGTGGACGGCCGGGAAGGAAAACAGAGCTCACGGGCAAGGTTTTTCGAGGTTGAAGACGAGGGGTTTTAGGCCGTGATTTCTGGATTTTAGGACTGGGTTTGGTTGTAGGGGACTGGACGAAGCTAATGGAATCGAAATGGGGAAGAATGGTGGAGGAACGGCGGAGAACCGGTCACGCCGGTTCAACTGTGTTGAACCGGGTGACTCGAGGTTGAAGATGGACTGTAGCAGGCGCGTGAGGCCCACGCGCAGCCACTTTGGGCGGCGCGTGGGGGCGCGTGGGGAGGAATCCGGTCAAGCGTCCAACATGAGTTTAGCCCTAAATGTCCTAAGGAATCCAATGGTACAGATTTCGGGTTAATCGGACGGTGTTACGGAATGGTTCGGGAATCCGTGCGGTTTAGGGTTTAGGATTAAAATATTATTAAATTCCCGAAAAATTGGGGAAAATAGGGAAGGTATCCTTGATGTTATTGTGACCCTATTTGGTATCTATTGACAGGACGGGAGACACCAGAGACGGTTGAGGAGCGCACGGAGCGCGAGTGACGTGTTGTAAACTGTGAGTGGACTCTTTCTTACATCCGAGCATGCCAAACTGTTTTAATTACTGTTTTATGATTTCTATGTATGATTTCTATGTGTGTTTTTATGTCCGGATGATGATTATACGTGATTGAGATGTTTGCACGTTTTTCGAGACGTTTTCGAGCTTTTGCACGTTTTTCGAGAAAAAGCGGGTTTTCAGAGTTTGATGTTATAATTCAGAAATTTAACCTAAAAACGTTTTCTGATGATGGTAAATAGGTTGTGGAATATGATTTGGGATTTTCCTATGGTTTTTCGGATTTGGGTTCGGAATGTCGGTTCTGGATGCCGGAAGGGCTTCGAACCGGGGATTTCGAATTCGAATCTGGCGATGGATTTTGAATTGGTTTTACACTGGATATGGATTGGATTTGCTGGATCTGGATATGGGTTTAAAGACCCGGATTGATATTGATGGGGGACGGGCCCGGATTGAGTTTAAAGACTCGGGAGTTTAAAGACTCGGATATTATGATATTACCCCCATAGGCCTATTGAGTTTAAAGACTCGGGAGTTTAAAGACTCGGATTTATCTGTGAGGCCTGGTTGAGTTTAAAGACTCGGATAGGTCCAGCAGGTTTGATCGAGGAACGTGATTTGATGTTTATACTCTGGTTTCTTATGATGTTTATAGTGTATCTGTTTCTTATGATTGGTTTTATAGTGTTTCTGTTTCTTATGATGTTTCATATTAAGACTTTTCTAATACTTCCTTGGCATGCCTGGTGTTAAACCGGAGGGAACAAATGATTTTATTTCCTTACTTTGATTTGCTGGTAAACGATTTTAAAACTTTCATTCTTTTCGGTCCACTCACACCTTTGGTTTTTAATTTCCCTCCAGGTCGTGGTGATAGCGCTGGGGTGAACGTTGAGGCAGATATCGAGGCATAGGGCTTCCGACGTTCTTCCGTTGCGGATTTAGACTTGTAGGACTTTTGGTGCCCATTTTGTAGAACTATGCTCTGACTTACTGTTGTATATATTTACTCCTTCGTCTGATGGTTATGCTTATAGTGGTATTAAGTTTATTTTTGGTATTGTAAGTGTGATTGTCAGACGGGAGCAGGGTTCATCCCGAGTATCGAGGTGATATTTGGGATGGGTCCTGACAATTGGTATCAGAGCATAGGTTTGTGTCAATTTGTGTTGACTCTAGGTTGTTATACTAACTCTATGCCTCTTTCAGCGTACGATTGATCATGCCTCCGAGACGTGAACCCCCTCCACGACCTGAAGATGAAGCGGCGAGAGGGACTGAGAGCGCTTTGATTGAGAGAGCCCAGAGGCTTGGGGCTACTACGTTCAGCGGTGGGGCTGATCCCGAGGAAGCTCACCGGTGGATCACCCGACTAGAACGTATTTTTGGGGTGATGCACTGTCCTCCCGAGGATCGGGTATTGTTAGCCACTTTTCTGTTGGATGGAGCTGCCTACAAGTGGTGGTATACGCTGGAACTGTCCGGCTGGGATGCACATACCGTGACCTGGGAGACTTTCCGGGAGCGGTTTTTAGATCAGTACTATCCCCGTTCTTTCAGGGATGCGAAGGAAGCGGAATTCCTTCACTTGAAGCAAGGAAACTTGACAGTTGCTGAGTATGAGCAGAGGTTCCAGATGCTATCTCGTTTTGCTCCTGCCTTTGTGGCGACTGAGGCGGAGAAGTGCCGCCGGTTTGAGTTGGGTCTCCGGGGAGAGATCAGGGCCATAGTGACAGCCGGCTCTTTTGCTACATTCCGAGAGTTGTCTGATGCTGCTGTCAGGGTGGAGGCCAGTTTACCTGCTCGACCACAGTATTCGGGCAGTGTTCGACGCCGAGAGCAGTCATTCCCAGGAGCATCGAGTCAGAGGCCCCCGAAACGGGGTAATTTTGGTGGATCACTATCGGCTGGTGGAGCCCGGTATGGCAGACCAGGCAGTTTTCAGGGCTCAGGATTTCGAGGAGCTAGGTCACAGCCGACTCCTCAGGCGAGTGCGACTTCAGTGGCTTCTACAGGGAGGCATACCGGTGGACCCGGTAGGGACACTTGCTTCTATTGTGGAGAGCGAGGACATTTTCGTCGGGAGTGCCCATTGTTAGCTTCGGAGGGTGGAGCAGGCAGAGGTGCATCAGAACCCGGGCGGAGTACTGCTTCAGTATCAGGGGCGGCAGGCCCTAGGGGTGGCGGTGGTGCCACGAGCAGTTCCAGAGGGCGCGGTAGGTCATCGGGACCACAGGCGCGAGTTTTTGCGATGACTCAGCAGGAGGCTAGGTCAGCACCGGGAGTGGTGACAGGTACACTTACCATACTTGGTCACACTGTTTTTGCTTTGATAGATCCCGGGGCTACCCATTCATTTATAGCTCGGAGTTGTAGTCTGGTTAAGGAGAGGGAGGTGTCTACTTTGGATTGTGCGTTAGGAGTGAGTACACCTACTGGGGAGGTGTTGGTAGTGACTCAGGTTTTGAGAAAGTGTCCGGTAATGGTAGGCCAGGTGGAGTTACTGGCAGATTTATTACTCTTGGATTTACGGGACTTTGATGTGATCTTGGGTATGGACTGGTTGACGAGACATCATGCTTCTATCGAATGTTTCGATAGGAGAGTGACTTTTCGGAGTCCTGGATTAGCAGAGACTACATTTCAGGGGGATCAGCGTGCACTTTCTACGGGAGTTATTTCGGCACTCGAGGCTAGTAAACTGTTACGGAAGGGGTGCCAGGGTTACTTAGCTCATGTGGTGGATACGCGTGCTACGCCAGAGAGGGCGGAAGATATACCAGTGGTACGGGAGTTTCCCGATGTTTTTCCCGAGGAGTTGCCAGGACTACCCCCACACCGAGATCTTGAGTTTACGATTGAGCTTCTACCAGGTACACAGCCTATTTCTCAGACTCCTTACCGTATGGCACCTGCCGAATTGAGGGAACTTAAGGCTCAGTTGCAAGAGTTGGTCGATATAGGATTCATTCGACCGAGTATGTCACCTTGGGGAGCACCTGTTTTGTTTGTCAAGAAAAAGGATGGAGGATTGAGATTGTGTGTGGATTACAGGCAACTGAATAAGGTAACTATTCGGAATAAGTACCCCCTACCCCGGATTGATGATTTGTTTGACCAGCTCAAGGGAGAACAATATTTCTCGAAGATTGATCTTCGCTCCGGTTATCACCAGTTAAGGGTTAAAGAGGAGGATATACCGAAGACAGCTTTTCGGACCAGGTACGGTCACTATGAGTTTGTGGTGATGCCTTTTGGTTTGACTAATGCCCCAGCAGCTTTTATGGACCTTATGAACCGAGTGTTCCGGCCCTACTTGGATCGTTTTGTGATTGTTTTCATTGATGATATTTTGGTGTTTTCGAAGAGTGCGAAGGCGCATGAGAAACATCTGAGGATCGTGCTTAAAACGTTAAGGGAGCATCAGTTGTATGCGAAGCTCAGTAAGTGTCAGTTCTGGTTGACCAGTGTTGGATTTCTTGGCCATGTGATTTCGGCCGAGGGCATTCGTGTGGATCCTCAGAAAGTTGAGGCGGTAGCCAATTGGGAACAGCCTAAGACGGTGACGGAAATTCGGAGTTTTCTGGGTTTGGCAGGGTATTACCGGCGTTTTATTGAGGGCTTTTCTATTCTTGCAGCACCGTTGACGAGGTTGACACGGAAGGGAGTTCGGTTTGAGTGGGACGAGAACTGTGAACAGAGTTTCCAGGAGCTTAAAAGGCGGTTGACATCTGCTCCTGTGTTAGCCCTTCCAGATGATAGTGGGGAGTTCGAGGTGTACAGTGACGCTTCTTTACAAGGCTTGGGTTGTGTCTTGATGCAGCACGGGAAAGTGATTGCTTATGCTTCCCGGCAATTGAAACCCAATGAGGTGAACTACCCTACACATGACTTGGAACTGGCTGCGGTGGTTCATGCATTGAAGATTTGGCGACATTACTTGTACGGTGAGAAGTGCAGGATCTTTACGGACCACAAGAGTTTGAAGTATTTGTTCACTCAAAAGGAATTGAATCTGAGACAGCGTCGTTGGTTGGAGTTACTTAAGGACTACGACTGTACTATTGAGTATCATCCAGGGAAGGCTAATGTGGTAGCCGATGCTCTGAGCAGGAAGTCAGCTGGATCTTTGTCGCATTTGAGGACAGTACGGTTACCTTTGCTGGTTGAGCTCCGAAGGTTGGGAGTAGAGTTGACTGTGGATGATCAGGGAGCACTCCTAGCGAGTTTCCATGTGCGACCCGTTTTGATTGATCAGGTGATTGATGCTCAGTTTGAGGACCCTATTCTGGGCATTCTTCGGATTGAGGTCGAGGCTGGAGAAAGACAGGATTTTGAGATCCGTGAGGATGGAGCCTTGGTTAAGAATGGACGGTTGTGTGTACCTGAGGATGAAGTTTTGAAGAAGGTGATATTGGATGAGGCTCACTGTTCAGCTTATGCGATGCATCCTGGTGGGACCAAGATGTATCGTACACTTCGAGAGCATTATTGGTGGTCAGGGATGAAACGTGAAATTGCAGAGTATGTCAGTAGATGCTTGATTTGTCAACAGGTAAAAGCCGAGCGGCAGAGACCTTATGGAGCAATGCAACCTTTGCCGATTCCCGAGTGGAAATGGGATCACCTGACTATGGATTTTGTGTTCAAGCTTCCAAGAACACCGAAGGGACATGATGGTGTGTGGGTTGTTGTGGATCGACTTACGAAGTCTGCTCATTTCTTGCCAGTACGGGAGAACTTCAGGTTGGAACAGTTTGCACAGTTGTTTATTAATGAGATTATTCGATTGCATGGGACTCCGGAGTCGATAGTATCTGATAGAGATCCGAGATTTACTTCTCGATTTTGGCAGAGCTTACAGGAAGCTTTTGGGACTAAATTACACTTCAGTACTGCTTTTCATCCTCATACTGATGGGCAGTCTGAGCGGACTATTCAGATTCTCGAGGATATGATGCGAGCTTGTGTGCTTCAGTTTCAGGGTACTTGGGAATCACATCTGCCTTTGATGGAGTTCGCTTACAATAATAGTTTTCAGGAGAGCATTGGGATGGCTCCTTATGAGGCTTTATATGGGCGGCAGTGTCGGACTCCATTGTGTTGGACTGAGGTTGGTGAGAGGAGGTTGACTACTTCTGAGCTGGTGGAGCTTACTCAGGAAAAAGTGGCACTGATTAGGGATCGATTGAAGGCAGCGCAGGACCGCCAAAAGAGCTACGCTGACCGTAGGATCAGGGATTTGGAGTTTGCTGTTGGAGACTGGGTTTTCCTGAAGCTATCTCCTTGGAAAGGAATTGTACGATTTGGCAGACGAGGGAAGTTGAGTCCTCGTTACATTGGACCGTATGAGATCTTGGAGCGGATTGGTCCTGTTGCTTATCGGTTGGCCTTACCAGCAGATTTGGAAAAGGTACATAATGTCTTTCATGTTTCTATGCTTCGGAAATATATTCGAGATGATTCGCATGTTTTAGAAGCACAACCAGTGGAACTGAGGGAAGACTTGAGTTTTGAAGAGCAACCTGTTGCAATCTTGGATCGGAAGGATAAAGTGTTGCGAAGGAAGACGGTTCCCTTAGTGAAGGTATTGTGGAGGAATCATCAGGTCGAAGAAGCTATTTGGGAACCCGAGGCCTTGATGCGAGAGCAGTACCCTTATTTATTCCACTGAATTTCGGGGACGAAATTCTTTTTAGGGGGGTAGATTGTAACAACCCGTACCTACGGGAAGGGTAAAAATGTAATTTTTGTGAAGTTTTGTAAAAAGGACGATTTTGCCCTTGTGAATAGTAAACGAAAAGTTGACTTTTTGTACTATCGATTGGATGAGTGTTAGCCTTTGACCATGACGTTGGTTAGGACGTCACGAGGCCGTAGACAGGCGGCAGGTTCGATTCGGACAACCGGAGGAAAAGTTATGATGTACGGAAGGTTGGGGGCGTTACCGTAATTTTGAGCTAATAGGGAAAATGTTGACTTTTTGGAGGATGTGTGATTTTCACGTAGACCGAGGACCGTTGGATAGGTCTCGACGTCCTGAGTTCAACGACAGGCGGCACGCTGTCATCGGACGTCGGACGGAAAAGATACGGGTCTGGAAAGTCTAAGGGCAAAATGGTAATTTTGTGCAGGAGGGGCATTTTGGTCATTTTTCCTCAGCCCAATCAGATAAGGGCAAGTGGCAGATATTTTTGGGATGGCCAATAGCTGATGGACACGTGGGGGACACTAGATGGTTCTAGGAGAAACTTAAGTGTGCACGGCCACACTTGGTCATTTTTGAACCGTGCACAAGTTCGAAGGAAACAGAAAACAGAGAGAGGATTGGGGTGAGGCGGTGATCGATTTGGATGCCAGGGAGAGTGAGGAGTGACTGGTGAGAGTGACAGAGAGACGTGGGTGAGGTGCTGATCGTGTTTTGGGACTGGAATCGTGCACGGCGGCCCGGTGGTGGTGCGGCGAACATTTGAGGAAAACAGAGAAGGCAGTGGACGGTGGAGGCTGTTGTGCCGTGTGGTGAGGCAAACCAAGGCGGTAGGAGACTCAGGAGGTTGAGGGGAGTCCCACGAGCACCGTGGTGGGTGACGGTTCTCACGGCGGCGCCGGAATCGAAAGGTAATTTCTTTTACCCTGTTTTTCGTGGATTTTCTTTTGAAGAGTCGTGGACCTAGAGCTAGAATCGACAGGTTTGGTGAGAGAAGGGAGGTTTAGGAAGGTCTTAGGCGTCGTTTGTGGTGGTTGCCGTGACGGGAGGTTCACGGTGGGTGGTGGTTCGACGGCGGGTCCTCTGTACCCTGTTTTAGCCGTGATTTTCAAACTTGAAGTCGTGGACTTCGGGGATGAATCGACGGATTCTGTGAGTTGGGTAGGACTAAGTAGGGTCCTAGGAAGGTGCTGGTATCGCCACCGTGAAGGGGGAAGCAGTGGACGGCCGGGAAGGAAAACAGAGCTCACGGGCAAGGTTTTTCGAGGTTGAAGACGAGGGGTTTTAGGCCGTGATTTCTGGATTTTAGGACTGGGTTTGGTTGTAGGGGACTGGACGAAGCTAATGGAATCGAAATGGGGAAGAATGGTGGAGGAACGGCGGAGAACCGGTCACGCCGGTTCAACTGTGTTGAACCGGGTGACTCGAGGTTGAAGATGGACTGTAGCAGGCGCGTGAGGCCCACGCGCAGCCACTTTGGGCGGTGCGTGGGGGCGCGTGGGGAGGAATCCGGTCAAGCGTCCAACATGAGTTTAGCCCTAAATGTCCTAAGGAATCCAATGGTACAGATTTCGGGTTAATCGGACGGTGTTACGGAATGGTTCGGGAATCCGTGCGGTTTAGGGTTTAGGATTAAAATATTATTAAATTCCCGAAAAATTGGGGAAAATAGGGAAGGTATCCTTGATGTTATTGTGACCCTATTTGGTATCTATTGACAGGACGGGAGACACCAGAGACGGTTGAGGAGCGCACGGAGCGCGAGTGACGTGTTGTAAACTGTGAGTGGACTCTTTCTTACATCCGAGCATGCCAAACTGTTTTAATTACTGTTTTATGATTTCTATGTATGATTTCTATGTGTGTTTTTATGTCCGGATGATGATTATACGTGATTGAGATGTTTGCACGTTTTTCGAGACGTTTTCGGGCTTTTGCACGTTTTTCGAGAAAAAGCGGGTTTTCAGAGTTTGATGTTATAATTCAGAAATTTAACCTAAAAACGTTTTCTGATGATGGTAAATAGGTTGTGGAATATGATTTGGGATTTTCCTATGGTTTTCCGGATTTGGGTTCGGAATGTCGGTTCTGGATGCCGGAAGGGCTTCGAACCGGGGATTTCGAATTCGAATCTGGCGATGGATTTTGAATTGGTTTTACACTGGATATGGATTGGATTTGCTGGATCTGGATATGGGTTTAAAGACCCGGATTGATATTGATGGGGGACGGGCCCGGATTGAGTTTAAAGACTCGGGAGTTTAAAGACTCGGATATTATGATCTTACCCCCATAGGCCTATTGAGTTTAAAGACTCGGGAGTTTAAAGACTCGGATAGGTCCAGCAGGTTTGATCGAGGAACGTGATTTGATGTTTATACTCTGGTTTCTTATGATGTTTATAGTGTATCTGTTTCTTATGATTGGTTTTATAGTGTTTCTGTTTCTTATGATGTTTCATATTAAGACTTTTCTAATACTTCCTTGGCATGCCTGGTGTTAAACCGGAGGGAACAAATGATTTTATTTCCTTACTTTGATTTGCTGGTAAACGATTTTAAAACTTTCATTCTTTTCGGTCCACTCACACCTTTGGTTTTTAATTTCCCTCCAGGTCGTGGTGATAGCGCTGGGGTGAACGTTGAGGCAGATATCGAGGCATAGGGCTTCCGACGTTCTTCCGTTGCGGATTTAGACTTGTAGGACTTTTGGTGCCCATTTTGTAGAACTATGCTCTGACTTACTGTTGTATATATTTACTCCTTCGTCTGATGGTTATGCTTATAGTGGTATTAAGTTTATTTTTGGTATTGTAAGTGTGATTGTCAGACGGGAGCAGGGTTCATCCCGAGTATCGAGGTGATATTTGGGATGGGTCCTGACAACGTGTCAGACAAGGGAAGGTTTTACATAAATACAAAGGTTCAACAAAGTAACAAAATCCTAAGCCAAAAGGGAAAACAATAAATATTACAAGATCCTACTATGAGTATAAAAAATGCGTAGAAAAATCGAAACTGAGCCTTCGTCCTAGATATGCCCTCGCACCTGTGCCACAATCTGGAGGGGAAAATAAAAACAGAAAACTGTGAGTAGACCAGAAACAACAGTTTAAAACACGTTTATCAATAAAAGAGATTTACCCTTCCGTTTTCCAAAACATTCATGCATAAGAAATACGATCAAATCAATGAAAACTAATATTGAAAACACCCAGGACCCACAATTCCCTGACACTCCCCCTGAGAATAGCCATCGGGAAAAAGAACCTGGACACCATTAATAGTAACCATGATATCCCATTCTCCGTATTTGACCATGTCAACCAATCCATGTACTACGAGTAAACATCCCCCACTCCCAGGATGCTAACAGAGACACACTCCAAACGCCAGTTCGGAAAATACAAACCCCCAAGAAGCTGACGGAGACACACTCCAACGTTAGTCCGAAAAAGATAATAACCAATGGTATCGGTCTCAGGATCTGCGGCGCCCCGATTCGGACGTCTGAGAGCCAGTCAAACCCTGAGGATGGTCAACCATGGAGCAATCAAATTCAAATAACCCAAAACATTATAGAAAGCATGTATAAAGTCAAGTCAACTGATAATCCCGGCCTAAGGCCAAAACATAATTCACTCACACAAGTCCGTAAAACCCGTGTCCAAAATCATATCAAAGAATACCCGAAATCATATATCCTTATATCAAAACAATCACAATCAAAATATGTATTCTAATCACATAAAACAGTTCTATATGCATATAAGAGAGTTTGAAAACAAAGGTACACTCACAGTACGTCCGAACGAGCGCAATATTAAACCGCACGCTCCTCCGAGATCCCCGGAGCATCCCTACCTGGATTTCAAGTTATAGGCTTCGAAAGTTATGGGTTCCAACTTTCCTCTCACCATGCACGTTTCCAGCCATTCCTCCCTTCAAACCTGACCTTCCTAGGATTGTGAGAGTCCCCTGAGCATGATTCTGGTCTTGTTTTCACTCAAAAGCCTCTCAAAAACAAGTTCCAAAGTTTGGGTGAAAATTATTTTTGGGTGCGTGTTTGTTTGGATGAAAGGGAAAGAAAAAGTGTGAGAGTGAGAAAAGAAGTTGATAAGGATACTCCCTTATTCAAACTCCAAAATATCGACCTTTTCCTTCTTCCCAAATTACCTTTACCCAAAAAGGAAAGCCTAGTATAAGTGCAAGGGCAAAATGGTTCATCAAACCACAATTTTATTTATAAAATCCCAAAAAACCAATAAAAATTCGCAAAAAAATCTCGAGTTTACATAATTAAATTTCCGGGTCGTCACAATCTACCCACCTTAAAGAATTTTGCCCTAGAAATTCACAAATACCCTGTAACACTGTGGAACCGTACAACCAGCCTGGTACACGATCGAGCTATCCTCTCGGTCAACCCCAAACGTCAACCAACTTATGTCCACCCAAAACATACAATCCAAGAACTAAACTTGACCAAGATAGAACAATGTACATGTCACCCCTCCTAGTGTAACGCAAGCCTCCAGCTGCATAATCGCAAACACTCGTGCCTGCCCACCACTGGGTCGGCCGTGTCCTTTCTGACTGCCACCTGCCCTGCGGGTCCCACGATTAGCTACATGACCCCAAGTTGCAATAGACAAAAAAAGGGTCGTCACCTGATGACCTTGCCTCGCATTACCCTGACTCATAGCACCATCATCCGGGCTATGCGAACACTCCTACTGATAATGACTAGGCATTAACAAGTAACCCCACCACTCCGAGTAGCACTCCTACCCCAACTCGACCCTCAATCAATGTAACATGCACGAGCACCCCTAGAAGAATCCAAACTCCAAGCAACCATTTTCCGTGCTCCCTGAGTCAACGACTCGTCCTCCTGGCGTTCTTGGTGTCGCCCAGCACCCTCCTGCTGATATCTAGGTGGAAAACTCAGCTCTACCGTAGCAGCCCCATCTGACAACTCTCGAAGAGTAGTAAACGAACTCGCTGTCATGATCGTTCGAATCTCATCTCGCAAGCTAACCCAAAAATGGCGACACTTGTCGGCCTCACTTGTGACAACCCTCGGTGCAAACCGTGACAGGTTCACAAACCTTTGATCATACTAACCAACGGTCATATCCCCTGTTGGAGCCGCAGGAAAGGTTGAGATGGTAGCATGACAAAGTCATCCAAAAGTCTGTAAATGATGATATGTAGGAGGGTTGTTGTAACGACCCGTCCCAAATTCCATGATTAGATTAGTAACTAATCACGATTAGTGAGGCTAATCTGTGATTAGTAGAGCGAAATCTGACGAACGATGCGAAATGACCGTGTTACCCCTAGTCGTGGCAAAACGTTGACTTTTCATTATGGCAGTCAAATGGACCTTGACCAATGACCGTGACGTAGCTTAGGACGTCACGAGTTCATAGGCAGGTGGCACGTTCAATTCCGACGTTCGAGGAAGAAGTTATGACGTTCGGAAGTTTATGGGCATTTTAGTAATTTTGAATAAAAGGGGCAAATAGTTGACTTTTTGACTGGGATGTCCGATGGCCAAGGGCCGAGGACTATTACGTAGATAAGGACGATACGAATCCATAGACAGGCGGCACGTCGAATTCGGACGTTCGATGGCGAAGTTACAGTTCACGGAAGTTCAAGTGCACTATTGCACGAATTACGAAACGAGTTAACTTTTGGACTTAGTGGGGGCCCAGATATTTAATCCCAGCCCTATGGATGAGTGACAAGTGTCACCCATATACATTCATGCATCGATCATTTCCTTCCTTGTTTTCAAAACCACCCGATCTCACACACACACCCACCATTTCTCCATCTTTGTGCAACCCAAAACCCATCCCACCTTAACCCATGACCAGCCGTGAGGACCAGGGAGACTGAGGGACCTTAGGTGGCCGGCCTGGAGGCCTGAACCGCCGTCCACGGCGGCGAGAGGAGGAGAAACCCGAAGGTAGCTCGGTTTGTCCATTTTTCCATTTAATTTTGATTCTTGCATTATGGTTGCTTTTGGGTGCCTAGGAAGTGATTATTAGGTTGCTAGGGACTTAATAGGAAGGTTTCTAATGGGGTTGGACGGCTGTGAAGCCATGGCAAATTTTAGGACGTTTGAACCGTATGGTTCAAGAATTGAACCATGAAATTTTGATGTTTTTGATTGGAAATGATAGGGAATGAAGAAATAGGAATTATAGGATTAATTAGGGTTGAAATCGGACCAAAATAGAGGGAGAAAACCTTTGAAAAATTCTCTCCGGTTCGGAACAGTACTGCTACAGTAACTGGTCCAAAAACCAGAAAAAAAAAAAAACCGGTTTTCAAGGGTAGGTAATGATAAACAGTGTTTTCGACCTTCTAGGGGCTCGTGAGGACGCGTGGTCCATAATTTGGGAAAGTGTTCAACACGGAAAATCTTCTATTCGATGTAACGAACATTTTGGGACTGGTTTCGTGTCAATCGGACACCGTCTCGATATGTTTCGGGGCATCGGAAGGTTTAGGGTCGGTTTAAAAATAGTTAAAAGTTCGGAAAAATTACGGGGCTTTGGTAGGAGGTTAATTAAGTAGTTATTAACTTTCTATTAAAATTTGGACAGGTTTGGGAGTTCCGGTGACAGTGATCGGCTCGGGGAGCCGTATGACACGCAAATCGAGACGGCAACTCGGACGGTCTGTGAGTGGACCTTGTTTTCTAAATTGGTGCATGCATAAATGTTTATTATATGTTTTAAATACTTATTTGTGATGCCATGAGTGCATTTGGATGTGTGGTTACGTATAGGCACATATTTCGAGGTTTCGGCCCTATACGGTGCCTATACGGGTCCGTACGTCTTTATTGGTCTGAATGAAATGGTTTTGGATTTCCAAAAGGATAATGAATGTGATTTGATGATTTTGATTTGGATACTTGTAAATTATATGATTTCACGTATTTCGAGGCGATTTACGTGCTTGCACGTAAATCGAGGTTTTCCGGTTTTACTCTGATTTTCCATTCTTATGGTTTTGGAAATGGTTTAATGAAATGATTTTGGATTTGAAAAGGTAAACTCGGGTTCGAAACCCATTTGATTTACGAAATCGGGCTGGAGGCCCAGTTGGTTTACGATTCGGACCGGAGGTCCAGTTTCTATGTGGATTCGGGCCTAGCGCCCAACTATGTATTACAAATGGTTTTTATGGGTCATGACGGTTTATGGGAACCGGCATGAACCCTTGAAATGGATTTACGGGTCATGACGGTTTATGAGAACCAGCATGAACCCATGAAAGGATTTTATGGTTCATGACGGCTTATGGGGGCCGGGCATGAATCCTTGAAAGGTTTCAAGACTGATTTCAAAAGGTTTTTCATACTCCATCCTTTATATATGATTGTCTCCTCCGGGGAGGGTCGTTGGCCTGGGTGGACCCCAGAGTAGTCACAGAGCACTGACTGAGTGGAGTCGCCCCCCAGTTGGGTTCCTTACTCTCAGGATGGGCATGGTTCGTTACCTCCAGGGAGGGTCATTGATCTACGGACATTGACCTGGGTGGACCCTGGAGAGACTTGGGTTTGAGACCCCGGTTAGCACACGTGTAGCTTTATTTTACCGTGACAGGTTCTGGATATGAATATAATGGATAAACGTGATTTAAATTGGTTTGAGAAATTATGTTTTATGATGATAAATGGATTTGGACTGAGATTCCACATATGTTTACTATATTATGGTTTTCTGTAAATGGTTTTGGGCAGGAGCCCGGGTGACTTGTATTTACAGAATTTGGGGCTGAGACCCTAATTATGGATGTTTTAACATATATGATTGAATAAATAGTTTTACTATGCATGCATGCCTTTTTAGTGAAGGGTAAAAATGTCTTATTATTAAATGTTTTTATAAACTCTTGTTTTGTCCACTCACAGTCTTTCTGTTTTTAATACCCTTCAGGTTGGATACGATGTGGACTGTAGCAGAGACCGAGATATCACATGCCTCCTCCGGATCCTGGCGTACTCTGATAGCTCGGGAGGGCAAAGGTCGGAAATATCCCTTGTCTGACACTTCGTGTCAGACGGGTGCAGGGTCATCCCGCGTTAATCCCGGGAGGATTGGGATGGGTCCTGTCAGTTGTTATATAGGATCTCATATGGTGTTTTGAGAAAGGATGGGTGTAGGAATACAAATGATGAGATAACAAGCGTTCAAACACTTTCTCCCCAAAATTTTAGTGGTAAGTTGCCTTGAAATTTAAGGACCCAACTCACATTTAGAAGGTGGCGATGTTTGCGCTCAACTACTCCATTTTTGTTGGGGTGTGTAGGGACATGAGTGATGAAAATAATTCCCTTAGCATCAAAAAAAAAAAGATTTTAATGAGACAGATTCTGCTCTGTTACCAACACGCTTGTTTTGAAATACGTTAATGAGACAGATTCTACTCCGTTATCAACAATTGTCAAAACTATCGGGTCAAAATCCCATACTCATTCTATGTGAACCCCAGGTATCAAAGTGGATCAAATGAAAAGGATTATTTGACGAAGCTAATGACTAGAATTAAAATAAATGTCGGGCACAAACTTGTTGATTGCTTAGAAAGGTTTTGACGATGGGTGTCTGAGTCATTACTCATTAGTCCTATATGTTAGAATGGTTGTGGACGTGATTGGCTAAGGTGAGATTTTGATCTTGTGCCATGTAATAAAGGCCATTATGTCGCACAACACAAAAATCCAAGAATATTTGGATGCAATTAGGCTCTTGTCATTTTTATGGACTGATAACAAATTAGCTTGAAATTTTGGGATACTGAGCACACCATCAAGAGTAGTGCATGGTGTAACTTGCAACGTGCCAATAGACTCTATTGGTGTCTGGCCATCATCTCGTAGTTGTACATGGGCAGATTTGGGCATGGATTACTAATCTTTTAAATCATAAGATGTAGTAATGGGATTGTAAGAAGTTGAGGTTCCACCCCAAAACCAATTGGCAATGGGGGGAGTAGTCCAAGATCGTATAAGGCACAAATTGTAGTTGTGCTTTTCCGATGTGGGACATTTTCCTCAAATCTCAACACGCCCCCTCACGTGTGGCTGATTTTCCAGCCTATCACGTGACAATTTGATTGGGTACGTGTGACACGTGTGACGGTTAAGCCAATCATGTGAGATAACCTCGCTCTGATACCATGTAAGAAGTTGAGGTTCCACCCCAAAACCAATTGGCAATGGGGGAGTAGCCCAAGATCTTATAAGGCACAAATTGTAGTTGTGCTTTTCCGATGTGTGATATTTTCCTCACATCTCAACATGCCCCTTCAAGTGTGGCGGATTTTCTGGCCTATCACGTGACGATTTGATGGGTACGTGTTGCACGTGTGACGGTTAAGCCTATCACATGAGATAACCCCGCTCTGATACCATGTAAGAAGTTGAGGTTCCACCCCAAAACCATTTGGCAATGAGGGAGTAGGCAAAAATCTTATAAGGCACAAATTGTAGTTGTGTTTTTTCGATGTGAGACATTTTCCTCACATCTCAACACGCCCCCTCACGTGTGGCGGATTTTCCAACTTATCACGTGACGATTTGATTGGGTACGTGTGACACGCGTGACACTTGTGACGGTTAAGCCAATCACGTGAGATAACTCCGCTCTGATACTATGTAAGAAGTTGAGGTTGCACCTCAAAACCAATTGGCAATGGAGGGAGTTGCCCAAGATCTTATAAGGCATAAATTGTAGTTGTGCTTTTCCGATGTGAGACATTTTTCTCACATCTCAACACGCCCCCTCACGTGTGGCGGATTTTCTAACCTATCACGTGACGATTTGATTGAGTACGTGTTGCACGTGAGACGGTTAAGCCTATCACGTGGGATAACCCCGCTTTGATACCATGTAAGAAGTTGAGGTTTCACCCCAAAACCAATTGGCAATGGGGGGAGTAGCCAAGATCTTATAAGGCACATTCTCATCACATCTCAACACGCCCCCTCACGTGTGACGGATTTTCCAGCCTATCACGTGACGATTTGATTGGGTACGTGTGACAAGTGTGACGGTTAAGCCAATCACGTGAGATAACCCCGCTCTGATACCATGTAAGAAGTTGAGGTTCCACCTCAAAACCAATTGGCAATGGAAGGAGTAGCCCAAGATCTTATAAGACACAAATTGTAGTTGTGCTTTTCAGATATGAGACATTTTCCTCACATCTCAACAGGAATTTGTTGCTCCACTGTAAAAAATCCAACACAATTTCGAGTGTGAATTTATGGGAATGATTTGTGATGATGGAATTAAAGTATCTGTGGCATTTGCAAAGCCTCGTTGGTTACCATCATTGGTTTTCCGAAGCATGGCTATTAATTGGTTGTATTCTTCGGTAATGAATCTCGGGCCATCGTTGGAGGATGAAGTTTTGGCATTGGCTTTTATCGCTTTGATGGTCTCGCCATCGTTCTTCACATGATTTATATCTTTTTTGATTTGGAGGTCCCATCAAGCTGCGGTCCGAGGGAACCCATGTAAATAATAGCATGTGTCGACTGTGTGACGATCTTGTTCACAATACATACACTTGAGAGAAGGCTTCTTTCTCTGAACTCTTGACGTGCTTAACTAGCAAACTCACTTTAGGCAGCAAGCATAGCATGCTGGCTCACGTTGTCTATACTGCGACAAACTTCAACCTGTTTTTCTTGTTGGAGTATAAGAGATTAAGTCCAATGAGCATCGTTTAACAACTGCATCGGCAATATTTGTCCACGGATGGCAACATAAGCATCATTTAAACCCATGAGAAATTGCACAACTCGATTCCATGCCCCATAATCGTCTCGTTTAAGTAATTTGGAGACAAAAATGATTCCCGGGTGATCCGAGTGGTGTAGAGCATGGTTTCAAATTGTGAGTTTTATGGTTTTGTGCCCTTCACATCGTCTCCCACAATTGTGATGGCGGAATGTGTGCATCGATTTCTGTCGTTGAGAAAATCTGGGCGGAGTGGGTGGTTATGGAGGTTAGTGTGTGCTTACCGATGAAGGCTGGGAGCTGCATAGTTTTAGCGGAAGCTAGGATTCTCAAAAATGCCAAGATTGGTGCTTTGATATCATATTGAGATTAAGAAGATATGTTTGATTTCAATTGGAATTTAAATTGTACACATGGGCGGTCATACTTATAGAGGAGATCAAGATCTATGATACGTAAATATAATTACAATAAAACTATAATATTACAAATTGATAAGATCCTACAAGCATATTGATTTTTTCCTTCTCTATTAATATGTGTCATTCAAAACCGTTTTACGACTTGAAAAACAGGCGTTTCATTTAATGTAGATCCCCCATCACCATTAAGGGGTCCAATATTGTGGTCACGGCCTCCCACTCACCATTATATAATTTTAAAAAATATAATATATTTTTAATAAAAAATGTAAATATAATTCTTTTTTTATAAATATGAAAATTTGAATTGATATATTATTAATTTGGATTTAATAAATTAGTAATTATATAAGAACCCTTATAGAGTAATTATATAATAAATTAGTAATTAATATGATATTATTTTTTAGATTTTTACTTAATTTGATAATATATATTTTTTTTATTTGAACTTTTTTTTTAACATATTTTGTGAAAGGTTTCCGTGTAAATTGAATCATCACTATGCCACTTCTCATTGGTGCTGTCACACTTAAGTCAAATCTTTGTTTATAACAATAATGCTTTGTCTGGACTTACCTTGATAATTGGAGTACTAAATCGTGAATTGCTTCGTCTCAAGTTGTTTTAAAGTCATGTCTTTGTTTGTAAATATGCTTTGTCTGGTGTAAGTATCTTGATAATTGAACTACCAAATTGTTAATTACTTCGCCTCAAGTTGTGTTGAACTCTAGAGCGATTAAATTAATGATTGTACATATATATACCATTCAATATATTTTATTTTAAATTAAAAAATAAATTACCAACCAAATAAAACAAGAAATGTATATCTCCATGGTTACTAAAATATAGCAAAATTTAAACATGTAATTGAATATGTATACCTTATAAATTTTTTTTATTACAGGGGAGCGGAGAATTTTTGGAAATTATTCATACAATATATCATCGAAATTCGAATTTAAGACTAATTGTCTAAAAATCAATACTAAAACCATCTGATCTAAGCTCACTCAACTATATACCATATAAGTAAATAGTGGCTATCAAGATAGAATTTTAAAAATAACATCTTTTATGTAGGATTTTAAAATTAGAATGGTAACATCTAAATTGTAAAAAAAAAAATCTAAATTTTTATATTTATGAATCCAAACAAAGAAATTGGTGCATAAAACTTACAAATCATAAATTTTGGTCAAATTCCATGTTTTTTTTTCATCAAATAAAAAAATGGTTATTCTTTTGGTCATATTTAGACTGAAAATTTACCATGAAATAAATTCACAAGAAAAATGGAAAAATAATGTCATCTAAGGCCATAAAAATAATCTAATATTTCTTATAACTTTTTTTTCATGTGATTTCTGTTTAACTCGTTTTTCATGTGAATATTTTTTTTTTGTTATTTAAATAAATATAGTAGTCATAAAAGTATATTTCGAAGTGCAACATGATTCCTTGGGAAAAAAAAAAAAAGTGCAACATGATTCACATTGAGAATATTCCTTCTATTTTGAGGCCCATGTTACCATATTTTGAGCTCGATACGGATCTTACCATATTTTTTGTTTCAGCTGCACCCTGTCGCATCCTCGATTCGCTGGCAGTGGTAACAAATTTTTTGTCGTTTGTTCGGTGGTATTCGCTTTAAATTCCATGACGTGCAGGGCATAAAAGGGTATTTTAATACTTTCATCGTCTCCAAGCCCTCAGGGTTCACTGTTTACGTAGTGCGTACTGACTCTCTCTCTCTTGCACCATTATTTTTCTGTGTTGCATCAACTCAAGAATAATTGATGAACTCCAACAACCTGGAAACTTCACATGCATGGTCTACTCAGACAAACTCTTTGTCCACCGCGGCCCCCTAGCTTCATTTTTCTCTTTACTTTCCCCAACACTAGGCCTCTTTATTTGAAAAAATTTGAGAAAATAGTTCTTTTAACTTAACTTTAATTATTAACTTCATCTTTAAATTTAAATTTAAATTTTTTTACTCACATTACTTTATCAAAATTATTAATTTAGTCAATTTGTTTAAATCATTATATCGGCTGAAAAAGGTAATGGCCAGCTGAATGATAACCCTTTTTTCAAGGAGAAAAACTCAGGCTGAGCTTCATCTAGGGGTGGGCATATTGTCCCGAAATACCGAACCATCCCGTCCCGTATCATACCAAATCGGAAAAAAACCGAATAGTAAAACCGAAAGAATGATCGGTACCGTACCGATACCGTACCGGTTGAAATCGGTACGGGATCGGTTTCAATGTTACCGAATACCGCCCCATACCGAAACCGAACCGGTTTTAATTTTTTAATTAATTAAAAATTAAATTAAATTCAACCATAAAAAAACCCCTAATAATCTAATAGCTAATAATTGATTTAATTGTATATTAATTTAGTTGATAGATTTAGTTGTATATTAATTTAGTTTATAGATTTAATTTTATTTTAAGAGTTTTTTAGTTGATGGATTTAATTGTTTGTTAAGGTTTTTTAGTTAATGTTGTTAATTTTAGTTGATGTATTGGAATTGATTGGGTTATGAATTTTCTATACATTTTGAACAATATTTGTTACCCAACAAGAGTCCTAATTTCTGAATTTTATCAAAATATTGTTTTTAGACATTGAATCAAGTAATAAATAAATTAAATTATAAATTTGGATTCAAAACCGAAACCGTATCGAATATAATTGTTACGGTACAATACGACATCAATTTTATATTTAGAAATACCATACCGTACCAAAATGGTTAAAATTATTTGGTACGGTTCCAGTATCACCTACATACCGAACCATACCGAATCATGCCCAGGGCTAGCTTCACCCCTCCCAGTCAAGCCACAACAACGCGGATTGATGACCTATTACCGACTCGTTAGGACCACACTCAGCCCTCACTAGATTGGACGACATAGTGCATGAACTTCTACAATGTGCACACGAACTGGAAGGTGAGAAGGGGGGAACCAAGCTGTCATCGAAGCCAAAAGCCAACATCGATCTCTTCACAACCCGTATTCTAGGATACCATTACGAGTTGGAACTGAAACCTGACACGACCCACCCTCAATCCCTCGGGATTAAGGGCCGAGTCATACTCCCGTCTAAGTTACACGTGACACGAAGGCTAAACCGACGTCCAACCTCCCTGTGACACGTAAGTCGAACAAGAGATTTCCACGTTTCGGAATCCTAGTTCCCCATGACTTGTTGGGGGCCAGTCTCCCAAGAGACTTCTCTGCCATGTACCATGGTGCCCTTCCTCACCGAAGGACTTAGGGAACTCCAAGGTATAGCCTATCAGTCGATCTACACGGTCTGCGCAGAATGACAAGTCCTCGATCGAGGAAGTCCACCTTAATCAACGATTTAGGAGACTTATATTTATACCATTCTAACTGACCACCAGGGAGCCGCCCAAAAATGCCTGCAAAGTACCATGGTGAGTCGTTCCGCTGCTTACCGACCGAGGTCAAGTCGCTTGACGACCGAATATGAGCCAATCGACCCAGCCTGTAGCAAAATAATTTTAATATATATATATAACAAAAATAAATAAGTATAATATTTTTTTTCATAAATATGTAAATTTGAATTTATTATTGATTTAAATTGGTCAATATATTTTTTGATTATAGAAGAATATCAAAGAAATTCAAATACTAGATAATATTGATTTCAAAAAATAAGAACTTGTAAGAAGTAAGTATATAAATAATTAGTAATTAATATGATATTATTTTTAGATTTTTACTTAATTTGATAATATATTTTTTGATTTGAAAATTTTGTATATATTAATCACGAGTTATAGTATATATTAAAATTTTATTTTTTAAAACATAATTTGTAAAAGGCCTCCTTGTAAATTGAATTATGGCTATGCACTACGTCACTGCCCATCAGTGCTATCACACTCAATGTCAAATCTTTATTTATACTTAATGTTCAAAACGACGCTAGGCGATCGATAGAAGCCTAGTGCCTAGGTGGGGGCCTAAGCGATTTTTTAAAGAAAAAATTCAACAAATTAATTATATATTGAATATTATTAAATAATTTCAGAATAAAAATTAATTACTTATATAAATAGTTGATAATTATAAATATTGAAAATGTAAGTTTTTTATTAATTTTATTAGATAACATTCTGTATTTTTTAATTTATTATTATTGTTTTAATTAATACTTATATTATTAACTAAGTATTTAACTATTAAAATAATTTATATAATTAAAATATAAAAATTTATATAACTATATATATATATATATAAATGTTGGGTGGCCGCCTTCTAAACAGTGAATGATAGCAATGCTTTGTCTGGTGTAACCGTGTAAGTACCTTGATAATTGAACTCTTAAATTGTGAATTACTTCGTCTCAATGCAAGTCAGGTCTTTGTTTGTAAATATGCTTTTTTCTGGTGTGCCTTGATAATTGAACTACTAAAGTGTTAATTACTTCGCCTCAACTTGTTTTGAACTATCCATAAAAAAAAAAAAAATAAAGGTTGTTTTGAACTTTGAAGCGACTAAATTAATGATTGAACTTATATATACAATTTAAAGAAATATATTTTTTTAAAATAAATTACCAACCAGATAAAACTAAATTTGTATATCCCCAGCATTACTAAAATATTGTGAAATTTAAATATATAATTCAATATTTATCCGTTATAAGTAAATGGTTATTTTTTTGTTCACATTCAGGCTGAATTAAAATTCACATGAAATAAATTCCCAAAAAAAATGCAAAAATAATGTCATCCAAGAACATAAAAATAATAATCTAATATTTCTGATAAATTTTTTTCATGTGGTGGCTGATAACTAGTTTTTGCTGTGATATTTTACTATGGTAGTTCTAAAAGTGAATATATTTCGAAGTGCAACATGATTCACACTTTGGGATATTCCTCATATTTTGACCTTGATACAGAATTTACCATATTTGATTGCCCCATGTTGAGGTGCGATCGCTGCACTCTGTCGCTGTGTCGCATTCTCGATTCGCTGCCCGTTCTAGCGAATTCTTTGTCGTTTGTTTGCTGACATTCGATTTAAATTCCACTACGTGCCGGGCATAAAAGGGTATTTTAGTCCTTTCATCGTCCCCGAGCCCTCAGGGTTCACTTTTTCTCTTTGTGTCACATCAACTCGAGAATAATTGATGAACTCCAAAAACTTGGAAACTTCACATGCATGGTCTGTCTACTCAGACAGACTCTTTGTCCACTGCGGCCTCTCTAGCTTCAATTTTCTCTAGGGGTGGACACGGTTCGGTATGGTACAAAATTGATCGATACCAGAACCATACCATTTAATTTTAATCGGTACGGTACGGTTCGGTATTCAATATTTTGAAAGTGAAACCAGATCGTACCGTACCAATTAAGTTCGGTACGGTTTCGGTATGGTTTCGGTTTTGAGCCAAAATTTTGTTTGTAATTATAAAGCAAGGAAAAAGCTAAAGAAAAAGCAAAACTACATTTATGAAGGACTTAAGTTTTCAAATATGTATTGAAAAAGTTGTACTAAGTTTAAGATATCAACTCTTAGAAGCTAAATTAAAACATGTATGATCATATCAACTCTTGAAGAAGGCCTAATAAACCAATAAGAAATAAATTTAATTATTAAAAAAAAATATTCTAATTCGGTACGGTATCGGTACGGGACGATTTTTTAAAATATCGATACCGAAACCGTACCGAATTATATCGGTACGGTTTCGGTACCGTACCAATCATACAACGGTTTTACTATTCGGTTTTTTTTCGGTATGGTTTGATCTGAAACGGTACGGTTTCGGTATTTTGGTTCCATGTGCCCAGCCCTAATTTTCTCTTTATTTTCCTCGACACTAGGCCTTTCTATTTTCACTATTAGCGCATAACTATTTTATATATATGAATAATAGGGGTGACAATGGGTCGTGTCGTGTCAGGTTCGTGTCGTGTCATGAATTCTGTTTTACCCATTTATGACCAACCCGAATCCGACCCGTTTAATAATCGTGTCAAGAATGTCCAACCCGAACCCGACCTGTTAATGACCCGTGTAACCCGTTTAACCCGTTTAACCCATTTAATAAACAGGTCATACTCAAAACCCAATTAACCTATGACCCGTTTGACCCGTTTAACCCGTTTAACATGTTTAACCTATTTAAATTATAAAATTTAATAGATATTTAGGTAGTAAATGGGTAGATATATGAGTTAGTAATGACACGTTTATTAAATGGGTCAATATATAAGCCAATATACGGGTTAACCTGTTAACCCGAAATCTACCCATTTATTAAACGGGTTAACAGGTTATTAAACGGGTTAACAGGTTGACCCGAAACCCACCCGTTTAATAAACGGGTCATAACGGGTTGACCCGAAAATGACCCGAAATTTTAATCGTGCGGGTTGACCCGCATAAATTTCGTGCGGGTTTCGAGTCGTGTATCGGGTCGTGTCAAAAATTGCCACCCTTATATATGATTGTCAAAATTTAAAATTTAAAAACAAACTTTTATTGTGTAGAGAAAAAAACCGAAAGAGCTCAATCATTATAAATAAGGAAAATATTGATAAGAAATAATGAAACTAGCTAGTAGACTAATGAAGCATTTTCGAATTTAAAATTTAGGAACACGATCATTGTACAGAGAAAATATTAAAGAGATAATAATTAAACTAGGATTACTAATGAGGCATTTTTTTTTATAAATCAAAATTAGATTTAAAGGTAAGCTCTAAAAAAGACCCAGAAAGGACAACAATAGACCCACACATGACTAAAACACACAACCTAAACAGGGAGGAACAACAACCAAACAATGAACCAAAAAAACCAGAGAACAAACTTGGAACTAAGGCAACAATAAAACGAAGCAACCTACTAGCTAAGTAATGGGGTAAATTCCAAGCTCTAGCAACTTGAACATTACCATCATTCATCTTAAAGTTAACATTACAAAGTCTCAAACGAATCATATTAATAATACAAGTAAGAATAGTAGAGAGGAGGCACCGAGTATTAGCAAAAATCTAATTATTACACTCCTTCCAAATGCTATAAAAAGTAACAGATAAGACGAGTCTCTTGATGGTAACAGCAAGCGACTTCCCGTGCCATAAGATAGAAATAGCATCCACAAACAATGCCCAAGGGGGACATCTCCAGATTTCACCACATTTACCAAGCACCATCCGCCAAATACCACAAGTAACCGGACAATCAAAGAGCAAATGTTCATGGGTTTCAGATTCCCTATCATACAGAGAGCAAAGAACATTAGAAAGAGAAGCAATACAAGAAACACGGTCCATAGTACCCAAACACCCTCTAAAGACAAGCCACATGATAAAAGAAGCCCTACGAATAGCTATCAGGAACCAAACTACTAATGAGGCATTTAAAAGCATGAAAAATAGCTCATTTATTATAAGTAATGGAAATGTTCATAAAAAGGGAAAATAAATTATATAATAATATTGAGGACGACAGAGGGTTATATATATTGAAAGAGAATGATTGACCTTATACAGAAACTTGATCTTGAAATATCTCATTTCACTACAAGAAAAAAGACTTTACTCGATGAATTTTTATCCGACGAATAACATTAAAATTCGTCGGGTAACAACCCGTCGGGCTAGATGTTTACCCGACGAATCAAAATAAATTCATTGGGCAATAGTCAAATCACCCGAAAACAACGTGAGATTCGTGGGGCAAGGTACAAATTCATCGAGCAAGATCTCTTTTTTTTTCGCACCTACAGTGTGAGATACGTCGGGTAAAGTGAGTTTTGTTGAGTATTCCCTCCGTCGGGAAAATTTTTGTCGGCCAACTGAACTTTTTTTGTAGTGTTTTATATAAATTAAAATGAATAGAAATAACTTTATTAAACTAGTAATACAATAGTGAAAAAAATAATATTCAATTGTAATAACAAACAATAATATAAATAATATTCAATTGTAATAACAAACAATAATATAAATAGACCAAATAGTTAATATATTTAAGGGGACTAGCAGCACAAAGGGGAAAAATATCATATGATAATATGAGTATGATCGATCTTATTTGTGCCAAGACTCCAACTTGAAATATCTCATTTCATATAAATTAAAATGGATAGAAATAACTTTAAACTAGTAATACAATAGTGAAAAAAATATTCAATTGTAATAACAAACAGTAATATAAATAGGCCAAACAATTAATATATGTAAGGTTTAAAAATAAATACATAATGTGAATAATGACATTATGTAAAGATATTCTAAATTATCCAGCTTAAAGCTACTTTGTTTTTTTGGTAGCTAGATAGGTCTAAGAAATTAATTGGCCAGTTCTTTTTCACCCTTAGGAAGGGTCACAGATTGGAGCATATATCTTAATTAAGTGTGAGGATTTAGAAGGAAAAATATCGCAAGAAATTTTGAGAAATGTAAGAACTTAATCTTAATATGTAATTATACTATACGAATATTGTTTAAAATTTAAAATAGCTAGGATCAGAAGAGAAAGAGAAGAGGGGATCAAAATGACATTAACAAAATATCACAAAGAGTTACGTACGTACATTCGTATTTATGCAAATTTCGGGAGTTACATATCAAAACACATATAGAACAACATATTATTAAGGGTATGAACTTTGTCCCACATTTATTTAATCCGTTAACTTATCAAATCCTCGCATGCCAAACACAGAAACGCCGGCCGGCTGGCCAGCTGATGAGGACCACACTCGCTCGATATACCAAATTTAATTATTCAGCTTATGCGCTTCGTACACGTAAGCCGGCAACCGTGGCTTTGCCAGTGCAACTAGTGGCTTACCCATCAAGAGATCGCCTTCCGCCTCCGCCATGTCAATTCTTGACTCACCCGGCGGCAAATCCCAAGTAAACCCATGAATAAGCCTAGCAAACAACATTACCGTCATCGCCGTCCCCAGCGTGCTTCCGGCGCAGCCGCGCATGCCTGTGCTGAACGATATGAACCTAAGCTCCGCCTCCGTGAGCGTCACTCCGCCGCCCTCTTTGAGATGGCGCTCCGGCATGAACCTTAGAGGCTCTTCCCAGATCTTAGGGTTGCGCCCGAGCCCTATCCGCCCTAGCAAAATATGGCTGCCTTTGGGAATGAAGTAGTTGCCGATGGTCGTGTCGGCAAGCGACACGTGGGGGACGTTGAATGGCGCCATGGGGTGGAGGCGGAAGGCTTCCCTAGCGCAGGCTTTTATGTAGTTGAGCTGCGACAAATCGGACTCTTGGACTAGCCTTTCTTTACCGACCACGGCATCTATTTCTTGTCTCGCTTTCTCGAGAAGCTCCGGGTTGTTTATCATCTCTGCAAGTGCCCATTCAGATGCGTTTGCCGGATTGTCCACCGTCGCAAACATCACCTCCTGCAAGCATGCATGCAAATTTTAATTTAGAGCTAGAGCTAATTAATTAATTATCAACAGTACCATTTTTCAAGTCACATGACATATTGCTTGTCACGTGACCTAGATTTCACATCAACGGTTGCCATAATGCACTTTTCAGTTTTCTGCTGTACGGTCGGCCCTTATTTATGCTAACAGTTAGGATTTTATTGCATCTTTATTAATAATATAATATATAAAACTGATTATAGAAAAATAGCATATCAAATATATTTAATTTTATCAAATTGTCACGTAATAAATATTGTTTTTTATTTTTTTTCATACGATTTTTATTAATTTTCTAACACGTACATTAATGTTAGTGAAAATATATTTTCCACAATTTAACAATATCATATGGAATTGTGCATTACATTTGTAGAAAATGGTTTTATAACTCATGATCATATAACATAGTATTAAATATCTGTGATTTAATTATCTATCAATTTGCACGTGGTGATCAATTATTATTGTTTATATTTTATTAATGTATATATCGTTCTATTATATTATAATATGTACATTAATGGGTGATGAGGAAAAAAATTTACCGTAATTTGAGCTTTGATTTCATCGACGGTCAATAAGGGTTGTCCATTGGCATCTTTCAATGTGATCATAATATCAAGCAAATCCTCAGGCTCCTGCTTCTTCCCACTCTTCCACTGCTGAACCCTGTCGTGAACTAAGGGATCATGGAGTTTCTTGGTGATCGCCATGACCTCCTTGATCCCCTTCTCGTGACCATCCAAGTCAAGACCTCTCAATATCGGCATGTAATCCGACACAGAAAATGAATAAAGATAGCTCAAGATTGTAAATAGGGAATATATATGCTCAGACTCCGCCGGTCCGGGACCTCCGTCCTCCGTCGGTTCCCCGAAAAACCTCCGGCTGAAAACCAGCTGCCTAATCACATTCGTCGAGTAGTTCTGCACAGCAACTCTTACATTCACAATGCCACCTTCGTCCGACGTACTACACTTGTTGTACAAGTACCGAACAAGATGATCAGCCTCGGCCACCCTTTTCTCCACGAGCCACTTAAATCTCACCGGGGAAAGCAATTCGTTAGTAATCACCCTCCTCATTTTCTTCCACTGCTCGCCATAGGGCCCGAGGGCGGCGGTTAGGTAACCGTCAGTGGCCACACGAGTAGCAAAGCTAACCGGCCTCGAAGCAAATGTGGCATCTTGTTTCTTCAAAAATTCACGGCCAAGTTTGGGGCAAAAAACGGGAATCACATGCACATTTCCGAGACGAATACAACCAATGTCGGCATTCATCTCGTCCATGAGCTTGTGTATCCACCGGAATGTGGGCTTGTTCTGGATCATTTCGGGGAGGTTTCCGACGATGGGCCACGGCTTTAGGGTTTTAGGAGTTGGAGGCAGTGGGAACTGCTGCTTGAACACCTTGCCATCATTAATATTGCTGTGATACCAATAACGCTTGATGAAAAAACGTAAAATAGTGACGAGCAAGCAGAAGGAGAGAAAGCCGATGTTGGCCTCCATGGATGCTGGCCGCGGCGGGTGGAGGAGAAGTAGTCGACTTAATTAATGACTTAATTAAGACCAACAGAGAAGGATTAGGGAATCTCTAGAGAGGGCGTAGTTCTCTAGAGATATTGAGAATTGTTCGTTCTATTTTTAAAGGGTGTTTATGGGTCTCTATATATAGAGGAATGAGTCTTATTTAGGAATGTACGTGTTGGAGGAATGAATGCACGTGAAATTTCAGAAATAGGGGGACTTTGGCCTACACGTTTTTTTTTATTAAATCCCATCCTTTTATTATTATGTATTGTGGTGTGTATTAGGTTTCGGAAGGCTGGAGGGCGGGCTTTTCTGTTGTATGCTCCTTGGCTCTTTCGGGTTTCGTGTCTGCTCATAGACCAAGTGGAGAATTTTTTTAATGTTTCAGAATATTTGTAATAAATTCACATGGAAATAACTTAAAAATAAACTATTAATTAATCATTGATAATATTATATTTTACTTAAAAATTCAAATATTACAATTTTTTACTCTTAATCTTTCTACTATTTTTTAGCCACACATATTTATTGCTATCTTCTTGTATAATGTATGATTAGAATTCTAACCCCATTATATAATTAAGTTTAAAATATTTTTATAATTAAATTTATATATTATAATTGATTTTTTTTTAAACAAAAAAATGAAGTCCGTATTTTTTTGGAATTAACGGTAGAGTATATGAAGTTTTAGGGAGTGGGGGTGTTTATGTAGGGGTAGCGGGGGTGTTTAGGTAGGGACATAAATGATGCTTATGATTTAGGGTTTAGGGTTTTTTTCTTAGATTTTGACATCTTTTAATATCAGATAATTTAAAAAAATTCAAATTTAAATTTAAACATTTTTTTTTAAAATTTGTTTGCTCTTAATTATTGTGTTTTAAGTTGAATTGACCTAACATTATCGTGTTTTGATGTAATGTACTAATCCCTTAATATTATTGTTGTATAAAAAAATTAAACTGCTAAATATTATTGTACGTACGTAGTAGCAAGTGAAATAGAGAGAGGAGTTTCAAATTTTGGATCGCTATTATTCCATATATATGGATGGAAAAAGCAAACAAAAGTGAATGCTTATTATTGCATTGCGAATATGATGCCCTGGATTTCATATGGATCACTTTACCCAATCATTTCAATTTATATATTCATAATGTTATATCACGGATTTTTTTAATCAATCCCGTTCTTAATATATTAGCCATTAGGTCATCTTACATTCTGATGGAGATAAATAAAAGAGTTTCTCATGGTTTATGCTCTTCAACGTCCAACACTACTTGAATATCTAATTCAAGCTCATTTTTTTAAAATAAGTTAGTTAATCCATATGAAAAGCCTTAAGATTTGTAAGATTGTGAAATAACAAAAATTTCATATTGAAAAGTTGCACAATCTTGCAAGGGTGTATTGGGCATCTCCCATCATTGACAATTAGTTTTGGGGTGGAACCTAAACTTACTTCATGGTATCAGAGCACATTATCCCACGTGTAAAGTTTAACCACTAGATGTGCTTCACATCACCCAATATGAGTTGTTCACATGTTAGGCTTGAAAATTCGCCACACCTGAGAGTTGTCAACGTGACAGCTTAAAAATTTGTCACACGTGAGGCGGATTGTGAGAATGCAAAAGAACAAAAGTCTCACGTTAGAAAGTTGCACAACTTTATAAGGAGTTATACCTCTCTCATCATTACCAATTGATTTTGGGTTAAGACCAGACACGAACCCATGATTAAAAGTTGAGGTGGGCTAATATAAAACCAATTTTTTTAATAATAATATTTAATAACAATTTATTAAAAGTCCCTATGGTTTTTTCGTATTCTATAAAACTTGTTGATACTTCTAGTTTATATTTCATTCTCGATTGTAATTTATATAAATTAAAGATTATATTAGATTATTAATTTTCTAAAGTGATGAGAAACAATAAGAAACGACTTAAATATATTTCAAACCTCAAATGAAATAAAGATAAATATTCAAACTAATATGAAATAACTGGGCTAAGTAGGTTGGAAGAGAACTATTATAGCTAGTTCTTTTTTTTCCTAACATGTGAGTTGGATAGGGTCGGCGAGCCATAAGGGAGGGGGCTAAGGGGCACAAGTCCTGGACCGAAATATTATAGGGCTAAAAAATAAGTCCAAATTTGTTAATATATATTATATATACTAAATTAATTAATAAACCAATAAAACATAAAAATAAGTAAACAATATAGGAGTATGTCAGTTTGATATTGGTTCAAATTCTTTAAATAGTGTAACTCTTATTTGAAGACTAAATGTTTGTATGAAATATAAAAGTTATAATCTAGCTAGTAGTCTTGAATATGAACATTTTTATCTATATATAAATTAAAAATATATAATTTGATATTTTTTTAAACTAAATATAATGTTTTAGACATGAGATTTTTTTTATAGGGGTTTTGTCCCAATAAATTTTTCGTAACAAGACTTTAACGAGACTTTATAGTATTGAAATGAAATAATCAATTCATACAAATTTAGATTTTTTATGGTTGGATTACAAATTAAGGACACTTTTGTTTTTATTATTATCATGAGTCTTTAAAGATTTGGTTGGCTCTGGAGTTGGGCTATACCTCACCTTAGCCACCTCTGAATTTGTATCTGATTGGAACTGGTCAATTTCCTTCAAGATTGAGTGAATGTACTTTTTTTTTTATGAAAATAATCAAAACCAGCAACGGCCCCTTGTTTTCCATGATTACACAATACCAATCATATCCGTTTTGTACAATAAGTTTATTAATAAAATTTAAAATTGTTTAACCCTATTTTTATTTACTTTCTTTCGTTGGCACGTACGTACCCACACACATACATTTAGATGTATTGGGACGTTTTTCATTCCACATAATGTTATAATAAAATATAATAATTATAGTTAAAACATATGCGGTATATAATATATATATATAAGTGAAAAATAGTTTTCGTTAAAATGATAATAATTTAAACGAATCTAACTCAATTAATAAGAGTTAGTAGCTTTAGATTCAAACCATAATTTGAATCTTTCAAAAATTAATCCAAAAACAAATCCACTACTGTTAAAATTAGAATAGAATGATAGTTAATTAGGCCACTCAACATCGTATGCCCATGGCATTATCTTTTTACATGCAAACATATGCTTCCCATATCTTTGCAACACTCAGAGCACACCTACCATGCTTCCATGCATAACTGTGGTGTTTACTGGTGTGCTCCTCATCCCCAGTCCCCACCCATATGTTTTCCATGGTCATGGAATTAATTGTCGATGGAAACAAATGGGAATTCACGTTTCTTCCATGCCAACCACACATCTCTTCACCTTGCATGAAACCCATATGTCTACTTTATTTTCTGGTCCGTGAAACATATGCGCGCCACCACCTGACAAAATATATTCAATATTAAACTCTATCTCTCTATCCATCTAGCCAATTAATTCAGGCTCCTAATCAACTAATCCTCAACAGACACACATACCAGCTAGTCACCACGTGTAGTGTCAGATCACCACGGGAAAATACATATACACCGTCAATTTCTAATGAATAAGTTAACCGTTCGTTCCGGTATAAATAGTACTAAGTACGTGTTCTTTCAGTACGTTGAGGACGCGAACCGCCTCTCTATTTCATCTTAAACCTTAATAATCATTAATCAAGCATGCCTATTATCTTCTAACAAGGATATTTATGAATTATGAGTTACAACCTCGGTTATATATATATATATATATATGTATGTGTACATATACCCTTGGCTTACTTTTCTGTCTAGATGCCTATGGATCTTTGCCGGGGTCATATCAGAGATAAGAAACGAATGAATGTGTTCCCGCTGGCTGTAGCCTGACCGGCCAGCTAGGGCTGTGGGATAATATTTAGGTGGTGAGCCACCCTAGATCTGATAGAAATTTAGGTCCCACCTATAAAACTAATTGATGATAGGGGGAGTAGTTCAAACCTATGTTGTATTTCTTCGATGCATGACATTTTTTCTCACATACCAATATGCTCTCTCACGTGTGGAGGATTTTCCAATCTATCACGTGACGATGTGAGTGTAAGAAGTTGAGGTTCCACACTAAAACCAATTGGCTATTAGAGGAGTAGCCCAAGATTTTATAAGGCACAAATTGTAGTTGTACTTTTCCGATGTACGTGAGACATTTTCCTAAATCTCAACACGTTCCCTCACGTGTGGCGAATTTCCAGCCTATTACGTGACGATTTGAATGGGTACGTGTGACACGTATGTCGATTAAGCCTATCACGTGGGATAACCTCGCTCTGATACTATGTAAGAAGTTGAGGTTGTCAGGCCCCGTCCAAATCCCCCCGGGATTAACGCAGGACAACCTTGATCCCGTCTGACACGGAATGTCAGACAAGGGAAATTTCCGACCTTAGCCCTCTCGGGCTTCAGAGTACGCCAGGATCCGGAGGAGGTATGTGATATCTCGGTCTCTGCTACAGTCCATATCCGCTGTCAACCTGAAGGGCATTCAAAACAATTAAAATCTATGAGTGGACAAAACAACGAGTTTGTAAAAACATTTAATCGAAGACATTTGTACCCTTCACTAAAAGTATGCATGCATTCGAAAACCGTTTATCCAAAAGAACTATATGTGGGAACTAAGTCCAAAGTCATAGTGAAAGAACCATAAAGAATCAACCATACGGGCCACTGCCCAAATCCATGTGGGATTCAACCCAAATCATAAAAAAACCAACCATAAGGGCCACTGCCCAAATTCATGTGGGACTCAGCCCAAAACCTGTGTACATCACATATCATATCTCATATATCATATATACATATAATTCACACAACCAATCCTGTCACGGTTTCCAAAGCTACGCGCGTGCTACCCGGGGTCTCAAGCTCAAGTCTCTCAGGGTCAACTAGGTCAGTGTCCATAGACAAAGACCCTCCCTGAGATTATAATACAAGCCCTCCTGAGAGTAAGATACCCAACGAGAGCGACTCCACTCAGTCAGTGTTCCGTCACTACTCCGAGGTCTACCCAGGCCAACGATCCTCCCCAGAGGGATTTAATACAAGTAAAGAAAGGTATATGAATATATATATATATATAACATAAAAATTCATACCCGGTTCACCTGAACCGTCATGTATCATAAATCCTTTCAAGGGTTCATGTCCGGTTCCCATAAACTGTCATGATCCATAAAACCTTTCAAGGGTTCATGTCGGTTCCCATAAACTGCCATGAACCTGAAAATCCATTTATGGTCTCCAACTCGAAATCATCAATGTAAGGTAATTGGGTCTCGTGCCCAAACATATTACTCAACTGGGCATCGTGCCCGATATCTCAGGGTCAGTCACGACTCCGATCGTAGTGATGCGTGCAACCATCCATCCAGGACCGCCCTCAATCTTGGTATGTCGTCGTGAACGTATCAACCAACGCGACCACCACAAGATCACGGTGCACCCATCACCGATCGATATCCTGAACCGTCAGCACTCCGAAGTCGAGCCTCTATCGGTTGCCCGACCACAGATCGTGCATCGTGACCTCTCCGGTAGGAACCCATCCCAGTCCGGAGGCGAGCGTCGTATCGTCTGTCGATGTGCACATAGCACTTGCCGCGACCACGATTCAGACCCGTAGGCCATCAATAGCGTCATATGCCCGAGACAAAACCAAATGGGTCTCATACCCGAGTTTTTCCTTTTAGAAATCCAAAGCCATTTCATTTAAACCAATAAGGAAATACAAACCCGTATTGGCACCGTATAGGGCCGAAACCTCAAAATACGTGTCAATACGTAATCACATCCAAATGCACTCATGACATCATGAACCATGTATTAAAACATATAATAAACATTTAGTCATGCACCAATTTAGAAAACAAGGTCCACTCACAGACCGTCCGAGCTGCCGCCTCGATACTCGTGCCATACGGCTCTCCAGAGCCAATCACCGTCACCGGGACTCTCAAACCTGTCCAAATCGTAATAGAGGGTTACTAACTACTTAAATAACCTCTCACTAAAGCCCCGTAATTTTCTGGAAATTTTAACTATTTTTAATCCCGATCCTAAACCTTCCGATGCCCCGAATATTATCGAGACGGTGTCTGATCGACACGAAACCAGTCCCAAAATATTCGTTACATTGAATAGAATGTTTCACATGTTGAAGACATTCCCAAAAAGTCCCTCACGCGTCCCCACGCGCCCAAGGAAGCTCCTGCGCGTGAGCCTCACGCGCTAGGACACTGTAGCATAATCATCAAGCTCTGGTCGGTTTGAACCGGCCGGTTCGGTCCATCCTCTGCAACTGGACCGGCATGACCGGTCTAGGGACCTATCCTTCTATTTTTTCGTCCTTTTTCTTCCTTTTCAATCCCATTTTTCCTATTTCAACATCTCATATCTATTCTAATTATCCAAACCAAGTAAAACCATATAAAACCCATGGTTCGATTTGAATCCACGGTCCAAGTTTTTCCATTTCTTTCCTAGGGCCTCCTTGGCCGTGCACCACCACCAAAACCATCATATCACATCCCTAGCAACCTAAATAACCTTACCCAATCATCCAAAACCGCCTATAAGGTCACAAATCAAAAATCAAAGGAAATGGCTAAACCGATTACCTCGTCGGGTTTGACTCCTCCACGCCGCCGTCCACGGTGGTTCAAGCTTCCTGCAACCTCCTCCCAGTCCTCAGTCTCTCTCTGCCTCCATCTCAGATTGAACCAAGTGAAGGGGAATGGTTTGGGTTGTTCAGAGGAGAAGAAATGGTGAGATCGGGTTGTGTTTGTGAAGATAAAGAAAATGGTCGATGCATGAAGGTATAAGGATGGCCTGGGGATGAGTGACACTTGTCACTCATCCATTGGGCAGGGATTAAATATCTGGGGCCCACTAGGATCCAAAAGTGGTTCGTCTCGTAAAACGTGCAATAGTGCCCCGAAACTTCCGTGAACCGTAACTTCGTCGTCGAATGTCCGAATTCGACGTGTCGCCTGTCTACGGATTCGTATCTTTCCGATCTACATAACGGTTCTCAGCCCTCGGCCATCGGACCTCTCAGGTCAAAAGTCAACTATTTGCCCATTTTAACCAAAATTACCAAATTACCCTTGAACTTCCGAACTTCCGAACTTCCGAACATCATAACTTTTTCCTCGAATGTCGGAATTGAACGTGCCACCTGTCTATGAACTCGTGACGTCCTGAACTACGTCACAGTCATCGGACAAAGTCCATTTGACAGCCAGAATGAAAAGTCAACGTTTTACCCATTTTAGGGGCAAAACAGTCATTTTGCATCGTTCGTCCGATTTCGCTCAACTAATCACGGATTAACCTCACTAATCCTGATTAGTCACTAATCTAATCCTGAAATTTGGGACGGGTCGTTACAGAGGTTCCACTTCAAAACCAATTGGCTATTAGGAGAGTAGCCCAAGATCTTATAAGGCACAAATTGTAGTTGTACTTTTCCGTTGTGAGACATTTTCCTCACATTTCAACAGTGAGCCATTGTCTCCCATTTCAACTTTTTGTTCCTTTTTTTTTAGTACTTCACCACGCCCCCTTAGGTGTAGGGCTATAATGCGAGTGAATAGACAACATGTAATACATATGTCAGTTAAGTTTAACACATAAGACAATCCACTCTAATGTGTACTATGATAGAAATTGAAGCTTCTCCCATCGCCAATTAATTTTAAGAATGGAACCACAATTTCTATCACTCTCATGGCCACACCCTGGTTGGGGCATGCATACATGGGCAACATATTATTCATATTCTTTACCCTAAAAAGAAAAGAAAAAGCAGCTTAATTATTTGGGGAGAGAATCCAAGTCAATAATTTATCAACCATGCATGGTTTTTAGCATTTGCCCCATGGAGAAATTGAAGAGACGGACCGAAGTGGGCTCGACCAAACCTTCAAGATCAACAATAATCGCTAATTAATTTACACGTGATCTGTCCCCGTAAATGATCTTACCAAATAATCAAACTTTGTTTGTAGCTACGGTGTTCTTCTAGCTACTTCTTTGATCTCTTTAGTGACGGGGGGATTCTTTGCCCCTCTGCGTTTTCGATTTTTCTTCACAAGTTATAACATGATTGTCATACTGTGAACGTACGTACGTGGCCTAAAATTTTTGTAAAAGTTTTTATAAATAAGAAAACTTTATAACATTTTTCATAAACTTTAAGAATATATATATATATATATTTTAAATGCTGAACATAAATAATTCAAACTTACTTTTTGTTGAGATGTGAGGAAAATGTCTCACATCGAAAAAGCACAATTACAATTTGTGTCTTATAAAATCTTGGGCTACTCCTTCCATCACATAAAATCTTGTACTACTCTCTCCATCATCAATTGGCTTTGAGGGATTTTGAAGTGGAACCTCAATTTCCACTTAACCTAGAGACTAGAGCATTTTTTTTTTGTTCTAAACAAGCAGAGAGATCCCTTTTAAAATACACGAGTCATAAAGAGAATCAAACCCCACTATAAAACACAAAAATAAAATTTTTTCTGAACAACTGACGCACTCAAATATGAAATATACAAGAGCAACATTCAAAAGATGGTACTCTCTTAATAAATAAGAATTATTATGTAATTGTAGTTAATTATATATTTTGAAATTTTTATTTAACTTGAAAATAAAATTTCAGACTTCATATATAACACGTTGAATTTTTTTAAGTATTTATAAAAAACCCTCCACACAGATAATTTTCTATCTACGCTACTGAGTAATATATACAGATGACTTTCCATTTTTTACCATAAAATTTTCTTTCCCGTAATTAGCTAGCTAGCGACTTGATAGCGATACTCTTCATATGCCTCCAACAGCACACTCCAAATAGCAGACACGTATACAGCATGCTTCCATATGTATGTTTTGCTACTACCTACGAAGACGATGTGCTTCCATATGTTTCACGAGACTCATGCTTTTTCCTTTCATCTTACCAAAATTATTACAGTGATTAGTCATAACTAATGTCTCCTCTATAAGGGTGATTATGCAAGAGCTTCATTACTTTCAGAAGTTAATAATTAACGGAAAAAAAAATACGGGATGATTTCGAAAAAATAAAGCTTTATAAACTAAAAATTATATCCTAAAAATGTAATTAATACTTTGATCGTACGTGGCAAGAAAAAAAGATAAAAATCATTCTTTCAGTCGATTATATATGGTGCCAAAAATTTAATTAAATTAATGTTTATCACATTGTGAGTCGTGAATTGTGACCCATGTCAAGCATATGATATTCTCACATTCTCACATGAGTCTGTGTTTCATTTAAACAATATCTATGCAGATGGGTACTTATAGTTATATATGCTCATGGGTATTTATACAAACCCCTACATGAGAGGTTCACATATATATGGTAGTAGTTATTTTTAAATGGGGAATAGTTAGGCAGGTTGACAATCAAAATCATAAACTATGATTTCTTTAACCCTTCAAAAACTGTGCATCTTTAAAGGGAAGTAAGTAGAAATTATATCGTTTCTTTTCAAATTATATTGAAAAAAATATCGAATAATTAAACTGATGAAAAATTAGTACAATATCGAAACTGAACCGATTTGATTCGGTATGATTCAATATGGTTTCAATTTCGGGGTTTTGAAAAATTGTCCCGTATCAATATCGATCGAACTGAATTAGCGTTATATATATAATTATTTTCTTATTAGCTGATTGATATCACAACTGAACCAAATCCAAAATAATTAAGGGCGATATGCCATAAGCCCTATGGATAGCGAATTCGCATTTACTCATTGAAGTCGTCTTCTTCTTATATCTATTGCTTATTGCAATTGCAACGAAACCCAAAAAATAAATAAAACTAGTTTGACGTTTGATAGGTCCTCAAATAAGCATTATTTTATATTATTTTATACCCTTTATACTTAGCTTTTAATATTAAAATAATAAATAAATAGATAAAATAATTTATTTTGTGTTATTTTTGTTTAAATAAATAAAGTTTGTAATTTGGTGCATTTTGGCGAAAGAATCATACCGATCGGAATTATAACGAAGAAATTATGGACGAAATTCGGTGGGAATTATTAATTTAGTTATTAATTGTTTAATTAACTTTCTTTGCAGCCCAAAACAATTTCAGAAGCCCAGTCCACTGCACACGGCCCAGGCGCGCAGCTGATTGCCCCAGCCCAGGCCCGCGTCTCCGGCCCAAATTCCAGCAGCCCAGCTCCTGCGCCTGCAGCCCGATCCCGAACTGCTTTATCCCGCTTCGGCGCGCGCTCACAGGCAGCCAACTCCCCTCCTCGACGCCCGCCTACCGAACCTCATAGCTTCACTTCAGCACCGCCCAGCCGGCTTCTCTCTTCCTTTCCAGCGCACACATGTCGGCCACGCCTCCACTTTCCAGCTCCCTCTGACCGAATCTCCATCCTTTTTCCAGCTGATTTCTGCCATCCACAAAACAGCACTATTTAATATGCTTTCTTTGCTGTTTTTTTTAAGCTTTTCCCTTGTTTTTTTTACATTTTTTCCCTACAAACACCACCCAATCTCATCATTTCACTTTTTATATTTTTATTGTAACTTTTATTTGTTTTTATTTATTTTTTAGAGTGTAATTAGCTTTTCCCCCTATAAATAGGGGTTCAATTCTTGTATTTGGAGAGTCCCCCATTAGCTCCATTTCTTCCATTTTGCTTAATTTTTAGTTTTCTTCTTTTAGTTCTTTTGTTTCTCTCTTTTGAGAGACATTTTTGGGGACCATTTTAACTTCTTATAGATTTTCTTATTAATTAGCTTTCTTTTAATTCTTGTTCTTAATTTATGTTTTTTTTTATTTTTCTTAATTTCATTTCCTCTTTACTTTGTTCTTGTGATATTTCTTTGAGATGTCTTAAACACATTTTTATGCTTTTCTTAAGAAATACCTAGGCCAAGTAATTCTAAGGCAATTCAAGAGTTTTAAGACCGAATTCCTCGTATTTCTTCTTCCATCTTCACAAGTTTCCTGCCGCTGTTCGGTGATTCTTGTGAAAATCCATACTTCTCTACTTAAATTCTTATTCTTGTTATTGTTATTGGTTTTACTTATAATTCAATATATGTGTTGGTATTTTCTTTCTAACATTTGTAAGTAAGAATGCAATCTCCATGTGTTTTACTTTTTGAGTTTCTTTTACTTCATATGTTTTAGTACTTAAACTTCAATTCGAAACTAAATGTTGATCCGCTGTTCGGGGCATTTAGGATAGAGTTGAAGAGATTTAATGTTTGATCGCTGTTCGGCGCATTAAATCACTTACTTAAGGTGAATCATATTGTAAGTAATAATCCGCTGTTCGGTGCATTTATAATATGAAAAATGTATGCATGTATTTGAGATGATTAAGGTATGATTTCGTGATTGGTTCAATATGAGCATGATGTTAGAGTGTTGGTAAAAATATGTGTTTGAAGAAAATTCACTAGTACAAAGGTTAAAGTAGAAGTAAAATTAAGTATTTAATTATTTTTACTTGTTTTATTTATTTTATATTTACAACTCTTTTCAAAACCCCCTTTTTCCATTCTTTATTCTTTTATTCTTTTATTCTTTTATTCTTTTATTCTTTTATTCTTCTTTTCTACTTTTAGTTTATTATTCTTTGATTCTTTCATCTCTTTATTCTTTTATTCTTTAATACTTTTAGTTTATTATTCTTTGATTAGTTAATTCTTTAATTCATTTATTCTTTAATTCTCAATTCTTTTATTCTTTAATTCATTAATTCATTAATTTGTTAATTATTTAATTATTTAATTCATTAATTTATTCATTATTCATTTATTCATTACTCTTTCCCACTAACACATTATTAATGTTCCCTAATTTTTCCGGTTAAGAACGATCCCTATTTACCAATACTACATCTACACAAAAAGGGTTTAAATTGCACAACACTCAAATTACGTGTTTAATTTAATGCGTAGTTTGGGCGTAGTCAATTTTTAGCGCCGTTGCCGGGGAACTTGAAAATCATTTTAATATGTTAGTGTATGTATATAAATTGTGCATATTATACTTTTTATAAATTATACTTTTGTTAATATTATATTTGTTTATAACATTTACTTACTTGTTTATATTTTATTTATCCATCTTATTATTGTTCTTATTATTTTTGTTTATAATGCTCATACTTTACTTATTCTTAATTTCTAATTTATACTTGTTCATAAATGTTCATAATTTTTTTTTATATATTTGTTCATATTAAAATTGATACTTGTTCATAATTTAATTTCATTTGTTTACTTTTACTTTTACTTGTTCATATTAACATTGATACTTGTCATAAATGCATATTTTATATGTTCACTTTTCTTTACTTTTACTTTTATTTATTCCATTATACTTTATTCCATTAACTTTATATTCACACTTTTTTTTTTCTTTATTACACTTTAAATATATTCCTTTAACTTTATTCTATTAACTTTCTTTTTCATTAATTTTATCAACTTTATATTCCACTAACTTTATTTTTACACTTATTTTATTCTTATGTAATTAATTGTTTGTTTATGTCTTTTTAAACTTTAAATTTTTAAATGAAAAATAAATGAATTAAAAAAATCGGAATAAAAAAAAATAATAATAAATTAAAAAAATCGAAAAAAAAATATTAAAAAAAAATTCTTATTTTAGCTTTATGTTAGTATTAATGCACACTTGTAAATAAATGTAGTATATATGTTACTTGTTACCTTTTATACATGTTCATAACTTTTATATTTCTTAGTATACATACATACTTGTTCATAATAGTCTTTCATTTATGTTTGTTTATAATTCTCTTACTTGTTATTTTATTCTTGTTCATACTTGTACATAATGTTCATTCTTTTTAATTGTTCATAAATGCTTATAGTAAATATTCACTTTTCCTTATTTTTATTTTTAATTTTTTTTGGTAATTTTTTTTTTTAAAAAAAGAGCTTAAAATTCGTAAAAAAATAAAAAAATTCGTAAAAAATAAAAATAAAAATATTCTTCATTTATTTAATTTTTAAATTCCGAAAAAATAAAAAAATAACAATTATAAAAAAAAATTTGTTCATACGTAAATAAATTATTTTCTTTTTCTTCATTTATTTAATTCTTAACTTGCATTTCATCTTTCATTTAACTTGCATTTTCACTTAACTTGCATCTTTCATTCTAACTTGCATTTCATATTTCATTTAACTTGCATTTTTAACTTCACTTGCATATTTAGTTTAACTTGCATTGCACTCTTCCTCTAACTTACATCTTTAACTCACATTGCATCCTTAACTTTAATTTGCATATCTAACTTGCATTCTTAATTAACGTACATCTCTGACTAACTAACTTGCATCTCTGTCTAGGCTGGATGGACGTTAAACTTCAAGCGCTTGTTGGGAGGCAACCCAATGTGTTCCCGGGATGTGAATGAGTCATCAATACAGATTTGCTATCCTTTTACCCTTCACTCTCTTTTATTTTGTTTATTTAGTGTTTTCCTATTATTTTCGTAAATCATCTTCCTTACTTTGATTCTATGTTTAATTACTTCGTATTTTCCTACATTGAGGACAATGTAGAATTTAAGTGTGGGGGAATGGTTTACAATTTTAATTGTCGAAAAAAAAAATTAAAGAAAATTTGTTTTAAAAAAAAATCAAAAAAAAATATTAAAAAAAAATATTATTGTTTTCTTGAATCTTTTTGTTTTAACTTAGTGTTTTTATGAGTCTTAAGTTGCCATTTAACTTGTCAATGATATAAATGAACGGAAATAAATATGTTATGGCTATAAAGATAATCACTACAACTTGAATTTGTTTGTTAATATTTTGTGATTAAGTGTTATAACTTGAAGATAATGCATGTAAATTGGCATATAAACGAGCATGATAAGATAAGTATGAATCATATGAACCTTATGTGAGCTTTAGAACTTTATATACATCTTTGATGAGTGATTCATAAGTTCTTTGTTTAAATTGATATACATATGCCTCATAACTGCTTGCTATAGTTTTTAATGAACTCTAGAGTACTAGAACTTATTCTATGTGATTTTCAAAGTTTTTAAGTCAATAAACTCTCTGATTTTGGAAATGATTAAGGTATTAGGGTTAACACCACAAATTCAAACATCCATGTTCCCTATTTTGTGCGCACAAGTTGCGACCCCCTTAGTTTTAACCCCTTTCGAGCCCACATTAAGCCTTTCTTTCATCACCATGATTATCTAAACACTTGAGCTTAGTATAGACATCCTTTACCCTTGTTCCAAGAACTCGGTTGAAGACATATTGATTGTTTAAAGAGAAAATAATGATATTGGAAAGACTTTTATGTGAATTATTTGGATTTACCGACTCAAGTTTTGTTGTATTGTTGACACATGTTATTGCCTTGATATAAAAAAAAATCAAAAAAAAAAAGTTGAGTCTCGATCAAGGTAATAAGGTTTGGTTATGTAATGTTTGAGTTAAGTCCCTTACATTGGTAAATCCGACACAAAGAATAAATTCGAGGCCCAACAAGATGAAATTAGGCCTATGTTCGAAGGGATGGATTATTGACATCATTGCACTAAGGTTGGGAAGTTATGATATGTTTTGGGAGTCTATTGAGTCTTGGAACGAATTGAGCACCACTTGTCCTATATATTCCTTGCCTCTAAACTTAGCCCCATTACAACCTTCGTATAGACCTTATGATCCTTAAGATGGTAAATTTTGATTAGTTGAGTTAATCACTTGAGTAAGCTTATGGTTTTGGTTCATTTGCGCAAGTATGTGTTGTTTTTATCTTGAGGTGTTTGTTTGAGATTTTGCAAAAGTACTTCATTTCGATTATGTGAGTATTTCTCACATACTTTGAGTGCAAACACAAACCCTTACAAAATTGAGTGAATTTATGAGTGCATATCCTTGTGAGTTGATTCATACTTGTTTTATTCATGTTGAGATCCATTTCACCATATTTACTCATTATCATACTTGTTGAAGCATTTTGTTACAATGTATTAACTCTTGAATTCCATATGCTTAAACGCTTTACGTGAAAATCTTTTATGCCATGATTGTAATAATGAAATATTGAGACAAATGGTTAAAGATTACTTGTTTTGAATTCGTAGTTTAATTTTAGTATTTGCTAGGGACTAGCAAAGTTTAAGTGTGGGGGTATTTGATAGGTCCTCAAATAAGCATTATTTTATATTATTTTATACCCTTTATACTTAGCTTTTAATATTAAAATAATAAATAAATAGATAAAATAATTTATTTTGTGTTATTTTTGTTTAAATAAATAAAGTTTGTAATTTGGTGCATTTTGACGAAAGAATCATACCGATCGGAATTATAACGAAGAAATTATGGACGAAATTCGGTGGGAATTATTAATTTAGTTATTAATTATTTAATTAACTTTCTTTACAGCCCAAAACAATTTCAGAAGCCCAGTCCACTGCACACGGCCCAGGCGCGCAGCTGATTGCCCCAGCCCAGGCCCGCGTCTCCGGCCCAAATTCCAGTAGCCCAGCTCCTCCAGCAGCCCAGCTCCTGCGCCTGCAGCCCGATCCCAAACTGCTTTATCCCGCTTCGGCGCGCGCTCACCGGCAGCCAACTCCCCTCCTCGACGCCCGCCTACCGAACCTCATAGCTTCACTTCAGCACCGCCCAGCCGGCTTCTCTCTTCCTTTCCAGCGCACACATGTCGGCCACGCCTCCACTTTCCAGCTCCCTCTGACCGAATCTCCATCCTTTTTCCAGCTGATTTCTGCCATCCACCAAACAGCAATATTTAATATGCTTTCTTTGCTGTTTTTTTAAGCTTTTCCCTTGTTTTTTTTACATTTTTTCCCCACAAACACCACCAAATCTCATCATTTCACTTTTTATATTTTTATTGTAACTTTTATTTGTTTTTATTTATTTTTTAGAGTGTAATTAGCTTTTCCCCCCTATAAATAGGAGTTCAATTCTTGTATTTGGAGAGTCCCCCATTAGCTCCATTTCTTCCATTTTGCTTAGTTTTTAGTTTTCTTCTTTTAGTTCTTTTGTTTCTCTCTTTTGAGAGACATTTTTGGGGACCATTTTAACTTCTTGTAGATTTTCTTATTAATTAGCTTTCTTTTAATTCTTGTTCTTAATTTATGTTTTTTTTTATTTTTCTTAATTTCATTTCCTCTTTACTTTGTTCTTGTGATATTTTTTTGAGATCTCTTAAACACATTTTTATGCTTTCCTTAAGAAATACCTAGGCCAAGTAATTCTAAGGCAATTCAAGAGTTTTAAGACCGAATTCCTCGTATTTCTTCTTCCATCTTCACAAGTTTCCTGCCCCTGTTCGGTGATTCTTGTGAAAATCCATACTTCTCTACTTAAATTCTTATTCTTGTTATTGTTATTGGTTTTACTTATAATTCAATATATGTGTTGGTATTTTCTTTCTAACATTTGTAAGTAAGAATGCAATCTCCATGTGTTTTACTTTTTGAGTTTCTTTTACTTCATATGTTTTAGTACTTAAACTTCAATTCGAAACTAAATGTTGATCCGCTGTTCGGGGCATTTAGGATAGAGTTGAAGAGATTTAATGTTTGATCGCTGTTCGGCGCATTAAATCACTTACTTAAGGTGAATCATATTGTAAGTAATAATCCGCTGTTCGGTGCATTTATAATATGAAAAATGTATGCATGTATTTGAGATGATTAAGGTATGATTTCGTGATTGGTTCAATATGAGCATGATGTTAGAGTGTTGGTAAAAATATGTGTTTGAAGAAAATTCACTAGTACAAAGGTTAAAGTAGAAGTAAAATTAAGTATTTAATTATTTTTACTTGTTTTATTTATTTTATATTTACAACTCTTTTCAAAACCCCCCTTTTCAATTCTTTATTCTTTATTCTTTTATTCTTTAAAGTAGAAGTAAAATTTAAGTATTTAATTATTTTTACTTGTTTTATTTATTTTATATTTACAACTCTTTTCAAAACCCCCCTTTTCAATTCTTTATTCTTTATTCTTTTATTCTTTATTCTTTTATTCTTTATTCTTTTATTCTTTTATTCTTTTATTCTTTTATTCTTTTATTCTTCTTTTCTACTTTTAGTTTATTATTCTTTGATTCTTTCATCTCTTTATTCTTTTATTCTTTAATACTTTTAGTTTATTATTCTTTGATTAGTTAATTCTTTAATTCATTTATTCTTTAATTCTCAATTCTTTTATTCTTTAATTCATTAATTCATTAATTTGTTAATTATTTAATTATTTAATTCATTAATTTATTCATTATTCATTTATTCATTACTCTTTCCCACTAACACATTATTAATGTTCCCTAATTTCCCCGGTTAAGAACGATCCCTATTTACCAATACTACATCTACACAAAAAGGGTTTAAATTGCACAACACTCAAATTACGTGTTTAATTTAATGCGTAGTTTGGGCGTAGTCAACGTTCGAATTGTGCAACCCGTCTCTTAATCCTTATCACTCTCATTCTATCAGCCTCTTCAGTGAGGATATCAATCTCTCTCTCTCTCAGGATGAAATTTTTTGACACAACTTGATAAACGAATCAAAATCCACACAAAATTTATCCTACTCAACTTGCAAAATTAAAATTTTAATTGGGTCATTTTTTGGGTCAATCTATTATGACACCTTTAATAAACAGGTGGATTTCGAGTTAACATGCTAACTCTCATAATGATCTATTAACCCGTTTAATAAATGGGTAGATTTTGGGTCAACGTATTAATCAATATAGTGACCTATATATACATATTAACTTGTTTAATAAACATGTCCATCGCATACCCATTATCTATCTATTTGCATATCTATATACCTATTAAATCTTATAATTTAACGAGGTTAAACATGTTAAATAGGTTAAACAAGTCATATGATAATTGGATTTCGAACGTCTCCTATAAATGGATTACACATATACAAGGATTACCTGGTTTATTAACATGTCGGGTTCGAGTTGGACATTCTTGATACGATTATTAAATGAGTTTGGTTCAGGTTTGACATATTTGGATAAAATAGAGTTTATGACACAAAACAAACCCGATACGACATGATCCATTACCAACACTAGTTCGAATTTAGGTCTTCGTGCCTTCAAGCGAGATTTAGATTTGAGAAATTTTTAGGTTGCGGTTTGGGTTGTTCTTTGGGTCCTCCAACCCCCTTTTTGCACAATAGTCATGAGGGAAAAAGGGTATTCTATGGGAAAACTAGGTTTTTTCGGTGAATATAAATCTTTCAAAGCGTATCTTGTAGAGTAGTTCGCTTCCATTTTGGTAATTTGAGTAACCAGAACTTAAAGAACTGAAAATGCCATGGATTTATTTTTGGGAGTTTTCTGCTTTCGGAGCTATTAGTTTTGATAGATCCTAGTTTCTAATGACGAGATGAGAGTAGATGGTTGGATGAAATTTTATTTTTATGGGTTTTTATTTCCTTGGAACTCATTTGTATTGAGCCAATTATTCGTCTAGACTGTAAATGTTGGTTTGAAGCTATCATAATTGTCAATGTTACATCTGACCAAGCAACGGACTTGTCAAAATACTACATTAGACCACAAAGTAAGCCTATCAGGAACACCTCAAAGATCACACAAGGCTCATGTCATCAAAGCCCACCACTAAGCCCATGACCTAAACCCTAGCTTTTGCCTATAAATAGGGAGTTCCTCCCTCATTTGATCTATCTCATTCTCTCACTAGAGAAATCACTATCTCTCTAGCTTTGAGAGCTCTCCTTTCTCTCTACATTTACTTTCTCTCTCTAAAGGCTCTAAAGCCAATTGTATCATGTACAAACAAATATATTTATATAATGAGAGTGAGGTAACATCGTGGACGTAGCCCAATTTGGGTGAACCACGTACATACTTGTGTTATTGGGTGAGTGCGATCTTCTTAGTCTAAGTTGGTACGTTTTATGCATCAACAATAATCAAGCCGCTCAATCCATCAACTTACCTTGTTTTTTTTTTTTGGGGTCAAAACAACTTGTCTAGTTTGGTTTTTGGAATATAAAAAGGAGATTGTTTGGGGAGTTTGGGGTTTATGCAACTATAGAAAAGTTGTTTAAAGTATTTTCTATGACCTCTGTCTTGTACAGCAGCATATGGCTCAATTAGGCCAGATGACGTTGCCAAAAAGAATTGACAAATGATGTTGTGCTTGTAGATTGGATTGAATTAGAATTGTATATGTTGCTGAAAATGAACTGTATATATTGATGTGTTGAATTGTTGTAATTTGATGATGTTGTGCTTGGCAGATTATTGGTGTTTTACTTTCGTTGCTTGTCACAGATAACTTGCTAGATGTAAGGCAGATTGGTTAAGAAAAATTTGTTGGTGTTTAAAATTTCAATGTTGCTGTTTTAGACATTAAGTTGATATCACGAAGAGAGTGAAAGGTTGTGTTCGGTACGATTTAAGTATTCAATTGTTTTATCGTCTAATTTTTTTTGCTTAAAACTGTAATCGTGTCAAACACAATTAGTATGATACGACCCGTTAACCCATTTCATATTGTGAAATACCAAACTGTATCGAACATGTTAAAACTAAATGATATAATTCTAATACTAGCCTGTAACAAATCATATCGACCGTGCTCATACTAAAAGAAAGTGCTCTTTTACTAGCTTTTGTTAGGAGGTATCACCTATAGACTGTTACTCCCTATATGACGTGTAATCACAATAGCAGGTTAGGTAGATTCTGTTAGTTAGTTAGTTAGTTAGCTGCTTCCTATTGATGTATATAAAGCTGAGCACTGTTCCGTTGGTTGCATTCTTGATTAACTCAATACAGACACCTTCTTTGTGATTTCTCTTCTCCTTCGTTCTTCTTCACTCTAACTCTTCTTCTTAACTCTAACTCTTCTTCTTCAATAACACTCTCCTAAAACCTCACAGATGATTTCCTTCTAGCTTTCACCATAAATTAAAGAAAAGAACATATTATAATTAATTCGGGCTAGCCAGGCATTGTGGTTTTGAAATTCCATATACGCATTAATTTCCTTCCACTAGCACTACCATTATTTTTTGTGGCTGGCTGTATTTTCAAATTTTCCCAGATTTAAAGAAGGCATAATTCAAGAATCTTAATTAATTATATTGGAGACAAGAAATGAAAGTTGTGCAGGATTAGATGCCTCTTGCTAGCAAGCAAGCCTGTACGTACTTCCATCAGAGGTAATACATGTGGGCCGTCAATCACTATGCAAAAGTTACATCTCTCCTTCAACACCCAGCTAACGGCTACTGCGGAAGGTACCACTCTAAATTTCAGTGTGTCGAATCTTCAAATTTAATATATGTTATTTAACACGTAGATAATTTTTAAATTTAATACGTGCTCTTTAACACATGGACAATTCATATTGAATTCGTATTTTTACACACCTCTTCACATGTGACGAATTTTCAAATTTAACACGTAGATAATTCATATTGGATGACGTGGAGTATGTGTGGCTGTTAAGCCTCCACATGTGAGATGATCTGATCTGCTACCATGAAAGAAGTTGAGATCCACTTCAAAATTAATTGACAATAGGAAGAAAGGTCTAACTCTTTATAAACCATTGTAAGGTTGAGCAAATGTAAGATTTTTATATTTTCGCATTCTCATACCAGCTACTAGCTTGAACTCCTGCATGCAAATATAAATTAATTTTAGGCATACATTATTCACAGCCTGTTAATTATCCTGGTCGATCATACCCGGTCAAATGCAGTCTGCTTTGAAACTAGCTAGCTGCCTGCATTGCTCAGAGTACCCCATGACTAGGAGGAAAGGGAAAGTGAAGCCCCTTGTTTAATGTCGATCCTCAATTTCGAAATCAAATTTCAGATAATTTTCATAATAATATATATATATATATTCTAAATTTATTATGAAGTGACTCCGACTCTTTTTTTCTTTATTTATATGTATATATTGTCGTCTACGTGACAATGTAGGCTGAACTCTCAAACTTTTCTCGTTTATTATACAATATTGTAGAGCCGGTTCCTCTTTTTGACAACACACATATATATATATATATGTGTGTGTATGTTAGTGCCTATATATGCCGCATTCAAATGGATAGATGATGAATGTTAGTTCTATATATTGGAACTCCCATATAGAAGCTGAGAATTGTATTGGATGCAACTGTACTACAGCTACTAGCTAGCTCTTTCCTCTAGTCTCCTCATCTCTCTTGATCCTTCAACATATACATATATATGTATACAGCATCGACCTAAAAAGTTTGTGTTACGTACATAATTAAGGTTTAGATGGAAGTCTGAAGAAGATTGAAGACGCATAGGAGAAGGACTGATTCATATCGATCGAGTCACGAAGAAGGATATATATATATATATGTATATATATATATATATATATATATATATAGATCGATTGATTCTCAGAAAGGTCAGTCGTACGAAGCCAACAAGAGCTCTGAGATATTAGCCCTCGGTAGAAGATGAATTTATAAATATATATATATATATAAATATAATATATATAATATATAAATACTAAGAAATTTAACCTAAATTAGTTAAAAATATATTGTAAAATGTTAGATAGAATGATTTCAAATTAATGGATGCAATTCGGTCATCTAAAATTGTGAATTTAAGTAAATATTTGATAGCAGGTAGCGTAGAAATCACTTATTTAGTGATTTTATTATATGTTTAATTATGTCGTATATTCGAAGTGTGTTATTCTTATATAATTAATAAGTTAAAGATTGTTTCTTAATATATAGCTTAAATCCTTCGATATTTTGAAATTCTTCAACCAAATATAGATGGTAGGCTAATTGTTTCATAACAATATAAAACTAACCATTTATATTGCTAGTCAAATTTCAATAATATTATGTTTTGGGTTGTTTGTTTACAATTGAATTGAATAAATTATCAAATTTAAGAAATTTAATATCTGGGTCATTTGATGTTTACAATTGGATTGAATAAATATCAAATTTAAGATGTTTTCGAGGAGGAATTGAATGATCGATTTTCTATTTTATGGAGATTGGATTCGATACACGAGGAATCCCAACATGCTCAAGAATGATGGGAAGAGGTGCTTTGATTGAACATCGCCCATGGGGCTTCTTCAAGACAACTCCTTCGATTCGAGACTAGTTCCTGCTAGAGACCATGGATTTAACTATCCCCTCCTGAACCTTATTCTGTTTGTAGACACCAGCTTGTACTTCTGGAATAATGGGTGCTCGAATAGGAACCTTAAATGGGGTCTTTTTTTTTTTTTTTTTTTTTGGGGGGGGGGGGGGGGGGGGGGGGGTGTGTGGGGGGGTCATGTACATTTGAAAATGTTTCAGATTTTATTGTTTCTTCTTGGATCATCTAATCAAAATTATTGTTCGTGCTACTTAGGTTTTGGTTTAAATTTTTTAAGATTTTCCAAAAAATTGTTTAAACTTTTTCTTCCATTTAGATTTTTAATAATCGGGTGTTTTCTCGGCTCCACTTCGATATCTTCAAGCTTTCAGTCTCCACAACAAAGTTTTGAGTAGCACCGATCATCAATCCTACACTTTGATAAAGTTTTGTTTTTCCCATTCCAACGTTTAATTTCTAGGTTTCATATGTTTGAAGACTCTATGTTAATGAAAGATTTCAGGGGTTTGGTTTAGGGTTTGAAGCAAAGTTAAAGGCTGTGCATTACTCTGAGTGCAAGAACAGCATCTACGAGAAAAGCTGTTGAAATCAACAAGGTAGTTTTTCTGCTGTCAACTGAATTTATCAACCTTTTTAGCATTTCAATTGTCATATGTGCGTGTGTATGTGTGCATTCGACTATGCGAGAGTATATAGGAAAATGGAACTTGAATATGGTGTTCTGGTTTTTGAGAGTGGTTAATTGAGGTGTTGTTTGTTAACTCATTGTTCAATTCATATAAGATTGGATCAACTTAAGAGTTGGGTTACTTCATGATCTTATTCTCATATATGTGCCTTTACGGTTTATGGTAACTTTTTGATATTCAATATTTTTATTCTCAATTGTTTTGAGTTTGATGATTTCAGTTATGGTTTCATCTTTCTTTTTCCGCAGCTATTTTTCAGATTTGATTTTTGATTTTTTGTTTTATTTCATTGTGACAACTGCAGGTATACAGGTTCCATGAGTAGGCCAGTAATACTCCGGCTTATTTTATAGTTACTGCTAAAGCAGTAGGCCAGTAATAATAAATTACTATATTAAAATGTAGGCCAAATATTTGCACTAGGTAGGCCACCTTATTTGGACTAGTTTGTAGCTTATTGGTACACGTGAGCAGCCAAACGTGGCTTGGCAAGTGCAAGCAATGGCTTAGAGAGAAAGAGATCGGCCTTTGACTCGGTGAGTTCAATTCTGGACTCAGTGGGTGGCACCTCCCAAGTAAAACCATGAAGAAGCCTAGCAAACAACATAACAGTCATGGCACTGCCGAGTGTGATCGCCACACAGCTGCGCATTCCAGTACCGAATGACATGAATCGTAACTCCGATTCATTGAGCACCACCGCAGATCCATCTTCTTTGAGATGGCGTTCGGGATTAAACTTGAGAGGCTGGTCCCAAACCTTAGAGTTTCGGCCGAGCCCTACTCGGCTAAGCAACACATGGCTACCCTTGGGAATGAAGTAGTTTCCAACAGTCGTGTCAGCAGTGGAGACGTGGGGGACGTTAAAGGGTTCCACCGGGTGGAGTCGAAATGCTTCTCTGGCGCATGCCTTGACGAAATTGAGGTGTGAAAAATCTGACTCTTGGACAAGTCTTTCCTTGCCAACCACGGCATCAAGTTCTTGTGTTGCTTTTTGTAACAGCTTAGGTTGGTTTATCATCTCTGCAATTGCCCATTCTGCAGCATTTGATGGATTGTTCACTGCTGCCATTGTCATCTCCTGCATGCATGCGTACGTGTGTATACATATAACCCAATATAATGAGTCAATTTTCCTTTTATATAAACCAATTTAATGTAGAAATTGAGATTCCATCCCAATATAAACCAATTGGTTATGGGGGGAGTAACCTAAAATCATATAAGGCACAAACCAAAGGCCTACAAATGAACAACAAATTGGTGCGTGTGACACGTGCAGCCAACCATTGGCATACACACGTGAGACAACTCGCTCTGATACCATGTAGAAATTGAGGTTCCACCCCAAAACCAATTGCCTATGCGGGAGTAGCCAAATATCATATAAGACACAAATTGTAGTTGTGCTTTTCCGATGTGTAACATTTTCTTCACATCCCAACATTTAAACAAATAAATAGATCAAAAGATAAATATATTAATTATTATTAATTAAGAGTGGGTTAACCCGAAAGCTAAAGCCGATTTTACTTGGTGAAAATGTTTTTCAAAAATATGTTTTCTTTTTATATAAAAGGTCTTTAGGTTGTATAATACTTTTCATATTTGAATGTGTCAGATCATCATTTGTATTATATATGTACAGAGAAAACTCAAACATTTTAAACCTAAAACAATACATTAATAAGAAAGGTTTGTAGCTAGCATATATAGTATAGATGCCTAATTTTTTTTACTCTCAAATTTAAGGTGGGTTGAATCCATCTTAGTTTTTTGAAAAAAGAAAAAAAAAAGAATCCCACCTTAATTAGTTTCTACATTAAACGATTTTTTAATTTAATTGAATTTATTTCGATGAATTATCCTGCCCTAAAGCATAGCATTTACACGTGCGCAAATGTGGGTTGTCATGTGTGATCTAGCTATAGATTAGTAACTTAATTTATGGACCACATTAATAGTATCGGTCTAGTGGTATGTGTGTATATAGGTAAATGGTTGGAATGTTATAACTTTTAAGGCCGATCCAAACATATGAAAGTCTAGTGCAACAAAATAAAATATACCCTTAGTTCACATATCTAATAATTAAAAATGTAAAATTTAAAAAAATGTTCATTTCATTTTTATATCAGGAGGCCTCGTTAAAACTTTTAATCTTAATTTAGTATTTCGATCTAAAATCTCAAATTGACCGCTAATTCAAGAATTTTAGAATTAAATTTCAGACTTTTTGACTGAGATTGAGAGTGAGTTTGCAAGAATGTTAAAACAAATATATTAATTTATAGAATCATAAATTACAAAAAATAAATAAATTATAATCGATTAGAATTTATTGGAATTCTTGGAACCTCCTTCAATATTCATCTTGAAAGATGAAAATCAAAACTTAAAGACTTATTTGGAATTCTGATTGTTGATGAATTAATGTTTTCTTGGTTATTAACTTTCCTTCTTCTTCTTCTTTTTTTTTTTTCTGATAAAACCATCGATCTTAGACTCGGAACTTAATTGGCTTTTGCCTTTCGGTGGAATTATCATGGGTGCATGAAGCAATAAATTGTATCAATGCAAAAGGCCTAGTTTGGTTTCTCCACTTTCTTTAATTTTAATTTATATATAATTTATTAATTATTTTGGGCATAATTTGAATCCTATATTTTTTTTGGACTTAGAGCTTACGCCCTTTTAGCGGCAATCTCACGTTCAACTAATCATTTAGGTAAGACGTATAAAAACTTGATAATATCTATAGAGTTAGGGAAAGAGAGGCTTACATTTATTTGAGCACTGATTTCATCAAGTGACAACAACGGCTCCCCATTGACATCCTTGAGCGAGATAAGAATGTCAAGCAAGTCCTGTGGTTCCTTGTTTCCAAAGCCTCCAGCTTGCTCATGCTCATAAACCCTCTCTTCAATTAAGGGGTCTTGGTGTTTCCTTGTAATCTCAATGGCCTCCTTGACTTTCTTCTCTTGGCCATCCAAGTCAAGCCCTCTCAAACATGGCAAATAATCCGACGCAGAAAAACAGAAGGTGTACTTGAGCAATGTCAATAGCGCATCTAAGTATCGCTGATCCTCTAAATCATCAGGCCCTAAGTACCTCTTATTGAAAACTAATTTTTTGATCACATTTGCAGAATAATGTTGCGTAGCAACTCTCAAATTCACAATGCCGCCACCTTTACTGTTATTGCATTGATTGTACACATACCGAACAAGGTGATCGGCCTCTTCAACCCTTTTATCAGCAAGCCACCTGTGTCTCATCGGAGAAAGCATTTCGGTAGTCATAACCTTCCTCATTTTCCTCCACTGTTCCCCGAAGGGTGCCATAACCGTAGTTAAGTACCCTCTGGAGACGAGGAAGGTGGAAATGCTAAGAGGCCGTGATGCGAAAGTTGCATCTTGTTTCTTCAACATTTCGCAGCACAGTTTCGGGCACGTGACAGGGATGACGTGGACGTTTCCAAATCGGAAGCATGCGATTTCTGTATTCATCTCCTCCATGAGATTGTGTATCCATCGGAACGAGGGCTTGTTCGTGAGGAGTTGGGGGAGATTGCCGACGATAGGCCAAGGGATTAGGGTTTTTGGAGTGGGAGGAAGGGGGAGATGTTGCTTTTTCTTGATGATCAAGTTGTTGTTGTTGTTAATCGTGCTTTGGTGCCAATAGAGCTTGATTAATAAATGTATGGTGATCATTAGCAAGAAGAATGTGATAAATAAGCTCATATTGGCTACCATGATTGATTTGATGATGGTTGTATATAAAATTATGGGTGTCCCAAACTTATATATATATATATATACACGGGCGGAGAGGAGTCCAGTGACAGTTATTTAATCCAAATTTCAGATGAGCTAAATTTACATACTAAATTTAAAAAAAAACTAGGCCATACGAGCAAATTTTATTTATAAACATAAAAAGATATACCTACTCAGAAGGACGTAATGAGCCTTACACTTAAACGTATATATATATATATATATATATAAATAAAAGTTTGATAGTAAGAAGAAAAATAAATTACAACAAAAATCATAATTAAACATGCAATTCAAGTACAAATTATCACTTTCTAATTTTAAATTGTATCATTCGAATCTTAATAGCGTCAAAATCCTTAATTATCTTTTGTTATTGATAGTATAAATGAAGTCTCTTTCAAATTGTCAAAACTAAAAAAAAAATATCTAATCCTCATATTCTCAAAACCAAAACCCTATATTCAATTTATATTAAAAACTGAAATTAGAGAGTAATAACTTATGCTTTGAAGAGTTGAGAATGGAGAAACTCACACCCAATAAAATTTTGAAGAAAATGAGGGAGAAAAAAATGATGAGATGAATTTGAAGAAGAAAAAGGAAAAAAAAAAAATGAGGATGGATGTTTTTTTTTTTTTTGCTGCAGCAATGCTGCCCGTGCCCGTGGGTGGGAGGAGAGTTCTTTATTAATTTCAATATGATTGTACATATTTGTTAGGGAGTGGGCTGCTGCTTTGAATTTTTTTTAATTAACTTCAAATTAGGTTATATACTTAATTAGATTAGACTATATAATAATATTGAGATGGATTAATAATAATATTGGGATAAGTTAACTCATAAAAGTGCAACGGAGCAAGTTTAGATTGAAAGAGCTATTAAGATGAATTAGCTCATAAAAGTGCAACGAATCAAGTTTGGGTGGGAAGAGCTATAACCATTTCGGCCCAAGACTATGCCCCATCTTTGGAGAGGACTCTAGAAGTTAGGCTGTGCTATAACTATATTACAGCCTAGATCTTTGGGTTGAAAAAAATAAATTAGATTTTCATATATTTAATTATATAAAAAAGGATTCTAGTAAAATCTAAAATCTAATTATTATTAAAAAATCTCACCTTGGAAAAGTCTTTCCTTGCCAACCACGGATCCTTGGACAAGTCTTTCCTTGCCAATCACCGATTGCGGCACCTTGGACAAGTCTTTTCTTGCCAACCACGACATCAGGTTCTCGCCAATTTCCTTTTCATATACCGGTTCAACAGAAAAAAAGGGTAAATATATTAATTAAATTAAGAGTAGCGTAGCCAAAAGCTATAGCTAATCTTACTTGGTGAAAATGTTTTTCAATTTTTTTTTGTAGAGAAGTTCTTTAGGTTTTATGATATTTTTCGTATTAGAATGTGTCGATAATTTGTAATATTTATTTCGTCTTGAATTACAAATATTTAAACATAATCATAAAATATAATCGTGGCGTAGACTCAAAATTAAATGGTAAGAAGCAAGCAACAAGAGAAACTCATCATCTGAATCCTATAACAAAACAGTCATAAGAAAGGTCGTAGCTGGCATAGTATATATATAGTGGGTGTGCTGTCTGGACCGGATAGGTAGATGTATACCTAATTTTCCTCTCAAATTTAATGTGGATTGAATCCTATCTTAATTCGTATATGAATTAAACAATTTACACGCAAATGCATCATGTCATGTGTAATCTGGCGAGATTAATAACTTTATGGGCCACACTATAATAGTATTGGTCTAGTTGTACGTATTATCTTAATTACTCAAAATTGATATAGTCGAAGGTCGTAGACTCAAGCGCGGTCCTAAGCTGATAGAGACTTTGTGCAAAATTAAAAATGTGACTTAAATTTTTTTTTTTATGTATTATTATAACTTCAATTTAAATTTAATTTACGTTTTCGATCATTGAAATTTAATTTCGATAGTTAATAAGCAAAATCATCAAACCATAAATTATGTATAAATGTATAATTATCACATTACACATTATTGTAAACATGTTTCACACAAAAGTCGTACTAACCATTAAATTGTTGAATTTCTACCTCAAAATCTTCGATTCTATAATCTGTTGATGAGAACAAATAATATAATGGAATATCTTCTTTTTTGAATCGTTGATTGTGTATAAATGTAAGAGAATCAAGATATGTGAACTTAATTATTTTTTGGGATTTGTGTATTTTTTACTAAAAGAGGAAGAGATGAAAAAAGAGTTTTTAAAAGACGGCCCAGCTGTATTCAAACGTGGGTCTTGATACGTAAAATTTAAAAGTTTTTGTCATTCACACTAGAACTTCTATTTGATACATGTGAGATTTGTTTTATATTTATTGGTCTCTTATTTAAATAATATATATGAAAAAATTTGAGACCACGGAAATTGGAGACCCTTTGTAGCCGCATGACCCACATGGAACCAGGGGTCCAGGACCGCCCCTGCGTAGACCTCATATTTCACATTTAAATTAATAATTTAAATAAGATCTTGAAAAACTTGATAACTTCTCCAGAGGTATTGGGGAGAGAGAGAACTTACATTTACTTGGGCTTTGATTTCTTCAACCGACGACTACGGCTTCCCATTGGCGTCCTTGAGCGAGATAAGAATGTAAAGCAAGTCCTGTATTTCCTTGTTTCCACGGCCTCCAGTTTTCTCATACTCATAAATCCTCTATTCAATAAAGGGCCTTGGTGTTCTTGATAATCAGAATAATCTGAGGAGTTTATTATTCTTCTCTTTAAGAATCAATATATATAGTGATTTACAGGAATAATTATAGGGAAATAATTACATATATTACGGGATTGGGAATCCATTTATGGTAATTGGGATAAAAAAATCTTACTGTAGTAAGAAATCCCCGTAATTGCATAATTTGAATAATTCAACATTTAGTGCATAAATATCAAATATGCTCAACTTACTAACACGCATATCAAATATCTTATTAGAGACCGCTTTAGTGAGTATATCAGGCAGCTGATCTTTATACCGTACGCGAGGAATTTCCACAATCTTTTTATCTAATTTTTCATTGATTAAAGTTTGTCCATTCTACATGCTTTTTCCAATCGTGCACTGCTGGATTGTGTGCAATATCACTAGCATCATAAGCATCTCAGAGAAACATATATATCGGACTCTGGGCTGGTCCGGCGTTCGCCGGAAATAATGCATGTGGAAGAGAAAGATAAGAAATTAAATTAAATTAGTCAATTACCTCATAGTGAGCTAGCAGAGGATAAGGGAACAACATAGCAAAAAGAGAAGCCATGGCTCCAAGGGCTGTGCTTGCTGCAACCCCCAATGGGTGCATTACAACCCCATTTTGAGCCCCAAGAATCACAGTGCCCACATAAACATCCACAAATTGCGCAAATGCAAGCCTCTTAGACATCAAGTGCGTGGACTCAGGCAAAGCCACCACAAAAGCACTCAATGCCACTGCCACCGTGGCCACCTCCGCCGAGAAATTCTCAGGCTCAACCACCCAAAGAGCCAGCATAGAAGTGGCCACTACTTGTACCGTCGCATATATCGCATGCCAACAGCTTCTCATGACGTCGCCAAGGGTTGCGGCTGGGACCATTAGGATAGTGGTCATGTACGAAAGAGATGGGTATATTACGTATTTTCGGAGCTTTGCGGGCCCATAAAGGGTAGTGCACCTTACGATGGTGCATGCAAAAGCAGCGCGCAAGGCAGACACTAGAATGGGCCCACTGCTTTTTTCTTGAGCTGATAAAGACTCCGTACGAAATTAAAAATGTGACCTTAAATTTTTTTTTTTTTATGTATTATTATAACTTCAATTTAAATCTAATTTACGTTTTCGATCATTGAAATTTAATTTTGATAGTTAATAAGCAAAATCATCAAATCATAAATTATGTATAAATGTATAATTATCACATTACACATCATTGTAAACATGTTTCACACAAAATTCGTACTAACCATTAATTAATTGGGCGAAATCGGACGAACGATGCAAAATGACGATTTTGACACTAGAATGGGCAAAACGTTGACTTTTCGTTCAGGCGGTCAAATGAACTTTGGCCAATAACTGTGACGTAGTTCGGGACATCACGAGTTCATAGACAGGTGGCACGTTCAATTCCGTCGTTCGAGAAAAAAAGTTATGACGTTCGGAAGTTCAAAGGTACTTTGGTAATTTGGTAAAAAGGAGGCAAATAGTTGACTTTTGACCTAGGCGATCTGATGGCCGAGGACGGAGGATCGTTACGTAGATCGAGGCGATACGAATCCGTAGACAGGTGGCACACTGAAATCAGACTTCGAACGAGAAAGTTATGGGTCACGGAAGTTCGATTTAACTATTGCACTCATTACGAGGCAAAGACACCGGGCATATCTGATTGGGTAGATATTTTAGTGGGACCCATGGATGAGTGACAAGTGTCACTCATCCCATTAGTCAATTTCCCTAAATTGTGGATCTACCATAATTAAATATTATTATTTTAATTATTTTATAATTAAACCCGAGGGATTCGGGACTGGTCCTGACAATTGAACCACGTCATGGCTTGACCTTAAAGAGAGGCTTGAAACACCTTGTATATGAGTGCATCGTTGTGTCTGTGGGGGACCATGACTCCCCGGTAGTAATCTATGTGCTTCATTAGGTCAGAATTTCCTTTGAGTACATTGAAGTTTGGCGTCGCGAACGTTTGTGGGAATGGCTCCTCTCAAATATCCTTCACGAAGGGCGTGGATAGTTGAATTTGACGACGCAGATCGTCTTCTAGATCGCCATCACGTTGAACACGAAGGCGCCGGTCTAACATCCTTTGAACGTCATTAGTTCGCAACGCACCTCGCTAAGGCGGTGAGTCATTACGCGTTATCCGGTGTGAACCTCCTCGAGCCTCTCCCTTTGACCTCTAAGGTAGCACAGGTGAGTATGTAACGACCCGTCCCGGGAGTCGGGATTAGCGAAGTGTTTAGTGACGGATTAGCTGAGTTAATCAGTGGTTAGTTGGTTACTTTTGGACTTGTGGCGCAGAATGACGATTTTGCCCCTAGAATGGGTAAAATGTTGACTTTTAGTTAGATCGGCCAATTGGGCATTGACCGATGACCGTGACGTAGTTTGGGACGTCACGAGTCCGTAGACAGGTGGCATGCCCCATTCCGACATCCAATGAGGAAGTTATGATGTTCGGAAGGTTGATGGCACTTTCGTAATTTTGGGCATTTGTTGACTTTTTGAACGACAAGGTTTCTTCACCCAAACCAAGGACCGTTAGGTAGATCTCTACGTCCTGAGTACAATGATAGGTGGCACGCCTTTATCGGACATCGGATGAGAGAGTTATGGGTCTAGAAAAGCGAAGGGTAAAATCGTAAATTGGACTCACAGGGGTATTATGGTCTTTTTGCACCTTGGGAAGCATGCCAATCAGATGAGGACAGGTGTACAGGGTTTAATTGGATATTTTGGGCTTGGGCCACCAGGTGTGTGACACCTGGCTGTTTTCTGGTGGCTTTTAGCCATTACACGGTCACAATTAAATTGGCTAAGTTTGGGTTTGAGTCGTGTTTTGAGAAGGAAAACAGAGACGGTGCCAGGGAGGAGAGATCGATCGATTTCCAGAGAGTGTGTGAGAGTTGAGTGTTCTGAGTTTGAGTGAGTGAGTGCAAGTGTGTTGAGTGTGATCAAGAAAGCTTAGAGGGTCGATTGATTGGGTGTGAAGGGAGGAAAAATCAAAGAAAGAACAAAGAACCACCATGCACGGCTGTGCACCTCAATTGATCAAACCATCGAAATTGCACTTGTGGTGGTGTTCAGTGACCTGAGAGGAGTCGAGTAGACCTAGAGGGACACGACGGCGAGCACGGCGGAGGCCAAAACGACGGTGAGTTTTCTTTATCCTCTGTTTTTCAATTTGGTTTCAAACTTAAAGTCGTGGGTTTAGGAGCTTAGTCGAGCTGTTCTAGGGGTTCTAATAGGTCTAGTGAGTTGCTTTTGAGCTCAGGGAAACCAATTCGTGGCTGGGAGAACGACCAGTGGCCGGGAACAGAAACAGGGGTTGTTATGGGTTCTGGTTCGAGCTTGGGAGGTGAGTTTTAGGCCGTGATGTCGTGAGTTTAGGAGTGGAATAGGTTGCTAGGAAGAGGACGAAGCTTTTGGGTTTAAAAAGGAACGAAAACGGACAGAAACGGCCAAGAACCGCCCTCGCCGGTTCAGACCAGTCGAACGGCTAAGGAAGACGATGAACAGTGGTTACTGTGCAGGCGCGCGAGGCCCAAGCGCAGCCTCTTTGGGCGGCGCGTGGTGGCCCGTGGGAGCTGTTCTGGGGAAACTTCCAACACGGTTTTCACTCTAATCGAAGTAACAATATTTTGGTACTAGTTTCAAGACGATCGGACATCATCTCAGGTTAGTTTTAAGTATTTGAAGGTTTAGGGTTCCGTTTAATTACGTTTCAAATCCGGGAAAATTAGGGAAATTAGGGTAAGCTATATTGAAGAGTTTGTGACCCGTTTTGGTGACTCTAGACAGGTCGGGAATTGCCTGAGACGGCCGAGGATCGAACGGGACGCGATTGACGCGCACGAAAGTTGTGAGTGGACTGTTTGTTTTCTAATCGAGCATGCATAACTATTTTTACTTATATTGTTTATGTTTCGATTATGCTTTTATGCTTTTGATATATGGATTTATGCTTATGATTTATATGCTTGCTTTACTTGATTACACGTTTTTCAATACGAGTTCTCGGATTTGCACGTACTTCGAGAATATGATTTCTGTGATGCTTTTGAGTATGGTTTCAGATGAATGATTATGTTTATACGCATTCTGTTTTATTAATATTTGTGGATTTGATTGAGGTTGGAAGTGAAATTCGAGAGGAAGTGTAACAACCCGTCCCGAGAATTGGGATAAGTAGAGTGATTAAGGTGTGATTAGTAAGGTTAATCAAGGGTTAGGTGGTCCCGAGGGGTCCGGGAACTTAGAATGACGATTTTGCCCCTGGGTCGGGCAGAAATGTTGACTTTTATTTCGGGTGGTCAAATGGGAGTTGACCAGTGACCAGGACGTAGTTGAGGACGTTACGAATCCGTAGGCAGGTGGCACGCCCGATTCCGACATCCGAGAAGGAAGTTGTGATGTTCGGAAGGTTGAGGGCATAACCGTAATTTTGGAAAAAATAGGGGGAAAAGTTGACTTTTTGAATAATCGGGTTTTGGTAGGTTGACCTAGGATAGTTAGATAGTTCTTGTCGTCCTGAGTTCGATGACAGGCGGCACGTATTCATCGGACTTACGAGGCGAGAGTTACGGGTCTAGGAAGTTTTGGTAAAACCGTAAAATGAGTAAAACATGAGGGTATTTTAGTCTTTCTGCACATTGGGATTTGTGCAGAAAGAAGGAAATGGGCGGCTGGGATTTCACCAGGAGGGATAAGGAGTGGAGTGGATGGTGACACATGGCAGGGGGCTAGAGGATTCTGGGAGAATCCTGTGTGGTCTCAGCCCAAATAATTGGGGTGCACTCGTGCTTACCCGTGGCTGTTCTTCGACAAACACAGAGAAACAGAGTGAGTTGTGAGGAGGAATTGAGGGTTGATCGTGGCTGGTGACGAGTTTTGGTGAGTGAGGGAGGAACGGGAGATTGAAAGGGAGTTGCTGATCGGGTTTTGGTGGTGTAATTGTGCACGGCGGCACGGCGGAGGTGCGGAGAAGTTTTGAAGGAAACAGGGAGGCCGTGAGTTCGAGGTGGTGGCTACGCCGTGAGGTGACTCAAACCAAGGCAGGGGAAGCTGCAGGAGGTTGCAGGGAGACTAACGAACACCGTGGCACGCGGCAGTGCGCACGGCGGAGCTGCAATCGAAGGTGAGATCTCTTTACTCTGTTTTTCCCGTAAACTTCATTTGGAAAGTCGTGAGGTTTGGCTGAGAGTCGAGAGGTTAGAAGGTCGAGGTGATGTTCAAGGAGGTCCTAGGAGTGGGTTGTGATGGTCGCCGTGACGGGGGCGTACACGGCGGAGCTCAGGCGAAGAGGAGTCTCTGTTACCCTGTTTCGACCGTGAACTTCGAACCCAAAGTCGTGGACTTCTGGGGTGAGTCGAAGGGTTAGGGGTGTTGGACGTGGATCAGTGAGGTTGTGGGGTGAGTCTGGTATCGCCACCGTGACGGGAGGTTACCGGAACAGGTGAATTGTGAAACAGGGGAAAAGTGGCCGTCTGGTTCGAGCTTGAATCGACGATGACGGGGCTGTGTCGAGGTTAGAAGAGTTGAGGGATGGATTCGTGGTGTTTGGACGAAGCTGCAGGAGAAGAGAGGGAAGGAAAAGGTGGCCGGACGGTGGAGAATGCCTCTCGCCGGTCCAGTTGCAGCGGCCGGTTCAGCACAGTGCACTCGAGGTTGGGGGTGACACTGTAGCTGGCGCGTGAGGGCCACGCGCAGCCACTTTGGGCGGCGCGTGGGGGCGCGTGCGGCGGCGACGGGGAAAACGGTCAACAAGGTTTTTGGTCTAGAAGTTAGGGTGAGTTCAATGGAGTTGGTTTCAGGTCAATCGGAAGTCGTTTGAGTGTAGTTCCGCGAGGGTGAAGATTTAGGGTCCCGGGTTTTAGGTTTTCGATTCGGGGATTTTTGAGGGAATTTAGGTGAACCTTCGTAGACATGTTAGTGACGTAATTTGACGGTGTTTGACAGGATCGGGATTTCCCGAGGAAGCCGAGGAACGGGCTGGACGTTCGGGACGCGAGTAGGGCTCAGTACTGTGAGTGGACCTTTTCTCTAAACTCGAGCATGCATAACTGTTTTCTATAATTGTCTTATGGTTTTTAATCATGATTTTATGTTTATCGAATATGTTTGGTTGGTTTTGCATTATTACACGTTTTTTGAGAAAAGATGGTTTCAGCACGTTTTTCGAGAAATGGTTGATTTCTGGAATATATGCTATGGTTTTGGGATTTCAAATGATAAAGGGTTTTCAATGGTTATAAGTGGGTTTTGGGAACATGATTTCGATGATCAAAGTTATCGGAATTTGGTTTTAAGATTGGAAGTGGTATTCCGGATTTGGGTTCGGAATGACGGTTCTGAACGCCGGAAGGGCTTCGGACCAGTGATTTCGGATTCGGGTTTGGATGAGGATTTGGTAAATGGTTTTCTAATGGTTTTGAGATTGGATTTGCTGGATCTGGATATTGGGTTTAAAGACCCGGATATATGTGACGGGGGACCGGCCGGATTGGGTTTAAAGACCCGGATTGAGTTTAAAGACTCGGGAGTTTAAAGACTCGGATATATATTGATTTTCCCCCGTAGGCCTTGAGTTTAAAGACTCGGGAGTTTAAAGACTCGGATATTATTAAGGCCTGGATTGAGTTTAAAGACTCGGGAGTTTAAAGACTCGGATAGGTCCAGCAGGTTTGATCGAGAAAATGATGATTTGGTGGTTATGGTTTGATACAGTTTCTGATACTCATGTTATGGTTTCCTATGATATTTTATAGTGTTTCTGTTTCTTATGATGTTTAAGAACGATTATTTTATAACTGTATTTATAACTGTTGGTTATGCATGTGGTTTCAAAACGGAGGGTTTAACTCGGTTTTCTTATAAAATGGTTTTTGAACTTTTGTACTTTTGGTCCACTCACATTTTCTGTTTTAATTGCCCTCCAGGTTGTGGAGCTAGCGCGGGGTCTTGACGTCGAGGCAGAGTCTGAGGCATAGAAGCGACGTGAGGGATCCTAGAAGAGTTTAAAGGCTTCTGTGTGCGTGTACTTTCTCGGTTTTTAGTTTTCTTGTCATGTAGTGCTATGCTCTGTAAACGATAAGGATTCTGGGATATTTTGTAATTACTCCTGCGTTTGACTGGTTTCGAGTAAGTGTTCCTTAGGTGTTGTGTTGGAGAGTCAAACGGGGTCTCTCTGGGTCCATATCTCTGACATCCCATATGTCTGACGTCCCTGACGTCAATCATAGCAATCCTGCTCCTGAGTCATCATACGGTCCGGCTGCTCCGTACAATGACCCCTCGCAGGCAATGCACCGTGACTTCCCAGTGTCCCAGACATCTGGAGGAGACCATCATATATCCTTGTATCCAGATGGTATATGGAAACAGTTTTATTAAATCATTTCACAATATTACAATGGGCCCCGCCCGAAATCTCCATAAAACAACATAATTCCATTTAGGGTCCCTGACCCAAAATCACAATTATTAAACATAGGGTCCCTGACCCGAAATCACCATTATAATCCAATTGGGCCTCATGCCCGATTTTATGAATCACTGGGCCCACGGCCCGATTTGTAAACCAACTGGGCCCACGACCCGACTTTACAAACCCATTGGGCCCACTGCCCGAATTCGTAAATCAAATGGGCCCCTGGCCCGATAACATAACTCAAATGGGTCTTAGCCCGTTTTCATAAACAACTGGGCCCCTGGCCCGATTTCATAAGGCAACTGGGCCCCCGACCCGATTTCATTAACATAAATGGACTCCAAGTCCGAGGTTTCCAAAATAATTGGGCCCCAAGCCCGAGTTCATCTTTCCAATTCCAAAACCCTTTTTATCACATTATTTATTAAGCCATTAAGCCATAAGCACATAAAACCACAATAAAACCGTTAACCTTGATATACGTGAAATACGGAAAATACCTCGAAATACGTGCAACATATCCGAAATCAATACTCACAATCACCATCATAAAAATCACGTATATAAAACATATAACACATTTAAGCATGCATAGGATTTATAAAACCAAAGTCCACTTACAGACCGTTTTAACGGTATGCCTCGATACGCGTGTCATCGGCCCTCCCGGGCCACACCACTATCACCGGGACTCCCAATCCTGTCCAAATCACATTAGAGGGTCACTATCCTCATCATTAACATCTTATCAAAGTCCCGTAATTTTCCCGAATTTTTAACTATTTTTAAACTTGATTTAAAACCTTCGGACGTCCCGAACAATATCGAGACGGTGTCCGATCGACACGAAACCAATTCCAAAATGTTCGTTACATTAAATAGGACAGAATTCATGTTGACCTCACCTCGAGATTCGTGCCCACGCGCCGTCACGCGCCGCCGTGAGTGGCTGCGCGTGAAACCCACGCGCCGCCGTGAGTGGCTGCGCGTGAAACCCACGCGCCTCTTACAGTGTCACCAGCCTAACCCGTATGTCTGGTAAACGGGTCCAATTTGCCCGCGAGACGACCCGGTTCCAATCCTATCAATTCAGCCTTAATTACAACAATTGATCATTCAATTAGCTTCGTTTTAAGTTCAATTTAAGTTCTGTAAACTCAATTACACGATTACTTACATCAAACCTCACGATCGAAGATGAACACTCGAAGAACACTCCGAACACTATTCATCATTCGAACTCCTTCAACCTCGATCGATTTCCTTAAATTGGTTCAACCAGAAGCTTCAAATGACATAGGTAAACTCTTTCCCCATCTCAATTGCATCAATCGAAGCCTCAAACTCCACGACTCAAACTCAATAGCCGTACACTGTGCAATAATGGAACTTCATCAATGTCCAACGTTTTCCTTCAATTGATCCTTCCAGAAGCATCGTGGGATCCTCAGGAATATAATCCCCAGTTCAATTTCATCAATCAAAGCCTCCAATTCCTCGACTCAACCTCGTACTTCCTCCTCTGTCATCAAGTGTGTTCAGAGCCAATATGTTGCCAATTTCCTTCGTTCTTTCGACGATTCTGATCGTTGTGATCCTAGGAAGCTGAATGTGAGCTTAATTTCGATCCTCACGGCCCAATTCCCAGTATTTGAATTTCCCCCCCAAAATTTCTAAAATCTGAAACCTAGAATTCAGCACACTCACAACCCCTCGTGTTTCCCTTGGTATCTCAATCCTTCAATCACTCATTTTTCTCTCAATAACGGCAGAGGAAGGGAGCCAATTCTCCCAGTTCATCCCCCCCCCCCATCCACCCCCAATTTGTGCACGGTTTGAAAGAAAATACAAAGAAAAAGAAGGAAAATGATGAAGGAGGAATGATGATGTTGTAATGATAGTGTTTGGAGGGAAACATGGAGCTGGAAACAAGGGATGGGTGACACTTGTCACTCATCTGGATGTGCACAGTCAACGGTCACTATTCATTATTATATTATTATTTTAATCGGAGCCTCGGTTCGTTAATTCGTTTCCCTGACCATAACTTCGTCGTCGAATCTCCGATTTCGGCATGCCGCCTGTCATTGGATTCGTATCGACGATACCTACGTAACGGTCCTTGGCCCTCGTCCATTGGACCTCCCGGTCAAAAAGTCAACATTTGGCCCCAATTGACCAAAATTACCAAAATATCCCTCATCTTCCGAACATCATAACTTTCTCCACGAATGTCTGAATCGAACGTGCCGCCTGTCTATGAACTCGTGACGTCCCGAACTACGTCACGGTCATCGGTCAAAGTCTGTTTGACCGCCCGATCAAAAAGTCAACATTTTGCCCACAACCAGTGGCAAAACGGTCATTTTGCACATTTTGTCCGATTTCGACCTACTAATCACCGATCAACCTCACTGATCAAGATTAATGACTAATCTATTCCCGGAATTCAGGACGGGTCGTTACATTTAGTCCACTCACATTTTTAATGTTTTCAACACCCTCCAAGTCGTGGTGCGAGCGGTGGGGCTACCGTTGAGGCTGAGTCCGAGGCATAAAATCATCCGTTGCGCGCTTAGCTTATAGTAGGGCTTGTTTGTTTTCGTACTGTTACTATGCTCTGTAAACGATATAACTTTTCTCCCTGATCTGGCAATGTAAATTGTGGGTTTTTGTAAGGTTCTTTTGGTCTTTTACTGGTGCTTGTCAGACGGGAGCTGGGTTCACCTCGGTTATCGGGGTGATAATCGGGGTGGGTCCTGTCAGAGTAAGTCTCATCTTCCCCTCCCCCCCCCCCCCCCCCCCCCCCGCGCGCACCCACTACCATGGGCAGATTGTCTTGGGGTTTTATATGGAATTTTGGAATTTGACGCTCCATTCTCCTTCCACGTGAGCGCTCCACCCGTGAAGTTGTCCCGACCCTACTTCCAAGCTGCTCGTGTACACATGGCCTTGGGCATTGCTGGATCTTTTCTCTGCAAGTATGACTTTCCTCACCAGAGGTACGTAGCAAGGTGCCCCGAGACATTGTTTGGCATCAGACCGTTTCCTTCCCTGGATGCCTTGGAACATTCTCTTCCACGCGAAGTGGAATGTCTCTCCGGTTCTTGGGCTGTTCTTTCTGCCAGGAGTCGCTGCATGATCTCCGACTGAAATTGAACTTTGCTGCTCAACCTTTCTACTTGTTGTGCCAAGTTGTCCTGAAGAGGTTGGTGGTGACTCCTCACTGAGATGTCATGGCGCCCATCCAGGAAGTCTCGCATATCCATGTTTGCAGTGGGTTGGCCCTACCTTGATGCTCCTCCCACCATCCACCCGCTTGTTTACTGTAAGGTTGAAGTTTTGTCCCCTAGTGCAGGCACTTGGTTTGTTGGAGATAGGAACGCTACGAAGCTAAAGGTTGGCATCCTTCCCTGCGTTTTCATGGGCGCTTCTATGGACACACGTCGGGGACGAATTGGGCGCTCCTCCGGAGTCTCTATGTGAGCCTCATTCATTGTCTGAGCAGTTGAGGCTGAAATACCTTCTTCGGCTGAACGAACGGATAGATGAACCGTATCCATGATGAATCTGAGAATCTTGAATGGAAAATTGTTGTCGAATGATGAACACGTTCAAGATCTCGAACAACGTTATGAACAATGAACGATCGTGAGAGCTTCTTCTTGAATATCTTCAAGCTCTCAATGAAAGCACCAATTGTTGAAGCAGAATTTGTCCTTTAAATTCAAAAGACTCAAGGATCCCTACAAACTAGCAAACAGTAAGCCATCGTTCATTCAATGATCGAGACTCGGGGGGTTGTTCGACCAAGAACGCTTCAATGCTTAAGTCAGCTTCGAAGAGAAATCTCAAGAGTTTAAGTAGCGTTGAACAGAATTAGCTGGAAAGTGACATGAGCTCCGTTATTTATAGGAAATCCTTGGGAGTCTCGGAACGTTCTGATTGATCTGTTGAATTTATAATTAATAAATAATATATTAATAATAAATATATTATTTAATAATTATAATAATAGCTCATTATGATAATAATGATAATTATTGTGATTTAATATTAATATTAATTGTCCGTTATTAAGAATAATGACAATTAACTAATATTAATATTACGGAGATTTTTAACCCGATTAAATAACACATTTAGCTGGTAAATTGATTATTTAATGTGCATGTGTCTGCAAGTCTTTAGTATTATTGCCATGGGCAATTTGGTCATTTCGGAAACTATAGACCACGTGATAGCTCCGCAATTTTCTGGCGATTTTTGGTTCCACAAAGCTGAACTAAAAATGAAGGGGAGAGTGAAAGATCTTGAAGCTTGGTCGCAAAAATTTGGAGTTTTATATCCAGTCCCCATGAACAAGTTGATAGCCACATCTGACAGGACTCATCCCAATCCCCCCGGGATTAGTGCGGGATGACCATGCTCCCGTGTGACACGAAGTGTCAGACAAGAGATATTTCCGACCTTTGCCCTCTCGGGCTATCAGAGTACACCAGGATCCGGAGGAGGCATGTGATATCTCGGTCTCTGCTACAGTCCACATCCGATGTCAACCTGAAGGGCAGTCAAAACATTAAAAGCTGTGAGTGGACAAAACAAGAGTTTATAAAAACATTTGCATAAGAAGATATTTGTACCCTTCACTAAAAAGCATGCATGCATTCGAAAACCATTTATCAAACCGTTCATTAGGGCCTTAGCCCAAAATCATAAGAAACCAAATACACGGGCCACTGCCCAAATCCATGAAGATACCAAACACACGGGTCACTGCCCAAAACCTGTGCACATCACATATCATATATTTATATCACATACACATATAATTCACACAACCAATCCTGTCACGGTTTCCAAAGCTACGTGCGTGCTACCCAGGTCTCAATCCGAGTCTTCTCAAAGTCAAGATCAATGTCCGCAGACCACTGACCCTACCCGAGGTAATAGTAATCATAGCCTTCTTGAGAGTAAGGAACCCAAATGGGGGGTGACTCCACTCAGTCGGTGCTCCGTGACTACTCTGGGGTCTACCCAGGCCAACGACCCTCCCCGGAGGAGATAAAGAAGTAAAGGAAGGTATATGAATACATATATATACATAACATAAACATTCATGCCCGGTTCTCCTGAACCGTCATGATCCATAATATCCATTAACTAGGGTTCATGCCGGTTCCCATAAACCGTCATGCACCATAATGACCTGACAAGGGTTCATGCCGGTTCCTATAAACCGTCATGAACCACAATGACCTTTCCAAAGTTCATGCCGGTTCCCATAAACCGTCATGAACTTGGAAATCCATCTAGGGTCCCTGACCCGAAATCATAAACCGTAAAATAACTGGGTCTCGTGCCCGAACATAGGACATCAGATGGGCACCGTGCCCGATATCTAAGGGTCATATGCCCGAGACAAAACCAAATGGGTCTCATACCTGAGTTTATCCTTTTGAAATCCAAAACCATTTCATTTAGACCGATAAAAAAATATTGACCCGTATATGCACCGTATAGGGCCGAAACCTCGAAATACGTGCCTATACGTAACCACATACAAATGCATCCATGGCATCACAAACAAGTATTTAAAACATATAATAAACATTTATGCATGCACCAATTTAGAAAACAAAGTCCACTCACATACCGTCCGAGCTGCCGCCTCGATTTGCGTGCCATATGGTTCCCCGAGCCAATCACTGTCACCGGGACTCCCACACCTGTCCAAATTCATTTAAAAGGTTACTAATAGCCTCATTAACCTCTCATTGAAGTCCCATAATTTTCCCGATTTTCTAACTATTTTTAAAATCGAACCTAAACCTTCGGACAGCCTGAAACCTATCGAAACGATGTCCGATCGACTCGAACCCAGTCTCAAAATGTTCGTTACATCGAATAGATGAAATTACATGTTGGAACCTTGCCCAGATTCTTCCCCACACGCCCACACGCGCCGCCTGAAGTGGCTGCGCGTGGAAGCCACGCGTCAGTGAACAATGTCGTCTCCTACCTCGGTCAGACCGGTCCGAACCGGTCCGGTCCGATTTTCTCTGCAACTTGGACCGGCGTGACCGGTCCAGGCTCCTACAACCCATATTTTGGTCCGATTTCAACTCTAATCAATCCTAATCTTCATATCTCGACCCTAGAAACCTAAATCAATTAATTAGAACTCCTAAAACACCCAAAATCCGACCGGTCCAATTCTTCCTCACGGTTCGAATTTTCCAAAACTCACCCCATGGTTCCTTCACGTCTAACCACCCTCAAAACCTCTCTAACAACTCCCTAGCAACCTATTTAACTCAAACCAATCGTCCAAATCGACCCATAACAACATAAATGAAAAATGGATTGAAATCAGTTAAAACCGATACCTGTGCACGGTTTCCTCCATCGCCGTCCACGGCAGCTCTGCCTGGCCAGCCACCACGTTCACCTGGTCCTCCTCTTCCACTCTCTCACTCTATGGCTTCTCATCATGATCGAATGGATGGGTTGTGGTTTAAGGGGGAGGGTGAGATCGGGTTGTGTTTGGGTGTGTGTGTGTGTTTGAAATGAAGAAAAGGAAATGAACGGTGCATGAAGGAAATATGGTGTCCATTGGATGGGTGACACTTGTCACTCATCCATTGGGAATCAGGACAAATATCTGGGCCCACTAGAGTTCAAAAGCGAACTCGTCTCGTAATTCGTGCAATAGTGCACTTGAACTTCCGTGAACCGTAACTTCGTCGTCGAACGTCCGAATTCGACGTGCCGCCTGTCTATGGATTCGTATCATCCTTATCTACGTAACGGTCTTTGGCCCTCGGCCATCAGACATCCTGGTCAAAAAGTCAACATTTTGACCCTTTTAACCAAAATTACTAAAATGCCTCTAGATTTCCGAACGTCATAACTTCCTCCTCGAATGTCGGAATTGAACGTGCCACCTGTCTATGAACTCGTGACGTCACGAACTACGTCACGGTCATTGGTCAAAGTCCATTTGACCGCCCGATTGAAAAGTCAACATTTTGCCACGCCCAAGGGCAAAACGGTCATTTCGCATCGTTCGTCCGATTTCACCCAACTAATCACGGATTTACCTCAATAATCATGATTAGTCACTAATCTAATCTAGGAATTTGGAACGGGTCGTTACAACATCTATCAGTAAGCCTCCCAGCAATTGGTTTCATATTGTTGAAGGAAGACGACAATGAAAATTGTAGGGTTACGGTATTGCAAAAATTGTTTGGTTTTAATCTTATAATTGAGATAAGTAATTAAAAATGAAGACATAGATATCATGTCATGTGCCACAACGTGCGGCATATAAAGTGAGATACAAAAAATGAAATTTTATGCAATTCCTTTAACATTACTTTTATTCGTAAGTAAGTAAATTATTTATAAAACAATAAATTAATTAACCATAATAGGTTAATTACTGCTAAAGCAGTAAGACGGTAAAGCACTAGATTAAAAATGTCGGCCACCTTATTTGTACTTGTTTGTAGCTTGGTACACATGAGCAGCCAAACGAGGCTTGGTAAGTGCAAGCAATGGCTTAGCGAGCAAGAGATCGGCCTTTGACTCGTTGAGTTCAATTCTGGACTCAGTGGGTGGCACCTCCCAAGTAAACCCATGGAGAAGCCTAGCAAACAACATAACAGTCATGGCACTGCCGAGTGTGACCGCCATACAGCCGCGCATTCCAATACTGAACGAAATGAATCGTAACTCCGACTCATTCAACACCACCGCAGATCCATCTTCCTTGAGATGGCGCCTGGGATTAAACTTGAGAGGCTGGTCCCAAACCTTAGGGTTTCGGCCGAGCCCTACTCGGCTAAGCAACACATGGCTACCCTTAGGGACAAAGTAGTTTCCAACAGTCGTGTCAGCTGTGGACATGTGGGGGATGTTGAAAGGTGCCACCGGGTGGAGTCGAAAGGCTTCTCTGGCGCATGCCTTGACGAAATTGAGGTGTGAAAAATCTGACTCTTGGACAAGTCTTTCCTTGCCAACCACGGCATCAAGTTCTTGTGTTGCTTTTTGTAACAGCTCAGGTTGGTTTATCATCTCTGCAATTGCCCATTCTGCAGCATTTGATGGATTGTCCACTGCTCCCATTATCATCTCCTGCATGCATGCACATGTATGTATATATATATAACAATAAAAATCGTCAATTTTCATTTTATGTAAGCCAATTAAACAAACAAATAGATAAAAAGGATAGCTATATTAATTATTATTAAGAGTGAGTTAACCTAAAGCTAAAGCCAATTTTACTTGGTGAAAATGTTTTCAAAAATATGTTTTTCAAAAATGTTTTTTTAAATAATATTTTTCATATTTGAATGTATCAGATCATTTATATTTATATATAGGGGTAATTATATATAGGTCTAGTTTTAATAGGTGAACTTTTAATATAATCAAATTCGTTAATGAGAGTCCTAATTCACTATATATCTCTAGCTAGCCAAATAAATAAACGTTTATCCAAATTTTAATCATAATTTACATATCATGTCATTTTTTAATGCATTCCATAAAAAAATAAATAAAACTATTATCTTTTTTTACTGGAATAAATAAAACTATTATGTACTTATCTAAAAAAAAAACCTATTTATCTATTTAAAAAATGTCTATTTATAATCCGAATAGAAAATTTTTAATTTTCAAAAACCTGTAAAGCATATACCATCTCCTTCAACATGCAAGATCCTTCAACTCGGGTTTTTCCATGTATTTATATCTATCTTCAAATATTTGTTCATACATCAAATCCAGGAGAAATAATTCATTGTTTTTATGTTGTGTAATTTCATTATGTAAATTAGGATTTCTTTTATCTTTGGCTTTCATTGATGTGGTTTTTTTATTTCATTTTATAATACCTCCATCATGTGTTAATTTCTCTATCTAGAGTATATTTTTGTTTTCTTTTTATGAGATTTGTTTACCTCTAAAATAAACTCAATCAACATGTGATTTTTTTCTACCTAATTTTTTTATATACCTAATTCATATGTAGGCTCATTTCATAAACATTAATTTTCTGCATGTAACTAAGTAACTAACTAATTCATTTGTAGTCTTCCATAAGCCTTTTCTTTATGTATTTTATTTTTGTGCGTATTCTAATATGTAATTTATTTATTTTATATAATTATATGTTTTCTATTGGCAGGTAACTAAAAGATGGAGACTTCATCTTTTTAAAATTCAAACACTTTAAAAATATATTTAGAAAAATATATATTAGTTAATATAATATAAATTTTTTGAGGAGAACAGGGATAAATTAAAGAGTAATTTAGGAAAAACTAATAATATTTAAATAATAAAAAAATATATACTGGCGTAGAATCTGAGTCATCAATAAATGGACTATTTTAAATATTGGTTAGTAAAATTGGACTAACATATAATTAATTCTATATAGTATAGGGTGGGCGTCCTGTCTAGACCGAATAGGTAATAGTATACCTAATTTTTTATCCTCTTAAATTTAAGGTGGGTTGAATTTCACCTTCATTCTTTAAAAAAAAATTAAAAAGAATCCCACTTTAATTTTTTTGTACATTTAATAATTTTCAATTTAATTGAATTTATTTCGATAAATTATCCTGCTCCAAAGCATAGCATTTACACGTGCACAAATGCGGCATTTACACGTGCACAAATGTGTGTTGTCATGTGTAATCTAGCTACAGATTAATAACTTTATTTACCACACTAGTAGTATTGGTTTGGAATTTATTTCGATAAGTTATCCTGCCCAAAGACATAGCATTTACACGAGCACAAATGCATGTTGTCATAGACCCAGGGGTTCGGAGGTTCGAATCCTTCCGTCCCAGAGCATACTTGAACCAGGATCATTTTATTAATTTATTAATTTATTAATATATAATAATTTTATAGATAATAAAATGTATATCTATATCATAAAAATATAGATCTATATCATAATAGAATATATCAAAATAAAGATTGTCTTTTTGAACAGTCTTTTCCTTTATAGAGTATAAGTGCCTCTTTGGATGTGTTTCTTGTAAAGCGTTTTAAGCACTAGTGTTTTTTTATTAGTAGCGCTTTTAACTAGAAACAGTTTGATATTTGGATACACTCATAAAAGTATTTTTATCTTTAAAGAAGTATTTGCGATATAATTTTATAGCGTTTGGTAGTAGAAATAAAAAGTGTTTTTAGGAATATAAAATAATATTATTCCACTTGAACATTCTTATAATTTTGATTTTTTAATAAAAAAAATAGCTGGGAACTTATGCTATGACATAAAATTAATGATTTAACAAATATACCAAAATTCAAGATAATCATTGTCAACATTAAAATGAAAAATAAATGCTAATTTGATATAAGAAGATTGGCAATACCTTAAGAAGTGAGAAGGAGACAGCTATACAAAATAAATTAAAAACCTTGAGGGTTTTTATGATAGTATGAATAAATTAAAATAAATAATAATTAAAATATGAGGAATTTGGGCATTGAGTATTACAAAATAAAAAGCTTGCTAATATCTCCAGAGGTAGGGAAAGTAAAACTTACATTTATTTGAGCATTGATTTCTTCAAGTGACAACAACGGCTCCCCATTGGCATCCTTGAGCGAGATAAGAATGTCAAGCAAGTCATGCGGGTCCTTGTTTCCACGGCCTCCAGCTTTCTTATGCTCATAAACCCTCTCTCCAATCAAGGGGTCTTGGTGTTTCCTTGTAATCTCAAGGGCCTCCTTGACTTTCTTCTCTTGGCCATCCAAGTCAAGCCCTCTTAAACATGGCACATAATCCGACGCAGAAAAAGAGAGAAAGTGTACTTGAGCAATGCAAATAGCGCATCTAAGTATCGTTGATCCTCCAAATCATCACTTCCTAAGTACCTTTTATTGAAAACCAATTTTTTTAATCACATTTGCACAATAATGTTGCGTGACAACTCTCAAATTCACAATGCCGCCACCTTTACTGTTATTGCATTGATTGTACACGTACCGAACAAGATGATCGGCCTCTTCAACCCTTCTATCAGCAAGCCACATGTGTCTCGTCGGAGAAAGCATTTCCGTAGTCATAACCTTCCTCATTTTCCTCCATTTCCCCGAAGGGCACCAAAACCGTAGTTAAGTACCCTCTGGAGACAAGGAAGGTGGAAATGCTAAGAGGCCGTGACGCGAAAGTTGCATCTTGTTTCTTCAACATTTCGCAGCTTAGTTTCGGGCACGTGACGGGGATGACGTGGACATTTCCAAATCGGAAGCATGCGATTTATGTATTCATTTCGTCCATGAGCTTGTGTATCCACCCGAACGAGGGCCTGTTCATCAGCAATTGGGGGAGATTGCCGACAATAGGCCAAGGGATTAGGGATTAGGGATTTTGGAGTGAGAGGAAGTGGGAGATGTTGTCGCTGCTTGATGATCAAGTTGTTGTTGTCCAAGCTGCTCATGTACACATGGCCTTGGGCGTTGCTGGATCTTTTCTCTGCGAGTATGACTTTCCTCACCAGAGGTACTTAGCGAGGTGTCCCGAGACATTGTTTGGCATCAGATCGTTTCCTTCCTTGGATGCCTTGGAACATTCTCTTGTCTTCCACGCAAAGTGGAATGTCTCTCCGGTTCTTGGGCTGTTCTTTCTGCCAGGAGTCGCTGCAAGAGCTCCGACTGAAATTGAACTTAGCTGCTCAACCTTTCTACTTGTTGTGTCAAGTTGTCCTGAGGAGGTTGATGGTGACTCCTCCCTGAGATGTCATGGCGCCCATCCAGGAAGTCCCGCAGATCCATGTTTGCAGTGGGTTGGCCCTACCTTGATGCTCATCCCACCATCCGCCCGCTTGTTTGCTGCAAGGTTGAAGTTGTGTCCCCTAGTGCAGGCACTTGGTTTGTTGGAGATGGGAACGCTCCGAAGCTGAAGGTTGGCATCTTTCCCTGCGTCTCCATGGGCACTTCTATGGACACACGTCGGGGACGAATTGGGCGCTCCTCCGGAGTCTCTATGTGAGCCTCATTCCTTGTCTAAGCAGTTGAGGCTGAAATACCTTCTTCGGCTGAACGAATGGATAGATGAACCGTATCCATGCTGAATCTGAGAATATTGAATGGAAAGTTGTTGTCGAATGATGAACACGTTCAAGATCTTCGAACAACGTTATGAACAAAGAACGATCGTGAGAGCTTCTTCTTGAATATCTTCAAGCTCTCAATGAAAGCACCAATTGTTGAAGCAGAATTTGTCTTTTAAACTCAAAAGACTCAAATATCCTTGCAAACAAGCAAACAGTAAGCCATCGTTCATTCAATGATCAAGACTCGGGGGGTTGTTCGACCAAGAACGCTCCAATGCTTAAGTCAGTTTCGAAAGAAAAATCTCAAGAGCTTAAGTAGCGTTGAACAGAATTAGCTGGAAAGTGACATGAGCTTCGTTATTTATAGGAAATCCTTGAGAGTCTCGGAACGTTCTGATTGGTCTGTTGAATTTATAATTAATAAATAATATATTAATAATAAATATATTATTTAATAATTATAATAATGGCTCATTATAATAATAATGATAATTATTGTGATTTAATATTAATATTAATTGTCTGTTAATAGGAATAATGACAATTAACTCTAAGAGAGAATATTAATATTACGAAGACTTTTAATCCGATTAAATAACGCATTTAGCTGGTAAATTGATTATTTAATGTGCATGTGTTTGCAAGTCTTTAGTTTTAATGTCATGGGCAATTTGGTCATTTCGAAAACTATAGACCACGTGATAGCTCCGCAATTTTCTGGCGATTTTGCGTTCCACAAAGCTGAACTAAAAATGAAGGGGAGAGTGAAAGATCTTGAAGCTTGGTCGCAAAAATTTGGGGTTTTATATCCAGTCCCCATGAACATGTTGATAGCCACATCTATTAGTAAGCCTCCCAGCAATTGGTTTCATATTGTTGAAGGAAGACGACAATGAAAATTGTAGGGTTACGGTATTGCAAAAATTGTTTGGTTTTAATCTTATAATTGAGATAAGTAATTAAAAAGGAAGACATAGATATCATGTCATGTGCCACAGCGTGCGCCATATAAAGTAAGATACAAAAAATGAAATTTTATGCAATTCCTTTAACATTACTTTTATTCATAAGTAAATTATTTATAAAACAATAAATTAATTAACCATAATAGGTTAATTACTGCTAAAGCAGTAAGACGGTAAAGCACTAGATTAAAATGTAGGCCACCTTATTTGACTAGATTAAAATGTAGGCCACCTTATTTGTACTTGTTTGTAGCTTGGTACACATGAGCAGCCAAACGAGGCTTGGCAAGTGCAAGCAATGGCTTAGCGAGCAAGAGATCGGTCTTTGACTCGTTGAGTTCAATTATGGACTCAGTGGGTGGCACCTCCCAAGTAAACCCATGGAGAAGCCTAGCAAACAACATAACAGTCATGGCACTACCGAGTGTGACCGCCATACAGCCGCGCATTCCAGTACTGAACGATATGAATCGTAACTCCGACTCATTCAGTACCACCGCAGATCCATCTTCCTTGAGATGGCGCCTGGGATTAAACTTGAGAGGCTGGTCCCAAACCTTAGGGTTTCGGCCGAGCCCTACTCGGCTAAGCAACACATGGCTACCCTTAGGGACAAAGTAGTTTCCAACAGTCGTGTCAGCTGTGGACATGTGGGGGATGTTGAAAGGTGCCACCGGGTGGAGTCGAAAGGCTTCTCTGGCGCATGCCTTGACAAAATTGAGGTGTGAAAAATCTGACTCTTGGACAAGTCTTTCCTTGCCAACCACGGCATCAAGTTCTTGTGTTGCTTTTTGTAACAGCTCAGGTTGGTTTATCATCTCTGCAATTGCCCATTCTGCAGCATTTGATGGATTGTCCACGGCTCCCATTATCATCTCCTGCATGCATGCACATGTGTGTATATATATATATATATAACAATAAAAATCGTCAATTTTCATTTTATGTAAGCCAATTAAACAAACAAATAGATAAAAAGGATAGCTATATTAATTATTATTAAGAGTGAGTTAACCTAAAGCTAAAGCCAATTTTACTTGGTGAAAATGTTTTCAAAAATATGTTTTTTCAAAAATGTTTTTTTAAATAATATTTTTCATATTTGAATGTATCAGATCATTTATATTTATATATAGGGGTAATTATATATAGGTCTAGTTTTAATAGGTGAACTTTTAATATAATCAAATTCGTTAATGAGAGTCCTAATTCACTATATATCTCTAGCTAGCCAAATAAATAAACGTTTATCCAAATTTTAATCATAATTTACATATCATGTCATTTTTTAATGCATTCCATAAAAAAATAAATAAAACTATTATCTTTTTTTACTGGAATAAATAAAACTATTATGTACTTATCTAAAAAAAAAAACCTATTTATCTATTTAAAAAATGTCTATTTATAATCCGAATAGAAAATTTTTAATTTTCAAAAACCTGTAAAGCATATACCATCTCCTTCAACATGCAAGATCCTTCAACTCGGGTTTTTCCATGTATTTATATCTATCTTCAAATATTTGTTCATACATCAAATCCAGGAGAAATAATTCATTGTTTTTATGTTGTGTAATTTCATTATGTAAATTAGGATTTCTTTTATCTTTGGCTTTCATTGATGTGGTTTTTTATTTCATTTTATAATACCTCCATCATGTGTTAACTTCTCTATCTTAAAAATATCTTCTCATTTTCTTTTTATGAAATTTGTTTACCTCTAAAATAAACTCAATCAACTTAACTCACATGTAATTTTTTTCTACCTAATTCATATGTACGCTCATTCCATAAACATTTTCTTCAGGTACTTCATATTTGGTACGTACTCTCATCTGTTTTCACTTTTGTTAAATACAATTTTATGTTTTCTATTTGCATGTAACTAAGTAACTAACTAATTCATTTGTAGTCTTTATGTATTTTATTTTTGTGCGTATTCTAATATATGTAATTTATTTATTTTTATATAATTATATGTTTTCTATATATTGGCAGGTAACTAAAAGATGGAGACTTCATCCTTTTGAAATTCAAACACTTTAAAAATATATTTTAAAAAATTATATTAGTTAATATAATATAAATTTTTTGAGGAGAAAAAGGATAAATTAAAGGGTTATCTAGGAAAAACTAAATAATATTTAAATAATAATAAAATATATATACTGACGTAGAATCTGAGTCATCAATAAATGGACTATTTTAAATATTGGTTAGTAAAATTGGACTAATATATAATTAATTCTATATAGTATAAGGTGGGCGTGCTGTCTAGACCGGATAGGTAATAGTATACCTAATTTTTTATCCTCTACCCTAAGGCATAGCATTTATACGGGCACAAATGCATGTTGTTATGCTTGATACATTGGTGGAGCAAGCATAGGCCCAGGGGTTCGGAGGTTCGAATCCTTCCGTCCCAGAGCATACTTGAACCATGATCATTTTATTAATTTATTAATATATAATAATTTTAAAGATAATAAAATGTATATATATCATAAAAATATAGATCTATATCATAATAGATTATATCAAAATAAAGATTGTCTTTTCGCAAATAGCACGCATCGCATATTTAATTGAATTTATTTAATATTTTTTAAAAATTACGTAAATAATTTTACAATCTTAAATATGAATGAATTACGTATATTTTAATGTAATATATGTAAAAATATATTAAAATATATTTTAATTAATTAAAATGTTATTAATATGTAAGAATTATTATATAATTATAGTTAATTATATATTTTGAGATTCACATTCAATTTAAAAATATAATTTTAGGCTTTCAAATGCACACATATATTATTATCATATATGATTTATAAAATCATAAGTATAATTTTTTTTATAAAAGTACATAGTTCGTATTATAATTAAAATTATTTTCAAAATTTTAAGAATGTATATTTTGGTTTAACTTCAATCATAATTTATTTTGGGCATGCAACGATTTCAAATTGAGAATCTATCGTAGACAACTATTTATGGTTGTAGTAAATTAGTAGTATGATATAATTTTTTTTTATAATTTGGCTAATTTGACATATATATATATATGATGAGTTGAGTATTTAAAATAGATCCTCACTCAGATAAATTTCTGACTACGACACCGCTCTAATAGTATTGGTTTAGTGGTATGTATATATATATATATATATATATTATAATGCGTAAATAATTGGAAGGTGTTATATATATATAATGTGTAAATGATTGGAAGGTTATAGATATGAGGTCAGTCAAAACATATGGAAGTAAGTGCAAAAATATAAAACGTGTCCATAATTTACACTCCTAATTATTAAAAATATGAACTTTTATAAATACTGTTTATTTCGTTTTTATAATATGAATCCTCGTTAAATTTTTGGCCCGAACTTGCACCTTGAGGCAATATTCTCAGATTCAATTAATAACTTAAGTAATAAGAGTTAGAAAAGCTTGCTAATATCTCCAGAGGTAGGGAAAGTAAAACTTACATTTATTTGAGCATTGATTTCTTCAAGTGACAACAAAGGCTCCCCATTGGCATCCTTGAGCGAGATAAGAATGTCAAGCAAGTCCTGCGGGTCCTTGTTTCCACGGCCTCCAGCTTTCTCATGCTCATAAACCCTCTCTTCAATCAAGAGGTCTTGGTGTTTCCTTGTAATCTCAAGGGCCTCCTTGACTTTCTTCTCTTGGCCATCCAAGTCAAGCCCTCTTAAACATGGCACATAATCCGACGCAGAAAAAGAGAAGGTGTACTTGAGCAATGCAAATAGTGCATCTAAGTATCGTTGATCCTCCAAATCATCACTTCCTAAGTACCTTTTATTGAAAACCAATTTTTTTATCACATTTGCACAATAATGTCGCGTAACAACTCTCAAATTCACAATGCCGCCACCTTTAATGTTATTGCATTGATTGTACACGTACCGAACAAGATGATCGGCCTCTTCAACCCTTCTATCAGCAAGCCACCTGTGTCTCATCGGAGAAAGCATTTCCGTAGTCATAACCTTCCTCATTTTCCTCCATTGTTCCCCGAAGGGCGCCAAAACCGTAGTTAAGTACCCTCTGGAGACAAGGAAGGTGGAAATGCTAAGAGGCCGAGACGCGAAAGTTGCATCTTGTTTTTTTAACATTTCGCAGCTTAGTTTCGGGCACGTGACGGGGATGACGTGGACATTTCCAAATCGGAAGCATGCGATTTCTGTATTCATTTCGTCCATGAGCTTGTGTATCCACCGGAACGAGGGCCTGTTCATCAGCAGTTGGGGGAGATTGCCGACGATAGGCCAAGGGATTAGGGATTTTGGAGTGGGAGGAAGTGGGAGATGTTGCCGCTGCTTGATGATCAAGTTGTTGTTGTTGTTGTTCATGCTGTTAATCGCGCTTTGGTGCCAATAAAGCTTGATTACTAAATGTATGAAGGTGATTATAAGCAAGAACAATATGACAAATAAGCCCATATTGGCTACCATTATTGATTTGATGATGGTTGTATATAAAACTATGGGAGGCCCAAACTTATATATACAAGGGCGGAGGATTGTAGGGGATAGGGGCTAGGCTGTGCTGTATCACGGCCTGGATTTTTAAGATGAACAAAATAAAATAGATTTTCATATATTTAATTAAATAAAAAAGGAATTTAGTATAATCTAAAATACTAGTCATAAAAAAATTAAGAATTCTCTCCTAATCTCACTTTTTTCCTATAAAACAAGAATTAATTAAAAAAGAATTTAGCATAATCCAAATATTGAACAGTTAAAAAAATTAAACAATTTAACCTAATATGATTTATTTCCAAGTAAAACAAGGGAATTTTTTTTTTACGTATACTAATATTTAAGAGGCATTGAGGGTTTTATTTTGACACGTACGCAATGATGAAAATAATGATATCAACGGATATATCACTAGTCAAATTTACGGATATCTCACCCCAAATATCTATATCATTTATGGTCAACAAAATGACGGAAATTCGGTATAAAAGTTGGAAATTTGGAATGAACTTTTGGGAAAAACTTAAGTATCCAATGATGGTTATATAAGACTAATAAAAACAACAAAATGACTTTGATATAATAAATATATGATGAATAATATGATACAATAGGATTCTGTCGATGACTAATAATATAAAATTTTAAACATAAACATAAATTGAAGTGAATTATTATAATTAAGTGTTAATATAATTAAAAACATAACAATAAGCATAAAAAAATTTCAATGGAAGAAAAATTATAAAATGAGTAAATATATTTAAAATTGTAAAGAAAAAAAGATGAAAAAATGGAGCCAATTTTTGTTCAAAAATTGAAAAGAATTGATATATTTAAAATTGGAAAAAGGACAAACATTGTTGAAAATTTGGAAAAAACGAATAAAAAATAAAAAAATTCAACAAGGGTGCATCATGGGGGTTGAACCAGGACTCTCAATTTTGAGGCAAAGGACACAACCAACTCGGCTAGCCAACCTAATTGAAAATATAAGCAATGTATAATATATTAAGTATACAAACTAACACTCTTAACAGTCATCTTCTTCCTTTCGCGGGTTTGCGATTCGGGGTTTTCGACCCGATTGCATGATCCGACTGGAAATTGATGGTTCTACGTCCGATTTTCATAAAATTTGATCATATCTCGATCATTTTGATCAATTAATGAGATTTATGGGCTTAAAACGAGACAAAATGTCAAAATTTTACTCAATTCCCCCCCCCCCCCCCCCCTTCTCCTCCTCCTCTTCTCTCTTCCTCTTATGTGCCGCCGACCAATTTTAACGAAATTGTGCTGATAATTACCGATTTTTTCATCCATACACGTACGCTTAAAATATTTATTGAGAAACTAGTATTACGGATCTGCATTCTATTAAAGCATAAAGCACTCTCTCATTCTCGAGGATCGACACGTTTGCAACTATTTAACCCAAAACTTAACAAAGTTATGTATACTTTTTATTAAAATATAGTTCTTTAATAAAATTTTATAAAAAGAAAATTAAAATGAAATGAATTTCATCATTAACCTAAAGTCAGCGGCGAAGCTCCTTACCACCGTTGAACCCATCTTTGTTCTGTCTCTTCTTTGTCTCACCACATATCCGCGATCATTTCAAGGAAACCAGACCCTCCAGGCACATTGCAAGATTCATTGATGTTTACATCTGCATCGAAGATCGAAGTGATGACGGAGGGACCGAAGGGAGGATTTACTTGGCAAGCAATAAAAAATGGGATTGTCGTTGCGCTGAGTTTGGTGATTGACGTTAGCCGCAGTGGAAGGAATGATGGTTGGTCGGGGCTCGGCTTGGGTGCGACTTGTCAATGGTTAACGCCTACCAAGGAGGCGTGGTTCGCTGGGTAGATAATTATTGGGATTTTCTTGGTAGGAACAATGGAGGGTTTGGATAGAAGTAGACTGTGTTTTTGCTTTCTTTCTTTTTTTGTTAGACCGATAAAATTTATTTAATCTTATAAAATATTAGCACTGTTAAATTTTGGTTAAGTTGAAAGGACAGGTATCAAATATTATGAATGAGACAAGGAAAAAGGACACCTAATGGCACAGTGGATCCTCATCCCTCCTAATCATCCACAATCTTGAACTCTTTAATCCTGAATATGACTTATTGGTTATTAGGTATAAATGCAATTAGTTTTGATTAAAAAATATTTAGTCTGGGGCTACACATGCTCCTCGCTTTGCCATAGATATATATATATATATATATATGGGACATATGGATATATAATATACATATGGAACAAACGATATCAATAGGAAGGGTTTGGATTGGAAAAGAAAATTAAAATTTGATTTGGTAATATTATGAGTTATTTTTTTTATATATGAATATAATTAAGGTTTATTATTTAAAATACTCTCGAATTAAATATCGAGTTTCGATTTACTCCTTCAACGTCAAATTGTAATGATGTACTTCTTCAATTTACATTCTATCAAATCTATTGCATTAAAAATTACATTTAATTACTAACATTGTTAAAAGTACTCATGCAGTAATAATATTATAAATTTATAAAGACAATTAACATATTTGCCATCTTTTATTAAATTTAAAAAACAAAATTAAAACTACCTCATCTTCCTCTCTGCAGCCTGCACCACTCCAATCTCCTCCCTGTCGATCTCCTCCACCATCTTCAACATCATAATCTTCAACTCCCTCCATCCCCCTTCCTCCTTAAGGCAGCAAAGTAAATTAATAAATTCGAATACCGGGAACTTGAACTGCATACTTGAAAATCGTCGACTAGCCTGTATTGCTCGGCTTGGAGTCTACCAATTTTGCTCAAGAGCTCGCCTAGGGTGGACTCAATACGATCATTTATGTCTGCTAAAGCATTACCCAAGAAAAAGGCATCAAGAACACTCCTGCTAAGCCTTACCTAGGGTGGACTCAATATTACAATCATTTATGGCTTCTGCTAGAGCCTTACCCAAGAAAAAGGCATCCAGAACACTCCCGCTATCACCATCACCTGCGACGTTCAATTCCACAATTGCTTGCCATTGCCAATCCAAGAGTTCCATTTTTCCAATAAAGATTGACAATTTACCACCCAAATTCACCATTAAAGTTCCATTTTTCCAATAAAAGGTAACACCTTTAAATAATAATGTTGGTTGAAGTGTAAGCTGCCTGCTGGTTTAAATCCAGTGCAACACACTCATGCTGGGATTGCTGAGGTGTAAAGTGCTGCTGAGGTGAACAACTCAATTGAAGGGATCATACAAATGTGTGTGACTGATCAGTGAAGGTTTTGAGAATCTAGTAAATGAGGTGCCACTATTTGATTGGTCATGAGAGAGTCATGAAAAGTGTGTGTGATTGTAACCGTGTGTGAGAGAGTGAAAAGTGTGTGAAATGCTTGTAACCATATACATACGGATTGCAATGAATCAAACAGATGAAAATGATGAGTTTATTGAATGAGAATGATGAAATCTCATATTGAATTGTGAAGAATGTGTTAGTTTTCCTCACAGGTCATTTCATCGAACTGTTGGTGTGCATATCCAAACTGTGTGATTCTTTTTCATTCAATCATCATCGATTTCCAGTTTTCCCTAAACACTAATCACCTAAAGCAAACCTAAACACATATAATCACAGGCTAGCCCTGATTCACAACCAATTTCAGCTAGGAGATCAAGTTAGTACACTTACTTGGTTGAGAAGCAATCCACCCGCAGCTGTTGATAAACACTCGGATGAACTTCAACAATGTCATCAATCGAATTTCAAATATTCACTTACTTGAACTTTTGTTCCTAACACAAAGTGAGTTAAAAGTAACACATAATTTTTTATTCATGTAAAGAAGAACCCAACTCATATCATTCAATTCAACAAGGCCCCATAAGGATATTAATTTCCACCAAAACCCAAAAACTTATACATTGAAGTTTAGAACTTTAAGTCTTTAAGGATATATAGGTAAAAATAATACCCGAACCAGGGTCGCTGGGTCTAGCGGTGCTATTGTAGAGCACGTCGCTTCTCTAAGACCCATTTGCCCTACAAAAGCCAAGGCTTTTGAGCATGAGATCCAACGAGCATGGCTTCTGGAGGCTAACAGAGCTTGACGATGGTGCAGAGCAATAAGAGTTGGTTCTGGGTTTAAAGAGCGGAGAAGAAAAGGCTTGTGGGGAAACTAAAGCTGAAGCTAAAACCCAAAGATGGTGAAGGAGATCGGAGTGGTGCAAAGAGGAAGACCATCAAGTGGGTTGGTGGAGCAGCTGCTTGGTGTAATGTTTAATGTGGGTTAATGGGTTAATGATGACGATGATGGTGGAAAGAAATCCGGATTGGATTCGGAGGTTTGGCAATGGGTTGAGAACTATGAAGCACCTAGAGGTCCGATAACGATACAGGTCCGATACGCATTCGATACATCCGGATACGTTTGAATACGTTATCAAAATTTGGATACGGTTTAGATAAGTACGTTTCATAGTTGGATACACGATTTTGTAACTTTGATGGATACTTGAGGGCATAAATGACAAAACAAAGTTGGAAATAAAATAAAATTTGGAAATCGACCTAGATCTCCCTCAACCTCGTTCTGTGCGGTGAGCCGATGACCCAACTGTCCCTCGCCCTTGTCTTTGTGCGTTGACGGCTCTCCCTCGTCCTCGTTTCTGTGCGGTGACCCAGCTCTTCGTAGTGGCTGCTCTTCGACGGAAAACCGCTTCAGCTCTTCTCGCTCGTCGACTATCAAAGAAGGTTTAAAATCCCCATCGGTGGTTGGATTAGCTTCCAAGTAAATCACCTTCTACTCACTTGTGTTTTCTGAATTCATATAGAAGGTTTAAAATCCCATAATTAAGTACTCTTCTTTAGAGCACCTCTCTTGCAGACAAAGCTTGTATGTTCCATTTTTAACACATACTAGTATATTTGGCCATAAGTGTACCATGTTGTTCTTTTTTAAAGGACAAGATAACTGTAGAACTCTGCTTCCATTTTCTTTGCCATCGCTATTTAATGGTTGATATAAATGAGCATAAGTTTTGTTTCATGATCACATATAGTCAGGTATACTTGGACCACGTATGTGTCATAATGTTAAATTGAAATGGACAAGATTAGTTGAACACTGTGTTTTGAATTTTGGTTAGTTGAATTTTGTTGAGTATCACCCTTTAATTTTGGTTGGTTGGTTTAGGGTTGGTTTAGTCGAACACTGTGTTCTGAATTTTGGTTGAATAAGTTGGTTTAGTGAAACACTGTGTTCTGAATTTTGGTTGGTTGAATTTCATAATGTATCACTCTTTAATTTTGGTTGGTTTAATATATTATTTATTTTCCATATTTTTCTCGTATCGTATCCTTTGATTTTTTGATTTTGGCATATCAGAGTATCATATCGTATCGTATCTTCCTATCCGTATCCGTTTCGGTGCAACTTAAGTTGAGAAATTTAGACTCATTGTTCATCTTCTTCTTTTTCATTGTTTTTAATATTTAGTTTTAATATTTTTCTACAAAATAATTAAATGTTGAATCTATTACTATCATGTAAGCCTTCTAAACAGCATTAGTAATAGATTCTAATTTTTTTGGTGCGACAGACTTGATAGAATGAGAGTTGGGAGAATACATTGCTATGTTTGATTTGGAAAACATTTTGAGTCATAAGCCTATAATTAAAAGGAAATATTATATATATGACAAAATTGAAAATCCTTCTATAATAAAGGGAAAAGGTAAATACTATAATAAGAAATCCTAATAATTATAATAAAGGAAAAAAGTAAATGCTATAATAAGAAATCATAATAATTATATAATTTAAATAATTCAATAGATGTTTTCTTATAATCTTAATGGCCTCCTTGACTTTCTTCTATTAGTCATCCAAGTCGAGCCCTCTCAAACATAGCACGCAGAAAAACGTGAAGATGTACTCAATTATTGCGAATAAAGCATCTAATATTGTTATTTATAAATTAAGCCACTTTGAGGCATTAACGTATAAATTAATTAATTTACTCATTTATCGAATTCCTTCTAAGTATTGTACCTTTTTTAAATTTTCCTAATACCCCTTATACCCTTTTAATTTTCCACTCCTCCTCCTTCTTCCAACAAATCAAATCTAATAAATCTGAAAATAGTCAATAATTTTACAGATAATATTTTCAGTTCAATGAAACGAACTCATCAAACCAAATCACACTACTTTTTCCTCTTTCAATGAAAATACAGAAGTTTCAATTTAAAAAATCAAAACCAACCCATCAGCAAAAACCAAGCATAATTGCACTTTGAATATCACTATTCATTGTGTTGATGCATAAATGGATCAACAGATCCATTAAAACTGTACACACTCAAGATACAAACATGTACGTTGTTCAATTGGGATTACGTTTACGGTGTTATACCAGTCTCGTTAATAATATAAGTGATTGATGCCCCTGGAAGCTCTTTCCACTTCTTGTTTCTGGGTTAGTGCATTCCTTTTGGGCCTGTGGAGGAAACCTCGGCCCATCCTTTTGGGCCTGTGAAGAAAATAGCGAGAAACGTGACAACACTCAAAAGTCACGGGTTAGAATGTACAATCATGACCCGCCATGCAATATCGCACGGGTCTCACGTGCGTGAATACGGGGGAGTGCGCGGTGGCAAAACCTCACACTCTTACCATGCACTACATACATCAACATGATAGGCAATGGATAGTCAGTCTGCGAAAATGTTGACTTTGACTGCATCTAACACTTATTCCTCTTAATTTTTCCTTATTTTTTGTTATCTTTTTTTTTTTGTCAACACGACTAAAGGGCATCAATAATCATAATGAAGACCTCCATGGCCTCTCTCTTGCTCTCTCTCTCAGTCTTCCACAATGCCAAATTCAAAGACTTTCTCTCAGTCTTCCACAATGCCAAATCCAAAGACTTTAATTTTTTAAAATAGAAAGATATTGAACGAAGAAAATTATATTATATAAATATTAAATATTTTTTTAATAGGAAAATATTACATTATATAAATATTGAATAACGATGTTATTCGACAAAAGATAAATTCAAGATTTTCCACATAATAAGTAAATAGGAATACTATTAGACTATAACACTAAGTGATAATGACGTAGTTATGATTTTATTTTGTGTGGGGGCATTTCATAAAGTACTTACAAAAAATGAACTTTAAATATAATTCAATTCATCATAATATATTTCAAATTTGTAAAAATATCAAAAATATCATATCATGTTACTAATTCATTACAATTATAGTTGTCCTCGATAAATTTTTATTTTTTGAAATCGTTGCATAATAACTTTGGTATATATACTCTTAAAAATATCTTTCTTGATATACAAAATCAAGCAATAATTCATCCCTATATCCGCCATTCGGTTCCACAAATCATTCTTGACATAATTCATAACAAGAAACACACGTTGTACACTTGCAGTTGCAACCGATAGAATTAGTGCTAGTGTTCAAAATAAAAACACTAATGAGTAAGTCAGATTTTTTTTCTCAACCATATTTTTTGTAAGATCAGTAACTACTTTCAATTCTCTGAAATCAGTGTTAGAAGTCATGTCTCAAATGTAATTCTTAAGTTGTTCTTTAAATAACTCAAGATCTTGTTTAGAAAAATCATTAAGATAATATTCGGCAAGGCACACCAATTTTTATTTATTTTTGGTTAAAAGTAGAGAATGATGATGACCATAATACCTCAATATTTGATTTTCTTTTGTAGTATCTTTCCATAGATGAATGGTATGTTGAGTAATCTTAGTTACTTATATATCGAAATAATATTTTTAGTCTTTGTATAGGGTGTGTTGGTATTATTCCATTTCTTATTTACTAAAAAATATATTAATATTTATCAAAAGAAAAAAATCTTCCTTGAAAAAAGGAATATATAATCTTCCTATATAAAAAGCAATTTATAATTAGTTATTTGAACAAAACAATAATAATTAATTAAGGACCCATTATTCCATTAACTAAATAAGATTTATATTACTCAAATACTCATTGTTGCATACATGTATATAGATGCTACTTCCCAATTTCCATTATTACATACATATATATATACATACATATATATATACATATATATATATATATATATTGATGGCTTGTTGAATCAAAATGGGTGGGGGCCTACGCTCTCCCTAGCCCTAACTGCCTATGCCTCTGTTAAGCGGTCAAATTCTAAGATTTTTTTCTTTTTTGTTTCGATACAAAGATATTAGGTCGAAGGATTATATTATATAAATATTAAGTATCCATTTCAATCGAAATCTCTCACCTAATAAATGAAAATCAATTTCTCCTAGATCATAGTGATAATAGCCAAATCTTAAAACTTATTATTTGTGTTGAAGTTATGTTAGATAAAAAATTATTATTCATCAAAATATTCCAAATTTTATACTCAAAATTCATTAGTTAAAAAAGTTGCTAAGTATATATATATAAAATAGGTCATATGATTGACCATTGCTCATGTATATCTCAAATAAGAAAATTAAAAAGCTATGCATGAACCCCACGAAGTGGATTATATTTTCCCAAGGTGACTGAAAATTTGTGTACCCAACTTTTACAAAGATTATATGTGCATCTTTTCTAAAAGAGGTAAGCTAACGAAGAAGACCTTTATGTTTGACGCCATCGATCTTTTCCTCTGCACATCCATTTTGTAGTTCCGATTAGAATTCAAATAATACATACATACAAAAGTCACTATTTTATATTCACATCAGTAGGGTTATTAATTGTTTGCCACTAAAATTTAATGATAATCCACGAAATAGAAAGCACCATTTATATAAGATTTATTACTTATTTTGTTCTCCTAATCGAATATTAAGTATCACTTTATTCCCTGAAAAGGATTTAGTTATAATGTTCAACCATAACTACGCATTTAGTTGCACCGTTGCCTCATCTGTTACCCTGTATTAATTTAATACTTACGTAGCAATCTCTGATTAAGTGGTTAATTATTTACCAAATATTATTAATATTAACACACATACAAAAAGGAAGAAGATGATGAATAGTGAATATGGATTCACATATTCTTCCTTTTTCATCTAATAAAATCCAATCATAATCTCTAATTTCTAATTCCAATCTAGGTTTAATAGCAATATGAATTTCTCAATCTTCAATCTACAAGTCAATCTCAAATCCTAAATCTGCTAAAAAAAATAAAATGAAGAACATCCCAAGCCACCAAATTAAAACAGGAGTGACTTGCCAAGCATCTTACTTATTACTGAATCTTAAGATGGATAATTAACGTAAATACAAGCACATGCAGTGTTATAATTCTTCATGTCCTCTGATGTGCAGGTTGGAGAGTTCGCTAATTGCATGGTGGAGGCTAGAAATGAGCTACAGCGCGAGTGTCAATTTCTTCTTCTCATGACATTTCATAAGTTTATCGTATTATTGCTTGATCTTCCTCTGTGTGGCGCTGCTCGAGGACGTAAAAGGGTAAAAGCATACCAATTCCTCTTTGACCCGAGACCCCAAACCCGGACCCGAATTTCCCTTATCACACATATCAGCACCAGCTTCTTCTTCTTCTTCTTCCAAATGTGAGGAGCTCTTTTTCTTGGCTTTCTTCTTTACTATATGTTTCCCTCGCGACCCAACTGTCTCCTCGTCCTGAACCGACCTGGTGCCAACCGGGTCGTCACCTTCTCCGATCGCAAACAAGCTAGCCCATTTTGGAGAATCGAAGGGTAGGATCTCGAGAAGGTGCTTGTGCCGCGGAAGGGCAAAATGGGTCTGGCTATTTTCACGGGCTAGATGGTTCTCAGGTTCCTAATTTGCAAATTGAGAATTTGAGAAATTCATATCGCTATTAAACCTAAATTGGAATTAGGAATTAGGAATTAGGAATTAGGATTGGATTTTATTAGATGAAAAAGGGAGAAGTTGATGAACCCAGATTCACTGTTCATCATCTTCTTCCCTTTTTTATGTGTTAATATTAATAATTTTTGGTAATTAATTAACCAATCAATCAGGGACTGTCACGTAAGTACTAGATTAATAGAGGGTAACAGATGGAGTAACAGTGCAACTAAATGTGCAGTTGTGGCTGAATATTAGAACTAAATTCGTTTCGTGAAGCAAAGTGATACTTAATGTCCGATTAGAGAAGTAAAATGAGTAATAAGTCTTTATATAATATCTAACAATATAATACATGGATTAATCTACACCGAACTAAGGATTAATTTATGTTACGGATAGTGTTATTTGGCTATTAAATCATCCGTAAAAAAATAAACCTAACTTGAAGCTCAAGTTTCTATTAAATCACTTGTTTGTGGCTTTTAAAAGTGTTATTTGGTTGCAAGTTAATAGTTAGGTAGGATAATAAAACCATATTATTTTTTTCCACAAAGATGTTAGATATTGATGGTGGTTCTAGAATTGCATATATGGTTAGTGGAGGATGTCCTTACAACACGGTATATATGAGTGTATGTGTAATGTGTATGTCATGCATCTTCTAGATTTTTGCACGACTTTTGGAAATATCTCATCACGTAACCATGGCCACTTGCCAGCTTAAAAGAAAGGGAAATAGAATATATAAAGCTGAACCACATCCACTAATTAAATCTTCCAACCAAATCGAATCCAAACAACAAACAAAATCCTTGCCTCATTAATAACTGACTCCCCCCCTCCAATATTTTGAAGTGACGTTCTAAAACGCACAAGTTTATTTTTGGTTAAAATGATATTCTAATATCAAATTAACATATTATAATTTGAAAAATTCAGGTGAACATAAAAGTCGAGGCATATTGAACAACTTTCGAAAATACATTATTTCACTTTTAATTTCTATCACTTAATTCAATATTTTGATGTCAATTAAGGCGCCTCGATTTTGATGTGCACGTTAATTTTATGGTGTGTCAATGTTAGCGGAATTATTTATTGTATTATTTAAAAAATTATTAAATAATATAAATATGTAATTTTCATGTATTATATCAATAATGTTACGGATAGTACTTTAAATTCAATATTTTATATTCTACTATGTGGCATTTAGTATGACATTTGACATGACATTCAATGTCATCATCATCAATTTTTTATCTCAAACTAAGGAAAAAAATAAAAACTAGAATTGAAGATTAAAATAAGTTAAATTAAAATACAAAATCATAAATCCTAAAAATGCAATTGGTCTCTCCTTCTTGTATCTCTCCCTCCTAGCAGTGCATCTTCCATGGAAGCCTTGTTCTTGCTTTTTATAAGAAGACACATTGAAAATTGGGATTTTGTAGTTAAGTGATACGATGTATAGTTCAAGATTGGAAAAAATAGAGTCAAGTTATATAGATTGGTGGAAAAGTTTAAAGGGACCAAGGGGCAAAAAGAATTTTTCATGATAGCGAATATTTTGTAAGGAACCTCATAATTGGTTGGGAGAGGGAGAAATAGAGATACGAGAGAACAATTGAATTCTTAGAGTTTATGATTTTGTATTTTTATTTAATTTTAATTTTAATTTTTAGTTTCATATGGGAAATTAAGGATGATGACATGGATGCCATGTCAGATACCACATATGATGGGATATAAAATGTGAGATTTAAGATAGTACTCATAGCGTTACCCGTATTATATTCGTCATGTATTTTACTAATTAATTATAGCTACGTTAGCTAATTAGTGCAATTTACTATTTTTTACCATCATAATACTATTTTTTTTTATAATCATATTAGGAAGATGAATTATACATACATTAATTGTGAATTGACTTAACGTTTTATGAAAATTAAATTCGAAAATTTCCCATTAAATAATGTGTAAGAATTCAACTAAATTTTTTTAAAAAAATGACTAATGCAATTCACTTAAGATTGGTTAGTTATATCTCTAAACTTAATTACACATACATCTGCATATATTGTTTGTTACTAGAAAATAGTCCACTTCTAACCTTTTTTCAATCTATATTAAAAATAAAATAAAAATCATATTACGTGCATCTAATAAACAAGAACATCCGATATCCAACGGGTGTGGCTAATTTAGATCTTCATTTTTAATATCAACCGGCAGAAATTATATTGGACCAAAATCATCATAATGTTACTTTCAAGTTTTCATTCAATTAAATCCCTTCATTTTAGAGCATCATACAAGTTACAAGCTCTTTACTCCTACCACCTCTACTAATTAATTGAAACTAATATTATTTTATGCTCTTCACACAAAAAAAAAAAAAATTGAATCACTCAGGCATTGCTCGAGTTTGATTCCCAGCGAAAGCACATGGATCAGGGCTTTATTTTCTTTCTGGTCCAAGTGAGAATTAATCGAGATGCACGCAAGCTGGTCGAGACACCTCTCGTGGTGAAATTTACCAAAAAGAAAATTTACTTTCTCTTCTTTAATTTTGAATAGACATACTAATAAGGCAAAAACTATTAAACATGAATACTAATAAGTATTTTCTCGTGGTGAAATATTATATTCATAAATAATTAAAAGATTATAAGAAGATAATTGAAAGATTATAAGTACTTTGTGAAAATTATGGTAATTTAAAAAGACAATTATTGAAAGAGTTTGATCTTATATTTGAATTTCTCCTCCTCTATTATTCAATATTGATTAAAAGGATAAAGAAGTAGTATAATGTCAGTCAATTTAAGCGAGGAGTTGACCATAATATTTTCAAATTGCATAATGTACAAATCATTAAACTTTAGATACTGAAAATAGTAAATTTGTGTCATTGCATTATAATTTATAGGTTTATTATAAGAAGGTAACAAACTAACATTTATTTAGTTGGTTGCTAATAAAAGAGAATGAAAAATATTGAAATAAGGCCATAGCTAAATTAGATGAGAACTTCCAAATCAACCGTTAGAGTTTATACATGATTATGATCCATTTAAATATTTTCAAACACAAAAATTATTTTACATTAAGTATTTAAATTAGAGAAGGAGATATCTAAATTCACTTGTAATTGTTAAGTGGGTCTAGTTCAGTTAGTCGTAGTGTTGACTTGTAGATAATTGGTCTCAAATTCGAACAACGATGACATATTATATGGATAATTTTCAAAAATCCCCCCTTCTGTAATCAAATTCACTTGTAATTATAATATTTAGAATTTTTTTTTATAATTTGTAATATTTGTGCTATTTTACATCTCGTTTTCAGTGAATTCAATTGGTCTCAAGTTTGAACCCCGATAGTATATATAATTTCTATAAAAAAATTCCTCTCGTGCAATCAAATTCACTTATAATTATAATATTTAGAATTTTTTTTATAATTTTTAATATTTATGCAATTTTATATCTTATTTTAAGCGAACTTATTTCATCATTTCAATTTAGAAAATTTTAATGTACATATATATAGTATTTAATCGAATATATTCTTATCTTATTTCGTATTACATTTTTGCATCTTATTAATAATTTCCCTGATATAAATAAAGATTCAGCCGCCATCGGTCAAACACACGAGGTTTGATCACAAAAAAAAAATTCTAAATTAGAAAAGGGAAAAAAAATTGAAAAGGCTCTGTGATGTAATGGAAAAAATGGCAAAATATTCAACGGTCAAACCTCCCCTGAGCTTCTGAGTAAGCTCTCCTCAATACAAAAAGAGCCTTATGCAATACGTGATCATCTTCCTCTCTGCCCTCACCAATCTCTCATTAAAAAAAAAAAAGATTATTATCCTAAAGATTCAACCCAAAAAGCTCTCCGTTTCACTAAGCTCAAATCTCTATCTCTTTCTATATGGCCTCCTCTTCTGGGAGCTTAGACACCTCTGTAAATTCACACCCATTCACTTTCTCAGCGCACCCATTCATGACCACCTCCTTCTCTGACCTCTTGGCCTCCGGTGCAAATGATGACACCAACACAGCCAGATGTGTTGGCGGGTTATCGGATCGAATAGCAGAGCGTACTGGGTCGGGTGTGCCCAAATTCAAGTCACTTCCACCTCCTTCGCTGCCCATTTCACCTCCCGCTATCTCCCCTTCTTCTTACTTTGCTATCCCAGCTGGGATGAGCCCAGCTGAGTTGCTTGACTCTCCTGTCCTTCTAAACACTTCAAACGTATGTATATATATATATATTTTTTTTGTATTTTGACTTTATGAATTTCTGTTTTCTTAGGTTCTGCAATTTGCCCTGCTTGGGGTTTGAGAAAATTTTGTTTGAGGCAATAGAAATTTTTTTAAAAGTTGATATTTGTTTCTTTTTAATCAGGTTTTAATAACTTAAAGACAAAAATCTTGAGCTTTTTGAACTGTTCATTTTTGGGTTTTGCTAATTTTGCTAGGTGTTTGTGTTTTGTTTGTTCTTCAGTTTTGTTTTGATAATCATTCGTTCTGGTGGGTTTTACTTGTTAATATGCTGAACGTTTCTTTTATGGGTTTTGCTAATTTTGCTGCATAATTGTTGGGTTTTGTTTGTTCTTCAAATTTGTTTCATAATTGTGCTAATGGGGTTTGCTTGTCTTGTGTTACTGTGGGCAGATTCTTCCATCTCCAACTACTGGAAGTTTTGCAGCTCAGACCTTTAATTGGAAGAGCAATTCTAAAAACAATAACCAGCAGCTTGTCAAGCATGAGAGCAAAAACTACTCAGATTTCTCTTTCCAAACCCAAGCAAGACCTCCCATTTCATCATCTTCAATGTTTCAATCCTCAAACAGCACAATTCAAACTGTATGTATTGTCTTCTTATTGATTTTATTTAGTTTTGTGCTTTTGTAACTCTCTTGTATATTTTCATATTCTGAATTATTTGCTAATTCGTGACTTTTCTTTCAGGCACAAGAACAGGCGTGGAATAGAACTTACTTTCAGGCACAAGAACAACCCCAAAAGCAAAATGATCTTATTTCAGGGAAGAGTATGGTAAAACCTGAATATGGTTCTGTGCAGAGCAGCTTCTCATCTGAAATGACCGCCAACATCCAAAATAATATTCAGGCCAATGGGGGATTTCAGTCTGATCACAACAACTTCAACCCCCAACAACAATCTCAAACCTTGAGCAGGAAGTCAGATGATGGGTTCAATTGGAGAAAATATGGTCAAAAACAAGTGAAAGGAAGTGAAAATCCAAGGAGCTACTACAAGTGTACTTTTCCCAGTTGCCCAACTAAGAAAAAAGTTGAGAGGTCTTTGGATGGGCAAGTCACTGAGATAGTTTACAAGGGCAACCATAATCATCCCAAACCACAAAACACTAGAAGATCATCATCATCATCATCAGCTTCGTCTCATGCAATTCAGGCTTCAAATCTTACCAACAATGAAAACCCAGATCAGTCTTTTGCGAATCATGGCAATTCACACATGGATTCCATTGGAACTCCAGAGTCGATGTCAGTCGGGGACGATGATTTTGAGCAGAGCTCTCAAAGAAGCAAGTCAGGTGGAGGGGATGAGTTTGATGAAGATGAGCCTAATGCCAAAAGATGGTAAGTTTGGGTTAAGTAATCTATCTAAATTAATTTGCTTGTGTTTGATGATTTAATTTGACGTATTCCCATTGAATTCTTCCCGGATTTTTCTGTGATTCATTAGTGTGTTTTACTTGATTATGCAGGAAAAAGGAGGTTGAAAATGAAGGCATTTCAGCTCCTGGTAGCAGAACAGTGAGAGAGCCTAGAGTTGTAGTTCAAACAACTAGTGATATTGATATTCTGGATGATGGGTACAGATGGAGGAAGTATGGGCAGAAAGTGGTAAAGGGCAATCCAAATCCAAGGTAAAGTTCCCCTCAAATCATGACTTTGATATTTACTTTTTCGAACTTTTGAAACATGGATTTCTTTGGAATTTCAACATTATTTATTTATTGGCATTATCGCCTTGCATAGATATCATCTTATTCTCTTTAAAAAAGAGTTCATTCTTCTAAAGTTTGCCTTTTTTTAAAAAAAAAATATATGGGAATGCTGTGATTTGGCAAAGTTGATTTCTTTATGAAGAAACTGGATTCTAGAGCTTGTTTGCTAAATTGGGTTGTGCTTTGTTATTTTATTAATACTACAGGAGTTACTACAAGTGCACGAGTCCCGGATGTCCATTGAGAAAGCATGTAGAGAGGGCTTCTCATGATCATAGAGCAGTGATCACAACCTATGAAGGCAAGCACAACCATGATGTTCCGGCAGCTCGCGGCAGCGGCAGCCATGCTGTCAATAGGCCTTTACCAAACAACAACCACAATAACAATAATTTAGCCACAACAATGAGGCCAATGACCCATCAAATTAACAATCTGAGGCAACCAATTACCTCAGAAGGGGCGCAACAGGCACCCTTTACCCTAGAGATGTTGCAAAGTCCCGGAAGTTTCGGATTCGCAGGGTTTGACAATTCCATGGGATCATACATGAACCAAGCACAGCTCAATGAAAACATGTTTTCTAAAACCAAGGAAGAGCCAAGAGATGATGCCTTTTTCGAGTCCTTGCTTTGCTGATAGAATTGCGTAGTTTTGGAAGGTTAGAAGTTCAGAAAGGAGTCAAAAATCAACAGACATTTATAATAAGTGCACACAGATTTAGGTTCATTTCATTCATTGCTTTTTTTGTTTGATCGTTTATTGTTGTATTGTATATTCTTTTACAAATTACAGGGGTTGATTTTGTATATTCCAAAGAAAAGCTTGTCAATGACTTATTGCTTTGAGGCTTTTTTTGCTAGCTCAGTTAGAGAGCCTCTAGTCAATTTCAATTTTTTTGGTACCTCATGTTTCATTTTTAGTTCAATACTCCACAAATGAAATTTGTCATAAATAGAAAACAATAAAATGTGCATTATTTCATTTGCATTAGTAATCGAAATGGAAAAAAAAAAAAAAAACACATGAAATTTATGTCAGTTTTTTTCCTCAAATTTTCTTTACAATTGCCATGAATCCAAGATCACTGGCATTAAGCAGCTTCTAGAAGTTGTTATTTATTTTAATCCATGACTTGTAATTAGACATGCAATCGTCATGAGTTGCATCTTAAGCCGAGGTTTGAATGGGTCAAATATGTGGAGCTGGACCTGGAGCTGGACCTGGACATGGAGAGATTCACATTTACTTAGTGCACAAGTCGGTCAAGCTCCATTTTTTATTTTACTTTTTCGGTTCGAACACGTGGACCCTCTTCAGATGGGTCGACTGGTGGACCCACTCCTATTATGCCGCATTCACAGTAGTGGGCAAGAGTTGGAGGTCAGAGTTGATAATGTAAATGTATATGCTCCCCTGAATTGCATTTTTGGCCTGTGTATTTGTTTGATTTATTTGTTATTTTTATTCGTGTTATTTTAATTTAACGTATTACACCCGTGCATTTTCATATATGATTAAAGCATAGATAAATAAATTTGCTTGAATTTATGTTTACAATATTAATATAAGGTTTTAAATTTACATTTATAAAAAAATAAATTTGATATTCGTATATTATATATTATATATATATATTATAAAAAGAATTAGATAAGAGCAAATTTAAGAGAGTAGCGTGAGAAGCACGGCTGCTTTCGAAAAAAGTCGGGGGCTAAAGCAAAAGCCAATGGGCTCCGGCGGCCTGTTTTCACACACGCATACGGACATACATGACACAACCACCGACCGACCAACCAACTAACACCAAAAGCCATAAGTAACCCTAGTGATGTGTTGCTTCATTAATGAAAAGCCATTTTTATATTCTTAATGAATCGATCTTGTTTCTCTGTCCCATGGGTGAACCGGGTTTTCGTAGATATATGCCGCGCGCCATTGTCAACTTGTCGTTTTCCATGACTGCCAAACCAAAAGTATCGTTAGGAGCACAAGCCGCTCACGTCTCTCATCTTCTTTTTAATGACGGTGCATCGTATTTTGGAATGTACGGGAACGGTGCTAATCCATAAATTGATCCATTCTTGTCTTTATCTGACATCTGCATACAATGTGGTATCTTAACATCAATTATGTTGGATATATATACGTAGATAGGAACAAAGATTCCAACATAATTACTACCCATTTACTTGTCGTTTTGCCAATATTTTACGGAAGGATTTTATGGTTCTAATTGTCGCGCGTGATCAAGATTTTATATTTAAGTAACTTTTGGAATAGAGGTGTCTAATTCATGATTCATGTTGTAATTCGTGATTTTAAAGGTATGTATTAGGGGTGGTCACAAATCCGTTAAAATCGCTAACCGATTCGATTCAAACCGTTATTTATCCAACGATTTAGGTTTGACCAGATAAAAGTCAAACGGTTTGAGAATCCAAACCGTTCCGTTATTAACGGTTTGGATTTGGATTTTCATTTTGGAAATTCGTTAAATCCAAACCGAACCGTTAAGGAATATATTAATTTTTATTAATGTGTAAATATATTATTAATATAAAGTAAAAATAATAAAAATGAAAGAATACCTAGATATACTCATATAAGTATATTTATACACTTATCTAAGAGTATAATAAAATATTATTAAATAGTTTGTGTGTTTGATAAATCTTAGTATAATGATAATGTTTGCAATTCAATACTTAGCAAGCTTAATATGTAAAATTTTGAATATTGAGTATTGATTTTTTTTTGTATTGTTGTTTTTTCTATATCCTTATTTTTTTTTATTCCTTAACGGTTTTAAACCGTTTCGATCCAAACTGAACCGTTAGTAACGGTTTGGATTGAAACGGTCTTATTGCTAATTTTAGAAAATCCAAACCGTATCGAACCGTTAAGATTTTAACGGTTTGGATTTGGATATTGCCAATATCCGTATCGAACCGTACCGTGCCCACCCCTAGTATGTATTCAACTAAAATTTTCATAAAATTTAAATGCCTACCAAATTTCAGATATATTTGATTAAGATTTTTTAAAAATTAATAAAAATTTGAGATACTTAATATATATTTTTATATAAATTTATAAAATTATTAAAAATTGAGGTGTATTTAATTATGATATTTCATAAAAATTTGAACAATCAGAGATTTTGAACACATGCCCTTGTCGGGAGACTAATCACCAAGCCAATTGGGCTAAACCAATTTTCATGTAAATTTGAGCTCATACAATATATAACTATAAAATTGACATGGGCTACAGCCCAGGTTGCCCCCTCAACAAGTCTGTCACTGGTTCAAGGTAGCCGCAACGCCATAGTTCCCTGGAAACTCAATCTTGTATGCATTTTCTGTAACGACCCGTCCCAAATTCTAAGATTAGATTAGTGACTAATCACGATTAGTGAGGTTAATCGGTGATTAGTTAGGTTAATCGGTGATTAGTTAGGTAAAATCGGACGAACGATGCAAAATGACTGTTTTGCCTCTAGCGTGGGTAAAACGTTGATTTTTCATTCGGACGGTCAAATGGATTTTGACCGATGACCGTGACGTAGTCCGTTACGTCACGAGTTCATAGATAGGTGGCACGTTCAATTCCGACGTTCGAGGTGGAAGTTATGACGTTCGGAAGTTTATGGGCATTTTGGTAATTTTAGTTAAAAGGGGTCAAATGTTGACTTTTTAACCGGGATGTACGATGGCCAAGGGCCGAGGACCTTTACGTAAATCGGGACGATACGAATTCATAGACAGGCGGCACGTCGAATTCGGACATTCGACGGCGAAGTTACGGTTCACAGAAGTTCAAGTGCATTATTGCACGAATTACGAAATAACTTAACTTTTGGACTCTAGTGGGGCCCAGATATTTAGTTTCTGCCCTATGGATGAGTGACAAGTGTCACCCATCCAATGGACACCATTTTTCCTTCATGCATCGACCATTTCATTTTCTTCATTCAAAATACAAACTCAAAACCACCCGATCTCATTTTCCTCTTCTTTGTGCAACCCAAACCCATCCAACCTTCAACCCATGACCAGCTGGGAGGACCAGAGAGTGAGAGGAAGACCGTGGATGTGGTGGCCGGCCCAGGACGGCGCCGCCGTGGGTGGTGGAGCCACAAACCCGAGAAGTTCACGGTTAGGCCCAATCCTTTCCATTTTTCAATTCTTGCATTATGGTTGCTTTTGGGTGCCTAGGAAGTGATTGTTAGGTTGCTAGGGACTTAATAAGAAGGTTTCTAAGGTGGTTGGACGGATGTACAGCCATGGTGCAGTTTTGGAAGCTTTGAACCGTATGGTTCAAGAATTAAACCATGAGTTTTGTGTAGTTTTAGGTGGTTTTAATGATAGTAATTGATAGGGAATGAAGAAATAGGAATTATAGGATTAATTAGGGTTGAAATCGGACCAAAATAGAGGGAGAAAACCACTGAACCGGTCACGCCGATTCGGAACAGTGCCATGAACAGTGATCTGGTTCAGCTGGAGGTTAGGGACGATATACAGTGTTTTGGACTTTTCTTGGGGCACGTGAACAGTAATTTGGGAAAGTGTTCAACATATAAAATCTTCTATTTAATGTAACGAAGATTTTGGGACTGGTCTCGCGTCAATCAGACATCGTTTCGATAGGTTTCAGGTTGTCTGAAGGTTTAGGGTCGGTTTAAAAATAGTTAAAAGTTCGAAAAAATTACGGGGCTTTAATGGGAGGTTAATTAAGTAGTTAGTAACCTTTCATTAAAATTTGGACAGATTTGGGAGTCCCGGTGATAGCGATTGGCTCCAGAGAGCCTATGGCACGCAAATCGAGGCGGCAGCTCGGACGGTCTGAAAGTGGACCTTGTTGTCTAAATTGGTGCATGCATAAATGTTTATTATATGTTTTAAATACTTGTTTGTGATGCCATGAGTGCATTTGGATGTGTGGTTACGTACAAGCACGTATTTCGAGGTTTCGGCCCTATATAGTGCCTATACGGGTCTGTATGTCTTTATTGGTCTAAATGAAATGGTTTTGGATTTCCAAAAGGATAATGAATGTGATTTAATGATGTTGATTTGGATATTTGTGAATTATATGATTTCGCGTATTTCGAGGCAATTTACGTGCTTGCACGTAAATTGAGATTTTTTGGTTTTATACTGATTTTCCATACTTATGGTTTTGGATATGATTTCATGAAATGGTTTTGGATTCGAAAAGTTAAACTCGGGTTCGAAATACATTTGATTTACTGAATCGGGCTGGAGGCCCAGTTGGTTTACGATTCGGACCGGAGGTCCAGTTTCTATGTGGATTCGGGTCTAGCGCCCAGTTATGTGTTACAAATGGTTTTTATGGGTCATGACGGTTTATAAGAACCGGCATGAACCCTTGAAATGGATTTATGGGTCATGACGGTTTATGGGAACCGGCATGAACCCATGAAAGGTTTTATGGTTCATGACGGCTTATGAGGGGTCAGGCATGAATCTTGAAAAGGTTTTTCATATTCCATCCTTTATGTAACGACCCGTCCCGAATTCCGGGATTAGATTAGTCATTAATCTTGATTAGTGAGGTTGATCGGTGGTTAGTAGGGCGGAATCGAACAAAATGTTCAAAATGACCGTTTTGCCCCTGGTCGTGGGCAAAATGTTGACTTTTTGACAGGGAGGTCCGATGGACGAGGGCCAAGGACCGTTATGTAGGTATCGTTGATGCGAATCCAATGACAGGCGGCATGCCGAAATCGGAGATTCGATGACGAAATTATGGTCAAGAGAACGAATTTACGAACCGAGGCTCGGATTAGAATAATAATTTAATATTGAATAGTGACTGATGACTGTGCACATCCGGATGAGTGACAAGTGTCACCCATTGTAACAACCCGTACCTTCGGGAAGGGTAAAAAGGTAATTTTGTAAAATTTTGTGTAAATGGACGATTTTGCCCTTGTGAATAGTAGACGAAAAGTTGACTTTTTGAATTACCGATTGGTTGAGTGTTAGGCCTTGACTGTGACGTAGTTTAGGACGTCACGAGTCCGTAGACAGGTGGCAGGCTCGATTCGGACAACCGGAGGAAAAGTTATGACGTTCGGAAGTTTGGGGGCGTTACCGTAATTTTGAGTAAACGAGGGAAATGTTGACTTTTTGGAGGACTTGTGATTTTCACGTAGACCGAGGACCGTTAGATAGGTCTCGACGTCTTGAGTTCAACGACAGGCGGCACGCTGTCATCGGACGTCGGACGGAATAGTTGTGGGTCTAGAACGTTTGAGGGCAAAACGGTAATAAATTGTAGAAGGGGTATTTTGGTCATTTTCCCTCAGCCCAATCAGGTAAGGGCAAGTGGCAGAGATTTTTTGGGCTGGCCTATGGATGGTGGACACGTGCAGGGGACAGGATGGTTCCATAATGTTCTCCAGTGTGCACGGCCACACTTTACCCTCATTTGAACCGTGCACTCCTTCGAAGAACACAGAAAACAGAGAGGAAAATTGGAGAGCCTTTGATCGATTTCGTGCAAGAGTGAGGGAGTTGATGACTGGTGGAAGTGAAAGAGAGACGAGGGTGAGCTAGTGATCGCGGTTTGGAGTTGCAACCGTGCACGGAGGCTACACGGTGGACGGCTGGAGTTTGGAGAAAACAGAGAAGGCGGTGGACTGTGGTGGCTGCTATGCCGTGTGGTGGATCGATTCAAGCCACTAGGAGACTCAGGAGGCTACGGGGAGTTCCACGAGCACCGTGGTAGGTGGCGGTTCGCACGGCGGCGCCGGAATCGAAAGGTAAATTTCTTGGCTCTGTTTTCCCGTGGATTTTAAATTCAAAAGTCGTGAAGGTAGGACAAGAATCGAGGGGAGTGGTGAGTGCAGTGGTGTTCAGGGAGGTTCTAGGAAGGGTGTAGAACGGTCGCCGTGACGGGGGCGTACACGGCGGAGCCCAGTCGACGGAGAGTACTCTGTACTCTGTTTGGCCGTGACTTTCAAATGCAAAGTCGTGGAGTTGGGCGTAGAGTCGAGGGATAAGGAGGTTAGGGTGAAGTTCAGAAGGGTCCTAGGCGTCGATTAAGATGAACGACGTGACGGGGGAGGACCTGGGCGGCCAGAGGCCAAAACAGGGGCTACGGGCCGTCTGTTTCGAGGCCGTGAACGGCGGGTTTCCGGCCGTGATTCTTTGAGGTTAGGACATGGTCAGGTTGCTTAGGACGGGACGAAGAGGATGGGGTTGGATTGGACTGAAATGGTGGTCGGATTACAGAGAACCGTTCACGCCGGTTCAACTGTGTTGAACCGGGTGACTCGAGGAAGGAGATGCACTGTAGCAGGCGCGTGAGGCCCACGCGCAGCCACTTTGGGTGGCGCGTGGAGGCGCGTGGGAAGGAATCCGGCCAAGCTTCCAACATGAGTTTAGTCCTAAATGTTAGTCCTAAATGTTCTAAGGAATCCAATGGTGGCATAGAGCTTCCGATGTTCTTCCGTTGCGGACTTAGAATTGTAGGACTTTTGTGCCCATTTTGTAGAGCTATGCTCTGACTTACTGTTGTACATAGTTACTCCTTCGTCTGATAGTTATGCTTATAATTATATTAAGGTTAATTGTGGTACTGTAAGTGTGATTGTCAGACGGGAGCAGGGTTCGTCCCGGATATCGAGGTGATATTTGGGACGGGTCCTGACACCCATCCCTTGTTTCCAGCTCCTTGTTTCCCTCCAAACACAATCATTCCTACACCATCATTCCTTCTCCATCTTTTTCCCCCATTTTCTTCTTCTTTGTTTTTCTTACCCGTGGACGATTTCAAAACAGAGAGAGTGTGAGGGCTGGAGGATTTGGTTGCCTTCTCACGGCAGAATTGAGGGAATTGAGAGGCTAGGGAGACTGGATTCATTTCGGGAAACACTGGGACTGAGTGTGGGTGGTGAGACAGAAAATTCGAAAATTAGAATATTGGAGGGAAAATTCGAAATCAAATCCTAAGGCCGTGAGGATCGAATTGGAGGTTACATTAAGCTTTCTGAGAATGCCACGATCAGAAACGTCGAAAGAACAAAGGGAATTGGTGCTGTTTTGGCTCTGATCACACTTGGTGACAGATGAGGAAAATCGAGCTCGAGTCGTGGAGTTTGAGGCTTTGATTGATTCAATTGAGGTGGGGAAACTACTTCTCATGATCCCACGATGCTTCTGGGTTCATCAATTGAGAGAAAACGGTTGTGATTGGCAGACTTCCATGGTTGCACAGTGACGACTATCGAGTTTGAGTCGTGAAGTTTGAGCAATGGATTGATGCAATTGAGTTGGGGGAAATGTTTAACTAAGTCCATGGAAGCTTCTGGTTGAATCAATTTAAGGATATTGATCGAAATTTATGGGGTTCGAAGGATGAACAATGGACGGGTGTTCTTGGTGTTCATCATCGAATCGTGGGATTGTAGGTAAGGACTTGTGTAATCAATGTTACAGAACTTAAATTAAACTTAAGACGAAGCTAATTGAATGATCAATTGATGTAATTAAGGCTGAATTGATAGGATTGGAACCAGGCCGTATCGCGGGCAAATTGGACCCGTTTACCAGAGATACGGGTTAGATGGTGACACTGTAGCAGGCGCGTGGGTTTCACGCGCAGCCACTCACGGCGGCGCGTGACGGCACGTGGGCACGAATCTCGAGGTGAGGTCAACATGACTTCTGTCCTATGTAGTGTAACGAACATTTTGGGATTGGTTTCGTGTCGATCGGACACCGTTTGGATATTGCTCGGGATGTTCGAAGGTTTTAAATCAAATTTAAAAATAGTTAAAAATTCGGGAAAATTACGTGACTTTGATAGGATGTTAATAATGAGGTTAATGACCCTCTAATGTGATTTGGACAGGATTGGGAGTCCCGGTGATAGTGGTGTGGCCCGAGAGGGCCAATGGCACGCGTATCGAGGCATATTGTTAAAACGGTCTGTGAGTGGACTTTTGGTTTTTTTAACCGTGATGCATGCATATCTGGTTTTAAATGCTTTATTATATGATTTTCTATGATTTGACATGATTGATGTTTTGATTCGGTGATTTCTCGATTTTCTCGGTTTTATGATTATTATATTATATTTTGGCACGAGTTTCGAGAAATGACGAAATTGATGTTTTGGGTGTGGGTCCGGGACTGAAAATGATTACAATGATGTTTTGACTCGGGTTATGAGTCAAGAATTGATTTTATGAATTTACGTGATCGTGGCAACTCGGGTTTACGGTTGCACAGATTTGCGTGAAAATGGTATTTTGGGCTTGTGACCCAAGTGAATAGTGATTTTGACTCGGATTTGGAGTCACATGTGAATATGATTAAATTGATGATTATGATTTTTAAAGTGAATCCTGGACACTGTTTTATGATGGTTTTGTGGAACTTGATGTGGGAAAGCTATGTCTCGGGTATAGGCCCTATTGAAATGTTTTGACTTGATTTGAGACATAAATAATTTTAAAATGAGATTACTGGATTTGGTGACCTGTTCCACATATACCATCCTCTGTGATTGATAGTCTCCTCCAGACGTCGTAGATCCTGGAGTAGTCACGATCCACTGCCTGGAGATGAGTAGCTCCGAGGGAGGCTCACTCGCAAGAGCGTGGGGTTATGATGATATCTTCTAGACGTCGTTGATCCTAGAGTTGATATCCCCTCAGACGTCGTAGATCCTGGGGGATGTACTCGGACGTGAGACACCGAGTTGCACGCGTTGCATTGATATCGTGACGGGTTATATGGATGATGTGATTGTGCACTTGTGAGTAGTGCAGATGTGATTGTAGGATCATGAGTTGATCCTATGGTAGTCAGCTTCTCGGATGAGACTGAGCCTGGATGTACCACTCGGATGGGTCTGAGCCTAGGGATGTGTTCGCCCAGAGGTGACTGAGCCCGAGGGGGTTGAGCCCAGAGGTGTCTGTTCCCGAGAGAGTGACTGGATATTGTGCACTTGTGATTAGTGCTGATTGAGGTTATTTGTGATGACGTACTGGTATTGAGTACGGGTTTTTGGTCTTTGTGGCCAGTGATTATGTTTTCACATGTGTTGGCCTGAGAGCCGGGATTTGATGTTTACAAAATGAACTGATTTGGTAAACATGAGTTTTATGGACCATGGGAAAATATGTTTTGATTTTATTGGTCCACTGTTCATACTTGAATGATTTCATACTATTACTCATGTTTTACGATATGCATGCAAGTTTGTGAAAACTGGAGGGTAAGAATATATTTTGATAAATATTTTTATAAGAGGTCATTTTTGTCCACTCACAGCTTTTGTTTTTAATGCCCTTCAGGTTATTACGGATGCGATTGCAGTAGAGACTGGGACATTGCACACCTCCTCCATCGATCCTTGCGCACTCTGGATGGCCCGTTTGGGCATTGATTCTTAGTTATCCCTTGTCTAACACCCTTGTTGGACGGGAGCAGGGCACATTCCATGGTAATTCCGGGGGGGACTGGGATGGGTCCTGTCAACTTGGTATCAGTGCACGGTTGCTCTATTTGTGCGCCGGTCGAGGGTGTGATGTCTCTTTGGACTGCAGTTCGTTATCAACCTGATAGATAGTCTTTGGGTTTTAAATCGCGGATAGAGTGTGGTTGGCCCGATACGCCGTGCATTAATGTGATTCGACCCAAGTGTGGTTGATTGTGATGAACTGGTATTGTGGGACCGACGGTTCAGTCATGTAATATTAAATTGTTGTGCTGCTAGGTACAGCCAGGTTCGGGGAACCTCATGTGAGTAATGGTTTAAAAATGTGAACCCTTGTGGTGGTTTCTATTGTGAGGGGTGTTGGTACATCGGAGTTGGCCGATGACCTTGGTGGTGGAACCCACATTGAGTTGATGGTAGGATTGGATTTGACGTCTATACGATGTCAAGACCGCGGGGCCGGTCAGGTTGTGAGTTTTATATTACGGATAGTTGTTTGGTTCGGGGGAACCATAGGGTGTAATTGTGGAATCCTAATGTATGATGGATTAAAAAGGTAAACCTTAATAATGATTAGTGGATAAAAACTTGTGCTGCGACGAGCGGCTGAGGTCATGGATGACCATGTGGATGGCTCAGGTGAGTCTAGTCAGAACTATGTGATTCGATCTACGAATACGGTTCTGAGACAAATTATGTGATCCCTGGTTGGATCGGGTATTGGTGTGATGTGTGGATGCGGATCTCGATAGCAATGACAGTTAGTCGGTAGTCATATGGAGATGACTGGCTATCGAGGGTCATTAGTGTGGTTATAATACTTGGGAATCAGGGGACGTTCAGGGAACGTTCATTATCATGATGTGGGTTGTCAGAATGGTAGTACCCATAGTTGTGAGGTACGGGATCGTTGTTCGGTATGAACGGAGATCCAGGGTTGTCATATTTGCACACGGTGTGCAAGTATGGATGTTGTATGTTGGTACTTTTGTGCCGATGCTGGTATGGATGCATGTGTGCTGATACTAGTGATGGTGATAGTGTGTTGGTGCTGGTACTAGCGTTGGTGCTAGTGTCGGTAATGGTGTTGACGATGAGCCACGAGTTGGGGCGTGACTCCGTCATGATGAACATATGTTCTGTTTTTGAGATTTGGGAGTGGCTGAGTGATGGACTGGATGGGATCCAGTTAAGATTGTAATGTGTTGGGATAAGTCCCAATAGTGGTGAGATAACCAGTAATGGGTGAATAAAAATGTATGATTGAGACTTGAGTAATCTTGGGATGACGTCCCCTACGTCATGATAATTAATGGATTTGGGGAGTTGTTGGTAACTCCAAAATTGGTGTGATTTTATGTTTTGATTATCCCCAAAAAGTACATGGAAATGATTAGAACTGGAAAAGACGAGGAAAACCATTAGTGGTATAGACGTGGGATTTTGTAATTGAGAACTTAGAAAATCGAGTGTTGAACCTGTAAAGGTTGGGATGTGCGAACGGAACAATAACAGATTGATTGTGGACACGTGGTTGTCCAAGTGAGTTGGGGATGTCGGGAGTCCAGTGGTTGGACTTGACATCTCGTTGGGAGTAGGTCTGCTTCCAACATGGTTGAAACCTTAGATTCGAGGAGAGTTGTGATTATGGAACGAGTATGGTGCTCATTCCCGCATTGGTGATAGGTATTCCGGAGTCATTGGGGTTGACTTCTTGCTTTCTGCCCTGGCAGATATTGACTGTAGTTACCAGTACGTTGAGCGTATATTGGTTGGTGGGCCCATGTGTGTTGTGGGGTCAACAGGGGAAGTTGCGTATTCAAAATTAGATAAACGGGATTTCTCATTTTCTGCTTGGTGGCAGACGATGTTGGGTTACATGGTGTGGTGAGTGCAGCGAGTTTTGTTTGCATCCACGTAGGATGAATTTTGACGTCATCATTTTGGATCATCCTTGGTTTTTTCCTAGGTGGAATGACAAGGATCGATACGAACTTGGGTGTGTGAGTCGTAAACGGCGGGGTTGAACTTCTTTTCGAAGTGGAGCCCGTATGGTATCTTACTCGAGTGAGTAGGTTTTCGACTGGTCGGATTTTGTCAACCTTAGACGTGTGGAGGTTGGATTGGCTTCCCTATGAAGTCAGTCAAGTGTATTGAACAGGTAACTGATAGGTTCGGTTTTGGGTGTGTCATGGTAAATGTGAACGAGATTTTGGGATTTGGAATCGAATTTCTGGGTGACGATTAAGGATTCGATTTTGGAACTTGAAGGTATATTTCTGGATTTGGGTACGGAATGGTTATTCCAAATGCTAGCTCACGGAATAATGATTTCGGATTCGGATTTGGAAATGAATTAAAAATGTGATGTCTGGGCTTGGATCCGGAATTTCTTACGAAATTGCGGATTCGGAATTGGAACTAGATGATGGGTGGAGTTTCGATTTGTCTCATGCTGGATTGGGCAAATGATACTCCATTGTTGGAACGTGTCGGACTATGACCTAGGTGGTTGTAGTCTGGTCGTTAGATAGATGTGTGTACTTCGTACATGGTTCGAGGTACAATACCTTGTAGACTTGTGGTGTCTAGTTATGGAATATGTATTATACCCAAGGTATGTCGGTGAACGGGTTGGTAGCCGGATTGGTTCCGATACCATTGGAATTAGTCGTGGACCGGACATTACTATGCAATGGGTCATGGTATTTCTGATGTGTTTAAATACACACGAGTCGGGTGAAATGTCGGTAATGTTTACTAAGTCAAGTAAGTTGGTGGCTTGGGTAGCCACGAGTGCGTCGAGTGTCAGTTTTCGACTGACAACAACTGTGTGGCGACAGATTGTCAGGATGTGTCAACATAGATTGTTGAGTGGGGTCAGTTGACTCCTAGTGGGAGTAAATACCAGGATAGATTGGTGAGTGGGAAAGGAACCGTAGAGTTGTTGCGTCAACGAAATGGTCGATTTGACAAGTGGTGTCAAATTCGAAACAAGTAGTTTCAGTCATTCGACTGGGTCGAATGTAGTCATTGCGTTTTGTGTACTAGTGGTACGTTGGGGTGCAGTTTTTGTTCTGATTAGTTGGTGTACGAGTGTACACGTGTTGCGTGGTCGATTCCACTTTCCACGGGGTGTTTGTGGAATCAGGGTAGTCGAGTTTCGAGAGCGAAACTAATTAAGGAGAGAAGTACGTTTGAGTTAGATCGGTTGAAATTTCGAGGACGAAATTTATTAAGGAGGGAAGATTGTAACGACCCGTCCCGAATTCCGGGATTAGATTAGTCATTAATCTTGATTAGTGAGGTTGATTGGTGGTTAGTAGGGCGGAATCGGACAAAATGTTCAAAATGACCGTTTTGCCCCTGGTCGTGGGCAAAATGTTGACTTTTTGACCGGGAGGTCCGATGGACGAGGGCCAAGGACCGTTACGTAGGTATCGTTGATACGAATCCAATGACAGGCGGCATGCCGAAATCGGAGATTCGATGATGAAGTTATGGTCAAGAGAATGAATTTACAATCCGAGGCTCGGATTAGAGTAATAATTTAATATTGAATAGTGACCGATGACTGTGCACATCCGGATGAGTGACAAGTGTCACCCATCCCCTGTTTCCAGCTCCTTGTTTCCCTCCAAACACAATCATTCCTACACCATCATTCCTTCTCCATCTTTTTCCCCCATTTTCTTCTTCTTTGTTTTTCTTACCCGTGGACGATTTCAAAACAGAGAGAGTGTGAGGGCTGGAGGATTTGGCTGCCTTCTCACGGCAGAATTGAGGGAATTGAGAGGCTAGGGAGACTGGATTCATTTCGGGAAACACTGGGACTGAGTGTGGGTGGTGAGACAGAAAATTCGAAAACTAGAATATTGGAGGGAAAATTCGAAATCAAATCCTAAGGCCGTGAGGATCGAATTGGAGGTTACATTAAGCTTTCTGGGAATGCCACGATCAGAAACGTCGAAAGAACGAAGGGAATTGGTGCTGTTTTGGCTCTGATCACACTTGGTGACAGAGGAGGAAAATCGAGCTCGAGTCGTGGAGTTTGAGGCTTCGATTGATTCAATTGAGGTGGGGAAACTACTTCTCATGATCCCACGATGCTTCTGGGTTCATCAATTGAGAGAAAACGGTTGTGATTGGCAGACTTCCATGGTTGCACAGTGACGGCTATCGAGTTTGAGTCGTGAAGTTTGAGCAATGGATTGATGCAATTGAGTTGGGGGAAATGTTTAACTAAGTCCATGGAAGCTTCTAGTTGAATCAATTTAAGGATATTAATCGAAATTTATGGGGTTCGAAGGATGAACAATGGACGGGTGTTCTTGGTGTTCATCATCGAATCGTGGGATTGTAGGTAAGGTCTTGTGTAATCAATGTTACAGAACTTAAATTAAACTTAAGACGAAGCTAATTGAATGATCAATTGATGTAATTAAGCCTGAATTGATAGGATTGGAACCGGGTCGTATCGCGGGCAAATTGGACCCGTTTACCAGAGATACGGGTTAGATGGTGACACTGTAGCAGGCGTGTGGGTTTCACGCGCAGCCACTCACGGCGGCGCGTGACCGCGCGTGGGCACGAATATCGAGGTGAGGTCAACATGACTTCTGTCCTATGTAGTGTAACGAACATTTTGGGATTGGTTTCGTGTCGATCGGACACCGTTTCGATATTGTTCGGGACGTCCGAAGGTTTTAAATCAAATTTAAAAATAGTTAAAAATTCGGGAAAATTACGGGACTTTGATAGGATGTTAATAATGAGGTTAATGACCCTCTAATGTGATTTGGACAGGATTGGGAGTCCCGGTGATAGTGGTGTGGCCCGGGAGGGCCAATGACACGCGTATCGAGGCATACCGTTAAAACGATATGTGAGTGGACTTTTGGTTTTTTTAACCGTGATGCATGCATATCTGGTTTTAAATGCTTTATTATATGATTTTCTATGATTTGACATGATTGATGTTTTGATTCGGTGATTTCTCGATTTTCTCGGTTTTATGATTATTATATTATATTTTGGCACGAGTTTCGAGAAATGACGAAATTGATGTTTTGGGCGTGGGTCCGGGACTGAAAATGATTACAATGATGTTTTGACTTGGGTTATGAGTCAGGAATTGATTTTATGAATTTACGTGATCGTGGCAACTCGGGTTTACGGTTGCACGGATTTGCATGAAAATGGTATTTTGGGCTTGTGACCCAAGTGAATAGTGATTTTGACTCGGATTTGGAGTCACATGTGAATATGATTAAATTGATGATTATGATTTTTAAAGTGAATCCTGGACACTGTTTTATGATGGTTTTGTGGAACTTGATGTGGGAAAGCTATGTCTCGGGTATAGGCCCTATTGAAATGTTTTGACTTGATTTGAGACATAAATAATTTTAAAATGAGATTACTGGATTTGGTGACCTGTTCCACATATACCATCCTCTGTGATTGATAGTCTCCTCCAGACGTCGTAGATCCTGGAGTAGTCACGATCCACTGCCTGGAGATGAGTAGCTCCGAGGGAGGCTCACTCGCAAGAGCGTGGGGTTATGATGATATCCTCTAGACGTCGTTGATCCTAGAGTTGATATCCCCTCAGACGTCGTAGATCCTGGGGGATGTACTCGGACGTGAGACACCGAGTTGCACGCGTTGCATTGATATCGTGACGGGTTATATGGATGATGTGATTGTGCACTTGTGAGTAGTGCAGATGTGATTGTAGGATCATGAGTTGATCCTTTGGTAGTCAGCTTCTCGGATGAGACTGAGCCTGGATGTACCACTCGGATGGGTCTGAGCCTGGGGATGTGTTCGCCCAGAGGTGACTGAGCCCGAGGGGGTTGAGCCCAGAGGTGTCTGTTCCCGAGAGAGTGACTGGATATTGTGCACTTGTGATTAGTGTTGATTGAGGTTATTTGTGATGACGTACTGGTATTGAGTACGTGTTTTTGGTCTTTGTGGCCAGTGATTATGTTTTCACATGTGTTGGCCTGAGAGCCGGGATTTGATGTTTACAAAATGAACTGATTTGGTAAACATGAGTTTTATGGACCATGGGAAAATATGTTTTGATTTTATCGGTCCACTGTTCATACTTGAATGATTTCATACTATTACTCATGTTTTACGATATGCATGCAAGTTTGTGAAAACTGGAGGGTAAGAATATATTTTGATAAATGTTTTTATAAGAGGTCATTTTTGTCCACTCACAGCTTTTGTTTTTAATGCCCTTCAGGTTGATTACGGATGCGATTGCAGTAGAGACTGGGACATTGCACACCTCCTCCATCGATCCTTGCGCACTCTGGATGGCCCGTTTGGGCAGTGATTCTTAGTTATCCCTTGTCTAACACCCTTGTTGGACGGGAGCAGGGCACATTCCATGGTAATCCCGAGGGGGACTGGGATGGGTCCTGTCACTTTATATATGGTTTGTCTCCTCCGGAGAGGGTCGTTGGCCTGGGTGGACCCCAGAGTTGTCACGGAGCACTGACTGAGTGGAGTCACCCCCCAGTTGGGTTCCTTACTCTCAGGATGGGCATGGTTCGTTACCTCCAGGGAGGGTCATTGATCTACGAACATTGACCTGGGTGGACCTTGGATAGACTTGGGTTTGAGACCCCGGTTAGCACGCGCGTAGCTCTATTTCACCGTGACAGGTTCTTGGATATGAAATATAATGGATAAACATGATTTCAATTGGTTTGGGAAATTGTGTTTTATGATGATAAATGGATTTGGGCTGAGATCTCACGTATGTTTACTATGTTATGGTTTTCTGTAAATCGTTTTGGGCAGGAGCCCGTGTGACTTGGATTTACGGAACTTGGGGTTGTGACCCTAATTATGGTTGTTTAAACATATGTGTTTGGATAAATGTTTTTACTATGCATGCATGCTTTTTAGTGAAGGGTATAAAGATCTTTTATAAATGTGTTTTACGAAACTTATTACTTTTTGTCCACTTACAGTCTTTCTGTTTTTAATACCTTTCAGGTTGACATCGGATGTGGACTGTAGCAGAGATCGAGATATCACATATGTAACAACCCGTCCCGAGAATTGGGATTGGTAGAGTGATTAAGGTGCGATTAGTAAGGTTAATCAGGGGTTAGATGGTTCCGAGGGGTCCGGGAACTTAGAATGACGATTTTACCCCTGGGTCGGGCAGACATGTTGACTTTTATTTCGGGTGGTCATATGGGAGTTGACCAGTGACCAGGACGTAGTTGAGGACGTCATGAACCCATAGACATGTGGTACGTTTGATTCCGACATCCGAGGAGGAAGTTGTGATGTTCGGAAGGTTGAGGGCATAACCGTAATTTTGATAACATAGGGGGAAAAGTTGACTTTTTAAATAATTGGGTTTTGGTAGGTTGACCTAGGATGGTTAGATAGTTCTTGTCGTCCTGAGTTCGATGACAGGCGGCACGTATTCATCGGACTTACGAGGTGAGAGTTACGGGTCTAGGAAGTTTCGGTAAAACCGTAAAAAAATAAGTTAAAAAGAAGGGTATTTTGGTCATTGTGGCACCTTGGGATTTGTGCACAGAGGAAAGGAATGGACGGCTGGGATTAGGCCAGGTGGGATAAAGGATGAAGGGATGGTGACACATGGCAGGTGTGTAGTGGCTTCTGGTGAGTTCGAGTGTGTGCACGGCCCAAATAATTGGGGTGCACCCGTGTTGTGTGCGATGCTGGTTCAGAAAACAGAGGGAGGTCGTGAAGGAAATTGAGGACGGTGGTGTGTGTGTTGATGAATGGTGAGTGTCTGAGGATGATCAGAGAGTGAGAGGGAAGCAGTGAGAGAGGTTGACGGTGTGGTGGTTGTGTGTGAAGGTGTCAAGAACTGCGGGGAAAACCAGGGGTAAAAGCAGGGAGGTTGTGAGGATTGTGGCGGTGGCGGCCGTGTACGGGGCAATTGGGACCGTGGTGGCGTCGTGCGGGTTGCGAGGAGTCAGCCACTACCAGCAGAGCTCACGACGGCGACAGGTTGCAGGTAATTTCTATTGCCCCGTGTTTATGCTCTGTTTTGGCCGTGAACTTCAAATCGGAAGTTGTGGCCTGAGAGGTTGAATCGAAGAGTCTAGGGGAGTTTAGGGAGTTTAGTTGAGTCCAGGGCGTCATTTGGTTGAGCTGCCGTGACGGGAGGTGCACGGTGGAGGTTGGCACGACGGAGGGACTCTGTGTGCCCTGTTTTTCCGTTTTGGTTCAAACCAAGAGTCGTGATCCTAGAGTCTGAGTCGAAGGTCTAGGAGAGTCGGGTTAGGTTCCTTGAGGTTCTAGGAACCGTCTGGTCTTGCCACCGTGAAGGGAGGTTACCTGGGTGGCCGGATCGTGAAACAGAGTTTTGGGGAGGTTTGAGTTCGAGCTTGAGACGACGGGTAGGAGGCTGTGTCGAGGTGATTGGAGGATGGGGATGCTTAGAGTAAGGTTGGACGATGCTGTTGGTGAAGAAAGGAACCGTTTTGGTGGACGGAGGAGGAAGAACCAGGTACGCCGGTCTGAGTGCAGACCACTGTACTGAACCCGGTTCAGCACGGGTTGAAGACAGTACTGTAGCTGGCGCGTGAGGGCCACGCGCAGCCACTTTGGGCGGCGCGTGGAGGCGCGTGCGGCGGTTCTGGGAGAAACGGTCAACATAGTTTTTGGTCTAGGAGTTGTTGTGAGTTCAATGGAGTTGGTTTCGGGTTAATCGGAAGTCGTTTGAGTTTAGTTCCGCGAGAGTGAAGGTTTAGGGTCCCGGGTTCTTACGTTTAAGATTCGGGGAATTTTGAAGGAATTTAGGTGAACCTTTGTAGACGTGTTAGTGACGTATGTTGACGGTGTTTGACAGGATCGGGATTTCCCGAGGAAGCCGAGGAACGGGCTGGACGTTCGGGACGCGAGTAGGGCTCAGTACTGTGAGTGGACCCTTTCCTTAAACTCGATCATGCATAACTGTTTTTATAAATGTATTTTATGGTTTTACTTATGACTAGATGTTTCTTGAATATGTTATGATGGTTTTATGTGTTTGCACGTTTTTCGAGAAAAGGGTGATTTTGGAAATGTTTTCAGGATTTCAAGGGATTTTGGAACATGATTTTGAGAATCAAGGTTTTGGTTTTGAAATCGAAATTGACAATTGGAATTTGGTTTTAAAGGATTGAAAAGTGGATTTCCGGATTTGGGTTCGGAATGACGGTTCTGGATGCCGGGAAGGGCATCGGACCAGTGATTTCGGATTCGGGTTTGGATGTGGATTGGTGAATGGTTTTCAAATGGTTTTGGGATTGGATTTGCTGGATCTGGATATTGGGTTTAAAGACCCGGATATATGTGATGGGGGACCGGCCGGATTGGGTTTAAAGACCCGGATTGAGTTTAAAGACTCGGGAGTTTAAAGACTCGGATATATTGATTTTCCCCCGTAGGCCTTGAGTTTAAAGACTCGGGAGTTTAAAGACTCGGATATGATTAAGGCCTGGATTGAGTTTAAAGACTCGGGAGTTTAAAGACTCGGATAGATCCAGCAGGTTTGATCGGGAAAATGATGATTTGGTGATTATGGTTTTGATACGGTTTCTGATACTCATGTATGGTTTCTTATGGTATTTTATAGTGTTTCTGTTTCTTATGATGTTTAAGAACGATTATTTTATAACTGTGTTTATAACTGTTGGTTATGCATGTGGTTTTAAAACGGAGGGTTTAACTCGGTTTTCTTATAAAATGGTTTTTGAACTTTTGTACCTTCTGGTCCACTCACATTTTCTGTTTTAATTGCCCTCCAGGTTGTGGAGCTAGCGCGGGGTCTTGACGTCGAGGCAGAGTCTGAGGCATAGAAGTGACGTGAGAGTTCCCAGAGTAGAGTAAAGGCTTCTGTGTGCGTGTACTTTCTCGGTTTTTATTTTTCTTGTAATGTAGTGCTATGCTCTGTAAACGATAAGAATTTTGGGATATTTTGTAATTACTCCTGCGTTTGACTGGGTTCGAGTAAGTGTTCCTTAGGTGTTGTGTCGGGGAGTCAGACGGGAGCGGGATTTACCTCGGGTTTCGGGGTGAAACCGGGGTGGGTCCTGACAATTGGTATCAGAGCATAGGTTTGTCGAGTTTGTTGGGTCTGTCGGTTTGTGAGATTGTGTTTCAGTTGTTTGACTACTTCTATGCCTCTTTCAGCGTGCGGTTGACGATGCCTCCGAGACGTAGACCCTCTCCACAACCTGAAGAAGTAGCCAGAGAGACGGAGAGTGCCACGATTGAGCGAGCCCAGCGGCTCGGGGCTACTACTTTTAGTGGTGGGGCTGATCCTGAGGAAGCCCAGAGGTGGATTACTAGACTGGAGCGGATTTTTGCGGTGATGCATTGTCCGCCGGAGGAGCGAGTATTGTTGGCTGCATTTTTACTAGATGGGGCGGCGTACGAGTGGTGGTATACCCTCGAGTTGTCCGGTTGGGATGTCCACAGTGTGACCTGGGAGACGTTTAGGGAACGGTTTCTGGAGCAGTATTATCCTCGTTCTTTCCGGGATACCAAGGAGGCGGAGTTTCTGCAGCTCCAGCAGGGGAATATGACCGTGGCAGAGTATGAACGGAAGTTCCAGATGTTGTCTCGGTTTGCTCCTGCTTTTGTGACCACTGAAGCCGAGAAATGCCGTAGGTTTGAGTTGGGCTTGCGTGGTGAGATTCGAGCCGTAGTGACGGCTGGATCTTTTGCTACCCTCCGAGACTTGTCGGATGCTGCGGTGCGAGTTGAGGCTAGTTTGCCGGTGCGACGCCGGGAACCTTCTATTCCTGGAGCTTCGAGCCAGCGGACACCGAAAAAGGTAACTTCGTTGGATCGTCCTCGTCGGGCGATGATCGTTTTGGTAGGCCTGGTAGTGCCCAGAGTTCAGGATTTTGGGGTTACCGAGCACCGCCGACTCCGCAAGCGAGTGCGACGTCGGTAGCGTCCACAGGGAGACCGAACAGTGGACCAGGTTGGAATGTGTGTTTCTACTGTGGGGAGCGAGGTCATTTTCGACGAGAGTGTCCACAGTTGCCACAGGAAGGTGGTGTAGGCAGAGGAGTAGCGGAGTCCGGACAGAGTACAGCATCAGGGACAGCGGGCACTAGAGGAGGTGGTGGCACAACCACGAGTAGTTCGAGGGGACGTGGTAGAGCGTTAGGATCTCAGGCTCGGGTGTTCTCGATGACTCAGCAGGAGGATCAGTCGACACCAAATACGGAGACAGGTACTTGTTTTACTTTTGGGTTGTCCTGTTGGTTTGGTGTTTGGATTCCGGGGTAGAGTCTAGGAGTTTTCCTAGAGGACTTGGAGTGTACAGTAAGTTCCGTAGCAGGCTGACGGGAAGTATAGGAAAGGAGTGACTATAACTGATCGATTGGAGACTGTGGAAGGAGAGAACCCACAAGCTAGAGTTTGCCTTTAGGACTTTGTGAAGTCAGTCCGACCGTGGCCGGATTAGTAGCCGAGGGAGATGGGTGGTTGTATACGAGGAGGTACTCTATGACTTCTGTCGGGTATTGTGACATGAGGTATTTTATAATACCTTTGTTTTCTGTTCATAGAGTTTCCCTTGCGTACACCATGTAGTTGGTACATAGCTAGGGTTGGCTGTGGTAACAGTAGCTGGGGATGGAGTGAAATACCCAAGGTGGAGATGATAGACAGGAAACCTAGGAGAGGTTGTTCCTTAGGAGACGTTAGGTGTCGGGAACTAGCTGTGGAATTTCGGGGACGAAATTCTTTTTAGGTGGGTAGATTGTAACAACCCGTCCCGAGAATTGGGATTGGTAGAGTGATTAAGGTGCGATTAGTAAGGTTAATCAGGGGTTAGATGGTTCCGAGGGGTCCGGGAACTTAGAATGACGATTTTACCCCTGGGTCGGGCAGACATGTTGACTTTTATTTCGGGTGGTCATATGGGAGTTGACCAGTGACCAGGACGTAGTTGAGGACGTCATGAACCCATAGACATGTGGTACGTTTGATTCCGACATCCGAGGAGGAAGTTGTGATGTTCGGAAGGTTGAGGGCATAACCGTAATTTTGATAACATAGGGGGAAAAGTTGACTTTTTAAATAATTGGGTTTTGGTAGGTTGACCTAGGATGGTTAGATAGTTCTTGTCGTCCTGAGTTCGATGACAGGCGGCACGTATTCATCGGACTTACGAGGTGAGAGTTACGGGTCTAGGAAGTTTCGGTAAAACCGTAAAAAAATAAGTTAAAAAGAAGGGTATTTTGGTCATTGTGGCACCTTGGGATTTGTGCACAGAGGAAAGGAATGAACGGCTGGGATTAGGCCAGGTGGGATAAAGGATGAAGGGATGGTGACACATGGCAGGTGTGTAGTGGCTTCTGGTGAGTTCGAGTGTGTGCACGGCCCAAATAATTGGGGTGCACCCGTGTTGTGTGCGATGCTGGTTCAGAAAACAGAGGGAGGTCGTGAAGGAAATTGAGGACGGTGGTGTGTGTGTTGATGAATGGTGAGTGTCTGAGGATGATCAGAGAGTGAGAGGGAAGCAGTGAGAGAGGTTGACGGTGTGGTGGTTGTGTGTGAAGGTGTCAAGAACTGCGGGGAAAACCAGGGGTAAAAGCAGGGAGCTTGTGAGGATTGTGGCGGTGGCGGCCGTGTACGGGGCAATTGGGACCGTGGTGGTGTCGTGCGGGTTGCGAGGAGTCAGCCACTACCAGCAGAGCTCACGACGGCGACAGGTTGCAGGTAATTTCTATTGCCCCGTGTTTATGCTCTGTTTTGGCCGTGAACTTCAAATCGGAAGTTGTGGCCTGAGAGGTTGAATCGAAGAGTCTAGGGGAGTTTAGGGAGTTTAGTTGAGTCCAGGGCGTCATTTGGTTGAGCTGCCGTGACGGGAGGTGCACGGTGGAGGTTGGCACGACGGAGGGACTCTGTGTGCCCTGTTTTTCCGTTTTGGTTCAAACCAAGAGTCGTGATCCTAGAGTCTGAGTCGAAGGTCTAGGAGAGTCGGGTTAGGTTCCTTGAGGTTCTAGGAACCGTCTGGTCTTGCCACCGTGAAGGGAGGTTACCTAGGTGGCCGGATCGTGAAACAGAGTTTTGGGGAGGTTTGAGTTCGAGCTTGAGACGACGGGTAGGAGGCTGTGTCGAGGTGATTGGAGGATGGGGATGCTTAGAGTAAGGTTGGACGATGCTGTTGGTGAAGAAAGGAACCGTTTTGGTGGACGGAGGAGGAAGAACCAGGTACGCCGGTCTGAGTGCAGACCACTGTACTGAACCCGGTTCAGCACGGGTTGAAGACAGTACTGTAGCTGGCGCGTGAGGGCCACGCGCAGCCACTTTGGGCGGCGCGTGGAGGCGCGTGCGGCGGTTCTGGGAGAAACGGTCAACATAGTTTTTGGTCTAGGAGTTGTTGTGAGTTCAATGGAGTTGGTTTCGGGTTAATCGGAAGTCGTTTGAGTTTAGTTCCGCGAGAGTGAAGGTTTAGGGTCCCGGGTTCTTACGTTTAAGATTCGGGGAATTTTGAAGGAATTTAGGTGAACCTTTGTAGACGTGTTAGTGACGTATGTTGACGGTGTTTGACAGGATCGGGATTTCCCGAGGAAGCCGAGGAACGGGCTGGACGTTCGGGACGCGAGTAGGGCTCAGTACTGTGAGTGGACCCTTTCCTTAAACTCGATCATGCATAACTGTTTTTATAAATGTATTTTATGGTTTTACTTATGACTAGATGTTTCTTGAATATATTATGATGGTTTTATGTGTTTGCACGTTTTTCGAGAAAAGGGTGATTTTGGAAATGTTTTCGGGATTTCAAGGGATTTTGGAACATGATTTTGAGAATCAAGGTTTTGGTTTTGAAATCGAAATTGACAATTGGAATTTGGTTTTAAAGGATTGAAAAGTGGATTTCCGGATTTGGGTTCGGAATGACGGTTCTGGATGCCGGGAAGGGCATCGGACCAGTGATTTCGGATTCGGGTTTGGATGTGGATTGGTGAATGGTTTTCAAATGGTTTTGGGATTGGATTTGCTGGATCTGGATATTGGGTTTAAAGACCCGGATATATGTGATGGGGGACCGGCCGGATTGGGTTTAAAGACCCGGATTGAGTTTAAAGACTCGGGAGTTTAAAGACTCGGATATATTGATTTTCCCCCGTAGGCCTTGAGTTTAAAGACTCGGGAGTTTAAAGACTCGGATATGATTAAGGCCTGGATTGAGTTTAAAGACTCGGGAGTTTAAAGACTCGGATAGATCCAGCAGGTTTGATCGGGAAAATGATGATTTGGTGATTATGGTTTTGATACGGTTTCTGATACTCATGTATGGTTTCTTATGGTATTTTATAGTGTTTCTGTTTCTTATGATGTTTAAGAACGATTATTTTATAACTGTGTTTATAACTGTTGGTTATGCATGTGGTTTTAAAACGGAGGGTTTAACTCAGTTTTCTTATAAAATGGTTTTTGAACTTTTGTACCTTCTGGTCCACTCACATTTTCTGTTTTAATTGCCCTCCAGGTTGTGGAGCTAGCGCGGGGTCTTGACGTCGAGGCAGAGTCTGAGGCATAGAAGTGACGTGAGAGTTCCCAGAGTAGAGTAAAGGCTTCTGTGTGCGTGTACTTTCTCGGTTTTTATTTTTCTTGTAATGTAGTGCTATGCTCTGTAAACGATAAGGATTTTGGGATATTTTGTAATTACTCCTGCGTTTGACTGGGTTCGAGTAAGTGTTCCTTAGGTGTTGTGTCGGGGAGTCAGACGGGAGCGGGATTTACCTCGGGTTTCGGGGTGAAACCGGGGTGGGTCCTGACAACATACCTCCTCCGGATCCTGGCGTACTCTGATAGCCCGGGAGGGCAAAGATCAGAAATATCCCTTGTCTGACACTTCGTGTCAAACGGGAGTAGGGTCATCCCGCACTAATCCCGGGGGGTTTGGGATGGGTCCTGTCATTTTCTCCTACCCGCTTAAGTACTTTGAATGGACCATCGGCTCACGGTTTCAACTTCCCAAAATGCCCACGAGGAAAACGCTCCTTCCGAAGATGAATCCAAACTAAATCACCTTCCTTGAATGTCGTTGGTTTTTGTGTTTATTAGCCTGAGCCCTATACCTCTCATTCTGCTTAATGATGTGGCCGCACACCTGCTCATGCATTTTCTTAATATTCACAGCTTGAACTTCCGCATCCCCACTAAATTAGCAAGTAGTAGGAAGTGTAGCCAAGTCCAAAGGTCTAATTGGATTTCTCCCGTAAACTACTACAAAAGGGCTAGCTCTTGTAGTTTGGCTTTTAGAGCGGTTGTACACAAATTCTTCTTGAGCCAAAGCAAGATCCCACTTTCGTATCTTTGTACCCACCAAGCTCATCAACAAGTTACCTAAACTCCGATTAACAACTTCAGTTTGACCATCAGTTTGTGGATGACGAGACGTGATGAATTGTAAAGTAGTCCCCAACTTTCGCCAAAGGGTCCGTAAAAAATGCCCGACGAACTTAGTATCTCAGTTTGAAGTGATTGTCTTTGGAACACCATGAAGTTTAACAATCTCTTTAAAATAAAGATCGGCTACATGAGAAGTATCCAGAGTTTTAGTACATGGCACAAAGTGAGCCGTTTTTTAGAGCCAATCAACAACAACCATAATTGAATCCTTGCTCCTTTGAGTACGAGGTAATCAGACCACAAAGTGAATACTAACATCCTCCCAAGGTGCACTAGGAACTGGAAGTGGAGTGTATAACCCAGTATTCTGTCCATGGATTTTGGCTAGATGGCAAGTTCTACACCTTTCCATATGTCGGGATACATCTCACCATCTTAGGCTAGTAGAAATGCTCTTGAACAAGACAAAGAGTTTTGTCTCGAACAAAGTGTCCTCCAAGACCTCCACCATGAGCTTCGACAACAATAGCCTCTCTCAATGAACAATCAAGAACACATAAATGCACTCCTGTGAAAAGAAAGCCATCTTGCATTTGATAGGTTCCACAAGATCCATTAGAACAATTATTCCAAATTTCTTTGAAAGCTAGATCCTCTCGGTAGAGCTCCTTCACCACTTCAAATCCCACAACTTTTATCTTCATTGTACTCAACCAAGAATATCTTCGGCTTAATGTATCAACAACTTGGTTCTACTTTCCCAACTTGTGCTTGATATGAAAATTGTAGGCTTGGAGAAATTCCACCCATCTAGCATGCCTACTTTTCAACTTAGGTTGTCCATTAACAAATTGTAAAGCCTCATTATCCGAATACAATACAAACTCCTTGGATATGAGATAATGCTGTCAACGATTTAAAGCTCGAATGATAACATAAAACTCCTTATCATAAGTAGAGTACTTGAAGCGAGAATTGGTGAGCTTTTCATTGAAAAAGGTAATTGGTTTACCTTCTTGACTTAGAACAGCACCAATCCCAACATTTGAAGCATCACAATCGACCTTAAACACCTTGTTGAAATCATGAAGCATTAGGATAGGAGTCATCTGCACCAATCCCATCACTTGATGGTGATCTTGTTAATTGCTCGGCTATCAACGAACATCCGCCAAGAATTATCTTTCTTAGGCACAAAAAGGACATGAACATCACAAGGACTCATGCTCTCCTTAATCAATCATTTATCTAACAACTCTTCAACTTGTCTTTGCGGCTCCTTATATTTCTTAGTGCTCATCCTGTAAGCAGCCTTATTTGGAATAGAGGTACCATGAATAAAATCAATGCAATGTTGAATACCTCGCATTGGTGGAAGGCCAGCTTGGATTTATTTTGGCACAAAATCTTCAAATTCTTAGAGTAATGGCTGTATGATTGGAGGGACTTCGGTCTTTGCTTCATTTTCTTCCACCACCACAAAGGCATATATTTCTTGAGTTTCCTACACTGTAGCAACGAAGTTGGATCTAGATAGTAAATTACTCCCTTCCCTTTTTTCAGGTTTTGGCTTACTTTCTATTTTGATGGGACCTAAGACAACTTTAACACCATCATTTTCAAAAGAGTAAGTGTTTTTAAAGCCATCATGCACAACCCTTCTATCATATTGTCAGGATCTACCAAGTAATAAATGACAAGCATCCATAGGAATGACATCTTTATAGTTTTTTTTTCCTATAGAAAATTGGAGTAAGCATTTTTTATTTACTTTTACTTTGTTTCCCTTGCGTAGCCATGCCAACTTGTAAGGATGAGGGTGATCCGCGATTTTGAGGTTGAACTTCTCCACTATTGTAGTTGCTACTACATTTTCACAATTTCCTCCATCAATGATCACGGTGCACACCTTTCCATGTGGCGTGCATCTCGTATGGAAAATATTATTGTGAAGCCAATCTTCTTCCTCCACATGGATTGCATTCAAGCTTTGTCAGAAAACCAAGCTTTCTCCTTCACCTCCATAAGTGATATCTTCATCAAACTTGGGACCATCATCAGCAATATCATCTTTTTCAATGTCATCGTCTACTTCTTCCATCATTCGAGCTCTTCTTCAAAATATTAAAGTTTGTAAAAATATTTAAAATAATGAAAATAATGAAAAAGAAAGAAGAAATCCATGCCTTTAGAGTGAACCAACAACGATCGAGCTCTTTCGGGGATTGACTCCTGAAACTATCTGCCATCATCTTAGACTTAGTGCGAAAAATCACACCCATGTCCCGCACTAGTAGAGCATGCACTTGGGCGACGATGCCGTAAATTGTTCCACCCACATGACTGGGATCTTGAGAATGGTCAACCTGCAGGTCCATTGAGACCCTGAATCCTTATTGATGATGCGCATCTTTACATCTTTGAATTTTTTTTAAATAAATCAAACATTCAACTTATCCGAAGGGAGTCGTCCATCAACGATCTCCTCTAATACGTTCTCTTCAGCGGCCTGGGGGTTGGTACGAGGTTGGCCCCATTTCTTTTTGTGGCAGTGTCTCGCCGGCCACACACCTAGTATCACTCGATCATCAGCAGAGGTAGGGGGTTCTAAGGGAAGGGTCGGCTGCTCCGCTAGGGTGGCTGATGATGCAAGAGTCTGATGTAGGAAATGACTGCTCCATCGGGGAGGGCACTGATGTATGAGTCTCCAATGTGATCAATCTATGTTGAGACATCTACAATAAGAATCATTAAATAATTAATATAAAATTAACCAACAAATTTGTAAGTCAATAATAAATAAAAAATTAAACAATTTAATTTTCAATATTAAATTCACAAAATAAAAACAATACCACCAAATTTTAATATTAAATAAAAAATAAAAATAAAAACCACTTAAAAAAATTAACTCCATATTTTTTAATTCCAATAATAATTAAATAATTAAAAATTAGTAAATTGGCAAAAAATAATTCTAACTTTTAAAATGATTTTAACTTTTTAATATCAAAGCCCGCTCGTCTCCTTATACCTCCGGTGATTTGGCCATATCCCATTTGAGAGCGCACATTTTGTGTTGTATAGTTTGCGACTTAGGAGGCTAAATTTCAATCGAAGGAAATTTCGTCAGCATCACCCTACAGTTCTCCAAATGCACGACTCAGATATTTCAAACGAATATCTAGTATGCATGCATGCAAAGAATATTGAGGCAATATAAACCGAATTTCCCACGATTGAAACATAACATCATAGACAACTAACTAAACAACACATAGTTGTGTACCCCCCAAAATATTTGAATAAATAGGCAATTAAAGAGTCAGTCAATCAATCTGATTCACTGACTCTCAGACGGGTTAAAAAATTCTCCATTAAATTTCATTATACAGAGTTAATCAACCTGATTAACTTCGTATAAAAGGATAATTTCTATTTTCCTAATTTAATAACATATTTGCTATTTTTCTAACATATTTTCTAATTTCATAACATATTTATAATTTCAACAATTTCATAATATTTATTTCCTAACATATTTTCTTATTTTCCTAACAAATTGTCTAATTTCTTACACATTTTCCACAAATTCTAAACATTTTCTACAAATTTTCCACAATAAATTAGAATTTCCTAATATAATTATATCCAAAATTCTTAGCAAAATTAAATTGAGAGGTAAATACGCATACCTTTTTATAATTATTCCTTCAAATCAACCACAAATTTCTTAAAACACTAAACTTAATTAGATTCTAATAAAAAATCAAAATCTCAAAACAGAAAAAAAAAATAGAATCCTCAAAGTCAAAGTCTTCCATTTTTGCGAGCCAACAACACCGTCTTCCTGCGAAAAGCTTCTCCAGCGAGCCTTCGTTGGTTTGCCCGGCAAAGGTTTATCGACGAAAATACCTTTGTAGGGCAAGATGTGGACGGGCCAACTACCTTTTCTTGTAGTGTCATAGTTAGATAAATTGAAATAGTAGTAAAAGTATATATCCTAATTAAGGTGGGATATATATATATATATATATATATATATATATGCAAATATTATTCTAATAATGATAAGTGAATATTGCCTTCAAAAATAATTTAAGCATCACACTATATTACGTGCCCCAAAATTTTATGATCTTGACAAATTAATGATGCATTAATTATAAACCGTACGTGTGATTCGTGTTTGGGCTATGAATAAATCCCTCTTTTCTCGAATGGTGATCTATTTATCTTAAAATAGAAAGAAAACGTACCCCATAAAAAAAAAACACAAATCATCATCAACAACTTAATTAGCCAGATCATATGTAGCCATAGTACTAGTAATCTTAGTTAATTAGGTAAAGCCAACAACAAACACAAAGTTGGGTGTCTAGAGAAAAAAAAACACGAAGTTTGAACATAACTGATCTGGTTTGGTTGGTTGCCTTCAGAATCCGGATCACTAATCTCTGTTAAACAAATTTGGTTTCTAGAAATTCATAGTCCATGAAGCTAGGGTGGAAGGTTGATTAATTAGGTGCTTTATAGTTATATATATATATATATATATAAGAGTTATAAAAAATTCAAGTTGAAGAAGTTTGCAAGAAGAGAATTAATTTCTCTTAACCTGCATTTCCTCCCTTATTCCTTTCTTGTCTTGACAGCCATGGCGAGTACAACCACCGGAAACCAATCGTCGGCGGCGGTAATTCATGAGTGTACTGAGTTCCCACCGAACGTACATTCCGGTGGCATTTTGCATTACGAAAATAACGGACAGCCATTCACTCTTCCAATTCTGGAACTGCAGATTATCTTGATTTTTCTCACCACACAATCCTTCCATTTTGTTTTCCGCTATTTTGGAGTCCCCAAGCTCACCAGCCAACTCCTCGTACGTGCGCTCCTGAATTCATTAATTTCTACCTCTCATATTTTTGAAAAATATTATATTTATTTGAGAAGTGATTATTCTTACACATTTATTAACTCATGAATGATTATTTTGTGCATAATGTTATCCACACAAATATATGATCGAGCACATGCATGTATGCAAATTATATTTTGTGCATAATGTCATCCATTAAAAATTAAAAAACCAAAAAACCTAGCTAATAGATCGATCAACAAATATATATGATCGAGCACATGCATGTATGCAAATTAAAAATTAAGAATTATTTTAAATTATTTTGTTCCCATTCATTTTCCTTCCATATTTCTTCATCTTTATTTTTTAGAACAATATACTTGCATCTTGTGCTATGGTGATATCTCATACCACTCTTTCGATTTATCTAATTATCGATCGTTATGCATATATCATAATCAAAATCGTTCAAATCCTAAATCATCATTTCAAAATCATTCACGCAAAAAACTCATACAACTCTTTTGATTTATCTAATTATCGATATACATATATCATAATTGAAATACTTCAACTCATAAATCATCATTTCAAAATCATTACCGTTGATTCATTTGATATATATGAATAGTTAAACGAACATCAATCTTCTTGATTTTTTAAGAAGAAGATATTGAAATGGTGATTTAGAGACTCTGCGGTTCTGATTGTAATATATGTAAAAAAACAATTAGATAAATTAATAGGATGAGATCCAATATTATGTTTGTTTCTTTTAAGCACGAAAAAAAACCAAAATACAAACGAACAATTTAGGGTTTAGATGATATAAAATAAAGAATTGCGAATCCTTAGATTATTTTTGGTGAACCAGGCAGGGTTACTGTTCAGCACATCACTCCTTGGAGCATTCGACCCTGTGAAGAAGTACCTGTTCAATATAAGCACCCAACAAACACTGGGTCTGTTTGCTGAGTTTGGGTATGCACTCTTTGTATTCATGATCGGAGCCAAAATGGACTTGGGAATGATTCTAAGAACTGGCCAGAAAGCCTTGTGCACCGGTGTCGCATGTGTGGCGGCGCCGGTGGTAGTCATCATGCTTCTACAGTTCAAGCTCACCCAATCTCTCTTTCCCCTCACCACCGATCAAAAGTTCAACCTCCCTTTCAGCACTTTGACGCATTGCATGACTCCCTTTCCGGTGGTAGCGCTCCTTATAGAAGAGATGGGAATCTTGAACTCCGAACTGGGGAGGTTGAGCTTGTCCGCAGCATTAGTCAGCGACATTTTCAGTTTGCTTCTCCAATTTCTTTCCACCTTGACGAGAATCGCCAGAGAGGACAATTTGAAGTTCTCCATGATCGGCCTAGGGTCCAGCACTGCCCATGTTGTTTTCATTGTGGCCGTACTTCGACCGGCAATGTGTTGGGTGGTCAAGCAGACCCCTGAAAATAGGCCTGTCAAAAAAGGTTATATTAACACCATCATCATCCTTGTGCTCGCCTCCGGCGTCCTCTCGCATTATTACGGTCTGGCTTTCTTCTTTGGTCCTTTTATTTTCGGGTTGGCTGTCCCGGCCGGACCGCCCTTGGGATCAGCTCTTGAAGACAAGCTCAGCTTGTTTGTTTCGGACGTCATCCTCCCCATTTTTGTGAGTACGTGTGCAATGAGGACAGATTTTTGGTCCATTCATACACAATTTGCGACGGACCATTTGGCGCAAATCAATTTAATATTCCTCCTCGTGGCTCTTGGGATCAAATTTTTAGTTTCAATAATGATTCCATTGTATTGTCGTATGCCCTTCAATGACGCATTGGCACTTGCTCTCATTTTGAGTTGCAGAGGCATTATCCACATCTCCATGTATACTGACATGAGAGACAGTCAGGTATATAATCTCATCAAAATCCCGCTCAATGTCAGTAATGCTAGAGATCGCCCCAACATATATTTTGTCATCATATATATTCTCCAAGCAAAATCATATTTTCTTCTTTTGATTATGAGCAAGTGGCACTAATATTTAATCTATATTACTGACGATGCAGGTCATAACCGAGCCCACATTTGCTTTGGCAATGATTAGCGTTGTACTCAGTGCAACTCTTGTTCCAATGGCGGTGAAATTGCTCTACGATCCATCGAGAAAATACGCAGGCTACATGAGGAGGAACATAATGCATTTGAAACCTAACGCGGAACTGAAAATACTTGCATGCATTCATAGATCAGCGAACATGCCTGCAGTGATCAATCTTCTTGATGCAGCATGTCCAACCAAAGAAAACCCAATCGGTGTTTATGTTCTCCATCTCATCCAATTGGTCGGAAGAGCATCACCTGTTTTCATCTCCCACCAATTGCAAACCAAATCTGTTTCTAACAATTCGTATTCAGACACTGTCATTCTCTACTTCAATCAGTTCCTCAGGGAAAACCTCGGCGCTCTGTCTTTAAACATATTCACCGCGATCTCTCCCCCGAAGTACATGAACGATGACATATGCACCCTCGCATTGGACAAGCTTGTGTCCATGATATTGCTCCCATTCCACCGGAAATGGGCGGTTGATGGGTCTATTGAGTCGGAAGACAATGCCATAAGGACCTTAAATTGCAATGTCTTGGATAGAGCCCCGTGTTCGGTTGGAATCCTCGTGGACCGTGGGCATTTGGGGCAGTCTAGTAGCTCCAATGCAGCATCTGGATCATCCTTCTCCGTGGCTGTAATCTTCTTGGGAGGTAGTGATGATAGGGAGGCATTAGCATTTGCCAAAAGAATGGCACACGAATCGACGATTAGCCTAACTTTGATTCGATTGGTTGCATCGGATCAAGAAGAAGTTAAAGTGAGTTATGATCGTATTCTTGATGAAGAGGAGTTGAAGGATTTTAGGTATAATCATGTGGGAGAGGGTTACGTGATATATTTGGAGGAAGTCGTGAATGATGGGCCCCAAACAATTACAGTGCTTCAAAATCTGGCGGGCGAGTATGATCTTATTATAGTAGGGAGAAGGTATAAGGTCCAATGCCCTCAGACAACAGGGCTTTCTGAATGGAGTGAATTTCCAGAATTAGGGATTGTAGGGGACTTGCTTGCATCACCAGATCATATCAACTCCAAAGCTTCAGTTCTTGTCATGCAACAGCAAAAGATGATGACGTAATAGAGTAGCGTTATATGTCATCTGCTAAGAGGACGTGAAGAAAAGAAAGAAAGAAGAAAAAAAAAACTTGTCTCACACTGACATTGATTAAGTCAAAGTCGTACATCAATTCATTAGAACCTTATTCTTTGGTTGATTATTATGTGAGGTATTTACTTTTTTTTCTTTACCATTAGAACCTTCAACGGATGATTTTACGAGTAGCTTGTTTTGTTCTCTTATATATTCGATTTATTCTTTTCACATCAGTAGATAGAATTAACCGCAGAAATGTTTTGTAAACTTCACAAGGTTAGTGCTTTCTTTGGAAATTCTAATTTTTAAGTTCCAATCATCATCTATACAAAAAGCAAATTAAAGTAGAGATCGTTTGATCATTCTTATGTATTAACTAAATAGACAGTACATTACTGTGTACTTGTGTAAATTTTAATTGTTACATATATCATTAGTTTGTTTTACCGTTATGAATAACTAAGCGACCTCCAATATTCTTGATTTTTGAGATCTCGAGGTAACAATTAATATAGAGATTAAATAAACAGTTTCAATTAAAATATATGTATAGGTGCGCATACGATGAATAAAATAAGATGCAAGTATTAACAACGTTAATTTGGGCGTCTTAATGCAACATTCAGCACTTGTGACAGCTGATATTATTGGAAACGTTTTCCACCTCTAATTAACCCCAATGGTACGTACTTAAAAGCACGTACCATTTAACTAGCGGCTAACACTCTCAATATTATAAGGCCAACCCACATCTTCCTCCTATCCATCAGCTCCATACTTCGCTTGCTCCAAGCTTTGCTCTCTCTCTCTCTCTTTGGAAAACATGCAATTTTGTGGTTGATGATTTGATATGGCGACGAGTAGGGTAGACTTTTTGAGAAACCATACCTGGGTATGCCAAATCCAGAAAGGGTTAAGATCAAGAGGCTTCTTCATGGGTGATAACCCTTTGACCTATCCTACTCCGGTCTTTTATGTTCAACTCACGGTAGCTGCCTTACTCAACTCTTGCTTGCAATACATTCTCAATCCTCTTGGTCAGACTTTCTTTCACCTCACAAATGCTCCAACGTTCCCACACTTACGTTTTATTATTCTCAATCAATATCTAATACAATATTGTTGTTGATATTCAATTGATATAACAAAATAACTCATATATATTCTGCGCTTTACATTAAATTTTACATTTATATTTGATTTTTCAAATTTACATTTAAATATCTTGAATTTTTTAAAGAGTTCCACCCTTGTCCCGCCCACATATTTTCCAGCAGGATTTTCGCTGGTTGATAATGTTGGCCGGAGATCACCCAAAAAGGAATCTCAATGCAAAATTGCCTAATTACGTAACCATTAGTCATCTCTTGCCCAATATTTCAAATGGGAGATAACACGTGGTTAAGTAATTTGCCTACGATCGCCTTTTGGTGGGCCCCACATGCACGCACCACGTCATCAATTAATTGAAATTCTGCTGGAAAAAATGTTATGTTACAATTCGAATGTGAGGTAATGTCCCAATTAGAAAAACACAACTTAAATTTGTGTCTTAAGTAGGTTTGGGCTACTCTTCTTATTGCCAATTGATTTTTGAGTGAATTCTCAATTTCTACATGATATCAAAGCGTCTTATCCCACGTATAAGACTTAACCGTTATACGTGTCATACGTTACCCATCTCACATCACGTGTGCGTGACAATGTCCTACAACTACAATGTAGAATACTGGTGAAACGTATTGAAATATGATGTAAAACACTAATTAATGGAAGTGTAAAAATGAAGTCTCTGGTTTATTGTCCCGTAACTTAAATGACTTGATTAATTAATTATCAGGTAGGCATGATATTGGGGCCGTCAGTGTTAGGAGGACGCAATGCATTTGCAGAAATATTTTTCCCACTGAAAAGCTTTTACATCAGCGAAACCTTTTTCTTTTCCTGGTGGGAGTGAAGATGGATGTCAATGTCCTGAGACAATCAGGAAGGAAAGCCGTTGTCATAGGCTTATCTTGTTTCTTCGTCCCTTTGCTCCTAAACGTAGGCTTCGTTTTGGTCCTACAACGAACGGTCAAGATAGATCCAAAACTAAACAACTCTCTGCTCTACATCGCGGTGTTTCAATGGATAAACTCCTTCCACGTCATCGGATGTCTGTTGGCCGATCTAAAGCTCCTCAACTCCGAGGTTGGAAGATTGGCCGTGTCGTCGTCGATGGTCAGCGGGACCCTGTCTTTGGGTTGGCTCAGTATGGCCTTCACTTTGAAGCAAACTTCAATCGCAAAAAATAATGATGTGAACATCAGTGCGAGCTTACCCTTTACAGGGATAAGTTTGTTTTGCATGCTTATGCTCACAGTTTACATTCTGAGGCCCATAATGTTGTGGATGATTGACCAAACAAAAGGAGGGAAAAAACCCATGAAAGAGTCCTACATTATGTCCGTACTCGTCATGGTCATGCTCGTGGCTCTTCTTGGTGAAGTTGTTGTTGAGTGTTGTAGTGTTGGTAGCAAAACAAGTGTGAGAGAGAGAGTTTCCTTCAAGTAGTGTTCTTGAAGTTGTGCATCTCTTTGTATCCCTAATTTCATTAGTGGAGGTTCTTGTTGTTGTTGCCCCGTGGACGTAGGCATATTGCCGAACCACGTTATATCCGGTGTTCTCTATTCTTTGCTCTTTTATTTCCTTGCATATTTATCCTTTTTTGTGGGTTGAGTTATTATTTCCATTCTACTATTTTCCGCAACAGTGGTATCAGAGCTCTAGGTTCGTTGAGAATGGAAGGCTCAAGGAGTACCATGGTTCGACTCAACCACTCCAATTGGATTACATGGAAGCCGAGAATGGAGGACATTCTCTATTGCAAGGATCTGCATGAGCCCATAGAAGGAGAGGAAGGCAAGCCTGAGAATATGGGAGATGCTGAATGGAAGAAGTTGAATCGCAAGGCTATTGGCCATATTCGTGAATGGGTGGATGATAGTGTGTTCCACCATGTGTCCAACGAGACTAACGCCCATGCTCTTTGGTTGAAGTTGGAGTCATTGTTCGAACAAAAGTCCGCATCGAAGAAAGCGTTTCTCATTAAGGAGCTTGTCAACATGAAGTATAAGGAGGGTGTAAGGGTGACTGAGCACCTCAACAACTTCCAAAGCACTGTCAATCAATTGGCCACGATGGACATGAAGATCGCGGATGAGCTTCAAGCGTTATTGCTTCTTGGATCTTTGCCCGACAGCTGGGAGACCTTTGTCATTACTGTAAGTAACTCTGCTCCCAATGGTGTGTTATCTATGGATAATGTTAAAGACAACATGTTCAATGAAGAGACTAGGAGAAAGTCATCTAGTTCCGATAATAGTCAAGTCTTTGTGACGGAGAATAGAGGAAGGAGCAAGAGTAAAGGTCCCAGTCGAGATCGCGGAAGAAGTGCAAGCCGTTCGAGGACACGATTCAATGGAAGGTGTCATAATTGCAATCTCTATGGCCACATGATGAAGAATTGCAACAAACTAAAGAATAACAAGAAGGATGGGAAAGATGGCTCAACCTACCAAAAGAAGGAGGACACAACCAATACTGCAGCTACCGCTACTGTGTCCAGTCAAGCATGTGAGTTGTTGTCTCTTGACAATGATTGCCTACATGCTGATGAAGATAAAAACATTTCTTGGGTAGTTGATTCTGGAGCATCTTTCCATGCCACGGCGCACTCGGAGTTCTTCACCACATACAAAGCCGGAGACTTTGGGGAAGTGAAGATGGGCAATGATAGCTATTCCAAGATATCCGGAATAGGTGATGTTTTGTTCGAGACTGATTTGGGCAACAAGCTGTTATTGAAAGATGTGAGACATGTTCCTGGTTTACGTCTCAATCTAATGTCAACCGGTGTGCTTGATAAACAAGGGTTCCATCATCATGGGGGAGATCAAAAGTGGAGGCTTACCAAGGGATCGCTAGTCATCGCTAGAGGGAAGTTGTGCTGCACCCTTTACAAGACATATGGGAAGGTTTGCAAAGGAGAGTTGAATGTCGCGGACGATTCTCATCCAAATCTATGGCACAAAAGATTAGGCCACATGAGTGAGAAGGGATTGCAAGTTTTGGCAAAGAAGTCTCTCATTCCCTTTGCCAAAGGTACCTCACTCGACTCTTGTGATTATTGTTTATATGGCAAACAAAATCAAGTCAGTTTTTCTGGTACCTTCACAAGAAAAGAAAAAATATTAGACCTAGTACATTCTGATGTTTGTGGCCCTATGGAAGTTGAATCACTAGGTGGTAATAGATATTTTGTTACCTTTATTGATGATGTTTCACGAAAGGTTTGGGTATATTTGTTGAAATCAAAAGGTCAGGTATTCCAAACCTTCAAGCAATTTCATGTCATGGTGGAGAGGGAGACTGGGAGAGCCCTCAAATGTATCCGCAGCGACAATGGAGGAGAGTACACTTCGAACGAGTTCAGAGATTACTGTTCGAAGTATGGCATTAGGCATGAAAAGACAATTCCTGGCACCCCACAACATAATGGTGTAGCTGAAAGGATGAACCGCACCATTCTGGAGAAGGTCAGGTGCATGCTGAAGACAGCCAATCTATCAAAGCGTTTTTGGGCCGAAGCAGTGTCAGCCGCTTGTTACCTTATCAACCGATCACCAAGTGTACCATTGAACTTTGAGACTCCCGAATGCGTATGGACCGGTAGAAGCGTTTCATATTCACACTTGAAAGTGTTTGGGTGCAAAGCATTTTCACGTGTATCTGACGAGAAAAGATTGAAGATAGATGACAAAGGCACACCGTGCATCTTTCTCGGGTACGGCAATGAAGAAATGGGCTACCGCATGTGGGATCCAAAGACCAACAAGCTATTCAGAAGCAGAAATGTACACTTTTTTGAAGATCAGACCGTGGCAGATCTTGATAAGGAGACAGTTAAAAATGCAGGCCAACTCACCTATGATTCATCACCGCTGCAACAAGAACCCAGTGGCAGAGCTCAAGAGGTTATACATGAAGACGTTCCTGACATGGCTGAAGCAGAAGGTGCTGAGATAGTGTCTGAACCTGAAGACGATGATCAGGACGATCAAATTCAGGGGGAGCCAAGCCAGGAGGAGCAACCGGAGATTTCCCAAGTACCAGTTCGTAAATCAAACAGAGTGCCGAAGCCGAATACTAAGTATCCTTCTTCACAGTATATTCTCACGACCAGTGATGGGGATGACCCGCATTCCAGATACATTCTGTTGACTGGTGATGGAGAGCCTGAAAATTTTGAGGAGGCAAAGACTCATGCAGACAATGACAAATGGATGTTGGCAATGAAGTCTGAGATGGAGTCTTTATTGAAGAATGACACCTATGAGTTGGTGGAGCTTCCTAAAGGCAGAAAAGCACTCAAAAATAAGTGGGTGTTCAAGTTGAAGAGGGACGAGAATGAGCAGTTGACAAAGTTCAAGGCTCGCTTGGTTGTCAAGGGTTTTGGGCAGAAGGAAGGAGTCGATTTCGACGAGATATTCTCACCAGTGGTTAAGATGACTTCTATCCGAGTTATTCTGGGCATGGCAGCTAGCATGGATCTTGAGGTGGAGCAGTTGGATGTGAAGACAGCATTTCTGCATGGTGATTTGGAAGAGGAAATTTACATGGAGCAACCAGAAGGTTTTGAAGTTGAGAGAAAAGGACACATGGTTTGTAAGTTGAAGAAAAGCTTGTACGGGCTAAAGCAGGCACCGAGGCAATGGTACAAGAAGTTTGACTCATTCATGTTGGGTCATGGGTACAAGAGAACAGATGCTGATCCATGTGTGTATATCCGGCAGTTCACCGGAGGTAACTTCATCATTTTATTGCTCTATGTTGATGATATGTTGATTGTGGGGCACGATGTTGCTATGATTCACAAGTTGAAGTCAGATTTGTCAAAATCATTTGATATGAAAGACTTAGGTCCAGCTAAGCAGATTTTGGGCATGGAGATCACTCGTGACAGGAAGGCGAAGAAGCTATGGTTGTCACAGGAAAGGTACGTTGAACGAGTGCTTGAGAGGTTCAACATGAAAGAAGCTAAGCCAGTGAACTCACCTCTAGGTAATCAATTCAAGTTAAGCAGAAGTTTATGCCCAACTACACAAGAGGATATGGACAAGATGGCAGGTATTCCCTACTCATCAGCTGTTGGTAGTCTTATGTATGCTATGGTTTGTACTCGACCAGATATAGCACATGCAGTTGGTGTTGTTAGTAGGTATCTCTCTAACCCTGGCAGAGAGCATTGGGAATCAGTCAAGTGGATACTCAGATATTTGAGAGGCACTTCAAAGTTGTGCTTGTGCTTTGGTGGATCGAAACCGATGTTAGAAGGTTTCACGGATGCAGACTTGGCAGGAGACCTTGATGCTAGAAAATCCACTTCTGGATACTTATTCACCTTTTCAGGGGGAGCTGTTTCATGGCAGTCTAAGTTACAAAAATGTGTTGCCTTATCCACCACTGAAGCTGAGTATATTGCTGCAAATGAAGCAGGCAAGGAGATGATTTGGTTGCAGAGGTTCATTCAAGAATTGGGTGTGAAGCAAGAAAGTTATGTGGTGCATTGTGATAGTCAGAGTGCTATTCATTTAAGTAAAAATTCAGTGTACCATCCTCGCACGAAGCACATTGATCTCCGTTATCATTGGATTCGAGATGCAGTATCAAAGAAGCTTTTCCAGTTGAGGAAAATTCACACCAACAAGAACACTTCAGATATGTTGACAAAAATTGTTACACAACAGAAGTTGGAGTATTGCAGCAAATCCGTTGGAGTGGACTTCAAGTAGAAGTCACGTCATTTTGACCTAGTTGGCCTAGAGGGGGAGATTGTAAAATATCTAGGCCCAAATTTCAAATATATCTACAAAAAATTGTTTGAAGCATTAATGAAGTAAGTGGTTGTAGGTAAGTGGGATCCAAAATGTAGTAGGTGGTTGTAGGTAAGTGGGATCCAAAATGAAGTAAGTGGGTGGGTGAAGCATTAATGAAAGCATTTAGATGGTTCCTCCTTGGCCTATATAAGGAGAGGTCATTTGCTCATTCCATCAATCTCATCCAAGAGAAACATCTTCCTCCAAGTAGAGAGTGAAGAGTGCCCACTCTAAGTTGAGAGTGTTGAGTGTTGTAGTGTTGGTAGCAAAACAAGTGTGAGAGAGAGAGTTTCCTTCAAGTAGTGTTCTTGAAGTTGTGCATCTCTTTGTATCCCTAATTTCATTAGTGGAGGTTCTTGTTGTTGTTGCCCCGTGGACGTAGGCATATTGCCGAACCACGTTATATCCGGTGTTCTCTATTCTTTGCTCTTTTATTTCCTTGCATATTTATCCTTTTTTGTGGGTTGAGTTATTATTTCCATTCTACTATTTTCCGCAACAGTTGTGGGGATTCATTACATGGCGGGACCTATGATTCTGGTCCCAGATGGCCCATCCTTGGGTTTAGTTCTGGTGGGGAAGTTGGACTCCTTCCCAAAGTTGGTACAAATATTTAGAGGCTAGGACAAAATATATACAAACTATATACAAACTTCCATATTTAAAACAAGAATGTAATTAAATATTGTTAAACTAAGAACTTTTGTAGCAGTGACCTTATCAATTTAGATGAGTTCCTTGAAGTTTTCCTATCATGCGAAAAAAACGTAATTAAGGATTCAAAAACACACAAAAAAAAAACTAAAGAGGCATAATTTCTAATTTCTAACAAAGAGTAAGAACTAACCTGCAATTTGCAATGTTAGATTCGTGATTTAGACCCATAACATTGGTCATTTGATTATATGAAGGGACCTACCCGTCGTCAAAAACTACAAAATTCATAAGGGAAAATTGTCAAATGGAAGTGTTCAATTAGGGAAACTGTAATAGGAATTCTATTAAATTAAATTACCTCATTTTGAAATTTGTAACTTAAGAATATCTCAGATAGAGCTTTCAGAAGGGGAGGTGAAAATGTCTGGATGTCTTCGCCTGGAAAAGCAAATTGTTGAGAAATTGAGGTTAGGGTTTGAGAGTTTGAATGAGATTGCAAAAAATTAAAAATTTAGAACAATTGAGAATTTGAGATTGATATTTAACCTTGGAACATTGAATTAGAATATTGAAATACTGCGTTTTCTTCTTGGAACTTTGAAGGAGACTTTCCTTCCGTTTCTCGCTCACTCGTATCCCCCGTCTAAATTATCATACATCTTACTATTTTTTTTTTAAAATATAACAAAAAAAAACTTAATTTTGGGCCTTTCAATATTTTTGGGCCCAAGGCCTAGGCCCCTCCTGCCCTCCCTATTGGCTGGCCCTTCGTGTCATTGATTCGTTTGCCAACTTACTTTGTGTTCAGTGGCTCAAGGATCAACTTCTCATTGATAAAGATGAAGACTCTTGGGGTTTTGGAGTTCTTGGCTTTCATTAGCTTTTGTGGGAAACTTATTGGGACTGTGGTGCCTTCACTCTATTGCAAAATGCCTGCTGTCGATGCTTTCTCATTAGGACTCATCATGAGTTCCCAAGGCTTCATGGACGTTCTAACTTTGCAACATGGATTGTTTCTCTACGTAAGTTCATCTCTCCACTCAATCTTTTTATTTGTTAATTTTACGTCTATGTTTACATTGGCTAACTTAGGGTTTACGGCAAAATGACGCTACAGACCTACACTAAAAATCCGAATCCGGCCATTTTAGTTATTGCCTTATTGATACGAAGAGAGATTTTCACACTCCACTTATCTTTTATCTCATGCACTCAATCCTTACCTTATCTAGCCAGTCAAATTAGATCAATTAAAATGAAATCGATGGAAATAATTAAGCATATCGATCTCATATATTAGATAATTAATTAACTTACATACTCTCAATAACTTGGTTTTGTTTCAGCTGATTGATGAAGAAACGTATAGTATCATGGTCCTATCAGCACTCATCTTAACTGCACTCATCACCCCCATGGTGAAGTACCTATACAATCCATCCAAGAGGTACATGTCCACCAAGAAGAGGAGGACCATTGAGCATGCCTCGCTAACCGCCAATCTTCGAATCCTTGCTTGTATATACCAAGTTGAAAGCACTCCTTCCATCATCAACCTTCTTGAGGTCTCCCATCCAAGCCCTAAAACACCCATGTCTTTTTTTGTTGTCCACCTTATTAGACTATCCGGCAGGACCGCCCTAATCCTCATAGCACATGGACCTGGACAAAAGAGTACCACAACTTTTTGTTGGTTCCTAAGCAATCACTGATTGCATTTGGTGTGTGTATGTATCAAAGTGCAAGCACCTCTATGAGGTGGCACTCAAGAAGAGTGTGAGAATCTGTTTTTTAACAAATTAAAGTAACTTGGAGAACAAGATGTCCAGGTATTATCTTCCCATTAGTCTAGGTCTAGCTTATTTCCTATTGGTTGATTGTCATCATAGTGACATCACTCTTTGTAACCGTTTCCCTTATGTAAGTAAGGCTAGGATCAATGAATGTGTGTGAAAGTGTAATCGTGAACAATCAGTAAAGGAAAAGAAAAGAAAAGTTCTGAAAATCAGTAAAGAATTGCTCGTAGGCAATTCATCAAACACCTTGTGTGCATTACATTAAAATCCATTCTTCTTCCAAACAAACATTCCAACAATCGTCCATCATCATCCTGCATACAATCTATTATCTATCTAATCCTAAATCTACTCCCAATTTGGTTCAGTGATCAAGGTTCAAATCATTACCTTCTGCATCTCAGCTTAATCATCATCATTGATGCATTGTTCCATTGCTGCATTGTTCCATTGCTGCATTGTTCCATTGGATCACTCGAGCAGCTTACTAGAAAGAGAAGAAATCAATTAGTACTTTCCAGAGACTCCGAACGAATTGTCAATGCATTCAAATTATATGAGCAGCATTCTTGTAGCCTCTTCATGAATGTATTCACAGACGTTTCGCCCTATGACTCAATGCATGATGATGTATGCACATTGGCATTCGAAAAAAGGACTTCCATGGTCATAATCCCCTTCCACAAGCAATTCAATGCGCTAATTGGAGTCGACGGATTGGAGAACAACCCAATTAGGTCAGTGAATCAGAACATTCTTTGAAATTCCCCATGCTCGGTTGGGATCCTACTAGACCGTGGTACATTGAGCACCAACACTTCCCTGGCATGCACAACTTTGTACACTATGGGATGATATTTGTAGAAGGACCTGATGACCGCGAGGCACTGGCACCCTAATGTCAGCCTCACGGTGGTTAGATTGGTGGACAATAGGAAATACGGGGTGCATAAAGAGCGCGATTCGGAGCTAATTGTTAACAGTCTAAGAAGAATCTCAGTGATCCATGTGACCTATGGTGCATCTGCATCATAACCTCATAGTCCTGCATTGCAGTTGATAATCCTAGATACAATCTGTTATAGTTAGTTAGAAGAATGAGCTGTCAAGTCTGTACAGTTAGTTACCTAGTCTTCAAGCAATGCTTGTATGATATAGGTGTGCAATACAATCAATATAAAAACTGTAAAATCAGTACATAGTATGTATGATTGTGTTGTATTGAAATCAAGTAAATCAATCTAAGGAATACATCAAAGTTCAGCTCTCCTTCTTCCTCTTCGTGTTCTTCATTCTTCTTAGTTCTTTTCCGTTCTTCTGTTTTTCAACTTTCTTGCCTGATTACCAAACATGGTATCAGAGCTGCTCTCATGATTTTGGCTAACCACCATACATGATCGATTCTGGAGCTTCCACTAAAATCTTAAAGGTCTGAATTAAATCCTCTCTTCTCAGTTCAGTTCACCTCTCTCTCAATCGTGGTTCTTAGATTCTTTCCTTTCGTCTTGAACCATTCTGTCAACAGTGCACTCTACGTGCTTGTGTTTTTGCTTCTCTCAAATTCCTACTCGTAACCTATACCATAGCAACATACAGTTATGGTCACTGCTTCACAACTTCAAATACTTCAATCTCCAATTGCTTCCCTCATCCCAACAGTTGGTAATGCAGTCACAGTCAAGTTGGATGATCACAATTTCATTACCTGGAATTTCCTAATGGAGTTGATGCTGAATGTCAACAACATTATGAGGTTTATTGATGGCACTCAATGTTGTCCTGATCGTGTGCCATCAGGTTCTGGTGCACAGAATTCCCCTTCTCCACCTTCAGATGAATATCTGGTCTGGAAAATGCATGATCAAGCACTAATGCAACTCATTACCTCAACATTGTCTCCTGCAGCCATTTCGTGTATCATTGGATGCAAAAGTGCTCAATAAATGTGGCTCAGCCTTAGAGACAGGTTTGCCTCTTCTACAAAAGCTTCAATTTTCCAAATGAAGACTGACCTGCAGAAATATCAAGAAAGGTTCAGAAAACATGACTCAATATCTACAGAGAATTAAAGATTCAAGGGATCTTCTTGAATCTTGCAATGTAGCGTTTGGTGATGATGACATTGTAATCCTGGCCTTGAGGGGTTTACCTGCAGAATTCAACACCTTCAGGTGTGTAATCCGTGGTAGAGAGAGCTCAATCAATAAGGACTTCAGGTCCCAACTTCTTGCTGAAGAAACAGTCATTGAACAGTCAGCTGAGCACAATTTTCTTTCAGCCCTTAATGCCACCAAGAACCCTGCCTCTGGATCTTCACAAGGAGTACCTGAAATTGGTCCTTCAGGTTCTTTTCCATCACACTCATTCATCACAAACCCCAGTACATCACAACCACCTTACCAGGCTTCTTTTCAGTCTGAACAAAGCATCTCAGCATCTGTTGATCAAGGTCAGTATCCACAGTTTTCTGATAATTTTCAGCAATATGGATTCAATGGAGGTTATCATCAAAACAGTCAAAATACAAGTAATAATTACAAGGGAAATGGTTACAAAGGTAGGAACAAAAGAAAATGGAATCCCAATTACAACAGTAATGGCTCCAGGTCCTGGAATAAAAACAGTGCGGGTATTCTAGGTGCACCAACTCAACATCATTCTGGTGCATCAAACCAACATCAGTTTTTCCTTTCTCCAATCTGTTAGATTTGTGGAAGGAAAGGTCATACAGCTGCTGACTGATATCATAGGCATCAGCATGATTCAACTCAAAATGGTGAAGTAGAGCAATGCCAAATCTGCTGGAAGTTTGGTCATACAGCCCTCACTTGTTATCAGAGAGGGAATTACTCCTTCCAGGGTTCATCACCACCACAGAACCTCACTGCTATGAGCACTCAAGGACCATTCCCCACTCAGCAACAAGAGTTCTGGATTACTGATACTGGAGCTACAACACATATGACATCTGAGATGTCCCAAATTCAAAGACCCCATCCATCCAACTCTACTGATGTCATCACCACTGATGGAGGCACAGGTTTGAAAGTGGCACAATTTGGACATTCCACACTTGTCACCACTCACCCCACACCACATTGTTTTGCTTTACCTGAAGTCCTTCATGTTCCACATATATCTGTAAATCTGCTATCTGTTAACAAGCTATGCAAAGATAATCACTGTCGATTTGTTTGTGATGACTCAACCTTTCTCATACAGGACAGAATCACAAGGACTGAGTAGAAATGGCCTCTATCCACTTCCTTTCTCCTTCAGTCCAACTTCCACATCTCAATCACTTCCTCAAGTTGCCTTTCTTGGAAAAACAACACAAGTCCAGCTTTGACACGGAAGGTTAGGTCACCCTTCCAATCAGATTGTGACATGTATCTTGAATAAAGCACAAATTCTGTACTCTAAAGACTCCTCTCAAACTGTATGTGAGTCCTGCCTTGAAGGCAAGTTGTCTAAACAGTCTTTTTCAAGTTCTAGTTCCAAGTTTACTGTTCCCTTTGAAGTTGTACACTCAGATGTATGGGGACCATCTCCTACTACCTCAATTGAAGGGTTTAGATACTATGTTAATCTAGTTGATGAATGTACACGTTTCACTTGGATTTTCCCTATGAAGAATAAATCAGAATTTCACTCCATTTTTGTTCACTTCTGCTCATATGTTTGCAACCAATTTTCTGTCTCAGTCAAAACTCTTCAAAGTGATGGGGGTGGTGAGTACATAAGTCAAACTCTTCAAACTTTTCTGTCTAGTAAAGGAATCATGCATCACAGATCCTGCCTTATACACCAGAACAAAATGGCCTTACAGAAAGGAAGCATAGACACATATTAGAAACTGCCATTACCCTACTTCAAACCTCAAAACTGCCTGCTAAGTTCTGGTTCCATGCTTCAGCAGCAGCAACTTACCTCATTAACAGAATGCCATGTCCTATTCTTGAAATGAAATCTCCTTTTGAATCCTTATTCAACACACTGCCTCTCATCACCTATTTGAAAGTTTTTGGCTGCTCTTGTTTTCCTTTACTTCGACCATATAACAACACTAAGCTACAAACTAGGACAAAAAAATGTTTCTTTCTTGGTTATGCTGAAAAATACAAGGGGTACATATGTCATGATCCTGCCTCAAACAGAAACTTCATTTCAAGGCATGTTTTATTTGATGAAACTCATTTTCCTTACTCCAGTCTCCATATTTCATCTCAGTCCCTCATATCTCAAAACACTGCTTCCATACCCTCTTCCTTACACTGTCCAGTTTTTCCTTCCTTGTTTGATCTTCACACTGCCTCTACTCAGTCCACTCAACTTCCTGTGACTTCTGATCCAAATGAAGACAATGAGGTACCCTCTTCTCCTGCATCACTCTCAAGTTCACAGGTGGTGCTCGGTAACCCCAAAATCCTGAACTCTGGAAACTGCCAGGCCTACCAAAACGATCATCGCCCGACGATGACGCTCCACCGAAGTTACCTCTTTTCGGTGTCCGCTGGCTCGAAGCTCCAGGAATAGATGGTTCCCGGCGTCGCATCGGCAAACTGGCCTCAACCCTCACCGCAGCATCCGACAAGTCTCGGAGGGTAGCAAAAGATCCAGTCGTCACGATGGCACGAATCTCACCTCGCAGGCCCAACTCAAACCTACGACACTTCTCGGCTTCAGTGGCCACAAAAGCAGGAGCAAACCGAGACAACGTCTGGAACTTCCGTTCATACTCTGCCACTGTCATATTCCCTTGCTGGAGCTGCAGAAACTCCGCCTCCTTGGCATCTCGGAAAGAACGAGGATAATACTGCTCCAGAAACCGTTCCCTGAACGTCTCCCAAGTTACACTATGGGCATCCCAACCGGACAACTCGAGGGTATACCACCACTCATACGCCGCACCATCTAGTAAAAAGGTAGCCAACAATACTCGCTCCTCCGGCGGACAATGCATCACCGCAAAAATCCGCTCAAGTCTGGTAATCCACCTCTGGGCTTCCTCAGGATCAGCCCCACCACTGAACGTAGTAGCCCCGAGCCGCTGGGCTCGCTCAATCGTGGCACTCTCCGTCTCTCTTGCTACTTCTTCAGGTTGTGGAGAGGGTCTACGTCTCGGAGGCATCGTCAACCGCACGCTGAAAGAGGCATAGAAGCAGTCAAACAACTAAAACACAACCTCACAAACCAACAGACCCAACAAACTCGACAAACCTATGCTCTGATACCAATTGTCAGGACCCACCCCGGTTTCACCCCGAAACCCGAGGTAAATCCTGCTCCCGTCTGACTCCCCGACACAACACCCAAGTAAAACTCATGCAAACCCAGTCAGACGCAGGAGTCCTTAACTGAATATCCCAACGTTATCGTTTACAGAGCATAGTACGAAAATACAAGGAACTAAAAACTAAAAAAAACGATAAATTACACGCACTCGGAAGTCTGTAAAACTATTCCGGGATCCCTCACGTCCCTTCTATGCCTCTGACACTGCCTCGACGTCAAGACCCCGCGCTCGCTCCACAACCTGGAGGGTAAGTTAAAACAAAAGTGTGAGTGGACCATAATAAAAGAAAAGTTCTAAAACAGTTATCAGAAAACCGATTTTAACCCTCCGTTTGAAAACCACATGCACAACCAATAGTTATGAACACAGTTATAAATCAATGCTCATCAAACATCATAAGAAACAGAAACACTATAAAACAGTTAGAAAAACCACAGCATATGAATCATAAACCGTATCAGAAGCCATAAACATCAAATCATCATTTTCCCGATCAAACCTGCTGGACCTATCCGAGTCTTTAAACTCCCGAGTCTTTAAACTCAATCGAGGCCTTAATCATATCCGAGTCTTTAAACTCAAGGCCTACGGAGGAAAATCATAATATCCGAGTCTTTAAACTCCCGAGTCTTTAAACTCAATCCGGGTCTTTAAACCCAATCCGGCCGGTCCCCCGTCACATATATCCGGGTCTTTAAACCCAATAACCAGATCCAGCAAATCCAATCCCAAAACCATTTTAAAACTACTGGAAATCCATATCCAAACTCGAATCCGAAATCCCTGGTCTGAAGCCCTTCCGGCTTCCAGAACCGCCATTCCGAACCCAAATCCGGAAATCCACTTTCCAACTTTAAAACTAAAAACCTTTAATCATTGAAATCATATTCCAAAATCCCTTTACAATCATTGAAAACCATTTATCAATTGAAATCCCAAAACCAAAGTATCAATTTCAAAAACCAACCACTTCCTCGTACAACGTGCTAAAACTGTCTTTTTCTCGGAAAACGTGCAAACACATAAAATCATCATTTCATATTCAATCAACATAGATTCATAAGTAAAACCATGAAATACGTATATAAAAACAGTTATGCATGCTCGAGTTTAAGGAAAGGGTCCACTCACAGTACTGAGCCCTACTCGCGTCCCGCACGTCCAGCCCGTTCCTCGGCTTCCTCGGGAAATCCTGATCCTGTCAATCACCGTCAAATTACGTCACTAACACGTCTACGAAGGTTCACCTAAATTCCCTCAAAAATCCCCGAATCCAAAACCTAAAACCCGGGACCCTAAACCTTCACCCTCGCGGAACTACACTCAAACGACTTCCGATTGACCCGAAACCAACTCCATTGAACTCACCACAACTCCTGGACCAAAAACCATGTTGACCGTTTCTCCCAGAACCGCCGCACGCGCCTCCACGCGCCGCCCAAAGTGGCTGCGCGTGGCCCTCACGCGCCAGCTACAGTGCACCTTCAACCTCACGTCGACCCGGTTCAACACAGTAGGCTGCAGCCTGAACCGGCGTCAACGGTTTTCCGCTGTGCCTGCACCAAAACACCTCCTTCCTTCTCATATAGCTTCGTCCAACCTTACTCTAAGCATCCCCATCCTCCAATCACCTCGACACATCCCCTACACCGTCGACTCAGACTCGAAACCAGACGGCCTAATTCCTCTGTTTTCCTCTCTGGCCGCCCAGGTAGCCTCCCTTCACGGTGGTAATGTAACACCCCGGAAATTCGAAGTTTCCCATATTGTAATTTAATGTGTGATTTGACGATTTTACCCCTGTGAATAGTATGGTCAAATTGTTGACTTTTTGATTGATGAACTAAATGAACTTTGACCTATGGCCGTGACGTAGTTCGGGACGTCACGAGTTCATAGACGGGTGGCACGTCCAATTCGGACGATCAGGGGAAAAGTTATGACTTTCGGAAGTTCAGGGGCATTACCGTAATTTGGACTCTCGGGGGAAAATGTTGACTTTTCTTTGGACAACTAATTTTCAGTTGACTCAAGGACCGTTGGGTAGGCCTCGACGTCCTGAGTCCGTAGACAGGCGGCACGCCAAAATCGGACTTCGTACGAGGAAGTTATGGTCAGAAACGTGAATTCGGGAAGTTCGGGTCTCGGTTTTCGTGTCGAATATTATATTCAGAAATTCTGATTGAAGGACACCTGGGGAGTGACAAGTGTCACTCACCCATTGGCCAGATTGGATCAGATCCACTATTGGATTAATTAACATTTAAATCAGCTTTAAATTCCAGCCTTTGGATTGAAAACCCCTGATCTAATCTGAGCCCTTGATCTAATCTTGGAGATCAAATCTGGGCCGTCCGTTCTTTCCCTCCATTTCTTTATAATTCTTCCCCGCAGAACACTCTGTCCATTTCGATCAAGCATCCCAGCTAACCATCCACTCACTGTGTCTGCGTGTTGGGGGACTCCCTGGGGAGACTGAGCGACGGCAGTGAGCATGGCGGAGGACGGCGGCGAGGAAGGAAGCAGGGGAAACCCGTGGCGGTTTCAACCCAGATTTTTGGTAAAACCATTTCCCACGTTTAAATTGGTCCGTTATGAATCCTAATCAACTCTAGGAACCTCCAGGAACCTTCTGGTTTTGAGCCCGTGGCCGGTGGAGCTCAGGGCGGTGGCACAACTGCGACGGGAGGCCGGTGCTGTTCTTCGAGGTAGGCCCTCGATTCAATCCGTTTTTCTCAATTCTTTTTACATAGAACCAATCTAGGGACTAAGACGAGTAATTAGGAAATGAAAGGAATGAAAATGATCCAGAAATGAAGAAATAGCAACCGGGTCATGATCGCGGGTCTGATCGACCCGAGTTGCAGGTATTCGGGTCAACCCGTCTGATGACAGTGGTGCTGACGTGGCACCCTGTCAGTCTGTCAGATGACGTGGACCAACCGTGAGCCGACACGTGTCACATGTCAGTGCACAGTCAGCACTGACATGTCAGTGACGTGGACCAGTCAGGGACTGCCACGTGTCACTGACATGTCAGTGACGTGGACCAGTGCCGTGCTGACACGTGGCACATGTCAGATCTGACACGTGGCACATGTCAGATCTGACACGTGGTCTGACAGATCAGTGTGGTGGACCAATCAGATGTTGACACGTGGCACCTGTCAGAGTCTGACATGTTAGACCTGACAGCTGTCAGATGACGTCAGCAATGACGTCAGCAGGAACTGTTCCTGCGTTGACCGCCGCGTTGACCAGCACGTGGGGGCGCGTGTGAACAGTGTTTCTGGTGGGACCACCACCATTCTTTAGGTTTCGACGATCCGGATCCAATGGCGGTGGTTTCGGGTCGATCGGAGATCTTTAAGTTGGTCAAAATAAGGTTTATTTCCTTGGAAAGCGCGTTCGGGCGGCTTTCCCGGGCCGGTTTCGACCTAGGCTTTCATGGTTGAATGTTAGGGGTTTGTATTGATCTTTACGAATACTTTGGATATGACAGGGGTTGTGTAATCGTACCAGAACGAGGGTATACGTTCGGTTTTCGGCAGGACTGTACTGTGAGTGGGCCATTTTCTTAAACCCTTGTGTGCATAAATGTTTTCTGGTTTTATTATACTTATTCACATGCTAAAACAATGATGGTTTTGATGATATGGAAAATATGGTTATGGCACGTTTCACGGTATTTGGGCTTGAGACCCGTCCGATGAAACTGAATGATTGGTTCGGATTCTATCTATGTATATATGTTTGCATGTGGATATCAATAAAATGTATTTGTTACTGCACTGTATAGATCCTTCCATATTATATTGTCTCCTCCGGATGAGGTACCCCGGAGAGGTCACGGACGTCTAGAACGTCCAGCGTCTATGACGCTAAGCATCGGGGATGCTGTACCCGAACGGGGTTCGGGGAAAGAACTCGGAAATTGAGACCCGAGTGGCACGCGTAGCCTTGTGATTGTGACCTTATTGGACGTCAGGGACGTCAGACATCAGGGATGTCGGGATTGGAGTGTATAGTGCAGTGGCTAAAATTATACTTATGGTTTTATTATATGCCTTATGGTTCATATTATATGGTTTATGCTTTTGAATTATGATGCACGCATGTTTGGAAAACGGAGGGGTAAATTATATGTTTTACTTATCAAACGATTTCATAAACTTGAGTTTCGGTCCACTCACCCTTAATGTTTTGATAACCCCTCCAGGTCGGGAAACTGAGGTAGAGGAGGAACCAGAGGCTGAGGCATAGATCTACTTCTGCGTACCTGAACCCCTGCTGGGCGGTGTACCCGCAGGTTTACTGTAGAGTCGTGCTCGCAAATTTGTAATTTTGGATTATATCCCTTGTCTGACATTCGTTTAATTCGGATTTGATGTATGACTTTAATTTGGTTATTTATGCTCCTAAATGTTTTGAGGTTAAAATTGGTATGAATTATTGGGTGTCAGACGGGAGCAGGGCACGTCCCCTTGTGGTCCCTGTGGGATCGGGGCGGGTCCTGTCAGCTTGGTATCAGAGCACTAGGTTGTGGTCAGTACTAGGGTATTGGTCAGCATGCTAGACTAGCGATTAGTACTAGTTACTTTTCGACTTTTAAGAATATTGTTTTCTGATCTATGCCTCTTAACAGTTGGTTATGCCTCCTAGGAGAATTCCTCATACTCGAACGGACGAGGATCTAGAAAGAGAGATGGAATGCGCGAGCATCGAAAGGGCTCAACGTTTGGGAGCCACTCCTTTCTGCGGGGGATCAAACCCCGAGGATGCTCACGACTGGATCACCAAGTGGGAGAGGATCTTCTCGGTGATGCACTGCCCTCCGGGCGAACGAGTGACTTTGGCAGCCTTCTTGCTGGAAGGAGGAGCCTACCAGTGGTGGCACGGACTCGAAATGTCTGGGTGGTCTGTCCATACCACTACCTGGGAAGCTTTCCGTTCCAGGTTTCTGGACCAGTACTACCCGCGATCCTTTCGCGCGGCGCGGGAGGCGGAATTCCTGCGGCTGGAGCAGGGTGACATGTCTGTTGCAGACTACGAGCAAACCTTCGGGAAACTTTCCCGGTTCGCTGCCTCATTCATAAGCACGGAGGAGGACAAATGCCAGCGGTTTGAGCTTGGACTCCGAGGGGAGATCCGGGCCAGTGTGACTGCTACCACTCATGCTTCTCTGAGGGATATGGTCGACGCAGCGGTGCGTGTCGAGGCCAGTCTGGCGGCACATCAATCACGACAACCTTCGGGGGAGGGGCGACGTCAGGATCGCCCACATCATGGGCCATCGGGCCGTAAGAACAACAAGGGAGGGAGCTACAGGGGAGCACCCTCATCCTTCAAGGGTCGTGGCTGGTCGGGTCGACGTGGAGGCTCTCAGGGCAGAGGATCTGGACACAACTCTGGGCAGCACTCATCTTGGAGCAGTGCATCTGGTGGGCATTCGGGCAGGCCAAGGCCAGTAACTTGTTTTGCTTGCGGAGAGGAAGGCCACTATGCCTGTGATTGTCCGCAGTTGTCCAAGAACAACGACGCTGGGGGCTCGAGTGTGGTGCAGAGCACGGCTTCCCACACTAATGGAGGTCGCGGTCAGGGAGGTGACCGTGGTGCTGGACGTGGCGCGCGCGGGCGCGGAGGAACGGAGGGCCGAGGGCCCAAGTGTTTGCAATGACCCAGCAGCAGGCGAGGACTGCTCCAGGCGTGGTCACAGGTACACTACATATCTTTAATTTTCTTGTACGTGTATTAATGGATGCGGGGGCTACACATTCTTTTATTTCGAGGAGTTGTGCTGGTATGCTTGATTGTGTGGTATCAGCCTTAGATTGCGAAATGGGTGTTGGCACCCCGATGGGTACCGTGTACCTTGTGAATCAGGTGATTCGGAGGTGCCCGGTAAGAATTGAGGATGTGGATTTACCAGCAGACTTAATTATTCTGGATATCCACGACTTCGATATAATCCTAGGGATGGATTGGCTGTCGGAGCACGGATCGCTCATCGACTGCTGTAGCAAGCAAGTGATTTTGCGGAGCCCGGGTTTGCCGGAAGTTATCTTTCAGGGGGAACGTGATGGTTCGCCTCCTGAAGTGATTTCGTCACTTACTGCTACCAAACTTCTACGGAAGGGATGCCAGGGTTATCTGGCGCATGTCGTGTCGGAACGGGTCGATACTCCGGTTATCGACGAAATACCGGTGGTCTGTGAGTTTCCGGATGTATTCCCGGAAGACTTACCTGGGTTGCCACCATCGCGGGAGATTGAGTTTACTATTGAACTACTCCCGGGTACCCGACCTATATCCCAGGCACCATACCGGATGGCGCCGGCCGAGTTACGAGAACTCAAGACTCAATTGCAGGAGTTGGTAGATTTGGGATATGTCCGACCGAGTACTTCACCGTGGGGAGCACCGGTGTTGTTCGTGAAGAAGAAGGAAGGAAGTCTCCGTTTATGTATTGATTATCGACAACTCAACAAGGTGACATTGAGGAACCAGTATCCTTTACCCAGGATCGATGACCTTTTCGACCAGTTGCGGGGAGCTCAGTGCTTCTCGAAAATTGATTTGCGGTCTGGGTATCACCAACTGAGGATTTCGGAGGAGTATATTCCGAAAACTGCTTTTCGAACCCGTTACGGGCACTACGAGTTCCTTGTTATGCCATTTGGTTTGACGAATGCTCCAGCAGCATTCATGGATCTGATGAACCGGGTCTTCCGACCCTACCTGGATAAGTTCGTGATTGTGTTCATCGATGATATTTTGGTATACTCAAGGAGTGCCCGTGCACATGAAGAACATCTACGGTTGGTCTTGGAGAGACTGAGACAAGAACAATTGTATGCCAAGCTGAGCAAGTGTCAGTTTTGGCTGAGCAGTATTGGTTTTCTGGGACACGTGATATCGACGGATGGGATTTGCGTGGATCCCCAGAAAACAGAAGCGGTGACCAACTGGGCTAAACCGACAACAGTAACCGAGGTGCGGAGTTTCGTCGGATTAGCAGGTTACTACCGGAGATTCGTGGAGGGTTTCTCCAAAATTGCTGCACCATTGACTCGTTTGACTCGGAAGGGAGTAAAGTTTATCTGGGACGAGCAGTGCGATCGGAGCTTTCAAGAGTTGAAAGATCGATTGACCACTGCACCTGTCCTTGCATTGCCGGATGACAGTGGGGAGTTTGTGGTCTTCAGTGATGCATCGCTGCAAGGTTTGGGCTGCGTGTTGATGCAAACTGGCAAGGTTATTGCCTATGCATCCCGGCAGCTGAAGACTCATGAGTTGAACTACCCTACTCATGATTTGGAGTTGGCGGCGGTGGTTCATGCTCTCAAGATCTGGAGACATTATCTGTTCGGCGCAACGTGTCGGATATACACCGACCACCAGAGTCTTAAATATTTATTCACTCAGAAGGAGCTCAACATGAGACAACGGAGATGGTTGGAGCTGCTGAAGGACTATGACTGTACGATCGAGTACCATCCGGGTAAGGCCAATGTGGTGGCTGATGCACTCAGCAGGAAGTCAGCAGGATCCGTTGCACACCTAGGGATGGTGTATCTTCCCTTGCTAGTGGAACTCCGGAAGGCGGGAATTATTTTGGGTACGGATGCGCATGGAGCTTTGTTGGCCAGCTTCCATGTGCGACCAGTACTGATTGATCGGATCATTGAAGCACAACTTCAGGATCCGATACTCTGTATTTACAGAATTGAGGTCGATGTGGATGGGAGACAGGATTTTTCCATCCGGGACGATGGAGCACTGGTGAAATTGGGCCGTTTGTGCGTACCTGCAGTGGCAGAGTTACGGGCCGAGATACTTGAGGAGGCCCACAGTTCGGCCTATGCTATGCATCCGGGAGGTACAAAGATGTACCGTACCCTCCGGAACCATTATTGGTGGCCAGGAATGAAGAAGGATATTGCTGAGTTCGTGAGCAAATGCTTAACCTGTCAGCAGGTTAAGGCGGAACGGCAGAGACCGTATGGGGCTATGCAGCCACTTCCGATTCCTGAGTGGAAGTGGGATCACATCACCATGGACTTCGTCTTTAAGTTACCGAGGACTCAGAGTGGAGTGGACGGAGTATGGGTGATCGTGGATCGGTTAACCAAATCAGCCCATTTTCTGCCAGTTCAGGAAACCTATAAACCTAACCGACTGGCTCAGTTGTTTGTGAAGGAAATCATACGACTTCATGGTACGCCGGAATCGATTGTGTCCGATCGTGATCCGCGTTTCACTTCCAGGTTCTGGCGGAGTTTGCAAGCTACTTTGGGAACAACCTTACGTTTCAGTACTGCTTTCCATCCACAGACCGATGGACAGTCTGTGAGAACCATTCAAACCCTGGAGGACATGATGAGGTCATGTGTACTACAGTTTCAAGACTCTTGGGATACTCATTTGCCATTGATGGAATTCGCTTACAACAACAGCTATCAGGCAAGCATCGGGATGGCACCTTATGAGGCACTGTATGGCCGACAGTGCAGGACACCTATCTGCTGGACGGAGGTAGGAGAGCGATCGGCTGTAGGGCCGGAGATGATGGACTTAACCATGGAAACTGTTCGCGTGATCAAGGAGAGATTGAAGGTGGCACAGGATCGCCAGAAGAGTTATGCCGACCGACGGATTCGAGACTTGGAGTTTGAAGTGGGAGATTTTGTCTTCCTGAAGTTGTCTCCGTGGAAAGGGATTATCCGTTTTGGCTGACGGGGGAAACTGAGTCCGCGTTTTATCGGACCTTATGAAATCGTGGAGAGAATTGGCAGAGTTGCATACAAATTGGCACTACCTCCAGAACTATCGAGAGTTCACGATGTTTTCCACGTATCGATGTTGCGGATGTACGTACGTGATGCTTCTCATGTACTTAGGGAACAACCTGTTGAACTACGGGAGGATTTGAGCTTTGAAGAACAACCAGTACAGATCTTGGATCGGAAGGACAAGGTACTACGACGGAAGACGATCCCTCTCGTGAAGATTCTCTGGAGAAACCAGAATGTGGAAGAAGCCACATGGGAGCCTGAGGCTCAGATGCGAGAACAATTTCCTCATTTGTTTCTTTGAAATTTCGGGACGAAATTTCTTAAGGGGGGAAGGTTGTAACACCCCGGAAATTCGAAGTTTCCCATATTGTAATTTAATGTGTGATTTGACGATTTTACCCCTGTGAATGGTATGGTCAAATTGTTGACTTTTTGATTGATGAACTAAATGAACTTTGACCTATGACAGTGACGTAGTTCGGGACGTCACGAGTTCATAGACGGGTGGCACGTCCAATTCGGACGATCAGGGGAAAAGTTATGACTTTCGGAAGTTCAGAGGCATTACCGTAATTTGGACTCTCGGGGGAAAATGTTGACTTTTCTTTGGACAACTAATTTTCAGTTGACTCAAGGACTGTTGGGTAGGCCTCGACGTCCTGAGTCCGTAGACAGGCGGCACGCCAAAATCGGACTTCGTACGAGGAAGTTATGGTCAGAAACGTGAATTCGGGAAGTTCGGGTCTCGGTTTTCGTGTCGAATATTATATTCAGAAATTCTGATTGAAGGACACCTGGGGAGTGACAAGTGTCACTCACCCATTGGCCAGATTGGATCAGATCCACTATTGGATTAATTAACATTTAAATCAGCTTTAAATTCCATCCCTTGGATTGAAAACCCCTGATCTAATCTGAGCCCTTGATCTAATCTTGGAGATCAAATCTGGGCCGTCCGTTCTTTCCCTCCATTTCTTTATAATTCTTACCCGCAGAACACTCTGTCCATTTCGATCAAGCATCCCAGCTAACCATCCACTCACTGTGTCTGCGTGTTGGGGGACTCCCTGGGGAGACTGAGCGACGGCAGTGAGCACGGCGGAGGACGGCGGCGAGGAAGGAAGCAGGGGAAACCCGTGGCGGTTTCAACCCAGATTTTTGGTAAAACCATTTCCCACGTTTAAATTGGTCCGTTATGAATCCTAATCAACTCTAGGAACCTCCAGGAACCTTCTGGTTTTGAGCCCGTGGCCGGTGGAGCTCAGGGCGGTGGCACAACTGCGACGGGAGGCCGGTGCTGTTCTTCGAGGTAGGCCCTCGATTCAATCCGTTTTTCTCAATTCTTTTTACATAGAACCAATCTAGGGACTAAGACGAGTAATTAGGAAATGAAAGGAATGAAAATGATCCAGAAATGAAGAAATGGCAACCGGGTCATGATCGCGGGTCTGATCGACCCGAGTTGCAGGTATTCGGGTCAACCCGTCAGATGACAGTGGTGCTGACGTGGCACCCTGTCAGTCTGTCAGATGACGTGGACCAACCGTGAGCTGACACGTGTCACATGTCAGTGCACAGTCAGCACTGACATGTCAGTGACGTGGACCAGTCAGGGACTGCCACGTGTCACTGACATGTCAGTGACGTGGACCAGTGCCGTGCTGACACGTGGCACATGTCAGATCTGACACGTGGTCTGACAGATCAGTGTGGTGGACCAATCAGATGTTGACACGTGGCACCTGTCAGAGTCTGACATGTTAGACCTGACAGCTGTCAGATGACGTCAGCATGACGTCATGCTGACGTCAGCAGTGACGTCAGCAATGACGTCAGCAGGAACTGTTCCTACGTTGACCGCCGCGTTGACCGGCGCGTGGGGGCGCGTGTGAACAGTGTTTCTGGTGGGACCACCACCATTCTTTAGGTTTCGACGATCCGGATCCAATGGCGGTGGTTTCGAGTCGATCGGAGATCTTTAAGTTGGTCAAAATAAGGTTTATTGCATTGGAAAGCGCGTTCGGGCGGCTTTCCCGGGCCGGTTTCGACCTAGGCTTTCATGGTTGAATGTTAGGGGTTTGTATTGATCTTTACGAATACTTTGGATATGACAGGGGTTGTGTAATCGTACCAGAACGAGGGTATACGTTCGGTTTTCGGCAGGACTGTACTGTGAGTGGGCCATTTTCTTAAACCCTTGTGTGCATAAATGTTTTCTGGTTTTATTATACTTATTCACATGCTAAAACAATGATGGTTTTGATGATATGGAAAATATGGTTATGGCACGTTTCACGGTATTTGGGCTTGAGACCCGTCCGATGAAACTGAATGATTGGTTCGGATTCTATCTATGTATATATGTTTGCATGTGGATATCAATAAAATGTATTTGTTACTGCACTGTATAGATCCTTCCATATTATATTGTCTCCTCCGGATGAGGTACCCCGGAGAGGTCACGGACGTCTAGAACGTCCAGCGTCTATGACGCTAAGCATCGGGGATGCTGTACCCGAACGGGGTTCGGGGAAAGAACTCGGAAATTGAGACCCGAGTGGCACGCGTAGCCTTGTGATTGTGACCTTATTGGACGTCAGGGACGTCAGACATCAGGGATGTCGGGATTGGAGTGTATAGTGCAGTGGCTAAAATTATACTTATGGTTTTATTATATGCCTTATGGTTCATATTATATGGTTTATGATTTTGAATTATGATGCACGCATGTTTGGAAAACGGAGGGGTAAATTATATGTTTTACTTATCAAACGATTTCATAAACTTGAGTTTCGGTCCACTCACCCTTAATGTTTTGATAACCCCTCCAGGTCGGGAAACTGAGGTAGAGGAGGAACCAGAGGCTGAGGCATAGATCTACTTCTGCGTACCTGAACCCCTGCTGGGCGGTGTACCCGCAGGTTTACTGTAGAGTCGTGCTCGCAAATTTGTAATTTTGGATTATATCCCTTGTCTGACATTCGTTTAATTCGGATTTGATGTATGACTTTAATTTGGTTATTTATGCTCCTAAATGTTTTGAGGTTAAAATTGGTATGAATTATTGGGTGTCAGACGGGAGCAGGGCACGTCCCCTTGTGGTCCCTGTGGGATCGGGGCGGGTCCTGTCAGGTAACACCAGACGGTTCCTAGAACCTCAAGGAACCTAACCCGACTCTCCTAGACCTTCGACTCAGTCTCTAGGATCACGACTCTTGGTTTGAACCAAAACGGGAAAACAGGGCACACAGAGTCCCTCCGTCGTGCCAACCACCACCGTGCACCTCTCGTCACGGCAACACAACCGAACGACGCCCTGGACTCGACTGAACTCCCTAGACTCCTCTAGACTCTTCGATTCAACCCCTCAGGCCACAACTTCCGATTTGAAGTTCACGGCCAAAACAGAGCATAGACACGGGGAAATAGAAATTACCTGCAACCTGTCGCCGTCGTGAGCTCCGCTGGTAGTGGTTGACTCCTCGCAATCCGCACGACACCACCACGGTTTCAGTTGCCCCGTACACGGCCGCCACCACCATGATTCTCACGACCTCCCTGCTTTTCACCCCTAGTTTTCCCCGCAGTTCCCAGCTGCCCAACCACACGACTTCCTCACCTCCCAACCTTCTTACCGTCTCCCTTTCCTTCTCTGGACACCCACACACACTCACAATTCACCAGCTCCCTCACTCAACCCTTCACTGCTCTCAATTTCCTCTCACAATCTCCCTCTGTTTCTGTTTCCTTCTGCGCACAAACACGAACACGGGCACGGGTACACCCCAATAATAGAACCGTGCACACACCTTAGAATCCCCCAGAACCCACTACACACTTGCCACATGTCGCCATCCCCCCACTCTCTCTCACCCATGTGGCCCAATCTCAACCCTTCATCTACTTCTCTCTGCACAAATCCCCAGGTGCAAAAAGACCAAAATACCCTCCAATTTTACACATTTTTACGGTTTTACCAAAACTTCCTAGACCCGTAACTCTCGCCTCGTAAGTCCGATGAATACGTGCCGCCTGTCATCGAACTCAGGACGACGAGAACTACCTAACCATCCTAGGTCAACCTACCAAAACTCGATTATTCAAAAAGTCAACTTTTCCCCCTAATTTACCCAACTTACGGTTATGCCCTCAACCTTCCGAACATCACAACTTCCTCCTCGGATGTCGGAATCGAACGTACCACATGTCTACGGGTTCATGACGTCCTAATTTACGTCCTGGTCACTGGTCAATACCCAATTGACCACCCGAAATAAAAGTCAACATTTTTGCCCGGACTAGGGGCAAAATTATCATTCTAGGCTCCCGGACCTTTCGGGACCACCTAACCACTGATTAACCTCACTAATCACACCTTAATTACTCTACTAATCCCGGCTCTCGGAATGGGTTGTTACATTCAACCTCAGTTGCTTGAAGTTGTTATCCCTATAACGGGAGTCAATATGCATCCAATGCAAACGAGGTCCAAGAGTGGGATTGTTAAGTCTAAAGCCCTCATGTCTGCTTATACTTCTTCTCCTGCCACTGACTTCACTCAGATTGAACCTGCCACCTTCAAGACAACATCCACTATTCCCATTTGGCAACAAGAAATGCAGGAGGAGATGAATGCTCTCTACAGTCAAGATACCTGGACTCTGGTCCCCCTTCCTTTCTCCAAAAATCTGGTAGGTTGTAAGTGGGTGTATAGAATTAAGAGAAACTCAGATGGCACAGTTGCTAGACACAAAGCAAGGTTGGTTGCCAAAGGTTTCAGTCAGGAAGAAGGGCTGGATTACAGTGAAACTTTTAGTCCAGTGCTTAAAACCACCACTGTCAGGTTGGTACTTGCACTAGCAGCCCATTTTCAATGGAATCTCAGGCAACTGGGTGTAAAAAATGCCTTCTTACATGGTGAGCTTAAGAAGGAAGTCTATATGTCTCAACCCCCAGGCTTTGAAGATCCTAAACATCCTGACTATGTATGTAAGCTACAGAAATCTTTATATGGTCTTAAACAAGCTCCTCGAGCTTGGAATGACAAATTCACAAGTTTCCTACCTGATTTGGGTTTCCACACTACTTGGGCAGATTCCTCTCTCTTTGTTAAACAGATTGCTTCTGCACTGGTTGTTCTTTTGTTATATGTGGATGATATCATCATCACAGGAAGCAATGATCAAGCAATCTCTGAAGTAGTTTCAGCCTTAACTGCCGTGTTTGACATGAAAGATCTTGGCATGTTACATTACTTTCTGGGCCTCCAGATTGATTATACCTCATCTGGTCTTTTCATTTCACAGTCTAAGTATGTAAATGACATGCTGACTAAGTCCTCAATGCTTGACAGTTCAGCTGTGGAAACACCAAGTGTTCCTGGTTCTAGACTGAAGAAAGATGTTGGTCCACTGTATTCCAATCCTACTAACTATAGAAGCATTGTAGGGGCCTTGCAGTATCTGAATTTCACAAGACCCGATATATTCTTCTCTGTGAATCAAGTGTGTCAGTATATGCACACTCCCTCAGAATCTCACTTCATGGCTGTCAAACGTATCTTGAGATACCTTAAGGGTACTCCTCATCATGGTATCACCTTCAAATCTGGTTCTCTAGATCTAATAGCCTACACTGATGCAGACTGGGCAAGTGATCCTAATGATAGGCGTTCTACCACAGGTATAGTTGTCTTTCTTGGTGAAAATCCGATCTCCTGGGTGTCCAAGAAACAGACCACAGTCTCACGGTCTAGTACTGAGTCTGAGTACCGTGCATTGGCTATTACAGCTGCTGAGGTGTCATGGATCAGGCAACTCTTATGTGCTTTGCATATTCCCTTCCTTAAACCTCCTCTAATCTATTGTGATAGTACTTCTGCTACCAGCCTTTGTGCTAATCCCATTTTTCACTCTCGTGCAAAACACATTGAGATTGACTATCACTTTGTGCGGGAAAAAGTGATTCGAGGAGATCTGAATGTTCAGCACATTGCCTCAGGAGATCCGATCGCAGACATCTTCACCAAAGCACTGCCTGATGACCTCTTCTGTCTTCACTCCTCCAATCTGATGCTCGAAGCATCTTCTTCATCAGCTTGCGGGGGGACGTTAACAGTCTAAGAAGAATCTCAGTGATCCATGTGACCTGTGATGCATCTGCATCATAACTTCATAGTCCTGCATTGCAGTTGATAATCCTAGATACAATCTGTTATAGTTAGTTAGAAGAATGAGTTGTCAAGTCTGTACAGTTAGTTACCTAGTCTTCAAGCAATGCTTGTATGATATAGGTGTGCAGTACAATCAATATAAAAACTGTAAAATCAGTACAAAGTATGTATGATTGTGTTGTATTGAAATCAAGTAAATCAATCTAAGGAATACATCAAAGTTCAGCTCTCCTTCTTCCTCTTCGTGTTCTTCATTCTTCTTAGTTCTTTTCCGTTCTTCTGTTTTCAACTTTCTTGCCTGATTACCAAACACTAATAACTAAGTGTAAGGTGGCAATAGCTGGAAAAAACAACATGCTTATGTGGAGGAACATGTCACTGACAGTGTGGACATGATCAACGCGATTAAGTCAATGGGAAGCTCTTATTATCTAATTTTGGTTGGGTGACGTCACGATACCGATTCGCCTTTGTTCATGGGACTCACGGAATGGAATGAGTTTCCAGAACTAGGGTTTATCGGAGACATGCTTGCATCATCGGATTCGAATTGTGAGGTATCGGTGTTGGTGGTGCAGCAGCAAATATTTGGAATGGATCGAAAAATGTTATGTGACAACGGTTTTAAGTCATATGGCCGGGGCATCTTTTTCCGTTGTGGACATGCCTCGTGAGGATCAGAGATGTAAGAAATTGAGGTTCCACCCCAAAACCAATTGGCAATGGGAGGAGTAGCCCAAGATCTTATAAGGCACAAATTGTAGTTGTGCTTTTCCAATGTGGGACATTTTCCTCACATCTCAACACGCCCCCTCACGTGTGGCGGATTTTCCAGCCTATCACGTGACGATTTGATTGGGTACGTGTGACACGTGTGACGGTTAAGCCAACACGTGAGATAACCCCGCTCTGATACCATGTAAGAAGTTGAGGTTCCACCCCAAAACCAATTGGCAATGGAGGGGAGTAGCCCAAGATCTTATAAGGCACAAATTGTAGTTGTGCTTTTCCAATGTGGGACATTTTCCTCACATTTCAACACGCCCCCTCACGCGTGGCGGAGGAGTAGCCCAAGATCTTATAAGGCACAAATTGTAGTTGTGCTTTTCCAATGTGGGACATTTTCCTCACATCTCAACACGCCCCCTCACGTGTGGCGGATTTTCCAGCCTATCACGTGACGATTTGATTGGGTACGTGTGACACGTGTGACGGTTAAGCCAACACGTGAGATAACCCCGCTCTGATACCATGTAAGAAATTGAGGTTCCACCCCAAAACCAATTGGCAATGGGAAGAGTAGCCCAAGATCTTATAAGGCACAAATTGTAGTTGTGCTTTTCCAATGTGGGACATTTTCCTCACATCTCAACAAGAGAGTGTACTCGGTTTCGTCTTAGGAAGTACTGTATATATTCATTTTGGTGTTAATTATTGTTTTCACATTTTTGGTTATTGATTTAGGATAGCTTTGTACAAGAATTCTGTTTAATTAGGTGTAGGGTTGTTAACTATGAGGCTAGTAATTTCAGGAAAAAAAAAACTATGAGGCTAGTAGCTGCACGTAGCTAGTGATCGATGATCTTGTTAATTTTCTTTGTAATATTATATTAAGTTTTATTTGGTCCATCGTTTTCTCAAAATTGTATAAACCCTAGCTTGTAAATTGTAAATAATTTCATAGAAAACTCAAATGAAACATATATATATATATATACACACAAGAGCAGCACCAAATCTAACACAAGTCTCCTCACCTAATAAAAACGTAAATTGAGCTAGCTTGCACCACCTTTAGCCGTAAATTAACAACTTTTTGGTGGCTGAGAATAAAATGGTGCAAACGTGGATCAATAGAAACTTTACACCACAAAGACAAGATCGAGCAAAAAACCAACTGAGAGATGATTGTCAAATACTTGTAGGGCAACGCAGGCAGAGATTGAGGACCAGGAAGACCCCACCAAACATTAAGCAAATAAATGGCACATAATTTCTATACCCACAAAGGGAAAATAAGAGGGAAAAAAAAAAAGGAAAATTCCAATATCAGTCAAGACAAAATTAGAACATTATGGGGTTAATATTAATAAGAAATAAAATATAGGACATCAACTTTTTGATGTTGAGTTCTTAACAACTCGTGGGGACATGACAGAAGGGATGAACCTGCACATTGCTACAAAGACAGATTCCCCAACTTAAACCGCATATGTATGCATGTAAAAATCGAGTAACAAATTCCATATCCACTTCACTAAGAATAATACGATACTTATATACGTACAAAGCACGAAATCATGATAAAAATTAGAAGTGTACTAATTTAAAGGTAATTTTTCTTAGTGAAAAGATTTTATATAAATTTAACAATAATTTATTTTCTTTAATGATATTTTTCATGTTCTATAGAACTTCCTAACGATCTAGTATATATTTCATTCTCCATTATAAAATGTGTACATAAAAAATATTATATAAATATATATACACGTTCAGGATTTATAATGCATAAGAAATCATAGTATTCAATCCGAGGATCTAAAATTTTAAAAATAAATACTCTAACTGATATATAAAATAAGTACCTAAGTTGAGTGGGCTGAAAAGTACTCTATATAATTTTTTCTTCGTTTTCTTAAATTTATGGTGGGATCAACCAACGCATATCTAGATCTGTGCTTAAGTGAAAAAAAAAAAAAAAAAACACATACAAAGCTTGAAAGATGTACAATTTTTTTTTTTAAGCAATATAAATATATATATATAGGTACGTATATATTGTATGCATAATTTACTAGCTAGCTAGAGTTTGAAAGTAGAAATATTGGAGCAGTTAATTTCTTGTGGTAGATCTAGGATTTAATTATAGCTAGGCAGCTGAGACATGTGGTGGACTAAATTAATTTGAGATTCTTACGGTGCAAAGCAAGAATATTAATTAAGGTTTAGGACAGTGTAAAATTGACCCCCATTGACTAATGACATCGAAGCTCACCCCTAAACTCATAGAGAAAGCCATTAATCAATTTTGTTTATAAAAACTGATCGAGTAGAGTAGATGTCTCCCATCCAGAGAGATTCACCCAACTTCTCCTCCGGGAACTGGCGACTAGGCCCGTGAACTGATATCCTTTTCGTCTTCACCAATGCTACAAAAGTACAAACCCCACGGCTCGATGCCTAGCTACCTAGCTATATGTTCCTTGGGATCTCCCAATTTTTTATATTTTATTTCGTAAATGAACCAAACGAAGTACTGATTGGAAATCTATCGTAAGACGTCGTATAAAATATCTTTACTTGTTTAACAGTTAATGTTAATTTAAACTCATTACATGAAATAGCATGTGGCCTAGACACAAACTCGTTAATTAGCATTGATCAGTTAGTAATCAAATCCCTAATGTGTTTGATTAAAAATGAGGCAAGGTCGTCTCATTGGTTCAAAGAGTCCAAACCTACGTCTCACATGGTTCCCCATGATTAATTTCCCCATAAGTATTTACAAATTCAGCTAGCTGGTTAAACTGAAATCTTTTATCTACAAGCTTGTATGGTCCAAAACAATAAAAAATAAATTATGGGGTGGAGTTTGAGAAAGGATGTGTAAGAATAGTCTAAAATATTTAATGGGAGGTGTCGAGATGAGAAGAGAGAATCCATGTGAGGACTGAGAGACACGAAATAGGTTTAGCTAAGAAGATTTGCCAGGTTGGTTTTGGATTTAAATTTATGTAGCTTCGAGATGTAGCCATTCAGAACTTTTGGATTTATGCTAGTATATAAGATAATATATATGCCGAGGTTTGTAGCTCTTGTTCACAAGGACAGACCACTCAAGGGGCAATATTCATCGTAGCCTAGGTCATTTTTTTATTTTATATAGAATATAGCTGTACTCAGATCATAAAATTTGCCACCGCCGGTAGGCTTTGCTGTTGTTTGCCACCCAACAACACCAAGTTTGAATCCCTGATGTGGTTATTTAATAATTATGTTCATTTTTAATTTCTTATTTTTATCTTAGTTTCTCATTTGATTAATATAATCTGCTCATTTTTGTTAATAACTTTCTATTTTCCATCGTAGTTTTCTATTTTATTAATAAAATTTGCACATTTTTATTTTTGTTTTCCTATTTTTCATCTTAGTTTCTTATTTTATTAATACAATTTATAAATGTATAAATTTAGCCTCCTTATTTTTAATTTTTGTCCATGCTTGCTCATGTCTTTCATCAAACACTAATTAAGGCCCCTCAGCTCTCTCTTAGTCTCACTTGATCACCCTCTTCAACTATATAAAAACAAGAGCTATCGATGCTTTTAATTAATTACTTGTTTGCATAGAAAAATAAACTTGCACTAGTAAAAAAATATACCTTTGGAGGCAAAAATAATTTCTCGTGAAAAGCTTAATTTTGCCGGTTAAAGTCTACTAAGGCGAAAATATTTGTCACGAGCTTTATCGGTAAAAGCTCGCAAGCAAAGACCTCTCACGACAAATTTTCAACATTTTCCACGAAAAGTTATACTTTACACCGCAAAGATTTTGTCGCGAAATATAACTTTACTTAGCAAAACTTGGATTTGATGGGACAAAGCCATTTAAGTGGCAAAAACTTTGTCGCCTAAGACCTATTTTTTCCGGGATAAATTTCGCCCAAATAATCTGAATTTGCCGGCAAGTTTGCCAACAAAAGTCACTTCTAATTACAAATGGAATATTCCTCGCGAAAAATTTGTTGCGATAGGTATATATTATTGTAGTGTTGGTGTAAACTCGAAAGAATTAGGGTTTATAATCAACTAACTCATGTAATCTAGTTTATTAGTACTACAATTTAATAGTATTTGTTATACGTTATCATTTTAGTTTAGACTCGAGATATATGTACATGGTAATTGTCGTTTATATTTATATTTGTATCAAATTCAATATTTAATCACGACTAAAGATCATACAATTTGAGTAGTCCAGTAATTAGAGCTAATATGTGTATGTTGTGTCTTACTCTACTACAGGTTATGGGTTCGATTCTCTTTGGGATTGAACCAAGATTGAAGTGGGAGGTCGTGGATGTAAGTGTAAGAAGTTGAGGTTCCACCCCAAAATCAATTGGCAATAGGGAGAGTAATCCAAAATCATATAAGGCACAAATTGTAGTTATGCTTCTCCGATGTGGGACATTTTCCTGAGTTTGATTCTCAAGTTTGATTCTCTTTGGGATTGAACCAATATTGAAGTGGGGGGTTGTGGATGTAAGTGTAAGAAGTATAGATTTCACCCCAAAACCAATTAGCAATGGAGAAAGTAGCACAAGATCGTATAAGGTACAAATTGTAGTTTTGCTTCTCCGATGTGGGACATTTTCCTCACATCCATCATATCACGTGACGATCTGAATGGGTACGTGTGGAAGTTAAGCCTATCACGTATGACAGACATGTATTACGGTTAAGCCTATCACGTGGGATAACTACGTTTTGATACCATGTAAAAAGTTAAGGGTTCACTCCAAAACCAATTGGCAATGGGGAAAGTAGCTCATAATCATATAAGGCACAAATTGTAATCGTGTTTTTTCGATATTGGATATTTTCCTCACGTATCAACAATGAGTTATTGCCTTAATTAGTATTTCTGAGATTTTATTTAACTAAGTACATTTAATGTGACTGACACGACCCATCCCAATCCCCCGGGGATTACTGTGGGATGTGTCATGCTCCCGTCTGACACGAAGTGTCAGACAAGGGATAACCTAAAGCCACCACCCCAACGAGCTTCCAGAGTGCGCAAGGATCAATGGGGGAGGCATGCAATGTCCCAGTCTCTACTGCAGTCGCATCCGTGATCAACCTGAAGGGCATTAAAAACAATAAAGGCTGTGAGTGGACGAAAATAACTATGTTCATAAAACATATTTCACAAAGATATTTATGCCCTTTATTAAAACGTATGCATGCATCGAAAACCAGTAAGTAAACTATTTACTAAAAACAACCATTAGGGCCTTAGCCCAGAAACCCTAAAACCAAATCATGTGGATCTCTACCCAAAACCATGAATACCGAAAACCAAACATATATTATATAAATCCGACATCCAGAATACTAATTCCAATTTCCTAGTGGGCCATCGCCCAAAACCATAACCATAAATAACATTTCCAGAAAAACATGTTTAAACCATCCTGGGCATCCCAGATGCCTAGCGTCCCAGACGCTCGACGTCCCAGACGTCATATCTCACGGTATAATAATAAGCAACGCGTGCTGCCCGGGGTCTCTCCGAGTCAATATCTCTGACATCCCAGATGTCTAACGTCTCAGACGTCTAATCATAACAATCCTACTCCTGAGTCACTATACTGTCCGGTAGCTCCGTACAATGACCCATCGCAGGCAATGCACCGTGACTTCCCCAGTGTCCCAGACACCTGGAGGAGAACATCACATATCCTCGTATCAAGATGGTTTATGGAAAATAGTTTATCAAATCATTCCAAACATCTCAAGGGCCCTGCCCGAAATTTCCATAAAACCGTCACAAGTCCAAATATCTGATTTCTCAAATCCAAAACATTTATCCACGTCCATTTAGGGTCCCCGACCCGAAATCACATTTATAAAATTTCATAAAGCAATTGGGCCCCCGGCCCGATTACGTAACTCAATTGGACTCCAAGTCTGAGGTTTCCAAAACAATTGGGCCTCATGCCCGAGTTTATCTTTCCAATTTCAAAACCATGTCATGAAATCATATCCAAAACCATAAGTATGGAAAATTAGTGTAAAATTGGAAAAACCTCGATTTACGTGCAATCACGTAAATCGCCTCGAAATGCGTGAAACCATATAATTCACCAATATCCAAATCAACATCATGTAATCACAATCATAATCCATATAAAATAGTTATGCATGCATAAATTTTATAAAACCAAAGTCCACTCACAGACCGTCCTACGATGCGCCTCGATATGCGTGCCATAGGCCTTCCCGGGCCTCGTCACTATAACCGGGACTTCCAAACCTGTCCAAATCACATTAGAGGGTCACTAATCTCTTCATTAACCTCCTATCAAAGTCCCGTAATTTTCCCGAATTTTTAACTATTTTTAAACTCGATTTAAAACCTTCGGACGTCCAATATCGAAACGGTGTCCGATTGACACGAAACCAATCCCAAAATATTCGTTACATCGAATAGATTATTTCACATGTTGAACACTTCCCCATTGGACCCATCACGCGCCCCCATGCGCCGTCGTAAGCGGCTGCGCGTGAAGCCCACGCGCGTGAACAGTGTCATCCCCTACCTTGCACTGAACCCAGTCCTCTGGTTTTTCCGGTTTGACCAAACCGGTCTGGCCAGTTCTCAGCCAATACTCAGCCATTTCTTACGGGGTTTCTTCCTACGTATTCTTCTAGGTTCAACTAAGAGGTTTATGAAATCAAAAACAAGATAACACGTTTAGATCTTTACCTCTGGACTCAAATCTGAAACCCAGAATTTTCGATTATCCTCCCTCACGATCCAGACCACTTCGAGCCTCGAAATCAGGTCCATTGTGTTCGTCTATGTCCCTAGGTCTTATTAGAAGCAACCAGGAGTTTAAAATCACAACTAAAACTCGACTCTTAAGTTTGAACACATAAGAGCTCTCCGGTCAACTTACCTTGCCGTGAACCACCGTGGTCGCCGCCGTTCCTTTGCCGCCTCCCGTCGTCTCTCACTATCTCAGTCACTCACATGGCGGTGCACACACAGTAGAGATGGTGAGGTGAGGGATATGTGTGTTTGTATGGGAGAAGGAAAATGGGGTATCGGGTTGAGTTATATCAGAGATGGTGGAATCTGTTCAGATGGGGAGAGAAGAGATGGACGGTCTGGATTGAAGACATAGATCAGATGAAGGGCCCAGATCAAAAGGTGAATTAAGTGGGAATTTTTAAATAATTTAAATCCTAATATTTTAATCCAATCTCACCAATCAAGGCATAAGTCCATATTTGAAGGTTATTGGTCCATGGGCCCCACTTAGAATGTCTAACCCAATCAGAATAAGCCACGTGTCCTCGCCTCGTAATGCGCACATCGTGAAATCGAACTTCCGTGACCCATAACTTCCCCGTTCGAAGTCCGATTTCAGCGTGCCGCGTGTCTATGAATTCGTATCATCCCGATCTACGTAACGGTTCTCGGCCCTCGGCAATCGAACATCTCGGTCAAAAAGTTGACATTTTGCCCCTAATAACCAAAATTACCAAAATGCCCATTAACTTCCGAACGTCATAACTTCCTCCTCGAATGTCAGAATCGAACGTGCCACCTGTCTATGAACTCGTGACGTCCCAAACTACGTCACGGACATCTATCAAAGTCCATTTGACCGTCCGAATTAAAAGTCAACGTTTTACCCACGACTAGGGGCAAAACGGTCATTTTGCATCGTTCGTCCGATTTTGCCCAACTAATCACCGATGTAACCTCACTAATCATGATTAATTACCAATCTAATCCTGGAATTTGGGACGGGTCGTTATAGTGACTTTTTATCTTAAAGCAATTCTCTCGGGAATCCAGAAAATTAAATTATATATCTAACTAGATCGACTATCTATCCAACTTCACTATTTAAAGTAAAATATTGTTGTCTTAAGAAATGAATATATATACCACGATGAAGTTTCTATATATTACTATACCAATGAGGAGTACTTGGAAGTTTGTCGACATATATATAGAATATGGAAGGTGCCATAAGTGGCAAGCACCTGCATGTTATGAGCTGTGAAGAAGAAGAAAATGTTGCATGATATTGATATTATATATATATATATATATATATTCTATATATTTCATCAGTAGCTCATTATTAATTCTTCAAAATTAATTAAGCTAGCTGTGGAATGACTTTAAGCGTAGAGCTAATTAATCACAATCATTAACCTTAATGAAGATACATAATATAATATATTGTTTTTTCATATGTATTTCGGTAGTTGTTACCCGATATCCAATCCCCGGCCTCCATTTGTTGGCTAATTAATTAACCATGCACGTCTTAACCTAGCTAGCTCATTCATTCGATAGGGATTAGTACGTAGTTACATTGTTCTCTATGATAGCTACAAGATTATAATTTTAATTTTATGTTTTGATTAAATAAGTTTACAAGGAAATTATTGGCTTATAGTACGTGTAATTAATGAATTAATGAATATACGTACGTATATGTATACATATTTATATTCACAAGGGAATAATGCAATTCCGCGTTGACCGATGAACTAGCTAGCTAATTAATATGCATGCCAACTTTTTTGTAATAAAGTCAAATATATATATATATATATATATATATACATAGATAGGTATCGGTCTTGTAATGAAATTTTTTTTACCGTATAAATGTTATAATCAAAATTCATTTATTTAAATCATTATCAATATTTACAGTACTCTTAAGTTTGATTTGGGCAAATATTTCATGGAACATGAGATTGATGGATCAGCTCAGCTCAAGAGAGACATTGAAGAAACATATTTACTTACAAACTTTGAGTGTAAATACAATTGTTTTTCATACGTATATAAACGTAAATATAAATTTCTTTTCCATCTGTGAGTCATGATTTAGGTTTTCTCGATAACCAAACAGATCATGACCTCATGATCGAACACTGAATTTAACTCCGAATCTGCCATTATTACACGCAGACTCAAAAAAAAAAAAAAAAAACAGACCAAATTAATTTTATCCACAAGAGAAAATACCAGGCCCAATTTACCCAACCTGGAAAAAAAAAAAGCCACCACATTCCATCACCGGGAAGAAATGTCAGTCTTCGGTGATGCTCTCGAGATGAGGCCGCCATACAGAGACTCTTCCGGCCCGGCGATCCCGACGAGACGTACACTTCTTTTTCGTTACAATCTCCGTTAAGTAGCGGTCGGTCTCACTACTGTTGTTACTTTTTATGCTCTTTCTCGACGATTTTTTACCGCCACTAATACTTTTACTCCTCTTTTTCTCCGGTATCGACGACGCCGGAATCAAGAAATAGATGCTGCCTCGCTTGAGCTCGGACTCCGGCGAGAGTATCAAAATGTGACGGACGACACCTTGCAAACTGGGTTTGCTCAGAACGTGGTTTGGGTTTGCTTTTATGATCTCACCGGCGGTGACTGAATGCGAGAATTCTTCTACGCAGCCGTTCAAATGAACGATCCGGATCAAATCTAAGGCTCCACATGGCAGCACACAAGCCAAACAGCACCTCAGACTGTTTCCCATCGTTGATTCTGTGATGTACTTGATCTTTTCTTCTTCTTTTCTTTTTTTTTTGGGAAGAAGAAAACTTGAAAGTTATGGAGGGTGGGCTTAGCTCGAGGGTTTATATATAGGAATGATATTGTGGAGAAAACAGAGTGAATAAATAGTATTATTGTTGTCATGTTGCGTAAGTTAAAGTTGTTTTGAAATGACAAAATTGCCCCCGTGGTTGATTTTTTTGATTGTTGGTCTTCTTATGTGGATGGGTGGTCCTTGCTTCCATGAGCTAATTAACTTAAGCCGCCTTCTAAACAACTATTATTGATGTGGGATTACTTGCATATTTACCTTTTGGAAAGTGCTTAATAATTAATGAACCTCTTGGGAAGTGCTTAAGCTAGTTAAGGAGCTAGGGTTTCTTTGTTTCAAAGTGTACGCCAATAAGTTTAGTCAAGTGAGGTGTTTCTTTGATTAAGTGAGGTCTAATTAACAATCAAGAAACCTTTTTCCAGTTTACAAATTAATAGCGCCTATGTTTCATATAGTAACAGCCACTTAAAATTAACTGATCAATAAATATTTACTTAATTATTTTAAATTAAGTAAATAATTGAAAGACACAAAAAAAAAATATGAATTTATTGAGAAATTGAAATTCAAATTGCACGGACAAACTGCAGCAGTGCGACATGTGCATACGGTGAAGTGGACCAGACCTCGGGGTTTATGGTTCAAATTAAACTGCGATGGTGCTGTCAATCCAGCTAATCTGACCAGAGGTATCGGGGGCGTGCTAAGGGACTGGAATGGAGCGATGGTGGCTGGCTTTTCGATCTTGGCTCTGCTGGTGTCTCAAATCTTGTGATTGAAATGGAGGTTATCCGTGCTGGCGTGCTTCTAGCTAGTTCAGCATTTGGGGCTGCAACAAGTGCTGGTGGAATCTGACTCAAAGGTGGCTGTCTCTCTCATTCATGGTGCAGAATTGGAGCTCGCTCGTAGGGACAAAGAGCGATTGAGATAGTAGAGACGATGAAGAGCATGGAGCTCCCAGTGCAGATCCTGGTTTTTGCTCCCATAATAGCAAATAAAACTGCCCATTTTTTGGCAGATGAGAGGCTACAGACTCAGTTTAGGACAGCATGGGTGCCACCAGCGCCGTCATATATGGCTCACTTCGGTGTTCGAAGTGGATTTAGTAATGTAATTTTCCTTTACTGTCGTGTAATTTTTTTTATTGAGGTGGACTATTTTTTTTCCTCAATTTTTTCAATTAATTAGAATTTGACGTGAAGGTTTTAACGGGGTCTTAGAATTTTTTCCGCCCTCATCTTTGCCTGTTCCTGTAGCCTTCGCACATGATCAATAAAATCTTCATTTTAATAAAAAAAAATTCAAATCAAATGAATCAAGTTAATTTTGAACAAAACCTTTACAAGATGGGGCATGTCTTGAGTAACATTTTGAATAATCATACGTCGTATAAAAACTGTATAAATACTTCCAAGGGTGTATTTGGAAATGTCAAAAAATACAGGGGGTATGGGTGTGCGGCTCCCACAACATGAGCTAATGACGAGTCCATCGCGAATATAGGCATGAGTCCTGGAACCTAGGCCTCGTCATTGGGCCGGGTCGGGCAAGCCCGGCCCAAAATTTTTGAGCTTAGGCCGGGCCGGGCCGGGTCTATTTCATAATTTAAAAAATATCGGGCCGGGTCGGGCGGGCTTGATCATAAATATGAAAGCACATGCCCTTTGTCGGGCCGGGTTTGGGCCGGGCTTTATCTGGCTATACGGGTCGGGCCTACTAAGCCCATTTGTACCTACCTAATTGTAAAAAAAAAAAATGAGTTGAGTTTAAATATTATTATCGAATATTGAAATAAGCTAAGGAGGGGTACTATTGGATTTGGAGAATTGACTTAAATTTTCGACCATAAAGCCGAGATAAGATAAGCATGTCGCTAGAAAGTCAGAGACCTAGTGAGTTTTTTTGAATTTAGGGTTAGGGTTTGGTTTGGACATTGGGCTTTTAAATGACACTAGGTTGAGATTTGGTTGGAGTTTTGGATTTTGGCTATAATAATAGTAACAAAATTGGATTGGGTATCAATTCTTAATTTATAATTATTTTATATTTTTGGGTTTACCTGGGTGGGTCGGGCTAGACTTACCGGGCTTTATCGGGCTCGGGCTTATCGGGCCTAGCGGGCTTGAATACCCTAAGCCCAAGTCCAGCCCGTCAACATGAGGGTCGGGCCGGCCCACGGCCCATATCGGGCTGGGTTGGACTTTTTGTCATCGGACCTATTGAATATCCATAAACCCATGGACTTTTAGGTCAAATAATGAGGGCTAATGAAAACCACAGATTTAAATAATGCGTTTGGCTTGTGCTCAAATTATAAGCGATTAGGTACGGAACCCAAACTTTTGAGTGCAAGCTCTCTTGTTTTTTTTTTTTTTTTTGGTTTCCATTTATGTTTTATTTTATGAGAAAATTATTATCAGACTCTAGGGTGATCAATTCCAGAAGCTCACACTGACAGCTCATTGGTCTAGTCTGGCATCAGCGGAAAGCATCACAGATTTGCTCTGAGAGTTTTATTGGTCTGTGACATTGTTACGTGAACTACTGGTGAGGAAGTTATTATATGTCAGGACTCAGGACTCACTGACTCAGGACCCTCTGCTAGCAAAACCTCAGAGAATCTAGCTGTCTTCAAGAACAGGTGTCTTTTTATTATTATTTTTTTCACACATCAATAATAATCAGCAATATTTATTTTTTATCAGTCAAATATAAATAACCAAAATGCTAGAATAATAAATAACCCCTTCCTAATAAAATGAAGGCACAAAAAAGTATCATGACAGCCCTGGAATTTTTACCATTACCGATTGCAATATACACCTTCACAAAATACAAGTAACTTCGGTTATTTTAACTTTGAAAATAAGTAGATAATCGATATTATACCATCTATAATGATCTTAAATATATTTAAGTAAGTTCAAAACTTCCAATCTCAGTAATAATTAAGTGGATACATGCATTTGATGGAGTCACCATCTAATTACAGTACATGAATTAATTGTTTGAAACACTTAAAATTAACAGTTAAATCTGTATTGTTGAATGACGTCTTCATTAAATAAACGTACGTACTGAATTATCACTGTAAGCTAATTCTCAAGCTCAAATCAGATCAAATATTTTGTTGGTAGCTGCAGATCGTCATCAATAATGCAAGTACAATATATAAGATGACTAAACATATTCTAGTCAATAATTAAGGTACTTCTCCAACCCTAGCCATATATATATACATATGCCATTCGATGCCAGTGATACTGATTATTAATTAGAGTATTTGTAGTCTTTGCTCGTGTGGATGATTTGTACTTTTGCTAGGAAGCTTCATGACACTGAGGAGGTTTCAGGCACCGACCGACCTTAACATATTAATTAATCAAAAAGAATATAATAATTATTAATTATTAATTAATTATGGTTGCTAATAAGGGACGCACGAGGCCTGAAATGCCATAATAAGATGCCCGATGTGGGATTGAATCTAAATATTTTTCCTCCATTTTGATGGACAGTATATAGGAAGGAATTGAAGCTATCATCCATAATTGAACAACGTGAGGCAACTCTGTCTTTACACTGAAGCCAAGGTGGAACTCCAATTTATTTAATGGCATAGTTGATTAATCGTCATCATTGATTTTAGAGTATAATTGAAGCCTGCCTGAGGCCGCAGCTACCGTAGTACTTTACTGCTCACCATAAACTCCCCTTGTACTTGCTCCCAAGTCCCAACACATACTCACAAAATCTAATATTCACGAGCAATATTAAGGAAAGTTTCTGATAATAGACTGAATTTCTTACAATAAATCACAGTCGTCCATATATATAATAAATTATTTAACATGTTCTCGAAAATTGTGCTCCATTTCTAATTTTCATCTGATAAAAATATCGATATCAACTAATATATCGCTAGTGGACTAATAAAAACTATAAAATGATTATGATATAATAAATATATAATGAATAATAAGATACAATAAGGTTTTGCCGATAACTAATAATATAACAATTTAAATATAAACATAAATTGAAGTGAATTACTATAATTGAATGTTAATATAATTAAAAACATAATAATAAGCATAAAAAATTTTAAATAGAAGAAAAATTATAAAATAAATAAATATATGTAAAATTGAAAAAAAAAACATGATGAAAAAGTCAATTTTTGTTTAAAAGTTGGAAAGAATTGATAAATTTAAAATTGAAAAAAAAAACAAATAAAATTGAAGAAAATAAAGAAAAAATGAAAAAAAAAAATTCGCAACTTGCAGCACCTCGGGTTAAACCCAGGTTGCTAGCCATTTAATAAAGGCCCAAAACAACCCACAACCAACTGAGCTAACAGGCTCAGTTTCATAATATAGCAACCCACTAATATATAAACTATATTAATTAATTTAAAATCAGTCATCTCCTACCTCGCGCGGGTCTGAGATTCCGGTTTTTTGACCCGCGCAACATGACCCGACTGAAACTCTATGGTTTTATGTCCGATTTTCATGAAATTTAGCCCTATCTCGATTGTTTTAATGAAATAAGGAGATCGGTGGTCTTAAAACAAGGAAAAATGTCGATATTTTGCTCAATTTCTTTCTTCCCCTTTACATGCCGCCGGCCAATATTTCTGATATATCGGCAATATTGTCGATATTTTCATCAATGCATGTAAGTATATTTTATCTAATTTTTTTTTAATTAAAATTATATGTGAATCACTAAATATAATTAGTTATGAATAATTTTGTCCTTTATTAATGTTGTTTGATTTGTTTACTTATTTTATGTATGAACTAATTTATTATCTAAAGAAAGTCCCTCTTATTATCTTATTAATTAGTGTTTCGTATATATACTTTTAATTTAATTAAGTAGTGGTTATTATCTCTAGCTAGGTATATATATATATATAGCTGGCTGGCATTGTTGTGGGATTGTTGCTCAAAGGTAGCTACAATATATGTACAAATCTTTGGGATGGTAGAATTCATTGTATCCAAGTCTCGATTGTCCAATGAGAAATACTCAGAATCTAAAAAGTGACTCATCTCATATCATGGATTAATAATGAGGATTAATGAATTAATTGATATTAATTTGTTGATTTTTAAAACAACATATTGCAAAACCCAATAACCATTTATGATCAGATTATTTGTAATTTATATAGAAGTAAATCAAAACTAATTTTATACTTGTATATTGATGTACGCAGAACACGATATATTTACGTTATTATGTATGTAAAAAGTACAGAATAATTGAGAAAAGATATTACCTTTCGATTAAAGATAATGTAATATAAAAAATAGGTGATCATATTCCTCTATCTTCCAGGCCACGTACACCACTATATATATATATATACCTCTAAATTATCATTTTAAAATCATTTTCGTGAAAAAATAAACAAAATTGGAGGTTGTTTCGTCATTCATATATATCAAATAAATCAATAATTTTAGTATTAAATAAGATCATCATAGAAAATTGTCTATTTAGTTTATACATATGAATGGCTAAATGATCTAAAATATGGTTGATTTGTTGTGTGAAGATCTTGAAATTAATATTTAAAAATTGAACGGTTTCGATTATAATATATTTATAACTACAATTTGATAAATGGAAAAGATGGTGCAAAAAAGTACCACTAGAGCGGATTAAATGCAAGTATTGACCTTTTAGGTTACGTTTGGTACGTCGTAATTAAATACTCAGTCTATTCGGTGGATAGATTAGTCTATCTAACTGAAATACTCAGTACAATACAGTGAGACCAAACGAGACTTTAGGGATATGTTTTCTTTTATTATGTTGTCAGATTGTAACTGTAAATTATTAATTATGTTATTTTATCTTTTAACGTCTAAATTATGTTATTCTATCTTTGAATGTGTAATTAATATTCACAAGTAATGCCATCAAATCTAAATTAGTGATTTGAAGTTTGATAATGTGCATGGATTTGAATTTTATCGATTTCTTTGCACCCCTCGTTCTCAAGGACTCATAACTCATGGAGCTGCCAACTTCAGTATGAATAGATCACTTAATTAATTGGTGGGATCATGCACAGATATGACGTATAATGGAAAAGATTATAAATAATCCAAGAGTGAGATTGAAGTTGATATGGATAGACATGAAAGTTCAAACGAAATTTATAAACCACAAAAAAAAAAAAAAAAGTTCAAACATATACATGCAAGGTATATAAATTCTATACAATTGCAAAAAAAAAAAAATATGAAAATATAAAATCCAGCCACGACCGTGACCAACAGAGCATACCAAAACCTCTTATTTGGCTCCGTGGGACATCATATATTTGGATAGTACGTACTCGTTAGATTATACAATTACCAAAAAGCTGACGCATTAATTTTAAATAGAATAATATCAAAACAAGTAATTGTCAATTATTAATGCATTGTATTATGTATTTAAAAGTATCTCAATTTCTGATATAAACCACTAGTAAAAAATTGGGCTAAACCCACAATTTATAGAGCACGATTTTGATTTGCATTCTTCCTAATTCTCACATACCACAAATTTGTTTGATCTGTCTTTAGAAAGCTAAAAACAAGAATATTCGTGTCCTTAGAGAGCACAAAAAAAAACTAATGCTTGAAAGATTATTTGAGCACAATTTTTTATTCTTAATATTTTGAACTTACACAAATTTGATAATTATATCATTTTTTATCAAATATTTTATATTTAAAAACTACATTTGTGCCCTTTGCTCAAATAATTTAAATGCAAATTGAATTGTCATCTAATACTCGAATATTTTATACTCAAAAAAGTACTTTTGTGTTGCTTGAGCAAATATTTTATTCAAAAAAACTACATTCGTGTGTTTAATTTGCTCAAAGACTTTATGCACAAAAATTATATTTGTGTTGTTTGCACAGTTAATTTAATCTTATATTTGGACGCTTTAGCAGTTTTCTTCTCCGCTTCTCGGTCTTTCTTCACTCGCTTAAGTCGGACTATCTTCGGCATTGTTTTCATCATCCCCTTGGCCGACTATCTACCATCACTGGCTCATCAATTTTATCACCATCACCATCGCTGTTCAATTTTAGCACCATCAATTTCGTTTTGTTTTTTACATAAATCGGATTTTGGGTTGCCCGATTCGGCTCCATATCTTCATCGACTTCAACCGAAGTTTGGGGACCAATTGCGGTGTAAACCCTAGACTTCGGTCTTTTCTGGACGCTACTGATTTCAGTCAGTGACGATTACCTTCGTTCACTTCGAATTTATCTTCAATTTTTTTTCTTTTTTCATTTAGTTTTTTTGGAGATTTCCTTTGATTTATTCTCTTGATTTTCATATGTACTTTTTCATGCGCCATCATCAATGGAGGAAGGAAGCAGGATCCGGAGAAATTTGCAGTGTAAGTTGGTTGTTTTGGTTCATGGTTCATGATTCGATTTTGTTATTTGCTTAATTGGTTTGTAATTTAAATTTGCATTTGAATAAATGAATGATATCAGAAAGGAGAGAAGATTGGATTTAGCTTTTTTGTCAGACCCTTCACTCAAGTTAATAATTTTGTTAATTTGGTTAATTACCTTCGATCATGTATATATGTATTTATATGTATACGAAATTTAATGTAAAAAATTACAATTGATAAATTTGTGGTATAGAAAATATAAACTGATCTCAATTTTTTTTAATAAAATATAAGCTATTGGGCACAATTGTTAGGGTTGTGGTTTTAAACTTAGATACTGACATATGCAGTTATGTCAGATAAATTGGGACGAGAATTTTTAAAGACGTGTCATAAAACCGAGGCATGAACAGAACAAATGTGTCTTATGAGCAGTAGAAACTGTTGTAGCCGTCACAGACTGTTTTAATGTGGCTTCATTGTGGGTATTTTTATATCCCATAAATATTTGCTAATATTTGTGCCTTTTGCTGGTTTAAAGCATGAATAAAATTCATGCCTTTAAGCCAGTTTTTTAGTAGTGAACACTAATTAATACCCTAAAAGGTCGGGCTAAATCCCAAAATCACTGCATGATTTAGGAATAAACATACAGTACGAAGAATAATTAGGCGCGGCATAATCAATTTGTCCTCTTAATTTCCAATTGATGCCCTAAATTAGTTGAGCAGTCATCCTTTCGTTTCTTTACTATAAAAAGCTAGCTGCTTGATCTTTTGGCATATATACACCTTGAGATTTTTTTTTTCTCACTAACCAGACAAACTTTTGTTTATGATCCAGCGAATATATACATATGTTAGCTAGTTCAATTTATCTAGCTACAGAGGAAGTTGTTCAATCTATTGAATGATTCTGATTTCGAAGATTTTGTCTGCAAAATCGTTATAAAAAATTATGGATTGAAATGAATCTGCAGTCGGTGAGATACACTGTAACATCTGATGATTCTGAACATGCACGTAAGTTAAAATAGTTTATATTATTCAGTGATGCATGGAGAAATTTGATTGAGTTTAAAATCTGTGCTTCATGTTGCCGGACAACAAATATAGCTAGGTTTTCCCCAGAAGATCATACATATTGATTTTATATTCGAACTCAGGAATAAATTAAGTTGCAAAGATGCAAATTGTACTACGTGCATTCATTTGGTGGTTGGTAGCAATTCCCATAAAAGATCTTCAAGCTATAATCTTGGGCGCAAATGCTATGAAAATTAAAAACCCACAACACTAGCAAGTTGGAAAATAATGGGCACCAGGTGAGACACTCGGAAGAAGTTGAAGTTTTTAAACCTAAAATATCATGTGTGGTAGATAAATATGATATTAGGAAGCAAGTTAACGACATATGTTGATTTTGAAAGTTCACGTGGATATCAAAATCGAGGCATGCTAATCAACTGAAACTTGAATGTTGGATTATGCCTGACACCAAATTGACACACTCAGACCAAGAAAGTCCATGTGAACAGCAAATTCGAGTCACACTAGTCGACTTCTTAACCACCTACTTAAAATTGACACTTGAATGTGCCTTTGTTTTGCTTAAAATCCCCATATTTTAAATTTTTAGTGCATATCTTAGTAATAAATAAGTATAAGCCCTACGGAACTTTGAAATTCCTCATTCAAACACACCCTAAGAAATTTAACAAATAAGTATAAGAGTATCTGCATAAAAGTACTTAAATTTAAGCTAAATTTTAACTAAAATAGTTGGAAAACTATTTTAACAAATTATTTTTAAAAATTTTAGTCTGCCAGTGTTCCCTATTTTAGTAAATTTAAAATATTTTATTATTTATTTATTGAATATCCTCAATTTTCATTATTTACGAACTTCCCTACTTCCTCTTTCTTTTTCGTTAAATTTATAGATCCAAAACTCCCAAAATATAGTACGAAATCAGTGTTCGGTATCAAATTAGACATCGTATAAATTAATACAGTTAGATGATTTTATACGGTCCAGACACGCTAAATTAATACCCTCGAAATTGTCCATATTAAATAGTTGGATGACTAGCAATCTTGAAACGTGTAATAATAATAATAATAATAATAAATTTTAATGTAATAAATAGTAGTAATAATAATATATAAATAAATAATTTTTAATAATAATATTTATGATATTAATGTTTCATCGCTTACTATAGTATAATCCGACCAGTATAATATAGTCGGTATTTTAATCCGATAGAGCACCAAACGCTCGACTAAATAGTCAGTCTATTCGATGGACAGATTAATCTATCCGACTAAAATAATCAGTACAATACGATATAACAAACGAGATCTAAAAGGTTTTTTTTTTTTTTTTCTTCATTAGTTTTCACTTGTCAGTTGCACCGGAGATGCAATTTTCCACTTCATGGGATAGTGATCGTCAAATCAAGCTAAATCACTTAGTTAGGGTAATATTGGAAATATCATATATATATATATATATATATATATATAAACTACAAACAATTATACTAAGATAAGTATAATTCAATAATAAAAATAAGACCTGCATGTATTAGTATGTTGTTTATAAATATAATCTATAATTATAATCTATAATTATAATCTCCAAAAAACATTTATTTTAATATTTAACTTCTTTATAGCTCTAAACTTCAAAGTTTTGCAAACAACGAACCCAAGTTCGACTAGCTTTATTTGTATATGGCATTACGCCAGCCCAAATTTTGAGTCCAGTTGGTAACCAAGGCCCGCTCGCTTGCTGTCTTAGGCTCTTAGCTTTGCTTTCAATTTTTGTCAAGCCAAGAAATGTTAGCTCGACCGGTATTATTAATCGATCTAGTGAGATTTCTGCCTATTTTAGTTTCGAATTGAACACAAAGTGGGAGATTGGGTACCTAACATGTACACAAATTCCTTTTTTTTTTCTTTTTTTTTTTCTATTTTCAAGCAAGTCCTTCAAGTATAAATGTGCCGTTTTAAAAAAGAAGAACAAAATAAAAAAAACAAGAGAGTTCCTAAGTTATACCTTGTTGTGTCCCTTATAAACAAAGAGAAGAGTTGCCTCAACGACACGATGGATAGATTTACAAATGAAAACAGCACATACCTACATTTCCTTCACTCCAAAATGAAAACAGCACATACCTAAATTTTCATTTTCAATCCAATTCTTTGATGCCCTATAAATCCAAAACCCAAATGATACCAAGTAGGACATAGAGGAGTGCTTTAATGGCACCCACAAAACTCCTCCTTACTCATTCCGTAGTGCCCATCATTTTATGTTGGACATTCACTTCCAGCCCATGCAATGGCAACCCCACAAGGCCTTCACCAAAGTTCCCAGCCATTTTAGTTTTCGGCGACTCCACGGTGGACACTGGCAACAACAATTACCTCAAAACATTGGCCAAAGCCAACCATTTCCACAGGCAGGTGCTCTAATGGCAAGCTTGTCCCTGAATTCATTGCCTCCATGTTCAAAATCAAAGAAACTGTTCCTCCTTTCCTCGACCCGAGTCTCGCGAATGACGACCTTGTCACCGGTGTCAGCTTTGCGTCTGGTGGATCTGGGTTCGACGATATAGCTTCAGCAGGACTCGGAGTCATACCGTTCTCAGGCCAAATTAAGATCTTCAAGAAGTACATTGAGAGAGTTGAGAGCATTTTAGGAGAAAAGGAGGGCAAAAGGTAATTAGAAGTGCATTGGTTGTGATTAGTGCAGGGACTAATGACTTTGGAATTAATTTCTATGACACACCCATAAGAAGGTTAGAGTTTAATGTTACTGGGTACCAAGATTTTCTGCTCAAAAAGCTCCGAAATTTCATTGAGATACATCCTTTCCCTATCGCTCATAAGCTTATACATACGTGTCAAATTATGATTTAACTGGATTCTGGATTACGGTTGAAGGTAATGCCTATGTTTTCTATACCTAGGAACTGTATGAGCTTGGATGCGGAACAGTACTAATAGCCGGGCTTCCACCGGTAGGTTGCTTACCCATACAGATAACTGCAAAGTTCTGGAATCAAAAGGAGAATAGGTGTGGAGGATGAAAATTCAGATGCCCTTTTATACAATTGCAAAACTATTACCCAAATTACACTCACTGTTTTCAGGTAGCAAAATTTTGTATGCAGATGTGTATGAACCATTGCTTGGCATGATCAACAATCCACACAAATTTGGTGAAGCCAAAACCTAAATTAAACGGCTCGTTTGGTGCTTCGAATGAATTGGATTAATGAAAATCCTTTCTTGGGCATGAAGGTTTTGCGGAAACAAAGAGAGGTGGTTGTGGCACAGGGTTTCTGGAAGCAGGGCCTTTGTGCAATGCACTGACACCATTATGTACCAATGACTCAGAGTACTTCAAAAGCTCAGGGTTTTGGGATAGCGTACACCCAACTGAAGCAGCCTACAAGGACCTTGCTAAATATCTGGAGAAGGAAGTCCTTCAAAAGCTCAGTCTGTGATTGGACAGATAATCGATGAAATGTATAAATTAAGTGGTTAAGAATGACTATTCTGGACTCGAAGCCTATAGCTTTCATTCACAAATAAGGAGCATTCAATTCATAAACAAAACTTTTGCAAAGTTGCTTTTTTTTTTTTCTTTTTTTTTTTGTACATACAAACAACCATTACTAGCAGCTTACGTTCTTCACTTCCGGCCACCGCCGGCGGATCCTCTGCTGCCAACAAACAAGTCATTAATCTTAGCTTCAATCTCTTCATTGCCATACTTAATGTACTTGTCACGCCTTCCGATATCCGGCATGTTCTGAAACCTTCCAATGAAGGTTTGGTACGCCGGTAACAAGTTTTTGACGAGGGAAATCCTCAATTCGTCTCTGAGCTGATCGTCGAAAACGACCCAATTCGACTGCGTTTTACAGATTTCGTCGAAGTAAATGTTGAACAGTTTGAGCTTCTCCTTCATGGACTTGACAGCAACATTTGGCGCCATTGAGCCACTCTCAAGCTTCAACACCCCCAACACCTTACTCCATGAACTCCTCTGGTAACTCAAATGGTGCTGCCGCACTTTGGCCGAGTGCTTTCGGATCCAATCATCGCCTAAAAGCGATTCCAATTCGCTATCTTTCACTTTCTGCACAATGTACCTTCCATTGTTCATCATGAAAACATTGCACAATGCAGAGTCCCTGTAAATCTTGGACTTAGCTTCCAAATTGCTCTCCAGAAGCTGCATAATCCAAGCCATTTGGACCGACATGGAAGAAGATGATGCCCCTCGGTCATCAACCTTGGGCTGATGAGAGACCGCGACACTGTCCTCGAAAACCTGCTCGAGCGTTTGGCGCGAACGGCAAGCTGCTCGGAGATAATTCATCACGTATCGAGTGATCGGATGAAGCCCGCCACCAGGAACTGGGGTTTTTGCAGGGTCTCGACTGATCAGATTTTCTAACTCCATGAAAATACCTCTGATTGCCTCGCCCAACCTTTTCCAAATCGTAATTGCTTCGTTCCTGAGAGACAAACAGTACTGATCCGAAAATACAGACTCGAATTCAGGCATCAAGTCCCGCAAGGTTTCGAACACGTCGAGAATCTTGAACAATCGCTCCGGCGATCGGCTTCCAATGGCGACCGCATCGGCGAAGTTGAGTATCTGAATAGTTGAGCCTCGACAGACCTCCATGAACGAGAGGTCAGCAGCGGAGAAGAGGCCGTAGAAGATACGATCGCAGAGTCTTCGCTCGCTCGGGAACAGAATCCGAAGCGCGACGTTGGCGGATTTGATCCACCGCTCAATTTCGTCCTCGAGGTCCTGCCATGGCGTCTTCTGAACCTCTTCGATGCTCAGCTTATGTATCCCAAGCCTCGATAAGCTCTCCTCCAGGAACTCTCTTCGGCAGCTGCTGTACACGTGCGAGCACTCCTTTCCGAATCCCGCCGCCACCATGCGTTTGGCGATCTCGTGGAGATCGTTGATGGTTCCAGAAGGAAGCGCATCAATCACGATGTCGTAGTAACCGATGGGCTGGGCTATAGGGATCCGGTGCTCCTCACCGTGCCCAATGATCTCCTCTTCATCATCTTCGTCTCCCGAGTCAAACGACAAGTCCCCGTTCGACTCGCCGCCGCGAAACGCGCGACTGAGTTCAAACGACTCGCCGCCGCGCTCGACCAGGGACCTGAACTCATCCTCGAGGCGGAACATGGCCTGCTGCATAAGGTCCTCGGCGCGTGCGAGGCAAAGCCCCACGGACTTATCGACGGCCATGGGAGTCCAGTCCCGGATGGTGGCGATGAGATCATCGATGGAGTCGAGGAAAGCGCAGGAATCAGCCGAGTCGGACCAAATCGGATGGTCGGCGGCAACGTATTGCGAGATCTGACGCTCCAGCGACTTGAGCGTGAGTTCGAGAGCCGCGCTGCTTCGAGATCTCTCATCGTCGGAGGCTAATTTCTCGCGAGAGAACCTGCCGTCGAAGTTAGAGAATATCTGCAAAATATCGTCAGCCATGTTGTCGTTGTGGCCCAGGGTCTTGGCTATGTGGCGTGCCACGGCTAGCAACTTCTCCTCGCCGTTCTCAGCCATTTTTTCCAAAGCCTTCGAAAGTAGTTGGTGTTGGTGGTTATACTGTGTACACTGTACAGTACGTGTTTGATTTTAGTTCTCAGTGAAGGGCAATTTTAGGGTTGTGAAATTGAGAGAAAAAATGGAAAATGCAAAAGATGATGCTTTTGAGTTTGATTTTCAAAATTTGATCATTTCATTTTGGGAAATAAGCAATGAGGAAAAAGCCAGAAGCAGCAACGGCTGTGGGTCTGAACTCTGAAGTTGAATAATATTATTTAGGGTTTCGTGGGAGGTGATATAGAAAATACGCGGTTTTGTGGTGAGGATGAGAGCAGAGGGAAAAGACTTCAGATATTTGTAATAAAATTTTGTGGTCTCCTTCGGACTTTTGAATATTTTTTTTTATAAAACAATTACAAAATATTTACCCTTTAGATTTGTGGCGACCTTCAGAAAAGGGCCATGGCATTTCAGTTCTTTCACATTACTGCCTAAATTTTGATAATATTCTCCATTTTAATCTTTTTAGAATCTTATTATAAATCGTCAATTTCTTTTTTTACCTAAATAAAAATGTAAGGCGTACTAAAAGCCAACGAGACGCACGATGTATTCAGAGTAGAGTTTATTTTCCTCCTAGGTTTAACCAAACTCAAAACTCATATTCTAAAATTTAAAAAAACCCAACTTCATTTTCCTATAATTAATCACAATATAACATTTTTTTAATCATTGATATGCAAAATGTCAAAACTTTTAATCAATGATTAATCTACGTCGGAGACGGAAAGACTCGCAAAAATATTTCAGGATCCATCTATTCACAAGTCAAATGTCAATTTCGTGTCTTGAATTTAAAATCAATAAGCAAACCTGACTTGAAATTCGAGTATCCACTGAATACTTGTTCGTAGTTGATTATAACATAACATTAAAGAAATGAAATAATGTCATATATATAAATCGCAAGGCATAGACTATACACATTGTACATAGATAATTAACCCAAAAAAAAAACATAGGAATAGATAAAATAAACGATGAAATTGACAACATAGTAAAACTTTGGGTAATAAGGTGAACAAACTTGAAAGATGGTGGTCCTTTTTGAAAATCACTCAAAACTTTAGTGGTGTATTGCGTAATTAGGTTTGATGTTTGAGACCGCCAATAATTAATTTGCGTGGATAGATATGGATAAGAAAGAGCGAGAAGTGAGGAAATAATGAAGGGAAAAATAATAAAGGTTTAGATTGAGAAGGTCGAATGGGAATTTGGAGCTTTGGACAAATGAGGTAAAGCTAGAGAGTGATTAAAGTAAAGCCGCAAAAGAGGTTTCGGCTTCGGCTTTGGTCTAAAGACGTGGGTCCAGTCCTGTCCCGGCAAAATCTGGCCATCCAACTGTCCGCTAGATTCTGCTGTGTTTTTTCTTTTTTGAGCTTAATTACTTATTTATTTAACTTCTAATTAATAAAATTTTAGAGCCGATTCAATTAAGAACTCTGTTAATATTCATTTTGTATCTTATTTAATCATTTATATATTTTTGTAAGTGTAAATTTATTCTAAAATTATGTGCCGCTTGTTGACATCTGATTTTCATTAACGATCTTCTGCGTATAAGGAGTACAGGTGAAGAAAGTTGTCACAAACAAAAATTAAAATTAAAAATTCAAACGAACAGTGAGTGGGAAAATTCAAGATTTAGTCGAACATTCGTGAAGCTAAATTCTCATAACGAAGAGGATGTATTCAATTAAAATGTAATAGAATTTTGAATAAATTTTTTTTTTCTTCAAATGATGGATATATGGAATTGTACAAGATTTTATATAAAGCATGTGGAACTTTTGAGAATTTGTATAAAATTCAACTTTCATGAATTTATATGATTACATAATTTTGGTTAAGAATATGGTTTTTGGTGGAATTCATTGGTCCAATATTTTTTTTTCTTATTCATCAATTCAATCCTTCTTCGGTTCTTCCTCCTTTCATCATTACGTGTCATTTCCCTTCCTCATTATACCTAATAAATTGTAAACACAATTCAATTCAAATCCTATTTAATTTTTTCATAAATTAATGGCTCTTACCGAATTCAATTTCACCATCAATGACAGGACCGTCCCGATCCCCCTAGGACTTATCAGGAATGTGTCCTGCTCCCATCTGACATTAACTCTAAAATACCAGAAATACCCTTAACGGGCTTAAAGTCTTTCAAATTAAATAAATAAAGGTTAAACATGCAACTCTAGAGTTCTACACTGCAGACTAGGGATAGTACAAATACAAAATGCGAGTACAACGTCGGGTTACAAAATGGTGCTCAACCTACCAAAACAGGGTATACAGGGGCGCAATAAGGAATCTATGCCTCGGACTCTGGGTCCTCCTCTTCTAACTCGAGTGCACGACCTGAAGTGCACGGTTTAGGACTCAGGTGCGCAACAAACTACTTAAGAAACCACAATCAAAATTCCAATTTATCATTTTTGCAAAAGTTCTCAGAATAAAAATTTGTATAAATTCTCACGATATATGTGACTCCCTTATTTACCCGTGCATTTTAATTTTCACATGAATTTGGTCTGCTAAAGTGTAAAATAGGAAAACCACATCTTCACAAATTTTCAATTCTCCTTGGCCTTCATGAAAAAACTACACCATCACAAAAAATAAAAATAATAATAATAAACAAAAGGAACAAATCTGAAGATCTATTTTTTGGACCTTTTTGGCTATGGAGCTCTTGAGTTCAAACTCACAAGTTGGATTGAATTGATGAAACAAATGTAAAAAGCTAAAGGAAATATATATATATATATATATATATATTGTAACGACCCGTCCCTAATTCCAGGATTAGATTAGTGACTAATCACGATTAGTGAGGCTAATCGGTGATTAGTTAGGCGAAATCAGACGAACGATGCGAAATGACCGTTTTGCCCTTGATCTTGGCAAAACGTTGACTTTTCATTCTGGCGGTCAAATGGACTTTGACCGATGACCGTGACGTAGTTCGTGACGTCACGAGTTCATAGACAGGTGGCACGTTCAATTCCGACGTTCGAGGAGGAAGTTATGACGTTCGGAAATTTAGGGGCATTTTGGTAATTTTGGTTAAAAGGGCCAAATAGTTGAATTTTTGATCGGGATGTCCGAGGGCCGAGAACTATTATGTAGATAAGGACGATACGAATCCGTAGATAGGCGGCACGTCGAATTCGGACGTTCAACGGCGAAGTTACGGTTCACGGAAGTTCCAAGTTACTATTCATAACAACACGTTTTACGAGACAAAAAGTGCAGTTTTGTCTCTAGTGGGCCCATCTTTTTAGATAGCCAATGGATGAGTGACACTTGTCACTCATCCACTAGCCAATCTCACACATACATGCATATCATCCCTTGCATTTTGCATCGATCATTCCCATTTCAACCCAAAACCCCGATCTCCCATTCGACCCCAAAATCCAACCCTTCCCTTGTAACCATAACTGAAACCAGAGAGTGAGAGAGGAGGACTAAGGATGGCAGCTGATGGCTGGAACCACCGTGGGCGGTGGCTGAAACCCAGAACCCCGAGCGGGTACCCGGTAAGCCCCAAATTTCCTCTTACTTCGATTTTGTTATTATGGGCTGTTTTGGTTAATTAGGTTAGGCTTATTAGATGGCTAGGAGGGTTTTAGGATGATTTTGGACGGCTGTGGACGGCCACGAATGACATGACCCATCCCAATCCCCCCGGGATTAACGCGGGATGACCCTGCTCCCGTCTGACACGGAGTGTCAGACAAGGGGTACTTCCGACCTTTGCCCTCCCGGGCTATCAGAGTACGCCAGGATCCGGAGGAGGTATGTGATATCTTGATCTCTGCTACAGTCCACACCGTATCCAACCTGAAGGGTATTAAAAACAGAAAGACTGTGAGTGGACAAAAATAAAGAATTTATAAAAACATTTCATCAAAGACCTTTATACCCTCCACTAAAAAACATGCATGCATAGTAAAACCATTTATCCAAACACATATGTTAAAACATCCACAATTAGGGTCTCAGCCCCAAAATTCTGTAAATACAAGTTATACTGGCTCCTGCCCAAAACCATTTACAGAAAACCATAACACAGTGAACATATGAGGGATCTCAGCCCAAATCCATTTATCATTATAAACACAATTTTCCAAAACCAATTGAAATCATGTTTATCCATTATATTCATATCCAGAACCTGTCACGGTAAAATAAAGCTACACGTGTGCTAACCGGGGTCTCAAACCCAAGTCTCTCCAGGGTCCATCCAAGTCAATGTCCGTAGATCAATGACCCTCCCTGGAGGTAACGAACCATGCCCATCCTGAGAGTAAGGAACCCAACTGGGGGGCGACTCCACTCAGTCAGTGCTCCGTGACTACTCCGGGGTCCACCCAGGCCAACGACCCTCCCCGGAGGAGACAATCATATATATAGGATGGCATATGAAAAACCTTTTGAAATCATTATTTAAATCTTTCAAGAATTCCTGCCCGACCCCCATAAGCCGTCATGAACCATAAAATCCTTTTATGGGTTCATGCCGGTTCCCATAAACCGTCATGGCCCGTAAATCCATTTTAAGGATTCATGCCAGTTCCCATAAACCGTCATGAACCATAAAAACCATTGGTAACACATAATTGGGCGCTAGGCCCGAATCCACATAGAAACTGGACCTCCGGTCCGAATTGTAAACCAACTGGGCCTCCAGCCCGATTCCGTAAAGCAAATGGGTCTCGAACCCGAGTTTACCTTTTCAAATCCAAAACCATTTCATTAAACTATTTCCAAAACCATAAGAATGGAAAATCAGAGTAAAACCGGAAAATCTCGATTTACGTGCAAGCACGTAAATCGCCTCGAAATACGTGAAACCATATAAATCACAAGCATCCAAATCAACATCATAAAATCATATTCATAATCCATTTGTAAATCCAAAACCATTTCATTTAGACCAGTAAAGACATACAGTCCCATATAGGCACCGTATAGGGCCGAAATCTCGAAATACGTGCCTATACGTAACCACACATCCAAATGCACTCATGGCATCACAAAAAAGTATTTAACACATATAATAAACATTTATGCATGCACCAATTTAGACAAAAAGGTCCACTCACAGACCGTCCGAGCTGCCGCCTCGATTTGCATGCCATAGGCTCTCCCGAGCCGATCACTGTCACCGGGACTTCCAAACCTGTCCAAATTTTAATACAAGGTTAATAACTACTTAATTAACCTCCCATCAAAGCCCCGTAATTTTTCCGAACTTTTAACTATTTTTAAACCGACCCTAAACCTTCCGACACCCCAAAAACTATCGAAACGATATCCAATTGACACGAGACCAGTCCCAAAATCTTCGTTACATTGAATAGAAGATTTCTCGTGTTGAACACTTTCCCAAATTATGGCCCAGGGGCCCTCACGAGCCCTTAGAAAGTCGAAAACACTGTTCATCGTCATCCTCCTCAGAACTGAACCAATTACTATTCACGGGCACTGTTCACCGCACGGTTTTCTCGGGTTTTCGGACTGATTCGGGGTCCGTTTGGTCCCATTTTAATCCCTAAATTCCTATTTCTTCATTTCCTATCTAACCCAATCCCTAAAACTAAGAAAAACCACCCTAAACCGAGCTTACATCCGCCATCAATGGTGGCCGGATTTTCTCCGGCCGTTCACGGACATGTCCGGCCATCCCAAGCCCCAAAACTAATCCCATTTTACTGCTAAGGTCCCCAGAAACCTTACCCAATAAACGAAATGGAGTAAAAACCATTAAAACTCAAATTCGAATTTTCAAAGTTTTCTTACATCACGGCTGTAATGACCCGTCCCGAATATCGGGATTAAATATTAATTAATTACGAATTAGAATGACTAATCGGGGATTAGTTGAGTGAAATCGGACGAAACGTGCAAAATGACCGTTTTGCCCCTAGCGTGGGCAAAATGTTGACTTTTAGTTCGGGCGGTCAAATGGACTTTGGCCGATGACTGTGACGTAGTTCGGGACGTCACGAGTTCATAGACAGGTGGCACGTTCAATTCCGACATTCGTAGAGAAAGTTATGATGTTCGGAAGTTGAGGGGTATTTTGGTAATTTGGCTTAGTAGGGGCCAGATGTTGACTTTTTGGCCGGGAAGTCCAACGGACGAGGGCCAAGGACCGTTACGTAGGTCTCGTCGATACGAATCCAACGACAGGCGGCATGCCGAAATCGGAGATTCGACGACGAAGTTATGGTCACGGAATCAGGCTCGATTAACCGAACGAACCGGGAATAAAATAATATTTTAATAATGAACAGTACCCGGTGACTGAGCACACTTGGATGAGTGACAAGTGTCACTCATCCCTTAAAATCAGGCACAAAACATGGATCCATGATTTTGGGGGAGACCTAATTATTATGTTTTATTATATTAAATTAATTAATTAATCCTAATTTCCATTAATCTCCCATATTTTCTTCAACCGTGTACAACCCACAAATCAGTTTTCTCCCAACCTCCAATTCTCTTCCATTTCTGAACCAAAGTGTGAGCATTTGAGAGTGAATTGAACTGGGAAAATCGAGGGATTAATTGAGAGCTGAGGACTGGGATTTCGGGTTTTAGAAAATTTGGAGGAAAAATCGAATTGGTCGAATTGAGCTGTGATGATCGAATTGGACATTGGAAATAGCTTCCTGAGGTTGAGACGAGTTGTTTCAAATCAAAAACGAGAGGAATTCATGCCCAATTGGCTCTGAACGGGTTTGGTAACAGTGGGAGATATCGAGCTTGAGTCGTGATCAATGCGTGATCAAACGACGAAATTGAGGTGGGGAAACAATTCCTCATGGTCCATTGATACTTCTGGGTTCGTCAATTGGGAGGAATCAGTGGCCAAGGTGGAAACTCCATGGTTGCACACTGTTCGGATGTTCGAGTTTGAGTCGTGAAGATTGAGCAATGATTTGATCCAATTGAGTTGGGGGAAAGGTCTACCTGTGATCAATGAAGCTTCCTGATGAATCAATTTGGGGAAACCTTGTGGAATTGAGGTAATTCGACTGATGAACAGTGGCCGGAGGTCCTTCGATTGTTCATCCTTGATCGTGAGGATTGAGGTAATGTTTCAAGTAATTAAGGTTACAGAACCCTAATTGCACTTATAACGAAACTAACTGGATGCTCAATTGATGAAAACAGTGTGGAATTGATTGAAAACCAGCCGGGTCTGATCGCGGGTTGAACGACCCGTTTACCAGACAAACGGGCTTGAACGACGACACTGTAGCTGGCGCGTGGGTTTCACGCGCAGCCACTCACGGCGGCGCGTGAGGGCGCGTCCGGCCTAGTCTCAAGGTGAGGTCAACATGACTTTTGATCCTCTCAGTGTAACGAACATTTTGACGTTGATTTCGATGAAATCGGATATTGTTTCGATAATGTTCCGCGTATCCGAAGTTTTGTTTTACGAGTTAAATACGTATTTAAATTCCGGAAAAATTGGGGAAAATTATATGATGTATTTTGAGATGTTAGTAACCCTCTATAATGATTTTGGGCAGGAGTTGTGATTTCCAGATTTTACGGAAAAACGTGCAGCTCGGAAACGAACCGTTTTGAACGGTGTGTGTGAGTGGACTTTTGGTTTTCTAACTGTGATGCATGCATATATGATTCAAAATGCTTTATTATATGATTTGATATGCTTTGGCATGAGTGGTATTTCAATTCGGTGATTTCTCAGTTTTGTGAGTATTATATTATTATATTCTGGCGCGATTTTCGAGAAATCATGAAATTGGTTAAAAATGATATTGTGGGCGTGAGAACCCAAGTAAATAATGATTTTGACTCGGATTTGGAGTTACATGTGAATTTGATGATTTTTGGTATCCTCGTGATTTTGTGATTATTTTAATCAGTCTTTCGGGCACGTTTTACGAGGAACGTGCAAATGATGTTTTGGGCTAGGCCCGGATTGAAAATGATATTTGGACTCGGATTATGAGTCAATGATTGATTTTATGGATTTACGTGATCGTGGCAACTCGGGTTTACGGTTGCACGGATTTACGTGAAATTGGTATTTTGGGGTGGGACCCAATGGAATTGTGTTTCTGATTGGATTTGCATTTTCCATGTGATTATATGATGATAATGATGATTTCGGATTTATAAAGTAAATCGGGACTTTGGTTAACTTAGGGCCGAGACCCTGTATTGATATTTGATTTGGTTTTCAATGCAACTGTTTTTCACTGGTTTTAGTGATGGTGATATGTTGCGGATATTTAGGGCTTTCGGGAGAAAATATGTTTTTCCCCGGAGTGCACCCTGGAGATAACGCTCGCCTTCGGGATGGAAGTGTTTACCCCGAAGAGGTCACGTAGCACGATCTTTGTCTTGCAGCCCAGGGGAGGCTTGACTCAGATCAGATGTGCTGGATTATATGGATCGGTAAGTGATGTGTTCACTAGATCTGGATTGCCGGCTGGTGATGTGTTCACAGCGGCGGATGCTCGGATTTTGAGCGGTCCTTGAGCCTATTGATATGCACGCGTTGCAGGGATAAACGTGACTCTAAGCAACAGGATATGGAAATAAGTCCCGTGGTTTATGGAAAATGATTTTGAGGAAACCGTGGTTTAGCGGTTAAAATGATTTAAAGAAATTGTGAACTTTTGAGATGTTAAACTGATTTGGTGAACATGAGTTTTTGTGGACCATGGGAAAATATGTTTTGATTTTATCGGTCCACTGTTCATACTTGAATGATTTCATACTATTACTCATGTTTTACGATATGCATGCAAGTTTGTGAAAACTGGAGGGTAAGAATGTATTTTGGTAAATGTTTTTATAAGAAGTTATTTTTGTCCACTCACACCTTTTCTGTTTTGTTAACCCTTCAGGTCGTGGCGCGTTGATCGAGGCTATTCCAGAGGTGGAGGTATGTGCGGGCACAGGCGCAAAAATTCCCTTGTCTGGCAGGTACTGAAGGGTAGTTTCGGACTTTCAGTTGACTTGTCAGACGGGAGCAGGACCGGGTACGGTTTTTGACGTCCAGTTGGGACGGGTCCTGTCAAATTGGTATCAGAGCACTAGGTTGCTGATGCTGTTGCCATGCCATACCTCCGGAATGTGAGCCTCGTGCGCGACCTGGTAGTGAGATGGGTATATTAGGGTATTTGAGACCTTGTGATGAATCTCGGAATGTAATTGACCTTGGTTTGTGAGTCAGATATTAATTTGTGTAGCTACGGCTTACTAATTGTCGAATCGGTATTCTTGTGGGTCCTAGGATTTGCTGGATCCAGAGGCTTGGAAGGTAGCACAATTGGGTAGGTTGGACCCAGGATGAGATTATTCTCAGTAATTCCTTGTGCGAAATGTGAGTTCCCAACGTCTAGAGTGTGTTGGGGGTATTCCTAGGTTTGGAATGTGGTATTGATGTGGTTCACCGGCGGTAATTTGCTGGGTGACCGGGTATGCCAGGGATGGCATGGATGAATGAGTCAAAGAATTCAGTTAGGACTCGAGATGAGTCATGGTAATATCTTAAGTCTCAGGAGTTGTCGGGTTTTGAGGGACCCTAGGTAGTAATCGCGGAACCTAAGGTGGGATGTTCGGTTCGGAAATGTGTGCTGGCGGGTGGTTTGACTCTTAATGACTTTTCGAAGTCGAGACCGAGTGACGATTGTGTCAGGTCTAGTCATGTCAGCTTTAGTGGTGGAACTGCAATCCACAGTCGGGGTTGGTACTTGTCGAAGGAATCCCAGAGTGGGGATACAGGGTAGTCGTCCGAGTACTTGATTCCATTGGATGTGGAGTCTCGATAGTGATGTCTGATGGTTGGGTCTGCACAAGTCTGTGGCAGGCACTCATACCGAGAGTGGTTGTTGAGAATCGGGGGGGACGTCAGGGGACGTTTCTTTTTCTCACATGAGTTGTCAGGGTGACCGTACCCAGAGTTGTTAGGTGCGAAGGAGGCAGAGTTTCTCCTATTCGAGCAGAGGTACGGGGTCGTCGCTTGTTATGAGCGGAGATCCAGGGTTGTCAGTTTTGCACACGGTGTGCTCATACTGATACTGTTGTCTGTGTACTGGTGTGGGTGCCGGTGTGGTGCTGACGATGGGTCACGAGTCGGGTTGTGACTTCGTCGAGTTGGGTATGTGTCAGTAACCAGTCCAAAGGGGACACGTGGTTGGTGTCCGAGTCCGATGGTTCCAACGTGGTTGGACCTACGGAATCATGAGAAGTTGTGTTTGAAGAGGATTGCGGGTTTTCCGCATGGGGATTAGGTATTCTGAAGTCATCAGGGGCGATTTCTTATTTTCTGTTGGGTTACCTGGCGTGGGGAGTGCAGTGAGTTTTGTTTGCATCCACGTAGGATGAGTATTGGTGTCATTGTTTTGGATCATCCTTGGTTTTCCCTAGGTGGGATGGAAAGGATAGATACGAGGTAATCAGTAAGGGTGTAAGACCCTGTGGTTCCTAGTTGTTGACTGTGTGGATCCTAGGTGGATCGGGTTTGTGATGTCGTGGACTTTGGGCATTGTGACAATCTAGGATCGTGATGGTCATGGTTGGCTGACGTCGTGATGGATCTGGGTCGTGATTTCGATGATCCAGATTGGGTGAGAGTTTATCACTCTTACTTTGGTATGTGGGTCGTAAATGACGGGACTGAACTTCTTTTCGAAGTGGAGCCCCTTATGGTATGTTACTCGAACGAGTAGGTTTTCGACGGGGTCGAAATTGGTCAGCCTTAGAGTTGTGACGGATGGGATTGGCTTCCATATGAAGTCCATCGGATGTAATGTGTTACTCGCTTGAATTGGTAACCGATAGGTTCGGTTTTGGTGTGTCCGAGTGGACGTGAACCAGATTTCGGGTTTTGGAATCGAATTTCTGGGTGACGATTCAGGATTCGATTCAGGAACTTGAAAGTGGAATACCGGATTTGGGTGCGGAATGATTATTCCAAATGCTAGCTTACGGAATAATGATTTTGGATTCGGATTTGGATATGAATTAAAAACTGTGATGTATGGATTTGGATTCGGGATTTCTTACGAAATTGCGGATTCGGATTTGGTATTGAAACTAGCTGATTGGTGGAGTTTCGATTTGTCTCTTGCTGGTTTGGGCAAATGGACTCCATTATTGGAACGTGTTTGGCTATGACCTAGGTGGTTGTAGTCTGGTCAAGGGATAGATGTACGTACCTTATACGTGGTTTGGGGTACGATATTTTGCAGATTTATGGTGGCCGGGGTTGATGTGAATCCCGGGAGAACTAGGCGTTCTTCCCTGTGGACACGTTGATGTGTCATTTTGAGTGTTGTCATTTGGCGAGGTGTTTTTGGGTAGCATAGGACAAGGATTGTCGATGTTAGCAAAAACCCTCAGGCTTTTTATTTTTGCCTTACCTGGTTTGGGATCGACCATATAGGTCTATGGGTCGAGTACTGGGGTCCAGCTGTAGGATCATGCTTGGTGTACGATGTACGGTATCGTATGGACGAGGGTACTTGATACCTAGTGACGGTACATGGGATGTACCAGTGTTGTGTCGATAAACGTGTTGGTGTTTTGGCTTAGTTCCAATACCATTGGTTGTGGATGTGAACGTGAACTGGACATTGAACACGATGCACTGGGCAGAGTGATTCTGACGATTACAGTGATTGTTTGAGCAGGTGCTCTTAGCCAAGGTTGGCAAGTATAACTCTAGTGTTGAGTTGTGTGATTACTGCTAGGCTTGTGTTCAACGTGTTCCAGATGCACCGTCTGATTGAGTGTGATGACGGTATGCGTATACTCAGGTGAGTGAGTTGGTGGTTGGTGTGACCGCAAGTTGCTTTGCGGCGAGATGTTACCTTGTCGTGACCTTACCAGCATCTGGGATCGCTGAGGGGGTGACAATTGTGGTAACTACTGTAGGTATTTGTCGCAGGATTGAGTTTGCCCTGCGAGGGGAGATCATGTTGATGATCATATGCTACATTGACGGACGTTGTAGTATGGTGTGTTGTCACTGATTTAGTACTGATTGGCGCTTTACTAGGGTGGTAAAGCTTGGTAGTGACAGTTTGGCTTGTGGTGTCGGCTTGGACTAACTAGTGAGTTTTGGTGACTCTCTATGAGAGCGAAGGTCAGGGCACATTAGTGAGTACGTGGGGCCGTCAAGCTGAAAGAGTCAGCTTAATGGTGACATTGCCAATTTCTGGTAATCAATTTCATTCGAGGTGGTCGAGAGTAGTCAGTACGACGTGCATCTGTGATGTGACGTCTGAGTGCAGACGAGTTCTGCGTTGGCTAGTGGGTGTACAGGTGTATACGTGTTGTGTGGCCATTTGTTCTCCACGAGGTAGTTGTGGAATACGAGTAGTTGGAATTTCGGGGACGAAATTCTTTAAGGAGGGAAGGTTGTAATGACCCGTCCCGAATATCGGGATTAAATATTAATTAATTACGAATTAGAATGACTAATCGGGGATTAGTTGAGTGAAATCGGACGAAACGTGCAAAATGACCGTTTTGCCCCTAGCGTGGGCAAAATGTTGACTTTTAGTTCGGGCGGTCAAATGGACTTTGGCCGATGACTGTGACGTAGTTCGGGACGTCACGAGTTCATAGACAGGTGGCACGTTCAATTCCGACATTCGTAGAGAAAGTTATGATGTTCGGAAGTTGAGGGGTATTTTGGTAATTTGGCTTAGTAGGGGCCAGATGTTGACTTTTTGGCCGGGAAGTCCAACGGACGAGGGCCAAGGACCGTTACGTAGGTCTCGTCGATACGAATCCAACGACAGGCGGCATGCCGAAATCGGAGATTCGACGACGAAGTTATGGTCACGGAATCAGGCTCGATTAACCGAACGAACCGGGAATAAAATAATATTTTAATAATGAACAGTACCCGGTGACTGAGCTCACTTGGATGAGTGACAAGTGTCACTCATCCCTTAAAATCAGGCACAAAACATGGATCCATGATTTTGGGGGAGACCTAATTATTATGTTTTATTATATTAAATTAATTAATTAATCCTAATTTCCATTAATCTCCCATATTTTCTTCAACCGTGTACAACCCACAAATCAGTTTTCTCCCAACCTCCAATTCTCTTCCATTTCTGAACCAAAGTGTGAGCATTTGAGAGTGAATTGAACTGGGAAAATCGAGGGATTAATTGAGAGCTGAGGACTGGGATTTCGGGTTTTAGAAAATTTGGAGGAAAAATCGAATTGGTCGAATTGAGCTGTGATGATCGAATTGGACATTGGAAATAGCTTCCTGAGGTTGAGACGAGTTGTTTCAAATCAAAAACGAGAGGAATTCATGCCCAATTGGCTCTGAACGGGTTTGGTAACAGTGGGAGATATCGAGCTTGAGTCGTGATCAATGCGTGATCAAACGACGAAATTGAGGTGGGGAAACAATTCCTCATGGTCCATTGATACTTCTGGGTTCGTCAATTGGGAGGAATCAGTGGCCAAGGTGGAAACTCCATGGTTGCACACTGTTCGGATGTTCGAGTTTGAGTCGTGAAGATTGAGCAATGATTTGATCCAATTGAGTTGGGGGAAAGGTCTACCTGTGATCAATGAAGCTTCCTGATGAATCAATTTGGGGAAACCTTGTGGAATTGAGGTAATTCGACTGATGAACAGTGGCCGGAGGTCCTTCGATTGTTCATCCTTGATCGTGAGGATTGAGGTAATGTTTCAAGTAATTAAGGTTACAGAACCCTAATTGCACTTATAACGAAACTAACTGGATGCTCAATTGATGAAAACAGTGTGGAATTGACTGAAAACCAGCCGGGTCTGATCGCGGGTTGAACGACCCGTTTACCAGACAAACGGGCTTGAACGACGACACTGTAGCTGGCGCGTGGGTTTCACGCGCAGCCACTCACGGCGGCGCGTGAGGGCGCGTCCGGCCTAGTCTCAAGGTGAGGTCAACATGACTTTTGATCCTCTCAGTGTAACGAACATTTTGACGTTGATTTCGGTGAAATCGGATATTGTTTCGATAATGTTCCGCGTATCCGAAGTTTTGTTTTACGAGTTAAATACGTATTTAAATTCCGGAAAAATTGGGGAAAATTATATGATGTATTTTGAGATGTTAGTAACCCTCTATAATGATTTTGGGCAGGAGTTGTGATTTCCAGATTTTACGGAAAAACGTGCAGCTCGGAAACGAACCGTTTTGAACGGTGTGTGTGAGTGGACTTTTGGTTTTCTAACTGTGATGCATGCATATATGATTCAAAATGCTTTATTATATGATTTGATATGCTTTGGCATGAGTGGTATTTCAATTCGGTGATTTCTCAGTTTTGTGAGTATTATATTATTATATTCTGGCGCGATTTTCGAGAAATCATGAAATTGGTTAAAAATGATATTGTGGGCGTGAGAACCCAAGTAAATAATGATTTTGACTCGGATTTGGAGTTACATGTGAATTTGATGATTTTTGGTATCCTCGTGATTTTGTGATTATTTTAATCAGTCTTTCGGGCACGTTTTACGAGGAACGTGCAAATGATGTTTTGGGCTAGGCCCGGATTGAAAATGATATTTGGACTCGGATTATGAGTCAATGATTGATTTTATGGATTTACGTGATCGTGGCAACTCGGGTTTACGGTTGCACGGATTTACGTGAAATTGGTATTTTGGGGTGGGACCCAATGGAATTGTGTTTCTGATTGGATTTGCATTTTCCATGTGATTATATGATGATAATGATGATTTCGGATTTATAAAGTAAATCGGGACTTTGGTTAACTTAGGGCCGAGACCCTGTATTGATATTTGATTTGGTTTTCAATGCAACTGTTTTTCACTGGTTTTAGTGATGGTGATATGTTGCGGATATTTAGGGCTTTCGGGAGAAAATATGTTTTTCCCCGGAGTGCACCCTGAAGATAACGCTCGCCTTCGGGATGGAAGTGTTTACCCCGAAGAGGTCACGTAGCACGATCTTTGTCTTGCAGCCCAGGGGAGGCTTGACTCAGATCAGATGTGCTGGATTATATGGATCGGTAAGTGATGTGTTCACTAGATCTGGATTGCCGGCTGGTGATGTGTTCACAGCGGCGGATGCTCGGATTTTGAGCGGTCCTTGAGCCTATTGATATGCACGCGTTGCAGGGATAAACGTGACTCTAAGCAACAGGATATGGAAATAAGTCCCGTGGTTTATGGAAAATGATTTTGAGGAAACCGTGGTTTAGCGGTTAAAATGATTTAAAGAAATTGTGAACTTTTGAGATGTTAAACTGATTTGGTGAACATGAGTTTTTGTGGACCATGGGAAAATATGTTTTGATTTTATCGGTCCACTGTTCATACTTGAATGATTTCATACTATTACTCATGTTTTACGATATGCATGCAAGTTTGTGAAAACTGGAGGGTAAGAATGTATTTTGGTAAATGTTTTTATAAGAAGTCATTTTTGTCCACTCACACCTTTTCTGTTTTGTTAACCCTTCAGGTCGTGGCGCGTTGATCGAGGCTATTCCAGAGGTGGAGGTATGTGCGGGCACAGGCGCAAAAATTCCCTTGTCTGGCAGGTACTGAAGGGTAGTTTCGGACTTTCAGTTGACTTGTCAGACGGGAGCAGGACCGGGTACGGTTTTTGACGTCCAGTTGGGACGGGTCCTGTCAACGGCCGAGCTCCGCCATCCACCACCGTGAGCCACCACCCTCCCCAGTCGTGGCTCGCCGTCCTTCGTCTCTCATCACCCTCTCACGGTCACACACACGGCATATGGGTTCATGGTGGTATGTGTGGGTTGTGTGTTTTGAAGAAAAAGGAAGAATGAAGAACATAGGGGGGGTGCGGGTTTGATGAAGAAAATAGAAGAAATGAAGGTGATGATATTGATGGCTGATGAGAGAAGTGAGGATTAGATGATTAGATGAGTGGTGAGGATTTGAGAGATTAGAAGGAATGGATGGTTAGGATTTTAAGTTGTTAAAATTAATTATATAATAATAATTATAATATTATTTAATTAATTAGATCCACAATTTAGGGGATTGTCCAATGGGATGAGTGACACTTGTCACTCATCCATGGGACCCACTAAAAATATCTGCCTAATCAGATTTCGCCAAATCATCCCCGCCTCGAAGTACGTGCATAGTGAAATCGAACTTCCGTGACCTATAACTCTCCCGTTTGAAGTCCGATTTCAGTCTGCCGCCTGTCTATGGATTCGTATCGTCCTTATCTACGTAATAGTCCTCGGCCATCGGACATCCCGGTCAAAAATTCAACTATTTTGCCATTTAACCAAAATTACCAAAATGCCCCTAAACTTCCCAACGTCATAACTTCTACTACGAGCGTCGGAATTGAACGTGCCACCTGTCTACGAACTCGTGACATCACGAACTACGTCACGGTCATCGGTCAAAGTCCATTTGACCGCTCGAATGAAAAGTCAACGTTTTGCCACGACTAGGGGCAAAACGGTCATTTCGCATCGTTCGTCTGATTTCGCCCAACTAATCACAAATTAACCTCACTAATCCTGATTAGTCACTAATCTAATCTAGGAATTCGGGACGGGTCGTTACAACGAAGCCCAGGGGGGGCAATCGGACGTTTTGGGCCCTGAGGGAGGAATCGAATGAGGTGGATTTTGGATGTTTTTCATAGTTTTCTTCATACCATTAGACTCTTAGGATTAAACTAGGAATTTTAGGATTTATTTGGACTGAAACAGATGGAAATTGAGGGAGGAATAAGGCCGGACCGGTCACGCCGGTCCAGGGAACCAGTGAACCGACCGGACTGGTTCAGTCGTGAGGTTGAAGAAAACTGTTCACTGGCGCGTGAAGCCCAAGCGCAGCCACTTCAGGCGGCGCGTGGCGGCGTGTGGAGGAGATTTTGGGGAAAGTTCCAACATGTCAAATCTTTTATTCGATGTAACGAACATTTTGGGACTGGTTTCGTGTCGATCGGCACCGTCTCGATATGTTTCGGGGCATCGGAAGGTTTAAGATCGACTTTAAAAATAGTTAGAAAATCGAGAAAATTATGGGATTTCAATGAGAGGTTAATGAGGCTATTAGTAACCCTCTAAATGAATTTGGACAGGTTTGGGAGTCCCGGTAAAGGTGATTGACCCGGGAGACGGTTATGGCACGCGTATCGAGGCGCTGCTTCGGACGGTCTGTGAGTGGACCTTGATTTATAAACTGTGATGCATGCATAAATGTTTTATATGTTTTATGGATATGATTCTATGATGTTGATTTGGATATTGGTGAATTACATTGTTTCACGCATTTCGAGGCAATTTACGTGCAAGCACGTAAATCGAGGTTTACGGTTTTGCACTGATTTTCCGTGCTTATAGTTTTGGAAATAATTTCATGAAATTGTTTTGGATTTGAAATGGTAAACTTGGGTTCGAGACCCATTTGTTTTGGAAACCCTCGGACTCGAAGTCCATTTAGTTACGTTCTCGGGCTAAAGGCCCAATTGGTTCTTGTATTGATTTCAGATTTGGAAATATGGACTGGGCACGAGACCCATTTGATTTACGAACTCTCGGACCTGAAGTCCATTTGATTTAACAAGGCATCGGCCCGAAGGCCCAGTTGGTTTACGTATCGGGCTCGAGGCCCAATTGGTTTGCGTATCAGGCTCGAGCCTAGTTGACTTACGTATTGGGCACGAGGCCCATTTGGTTTACGAAATCGGGCACGAGGCCCATTTGGTTAGGAAATCGGGCACGAGGCCCAGTTGGTTTGTGAATTCAGCTTAGGGCCTAGTTATGGTTTATGATTGTGATTTCGGGTCGGGGACCCATAAATGAATTTATGGTTCATGACGGTTTATGGGACAGGCATGAACCCTTGAAAGGTTTTTATGGTTCATGACGGTTTATGGGGAACGGGTATAAACCTTAAAAGGTTTTGAGAATGTTTTCAAATGTTTTTCGTATACCATCCTTTATATATGGATTGTCTCCTCCGAGGAGGGTCGTTGGCCTGGGTGGACCCCGAGTAGTCACGGAGCACTGACTGAGTGGAGTCGCCCCCCAGTTGGGTTCCTTACTCTCAGGATGGGCATGGTTTGTTACCTCCAGGAAGGGTCATTGATCTACGGACATTGACCTGGGTGGACCCCTGGAGAGACTTGGGTTTGAGACCCCGGTTAGCACGCGCGTAGCTTTATTTTACCGTGACAGGTTATTGGATATGAAATATAATGGATAAACATGATTTCAATTGGTTTGGGAAATTGTGTTTATAATGATAAATGGATTTGGGTTGAGATCCCACGTTTGTTTATTATGTTCTGGTTTTCTGTAAATGGTTTTGGGCAGGAGCCCGGGTGACTTGTATTACAGAATTTGGGGCTGAGACCCTAATTATGGATGTTTTAACATATATGATTGGATAAATAGTTTTACTATGCATGCATGTTTTTTATTGAAAGGTATAAAGGTCTCTTATTAAAATGTTTTACGAAACTTATTACTTTTTTGTCCACTCACAGTCTTTTTGTTTTTAATACCCTTAAGGTTGACATCGGATGTGGACTGTAGCAGAGACCGAGATATCACATGCCTCCTCCGGATCATGGCGTACCCGGGAGGGCAAAGGTCGAAAATATCCCTTGTCTGACACTTCAGACGAGAGCAGGGTCATCCCGCGTTAATCCCGAGGGGATTGGGATGGGTCCTGTCAGCGTGGTTATCAGAGCATGGTTGTTCGTGTTACTCTGAATTCCAGAGCGTGTTTTGCGTACTACTTCTTACACAGGTCGAGGATGTGATATCTCAATGGGCTACAGTTCGTGATCAACCTGATATTTGGGGTACCGATACGATAGTTAGTAGGATTGGATCGTTTTGGTTCGGCACTAGATGCCGGGGTTGCCATAGTTTTGTCAGGGTTGGCAGAGTGGGACCCTATGAATGATGAACGTAAACGTACGTTAGAGTTGTAATCGTGTGACGGTTAGTTGGGATCTTCTTCCATGATGTCGTTGGATCGGTTCTGACGACTAATTCGGTGTTGTGATCATCCGATGATCGGATATTGTTGAGTTAGATGGATTTACTGCTGGGAGCAGTCGGGTTATGGATTACATTGCGGTTGGCGGTTAGCAGTCGAGTTCGTGGAACTCTAGTTGACCTTTTGGCAGTTAGCAGCCGAATTCGGGGAATCCAGGTTGAACTTACGGCAGGATTGGATTGACGTTTTTACGATGTCAAGATCGTGGGGTTCGGTTAGATTGTTGATTTTGCTGCTTTTCGCAGTTGGGTTCAGGGAACTCTAGGCGTGATCGTGGAATCCTATGGTAGGGTGTATGGTTCGGAAATGTGAGTTGGCGAGTGGTTTGTGTCAGGACCCGTCCCAAATATCACCTCGATACTCGGAATGGACCCTGCTCCCGTCTGATAATCACACTTACAACACCAAAAAGAAACTTAATACAACTATAAGCATAACCATCAGACGAAGGAGTAAATATATACAACAGTAAGTCAGAGAATAGTTCTACAAAATGGGCACCAAAAGTCCTACAAGTCTAAGTCCGCAACGGAAGAACGTCTGAAGCCCTATGCCTCGATATCTGCCTCAACGTTCACCCCAGCGCTATCACCACGACCTGGAGGGAAATTAAAAACCAAAGGTGTGAGTGGACCGAAAAGAATGAAAGTTTTAAAACCGTTTACCAGCAAATCAAAGTAAGGAAATAAAATCATTTGTTCCCTCCGGTTTAAAACCAGGCATGCCAAGGAAGTATTAGAAAAGTCTTAATATGAAACATCATAAGAAACAGAAACACTATAAAACCAATCATAAGAAACAGATACACTATAAAACATCATAAGAAACCAGAGTATAACCCGATCAAACCTGCTGGACCTATCCGAGTCTTTAAACTCAACCAGGCCTTACATATAAATCCGAGTCTTTAAACTCCCGAGTCTTTAAACTCAATAGGCCTATGGGGGTAATATCGTAGTATCCAAGTCTTTAAACTCCCGAGTCTTTAAACTCAATCCGGGCCCGTCCCCCATCAATATCAATCCGGGTCTTTAAACCCATATCCAGATCCAGCAAATCCAATCCATATCCAGTGTAAAACCAATTCAAAATCCATCGCCAGATTCGAATTCGAAATCCCCGGTTCGAAGCCCTTCCGGCGTTCAGAACCGACATCCCGAACCCAAATCCGGAAAACCATAGGAAAATCCCAAATCATATTCCACAACCTATTTACCCTCATCAGAAAACGTTTTTAGGTTAAATTTCTAAATGATAACATCAAACTCTGAAAACCCGCTTTTTCTCGAAAAATTTGCAAAATTCCAAAACGTCTCGAAAAACGTGCAAACATCTCAATCACATATAAACACATATAAAAGCATAAAATATTAATAAAAACAGTTAGGCATGCTCGGAAGTAAGAAAAAGTCCACTCACAGTTTACAACACGTCACTCGCGCTCCGTGCGCTCCTCAACCGTCTCTGGTGTCTCCCGTCCTGTCAATAGATATCAAATAGGGTCACAATAACATCAAGGATACCTTCCCTATCTTCCCCAATTTTTCGGGAATTTAATAATATTTTAATCCTAAACCCTAAACCGTTCGGATTCCCGAACCATTCCGTAACACCGTCCGATTAACCCGAAAACTGTACCATTGGATTCCTTAGGACATTTAGGGCTAAACTCATGTTGGACGCTTAACCGGATTCCTCCCCACGCGCCCCCACGCGCCGCCCAAAGTGGCTGCGCGTGGGCCTCACGCGCCTGCTACAGTGTATCTTCAACCTCGAGTCACCCGGTTCAACTGTGTTGAACCGGCGTGACCGGTTCTCCTCCGTTCCTCCACCAATCTTCCCCATTTCGATTCCATTAGCTTCGTCCAGTCCCCTGCAACCAAACCCAGTCCTAAAATCCAGAAATCACGGCCTGAAACCCCTCGTCTTCAACCTCGAAAAACATTGCCCGTGAGCCCTGTTTTCCTTCCCGACCGTCCACTGCTTCCCCCTTCACGGTGGTGATACCAGCACCTTCCTAGGACCCTACTTAGTCCTATCCAACTCACAGAATCCGTCGATTCATCCCCGAAGTCCACGACTTCACGTTTGAAGTCACGGCCAAAAACAGAGTATTGGATACTCGCCGTCGACTGAGCCCCGCCGTGTACGCCCCCGTCACGGCAGCCACCACAAACGACTCCTAGGACCTCCCTGAACAACACCCTAACCTCCTAAGCCCTCGACTCTAAGCCCAACGCCACGACTCTTCAAATGAAAATCCACGAAAAACAGGGTAAAAGAAATTACCTTTCGATTCCGGCGCCGCCGTGAGAACCGTCACCCACCACGGTGCTCGTGGGACTCCCTGCAACCACCTGGACCTCCTACCGCCTTGGTTTGCCTCACCACACGGCACAACAGCCTCCACCGTCCACTGCCTTCTCTGTTTTCCTCAAATGTTCGCCGCACCACCACCGGGCCGCTGTGCACGATTCCAGTCCCAAAGCACGATCAGCACCTCACCCACGTCTCTCTGTCACTCTCACCAGTCACTCCTCACTCTCCCTGGCACAAACTCGATCAAACTCTCTTCCACCTCTCACCCTCTGCTTTCTGTGTTTCAAACCCAAACACGGTTTGATTTTTGTGCAAGGTGTGGCCGTGCACACTTGAGAATGGCCTGGAACCATCCAGCCACTCCCACGTGTCCAACATCCATAGGCCAGCCCAAAAATATCTGCCACTTGCCCTTATCTGATTGGGCAGAGGAAAAATGACCAAAATGCCCCTCCTGCACAAAATTACCATTTTGCCCTTAGACTTTTCAGACCCGTATCTTTTCCGTCCGACGTCCGATGACAGCGTGCCGCCTGTCGTTGAACTCAGGACGTCGAGGCCTATCCAACGGTCCTCGGTCTACGTGAAAATCACAAATCCTCCAAAAAGTCAACATTTCCCCCATTAACTCAAAATTACGGTAACGCCCCCAACCTTTCGTACGTCATAACTTTTCCTCCGGTTGTCCGAATCGAACCTGCCGCCTGTCTACGGACTCGTGACGTCCTAACCTACGTCACGGTCAAGGGCTAATACTCATCCAATCGATAGTACAAAAAGTCAACTTTTCGTTTAATATTCACAAGGGCAAAATCGTCCTTTTTACCAAACTTCACAAAAGTACATTTTTACCCTTCCCGTAGGTACGGGTTGTTACAGTTTGACTTTGACGACTATTCGGATTTGAGGCCGTTAGTCGGTCTAGTCATGCCAGCTCTAGTGATGGGACTGCACTCTGCAGTCGAGGTTGTACTTATCGGTTAGACCTAGTCAGCCGTCGTACTACCGTAGTTGCGATGGATTGTTGGTACAACTAAGGTCATGGACGACCTAGTAGACGACATTGTCTTAGTCGAGTTACGACTGGTTAGAGTTTGATTTGGACAAGTTATCAGGGTTGGTACTTGTCGATGGAATCCCGGAGCGGGATACGGAGTAGTTGGTACGAACGGTTGATTCCGTTGGATGTGAATCTCGATAGCGAGGTCTGGTAGTTAGGTCTGCACGAGTCTGTGGCAGGTGCTACTACCAAGAGTGGTTGTAGTTACGATTGTTGGGAATCAGGGACATTCAGGAGACGTTTCCTTTTCTCGTCTGAGTTTCAGGGTGACTGTACCTAGAGTTGTTGGGTACAAGGGAAGCAGAGTTCCTCCTTTTCGAGCAGAGGTACGGGGTCGTCGCTCGGTATGAGCGGAGATCCAGGATTGTCAGTTTTGCACATGGTGTGCCGATGCTGATATTGATACTAGTGCAGGTGATAGTGCGTTGGTGCTGGTACTAGCGCTGATGCTGGTGCCGGTGATCGTGATGACGTTGAGCTACATCCGTCGTGATGGGCATATGTTCGGTATCTGTGGTCCCAGAGTGGATCTCAAATAGAGTTAAATTGGTTAGTGGACACGTGATGGATCTGGATTGACAGGACCCGTCCCCGAAGGACATAGATAACCGTGCCCGGTCCTGCTCCCGTCTGACAAGTCAACTGAAAGTCTGAAACAACCCTTCAGCACCTGCCAGACAAGGGAATTTTGCGCATGTGCCCACACATACCTCCGCCTCTGGAATAGCCTCGATCAACGCGCCACGACCTGAAGGGTTAATAAAACAGAAAAGGTGTGAGTGGACAAAAATGACCTCTTATAAAAACATTTATCAAAATACATTCTTACCCTCCAGTTTTCACAAACTTGCATGCATATCGTAAAACATGAGTAATAGTATGAAATCATTCAAGTATGAACAGTGGACCGATAAAATCAAAACATATTTTCCCATGGTCCACAAAACTCATGTTCATAAAATCAGTTCATGTTGTAAAACATCAAATCCCGGCTCTCAGGCCAAAACATGTGAAAACATAATCACTAGCCACAAAGACCAAGAACCCGTACTCATTACCAGTACGTCATCACAACAACATCAATCAGCACTAATCACCAGTGCACAAGAATTATATCAATCCAATCAATCCACACTACTCACAAGTGCATAAAATATCACAAATCACATCTGCACTACTCACAAGTGCACAATCAATCAAACTGCACTACTCACAAGTGCTGCACTACGCGTAGGCCAATATCCAGTCACTCTCTCGGGAATAGACACCTCTGGGCTCAACCTCCTCGGGCTCAGTCACCTCTGGGCGAACACATCCCCAGGCTCAGACACCTCCGAGTGGTACATCCAGGCTCAGTCTCATCCGAGAAGCTGACTACCATAGGATCAACTCCCGATCCTACAATCACATCCCCCAAGCTCCGGTCGTCTGGGTAATCCCCCCAAGCTCCGACCGTCTGGGAATATCACAATCACAATATAAACCATCCTGGGAATTACATCCCAAAACATTTCAATCAAATCTTGACTTCATACCAAGTCAAGATCATCCCCGACTGGGTCTCAAGCCCAAAATACCATTTACACGTATTTCATTAAAATCACCTTTTAGTTCAATAAAATAATCCAGAATTCATCATTGACTTACCAACAAAGTCAAAATATCATTTTAGAAATCATTTAAACTCCGGGCCTAGCCCAAAACATCATTTGCACGTTCCACGTAAAACGTGCCCGAAAGACTGATTAAAATAATCATAAAATCCCAATAAATCATTAATTTCACAATTTCAAAAGTGACTCCAAATCCGAGTCAAAATCACTGTTCACTTGGGTTCTCATGCCCAAAATAATATTATCACGCAAATCCATGCGTTGCAACCTCCGTTGCCATTTTCACGTAAATCCACGAAATTGACCATTGACTCATTCCCGAGTCATCACATCATTTTTCAATCCATGACTCAATAATCCGAGTCCAAACATTATTTTCAATCAATTTCAATTCCGGACTCATAAACCAAGTCCAAACATCATTTTTACCAAATTTCGTAATTTCTCGGAAATCGCCCAAAAATAATAATATAATAATCATAAAACTGAGAAATTACCGGATTGAAACATAAATCATGCCCAAGCATATAAAATCATATAATAAGGCATTTAAATCATATATGCATGCATCATGGTTAGAAAACAAAGTCCACTCACACACACCGTCCAAAACGGTCCGTTTCCGAGCTGCACGTTTTTCCGTAAATTCTGGAAATCACAATTCCTGCCCAAAATCATTATAGAGGGTTACTAACCTCTCAAAATACAACATATAATTTCCCCCAATTTTTCCGGAATTTAAATACGTATTTTTAACGTAAAACAAAAATTCGGATACGCGGAACATTATCGAAACAATATCTGATTTCATCGAAATCAACGTTAAAATGTTCGTTACACTGAGAGGATCAAAAGTCATGTTGACCTCACCTTGAGAATAGGCCGGACGCGCCCTCACGCGCCGCCATGAGTGGCTGCGCGTGAAACCCACGCGCCAGCTACAGTGCTGTCGTCTCAACCCGTTTGTCTCTAAAACGGGCCATTCAACCCGCGATCAGACCCGGTTCAATGTCCATCAATTCAGCCTTAAACCTTCCAATTGATCATTCAGTTAGCTTCGTTTAAACTTAAATTAAAGGTCTGTAAACTCAATTGCACGATCACTTACCTAAAACCCATCGATTCGATGATGAACACGAAGAATAGCTGGGTACTGTGCAATCATGGAATTTCCACAATGGCCACTGATTTCTCCCAATTGATGAACCCAGAAGCATCAATGGACTAAGATAAACAATTTCCCTCCATCAATTGAGTAGTTTGATCCCTCAATGATCACGACTCAACCTCGACTCAAGCTCTCTGTTACCAGGCCCGTTTAGAGCCAATTCGGCCTCGATTCCTCTCGTTTTTGATCTGGTTCCACTCGTCTCAACCTCAGGAAGCTAATTCCAAGCTCAATTTCGATCCCCGTAGCTTATGGTTCAAAATCCGATTTTCCCCCCAAAATTTCCAAACCTTCGATTCTCAGTTTCTAACTTCCCTCAATCCCTCGTGTTTTCCCCATTCAACTCAGTTTCGAAAATCTCTCAGTTCCTCAGTCTCTGGTTCAAAAATGGGAGAGAAATGGAGGTTAGGAGAAAATGGTATTATGGTTGTACACGGTTAAGAAAACAGAAGAGATTAATGGAAATTAAGATTAATTAATTAATTTAATATAATAAAACATAATAATTAGGTCTCCCCCAAAATCATGGACCCATGTTTTGTGCATGATTTTAAGGGATGAGTGACACTTGTCACTCATCCAAGTGTTTTCAGTCACCGGGTACTGTTCATATTAAAATATTATTTTATTCCCAGTTCGTTCGGTTAATCGAGCCCGATTCCGTGACCATAACTTCGTCGTCGAATCTCCAATTTTGGCATGCCGCCTGTCGTTGGATTCGTATCGACGAGACCTACGTAACGGTCTTTGGTCCTCGTCCATCGGACCTCCCGATCAAAAAGTCAACATTTGGCCCCTAATATGCCAAATTACCAAAATACCCCTCAACTTCCGAACATCATAACTTTCGCTACGAATGTCGGAATCGAACGTGCCACCTGTCTATGAACTCGTGATGTCCCGAACTACGTCACAGTCATCGTTCAAAGTCCGTTTGACCGCCCGAACTAAAAGTCAACATTTTACCCACGCCAAGGGCAAAACGGTCATTTTGCACGTTTCGTCCGATTTCACTCAACTAATCCCCGATTAATCATTCTAAACCATAATTAATTAATATTCAATCCCGATATTCAGGACGGGTCATTACATGGATCGTGATCTTGATGATCCAGATATGTGGAGAGTTTATCGCTCTTACTTGGATGTTTGAGTTGAGGATGTTGGGACTGAACTTTTTTTCGAAGTAAATCTCATATGGCTTATTACTCGGGTGTGTAGGTGTCCGACGAGTTCGGATTTTGGGTCAGCCCAGATGTGTTGATATTAGGATTGGCTTCCCTATGAAGTCAATCGAACGTAATCAGGTAATCGTTTGAACAGGTATCTGATAGGTTCGGATATAGTGCGTCTCGGTGGACGAGAATGAGATTTCGAGTTTTGGAATCAGATTTCTGGATGACGATTCAGGATTTGATTTTGGAACTTGAAAGAGGATTTATGGATTTGGGTTTTGGAATCGGATTCTGGGTGACGATTCAGGATTTGATTCTAGAGCTTGACTGTGGATTTTCTTTTTATGGATTTGGGTTCGGAATGGTTATTCCAAATGCTAGCTACGGAATAATAATTTCGGATTCGAATTTGGACATGATTATGGATATGATTTCTGGGTTTGGATCCGGGCTTTCTTACGAAATTGCGGCTTCAGATTCGGATTTGGAAATTGATGATAGGTTGGAGTTTCGATTTGTCTAGTCCGGGATTGGACAAATGGACTCCATAGTAGAAACGTGATTGGCTACAACCTAGGTGGTTGTAGGTTGATTGATGGGTAGATGTACGTACCTTGTACATGGTTCGAGGTACGATACTGGGCATACTTGTGGTGTCTAGTGACGGTATATAGGTTATACCAGTAGTAGGTTGGTGAACGTGTTGGTAGACGGATTGGTTCTGATACCATTGGAATTGTTGAGGTCGTGAACTGGACATCGGATACTGTGCATTGGGTCATGGTATTTATGATGGGTCTAGTTACACACAGATTGAGTGAAATGCTTTGTGGGTAAGTGTTTACTCAGGTTGAGTGAGCTTGTGGTTAGTGTAACCACGAGTGTATAGTGTTAGTATCGACTGGCGACTGTCAAGTGGTGACAGTTTATCGAAGGTGTCATCGTGGATCGATTAGTGAGATTTGGTGACTCCCTGTGGGAGCAGACGTCAGGATAGATTGAGATTTAGAAAGGAACCGTCGAGTTGTCGGTGTCGACGAAATGGTAAATTTGACAAGTGGTGTCAATTCGGGACGTATGACTACGGTTATTCGACGTGGTCGAGTGTAGGCGATGCGACGTGAGTATTAGTGGTACGTCTAGTTGCAGATGAGTATTGTTCTAGCTAGTGGGTGTACTAATGTGCACGAGCGTGAGATTAAATTTCTTTCCACGTGGTGGATGTGGAAGAAGGATAGTTAGAGTTTCGGGAACGAAACTAATTAAGGAGGGAAGAACAGTTAGAATTAGGTCTGTTGGAATTTCGAGGATGAAATTAATTAAGGAGGGAAGGTTGTAACGACCCGTCCCTAATTCCAGGATTAGATTAGTGACTAATCACGATTAGTGAGGCTAATCGGTGATTAGTTAGGCGAAATCGGACGAACGATGCGAAATGACCGTTTTGCCCTTGATCTTGGCAAAACGTTGACTTTTCATTCTGGCGGTCAAATGAACTTTGACCGATGACCGTGACGTAGTTCGTGACGTCACGAGTTCATAGACAGGTGGCACGTTCAATTCCGACGTTCGAGGAGGAAGTTATGACGTTCGAAAATTTAGGGGCATTTTGGTAATTTTGGTTAAAAGGGCCAAATAGTTGACTTTTTGATCGGGATGTCCGAGGGCCGAGGACTATTATGTAGATAAGGACGATACGAATCCGTAGACAGGCAGCACGTCGAATTCGGACGTTCAACGACGAAGTTACGGTTCACGGAAGTTCCAGGTTACTATTCACAACGACACGTTTTACGCAACAAAAAGTGCAGTTTTGTCTCTAGTGGGCCCATCTTTTTAGATAGCCAATGGATGAGTGACAAGTGTCACCCATCCACTAGCCAATCTCACACATACATGCATATCATCCCTTGCATTTTGCATCGATCATTCCCATTTCAACCCAAAAACCCGATCTCTCATTCGACCCTAAAATCCAACCCTTCCCTTGTAACCATAACTGAGACCAGAGAGTGAGAGAGGAGGACTAAGGATGGCAGCTGATGGCTGGAACCGCCGTGGGCGGTGGCTGAAACCCAGAACCCCGAGCGGGTACCTGGTAAGCCCCAAATTTCCTCTTACTTCGATTTTGTTATTATGGGCTGTTTTGGTTGATTAGGTGACAGGACCCGTCCCAACTGGACGTCAAAAACCGTACCCGGTCCTGCTCCCGTCTGACAAGTCAACTGAAAGTCCGAAACTACCCTTCAGTACCTGCCAGACAAGGGAGTTTTTTTTGCGCCTGTGCCCGCACATACCTCCACCTCTGGAATAGCCTCGATCAACGCGCCACGACCTGAAGGGTTAACAAAACAGAAAAGGTGTGAGTGGACAAAAATGACCTCTTATAAAAACATTTGCCAAAATACATTTCTTACCCTCCAGTTTTCACAAACATGCATGCATATCGTAAAACATGAGTTTCTCATGGTCCACAAAAGCTCATGTTCACCAAATCAGTTTAACATCTCAAAAAGTTCACAGTTTCTTTAAATCATTTTAACCGCTAAACCACGGTTTCCTCAAAATCATTTTCCATAATCCACGGACTTATTTCCATATCCTGTTGCTTAGAGTCACGTTTATCCCTGCAACGCGTGCATATCAATAGGCTCAAGGACCGCTCAAAATCCGAGCATCCGCTGCTGTGAACACATCATCAGTCAGCAATCCGTCGCTGGGAAAAGCCTCACCAGCCGACGATCCGGATCTCGTGAACATATCACTTACCGATCCATATAATCCAGCACATCTGATCTGAGTCAAGCCTCCCCTGGGCTGCAAGACAAAGATCGTGCTACGTGACCTCTTCGGGGTAAACACTTCCATCCCGAAGGCGAGCGTTATCTCCAGGGTGCACTCCGGGGAAAAAAACATATTTTCTCCCGAAAGCCCTAAATATCCGCAACATATCATTATCACAAAAACCAGTGAAAAACAGTTGCATTAAAAACCAAATCATATATCAATACAGGGTCTCAGCCCCAAAGTCCCGATTTACTTTATAAATCCGAAAATCATTAATATCATCATGTCATCACATGGAAATACAATTTCAACCAAAATCACAATTCCATTGGGTCTCAAGCCCAAAATATCAATATCACGTAAATCCGTGCAACCGTAAACCCGAGTTGCCACGATCACGTAAATCCATGAAATCAATCACTGACTCATAATCCGAGTCCAAATATCATTTTCAACTTCCTGACTCATAACCCGAGTCAAAACATCATTTTCAATCCGGGCTTAGCCCAAAACATCAATTGCACGTTCCTCGTAAAACGTGCCCGAAAGACTGATTAAAATAATCACAAAATCACGAGGATACCAAAAATCATAAAATTCATCAAATTCACATGTAACTCCAAATCCGAGTCAAAATCATTATTTACTTGGGTTCTCACGCCCACAATATCATTTTTAACCAATTTCATGATTTCTCGAAAATCGTGCCAGAATATAATAATATAATAATCACAAAACCGAGAAATCACCGAATTGAAATACCAATCATGCCAAAGCATATCAAATCATATAATAAAGCATTTTAAATCATATATGCATGCATCACGGTTAGAAAACAAAGTCCACTCACACACACCGTTCAAAACGGTTCGTTTCCGAGCTGCACGTTTTTCCGTAAATTCTGGAAATCACAACTCCTGTCCAAAATCATTATAGAGGGTTACTAACATCTCAAAATACTTCATATAATTTTCCCCAATTTTTCCGGAATTAAATACGTATTTTAACTCGTAAAACAAAACTTCGGATACGCGGAACATTATCGAAACAATATCCGATTTCACCGAAATCAACGTCAAAATGTTCGTTACACTGAGAGGATCAAAAGTCATGTTGACCTCACCTTGAGACTAGGCCGGACGCGCCCTCACGCGCCGCCGTGAGTGGCTGCGCGTGAAATCCACGCGCCAGCTACAGTGTCATCGTTCATGCCCGTTTGTCTGGTAAACGGGTCGTTTAACCCGCGATCAGACCCGGCTGGTTTTCAGTCAATTCCACACTGTTTTCATCAATTGAACATTCAGTGAGTTTCGTTATAAGTTCAATTAGGGTTCTGTAACATTAATTACTTGAAACATTACCTCAATCCTCACGATCAAGGATGAACAATCGAAGGGCCTCCGGCCACTGTTCATCAGTCGAATTACCTCAATTCCACAAGATTTCCCCAAATTGATTCATCAAGAAGCTTCATTGATCTCAGGTAAACCTTTCCCCCAACTCAATTGCATCAATCCATTGCTCAATCTTCACGACTCAAACTCGAACATCCGTGCACAGTGCAACCATGGAGTTCAGCCAATCACAACCGTTTTCTTTCAATTGATCCTTACAGAAGCATCGTGGGATCCTCAGGAATGTAATCCCCAGCTCAATTTCATCCATCGAAGCCTTCAATTCCTCGACACAATCTCGAATTTCCTCCTCTGTCACCAAGTGTGTTCAGAGCCAAAACGTTGCCAATTCTTCGTGTTTTCGATGTGGATCGACTCGTACTGATCTCAGGAAGCTAACTCGAGCTTCAATTCCACTCCTCACGGCTCAATTCGTAACAATTGAATTTTCCCCCCAAAATTTCTAAAATTCGAAACCCAGAATTCCTCACACTCACAACCCCTCGTGTTTCCCTTGTTAGTCCAGTCATTCCAACTCTCATTTTTCTCACAAAAACGGCAGAGAAAGGGAGCCAATTCTCCCAGTTCAATCCCTCCCCAAAATGTGCACGGTTTGAAGAAATTTCAAAGAAAATAAAGGAAAATGGTGGAGAACATGATGATTAGGGGTGATGATGGTGTTTGGAGGGAAACATGGAGCTGGAAACAAGGGATGGGTGACACTTGTCACTCATCCGGATGTGCACAGTCACCGGGTACTGTTCACATTAAAATATTATTTTAATCCCGGTTCGTTCGGTTAATCGGGCTCGATTCCGTGACCATAACTTCGTCGTCGAATCTCCGATTTCGACATGCCGCCTGTCGTTGGATTCGTATCGACGAGACCTACGTAACGGTCCTTGGCCCTCGTCCATTGGACTTCCCGGCCAAAAAGTCAACATTTGGCCCCTACTATGCCAAATTACCAAAATACCCTTCAACTTCCGAACATCATAACTTTCTCTACGAATGTCGGAATTGAACGTGTCACCTGTCTATGAACTCGTGACGTCCCGAACTACGTCACAGTCATCGGTCAAAGTCCATTTGACCGCCCGAACTAAAAGTCAACATTTTGCCCACGCTAGGGGCAAAATGGTCATTTTGCACGTTTCGTCCGATTTCACTCAACTAATCCCCGATTAGTCATTCTAATTCGTAATTAATTAATATTCAATCCCGATATTCGGGACGGGTCATTACATTAGGTTAGGCTTATTAGATGGTTAGGAGGGTTTTAGGATGATTTTGGACGGCTGTGGACGGCCACGAAGCCCAGGGGGGCAATCGGACATTTTGGGCCCTGAGGGAGGAATCGAATGAGGTGAATTTTGGATGTTTTTCATAGTTTTCTTCATACCATTAGACTCTTAGGATTAAACTAGGAATTTTAGGATTTATTTGGACTGAAACGGATGGAAATTGAGGGAGGAATAAGGCCAGACTGGTTCAGTCGTGAGGTTGAAGAAAATTGTTCATTGGCACGTGAAGCCTAAGCGCAGCCACTTCAGGCGGCGCGTGGCGGCTTGTGGAGGAGATTTTGGGGAAAGTTCCAACATGTCAAATCTTTTATTCGATGTAACGAACATTTTGGGACTGGTTTCGTGTCGATCGGCACCGTCTCGATATGTTTCGGGGCATCGGAAGGTTTAGGATCGACTTTAAAAATAGTTAGAAAATCGAGAAAATTATGGGATTTCAATGAGAGGTTAATGAGGCTATTAGTAACCGTCTAAATGAATTTGGACAGGTTTGGGAGTCCCGGTGAAGGTGATTGACCCGGGAGACGGTTATGGCACGCGTATCGAGGCGCGGCTTCGGACGGTCTGTGAGTGGACCTTGATTTCTAAACTGTGATGCATGCATAAATGTTTTATATGTTCTATGGATATGATTCTATGATGTTGATTTGGATATTGGTGAATTACATTGTTTCACGCATTTCGAGGCAATTTACGTGCAAGCACGTAAATCGAGGTTTACGGTTTTACACTGATTTTCCGTGCTTATAGTTTTGGAAATAATTTCATGAAATGGTTTTGGATTTGAAATGGTAAACTTGGGTTCGAGACCCATTTGTTTTGGAAACCCTCGGACTCGAAGTCCATTTAGTTACGTTCTCAGGCTAGAGGCCCAATTGGTTCTTGTATCGATTTCAGATTTGGAAATATGGACTGGGCACGAGACCCATTTGATTTACGAACTCTCGGACCTGAAGTCCATTTGATTTAACAAGGCATCGGCCCGGAGGCCCAGTTGGTTTACGTATCGAGCTCGAGGCCCAATTGGTTTGCGTATCAGGCTCGAGGCCTAGTTGACTTACATATTGGGCACGAGGCCCATTTGGTTTACGAAATCGAACACGAGGCCCATTTGGTTTACGAAATCGGGCACGAGGCCCAGTTGGTTTGTGAATTCGGGCTTAGGGCCTAGTTATGGTTTATGATTGTGATTTCGGGTCGGGGACCCATAAATGGATTTATGGTTCATGACGGTTTATGGGGACCGGCATGAACCCTTGAAAGGTTTTTATGGTTCATGACGGTTTATGGGGAACGGGTATGAACCCTTAAAAGGTTTTGAGAATGTTTTCAAATGGTTTTTCGTATACCATCCTTTATATGACAGGACCCGCCCCGATCCCACTGGGACCACAAGGGGACGTGCCCTGCTCCCGTCTGACACCCAAAATTCATACCAATTTTAACCTCAAAACATCAAATGCATAAATAACCAAATTAAAGTTATACATCAAATCCGAATTAAACAGATGTCAGACAAGGGATGAAATCCAAAATTACAAGTTGCGAGCACGACTCTAAAATAAACCTGCGGGTAAACCACCCAACAGGGGTTCAGGTACGCAAAAGTAGATCTATGCCTCAGCCTTAGGTTCCTCCTCTACCTCAGTAGCACGACCTGGAGGGGTTACCAAAACAATAAGGGTGAGTGGGCCGAAACTCAAGTTTATAAAATCGTTTAGTAAGTAAAACATATAATTTACCCCTCCGTTTTCCAAAACATGTATGCAGCATTATTTAAAATCATTAATCATATAATATGAACCATAAGGCATGTAGTAAAACCATAAACATAATTTTAGCCACTGCACTATACACTCCGATCTTGACATCCCCGATGTCTGACGTCCAATAAGGTCACAATCACAAGGCTACGCGTGCCACTCGAGTCTCAATTCCGAGTTCAATCCCCGAACCCCGTTCGGGTACAGCATCCCCGATGCTTAGCGTCATAGACGTTGGACGTTCTATACGTCCGTGACCACTCCGGGGTACCTCATCCGGAGGAGACAGTATCATAAGAATGGATCTATACATTGCAGTATTAAATACATTTTATTGATATCCACATACAAAAAATATATGTATACATAGGTAAAATCCGAACCGATCGTTACGTTTCATCAGACGGGTCTCATGCCCAAATACCGTGAAACGTGCCATAACCGAAATTTCAATATCATCAAAACCATATCTTGATTCCAGCATGTGAACATATAAGTAAATCAGAAAACATTTAAGCATGCAAGGGTTTAATGAAATCGGGCCCACTCACAGTACGATCCCGCGGTGAACCTGCGCGTACGAACTTGTACCGGGATTATCGTACAATTCCTGTCAGTCCAAATCACATGTAAGGGTCACTACAAGTCTTAAACATTTAACCAAAAAGTCTGAAACAGAAACCGGCTCGGGGAAGCCGTCCAACACGCTTCCCGAGACAACCGGCCCTAACTGACCCTCCCAAACTATCTCAGATCAACATCTTTAATTCATCAAAAATGTTCAGAATGATGAGAGGAACAAAAGTCATGTTGATCGTGATCGGAGATAAGGTCTAACGCGCCCTCACGCGCCGCCCAAAGTGGCTGCGCGTGAAAGTCACGCGCCTAACACTGTAGCTGCTACAGTGTCACCTTCCTTACCCGAATGTCTGTAATACGGGCCTGCCACCCGCGGCTTGACCCGGTTGATTACCCATCAATTCCTACTCGATTTCAATCCAATTCGATCCTAACATGATATTTAATCATCTGATTTAAATTCTGAGTCATTAATTAGCCAAATCATATCCTTAAATGGCCATTCGACCCGTGATCATCCAAACGGGTTGATCACCCCAACTCATTGGTTTCCAAACCATAATCAAATTAAACTTACAGGAAGCATCATAGTATCAACACGAACTGGAAAACACAATCAATTGAACCAACACTCACCTAGAAGTAGTCGTCCAAACCTCTGAAATTTCTCTGAACACGGCAGTCACTGTCCCAGCTCAACCGTGGCTGATTCCCTTCGAACTCGACGTGGTTGAGTTCCTGATGTTCCCAGAAGACTAAACCAAGTCTTGGTTTGGTCCAACAAGCACCAGAAATTAAACTCCGAAATTCCCTCCAATTTTCCAGAAACTGAATTCTCTGGTTTTCCTCTCAAGCTCACTGTCCTCTCCTCAGCAGATTGTAGTACACACCATTCCTACGCTGTTTAAACAAACTGAGCCGTCCAACAGCTCGTGGAAACCCAGCCTGGCCACTGAGAAAAGTTTCCAGCAAGGTTTCGAATCTTGAATTAACAAATGCTGCCATTGTCTGATGAATCGATCATCCCACGTTCCCACTGCCTTTAAGGCTTAAATAAAACCTTCCTTTACAGTTCATTACGAGTTAAACTAATGGGATTGCTCAGAATCACCACCCACGGCGGCGCAGCCATGTTCTCCCACAATTTGCTACAGTAACCCGTGAGTGAAATGACCAAAATGCCCCTAGTTCAGAAATTACCAAAATGCCCTTCACTTTCCAGACCCGTAACTCAGCCATACGAAGTCCGATTTCGGCGTGCCGCCTGTCTACGGACTCAGGGCATCGAGACCTACCTAACGGTCCTTGAGTCATGTGAAAATTAGTTGCCAAACGAAAAGTCAACATTTTCGCCCCTGAAGTCCAAATTAAGGTAATGCCCCTGAACTTCCGATAGTCATAACTTTTTCCCTGATCGTCCGAATTGGACGTGCAACCTGTCTACGAACTCGTGACGTCCCGAACTACGTCACGGTCACTGGTCAAAGTCCATTTGACCCACCAATCAAAAAGTCAACAATTTGACCATACCATTCACAAGGGTAAAAACGTCAATTCAAATATTAAATTACAATATTAAAATCCTCGAATTTCTGGGGTGTTACATTATATATGGATTGTCTCCTCCGAGGAGGGTCGTTGGCCTGGGTGGTCCCCGGAGTAGTCACGGAGCACTGACTGAGTGGAGTCGCCCCCCAGTTGGGTTCCTTACTCTCAGGATGGGCATGGTTTGTTACCTCCAGGAAGGGTCATTGATCTACGGACATTGACCTGGGTGGACCCTAGAGAGACTTGGGTTTGAGACCCCGGTTAGCACGCGCGTAGCTTTATTTTACCGTGACAGGTTCTTGGATATGAAATATAATGGATAAACATGATTTCAATTGGTTTGGGAAATTGTGTTTATAATGATAAATGGATTTGGGCTGAGATCCCACGTTTGTTTATTATGTTCTGGTTTTCTGTAAATGGTTTTGGGCAGGAGCCCGGGTGACTTGTATTTACAGAATTTGGGGCTGAGACCCTAATTATGGATGTTTTAACATACATGATTGGATAAATGGTTTTACTATGCATGCATGCTTTTTAGTGAAGGGTATAAAGGTCTCTTATTAAAATGTTTTACGAAACTTATTACTTTTTGTCCACTCACAGTCTTTCTGTTTTTAATACCCTTAAGGTTGACATCGGATGTGGACTGTAGCAGAGACCGAGATATCACATGCCTCCTCCGGATCATGGCGTACTCTAATAGCCCGGGAGGGCAAATGTTGGAAATATCCCTTGTCTGACACTTCAGACGGGAGCAGGGTCATCCCGTGTTAATCCCGAGGGGATTGGGATGGGTCCTGTCATATATATATATATATATAAGAAACAAACTTGATTATGCTTGAGTTTCATGGAGAATGGAAATTGAAGCTTGTTTGAAGAAAAAAAAACGAAAAAGATGAAAGCTTGGAGGATTAGGACAAAAACTAAAAAGGCAATGTTGAACTCCACAACTGATAGCAGGTACGATTTGATTATGAAATAAAAAAAAAAATTAATTACAAAGGTTTTATGTGTGACATTAGTGGCTAGATTCATTGCAGTTGAATTGCAAAATATCGCTTGCCTTCTTAGAGGAATTTTGAAAGACTGTTTGTCTTCTTTTGAAGCTTATATTCAGGCCTCCTCAAGAATTCTAGGGGCAGATGGTGGTATTTCTTTGAACTTAGTTATTTATCATAAATTTTGGAAATGAAATAAATATTATTTTATACGAATGAATAATCAGCTTGATGACTAGATTATTAGGTTTCTCAGCTAGTGTGGTGCAGATGTGTTAATTGTATACGCGTTTCGCATTTAGTTTTTGACGAGTTTGGAAGTGCATGCTCACTCAGGAAACCAATTAAAATGTCTCCACTCTCATTTGCTCTCTCTATTAATTAAGGCTAGAAAGGTTGATATTTTCAGTTGGGGGTTAGAACTTGGAAGATGTTATTTTCATTTGGTTGTCTGCAGTTTAGTTTGGTTTGGTTTGATTTGGTTCGGTTCAATTCAGTTTAATTTTAATTTTAAACCATGTGATGAATTAATGCAATATTAATATTCGGATTGGTTCTAATAAGTTGGTAGCTGATTTGGTTATGTCATTTACTTTCATAATTCAAGTGCCGTGGATTCAATTTTGATCTTAAACAATGTAACGAACTAATGCAATTTTTATATTCATATTAATTATAATAATTTGGTGGTTAATTTGGTTATATCATTTACTTTCGTAACCCGCTATTTAGCAAATGTTCATAATAACTTTTCGACTTTCTTAATATGACTTTTAAGAGCGTGTCCTTGAGTATTGTAATCAAGATCCAATGACCATGCATCCTCCCGTAGAATTGAGGTTACATTTTCTCTAGGCAGCGTACAAGATCCAACGGCCATGCATCCTCCCGTAGAGCATAACCCATCATGATTATTCCCAATGTGAATTTTTCTTATGATTGATTACTTTTCTCATCGTGATTGAACTATGATGAATAAGAAGCTCGCAAAATTAATGTGAGGAGTAGGGATGACTATATTGCTAAAAGCGAATTTAATCGCCTTTAATATAAGTTACAACGAATGAAGCAAAGATGGAAGAGATTGAACACGGGAATAAGAAGCAAGAGATGGAAGAGATTGAATGCAAGAATAAGAAGCAAGTTTGCTTAAATTTCCTTTGTATGAGACAACTTCAATGTTCCCCGGGTTACATAATTTTCACCACTGAAAATTCATATGATTTTATTTATCAATCTTTTTTACTTGCTCATAAGAGACTAAGATCGAAAAGATTGAGAAAACCAATTATTCACAACCATTTGATGAAAGATTCATTGAAAAGTAAAGGAATAGAAAAACCCAAGCACCGCAACATCTTAAAACCATGTCTATAGGCAATGCATGTCACTGAAATGAAAAATCGAATTCCTCTATTTGATGACAATTGTTTGTTTTTTTTTTTGTTTTTGTTTTGGTCAAGCACAATTTTACAGCAAGGCCTAAGCTTAACGTGTCCACGTGGTTGAGTCCTATTATAAGAAAAAAAAGTTTTTATTCATTATAGTTAAATCTCAAAATACCCATGAACATGATTTTGACTCAATTTTCTTCATAAATACGATTTTAGTTCTAATTTGTCCCCTGACCATCTAATTTAATAGATTATGTTAAGCTAAAAGATTTTTTACTTAATATGCCCCACGAACATTGAACTAAGTCTCAAAATGCCCTCCGAACATGATTTTAACCCAATTTACCTCATGAACACGATTTTAATTCCAATTTGCCTTTCGAACGTCTAATTTAACAGATTCTGTCAAGATGAAAGGGCAAAATTGTCCAACATAAACGTGAACAAGATCTTCAAGTTCGTAACGGCCAAACTCTTCGACTTACCATGAGCCGTGGAGCGAAATATGACAATTGGAGAGCCGATCATTGATTTTCGACGCCTTGTATTCTATAAATATTAGCATGATATATATATATATATATATTTCATATCATCTCGATATCCAACCAAACATCAACTTGTTGTCGATCCCTTAAAGGCTGGAGTTGCAATCTGATAACAATTTCAGTTTTTACTTCTTTTCATTTCATGAATTTTTTTGTTTTGGTTTGTTTTGTTTTTCATTGGTTCGATTTCATGGCTTGGAGAAAGGGAGATGCGGAAATATAATAATCACCGTCCATTCCTTCATCAACGGCCACAGATTATTCCACCCCAAATCTGTATAAAACCACCCTTTTATCAACTCACCTAAAAATATCTCCCCTCTCTTCACATCTTAAAAGACGTCAGTCTTCTGCAGTCATCGTCTTTTTCGCTCTCCTCCCATTCATACCCCCAAACTTGTCTCATATTTACACCAATGTCCTCGCCTCCACCGATCGCGATCTCATCCCAACAATCCGCTCAATCCCAACCGTCCATTACCATCCCAATCCCATCCTTCCGCCCCATCTTCACGCGCCTTTCAGGCCTATCCCGCACCGCGCTCTCCAACAGCCGCCCCTGGACCGAACTCATCGACAGGACCGCCTTCTCCAGACCAAGCTCGCTCTCCGATGCCGCCTCGCGAGTGCGCAAGAACGCCGCCTACTTCCGCGTCAACTACCTAATCGTACTCACAACTGTAGTCGCCTACTCTCTCATCTCCCACCCTTTCTCCCTCCTAACCCTAGTCACCCTCATCGGCGCATGGATCTTCCTCTACGCGCTCCGACCGGCAGATCAGCCGCTCGTGATCTTTGGCCGCACGTTCTCGGATACCCAGGCCTTGTTTGGGCTGGGCGTTGCGACTCTGATCGCGATCTTGATGACAAGCGTGTTGTCACTGCTTCTAACGGCGGTGATGGTGGGCGTAGCGACCGTGTGTGCTCACGGTGCATTCAGAGATCCTGAGGATCTGTTCCTGGACGAGCAACAGCCGTTGGCTTCTGGCTTCACTTCGATCTTCGGCGGGGCCCCTTCGTTTGCTTCTGCGAGTGCCAACATGATGTCACGTGTCTAACTCGTGATTGTAGCTCGGAAGGCGTGCATACTTGCTTAGCTACACAGTATCAGACTCCCGTGGGTCGGGTCGGGTCACACATGCTTAGATGAAAGAAGATGTACTTCTTATGGTAGGGATATTCATAACTTGAAGAAATTTTGTTAGTTTGCATTTTTTTTCGGGGGCAATTTGTATCTGATAGTTTCACTTGTAATTCAATGAGCATCAGAAATTCTTTACCATGAAAGGTTTTTTCATACGCTGACTATGGTCTTCCATTTAGAAAGACGATGAGAAAGACTTGATTTTATTCCATTTGAATTTCTAACTATATAATTGTGGTCAGTTCCAGGATCATGTGGTATAAAGATCATGAGATTTATTCCATTTGAATTGCTGACTATAATTGTGGCCAGTTCCAGGATCATGTGGTATGAAGATCATGAGATTTTCAGTTTTAATTCTAACGAAATAATAGACAAAATGTATTGATTTTCACATTACTTTTCTCCTTCATCATAAAAGAGCGTGAGGAATGTAAAAATCAACTCCCGGAAGTTTAAAATCAACTCTCCCTTGCTTCTAGAGTCGCTTCGGTTCGATTTCGAAAGGAACATTTTTTTTTCAGCAGAATGTTTCGGTTTCGAAAGGAGCCCTTTTGTATTTGACAAATTACATTTTATTAGCTTATATTTACATTTTATAATGGGTTCATACTTAAATTTTTAAAAGTTATAAATTTTATCATGAATTCTTTAAATCGTTATACTTTGACCCCTTCGTTAAATTTATTATCATATATTAAAAACGAGACCTGTAATTTTAAATAATAAAATATTAATTTAAGTATAAAAATTATTTATTTTGAAAAAAAAATCCAAAAATTTTACTTTCGTCTAATAAAAAATAAGAAAAATAAAAAAATGTACAAGAATAAAAAAAAATATGTATATGAAAGTAATTTGTCCCTCTTCATACAACATTTTTTTTTCTTAATTTTGTTTTTGTGAAATAAGACCTTAGTAAAAAAATAAATAAAGATGATGAAGAGAGACAAATTACTTTCGTATATAAATGGTTTTTTAAATCTTTTTTAATTTTTATTATTTGAAAGTATTTTTTTGGATTTTTTAAAATAAATAATTTTTATAAATTTAAATAAATATTTTATTATTTAAAATTGCGAGTCCCATTTCAAATTTGACAAAAAATTTAACAAAGGGATCAAAGTGTAACAATTTGAGTTTAAGGGATCAATATCGTTTACGGTAAACAAAAATAATGGAAATTCAATCTAAAAATTGGAATTTTAGAATGAAACTTTGGGAAAATATTAAGTGCTCAATGATGGTTATATATAACTAATAAAATTATAAAATAACTCTGATATAATAAATATATGATGAATAATATGATGTAATATGATTCTGACGATAACTAATAATATAAAATCTTAAATATAACTATAAATTGAAGTGAGTTACTATAATTGAAAGTTAAAATATTTAAAAACATAACAATAAACATACAAAAATTCATTGTAAGAAAAATGATAAAATAAGTTTAAAATATTTAAAATTGGAAAAAAAGGATGAAAAAATATGACCAAACTTTGTTAAAAAATTGGAAATAATGGATATATTTAAAATTTGACAAAAATGAAACAAAAAAAAAGACCAACCTTTGTTGAAAAATTGGAAAAAATGAATAACAAGGGAGAGGAAAAAGAAATTGGGAAAAATGAATTAAAAGGGAGGGGAAAAAATGAATAAAAAGGGAGAGAGAAAAAAAAAACTGAAAAAATGAATAAAAAGGAAAAGAGAAAAACAGCAAATGTCATCTCTGCTACACTTCATTATTATTATTTAACATCGTTTAATATATAAGTATACACATTACCAGTCATCCTTAACCTTCATCCGGGTCTACAACTCGGGTTTTTCGACCCGGCGGCATGACCCGACTCAATCTCTCTCGTTTTACGTCCGATTTTCACGAATTAATAGTGCATATTCATCGTTTTGATCTTAAGAAAGGATCTATGAGCTCAAAACAAGACAATTGTTCGATATTTTGTCGAATTTCTTTCTCCCCTTCATTTACCGATATTTTCAACAATGACACCACATAATAAAGTATAATTTTCCTTTTTTTACTTATAACAGGATATAAGATAAGTGGTCTTATGAGGACTATCCTTATGCTTCAGGAACCCTTATTTTCTTACGTATGGACAGGCCTTAAAAGTTTGTGAATAAGTTTACCAAAATGAGCTATCCCTTAAAATGCATTGATTTAACAACCATTTGGAGGTGAAAATCAACTCCCGATAGACGTAAAAATCAGCTCCCAAATGTTTAAAAATCAAATCCAGAGAGATGTCCTTCCATATCAATGGAGAAATAACATAGATCAATTTCAAATTTGACTCTCACAAATGACATGAATAAATTTTACATTCGAGTCATCCCAAAAACAAAATCAATATGCAAGGTGTGTATTCTCCATCTCACTATAAAAAGAACATAGAGCTAAATAGCTAATGCATCCTCTTATTTGTATTTTGTGAGTGCAGTTTGTAAAGGCACATTTTGCAAAACCATCTTACATCATCTAGAATGGATAATCAAGTCACATAATTTTTATCTCAAAAGAAACAACATCAAGGGACTTTCTGTTCATAAGTATATGTCCTTACACAAGCAAATTCCTGCAACAGTCAACAAGCAATTGACGCCAATAATACAAGTCTCCCCCTCCAAATCCCAATTACAGACTCATATTCATTCACAAACTCATGGATTAGGAAGTTTCAGATATCAAATGAGAAGCAAGTAATTTACAGCATCCACCCTAAAATCGGTGTGTTCATCTATCTAACAAATACAACTTTGGGAAGTTAAAATTAGAAACTACCAAGTGCTCCATTTTTTGTTCTTTTATTCTTATGAATGTAATGCAATTTCCACTGAAGCGGGCATCAATTAAATATGAAGGAGAAAAAGAAAGGATTTACAGGCACAACGGTTTAGTTGCTCTCTTTGGAATACGAACGTGTATCCTCTGCAACCTTGGTCCACACATTTGCTATTTTTTCAGCATATCCCACCTGTAAATTGTAAACCAGAACAATATGTTATGTGGAAGAAACTGACACTACAGGATCAAAACGAAAATATCAAATATTCAAAGTGGAAAAATGAGGAACTATGAAGCAAACAAGCACTGTCAACTCAGTCTCTGCATGAATTGTTACAATTATCAAGATTTAACAAAATTTCTGTTTGAAATATAAATAATACAAAAAGTTAGTTCAGATAGAGATGGGGAAAAGAAAAAACTTTCTGCAAAGAGAGGGAAAAATTCTAGATAGCTTTAATTATCTTACATGAACAGAAACACTGTCAGTAAGTACCTGATTAAGTACAAATCCCTTCAACATGTTCAAGAAGTCAGCATGCCTCTCGTTGTCAAGCCTTTCAAGTTCACTTCTGTTATTTTCCTGCATTTCATCATAATCAAACTATTCTAAGTATTCTGAAAGGATATATATATATATATATATGATATATATTATATATCAAGACATGTAAAGAGAAGAATAGGAACAAGAAGGAGCACAATAAATTTAAACAATCAGAAAATTTTCAATATTGTAAATGTAAAATATATAATGCCACAATTTGTAACCTTTTGATGAGGTGGGTATTGGGATACAATAATAATAACCGGACAATGAAGAACCATTCCACCACCCAAGTTTGCGATGCCCCGTCTCAACAACCACGTATCAAATAACAAAATGAGAAAATCACCTAGAACTAAGTGAAGCCTGTACTTACAAACGTGTTGTGTGTTTGAATCTAGGAGTTAACAAATCAACAATCATGATAAGGAAAGTCCTTCAGGCTCCACAAATTTTAAGATCAAGAATGCAAGACATACAAAATAAGTATAAAAGAATGACAGCCTAAAAAGTTCAACAAAAGAAATCACTCCAATTACTCGAACATTTGGGATGCAAAACCTCCACATTAAGCCATAGATTGTTTCGAGGTTTCTGACCTATTAACACATATTCAATAGCAACATATTGGAAAAATTACCCTTAATAGCCGCACAATGAAAATAATGGTACCTTGATCCGCTCATATTCTCTGATGGCCACATTTTTAGCATCCTCTGTGACTCTTATGGTTTCATTCAATTCCTCTAGCTTTCGAATCCTCGATTTGTCACCACCAAAAATTTTATTTGATTGCACTTCAAGTTTTTCGGCCCTTGAGTGCAGGGTCCCCAGTTCTGAAAGTAGTGTTTGCACTGTCAATAAAGCACTTGACCTATCCGAGAACGCACCGTTGACAGCTAACATTAGCCCAAGATATTCATGGAAAGTATCCTGCAATACGCATTTTATGAACAATCATAAATACAATGGATGAATCCTTCTAAAGCAGCAGTGATAAACATGAATCACCAAATCAACCTTATGTAACAAAGGGTTTGATAATTACCAAATGTTTGACTGTCTGAGCATTTAACTCTCGATAGAATCTGCTGGCTTTAACTGCAGCAGTTGCCACATTCTTCATGTCAGCAGCCCGAACTCTTTGAGAGTTGAACAAGGCCTCCTCATTCTCAAATTTTGTCAATTTTATAAACGCCAGTCCCATCTCTCCCATCGTCTCTCCCATATCTTGTTGAGCTTTCACAAGTGATTCTGCCTATAAATAACAATAATCACAATATCACTATCGAATTCTAATTCAATCACATTTTAGTCCCTATGTTCAATTCGGTATGCATTACAGTACCTGCTGAGAGGCATGGGTGAGGTGTTGCTCCAGCTCCTGCATCTTCTCCCTCTTCTCCATAAACTCCTTATCCTCCTCAGCCGCCAGCGGCTTCGAAGCTCCCCAATCATTAGCCACAGATTGCTTCAACTCCTTGAATAGCCTCAACAAATCCCTCCCACCTCTCGCCGGCTGAACCACTTCGTGTGGGGCCAGTACCGTTCCAGTCTCACCAAACAACTGCTTCGGAAGCTTCACTGCCCCGTCAAGCATCCTCGACGCCACGTCGGTGGTCAACGGCAGCGGAAGCTTCCCCTGGACTTGCAAAAACACCTTCAATTCGTCGCTTCTTTTGATCACTGGGTGGGAAGCCAATCGCCTCAAGTACTTTTCCAATGCCACTCTTCTCTGCTCAACGAATTCTTGTTTCTGCATCACCTGACTTTCCACCACGCTCTTGTCCGGCCTCGGCGGTATAAAAAACCCTCTGTACGACTCTGCTAGACGGTCTGATAACGTTACCACGTCCCGAAACCGTCGCCGGACTCCGAATTCTGACCCACCGAAATCCGGAATGTTCGTCCGAGTCGTGATCAGGTACGTGACGTAGGTGTTGCCGCCAGGAACGATCGAATTCGCGGTTTCCTGTTCTTTCTGAGGATTGGAGACCGTGATTTTGATGTAGTCCGAGGTGGAAGAGGGAGATCTCGAGAGGGAATATGAACTCGAGGTGTCGGAGCTGTTGTGAGGGCTATCGATGCCGTTGATTTCAGCGACGGTGTCGGCATCTAACGGGCTGAAGATGACGTCGGCGTAAGAAGGCGGGTCAAGGTAGGTGGAGTGGTCCGGGGCGGAGTTAGGGTTTCGGAGATCTCGGTAAGGCGGGGGCGAGATAAGTGGATCGGCGTCGACCGGGGCCGTAATTGTGGAGACAGCCGGAGAGGACGAGGACGACGAGGAAAGAGGATGGTGCGTATCGGAGAGCGACGACATGGCGCTGCGATAATTGGAGTAGGATTTACTGCCACTCAAGGGGTCGTCCAGCGCGAGATTTTCCATTTCTTCTTTGGAAGCTAGCAGGTTGGCTTCATCAGAGCCTTGTTTCTCAGCGCCAATCATCTCCTTCACCAAAACAAAATTGATAAAAAAAAAAACAGTAATGAGTAGAAGGAGCAACTGGGAAAGCGATGAATCAATAGATTGAATGAGAGCAGAGCAGTAATAATGGTGTTGAATTTGACGGGTGGGAGAGTTGGAGAAGTGTAAAGTGCAAAGAGTGAGTGGTATGGCAGAGGCAGACAGAGACAGAACTAGATGGAGAAGACGATGATCGAGTGCTAATCGAGGAAGAGGCTGAGAAACGATAAAACTGTGAAAGACAACGACGGGTTTTAGTTAGTTGGATTTTTGGGTTTACGACGGGATATTTTTTGGCCTTGGAGCCACTTCTTCAGTATATTGCTAAGTTTAATTCTTATAATCTATAAAAGATAGGAGCCACGTGATAAAAAAAGCAAATAAAAAAAGAACAATTAATTCATAAATTTTTATTAATATATACATTTATTCAAAAATTTGTATATATAAAAATTAAACTTGTAAATTATTTGACTAGTCAAAAAATTATATAATTTAAAATAGACCATAATTTTTATACAAATTATAACTAATGTTATCCAATTATAAAATAATCCAATAACTAATGTTATCCAATTATAAAATAATCCAATAACAATCTAAAAAATACTTATCAAAATCTATCATGATTTTAACATTACTTTTTATATTTATTTTTTTATTATATGATTATATTAAGAATTATGAAATCATTACTTCTATTTATAATTTTTTTTTTCACTTGCTCATTTTAAAAGTAATATGAGTATTTAATCTAACGTAAAGTAAGATAATTAAAAACAATAATTCTTAAAAAATACTTTTAAATTTAAAAATTTTTAATCTTCGGATATTAAATAATGATTAATTTCGCATAGTTTAGGGTTTAATTCTTGAATTTTGTGCCAAAATTCAAGAATTAAATAAAGACAAAAAAAGATAATGTTATTTTTAATTATTTAAATGAATTCTCAATAACTCACTCATACTCTTTATTGAAATACAAAAGGGTAGATGCGAAATTTATTACTTACAAATTCTATTTAAGGACTTTCTAATAAAAAAAATTTTGAAATAAGATTTTATTTTGTTTAATATAGTATTAAAGATTTTAAATAAAAATAAAAGTTATTAAAAATATAATAATGATTTACTCATATAAAAATAGTGATGACCACTAAAAACAATTTTGTCTTATAGTAAATGTATGTAACTCATATATGTTATAACCATCACGGTCAAAAATAGAATTTTAGGAGGAGATTGGTGGTTTTCAAGACTACAAATCTCCCGTTATAGCGTTCCATATCGTAAATGTTCTTCTTCGGTGTATTAGGAATGTCAAGTGTTAATGTTTCAATCCACTCATATTGTACTATTTTTTTTAATATTAATATACTTATCATCCATCGTATTATAAAACATAAAATAAAAATAGCACATGCGGTATGTTATGATATTCAGGTGTACTTATTCCATATATTGTTAGGTTTGATTCTTATAATTTATAAATGACAGAGCCACACGAAAAAAAATTGTGAATAAAAAGATAATTATGAACCAATAAAAAATAATTTTGTCTCATAATTAATGTATGAAACTTACATATATTATAATTAAGATGGTCAAAATAAAATTATAAAAATCAAGCAATTTAACAATTTTAATATCGAATAAATCTCATGGAGGAACAATCAACCGTTGAGCTTATCACAACTAATGAGATATCTAACAAACTTCAGCAAAACAATAGTCAACTCAAAACTCACTGAGTGAATCCCAAATATAGGTCTCTTACTAACAGATACGAATACATAAATTTCAAATAGATTACTGATCATAAAAATAAATATGAGAATCGAACCTAAGATTCCTACGTAGCCTTTTATCTTTCCTACACCATAATTGCATTTGCTGTCTATATTATTTTGCCAAATTGCATTTGTTATCTACTAGTTTTCTAATCTTGTAACATCTTTGACCTAAAAAGAAAATCTTTCTATTGAAAAATAAAAAACTTTTATCAATCCTGACCCGGAAGGAGTTGCTAAACTGGCAAACGGGTGAGAAGGAGGATCCGGATCATTTTATAATCAGTGATTCACTATCACCGTATCCAAACATTCGAATTAGGTTTTCGTTTATTCAACTACTTCACTTGCGCATGTCGTCTCTGTTGTGTTTTACATAGCTTCAAGAATCTCCAAACTAACTGAAACTCAAATCACTTCTCGATCCGAACCTAAATAACCTTCTAATGGCGTCCAAGTTCGGATTGGCTGGGGGGATACCGGAGCGGCGGGTCCGACCCATTTGGGACGCTATCGATTCTCGCCAATTCAAGAACGCTCTCAAGCACGTCGCCACGCTCCTCTCCAAGTACCCAAATTCACCCTACTGTCTGGTAAGTTTCTCCTTCTCTATTCTTACTGCCTTATACACCGTCGTTTTTGTTCTGCATTTTCAAAAACCGCTAAAGGTCGCGCTTTTTATTCTTTAGGCGCTTAAAGCTCTAATCTTGGAAAGGATGGGGAAATCCGACGAAGCATTGTCGGTTTGCCTGAATGCCAAGGAGCTGTTGCATTCCAACGACGCCGTTTTAATGGACGATCTCACTCTCAGCACATTGCAAATCGTTTTTCAACGGCTCGATCACTGTCAGTATCTGTATATACATTTTTTTCTAGTAGCTAATACAGAATGCATACATTATGATTTTATTTTTAAACAGTGGACATGGCTACTAGCTGTTACGAGTATGCTTGTGGTAAATTTGCCAACAACTTGGAGCTCATGATGGGCCTCTTCAATTGCTATGTTCGGGAATATTCGTTCGTAAAACAGCAACAGGTTTCTTTGTTTCTCCATTTATATACAATTTTCTTTTTTGTATAATTTGTTGTATATTTTTTTTTATCCGATTTGTCTATTTATGGCAGACAGCTATAAAAATGTACAAACTTGTTGGAGAGGAGAGGTTTTTGCTATGGGCCGTGTGTAGCATCCAGTTACAGGTAACCCCGGCTTTTCTTGTACCTCTTTTGTGTATTTGAGAAAGAATTATTTCGTATGCAGGCCTTTTTTCAAAGAAGGAGCTAATTTTTTTTTTGTTTCTTTGAGACTGCAATCAATTCTTTTGGAATTCTCATTGTATGTACACCAAGTTGATTCTTGTTGAACAAATGGAGAAACACAAGTGAAAGAAAAACATATTGAACACTTGCTTATAATATGGGGTTTCAAATTCTGTTAGGTTTTTTGTGGTAACGGGGGAGAGAAGCTATTAGTCTTAGCTGAAGGGTTAATTAAGAAGCATGTTGCTGCCCATAGCTTGCATGAGCCTGAAGGTATACATTGTCCTTTCACTATTTATCATTGCCTATCTTGAGACATGATTTGATTTTGATGGACACCGTTTATTCCCGCACTAAAAGCTTGTGATTGGCTTCAGCCCTTATTGTATATGTTTCTATATTGGAGCAACAAGCCAAATATGGGGATGCTCTAGAAATTCTCTCTGGAAAACTAGGATCACTTTTGATGGTCGAAGTTGATAAGCTACGCATACAGGTACTTTCTAGACCTTTCTTTTCTTGTCGTAAATGATAATTTACTGCTCATATTTGAATCTAAACTTGCCAGTTATTTTCTCTATATCTTGAGTAGGAAGCCAATTCTAATTAGAAAAAGGGTGAAAAGGATTAGAAAAACACAAAAATATGTAAAAACTTAATTTGATTGTTATTTATGTTGGATGGGACTTCCAAAAACGTGCTGTTGACTTAATGCAATAGGTATTAGTAATCTTACTCTTATGAGACTCATTTTGTAGTTTTTTTCTATTTTATTCAGCATAGAGATTGGTGAATTAGTCAAAGTTCATTATTAGGTAATTTTTTATGCTTCTATTAGAAAACATATTTTTTTTCACCTGTTCTTTGTTTACTTCAAGGGGACATCCATATGAATCAAGTTTTATGCACCAAAGCTCCATATTTCAACCCCTACGTGACCCATTGTTAAAGCTATGTTGAAATACCTACATTTAGTATGACTTCAAAATTTAAGAAATGCCTTGAAAATTGGAATGCTAAACATGTTTAGCTTTTCATAAGATTTAGTTTAAAGAGGTGACTGATAACTCCTTTGCATACAATTGAAGCCTCAATTATAATTTTTAAAAGTTGTAAATGCGTTTTACTTTCTCAAGGTGTTGTCTCCGATGACAACCTCTGAAGTATGATATTGGACTACACACAATCAATTTCTTCTTTGTTTGAGCCTGTATGGTTGGTCCACACTTTTAAATATTGTAGCTACTAGCGTGAATGGATCTTCTCACTTGTTTGCTTTTCTTATCAACTTGTGCACTTTGACTTTAAGTTGACAGGGGAGGCTTCTTGCTCGGGCAGGTGACTACGCTGCTGCTGCCGTCATATTTCAAAAAATCCTAGAATTATGGTATGCTTGAGGAAATTTCTTGTCTTCATAAAATAATCTTCCCATATTTCTATGCAATGCTGCTATGTCAGCCAAAACCATGAGAAATCTGAATAGGGCTATAGTTTGTACTCAGCTGCCTTTGATTATGATCCAAATGGCGTCTGGTGATTCTTTGCTGATTTAGATATTTTGGCTGTACTGAAACTACTTGATCAGATTTTGATGAATCCATTCAAATTAGTGATGCTAAATATTTCTTAGCTGCTTACAAGATATGCTAGACAGAAACCTTCCTCTGCTATTTGTGCTCCTGCTTGCCTTGTCCACACATATATATATATATATTTCCCCACAGTATTTAATGATATATTTTACTATCATCGTAGTGAACTTAGTTACCTATTGGGGTATAAGTGTTGAAATATCGTTTTCCTTTTCCTATTAGGGTGCATCTCCTATCTTTCAATCACTTTATTTACATTATAGAGATTTTGATCCTTAGTATTGTTTCTTTCATCTGGCAGTCCTGACGATTGGGAGTGTTTCCTGCATTACCTAGGCTGTTTGTTGGAGGATGACAGCAATTGGTGCAACAGGGCCATCACAGATCCAATTCATCCTCCGAAATTTGTTGAGTGCAAGATATCAAATTTGGCAGATGAAGTGGTAGAAACTTGCACTAATCTTTCTTTTGTTTTTCCATTAGACAGTTGAGTGGTGCATGTTTACCATTAGTTTGAATTGCTATCCATGTTTCTCGGTCTAAAAGCTTATGTCCAGAAGAACTTTACTGCAATATTTCCTATAGAATTTGAATTTTGCTATTTGAAGTGCAGTTTGATTCTCGTATGTCAAGTGCATGGGATTTTGTACAGAAGTTACACAAAAACAGTGGTGATAATTTGTTTAGGTGTCCATACCTGGCTAATATTGAAATTGAAAGGAGGAGGTACCTATACGGAAAGGGGGATGATGGCAAGTTAATGGAGTCTCTAACCGAATACTTTGTTAGGTATATTTAAACTTCTCTATCTTCTCCACAATTTTCACTCTTGAATTGGCTATTTATATATTTTCCTTGTTTGTGGCGATGATCAAGTTGATGCACTTAAACACATTTCAAACTTTCATGACCAGGCTATAGGATCTGTAAGCTGCTGTCATTTTGTTTCCAACTCTAGGCTGGCTGATAATGTTATGTTCTTTTGCATATTGTAACAATTTGTTTGTCTATTTACACAGAAATGTATATAACTGCAGTTTCATTTTGGCCATTTGATTTACTTTCAACTGCAGGTTTGGTCACTTGGCCTGCTTCACTTCTGATGTTGAGATGTTTCTTGAAGTCTTAACCCCTGATAAGAAGGCAGAGCTACTGGGGAAGTTGAAAGGAAACTCCGAGTCCATTTCTACTGTTCCTACAAAAGTGCTTGGGCAGTCAATAACACTCTTTAAAATTCAAGAATTGATCGGAAACATGTGCAAGGTTCCTGTGGATGGTGTGTATCTGATTTTTGTTGAATTTCTCTAACTTTTTCTTATGACATGTGCCTAGGGAATATCTCTTATAAGTCATATTTGAAATGGTATCATTGCTTAATTTGATTTTCTTTGCGATTGGTGGTGGGACTTGGGTCAGGTTTTGGGATGATTTATGTTGTGGGGAGCTGCCATTGAGGGTTATTGTCCCTAACATTTTATGAGCAAACCCATGATGCATGGGTCGCAGATTATATGATTATGACATGGTAGTCACCTCAATGGTCTCACTTTGTGAGGGCAGTTCAAGATTGAGAATTGGAGGCAGTGATGTCTATTATGGATTTTCTTCAGTCTATCAAAGTTAGAAATATGCAGCAGATAGGACAGTATGGAGAGAGTTGTAGTTGTACGCTTGATGATAAATCTACTCTTAAAGGAAGGGAGGGTGTTGGCTCTTCATGGGGACAGTTTTTCATTCTAAAACCCTCTAAAAGTGACCTTTTTTGGTGGATGCTGATTATGGGAAGATTTCAACAATTGATAATCTCTTTAGGTACTATAGAGGGGTGTTTGTCTAAAGTCCAAGGTGTAAAGTGAAAATCATCTCTGGTTGTGCTCTTCTGGAGTTGTGAGTTTTATTTTTCAGTTTGGTGATTCCCAAGTCAGTTGTGGGCTTCATGATGGTGCAGTATGCAGAGCTATTCTTCGTTACATCATGCAGCGTTTTGTGGAAGGAGTGTAATGCAATGATGTCCTGAGTGTCATGAAACCAGCTGATTGTGACCTTTTCCTGAGGGGTGTCAGTATTACTGTTTCCTGGTCTTTCATTTAGAGCTTCTGTTCTTGTAGATCCTAATCCTGCTTCAGCGCTTTTCTTTCATCAGAATGAGAAGACTCTTGTACACTTGATATATGGAAATTTTAGAGATGTTTAATAAATTAAATAAATTAACTAGTTGATACCTCGTCACCCTTCGTCAAAGCAATGGACAAACCTGGTGTAGATTTGTTTAGTGAAATGGCATAATTCGTCCTTTTTATTTTAGGGAGAACTATTGCTAGTTTCCTTGAAATTTACACTAATTTTAGATATCGTACTTGAACTTTATTATTAGTGTCCTTAAATTATGTCTAAAGGTGCAAGGACAGTCCTTCGGTAAAAGTTCACAAAGATTTCTGTTAAGAATAAGGGTAAAGTTGAGAATTTAAACAAAAATAGTTGAGAATTTAAACAAAAATAGTTGAGAATTTAAACAGGACTGTCCTTGCACGTTTATGCATAGTTCATGGACACTTGCTACTAATTGTAAAGTCCAGGGATGATATCTAAAAGCTAAAATTAGTGTAAAGTTTAGGGATGCTGGCAACCATTTTCTCTTTATCTTATGTGCTATATTTTCATAATTCTCACTTCCCATGCAAGGTTCTTAATTTTGTCTATAGTTTTGTTATCATTAATTCTACCATGTGTATGTCAGTAAAAATTCTGTTATTGAATTGTCCATTTAAGTTGTATGGTATTAATCTTAGCCATTCTTCCTCAGAACTTGAGGGATCTGCTGTGCAGATGATTCAGATGTATTGTAAAAACCTTCCACTTTCGAGGGACTTGGATTCGCAAGAGAGTATGTATGGGGAGGAACTGTTATCAATAGCGTGCAATGCGTTGATTCAGGTAGTCATGTAGAATCAACAAACTACTGTTGTTGTTGGTATCGACTGGACATTCTTTCCTGGCTTGTTCTACTGAAACCAATTCAGTCTATAAACCTTAAATTTTCAATTCATAGATATAATCTTACCAAGGCTAGTCTCAGACATTTATTTGGTTTTTGGTATAGTTATACTGGCGTACTAGGAATTTCGGCTACTTTGTTGAGGCAATTATGGTATTGGAGTTTGGCTTGACCATCCGAAAGTGAGGATATTTTCTTGTTGTAATTGTTATTATCAATATTAGTATTATTGGTTTAAACTTGATGTCATTCCCCATGGGGTCAATTATAACTCATCTTCTTCTCTCGAATTTTATGAGCTCCATTTGTATCGAAATATTTAGTTTAAATGAAAATATATTCTATTTTCTTAAATAGCCTTTTCTAAACCTGTTTTGTTTGGCAGAGATGTATCACAGTACAAGATCTTGTTGCTGCACTTGTATTCTCACTTAGGCGCCCTTCCATTAGCATATGAGTGGTAAATAACTATTCATGTAGCCTGAGAATTTGTTAAGCTATTAGAATTTTGTTGTTGTTGGTCCATTGGCACCATGCCAAACACTTGCTCATTTGAGGCATGACTAGGCTTTTCTTTTCCTGTTAGGTTCAAATCATTGGATGTGAAAAATATCTTAATGGAAACTGCTTCACACCATATTTTACCCCAGATGTTGGTGTCTCCCCTTTGGGTAGATCTAAAGAATTTGCTAAATGATTATCTCAAGTTTATGGATGATCACTTGAGAGAATCTGCAGACCTTACATTTCTTGCCTATCGCCATCGGAATTACTCAAAAGTACGTAATATATCTGTCAGTATGCATATCTTCATTTACCACTATGTTTTTCTTTAACACATGATTTATTGCTCCATGCTGATTTATTATTATTTTTGAAAAAAAGTATTCATGTTGTATTGTGTTTATCTATATCATTGCTTAATATGCTGGTCAGACAAGGTATGGATGAACCCTGCATAATTTCCTACTGTACTGAAGTCTTGGATGCGACTCTCTCTCTGCCAGAGTTGGTTCTTTTCTTTCTTCATAGAGAATTAATCCCCACCTAAAAATTGTAATCAGTAGAGCTCAGTTCCATATTTTATGCATCACTAGGATTTCCGCATTTGTATTGGCACTTGTATTCAGTGTTAATATTAAGAAATTTTTGATTTTTGATAACCAAGAATTTAAGTTGATTGACGTATATTTTTGTTCCAGGTAATTGAATTTGTCCAGTTTAAAGAACGACTGCAACAGTCTAATCAGTATTTGTTGGCGAAGGTTGAACGGCCTATTCTGCAGTTAAAGCAAAATGCAGATAAGATTGAAGATGAAGAGGTAATATATGTTTGCAGGTTTTGCTTTGAATGCCTGTGCATTCTTGTGTTTGACAACATGTTTATGCCTATTTCTTCTAGACCGTGCTTTCTTATATATGATGACATGTTTGTGCTTCTTTTTTTAGGCTGTTCTTGAAAGCTTGAAATGCGGGATTCACTTTGTTGAACTCTCTAATGAGATTGGATCCAAATCTTTGACCTTCAACGAAGATTTGCAGTCCCGCCCATGGTGGGCGCCAACATCAGAAAGAAACTATCTTTTAGGTTAGTATCACTGCACCATATCATTGGCATTGTAAGACAAAGTACAACAGGAAAGTATGTGAGAGATAGAAGTAGGGTTTTCATTGCAGAAGTATGTACCTATGGTGTTAAAGATTAAGGTCTGAATTCTTGAAGGGAAGTTATTGTTTCTGTGATTTTACTAGTATCAAAGTGTCTTTTAGTCTTTGAGTTAGAGCGTTAGCTTGTATCATCTTGATTTTCTTCTACTTAAGGGTATGGTCTATTTTTCTTGTTTTTCAACTCTCGATAGTTTTTCCTTTCTAGTTCTAAATTCAGATCACTGGTGGCAGGTCCTTTTGAAGGAGTATCCTATTGTCCGAGAGAAAACTCGGTATGAACATCTGTTTTTTACCACTTTATTATGCATTTTTTACTCTAGGAATAGAACCCTACTTGTGAACTTTTCTCATTGCTTTGTCTAATAAGATTTTTCTTTTGCTGGTAACAACTTCAGGTGACAGAAAGGGAAGCAAACGTGAGGAGAACTATTGAGAAGAAATCTCTTCTTCCTCGTATGATTTATCTGTCCATACAGAGTGCGTCAATGTCACTCAAGGAGAATCTCGAAGCCAATGGAACAAAATCTGACCCTAAAGTCTCCTCTGAGCTGAAGATTTTGCTTGAGCGGTATGCAAAAATGTTAGGATTCACGTTGAGTGATGCAATAGATGTGGTCTTGGGGGTCTCTAATGGCCTAAAGTCTTTTGAGGTAATTTTGCAGCACTATTTAACACTTCTTGCTCATTTTCGTACTATTCTCTTCCCATATATTTGTGATGTGATAAAAACTGAAAAACTCGCACAAAATGCCCTGTTTTATGTTCAAATTCGAAAGAAATGTTGCAGGAAAACTTAATCGAATGATTTTCCTTCATGAATTGCTTCGTGTGGAGACTTTCCTTCCCATGGATGTGCTAGCTTGGATTTAAGTCAGTAAAATTAACTTTTGATGCAGGTCTTTGGCGTGGACTTGATCGACTGGATAAATTTTTCTGTGTTTCTGAATGCATGGAATTTGAGTTCCCATGAAAGTGGACAAGAAAGCGGTGATAGAGGTCTGCCTAGAGCATGGAACTGTGTGGATTCTCTATTGGAGAAGTATGTTTCGGGAAAAGTTAGCTCCATGGAGACTCTAATTAGCTCTCCTTGGGTTGATGTTCCAGTTCTGGTGCAGTTGGTTACAGAACCATTAGCTTGGCATGGTGTCATAATTCAATCTTGCTGTCGTTCGTCTTTTCCATCGGGAAAGAAGAAGAAGAAAACTGGAGTTGAAGATCAGTACTGTCTATCTCCCATACGCGATTCAGTTCAGTCTCTATGTGATACTCTGGAAAAAGTTATGAAATGGTTAAGAGAACAGATCAACAGGCCAGAGGATGAAAGTTTGGAGACTTTACTGTCTGCTTTAAAGAAGAAAGGACAGAATGAAGGCGGCCCTGGGAATGTTTTCCAGATTATAGAAACTCTTGTCTCATCCGTAGATGACACAGAGCTCGGTGACAAAATTTCCCCAGCATTGAAGTCTTGGAATCCTGTTGATGTCTCACGGAAGATAGTAACTGGGAAGTGTACAGTGTTGTCTGAGTTTCTTCGGATCTGTGAGTCAAAGCTCAAGTTATTGCAGGAATTGAAACGGCAGATAGCTCAAGTCTGAACAATGAATGATTCTCAAGTGATTGGAAAGTTTCCTTTTCCTGTAAAACTTCTATTCTAGGGTCTCCCATTAATAGGAGACTTGACTTTCCTTGATGTGCAGGCGGTGGTTGTTGTTGACTTAGCAGTTTTGCGTGTAATTTTTTTTCATTTGTATCTTCCTTTTGAGAGTTGCACAGGCTTGTAACTTTTGTATCATCCAAATTTTGTTGCTAGCTTAATGAGCAGCCATGATTTTCTGAGAATCATCCGTTGTTGAGACGTACTAATAACATTGTATAGTTCCATTTTTGTATCAATTATAGTTTCATTTAGCTGCCTCAGATCATCGGAATCTTATGTCCGGGAGCTGGTGCCGGATTTATTAACGGGAGAATGTTGGTGGTCTTAGCTCATCGCGTCACAATCCAAGGTTCAAGATTAGGAACCGAATCTTTATGACTTAATCTCATTTCTCTGAAGTCAGTTGGCAGGCTACCTAATTCACCATAAGCAGTTTACTAATTGGCTGTAAGACCAGGAACACTAGAGTACGAAAAATGGGATGTTAGACCCGTCAACCTGCTTCATCTCAGAACATTAATTAAATAATGCAGATGATTAACTACTCTGCATGCTAATCAGTGCCTTGATTGATGTTTAACTTATACTAAACATGTTGACAAACTTGTTGAGGTTGTTCCCAGTTGCGTGAACTTGGTGAGGTTGTTCCCAGCTCTGTGATGCCTACTTCACTCGCAGATTTTGTTATTTGTTGTCTTTTTTTGGTTAACTAACAGTTTTATTTTTTAAATACATATGATATGGAACTAATGAATGAGATTTGGATATTATTACGCGACTGGACTCGTAACAATATTCTAATACTGATTCTACGATGATATTTTTTTGGACAAAAATTCATCGGTTTTTGATATGATTAAACAAATCTTATGCAACGAAGGGTTGAAAATGGAGCTAATGAATACGCGGTGTGAAAATCGTTGTCGCGTCCATAGACATTTTGCGTGGTTGTTTGTAGTATTATTTTGTAACAGAAAAGTCGTCAACTATAGCAAGATATATTCCTGTTCCTTCGTCTACCAAACCAAACCAAAATTCAACCCCCACTTAACTGTCCCATATTATTATAGGTTTTAAAAGTACTAAGGAAACTAACATAAAATATTGAGGAATGACGGAGTCTAGAAAGCGAACATGAAACATTCAACAATGACTTGGTCCACAAGGCATGATAGAAGTTGTTATCATGTAATCTACTTTCCAAATCATGGATATGGTCGAGTACTAAGTATAAACATCTCTTGCACTTTATAGTAAGAAAATTACGGGATAATTTGATATTTTTTTCCAGACCACATAGTTGGATAAATGTGCATTATGTTGTCATAAAGCTTTCTCTATCCCTCTCTACCTTGTCAAATTTAGGTTTAAGACTTTATGACATTAGGGCAATCCTACGAAGTTAGGGCACTACAAATGTAATGACCCTTGAGAGTCAAAAACCTTGAGAAAGTAAAAGTGCTCAAGTACAGAACCTCCATTTGTTTAACAAATGACTGGGGAGGGAGTAGTGGTTGCACCAAATACCCTTTATGGTTAGCCTAGTATGTCTTCCCAAAATCTCAAGTGTCCCTCTTGACCAAAAACCTAATTTACACAATCTCTCACAATAAAAAAGAATAAAATAAATGAACATTGTTCTTCTCTTTCCCGCTTAATCCTGAAGTATATATAAATAGGTGCTCTCTTATGACTATCTCACACAAAACCATCAGAAGGTCCATTCCCCAAAGATCTGAGAAAGCAATGGAGGCTTCTTCCAACCTCAAGCCATGGTGTTCTTGCCTCCTCCTCGGCCTCCTCGCCTTCGTAGCTCTCTTAGCGTCCGTCTCTGCTGAAAAAACTCACTACCATAAATTTGTTGTATGTATTCACAATTTTAATGGCCTTCTTTTCATTTCATATTCAGAAATCTAAGCATCTTGTTTGCCTTTTCTTGATGTGGTGGAATGAAATAGGTTGAAGCCAAGCCAGTGAGGAGGCTGTGCAGAACCCACAGCACAATCACAGTCAATGGTCAATTCCCAGGACCAACATTGGAAGTCAGAAATGGAGACTCACTTGTAGTCAGAGTTACAAATGCTGCAAAATATAATGTCACCATCCACTGGTATTCATTACACATAAACCTTCATGAACACCATGCTCATGCATATACGTAAATCAGCACTTACGAACCTGCAAATCATACTCCGACACATGCAAAATTTACTCATTAAGGCAGAAAAGGAAAAGCTTATGCAAGCGTGTCAATGGACTTTGTTCTAAATATTGTACTTAATGTATGCAATTAAACATCCATCATCATCATAGCAGTTATAAATTTTGGTCCTAAATATTATTTTTCAGGCATGGATTGAGGCAGCTAAGAAATCCATGGGCAGATGGACCTGAATATGTGACACAGTGCCCTATTCAACCAGGAGCCACTTACACATATCGCTTCACGATCACAGACCAAGAAGGCACTTTGTGGTGGCATGCTCACAGCAGATGGCTTAGAGCTACTGTATATGGAGCCCTAATAATCTACCCTAGATTGGGTTCTCCCTACCCCTTCTCCATGCCGAAGCGAGAAGTTCCCCTTCTTCTTGGTAAAAAAATAATAATAATAATAAAATAAAATAAAAACACACACACAAAGATATCCCTTGCATTCACTTCCCTCCAATCATTGTAGCTTCCTTAAGAACTCTTATATGTTATGCAGGAGAATGGTTTGACCGAAACCCCCTTGATGTCCAAAAACTTGCGGCTTTCACTGGAGGAGCACCCAATGCCTCTGATGCTTTCACCATTAATGGTCAGCCTGGTGATCTTTATAGATGCTCCAAACAAGGTTTGCCATATAATGCATCTAATGTATGTATAATGTCTTCTTCATTAGATGGTGGCTAGGTGGTTGATATAACAAAATTTACAATGCAGAAACTGTGAAAATCCCAGTCCAATCAGGCGAATTGATTCTTCTAAGAATCATCAACTCTGCACTCAATCAAGAACTGTTCTTTACCATTGCCAACCACAAATTGACTGTTGTGAGTGCTGATGCATCCTACACCAGACCTTTCACAACAAGAGTTATCATGATAGGACCTGGTCAGACAACAGATGTTCTGCTTACAGCTGATCAGCCCCCAGCACACTACTACGCAGCTGCACGTGCCTATCAGACTGCCCAGAACGCACCATTTGACAATACCACCACCACTGCTATCCTTGAATACAAGTGGGCTGCTCGCGGTAAGAAAGGCCAACCTTTGGCACCAGCCTTACCATCATTACCAGCCTACAACGATACAGCCACCGCGACTTCCTATACTGCTCAGATCAAGAGCCCTTCCCAGGTCAAAGTCCCTACACAGATTAACGAGAACCTATTTTTTACTGTGGGGTTAGGCCTGAATAATTGCACAGTTCCTAACAGCCCTCGGTGCCAAGGACCGAACAACACCCGCTTTGCTGCGAGCATGAACAATGTTTCCTTTGTCTTCCCAAGAACTAACTCCTTAATGCAAGCCTACTACAATCGTGTACCTGGTGTTTTCACCACAGACTTTCCACCTGTTCCTCCAGTGCAATTTGATTATACCGGTAATGTGCCCAGAGGGCTATGGACGCCTAGACGTGGAACTAAGCTCTACAAGTTGAAGTATGGTTCTGGTGTACAGATCGTGTTACAGGACACCAGCATTGTGACAACTGAGGACCATCCTATGCATCTTCATGGGTACCATTTCTATGTGATTGGATCAGGATTTGGCAACTTCAACCCTAGAAGAGATACGGCCAAATTCAATCTCATCGATCCGCCACAGAGAAATACCATTGGAACACCTCCAGGTGGATGGGTAGCTATTCGATTTGTGGCTGATAATCCAGGTATGGTTCTATTTTTATATGAGAAAGCTTTCTTCTTTCTTCTAAGATGCCTTACTACAACCTAAAGATTCACTATTTTAATATTTCTTTCCTTTTTCTTGTTTATCCAAATAGGTGTCTGGTTGATGCACTGTCACCTAGATGCACATCTCGTCCTGGGTCTGGCAATGGCTTTCCTAGTCGAGAATGGAAATGGACCATTACAGTCCGTTATACCTCCTCCAGCAGACCTACCCCGATGTTAAAGTATCAGCATGGAATACACCAGCAGCTAATTACAAGTTTACAACATTGCAATTGCAAGATTTGTTGTTATCTTCCATCTCTAGATTAATATGTATTGGTTCGGTTGAATTTTTCAGTGAGTTCTATTGTGATTTATTTTCCAGCTGCAAATTAGAAGTTGGGACAGTGTTCCAAAAAGCTGCTTAAGGTGTCATATTGTGATTGTTTTCAAAATCAAGGAAAAGGATATCAGATTTGAAGTAATTTGCATACTTCCTCATTTCAGCTTTTGTATGATGATTTGATAGCTCATAAAACGAAACCAAGATGATATCAATCTAAACTTACATGTGGTGAGATGGTGCTAATAGCCTCAACAAAAACTACTCTGGAGAACAGCTAATCAACTCATATGGTAAATTCAACTCCTAACATGAGATCATAACCAAGCTGACTTATCGAACATATTCGTCTAATAACTAAATAGTAAAAATAAAATACAATAAAATGAAAACCAGGAAAGATCTTGCTAGAGCTCAAGTAACCACAATTGGGTAAATATGTTTCTTTCTATTGCCTACAAATAATTTTTTTTTTTGGATAAATGACGGTACACCTGCTTCTCAGGGAAACGAAATCCAAAATGAAGATATAAACAAAATCCTCTAAACACACAGTAATTTAGTAAATGAGAGTATGGCATATCATAATTCTCAGCATCCAGTTTCACCAAAACCACTACTTTTTGATAGTTCATGGTACTCACCAATCAAGCAACAAATTTCAGACAACGAGTATCATTATGTATAGTCTGGCAGCGGCATGAACAGAAGCGCACCCCACATCTCACACATGTGTAGTTAGCAGCAGAACCACAAACAGTGCAGAAATGGCGGCGGGAGGTAGAGCTCGGAGGTCCAACTGCTGCCTTCAGATAGGAAGGAACATGAGGAGGCAAAGAGTCGAGATTCGCCTGTTTTGGAGGGAAACCAATTATGTAAGGCACACATTATAAAGGAAACTTAAATCCAAAAACGAACACATAGAACATTTTTTCCTTACCTCGTGAACAAGCTCAAGGAACGTTCTTGGGGCCTTCCTGGCCTCAAGCGCTTTTGCCTGCCGGGTTTTACGCTTTGTGCCCTTGGACTGCTTCTTCTGTATATAAACTACAACAACAGTTCAAATTGTTAATTCTCTTTCCTTCAATCATTCCATCAATTGCAAGATAAATTCCGAAAGTTTTCTGACATCAGGTTAAACCAAATTTGACATGGATGAACTAATAGACCTAACTAAAACTAGCTACAATTTTCTTTGATAGAGCATTTGCTCAAATATTTCAAGAATGAAACTTCAAGTAATGAGACGGAAGGATTAATCAGGACCCTCTCCCGTTCTTGCATACAACTAAAACCTGAAAATATTTCTTGAAATCTTAATCGGCCTCAGGTTTGGATGCAAAAGCGCATAGACGCCAACATATGAAGAGGTCTAAATCTCATTGCATAATACAAGAAAGTAACTTTTAAAATTAAATTTTTTTCCCAAAAAAAAAACCCAACAAGAACAGATAGGTAAAGAATCATAGAATTGAACCTTGATCATCATCATCGAGAGAAGCTTCAACGTCATCATTGACCTCCACCGTTTCCAAACCCGCATTATCATTTTCCAAAGCTTCAAGCCGAGCAAGAGCGGCCTAAGACACCAACCAACATAACCCACCAACTCTAATAAACTTTGCAAAGTCACAAAAACAAAAACTCTAATAAACTTATGCAAAGTCACAAAAACAAAAACCAAAAAATAAAAAAATACGCACCTGCGTTCGATTGTCACTACTCTGAAGGGCAGCAGTCATTTTTGAAGCAACCTTGCGAGTTCGACTCGACATTCGGCGCATTGGGTTGGACGCGTCATCGTCCATGGCTGCAGTACGACGTTAAAGGAGCCTCCTTCGAAATTCGGGTGACCCAAAAATCGTTAACAATGGACTTTTGATCAAGAAATCATGATGATCATTAGTAAATCCTTTGTGGGTCAGCTTAAATTGGTGCTTACGGTGAGTGGTGCAGCTAAATGCCTCAAATTTCTTCAGCTCATATGAAATTAATGATGTGGGAAGTCGCTCACTTCTCGAAAGGCATGAAACAAAACAGAAAAAGAATTGTTTCAGCAAGGGAGGAGGTCGGTGTTGGCGCTCAACAACTGAGGACCTTGCAGAGAGTCCGGGAGAGCCGAGGAAGGAAGTGAGACATTTGGGCTTGGTAGAAATTCATTTGATTTAAAAAATACTCCTTGAAATTGGTACTTGGAATTTAGAAGGCCAATATAACCCAATTGATATATTTGAGCTTTAAAATTTACCCAATGATTTGATGAAAGCACAAACCCATCATCTGAGAATTTCACATTTTTCGGTAAGTTGGCGTGGAAGTGCTCGGATTCATTTGTCTGACGTCAATAATTTGACATATTGCAGTTAAAAGAGCTATTCACCACCTTAATTAATATTACAGTCTAATAATATTTATATTTCTTTATTTCTACTTGAAAAATCTCTAATTCAATTCTTATAAATATCAAAAACATTATATTTCGCTAGGTATATAGAGTTTAATATTCCCATCATAAAGAAATTTGGTGTTCTCATGAATAATGAACACACAAACACGTAAATATTTGTATATTATTTTATAATAGTTTGATATTTAATAACTTACCTTAAAATAAAATGAGACACTTTTTTCTTATATATCTGCTTTTAAAGTTAAATTTTACTAATGAACTCATAATAATAATATTTTTCAGGAACTAGTTGTCCGTCTCATACTTCAAATCCTTTAAGTACTCTCATCATCAACCAATAAAAGAAAATAATCACTAGACTAAAAATTAGTTTACCAACCCATCCTCCATCATTGAGTTCAAGTAAAAGAAATTTCAATCAATACAAAGATTACTAATGTACAAAATGAGTTCATAATTACATATGAAGTATACATGTAATTACATATGAACATTGCATCACTTTGTATATGAATTCTATACCCAAATGTGTACTACTTTTATGAACTCTCGTAACCACTATTCTACCTCAGCTAAGAAGCAAATACACATTTGGTTTATAAGACACTACCAAACCCTAGTAGCCTACTCAGTTGATTTACTAAATCCTTCACCTTCTTGGTATTATTGCTACATGAAAACATTTCACTTGACTCCTCTGTCCCTTGCCCTCTCAAAATTTGCTGTTGTACTACTAACACAGAAGCAGTCCCACCAAAATCATAAGAGGAAACGTAATCTCCGATTATACCCAACTCATCATTTTCACTCCAGTACGATAACCCTTGAAGAAGAACAGGATTGATCCCTTGCTTCCTCCCTACGATCCAAAGATCATAAGCTTGATCATCATCATGAACTGCTTGAATGGCTGCAATTGTTTCTTCCCCATTCCTCACCACCACCTCTCTATAAATCACCCTCTCATTCCTCTCATTCTTCACCCAAAACCATGTCACAACCCCATCATCCAATTTCTTCTCCATCTCATCATCTCCCTCGCTATTATTCGAAAGAAACCGAATCACGGTCAGTGATACATTGAGATTCCCAGCCATCCTATCTGCATAACACAATGCCTCCCTAGCATCCGCCCCACCCAAAAAAAGTACAGCAAAATGTAGCTCTTTGTAACTAAATTCCAAATGGGAATGCCTAACTTGACCCTTGTCAACAAGGACACCAACTGAGCAAGGAGCATGAGCCAACACATTTGAATTTACAGATTTGACCCCAAGTCGCACAACCTCTGTTAATACACCTCCAAGTGTGTCCAAACACTCCTTGTGAAAAGGCAAGACAATTAGGGTAGCCTTTTTCACAAGAGCAAGGTCACAAATGTCTTGGTACATCGATTTATTTGGCACTATAGCTGTGAAGGGATGAATCTCAACGCACTCGCCTTTGCTTTCTTGGTAATTTTTCAAGGCATTGTGGATTGTGTGAGTGACTGCGTATTTTGAATCCGGGTCTTCTTCCCTCTCATGATCTATCAGCACTGGAGAAGCCCGCCCGACAAGGTCCACCAGCCGAAGGGCGAAGATTATGAATGGAGTGCTTAGTGTTGGATTGGAGATTTCAAGCAGATTGATCAGAGCGGATGTGCTGTCTTCGTCATATATACAGAGGATTATCCGAAGTTCTGCGTCCTCAGATGGGGTGTGTTGGATGGTTCTTCTTTTAAGGACCTTGTATGGCTTTGTTGGGTCATAGAGGATGCTGATCATCGGTGTGGCTACAGAAGTCACAGTCACGATTGACAGCACTATCAATGTGAAACCTGGAATCTGTATTACCTGTGTATGCAAAATATGCAAAACAACATGCAAATTACAATCCACATCATGTGATTACGAAATATAAATCGGTCATATACTTTTTTTCTTTTTGTACATAACACACGCAATGTGATATTGTGATGAATGAAATGTAAAGAAACTCCGATAATATATACTTTTTTCTTCCTCATGCATTCGAACTTTCTTTTTTCGCGTATAATATGTACTTAAGTTACATGTATATAATCATCAATCGGACAAATGAAACGTAATGAAAAATCATATTAGGTTTTAATTACCTTTTTGTCCATCCAATGGACGAAAACGACAATCTCCACTTGACCTCTAATAACCATAATGAAGCTGAGCACAATAGCATCTCTAAAAGGGACCTCAAAGAAGGCAGAAGTGATTAGGGTTCCAAACCATTTAGACACGTAAGACGTGACAAGAATGGCAAACAAGGGACCCATGCCCGACCAACCCATAGAACTCATAGCATCCACATCTGTATAAAGCCCGACAAGAGCAAAAGAAATTGGCGTCAAAAAATTCATTATAAAAGCCTCACTTCTATCCAGAATTGTTGATCCAAGTGGAGGCCCATCTGGGATTGCAAGGCCTAACCAAAACGCCCCGTTTGCAATCGCTATCCCAAACATGTCAGCGAAAAAGCCCATTACACAAACCCCTAACAGAATTGCCAGCACATAGGCCCGGTCCACTGGTTTCCCATCTGGGGCGGTCTCAGCCACTTTCACCAACGCTCTTCTCACCACAAAAACAGTAAACCCAAGGAAACCTACCATGGAAATCATGTACCATAGCACAGCCATTGTATTCCCTTCTCCTTGCTTTGCTGCCTCAAATATGGTTAGCAAAGTTACTCCCATTGCATCACAGATCACTGCTATGGACAATGCCAACCGTCCGATCTCCGAGCTTAGGAGGTTCAGTTCTTTTAAGATGGAATGGATCACAGGGAATAACGGTAGAGTAAACCCTAGGCAAATGAAACCCAAGGAAGAAAGTCTTGCTAGCTCTTTGTCCATGTACTTTCGTAAGCTAAATGCAACAGTTGAGGTAAATACGCATGGAATCGCAATCCCAGCAATTGCTAGGTACAATTGTTTTTTACTAGTTTTTTTTACAAGGGAGAGATCCATTTTTACTCCGGATAGGAAAAAAAAGTAAGTGAATCCCAATACTCCAATGTTTTTCAAAACAAATTGGGCGTTCGGTGGGAACATTACCGAGGTAAATTTCTTGCTGCGCCCTAGAATTGTGGGTCCAATAACCATACCACCCTAAAATCATATAAACAGATACCGTCAATTATATTATAATCAAAAGGAATGCAAATGATCGAAAAAATGTTTTACATCAGATAGTTAACAGAGAAAATACAAAAAAATATCTTACATCAGAAAATTGACAGAAAATAATTAATGACATGCAAAGATTAGGGAATAGGCAATATGCACGTTGATGAAGAACTTACAAGGACATCGGAGACAATTCTGGGTTGTTTAAGAGGCTTGAGAAGGAAGCGGATGAGGCGGGTGGTGAAGATGACGAAGATGACCTCTAACAAAAAAAGTGAGAAGGAATTTTTGAAGGGGTTTTCACCCAAAAATATGCCGATGTTTTGTTGAACCCTATACTGTCCGCAGGTGAGTAAAGCCGGAGGGTAGGCGTTTAAATGTAAGGAGTCGTTGGCGGCCTGAGCTTTGAACGACATGCCCTGAAAGCCGGTGGAACTGCTTCCATCCCAACCAGGGGCCGGCGACCTTGGCAGGGGGGCCGGGGGATGGTAATGTGGGAAATCCCTAACCATGCAAATTTAGCTAGCACCTGGAAACCCTAATTGACCATGCATGCAAAAATATTGAGAGAGAGAGAGAGAGAGAGAGTAGAGAGGTAACAGAGAATGTGGAGATGCGTTAATAAGGGACATGGAGTTCACTTCGATGTTTGGTTGACCATTTTTTCATATAAATTCTCTTTTGTGAGGTTGCTGATATTTCCTTTTCCTTTTTAATTTATATATATATATATATATATGAAATTATCAGAAAATAACTGGCTAGGACCTAAGCCTTCTTTAATTTATTTGATTGAATTATTATCAATTTGTTTGAATTTTTTGCATAATTATATAAAGTTTTAAAAAATTAATATTTTTATTAATATATTAATTTGGATATATAAAACATTCGATAATCAATCATTACATAGAGAAAATGAGTATATCCACATGAAAATAGATGCAAGTATATATTGCTCTTTCGATTTTATGTTGGTATGTATGTTGTTAGGAGTGGTAAAGGATATCCACGTAATTTCATCGATCTGAGTTCATGACCAATGTCTCATTTTTTTCATACAAGCAATAGCTTCAATGTCAGGAATTTGAATATGAACTTAGGCTGAATACACAAAAATATTCTTCATCGCCTTGAGTTGTCAATTTCTCCATCTAACTTTGTCCTATTTCATTATGATGGAATTAATTAGTTGCGTTGTTATTCGTATATATGTTGCAGAAAGAGGGAAGAGGAATTAATAAGTTGCAGGCTTGTAGGTATATTGGTGAGAATTTTCAGGGTACAAATTTAAACAATAAACTCCACCGGTACCTGACAATTATCTTTAATTCTCAATACGCAATACCCTCTCTTGGCCTCTTGGCTCCACATACATCTAATTTTCTTGGACTCTTATCGGTTCATATTTTGGTGTCACTGTCATAAAAAACAAAAAAAATCATGAAAATTTCATCCACATGAATTCATACTTCAAAGGTACATCCAGTTCTTGATTTTCTGTAAGACTTTTCATGGGATATCTTGGATTCTATTTAAACGGCTGAGATTCGAATGAGAAGGGTAGTAATCTTGAGTTGGGCACGAAGCTGGATATGATCTTGAAATCAAATCGACATTGTGCGCCAGCAACCCATCAACCAACACTGAATGAATGTATAAACTAAACCAAAAGGAGAAAAAATAAATGTACGATTCAAAGCCAAAAGAGCAAAGGCAAAAATAATTATGCATGATTTGGTACTAAAATGTGGTCACGGATTATTATATAATCGGATATACGTTAAAAGTAATTACTTTTTTATAGTGTGAAAACCCTGTTTATTTTAATCTCATCCGACTCCATGATAATCGTAATTCTAAGTCACTTAATCAGATAAATATTCTTAATTTTTTATAAAATAATTATCAATTATATCATTTACTCATATATTATCATATATAGATAAGTTTATAGAACCGCACAATAACTTTACCTAAAGTAAATTTTGGATCCCGATGATAAGTGGGTGTAATTTAATTGGTTATAATATTAACTTATTCGAATTCTGATTAAGTTTTATACGGATAATTTTCAAAAAAAAAAAATCGTTCCTAGTTAAAAAAATATCTTGGATATCATAATTAAGTAACTCAGGAACAATTGGGGTGCTACTAAAAGGGCAAACATGCCAGCCTGGGGCACAAAGCTGATGGTGGGAGTTTCTGTTGAAGCACATTTACACACATCAAAATATTTATCTTCTTCGAGGATGAAGAAGATCACTTTCGATCTCCATCATCATCTGTGCATAATAAGAAATTGCAAAAGGAGATCAAAATATTAATTTGGCAGCTAAATTGGTTCCTTTGTCCCCAAATAACAAGACACTCTTTGTACCCTAAAGTTAGATCAACTTCCTTCGTTACCCCATTAACAACCCATGCCAGCCGTACACGTGGCTCTAATGGCGAACCAGATGATTCACATTGCATATTAAACAGGAACTGATAATTAATTTACATAATATTAATTAAAGAATCCGAATCACGTATGAAACAAGTCAACCTCATCATCATTGAGCTTGCATTAATAGCAACATCAACCAATGCCAAATTTAACTTTTATCGTTTAAATATTAGAGATTTGAACGGGAGAGATTTAAACAAAAAATCCCGGATCAAATCAGAGAAGAGAAAGAAAAGGAAAAGAAGGGTCTTTATATTTATATTTTATTGCTTTATATAGAGAAATAGCAAAGAAAGGGAAGAGACCGAGACCTGAAAAAGGGCCGGGAGGCTAGAAAATTGTCAACATCCACAGTAACTATTGAGTATTTACGAACCTCTCCCCACGATCTCTCCTCGATCTCCTAGCTATGCCTCCATTATTGAAAAAGCTGCCCTGCAAAAAAAAAGTCTAGTCAAACCATGAAACCCTAAGCTCGTCAAAAGTTAACTAGGGTTTCAGATCGTGATGGCAAGACTCGCAGAAATCAGTCGCTCATCTTACACTAAACAGTCTCTAGATTTGAAGAAATATGAAAAGGGTATAGAAAAATAAACACAAAAAGCCACAAATATCATGATAATATGCAAAATCTCACGGACCGAAAATCAATTTATCCTTGAGAAAATGTCATCTGAGGATGAAAGCTAAGCTACCTATAGTGTAATCATCCGTATACGAAGTGAGAAGAGGTAAGTAAAGAGTAGAGACCAAGTTAACCAACAACTAGTTACCCATACCGGCAAATTTGATAGGGGATATCTCAATTTTCCGATGCAGAAGTGTTTGTATGTAAAGAAGAAGCCATGAAACTCAGGATAGATAGCGCCAAAATGGGTAACAAAGAGAGACTTCGTTGGATCTTATGGCGCTATCCCTCCTGAGCTTTACAGATTCTCCCATACTCATGTCAATTCAGAGTTTCAGACTCAGCCACAAGCTTTGCTCTTTGAGAGAGATGGAGAGCTCGTCACTTGGTGGGTGGGTTTGAGAAGAGAGGAAAGGGGTGTATTTATAAGAGGGGGAGGGGGGGGGGGGGGGGGGGAGACCTTGTGGGGGCATAGAGATTACAGACTTAGAGAGTCGCGTCTATCCGACGTTAAAAGAGGTTAGACTGCCAAGTAAAACTTACTCCATTATTACTCTAATTATCAGTTTATGTGTATTGAACATAAGAAATTGTCTAAATTATAGGGCTAACTAGAATCATAAGGTGCCGTATATTTGGCAAATTGTCATCAAAGGGAATTTCTTAATATTCTACTAGTAAGAATTTGAAATTTGCTAGGAGCCATTTATAATCGACGATAAGTTGAATGAGAATAAATTCACTATTTAGGTACAGGAAAATTCTTATATATAATATTTATTAAAAAGAACATAAGAAACATTGAAATATTTGGCAAGATTATTAAAGGATTTATAAGAAATTAGTTATCTCCATAAATTACAAATTAATTTTGGTATAAAATTTCAACTCCTTTCAAGCCCCATACTTACTATGTCATCAACTAATGAATTTTATCAAAATATGTGACTGTGGGACATATGTGAAACAATCCAAAAAATTCATGGTACTTATATGCAAAATTAAAGCAACATGATATGACGTGGTGGTCCCACATGAAATTCATGTATAACCCTGAAAAATTTGTGTAAAGCCGCATAAATTATTAAAGTGTAATTTATTCTATATTTTACTAATCGGTAAAATATCATAGTTAGTTGGTTAATTCTATTGAAGCATGAAAGAGTTTAGACTAAGTAAAACTAATGAATTTTTGTGGAAGGACGGTTTATTTTAGTGTATAAATTTGAGTATTATTAATTTTTAAATTTTATTATGTGATGGTGAGATATATGTAAAATATTTTAAAGAGTTCATAATATTTAAATGTAAAATTAAAAAATTCATTTAGAACTCTAAAAAAATTATAAAACATAGAATATTCAAGTGCACGTACTTTACCTTTGTATTTTACAAACAACGTGGCCGTATACTATCATATCACAAATATTAGTTGGTTCGAGCATATATGAAAGAGCTTAGACTAAGTAAAACGAGTGAATTTTTGTGGAAGGACGGTCTATTTTGGTTTATAAATTTGATTATTATTAATTTTCTATTTTTTGTTTTGGTTTAGAGTTTGAAGATGACAGTGCATTATTTTTTTATATTTTTTTTTACATAATTAGCTGCCGAATACGCTGTTCATAATCCTCAATCTTGGGGATATTATACTGCCTGTTGATGTTAAGTGGGATGGACTAATAACGAAATAAATTTTGATACAAATTAATTAATTGATTAACCTTTATTTTCTCATCTATTGCAGCTATGCCCTATGTTAATTATTTCCTTGAATTTTATAGGCGAATTAAGCTAGCAATGTGGAAAGGCCTAGCTACGGCGTATACGGTATACCATCGTATATATACATGAAGCCTCAATCTAGTTTGAAATAATCTCAATAGCCGAAGAAGAAATTTATATGTACGATTTAAAAAGGTCATTATATACGCTGCTTTTCATATTGAAATGATGGTTTGCCTTTTATCAACCCTCAATATGTAGAAATGGTGTTTATAATTTAAGACGTATAACGTGACTGCAATATGAATTTAGAAAAATGAAATTGTGCTAGTTGTATGTCCTACTTCTTCATTATGTTGGCTCCGTGTAAGCACTGATATTACAAGTTGTACGTGCTTTTTGCTTCATGTTTTTGGCTTCTAATCAGCTGGGTGCTTGTAGGTATTATGCTCGTAATTGTTCTTGGCTTTGTCGATTATGGATGTGCTCTGGGTTAATTCTGTCTCTCAGTGTTTTCTGTACTCAACTGGCTTTGTACGTGTTTAATTTATCAATGACGATCTTGGTTGTTCTTCTATTAAAAAAGAAAAAAAAAATTATGAGTTTAAATTGACTGCAAGAAGTTAATTATAAAAAGAATGGAAAATAAAATATTGAGCAAAATTTTGAAGGGGTCGTGCTCCTTGGCCAATGTGGATTTGGTCATGTTTTAGACTCATGCTGTCAGTCATGCATGTAGCCATGTAGGTAACTCTTGGAGTATTTATTTATTTTTATTTTTTAAAAATATTGAAAGATTTTGAATTGATGCCAATTAGACATTAAGAAATTTACTATCTAAAAAGTGATAAAAAACCAAAATCATTAACGCAAAAGAATTGGCTGAATCTGTATAAAAGAATTTTGGTAGTTAAGGAAAATTAGCTTTCGATTACCCCACTATTTTAGCTCATTCATGGGTTCTTAACTGTTTAAGTATAATTTATAACTATATTTTAAAATCATCCGGTTGGGGGTAGATCTACTAATCATATGTTAGATTGGCTTAAGTCTCGGAATGCTTTGAACAAGTCAAACCGCCCCTTTGAGTTGAATAATTAATGCTCTTATCATATGTTGGCTTATCTAGAAGGCTCGCAATGATCGGATATTCTCAGGAAAAGTCAGTAAACCTTTTGGTATTAACATGGTTACTAGATCCTATATTAGTTCTTATTTCAAAGCTAACTTCTCTAAATATTGGCATGATAAGTCCAACTTTGGTGCTATTTGCTGACAGTTCCCTGATAACCATTATGTTAAGCTCAATTTTGATGGTTTAGTTGTTCAAAATGGCATGGCAGTCTCGAGTTATGTTATTCGTAATGAACAAAATTTTCGTATCTTTGCGGCTACTAAAAATACTAACTCTAATGATATCTTAATGATGGAAGCCCACACTTTAATGGATGGTCTCAAGAAAGTTTTTTCCCTCAACTTTCATAATCTCCAGGTCGAAGGTGATTCTAAGATCCTCATTAATGCTATGAATGACTCTATTTCTATTCATTGGCGGATTCACACTATAATTGCTCAAATTAAGGATCTTTCTCTTGGTTTTGAGCGCATTTACTTTAAATATGCCTACAGAGAAAGCGAACTTTGTCGTTGATACTCTCACCAAGTTAGGCCACAATTACCTTGATCGCCTGTAATGGGTGGCCTCCCTCCCGGTTAATGCTCATAGAACGTGGTTATTTGACTTTGTTGGTAGAAGTTGTTCTCACGGTTTTGCTTTGTAATTTTTTCTTTAGCATTAAACAGAGTTATATTTTAAAATCGAGATGCTTTCATAATTCATGCTCCACATTCAAGCTAATAAAAGTAATACATATTTTTATTACTTTGAAAATTAAGATGAAATTATTGAGGTGATATTGATTAATTAGGTGATCGCTTAAGTATGAATTCAAGTTGTGAGAATGGGTCAAGCATTGTATCGATTGGTCAAACGACTGCACTTCACCATCCCAACATCACTAGTGAGAAATATGTGCACTTTTGGAACCCCCGATTATTTGTCAAAAGTAATCATCATTAGTTAATAATCCCTATTAGACAAGTCCAAGTCGGCATCAGAAATAATGACTTTCATCCTCTTGCATTGTAACATCCCACTCAAAATAAAAATAATGATTCTTTTATGACATAAGTAAAAATTACAAATGAAAAACACTCGCGAAAGTCTTGAAAAAATACAACCTAAGATTTAACAAGTCGTTTGATAACCAGCCTCTCCTTTTATTAATTTTTCAGTTAATTTTCACTTTTAATATATGAGACGTATAGAAATATTCGAAAATTAGAAGGTACGAGGAAAAGGTTGGCATTGAGAAAAAATAAATAAAGGAAGAATGGAAGAAAAAAAAAAGAAGGTTTATTTCTAATTTTTTTTGTCTACTTTTTTTTTTACTATGTAAATTTGTACTTAATTTAATTCTACACTAGTTTAATATAAATTATATAATCAACTAAACAATTTTTTTACCGGTTAACATATTTTTTAATTAACAAACAAAATAATAATAATATAATAATAGTAATTGTTATAATAATAATCGTAGTAATATTTATTGGATTCAGCATACGGGATAATATCTCTAAATTGAGTAATAAACTAATAATAATTATTTAAAATAAAAACAATAATGATAAACAAATATCTAAGGTAAATTTGTAATTTTACTATTAAAAAAAGGCAAAATAATCAGAACACTATTAATGAATGGTAAATTTTATGACTTAGCCTTAGTATATATTGAATATCTTTACTTTTTAACTCTTCAACCCTAATTTTTGTATCTTATTAAATTAAAAGGTGAAAATTAAAAACAAAATAGTTATCAAATCAACACATTAACTATTATCTCCTCTAAAAATTAATGACTAAAAGACTTGCATAATGTCCACCAAATCACCTCAGGTTTAAGTGCTTCTACACTTTATTGACATGAGATTTTCCTGTTCTTAAAATTGTGATCCACCGCTATGATTATCCAAGGAGACTTTTCTTTCAATACTTGGATTGTGTTTTCCTCCTCTTACCCCCATTTTCACGTATATGGAAGCAAATCTAACATAAACTTTATTACTATATGTTAGCAGTATTAAGAAAATGACTATATTTAGTGGAGGAAGTTCCCTTCAAAGCTACAAACGCGTCAAAAACTTCTGAAAATAGTAGTCGGACAATCCCCGGCGACTTTTCAAAGATAGGGGATTGGAGGGGGAAATGAGAAAGATAGGCGCACAAGGATAATATTGGTACTCTTTTGATTTATTAAATTATATGTTGTAATCAGAATTAAAGTATATATGAATTGAAGATTATTTAATCATTAATTTATATGTATCAAATAAACGGACGGTCAATTATAAGGATTTTAGTTGTTAGTTGTGACAAGTACTTTAGATTTATTTGATATATAAATGATTAAACAACCTTAGATCTGAAATAATATTGAAATAATAATTTTAAAAGAAATGAACTTTACTAATTAAGATACATGTACAAAAAAAAAAATCTCATAAATTAAAGTAGTGGAACAAAAAAGTTTTCGAAAAGGATGGGATGTAAGTATTGCCCAACACCTAATTATTAGGTTTGGCAAAAAAAAACATAATTATTAGGGCAAACATCACTTTACTTAAGGTTTGAGGTCAATTTCAATCGACCCATAGGTTTCAATTTCATCATTAAATATTATGTAGTTTTGAGATAACATTAATTTACGATATTTAATGATAAATTTTTTTATATTCATTAATTTTCTTTACCCATTTTATGTTCATTTATTGACTAATTATTTTAAAAGTGAATTATAATTTACTACTCTATGATTTATATGAAATTATAGTTACTTATACTTTCAAATTTTACATTTAAGACCCTATATAATCTAAAATCTTACAACCTTGACCTTCTATTAGATTTTCTGCAATAATAATACTTAAATAGTGATACTGTCATAATAGGTGACAAATGGATGTCATGTGGCAAACAATAATATAAATTAATTTAAAACTATTTTAAATAAAAACCTAATTTATTCTAAAAACAATCTCTCATAAAATAAAATAAAAATAATTCTTTCTTGGAACTGCTGCCATGGCATGAGGCTTTTCGTTCCATGGAACTGCTGCCGGCCATGTCTTCCAATTTGGGAGGAGAAGATGAACTGGGGAAGTAGATGAACCAACAAAATAATTTATTTTATGAGTGATTTTTTTCATTAAAAGTAGTTTTAAATTAATTTATATTATTTTTTGCCACTTTGCATCTGCTTGTCACTCTCTTAAACCAAATGGTATGTCTCGTTATGACGACATCAACAATTAACTATCATTTAAAAAAAAAAATCCAACTGAGAGGTAAACTTGTAACATTTTAAATAATATATGTGTTAAATATAAAATTTGAAAATATAAGTAAAAAACTGTAGGTATAAGTATAAATTTGTATGTAAATTATAAGTAGTAAACTGTAATTTACTTTTATTTCAATTTACCCCACTCTTTCAAATTAGTACAACAAACTACAAAAGTATTACACTTACATTTACATTAAGTTTAATAATTATGCTCTTGTAGTTTGCTTAAATGCACTAATTTGAAAAAAAAAAAATTGGTAAAGAATCTTCAATGAATACTAAGAATGCTCTTAACTTAATTATGAAGTAGGCAAATGAAGTAAATTGATGTGATTTTAAAATCATATAGAATCAAATAATGAAATTGAAACTTAATAGTCCAATTTGAAACCGATCAAATCCCAATTGTAAAGTGAAAGTTGCCGTAATATTTTAATATATTAATATATAATCAAGAATAAGCATGAATTATCCTAAACTAAAATACTTGTCATCGTGTGTAATTGTATATAATTGCATGCATATGCATTGTTTTTGCATTATAAGATTTTACTAGGATGCATGTCTCTATTGTACAAAAGAAGAAGAAAAAAAAATGTGCACATTGCATTCGACGACTTTGATATTATTCTTAAAGATCCACAAAAGACTCAAAATAATAGACAATACTGAAAAGAAATTTTTCGTTAAAAAGCTTATCCTCTAACACGAAAATAGTTTTTCCTCGTTTTTTTTTTCCCTGCTAATGAGAAAGCAAAGAAATAGAAACAATGGTTGTCCACTTGACAACTATCTTGTGTTAAATTTGAACTAGTTTCAAGTATGTACTAGAAAAAATGCCCAGTTTTTATTCCATTGCATCAGTGAATTCTGTGTGGCACGTCTCGGCACTTGCACCCACCAGGCCACCACCACTGACCACCACCCACCACCCATCTCCCACCACCCACCACAGACAGGCTCCACAGACCCCCCCACTGCCTTTGGTTTACTCTTCATGATATAGTAGAAGACAGCATGCATTTTTGTGTTCACCACGTACCCTCGATCAATGATGGTGATGAATATTTATTAAATTCTCACATTTGTAATCACTAATCAGAGTATCATTTTAACATGCATATCATATACATATACAAACATATATACATTATATGGATGTATTGTTGTAATAGAATCTTTAGGATTTTTTTTTTCTTTTGTGAATGAAGAAATCATTTAGGGTAGAGTTATATTAAACTTATTCATATTAAGTAGAATTTCATGAAGATTAATACCCATTAATTTACTGTCGTGATTTTCCACTTAAATCCAGTTGCGAAACCACCCTTACTACAACCTGTCACTTAATCAACTAGCAAAATAATCTACAATCTTAACTTCTTATACTCAACTATTAGCTAGTTGGATATCACGATAAATCAAACATCGAATGAAGTATAGAGATCCAAATTCGAATTAATCACTATATAAGTTACCTAAAAATGAACTATTAGCTAGTTGGATACCACGATAAATTAAATATCGAATGAAGCATAGAGATCAAAATTCGAATTAATCACTAAGTTACCTGAAAATGGATATATGATTTTGACTTTTCGAGTATTTAAGTTTAGTTAAATTTCACTTTCAAAAGTTACTTTATAACAATATATTACTGTAATTTAATTAATTTATATGTAAAATGGCTGAACCGCTGTAGGAAGAAAGAGGGGTAAAATCAGATTTGGTCGACAAAAATCATTTTCCTCTTGAATAACCACACTTCGATAGTCACTGTTAATAGAGTTGAATTAGTATTATTATTTTTTTGGTTAAGTTAAATTAGTATTATTTGAAGATATTTGATAAACATATGTAAACAGTCATGTTCTGACGATCGATCGAAGGGAGCAGTGTATAGTCGGTAGACCCTTCCACACCCTATGTATGCTCTTCTCTTTTTTAGGGTTAATACGTGCAGAAAATGATCAGGTCCCCCCTTGCCCTTTAAATACTCGGCTCGGAAACCCAGGCCTTTCTTTCTTCTCTGGTTTCCATTCAACTTTCTGGACTCTGCTGCCAAAAAGGACATGGATGCCCTAGTACACTCTGACCTAGCTACGTCAATTATACCTGAAATTTCTCTATGAGGAAAAACAAAAGTCTGGGTATTTTGGTCATTAGGTTTGCTTTATTCCTCTTCCCTATAAAGGACTATAAAAGCTGCTGCTGGGTTTCTTCTTCTTCTCGTCCTTTTTCACAGTGACGATTGACCAGTGACCCCACTCTTCTGCCCAAAAGGCAAAAATAGCTCATAAAATCCTCATATGATCCGATCCCCTTTCGATTTTATTCACACAAATTAATTCCTCCCTCCATTTAATTACTAACACTCTAGCCTACCTCCACTAGGGTAAAAAAAAAGCTTCGGTGAATTTTTTTCTTTTCTTTTTTCTTTTTAAGGGAAGTTGAACACAAGTAAGTTAATGGTCACATGTGATAAGATATACGTTACCAACTAGTACAAGCACTCGTACATCTATAACCTAGAGGATCAACAAACTAGGCAAAACCCACACCTTCTACCTGTGATATGGATTGCGCCACGTCACCCAGTAAGCTGAGCGACAAGAAAGAATCGTATGATACGATTCGTATCATTACTAAAATTCAGGTTTTTCAATAATTCGTTAAGATAATTTTGATGACATTTATTTATTTATTTTTAATTAGATTGTACCACGTCTAATTTAGCCATTGTACTAGTGTTAGCTTCAATTATCAACCACCACCGATTTCCACACCTTTAAGGCTTTGATCATAATCATGGACGGATTTATTGAGGGGGGTAAAGGGAGTCCTCGATTTCGAAAATTATCAAGTAGGTATGATTATTCAATTGAATACTTAATATTGATCCATGCAAATATATAAATCTTGATCCCTTTTGTCATTCTTCACTCCGGGGCAGCATATACTGCATTAATTTTTCTCTTCTATATGTTATAAAATATAATTTTTTATTTATTTATTTCTCAATACTAATACCACCGAACCAATTTCCAATATATATCACTCCTCCAAATTTCCATTCCTACAAAATATTTAAATTTAAAGTAGATTCAAAGATCAAACCACCGAACCAATCCCCAATATATATCACTCCATCAAATTCCAATTCCTACAAAATATTTAAATTTAAAGTAGATTCAAAGATCAAATTATTTCTAAATTCTCAGTATATTATTTGCAAAACAACTTGGTTTGATTAATTGATTGGTATATCTACTTGTTTTTCATTTTGAATTATTTTTTCTAGAGTTTTTTATATAAAGATATTAGAGCAAGATTTCTTTTTTATATATATTGAGTTTCAATCGCCTTCTTTAATAGAGTCAAACTCGAAACCTCTCAATGCGTAATAGAGTGGGTAGGAGTATTATTATTCCAATAATACTTGTTAACACTACTAGAGTTTAGTAAGCATTTTTTCAAACAATAAAATAAAGTTTTCTAATTCCAAATCAAACATTCAAGCATAAAATGTGTTGTTTTATAGTATAAAGTGACTATTCTGATTATACATATGTATTACATGTTAATCCCTCCCGACAATTTTTTTTGGATCCGCCACTATGATCATAAGACCAATAATGTGCAACAAAAGGAAAATATATATACTCTACCAATAAGCAATATCTTCTTAGGTTTAACTCATCACTCAATAGTCAATGTCATATATGCATAAAAGCTCTTAAGATGGTACATAATTCAAGATGGTATTCTCTTCTGTTTCTGGTAGGAGAAATGTTATCATGTAATTATAGTTGGGGGTTTTATTAAGGTCACTTTCCTTCCAGCTATCATTTCCCAGATTTTCGTCATTAGAGGTGGATACAGTACGGTTCAATACAGATGTTGGTAATGTTTAAATTTAAGTCGTTAAAAGTTTAATGATTCAATACAATTTGAATTTTATTAAATTAAAAATAAAACCGTTTCGATCTAAATTGTTACTAACGGTTCGATTTGGATCAAAACAGTTTGAAACCGTTTATGTGTAAAAGAGAGAGTAGGGATATTAAAAATAAAAAAGCAAGCATATAAAAAACAAAAAAGTAATCAAAACTCAAAATTTTGTATATTAAACTTATAGAGGATTGGATTGCAAACATTACCATTATATTAAGACTTATCAAACAAACATTACCACTTAATATTAATGATATTTTGATCAAACTTAACGGTATTTTCTAAAATATATTCTTTAACGGTCCGGTTTGAATTTAACGTATTTCTAAAATGAAAATGAAAATTCAAATTGTTACTAACGGAGCGGTTTGATTTGAATTCTCAAACCGTTTAATTTTTATTTAGTCAAACTTAAACAGTTTAAAACGAATCGGTTAATGATTTTAACATATTTATTCCTATTTCCAATCATCATAGCCTCATATATATAGAACAACGTAGAATCCCATGGCTAATCTTGCAATTAATTAGCATGCATATTATATTTATCTTCTAATTTCTCCTGAATTCTGATGAATGAGGTTGCGGGAGTTTGAAAGCTTCTAACATATTTCGAACAACCATAAACACAAAAACAAAATTAAATCAGATGAAAATCTCGTGAACGCCTTATCTGACAATTGGCACCGCGAGCGCACACACTTGACTTTCCCAGATTGAGAAATGAATTTAAAATGTCAATATTTATATTAGTATTATAATCTCGGTCATTAGTCATTACAAATGAAAAGCATGCTGAGCTTCAAAAGGTCTTGCCGGCAGAATTAGTCGGCAATCCCCGCTATACTGCGCTGCGCCCCATTTGCATTTGTGTGCCCATATGTGTTCCACGTGTGGATCATAGGGTGAACCGCTATCATGACCCCCTCACTCTCTCTCCCCCAAATACACATCTTCTTTTGGAATATAGTATTTGTCACCCACTTGCAAATTAATTTTCCACAAATTCAACTGGATTTGAAAAAATTGTTGCCTACACTAATTTTAATTATCGATTTTAAATTTTATTATTATTAAGAGATAGATATAAACTCAAGAATTAAAAATATAGTAGCTTAAATTTTAGTGTCAAATTTTTTAAATTAAATTTTGATAATGTGAGTGAACTTCATTAATTAAAAAATTACATATGGTCAAATTACATAATTTATTTATGAAAATAACAAATAATCATACAATATAATACTATATAAACATTTAAATTGCAACAAATTCACTTTTTTATGTGAATAATATACCTTACGATTTCAAAATAATGAATTATTATCTTATTTGTGTAGAAAAAATTAATGAGGTATACTATATAAACTAAAATTTTAAAAAAAAAATTATATTAAGATAATTTTTTCGCTTACGATTTCAAAATTTTATAGCATCTCTCTCAAAATTTTATAAACTAAATTCACTTTTTATATGAATAATACACCTTACGATTTCAAAATAATTTTTTCTTTTATAGATTTATTACCATTTATAATCAAATCACTTAAAATCACAAACAACTTTATTCAAACCTTGTGTTTATGACCAAAGTATTGCTATCCTCATCTACTACATATTAAGAGGGATTTAAAATTTTTTTAAAACAAAATCAATACTTAATTTGTATCTTCTCTCTTATAATATGTAAACTACAGCACATCAACCACTTATATTAAGAGATACTAATATATTTGATGATTCAGTTTTTGTTGATGAATTGGAAATTTAATTATAACTTACCATTAAGTATACTTTGCCCTAATCCACCCTCCTTGATGTAGAACATCTTAATATGTTTTTCGCTTAACCACCAATTTTTTTAATCATGATTTTTTTTTATCAGGAGTTTTTTAATCATGATTTGAACCCAAATTATGCGGCAAATCATGGGGTTGAAAGTACCAGGCATATTTCTTCAGCAATACCGTCATAAAAACTTTCCTGACCAAAATCATTATTGAATACTATGCAATTAATTATTAGAATCAAAGTTAGCAATGATTATAAGTAGGTTTTGCCCTACAATCGCCCCGCCGACTGCGGAGCTCCGGTGATCGATCACAAGAAGATATCATTCTAATAAAAATGGGGTGCTGATAATGAAAGATAATAATCTTTTAGTGATTGTAAATGGTATTGTGATACAAGTTGGCCGGGTCAACAGTGGTGGGGGGTCCGCCCCGACAATGTGCTCATAGTTGCCTCTCGATCCCCACTAGAATGCGTGAACCGGTGGATCCGGATCCGGCATCGGGTCCCCCACCTTTCCACTCTCAAATTCATGGTTGTTGGGGGGTCCTAGATATGGATGATCGAGCTAAATATCTAGTTTGTAATGCCCCATGCATCTAAAGTTCTCAACAGTCAAGAAACACATTGTCAACTCCATTATATATATATATACACATTATTTTCAATTTCTTTATTTTCAACAATTCTATCATTAATTATTTTACAATCCGAAAGAATCACAGAAATAAAATCTCTTTCGATGGCATTTGACTGCTTTTTCCCATGGTTAGGAAGCCGTCATTCTTGAAATGGATCTTTAATTTCTCACCAACATCCCTGTACCCTGTAGGACGCGTTCAAAAATCAAAACAAGAGAGAGATCTAGGTTTCATTAATAATATTAACAATACATGTTTACAAAATATTATTTGTTTACTTCGACAAGAAAGTGTGGAATTTTTTTTTTGTTTGTTAAACGTCACGAGGTTCTCATATTTGAAATGTGAGCCTAATTTTTATTTGGAATGCGGCTTATTTTTTTGTCGCAAAGTCCTTTCTATTGGAGTGTCAGTAATGTTTTCCATCGAAAAAATACAATTTCAATTTGTGCTTAAAATAAATTTTTCCATTACCAATTGATTTTTGGATGAAACCTCAACTTCTTTCACTTCTTTCACTTCCAACTAGAGCGTCGATGTAACACCCCGGAAATTCGAGGAATTCCATATTGTAATTTAATGTGTGATTTGACGATTTTACCCTTGTGAATGGTATGGTCAAATTGTTGACTTTTTGATTGATGAACTAAATGGACTTTGACCTATGACCGTGACGTAGTTCGGGACGTCACGAGTTCATAGACAGGTGGCACGTCCGATTCGGACGATCAGGGTGAAAGTTATGGCTATCGGAAGTTCAGGGGCATTACCGTAATTTGGACTCTCGGGGGAAAATGTTGACTTTTCTTTTGACAACTAATTTTCAGTTGACTCAAGGACCGTTGGGTAGGCCTCGACGTCCTGAGTCCGTAGACAGGCGGCACGCCGAAATCGGACTTCGTACGAGGAAGTTATGGTCAGAAACGTGAATTCGGGAAGTTCGTGTCTCGGTTTTCGTGTCGAATATTATATTCAGAAATTCTGATTGAAGGACACCTGGGGAGTGACAAGTGTCACTCACCCATTGGCTAGATTGGATCAGATCCACTATTGGATTAATTAAACAATTGTACCAGCTTTAAATTTCAGCCTTTGGATTGGAATCCCCAGATCAGATCTCAGCCCTTGATCTAATCTGGAGATTTAATCTGAGCCATCCATTTCCTTCCCTCCATTTCTTTATAATTCATACCCGCAGAGCACATTCAGCCATTTCGATCCAACATTCCAGCCAACCTTCCACTCACTGTGTCTGCATAGTGGGGGACTTCCTGGTGTGACTGTACGGCGGCAGTGACCACGGCGGAGGACGGCGGCGAGGAAGGAACCAGGGGAACCCGAAACGGTTTCAAAAACAGGTTTTTGATACATCCTTTTCCCACGTTCAATTTAGTCCATTATAATTCCTAATCAACCCTAGGAACACCCAGGACCTTCTGGAATCGAACTCGTGGCCGGTGGAGCTCAGGGCGGTGGCTAAACGGCGACGGGAGGCCAGGGCTGTTCTTCGAGGTAGGCCTTCGATTCAATCCGTTTTTCTCAATTTGATTTCATAGAACTAATCTAGGATTTAAGGCGAGTAAATACGAATTGAAAGGAACCAAAATGACCCAGAAATGAAGGAATGGCAACCGGGTCTCGATCGCGGGTCTAATCGACCCGAGTTGCAGGAACAGGGGTCAACCCGTCTGAGGACAGTGGTGCTGACGTGGCACCCTGTCAGCCTGTCAGATGACGTGGACCAACCGTGAGCCGACACGTGTCACATGTCAGTGCACAGCTGACAGGACCCGCCCCGATCCCACAGGGACCACAAGGGGACGTGCCCTGCTCCCGTCTGACACCCAATAATTTATACCAATTTTAACCTCAAAACATTTAAAAGCATAAATAACCAAATTAAAGTCATACATAAAATCCGAATTAAACGAATGTCAGACAAGGGATATAATCCAAAATTACAAATTTGCGAGCACGACTCTAAAGTAATCCTGCGGGTGCACCGCCCAGCAGGGGTTCAGGTACGCAGAAGTAGATCTATGCCTCAGCCTCTGGTTCCTCCTCTACCTCAGTTTCCCGACCTGGAGGGGTTATCAAAACAGTAAGGGTGAGTGGACCGAAACACAAGTTTATGAAATCGTTTGATAAGTAAAACATATAATTTACCCCTCCGTTTTCCAAATATGCGTGCACCATAATTCCAAAATCATAAACCATATAATATGAACCATAAGGCATATAGCAAAACCATAACCATAATTTTAGTTGCTGCACTATACACTCCAATCCCGACATCCCTGATGTCTGACGTCCCTGACGTCCAATAGGTCACAATCACAAGGCTACGCGTGCCACTCGGGTCTCAATTTCCGAGTTCAATCCCCGAACCCCGTTCGGGTACAGCATCCCCGATGCTTAGCGTCATAGACGCTGGACGTACTAGACGTCCGTGACCTCTCCGGGGTACCTCATCCGGAGGAGACAATACAATATGGAAGGATCTATACAGTGCAGTAACAAATACATTTTATTGATATCCACATGCAAACATATATATATATATATATACAGAATCAATCATTAAGTTTCATCAAACGGGTCTCAAGCCCAAATACCGTGAAACGTGCCATAATCACATTTTCCATATCATCAAAACCATCATTGTTTTAGCATGTGAATAAGTATAATAAAACCAGAAAACATTTATGCACACAAGGGTTTAAGAAAATGGCCCACTCACAGTACAATCCTGCTAGAAACCGAACGTATACCCTCGTCCTGGTACAAATGTACAATCCCTGTCAAATCCAAGTATTCGTAAAGGTCAAAATAAACCCCCAACATTCAACCATGAAAGCCTAGGTCGAAACCGACCCGGGAAAGCCGCCCGAACGCGCTTCCCAAGGCAATAAACCTTATTTTGACCAACTTAATGATCTCCGATCGACCCGAAACCACCGCCATTGGATCCGGATCGTCGAAACCTAAAGAATGGTGGTGGTCCCACCAGAAACACTGTTCACACGCGCCCCCACGCGCCGGTCAACGTGGCGGTCAACGCAGGAACAGTTCCTGCTGACGTCATCGCTGACGTCACTGCTGACGTCAGCATGACGTCATGCTGACGTCATCTGACAGCTGTCAGGTCTGATGTGTCAGACTCTGACAGGTGCCACGTGTCAACATCCAATTGGTCCACCTCACTGATCTGTCAGACCACGTGTCAGATCTGACATGTGCCACGTGTCAGCACGGCACTGGTCCACGTCACTGACATGTCAGTGACACGTGGCAGTCCCTGACTGGTCCACGTCACTGACATGTCAGTGCTGACTGTGCACTGACATGTGACACGTGTCGGCTCACGGTTGGTCCACGTCATCTGACAGGCTGACAGGGTGCCACGTCAGCACCACTGTCCTCAGACGGGTTGACCCGTGTTCCTGCAACTCGGGTCGATCAGACCCGCGATCGAGACCCGGTTGCCATTCCTTCATTTCTGGGTCATTTTGGTTCCTTTCAATTCGTATTTACTCGCCTTAAATCCTAGATTAGTTCTATGAAATCAAATTGAGAAAAACGGATTGAATCGAAGGCCTACCTCGAAGAACAGCCCTGGCCTCCCGTCGCCGTTTAGCCACCGCCCTGAGCTCCACCGGCCACGAGTTCGATTCCAGAAGGTCCTGGGTGTTCCTAGGGTTGATTAGGAATCATAATGGACTAAATTGAACGTGGGAAAAGGATGTATCAAAAACCTGTTTTTGAAACCGTTTCGGGTTCCCCTGGTTCCTTCCTCGCCGCCGTCCTCCGCCGTGGTCACTGCCGCCGTTCAGTCACACCAGGAAGTCCCCCACTATGCAGACACAGTGAGTGGAAGGTTGGCTGGAATGTTGGATCGAAATGGCTGAATGTGCTCTGCGGGTATGAATTATAAAGAAATGGAGGGAAGGAAATGGATGGCTCAGATTAAATCTCCAGATTAGATCAAGGGCTGAGATCTGATCTGGGGATTCCAATCCAAAGGCTGAAATTTAAAGCTGGTACAATTGTTTAATTAATCCAATAGTGGATCTGATCCAATCTAGCCAATGGGTGAGTGACACTTGTCACTCCCCAGGTGTCCTTCAATCAGAATTTCTGAATATAATATTCGACACGAAAACCGAGACACGAACTTCCCGAATTCACGTTTCTGACCATAACTTCCTCGTACGAAGTCCGATTTCGGCGTGCCGCCTGTCTACGGACTCAGGACGTCGAGGCCTACCCAACGGTCCTTGAGTCAACTGAAAATTAGTTGTCAAAAGAAAAGTCAACATTTTCCCCCGAGAGTCCAAATTACGGTAATGCCCCTGAACTTCCGATAGCCATAACTTTCACCCTGATCGTCCGAATCGGACGTGCCACCTGTCTATGAACTCGTGACGTCCCGAACTACGTCACGGTCATAGGTCAAAGTCCATTTAGTTCATCAATCAAAAAGTCAACAATTTGACCATACCATTCACAAGGGTAAAATCGTCAAATCACACATTAAATTACAATATGGAATTCCTCGAATTTCCGGGGTGTTACAGTCGAATTCTTACTAGTCAAGCACCAAAAAGTTAGCCTATGAATATGACAATTTGACAACTACATCACATCTTATGATTAAGTCATATTCTAGGTAAGTAATCCTAAGTAAGTGCCAAGCACAATGAATATATATCTTCGTTTCATTATCGTTCCTCGCATTACTTCCAAAAGCAAGAACAAATCCTTGCACATCGTACGTAGAACGATTAGCAATCAATATTTTTTTATTAAAAATAGGCTTAGATTTCAATTATAGGATCAGCAATAGACCATGCAAATTGCTAGCCGTAGCCTAAACACACAAACTTTCCAAATTAAAGAATATAAATCTGCGCTGACCTGAAAATCCCATAATTCCTAGCTAAGCATAATAGCATATATGTAAATAATTTATAAGCCTCATAATATATTTCTCACGAATTCAGATATTTAAAAAAGAAACATTTTTTCCAAAACGTCAAAACGCAAAACACTAAAGAAAATGATTAAAAAAAAAAGTAAATCTGAAAATTGATAACTAAATTCTCTATAAAAAAAAAATGATGCAATGTTAATGTATATCAATACCGATCGATTATAATATCATATTGCGAAATAATATCCCTAGCCTAAAATAATAATGACATTTCTTTTAATTTTTATGCGAGCTAGAGATATATCAGTTTTGATGCGTTATATAAGCAGATTTATGTTTGTATAACGTATGTACATGGGCGTATTGATAGGCATGTAAGTAAGGTTAGATTCAGGAAAAAAAATGTATGGTTACAGCTTTAGGGTTTGCAAAGAGGGAGGGATATTCGTCATTTGGGCAGGCCATGGTTTAGTGCCGCAAGAGCGACCGTCTTAGGCCCAAAATATTTAAATTTAACTTATTTTTATAGAAAAAGATTAAGGATTTTTTTTTTGAAAAAAAAAATTAAATTGAGTTTGAAGAATATTTTGTTATAATATTAGACCCATATTCTTGAAATATTAGTAAGATCAGGTTATTCTAATTGATGTATAGTTAGTTAGCTTATCTTGTAAAGCCGTTAGGATTTTAACTCTAAATTTTTCGATAAAATTTCACTATTTTCTTTAAATTAAAATATTACAAGATAAATATATTTTATGTGCATGAGTGATGTCCTTAATTTTTTATTTTTTTTGTGTATTGTGAGAAGATAAAAAAATTTAAAAATTGAAAAAGTATAATTTGTGTGTGTAAATATGGATTATGTAGACATTTTTATAATTTTTGCCCTAGAAATTTATTGGATCGGCCTTAATCGTCACATGCATATCAATGGACTTCTAGGTTAGGGTTAGGGTTTTGGTTATTTTCTGCTGCCATGCACGGCGGGCAATATACCCATCCATGTTTGGCAACAAATAAATTAAAGCTGGCCGTCCCCTACGTACCTCTAGCTATGTATTTTTGTCTCTCTATATATATATATAGGGGCCCCATATATATATATATATGTTTTCCTCTGGGAAAGAACAGACAATTAGACATATATCTTCGTACATAATATGCATTGTTCTTTCACCCTTTCAATCAATTGATATGCCTTCACAATCACAGCTAACTCTATATATTTTCACTAGTTCTCCAATATCCTATTCTTCTTCCAAGTTAGAAGATTATTCAAGGTTTAATTTTACAAGTGATAATAAGGGCTCGATCATGGTATATGATGCTTCTAAGATATCGCAAGGGTGCCCAATTTGGGTCTCATCATTTACCCTCCGATTAACCTTTTTGGTTGAATGACTAAAATCTAACTAAGGTTAGGCCTCGATATGTTCTCTCATCATCTCATGTGTATTCATAGTGGAAGCAAACAGGTAGGTATGGTGCTTAATCGATTTGATAGGAAGATCCAAGCGCACCAAATTCAATGGATCATCATCACAGTTAATTATGAGTTAGGGACGTCGTACGTGCAGATAGGAAGATCCAGAGCAATTCAATGGATCATCATCATAGTTTATTATGAGCTATGGTTGTGTTTGGTTGTTTTATTGAATTGGATTGAATAAAACTCATTAAATACGACATATTTTGAAAGTAAATTTGATTTTTCTTTTCACCTAAAGAGAATTATACTTCTAGCTCGTATTCTGAGGGGATTGCATTAGACATTTTTTTTTTGGTGAGCGCCCTAGGGTATCCCTCGATTGGAGGGCGAAGTTTAATCCTTCGAAGTACGGGTCCGCCAATTGCAGGGATCTCTCTCAACTGAATTTTACTTCATACACAAGGTCTTGGAGTCGCTAAGACTAATCCCTTGAGGTACGAATCAGACACTAATGGCTGAAACCTCTCTCAACTAAATTTTACTATATACATAAGGCCTCGAGATCAAATGTAGTATCACTTGTTTAAGGAGTCCGAGCCCTTTTCACTAACCAACCTATGTTCTACTTGGATAAATTTCCTTTTTACATAAGATACATTTAAGTTAATGAGTTATATTAAATCCAATCTCATCCACCATACCCATACCCCATATGTTACCTTACATTAATTAGACCTATATTTTAATTTGCATAATTTATGAAACATGGAGATGCAAATGAATACGACGACACAATATGATACGATACGAAACTTCAAATAAGAATAAAAAATGTCGATTAAAAACAATTATAAATTCAAAGTTCCGGCCAGACATTCACATGTACGAGCTACATGATTGTGATGAGGTGATTAGATCGGCTAGTAGTAGTGGCAGTGCCTGGTACGTTCCCTGGGTTTCATTCAAGATAATGTGACTAAAAATGAGAGAGAAATGTCAATCAGTCATTGGTTGAGAAATTGCTAGGGTTGGATCCACCGTATACGCTCTTGTTCAAAGCATCGTACTTTTTCATTTTGTGCCTTTTTTTTTAAAATGGGCCACTCTCAATTCATTTGGGCGTGGGATCTAAATAATAAACTGGGAATCAAAGAACCTAGTCCTGTGAGCCCATTGACGTAGATTTCATTTAAAATATGGCCCATCTAAACAGCCTGCTGGACTGGGTTGTGTATGCAAAAACGATTGTTGGGCTAGCTTTAACAAGATAGTAAACATCATTTACACCCTCAAATTTGAGGGTCAAAATTAATTAGAATAGATTACTAGATTTTTAATTTAATTATTTTATTTTATATAATTTTAAGATCACGTCAATTTACTTCATCTATATATTATAATAATTAAATTATTATTTAAGTTAAGGGTATTGTTGATATGAATTAAAAATTCTTACTCATATTATTTTTATTAATTAACTAATTATTTTTTATTTAGTTAGCCTTTCAAATCAATTTATTTAAACAATATATAATAGCATAATTAATGAAAATTAATGTAAATGTAATGTCCTTATAGTTTGTTAAATACACTAATTTGAAAAAAAAATTACTAAATCAAATTAATTAGTCACTTAATTAAAAATAAAATGAGTAAAAATTTGTAATGAATAGCAATAATGCTCTTAATTTAATTGATGATTTATTAATACAATAGACATATGTAATAAATTGGTGTGACATAAACTAAAATGATGAAATTGAAATTTATTTGCCCATTTTGATGTTGACCTTCAAATCGTAGGGTATAAAATGATATTTGCCCTAATGTTTAAGTTATGAATTTTTGGATTTTAATGTGTTATGAGTTTAGTTAAAAGGTTTACAGTATTATAATTTGACTCCCAATATTTGTTAAAATTTGCACACAAAAAAAAAAACCTAACAATTATACCCCCCTTTGACCGTACTGATGACCGTATTCGAAACGTATATGAGGCGCACACAAAATTGAAGCCTTTGCTATCCTTTTGTTCGTTACAAAACTAAACTAACGTCCACAAACATTAACGTTAAATAATATGTCTTATATTTCGGGTTCGATGTAATAAAACGAAATTATATATATAAATAAATATATATTAACAATTAAAAGCAGCTTCAGCCAGATTTTCAATTAAAATATAAAACACCCCAAGTATAAAAGAAAAGTAAGAAAAATAGAGGAGGAGGCTGAAAGAAAAAGGAAAATGAATTTTGCTCATTTATGTCCCTTCAATATGGATGTCCACTGAGCCACTGCATTTCCGAGCAATGGCGTCGCTCTGTCTCAACTCTTTGCCTCTGCCTCCACCTTCCCAACCTCGCAAACTCTTAGATCCTCCTTTTCCCTCTTCTTATTCTTCTTCTATTTCTCTGTGTTCTAATAGTTTTGGCAGCAAAGGAGAGGACTCAAAGCCCATAGTTGTCAGTGGCAACCCACCCACCTTCGTTTCTGCCCCTGGCCGCCGCATCGTCGCCGGTTCGTAGTATGAAAAATATTTATTAGTTTCTCAAACAAACAGACCATATATAATTTTGCATAAAATAATTCTTTATTGTTTGCTTAATCGTTGCTGTTTCTTGTTGTAGTTGAATTTAACTTTTAGCAGTATAGTAGTCAATAAATGTTTATTTTGTTGTATTGAGTTTGAATTCATTCCTATTTTTATGGTAAAAGTCACAAATTCCAAGTTTAGAATGCATTGAAATTTGTATGATCATTCACTTTCCTGGCTAGGTGGAGTAACCATTCCCTTGTTTCTCCAGAAAACACCTAATAAACTACTGTAATTTGGTATGTTTGAATTGTTCATGCTAATTTTTTTCTTGTGCTAAATTGGGTTTTTTGGTGCTCGAATCTTGTATATGATGATACTGTAAGAAGTTTGAGTATAAGTTGATGGCCTGGGATGCAAGTGTCATGGACTTCTTTAATGACTTGAATTCCAATTGTAACGACCCGAACCGAGAATAATAATATTTTAATGTAAAAAGACTATTTTGCCCCTGAAGGGGGAAACTTTGACTTTTGGCCCGGGAAACAATTTGGACTTTGACCCATGACTATGACGTAGGTCGGGACGTCACGAATCCGTAGACAGGCGGCACGCCGAAATCGGAGTTCGTATGAAGAAGTTATGGTCAAGGAAGCGTTTTAGCAGAATTTACGAACCGAGAACAACGGAATAAAATATTAATTTATTACGGAAATCCGTGCCAACCTAATATTTAAATCAAACCGATGGATTGGTGACAAGTGTCACCCATCCAAGCCTACACTATTCCCATAAAGCAACTAATACTATTTAATCCATTTTAATATTAATTATTTTTCCCTCCATTTGATTTCCACCCTTGGATTTCTGGCCAGATTGAATCCTGGCCCTTCATCCTCATCTGCTCCCTTGTTCATGCACGATCTGTCTCTGCCTTTTTCTTACAAACACACATACAGCCCCCCCTCACAAAACCGTGCATTTCTCCCATTTTCTCTCCATCCAAACACACGAACCAGCCATCCTTTTCGCACCAAACGACCACCCACAGCACCACCATCATCTGGTCTTCACAACCCGTGCAACCACCAGCCACCACCAGCCCATTTTCCCGTCCGAAATCCCGTCCAAAAACTCAGACCCGAAACACGACGGAAACGGGTCCAAGAAGCAAACCTCGACAACCACACCATCTCGACGCAGGGGAAGCTCCAGTCTACACCGTGAGGACCCCAGGAGCTTAACTGGACGACGGCACGGCCTGCGGCGGCGTCACGGCGGCGGTAAGGTCGAAAACCCGAAAACCCGTTTTACTCCCCTGTTTCGGACCAACCTGTTTTAGTGCTAGGAACTCAGTTGTTTGGTGTTAGACATGTTCTAGGGTGAGAGACGAGTCGACCACGACTGGTTTGGACGACGGAGACGGCGTGGATCACCGGAGAAGGCGATCGGACTTTGGCCGTGAGTTTCAGAGGAGAACTAGTGAGTTTTCTCCCATTTTCTTTCCATTTTGAGGTTGTAGAACCATAGAACAGACCTAGACGACCCTATAGGGATGAACCCCGTCGAAAATGGTGGCCGGAATCGTACGGTTGAATCGGGTCAAGCCGTGGGTCGACGGCGACCCGGTTCCAGTCAAACGGGTCTGACCCGATACTGTAGCATGATGACGTCATCATGCTGACGTCACTTCTGACGTCATGATGACGTCATCCTGTCAGATATTGTCAGACCAGGGACCAATCAGAACATGCCACGTGTCACCTGACAAGTGTCAGTGATGACGTCATGCTGACGTCAGCAGTACTGTAGCAGCGTTGACCCACGCGTTGACCAGGCGCGTGGGGGCGCGTGTGAACAGTGATTTTGGTGGGGCCGGTACCATTTTCAAGGTTTCGACGATACGGATCCAATGGAGGTGGTTTCGTGTCGATCGGAGATTGTTATGTTGGTCAAAATGGGATTTGAAGCACCGGGAATAGTGCCCGGGATGCGTTTTTGAGGCGGATCTGTTCTAGGGTCTTGGTATTGATATTATAGGGTCCTTAAGTAACCCTCAGGAGTAATAATACAGGTTTATAGAGATCGTTGAGCAGGAAGGACCGAGTGTGAGTGGGCTGTTTGATTTATAAAAGGCTTGCATGCATAAACTGTTTTACTATTTCCACTGATGAGTCTTATAAACTGCTTATATATGTTATTACAATGTTTTGGGCATGAGACCCGTCTGGATTATATGTGGATTTTGTTTGGGATGTCCGGGGGACATAGGGTAAACTATACTGTTATTGTACTGTACTTTCCTACCTGTGTATATTGTCTCCTCCAGGGAGGGTCGTTGGCCTGGGTGGACCCTGGAGTAGTCACGGGGCTCTGACTGAGTGGAGTTGACCCCCGTTGGGCTGCTTACTCTCAGGAAGGCATGTTCATATACCTCGGGCAGTGACCGGGATACCGGGAGCTGATGTACCTAGAGAGTCTCGGGTGTGAGACCCTGAGTGGCAACGCGTAGCCTTAGAACCGTGACATCATTTGGGTTGGGTTTTACAGTGCACTGATATGTTAGTTTCACCTTACGATGATTATTGTGGTTCATTTGTTATGATTTCATTATAATATTATGTTTTCACTGCATGCAAGATTTGGAAAACGGAGGGGTAAAACCTTATGATTATTTTATTATTATATTGATTTCTAAACTGTTATTTTTGGCCCACTCACCCTTGTTTTACTGACCCTTCCAGACCCTGACACGACAATAGAGGAGGAGGATCCGGAGGAGGAGGCAGAGGTTTAGTTTGCCTAGCTGTGCACCTGTACACCCACTTGTGGGTAGGTTGAGCACCGAATAAATGTACTCTGACTAGTGTGCTCACATGTTGTATTTTACTTTCCCTTGTCTGACAGTATCACTTTAAACACTGTGTTTGTACGTTATCTATCTATGTGAGTCTTCGGTTTTTATTTAAGGGTACTTTTGGTATGTTTAGAGTCATTGTCAGACGGGAGCGGGTCACGTCCCCGGGTGGTCCCAGTGGGATTGGGACGGGTCCTGTCAGCTTGGTATCAGAGCATTAGGATTAGTAGTCAGAGTACTAGGTTAGGGGTTTGTACTTTGTACATGGTCGCTTTCGATGTCTTTTAACCTGTTTGCCTCTTCACAGTTGGATATGCCTCCCCGACGTGAACCCCGTGCACGTGTTGACGAGGGCAATGGAGGAAATGGAGACACTGCGAGCATTGAGCGGGCTCAGTGCCTGGGTGCTACGCACTTCAGTGGGGGAACCGACCCTGAGGAAGCACACCAGTAGATTGACCGCTGGGAGAGGATTTTCGAGGTCATGCACTGTCCTCCGGAGGAGCGTGTCGTTCTGGCGACTTTCCTACTGGATGGGAGCGCCTACCGATGGTGGCACAACCTTGTTTTGGCCGGCTGGACTGTTCACACCATTCCATGGGAGACCTTCCGAGAGCGGTTTCTCAACCAGTTCTATCCACGGTCGTTCCGCAACGCCCGTGAGGCGGAGTTTCTGCAACTCCGGCAGGGGGATCAGACTGTAGCAGAGTACGAGGAGACCTTCCTGATGTTGTCTCGCTTTGCTGAGAACTTCGTGATCACCGAGGCAGACCGATGTCGCAGATTTGAGTGGGGCTTGCGACTTGAGATTCAGGCGATGGTGACTGCAACACCTTTTGCTTCCATGAGGGATCTGACTGATGCGGCGACCAGGGTTGAGAACAGTATCCTGGCTCGTCAGCGAGCTGAGGGGGAGACTCGGCGACGTGATCGCCCACACTTGGGATTTTCGGGCCGCCGTGGCTCGAAGGGAGGACATTCTGGTGGATCTTCGTCTTCTGGCAGCCGAGGACGTTCTGGTCAGTTCAGGAGTCCTCAGAGGTCTGGATAGCGTTCTGGAGCTTGGCAGCGGTCTTACTCACCGATGAGCATCTCACCGGGAGGATACTCGGGTCAACCTAGGGAGGTCACATGCTTCGCTTGTGGGGAGCCGGGGCATTATGCTTCTGAGTGTCCACTGATTCGCGGCAGTACTGCACAGCATCCCAGACTGACAGCAGCCGGACACGCGGTGTTGTGCGTGGCCGTGATCGAGGGGCTAGAGGACGAGGACGACCTGCAGAGTCTATGGCTCGTGTTTATGCTGTTACCCAGCAGCATGCCAGATCCATTCCGGGAGTGTTGACAGGTACTGTGACACGACCCATCCCAATCCCCCCGGGATTACCATGGAATGTGACGTGCTCCCGTCTGACAAGAGGCGCCAGACAAGGGATAACCGATTGCCATTGCCCAAAAGGGCTTCCAGAGTGCGTAAGGATCGATGGAGGAGGTGTGCGATGCTCAAGTCTCTGCTGCAGTCATATCCGGAATCAACCTGAAGGGCATTGAAAACAAAAGCTGTGAGTGGACGAAAATAAACAAGTCTGTTTAAAACATTTATAAGACATTTATGCCCCTCAGTAAAATCATATGCATGCACCAAAACCAATAATCCCATATTTATTTAGAAATAACCATTAGGGCCTTAGCCCGGAAACCAAAGCATAGTTTCAATTTCCAAAAGTAAATCCAAGAGTTATTTCATAAATCCAGTAATATGAACCATAAGGCATATAATATAAACCATAACCATTATTTTAGCCACTGCACTATACACTCCAATCCGACATCCCTGATGTCTGACGTCCCTGACGTCAATAAGGTCACAATCACAAGGCTACGCGTGCCACTCGGGTCTCAATTTCCGAGTTCAATCCCCGAACCCCGTTCGGGTACAGCATCCCCGATGCTTAGCGTCATAGACGCTGGACGTTCTAGACGTCCGTGACCTCTCCGGGGTACCTCGCCGGAGGAGACAATATAATATGGAAGGATCTATACAGTGCAGTACTAAATACATTTTATCGATATCCACATGCAAGACATATATATATACATGGATAAAAATCCAAACCAATCATTAAGTTTCATCAGACGGGTCTCAAGCCCAAATACCGTGAAACGTGCCATAACCAGATTTTCCATATCATCAAAACCACTATTGTTTTTAGCATGTGAATATATATAAAATGTAAACCAGAAAACATTTATTCAATTCCATTTAGGGTCCCCGACCCGCAATCACATGTAGAAATCAATTGGGCCCCTGGCCCGATTTCACAAGTTAACTGGGCCCCTGGCCCGATTCACATGTTAACTGGGCCCCTGGCCCGATTTCATAGTTCAACTGGGCCCCTGGCCCGATTTTACATTATTCAAGTTCGTAACCGTTTCATGAAATCATATCCAACCACATTTATGGAAATCGGTGAAAATCCAGAAAATCTCGGTTTTCGTGCAAATACGTAATTCACCTCGAAATGCGTGAAATCATTTTAAATTCACCGATATCCAAAGTAAATCATTTAATCATAATTATAACAATCATAAAACAGTTATGCATGCATCGAATTTATGAAACCAATGTCCACTCACAGACCGTTTAACCGAGCGCCTCGATACGCGTGCCATAGGCCTTCCCGGGCCACCTCACTATCACCGGGACTCCCAATCCTGTTCAAATCAATTTAGAGGATCACTAACCTCATCATTAACATCCTATTCAAGTCCCGTAATTTTCCCGAATTTTTAAGTATTTTTAAATTGGATTTAAAACCTTCGGACATCCCGAATAATATCGAGACGGTGTCCGATCGACACGAAACCAATCCCAAAATGTTCGTTACAATGTATAGGACAAAAGTCATGTTGATCATACCTCGGGATTCGCACTCACGCGCCCCCACGCGCCACCGCAAGCGGCTGCGCGTGGAAGCCACGCGCCTGCTACAGTACCCGCACAGTCATCCCTCTCACCCGTTTGTCTATAAAACGGGTTGAAAAACCCGCGAACAGACCCGGTCCAATTACACCCAATTCGACATCAAATCCATCCGTTCTTTTCACTGATCCCTTGTAATCAATCACCAACTAAGTTCTGTAGATTGAATTACACAATTTAGGGTATAAATCTCCACGACTCACGATTGATCCTCGACGGGTTTCCAAATCGGGTTCACCGATTCCGTCCCTGATTTCCAAATTAAATCATATAGTAAGCATCGTGAGAGTGTAAGGGATGTTTCTGCACAAACAATTTGATGAATTCACACCTTAAACTTACTGAACCCAAGCTCGAATTCGAGCTGCCATGGAAGCTCAGTTCTCCCTCAATCCGACATGGTTTCCCGTCGTTTTTGCTGCAAAGCTTCACGTTTTGATCCCAGAAGACTCCAGCTAATCCCCATTTTGATCGACACGGCCCAATTACTCCAATTCGAAATTCCCTCCAATTCCCCGAAACTTTGATTCTCGAATTACACCACCCCACTCAGTCCCCCGTGCTCTCCCTCAGCCAGAACCTTCCCCAACTCACCAATTAAACATTTGTGCAATCAATTGTGGAAGAGAGATTGGCAATGGCCAGAACCCAATCTCTCAATTTGTTTGTTCACGGTGAGGGAGGAATGATCAGAAATGGAAGGGGGAAAATGAGATGGACGTCTGTGATGAAATCAGGGGGGTGGAATGGATGGCTCAGATCAAAAGCAGGGATTAAATTTTAGATTATTATGTAGTGGAAGCTTTTAGCATATAGTTTATGATTAGTGGATCAAGATCCAATCTAGCCGTTGGATGAGTGACACTTGTCACTCATCCAAGTGTCCTCCAACCACCATTTCAGAATAAAATAATCCACACAGTTACCGAGACGTAACTTCCCCGATTTCACGTTCCAGACCATAACTTCCTCGTACGAAGTCCGATTTCGGCGTGCCGCCTGTCGTTGGATTCGCATCGACGAAACCTCCGTAACGGTCCTTGGCCCTCGGCCATCGGACATCCCAGTCAAAAAGTCAACATTTCCCCTTCTTTCGTCCAAATTACGAAAATGCCCCTGGACTTCCGTACATCATAACTTTCACCACGAACGTCGGAATCGAACGTGCCACCTGTCTATGAACTCGTGACGTCCCGAACTACGTCACGGTCATCGGTCAAAGTCCATTTGACCATCCGAAATAAAAGTCAACGTTTTGCCCACACCCAGGGGCAAAACGGTCATTTTGCACCATTCGTCCGAAATCGCCCAACTAATCCCAGATTAGTAAATCACAATTAAATATTATTAAATCCCGATATTCGGGACGGGTCGTTACAACCTTCCCTCCTTAAAGAATTTCGTCCTCGAAATTACCAATCACCTTATTCCACAACCACCTTGTGGAAAACAATGCGACCACACATCTGTGTACACTTGTACACCCACATACTGGGACAACACCAGCCTCGTTTGTACCCAGACATGCCATCTCAGTCATACGTCATAATAGCAACAACACTCGACCACCTCGAGTGGAAATGATCACCTGGTCCGCGATAAAATCGCCTAACCATTTAGCTGACTCCTTCAGCTAGATGGTTCCTTTCCATTATCAATAAATCCTTACATTTGCTCCCATTGGGAGTCACCAAATCTCATTTGTCAGTCCACGCCGACACCATCAGTCAAACTGTCACCACAAAGCTTTACCACCCTAGTAAAGCCCCAACCATCTGTCTATCCGTGACAACACCACGTACTACATCACTCTCGATGTAGCGCAAGATCAACCACATGATCTCAATTCGCAGGGCAAGCCCAATCCTGCGACACAAAATAATCTCAATGTCCATAATCGCCGACTCCCTCAGCGAACCAAAACGCTGGGAAATCACGGTGTGATCAAGTCACACAAGGCTACTCGTGGTTACTCAGACCACCAATTCACTCATCCTGAGTGTACGTATACCGTCAACTTACTCCATCAAGTGGTGTAACTGGAACACATTGAATACCAGCCCAGCAGTGAACACACATATCAATACCGGGGTTCCACTAGCCAACCGTGGCCAAGAGCTCCTGCTCATACAATCATTGAACCCAGACAAAATCACTCTGCCCGGCGCACAGTATCCAATGTCCAGTCCACAATATAGCCAAACAAATGATATCAGAACCAATCCGATTACCAACACATTAGTTACACACCACTGGTACATCCCCTGTACCGCCATTAGGCACCACTCAGCCTAACCAGTATCAAACATCGTACAACGTACCCTGTACGTACCTCAATCCATCAATCTGACTATAGCCACCCAGGTCATAGCCAAACACATTCTAGTAATGGAGTACATTTGCCCAAACCAACATGAGACAAAACGAACTCCACCCGTCATTTAGTCCCAACTCCGAATCCGAATTCGCAATTTCGTAAGAAATCCCGAATCCGAACCCAGACATCATGTTTTTAATCCATGTCCAAATCCGAATCCGAAATCATTATTCCGTAAGCTAGCATTGGAATAATCATTCCGCATCCAAATCCAGTAATCCATTTTCGAGCTTCGCAATCGAATCCTGAATCGTCACCCAGAAATTCGATTCCAAAACCCAAAATCTCGTTTACGTCCATCAAGACGTAACATAACCGATCCTATCGGTTACCTGCTCAAAAACACTCGATTGACTTCATAGGGAAGCCAATCCCAATATTCACACGTCAAAGGTTGACATAATCCGACCACATCGGAAACCTACTCAACCAAGTCACAAACCATATGGACTTCACTCCGAAAAGAAGTTCAGTCCCGTCATTTACGACTCACATACCAAGGTAAGAGTGATAACTCTCATCCAATCTGGATCATCACGATCACAACCCAGATCCATCGCTACGTCACCCGACAAGTAATATCGCGATCCTAGATCGTCACATCGACCAAAGTCGACAACATCGCAAATCAGATCCACCTAGGATCCACACATGCTCACATAGCTAACAATCCATCTGAAAGCTGACCGTAGGGTCTTACACCCTCAATTGAATCCTTCGCCAAATTCTCTTGGTGGAAAGATGACCACGCATAACACCACCAAATCCAAAATCATACAAAACTTCTTGTGTCCAATGACCCCAAGCCAAACCTGGGTCCACCGACCAATACACACTCAACGTACTGGTAGCAACAATCATCATCTGCCACGGCAGGAAATATGAAGTCAGCCCTAATGACTTCGGAATACCAATCACCGATGCGGAAACGAGCACTCCTCTCGTCTCCCAATCACAACTCTCCCCGAAACGGGAGTTCCAACCATGTTGGAAACAGACATGCTCCCAATGAGATGTCAAGTCCAACCACTGGACTGCCCATGTCCATACCTTACTTGGACCACCACGTGTCCAAGATCGATTCATTACTCGGACCTCACGTCCGTCAATAATCATGTATGCACACACCCCGATTCCGAACGGAATATCCACAACTCTGCCTGGATGTGCATACCATACTGCCTTCGTCTCACATCTCGACCTTAACAGGTTCAATCCTCAGGTTCCAAGTGATTCACAATCACAAAATACTACGAATGGTTTCCCCGACTTTTCCAATTTCAATAATTTCCTTGTACTTCCTGGGGATATAAGCAGTACACAAACTTACCAATCTCGGAGTTGACCACAACTCCCCAAATCCACCAACTCGCATGACATAGGGAACATCGTCCCTAGATTCCCCAAGTTTCAATCATACCATTTGATCCATTCATCACCTGTCATCATATACCTGTTAGGACTTATCCCAACACATCACGACCTCCACTGGATCCCATCCAGTCCAAGACTCAACCACCACTGAGTCGCAGATACCAATCATCTGTTCATCATGACAGAGTCACACCCCAACTGGTGGCTCATCGTCATCACAATTACTGTCACCAGCACCAGCGCTAGTACCAGCACCAACGCACCATCATCAACACTAGTATCAGCACACAGGCATCCATACCAGTATTGGCATAAAGGTATCACCATACCAACATCCATACATAGCACACGAACACCCATGCTAGCACACGAACATCCATGCTAGCACACAGTGTGCAAGGTTGTTACCCTGGATCTCCGTTCATTCCGAACGACGATCCCGTAACACCACTCGTTCCCCACGACTATGGGTACCTCCAATTTTTGCCATCGGCACATCAGGATAATGAACGTTCCCTGAACGTCCCCAAGTATTAAAACCACACTAAATATCCTCGATAGCCAGTTATCTCGACACAACTGTCGACCAACAGTCATCGTTGTCAAGATCCGTAACCACACCTCACACTCATATTCGATCCAACACGGGATTCCATATTTTATCTCATAACCGCATCCGTGGATCGAATCCCATAATCCAGACTAGACTCACTACAGTCATCCACATGGTCATCCATGACCTCAGCCGCTCGTCGCAGCACAAGTTCTCACTTAAGGTTCACCTTTCGGTCCATCAATTATAAATTAGGGTTCCAAGGTCACACCCTAGGGTTCCACCGAACCCAACTGCCTTCTGCAGTAAAATCCACAACCTGACCGACTCTGCGGTCCTGACATCGTATAGACGTCCAATCCAATCCAATCGTCAACTCAACGTGGGTTCCACCACGAAGGTCATCGGCTAACTCCGATGCACCAACACCCCGTACACTAGCCAACACTACTAGGGTCCAAAACTTAGACCAATACTCAACTGAGTTTCACATTTCCAATCAAATGGGGTTCCCTGAACCTAGCTGTGCCCAGTGGCACAACAATCCATCATCTCATGACCGAACCGACGGTCCCACATTACCAGTTAATCGTATACAACCCCACCTGGGTTGAATCGCATCAATGCACGGCGTATCTGGCCAAACACACCCAATTCACCATACAAACCCAAAACTATCTATCAGGTTGACAACGGAACTGCAGCCCAACGAGACATCACACCCTCGTCCTTCGCGCACAAAAGAGCAAAACCTGCTCTGATACCACTTGACACGACCCATCCCAATCCCCCCGGGATTACCATGGAATGTGACGTGCTCCCGTCTGACAAGAGGCGCCAGACAAGGGATAACCGATTGCCATTGCCCAAAAGGGCTTCCAGAGTGCGTAAGGATCGATGGAGGAGGTGTGCGATGCTCAAGTCTCTGCTGCAGTCATATCCGGAATCAACCTGAAGGGCATTGAAAACAAAAGCTGTGAGTGGACGAAAATAAACAAGTCTGTTTAAAACATTTATAAGACATTTATGCCCCTCAGTAAAATCATATGCATGCACCAAAACCAATAATCCCATATTTATTTAGAAATAACCATTAGGGCCTTAGCCCGGAAACCAAAGCATAGTTTCAATTTCCAAAAGTAAATCCAAGAGTTATTTCATAAATCCAGTAATATGAACCATAAGGCATATAATATAAACCATAACCATTATTTTAGCCACTGCACTATACACTCCAATCCGACATCCCTGATGTCTGACGTCCCTGACGTCAATAAGGTCACAATCACAAGGCTACGCGTGCCACTCGGGTCTCAATTTCCGAGTTCAATCCCCGAACCCCGTTCGGGTACAGCATCCCCGATGCTTAGCGTCATAGACGCTGGACGTTCTAGACGTCCGTGACCTCTCCGGGGTACCTCGCCGGAGGAGACAATATAATATGGAAGGATCTATACAGTGCAGTACTAAATACATTTTATCGATATCCACATGCAAGACATATATATATACATGGATAAAAATCCAAACCAATCATTAAGTTTCATCAGACGGGTCTCAAGCCCAAATACCGTGAAACGTGCCATAACCAGATTTTCCATATCATCAAAACCACTATTGTTTTTAGCATGTGAATATATATAAAATGTAAACCAGAAAACATTTATTCAATTCCATTTAGGGTCCCCGACCCGCAATCACATGTAGAAATCAATTGGGCCCCTGGCCCGATTTCACAAGTTAACTGGGCCCCTGGCCCGATTCACATGTTAACTGGGCCCCTGGCCCGATTTCATAGTTCAACTGGGCCCCTGGCCCGATTTTACATTATTCAAGTTCGTAACCGTTTCATGAAATCATATCCAACCACATTTATGGAAATCGGTGAAAATCCAGAAAATCTCGGTTTTCGTGCAAATACGTAATTCACCTCGAAATGCGTGAAATCATTTTAAATTCACCGATATCCAAAGTAAATCATTTAATCATAATTATAACAATCATAAAACAGTTATGCATGCATCGAATTTATGAAACCAATGTCCACTCACAGACCGTTTAACCGAGCGCCTCGATACGCGTGCCATAGGCCTTCCCGGGCCACCTCACTATCACCGGGACTCCCAATCCTGTTCAAATCAATTTAGAGGATCACTAACCTCATCATTAACATCCTATTCAAGTCCCGTAATTTTCCCGAATTTTTAAGTATTTTTAAATTGGATTTAAAACCTTCGGACATCCCGAATAATATCGAGACGGTGTCCGATCGACACGAAACCAATCCCAAAATGTTCGTTACAATGTATAGGACAAAAGTCATGTTGATCATACCTCGGGATTCGCACTCACGCGCCCCCACGCGCCACCGCAAGCGGCTGCGCGTGGAAGCCACGCGCCTGCTACAGTACCCGCACAGTCATCCCTCTCACCCGTTTGTCTATAAAACGGGTTGAAAAACCCGCGAACAGACCCGGTCCAATTACACCCAATTCGACATCAAATCCATCCGTTCTTTTCACTGATCCCTTGTAATCAATCACCAACTAAGTTCTGTAGATTGAATTACACAATTTAGGGTATAAATCTCCACGACTCACGATTGATCCTCGACGGGTTTCCAAATCGGGTTCACCGATTCCGTCCCTGATTTCCAAATTAAATCATATAGTAAGCATCGTGAGAGTGTAAGGGATGTTTCTGCACAAACAATTTGATGAATTCACACCTTAAACTTACTGAACCCAAGCTCGAATTCGAGCTGCCATGGAAGCTCAGTTCTCCCTCAATCCGACATGGTTTCCCGTCGTTTTTGCTGCAAAGCTTCACGTTTTGATCCCAGAAGACTCCAGCTAATCCCCATTTTGATCGACACGGCCCAATTACTCCAATTCGAAATTCCCTCCAATTCCCCGAAACTTTGATTCTCGAATTACACCACCCCACTCAGTCCCCCGTGCTCTCCCTCAGCCAGAACCTTCCCCAACTCACCAATTAAACATTTGTGCAATCAATTGTGGAAGAGAGATTGGCAATGGCCAGAACCCAATCTCTCAATTTGTTTGTTCACGGTGAGGGAGGAATGATCAGAAATGGAAGGGGGAAAATGAGATGGACGTCTGTGATGAAATCAGGGGGGTGGAATGGATGGCTCAGATCAAAAGCAGGGATTAAATTTTAGATTATTATGTAGTGGAAGCTTTTAGCATATAGTTTATGATTAGTGGATCAAGATCCAATCTAGCCGTTGGATGAGTGACACTTGTCACTCATCCAAGTGTCCTCCAACCACCATTTCAGAATAAAATAATCCACACAGTTACCGAGACGTAACTTCCCCGATTTCACGTTCCAGACCATAACTTCCTCGTACGAAGTCCGATTTCGGCGTGCCGCCTGTCGTTGGATTCGCATCGACGAAACCTCCGTAACGGTCCTTGGCCCTCGGCCATCGGACATCCCAGTCAAAAAGTCAACATTTCCCCTTCTTTCGTCCAAATTACGAAAATGCCCCTGGACTTCCGTACATCATAACTTTCACCACGAACGTCGGAATCGAACGTGCCACCTGTCTATGAACTCGTGACGTCCCGAACTACGTCACGGTCATCGGTCAAAGTCCATTTGACCATCCGAAATAAAAGTCAACGTTTTGCCCACACCCAGGGGCAAAACGGTCATTTTGCACCATTCGTCCGAAATCGCCCAACTAATCCCAGATTAGTAAATCACAATTAAATATTATTAAATCCCGATATTCGGGACGGGTCGTTACATACTGTACATATTTATGGCATGGTTGTTCGTGCATTGATGGATTCGGGGGCAACTCATTCTTTTATTTCACCACGTTGTGCGAGTCTGTTGGGCCGTGAGGTGACCGCACTTGAGCACGAGATGGGAATGGGGACACCGATGGGTGTGACCTACCAGGTGAACCAGGAGATACGAGCTTGTCCTGTGGAGATTGAGGGAGTCGAATTTCCGGCAGACTTAATCCTGATGAATGTTCACGATTTCGATGTGATACTTGGAGTTGATTGGTTGTCGGAGTACAATTCACTCATCGACTATGGTAACATGCGGTTGACTTTGAGAGGTCCAGGATTACCGGAAGTGATATTTCAGGGAGAGTGTGGAGACGCATCACCCAAGGTAATATCTGCACTCACAGCTACTAAACTCTTACAGAAGGGGTGTCAGGGTTATCTTGCTTATGTGGTAGAGTCTACGGATGAATCTTTGCGTATTGAGGATATTCCGATTGTGCGGGAATTTCCTGATGTTTTTCCGGGAGATTTACCTGGATTACCACCACCCAGGGAGATCGACTTTACGATCGAGTTACTCCCCGGGACTCGACCGATTTCACAAGCACCGTATCGTATGGCACCGGCAGAGCTACGGGAATTGAAAATCCAATTACAGGAACTGGTGGATCTAGGGTTTATCCGACCCAGTACATCACCATGGGGAGCGCCGGTCTTATTTGTGAAAAAGAAGGAGGGTAGTTTACGGTTGTGTGTGGATTATCGGCAGTTGAACAAAGCTACGGTAAGGAACCAGTATCCCTTACCCAGGATCGATGATTTGTTCGATCAGTTACGAGGAGCGCGGTATTTCTCCAAGATAGATCTGAGGTCAGGATACCATCAACTGAGAATAGCCGAGGGGGATGTTCAGAAAACAGCTTTCCGAACGAGGTATGGGCATTATGAGTTCTTGGTGATGCCCTTTGGATTGACGAATGCACCAGCTGCATTCATGGACTTGATGAATCGAGTCTTTCGAGCATACTTGGATAAATTTGTGATCGTGTTTATCGACGACATCTTGGTGTATTCCAGGAGTGTCAGGGCTCATGAGGAGCACTTACGAATGGTATTGGGTAAACTACGACAGGAGCAACTGTATGCTAAGTTAAGCATGTGTCAGTTTTGGCTAAATAGTATTGGATTCTTGGGTCACATTATATCACCCGAGGGGATAAGTGTGGATCCTCAGAAAACGGAGGCTGTGACAAATTGGCCAAGACCGACCACGGTGACGGAAGTGCGAAGTTTTGTTGGGTTAGCAGGCTATTATCGGAGATTCGTAGAGGGTTTCTCCCAGATTGCCGCACCAATGACTCGGTTAACCCGAAAAGGGGTGAAGTTTGTATGGGACGACCAGTGTGAACAGAGTTTCCAGGAATTAAAGTTCCGATTAACCACTGCACCTGTCCTTACATTACCAGACAGCAGTGGAGAGTTCGTGGTATATAGTGATGCATCGCTGCAGGGTTTGGGTTGTGTATTGATGCAGAATGGAAAAGTGATTGCTTACGCATCCCGGCAGCTGAAGACGCACGAGTTGAACTACCCTACTCATGATTTGGAATTGGCAGCGGTGGTTCATGCTCTAAAGATCTGGAGACATCATTTGTTCGGGGTGACATGCCGAATATTCACCGATCACCAGAGTCTTAAACATTTGTTCACACAGAAGGAACTCAACATGAGACAGCGGAGATGGTTGGAGTTGTTGAAGGATTATGATTGTACCATCGAGTACCATCCTGGCAAGGCAAATGTTGTAGCTGATGCACTTAGCAGGAAGTCGGCGGGATCAGTTGCGCATTTGAGATTGGTGTATCTTCCTTTGCTAGTGGAACTTCGGAAGAGCGGAGTTATGTTAGGGATGGACGATCAGGGAGCCTTGTTGGCTAGCTTTCATGTGCGACCCGTGTTGGTCGACAGGATCATCGAGGCTCAACTACAGGACCAGATACTTTGTGATTACAGGAACGAGGTTGAATCCGGACAGAGACAAGATCTCTCCGTCAGGGGCGATGGAGCATTAGTAAAGCTTGGGAGATTGTGTGTACCTGCGGTACCAGAGTTGAGGAGAGAGATTTTAAACGAGGCCCACAGTTCGGCCTATGCTATGCATCCAGGAGGGACAAAGATGTACCGTACCCTCCGGGACTATTATTGGTGGCCAGGGATGAAGGGGGAGATAGCTGAGTTTGTCAGCAAATGTTTGATCTGTCAGCAGGTCAAAGCAGAACGGCAGCGTCCGTATGGGGCTATGCAGCCACTTCCAATTCCACAATGGAAGTGGGATCATATTACAATGGACTTTGTCTTCAAGTTACCGAAGACAAGGAGTGGAGTTGGAGTCTGGGTAATAGTGGACCGGTTGACTAAATCAGCGCATTTTCTGCCTGTACGTGAGACGTACAAGCTCAACCGTTTGGCCCAGTTATTCATTAATGAGATCATCCGACTACACGGTACCCTAGAGTCGATCGTGTCGGATCGGGATCCGCGTTTCACATCCAGGTTTTGGAGGAGTCTACAGACTACTTTGGATACGAAATTGCACTTCAGTACGACATTCCATCCACAGACCGACAGACAGTCTGAAAGGACAATACAAACTCTCGAGGACATGATGAGAGCCTGTGTGTTGCAATTCCAGGATTCGTGGGCTGATCGATTGCCATTGATGGAGTTTGCCTACAATAACAGCTACCATGCGAGTATAGGGATGGCACCCTATGAGGCACTGTATGGTCGACAGTGTAGAACACCGGTATGCTGGATGGAGATCGGAGAAAGAACTGCAGTGGGGCCGGATCTGATGGATATGACCCAGGAGACAGTTCGGGTTATTCGGGAGAGATTGAAGGCGGCCCAAGATCGTCAGAAGAGCTATGCGGATCGACGGATCCGAGATTTAGAATTCTAGGTTGGTGACTTTGTCTTTTTAAAGTTATCGCCGTGGAAAGGGATTCTTCGATTTGGACGACGTGGGAGATTGAGTCCTCGTTATATTGGACCATATGAGATTGTCGAGAGGATTGGTCCAGTGGCTTACCGTTTAGCACTACCTTCGGAGCTTTACCGAGTACATGATGTGTTTCATGTATCGATGCTACGGAAGTATCTTAGGGATGACTCTCATGCACTGCCAGAGCAACCACTGGAACTGATGACAGATTTGAGTTTCGAGGAACGGCCAGTGCAGATCCTGGATAGGAAGGAAAAGGTTTTAAGGAACAAGACGATTTCTTTGGTTAAAGTACTATGGCGGAACCACGAGGTGGAGGAAGCGACATGGGAACCCGAGGAATTGATGAGAGGGCAGTACCCATACTTGTTTGAGTAAATTTCGAGGACGAAATTTCTGTAAGGAGGGTAGGTTGTAACGACCCGAACCGAGAATAATAATATTTTAATGTAAAAGGACTATTTTGCCCCTGAAGGGGGGAAACTTTGACTTTTGGCCCGGGAAACAATTTGGACTTTGACCCATGACTATGACGTAGGTCGGGACGTCACGAATCCGTAGACAGGCGGCACGCCGAAATCGGAGTTCGTATGAAGAAGTTATGGTCAAGGAAGCGTTTTAGCAGAATTTACGAACCGAGAACAACGGAATAAAATATTAATTTATTACGGAAATCCGTGCCAACCTAATATTTAAATCAAACCGATGGATTGGTGACAAGTGTCACCCATCCAAGCCTACACTATTCCCATAAAGCAACTAATACTATTTAATCCATTTTAATATTAATTATTTTTCCCTCCATTTGATTTCCACCCTTGGATTTCTGGCCAGATTGAATCCTGGCCCTTCATCCTCATCTGCTCCCTTGTTCATGCACGATCTGTCTCTGCCTTTTTCTTACAAACACACATACAGCCCCCCCTCACAAAACCGTGCATTTCTCCCATTTTCTCTCCATCCAAACACACGAACCAGCCATCCTCTTCGCACCAAACGACCACCCACAGCACCACCATCATCTGGTCTTCACAACCCGTGCAACCACCAGCCACCACCAGCCCATTTTCCCGTCCGAAATCCCGTCCAAAAACTCAGACCCGAAACACGACGGAAACGGGTCCAAGAAGCAAACCTCGATAACCACACCATCTCGACGCAGGGGAAGCTCCAGTCTACACCGTGAGGACCCCAGGAGCTTAACTGGACGACGGCACGGCCTGCGGCGGCGTCACGGCGGCGGTAAGGTCGAAAACCCGAAAACCCGTTTTACTCCCCTGTTTCGGACCAACCTGTTTTAGTGCTAGGAACTCAGTTGTTTGGTGTTAGACATGTTCTAGGGTGAGAGACGAGTCGACCACGACTGGTTTGGACGACGGAGACGGCGTGGATCACCGGAGAAGGCGATCGGACTTTAGCCGTGAGTTTCAGAGGAGAACTGGTGAGTTTTCTCCCATTTTCTTTCCATTTTGAGGTTGTAGAACCATAGAACAGACCTAGACGACCCTATAGGGATGAACCCCGTCGAAAATGGTGGCCGGAATCGTACGGTTGAATCGGGTCAAGCCGTGGGTCGACGGCGACCCGATTCCAGTCAAACGGGTCTGACCCGATACTGTAGCATGATGACGTCATCATGCTGACGTCACTTCTGACGTCATGATGACGTCATCCTGTCAGATATTGTCAGACCAGGGACCAATCAGAACATGCCACGTGTCACCTGACAAGTGTCAGTGATGACGTCATGCTGACGTCAGCATGACGTCACTACTGACGTCAGCAGTACTGTAGCAGCGTTGACCCACGCGTTGACCAGGCGCGTGGGGGCGCGTGTGAACAGTGATTTTGGTGGGGCCGGTACCATTTTCAAGGTTTCGACGATACGGATCCAATGGAGGTGGTTTCGTGTCGATCGGAGATCGTTATGTTGGTCAAAATGGGGTTTGAAGCACCGGGAATAGTGCCCGGGATGCGTTTTTGAGGCGGATCTGTTCTAGGGTCTTGGTATTGATATTATAGGGTCCTTAAGTAACCCTCAGGAGTAATAATACAGGTTTATAGAGATCGTTGAGCAGCAAGGACCGAGTGTGAGTGGGCTGTTTGATTTATAAAAGGCTTGCATGCATAAACTGTTTTACTATTTCCACTGATGAGTCTTATAAACTGCTTATATATGTTATTACAATGTTTTGGGCATGAGACCCGTCTGGATTATATGTGGATTTTGTTTGGGATGTCCGGGGGACATAGGGTAAACTATACTGTTATTGTACTGTACTTTCCTACCTGTGTATATTGTCTCCTCCAGGGAGGGTCGTTGGCCTGGGTGGACCCTGGAGTAGTCACGGGGCTCTGACTGAGTGGAGTTGACCCCCGTTGGGCTGCTTACTCTCAGGAAGGCATGTTCATATACCTCGGGCAGTGACCTGGATACCGGGAGCTGATATACCTAGAGAGTCTCGGGTGTGAGACCCTGAGTGGCAACGCGTAGCCTTAGAAGCGTGACATCATTTGGGTTGGGTTTTACAGTGCACTGATATGTTAGTTTCACCTTACGATGATTATTGTGGTTCATTTGTTATGATTTCATTATAATATTATGTTTTCACTGCATGTAAGATTTGGAAAACGGAGGGGTAAAACCTTATGATTATTTTATTATTATATTGATTTCTAAACTGTTATTTTTGGCCCACTCACCCTTGTTTTACTGACCCCTCCAGACCCTGACACGGCAATAGAGGAGGAGGATCCGGAGGAGGAGGCAGAGGTTTAGTTTGCCTAGCTGTGCACCTGTACACCCACTTGTGGGTAGGTTGAGCACCGAATAAATGTACTCTGACTAGTGTGCTCACATGTTGTATTTTACTTTCCCTTGTCTGACAGTATCACTTTAAACACTGTGTTTGTACGTTATCTATCTATGTGAGTCTTCGGTTTTTATTTAAGGGTACTTTTGGTATGTTTAGAGTCATTGTCAGACGGGAGCGGGTCACGTCCCCGGGTGGTCCCAGTGGGATTGGGACGGGTCCTGTCACCAATAGAATCCAAAGTTAATGAATTTATCCTAGTTAAGGATCCTTGTACGGGAAGGTTAAGAAGTTAACCTGTTTTGGTACCAAACCTAGTTCACTTAGGACTTCTAATCATTGTATGATAGGTGCATTGATTGAGGAGTCTAAAGTAGATGTAAAACGGATTGATCTCTGCCCTCCAAGGTGTGTGCTAATAAGGTTTTAAGTCTTGAAACCTATCATAAAGGCTAGGCACTTTATTTCTGGAAGAGGGGAGAAGGTCTTTGCGTGTGCACAGATTGTGGTGCTGACATTCAGTTCCTTCTATTGCAGCTATGGCCAAACCAGGTTCGATTCATAACTCCAATCATGTTTATATGTGCTTGTACTCGAATATTGAATCACCGTATGTGTGATCTTTGCTGTTGTTTGGTTAAGTGGTTTTAAAAGGTTTACAGATACTTTTGGAGATTGTTCATAGACTAGCTGGCTTACCAATAGGGCATTGTTTAAAATTGTGTATATGCAGTTGGGGATTTACATGGAGACCTTCACCAAACAAGATGTGCACTTGAGACGGCTGATGTGTTGAGTCGTGACGGCAAAGACTTATGGACTGGTGGCGAAACAGTATACCTTTAATTGACATTGTTCAGAATGTGTCTTTAAGGTTCTTGCAATTGTCTTCACTAGTGAAAAATTCGGTCTTTCTATTGTGAAACTACAAAATTTTGAACAATGTGACGATAAATGTGATTGCTTTATGACTTAGGTATTTATTCAGCTTGGAGATATACTTGATCGCGGTGAGGATGAAATTGCCATTTTATCCTTGCTGCGATCCTTAGATATACAAGCGAAAGCTGAAGGTGGGGCAGTTTTTCAGGTTTGTGTAGCAATTGGAACATATTCACTGTTTTCTCAATTTCTGATTTCATGTCTGAAGAATGTATTTAGCTATTGTGTGACACTGATTTCATATAGGGTGGCTTGCAAGATGACAATCTGCCAAACCGTGCACTGAGTACAAGTAATTCCTCTTCATTTAGATATGTTTTAATTGATGGTTTTCTTTAATATGATGCAGGTCAATGGGAATCATGAAACTATCAACGTGGAAGGGGATTTTAGGTATGTCGAAACTGGAGGATTTGATGAGTGTCTTGATTTCCTTGAATACTTGGATGACAATCAAGATGATTGGGAAGAAGCTTTTGTTGGCTGGATTGGTGTCTCTAAAAGGTTGAAGGAAGACAGGAAATTGCCTCAAAATTATTGGGATCCATGGAATCTAGTGAGGGTACTGAAATCTTCTGTTTCAACTTTTATTCCTTTCCATTTTAGTATTTAAGTTAAGTTTCCAAATATGATGCAGGTCAATGGGAATCATGAAACTATCAACGTGGAAGGGTATTCTAGGTACGTCGAAACTGGAGGATTTGATGAGTGTCTTGATTTCCTTGAATACTTGGATGACAATCAAGATGATTGGGAAGAAGCTTTTGTTGGCTAGATTGGTGTCTCTAAAAGGTTGAAGGAAGACAGGAAATTGCCTCAAAATTATTGGGATCCATGGAATCTAGTGAGGGTACTGAAATCTTCTGTTTCAACTTTTATTCCTTTCCATTTTAGTATTTAAGTTAAGTTTCCAAATATTAGGACAGAAACAAAAGGATGTGATTGCGAGATCAATCCTTCTAAGACCTGGTGGTCCTTTGGCACGTGAGTTAGCACGGCATGCTGTTGTTCTTAAGGTCAATGACTGGGTCTTCTGTCATGGTGGTCTTGTTCCTCACCATGGTAAAAAAAATATACCTGTAATCTGGAAAAGTTGTTTTTCTGGTCACTTACTGTTCAAATTTATATAGAAGAAGTTTCATATATGTCTTGTTTGCATCGCCTGATAGGAGAATTGAACCTTCCGCAGTTGCATATGGCATGGAGAGGATGAACAGGGAAGTATCTCAGTGGATGAGAGGCCTCAGTGAGAGTGAGGGTGATGACAACCCTCACTTCCCTTTCGTAGCGACCCGGGGATATGACAGTGTAGTCTGGAACCGCTTGCACTCAAGAGATACCTCAGATTTGGATCAATATCAGCCTAACCAGGCAAGTGAAGTAATATCAGTGTTTCAATTTTCTTACATTGGATGCAATTGGAGATTATCTTGAAAAATGGTAAAAACCGGATTAGTTTGAGAGTGAGCTTGTGCTGAGTTGTTTGGGTATTGAAATTTGACTCCATCTGTCAGATACATTCTATTCTTGAAGAGACGCTACGGGCACTCGGTGCTAAGGCAATGGTGGTCGGGCATACACCTCAACCTACCGGAGTAAACTGGTAGATAGCAAACTTTCTTCCGTGCAATTTGCTTGTTTGATGTGAAATGCAATTATTTTTGCAATCATAGTTTCAGTTCTTGAGTTATGAATTCTCTCCTGCAGTAAATACGATTGCAGCATATGGCGGATTGATGTGGGAATGTCCAGTGGAGTTCTTAATTCAAGACCAGAGGTAAAAACTTTAGTGCAATGCTTTTAGCAGCAATGAAGCTAATTGAATAAGTAACTTGACTATGTTTTTACAGGTTCTAGAAATAAGAGACAATGAAGCAAGAGTTATAAGAAGCAAAAAGGACACACCCGGTGAATTTCAAGTCGTCGATTTTATATAGAGACGAGCGAAGTTAGCAAACAAGTTGTTTCCATGGCTCAACAAATCCCGATTGACAAAATCTAATTCTTATTAAGAAAATTAATTAGAAATTCAAAATGTTTCAAGAAAATGAAGTATAAATGAGATTTTCTCCGCTAAGAAGCAAAAAATTAGTGGATTATTATAAATCTTATAATTTGTTGCTGACCAAACCATGAAGGAAAGATTAAAAAGCAGTTGGCCGGTGTATATTGATATGCCCCATCTCCAACGTCTACCTTCGTAAACTCCGCTAACCTCAACACCCTCTGCGCACTATATCACTCAATCCGCTTACGCTGTGGTGTATGCACACCTTCCTCAGGCTTAACCTCAACCACCTTCTTATTCTGCGCAGCTCCTTCGCCACCACAATGACCGCCTCTCTCACCCTCCCCTCCGTTTCTCTCAACTCATCCTCTTTCTCGGGGCTCCGAACTGGAACCGGAGCCCAGCTTGGTGTCCGAAACCTCGGCCGATCTAGGATTTCAATGGCTGTCTCTGCCGGATCGCAGACTCTGCAAAGCGACGCCTTGTTCGCCGATTACAAGCCTTCCTCTGCTTTCCTCTTCCCTGGTCAAGTGAGTTCGTTGATTCCCCGCCAATTTTTCTTCTTTAACGTGAACAATGCCGTTACTTTTCCGCTCAGATAGTCATTCAGATGTTGAATTGCTTTCGTAATTTCAATCTCAGTTGATATGAAATGTTCGTAATTGGGAAAAATTGTAATTTGGGATATAATTGATACTTCGAATTTGATTTTCTTCTACTATGTTTGTGTTTGATAGTATGCAATTTCATCATCTTATGGTGCTAAAGATAGAGAGTTTCTCATAATTCGGATTGTGCTAATGAGCTTCTTTCTGTTAATTCCTGCTGTGGTTTTGCGATTCAGGGTGCACAAGCGGTTGGAATGGGAAAGGAAGCTCAAAGTGTTCCTGCTGCTGCAGAATTATACAAGAAAGCTAACGATATTTTAGGGTATCATTCATACAGTTTCAAATCATTTTTTGTTCAGCTTAAATATAATCAATTTTCTTTCGTTATTTATTCCATGTTTCTTTTGTTTGTAGATTTGATCTTTTGGACGTTTGTATCAATGGACCAAAAGAGAAGCTAGATTCCACTGTAATAAGCCAGGTATATTACTTGTTTACTACATAGGCAGCGGGACAGATATAGAACTGGTTTTTTACTCAATGACGTGTTTCAAATTGCACCCAGCAGTCTTTATCATTTTCTATGTGAAATGGAGGAGATGGAGGAGGATGTGATTTTCTATTGATAGTCACTGATTAGCATCTACTACTACTCTTTTGCAGCCAGCTATTTATGTCACTAGTTTGGCTGCAGTTGAGTTACTTCGTGCACGAGATGGAGGTCAGCACATCATTGATTCCGTTGATGTCACATGTGGCTTGAGTTTGGGAGAATATACTGCTCTAGCATTTGCTGAGTCATTCAGGTGAGCCATCCAACCGAGCAATATACACTATGGTTGTAACTGTACATTACAATGTAAGCATACGCTAACTTTGTGACCTCGTTTCTGTTACTGAAAAGCATGGGAGTCTAATGTGATGGCAACTTTTATGCTGCCTTATACTATGAGGGAGAGGGAGCATCACTTGCATTGTTTACCTAGTGCTTGGTTCAGGATAGGAGACTTATGCATAGGGAGAAGAATAAGCAGAGTTTTTGCCTAATCTTCTGTGGCGGCTATCTTCTTGTACTAATGTTATCTTTCCTTGAATTGATTCCACAAGTAAGCTTTGAGGATGGGCTCAAGCTGGTCAAACTGAGGGGAGAGGCCATGCAGGTAGCTTTATAGTTGTGTAACGGTGATTGTCTACACTTTAAGTTGCTGGAGTTCATTTGAATTTGTTGCATTAACATGCTTCTCTTTTGTGACTCCTTTAGGATGCTGCCAATGCTGCCAAAAGTGCCATGGTCAGTGTCATAGGGTTGGACTCAGACAAGGTTCAACAATTGTGTGATGCAACCAATCAAGAAGTTGATGATGCTGACAAAGTTCAGATTGCAAATTATCTATGTACAGTAAGGACTTCAAAATCCTACTTAGCTGAACTAGGTGATTGTTCTTAATTGATGTAACCAAAAAAAAAAAAAAATTGACCATGGCATGGAACAATGTGTTGTAGGGAAATTATGCTGTATCTGGTGGTGTGAAAGGAATAGAAGCAGTAGAGGCCAAGGCAAAGTCATTCAAGGCTCGGATGACGGTACCATTCTTCTCCTTCCACTTAGATGCAATTGCATTGCTCTTCAATTAAGTAGTGATACTGAACCCCTCCTCCACTATTCCGTTTATGCTCAGGTGCGTCTAGCTGTTGCCGGTGCTTTCCACACTAGTTTTATGGAACCGGCTGTATCAAGATTGGAAGCTAAATTGGCAGCAACTCAGATCAGAACACCAAGACTACCAGTTATCTCCAATGTAGATGCTCAGCCACATTCAGATCCCGAGACAATCAAGAAGATACTAGCTCATCAGGTAATTTTGTCAGAACTTTCTCCCCTCCATTTCCCTCTCACTTGCAAGAATACTAATTTGCATTCTGAACTCAAAATCACAGGTGACATCTCCGGTTCAATGGGAAACAACAGTCAAGACTCTCCTTGGCAGGGGGCTGAAAAAGAGTTATGAATTGGGACCCGGAAAGGTACAAGTATAAATCTTTTGTAAGAACACTTGGCCCTCTCCATTCTTTCCTTGACTATTCTAAGTGTAAAGTGTTTGTTTGGACCATTCATCATCAGGTTATTGCTGGCATTGTGAAGAGAATGGAGAGAAGTGCAGACATTGAAAACATCGCTGCTTGAAAATGGCAACCAGATTTGGCGTTTACTTCACTGGAATCCAATTGTTGATACATCTGCTGATGGCAGTGGTTGTCCGGCTAGAGTTACCCCCTACTTGGAGTTTTCTTGATTCAGAAGTTACTCCTGTTTAGAGTTTTTGGTGATTAGAGATTCTCTACTTGTGTAGCGTCCAATATAATTGGTTTCGTAGGTTATTCCCAAATCATATGAGTTGCTGAATACTAGGGTTTCTTGTTGTTTGTAACATATATTTGATAACTATTTAAGTGATAATTTGCTTCAAATAAATCTAAACACCGCACCATTAGTGCTAGTCTTGTGATATTCCTATTAATTTTACTGTACAATAAAAGGTTTTGAGTTTTAGTCCATCTATGAGCGGATTTTCACTCTCCTGGGAAGAACAAACTAAGATCCCTCTTCTCAAACAAGAAGTCGAAAATTTCCATGACCCATGAGCCGCCGATCCCGACCCATGGTGCGCCGGTTATTTAACCTTCTTCAAGTCCTTCGTGATAAATTACATGCATACGGCCTATATTTTCATATTTCACGGTAAAATTAGATTTTGTATGTGATACATCGTACATGTAGCGGAGAACTTTTGAAATTTTGTTCCATGGACTTTACCAAGACTTTGCACTTTTAGAAGCTGTTTATCAATGGAGGAGGCCATGTAGTTGAGAGTGCTCAAAGAACACTTGGTTAATAGCCAAGTCATTTTTTGTTTCACATTCTTTTTTACCAAGCCGATCTTGGTAAAACAAAAATAATGACTAAACATTATGACGTGGGTGCCTGAATATTAGATAAATTCAAGAAATAAGGAAAATAAAGATAAATTCAAAAAATAAAATAAATAAAAAAGAATGAGTGTTGTAGTAACCACCTACTCATCCACTAAAATTAATGTTTGTTTTTTGTTTTTTAATTTAAGAATTATAAAAATGTATTATATATATTCTGCAATATTTAACTGAATAAAGATAAAATAAAAGATTGATAAAGAAAACAGAAAAGGGAAAATATTTAATTGTGGGGAGAGGCACGTGCGAGCCCGCGGAGTCGATCCATCCAGTTGTCCTCGGGGATCCGACCCGCCCAAGGAGGAGGGGCTCCAGCAAAAGAAATTCCACGCATGGCTTCCCTAACCCTCGTCGCGTTCTCCGCCGTCAACGGAGCATTTCTGCGATTCTCGTCTTCTCTGAAAGCCCTCATTATCTCCGAATCAGAAGCCACCTCGGCCTCTACTTCTTCACCTTCGTCTTCAGTACTGCTGTTAAGATTGTTACGCCCGACGACGTCGTTTACGTGGAGAGACGAAATTCCTCTCTCCATCTGAACCTGATTCACAGTGATACCATTGGACAGCAGCTGCGGCTGGGAGTGAATCACGTCGACGTCGTCGTCATCTTCGTCTTCGGAATCGACAGCGGAGACAGGCTGGTAGAACTCTTCGGCGGCTTCGTCCGAATCGCCGTTCGTGTCGGAATCGCTTCCGTTGTGGTAGTCTGTGACTGAAACACACATAATTAACAATCAATCAACGTGGTCGGAGGAAGAGAGAAAGTAAAAGAGGAGGGGAATATAATAAAAAGAAAAAGAAAAAAGAGAGACCTTCCATGAGATCAGGTGGAGCTGCAGCATTCATCGTTTCTTCAGCCCGGCAGTGAACCAAATCTGAGAGAATTGAGAGCACTAAATACATCCTCACATTGGCTAGAGGGAAAATAAAAATAAAAAAGGAGAATATTGCACCAGCCGGGAATCGAACCCGGGTCTGTACCGTGGCAGGGTACTATTCTACTACTAGACCACTGGTGCTTGTTGTTTTAAAAAGACAACAAAACAAATTACTAGGAGTTGCTAAAGTGCTAACATTAATGCTAATGTGGCTGCGCAAGATTCCAACTTTGAAGTTTAAACCACACATTTTGCTCTGGAAGTGGAAGCTGCGAGGGCAGGAAAGGAGGGAAATGGCAGTTCCCTTATTCAGGAGCTCAATTGCCAGTTCTCATCCAGTGATACCCATTCCTTCAATTTCTTCTTCTGCTCTACCACTCTCAGTAGTATTTGATGAATCCTCCAAGAAGAAAAGATTTATCTCCTGCGCTGCATCAGAAGATTCAGAACTCACCCAGGCTGGGTGAGCTAACAATCTTACCATTGATTATAATTCAGAACTTGTTTTTAAACATTTGGGATCATTAATGTAATTTTGGGAATTTTAATGTAGGCCAGAGCTGTCTTTCTGTGTTGGAACTCATCTGATTCCACACCCCAACAAGGTATCCTTATTTGTTCTGGGTAATGAGCATGCAATTTGTTCAAGTTTCAGTCTTTATTGATGTATTTTTAATTTCCGAGTTTTGGTGTTTCTAAGGTTGAGAAAGGTGGGGAAGATGCTTTCTTTGTGAGCAGCTACAATGGGAGAATTATTGCCGTTGCTGATGGTGTTTCTGGGTATGGAAATTAATTGGGCTATCTATCTTACCACATGCTGAATTTAAAAATAAATCAATGGTTTTTTCAAACTGGAAAAAGAATGAATATGGAAGACAGATTTTGGTTAATGGGTCAATAGAAATCCATTGGAACATTGGGTTCATAGACTTCTGATTCAACAAGTAGATTTATATTTTAGCTGTTTAGTATCAATTTTGCAAGTCATGTATTGATTTCTGAATATGGTATTTTGTCATTTTTGGCTTGCCAGTTGGGCAGAACAGGATGTGGATCCTTCACTGTTCTCTAAAGAATTAGTGGCCAATGTTTCATATCTTATGGGAGATGAGGAGGTAATCATGCTGAGAAAATATAAGTTAAAAGTAATAAGGTGCATATATATGTTTAAGGAACAGTAAAGGCATAACCAAGCCTAGGTAATCATTTTCTTTATGTTTCGAGTTAGTGAACATGTTGTGTGCTTAACAAACCCTAGGCTTTTTGGCTACATAGCAGGTGAACAACAGTCCTCAGATCCTAATAGGGAAAGCACATGCTGCTACCTCCTCTATAGGCTCTGCTACTATGTAAGTTTATAGTTTTTTGATGAGATCTTCACTATAGTTGCCTCTTTTTGTCAAAAGCATCCCCAAACATATCTGCAGCACATCTTTTTACTATATCTTTCCTTTGTTTGAATAGAATTGTTGCCATGTTGGAGAGGAATGGGATTCTGAACATTGCCAATGTCGGGGATTGTGGACTAAAACTTATTCGTGAAGGTAACGCCAAATGCTTTTCATTTGTTCATAAGTTCTGAGCTTTCCTTTGTTCATAAGTCGTGAGTTTGTGACTTGATTTTCAGGTAAAATTAAATTTTCCACATCTCCACAAGAGCACTATTTCGATTGTCCATACCAACTTGGTTCGGAGGCTGTAAGCCAAACATACATTGATGCCATGGTATATACACCTATCTAACTCTATGCAATTACTGTTTACATTCTCGTCTATTGAAAATTTCTGTTCTAGAAGTTCCTGCACAAATGGCTTACATGTTTCATATCAGTCTTAGCTGATCAACCATTCTGAATCGAAACCCCAAACTTTGAGAATCTCTGAGAATTAATAATGGCTGGTTTACAAAATTTTGTTTTTATTGCTATTGAGATTATGATGATTTCCGGTGTTTTTTTATGGTGGGATAATAGAATCCATCTCCGATTCCAGGTTAGCAGTATTGAGTTGTTGGAAGGAGACATCATAGTAATGGGCTCAGATGGTCTTTTTGATAATGTTTTTGACCATGAAATTGTTTCAACAGTGGCCAGATACAGAGACGTTGCTGAGGCTGGTATGTGTTTCCAAAATAAAGAAAAATAAAGAAAAAGCTAGCAAAGTGCTCAGTTTATTTCTAATCGGAATTGATTTTATTGCTAGCAAAGGCATTAGCTAATTTGGCAAACAATCACTCGTTGGATTCAAGCTTTGATTCTCCCTACACCATGGAGGCCAGGTCAAGGGTAAGAAGGTCATTTATCCGGCTTAACGAACTTCTTAATCATAATAATTTCTTGCACCAAGAGCACAATCATGTATGGTCTTTGCTGTTTCACACCTTTCAGGGTTTCGAGCCTCCGCTATGGAAGAAAATTCTGGGAATGAAGCTCACAGGCATGGTCTATGGGGTTTAATATGATGGCAACAAGGCCATTTTCTTAAATGATTTCAAGTCGGGGTTGACCTGAGTTTTTTGTTGTGCAGGTGGAAAGCCAGATGATATCACTGTGATTGTTGGTCAGGTTGTGAGCTTATGAAGAAGCATTTTGGTCTTTTTCCAAGATAATATTCAAACTTCAAATACAAAGTTCCCTTTGCATTTGCAGGGTAATTATGCTATAGTTTCACTTCGATTTTCGTCAGTTTTTACAGTTGAAATTTTGATAGATCCGCAGAGGATTTACAGCAACTGATTGGAAAAGAATCAATAATATCCATTAATATTTTGTCCACAAATGTTGCTGCCTTGGCTAGACATTGCTCTAAAGCTTCAGTTCTTGCTGCCAATATGCAATTTCACTATTCTGAAAACTCACTGGAATATGATTGTGGGATGACCCATTTTGTTAAAAGGAAACCTCAAAACTAAAAATTTCTTCAAAATACGAAAAAAAATGAGGAGCCGAACAAAATTGATGTAAGTGAATGAAAGGAAAACTAAATGGATCAACTTCACTTCAAAGACATTTCACCACTAAAATTTTCCAGAGCACAAACGCATATCAAAAGTTCAAGACTATGATTGAATCGATTGCATCGATTGATCGATCCATACATCATCAAGAAACCCAAAGATGTAAAAGATTGAAACGGACAAACAATCCAGTAATGAACAAAGAACTTTCTCATATGATTATTAAATCAATCACTGTAAAGGGGCAAAAAAAGATTTTATCAAAACAGACAACAACGTGTACAACAATTAAATTAACCTACACCAATGAATCTGACCTCACTGACCACTACCGTGCCCATAAATAGACTGCAGTCAGGTTGAAAAATTCCGACTAACGACTTGCTTACTCATCTTCGCGTGAAGCATAGTAGCATACTGCGATTCTCAAGTATACAGACTACAGAGGTATCCCTAATTCAAACAGCACAATATCCTTTGTCAACAAAAAAGGTTTTACTTCAGGATACAGTGCCGGTGCTACTACTATCGTTGAGTTCTTGGAAAAAGGTTTTTGAGGCTTCGTATGTGGACCAGCAGATAGCAGCAGCCGGGGCATGGAAGAGCATTCTTGGAGCCCATCCCCTCACAAGACCTTTGTATCCATCCTTTTTTACTATTGTTTGAAAAACGTCTCTAATCGAACCACTTTTAAATCTGTCACAACCGCAAATACCCTGTAAAAGAAATCAATTTAAAAAGGGAAAAATTTCAGACCCCGGTTGCATTCATTTAGTTATCACAAACCTTACTAGAATTAATTAATGATTCATATATGAATGTGACTTAGTTCTCTGATGTCCAAATGCCGATTGGTTTTCCAACCTCCGGATGCCACACATAAATGCAGCACTGAATAGCTAGAAGAACAAATTTCTCGGCTTCACTTGAAACACACATATAAAACTGAATTAAGTCTGTAGAATAGATAATATGGAACCTTCTGATTCTTGGTATATTGCCAAACATGCCTATGATCACTAGGAAATTAACTAGGGTTTTCAACAAGACAGCGCCTGCAGATGCAAAGCTCTCTTCAATATTACTTCTTCACAAGTAAAGAATAAGATACTAACAACTATCCAAGCACAAGAATTGCCTCCATCCTACTAGCAACAACAATGTAGGATCAACCACTTCATCAGTTTGAAAAATCTGAAATCTATAAACATACAGGCCTGCTGATTACTTTGATCATCAACAGAAACCTCACTAGTACTTGAAAAGTCATGACTCACAAGGCTACACTTTTTGTTGGCAAATAAATGTATCAGCTTCAGTTGGATTAGTGTCTACATCAAACTAAAGGAAACTTATTTTTCAGTTTTTCATGTTGGTGTAACTTGGGATAGGCTTAAATGCTTAGTATTATACTATTATACCAAACTAAACACAAATCAATAAAACAATTCTAAAGAACGAAAAAGTTTACCTGACACTGTAACTGAGTTTTGACAACATCAAGCGGCGTTGTAACAACTGAAGCTAACCCCCCAGCTGCAGCCCCGGCAGTCGCATGAACAATTAAACGTTCGTCGTCCACATGCTCGGGCGAAATCTCATTCAACGCCCTCTTCGCCGCCTCATAGGTAGCAAAATGCACCGCCGTAAACGGTGCATTCATCAGCACCGTTGTCCTATACGAAGCGTAAAACGCCCTCACCCCATCTTCTCTCAGCACCTTCTTCACACAATCCCAAACCCCACTGTACGGACTATGCGTACTATTCCCCAACTGCAGCCTCTGCTTCACCATGTCCATGGGGGTAAAAACGGCGTCACTCGCCACCGTAGCAAAAACACCAGATATCGCGTGGGCACCCGGGTTGTTCGGGTTCCCGGCCGAGAAAAACTTCTTGCACATCTCGTAGACCGAGAAGTAAACCGCGTGTGCAGGGCCGGCGCCGAGCCCCATAGCTCCGATGCCACGGTAGAGCCCGGAGGGTCCCTCGGACTTTAAAATGGATCCTAGGGCCTGTCGGACCCCAACAGACTTAATCGGGCATGACCCGAGCGCTTGCATATGGGTTTTTACGGTGTCGACTGGGAACATAGCCATGTGTTCGACCATGCCGGCGATTGAGCCGGCAATCATGAACTGCCAATAGTGGAGGCCGTCGTGGGCCGAGACCGTGGCTTCCTGGCGGTAGTCTTGTTGATGAGCAATCGGGATAAATTCCGGATTTTGGAACTTGGCCGTGGCGTCGGAGGCCATGAAGGGGGTGAGTGCGGTGGTTGGCTAAGTGGGAGGTTGGGTTTTGAGATGGGTTCGGGTCGAATTCGTCTGAATTGATTTTTCTGGTGTTGTAGGTAAAAGTAAATTGGGATTTCTCCATAAACCGCTACATCAAAGGAGAGTGCTTGAGTTGCATCTTCTTGCGCATCTATAATGTCTGCGATCTGTTTGATCGGTGTGCGTTTCACGAGTCAACAAGGAACCCAGGCTGAGTTAGGAAGATGGGATGATTTGGGAATAGGGTACCCAAGATTTCGGATTTAGGGTTTTTGTATATTAATTTTGATTTATTTCTTGGGGTTTTTTGGGGCGAAGTTGGGTATTTATTTCTCCAGAATTCTAGGAGAATAATTATTTAATAATTTATTTTGAGTTTTGAAGTTAAGCCCCGCCGAACGACACAAATGGGCTTATTGTTAGCCCAGACTCAACTCTCAACTTGCCGTCTCTGCCTTCGTGCAGTTATCTGCAACACTATTTGAAGAAGTTCCTATTTTTTGTGGCAACCACCAATCCATAGAGGAAGATTTTGGAGAAAAACTACTGAACTGTTTCCCTCAATTTGATTTACCAAACCTTTAGAAGGGATTTTGGTCCTTCTTCGAATAAATGTGTAGGCGTGCCACTACCCAACTACAAAATGGCCCGAATGGAATTGTAGATGTTGAGTGCGCCCCTAAGGTTGACTCCTAACCTAACGATTGTGCGACCGAACAAGGAACCTCCTCTCGGTCTGGATTCTTTCACTCCCTCAAGGTCAAGGGTGTTTAGGTTTCAACTTATATATCTATTTTATATTTTTTTGGTTAAATTATGAATGAAATGCAAGTGCAATATTAATTCGAGCAAGAAAATTAACTAAGCTTAAGAAAATAAACTTAACGTAAACGTAATAAATAAATAATTAAAAGAAAATCGATAATTAAATTTAAAGACGAATGATAATAAACTAAAATTAACGAAACGATTAAGTAAAGTTATTAAATGAACGCTAACGGACAAACTTGAATCAAAATAAAGATTAAATAAAAATGAACTTGAATTTAAAACAAAATAATTGAAAGTATTATGAACAATAAACTTACTCTAGAAAATGAAGAACTTGACTAACTATAACTTGAATATGAAAATCTAGTCTAAGGATTGAAAAGGTGCAAGATAAGAGTAAGTTTGTGTGTTGATGTCCCTTTCTCTTCTTTACCTTAGCTATTTATAGGGTTTAACCAACCCATGAATTAGCCATGCTTGACCTCCACTCTTCTGACTTGAAAACCTTCCAAGTTGAGCCACTCGAAATCCTTTCAAATTTGATCTTCCCGCAATCCTTCCAAATCGAGACCACCCAAAATCTTTCCAAGTCAGGCCACCCAAATCTTTCCAAGTCGGATTGATATCGAAATACTTGATTGAGATTTGATTAAAACCTTTTCTTTCGGGAAAATTATAGGTTGACATTATCTAGCTTGATTTATTCCCGTATTTCGACCATTTGACAAATCATGGTCAGATGAGAACTGACGAGAACCCGACCCGCATCCATTTTTCAGGCTTTGGGTAAGGTTAAAGAAAATTAAATTTAGTAAAACACGGGCCCAACCCCAATTTTATTGAGTGACAATATGTCATTAGTGGCTGCCACTTTACTTCTTGGTTTAAAAACCATACGACCTGGCCAACAATCACACTACATGATTAATGACAGGACCCGCCCCGATCCCACAGGGACCATAAGGGGACGTGCCCTGCTCCCGTCTGACACCCAATAATTCATACCAATTTTAACCTCAAACATTTAAATGCATAAATAACCAAATTAAAGTCATACATCAAATCCGAATTAAACGAATGTCAGACAAGGGATGAAATCCAAAATTACAAGTTGCGAGCACGACTCTAAAGTAAACCTGCGGGTACACCACCCAACAGGGGTTCATGTCAGGACCCACCCCGGTTTCACCCCGAAACCCGAGGTAAATCCCGCTCCCGTCTGACTCCCCGACGCAAAACTCAAGTAAAACTCACTCACATTCTAACTAGTCAAATGCAGGAGTAATTAGACACAAAGTCCCGAAGGTAGCATTTACAGAACATAGTACGAACATACAAAGAAAATAAAACCGATAACTACACGCACACGGAAGCCTTCACTCTACTCTGGGAACCCTCACGTCACTTCTATGCCTCAGACTCTGCCTCGACGTCAAGACCCCGCGCTAGCTCCACAACCTGGAGGGCAATTAAAACAGAAAATGTGAGTGGACCAGAAAGTACAAAAGTTCAAAACCATTTTATAAGAAAACCGAGTTAAACCCTCCGTTTTGAAACCACATGCATAACCAACAGTTATAAACACATTTATAAAATAATCATTATAAACATCATAAGAAACAGAAACACTATAAAATACCATAAGAAACCACACATGAGTATCAGAAAACTGTATCATAAACCATAACCACCAAATCATCATTTTCTCGATCAAACCTGCTGGATCTATCCGAGTCTTTAAACTCCCGAGTCTTTAAACTCAATCCAGGCCTTAATCATATCCGAGTCTTTAAACTCCCGAGTCTTTAAACTCAAGGCCTACGGGGGAAAATCAATATATATCCGAGTCTTTAAACTCCCGAGTCTTTAAACTCAATCCGGGTCTTTAAACCCAATCCGGCCGGTCCCCCGTCACATATATCCGGGTCTTTAAACCCAATATCCAGATCCAGCAAATCCAATCCAAAACCATTTAAAACCATTTACCAAATCCTCATCCAAACCCGAATCCGAAATCACTGGTCCGATGCTCTCCCGGCATCTAGAACCGTCATTCCGAACCCAAATCCGGAGTCCACTTTCCAATCTTAAAACCAAATTCCGATTCTAAAATCGAAACTTTGATCATCGAAATCATGCTCCAAAATCCCTTTATAATCATTGAAATCATTTATCCTTTGAAGGCCCGAAAACCGTATCTTTATTTTCCAAAACCACCTTTTCTCTCGAAAAACGTGCAAACACAAAAAATCATCCTTTCATATTCAATAAACATAGATTCATAAGTAAAACCATAAAATACGTATATAAAAACAGTTATGCATGCTCGAGTTTAAGAAAAGGGTCCACTCACAGTACTGAGCCCTACTCGCGTCCCGAACGTCCAGCCCGTTCCTCGGCTTCCTCGGGAAATCCCGATCCTGTCAAACACCGCCAAATTACGTCACTAACATGTCTACGAAGGTTCACCTAAATTCCCTCAAAATTCCCCGAATCCTAAACATAAGAACCCGGGACCCTAAACTTTCACCCTCGCGGAACTCAACTCAAACGACTTCCGATTGATCCGAAACCAACTCCATCGAACTCACAACAACTCCTAGACCAAAAACTATGTTGACCGTTTCTCCCAGAACCGCCGCACGCGCCCCCACGCACCGCCCAAAGTGGCTGCGCGTGGCCCTCACGCGCCTGCTACAGTGCCACCGTCAACCTCGAGCCAACCCGGTTCGCAACAGGAGCCTGCAACTCGGACCGGCGAGACCTGTTCTCCACCGTCCGGCCACCATTTCACCTCCTTTCTTCACCATCTTCATCGTCCAACCTTAAGCTATCCATCCCCCTCCTCCTTAGAACTCGACACGGCCCCTACACCGTCGACTCAAGCTCGAACCAGACGGCCTGAACTCCCCTGTTTCACGATCCAGCCACTCCGGTCACCCCCCGTCACGGTGACTGTCCCAGACTCTTCCTAGGACCTCACTGAACCTAATCCAACTCTTCTAAACCTTCGACTCAGTCCCTGGGATCACGACTCTTGGATTGAAACAAAACGGAAAAACAGGGCACACAGAGTCCCTCCGTCGCGCCAACCACCACCGTGCACCTCTCGTCACGGCAACACAACCAGACGGTTCCTAGGACTCAACTAAATCCCCTAAACCACTATAGACCCATCGATTCAACCCCTAGACTCACGACTTTCGATTCAAAACTCGACGGGAAAACAGGGCAAGTTTACAAGGATGAGGGATTACCTGCAACCGTCCACCACCGTGCTCGCCGCCGCGGTTCCTGGAGTCCACAACGTCGCCTCAGCCTCCTCTCGAGGTCAATCGCACTTACACACGGCCACAGCACCACCAGCTCCCTCAGTTCCTCTCTGTTTTTCTCTGAAGTTCCCGTGGCTCTTAACTCATTCACACACCACCTGCACACTTCTAACCTTCTCAGCACCACCCCAGCATCTCTCAACCTCCTTCTGATCACTCTTCACTCACCAGAACTCATCAACATCCACGATCAATCCTCAATTCCTCCTCACAAGCTCACCCTGTTTCTCTGTGTTTGTCGAAGAACAGCCACGGGTAAGCACGAGTGCACCCCAATTATTTGGGCTGAGACCACACAGGATTCTCCCAGAATCCTCTAGCCCCCTGCCAGGTGTCACCATCCACTCCACTCCTTATTCCACCTGGTGAAATCCCAGCCGCCCATTTCCTTCTTTCTGCACAAATCCCAATGTGCAGAAAGACTAAAATACCCTCCTGTTTTACTCATTTTACGGTTTTACCAAACTTCCTAGACCCGTAACTCTCGCCTCGTAAGTCCGATGAATACGTGCCGCCTGTCATCGAACTCGGGACGACGAGATCTATCTAACGGTCTTAGGTCAACTTACCAAAACCCGTTCGTATAAAAAGTCAACGTTTCCCCCCTAATTTCGCCAAATTACGGTTATGCCCTCAACATTCCGAACATCACAACTTCCTCCTCGGATGTCGGAATCGGGCATGCCACCTGCCTACGGATTCGTAACGTCCTCAAATACGTCCTGGTCACTGGTCAATCCCCAATTGACCACCCGAAATAAAAGTCAACATTTCTGCCCGACCCAGGGGCAAAATCGTCATTCTAAGTTCCCGGACCCCTCGGGACCACCTAACCCTTGATTAACCTTACTAATCACACCTTAATCACTCCACTTATCCCAATTCTCGGGACGGGTTGTTACAGTTCAGGTACGCAGAAGTAGATCTATGCCTCAGCCTCAGGTTCCTCCTCTACCTCGGTATCACGACCTGGAGGGGTTACCAAAAACATCAAGGGTGAGTGGACCGAACTCAAGTTTATAAAATCATTTGATAAGTAAAACATATAATTTACCTCTCCGTTTTCCAAACATGCATGCAGCATCATTAAAAATCATAAATAATATAATATGAATCATAAGGCATGTAATAAAACCATAACCATAATTTTAGCCACTGCACTATACACTCCAATCCCGACATCCCCGATGTCTGACGTCCCTGACGTCCAATAAGGTCACAATCACAAGGCTACGCGTGCCACTCGGGTCTCAATTCCGAGTTCAATCCCCGAACCCTGTTCGGTTACAGCATCCCCGATGCTTAGCGTCGTAGACGCTGGACGTTCTAGACGTCCGTGACCTCTCCAGGGTACCTCATCCGGAGGAGACAATATAATATGGAAGGATCTATACAGTGCAGTACCAAATACATTTTATTGATATCCACATGCAAACATATATGTATACATAGGTAAAATCTGACCTGATCGTTACGTTTCATCAAACGGGTCTCATGCCCAAAATACCGTGAAACGTGCCATAACCGAAATCTCAATATCATCAAAACCATTTATAGATTCCAGCATGTGAACATATAAGTAAATCGGAAAACATTTAAGCATGCAAGGGTTTAATGAAAACGGGTCCACTCACAGTACAATCCTGCTAGAAACCGAACGTATACCCTCGTCCTGGTACAAATGTACAATCCCTGTCAAGTCCAAAGTATTCGTAAAGGTCAATTTAAACCCCCAACATTCAACCATGAAAGCCTAGGCCGAAACCGGCCCGGGAAAGCCGCCCGAACGCGCTTCCCAAAGCAATAAACCTAATTTTGACCAACTTAATGATCTCTGATCGACCCGAAACCACCGCTATTGGATCCGGATCGTCGAAACCTAAAGAATGGTGGTGGTCCCACCAAAATCACTGTTCACACGCGCCCCCACGCGCCTGGTCAACCCTCTGGTCAACCGTGCTACAGTACTGATGACGTCAGCATGACGTCACTGCTGACGTCAGCATGACGTCATCACTGACAGTGTCAGAGGACACGTGTCAGCAGTCCATTGGTCACTGGTCTGACAGTTTCTGACATGATGACGTCATCATGACGTCACTGCTGACGTCAGCATGATGACGTCATCAGCTATAGTAACCGGGTCAGAGAATCGGGTCACCGCAGACCCACGGCTCGACCCGATCACAGATCGCGATTCCGATCACCATTTCAGGTGAGATTTGTTCCTATGGACTCGTCTCAACCTCCACAATGGTTCTGTGCAATTAGAACTGGATTCTAGGTCGAAGAGATTACCTGAAAATCGACTGGAAGGTTGGCTGCCGGTTCTGGTTATCTTCTCCGGCGAGTCGACGACTTTCCAGTCACGGTCCTGGGTTCAAACTGGTCGTCAAGGTCCCCTGAATGTGTCCTAACAATAAGCAAACAATGTCAACGTAAAAAACAGACGTTTTGAAGCAGGGAAGGAGAACGGAAACTCACGGGTTAATCGTCCTATCACCGCCGTGTCGCCGCCGTACCTCGTCAAAGTCAGTTCCTCGCCGTCCTGTCGTCACGGTGATCCCAACCGTACGTTGGTTCAAGTCCCAGATTGACGGTTTGGATGGTTTGGTGACTTGGGCTGCTCGGGTTTCTTTCTCGGGTTTGAGGGAATGCCGCCGTGCAGGGTGGCCGTGGAGTGGTGGCCGGCGTCAGGAGGGTGGCTGCTGGTTGTCTGAGGTGTGGGTTTGAGTGGTGATGGCTGATGAGCTGGTTCCAAGGAGAAATCGCACAAACGGTTTGTGAGAATGAACACATGGGTGCATGATTCCATGTAGTTTAATACAGAACAGGGGTAAAATTCAAGGGTCAGGATTGGATCTCAGAATGAGATCAAGGGTGAGGATTGGATCTGGGGTTTTCAGATCCAAGGGCTGAAATTAAAAGTTGATTTAAATGCTATTTAATCCCATAGTGGATCTGATCCAATCTAGCCAATGGGTGAGTGACACTTGTCACTCACCAGGTGTCCTCCAATCAGATTTCCTGAATATAATATTCGACACGAAAACCGAGACTCGAACCTCCCAATTTCACGTTTCTGACCATAACTTCCCCGTACGAAGTCCGATTTCGGCGTGTCGCCTGTCTACGGACTCAGGACGTCGAGGCCTACCCAACGGTCCTTGAGTCAACAGAAAATTAGTTGCCAAAAGAAAAGTCAACATTTTCCCCGAAAGTCCAAATTACGGTAATGCCCCTGAACTTCCGATAGTCATAACTTTCTCCCTGATCGTCCGAATTGGACGTGCCACCTGTCTATGAACTCGTGACGTCCCGAACTACGTCACGGTCATAGGTCAAAGTTCATTTAGTTCATCAATCAAAAATTCAACAATTTGACCATATCAATCACAAGGGTAAAATCGTCAAATCACACATTAAATTACAATATGGGAATCCTCGAATTTCCGGGGTGTTACAACCTTCCCCCCTTAAGAAATTTCGTCCCGAAATTTCAAAGAAACAAATAAGGAAATTGTTCTCGCATCTGAGCCTCAGGCTCCCATGTGGCTTCTTCCACATTCTGGTTTCTCCAGAGAATCTTCACGAGAGGGATCGTCTTCCGACGTAGTACCTTATCCTTCCGATCTAAGATCTGTACTGGTTGTTCATCAAAGCTCAAATCCTCCCGTAGTTCGACAGGTTGTTCCCCAAGTACATGAGAAGCATCACGTACGTACTTCCGTAGCATCGATATGTGGAAAACATCGTGAACTCTAGATAGTTCTGGAGGTAGTGCTAATCTGTAAGCAACTCTGCCGATTCTCTCCACGATCTCATATGGTCCGATAAAACGCGGACTCAGTTTCCCCCGTCGACCGAATCGGATAATCCCCTTCCATGGTGATAACTTCAGGAAGACGAAATCTCCCACTTCAAATTCCAAGTCTCGAATCCGTCGATCGGGATAACTCTTCTGGCGATCCTGTGCCGCCTTCAATCTCTCCTTGATCACGCGAACAGTTTCCATGGTTAAGTCCATCATCTCCGGCCCTACAGCCGCTCGCTCTCCTACCTCCGTCCAGCAGATAGGTGTCCTGCACTGTCGGCCATACAGTGCCTCATAAGGTGCCATCCCGATGCTTGCCTGATAGCTGTTGTTGTAAGCGAATTCCATCAATGGCAAATGAGGATCCCAAGAGTCCTGAAATTGTAGTACACATGATCTCATCATGTCCTCCAGGGTCTGAATGGTTCTTTCAGACTGTCCATCGGTCTGTGGATGGAAAGCAGTACTGAAACGTAGGGTTGTTCCCAGAGTAGCTTGCAAACTCCGCCAGAACCTGGAAGTGAAACGCGGATCACGATCGGACACGATCGATTCCGGCGTACCATGAAGTCGTATGATTTCCTTCACAAACAACTGAGCCAGTCGGTTAGGTTTATAGGTTTCCTGAACTGGCAGAAAATGGGCTGATTTGGTTAACCGATCCACGATCACCCATACTCCGTCCACTCCACTCTGAGTCCTCGGTAACTTAAAGACGAAGTCCATAGTGATGTGATCCCACTTCCACTCGGGAATCGGAAGTGGCTGCATAGCCCCATACGGTCTTTGCCGTTCCGCCTTAACCTGCTGACAGGTTAAGCATTTGCTCACGAACTCAGCAATATCCTTCTTCATTCCTGGCCACCAATAATGGTTCCGGAGGGTACAGTACATCTTTGTACCTCCCGGATGCATAGCATAGGCCGAACTGTGGGCCTCCTCAAGAATCTCGGCCCGTAACTCTGCCACTGCAGGTACACACAAACGGCCCAACTTCACAAGCGCTCCATCGTCCCGGATGGTAAAATCCTGTCCCCCATCCGCATCGGCCTCAATTCTGTAAATACAGAGTATTGGATCCTGAAGTTGTGCCTCGATGATCCGATCAATCAGTACAGGTCGTACATGGAAGCTGGCCAACAAAGCTCCATGTGCATCCGTACCCAAAATAACTCCCGCCTTCCGGAGTTCCACCAGTAAGGGAAGATACACCATCCCCAGGTGTGCAACTGATCCTGCTGATTTTCTGCTGAGTGCATCCGCCACCACATTGGCCTTACCCGGATGGTACTCGATCGTACAGTCATAGTCCTTCAGCAGTTCCAACCATCTCCGTTGTCTCATGTTAAGCTCCTTCTGAGTGAATAAGTATTTAAGACTCTGGTGGTCGGTGTATATCCGACACGTTGCGCCGAACAGATAATGTCTCCAGATCTTCAGGGCATGAACCACCGCTGCCAACTCCAAATCATGGGTAGGGTAGTTCAACTCGTGGGTCTTCAGCTGCCGGGATGCATAGGCGATAACCTTGCCAGTTTGCATCAACACGCAGCCAGACCTTGCAGCGATGCATCACTGAAGACCACAAACTCTCCACTGTCATCCGGCAATGCAAGGACAGGTGCAGTGGTCAATCAATCTTTCAACTCTTGAAAGCTCCGATCGCACTGCTCGTCCCAGATAAACTTCACTCCCTTCCGAGTCAAACGAGTCAATGGTGCAGCAATTTTGGAGAAACCCTCCACGAATCTCCGGTAGTAACCTGCTAATCCGACGAAACTCCGCACCTCGGTCACTGTTGTCGGTTTAGCCCAGTTGGTCACCGCTTCTGTTTTCTGGGGGTCCACGCAAATCCCATCCGTCGATATCACGTGTCCCAGAAAACCAATACTGCTCAGCCAAAACTAACACTTGCTCAGTTTGGCGTACAATTGTTCTTGTCTCAGCCTCTCCAAGACCAACCGTAGATGTTCCTCATGTGCACGGGCACTCCTCGAGTACACCAAAATATCATCGATGAGCACAATCACGAACTTATCCAGGTAGGGTCGGAAGACCCGGTTCATCAGATCCATGAATGCTGCTGGAGCATTCGTCAAACCAAATGGCATAACAAGGAACTCGTAGTGTCCGTAACGGGTTCGAAAAGCAGTTTTCGGAATATCCTCCTCCGAAATCCTCAGTTGGTGATACCCAGACCGCAAATCAATTTTCGAGAAGCACTGAGCTCCCCGCAACTGGTCGAAAAGGTCATCGATCCTGGGTAGAGGATACTGGTTCCTCAGTGTCACCTTGTTGAGTTGTCGATAATCAATACATAAACGGAGACTTCCTTCCTTCTTCTTCACGAACAACACCGGTGCTCCCCACGGTGAAGTACTCGGTCGGACATATCCCAAATCTACCAACTCCTGCAATTGAGTCTTGAGTTCTCGTAACTCGGCCGGCGCCATCCGGTATGGTGCCTGGGACATAGGTCGGGTACCCGGGAGTAGTTCAATAGTAAACTCAATCTCTCGCGATGGTGGCAATCCAGGTAAGTCTTCCGGGAATACATCCGGAAACTCACAGACCACCGGTATTTCGTCGATAACCGGAGTATCGACCCGTTCCGACACGACATGCGCCAGATAACCCTGGCATCCCTTCCGTAGAAGTTTGGTAGCAGTAAGTGACAAAATCACTTCAGGAGGTGAACCATCACGTTCCCCCTGAAAGATAACTTTCGGCAAACCCGGGCTCCGCAAAATCACTTGCTTGCTACAGCAGTCGATGAGCGATCCGTGCTCCGACAGCCAATCAATCCCTAGGATTATATCGAAGTCGTGGATATCCAGAATAATTAAGTCTGCTGGTAAATCCACATCCTCAATTCTTACCGGGCACCTCCGAATCACCTGATTCACAAGGTACACGATACCCATCGGGGTGCCAACACCCATTTCGCAATCTAAAGCTGATACCACACAATCAAGCATACCAGCACAACTCTTCGAAATAAAAGAATGTGTAGCCCCCGCATCCATCAATACACGTACAAGAAGGTTAAAGATATGTAGTGTACCTGTGACCACGCCTGGAGCAGTCCTCGCCTGCTGCTGGGTCATTGCAAACACTTGGGCCCTCGGCCCTCCGTTCCGTCCGCGCCCACGCGCGCCACGCCCAGCACCACGGTCACCTCCCTGACCGCGACCTCCATTAGTGTGGGAAGCCGTGCTCTGCACCACACTAGAGCCCCCAGCGTCGTTGTTCTTGGACAACTGCGGGCAATCACAGGCATAGTGGCCCTCCTCTCCGCAAGCAAAACAAGTTACTAGCATTGGCCTGTCCGAATGCCCACCAGAAGCACCGCTCCAAGATGAGCGCTGCCTAGAGTTGTATCCAGATCCTCTGCCCTGAGAGCCTCCGCGTCGACCTGACCAGCCACGACCCTTGAAGGATGAGGGTGCTCCCCTGTAGCCCCCTCCCTTGTTGTTCTTATGGCCCGATGGCCCACGATGTGGGCGATCCTGACGTCGCCCCTCGCCCGAAGGTTGTCGTGTCTGGTGTGCCGCCAGACTGGCCTCGACACGCACCGCAGCGTCGACCAAATCTCTCAGTGAAGCATGAGTAGCAGCAGTCACACTTGCCCGGATCTCCCCTCGGAGTCCAAGCTCAAACCTTTGGCATTTGTCCTCCTCCGTGCTCACGAATGAAGCAGCGAACCGGGATAGTTTTCCGAAAGTTTGCTCGTAGTCTGCAACGGACATGTCACCCTGCTCCAGCCGCAGGAATTCAGCCTCCTGCGCCGCGCGAAAGGATCGCGGGTAGTACTGGTCCAGAAATCTGGAACGGAAAGCTTCCCAAGTAGTGGTATGGACAGACCACCCAGACATTTCGAGTCCGTGCCACCACTGGTAGGCTCCTCCCTCCAGTAAGAAGGCTGCCAAAGTTACCCGTTCGCCCGGAGGGCAGTGCATCACCGAGAAGATCCTCTCCCACTTGGTGATCCAATCATGAGCATCCTCGGGGTTTGATCCCCCGCAGAAAGGAGTGGCTCCCAACCGTTGAGCCCTTTCAATGCTCGCGCATTCCATCTCGCTTTCCAGATCCTCGTTAGTTCGTGTATGAGGAATTCTCCTAGGAGGCATAACCAACTGTCAAGAGGCATAGATCAGATAACGATATTCTTAAAAGTCGAAAAGTAACTAGTACTAATCGCTAGTCTAGCATGCTGACCATACCCTAGTACTGACCACAACCTAGTGCTCTGATACCAAGCTGACAGGACCCGCCCCGATCCCACAGGGACCACAAGGGGACGTGCCCTGCTCCCGTCTGACACCCAATAATTCATACCAATTTTAACCTCAAACATTTAAATGCATAAATAACCAAATTAAAGTCATACATCAAATCCGAATTAAACGAATGTCAGACAAGGGATGAAATCCAAAATTACAAGTTGCGAGCACGACTCTAAAGTAAACCTGCGGGTACACCACCCAACAGGGGTTCAGGTACGCAGAAGTAGATCTATGCCTCAGCCTCAGGTTCCTCCTCTACCTCGGTATCACGACCTGGAGGGGTTACCAAAAACATCAAGGGTGAGTGGACCGAACTCAAGTTTATAAAATCATTTGATAAGTAAAACATATAATTTACCTCTCCGTTTTCCAAACATGCATGCAGCATCATTAAAAATCATAAATAATATAATATGAATCATAAGGCATGTAATAAAACCATAACCATAATTTTAGCCACTGCACTATACACTCCAATCCCGACATCCCCGATGTCTGACGTCCCTGACGTCCAATAAGGTCACAATCACAAGGCTACGCGTGCCACTCGGGTCTCAATTCCGAGTTCAATCCCCGAACCCTGTTCGGTTACAGCATCCCCGATGCTTAGCGTCGTAGACGCTGGACGTTCTAGACGTCCGTGACCTCTCCGGGGTACCTCATCCGGAGGAGACAATATAATATGGAAGGATCTATACAGTGTAGTACCAAATACATTTTATTGATATCCACATGCAAACATATATGTATACATAGGTAAAATCTGACCTGATCGTTACGTTTCATCAAACGGGTCTCATGCCCAAAATACCGTGAAACGTGCCATAACCGAAATCTCAATATCATCAAAACCATTTATAGATTCCAGCATGTGAACATATAAGTAAATCGGAAAACATTTAAGCATGCAAGGGTTTAATGAAAACGGGTCCACTCACAGTACAATCCTGCTAGAAACCGAACGTATACCCTCGTCCTGGTACAAATGTACAATCCCTGTCAAGTCCAAAGTATTCGTAAAGGTCAATTTAAACCCCCAACATTCAACCATGAAAGCCTAGGCCAAAACCGGCCCGGGAAAGCCGCCCGAACGCGCTTCCCAAAGCAATAAACCTCATTTTGACCAACTTAATGATCTCCGATCGACCCGAAACCACCGCTATCGGATCCGGATCGTCGAAACCTAAAGAATGGTGGTGGTCCCACCAAAATCACTGTTCACACGCGCCCCCACGCGCCTGGTCAACCCTCTGGTCAACCGTGCTACAGTACTGATGACGTCAGCATGACGTCACTGCTGACGTCAGCATGACGTCATCACTGACAGTGTCAGAGGACACGTGTCAGCAGTCCATTGGTCACTGGTCTGACAGTTTCTAACATGATGACGTCATCATGACGTCACTGCTGACGTCAGCATGATGACGTCATCAGCTATAGTAACCGGGTCAGAGAATCGGGTCACCGCAGACCCACGGCTCGACCCGATCACAGATCGCGATTCCGATCACCATTTCAGGTGAGATTTGTTCCTATGGACTCGTCTCAACCTCCACAATGGTTCTGTGCAATTAGAACTGGATTCTAGGTCGAAGAGATTACCTGAAAATCGACTGGAAGGTTGGCTGCCGGTTCTGGTTATCTTCTCCGGCGAGTCGACGACTTTCCAGTCACGGTCCTGGGTTCAAACTGGTCGTCAAGGTCCCCTGAATGTGTCCTAACAATAAGCAAACAATGTCAACGTAAAAAACAGACGTTTTGAAGCAGGGAAGGAAAACGGCAACTCACGGGTTAATCGTCCTATCGCCGCCGTGTCGCCGCCGTACCTCGTCAAAGTCAGTTCCTCGCCGTCCTGTCGTCACGGTGATCCCAACCGTACGTTGGTTCAAGTCCCAGATTGACGGTTTGGATGGTTTGGTGACTTGGGCTGCTCGGGTTTCTTTCTCGGGTTTGAGGGAATGCCGCCGTGCAGGGTGGCCGTGGAGTGGTGGCCGGCGTCAGGAGGGTGGCTGCTGGTTGTCTGAGGTGTGGGTTTGAGTGGTGATGGCTGATGAGCTGGTTCCAAGGAGAAATCGCACAAACGGTTTGTGAGAATGAACACATGGGTGCATGATTCCATGTAGTTTAATACAGAACAGGGGTAAAATTCAAGGGTCAGGATTGGATCTCAGAATGAGATCAAGGGTGAGGATTGGATCTGGGGTTTTCAGATCCAAGGGCTAAAATTAAAAGTTGATTTAAATGCTATTTAATCCCATAGTGGATCTGATCCAATCTAGCCAATGGGTGAGTGACACTTGTCACTCACCAGGTGTCCTCCAATCAGATTTTCTGAATATAATATTCGACACGAAAACCGAGACCGAACCTCCCAATTTCACGTTTCTGACCATAACTTCCCCGTACGAAGTCCGATTTCGGCGTGTCGCCTGTCTACGGACTCAGGACGTCGAGGCCTACCCAACGGTCCTTGAGTCAACAGAAAATTAGTTGCCAAAAGAAAAGTCAACATTTTCCCCGAAAGTCCAAATTACGGTAATGCCCCTGAACTTCCGATAGTCATAACTTTCTCCCTGATCGTCCGAATTGGACGTGCCACCTGTCTATGAACTCGTGACGTCCCGAACTACGTCACGGTCATAGGTCAAAGTTCATTTAGTTCATCAATCAAAAATTCAACAATTTGACCATATCAATCACAAGGGTAAAATCGTCAAATCACACATTAAATTACAATATGGGAATCCTCGAATTTCCGGGGTGTTACAACCTTCCCCCCTTAAGAAATTTCGTCCCGAAATTTCAAAGAAACAAATAAGGAAATTGTTCTCGCATCTGAGCCTCAGGCTCCCATGTGGCTTCTTCCACATTCTGGTTTCTCCAGAGAATCTTCACGAGAGGGATCGTCTTCCGACGTAGTACCTTATCCTTCCGATCTAAGATCTGTACTGGTTGTTCATCAAAGCTCAAATCCTCCCGTAGTTCGACAGGTTGTTCCCCAAGTACATGAGAAGCATCACGTACGTACTTCCGTAGCATCGATATGTGGAAAACATCGTGAACTCTAGATAGTTCTGGAGGTAGTGCTAATCTGTAAGCAACTCTGCCGATTCTCTCCACGATCTCATATGGTCCGATAAAACGCGGACTCAGTTTCCCCCGTCGACCGAATCGGATAATCCCCTTCCATGGTGATAACTTCAGGAAGACGAAATCTCCCACTTCAAATTCCAAGTCTCGAATCCGTCGATCGGGATAACTCTTCTGGCGATCCTGTGCCGCCTTCAATCTCTCCTTGATCACGCGAACAGTTTCCATGGTTAAGTCCATCATCTCCGGCCCTACAGCCGCTCGCTCTCCTACCTCCGTCCAGCAGATAGGTGTCCTGCACTGTCGGCCATACAGTGCCTCATAAGGTGCCATCCCGATGCTTGCCTGATAGCTGTTGTTGTAAGCGAATTCCATCAATGGCAAATGAGGATCCCAAGAGTCCTGAAATTGTAGTACACATGATCTCATCATGTCCTCCAGGGTCTGAATGGTTCTTTCAGACTGTCCATCGGTCTGTGGATGGAAAGCAGTACTGAAACGTAGGGTTGTTCCCAGAGTAGCTTGCAAACTCCGCCAGAACCTGGAAGTGAAACGCGGATCACGATCGGACACGATCGATTCCGGCGTACCATGAAGTCGTATGATTTCCTTCACAAACAACTGAGCCAGTCGGTTAGGTTTATAGGTTTCCTGAACTGGCAGAAAATGGGCTGATTTGGTTAACCGATCCACGATCACCCATACTCCGTCCACTCCACTCTGAGTCCTCGGTAACTTAAAGACGAAGTCCATAGTGATGTGATCCCACTTCCACTCGGGAATCGGAAGTGGCTGCATAGCCCCATACGGTCTTTGCCGTTCCGCCTTAACCTGCTGACAGGTTAAGCATTTGCTCACGAACTCAGCAATATCCTTCTTCATTCCTGGCCACCAATAATGGTTCCGGAGGGTACAGTACATCTTTGTACCTCCCGGATGCATAGCATAGGCCGAACTGTGGGCCTCCTCAAGAATCTCGGCCCGTAACTCTGCCACTGCAGGTACACACAAACGGCCCAACTTCACAAGCGCTCCATCGTCCCGGATGGTAAAATCCTGTCCCCCATCCGCATCGGCCTCAATTCTGTAAATACAGAGTATTGGATCCTGAAGTTGTGCCTCGATGATCCGATCAATTAGTACAGGTCGTACATGGAAGCTGGCCAACAAAGCTCCATGTGCATCCGTACCCAAAATAACTCCCGCCTTCCGGAGTTCCACCAGTAAGGGAAGATACACCATCCCCAAGTGTGCAACTGATCCTGCTGATTTTCTGCTGAGTGCATCCGCCACCACATTGGCCTTACCCGGATGGTACTCGATCGTACAGTCATAGTCCTTCAGCAGTTCCAACCATCTCCGTTGTCTCATGTTAAGCTCCTTCTGAGTGAATAAGTATTTAAGACTCTGGTGGTCGGTGTATATCCGACACGTTGCGCCGAACAGATAATGTCTCCAGATCTTCAGGGCATGAACCACCGCTGCCAACTCCAAATCATGGGTAGGGTAGTTCAACTCGTGGGTCTTCAGCTGCCGGGATGCATAGGCGATAACCTTGCCAGTTTGCATCAACACGCAGCCAGACCTTGCAGCGATGCATCACTGAAGACCACAAACTCTCCACTGTCATCCGGCAATGCAAGGACAGGTGCAGTGGTCAATCAATCTTTCAACTCTTGAAAGCTCCGATCGCACTGCTCGTCCCAGATAAACTTCACTCCCTTCCGAGTCAAACGAGTCAATGGTGCAGCAATTTTGGAGAAACCCTCCACGAATCTCCGGTAGTAACCTGCTAATCCGACGAAACTCCGCACCTCGGTCACTGTTGTCGGTTTAGCCCAGTTGGTCACCGCTTCTGTTTTCTGGGGGTCCACGCAAATCCCATCCGTCGATATCACGTGTCCCAGAAAACCAATACTGCTCAGCCAAAACTAACACTTGCTCAGTTTGGCGTACAATTGTTCTTGTCTCAGCCTCTCCAAGACCAACCGTAGATGTTCCTCATGTGCACGGGCACTCCTCGAGTACACCAAAATATCATCGATGAGCACAATCACGAACTTATCCAGGTAGGGTCGGAAGACCCGGTTCATCAGATCCATGAATGCTGCTGGAGCATTCGTCAAACCAAATGGCATAACAAGGAACTCGTAGTGTCCGTAACGGGTTCGAAAAGCAGTTTTCGGAATATCCTCCTCCGAAATCCTCAGTTGGTGATACCCAGACCGCAAATCAATTTTCGAGAAGCACTGAGCTCCCCGCAACTGGTCGAAAAGGTCATCGATCCTGGGTAGAGGATACTGGTTCCTCAGTGTCACCTTGTTGAGTTGTCGATAATCAATACATAAACGGAGACTTCCTTCCTTCTTCTTCACGAACAACACCGGTGCTCCCCACGGTGAAGTACTCGGTCGGACATATCCCAAATCTACCAACTCCTGCAATTGAGTCTTGAGTTCTCGTAACTCGGCCGGCGCCATCCGGTATGGTGCCTGGGACATAGGTCGGGTACCCGGGAGTAGTTCAATAGTAAACTCAATCTCTCGCGATGGTGGCAATCCAGGTAAGTCTTCCGGGAATACATCCGGAAACTCACAGACCACCGGTATTTCGTCGATAACCGGAGTATCGACCCGTTCCGACACGACATGCGCCAGATAACCCTGGCATCCCTTCCGTAGAAGTTTGGTAGCAGTAAGTGACAAAATCACTTCAGGAGGTGAACCATCACGTTCCCCCTGAAAGATAACTTTCGGCAAACCCGGGCTCCGCAAAATCACTTGCTTGCTACAGCAGTCGATGAGCGATCCGTGCTCCGACAGCCAATCAATCCCTAGGATTATATCGAAGTCGTGGATATCCAGAATAATTAAGTCTGCTGGTAAATCCACATCCTCAATTCTTACCGGGCACCTCCGAATCACCTGATTCACAAGGTACACGATACCCATCGGGGTGCCAACACCCATTTCGCAATCTAAAGCTGATACCACACAATCAAGCATACCAGCACAACTCTTCGAAATAAAAGAATGTGTAGCCCCCGCATCCATCAATACACGTACAAGAAGGTTAAAGATATGTAGTGTACCTGTGACCACGCCTGGAGCAGTCCTCGCCTGCTGCTGGGTCATTGCAAACACTTGGGCCCTCGGCCCTCCGTTCCGTCCGCGCCCACGCGCGCCACGCCCAGCACCACGGTCACCTCCCTGACCGCGACCTCCATTAGTGTGGGAAGCCGTGCTCTGCACCACACTAGAGCCCCCAGCGTCGTTGTTCTTGGACAACTGCGGGCAATCACAGGCATAGTGGCCCTCCTCTCCGCAAGCAAAACAAGTTACTAGCATTGGCCTGTCCGAATGCCCACCAGAAGCACCGCTCCAAGATGAGCGCTGCCTAGAGTTGTATCCAGATCCTCTGCCCTGAGAGCCTCCGCGTCGACCTGACCAGCCACGACCCTTGAAGGATGAGGGTGCTCCCCTGTAGCCCCCTCCCTTGTTGTTCTTATGGCCCGATGGCCCACGATGTGGGCGATCCTGACGTCGCCCCTCGCCCGAAGGTTGTCGTGTCTGGTGTGCCGCCAGACTGGCCTCGACACGCACCGCAGCGTCGACCAAATCTCTCAGTGAAGCATGAGTAGCAGCAGTCACACTTGCCCGGATCTCCCCTCGGAGTCCAAGCTCAAACCTTTGGCATTTGTCCTCCTCCGTGCTCACGAATGAAGCAGCGAACCGGGATAGTTTTCCGAAAGTTTGCTCGTAGTCTGCAACGGACATGTCACCCTGCTCCAGCCGCAGGAATTCAGCCTCCTGCGCCGCGCGAAAGGATCGCGGGTAGTACTGGTCCAGAAATCTGGAACGGAAAGCTTCCCAAGTAGTGGTATGGACAGACCACCCAGACATTTCGAGTCCGTGCCACCACTGGTAGGCTCCTCCCTCCAGTAAGAAGGCTGCCAAAGTTACCCGTTCGCCCGGAGGGCAGTGCATCACCGAGAAGATCCTCTCCCACTTGGTGATCCAATCATGAGCATCCTCGGGGTTTGATCCCCCGCAGAAAGGAGTGGCTCCCAACCGTTGAGCCCTTTCAATGCTCGCGCATTCCATCTCGCTTTCCAGATCCTCGTTAGTTCGTGTATGAGGAATTCTCCTAGGAGGCATAACCAACTGTCAAGAGGCATAGATCAGATAACGATATTCTTAAAAGTCGAAAAGTAACTAGTACTAATCGCTAGTCTAGCATGCTGACCATACCCTAGTACTGACCACAACCTAGTGCTCTGATACCAAGCTGACAGGACCCGCCCCGATCCCACAGGGACCACAAGGGGACGTGCCCTGCTCCCGTCTGACACCCAATAATTCATACCAATTTTAACCTCAAACATTTAAATGCATAAATAACCAAATTAAAGTCATACATCAAATCCGAATTAAACGAATGTCAGACAAGGGATGAAATCCAAAATTACAAGTTGCGAGCACGACTCTAAAGTAAACCTGCGGGTACACCACCCAACAGGGGTTCAGGTACGCAGAAGTAGATCTATGCCTCAGCCTCAGGTTCCTCCTCTACCTCGGTATCACGACCTGGAGGGGTTACCAAAAACATCAAGGGTGAGTGGACCGAACTCAAGTTTATAAAATCATTTGATAAGTAAAACATATAATTTACCTCTCCGTTTTCCAAACATGCATGCAGCATCATTAAAAATCATAAATAATATAATATGAATCATAAGGCATGTAATAAAACCATAACCATAATTTTAGCCACTGCACTATACACTCCAATCCCGACATCCCCGATGTCTGACGTCCCTGACGTCCAATAAGGTCACAATCACAAGGCTACGCGTGCCACTCGGGTCTCAATTCCGAGTTCAATCCCCGAACCCTGTTCGGTTACAGCATCCCCGATGCTTAGCGTCGTAGACGCTGGACGTTCTAGACGTCCGTGACCTCTCCGGGGTACCTCATCCGGAGGAGACAATATAATATGGAAGGATCTATACAGTGTAGTACCAAATACATTTTATTGATATCCACATGCAAACATATATGTATACATAGGTAAAATCTGACCTGATCGTTACGTTTCATCAAACGGGTCTCATGCCCAAAATACCGTGAAACGTGCCATAACCGAAATCTCAATATCATCAAAACCATTTATAGATTCCAGCATGTGAACATATAAGTAAATCGGAAAACATTTAAGCATGCAAGGGTTTAATGAAAACGGGTCCACTCACAGTACAATCCTGCTAGAAACCGAACGTATACCCTCGTCCTGGTACAAATGTACAATCCCTGTCAAGTCCAAAGTATTCGTAAAGGTCAATTTAAACCCCCAACATTCAACCATGAAAGCCTAGGCCGAAACCGGCCCGGGAAAGCCGCCCGAACGCGCTTCCCAAAGCAATAAACCTCATTTTGACCAACTTAATGATCTCCGATCGACCCGAAACCACCGCTATCGGATCCGGATCGTCGAAACCTAAAGAATGGTGGTGGTCCCACCAAAATCACTGTTCACACGCGCCCCCACGCGCCTGGTCAACCCTCTGGTCAACCGTGCTACAGTACTGATGACGTCAGCATGACGTCACTGCTGACGTCAGCATGACGTCATCACTGACAGTGTCAGAGGACACGTGTCAGCAGTCCATTGGTCACTGGTCTGACAGTTTCTGACATGATGACGTCATCATGACGTCACTGCTGACGTCAGCATGATGACGTCATCAGCTATAGTAACCGGGTCAGAGAATCGGGTCACCGCAGACCCACGGCTCGACCCGATCACATATCGCGATTCCGATCACCATTTCAGGTGAGATTTGTTCCTATGGACTCGTCTCAACCTCCACAATGGTTCTGTGCAATTAGAACTGGATTCTAGGTCGAAGAGATTACCTGAAAATCGACTGGAAGGTTGGCTGCCGGTTCTGGTTATCTTCTCCAGCGAGTCGACGACTTTCCAGTCACGGTCCTGGGTTCAAACTGGTCGTCAAGGTCCCCTGAATGTGTCCTAACAATAAGCAAACAATGTCAACGTAAAAAACAGACGTTTTGAAGCAGGGAAGGAAAACGGCAACTCACGGGTTAATCGTCCTATCGCCGCCGTGTCGCCGCCGTACCTCGTCAAAGTCAGTTCCTCGCCGTCCTGTCGTCACGGTGATCCCAACCGTACGTTGGTTCAAGTCCCAGATTGACGGTTTGGATGGTTTGGTGACTTGGGCTGCTCGGGTTTCTTTCTTGGGTTTGAGGGAATGCCGCCGTGCAGGGTGGCCGTGGAGTGGTGGCCGGCGTCAGGAGGGTGGCTGCTGGTTGTCTGAGGTGTGGGTTTGAGTGGTGATGGCTGATGAGCTGGTTCCAAGGAGAAATCGCACAAACGGTTTGTGAGAATGAACACATGGGTGCATGATTCCATGTAGTTTAATACAGAACAGGGGTAAAATTCAAGGGTCAGGATTGGATCTCAGAATGAGATCAAGGGTGAGGATTGGATCTGGGGTTTTCAGATCCAAGGGCTGAAATTAAAAGTTGATTTAAATGTTATTTAATCCCATAGTGGATCTGATCCAATCTAGCCAATGGGTGAGTGACACTTGTCACTCACCAGGTGTCCTCCAATCAGATTTCCTGAATATAATATTCGACACGAAAACCGAGACCCGAACCTCCCGATTTCACGTTTCTGACCATAACTTCCTCGTACGAAGTCCGATTTCGACGTGCCGCCTGTCTACGGACTCAGGACATCGAGGCCTACCCTGTAACGACCCGTCCCGAATTCCGGGATTAGTTTAGTGACTAATCTTGATTAGCGAGGTTGAAAGGTGGTTAGTAGGGCGGAATCGGACAAAATGTGCAAAATGACCGTTTTGCCCCTGGTCGTGGGCAAAATGTTGACTTTTTGTTCGGGCGGTCAAATGGACTTTGACCGATGACCGTGACGTAGTTCGGGACGTCACGAGTTCATAGACAGGTGGCACGTTCGATTCCGACATTCGTAGAGAAAGTTATGGTGTTCGGAAGTTGAGGGGTATTTTGGTAATTTGGCTTATTAGGGGCCAAATGTTGACTTTCTGATCGGGAGGTCCGATGGGCGAGGGCCAAGGACCATTACGTAGGTATCGTCGATACGAATCCAACGACAGGCGGCATGCCGAAATCGGAGATCCGACGACGACGTTATGGTCAAGGAAACGAACTAACGAACCGAGGCCGGGATTAAAATAATAATATAATAATGAATAGTGACTGTTGACCCTACACACCTGGATGAGTGACAAGTGTCACCCATCCCTTGTTTCCAGCTCCTTGTTTCCCTCCAAACATCATCATTACTACTGATTAGCGAGGTTGAACGGTGGTTAGTAGGGCGGAATCGGACAAAATGTGCAAAATGACCGTTTTGCCCCTGGTCGTGGGCAAAATGTTGACTTTTTGTTTGGGCGGTCAAATGGACTTTGACCGATGACCGTGACGTAGTTCGGGACGTCACGAGTTCATAGACAGGTGGCACGTTCGATTCCGACATTCGTAGAGAAAGTTATGGTGTTCGGAAGTTGAGGGGTATTTTGGTAATTTGGCTTATTAGGGGCCAAATGTTGACTTTCTGATCAGGAGGTCCGATGGGCGAGGGCCAAGGACCGTTACGTAGGTATCGTCGATACGAATCCAAGGACAGGCGGCATGCCGAAATCGGAGATCCGACGACGACGTTATGGTCAAGGAAACGAACTAACGAACCGAGGCCGGGATTAAAATAATAATATAATAATGAATAGTGATCGTTGACCCTACACACCTGGATGAGTGACAAGTGTCACCCATCCCTTGTTTCCAGCTCCTTGTTTCCCTCCAAACATCATCATTACTACATCATCATCATCTAATCCACCAATTCCCCTAATTTCCTCTTCTTTGTTCCTAAACCGTGCACAAAATTAGGGGAATCAGATTGGGAGAATTGGCTCCCTCTCTCTTACGTTCCTGAGAGAAAAATGGGAGACTAAGATGAGGGAATTAACTGGGAAACACGAGGGTTTGAGTGTGGGTTGAATTTTGGATTTTGGATTTCGGGAAAATGAGAGGGAAAATTCGAATTGAAGGAATTGGCCTGTGATGATCGAATTGGAGGTTACAAACATCTTCCTGAGGTTGTGACGAGTCGATCCACATCAAAAACGAGAAGGAATGGTGCCGTTTTGGCTCTGATCGAGCTTGGTGACAGAGGAAGAAATCGAGGCTGAGTCGTGGATTTGGGGCTGTGATTGACTCAATTGTTATGGGGAAATGATTTCTCATGATCCCACGATGCTTCTGGGATCATCAATTGAAGGAAACCGGCTGAGATCGATGAAACTCCATGGTTGCACAGTGGACGGTGTTCGTACTTGTGTCGTGATCATTTACTGATCAAACGACGGAATTGATGTGGGGGAATTGTTCCTCGTGGTCCACTAATGCTTCTGGTTGAACCAATTTGGGGAAATCAATCGAGATTGAAGGAATCCCATGATTGAACAGTGACCGGAGTGTTCTTTGTGTTCATCGTGGAATCGATGGAATTTGGGTAAGTTATCGTGTAATTGATGTTACAGACTTATGATTGGACTTAAAACGAAGCTAATGGAATGATCAATTGAAGGAATTAGGATCGAATTGACAGGATTGGAACCGGGTTGTGTCGCGGGTGAATTGGACCCGTTTACCAGACAAACGGGTTGGGCTGGTGACACTGTAGCAGGCGCGTGGGTTTCACGCGCAGCCACTCACGGCGGCGCGTGGCGGCGCGTGGGCACGAATCTCGAGGTGAGGTCAACATGACTTCTGTCCTATTTAATGTAACGGATATTTTGGAATTGGTTTCGTGTTGATCGGACACCGTCTCGATATTGTTCGGGATATCCGAAGGTTTTAAATTAAGTTTAAAAATAAGTAAAAATTTGGGAAAATTACGGGACTTTGATAGGATGTTAATAATGAGGTTAGTAACCCTCTAATGAGATTTGGACAGGATTGGGAGTCCCGGTGTTAGTGGTGTGGCCCGGGAGGGCCGGTGGCACGCGTATCGAGGCACACGGTTAAAACGGTCTGTGAGTGGACTTTGGTTTTATAAATCCTATGCATGCTTAAATATGTTATATGGTTTATATACATGATTTCTATGATGGTATTTGTGAGTATTGATTTTGGGTATGTTGCACGTATTTCGAGGTGTTTTCCGTATTTCACGTGTATCGGGATTAACGGTTTATTTGTGGTTTTGCATGCTTGTGGTTAAATAAATATTATGATAAAATGGTTTTTATATTGGAAAGATGAACTCGGGCTTGAGGCCCACTTGTTTTGGAAATTTCAGACTTGGAGTCCATTTGAGAATCGGGCCGGGGGCCCAGTTGGTTAATGAAATCGGGCCAGGGGCCCAGTTGGTATAAAATCGGGCTGAGACCCATTTGAGTTATGTATCGGGCATGGGGCCCAGTTGGATTAAAATGATGATTTCGGGTCAGGGGCCCTATATTTAATAAATGTGGTTTCGGGTCAGGGACCCTAAATGGAATTGTGTTGTTTTATGGAAAATTCGGGCAGGGCCCATTGTGATGTTGTGAAATGAATTAATAAAAACTGTTTTCCATATACCATCTGTACACATGGATATATGATGGTCTCCTCCAGATGTCTGGGACACTGGGGAAGTCACGGTGCATTGCCTGTGAAGGGTCACCATACGGAGCAGCCGGACCGTATGATGACTCAGGAGCAGGATTGCTATGATTGACGTCTGGGACGTCAGACATCAGGGATGTCAGATATATGGACCCGGAGAGACCCCGGGCAGCACGCGTAGCTTATGAAACCGTGAGACATGACGTCAGGGACGTCTAGCATCAGGGATGCTGGTGATGGTAATGGTAAAATACGAATTAATGAAATGGCTTTCCGGGTGGATTTATGATTGTGCGATTTTAATGAATTGATGTTCATTTATGGTCGTGGGTGGTGACCCACCTGGTCGTATATGTATGGTGGTGGTATTCCACAGTTTTGGGCTGAGTTCCCACACTTGGTTTTTGGTTAACGGTTTTTGGGCTAAGGCCCTAAGGGCTCGGTTGAGCAAACGTTTTGGTTACTGGTTTTTGTGGCATGCATACGTTTTTATTGGAGGGCATAAATGTCTTATAAATGTATTTGGTAAACTTATTGGTTTTTGTCCACTCACAGCTTTTGGTTTTAATGCCCTTCAGGTTGATCACGGATGCGATTGCAGCAGGGACTGGGACATTGCACACCTCCTCCATCGATCCTTGCGCACTCTGGATGCCCCGTTTGGGTAGTGGCTCTTGGTCATCCCTTGTCTGACACCCCTGGTTGGACGGGAGCAGGGCACATTCCATGGTAATCCCGGGGGGATTGGGATGGGTCCTGTCAACTTGGTATCAGAGCACGGTTGCTCTATTTGTGCGCGCAGGTCGAGGGTGTGATGTCTCATTGGGCTGCAATTCGTTATCAACCTGATAGATAGTGTTTGGCTTTGGATAGTGGATGAAGTGCGATTGGCCCGATACGCCGTGCGTTAATGTGATTCGACCCAAGTGGGGTTGATTGTGGTGAACTGGTATTGTGGGACCGACGGTTCGGTCATGTAATATTAAATTGTTGTGCTGCTAGGTGCAGCCAGGTTCGGGGAACCTCATTTGAGTAATGGTCTAAAATGTGAACCCTAGTGGTGGTTGTTGGTTTGAGGGATGTTGGTTCATCGGAGTTGGCCGATGACCTAGTGGTGGAACCCACATTGAGTTGATGGTAGGATTGGATCTGACGTCTATTCGATGTCTAGACCGCGGGGTCGGTCAGGTTGTGGATTTTATATTACGGAGAGCTGTTTGGTTCGGTTGAACCATAGGGTGTGATTGTGGAACCCTAGTATTAAAGAGGTAAACCTTAATAATGATTAGCGGGTGAGAACTTGTGCTGCGACAAGCGGCTGAGGTCATGGATGACCATGCGGATGGCTCTGGTGAGTCTAGGCAGAACTATGGGATCCGATTTACGGATACGGTTCTGAGATAAATTGTGGAATCCCGTGTTGGATCGGGTATTAGTGTGAGGTATGGATGCGGATCTCGATAGCAATGACAGTTAGTTGGAAGTCATATGGAGATGACTGGCTATCAAGGGTAATTGGTGTGGTTATAATACTTGGGGATCAGGGGACGTTCGGGGAACGTTCATTTTCCTGATGTGGATTGTCAGAATAGTGGTACCCATAGTCGTGAGGTACGGGATCGTCGTTCGGTATGAACGGAGATCCAGGGTTGTCGTATTTGCACACGGTGTGCAAGTATGAATGTTTGTGGGTTGGTACTTTTGTGCTGATGCTAGTATGGATGCCTGTGTGCTGATACTAGTGTTGTTGATAGTGTGTTGGTGCTGGTACTAGCGCTGGTGCTAGTGTCGGTAATGGTGTTGACGATGAGCCACAAATTGGGTGTGACTCCGTCATGATGAACATATGTTCGGTCTTTGAGATTCGGTAGTGGTTGAGTGATGGACTGGATGGGATCCAGTTAAGATTGTGCTGTGTTGGGATAAGTCCCAATAATGGTGAGATAACCAGTAAGGAGTGGATTAAAAAGGGTATAATTGAGACTTGAGTAATCTTGGGATGACGTCCCCTACGTCATGATAATTGGTGGATTTGGGGGAGTTGTTGGCAACTCCAAAATTTGTGTGATTTTATGTTTTTAAATATCCCTAAAATGTACATGGAAATGATTAAAACTGGAAAAGACGAGGAAAAACCATTAGTGGTATAAAGGTAGGAATTTGTAATTGAGAACTTGGGAAACCGAGTGTTGAACCTGTAAAGGTCGGGATGTGCGAACGGAACAATAACGGATTGATTGTGGACACGGGGTTGTCCAAGTGAATTGAGGAGGTAGGAAGTCTGGTGGTTGGAACCTTAGTTTTGAGGAAAGTTGTGATTGGGGAACGAGAGTGGTGCTCGTTTTTGGTGATTGGTATTCCGAAGTCATTGGGGTTGACTTCTTGCTTTCTGCCCTGGCAGACATTGACTGTAGTTACCAGTACGTTGAGCGTGTATTGGTTGGTGAGCCCATGTGTGTTGTGAGGTCATTAGGAGGAGCTACGTGTTCGAAATTAGGTAAACGAGATTTCTCATTTTCTGCTTGGTGGCAGACGATGTGGTGTCACATGGCGTGGTGAGTGCAGTGAGTTTTGTTGCATCCACGTAGGATGAGTTTAGGCGTCATTATTTTGGATCATCCTTGGTTTTTCCTAGGTGGAATGACAAGGATCGATACGAACTTGGGTATGTGAGTCGAAATGACGGGATTGAACTTCTTTTCGAAGTGGGGCCCGTAGGGTATTCTACTCGGGTGAGTAGGTTTTCAAGGTAGTTGAATTTTGTCAACCTTAGACGTGTGGAGGTTGGATTGGCTTCCCTATGAAGTCAATTGGAGGTATCAAACGGGTAACCGATAGGTTCGATTTTGGTGTGTCTTGGTAAATGTGAACGAGATTTCGGGATTTGGAATCGAATTTCTGGGTGACGATTCAGGATTCGATTTTGGAACTTGAAAGTATATTTCTGGATTTGGGTACGGAATGATTATTCCAAATGCTAGCTTACGGAATAATGATTTCGGATTCGGATTTGGATATGAATTAAAATTTGATGTCTGGGCTTGGATCCGGGATTTCTTACGAAATTGCGGATTCAGATTCGGAATTGGAACTAGATGTTGGGTGGAGTTTCGATTTGCCTCATGCTGGATTGGGCAAACGTACTCCATTATTGGAACGCGTTCGGCTATGACCTAGGTGGTTGTAGTCTGGTTATTAGGTAGATGTGTGTACTTCGTACATGGTTCGAGGTACAATACTTGTAGACTTGTGATGTCTAGTTACGGTATACGGGATATACCCGAGGTGTGTCGGTGAACGTGTTGGTAGTCGGATTGGTTCCGATACCATGGGATTGGTTGTGGATCAGACATTGGATACCATGCAATGGGTCATGGTATTTCCGATGAGTCTAATTACACACAGGTCGTGTGAAATGTCGGTAAGGGTATGGGTGAGTCGAGTACGTTGGTGGCATGTGTAGCCACGAGTGAGTCTAGTGTCAGTTTTCGACTGACAACAACTGTGTGGTGACAGTTTGTCAGGATGTGTCAACATAGATCGTTGCGTGGGGTCAGCTGACTCCTAGTGGGAGTGGGAAAGGAACCGTCGAGTTGTTGCGTCAACGAGAGGGTTGATTTGACAAGTGGTGTCAAATTCGAAACAAGTAGTTTCAGTCATTCGACGGGGTCGAATGTAGTCGTTGCGTTTTGAGTACCAGTGATACGTTTGAGTGCAGACAAGTTTTGCCTGGTTAGTTAGTGTACGGGTGTACACGTGTTGTGTGGTCGATTCCACTTTCCACGGGGTGTTTGTGGAATCAGGGTAATCGAGTTTCGAGAGCGAAACTTTTTAAGGAGGGAAGTACGTTGAGTTTAGATCGGTTGGAATTTCGAGGACGAAATATATTAAGGAGGGAAGATTGTAACGACCCGTCCCGAATTCCGGGATTAGTTTAGTGACTAATCTTGATTAGCGAGGTTGAACGGTGGTTAGTAGGGCAGAATCGGACAAAATGTGCAAAATGACCGTTTTGCCCCTGGTCGTGGGCAAAATGTTGACTTTTTGTTCGGGCGGTCAAATGGACTTTGACCGAAGACCGTGACGTAGTTCGGGACGTCACGAGTTCATAGACAGGTGGCACGTTCGATTCCGACATTCGTAGAGAAAGTTATGGTGTTCGGAAGTTGAGGGGTATTTTGGTAATTTGGCTTATTAGGGGCCAAATGTTGACTTTCTGATCGGGAGGTCCGATGGGCGAGGGCCAAGGACCGTTACGTAGGTATCGTCGATACGAATCCAAGGACAGGCGGCATGCCGAAATCGGAGATCCGACGACGACGTTATGGTCAAGGAAACGAACTAACGAACCGAGGCCGGGATTAAAATAATAATATAATAATGAATAGTGACCGTTGACCCTACACACCTGGATGAGTGACAAGTGTCACCCATCCCTTGTTTCCAGCTCCTTGTTTCCCTCCAAACATCATCATTACTACATCATCATCATCTAATCCACCAATTCCCCTAATTTCCTCTTCTTTGTTCCTAAACCGTGCACAAAATTAGGGGAATCAGATTGGGAGAATTGGCTCCCTCTCTCTTACGTTCCTGAGAGAAAAATGGGAGACTAAGATGAGGGAATTAACTGGGAAACACGAGGGTTTGAGTGTGGGTTGAATTTTGGATTTTGGATTTCGGGAAAATGAGAGGGAAAATTCGAATTGAAGGAATTGGGCTGTGATGATCGAATTGGAGGTTACAAACATCTTCCTGAGGTTGTGACGAGTCGATCCACATCAAAAACGAGAAGGAATGGTGCCGTTTTGGCTCTGATCGAGCTTGGTGACAGAGGAAGAAATCGAGGCTGAGTCGTGGATTTGGGGCTGTGATTGACTCAATTGTTATGGGGAAATGATTTCTCATGATCCCACGATGCTTCTGGGATCATCAATTGAAGGAAACCGGCTGAGATCGATGAAACTCCATGGTTGCACAGTGGACGGTGTTCGTACTTGTGTCGTGATCATTTACTGATCAAACGACGGAATTGATGTGGGGGAATTGTTCCTCGTGGTCCACTAATGCTTCTGGTTGAACCAATTTGGGGAAATCAATCGAGATTGAAGGAATCCCATGATTGAACAGTGACCGGAGTGTTCTTTGTGTTCATCGTGGAATCGATGGAATTTGGGTAAGTTATCGTGTAATTGATGTTACAGACTTATGATTGGACTTAAAACGAAGCTAATGGAATGATCAATTGAAGGAATTAGGATCGAATTGACAGGATTGGAACCGGGTTGTGTCGCGGGTGAATTGGACCCGTTTACCAGACAAACGGGTTGGGCTGGTGACACTGTAGCAGGCGCGTGGGTTTCACGCGCAGCCACTCACGGCGGCGCGTGGCGGCGCGTGGGCACGAATCTCGAGGTGAGGTCAACATGACTTCTGTCCTATTTAATGTAACGGATATTTTGGAATTGGTTTCGTGTTGATCGGACACCGTCTCGATATTGTTCGGGATATCCGAAGGTTTTAAATTAAGTTTAAAAATAAGTAAAAATTTGGGAAAATTACGGGACTTTGATAGGATGTTAATAATGAGGTTAGTAACCCTCTAATGTGATTTGGACAGGATTGGGAGTCCCGGTGTTAGTGGTGTGGCCCAGGAGGGCCGGTGGCACGCGTATCGAGGCACACGGTTAAAACGGTCTGTGAGTGGACTTTGGTTTTATAAATCATATGCATGCTTAAATATGTTATATGGTTTATATACATGATTTCTATGATGGTATTTGTGAGTATTGATTTTGGGTATGTTGCACGTATTTCGAGGTGTTTTCCGTATTTCACGTGTATCGGGATTAACGGTTTATTTGTGGTTTTGCATGCTTGTGGTTAAATAAATATTATGATAAAATGGTTTTTATATTGGAAAGATGAACTCGGGCTTGAGGCCCACTTGTTTTGGAAATTTCAGACTTGGAGTCCATTTGAGAATCGGGCCGGGGGCCCAGTTGGTTAATGAAATCGGGCCAGGGGCCCAGTTGGTATAAAATCGGGCTGAGACCCATTTGAGTTATGTATCGGGCATGGGGCCCAGTTGGATTAAAATGATGATTTCGGGTCAGGGGCCCTATATTTAATAAATGTGGTTTCGGGTCAGGGACCCTAAATGGAATTGTGTTGTTTTATGGAAAATTCGGGCAGGGCCCATTGTGATGTTGTGAAATGAATTAATAAAAACTGTTTTCCATATACCATCTGTACACATGGATATATGATGGTCTCCTCCAGATGTCTGGGACACTGGGGAAGTGTCAGGACCCACCCCGGTTTCACCCCGAAACCCGAGGTAAATCCCGCTCCCGTCTGACTCCCCGACGCAAAACTCAAGTACAACTCATTCGTATTCTAACCAGTCAAACGCAGGAGTAATTAGACACAAAGTCCCGAACGTAGAACATTTACAAAACATAGTACGAACATACAAAGAAAATAACTCGGTAACTACACGCACACAGAAGCCTTTACTCTACTCTGGGAACCCTCATGTCACTTCTATGCCTCAGACTCTGCCTCGACGTCAAGACCCCGCACTCGCTCCACAACCTGGAGGGCAATTAAAACAGAAAATGTGAGTGGACCAGAAAGTACAAAAGGTCAAAAACCATTTTATAAGAAAACCGAGTTAAACCCTCCGTTTTGAAACCACATGCATAACCAACAGTTATAAACACATTAATAAAATAATCATTATAAAACATCATAAGAAACAGAAACACTATAAAATACCATAAGAAACCATAACATGAGTATCAGAAACCGTATCAAAACCATAACCACCAAATCATCCTTTTCTCGATCAAACCTGCTGGATCTATCCGAGTCTTTAAACTCCCGAGTCTTTAAACTCAATCCAGGCCTTAATCATATCCGAGTCTTTAAACTCCCGAGTCTTTAAACTCAATCCGGGTCTTTAAACCCAATATCCAGATCCAGCAAATCCAATCCCAAAACCATTTAAAAACCATTTACCAAATCCTCATCCAAATCCGAATCCGAAATCACTGGTCTGATGCCCTTCCGGCGTTCAGAACCGTCATTCCGAACCCAAATCCGGAAAATATCCATTTTCATACCAAAACCCCATGTAATCACAAATCACATTTCATAACCCATATATCACTATTAGAAAACCTTTATCAGTGGAAATCCCCAAATGTGGCATCAAAATCCGAAAACCAACATTTTCTCAAAAACCGTGTCAAAACCGTCTTTTTCTCGAAAAACGTGCAAATACATAAAATCATCAGTTCGTATTCAATAAACATAGATTCATAAGTAAAACCATAAAATACGTATATAAAAACAGTTATGCATGCTCGAGTTTAAGAAAAGGGTCCACTCACAGTACTGAGCCCTACTCGCGTCCCGAACGTCCAGCCCGTTCCTCGGCTTCCTCGGGAAATCCCGATCCTGTCAAACACCGTCAAATTACGTCACTAATACGTCTAGGAAAGTTCACCTAAATTCCCTCAGAGTTCCCCGAATCGAAAACGTAATAACCCGAGACCTTAAACTTTCACCCTCGCGGAACTAAACTCAAACGACGTCCGATTGACCCGAAACCACTTCCAATGGACTCACCACAACTCCTAGACCAAAAACCCTGTTGATCGTTTTCCCCAACGCCGTCGCACGCGCCCCCACGCGCCGCCCAAAGTGGCTGCGCGTGGCCCTCACGCGCTGCTACAGTGCATCGGCTACCTCGAGCCAACCCGGTTCGCCACAGTCGCCTGCAACACAGACCGGCGTCAGCGGTTCACCGCCGTGCCTGCACTATTTCCTTCCCTCTCTTCGCCATCCTCTTCGTCCAACCTTAAGCTAACCATCCCCCTCCTCCTTAGAACTCGACACGGCCCCTACACCGTCGACTCAAACTCGAACCAGACGGCCTGAACTCCCCTGTTTCACAATCCAGCCACTCCGGTCACCCCCCGTCACGGTGACTGTCCCAGACTCTTCCTAGGACCTCACTAAACCTAATCCAACTCTTCTAAACCTTCGACTCAGAACCTTTATCAGTGGAAATCCCCAAATGTGGCATCAAAATCCGAAAACCAACATTTTCTCAAAAACCGTGTCAAAACCGTCTTTTTCTCGAAAAACGTGCAAATACATAAAATCATCAGTTCGTATTCAATAAACATAGATTCATAAGTAAAACCATAAAATACGTATATAAAAACAGTTATGCATGCTCGAGTTTAAGAAAAGGGTCCACTCACAGTACTGAGCCCTACTCGCGTCCCGAACGTCCAGCCCGTTCCTCGGCTTCCTCGGGAAATCCCGATCCTGTCAAACACCGTCAAATTACGTCACTAATACGTCTAGGAAAGTTCACCTAAATTCCCTCAGAGTTCCCCGAATCGAAAACGTAATAACCCGAGACCTTAAACTTTCACCCTCGCGGAACTAAACTCAAACGACGTCCGATTGACCCGAAACCACTTCCAATGGACTCACCACAACTCCTAGACCAAAAACCCTGTTGATCGTTTTCCCCAACGCCGTCGCACGCGCCCCCACGCGCCGCCCAAAGTGGCTGCGCGTGGCCCTCACGCGCTGCTACAGTGCATCGGCTACCTCGAGCCAACCCGGTTCGCCACAGTCGCCTGCAACACAGACCGGCGTCAGCGGTTCACCGCCGTGCCTGCACTATTTCCTTCCCTCTCTTCGCCATCCTCTTCGTCCAACCTTAAGCTAACCATCCCCCTCCTCCTTAGAACTCGACACGGCCCCTACACCGTCGACTCAAACTCGAACCAGACGGCCTGAATTCCCCTGTTTCACAATCCAGCCACTCCGGTCACCCCCCGTCACGGTGACTGTCCCAGACTCTTCCTAGGACCTCACTAAACCTAATCCAACTCTTCTAAACCTTCGACTCAGTCCCTGGGATCACGACTCTTGGATTGAAACAAAACGGAAAAACAGGGCACACAGAGTCCCTCCGTCACGCCAACCACCACCGTGCACCTCTCGTCACGGCAACACAACCAGACGGTTCCTAGGACTCAACTAAATCCCTTAAACCACTATAGACCCATCGATTCAACCCCTAGACTCACGACTTTCGATTCAAACCTCGACGGGAAAACAGGGCAAGTTTACAAGGATGAGGGATTACCTGCAACCGTCCACCACCGTGCTCGCCGCCGCGGTTCCTGGAGTCCACAACGTCGCCTCAGCCTCCTCTCGAGGTCAATCGCACTTACACACGGCCACAGCACCACCAGTTCCCTCAGTTCCTCTCTGTTTTTCTCTGAAATTCCCGTGGCTCTCAACTCACTCCCACACCACCTGCACACTTCTAACCTTCTCAGCACCACCCCAGCATCTCTCAACCTCCTTCTGATCACTCTTCACTCACCAGAACTCAACAACATCCACGATCACCTTCCAATTTTCCTCACCGCCTCACTCTGTTTCTCTCTGGGTCGAAAAACTCACACTTGCACGGTTGCACCCAAATAATTGGACCGTGCATACACTGGAACCCCCCAGAAACCACTCCACCTTTAGCACGTGTCACCATCCTACCCTTCAGCTCACATGTGGCTCAATCTCAACCCTTCATCTGTCCTTATCTGTTGCACACACCCCAGAGCACAAAAGACCAAAATGCCCTTCTGTTTTACCCAAAATTTCAACTTTGCCACTACCTTTCTAGACCTGTAACTCCCACATCGCACGTCCGATGAATACGTGCCGCCTGTCATCGAACTCGGGACGACGAGATCTATCTAACGGTCTTAGGTCAGCTTACCAAAACCCGTTCGTATAAAAAGTCAACGTTTCCCCCCTAATTTCGCCAAATTACGGTTATGCCCTCAACATTCCGAACATCACAACTTCCTCCTCGGATGTCGGAATCGGGCGTGCCACCTGCCTACGGATTCGTAACGTCCTCAACTACGTCCTGGTCACTGGTCAACTCCCATTTGACCACCCGAAATAAAAGTCAACATTTCTGCCCGACCCAGGGGCAAAATCGTCATTCTAAGTTCCCGGACCCCTCGGGACCACCTAACCCTTGATTAACCTTACTAATCACACCTTAATCACTCTACTTATCCCAATTCTCGGGACGGGTTGTTACAGGAAGTCACGGTGAATTGCCTGTGAAGGGTCACCATACGGAGCAGCCGGACCGTATGATGACTCAGGAGCAGGATTGCTATGATTGACGTCTGGGACGTCAGACATCAGGGATGTCAGATATATGGACCCGGAGAGACCCCGGGCAGCACGCGTAGCTTATGAAACCGTGAGACATGACGTCAGGGACGTCTAGCATCAGGGATGCTGGTGATGGTAATGGTAAAATACGAATTAATGAAATGGCTTTCCGGGTGGATTTATGATTGTGCGATTTTAATGAATTGATGTTCATTTATGGTCGTGGGTGGTGACCCACCTGGTCGTATATGTATGGTGGTGGTATTCCACGGTTTTGGGCTGAGTTCCCACACTTGATTTTTGGTTAACGGTTTTTGGGCTAAGGCCCTAAGGGCTCGGTTGAGCAAACGTTTTGGTTACTGGTTTTTGTGGCATGCATACGTTTTTATTGGAGGGCATAAATGTCTTATAAATGTATTTGGTAAACTTATTGGTTTTTGTCCACTCACAGCTTTTGGTTTTAATGCCCTTCAGGTTGATCACGGATGCGATTGCAGCAGGGACTGGGACATTGCACACCTCCTCCATCGATCCTTGCGCACTCTGGATGCCCCGTTTGGGCAGTGGCTCTTGGTCATCCCTTGTCTGACACCCCTGGTTGGACGGGAGCAGGGCACATTCCATGGTAATCCCGGGGGGATTGGGATGGGTCCTGTCATACCCAACGGTCAACAGAAAATTAGTTGCCAAAAGAAAAGTCAACATTTTCCCCGAAAGTCCAAATTACGGTAATGCCCCTGAACTTCTGATAGTCATAACTTTCTCCCTGATCGTCCGAATTGGACGTGCCACCTGTCTATGAACTCGTGACGTCCCGAACTACGTCACGGTCATAGGTCAAAGTTCATTTAGTTCATCAATCAAAAAGTCAACAATTTGACCATACCAATCACAAGGGTAAAATCGTCAAATCACACATTAAATTACAATATGGGAATCCTCGAATTTCCGGGGTGTTACAATTAATCCAACCAAGGACTTTTACTAAGATTGGCCCGACCAAGAGTTTTTATATTAAAGGTCGACCTAGCCAAAGACTTTTATTAACATTGACCTGGCCGTGATTTTTTATTAAAGTCGACCACTTGGATTAGTCATGGAGTCTTCGCAAATTTTCTCTAGTCTCATCCTTAAAGCCAAACATACATTCCCCATGTATATGTATTCAATAACTTGGCTAGACTAACTTTAAAATATTATTTATATATATATATATCTACATAGATGTACTTGGCTAGTCAACTTGGCCAAGAGATTTCATTAAGGCCATGCTTTTGATTTTCTTATATACATAGCCAACTTGACCGAGAGATTTCGTTAAGGCCAAGTTTTTGCTTTTCTCATGTATATATATAGAATGCTATCATATATACATATATATATATATGTATGTATTTGAATTGTCAAGAGGTTTCATTATAGCCTTCATTTGAATGGTCTGACAAGTCTCGTTATATAATATATATATATACATGCACCATCAAATCCAAGTTGCATTGTTTGAATTGTCAAACAACATATTATATTATATATGTTGTGTGAAGGCCACGTGTAAGACATACTTGAATTGTCAAATGTGAACTCAAGAGGTATTAAATAACATAAATGATGTATGTTGTGTCAGGGTAAAGAAAAGGCATTGAATTTTTAGTTTGTCAAACACACACATATATATTTAGTGTGCCTCACGGCCACTTGCTCCTGCCCAAAAATCTTGGCTGCTCTATTCAATAAAACCCAGCCAAAAACTTCCAAGATAGTCCAGCCGAAATACACCAAGAACTTGGCCGAACCCTTTCCTTCATCCTAACAAACACACCCACAAAGCCTTTGCTTCATATATTGGGTGAGTGGGAAAACTTCACACCACAATCAAACATGAACATAACAAACCCATCCTACGGAGGGACACAACAAGAGCATGACATTATTGTGGAAAGGCAAGAGAGTGAATCGAGAAGAGAGGAAGACAGAGTTCTTGAAACAAAAGTTGTAATTGTATTAAGCTTTCTTACATCATTAATTACAAAGGCTAGCTGTTCTACTTTATATATAGTGACTAGATGGATTACTAAGAGCCTAAGCAACACGATTAAGCTCGTGAGAGAATATAAGTTAAGTAATCTTGTTACAACAAATTGTTACAATTACCTAAATTATAACAACCTCCTACATTTAAGACGAGCCTAAAATAGCTGCATTGCTCAGATGTTGATGCAAAATGTGATGCGTGATGTAGTGCCGTGATGATGCAGACAATGAAACTTGATGATAGCAAACTGTGAAGCTCGATGATACTCTTAACAATAATGACATATCAGTCTAAACTCTTTGGTCTTGAGAAATGTCTCTAATGAAGGCATTGATGTTAATTTGAGATGATCCACTTTCTTCAACAGCACCATGACATGTCAGCTTAAGCTCTGTGGCTCTTCTCATTTATTTCCCTTCATCATCCTCCAAATTCATAAACTTCTTCACCAATCCACCAATTTCCTCCCTTGTCACCAAATGGTCCGTTTTGCACTCAGCTTTCTCACCCTCCACCCGGCTTTCCAATCCTCCACGATCATCTTACTAACCATGCCCTGATCCATAAGTAAAGGTCAAAAAAGGAACACCACCAAAAACGCCTTCCCTAACTGAGTTCCAGCCACGGTGTGTCAAAAACCCACCATCACTAAAATGACACAAAAACCCTAAATTGGTCACACCAAGGCACAACCAAACCCCAGCCGCAATCTCATCCATTTGGGCACTTGAAAATGAAAGAAAACTTCCCATGGAGATGTACAAAACTGAGCTACATGGTAGGGAGTGTAGCCACTGCAAATAGCTAACATTATCAGTAGCACTAGGGGTCTTTTGGTCATTTGCTTTGAAGAATGGTATTAAGGAGCCAATGATGTAAATGGGTAGTGAGAATTTTCATCTTAAAACATCAATGACTTGGGGTTCAAGCTCATAAATGGAGGGAAGTAGGAGATATTGTGATTTGGGTACCCAAGAAAAATCTTCAAGGACGTGGTTTAGAATATTTGAAAAGCTTCCATTGATGAAATGATGAAGATCTACCAGACGGATGCAAGAAACTCCTGGGATGTTAGATGTAGTGCACACGATCATTGCCGCTCTCTGTTAAACCAAATCAGATATTGTTAGTGCATGGAAGTAAAAATTCAAAATAAAAGAGAACATCGACATCATTGACATTTGTGACTGATGGATATTATTGACAATATCGATATAATATAACAAGAATTTCTTATAATATAAACAACAATACTTAATTAAAAGAGTCATTGTGCTTCATTACTTGCAATTTTGCAAACATAACGAGATTTTTTTTTCAGAAACTAATTGCATGCATTTTAGGTTGGATGTGCTCCTTTTTTTTTAAAGTTGATTATCTAATTTTTTAACGTAGAGTTAGAATCGTTGATTTCTTAAAATATAATATAAGTTATTATTTGCAAAACAAATATATATATATATAATAATAATAAACTGTCAACTTCATTGAAATAATTAGTTGACTAAACAATCCCTAAATTTCTACTTTGATTAATTTTTACATATTGAAACACTGAGAAAACGGAAGCCGGCACGGGCCAAAATGACGCGACCGGAATATTCTTTCGGTTCCCGACGCCGACTGCCCAAGGCAGGAAAGTGTCCGCCACAATCGAAGTAGGCAGCGGCTCGAGCAGATCCATGAGGTGATCAAATCGAGCAGTAAAGTAACACCAATAAATTACAATCCATAATCAATAATCACTAGAACATTGAATATTAAAATTATCCTGGTTCCTAATTTCGACATTGTTGACCAAAAGTACACGAGTTCTAAATTACAATTCATAACCGACATGAAAATTAACGTGAAAAACAAGGAATTAGATTAATGGCGGCTTTTGAGAAAGTACATCCTTAATAAAAGCATCCAGGTTGGTGTCCGATGAGCCACCTTTAGCAATTGCTCCTTGACAAGTTTCTTGAAGTTGTTTTGCTCTTTCCCTCATTTCATTCCCCTCCTTGTTTTCAACATCCATAAACCTCTTCACAAGCTCGGCAATTTCCTCTCTGCTCACCAGATCTTCAGCCTCCATCTTCATCCTCACGCTGCATCCGGTCTTCCAATCTTCGACAATTTGCTTCCCGTTGGGGATTTGATCCGCAAATATAGGGCAAGCGAGGATCGGAACACCAGCATAAGCAGCTTCCATAGTCGAATTCCACCCACAATGTGACCAAAACCCGCCAACAGAGTCATGACACAGAACCCGCAATTGGTCACACCAAGGTACCACCAAACTCGTGCTATCTTCACCACCAGCACCAGCACCACCATCTTCCAACCGATCAGTGTCTCCACGAGCCACCAACAAGTACCGAACACCGCTACTGATCACCCCGGAGAGAATTTCATCCATCTGGGTTTTTGAAACTGAGAGGAAGCTTCCCATTGAGATGTACAAGACAGATTGTTTAGGTTGAGAATCCAGCCAATGCAGATAGCTAAGGCCATTGTGATCTTTAGTGGAAGATACAGTTTTTGGGAGCTCAAAGTAAGGTATGCTTGGGCCAATAGGATAAATTGGAGGCAATGGAAATTTGGCTTTTATATTGTCGAACACTTGGCGATCAAGCTCATAGACTGAAGCCGACAGAAGATATTGTGCTTTGTATATGCTAGACGCAGCTTCCGTAACTGTCTGCAAGAGTCTCACATCCTCTCCTTCCGATATTCTATGAAGCTCCAGATCCAAAATGACCTGATCATCTACATGCTCTTTTCAATCAAAGACAAACATCAATATTAATATTAAAGCTAAGAAAATTAAGGCTTTGGAAACTTGAAATGTTACCTGAGACATTAGAAGGGATGTGGTCCTTTTGTTTTAGCATCTCAAAATTAAGTGACACTCTCAAGGCGGATGCTGACATAGGCCAAAGCGAAGCCACCCGAATATGCCTCAGGTTTCCGATCCGAGCAGCCCAAGGAACGAAGGGATCAGAAACTATCAAGCTTACTGGCGGCTCAAGGCTGTCCAGAAGCTGCTCAAATGGATCTTCCAACTTGGTGTTCACAGCTTCCACGAACCCTAGAAAGTCTTTTGCTCGAACCAGCTCCGAAGGTATGACATTTGGTAGAGTGGCAAACCGCATGTTGTCGGGTATGTGCTCGGAGCTGATGAATCCGTGCCACTCTTCAGTCACAACGAAGGTGATGAGAATGTTGCTCTTATGTCGTGAAGCCAGTAACTTGCAGAAGTTGATCATGGCGTTGATGTGGCCTCTCCCTGGATATGGCACAGCCACGACGTGGCAGATGCTGGTTGGCAGCTGAAAGTCTCCGGTGGAATCCATGTCTGAATCCTTGATTTGATGAAATTGGTAACTAAGTTGAAGTTGGCCACAGCTACACCTGCATAGCATATATGCAGACGCAGGGGAGATAGACTTATAAAGAAAAATGGACCAAAATACCCTTTCTTTAGGTTATAACATATAATTTCATGGACTTTTCAAAGTTGGCATTGTCAGTTTGTCACACTCAAAATTCACCCGATCACATTGCAATTTTTTCTCTTAGAGTAATTGATTCAATAACATAGTGAAGGTCTTAAAAGATAAAGAATGATAATCAAAACTTTGAATGGAAAATAGACAGGCAGTCCAAACTTAAAAGGGCAATAATTCTATGTCAGACAGAGACAGAAACCAAAATCCTCAAAGCTCCAGTTGAATAAGAAGAAAACCAATGTATTTCAAATGACTTTGTGCATATAGTCATTTCAAATCTCTTTCATTCTATTACTTTCGGTTATTTCAAATTCACTCAATCGAAGGTTTTTCTAGGTTTTGTAGCCTTCTTACCAAATCCAAATCCGTCCGAACAAAATGAAACCTTACTGCAGAGAGTAAAGGGACCAAACCTTACTACAGAGAGTGAAAGGACCAAATTAAGCAGATATTGAGACCATGAAGATTTCCTGGTAAATATTTCTTTTAGACTATAAATTTGTTCCTTATAGCTGAGCATTTACCAAACTTAGACTGTTAATGTTGGTCACTATAACTGAGCAAACAAAAAAAAATGTTGAAAAGTACTCAATTATTCATATGTATGCTTCAAATCCAAATGTGCATCTATCGATTCCAACATTAAATTATTAGCATTTACACAGTTTTTATTGAAGAGCAAGAAACTTACTTAGATTCTAGTAAGTATTCAACACAAACATTTCACAAATTGCACTTATGTATGTATCTAAAATGGAACCTTAGTCCTCTTGATTGCAGCAGCTTTGGTTATACCCCCAATAAAATCATCAAGGTTTGTATCAGATGAACCTCCTTTTCCAACTGCTTGATGACACAAGTCGCTAAGTTCTTTCGATCGTTTCCTCATTTCTTTCCCATCACTGCTTTCAACATCCATAAATCTCATCACAAGCTCAGAAATTTCTTCCCTTCTCATCGACTTTTCATCTTGCACCTCTGTCTTAACCCTTCTACCAATCTTCCACCCCTCAACAATTTTCCTGCTGTTGGAAAATTGATCCAGAAACAGAGGGAACGTAAGCATTGGAACCCCAGCGAAAACAGATTCTAGAGTCGAGTTCCAACCACAATGTGTCCAAAAACCACCCACAGAAGAATGGGAGAGCACTTTCAGTTGCTCACACCATGGAATCACCAGCCCCATTTCACCATTGTAGCACTCCTTTAATCGACTAGCCTCTCCCCTAGCAACCCACAAGTACCGAATTCCGCTGTTCCTCAGGCCGGCAGCAATTTCGTCCATTTGGGTACTCGAAACTGAAAGAAAACTGCCCAATGAGATGTACAAGACTGATCCTTTTGGCTGAGAATCAAGCCATTTGAGATAGTCAAGGCCATTGTCATCAGTAGCTGCTACAGAGCAATTGTTTTCAAGCTCTAAATAAGGTATGGCAGGACCAATTGGGTATACAGGGAATGGGAACTCTGCTTGTAAAGAGCTGAAAATTTCGGGCTCGAGCTCGTAAACTGAAGTGAACAGAAGATACTGTGCTTTTGGAACCCATGAAATGCATTCCAAAGCAAGCTTCATGACTCTGGGGTCAGTAGCTCTGAACACTTCTCCAAGGTCTGCTACATCAGTTGAAGAGATCCCTGGTACTTGGTCTCCACGATCTATCGCAAAGAAAGAGATAAAGCCCAATTTTCACATCAATTTCAATTTGGGTTAGCAAAAATATATAGAGAAACAATTCCTTACCAAAAAATTCGAGTGGGATATACTTGTTCTGTGAGAAAAGATTAAAGCGATGAAGCATGGACAAGAAGGTGGCTGGCATAGTCCAAAGCAGAGCCACCGGAATATTCCTCCGTATCCCAACCCCAACTCCCCACCGAACCTCTATATCAGCTATCACGGCTGATACCGACGGCTCCAACCGATCGAGGAGCTCCTCGAACGGAGATTCCATCTTCGTCATCACGGCTTCATAGAAGCCGGGAAAGTCAGCGGCTTTCAGCCGCTCAGCGGGGATGACATTTGGGATGGAGGCGAGCCGGATGTTGTCCGGTAGCGGATCGGCGCCAATGAACCCGAGCCACTCGTCAGTGACGACGAAGGTGATGAGGAGTAGAGGATTTTTTGAAGCTAGTAGCTTGCAAAGGTTCATCATGGGGTTGATGTGGCCGCGGCCAGGGAAAGGCATCGCCACCACGTGAAGGAAGGTGGCTGAGTCACCGACTGAAGTTGCCATGACTCTGATGACTTCAGAGAGAGAATGGGCTGAACTGCTGAGGATTGTGTCTCTGAGACATTTCCTCAAACAGTCTGGGTGTACATTTAAAAACCAATTTTCATAATATTTTTAAATTATATTAAATTGTTCTACTTTACCTAATAAATTCAGCTGATTCCTCTGAAACAGTATATGGAAGAAAGATGCCGACGGTGTCGAAAGCGAAGTCACAGGAATATTCCTCCGGCGGCCGGCAGGAATTGCCCAGAGAAGCTCAACGTCTGCAATAATGGCGATGACCGGAGGCTGAATTTGATTCAGCAACTCTTCAAATGGAGCTTCCATCTTTGTCATCACGGCTTCGTAGAAGGCGGGATAGTTGGCGCCACGGACAAGCTCAGATGGAAGGACGTTGGGTATGGTAGCGAAGCGGATGCGATTGGGCTTGGGGGCGGAGGCTATGAGGCCAAGCCACTCCTGGGTGACGACGACGGTGATTAGAATGTCGTTTTTCTTTGAAGCTAGCAAGCTGCAGAGGTTGATCATGGGGTTGATGTGACCTCTACCGGGATAAGGCATCGCCAGCACATGGCAGACATGGGAGGCGGTTGTGTCCTCCTTGCAATTTTCCATCTGCGCTTACAAAGTGCGTCATTTTGCCACCAAATTTTAAACTAACTTAATACCCATATTTGATGTTAATTTAATACACCCATCATTTTCCTAATCCAATACATATTTAAAGTCATTTCAAATATTAAGTAGACAATTAGGATCTATAAACAGAGATCTTAAAAATATAATTAATTGTGCATTTACGAGTTGATTTTTTTTTCATGCACTTTATTTGATAATAATGGACCTTACACAAAGCTGAAAACTACTACGCAAGCCTCTTGCAAGCAACCGCAATAATTTGCAAGAACTACATATAGATTAGCATTGGAGATGGCCCTGTGAAATATCTATAATAAAAGCCTCAAGGTTAGTGTCTGATGAGCCACCTCTAGCAATTGCTCCTTTGCAAGCCTCTTGAAGTTGTTTTGCTCTTTCCCTCATCTCTTTACCATCTTTACTCTCAACATCCATGAATCTCCTTACAAGCTCCGAAATTTCCAGTCCGGTCACCAATCTTTCATGATCGCCGGCTGTCTTCTTCTTCACTCTATATCCGATCTTCCAATCCTCCACAATTTTCTTCGTGTTAGGAATTTGATCCCAAATTATGGGACAAGCGAGGATTGGAAGACCGGCATAAACAGCTTCCAAAGTCGAATTCCACCCACAATGTGACCAAAACCCCGCTATTGAACCATGACACAAAACCCTCAGTTGGTCACACCAAGGCACCACCAAGCCACGACCACTCCCACCACCGTCTTTCAACCTAGCTGCCTCGCCACGCGCCACCCAAAAGTACCGGACACCGCTATTGAGCACACCGGAGACAATTTCGTCCATTTGGGTTTTCGACATGGAGAGGAAGCTTCCTAGTGAGATGTACAAGACTGAATTTTTGGGTTGAGAATCTAGCCAATGTAGGTAACTGAGGCCATTGTGGTCACTAGTGGGAGGACTTTTTGGAAGCTCAAAGTGAGGAATCGTTGGGCCAATAGGGTAGACGGGCAAAGGAAATTTGGCATTGAAAATGTCAAAGACTTGGGGCTCAAGCTCCTGGACTGACGTGAACAAAAGGTACTGTGCTTTATCTACTGCTTCAGAAACATCTTCAAGGGCAATGTGGAGGACTTCTGGATCGTCGCCGTAGAAAAATGTGGGAAGATCTGCTACTCTTGTGGGGCCGATTCCAGGGATGTAGTCTATGATCTCATCTCCACGGTCTGTAATCAATTTTTATGTTAGGGAAAAAGGCGCTGATAAACACAGGAATATTTTCGATACTAGAGTTTTGGACAAAACAATATTATCAGTTTCATCATAATATTAAAGAAAGGTACAAAAGTAAAATGATTAATATACAATTAATATTAAAGAGACCATTATTACATTAAGTAGAGAAACCTGTAGAATAGTTGAATTCGAGAACCGTACTACGTACATACGAATAGAAACAGCGCTAATCCAACAAATGCTCCATAGTGAATAAAAACACCACTAATCCAACAACAATTAATAATAAAAATTCTTTTTATTAGGTTAATAAAATTATTAATCCTACTTAACTTGCAAGAAATATAACAGACTAAAATGGATGGTGAGCAAAATGGGACTCCACAAATGTTAGCTCATGTGTAAGTTTTCATCATCGCTTTACTATTCTCTTAAGGCGGCAAAGCTTAATAGGAAAGGGGCCAAGCTGACAGATGAGTACCTTTTTACCCTTTTTCTGAAGGCAATTAATATGTGGAGGGTAGCTACGTACAAGTAGTCAAGTATAGCCAAATCAAGATGAGACGGGACGGACAGTCAGAGGCTGCAGCGGGACTACCACCTAACACTTCAATCAATCATGGAGGTCGCGTGCTCTTTTTTATTCTTGTCTATTGATTTGGGTAGTGTACTCTGATACGGGTCAACATTCTCTTTTTCTTCAAAAGCAGTCAAACTTTTAAATTTTAATGGAAAAATCTTCCGTCTAGAAATTGAACACTATTTTATAAGCATCATTACAAGCTATTATTTTATTTATTAGTTAAAACTTATTAATGACGTAAAATATTAATAATCGTAGATGTACACACCTGAGACGTCAAGAGGGAAGTGGCCATTTTGTTTGAGTAGCTCAAAGTGATACAACACTGAGAACACCGACGCCGACATAGTCCACAGCGAAGCCACCGGAATATTCCTCCGATTCCCGACCCTCACAGCCCAAATAATGTAGGTATCGGCAATCATGGCGCTCACCGGCGGCTCAAGCCGATCCAGAAGCTGCTCAAACGGACCCACCAACTTGGTGCTCACCGCTTTCACGAACCCGGGAAAGTCGTTTGCCCGAACGAGCTCGGAGGGTATGACGTTGGGCAGTGTCGCGAATCGGATGTTTTCGGGTTTCGAGTCGGATCCGATGAACCCGTGCCATTCTTCGGTGACGACGAAGGTGATGAGGATGTTGGGTTTGTTTGAAGATAGTAATTTGCAGAGGTTCATCATGGGGTTCACGTGGCCTCTTCCCGGATAGGGTAGAGCCACCACGTGGCAGACTGCGGTTGGACGGGGTCTCACAGCACCCATTTTCTCTCTTTTACGAAGATTGAAGCTTTAATATAATCTTCACTGCTTTATTTATGTAGTGCTTCCTTTCTTTGACTGATTATATACATGGAAAACAAGTTGGCTTAAGACGAAAAGACCCCTCAAAGCACATTCACTCACCTGCCATTGTTGACAACGGAACGGATCGGGGTATGGGTGTGTCATCCAAGTCCCAAGGGATAGTTAGGGGATTTTAGTAATTTCGGACACTTGTCTTGCAAATAAAAATATTGGGGCCTCTAGTCTGAAACGAGATGTGAAGCCAATAAAATATTGGGCCTCAACTGGGCCTCAGTCTGAAATGAGATGTTAAGGGCCCGGCAATGGAAATCTTTCTCTCAAATTTTGTTTTGTACACCGTTTTATATTGACTATTTTCATCAGATTAATTAATCTTGTCACCAGAAAAATTAACTATTTAATCGGGCGTTTGATACTTTATCGGATTAAAATGTCGATTATATCATAATGGTCAAATTATATTCTAATAGTTGATTAAAAAAATATATATCATAAATATCAATTATGTATATAACGTATATTATTACTATTATTTAATTAATTATTGATATATTATTTTGATTACTATGAATTATTAATTCATTTTATGTTTTATTTTACTAATAATAATTATTATTATTATTCTTATTATTATACTTTTCAAGATTGCTAGTCATCTAATTAGTTAATACAGATTTTTTTTCAAAAAAAAAAAATATTACAGATAATTTTAAGGGTATTATTTCAGCGGGTATGCACCGTGTAAAGACACTCCACCGTATTAACTTTACGATGTCAAACTAATACAAATGGTGTCAAATACTGATTTCATATTATACTATATTATATTATCTAATTTGTTATACGGCGTACCAAATATAGCCTCAAAACAAAGATTACTTCGACAAAAAAAAAAAGAAGAAGAAGCACAGAATAATGGATGAGTTAACCCATAAAAATAGACTATATAATAATATTCAGATTGGCTAATAATAATATTGGGATTATTTAACCCATAAAAATGCAAGGGAGCAAGCTTGGGTGGGAAGGGCTATAACCCTTCCAACCCAAGCCTATGCCCCGTCCCTAATAGGCGGCCACCTAGGCGCTAGGCGGGAGTGTGCCGCCTCGACTTTGGCTTCGGCGGTAGAGAAACACAGTTACACTATTACTCGGATTCTAGTAGGCGAACTTAGGCGGACCTAAGCGGCTAGGCGGCTATATTTTTCCTTTATCATGGAATTAGTTTGGAAACTCAATTTGCACTCAAATTAGAATTTCAAGTACATAAATCAAATTAAAACCTAAAATTTCAAGTACAGAAGCCCAAACCTCCATCTCAGGTCAGCCAGTCTTTTCTCGACCTCTCCGTAATCTTGAGAGTCTCTTATCTATCTCTTTGAGTCTTTGGACACTTTTGGAGAGCGAAGCTTGACAACAACTTTGTCTCTCTGATAGATAGAAAGGCTGGGCGGAACTCTTTTTGGTATTGGAACCGTGAGACCAGACAAGACAGTTAACTCGATCTTTCCCTCATACAGATCAATGTGTCTTTGGACTCACGAAGAGAATAATGAAGACTTGAAGAGTCATGATTCTTATTTGAGAAGTGAACGGTGGGTCAAACAAACAATTCACTCTTTTTTGAGAAGTGGGCAGTGAGATCGGACTAAAACGGAATAAAATAGTGAAACCCATCCTCCAATAAACACCCATTAGTTAATTAAAGCAAAGTCAACTTGTTATTTAACAATTCAAATTAAAAATTAGAAATTCCACTGTCAAACAAGATTTATTGATTTTTTCTCTAAAAAAATTCACATTGGTCACATTAATTGGACTCTCTCCCATTAGTTTATATTTTCCACTTACTCGAGTCAAAGACATAACACAAAGTCACAAAGATAATTAATTTAATTAACAAGAAAAAAAAAAGTGGATGGTGGAGTGGGTCAATCTCATTGTCTGTTCTCTCTATCATATTGTGAATTTGTGATGGATCACATATCCACTTAAATTCAATTCCATTGCTATGCTAGCTCTAAATGATAAATGTATAATTAAGTAATTACTTTTCACTTTGATATTGTAATCATCATATTGTGAATTTGTGATATTGTGGTTGAATATTGATATAAATTGATATTTAAAATGAATTATGTACGTACTATATGTTTATGCATATGTAATTACGTAATATATAATTTATTAATTTTTTTCCTTAAAAAAACCGCTTAGGCACTAGACCCCTACCCGTCACCTTAAGAGTACCTAGTGCCATCTAGAACATTAATTGCTAATTATCTATAGTTAATTTTACTTTTTATAACATTAGAGTAAGATGAGAGAGGAAGGAGGAACCTACTTTGGAGCGTACGGAGGATATATGATGGAGGTGTTGTCATTTAATATTCAATCAAAATCTTTTGATAGTTATTAGGTGATAAGCATACATATAATTAATGTATATATGTCTTTACTCTTTAACAAACATTCATTTATTTTCTTCTTACAGTTGCTTAGTGTTTAGTGATACAAAATTTAAATTGAGTATATATACTTACGTGATGAATAATATTTGATGATTGATCAAAGTCCATGTGATTGATGCTCAAGCTTGTGATCGATGTGCCTGGAAAAGACCATATGCTAAGTATGGGGCACACGATCACCACATATCATGATCCATTTTTTGTTGTTGGAAGAAATTATGATCCATTGATAATAACTAGACCCCAGATTACACAAAGTTTTGGAATTAATCATCATCTACCTTGAAAAATAGATAGATATTTTCAATTCCCACTCCTTCCATGTAGTTAAATTAGAGATATTTTCAGGCAACAAACAAACACAAACACATCCAAACGAAAAGTGGACCGATATTGGACTGATTAGATATTTGCTGGGATATTTCGTAATCTCTTTGAGTCGTCACCAATCAAACCCTCTTCACAAATCGACCCTGCAACACCAAAAGAGAACAGCCAAGATATTAATTTTGAAACCAATTTGAGAGAGAGAGAATATTATCAATTTGTCTTTGTAAATTTATCATTATCGAAACTATCCATTCTTTGAATTATCATGTTAATGTCATTTTTGTAAAAAATCAACAACATTGAAATTTATTTAGTCATTCATATGTATCAAATAAATCAATGGTTTTCGTAAGAATTAAGATCCTTATAGCGAACTGTCCATTTATTAAGTATATATATGAACGACTAAACGACCTTTAATCTGGTTGATTTTTTACGGAGATGATCTTGATATAATGATTTAGAGAATAAACAGTTTTGAATATGATATATGTATAAATAAAAATTCGATAAATTGAATAAATGATTATTAAAAAAAATACTATCACGATGAGATGCAAGTATTTTCCTAAATAAAATAGTACTATTTTATATCACCATTTCAAGTACACTTGAGAATAAGTTGAAAGATAAAACGTTTAGCTAGGTTAAGATAAAAACCTTGAGTCTAGGTCTTTTATCTGCGTTGAGTTTGCGGACTTGGTACCTTATCTTCTTGGAGAAAAGTCTAGACTGGCGTTTCTCTTTGTACCTTAGAACACTTGCCTCTCTTCTTGTCTTCTCTTCTTCCACTACGGGCACCTCTCCCATCTGATCATCGATTATCATAATCAAACACAAAATACTTAACATTAATTAACATGTAATATAACCTAGCAACCTAGTTAATTAAGAGGCTTAATTATATATCCGACTCAATTTACATTATTTATGATGATCCAAAAGTTTATAATTTGATCATCCACATATTAGAAAACTTAATTCAAGCTAGTTTAATGTATACAGTACTGTATCATCAAACTAAAATATGATATACTTTATCTCGAATTTTTTGAAAGGATAGCGAGAGATACCTCGTTTATAAAAATAAGAGAGCAGAACAGAGAGTGTGAATAGCGTTTCTCTTTAAAGAAGAAGAAGAAAGAGCTAATATGATGATTAAGAAATGCATTTTATAATATGCATGAGCTATATAGATCCTATATCTTCCAAAGTGAAATAATATGGTCTGGTAATTAAATGACAATGTATATAAATAAGTTGATCAATAATTAATCAAAGTACTAACATAATTTCCATTGCTAGCCATGGAAGAAAGGGAAGAATCATCAGCCCATAGAGGGCCCCGATCAGACCAAGCATCCAAAACATCTTGATAATTCAAATTCAAATTCAATCGCACCCTTTTCTCAACATCATCTAATTCATCCCAAAACCCCACACTCTCACTCTTCACAACTTTCCTTTTATAGTAACTTTCTTCTTCAAAAAAACACCTGATATTCTTCTCATCCTCCCTCTCATCATTCTCCTCCCCTTCTTCTTCTCCATTAGCAAACTCATCCCAATCCATAAAATCCCAATTGAGCTCGTGACCGGTGTTCGTGTCCTCGCGCCGTGACTTCACGTAATGTTCTTCTTCGATTCCCAAAATGCGCTCCCAATCATCCACGATAGCAACTTCATGGTACTGATGACCACCGTTGGTGTAGGCGTCGTCTAATTTGGTCGTCGCATCGGAGAATTCTTCGCCGGAGTTGTTTGTACTGTCCGGCACTTGTTGCTCTTCCTTCTTTGGGCTTCTTAAGAACGAATGGAACCTCATCTTATCTTTTCTCTTGGTCTCTCTTTTCTTTTCTTTCTTTCTTACTCCCTATACTCTCACACTATCGCTATATATGTATGCACTGAGCCAGCTTGAAGAGACATTAATTTTTTATTTTTTTTAAAAAAAACCTCATATTATATAGAATGCATTTTTTTGTCAAAATATAGAATGCATTTAATTCACATGTTATCTTACAAACAAATATTTTATATTACCATAATACCATAAATTAAGTACGCTAAATATGTTATGTTACGAACAAATATTTTAATTTGTTTATATTATTATAACCTGTAAATTAAGTACGCTAAATTTGGATAATACCATAATTAACTCTACATAATTTTTGCAATTTGAATATAAAAGATGATGTAATGGGAAATTTGTATGGGGTTTATATATATCCTACATGGCACCTTATCTTCTACAACCATTGGTTGGTTCAAGGCCTGAATATAGGGACCGGACTAATTAAGCTAAAAGGCTCCAGCTTGGTCCTACAATATTACAAACCTTTTTACTCCATGAAAAAAAAAAAAGAGTTGGGGACCAAATAGAAGACTTGACGAATTGTTGCATCAAGAAACACGTGATCAAAAAGTGCTGATGCCCAATAATTAAAAGATATTTTGTTATAAATTTCTTCAAAATAAAGGCACAATGTATCGAGTTTTTTTGTTAGAGTATCTCAATATCCCGCATCGAAAAGAAAAAACAAAATTTAAATTTGTACCTTAAATAAATTTGGACTACTCCTTTCATTACCAATTAATTTTTAAGTGGAATTCTAATTTTTATAGTTTTATACATATAATTATCCGAATTGACTTATGTACATGAAAACAAGTTAGATATAATTTGTCGATGAGGCCTGAGGGCATCATGTGTTGGTGTTGGTAATGTTGCAGATTTGGAGCATATATAGGAGGTTGAAGAAAAAGAGAGAAGGTATGTGTAATGAAGCCCCATATATTGTTGTTGCCATTCGCCAACTTCGTGGAGGCGTGCGTCCTCCGTGACCAAGATATTACCCAAATCCCATGCCATATCGTGTGTATGCACTATGCAGCAGACTACTAGGCACTAGCTAGCTACCAGTCTGAAGAGAATGTGATATAACTTCATTGAATATATATACATGTATTCTTTAATATCCTACCCTTCATTCACTAAATTGCTTTAAATTTCGGAAGCTTTTAGGTTGGCACTATGTATATATGCCCGTGCAATTCTATCTTCTTCTCCTTGAAATAGATCATATCAAGTTAGGAACCGAGTAAGTAGAGCCGCAACTAGCATATATAAAAGGACAAATTCTTAAGTTGATTCACTTTTGGCATCAACTTAATTTTAACGTGAATATTTTATTATCAAATTTCGATAGTATTAGATGAATTTCATTGATTAACAAAAATATACCTAGTAAAAAAATAAGCTTTACACAAGAAGCAACAAATAATTATGCAGTAAAATACAACAATATATATATATATCACTTCAATTGCGACAAAATTATTTTTACGTGAACAAAGTATCATACAATCTTCAAAAAATTAACAATCCTTTTTATTTTTAAGTATAGATCAAATTAATTAATAATTTTGGCTACATGAGTGTGAATCATTTATTCTTTCCTTGTGAATTAGACGGATTCATATCTAAAAGAGGTTGGCAATAAGTTCTTTCAAAATTTACTATTAATTTGTCCCTCTGTTAGAAGTATTAAAAAAATATTTGGGATAGATCCTGATGGAGCAATGTCTTGTGGAGGTAGAAGACTTACGCGTTGTGAACTTCTTTTCCCGAAGAAGAAGCAATGATGGTATCCGGGGAATAAGCATCGGCTAGCTCTGTGCCAACAACCGCAATAATATAGGGATGCAAGATCAGTTTCGATATTTTTGAATATAAATAGGGAGAAGAGGATAGGCTCATAAGATTAGAAAATAATGTGGGGATTCCTATGCCCCATAAGTAAATTGAGCATGTGAGCCAAACTCCCCGAATAGTACTATAATAATCGTTACTTGACATCCCTCTGTAATTGTACATGCTCCCTTAGCAATAACATATTTTGGGCGGGCATTGGGCAGAAAACCCATCGATGTCTTGATGTGCTACTGAAATTTTGTCTCAGCATGACATGTATTTCTATTACTATTAAATTCATAAATGAATTTGTTAATAGTGGAGTTACCATTATCTTTGTTGTAATGACGAATCTTCTACGTGTTCCTAAGAGAAGAAAATTGTCCATTTTTCAAGGTCTCGAAGGGCATGGATCCCCTCTTTGTTTTCATAAAATAGGATTTGGCACTGGATTGTCTATTTTTATCGATTTTAATATTTAATTTTAATTAAAAATAGCTTCTTGTACCATAGAAAATCCAAGAACCAATGAGAAGGGGTTCCCTCTCACAAAGGGGGTCACAATGGCCAGGCTTGGGCAACTGTTTATAAAAAATATAGGTTTCCACAAAGTCGTAAGACCATGTATGGGGACTAACACCTCCCAATGCATCAAGGTCAAGGAAGTTGGTGACTTGATGACAAGGGGCGTCTTGAATATGTGTACGTACCCTTGTTGATTAAAAAATGTATATTTTAAGGTGTTGACACCATATTGAACCGAGTAACAGGCTTGCCAACACCCAATCGGACCAAGTAAAGAGCCCTTCCAGAAGGTTCCAACGATCATATCAAGACCCATGCCTGAAGCCCATCACTAGGCCCATGACCTAACCCTAACTGTTGCATATTAATAGGGAGCCTCTCCCTCATTTGAACGATCTCATTTTCTCTCACTAGAGAAATCACTCTCTCTAACTTTGAGAGCTCCCTCTTCTCTTTACACTTCCCTTTCTCTCTCTAAAAGGTTCTAAACTTATTATATCATGTACAAACAAATATATTTATATAATGAGAATTGAGTATACCACCGTAGACATAACCTATTCTGGGTGAGCCACGTATATGCTTGTGTTCTTGGGTGAGTGTGGTTTTCCTCTTCTAAGTTGGTACATTTTATGAATCAACAGTTTGACGCCATCTGTAGGAATTGCAACAAAAAGCTATGTGATTCCTTCCCTTCCTCACACCTACAAGATACCCACAAGTCCAAGAATATTGAGCATCTCACTCCAATATAGCTCTAGTCATCCCAGGACATTTTCTCCTCTTTGGCAAAGTTTCCACGTCTAGATCATTGACATAACCCACTACGCTGACTGATTATCCTAATTGGTCAGTATGACTGTAACACCCCGGAAATTCGAGGATTCTAATATTGTAATTTAATATGTGAATTGACGTTTTTACCCTTATGAATGGTATGGCCAAATTGTTGACTTTTTGATTGGTGGGTCAAATGGACTTTGACCAATGACCGTGACGTAGTTCGGGACGTCACGAGTTCATAGATAGGTGGCACGTCCAATTCGGACGATCGGGAAAAAAGTTATGACTATCGGAAGTTCAGGGGCATTACCGTAATTTTGATAGTTGGGGCGAAAATGTTGACTTTTCGTTTGACAATTAATTTTCACGCGACTCCAGGACCGATAGGTAGGTCTCGACGTCCTGAATCCGTAGACAGGCGGCACGCCGAAATCGAACTTCGTATGGCTGAGTTACGGGTCTAGAAAGTGAAGGGCAGTTTGGTAATTATTTGAACCAGGGGCATTTTGGTCTTTTTGCCCTGGTTACTGTAGCAAACCGCGGGGGACATGGGCGGCACCACCATGTGCGGTGGCTCTGAGTGCGATTTGTTTACTGGTGAGTGTGGGTTGGAAAGTATTGATTGTTTAAACCTTTTTGAAGCATCAAACGTGGTCTGATTCTTCCAGCTACACGATCAAATTGATTAATCGAAATTCGAAGCTTTCGGGGGACAAATTTCAGTGGACAAATTGGACACCCACGAGCCTCTGGGACGGCTTGAAATTGTTTAAAACTGATTAGGACATGTGTGAGCATTACTTTGATGCAGAGATAACTGAGAACGGGTGAGGAAAACCAGAGAAGCCATTTCTGGAAAAATTGGAGGGAAAATCGGGTTTTGATTTCTGGTGACTGTTGGACCAAACCAAGGCTTGGTTTAGTCTTCTGGGAGTGTTTGGAACTCAACCGCATCGAAATCGAAGGCCATCAGCCACTGCTGAGCTGGGACGGTGACTGTTGTTTTCAGGGAAATCGCAGAGCTTGGGACGACGACCTTCAGGTACTTTCAGACACAATTGATTGTTCATTTTGGTTCGTTTTGATCCTATTATACTTCCTGTGAAGTTAATTGGACAATGGGTTTGAAACCAGTGAGTTCTGGTGATTGACCCGTTTGGTTGATCACGGGTCGAAGGGCCATTTAAGGATTGGATTTGGATAATTAATAACTCAGAACTTAAATTAGATGTTTAAATAACATGTTAGGATCAAATTGGATTGAAATCGAGTAGGAATTGATGGGTAATCAACCAGGTCAAGCCGCGGGTGGCAGGCCCGAATTACAGACAAACGGGTGAAGGTGCTGACACTGTAGCTACAGTGTCAGGCGCGTGACTTTCACGCGCAGCCACTTTGGGCGGCGCGTGAGGGCGCGTTGGGGCTTATCTCCGATCACGATCAACATGACTTTTATTCCTCTCATTATTCTGAACATTTTTTGTGAATTAACCATGTTGATCTGGGATAGTTTGAAGGGTCAGCTTAGGGCCGGTTGCCTCGGGAAACGTGTTGACGGTTTCCCCGAACCGGCTTCTGTTTCAAACTTTCTTTTGAATAAATATTAAGGACTTGTAGTGACCCTTACGTGTGAATTGAACTGACAGGAATTGTACGATAATCTCGATACAGGTCCGTACGCACAGATTCGCAGCGGAATCGTATTGTGAGTGGGCCCGTTTTCATTAAACCCTTGCATGCTTAAATGTTTTCTGATTTACTTATATGTTCACATGCTGGAATCGATAAATGGTTTTGATGATATTGAAATTTCGGTTATGGTACGTTTCACGGTATTTAGGCATGAGACCCGTCTGATGAAACGTAACGATCGGGGTTCAGATTTTACCTATTTATACATATATGCTTGGCATTTGGATATCAATAAAATGTATTTGGTACTGCACTGTATAGATCTTTCCATATTATATTGTCTCCTCCGGATGAGGTACCCCCGAGAGGTCACGGACGTCTAGAACGTCCAGCGTCTACGACGCTAAGCATCGGGGATGCTGCAACCGAACAGGGTTCGGGGATTGAACTCGGAATTGAGACCCGAGTGGCACGCGTAGCCTTGTGATTGTGACCTTATTGGACGTCAGGGACGTCAGACATCAGGGATGTCGGGATTGGAGTGTATAGTGCAGTGGATAAAATTATGGTTATGGTTTTATTACATGCCTTATGATTCATATTATATTATTTATGATTTTAAATGATGCTGCATGCATGTTTGGAAAACGGAGGGGTAAATTATATGTTTTACTTATCAAATGATTTTATAAACTTGAGTTCGGTCCACTCACCCTTAATGTTTTTGGTAACCCCTCCAGGTCGTGATACTGAGGTAGAGGAGGAACATGAGGCTGAGGCATAGATCTACTTCTGCGTACCTGAACCCCTGTTGGGTGGTTTACCCGCAGGTTTACTTTAGAGTCGTGCTCACAACTTGTAATTTTGGATTTCATCCCTTGTCTGACATCTGTTTAATTCGGATTTGATGTATAACTTTTATTTGGTTTTTATGCATTTGATGTTTTGAGGTTAAAATTGGTATGAATTATTGGGTGTCAGACCGGAGCAGGGCACGTCCCCTTGTGGTCCCTGTGGGATCGGGGCGGGTCCTGTCAATGACCCACCATGCAAATATACTTTTCAAAACTTTTAGGCTTCCAGGATTGACCATGACTAGTCTTACCAGTCTTTCTACAAGTGGTCTTCCTCCGACCCAACATACCAGTCTTCCTGCGAGTGGTCTTCCTCCGACCCAACATACCGGTCTTCCTACGAGCGGTTTTCCTCCGACCCAACATACCAGTCTTTCTGCGAGTGGTCTTCCTCCAACTCAACACACCTGTCTTCCTATGAATGGTCTTCTTACGAGTGGTCATCCTACAAGTGGTCTTCCTCCGACCTAACATACTGGTCTTCCTACAAGTGGTATTCCTCCAACCCAACATACCGGTCTTCCTACGAGTGGTCTTCCTCCGATTCAACATACGGGTCTTCTTGCGAATGGCCTTCCTCCAACCCAACATACCGATCTTCCTAGTAGTGGTCTTTCTCCCGCCCAACAAACCGGTCTTCTTGCGAGTGGTCTTCCTCAGACCCAACATACCGGTCATCCTGCGAGTGGTCATTTTGGGAGTAGTATTCCTCTAACCTAACATACCAGTTTTCTTGCGAGTGGTCTTCCTCCAACCCAATATACCGGTCTTCCTACGAGTGGTCTTCCTCCTGCCCAATATACCGGTCTTCTTGCGAATGGTCTTTCTCCGACCCAACATCCCAGTCTTCCTGCGAGTGGTCTTCCTCCGACCCAACATACCGGCCTTCCTGCGAGTGGTTTTCCTCCAACCTAACACACTGGTCTTCCTACAAGTGGTCTTCCTGCGAGTGGTCACCCTCCAACCCACACGTCAGGATACACCTTAATACAACTAGATAACACTTCAAATCAGAAACTTTTTCTGAACATCATATACATAGTAAGCATAGATATCGACATACATGCACTCATACATGTCGAGTATACATGAAACTTATACATGCACTCATACATGCTGGCATAGATGCACTCATACATGTCGAGCATACATGAAACTTATACATACACTCATACATGCACTCATACATGTCAAACATACATGAACTCATACATACGCTCAACACATACCGAGCGCTCAAAACATACCGAGATGCTCAACACATTATCGAGTACAATTAAACTCAATACATACCGAGCATTCAACACATACCGAGCTGCTCAACACATTACCGAGCATACACTCGTTCAAACATACTGAGCTACCCAACACATTATCGAGCACACATAAACTCAACACATACCGAGCTGCTCAACACATTACTGACCATACACTCACTCAACACTTGGTCTTGACTTAAACATTAGAGTCAGAGTACAGACACACTTGGCCTACACTCAAAATTCGGTCTATGCTCAGCGCATTACCAAGCCTACTTTCAAAGCTAAAACTTAGCTATCATGCCAACTGGCTCACATACGATGCAGGATCAATTGAAGGCATTCAAGCTCGTAAAAGGGAACATACACACTGGGGGACTACCCAAGAACAATCACTATAAAACCACCGACTCAGACATGCAACAAACTACCAAAGTATTCCTCTCGGTATCCTACCTCGATCGAGAACATGGGGGATTGATGATGAGTACATCGAGCAGAACAGTGAACATAAACAAAAAAGAAAAAAAGAATATCTCCCTAAAAAACTTTCTCTATCTTGGATCGACCTTCAACCAACCTCTAGCACATCTCCACCCAACTTCTATCACCGCCGTCCTCGTCAACTATCACTTCTCCACCATCAAATCCATCCACCCAATTCTTGACGTTGCAATATATATATACACACACACATAGTACCTGTAGAATTTTTCAAAAAGGACCATGTAGAATTTTGCTGAAAGGATCATGTATATAAGTATGATGTTGAAAGCTTTTCTTTTTTGTTCACAGACAACAACCAGCTTCCAATCCTCCAATTTATATGTTTGACTCTAATTTAAGAAACCCTCCCATCTCTTAAGCTCTATATTCTAATTGGTGCTCTCTTATTTTCTTCGAACAATGAAAGCTTTTCTTTTCATTCACAAATAACATTCGAGCTTCCCATTTCCAATTTTAGGAAAGAGATTAGAGGGAGGAACGCATCAGGCCTAGCAATGGTAGCACATTTGCCTTATTAAAAAAATAGGTAAGTGACGTGGATAATTTCCAGCCTTCAGATTTGTTTGAAGATTTAAGATTGAAAGTTATGTATAATAAGTCAAACACTTCAAAATTCTTTAAAATTTTAAGTTAAAATCTATTGAAATTTGACATGAATCAAATAAAATCATATAAAATCAGGAGAAATCAATTAAAACTCATTATGATTCTAAATCAATTAAAATACATTGAAATCTTAATCGAATACACACCCTTAATTTTATGCATAATCATTATATTGATCATGTCGAAGGTGAATCATATGTAGATATCATGTGCATGGTTGAAAGAAAAAGGGATATAGTAATAAAAAAGTTTGAAAATTTGAGAGCAACACAAAATTGACCTGGAAAAAAGCTACACTAATTTTGATACACATGCTATTGCTGATCGATCGACATGCATGCATGTAATTGCGCACACATATATATATATATATATACACATGATATTATGGTTGTTGAATTCCAAATGCCTTTAATTAGCAGCTGGAACTAACTCCTTCAAGATTTCCAGCTAGGGTCGATCTTGCACATTCTTTCTTTCTTGTGAGTTGAGAAATTAATTAATTAATTAAAATAAATATATTCCCGGATAATAATTAAGGTGTTTAAATATGGATCAGTAACACGCATACCTCCACCGCCCATATATTCTAAGGCGTGTTGCTTAGCTTGACAGCTTCAATGGGCGACCATATATATATATTGCGTACAATTAATATATAATATTTTTACTACGTTATTTTATTATTTTTATTGTTGATAATATAGCTATTTTATAAATAAATAATATTTACATCTCACTATGATAATATCTCTTCGTATTATTCATTTGATTTATTCAGTTATCTTTGTATATATATATATATATATATCATAATCAGAACTATTCAATCTCTAAATTATTATATTAAAATCATCTCCGTAAAAAATAATAAGATTTGAGGTCATTTAGTCATATTCATATGTATTAAATAAATTAATAGTTTTGGAAAGAATTAAGATGCTAATGGCGAACCGTCTGTTTAGTTAATATAAATAAATGGTTAAACAATTTCCAATCTTTTTTTTAAATGAAAAATGATCTTGACATGATAATTTAGAAAATGAACGTTTCTGATTATGATATATATATAAAGAGAATTGGATAAGTCGGAAGGCTGGTACAAGCAAGTACCACCATTGTGGGATGCAAGTATTGTACTTTATATATTTATTATGGATAATACTTGCATCCCATTATGGTGATAACTCTAAGTTACCACACGTTTGATTTATCAAATTGAATTTATACATATATATCATAATCAGAACCGTTCTTAAATCAAATACTATTTACACAAAAAATTAATCAAATTGGAGGTCATTTGGCCGTTTATATTTATCAACTAAATGAATAGTTTTCTATGAGGATTTTAATTTTACTAAAACCGTTGATTTATTGGATATGTAATCTTAAAATAATGATTTAGAGAATAAATTGATCTCATTATGTTGTATGGACAAACAATTTGATAAATAGAAAGGGTAGCAGAAGGAGATACCATCAGATTGAGATGCAAATATTATCCTTATATTAAAAATCAAATTAATTTATGAGAAGACTCTGCAAATCTTAATTTATTGGAAAATTGATGGAAATAGAACACTTGCCCAAAGTTTATTAAAAAATAGAAAGGAAATTGATGGAAATATGTGGTTTGGCAAAAATGTATGCAAAAGTAGGGGCCCCCAAATTTATTTTTTTACAAATCTACACACTATAGAAGTGTTATAGTAATCTGATAGTCAAATAACTTATGCAATTGATCACTCCACCAAGAAGAAACCGTAAACCCCAAATCGATCATACCTTGTTCTTCTCCATTCTTATAACTCATCGCTACAACTCAATACCCACCAAGAACGAAATTTTTTCTACCTTCTTCTCCAAATCGTGACTACCTTCTTCTCCTCCATTCTTATTCCTCATCGCAACAACCTAATAACCACCGAGAACGAGATCGTAACTATCTTTTTCTCCAAATCGCATATGCCTTCTTCTCATCCATTCTTATTCCTCCTTGCAAAAACCCAACTACCTTCTTCTTTTTCCTCCCAAATCTTGCTACCTAGACCAACTCATCATCTTCATTTCGCTCTTATCTTCTCACGCTCCCCATTTTCTCATTGCTTCCAACTTCTCATAACTCTCATCTTCTCATCTCTCTTTTTATATCTCTAATTTTATCCTAATCATTATCTTAAGTGTTTTGTATTCGGTGGATTTGTTTAAATATGTGTTGGGAAATCCAAAATTAAAGCAAATAACCAATTGGGGAGTGAGGAAAATGAATTTGCAGGTATGAAGTTGGGAAGGTGATGCTAGGTTGAAGGTCATATAAGCCATTTTCAAATCTATTGATCTAATATGAGAATAGATCTAGTATGATAGTGCCCCTATATTCCAGCAGTTCTATGGTACCCTATAGTCTGTTCATTGATATTTGTAAGTTTTCTTCTGGATTTTTATCACATGATGATACTTGCAATCCTCATAGTCTGGTAGTATCATCATTATCCGATCAGTGATATTTGTATATTTTCTTCTGGTTTTTTATCAGATTATGCTACTTGTCTCATAATTCGATAGTGTCCTTATAGTCTATTTAGTGATATTTGTATATTTTCTTCTGAATTTTTATCAGAGGATGCTAATTGATGTCCTTATAGTCTGGTTGCGTCTTTATAGCTGGTTATGTCCTTATAGTCTGTTAAGTGATATTTGTATGTTTTCTCACATAAGACTATATTTTCCAACAACAATACCAAGAAATATTGACGCATATGAACGAAGGAAAATAATAACTGACATTACTAGCAGTGACTTAACGAAACATAAATACACATTAAAAAGTGTGAAAATTGGCGCCTATTTTACAAAAGTAGGTTACATAACCTAATGATGCCACCAAAAAACATGTTAGGAAATGTATTTTGCTAACATCCTTGAAATACGACTATTCGACATCTTCACAGCTTGGCTTTTTATGTGCCGCCAGAACATGATTGTTATATTTCAAATCTGAGGAGAATTTGACTTCACATACTTCATCTAAATTAATAAGGTCCAATTTCCTATTTGCATCCATGAACATGATATTGTTACAGCATATCTTAAACTCTTCTCCTCACGAGGCAAGCATCTCATCACAATCATCACTTTTCTTGAAATCCTCAACAATCTTTTTTTTTTAGCCTCAACCTCCTTCTTCATGCTTCCACCTTGGAAAATATCTGTTCAACTGTGAATGTACTAAATATGGTTGGAAGCTGGGAACATATACTGCCATATCATAATGAGAACATAAACACATCAATTTCACAAATAAAAGCAACTGAAATTGCCTAAACTAAAAGGACAATATCAAACTATGAGGACACTATCAGATTATGAAGATACTATCATACTATGAGGACACTATCAGACTAAGAAGACATTTTGGTATGAAATTCTCATTACCTTGACTATAAAGAAACTACTGGACTATAAAACTAGATATAAATCAGTAGGGCACTATCAAACTAGATCTGCAAATTCATCATGGTTTCTATGGCCTTCTACCCAATCATCTTCCTGACATCTAGGGCCTTCCCAAGCTAAATGGAGGTCTAAGATAAAAATACAAATCAAGCTTTTTAGTTTAAATATAAATAAATAATATATCTTTTAATGAATTTAGTTTGAAATATCATTCATAAGTTTTACTTTTAGAATGCAAAATTACCTATTAATATTTCACTTGCTTACTTGAATAGTTTTGGAAGAATGCTAATTAATTTTTACAGAAATAAAATAACAACTTTGAGAAGAAAAAATAAAATAGAACAAATTAACCTAGAAAAATCCATGTGTCATTATACCTTTTCTCAACAAATATAGTTATAAAAATAATTCTAATAAAATGAAGGGATCTCAAGTATAATACTGCAACTCATGAAGTTGCAGTTTTATGTAAGCGTTTTAAAACATTGTTTGAGATGAGAGGACCTTGAGCCCCCATGGTTATTTAACATTCTAGCAAAAGATATAAATCATGTTTGTTTGAGTTAATAAAGTATCATTTTGACAAAAAAAAAAATATTTAATTGAACCATTCTTTTATATTGGATAAATTATACACAATAGATATTGAAATTTAGGAAGGAGATTTATAACAAACTATTAAACATTTGAGTAGAATATAGGCATGAATATATGGATCAAAATGAAAGATAATGAAAGAAACATGAAATTTTTTTGAGGCCTCCAACGTTTCCATGTACACAACCCAATATAAAAGTTGAAAATTTTGTTGAGGTCTCCAACATTTGCATATGCATAGCTCAATATAAAAATTCTCTTTTGGATAGGTTTTTAAATTTTTTTTAATTTTTTTTATATATGTAAATATAGACTAGATAAAATGATGAGGTATTTTTTGAAAACGTGGCCCAAGGCATAAACCTTGTCTACCTTGGGCTTGGGCCGGCCTTGCCGACATCACACCTGCGCAAATTCATCTTCCTAGCTCACTTTCCAATTGGTTATTTGCTTTAATTTCTTGAATGCCGGGCAACACTTGTGGTTCATCAATCTTAACAAAAATCAAATATATGATTGAAGAAAATGAGAGGAAGATGAGAGAAAATGAGAGAATATGATAGGAAGATGAGAGAAGGTGAGAGGATATATGATAGGAAGATGAGAGAAAATGAGAGAATACAAGAGGAAAATGAGAGAAAATGAGAGGAAGATGAGAGAAGGGAGGAAGATAGAATGCGAAAATTTGTGGATGGTTACAATCTCCTTTATATGGTGTCTATTTTTGTAAACAAATTTTTGAGTGTTTTAATTTTATAGAAGATTTATTCTTCATAAAATAAATAAATAAATAAAATCTTTAAATTGAACACAATATATGTACTCGTCTAGATATAATACGCAGCTTCTCTCGTGAACAGACCAAATATATATATATATACATATATATATATATATATCTTATTCTAGAGCAAGCTATAGCTGTATAAATTTGTAGGGAGTTTGGGCAGTTATATATTGAGTTGCCATGCACTGGGATGATGATCGAATCAGCCCAGATCGATCGATTTGGAACACAAAGGCTAAAACTTTGAAAATTTTGAAAGAAATTTTGGAGAAATTTTGGAGAAAAAGTTAAGCACGTACCCAATATTAATATTTGTATAAGACTAAACTTATATTATGGAAATTAAGGGAAGATTTTTCTTCCCCCTTATTTTTATACTCACACTTTAAATACATGCATATTCATAAAAATATTACGGATATTTCTTTCTCCCTATTTTAATATCGAGACCCCAAAATATATGAAATATTACGAATATTTTCATTCATGATTATAAGTAAATAACCTTCTATATATTTACCAAACTAAGAGGATTTCATCTGAATGCTCAATCCATAGATTTTGGGAAAAATATTCTTCATAAATGCTTACATTCTTCGTAAATTGGGTTTTTGTCAAGTGCCTAGGCAGCTGGTTGCATATATAGGCCGATTAGGAAGGATTTGAGTTTGAAGTTTAATTTGGGATTTGAAATTCATATGTAAATTAGAAAATATATTAATTAAATGAATTTGAAATAACTAGATATAAGTATGTAACTACAAATCGATCATGTAAATCAATAAATTTTCCCTTATTATTTATCAAATCAAAATCAAAATCCAAATAATTCAAATTCCGCCTAATTAAACACAAAGCCTTATTATTCTTGGCAACAACAACAAAATGAAAAAGTAGGTAGTTTTCTATAATATACGACGGAATTTTAACGGCTAAATTTTGGTATATATATATATATATATCTTTCAAGCTGAAATCAAAATTATAGACAATATATAGTCTAGCACAGTCAAAGAGGGCTACCAATTAAGATAGCTTCACGAGGTGACGTCCACAGTAAGAAAAAAGAAGCCTTTTAAACCCTACTTTACTCCATCTTCCACATGCAGGGGGTTGACCCAAAATTATTCCAGATATCCTCTCTCTCTCTCTCTCTCGCGCACACACACAAAGAAAATATAACACATGCCCGCGTGCACATGTCGATCGATCACAGAGTCACATACATACAGAGAAATTAAGGAAAATTTGTATTGGAACAACGTTGAATATGATGGTGGATTGACACAACTTGATTCATTAATAATCGAAGATTATAACTAATAGGATAATTAATCAACTAATTAAGTTGTTAATCTAAGTCCAAAGAGACTCTCGTTTAAGAGGGTCCTGTTGGATGATCACATTATTATTGCCAGAAGCAAAGCTGCTAAAATACTGATGATGTGAGATGTTGTTGAAGTCACTATTATTGTTCGACAAAACAAGGCCCTTCTGATCATGATCCTGATGATCTTGATGATGATGGTGATGGTGATGATCTAGCTGTGACGTCGGTAAGGCGGCGCCCACGGGCTCCTGCTGCATCTGGATGCACAGTATCTCTGCCTGAGCCACAGCAAGCTGCATTTGCAGCTGAGAAACTTGATTCTGAAGGAAAGAAATCGCCCCGACGCACCCGTAAACCGGGTCTCTCACTCTCGCATTTGCCTCATACACCAAACTGCTCACAGCATCGCCTCTCTGATGAATCGGAAGCTCCTGAAAACAATGAATCAAATCATTATTAAACCCTAATTTCCACAATTATATTTCATTAATGACCTTTGTCTAAAAGCGTGAATAGCATTTCTCTTAATTACCTGTAACATTTTGCTTACGTTGCTAGCACCAAAAACTTTGTGCACAATGGCGAACTTGTGAGGATCGTCGGAAGGGAAGTAAGGAGCAAAGATGCAGTCCTTGGCGCAACGGCGCCTCAACAACTTGCACGAAGCACATGGCGAAGCTCCTCCCGCCATATATTTTTCTCTAACCCTAGGTAGTTATAATTAAAATGAACAACAACCTGAAAATGGAAATTTCGTTCTCGAAATAGCGCCTTAAGTGGAAATTAATTGAGCTAGAGAAGTATAATAGAACTGTAAGTGAAATTAAGGATGATGATGATGAGTTTGATTAGTAGTGTTGAAGCAAAAGGGTGATGAAATTGGGTATTTATATTAGTTGAAGGGTGGATGCCCTAGGGGAGGAATGGTTCCCCACATGCTTCACAATTAAAATAATGTTATTAACACAAAGTAACAAATATTAGACAAATTCGTAGACTTAAAAACTGAAACCTGGATATTCCCAACTAGACAAATTAGAAATATCATATTTGAAAATTACGGTTGTGGCCACAAGTGTGAAAGGTTTGGATGTGTGACTAGCAAGGGCAATTAGGGCAAGAGCTCGGCAGTTTTGCAGGGAATAGATTCTTCCCTAAGTTGACCACCGCCTAGGCGCGTGAAGGGTATGATTTAAATGCATATTATATATAAAATTATATATTTATATTAGGTATGTATGTATGTATAGGTTGGCAAAAGCCATGCAATTGTGTACTTCTCACGTTCTGGTTTGACTCTTCTAATCTCTATCTTCTCTGCTGCTGCACTGTTTGTCGGTTTGAGCAAAAACGAGTAACAGACGAAGAAAAAAGTCATTAACTATTCAAAATCAATATTTCTTTAATACAATCATGAAAGAAACTCATCAAATCCAACCCAATTCACAACAAAATGGGATCGGATTAGAAAGAAAAAAAAAATATTCTTCATATATATATATATATATATATCGAGAGATAAGTGATAATTAAGTATCAAATGCAATACTAACCATTCCACATATAAGTTGAATCTGAAAACGGTAAGAAATTGAGGTTTACCCCAAAACGTCCCCTTACGTGTGGCGAATTTTTCAGCCTATCACGTGATGATTTGATAGGTACGTGTGACACGTGTAGCGGTTAAGCTTTCACGTGGGATAACCCCGCCCTGATACCATGTAAGAAATTGAGGTTCCACCCTAAAAACAATTGACGATGTGGGAGTAGTCCAAAATCTTATAAGTCACAAATTGTAGTTGTGCTTTTTCGACGTGGGACATTTTCCTCAAATCTCAACAAAAACCTGTTTACGCTTTGATAAGCTGCTATTATAGAATGAAGAGGAATATTACTAATTAACGATGGAGTGGTGATTTTGAAAATGAACTCAAAGCTCCTATTATAAAATGAGGAGGAATACTAATTAACGATAGAGTGTGTTAATTTTCAAATGGATATTTAAACCTACAAGGCATTAAGTGTGGAGAGAGAGAAGGTCAAATAAGAGTAGGGTTTTGATTAGTAAATATTTGAGTGTGAATGTGAAACCCTAACCGGGACCAAGACACCAGAGAGATGGACGGACTCAACAACGTGAATGTTTGTTGGCGGACATTCACATGGAACACATAACATCTCTTCTCTCTCTCTCTCTCTCTCTCTCTCTCTCTCTCTCTCTCTCTCTCTCTCTCTCTCTCTCTCTCTCTCTCTCTCTCTCTCTCTCTCTCTCTCTCTCTCTCTCTCTCTCACACACACACACACAGCCCCCAACGCCGTCGTCGTCGCCCTCCACACATTACATGCATTATAAACTTTAATTAATTTAAATCTTCAATTTATCTCTTAATTAAGTGGCTTTATTTTTCATGCAGCTGCTATGTCGTCCTACCGGTCTTGACCAACTACAAATATTCTTTACAAACCAAAATAATAAACTACGCAATTTTAAGTGTATATATATATATCATTGCTTAATTACCCTTATTAATTAATTAATTTAAAATAACATCTAGCTAATATTTTCTAGCTACCGAGTACCTTATTAAAATCTTCATCAATATCTTGACTGGTTCTCTATATATGGAAATGAGATGCGAATTGGCTCTCACATAAAAAAAAAAACAAAAAAACTTTATCATAACCTGTATAATAATCTGATGATCAATATGATACCAGTGTATACTGTCTCCAATATTATTATTTTTTAAAAAAATCCTCATCACATGTATACATTATACTAATATGCGATATGAGTAAGCAAATATTATGATAATACGATCCTTCAAGGAAGCAATTAATGTGACCCAGTTAATGAGATCCGACATGAAGCAAAGGCTTAAGAATTTATTAAAAGGAAACCCATTTCGAGAGAGATTGAAACTAAAACAATAGGAATTGTGAAACCCTAAGACTTCCTCTCTCACGTACCCTCTCTTTGCATTTAATGCCCTCCACATGATTCCAAGCTTCTAATCTTTGGTTTTGTTCCCAGAAAAAAACAGCTCTCTGCTTCCCTTAGCTAGCTACTTGTCATATATCCCATATATATGCATGTATATCTGTTTTTCACAAACCCTATCACATGAAGAAACCCATTTTGGGAGGAAACACACACACACAACAAACCCATTGTGAATTGAAGAAATGGATTGTCTATGTTTTGAATTTGGATATCTCATCTCTCATGCCTATCATATATGCATGCATTATTCTAAGATTGAAATGGGGGCCATATAATATTGAATTATTTTTTGCCTAAGAAAACGCGTATTTGGTTTTTTAATACCAAAGTTTATTATTCAGTTTGAAGTTTGAAGTTTCAGACCCCTAAACTGTGTAGGTGTATACTCTCTACTCTCTACTCTCTAGGAAGAAGAAAAACTTGTACGCTCTAGATGGTGAGTTCTATGTAACTTTTTTGGTTTACTGTAATTTTTTAACCTAATGAATTAAGTAGAGGAAAAACAGACATCTTTCATCAACTTAGAGGAAAAAAAAACATGCAATCTTCGATGCAAACATTGAATGCTCTTGCTTTCGTGATATGGAAGATTCCATATTCTTGAGATATATGCATGTTTTTTTTTTTTTACTTCTTTTCTAATCTTAATATATAATGTTAATCTAAAATGGTGGACAACATTAATTAGAAGCCATGTTTGTCAGTTCGATCTCAATATCAATGCATTTAGAGATCAAACATAGTAATAGTATTTTTTTATTATAGAAATTATGATTATAGAAAATACGACTAAACAATGCCGGATTTGATTTATTTTTTTCTTGACTTAGGTCCAAATATATGGTCGTCCATATCCAATGTTATGAACAAACTGGTCATCCTTTTTTATGTTTTTTATTATATCAGTACTTTTCATATAAAGATATTGACAAGAGGAAATTATACATATTAGATATATGATAGTCGAATCCACTCAATACCTCCAATTACCCATTTGAATGGATAGAAATTAGCTATATTAATCGGTTTTTCAGTTTGGGTTTTTTGTCGGAACTGAAACTGAGTCGGTTGGAGAACCGGTATCGGTTCGGTCCGGTTCTCAGCCCCAAAACCGTTTGAACTGAAAACCGGTTAAACCAATTTAGTTCTCTTTTGAACCGATTTTGGACCGGTTTAAACGATTTTTTTTTGAGATGGAGAGAATGAGGGAGAGGATTGGGAGAAATCAAGGCTGAGGTCGTGAGCTTCGACGAAGACGGATCGGGCTTCAACGAAGATGAAGAGGTGGAGGACTTGAGTCGAGGGAGATGGAAAGATCGAGGGAGAGGGAGATATCGAGCAGGGGTGTGAGGTTGTGAGATTCTACGAAGACGGGAGGTCGAAGATGGGCTTCGATGAAGACAGAGAGGTCGAGGGAGATGGAGAGATTGAGCGGAGGCGTGAGGTCGTGGCTCATGAGCCCGTCTGGTGAGTGGTGAGGGTTCGTGAGGGTGAGCGATGGGGCGAGAGGAAATCAGAGCAAGATAAGGTTGAGAGATTAAGAGACGTAGTAGTTCGTGGGTGGGAGGCAGTGAACGATGGGGTGAGACGAAATTGGAGAGAGATAAGATTGAGAGGTTGAGAGATTGAGAGAGCAATGACGGCGTGCTGACGTGCTTTTTGTGAGGTTGAGAGAGTGAGAATTTGAGAGAGTTGGGAGAGATGAGAGGGATAGGGATTAGGGATGGAGAGAAAGATCGGCCTCGTTTTGCATGATGGATTGGGCTTCCACGTTCCAATGTTTTTTTCCCTAATTGGAAGCCCATTGCATTAAAACCCAAAACAAAAGCACATTGCATTAAAACCAAAAATCAAAAATCAAAAATCAAAATTGAACCAGCTAAAACCGTGTTCGATTCGATTTTCACTATTCAATTTTGGTTTTCATTCGGTTCAGTATTTTTCGGTGCGGTTTTTTCAAATCAATTAATACCCTTAGTAGAAATACCCATTGTTTTTTTTTTTTTTTAGACCAGACCAAGAATTGCTTCTCAAATATAAAAGTGACTATAAAGTATAAACCCGCATGCATGAAAATTAAACTTAAACGGGGGACTTTCTACCTAGACCATTATTTACTACACCAACGCTTGTGATTAATTTTCTTTAGCTAATAAGTAGTTCTTATCATCATATATAGAATTGTAACAATACCTAATTTTTGTTGGTTTGTGAATGCATGGCAGCCTCAAAATGGGCGATGGCTAAGGACCTGAAATTCAATTGCTTGAACAGTGTGTTGTTGGATTTCCAATGCGACCAATTCCCACTATCAAAACCGTAAACTCAATACAAATAAAAATATGTGGTCCTTTGTATACACACTGCACAGAATCAAATTGTAGTTACAAATAATAAACACAAGTAGAATTGAGAAAGGGCAAAGGAGAAAGTATGGGTACTTTTTGTCCTTTGGCCCTAAATTTGAGCCAGCTTGAGAATGGCTTCTGGGTACCTGCGATGGGACCAGACTGATGCATAAAACTCCAAGCCACAAAAATAAATGTCATTTAAACTCTTCTAGATTTCTAATCTAGATAGAGAAGAATGGAACTCCGGTGAAAAATTGCCTACCAAGAAGTTCTCAAAAATTATAGCTATTCGCATTTTTTCTAATAATATCGAAATCTTTTATTATAAAATCCAACAAGTTTATTGAAAATATAATATACTAAATAGTTCTACTCTTAACACTAACGAGGCCATTGGTGTTGGAGGGAAAGGAGATCTGTGCTTCCTTTAGAAAGAAATTCCCCGCACTCCTAGCGTAACACAGCAAATTCAAAAACCTCAAGCTCTAAATTCTTCGACAGCGCTCCTAATAATTTTATTGTGGAGTCAATCATATTAGTCTTTATTGACTCACGGTTCTTAAAAAATAATTAGTATTTGATGTTTTATTATGTTAATCGGGACACTTCAAATAGATAATTAACACTTCAAAATTTCAAATAGATAATCAAAATGACGAGAAAAATATACAATAAAAAGTAAAACTATGCCATTGCGCCTAAGAGAACTTCATGGACCTATACATTATTCATTTCTTATAGGTAATTATCCATCCATGTTTTATACATGGTGAGAAAGGAGGGCAACACGAAGCCGCAAAACCTACAAAGAACTAACTGAAAAAACAAAAGGGGATTTGGAAACCCAAAGACATCTATCAACTAGCCTAGAGCTAGCTCAACAATGAAGATTTTCAAACGCATAAAGATGTTGTCAATGTCAATTGCCTCAAATTTCACTAGGCTGTGATACATCAGTCCTCCCGGCCAATCTCCGACTCTCGTTCAATTTTCGTAGATTGCGCTTTTTGATTCCATTTCTGAAGAAAGTGCTTGCTACACACTTTGTATCCTCGAAAACTAATGAACAATCCACGCTCGTCTCTGCTTTTAGTCTTTTTTTCAAGTAGTCTGCCGTCTGCGCCTGAACTGATAGCAAACAGGACTTGTCATGAACAAATTACAGCAAGCAAACCCCCAAGTCAATACCCTGAATTCCTCCTGATCATGGTTTGAGATATGTCTTTCTTACAAAGACTAGACAGTAACTTCAATGAGATTTCTTGTCCAGATACAAGTCCAACATAATTCTCAGAATTTTGTCGTACACTAAATATTGATGTCTATCAATGTGATCTAGTAGCATTAGGAATATATTACATGGAATTAACATAAAACTAAAAAATGAATCACATGATTGTCCATATCAATTGAGAAACTGCAGCTAACACTTTTTTGAATCTAGTTGGAAATGGTCGATCTTAAAAACATGGCCTCACATCACAAATAGGTTAGGCTGCGGTTTAAAATGTAAGGCAATCAATTTAGCATTATGGCATACCAGAGTGGGAAGAAGCAGATGCCAAGGCACAATCTCTAAGTCTCTTTATCTTCTCAATAACTTGCCCATGCCAAGGCACAATCTCTAAGTCTCTTTATCTTCTCAATAACTTGCCCACTTTCAAAGACTTCATCAGTTCTCGAGTCTTCAGTAAATCTCATCGTAAGGTTAACTTCATCTGCTTTTGGATCTTCAGTAGATTTCCTCTTAACCAATGCATTTTCACATGCCTATAAAAAAAAATTTTAAAAAAAAAAAAACCCTTAGATTAGAACATACAAAACCACCAAGTCTTTGGTTATAAAAGCACATAGTTGTTCCTTGTTAATTGTTATTACATAAGAAACGAAAAGTTACAGATTTGAACATCTGATCCAGTCATATGAATCGAACACAAATTAAGCCTTGTATAAAGCAATCCGCAGAAATCATTACAAAATTTGTATACACTAAATCAAGCAATCCAAAGGCCGTACTTGAGTAACTAAGTTCCATGGGGAGACCAGTCAAGCAACTTATTACAAGCATGCCTGCTAAATCAATGATAATCACAGAAATCCGAACACATATTTTACTCTAAAACGCCTTTTTCATTTTTTCATTTAGCACTACTTCGCTGAATACTAATGAGTTGAGAAGTAAATAATCTCGGTAACAATGATAGAATAAGGACACTCACCCTTCCTGCAACAGAATAGAAACCACCATCTCTCGACTGGTGAGCAAAATTTAGCCAGTCTTTATATGAAACTTGTAGCCATGGATAAGCGGTAGACTTGAGGTCCCGCAAAAGCAAAGCCTCGTATCTCAAAGCCAAGCAACTCTGCAATCGCAAACAGATCCACATAAGAACTCAAATTTTCATTAAAAAAAATCCCAATTTTATCAGATCAACCATCATCAACACTAAATTTAGGATCAATTTGGTGATGGAAATTTGAATCTTCAATAATCAATGAAAGAGATAGTTGAAGATTAAGACGACAAATTCTGGAGGGGTTTGAGAAGGCTTGCCTCAACATCGCCTACGAGTGCAAAAGCGCGAACGAGAAATTCGAGAACCAGAAGCTTTTGCTCTACATTTTTCTCGGAAATTTCTCGCAAAACGGAGGGAGATTCCAACCTCAGGAACTGCATCAAGCCGGCCCTGACTTCCATCGACGACTTCACGTCCTTGCAAACCAAAGCCGATTCCAAAATTTGAAGCGTCGCATCTTCATATCTGGAAAAGAAAAAAAAAAACTGAAACCTTCAATGGAGAGAGAGAGAGAGGAAGAGAGAGAGAGAGAGAGAGAGAGAGAGAGAGCGAGCGGAGAGACAAGAAGAAGACGAATTTCGGACCTTTTGTTCAGGACGAGGGAGCGAAAGAGCTCTGACATTTCGGTGGGAAATGGTTTCTGATCAATTTACTTTGGTGTTGGGACTTACAAACATGAAATGTCTCTGGAGACCATTAAAGGCCCACTACTACCAAAAAGCAACGACGTATATAATCGAACACGAACTCTCTTATAGTCAAGAGTCGCCGTCGTGCCGAGTAATTGTTGGCGATCAAGCGATATGGCCGAAAGGGACACTTGCTATCTCCAGCGGCTTCCTCAAGTCGTCACCACAGCGGCGCTTGAGGATCGCATCGCTCTCCAGAGCCGTGAGATCCAGTCCCTCCTCGTCGACAATCAACGGCTGGCAGCAACCCACGTGGTGCTCAAGCATGAACTCTCCGCGGCCCAGCTCGATCTCCGCCGCCTTTCGTGGTCGCTGATCAAGCCAAAGCGGATAGGGACGCCGAGGTGCGCGAGTTCTACGAGAGGTCCCTGCAGTTGGATGCTGAGGTCCGTACCATCGACTCCATGGGCGCCGAACTGGCTCGGACCCGTGCCGATATACAAGAGCTAGGCTCGGCGCGCAAGGAGCTGGTGGCCGAGTTACAGTCGATCGAGGGAGAGGTTGCGAGAACTCGGTCCGAATCGAACCGAATGGAGGACATTAAAGCCGATATTCAGACCTTCCAAATGGAGATTAAGAAAGGAAGGTAATTTGGAATTGTTTTGAAGACAATTAGGTAAATTGTGAAATTATGGTTGATTTTAAATGTTTAAATCTTTGAATTTGTGAATTTTTTGGTAGAATTGCGTAAATTTCGTTCTTAGTTAACGATTTTAAATGCTTATAGGGCTGCCATTGAAAACGAAAAGAAAACAAGAGCTAAAACCTCGAGCACCGTCAGGAGATGGAGAAAACCATGGCTGCTTTGGCTCGTGAAATTGAGAAGCTTAATGGGGAATTGGCGAATGCAGAGAAGAGAACAAGGGCTGCAGTCGCAGCAAATCCAGGTAATGATCGATTGATTCACCTTCAAATTGTTTCTTGTAACTCAGCTATGGATGTTTACAGTTTACCCCAATTTGTTTTGTGAATTCAGAAATCATAATGCAATTTGGGTTTACGCAGGTGCAGGGTTTCCCGCAACCTATGGCGACACCGAGTTGGGATTACCTCTACAGCTTGCATCAGGTATGTGCCATGCCTCTGCCTACCCTTCGGCATCTTCATACTTCCTGTTACTAGTATTTGTTAATTTGCCAGATGATGACCAGTTTTTCTGCTAACTGTTAAATGAAACAAAATGGAGATGGGAATGAAAACTGTTCTATGTTGACACGAATAGTTGCTAGACCGAATGGTTTGTAGTTCAAACCCCGAAATTAACAGAGATTTACAAGGAAAGTTTGTGCCTAACCTCTTGGTCTTTTTTCACAGTGAAAATGTGTCTACATGAAAGACCTCATTTCTTCCTAAATTTGTCTCATTTATTCACATGGTCATTTGCTTTAGGATCTAGAATCATTAGGTGCTAATGTTATAGACTTGTTGGAAAACTAAGAAGTTAGTTGTTCGTTTCTTATGAACCTTGAAAGTAGAAGAGATTAGCAAGAAAAGTTCGTGAAACTTCTAGCACTGGGAGTTTCACCAACACCCAGGACTTGAACATTGGCTGATGAACGGGAAGTGAAAATACACTGAACATTTGTATGCAAGAAGTATTTGAATATAGGCGAGCATTTTTACGTCAATTCCAAACAAACTAGCCCCAAATCCGTTATTTCCAACTGCGTTTGTCATGCATACGTATATTGAAGGAATATATGTCCTCTTCATTTTCAGGTGCAGGGCGGTGCTGATGTTCCCATCCATATGGTTCTGCAGCGGTGCCATAGAGGGCTGAAATGAGATAAAACTTCCAGCAAGTGACCAGAGAGATGGGACTAATTTTCTTTGAATTATGGGGTTAACTGGCAAAAATGTGGTTGATATATGTAAATGATTTTTACATCATCAGCATGGCAAAGATGTGATGCTCAGTTAATAGGTTTATTTTGCTTTATCCTTTGGGATTTTAGGTCTATTGAAAGACGATGTTTCTATTTGCAAGCGATTAGCGATATTTCAAACACAACGGAATGTAGCAAAAGACTTGGCCCTCGAGACTCATAAAGACCATAGAATCTTAAAGACACTTGGGCAAAAGCATAGGCACTCGGAACTCTTGGAGAGAGAAATCTGCAATTCTCATGCTCAAAGCTCTGCGTGCACAACCAACTAAAAGTGATTGTCATCCTTTATACAAAGATTTGCATAATGCACATGATTTTGCTTAACAGATTCGTAAATCTTTCCATAATACCATAAAACAATGAAGCAACACATCCAGCAAGATCCAAGTTTCATAGGAAATTGTAATTGTTTGGGATTTACATAAAATTCCAACACAAATATACAATGTCATAAAACCCCTACAAGCGTCCTTACCCACCCTAAGCATAACAAAGAAAAGATCTTCATGTTCCCATAATGCTAACGCCTAGAATCCAAGAAAGCAGCAGTCATTTGAAGTTTGGAAGAACTGCCAGACAAGTCAACCACCCAAGAAAGAAGCCCAGATGACAGCACTCATCAGCAACAGGGGGGGATGAAAATTGAAGGTAGGTTTTATGCAGACATCTTTGTCATCCACAAGTGCTTTGCAGCCACCATAAAAAAGACTAGACCAACCCAGCAAGTATAAGATCGATAAAGGAAACTGGTACCACAAACTTTGGGAATCAAGATGATGCAACAAGCAATACTACGATTGGTGCGGTCAAGTAAAATCGTCCCCAGGGCAAAGCCTCCTCGCTCAAAATGACAAAATCAATATTCTAGATGCAACAATATCTACGCTCTAGGTAGACAGTACTCAAACACCGATATAATGTTACTACAATACTCCAATAGCTTACATAGCTGACAGCATTGGGAACTTATACCATGTAAAAATAAGTCAACTAAGTGGACCTAAAAGCTAAAAGTGTCTTGATTAAAATCAACCTAATGTTTGGGGTATAACACAACATAAACTCCAGGGCACATGGGAATGGCGGTGAACAATATTTCAGCCAAAAAATTTCAAAAGAAAGGTGAAGCATCTTCCATCATTATTCATATGAGAGAAATTTTAAGTAAGAAATGCATGCATAGGCAACATGATCATGCATTTCACATGTTTTTATGGATATTTGCATCTGAGCCATAGATATAAAATGATCAGCTGCAATCAAGAACCCAGTGACCCAAACCTGGCCAATCTCCAAATATGCGTTAATAATGATTATGGAAGAGCAGGCACTCACCTGAAAATATCAACCTACCATAGCAGCAAGCAATTTGGAGATTATCCACTTGTCTCTAAAAAAACATTCACACACAACTAAATCAATCCCGAGTCTATAATTGGAATCCCTCCAGGTCGTTGTAGGTAAATTAGCAGAGGAGGACAGAGGCCTTGCTCAAGGATAGCGAACAACCTACCTCTTAGTCTCCAGTTTAAGAACCCTCCAACGGAATACTACAAAAACCATCAGACAACAATTCTCATTACATAAAATCTGCTTCAGCGGGAAATTTTCTCAGTAAGGTCGTGAACGGTTTCCTCCGTGTTGATGTCTATCAGGTCCACCATCTCTATAATTATCCCTGCGCCTATCACCGCCGCCATATCCACCTCTACCACCACTGATTGCACACACAAAAAGTCAGTACTCTATCCATGAAAATGAATAAAAGATTTACAGAACAATCCATCAGAAATCCAGTAACTCAATGACCTAAATAGACTTCATCACATGGTTTAAAAAAAAAAAAAAAAAAACCATACAATCTAGCATATCAACACTAGTATGTATAGATTGCAAATTGGCATGCACCAAAACACCCACGAGCACCTGTAAGAGAAGTAGCCAGTTCACCAGAAAATTTCATAAACACGTAGGAAAATGATAAACGTATCACCCATGAACAGAACACCATAATTGGAACCAACAAAGTCATGCCCCATAAGAAAGCAGAAAACATTTAACATCAGGGATGCATCTTCAGGCATGACAACTTTTCTTACACAGAGATTAAACGCGAGAGCGCAACATAGAACAAGAACACTCCAAAGAACTTGTTTCAAATTCCATATCAGTTATGTTCATCATAAATAGATATGAGAGCGCAAAAGAGAACAAGAATACTACACAGAGCTCATTTTGAATTCCAATTAAATTATGTTTACAGCAAATAGATATATACCCCTGGTCAAATGAAGCCCTAGGTGCCGACCTCTCTGCCATTGCAACACTTATTTTATAGCCCCTTAGCTCATAATCTGCAACCATAACACCCAATTAAAATACAACAAATAAACCACCATCATATCGCATAGAATGAAAGAAAACTCATTACCATTATAAAAACCCCCAGCTGAATGTGCAGCAGAGGGATCTTCATAGGCCAAGCATGCATCACCTTTGTTTTTCCCCGACTCATCTGTGTATATTTTGATGTTATATGGCCACTGATCCTTATAGCCACGTTTCTGCTTTATTCTCCCCACCTGAAACAATTACCTCGTGTAAGCAAACCAAATAATGTGTATCCAACTTACGGAAACTGACAAAGGTTTTACAACATTTCAACTACATAACTAATCATCCCTCGTGGATGCAAAGAGAAAAGGCATCTAAACAACTTTATCATCTTGTGCGTGAAAAATTGAATTCTTAGAATTGTAGTACAAGAATAACAAAACATCGTGCAGTGGTCAAGATAAGAAAGGATGAAAAACAAAATGATACAGATATTCATGCTAGAAAGCTACAATAATTTAAACTGAAATGACATATACCACGAATAGCAACTACTATCTAGATTGAAACAAATCATGGAAACACTAAGTTCAGGAGTAGGTATGGATTTACTTGTCCAATGCCTCCAAAAAGTTGCTGCAGTTCATCCACAGTAACATCTGGTGGCAAGTTTGAAATGTAGATTCTAGCATTGTCACAAGACTCATCGCAATTCTGGTCGCATTGCTTCACCTTAGCTGGGGCTTCAGTAGCAGCATTTCCATATCCACCTCTTCCACCAACATTGCCATACCCACCATCATATTTAGCAGGAGGGCCACCTCGGCCACCAGTCCTTGCATCGCCTGGACCATCACCACCATAACCACCCACAGGAGCACCATAGGATGGGGGATATGAAGTAGGTCCACCAGTATAGCTTGCAGGAGGAGGAACTGCGTCTGTTCCATAACCAGCATCGTAAGATGGCGGGTAATTGCCTCCAGCTGCACCATAGGACTGTGGAGGGTGTGGAGGAGCCTGACCATACCCGCCATCATCTCTTCCTTGGTTACCACCATAAGAGCCACCCCTACTACCACCACCGCCTCTACCCTCAAAATTACCACCTCTACCTCCATCATAACTGCTACTTTTACCACCATCATAGTTACCACCTCTACCCCCATCATAATTACCACGGTTACCACCGTAGCCCCCACCACTTCCGCCTCTGTTATAACCTCCGCGATCACCACCAGCACCGGCACCCGCAGGAGACGGCGTGCCACATTTGTTACATTCAGTTCTTCTTGCAAAGTTCAGATTCCCACAGCTATATATAACCACCCCAATTTCAAAAACCATATATAGGTATGGAAGGAGGAAAATAATCAACTGATGAATTGTCAACTTAAATCTATAGCTTTTAATGTTAGAACTCTTAACCACCAAAAATAAATAACCAAAACAAATAATAAAAACTCATCGAGATCAGATAAAGAGAGAGAAAGATAAAGTGAGAGAGAAAGAGCACACCTTGGGTTAGGACAAGGCCAATCACCATCTCTTCCGCTACCACCGCGGCCACCCCTGCCACCACGGTCGCCACCTCGGCCACCGCGATCCCCTCCTTGATATCCTCCGCCTAGAATCAAAACAATTAGGTCAAATTAAAAAAATTTAAACAAAAAATATATAGAAAAAAAACCCTATATCTAACGCACAAGAACTGAAATTTCCTATACATACCTCGACTGCCACCGCCGCCATAGCCACCGCCGCCGCGCCCGCCACCACCGTAACCACCTCCATCGCTGCCTTTGCTTCCGTAGCCACCACCACCGTTTCCTCCATAACTCCCACTTCCTCCACCACCACCATAGCCTCCCGCACCGCCACCATAACCTCCAGAACCACCATATCCACCGCCGCCCCGAGATCCATATGGAGGAGCGGCACCATCACCACCCTCTTGACCATACATCCCAGCCATGATCTAGGTTTGATACAGAGACACAGATATTAGGGTAAGACTCGGAAATCAGATATTTTCACGCTAGTGTTAATACTTTATATATATATATATATTATATATAATATATATATGGGTACAGCTAGTCGAGAGATTTTTGTCCTGCCGACTCTGACTTAGACAAGTGTTAATTAATTATCTGTAGCCCAAACCAAATGCACAGTTCCTACCCACTCCTCTCAATGAGGAATACATTTTTGGGCCCTCCGGCCCATGATAATCTACTTCAAACTTTTTTATTATTTTTTTATTGAGAATTAAAAGGGAAGTTATTTTTAAGTTTTTCCCTCATGTCTCCCTCTAATTTTCTAATCGGATTATGTAAAAAAAAAAATGACCAAAATAAAACCCAATGTTTTAGAGCATCCCAACAAGACTGAAAATTTACAAATTAAACTAAAACCCCTATAACGCTCTTTAAAGAGTTCTTAATTATTTTCTATTTTTTTTTCTTACTCTAGTTTTTTTCTATTTCAACCATACTTTATATATTAAGCACCATATGCTATTTATGAAAAAAAATATAAATGCTTAAAATAATATTAGAAAATTAAGTATAGTTTAAAATAATTATTAAATAAGATTATCAATGGTAAAAAAATTTGGATTATTAAATTTTGAGAGATCACTAGATTACACATTCAAATAGGAATCATTACACATTCCAGTAATAATCATTTCATCCATAAATCAAGTTGTTAATTGCACCTTGTGATATGTTAGAACCAAAACCAACATATGACTTACTCATCTTTTTCTTTTATCAATTTGGTGCAAAAGTATTTGATAAACTCGCATCCACACTGCACACAACAAGAAACAAAGATAGAGCCTAAAAGTTATCCCAAACACCCTTCATTTTCCATCTCAAAATTTTGCAGAACAACAACACACCAGCAACAATAGATCGGCATTCAGCAGACAGATCATACATAAGAAAAATTTCCTCAAATATCTACATTATACAAAAATTTCCTAGGATCTATTTCCTATGTAAATCTAGGTAAAGATAGTAAAATGGTTGTCAAGAGTAAGATCGTCAACTGGAAAAGATAGGTAGGATGAAGGGAATCTGAAAGAGAAGTGCGAAGTTGAACAGAAAACCTGCAATTATCCACGGATGGATTAACAGTTGTGATCAAACCCAAGCCCCCAAAGTCACAGCTGTCTGCACTCTGATTACGTTGCTGGTAGTAGCTATTAAATGCGTATGATATATTTCCGGGCCAACTGATATTGGAACAAGACCCACCAGGAGACATAGCAGTGCAGTCAGCAAGTGAGCAAGCCTCTAAAGCATTCGCAGTTGCATTAGATAAGTCCCTGTTATTGTTCACCACACACCACCTGGAAGGAAGGTAATCAATATTCTGCGCATCCACAAGGTTTTTCGAACCCTGGATAAAATCAAAATGGTACTTGGCTTGACCGTCAAAGGTGAACACACCCCAATGTCTCTCAAAATTTCCGGTGCTTATGCTTCTTTGGTCCTCATCCAAGAGGCTAAAAATATATGTTTCAACTGGAGGATCCCGAGGTCTAAGCGGGGTTCCCATTTTGCTACGAAGATGCTCCTTCAGGCCTTTCATGAAGGTCTCTGCCGTGGATGAGGTTGCATTTGCTGCTCCATCAGTAGGCCAACCAATCTGTGACACAACAATATCCATTTTGGGAAATCCTACAGTTGACAATGCCGTAACCAAGATGTCATAGCTCAAGTCAAAGCTGTTTTTGTATGTCCTCCGGCTGTCATTATGTGGTTTTGCATTGCCTTTAAATAGAGTGAAGTCGAGGGAAATGTTTTTGTTCTTGCGGAGACCCAAGAACGGGGAAATGGTCGCAAAGAATGGTGAATTGTGCTTGCTGAGAAATGTGAGCAGTTGAATCATGGTTCTATTGAGGTCAGCCCGAAAGTGACCTTTCGAAGGATGGCCAGACTCTGACAGGAAGGAATCAAAACTGCAAGGAACCACTACTTTCACCTTGCTCTCCAAGTTTGCTCGGGCCAAAGCGGTCTGGATATTAATTGCTGCTCCAATGACAAAGGGGTGAAATTGCTCACCATAACTCTGGAGAAATGGCTCATCTCCAACGGAAACATACCTAAACACAGTCTAGTTAGTTCCAGTGGATACAAATGAAATGATATTATCATGCAGCAAAATCCATACTGCCTCGCATTTGATTAGCAAAGATAATCTAAGAGGCTAATGGGTGACCTGTGAAAATCCCTGCCACAAAAATTTATTTCTCTTTCTGTCCTTGCAGTGCTAACTAAACTAAAAAGAAAGAAAACATTTACCATATCCTACAAAGCTTTCAACTTCAGTAAACAACAGAGACTATGAATTTTTGCTTTGACTGATCAATCCCTAATGTGATTAAGACCATTTCCTGCAGGAAATGTTCTTGGTAAGACTCCTAACTAAAACCTATTATGCTGACGTTTCTTGTTGCCCTAGGCATATCTCATCATCTAAAAGATGTATTTATTATATTGGATCAAAACATCATACATATGTTTATTTACCAAAAATTCAAGCACTAACCGAACTCTAATTATATCCACAAACGGATACCAACACCTAGTATTTTCAAGATTCCACAATGAGATACATACTAAAATAGTAAAATATCTCCTGAAATAGAAGCATCAGCCATGAGCAATGCAAGTTTGATTGAAATATATGTTTCCTTTTACCACTTATCATCTTAGAATTGTAGCAGTAAGTTCCATAATGCACTTCAATCTAAGCAGTAAGTTCCATGTGTTTCCTTGCTAGTGTTTAACAATAAACAGATATAAATCCACAGGAGCAATTGGGTATCCTACTAAGAGTCAATTTCATGGCTCAAAATTCAAACTCCAAATGCAGCATTTACTTATTTATTTTCAAAAGAAATAACCTACTCAATTTTAACGGCAGGGCCACCATCGGAGACGTAGCGAGTGACATTGTCATGGACCCAACTCTCAGCAGCCTTCTTGGATGAGTTCAAATTCTTAAGCAAGGCATTAGGAATGCCCACAGTGACACCCAGATTGGACCCAGAAAGCGCTTCCAGGACACCTGGGTCGGCATCGAACAGCTTCACCTTGGTCACATTGTTGGACTTCAACAACTCCACCACCTTGGTCGGCGGCAATGGGTGCGACGCCGCCATGCCCCAGTTCACGCCTATGGCTCCGCCGCTATACACCATCGTCACCGTGAGAAAGAGGACCGTGAGCAGATTTGGAGGCATTTCTTGGTTTTGCTTACGCTTGTGGAGCGAGTGAGTGCGTGAGCGAGATAAAAGGGGGTGAAAGGCTGAAGCTTTTGATGCTGAAAAGCAATAAATGACTGAGAATTTTGGTGGTGGCTTTTGGCAGTTTGTGCCTCTCACTGCGCGCTCGAACACGTCTGGCTGGCTGGCACCGAAGTCCAAATTATCCTCCTCCGGGTCGGGCCATATTTAGGATTCTCTAGAGGCCCATTGGCAGCATCCTTACGGGTAATGAGTACACATGGACAAAAAATTGGTGGGCCAATTAAGACCCGTCCAAACATGGGACTTTACAAAAGCTCCTGCTCGTTTATACTTTATACGTACTTTGTTCTTTTTTTACTTGTCAAACATTATTTTACATTAAGATTTTAAAGGCAACGTCAAAATGCACATTATTTTATTTTATACGATTTTGAGATTACATTAATTTATTAAATTAAGTTTTAATTTTTTTAATAATTCATATGTATCAAATAAATAACTGATAACAATAGTAATGAAGATTCTCATAAAAAATCGTCTATTTAGTTCACACATGAATGATTAAATGATCTATAAATTAAATGATTTTTTGTATGAATAATCTTAAAATACAGTTTAACAGTTGAATAGTTTCGATTACGAAGTATATATGTTGATAATTCAATAAATTTAAAGTATAATATGGGGAGATATACAACGGATAAAATATAAATATTAATCTAACATAAATAGTCTAAACCTTTGAGAGTACATAGAACAAATGAGAGTTACTCTAAAATGACATAGTTCACTCTTAACTATTATATTATCCATAATAGCCACAAGTTGTTCTGAAATGCACATATTAAATACACTTTGTTTCGATATCTACTCACATTATTATTTACAAAATCTACTCACTTTACTCTTTTATTTACAAAAATTTCTCCAAATTTGTTCTCCCCCTCTGTCTTCTGACGCCTTTCTCTCCCTAGTCACGGTTGTGTGCTCTTTTGTGTTGGGCGAAGAACATGCCATTGGGTTGAGAGAAGGAAGTTGGTCTTTGATCTTTGCTAATTATAATGAATTAGAACATCTGCAGCACAATAGTCAAATTTAACTTTTTGACAAATTTAACAAAAAGTATCAAAATAGGTATGCAGCAGACTAAGCAAATTTAACCTAAAATTTAACGAGCTAGGAGAGAGAATAAAGAAACAAGATGAAGAAATAATTAGCAAGAGGCGGCTAGCTACTAGTAGCTAGTCTCAATAGTAAAGTTAAAATTTACATTAAATTTAGTTAGTCTGTTGCAAATCCATTTTGACGTTTTTGGATAAATTTTTAGTTAAATTTGTCTAAAATTTAAATTTGACTAATCTGTTGTAGATGCTCTTAGTAGATAGCCGTCTCCCGCTAACTATTTATTCATCTAATTTCTTTCTCCTATCTCCTCCATCCTTTTTTTTTTTTCATAAACATTCATCTTCATTCTCAAAACTTATCACCATTTGAATTCACAAACTTTAAACATTCATGGATTATCGAAAAGTAAAAAAAAAAAATTGAAATTTTTCATTTTTGGGTTGTTAATTGACTCGAACTTTTCATATATAGTTGTGAAAAGTTTGATTCTTTTCACTTTTTGGGGAATTGAGGTTTTGATATTTCGTTGTTTTTTTGTGACAATTGGGAAGACCGAGTTGCCACGAACAGAGTTTGGATATGATAATTTTAACACATTCAACAATTAGAAGGGAGAAATGAAGAAAATTTAGAAGTTTTACCATAAATTACGGTGATAACATTGAGTAAAATTATGCTCATTGGTTTCTTAGAGGCAGAAAATATTCTTCGCCACATATATCGTCTCCCAAATAAAGACTTGAAGTATATGGTTGTTACTCTCATTTTCTCTTGAGATGATTTCCATTTGAAATTTTAACTCTTGCGTTTGGTTACAAATTTGTTCTATCCAATTTCACTATTAAAATGAACATATCTATTTAAGCCGTTAAAAAAACTAACTATATATAATGAACTGCCCGAATTATGAGTTAAATTGATTTTGCACCTAAAATAGATATAATTATTTGAACTGTCAAAGAAAATTATGCTTTTTTATATTCAGATTTGAAAAAATGAATTTTAATATTCAAATTTAGTGAAAATGCAAAGTCTAATTTTGATGGCTATAAAAACTAACTATTAATAATTTTTAAATTATTTTAAGTCAAATTTATCCAAAAAATTAAATAGTCTAATATGAATGCCCTTGAGCTCTCTAAATCCGAGATGACAAAAGTGTAAAAAAGGATACACATAAGCAGAAGTAAATGAAAAATGGTTTGAGACATTCATTCCAGCACAAAACATAATAAAAAGATTCAAGGCAGTAATAAAATTTGAATAATCCATCCAACAGGGCCTCATGATGAAAGAAAACAGGATCCTTTTACACATAAGCCGAAATGATTCTTAACTGCTTCACTGATTCATACTAAGTATGATCTAAAACTATAGGAACAACACTATAGTTGCCACCATATTGTTTAAGCAGTAGTAGCAGCTGCTTGGGCGGCAACCTGCCGCTTTTTGGCCTCTTCAAGGATGCTCAGCTTGATACCTTTGCCCTTTGGAAGGGACACCCAAGGCTTTGTGCCCTTGCCAATGGTGAACACATTACCCAGACGGGTAGCAAACTCATGGCCAAGGGCATCCTGAACGTGGATAGTCTCGAAACTTCCCTTATGCTTCTCCCTGTTCTTAATGACTCCAACACGACCCCTATTCCTTCCACCAGTCACCATGACAACATTACCGACATCAAACTTGATAAACTCACTGATCTTGTTTGTCTCTAGGTCCAACTTGATAGTGTCGTTGGCCTTGATAAGAGGGTCAGGGTAGCGAATAGTGCGTCCATCATAAGTGTTAATATAGGGGATGCCCTTCTGCCCAAACTGCACTGACCGAACCTTGCAGAGCTTGAACTGTTCGAGAAATTTATAATACCAAGTCAAATGGTTAACGATCTAACCAAGGATACACTAATGAAAAAGAACATAAATTTCAGAAAGACCTGCAAACTAATGACACAATCAATTACGGAAGAACAGAAAGAAACCAAACCTAAGACAAACCCAATTCAAACCAAAATTAAAGAATAAAAGGCATATCAATCCAGTTGTGTCAATGTGAACTACGATTAGTGTAATGTACAAACGCTTAAAGCCTCCAAACAAACAATCCAGTTCGACCCAGTTAGACTAACATATAAATTCATCAAAGGTGATATGAACTTCCCTTCCCAATGGAGCCTTAGATGTTTCCTATTGAACAAAAGAGAAAGAATGTGATACTGTTAAACCTATCCACTTATCCATATCTTATCCATATCTGCAACTGGACTATCAAATCAAATTTCAACACGAAAAGTGCGTACATTTGTCGTACATTTGTCGACCACTAAGGTGACTACTGAACGCACAAACTATAACAAAATTTCATTTCCATAAGACTAAAAAGAACGAGGCAAAAGTACCAACCTTAGCCTCCTCATCTCTGATTGAGTGAAGCCTGAACCGACCCTTGGTGTCATACAGCAGACGGAAATTCTCATTTGTTTTCGGGATCGAAACAACATCTGAAGATAAATAAAAAAAGATAACCTAATGGATTGGTTCCACCAAAAAAAGGCATTCTGCAAAGTAAGAAACTGGAACAAAATTAGTGCTTGAACATACCCATGAAGCCAGATGGGTAGGTCTTATCAGTCCTGACCTTGCCATCAACCATAATATGACGCTGCATGAGAATGGAAATGACTTCGCGGTATGTGAGAGCATACTTCAACCTATTCCTCAGTATGAGGATCAGTGGAAGGCACTCTCTGGACTTGTGAGGCCCAGATGATGGCTTGGGAGCCTACACAAATATTGCAATAAAAAAATTAGGCTAACCCCAAAACAAAATGGGGGCAAAAACAACCAGAAAAAACGAAAATTTATGACAGGTTTAATATTTTTTCATTAGGGGAAGAATGGTTTACTTACAAAAGCACCCCCAAGCTTGTCGAGCATCCAATGCTTCGGGGCATTGAGCCTCTTCAGATGCTTCTTCAATCCTCTTGCCTGTAACAAGCGACATGAAAACAAAGTTACATAAGCAGCAGGTATCTCCACATGTTCATGAAAATACAGAGAAAAAGAGATGGCGAGAGAGAGAGAGTACCATTTTAGCAGAGGCAGATGAAGAAGCCCTAGGTGGGAAGGAGGAGTTTCGATGCTGAATAAAACAGAGGGACCAAACGGCGGAGAGGGTAAGATTTATATGGGCGATTGAAAAAGAAAGAAAGGGTTCTAGGGTTCTCGGCTTGGCGCTGATTCTCTGCGGTCGTGCTCAGAATGGGCTGGGCCTCAAAGGTGAAAATTGGTAAACATTTCGGACGTTTTTATTTTTCTTTTCTTTTTTGGGTCAAATTTTTTCATTTACTTTCATATATGAGTTTTCAATTTGCTACCAATTTTAACCTTTCAAATTATTTGGGATGGTTAAAATGGGATTTGGTAAAGTACTCAGTGTATTTACTGCCATCCTTTTCATTTAACTTTTTTCACTTTCTGTATGTTAGTGTATTTTTTATTTTTATGCTTAATTGATGTATTTTGTTATTTGATTAAACCAGTATTGCATCAAAGCTCAGTGGGTTGTGCTCTTCAATTTGTTCAAAGTAATATGCATAATGTAATGTATCTGAAAAATATTTAAATTGAGTTTAAACAAATATTTTATTACAAAATTAGGTCCATATTAATAAAATATTATTAAGAGTTGTCTTTATTGATGTATAGTAATTTAGTTTGTTTTGTAAAGTTATTAGTACTCTAACTTCAGATTTTTTGATCAATTTAATGTTACAAGACGAATATATTTTCTATATATGAATTATGTGCTTAGATTCTTGATTTTTTTTTTGTGTATTGCTAGAAAAATAAAAAAATATTTTTTTTTTGTGTGCGCAAATATAAATTATGTGAGTACTTTTATAATCTTCATTTTAAATCTCAAATTTATTAGACGGACCCTGCTTATGGAGTCGCCGATAACCATGACCTCATAGGCTTCACGTCCTCGGTGTTCCCGGCATCTCCCGTGACCTCATGGCTTCGCCCACGACCACACAACGTCGTCCACTACCTTACAACCTCTCCGGCTTTCCTTCTTCCTCTTTCATCCAAATCTGATTTTCCCTTTTTTGTGAAGTCTTTAAAAAAACAGTAGCCCATAATCCTTCTAGATCTAGGGCTAATTTTTGGGACATTTTTTGTGATTGTCAATTTTACAGTATGTAATTAAGCGAGGGAGTGAGAGATTAAGAAAGCGAGAGAGAGAGTGCGGCTGATTTTCATGGGTGGCTCACAGCCTATAATATTTGTTTTATTAGTTTTTTAATTTATTGAAAAGTTAACTATTTTAGAATTGATGCTAAATTAAAAGATAAATGTCAAAAATTTATAAATGGGATAATAAATGAGACACTGGAGAACAATCTAGTAAAGGTGGCAATTTTTGACACGACCCGATATACGACTCGAAACCCGCACAAAATTTATCCGGGTCAACCTGCACGATTAAAATTTCGGGTCATTTTCGGGTCAACCCGTTATGACCCGTTTATTAAACGGATGGGTTTCAGGTCAACATGTTAACCCGTATAATGACCTGTTAACCCGTTTAATAAATGGGTAGATTTCGGGTTAACAGGTTAACCCGTATATTGGCTTATATATTGACCCATTTAATAAACGTGTCATTACCAACTCATATATTTACCCATTTACCTACCTAAATATCTATTAAATATTATAATTTAAATAGGTTAAACATGTTAAACGGGTCAAACGTATCATAGGTTAATTGGGTTTTGAGTATGACCTATTTATTAAATGGGTTAAAAGGGTTACACGGGTCATTAACAGGTCGGGTTCGGGTTGAACATTCTTAACACGATTATTAAACGGATCGGATTCGGATTAGGCATAAATTGGTAAAATAGAATACATGACACGATACGAACCCGACACGACACCACCCATTGACACCCCTACAATCCAGTCCAAGAAAATTGTCCCCGTGTCACAATCCAATCAAGTCCACTTGATCAGCAGCATTGAGCAAGAATTTTCTGAAAACTGCGAAGCTCAGGAGCTGAAAACTGCCGTCTAGGAGACATGTCGAAGCAGGAGAGTGAGGTTGTATGCGTTACCGGCGGAAGTGGTTGCATCGGATCGTGGCTCCTCCGTCTCCTCCTCGACCGCAATTACACCGTCCACGCCACTGTCAAAGATCTCAGTTAGCTTACCTTTTGCTCTCCTCTCCACTACGTCATTCCGCTCGTGTACAATCTGAATACGCTGTCGTTTTCTGTTGCAGAGGACGAAGGAGAGACGAAGCATCTAGAAGCTCTAGAAGGAGCAGGGACCCGTCTCCGTCTCTTCCAGATTGACCTCCTTGACTACAGTTCCATCTTCGCAGCCGTCAATGGCTGCTCCGGCGTCTTCCACCTGGCCTCTCCAGTCATTGTTGATCAAGTCCATGACCCTGAGGTCGTCGCTCCATTCACCGAAACACCACTAAAGAAGCTCAATTATTTCTAATTTTTATTAATTAATTAAATTAAGCATGAAGTGTTGTTCTTTTTTATCAACAGAAGGTGCTTCTGGACCCCGCCATTAAAGGAACGATTAATGTTCTAACGGCAGCGAAGCAGGCTGGGGTTAAGCGAGTGGTGGTAATGTCCTCCGTCTCCGCCATCATTCCCAGCCCTGGTTGGCCTTCCGATAAGGTCAAGGATGAGGATTGCTGGACTGATATTGACTATTGCAAGCAGAAGGGAGTGAGTTACTGAACCCATGATTGCTTTATTTGTATTTTCTATATTGAGCCATTCACTATTGAAAGTTCACTACTTTTAACGATTTGAAATGTTCATGTGATACTTGCTGATTCTGATTGTGTTTCGTTAGTTATGGTATTCGTTATCGAAAACACTGGCGGAGAAAGCTGCTTGGGAATTTGCTAAGGAGAAGGGACTGGATGTGGTTGTGGTGAACCCAGGCACAGTCATGGGCCCTGTCATTTCGCCAAGGATCAATGCTAGCATGTTGCTGCTCCTCCGCCTTCTTGAGGGTACTGTTTCTGTGCAAATTTTTATTACGAGTAGACTATTGGTAGTGTTTTCTTGCCTGATAGCATGACATCTTATATTGCCACATTGTTTATTGAATAACGCTTTTAGAAATAAATTTACATTTGATTGACAGTTTGACGACAGAACATCTCTATGGCTAGAGAACAGTTTCCCATTTATTTCTTACGGAAACATGATATTGTTCTACATCTTAGGCTATGGTGGATTGATAAACTAGGAATAGAGTATTTTCTTTCGTTCTCTCAGCTAAAGAAAGGTTTTCTTGAATGATTTCTCCATTTATAACAGTTGAGTTTGTTTCATTCTTGTGCTGGTTATTCCCTATGTTTGGAGGAGGTGGACTGTGTGTGTGTGACACCGAATGGTATTTTACACCTATAGCTTATGTTGCTTCAAAGTTCAAAATTTGTGTTAGTCAGGGTTCTATTCTGTTCTTCTGAGAAGGGAAGGATTGAGTGAAAAGCTTTAGAGACAAAATGTATTAAGTAACAAGGAGCACAAATATAAAAGAAATATAATAAATTGTATTGACAATATCCTCGTCAATCTTTGCTGCAGGTTGCACGGAAACATATGAGGACGTCTTTATGGGATCTGTGCATTTTAAAGATGTAGCTTTAGCACACATCTTAGTGTATGAGAACAAATCAGCCTCTGGTAGGTACTTGTGCGTGGAAGCTATATCACAGTATGGTGACTTTGTAGCAAAGGTTGCTGAGCTTTACCCCGAGTATAAACTTCCCAGGTAATTTCTGTGTAACATTAATCCTCAAGTAATCTAACATATATTTTCAACTTAATCTCAATAATTACAATATTATATAAAACAATTAATCTAAGATAATCAACGTGAAGAAAACATACCTAAGGAAGACATGATTCTGCTGAATCCCGAAAATGGTCTTCTCCTCTCTATCAATAATCACTTTTACTTTCTTTGCTATTCAATAGTTCTAAGCACTTGATAGAAGGTGTTTTTATTATGAGAGCAGGTACCAACTTATATAGAGCCCTAAAGTGTAATTCCTTTCTATTAAGGGATTACCAAATCTTAAGTTATAAGGCAATAATCATCTCATCATTTTAAATATATAATTGATTATATTCATATTACAGTCAATTATAATCACAGTGTCTCTAAATTAGAAAGCTTATAAAATTAACCTTAAAACAAATAGGATTCCATTGATTTTTGCCTAAAGGAGGTAAATTACACAGCTTAAACTGTACTCAAAATCTTACATTCTGATCCTTCAAAATGGATATGCAACTGAAAACTCTGTGACTATAATATGTTTTAGTTGTTTGGTGGATTGGTTCTTGCAAATGTATTCCAGATTGCAAGAGATTGCAAGACTTTCAACCTTTCATGGACGTGTTCTTGCTTTGCTTGGTGGAATTGTATCGATTGTTCTGGCGTTGTGATGGTATGATTTTGAAATTGCTCAAGTTATTAATACATTTATCTGTGCAGTTTGCCAAATGATACCCAACCGGGGTTGTTGAGGGAAAAGAATGGAGGAAAGAAGCTAAGGAACTTGGGTTTAGAATTCATTCCCATGGATCAAATCATCAAGGAAGCTGTCGAGAGCCTGAAGAGCAAGGGATTTATTTCATAAATGTTAAGTGTAGGGATATGAAAGTTATCTTGTATTTAGTGGTGAGGACATGTATGTAACCTAAATCATCGTAATCTATGCAGTTGCAATGTGTAATGATATTTATTATGCTGTGACAATTGTGTTTTGTAAATTGCTGCTTGGTTGCCAAGTTTCAAATTTTGTTCACGTTGAAGTAACTAGATGGGTGTGTTTTCTTTGGTCAAACAAAGGAATCAGGTGGATTAGTCATGAAGAAGCTTATGCCTAATTCAAACCCAATGTAATACAACAACCAACACCAAACATATCTAAACACCACCCCTGAATAGTTTCCGGAGACAAATCACGAGATCAAGCATTATTATCTAGGCAATCATGTCCCAATTTTTCCACTGCATCCGCAACAATAGAACTTCAGAGTTCACCCCATTCATACTTTCATATTCTTTAGCCAATTTTCTCTCCAGAATTTGTACCCATTTGCCAAATTTTTATTTGAGCTATTTTCTTCCGAACTATTATTAATGACTAACTTCTCATTAGAGATGATCAAATGGATAATTTAAAGAGTATGGATAGATCTTTACTCAACATGGGTACTAATAGGTATTCTACCCATTTATACCTATCTTTAATATTTGATGGTTTCCTCAACATGGATACTTTATCCATATGGTAATGGGCGTCATGACAAATTTATCTATTATTATTTTTTGCTTCTCAATTCCTTTCTTCCTATTTCATTTTATTTTTTTGCTTCTATTTTATTTTTTGCTTTTCATTTTATCTTCTTGTTGTTTATTTTTTTATTTGTTTTTCAAAATGTCTTTTAACATAGTTATTCAAAAAATTAAATTAAATTTCTCTTAACATTCAATTTTATTTTATTTTTCTTTTCTTACTTTTTATTTTGTTTTTCTTTTTTTAATTAATTTGTGATGTAATATATTTTGGTACTCATCCTATTTTGCGTAAGAAGTTTATAATCAGTTTAATAGTCCAATGGCAACGCCTAGCATCATCCCCTACTTAGGCCACCCTACCACAATGGGGGGTTACATTTGGGGGGTTACATTTGGGGTTATATTTGTGGTGGATGTAACTCCAAATGTAGCCTCAAAAAGAATATTCTGAATTAAATAGTATATTGCTCACAGCGATGGTCTATATTTATTGGGGATGGATATGAGGTTACATTTTTAATTTGCTTGATATCTTAAATATGTATTAAAATAAAATTTTCCTTTAAAATTTTAATCTAATGTTTATTTATGTAATCTTTAATTTTTTTTACTAAACATTTTTACCTAATTCTGAAAAGATAAGATTTCATCCTATATAGCATGTTATATCAGATCGTATCGTTTTATTCTTATCTACTAGATCATATTTTGTTATCATAATGTCATCTGTATATCATATTTTCTTATCACAATTTCATATGTTAGATCATATATTTTTATCCAACTCTGACATGGAGAGATTTCATCTCCCACCAACCATTAGATCATAAAGAAAATATTGAGAATATTATGGGTGTTGTAAAATTTAGAGTGATATGTATAGAAAAAAAAATTGAAATTTTGTATATATATATATATATATGACCTTTGGATGCAATGGTTGAAATGATAATACCCAAAATCATTGTTTGATATGTAAAGGGGATTCCACATAATTCGATATCAACATTCAAAAAGAAAAATTCAAGTAGATACCACCTCATTTTTAATCAAATTTTAAAATGTCGGTGCGTCATGAAGAGGTTGGAAGAGTTGAATTTTTTTTTAATCTGCGGAAGAGTTGTATTTGGAATTGGATTTTGAAAGTCTTTGGAGGAAGCTCCACCCCGTTTTAGGCGGATCTAGTATCAAATTTTATCCAATGGAGATGTTTTTCTCCTTAAAGGCTATATTATGGACAACCTATGGGCGGATCTAGTCTCAAATCCTCGAACTTTGCTGAATTGGGTTGCTCTAAAATCGCAAAATTGCTCGAGCCCAATTCATAAATCTCTGTGGATTTGTTTAAAATTTGGGAGATTGTGAAATTTGGATGGATTTTGAGAATAAGATGGTGATGCTTCGGCTTTTGGTTTGTAAGTTTGTTTAATCGGACTGTGCTTACCATGGGCCATGGTGATGCCCATCAAATTTTTAGAATTGGTAGTTGATTGAAGCCATGATGAGGATCACTCTCTTCTGCTTCGGCTTTTGGTTTGTTTGATTGGATAGTGCATGTCATGGGCCATGGAGATCGGCATGGTGATACTGTGATAGTGAATTCGATTTGAAAAAGATAATTTACTCTGGTTTCTTCTTCGAGGGTAGATTAGCAAATTCACTTTAATTTTTCGGGTAAATTTTCAATTTTGTCCCATTTTGTGACGGCCACTTAATAGATTGAACGGAAAAAATGTTGAATAAGCTAACTTGGTTGGTTCAGGCCCGGTGAACGAATAATATCTGAAAATAGTGGATAGTCTACTTGAATTAGAGACACCATCACTATTTCAAGCTCATTGGGAAAAAAAATTACAAATATACAAGGATAATCCAGTCCAAGAAGGTTTCCACGTCTCACAAGTCACAATCTAATCCAATCCGATCCAACTCAACTGCTGAGCAGCAACTAGCAAGAAGTATCTGAAAACTGCAAAGGTCAACAGCTGAAAACTGGCCGTGTCGGAGACATGTCGAAGCAGGAGAGTGAGGTCGTATGCGTTACCGGTGGAAGTGGTTGCATCGGATCATGGCTCGTCCGTCTCCTCCTCGACCGCAATTACACCGTGCACGCCACTGTCAAAGATCTCAGTTAGTTTACCCTTTGCTTTCCTCCCCACTATGTCATTCCACTCGTGTTCAATCTGATACTCCCGGTTTCTGTTGCAGAGGACGACGGTGAGACGAAGCATCTAGAAGCTTTAGAAGGAGCAGAGACGCGTCTCAGTCTCTTCCAGATTGACCTCCTCGACTACAATTCCATCTTCGCAGCCGTCAATGGCTGCTCCGGCGTCTTCCACCTCGCCTCTCCCTGCATCGTCGATCAAGTTCAAGACCCTGAGGTTGTCGCTCCATCCACCAAAACACTATTAAAAAAGATGAGTTCTTTCTAATATTTAATTAATTAAGCATGAAATTGTTGTCCTTTTTATCAACAGAAGGAGCTTCTGGACCCGGCGATTAAAGGAACGCTTAATGTTCTAACGGCAGCAAAGCAGGCTGGGGTTAAGCGAGTGGTGGTCACGTCCTCCATCTCCGCTATCATTCCCAGCCCTGGTTGGCCCTCCGATAAGGTCAAGGATGAGGATTGCTGGGCTGACATTGACTATTGCAAGCAGAAGGGAGTGAGTTGCTGAACCCCTAATTGCTTTTATTGTATTTTTGAGCCATTGATTATTGAAAGTTCACTACTTTCAGCTATTTAAAAGTTCATAATTGGGGATGTAATCATGTAATACTGGATTGCTGATTGTGTTTGGTTAGTTATGGTACCCGTTATCGAAAACACTGGCGGAGAAAGCTGCTTGGGAATTTTCCAAGGACAAGGGACTGGATGTGGTTGTGGTGAACCCAGGAACGGTCATGGGCCCTCTCATTCCGCCCAGGATGAATGCTAGCATGTTGATACTCCTCCGCCTTCTTCAGGGTACTGTTTCTATGCAAATTTTTATTAGAAGTGGACTATTGGGTAGTGTTTTCTTGCCTGATAGCATGTGTCTACCGAATTATGCATTTAGAGATAAATTTACATTTACATTTAATTGACAGTTTGTTTGTTGACATAACATCTCAATATGTAGAGAACATTTTCCCATTTATGCTTATGGAAACATGATATTTGTTCTACATCTTAGGATATGGTGGATTGATAAACCAGGAATGGGGTATTCTTTCCGGATATTCCAGCTAAAGAATGATTTTTTTGAAGGATTTCTTCATTTAGAACAGTTGAGTTTGCTTAATTCTCATGCTGGTTAGTCCATAAGCTTGGCGGAGGTGGATTTTTTACATGACATAATGGTTCTTTTACCCCTCTTTCATAGTCTATGTTTCTTCAAAGTTCGAAAATTTTTGTCAATCAGGGTGTCTTTCCTATTCTCCTGGGCCCCTGGCTTGTCGGGGGTTGAGTGAAAAGAAAGAAGCATAGAGACAAAATATATAGAGTAACATAGAGACAAAATATATAGAGTAACAAGTAGCACAAATACAGAAGATAGTAAATTGTATTGACAGTATCATCATCAATCTTTGCCGCAGGCTGCACTGAAACATATGACGGCTTCTTCATGGGATCTGTGCATTTTAAAGATGTAGCTCTAGCACACATCTTAGTGTATGAGAATAAATCAGCCTCTGGTAGGCACGTGTGCTTGGAAGCTATATCGCATTATGGTGACTTTGTAGCAAAGGTTGCTGAGCTTTACCCCGAGTATAAACTTCCCAGGTAACTTCTGGTCCTTCAAAATGGGCATGCAACTGAAAACTCTATGAATAACCAAACATCATATGTTTTAGCTGTTTGGTGGATTGCGTTCTTGCAAATATCTTCCAAATGTCGATTTCAAATTATTCAACCCACTCTGACGGATTACATTCTTGCATTGCTTGATGGAGTTGTATTGATTGTTATGGTGGTGTGATGGTATGATTTTGAAATTGCTTTAGCTGTTTGGTGGATTGCGTTCTTGCAAATGTCTTCTAATTGTCAGATTTCAAGACTATCAACCTCTCATGGATTGTGTTCTTGCTTTGCTTGGTGGAATTATGTTGATTGTTCTGGTGTTGTGATGGTATGATTTTGAAATTGCTCAAGCTATTAATTCATTTATCTGTGCAGTTTGCCAAAGGATACCCAACCGGGGCTGTTGAGGGAAAAGAATGGGGGAAAGAAGCTAAGGAACTTGGGTTTAGAATTCATTCCCATGGATCAAATCATCAAGGAAGCTGTCGAGAGTCTGAAGAGTAATGGATTCATTTCATAAATGTAAGCGTGGGGATTTGAAACTTACGTTGTATTAAGTGGTGAGGACATGTATGCAACCTAAATCATCAGTTCGTAATCTATGCAGTTGTAATGTGTAATAATAATATCTGTTATGCTGTGGCTTTTGTGTTCTGTAAATTTCTGTTTGGTTGACAAGTTTCAAATTCTGTTCACGTTGAGGTCAATATTTGATCGTGTCAATATTTAATGTGTAAATAAATTACCCAAATCCCCCTTTGGTCGCAATTTGATCGTGTCAATATTTCTTGCTATTACATTTTCTCCCCAATTTATATAAAGCTAATTATAAATTAGTCCAGTTTTTAAGTATAACATGTAAAATAGTCCATTTACTATATTATTAAGATTTTTACTATATTTTTTATTATTTTATTTTTTTAAGTATTCTATTACCATTTATACCCTTTTTAGATGTGGATAAGAAAAATTTTAAATTTAAATATTAATATTTTATTTAATTGATTTTGTTATTTTATTTCTTTTTAAGTAATTTAACATTACACATATTTCTTACTTCTCTATTATTTTTTTTGAGGTTCATTATGTATGATCTACCTATCGGAACGTAACAATCCTACTTAACTCATCCATAATTTATCTATTGCAGTAGTAATACTCAACAATATTCATAACAATTAAGCACAGGTAAAAACAAACAGCATTTAAATTACCACAACGATGAATCACAACATTCAATACAATAAATAACAAAAATACATACCTTCTCTGCAACCAAAAAAAAAACCATAACAAATCAGAAGAATAAAGAAACAAACTAAAATTCCCCTAGATCATGTACTTTATATTTTTATACTTCAAAAAAGTAACACGCCATTTGAATTCTTCTAAATTCTTTATATCTGATAGATGATAGACAAAATTCAAATTCAAAAATTTAAACAATCGAATAAGGAACCCTAGGAAATTCAAACAAAAGAAACGGGTTTATCAGAGCAACAAAAAAGAAACATGAGTTTGATAAACCCTATAATTATGGATTTTGTTTGCTCACGTTATGCAGAATATGTAATGTCATATGTTTGTAATTTTTGAAGAAATAGAAGATTAAAAGTAATGCTGGATTTTGATATACAATTAAAAAGCCGGGATTAATGTTAATTACTGTTACTATTTACTGTAGTAGACTAATCTATAATTTGGACTCTAAAATAGGATCTAATTACCCTAATAATTAATTTACAATTTCTTATTTGTCTCTCTTTCTCTCTCTCTCTCTCTCATTCCCCCCCGCCCCCTCTCTTATATTCCCTGTCTTCTCTCTTTTTTTTTCTACAAAAAATAAATAAAAAATAGACATGTTTTTATTTTTTTTTAACAAAGAAAATAGACATGTCTTCTTTTTTCTACAAAATAAATAAATAAAAATGTGATGAAGATGATGAAGTTGAAGATGAATATCTCCAAATGAAAATTATGGGGAAGGTTGTTTTTTCTTCTCTTCGACTTCTTCCTCTACCTCTACATCCTCTTTTTCTTTTATCTCTTCATTTTCATCTTCACGGGTTTATGGGTTTCAGGTTATGTAGCTAAGTGGTCACGAACTGGTGTATAAATGGGAACTAATCGGTTAATAATTGAAAAACTCTTAAACCCATATGAAGATGAAGATCTCCATGTGAAAATTAAGATGAAGATCTCTAGATAAAGATGAAGATGATGGGGTAGGTTGCGTCTTCTTCCTTTTTGACTTCTTCCTCTACATATGCGTCTTGTTTTTTTCTCTTATCTCTTCATCGTCATCTTCATCGTCATCTACATATGGAGATCTTCATCTTCATATGGCCTTCTGGGTTTTGTAGTTAGTTACTGATTAGTTACCATTTATATACTAGCTAGTGACCACTTAGTTACGTACCCGAAAACCAGTGAACATGAACATGAAGAGAAAAGAAGAAAAAGGAGGACGACGAGGAAATAGATTTAACCTCCTCCTTCATCTTCATCTTCATATGAATTTCTAAGTTTTGCAGTTAGTTACCGATTATTTCCCACACACACCATTTGGTCACCACTTAATTATATAATTAGAACTCAGAAACTCATGAACATGAAGATGCAGATTAAGGGAGAATAGGAAATATAAGAAACACGAGGAAGAGGATGCAACCTCCCCCTCGTCTTCATATAGAGATCTTCGACTTCGTCTTGGTTTCTAGGTTTATGGTTTATGGTTTTATCAGTTGGTGACCACTTATTACTTAACCACAAACCCAGAAACCTATAAATATGAAGACGAAGAAAGAAGAGGAAAGAAAAAATGTAGAGGCTGAGGAAAAAGACGCAATCTTCCCCATTATCTTCGCTGGAATTCTTCATCTTCATCACGTCTATTTTTTTTGCAGAAAAAAGAAGAAAGAAGATAGAAGAGAGAGACTGATTGAGAATTAAAATGAATTATTGGAGAGTATATATAAATTAGACAAAAAATATAAATAGCAAGAAATATTTACACAATCAGGTTGCCAAAGGAAAAGGGGGGATTTTGGGTTATTTTTTAAGGAAAAGTGGCATTTTAGCCAGTTTCTCTAAATAAAGTTATGCAAGTTGAGTCATTTCTAAACACCAATGTGGCACAATTTGTGGGCTTCTGTTTGGGCTATGGATGAATTTTTTATTGGGCTTTTAATTCCGAATTGTGAACCTAAGCCTAACTTAGCAGTTAGCAATAAACCAAGCCCAGGAAAGAAGATAAGATTCCAGATGGGCAGGCAGACCCAGGTGTCCCAAGTCCCAAAGTCTCACCATCATCAGCTCAGCTACTTCCGAACTTTTACAATTTTCAGGCCACATACATTATTAAATTTGAGCGGTGCCTGAAAATCCCAGCCCAACCGACAACTGAACTGACAACATCTAAAAACAATTCCGAATGGCCTCATTTGCTTCCAGTGCCTGTGCCCAGCTGCTACTGTTGCCCTCTCCTCTATCTCTATTTCGAGCTACCGCAACTTCTGAGGCCACCAAACTCGTCACCGTAGACGTCTACTACGAAACCCTCTGCCCAGACAGCGTGGATTTCATCGTCAACGATCTCATCAAGCTCTTGGAAACCGGCCTTATCTCCGCCGTTGATCTCAAGCTCTACCCCTACGGCAACACCAAGCTCGGATCCAACAACTCCATTTCCTGCCAGGTCGATCCTATCCCCTTTCTATTTCATTTGCTCTCTCTCTTTGTCAATCTTTTAGTATCAACGAAATTAGTTCAATTAGAGTAGAATATTGCTGTTTAAAAAAAAATTGAACTTTCGTCGACAAAAAGAGATAAGAACTTTTTGGATTAGAAAAGAAGTAAACTTCGTGATCATGCTACCCTTGAGTCATTCACCAGGCGGTAAGCTATAATTTTCTTTAAACGTTACAATTAGGAAAACAACTAGTAAACTGTAGGTAAATAAAAGGGTAAATTGTTTGACTCAAAATTTTGATTTGGTGACTGTAATATTCTCAATTTCCATAATTGGTCTATGTCTTAGACTCTGTTAGCTATGTTTGTCATTTCTGTGTAATGTGCCTAATAAATCAAAATGGATTAACGTAAATTAGGCAAAACGGGATCAGCATTAACGTCAGAGTAGATGTCTGTAATTTTCGAATTAGATGAAGTTGGTGACTCTAAACTGCCAAGGGTTAAAAAGGGTGAAAAACAAACAAAAATAAACTGCCAACTGTTTTGTCCAAATTGTCGCTTGTAAATTACTAACTTTGGGCAGTGAGAAAAAAAAAATCACTAATTTTGGGCAAGGCAAAATCTCTGACGTGATCTTTGCCTCTTTGCTGTGTTGAACAGGGCCTACAAATGGAGAAATAAACGCTTCCATAATCTCTCAGCTTTACTAATCCTCAATGGCGTCCTTTTTTCCAGAAATTCGAACCCTTTCTTTTTCGGTTCTTTCCTGCCTCTTATTGTTTCCTCTGGTCACACCCACTTCTTCTTCTGCCATAACTCTCCCTTCGGATTCTGGCAAGGTCTCGGTTGCTTTGTATTACGAGTCCCTTTGCCCCTACAGCGCCAACTTCATCGTGAATTACCTGGTTAAGCTCTTTGAAGATGACCTCATCTCTGTGGTTGACCTCAAGCTTTCCCCTTGGGGCAATGCCAAGCTTAGAAGCAATGACACCTTTACTTGCCAGGTCTCCTCTTACCCTTTCCTTTTTTCTCATCTATTTTTTTTCAGAATTTTTCAAATGGGAAAGTAAATTTTCTTAAGATTATAGTTCAAGGCTAATGAAGTTTGTTTTCGGTTAAGGGTTTTGTCTCTTCGTTGCTAATTTTTTATTTTCTGAGAGTTCTAGATGCAACTGATAATTTTGCGTATATTCTTAGTGGTTGACTTGTTTGTGATGGTCGCAGCATGGTCCATCTGAATGCTTATTGAACACTGTGGAAGCCTGTGCGATCGAGAGCTGGCCTGCACTGGTAAGACTTGATCAATCTATATAGGAAGAAACTTCCCATTCAATCTATATAGGAAGAAACTTCCCAAGTAAATATTATTGAGAGAAACCTAAAAAGTATGTCACGATGAAATAATGTTGGTTATTGAATTTTTTTTCCTTCCATCTATATTATCTTATGTAGATAGTAGTTATTTAAAAAACTTAACATACTATGCTTTGATAATCAAATAAGAATGATAGTGGTCCTTGGATTTTCTTATTGAATTTCTTATGAAATTTCTGTGAGTTCATTGGGCTATTGGTTTTGATTCAGTTCTCTTGTTAGATAGTTCAAACATGTTTTAATATGTAGGGTTGTTTGGATGGTCTCACAGAAACAGGTTCTAATTTAATGTCAATTATGCAGTTTTTTGGAATTCAGAAAGTAACGTTCATGTTTATATATACTAATTTCTGGTGTACTGACGTTAATGCAGAATGATCATTTTCCTTTCGTCTATTGCATTGAGAAATTGGTGTATGAACACGAGTATCCAGAGTGGCAGTCATGTTATGAGAAACTGGGATTGGATTCAAAACCCATTGCTGAATGCTACAGCAGTGGACTTGGCAAAAAGGTTTGGTTTCTGTCCTTGTTTGATTCCGCTTATTTATTGTTCGTAGAATCAAGAATTTCTGACAAGGATTTCTGACATAACACCGTACTCTTGTAATGCACCTTCATACTATTTAATTAATTACAGAGCCTGAATTCATGATGCATGCATCATTTAAAATCTGTCACAAGAGGACAAAGTGACCAAATAGTCACTGAATATATGGTTCCCACATATGTTACTGGATCATTCACTCTAGTAAAAAATCTTTACTTAAGATGCTATGACAAATTGAGTATGCAAGTACTATAAACGGTAGACTATTGAAGACCTTGCCTTTCTGAGATCTAATAGTTCAAGTGGCACATGGCCAAACGACAAGGAACAATTTACTTGCATGAGGAAGCGCTATTTAACAACACCATTAGGTAGAAGAATTTTCTCATTAACTCATTCGATCAGTAGAGGTGATGTGTTGGATGGGTCACCAGGCTAGGATCATATCATATCATATTGTTAAACTTTTTTGGCATTTCACTGACTGCGGATCATCCCTTCTTTTGCAAAATTTCTGTCCTTATGTTATGTGGAACAATACAAAGTCCTATTCTCTTTTCTTTGTTTGCTGCTCTACTATTCTCTGTTTGCTGGTATTCTCTGGCAGCTTGAACTGCAATATGCTGCTGAAACCAGTGCACTCCAGCCACCACATCAGTATGTGCCGTGGGTAGTCGTGGACGGACAGCCACTTTATGAGGTTTGTTATTTCCCATTACATTACAATTGCCACCGAGGTTGGGTTATTCATATGTCCTAATCTAGTTGAACTCTTGATGATTACAAGTCACTTTACTGCTAAGGAAAAGAAACCTTCTATGATATTTTTTTATATTCTATTATCTTGATCTTCAAGAAATGACATTGCTTCTCTTGTTGCAGGACTACGAAAACCTCCTAAGCTATGTCTGCAACGCTTATAATGGAACCTCTACGTTGAGGGCTTGCAGTAAAATATCCCTTAATACCATCCAAAAGGGAAGCACGAAATCTGCACATTGCACGCTAGCGTTATTAGGAAGAATAAGATCAACCATAACGTTGTGGATGCGTCAGTTGAACCTGGCATATTGGATGTAGAATTCCCGCAACTCCATCTGCATTTTAATGGTGTCGTCGAATGGTATGGTGTAGTACCTTGAAACTCATGTAGCTTGTAACCTTGTTCATATTTTCCGTTTCGGGTGGTGCCGTCACTTGTAAGTCCGTATTATTTCTGAAGGGTGGACATAGAGACTTTCATATGCTGGTGAAATGTTGTAACTCATCTTTTAGTTTTACTATGATAAATAAATTGAAATGTACAAGAGTGTACATTTTGGATTGGTACGGTAGTTTTCATTCCAAGGCCCATTGGATTTCATGGGATCACTGAGATAGTGCATAAACAATCTCATGGCCATTTTAGATCATTGATTGATCTCGTCAGACGATGAGAAACGAGTGCTGCTATTTGAATCACCAAATATCGGAGTACGTATTTGGAGTAAGAGGTGATCCATAATGTAACAAGTTAATTTGGTATAAATAATAGTGTGTAATGAGAAAATTAATCTTGGTGGTAATTTTTCATAGGTCTTTTTTATTTATCAAATTTTCGGTCTACATTTATTATAATTAAAATCATTTATTTTCTAAATCATTATTCGTAATTGGAATAATTTATTCTTTAAATCATTATGTCAAAATTATCTTAATAAAAAAAACTAATAAGATTGGAAGTCGTTTAGTTATTCATATATATATATATATCAAATAAATTAACAATTTTTGTAAAATTTAAGATCTTCATAGCTAAACTGTCAATTTAATTAATATATAACAGATAAAAAAATCTCTAATTTTGTTGATTTTTTTTTTTATAGAAATGATCTTGAAATGATAATGTAGGGACTGGACTATTCCAATTATGTTAATATTCAAATAGTGACATAGCTAGGAATTCATATGTGTGAGGGGCATTTTTTAAATACTTACAAAATTAATGCAATTCAACTCATATTATATATATATGTCAAATTAGCCAAATTATAAATAAATTCATATCATGCTATTAGTTTACTACAATCATATACAGTTGTCTTCGACGAAATTTCAGTTTAAAATCATTGCATGTCCAAAATAAATTATGATTGAAGTATTAAAACAAAATACACATGCGTCAAAATTTTGAAAATTGAAAAAAAAAAATTAACTATAATACGAACTATGTACTTTTATATTTAAATATCACTATGATTTCTATAAATTATATATAATAATGATATGTGCATTAGGCATGTGAATTCCAAAACATATAATTAATTATAATGATATAATAATTCTTACTTATTAATAAATTTTTAATTAATTAAAATACATTATATTATATTATATTTATACCTATATTACATTAAAATATATAAAATTCAATGGGAGTCCAGGACCCCTTAGGTCTATGCTCGCTCAGCCGCTGTATACAAAGATTATTTAGTAAATCGAAAGAGTGATACGACAACATACCACTAGAATGCAAATATTAACCTTGAGAAAAAAAATTACCATTTTACCCATATGATCAATCAAGTTAATGAATGGGCTAATCATGACATCTAATTATACAGAAGCACCCAATCATGCGAGGCCACGCACTTACCACTCTAATCACTCTTCAAATTTGTCTTGTACCGCCCCCGGGTCAGACCAGACCTTGTAGTAAACTAGTAATAGATAATCAGTAGATCCATGACAAGTCAATATTTCATTTTTCTTGTTCTCTAAGTTACAGCGACATGGCAACTCAAATTTAGCTTAGCCTTTTAGAAAAAAGGATTTTGCTATGCTAATCCCTGTTGTATAAGTTACACGGTTAATGAGATTCGGGATATTTTTAAAACATAATTTCTTGTAGGAAGAAACATTTTCACATTTCACATGTTTTTTTTACTGCTGTAGAATGACAATCAACTAGAAACCTGCTTCACTAAAATGTAATTTGATGCTCAAGGCAGTGGTTACATAAATAAGTTTATGTTCAGTGTCTCCTATTGAATTGGATTTATAATTTCCAAGGTAGTAGTTATATAAGGCAACTTACATTTATATTTTTTTTTATATAGAAGGAGGTTAAAAAGGGGAAAATACACTTTGAGTATTAACGTTACTTTTACGATAGTCGAAGTCGAATTTGAGACCTCTTACTACGTTGTAAAATGAGTAAGAATACTATATTAGACCACTAATATTCCTACTCATATCACTTGAAAATCAGTCATCCAAATAACCATTAGTGGAATATGTGTGTATATGTATATACATAAGAATTGAGCGCTGAGTTTCAATTGCATCATGTTACTTCATGTAATTTTGAGATCACATCAATTAACTTAATCTAATATTCATTATAAATTCTTACCCATTTTATTTTTTTATTAAATGACTAATTATTTTAATCTAGTTATTTTTTTTCCAAATTAGTGCATTTAACAAACTATAAGGGCATTACATTTACATTTACATTAAGTTTAAATAATTAATCCTTATAACTTATTTAAATACATTGATTTGAAAGAGTAGTTAAATCAAAATAATTAGTTACTTAATAAAAAAATATAAGTAAAAGAATTTAATTAATACCAATAATGCCCTTAACTTTAATTGATGATTTAATTATTTAAATAAACTAGTAGATTAAATTGATGTGATTTTAAAATTATATAGAGTAAAATGATAAAATTGAAACTTGATTGTTGGGTATAAAATGATATTAATTTACCCTATTTTTTTACTTCACATATGTACATCAACAATTATTTACTCGCATCGGTAACATATTTCATCGTCTAAACACTGTAGCTAGCTAGCTAGTTGGATTTGAATGTGATGGTTGGTTTGTTTAGGAAAGTATCCAAAGCTGAAGAGAGATCGAGCAGAGAGTGTACGAAGAAATCTAGGGCTCATATATCTTGTCGGAGACTCAAACTACAGTTTGTCAAAACAAGTCGGGAGGGAGGGACCCATAAGCATGTAGTATGTCACTAGAGGCCTAGAAGAAGCGTTTCTCTTTTCACATAACAAATACACTATTATTCTCCTCTCCTCCTACTACGTACCTTCTACCCTCCAATGGGGTCAATGTAAATTGCAAAGGGAAAGGACCACCACCGGTCCACCACCCACTGTTTCCCAATTCCTTTCAACACCCTAAAGGCCCTACTCATGTACAAACAAGCACCACCATATGACAAACCCGCTACCCCTCGGTCAAATCCTTGATCCCCCCCTATATACAATTCCATCTCTTGTCGACTTCTTTCTCAAAACTTGGCTCACAAATATTTAGGTTTGAATTTTGTATAAAAATAAGGAATAAAAATTATCATTGGCTAGGGTTGTGAATGTATTAGCTTAATGCAGTTCGAGCTGTATCGTATTTAGAATGTGCACTTGTGTTTGCTTGGTTAAAAAAATAAAACTTCGTGCTTATTAGGCTTATGGTCTTTAATCGAGTTTTAGCTAGAATAATATTATCTAACTCGAGCAAGAGCATATTAATCTTTAACTTGACTCGACTTATTTACCCACATACGCCCTCTTATAAGCTCTGTGGAACCCAAAATCACCGGAAAAATGTGGAGCTGCCACGTGGCCCATAATTCTCAAAATGACCAAATTGCCCTTGGCAATAATACTTGTAAGCACAAGCACCGGACATGGCCCAAACCAGAATGACATGTAGAAGCCTCTCCACCCTCGATTTGTATAACACGTGTTAGCATGCAAATTGATGAGCATTTGTCCCACATCGAAACTATGGAAATCGAACATTTCATTCACCCCTATAAATAGCAAGGCACATTTCATTTCCAAGTTACGTTGATTCTTCGTTTCGAAGTATATCCTTTTCCTCTCTCAAAGCTAACTTAAGCATCGGAGTGTTCTTGGTCGAACAACCCCCCGGGTAAATCGATCGAAGCAACGATAGCTAATTGTTTGCTGTCTGCAGGAATTGTGAGGACTTTTCGCGACGAGTTCGATCTTTGATTCAACAATTGGTGCTTTCATTGAGAGCTATTGAGTTATACTCAGAAGAAGCTCTCCCTTTTGTTCATCGTTCATCTTTCTTCGTTCGTCGTTCATCGACATTGTTCGAAGATTTTGAACGTTGTTCATCACTCATCAGAAATTTGTTCATCGTTCATCTTTCTTCGTTTGTCGTTTATCGACATTGTTCGAAGATTTTGAACGTTGTTCATCACTCATCAGGAATTTGTTCATCGTTCATCTTTCTTCGTTCGTCGTTTATCGACATTGTTCGAAGATTTTTGAACGTTGTTCATCACTCATCAAGAATTTGTTCATCGTTCATCTTTCTTCGTTCGTCGTTTATCGACATTGTTCGAAGATTTTGAACGTTGTTCATCACTCATCAAGAATTTGTTCATCGTTCATCTTTCTTCGTTCGTCGTTTATCGACATTGTTCGAAGATTTTGAACGTTGTTCATCACTCATCAAGAATTCGTTCATCGTTCATCTTTCTTCGTTCGTCATTCATCGACATTGTTCGAAGATTTTGAACATTGTTCATCGTTCATCTCTCTTCGTTCGTCGTTCATCGACATTGTTCGAAGATTCTGAACGTTGTTCAAATTACCCATCAACAGCTTTCCAAATTCAAAATTCTTCGAATCGGCATGGCTAAGGCTCGTCGATCCGCTCAGTCAGCCGGAGAAGGTATTTCTGCCTCAACAGCTCAGACGAGGAATGAAGCTCACATAGAAACTCCGGAGAAGCGCCCAGCTCAACTCAGGCGCGTGTCTATGGAAGCGCCCCTTGAGACACTCGAAGGGAGGCCAACCTTCAGTTTTGGAGCATTCCCCTCTCCAGCTAACCAAGTACCCGCGCTAGGGGAAGGAACTTCGACTTTAAAACAAGCGAATGAGAGGTTGATGGGAAATGCATCACGACATGATCGACCCACAACAAACATGGTCCTAAAGGACTTTCTGGACGGATGTCATGACATCTTAGGGAGAAGTCGTCACCAACCTCCCCAAGACAATCTGGCGCAGCAAGTCGAAGGGTTAAGCAAACAAATCCAACTTCAGTCAGAGCTCTTGCAGCAACTCCTAGCAGGGAGACCAATCCAGGAGCGGGACGGACGATCCACGTCACGTGGCCGACAAGAGAATGCCCAGGGACGACCTAGGAAAGAGCAGGCCCGCTGCCAAACAATGTCACAAGATACTTCGCTGGGAAACTCTGGAAAAGAAAGTCACGCTCATCAAGCAAAAATCCCACAACGCCTAAAGCCGTTAGTACGTGAACGGCTAGGAGGTCGGACTGAGGCAACTTTATGGGCAGAGCATTCACAGCACTCACGTGGGGGTAGGGGGCAACTTCGAGCTCAAAACAAAAACCCAAAACGATCTGCCCACGACAGTAAAAGGGGAGAAGCTCAAGGAGTTTCTCAACAATTAGCAAAAGAGGACTCATCGGCTCAGCAAGGAGCATTGCGGGCTAATGATGTTCAAAAAATGCTGGACATGCACCTTCGTGCTCAACAGGGTGACGATCTAGAAGACGATCTACGTCGCCAAATACAGCTTTCTACGCCCTTCATAAGGGATATTGAGGAGGAGCCATTCCCCCAGAGGTTCGCAACACCAAACTTCACTCCATTCAAAGGATCCTCCGACCCAGTAAAACACATAGATCATTTTCGAGGAGTCATGATCCCCCACAGGTCTAACGATGCGCTCATGTGCAAAGTTTTTCAAGCTTCCCTTCAAGGCCAAGCCATGACTTGGTTCAATCATCTCCCCCGAGGTCGATTGAGTCCTTCGAAGAGTTGGCTTTGACATTTGTGAAGGAATACGCACAACTTCGGACAATCGAGGTGAAAGACGACCATCTTTTCTCTGTCCGAAAGAGAGCAAAAGACACTCTGCGACAATACATACGGAGATTTTGTGAGGAGAAATCTCGCATTATCGGCTGTAATGACTTTGTTGCGGCAATGGCATTCAAGCAAGGACTCCCTCGAGACAGCCAGCTTTACGGGGACATCGTCATGAGCAATGCGCGAAGTCTTTCCGAAATACTTTCGCTAGCAGAGCGACATGCAAGTTGGGAGGACGAGAAGCGCGCCGCTCATACTCATGGCCATGCTGGGACTAGCGAAAAGGCCTCCGATGAGGATGAACCCCATGGAAAGTCTGCAACTGGAAAGCTCAACAAGCGAAAGGCATGGCAACACTCCCAAACGCCAGTTATGGGGAAGCCTAACTTGCAGCTATCTTTACCAGCCCATCAGATCCACAATGAAATTAAGAACAAGCCATGGTTTAAGAAGCCAGAGCCAGTCAAAGACAATCAAGAGAATGCTGATAAAACCAAATGGTGCGCCTATCATGAATGTTATGGGCACAATATCAGCACATGTATATCTTTCGAAAGATATCTCCGAAATCTCCTGAGGGAGGGGCATTGTACAGACTACATCAAAAACAAGACTGTAAATCACATGGAGAACAAAGAGTCAAACGAGCCAGCGTCAAAGGTGATCCGCATCAACTAGACGCAAGTCAACATTAGAAAGACATAAAACTCTATGGAGCTTTTCAATTTTGCTTTTCAAGTTGCCTTCTGAATTCAAGTATCAATGAAATGAGATTAACAAATTGATTTGTTCACCATGTACAATTTTCAAAGCTTATTCTCTCTAGTGTAAAAAGCCTTCATGATCGAAGCATCCAAGCCTTCGTCATCGAAGCATCTGAGTTTTCGCCTTGCGAAGCATCTAAGCCTTCGCCATGCGAAGCATCCAAGCCTTCGTCATCGAAGCATTCAAGCCTTCGCCCTGCGAAGCATCTAAGCCTTCGCCATGCGAAGCACCTAAGCCTTCGTTATCGAAGCATCCAAGCCTTCGCCCTGCGAAGCATTCAAGCCTTCGTCATCGAAGCATCAAAGCCTTCTGAGTCCTGCAAATTTCTGTGCAGCAGGGAGAGCTCATCTCGAGTGATATCTCGCTCATTTTCTATCAGCATCCTCTCTGCACGGCTCATCTCCAACTCGCCCATTTTGGCTTCCGATGTGAAATTGAGACCTCAAGTTATCTTAGTTATCGCAATCTCACATCAACAACATAACTTTCCATTTCTGCCTGCCCTTCGCATCAAGATGGCAGATTCGTAGGGCCAGAACGGAAAAGTTAGGAAAGAAGTTGCTCGGTATGCTTATGGGTTAGGAAAGAAGTTGCTCGGCATGGTTTTTTCTCCCAAGAACCAGTAAGTCCTTGTTTATTGTCCTTCTTCTGAACAACGGTCTCCTTCAAGCACAGTGGAACGCACAACCACTCCTTGTTTGGGATGTCTGAAAGCTTCTCGCCATTCATGGAGAGAGTAGCCGGCTCATGTCCCGAAACTCTAGAAGAACATTTGTCGCCAAGTTCCACGAGAACATCGCTTGAAAAGGAATTTTGATTGCAAGCCTTCCACTCCATGAGGTCTTCAGGCTTCTCAAAATCCATATCTTTCCCTCGGAATGGACTTAGGCCACGAAAACCGCCACGCTCCCACAGGACAAATTTGCTAGGTCTCTCGGTATCTTGACGCATGGCGAGCATGTATGTGGTACTAGCAAGAGTCACAGTAGGTGTGATCCTGCCTACCGATGCTCACTAGTCACGTCCGCAAGTGCACTCAGTCACCACCAAGTCCCCGTCGACTGTTCGGCCAAACTCCGTCCACGACGTGACATCGTGAGAGTATAAGGAACGATTTTACAAGATCAATTTGATAAATCCTTACCTCCAGCTAGTAGAACTCAAGCTCGATTTTTCGAGGATTTTGAAGCTTCTGTTCTTGCTCGATACGGCCTCAATCCTCCCCGTTTTTGATTTGGATCGGTTCGAATTAGTCCCAGGAGACTTAATCCAGCCTCAATTTTGATCCTCAAGACTCACGAATTCGAATTCGAATTTTTACCACAAATTTCCAAAATTTCGAAAATCTGCAAAACCAGCGACCCTCTGTCCTTTGTGTTTGTTTTGCTCCAATTCAGACTCTCTAATCTCTCATTCTCACAATCGAATTGCTCTGCTATTTAACAAAATCAAGGTTTGGACAAAATGATTGAGTTTTCCCTAATTAAGGGTTTAGGGTCCCTAAAATCCTTGATTTCCTCCATGTTGTCTAGACAAAGCAGCAAGAATCATTGGTAGGTAGCATGAGTCAGCGTCCACCGTTCGCTTGTCTCAAAAAGACCGTTTTGCCCTTCGCTTCCAAAATTACGAAAATGCCCCTCGCCTTCGTAGACACATAACCTTCGCATCCGATCTCCGATTTCGGCATGCCACCTGTCTATGGATTCGTATCAACTCGACCTACGTAACGGTCTCTGGCCCTCGTCCTTTGGACCCCCCGGTTCAAAAGACAACATTTTGCCCATGCTTGGGGGTAAAATGGTCATTTTGCACATTATGTCCGATTCACACCACTAAACCCAGAATAGTCATTCTAAAACTAAAAAGGGACTTTTTACCTTTATAACCAGGGGCAAAATCGTCAAATAAACACTGAATCGATTCTTGAACCCAACGGTAACTGGTAACCCGGTAATATAAGACTCCAAACAATGTACATCCCTCCGGATTCCCTGAATACCGAATCGATGTGGGGGCATTTGTGGAACCCAAAATCACCGGAAAAATGTGGAGCTGCCACGTGGCCCATAATTCTCAAAATGACCAAATTGCCCTTGGCAATAATACTTGTAAGCACAAGCACCGGACATGGCCCAAACCAGAATGACATGTGGAAGCCTCTCCACCCTCGATTTGTATAACACGTGTTAGCATGCAAATTGATGAGCATTTGTCCCACATCGAAACTATGGAAATCGAACATTTCATTCACCCCTATAAATAGCAAGGCACATTTCATTTCCAAGTTAAGTTGATTCTTCGCTTCGAAGTATATCCTTTTCCTCTCTCAAAGCTAACTTAGGCATCGGAGTGTTCTTGGTCGAACAACCCCCCCGGGTAAATCGATCGAGACAACGATAGCTAATTGTTTGCTGTTTGCAGGAATTGTGAGAACTTTTCGCGGCGGGTTCGATTTATGCTTCAACAAGCTCCAAGCAAATTAATAATCTCGATCGTTTTGTTTATACAATGATATGAGGGTAGAGAATGACAATAAACATATTAGCTCGATCTCGTTTTTTTACAAAAAAACACAAACTCGATATCTTATATATAACTTGTGAAAAAATTATATCATATAACATAGCAATTAACCTCATTGTAATTCCCCATTTTCTCCTCTCTTTTTTTTTTTGGGTAAAACATTATACGTACAATGTTTCTCTCACAATCTCATTAATTTGTGCAGCTTTTTATTAGGTTAATCAATTGTCAAAGTCCACATGTATGGCAACGTTCTTTAAACTTAAGTTTAACATCAATGGTTAACTAAATTGAACATTCTTACATGTTAATTATATTTAATAGTCCAATTATTATTAATTAACACACTCGTAAGCTTTTGAAAAAAAAAACACACACACATGTAAGCTCAGATAAATTTATATTTACCATCATATATATGAATTTTTTTCAAATTGTAAATTTTCTATTTTAAAATGATAAAAAATTCCTATAAAATATAATTAGACTGAATATAAGGCTACTAATTTTTATTTTATTTTATCCACTACATATATAAATATTGGCAATATTTGCATCTCATTTTTGTGGTAGTTTCTCATATCACTTTTTGAGTTATTTTTGTACATATATCGTAATCAGAGCAGTTCATACTTTAAATCATCATGTCAAGATCTTCTTCATAAAAAATCAATAAGATTAGAGATCGTTTAGTTATTCACATATATAAACTAAATAGACAGTTTGCTATAAGGATTTTAATTTTTATCAAAACCATTGATTTATTTCATATATATATATATATATATTAACGACTAAACGATCTCTAATTTTACTGATTTTTTATAGAGATAATTTTAATATAATGATTTAAAGAATGAACAATTCCATTTATATAATATTTATATAAAAATAATTCAATAAATCAAAAAATGTACTATTAAAATATGGACGCAAGTATTTTTCTATAAATATATTACGCAGCAGAATGAAAGTAAAATTTAATATAAATCCTCGAATAATACAAGAGGACAAGTAGATTTTAGGTGCTGATTGTTGAAATGCTAAAGGAAGTTTGCATGTTTTTTTTTTGGGTCAAAAGGAAGTTTCATTTTCATTAATTCATTTTTCAAAGAATCTATGTGTGCATGCATGTGATCTTTGGAATGCTAAAAATAATCGATTCATTATGTACTAGCATTAAAATAAATTAAAATCTGGAGTCAAGACAAAGATTACGCCACGATAATACACAAAATAATTGTAATTAAATTGGACAAAATGTAATTAAGGATCGGACAAATTCCCTTAGGATAGTGTGTACGATTATCTATCTAGTATAACAACCGTGTACAATACGATAGTGTACAAGTTGAGGACCTTGAGGTTTGGATTTGTAGGTGTCATTGGTAAATTTACAGATCTGTTGTTTAATATTCCGGTTTCCCTGTGATTTTCTGATTTATTATTAAGTATTTTACAGGGGTCAAACGTATAGCTAGCAATAATATACTATGTCATAAATTTTGTTTTATCTAAATATGTCCAATATAAATTCAACTTATTTAATAATCGTGTCAATAATTACCAACCTAAATTTGACATCTTAATTAACTAGGTTATCTGTATAATTCATTTAATAAATATATCGTATCCGAAACTCAATTAACTTATAACTTGTTTAGTCTCTTTAACATGTTTAACATATTTAAACTATAAGATTTAATTGGTACATATATATGTAGATATATGGGTTAGTAATTGACATATTTATTAAACACGTTAATATATAGATTATTATACGAATTAATAAGTTGATCTGAACTCTACCATTTTATTAAACGAGTTAAGATGTCATTATACAAATTAACAGATTAACTTAAAATCCATCTGTTTATTGAATGTATCATAACAGATTAATCTAAAAATGACCTAAAAATTTAATCATACAAGTTAACCTTGATAAATTTCGAGCGAGTTTCAAATCGTGTCAAAAATTACTATCCTGACAAACAAATAGCTTAGTGTTACTTAATTGAGTGAGATTGTTTTAATGCTATTTTAATAAGAGTTATTCAATAATTAAAAAAAATAACAATTATTTTAACATTTATAATTAGGATTGAATTTTGTTGATACCATGTCGACCAACTAGGCTTAGTACGAGCACCACCACCACAAGCATACGATTCATCGCCAGGAGATCTGTAACGACCCGTCCCGAATTCCAGGATTAGATTAGTGACTAATCACGATTAGTGAGGTTAATCGGTGATTAGTTGAGCGAAATCGGACGAACGATGCAAAATGACCGTTTTGCCCCTAGGCATGGGCAAAACATTGACTTTTCATTCTGACGGTCAAATGGACTTTGACTAATGACCGTGACGTATCTTAGGACGTCACGAGTTCATAGACATGTGGCACGTTCAATTTCGACATTCGAGGAAGAAGTTATGACGTTCGGAAGTTTAAGGGCATTTTGGTAATTTTGATTAAACGGGGCAAACGTTGAATTTTGAACCAGGAGGTCCGATGGCCGAGGGTCAAGGACCGTTACGTAGATCGGGACGATACGAATCCGTAGACAGGTGGCACGTCGAATTCGGACGTTCGACGACAAAGTTACGGTTCACGAAAGTTCAAGGGTACTATTGCACGAATTACGAAACAACTTAACTTTTGGAATTTAGTGGGGCTCAGATTTTTATGGAGGCCCAATGGATGAGTGACACTTGTCACCCATCCATTGCCCACCCAAATTAACACATGCATCGACCATCTTCATTTCTTCATTTCAAACCCAAACAACCCGATCTCATTTCCTCTCCTCTGTGCAACTCAAACCATTCCTTTCCATTTGATTCCACTTGAGGCTGAGACAAAGGATGACTGAGGACTGAGAGGGGGTGGCTGGATGGCGCCGTCGTGGGCGATGGAGCCACAAACCCGATAGGTAACCCGGTTAAACCCAAAACTCATTGATTTTCGAATTTAATGTTATGGTTTGTTTTGGACGTTTGGATAGGGTTATTTAGGTTGCTAGGGAATTGATATGAAGGTTTTAATGGGGTTTAACGGCTGAGATGCCGTGGAGGCTGATCAGGAAACTTGAACCGTGAGGTTCAATTTGGAACCATGGGTTTTATGTGGTTGTTGCTTTGTTTTAAGGATTAGAAATGATAGGAGATGTTAGAATAAGAAGAATGGAATGATTAGGGCTTGAATCGGATCGAAATAGGGGAGGAAAAAACCGTTGGACCGGTCACCCCGGCCCAGTTGCAGGAAATAGACCGAATCGGTCGGTCTGAACCAGCCAGAGGAAGGAGATGATGCTACAGTACCTAGGCGCGTGAGCCCACACGCAGTGCTCTTCTAGGGGCGCGTGGGAGAGTTTTTGGGAATCTTTCAAACATACGAAATCTTCTATTCGATGTAACGAACATTTTGAGACTGATTTCTTGTCGATTGGACACCGTTTCGATAATGTTCGGGGCATCGGAAGGTTTAGATTCGGGATTAAAAATAGTTAAAAATTCGGGAAAATTACGGGGCTTCAATGAGAGGTTAATTAAGTAATTAGTAACCTTACATTACGATTTGGACAGGTTTGGGAGTCCCGGTGACGATGATTTACCCAGTGAGGCTTACGGCAGGCAAACCGAGGCGGTAGCATAGGACGGTCTGTGAGTGGACCTTGATTTCTAAACTGTAATGCATGCATAAATGTTTTTATATGGATTATGAATATGATTTTATGATGTTGATTTGGATGCTTGTGATTTATATGGTTTCACGCATTTCTAGGCGATTTACGTGCTTGCACGTAAATCGAGGTTTCTGGTTTTACACTGATTTTCCGTACTTATGGTTTTGGATATGATTTCATGAAATGATTTTGGATTTGAAAAGGTAAACTCGGGTTTGAAACCCATTTGATCTATGAACTCTCGGACTTGTGGTCCTTTTGATTTAACAAGGCATCGGGCCGGAGGCCCAGTTGGTTTACGATTCAGACCGGAGGTCCAGTTTATATGTAGATTCGGGCCTAGGGCCCAGCTATGTGTTACAAATGGATTTTTATGGTTCATGTCGGTTTATGGGAACCGACATGAACCCTTGAAATGGATTTACGGGTCATGACGGTTTATGGGAACCGGCATGAACCCTTGGAAATGATTTTATGGTTCATGACGGCTTATGAGGGCCGGACATGAATCCTTAAAAGGTTTAAAGAATGATTTCAAAAGGTTTTTCATATGCCATCCTTTATATATGATTGTCTCCTCCGGGGAGGGTCGTTGGCCTGGGTGGACCCCAGAGTAGTCACGGAGCACTGACTGAGTGGAGTCGCCCCCCAGTTGGGTTCCTTACTCTCAGGAAGGGCATGGTTCGTAACCTCCAGGGAGGGTCATTGATCTACGGACATTGACCTGGGTGGACCCTAGAGAGACTTGAGTTTGAAACCCCGGTTAGCACACGCGTAGCTCTGTATACCGTGGCAGGTTCTTGGATATGAAATATAATGGATAAACATGATTTCAATTGGTTTGGAAAATTGTGTTTTATGATAATAAATAGATTTGGGCTGAGATCCCACATATATTTACTATGTTCTAGATTTTTGTAAATGATTTTGGGTAGGAGTCCGTGTGACTTGTATTTACGGAACTTGAGGTTGTGACCCTAAATATGGTTGTTTAAACATATGTGATTGGATAAATGATTTTACTATGCATGCATGCTTTTTAGTGAAGGGTATAAAGGTCTTTATAAAATCTTTATAAAATGTGCTTATGAAACTTAATACTTTTTGTCCACTCACAGTCTTTCTATTTTTAATACCCTTCAGGTTGACATCGGATGTGGACTGTAGCAGAGACTGGGATATCATATACCTCCTCCGAATCCTGGCGTACTCTGATAGCCCGAGAGGGCAAAGGTTGGAAATTTCCCTTGTCTGACACTCCGTGTCAGACGGGATCAGAGGCGTTCCTCGTTAATCCCAGGGGAATTGAGGACGGGTCTTGACATGATCGGCATGCGACCCCAGCTATGACATTGGCAGACAACGCCATTGGTCCAAATCGGCAGGTTTAAATATGATAACAACATACGCACAATAAGGCCCAAGTCTTAGCTACTCGGCAGGCGTACTTGGCAGTTATGATCGGCACTCTCAGTCCAATCAATTAGTTGTCAGTACCAACTCCCTGACATGCCAGGATATCCATAGCCACCTAGCACACATCCCGAATCTACAGGACATGTGGCAACATCTCCTAATGTAGCTTGAAATATACTTCAACAGTTTTCAACCACCTCATTTATTACCACTATAAATACCCCTCAAAACCCTTTCATAAATGTACTCTCTCATCAATTTCTCTCTCTAAACACACATAACTTTGGCTATTCAGCCTTTGTATTGTAATCTGCCTACTGGTTATCCATGACACTTACTGACTTAAGCATCGAAGCTTCTTAGGCTAGCACACTACCGGTGTCTAGTATTTTCTCTTTGCCTCACAGGTTACTCAACAGGTTTAAGTAAGATTTGAACTAGCACCCCTCAACAGGTCCGAAGAGTCATCTAATGGGTCTCATCACATTAGGTCCAATTTCAAATCAAATATTTAGTACCGTTTGGTGCAATTTTAAATATAATAAACTATATTAGTGTATATCGATATCCATCCTAATATGATATTCATTATATAAGATGAACATCAGAAACAGCCGGAGAGCCTTGATCAAATGCAGTTTTCATTTTGGCTTTCAAAAAGTAATTAATAATTGTACATACGTCAATATCATCAAAAAGTACTTGGTTTGTGTATCATAGTTTATCTTTCAATTAATTTTTAAAACAATGTCGAATTAAATTCATATTTGATAGGTAAATTTTTTTTTTAAAATTAACGAAGTAATTTACTGTTACAATATTCTCTTTTAAATTTTAAATTCATCCCAAAAGAATCAAACACATAAAATATAAAAAATCATTCTAACGACTAAGTTACTCACTAATAAGTTTTATATTTAAAAGTTAAACGTTGTCATTCATATGAATATGAAACATCAACTTCTATAATGAAAAGAATATAGTATTTAACTGCGCTAATCATAATCCTTAATAGTCATGATTATAATCTATAATTAAGATTAACTTGAGAGATGATGCTTGATGGTGAATAAAATATAAGAAACATGAACAAAATAAAGGAAGTGGGAATTTAAAGGCTGCCACACTAAATCTAATAAGTAATTCCACAAACTGGATTCTCTTCTAGAACATGATCACGTCATCCAATTTCATAACCTATAAAGCACAGCTAGGCCCTCTTATTATAATTTAAATTTAATTAATACTTATATATTTATTTTTGTTAAATAATGTATGCTTCTTCTTCTTTGTTGTTTTCTTCTCGTGGATCAAATAGTTGTCTTCTTGATTATGTTTCCCTTTCACAATTTTCGTTTCTGGTAATCTTCCTTTTGGTTGATCCTCGCAATCAATTTTAGTGTTATCTTTTGAAGCCTCATCTTCTAATCTTTTCATTTTTTTATTATAATTTTAGCAACCATCTTTATACTTTAATATTCATATCTTTGGTTCATGTTTTTTTTTCTTAATGTTTCCGTTAAACTCTCCGTTTATTTTCAAACAAATTAAAAAAATATCACAAAATTGTCAATTTATGTATGTTTCACGTCGCTTTTGGTAGCAAAATTTGTTCGGAAAATAAACGGAGAGAGTAACAATTAAATATTAAAATAAGTTCAGGAGCGACGACACCAATGTTAAAGTATATAGATATTTGCTAAAATTATGATAAATTTTAGAAACAATTACAACCCTTTATCCATTTTGTAAATCACTTTTTAAAATTAATTATGTGTGTAATTTTTTTTATTGGGGTACAACATTACTAAGCAATTTTTTCTTACGAATATTAATTTTAATTTTCAATGTTTAATGCATTAATCATATATAGAGCAATATTTGCAACACGTTTATAATGAATATACTCATTTTTTCGTAGTTAATTATCAAATATTCAAAATATAAACATGATAATCGAAACTCTTAATTTTTTAAATCATTACACAAATTAATCCATCGGCTTTGAAAAATCAATAATTTAAGAGGATCCACACAATTACACAAACCCATGTGAGAGTTTAGCAGCATTAATGCATATAACAAACGTGTCAAATTATGTACAAATTCTTTGCACCTACCTCTTGCCAATGCCAATTTTACTTACTAAATATAATCTCTAAGAGAAAATTCATTATTTTGTCTGTATATAACGTTAATCAATAGTTTAATACTGGAGTCGTATACTATTTTGCTACAGTCCTATTATGGAGACTTACTTACATGCCTAAACACCCATAATCAACTTAATTAATTAGTGATTAGTGAACCACCACTTGGTAATCATGACGTTTATTTTAAACCTAAATATCAAAACTTGAGAGTATAACTGTAGATCGATATATCACCTACAAGGCTACAAAATTATGCAGTAAACCAATTATATATATATATATATATATGTATATGTATTTTTGTGCGTATGAATACATTGAAAATTAAAATGTACGTCTACATTCGTGATGTGTAATTACACAATTTTGTATGGATAATACTTATAACTTATTCTGATAGTACCACTTTAAGATATTTTAATTAAAACCGTTCAATTATTAAACAAATATTTTAAAATGATTTACCTAAAACATAAACGAAATTTAAGATAATCTAATTATTCATATGATTCAATTAAATGGACGGTTCATCACGAAAATCTTAAGAGTGTGTTTGGATAAAAGATTTATATTTTAATGAAAATTTACAAATTTCATAATGTACAATTCCGTAATTACAATTTTCGGATTTGTAAATTATAGTGTTTGGATATCAATTTTAAAAAACACATGAAAATTACAATTTCACTTATTTCAACTCATCATTTGAAAAATTATGTCCATTGAGACATAATTTCAACTCATCATTTGAGATTCTCAATTCCTCCAAGATTCTTTTCTGAAAATTTATTAAATTCTGACTCAGTTTCTCAAACAAAGGAAAATCGATTTTCCGCTCACCAAATGCTCATCTTATGCCAAATGATTTGTTTATTTTTTTTTTAGCCAAAAACACCCTAATTATTATTAAAATTGTTGATTAATTCGATATATATGAGTGACTAAACGACCTTCTATATTATTGATTGTTTACATAAATAATGATGATTCTGATTATAATGTATGTACAAAATAATTCAATAAATCGAGAATAAAAAAGGTTCTATTTCAGATAAAATACAAATACTATTTTATTATTATTATTTGTATTTTCTACTGGTAGGGCTTATAGGCCCCTCTTGATTTCTTGTCCTCAACATATGGACCCTAACATGATATTAATTTCTTATTTTCTGGCTATATATAAGGCATTCAAGGACAACCCATGGAATCGATCAATGTTGTGAAAAAAATCAAAGTGTACCAAATTTATATAAATATTGCAAGGTACAACTTGTGATGTTCAATGTGTTCACCCACTAAAATAAAATTTGTGTAAAGGGGCATTCTTAATATCTCAATTATATTACCTAACAAAAAAAAATCTCAATTATAGGAATGTTGAATAAAATATATAAGGTAGCCTTTTGATTTGTTATTTTATTTTTAATTAAAATATTAACAAAAATTTATATATATCCAATATTAATTTTTATTTATAAAAATCAAACACAAAACGGTCAATTATTGTGGAAAAAAATAGTGCTTTTTGTTTTTATGGATTCACAACCGATGAAAACTTAATAAATCACTTCCCCATGCCAACATCCAATTTTGAAAACGTCCAATAGAAACCAGAGATCGATCGATCTCCATCATTTTGATATATGATGCATTCTTGGTAGTTGGTAGGACAAGTCCCCCACGTGCTACCGTATTGTCCGTATAGTTTAGCGGGTACCCTACAAAACAAGGGCATGTGGGGTGGGTTTTTAATTGCTTTGGAGCCCAATGCACATATATAAATATTCCTTGCATGGCAAACCATTGTATTTATAGGTCCATTATAAACACTAGCTGCCGACGACTCACCAGTCACCACTGCCTCAGTCCCACACCATTCCAAAAAGAAAAGGAAAAAATTGAAATATATATATGTGACGCGTTATTCTATTTTACGTATTTTATTATAGAATAACATAACTTCTTAATTATAAGATATAATAAAAACATTAATAATTCACATAATATATTATCTCCGAAAAGAAACACGATCACGTAACGTTACAGATACAGAAAGTATCTCTGGCCCAATTGCCTAATCACCTCTAAGTCTTACTCCGTCCCAACCAATGATGAAAATATAGTTTTTCACATAAATATCGACTATTGAATTTATGAAAATATCGATTTTATTATCAATATCATTCACGCTCAATAAAGAAATGCAGGAAATTTAGTCCAAAACTTGAAAATTTTGGATGAAATTTTAGAAAAAACTTAAATACCAAATAATATTTATATAAGACTAATACCTATATCATGAAAATTGAGAAGAAATTTTTCTTCCCCCCATTTTTTTGTCAAGATAAGTTTATTCACAGAAATATTGCAGATCCAAAATAGAAAATTTTATGAATATTACAGATATTTTCATGCATGTTCCTAATTCCATCTCTCCCATAGAAAATAAATGAAGACTTATTTTATTATTGGCATGAGATGATGCCAATTATATATGACGGCAAAATAATTTAAGAAAGAAAATGCATCTGAAGAGTTATATGAGGCCAAAACCATTTGGGTCAGTCATGGGAAGGCCAAAACCATGATATCAGCTCTCTTGATCATTTATAGCGAACAAAAACATTAGGGTTAAAAACTTGGAGGTAGTTTTAGACTATGGAAACATTAGGTCATCGATTATTAGAATCATTTACTAATATAGGTATGTAATATATGTTTCATCGACCTTTAATAAGATAAGTTTCGTATACGCAAAATAATTTCCAGACGTAGCACAGAAGTAGTCCACAAATTATTCCAATAAGAATATATATTTTTTCTTCAGTTGATTACAGCTTATTATTATAAGCGTACGTATTACGTTCAATTATTAATTGACATGTTATACGATGTTATTGACTAAATCGTATAATACATACATACATAATTTTTTTTTTAGTGCACACCAGCATCACTGTATATAGGAACTTTCAACGGTTCATTTTTTGAAAACAATTGTTTGATTCAATGTTTTTGTCACATTGAACTCAATTAATTAATTAGAATATCGAAACCCAACCTTTAACGAGTTTGACAGTGCAAGATTTTAATTGATGAATCCATTTTCTTTTTCATTGTCAGAAATGGATCAAATGACACTTCATTTGTGTGTGTGAAGAGTGAGGAAGTAAAAGAAGAGTGATCGAGCAAAAGTACAAACAGAAAGGGAGAAAAAGAGGTACAAATTGGTAATCGCAATTGTGATTCTTCAAAAAGCCAGAAAGTGAAAAGCATCTGCTGAGTGCATAAGGAGAGATCGACCAGTCTAGTTTATAATAATAATAATAATAATAATAATAGAAATAGAAATAATTATAGTACATGATAATCGGACAATGGATGTAAGCATCATGAAATTTCCATTTCCCATTGGATATGGTGAGTCTAATTTTGAAACTGAGAAATGGGTTTTGTTTTCGAGTGACTGGTGGACCTACTGCTATTATAACAAAACAGAATATAATCATAAATAATAATAATACAAATTAATAACAGATTATATATTTTAATAATCAAGAAGGAGCTAGGCAAAAAGGGTTGGCTGGTGGTCCTTTTCAGACTGAGGTGGAGGTTGGTTAATTACTCCAAATAAAAATATAATGGATTATTTATTTAGCAATATTATATATACAATTTTCATTTTCTACTGTTCTGATTGAAAGAAATGTTGCTTATGATCATGAGGATTGATGGAGAAAGCTGAAAGAGGTAAATCCCAATCCGAAAACCAAGAAAATCCCCTAACATATATAACATAAATCTTGAAAACTAAATCCTTAGATTGGAAAGACAGAGATATGTAAAAGTGAGGAAGACAACACCTGAAATTGAAACTAGTTAACTCAGATGTGCACGTGGACGTGGGCATGATGACACAAATACATATCTATATTAAAACTCCACTTGGAAAAAAATTCGATACATCATAGTATTTTAATTTGAAGCATGGTTTTCCCCAATTTTGCCAGTAACCGGATTTGCTTATAAGCCCCGGGTAACAAATGAGAGTCCCATTACACTGCTCTCATTTTCTCATTTATTCATTTTTTTTCTTCTTTCGAATTGAATAAATTAAATCGAAATCAACGAAAGAAACAGAGAGAAATGCAAAAGGAGAAAGAAAGTGTGAAAATCGTTCCGGATTAATTAACTATGTTTAATCTCTAAGTGAACACTGTCATGATGAATCTACGATCGTCATTTATACATTAGCATAAGATCCAACCGCTACAAAATTATTTCGTTTAGTATTTTTATCTTCTTCATGATGAAGATGGAGAAGAAGAATGGATCGGTGGAGGGGATTAGGAGGACGGAGACGGAGAAATGAAACTGAATGGATGAGTGTGCTTGAGTGGATCATATGATTGATATTATATGATTAATTTGATCCTTGTAATATTAAATTAAATTAACTAGTAAACTTGGATGGATGGAAATTTCTGACAATTCTTGTTCATCATGGGATGGTCGATCCAATTATATGAGAATCGCCCAATATACATAACTCATAAATAATCACAATTAAAATAGAGAGCGGGAGAAGAAGATATATAATTATAAAGGAAAAAAAAATTAAAAAAAAAACAGGAGAAGAGAGATGAAAGTTAATTAGTCATGATGAAGGGAACAACCTATACTGGAGTGGTAGTAGCAGTAGGAGTAGCAGTAGCAGCAGAAGCGGAAGCAGTAGTACTTGAGCCGCCACCACCATCACCGCCACCGCCATCATCGCCGCCTTGAGTGGCTCCCACCGACACATTCCCTACAACCGCGGTGGCCGTTACGGTAGGCCGTTTCCGTTTCTTTTTCTCGTAGGGAATCCCCCGTGCTTTGGCCTGCCCTTCCCTCACCTCCCTCAGATAAATCCTGACCGCGCGGGCCCCAAAGGGATTCGACTCCGGCCGTCCACCGTTCTCCTCGTAGGCCGCTCTAAGCCGTCCGATGAGCGCGTCGAGGCTGCCCCAAGCCTGCTTGAGCGGGCACGCACACGGCGCCGGGGGGTTGGAGTGCCCGAAGTAGGGGCACCCCGTGGAGTGGACTTTGGTCTTCCCGAACTGGTCCAGATACTTCAAGAACTCGATCACGTGGGCCCCGCTGCACCTTGCCAACGTCAGCGGTGGCTTGTGGTTCTTTAGATACTGCAGGAAAGTGTTCCAGTCCCGTCGCTTCTGCGACTCGTAGCGACTTGGCGGGGCTGGAGCCGACGACCCCTCGGCCGCAACAGTAACTGAAGAAGCAGTTGTTGTTACGGCCAAGAGCGGCGTCGCTGCGGAAGATGGACCCTCTTCGGGCGGTCCGCCAGTTCCGCCTGAAGCTGAATCCATTTTGAAATTGTAGTCTTCTTTTTGTACCTAATCGTTTTGGCCCTTTCTCTATATGGTTTTTTTCTCCTCCTTTTTCCCTCTCTCTCTAGTCTCCAAGGTGAGGGTTTGAATTGTGGGTTGTTGGTGGGTGGCTCTCTCTCCCTTCCTCCATGTGAGGGGGACGTTTACGACGGCGGATCTTCTTCTTCAAAGGTGAGGCTGTTTAATTTGTTGGTGGTTTGGGATTATGTTTGTGGATTTTATTTTTGTTTGGGTGATGAATGAGTGAGAGAAAGAGCCGGAGAGGTTTTAGGGGGAGTTGGAGCGTTTGAGTGATGGGACGTCAAAAGTAGGGATGAAATGAATGAATATGAAGGAGAGAATTGAGAATTGGTGGTAGTAATCAGAAATCACAATCCACAAAATTTTCACATGGTGGTGGCCCCTTTCGAAGTGACATCTTTACTATTCAACTTTTCAACTCTCCCTCCACCACCACCTACTCCTCCTCCTACCGCCGCCTCTGCCGCCTGCTCCACCACTCTCAGTTTCTCTTTCTCCCTTACATAATCTGTATGTCCACCAATCCAATGCCCCAATTCACTCTCCTTCTAGATTATCTCTATGTCCACCTATCCAATGCCCCAATTCACCATTTATACGCACCCATAAGGCGTTTAAAAGCCCACCAACACGCTTCTTTTCTCTATTTTCTTCTGTCTACAAAATTATGAATATTCTTAATTTCAATGAGGGTAAAATGGAGCTAATAGCCAGGGTTTTTTTTTTTTTTTAATTCAGTGAATTCAATGGAATTACATATTTTTCATGTGCATAATATAACAATGTAAAGATTGTGAGAGGCTTGGTCGTGGCCGAAGATGGTATTCAACGATCTAAATACTTAATCATGTCAAGTTATTAGTGATTCTTCTTGATTTTGAGTGGTTAAAATGAATAAAAATATGAATAATCATGAGACACGTTGAACATCGGCATCAATTTTCATGATATTATAAAAATAAATTATTGTATGTATTTATAATCAACTTATTACTCAAAATGCTCCCTTAATTAGACATTGAATATTATTTTATTTTCTGAATCGGATTTAGTTCCAATGTGTTACCAAAATTGCACTTCTATTACTTTTATTATTCCATTTCGTTAGTCAAGTTAATAATAATGTTACTATTACTTACGTGTCAATCCTTAGTTGCTTGTTTAATTATTTATAAAAAAACAATTATTAAAATTAACACATAAAGAAAAATTAGGAAGAAAATGAATAGTGAATCTGGATTCCATCACCTTCTTACTTCTTCATCTAATAAAATCCAATCTTAAATCCTAATCACAATCTAGGAATACTAGCAATCTGAATTTCTCAATCCTTAATCTGCAAAACCAATCACAAATCCTACATCTGCAAAAAAACAAAAATGAAGAACATTTAACAACCCAAAATGGGTTTTTCTTCACCCAATCTGGGGAGGCCAGCACCAGCTAAATTCCCATCTTAGGGGTGCCACCATAGCCAGCGTAAAAACTAGACCCTCCAATTCCAAACACTCGACCACCATTACTATCAAGCCTACCAATCACCGGTTGCAGTTGACTCTGATTCAAATTCTCATTCCCATTTAAATTTCCATCTCCCATACTCGAATCTTGATTGGGAAACTGCCTGCTATTTCAAACAATTCCTTCATCAGCCGAGTTCGGTCAATCCCCAAAATCATAATTCTCGATTTACCATTGACAACAAACTCCTCCAACTTAACACCAATGCTCTCTTCCGCCATCGACCTCAATGCCATCTCAACCGCCAATATCACCCCAGACTCTCCTCCAAGCTTTCGCAGCGCTGCTTTCTCTTCCGAAGTCGCACTCTCGTCACCCACAATATTTCTCAACATTGCCGACGAGTCATGTCGCGAAAATGGCACCCTTTCAAGCAAGGAAACAACAATCATAGCCTGAACATTAGACAATGGGTTTCCCATCTCCTCAACGACGTCAAATTTCTCGGGTTCCGCCTGGGGAGTTAAGTCTCGATTTGCGGGATTTGGTGAAAGTTTATGGCTTGGTTCAACTGGGTTCGTGGGTTGGGGTTCAGTGCAAGGGAGGCAGATGCGGTTGGGTTTTGGTTCTTGCCTCGTCATATTGGATGAAGAAAAACCCAGATTGGGTTGTTGAATGTTCTTCTATTTTTTTTTTGGCAGATTTAGGATTTTAGATTCGTTTTGATGATCCCATTAAATCTAGATTGAGATTAGAATTTAGAATTTGATTTTATTAGATGATCAAGAAGTAAAATGACGATGGACCCCATTAACTATTCATAATCTTCCTCCTTTTTTTGTGTTAATTTTAATAATTTTTTTATAAATAATTAAACAACCAATCAGAATCTGACACATTAACAATAGTAACGATGTTGCTAAACTTGGCTAACGGAACAACAAAGATAAATAAGTGCAGTTCTGACAGCACATTAGAACTAAATCCGATTTAAAGAGTAAAATAATATTCAATATCCGGTTAGAGAAACATTTTGAATAATAAACCTTTATAATATTGCACAAGCACTTTGTAATAACTTATTTTAACAAATATTTGTTTTAATAAGTACTCAAAGAACCTAGCTATCATACCCTACGTATGTAAAACTTAATATGATTATTATTATTTCACATAATAATTACCTATTAAAAATGTCTTGATGGGATGAGAACATCATACAATCTTATAAAAATATAAACTAACAACGTCATGGATATATATATATATATATATATATAAAACATTTTACTTCATAGTATATGTAGGGAATTGCAGCCAATATAATGTGTAATATTAATTTTGCATGAAATTTTTGATGCTAGTAAGAAAAAAATATCAGATTTAATTTGAACCAAATGTTAAAAGAGAATTATATTCAACACACTTGATATCAAGTTCATTTTTTATGAGAGTCGATTTCGTTCATTATGAAAATCGGATTTACAACTTTTTACATGTGTAGAGAAATATTACTAGATCGTAATAGTAGACATATGGAGAGAAATGTTAATAGATTATAATAATAGATGCGTGTAGAAGAATATACAAGTTTTTTTTTAAAGGACCATCTAGTAACGAAATCCGACTATCTATCTTTTCAATGGGCGAAAAGACTCAAAATACACATTATAGCACATTACTCACCACACCAAAAGATTTACCACTAGCGGAATTTCAACCCAAAATGAGCAGTGTGGATATCATATTTGGGAATGTCCTAACTACTATGCCAACCTATTGTGGTTGATCACCATCCTCGTTAAATGGCTGAGATTTATTACAATTGGGTAAAAAAAAACCTGTCTGTTTTTTCAAGACGTGCTATTATTACTTAAGACTTTATATTTGTTTTGGAATTGCGTATGAAATTGCGTGTGTACAACATGAAGTGTGGGTGCGTGGGATAAGCTGTGGCATGAAATGGATGGCAATGAATTGGGTCTGGGACTCAGAAAGGTCAAACATCTTAAGGCCATTTATGAGACAACAGGGAAAAAATAAAATAAAGACCCACTCAAGTGCTTATATGGTTGCCCATTAAAGTGTGCTTAATCTTTGCTTCACTCAAGAGTCAAGAGTGAAGACTGAAGAGCATACCCTTTTTTTTATATATATTTTTTAAAAGATCATGGATGAGTTTGATGTAATTCTGATTTTTAAAGAATATTATCCGTTAGTATTTAATATATATAATTTATAATTTAGTGGTATTTATATTTATATATTAAGTAGGAAGTTTCGGATTTAATTCTTCGTAAATGATAATATTAATATATCCAATATAATCCCATTTTTCATATCATTGTATCAAACGAAAGAATAATCATGTATATCTACACACCACAACATGATGCTTCATACCATGAATGTGTTCAAGCTCCGGAGGAAATAGGTGGCCACAATCAAAAAGCTTATAACCCATGAGATGAGCTTCATTACTTGATACGATCATAACTAATCAAGTTGTTATTAGTACTATTGTTTTAGTGGGTACATTATTTTTGTACAGTGATTAGTGAGCGGTCTTAAATTTTGGGTTTTACTTGAAAGTGAAAACAACTTCACATACGTTTCAATGTAGCTTTTATTTTGTACACCTTCACCTTCCATATGTTTTGTCTGAGTCTTGCATGATCTTTTTGCATTAGTCTTATTTACCATGAATTTTTACATTAATCTTATTCACTGATGATTTTCTTTATATACTTTTCTTATATTTCAAACGGGAAACTTTAAACAAAAATTGAATAATTATGAACACGTAATAAATATGCCGATCAAATCACTCGAGTTATGGAGTGCTCTACTTTTAATTAGGAATCAATCCCTTTTAACATTGAATTGGAGATTTCATATTGTTAGGTTCCATTGGAGTTAGGCCAGCTTGTTGCAATGTTCAAATAAAATTATAGGTCACTAATTCTTACACATATCATATGGTTAAAGAACAAGTTTTTATCTTTCATGGGATTCATGATATTCATATAGCATTAAATTAATGTCTTTGAGTTGTCCTTTTGTCGCAACTCATGAAGGAAACTCCCGAGGATATGCATGCTAAATGGGGGGAAGTCTTGCTTCAGTTTTAAGTGTGCCTAATTTGTACCTGGTCCTTGTAATTTGACAGATATGACCCTATATATTGGTAATAAACAATTCTTCACCTTCGGTTTCAATCTCATTATGAGAGTTAGCTGTGCCGATTTGTTGATAGTACGGTACTATAATTATATAATAATTTTAACCAATGATACTTCAAAAGGAGAAATATTAATTACATCCTTATACATAGGTTACTTAAGTTATAGTAATTATTAATTTTACATGCCACTCATGAGTTTGATTCTTTCTAATAAGGTCAAATAAATTTTTTTAAACAACCAACTGTATCAGTAAAATAGAAGAGCATGAGTGTAAATTCCCAGGTTATAACAGAAAAGTAAATAAATATATATGAATCACACCTTTGATCCATTCGAAATGACAATTGCCTGAGGAGCTGCAGTTTTTTTTAATGTTTCAGGAGAAAACTTATTGGCGGGTTGTATCAGCAGCGGCGTGTGAAACACTCTCTCTCGTACACAATGAGGGCAACATAAAACATTTTCACTTTTTACCACGCTCCAAAATATGATTCATATTTCATAACATGGAAATGATCGGACTTTGTAATATCTAATTAACAAAAATTTCAAACTTATTAGGAGTATTATGTAGTCAAATTCTTTTGTAATATCTAATTAGTAAGAATTCGAATTTTTTTGGGAGTACTTTGTAGTCACGAGTAAGCCATATTTTGAACGGGAATTAAGTTTATTATAAATTTTGTATGAAATTGACTCATAAATTTTTTGTCACTGTCAATAGAAATCCATTTCAAAAGTATGGTGAGTTGGCTCATTGTTATTGAAACCATTTTGTACGTTAAATTGAATTTGTGACCTCGTCCATTCGAGTAATTAAGTAGAAATTAAGAAACACGATATCAAAGAAAATACATACTTAATTAATTGTTTGAACATTATTAATTGTGTTATACTCTTGATCAAAGTACATAATTAAATTACTTTTAATTTGATTGATTTTTCAAGCATAATTAGGTAATTGATTTGTTTTATGCATTGATATTAATTAGTTGTCGTACTCAATATAAATTAAAATTTATCGGGAAAAATAAATATGTACTCCATTCCAGGGGCTGAAGGGCCTAAGAGCTGCATCTTTTAGAAAGGAGAAGACAGACTTAAATTCAAATACAAGATTCTTCGATCAATTAAAAGAAGATAAAAGGTAGAATAAAAAGTGGAAAAAGAATTGAAGAATAAGATCTCCAAAATCTGATCCTAATATGAACCTTGTGCATTTTGGATTTAATCCGTGAATTGGATCACAGATGAAGAAAGGGTTGTTCAAGAATCATATCGAATATATATATATATATATATATATTAATGGTGGAAAGTGATTCAAAATCTTATAATATAAAATCGATTAAATACGAATCTGATCGTAGGGAAAATCGAACTTACACACGGAACATATACGAAAATTTGCCCTAATTACTAAGCTACCCGATCGATAAGAGACTGATCATTTATAAATTGATTCATTTATGCTTGCCCCATTAAGCAAGAAATTAAAGGCTAATCGATGAATATGACCTAAGATTCTTAAATGTGATTACACGACGAAATAATTGCGATTAGTGACAATAATCTGTTGGTGGGTATCATTTATCATTTATGGGTGCCCCGTGCCCCGTGAGGAATCAATATTGTCTAGAATCATATCAATGACCAGTCCCAATTTGATGACTTTGGTTGAATCTACATAATAGGGGAAAATTATCATTAAACATTGGTGATTGGTGTCATAATCTAATCCTTCTAAATTATTATTTTGTTGTAGGAAGATTGAGTATCGTCAGACGATCTACCTATTCGCTGAACACCATGTTGATGATTTATATGTAATCATATTATAGCTAGAATGCTAATGTATTTATTAACTTTTATTTTTTTATTTTAATTTCTCATGAACCTAATCAGACTGTATATCTTATATAGATCGTGTTGTTCCTAACATTCACGATAAATTCTTGATAAAGCTAATGTCTATCTATGCATTATCGTGAAATGTATTTGAATAAAACATATTTTGTATTTTTTGTCATAATGTTTTATTTATGAAAACAGTTGGAACTTAAAAAAAAAACAGAAGATTTTGTGCAGTGGAATATATAATGTTTGGCCGTGCTGGCCTCGTGTCTACAAACCCCATTCATTTTTAAGATAAAAGTCTGACCAGTTGGTGTATGTGTAGTAATTTATCATCAGTATGCCATTTATTCATGTCATTTTTTGACTCATTTTTGGGTAAAATTGACTCACTAATATATATATATGCCATGAAAAATTCTCCATCTTTTTACTTATTTCGTGTTCACAATATATGAGTATTTTTGTTTTATGATCAAATATACCAATATTTGGAGAAGAAAAGTATCTAATCTGAGAGTAAGATTCTTAAACTCTAAATGTTTGCGATAAAAAATTAATTCTTAGACCCTGTTTGGTATTATTTTTTCTTAAAAATTGCTTTATTTAAAAATGAACTAGTACAAAAGTGTTTAATAAAAATAAAAAAAAATCTTATTTTTGTGAAAAACGATTAATTTTTTACAATAATTTTTAAAAGTAGTATGCATTTTGTTTTTGAAAACTATTTTAAAAAAAATATATTTTAATACATATTTATTTATTATAAAAAAAAACAGAAATACTTAAAAATAACGCAGCTGAAATAATTTTTTTTAAAAAAACAATAACCTCAAATTGACCCTTCTGATATATGAATGAATTTTGAAGCAAAAGTAGGTCGCGCAAACTCGGGTTGAAGTTAGAGAATAGAAGCTTGTGAGAATTTATAAGTGGATGTAGGGCTGATTGGGCAGTGGTTTGGAAGTGGGGGACCAGACATATCATTCGGCTTTCAGCAGTGGGATTCCATGTGTCAGAACAAATCTAAAAAACATGTCATAATAATAATAATAGAAAAATAAAATAACAGGAGATAGAACTCAATTAGAAGAAAACAAATTTTGGGTGTGAAAGTGAGGAGGGATTTGGGAAATGAGAATTGATGAGGAGAATTTCGTAGGAAAATGATTCGGTTTTTTGAAGTTTATCGTTAGTAATGTTGTCAGTTAAGAGTCGCAATGTTTAAAACGACTTGATATATTAATATTTACGATTAAAATTTCGAGTTATTTTTGAATCAACTCGTTATAACATATTTAATTTTATCTTTTTATCAATAAATGTGCAATTTCATTAATCCAAATATAAAATGGGATCCCAAATAAAAAAAATAAAAGAAAATCCAACTAAAAAAATTACTAATAAGATAAAAGCCATAAAAACAACAATAAAATCAGGCTCAATATAACACAACTCCAAAACATCAAAACTCTAGCAACAGTAAACATAAGGAGGCCGCCACCAGCAACTCCGCCGCCACCACCTGCTTCACTGCTGCCACTACGAAGATAACACCAATGAGAAAAAAGAGTCTTGGAAGAAAGTCTGTACAGAATGGTGTTTGTGAAAAAAATCACAAACAGTCTGATATTCAAGCGATCCAAGAGGCCAATAAAGACCTTAAAACTAACCCATCCAAAAATGGAAATGGGTTGTTAAATGGAGGTAGCAGCAAAGAAAATGGGTGGATATTGGGTTTTTTAAATTTTGGGTGAGATGAAGAATAAGGAAGGTGAAAGATTTGTGAAAGGTAATGATAATAAGATGAAGATGTGAGGTGAGAGAAATGTAAGGAAGTCTATGCGGAAGGAGATAGGAGATGGATGAGATGTGAGCTTTCAAAAGAAGTAAGGATAAATAGGGCATACCTGAAAAACAAAAAAGTCACCACAAAGGATGAAGCAAAGAGAAACCACCATAAAGATGGAGAAGAGAAAAATTTCTAAAGAGTGGAGTAGTGATGAAGGACACAAACAAAGAAGAAAATTTAGACTAAAAGAATGAAAATAAGAGAAGAATAAGGAGGTAGGTGAAGGTTAACTCTAAATCCACCACCAAATGGTGAAGATTTGAGAAAATCCCCACTCCCACAAAAAACTTGTTGTAGCTGGTATTATGGGAGAGTTTTTCTTTAGGTTTTTTTAGGGGAGAGAGAGTTTCATGACACGTTTAATAAATAGGTGGATTTCGGGTCAACCTATTAACTTGTAAAATGACCTATTAACCCATTTAATAAATAGGTAGATTTCGAGTTAACCTATTAACCCTTATATTGATTTATATATTAATCCGTTTAATAAACATACACTATACCATTTTTAGCCATAGATGACACTAATTAGATGACAATTTAGGTTAAAACTGTCATCTATGCTCATGTAAAAATGTTAGTTATCTTGTTTTTTCAATATTTTGGGAGCTAATAGACAACACTTTTTGATTTAGTGTTGTCTATTGGAGTCCATAGAATGAGAGGGAAATACAAATTTGTAAAGGAGTGAAAGCGGCAATTGAAATTTGGAAATGGAAAAAACGCACTGGTTACTATTTATCATTAAAAAAAACCCAACAAAGGTCGCCAATTTGAAAATCAAACACATAATAAGGTCTTCCAGAGTATAGAAAACCCACAAAACACTCTTCTTTTTTTTTGGCGATGAAAGGGGTTAGAGCCCCAGCCGCTTAGATGACAACACGAGAATGACCCAAACCAGCAACATCCAAATGTAGAAGTAGAGAGATCCCCTCCGGGGGCAAGGAAAACGAAAGGGGCTACTATATCTTCTTCTTCTTCGGAGAAATGGATAAGAGATTGAACGGACCAACAGGACCTTCCAGCTCTGTTAATGGCGGTATACCCACAAGATCTGGTTCGTATGCTCCGCAACCTAAATACAACACAAAATCTGCTCAGGTTTTCATTTTCTCTAAGTAAGCTCTCTGTATCTTGCTCTCACTCTATATAATATGTGTGCTTGTGTGACTTTTTTTTTTTTTCATATATTGAATATTACATGAATCAGATTCTTTTCCAAATTTTTCTAATGCTTCTTATGGTTTCTGGTTTCCGATTTTGAAATTTTCGATTTAGCTTCTGAAATAGTACATATTTTGTATCTTTCTTTTGATTGTGATGTAACGACCCGTCCTGGGAACTGGGGTTAAGGAAGTGTTTAAGATGAGATTAGTGAGCTTAATCGGGGGTTAGTTGGTCCCGATAAGGTCGTTAGCCTAGAATGACGATTTTGCCCATAGTTCGAGCAAAAAGTTGACTTTCAGTTCGGGCAGTCAATTGAGTTTTGACCGATGACCGAGACGTAGTTTAGGACGTCACGAATCCGTAAACAGGTGGCATGCCCGATTTCGACATCCGAGGAGGAAGTTATGATGTTCGGAAGGTTGAGGGCATAACCGTAATTTGGCTAAACTAGGGCAAAAAGTTGACTTTTCGTACGATCGAGTTTTGACACGTTGACCTAGGATCGTTAGGTAGATCTTGTCGTCCTGAATTCAACGACAGGCGGCACGTGTTTATCGGAGTTAGGATGTGTGAGTTACGGGTCTAAAACGGTAAGGGTAAAATCGTAATTTTGGCTTAAAAGGAAGGGGCATTTTGGTCTTTTGGCTGTGGGGCATGGTGCAACCGGATTTGGACACTTGTCCAGGGCAGAAAGGAGATTTTTGTGTGAGGCTTGAGGGGATGGTGACACGTGGGGCTTGACTAGAGGGTTCTAGGGTGCACGGTCCAATTATTTTGGGCTGAGTGTTCGTGTGTGCTGTGTATAGGTGTTCGAAGAACAGAAAACAGAGGGGGAGATTGAGAGAAAATTGAGAGGTGATCGTGAGTGTTGGTGTGTTCTGGTGAGTGAGGAGTGACTCAAAGATTGAGAGGGAGACAGTGAGAAGGTTAGGAGGTGCAGTGGTTGTGTGTGGGGGAGATGTGAGCCACGGGAAAAATCAGAGAAAACAGAGAAGAAGTGGGAGATCGTGGTGGTGGTGTGGCCGTGTGTTGGTGCAATTGGACTCGATAGGGAACAAGGACGACTCTGCGGACCCCAGGGAGTGCGGCGGTGAGCACGGCGGTGCTCGACGACAGGTAATTCCTTCTCCCCGTGTAAGTGCTCTATTTTGCCGTGATTTTCAAACGGTGAGTCGTGGACTTAGGGACTGAGTCGAGGGATTTGGTGAGTTAGGTGAGCTTCAGTAAGGTCCTAGGAACTATCTACAGTGGTTTCTGTGACAGGGGAGTGGCTGGTTGGCCGGAGAAGAAAACAGGGGACTGTCGGGTTTTTGTTTTGAGTTTGAGTCGTTGGGTTTTAGACCGTGTCGAGGTGTTTGGAGTAGGGGAATGGGTAGCTTAGGGTTGGACGAAGCAGATGGTGAAGAGAGGAGCAATTTTGGTGGCGGGACGGCGGAGAACTGGCCATGCCGGTTCGAGTTGCAGAGATCGGTTCGAACCGGGTCGACCAGAGGTTGCTGGTGACACTGTAGTTGGCGTGTGAGGCCACGCGTAGCCTTTTGGGGCGGCGCGTGGGGGCGCGTGCGGCGGCGGTTGGAGAAAAGGTCAACATTGTAACGACCCGTCCCAAATTCCATGATTAGATTAGTGACTAATCACGATTAGTGAGGCTAATCCGTGATTAGTAGAGCGAGATCGGACGAACGATGCGAAATGACCGTTTTGCCCCTGGTGGTGGCAAAACGTTGACTTTTTAATCGGACAGTCAAATGGACTTTGACTGATGACCGTGACGTAGTTCGTGACGTCACGAGTTCATAGACAGGTGGCACGTTCAATTCCGATGTTCGAGGAGGAAGTTATGACGTTCGGAAGTTTAGGGGCATTTTGGTAATTTTGGATAAAAGGGGTCAAAAGTTAACTTTTTGACCAGGAGGTCCGATGGCCAAGGGCCGAAGACCGTTACGTAGATAAGGACGATACGAATCCGTAGACAGGCGGCACGTCGAATTCGGACGTTCGACGACGAAGTTACGGTTCACGGAAGTTCCCGGTTACTATTCACGATGACACGTTTTACGAGACAAAAAGTGCAGTTTGTCTCTAGTGGGCCCAGATATTTACTGGAGGCCCAATGGATGAGTGACAAGTGTCACCCATCCACTGGCCAACCTCACCCACTCATGCACCAAACCCATTCACCGTGCATCCATTTTCCATTTTTCCTCCAACCGAACCCGATCCCATTTCTCACCCAAACCCATTCAACCCTTTCCAATGATCATACAGGAAATACCAGAGAGTGAGGATGGACCGGTGGACGCTGGTGGCCGGCCCAGGACGCACCGCCGTGGACGGCGGAGGAGGAGGAGATCGAGGTAATCGGTTTTACCCGATTTTGTCCATTTTCAATATTAATGGTTATGGGTCGATTTGGATGATTAGGATGGATTATTTAGGTTGCTAGGGGGTGATTAGTGAGGTTTTGGTGGTTAGGGACGGCTGGGAAGCCGTGGGGAGAAAAGGAGAAGTTTGAACCGTGAGGTTCAAACTTGGACCGTGTGATTTTGTGGGTTGTGATTGGTTTTGTTAATTGGGATGGATAGGAAACACAAAAATAGGAATTTAGGAATTAAAATGGAAGAAAACGGATGAAAAATGAGGATTGTAGGACCCTGGACCGGTTACGCCGGTCCAGTTGCAGAAACGAACCGGACCGGCCGGTCTGAACCAGCCGTCGAGAGGTTGAAGGAGCACTGTTCACAGGCGCGTGGCTCCCACGCGCAGCCACTTCAGGCGGCGCGTGTGGGCGCGTTCTAGGGTTTTTGGGGATGTGTTCAACATACGAAATCATCTATTCGATGTAACGAACATTTTGGGACTGGTTTCGAGTCGATCGGACACCGTCTCGATATGTTTCGGGGCATCGGAAGGTTTAGGTTCGGGAGTAAAAATAGTTAAAAATACGGGAAAATTACGGGGCTTTAGTGAGGGGTTATATAAGTAGTTAGTAACCCTCTAAATTAATTTGGATAGGTTTGGAAGTCCCGGTGACGGTGATCGGCTCGGGGAGCCGTATGGCACGCGTATCGAGACGCGGCTTCGGACGGTCTGTGAGTGGACCTTGTTTTCTAAATTGGTGCATGCATAAATGTTTATTATATGTTTTAAATACTTGTTTGTGTTGCCATGAGTGCATTTGGATGTGTGGTTACGTATAGGCACGTATTTCGAGGTTTCGGCCCTATACGGTGCCTATACGGGGCTGTAGGTCTTTATTGGTCTAAATGAAATGGTTTTGGATTTCCAAAAGGATAATGCATTTGATTTGATAATGTTGATTTGGATATTTGTGAATTATATGGTTTCACGTATTTCGAGGTGATTTACGTGCTTGCACGTAAATCGAGGTTTTTCGGTTTTACTCCGATTTTCCATTCTTATGGTCTTGGAAATAATTTAATGAAATAATTTTGGATTTGAAAAGGTAATTCTCGGACTTGAGGTCCATTTGATTTACGGAATCGGGCCAGAGGCCCAATTGGTTTACGATTCGGACCGGGGGTCCAGTTTCTATGTGAATTCGGGCCTAGTGCCCAGCTATGTGTTACAAATGGTTTTTACGGGTCATGACGGTTTATGGGAACCGGCATGAACCCCTGAAATGGATTTACGGGTCATGACGGTTTATGGGAACCGGCATGAACCCATGAAAGGATTTTATGGTTCATGACGGCTTATGAGGGGCCGGGCATGAATCCTGGAAAGGTTTCAAGAATGATTTCCAAAGGTTTTTCATATTCCATCCTTTATATATGATTGTCTCCTCCGGGGAGGGTCGTTGGCCTGGGTGGACCCCGGAGTAGTCACGGAGCACTGACTGAGTGGAGTCGCCCCCCAGTTGGGTTCCTTACTCTCAGGATGGGCATGGTTCGTTACCTCCATGGAGGATCATAGATCTACGGACTTTGACCTGGGTGGACCCTGGAGAGACTTGGGTTTGAGACCCCGGTTAGCACACGTGTAGCTTTATTTTACCGTGACAGGTTCTGGATATGAATATATTGGATAAACATGGTTTCAATTGGTTGGGAAAACTGTGTTTTATGATGATAAATGGATTTGGGCTGAGATCCCACACATGTTTACTATGTTCTGGTTTTCTGTAAATTGGTTTTGGGCAGGAGCCCGTGTGACTTGTATTTACAGAATTTGGGGCTGAGACCCTATTTATGGATGTTTTAACATATATAATTGGATAAATGGTTTTACTATGCATGCATGGTTTTTAGTGGAGGGTATAAAGGTCTTCTTATGGAAATGTTTTTATAAACTTTTGTTTTGTCCACTCACAGTCTTTCTGTTTTTAATACCCTTCAGGTTGACAGCGGATGTGGACTGTAGCAGAGATCGAGATATCACATGCCTCCTCCGGATCCTGGCGTACTCTGATAGCCCGGGAGGGCAAAGGTCGGAAATATCCCTTGTCTGACACTTCGTGTCAGACGGGAGCAGGGTCATCCCGCACTAATCCCGGGGGGATTGGGATGGGTCCTGTCAACGTGGTATCAGAGCGGGGTTGTCTCTATTCGAGCAACCGTGTAGCTCTTGGAGCATGTACGCAAGTCGAGGATGTGATATCTCAAGGGGCTGCAGTTCGTAGTCAACCTGATTGTCGGGGTGCCGGTACGATAGTTAGTAGGATTGGCATGCCTTGGTTCGGCATTTGAGGCTGGAGTTGCTATAGTTCTGTCAAGGTTGGCAGTGTGGGACCCTACAAAGGGATTAACGTGTTCGTATTCTGGAGTGTGATCGTGAGACGGTTAGTTGGGATCGTCTTTCACGATGTCGTAGGATCGGTTCCGACGACTGATTCGATGTTGTGACCATTAAATGGTCGGATTATGTTGAGTTAAATGGATTTACTGCAGTCGGCAGTTAGCAACCGGATTCGAGGATCCTGATTGGACTTACGGTAGGATTGGATTGACGTCTTTATGATGTCCAGACCGCGGGGTCGGTCAGATCATGGATTTTACTGCCTTATGCAGTTGGGTTCTGGGGAACTCTAGGTGTGATTGTGGAACCCTACCGTATGTGTATGGTTCGGAAATGTGAGTTGACGAGTGGTTTGACTTGGACGACTATTCGGATTTGGATTCGTTAGTCGGTCTAGTCATGTCAGCTTGTGTTGGGACTGCACTTCGCAGTCAGGGTTGTACATATCGGTTAGACCGAGTAGGTTGTCGTGCTACCATAGTGGTGATGGATTGTTGGTACAACTAAGGTCATGGACGACCTGGTAGACGACATTGGTTTAGTCAAATTACGACTGGTTAGAGATGGTTTGGACAAGTTATCAGGGTTGGTACTTGTCGATGGAATCCCGGAGCGGGGATACAGAGTAGTTGGTACAGGCAGTTGATTCCGTTGGATGCGGAGTCTGGATGTCTAGTCGTTAGGTCTGCACGAGGTTGTGGCAGACGCTACTATCGATAGACGTAGTCGAATTTTATCTGGTTGAGTAGACTCAGGTTACCGTGACGATTGTGACGATAGGATTGTCAGTCGTGACGATGGTACGAGGTGCGTGAATAACGCATATGAGTGAGTAGTGATTCTGGATTTGACTTGGTTACGGTTGAGTGCGATCGCAGAATGAGACGGGGACGTACGGGGGATGTTTCCTCTTCTCGTATGAGTTGTCAGGGTAACTATACCCAGAGGTGTTGGGTACGAAGGAGGCAGAGTTTCTCCTATTTGAGCAAAGGTACGGGATCATCGCTCGGTATGAGCGGAGATCCAGAGTTGTCTGATTGGCTCACTTTGTGCTGATGCTGACAGGTGGTGTACTGGTACTAGTGCTGGTGCTGGTGCCGGTGATTGTGATGACGGTGAGTTACGAGTCGGGATGTGACTCTGACGTGATGGGCTTATGATTGGTATCTGTGGTTCGGGAGTGAATCACGGATAGTGACGGACTGGATAGGATCCAGCGGTAGTTGAGGAGTGAGGATCGAGTAATATCCTGACGGATTAGTGACCGGTTGGTCAGACTCGTTCTGTCGCGGGGTTTAGCGACCAGTTGGTCAGAATTGGTCGGGATTGGTCAGATATGGTGGTTTGCAGAGATTTGACTGCAGATCACAGCAGGGGTCTGTTGTGACTTTTCAGTAGAGTGGTACATCAGATTAAGATGAATTGACATCCTTTTGGATGTACATATACGGTCGTAAATGGGCATGTGTCCATAACCAGTCTAACGGGGACACGTGGTTGATGTCCGGGTATGTTGTTTCCAATCTTGTTGGAACTTCGAAATCGCGAGAGGTTGCGATTGAGGTAACGAGAAGAATGCGGGTTTTCCGCATTGGTATTGGGTATGTCGAAGTCGTTTGGGTGACTTCTCAGGTTCTACCATAATTGATGGTGGTAGAGGATGTAGATGTTATTGATGTTGTTGGTTGCCACTAGTACACTGATCGTGTATTGGTTGGTGGACTTGTGATTTGTCTTGGGTCATCAGGTGAAATGAGTATATCGAAGTTAGGTGACTGAGATTTCTCATTTCCTGCTTGGTGGCAGACGAGGTTGGTTTACGTAACGTGGTGAATGCAGCGAGCTTGGTTGTATTCACATAGGATGAGTTTTGATGTCACAGTCTTGTATCATCTTTGGTTTTCCTCGGTGGAATGACAAGGATCGATACGAGAAAATCAGTGAGAACCCACAGTCTCGGCGTGTCTCGTCGTTGACTAATCTATTTAAGATGTGGGAAACGGTTGAGGACTTTGGACGTCGTGACGATCGGGGATCGTGACGTCTATGGTCGGTTGACGTAGTGTTGGATCTGGATCGTGATTTGGATGATCCAGATAGGTGGAGAGTTTATCACTCTTACTTGGTTGAGTGGAGCATGATGGGACTGAACTTCTTTTCGAGGTAAATCCCATATGACTTATTACTCATCTGAGTAGTTGTCTGATGAGTAGTTTTCCGACGTGGTCGGATATTGTCAGACCTAGTGTTGTGTTGATGTTGGGATTGGCTTCCCTATGAAGTCAATCGATGGTATTGTGGTAATCGATGGAACAGGTATCCGATAGGTTTGGATATGGTGCGTCTCGGTAGACGAGAACGAGATTTCAGGTTTTGGAATCAGATTTCTGGATGACGATTCAGGATTTGATTTTGGAACTTGAAAAAGGATTTCTAGATTTGGGTTTTGGAATCGGATTCTGGGTGACGATTCAGGATTTGATTCTAGAGCTTGACTGTAGATTTTCTTTTATGGATTTGGGTTCGGAATGGTTATTCCAAATGCCGGTTTACGGAATGATGATTTCGGATTCGAATTTGAACATGTTTATGGATATGATTTCTGGGTTTGGATTCAGGATTTCTCACGAAATTTCGGATTCGGATTTGGGGAATAGATAATGGGTCGGAGTTTCAATTTGTCTAGTACTGGATTGGACAAATGGACTCCATAGTAGAAACGTGATTGGCTACAACCTAGATGGGTGTAGGCTGATTGATGTGTAGTTGTACGTACCATGTATGTTGTTCGAGGTACAATACTGGGCATACTGGTGGTGCCTAGTGACGGTATATAGGTTATACCGGTAGTACGTTGGTGAGCGTGTTGGTAGTCGGATTGGATCCGATACCACTGGATTAGTCGAGGTCGTGAACTAGACATTGGATACTGTGCATTGGGTCATGGTATTTCTAATAGGTCTAGTTACACACAGGTCGAGTGAAATGCTTGTGGTTAGTGTAACCACGAGTGTGTGTCATATCAGTTTGCGACTGACGACTGTCAAGTTGTGACAGTTTGTCGGAGGTGTCAGCATGAATCGTTGAGTGATTGGTGACTCCCAGTGGGAGCAGACGCCAGGATAGGTTGGGGATTGAGAAAGGAATCATCGAGTTGACAAGTGGTGTCGATTCGGAGCATATGGCTACTGTCATTCGAAGTGGTCGAGTGTAGTCGATACGACGTGAGTGTTAGGGGTACGTCTGGGTGCGGACGAGTACGTATTACTCTGGTTAGTTGGTATACGAGTGTACATGTATTTTGAGGTTGATTCTACTTTCCACGAGATGGATGTGGAATCAGGATAGTTGGAGTTTCGAGAATGAAACAAATTAAGGAGAGAAGAACGATTGGATTTAGGTCAGTTGGAATTTCGAGGACGAAATTAATTAAGGAGGGAAGGTTGTAACGACCCGTCCCAAATTCCATGATTAGATTAGTGACTAATCACGATTAGTGAGGCTAATCCGTGATTAGTAGAGCGAGATCGGACGAACGATGCGAAATGACCGTTTTGCCCCTGGTGGTGGCAAAACGTTGACTTTTTAATCGGGCAGTCAAATGGACTTTGACTGATGACCGTGACGTAGTTCGTGACGTCACGAGTTCATAGACAGGTGGCACGTTCAATTCTGACGTTCGAGGAGGAAGTTATGACGTTCGGAAGTTTAGGGGCATTTTGGTAATTTTGGATAAAAGGGGTCAAAAGTTGACTTTTCGACCAGGAGGTCCGATGGCCGAGGGCCGAAGACCGTTACGTAGATAAGGACGATACGAATCCGTAGACAGGCGGCACGTCGAATTCGGACGTTCAACGACGAAGTTACGGTTCACGGAAGTTCCCGGTTACTATTCACGATGGCACGTTTTACGAGACAAAAAGTGCAGTTTGTCTCTAGTGGGCCCAGATATTTACTGGAGGCCCAATGGATGAGTGACAAGTGTCACCCATCCACTGGCCAACCTCACCCACTCATGCACCAAACCCATTCACCGTGCATCCATTTTCCATTTTTCCTCCAACCGAACCCGATCCCATTTCTCACCCAAACCCATTCAACCCTTTCCAATGATCATACAGGAGAGACCAGAGAGTGAGGATGGACCGGTGGACGCTGGTGGCCGGCCCAGGACGCACCGCCGTGGACGGCGGAGGAGGAGGAGATCGAGGTAATCGGGTTTACCCGATTTTGTCCATTTTCAATATTAATGGTTATGGGTCGATTTGGATGATTAGGATGGATTATTTAGGTTGCTAGGGGGTGATTAGTGAGCTTTTGGTGGTTAGGGACGGCTGGGAAGCCGTGGGGAGAAAAGGAGAAGTTTGAACCGTGAGGTTCAAACTTGGACCGTGTGATTTTGTGGGTTGTGATTGGTTTTGTTAATTGGGATGGATAGGAAACACAAAAATAGGAATTTAGGAATTAAAATGGAAGAAAACGGATGAAAAATGAGGATTGTAGGACCCTGGACCGGTTACGCCGGTCCAGTTGCAGAAACGAATCGGACCGGCCGGTCTGAACCGGCCGTCGAGAGGTTGAAGGAGCACTGTTCACAGGCGCGTGGCTCCCACGCGCAGCCACTTCAGGCGGCGCGTGTGGGCGCGTTCTAGGGTTTTTGGGGATGTGTTCAACATACGAAATCATCTATTCGATGTAACGAACATTTTGGGACTGGTTTCGAGTCGATCGGACACCGTCTCGATATGTTTCGGGGCATCGGAAGGTTTAGGTTCGGGAGTAAAAATAGTTAAAAATACGGGAAAATTACGGGGCTTTAGTGAGGGGTTATATAAGTAGTTAGTAACCCTGTAAATTAATTTGGACAGGTTTGGAAGTCCCGGTGACGGTGATCGGCTCGGGGAGCCGTATGGCACGCGTATCGAGACGCGGCTTCGGACGGTCTGTGAGTGGACCTTGTTTTCTAAATTGGTGCATGCATAAATGTTTATTATATGTTTTAAATACTTGTTTGTGTTGCCATGAGTGCATTTGGATGTGTGGTTACGTATAGGCACGTATTTCGAGGTTTCGGCCCTATACGGTGCCTATACGGGGCTGTAGGTCTTTATTGGTCTAAATGAAATGGTTTTGGATTTCCAAAAGGATAATGCATTTGATTTGATAATGTTGATTTGGATATTTGTGAATTATATGGTTTCACGTATTTCGAGGTGATTTACGTGCTTGCACGTAAATCGAGGTTTTTCGGTTTTACTCCGATTTTCCATTCTTATGGTCTTGGAAATAATTTAATGAAATAATTTTGGATTTGAAAAGGTAATTCTCGGACTTGAGGTCCATTTGATTTACGGAATCGGGCCAGAGGCCCAATTGGTTTACGATTCGGACCGGGGGTCCAGTTTCTATGTGAATTCGGGCCTAGTGCCCAGCTATGTGTTACAAATGGTTTTTACGGGTCATGACGGTTTATGGGAACCGGCATGAACCCCTGAAATGGATTTACGGGTCATGACGGTTTATGGGAACCGGCATGAACCCATGAAAGGATTTTATGGTTCATGACGGCTTATGAGGGGCCGGGCATGAATCCTGGAAAGGTTTCAAGAATGATTTCCAAAGGTTTTTCATATTCCATCCTTTATATATGATTGTCTCCTTCGGGGAGGGTCGTTGGCCTGGGTGGACCCCGGAGTAGTCACGGAGCACTGACTGAGTGGAGTCGCCCCCCAGTTGGGTTCCTTACTCTCAGGATGGGCATGGTTCGTTACCTCCATGGAGGGTCATAGATCTACGGACTTTGACCTGGGTGGACCCTGGAGAGACTTGGGTTTGAGACCCCGGTTAGCACACGTGTAGCTTTATTTTACCGTGACAGGTTCTGGATATGAATATATTGGATAAACATGGTTTCAATTGGTTGGGAAAACTGTGTTTTATGATGATAAATGGATTTGGGCTGAGATCCCACACATGTTTACTATGTTCTGGTTTTCTGTAAATTGGTTTTGGGCAGGAGCCCGTGTGACTTGTATTTACAGAATTTGGGGCTGAGACCCTATTTATGGATGTTTTAACATATATAATTGGATAAATGGTTTTACTATGCATGCATGCTTTTTAGTGGAGGGTATAAAGGTCTTCTTATGGAAATGTTTTTATAAACTTTTGTTTTGTCCACTCACAGTCTTTCTGTTTTTAATACCCTTCAGGTTGACAGCGGATGTGGACTGTAGCAGAGATCGAGATATCACATGCCTCCTCCGGATCCTGGCGTACTCTGATAGCCCGGGAGGGCAAAGGTCGGAAATATCCCTTGTCTGACACTTCGTGTCAGACGGGAGCAGGGTCATCCCGCACTAATCCCGGGGGGATTGGGATGGGTCCTGTCAAACATGGTTTTTGGTCTAGGTGTTGTGACGAGTCCATTGGAATTGGTTTCGGGTTGTTCAGACGTCGTTTGAAGTTAGTCCCGCGAGGTTGAAGGTTTAGGGTTCCGATTCGATACGTTTACGACCCGAGGATTTTTGTGGGAAATTAGGAGAGTCTTGGTAGACGTGTTAGTGACGTACTTCGGTGATTGTTGACAGGATCGGGACTTCCTGAGGAAGCTGAGGAATGTACGAGACTCGATTGAGGGCTCGGTATCAGTGAGTGGACCCCTTCTCTATAACTGAGCATGCATAACTGCTTTTAATTACTTGTTTTATGGTTTTAAGCATGATTCTATGTTTATCGAATATGTTTTGTTGGTTTTACATAATTACACGTTTTTCGAGTAAGTTCGGTTTCAGCACGTTTTACGAGAAAATGATGATTTCGGAATATGAGGCTATGGTTTTGGGCTTTTAAATGATAATTGGGTTTAAATGTTTATAAAGGGATTTTGGAACGTGATTTTGATAATCAAGGTTTCGGTTTTAAAATCGGATTTCGAGAATCGAGATTTGGTTTTAAAGTTGAAAAGTGAAGTTTCGGATTTGGGTTCGGAATGACGGTTCGGGATGCCGGGAGGGCTTCAGACCGGTGATTTCGGATTCGGGTTTGGATATGGATTTCGAAATGATTTTCAAATGGTTTTGATTGGATTTTTTTGGATCTGGTTATTGGGTTTAAAGACCCGGATATTGTGATTGACGGGGGACGGGCCCGGATTCGGTTTAAAGACCCGGATTGAGTTTAAAGGCTCGGGAGTTTAAAGACTCGGATATATTGATATTTCCCCCGTAGGCCTGTTGAGTTTAAAGACTCGGGAGTTTAAAGACTCGGATATTATTGAGGCCTGGATTGAGTTTAAAGACTCGGATAGGTCCAGCAGGTTTGATCGGATAATGATGGCTTGGTATTATGTTTTGTGATACGGTTTTATGATGCTTATGACATGATTTTTAGAACTGTTTTATTTGATGATTCTGCAAAATGTTTTTATGATGATCTTTATGTGATCTATAACTGCTTTTGGTAACTAGGTTATGCATGTGATTTCAAAACGGAGGGCCAAACCCTATTTTCGTATAAAATGGTTTTGAAACTTTTATTCTTTATGGTCCACTCACACTTTCTGGTTTTAATTGCCCTCCAGGTCGTGGAGCTAGAGCGGGGTTTCAGCGTCGAGGCAGCGTCGGAGGCATAGAAGTTACGAGAGCGACCTCGAAGTGTTTTAAATTTTCCGTGTGCGTGTATCTAGTTACCGGTTTTCTTTCTTTTGTATTTAGTACTATGCTCTGTAAACACTTAAACTTCAGGATGTTTTGTATAGTTTCTCCTGCATCTGACGGTGTAGTGTAGTAGTTTACGTTAGTGTTGTGTCGGGGTGTCAGACGGGAGCAGGATTTACCTCGGTTTTCGAGGTGAAACCGGGGTGGGTCCTGACATGTGATCTTGATTTGCAATTAGGATTTTGGAGGGACTTTGATTCATTGTTACAAAAGGTCGCGATCTGTCGAAAAATCGATAGGGCAAAAGAAGCTGCCTGCACGCAACGAAGAGAACCCCCAACCTGCGGGTGGGAAATCGAGGAAGAAGGCTCTAGTAATTGAAGATGATGAGTATTCCATCGTCATAAAATAAAGAAAACAAGTAAAAAGAATTAAGAACTTAATTCTACTTCTACTTTAACCTTTGTACAAGTGGACTTTCTTCAACCACAGTTTTTACCAACACTCTAACATTATACTCATATTGAACCAATCACGAAATCTTACCTTCATCATCTCAATTACATGCATACATTTTTCATATTATAAATGCACCAAAAAGCGGATTATTACTTACAATATGATCCACCTTAAATTTGTGATTTAATGCGCCGAATAGCGGTCAAACATTAAATATCTTCAATTTTATTCTAAATGCCCCGAGCAGCGTATCAACATTTAGCGTTGAATTGAAATTTAAGCACTAAAACATTTGAAGTAAAAGAAATTCAAAAAGTAAAACACATGGAGATTGCATTCTTACTTATAAATGTTAGAAAGAAAATACTAACACATATATTGAACTATAAGTAAAACCAATAACAATAACAAGAATTTAAGTAGAAAAAGATGGTTTTTTTCACAAAAATCGCCGAATAGCGGCAAGAAACTTGTGAAGATGGAAGAAGAAATACGAGGAATTCTGTCTTAAAAACTCTTGAATTGCCTTAACATTTACTCGGCCTAGGTATTTCTTAAGGAAAGTACAAAATTATGTCTAAAAGCTCTTAAAGAAAAGTCACAAGAACAAGTAAATAAGAAATGAAATTAAGAAATAAAATAAAAAGAACATAAATTAAGAACAAAATTAAAAATAAAACTTAAAAGAAATTTAAGAAGAACAATCTATAGGAAGCTAAAATGGTCCCCAAAATGTTTCTCAAAAGAGAGAAAAAAGAACTAAACTAAATAAACTAAGAAAAGGGAAGAAAGGGGAAAAATGGGGACTTGAAATGGCCTCCCTATTTATAGAGGGAGTGCCACAAATTGACAGGACCCACCCCCAATCCCCCTGGATTAAGGGCTAAATCCTGCTCCCGTCTAACTTACGCGTGACACGAAGGTTAAATCGACGTCCAACCCTCATGTGACACGTAAGTCGGACAAGGGATTTCCAATCGAACCCTTCAGTAAATTTCCGAAAACTTCGCAGAGGCGCAGACTCTACTGTGGATCGTGTGTGTGATGTATCCGTCTCTCTCGATCAACAGCCCGCACCGCAACAACCTGGAGGGTATCGAAAACATGAAAAGACTGTGAATGGACAAAATAAAGTATAAGTTCAAAAACAGTTCAATAAAATGATTACATTTTTACCTTCCACGAAAAAAACAATGCATGCATATCAGTTCATATTATGAAACCCTTGCACATCAAAAACCATTATGTAAAACCCGAATCAATACCGTCATTCAAAGCCAGGGCCTCAGCCCAAAAACATAAATCAATCTCAAAGTACGGGAACTCAGTCCCAAAACTCATCAAATCCAATTCATCTGGGCCACTGCCCAAAACATCTGAAAATCAGTGAAAAACTAGTGAAAAACATCAATCATGTAAGTTTGCTGGATCTCAAGTGCGCCCGAGTCTTTAAACTCAAAACCATGCGCAATATCAGGCCTTCCCGGGATATCGGCGAGTCTTTAAACTCAAAACACAATCACAGGCCTCGGGGGGTATTGACAGGACCCCGTCCCAACTGGACGTCAAAAACCGTGCCCGGTCCTGCTCCCGTCTAACAAGTCAACCAAAGGTCCGAAACTACCCTTCAGTGCTTGCCAGACAAGGGATGTTTGCGCTGATTTCTGCTGCTGCCACTGCCTCACGATCAGTCCAGAACGTCGTACCACGGCCTGGAGGGTCACAAAACAGAAAAGGTGTGAGTGGACAAAAATGACCTCTTATAAAAACGTTTGCCAAAATACATTCTTACCCTCCAGTTTTCACAACTTGCATGCATATCACAAAACATGAGTAATAGTATGAAATCATTCAAGTATGAACCGTGGACCGATAAAATCAAAACATATTTTCCCATGGTCCATAAAACTCATGTTCACCAAATCAGTTTATGTTATAAAACATCAAATCCCGGCTCTCAGGCCAAAACATGTGAAAACATAATCACATGGCCACAAGGACCAAAAACCTGTACTCAATACTAGTACGTCATCACAAACAACATCAATCAGCACTAATCACAAGTACACAATAAATATATCAATCCAATCAATCTGCACTACTCACAAGTGCACAAACTATCACAATCACATCTGCACTACTCACAAGTGCACAATCAAACCATCAACTGCACTACGCGTAGGCCAATATCCAGCCACTCTCTCGGGAACAGACACCTCTGGGCTCAACCCTCGGGCTCAGTCACATCTGGGCGAACACATCCCCAGGCTCAGACTGACAGGACCCATCCCAATCCCCCCGGGATTACTGTGGAATGTGCCCTGCTCCCGTCCAATAAGGGGTGTCAGACAAGGGATAACCAAGAGCCACTGCCCAACGGGGCATCCAGAGTGCGCAAGGATCGATGGAGGAGGTGTGCAATGTCCCAGTCTCTGCTGCAATCGCATCCGTAATCAACCTGAAGGGCATTAAAACCAAAAGCTGTGAGTGGACAAAACCAGTAAGTTCATCAAATACATTTATAAGACTTTTATGCCCTCCAATAAAAACGTATGCATGCCACGAAAACCAGTAACCAAAACGTTTGCTCAACCGAGCCATTAGGGCCTTAGCCCAAAAACCGTTAACCAAAAACCAAATGTGGGAACTCAGCCTAAAACTGTGAAATACCATAACTATACATAAACAACCATGTGGGTCACCACCCACGACCATAAATGAACATCAATCCATTAAAATCATATAATCATAAATCCACCCGGAAAGCCATTTCATTAATTCGTATTTTACCATTACCATCACCAGCATCCCTGATGCGAGACGTCCCTGACGTCATATCTCACGGTTTCATAAGCTACGCGTGCTGCCCGGGGTCTCTCCGGGTCCATATATCTGACATCCCTGATATCTGACGTCCCTGACGTCAATAGCAATCCTGCTCCTGAGTCATCATACGGTCCGGCTGCTCCGTATAATGACCCCTCGCAGGCAATGCACCGTGACTTCCCCAGTGTCCCAGACATCTGGAGGAGACCATCATATATCCTTGTATCAAGATGGTATATTGGAAACAGTTTTTATTAATTCATTTCACAACATCACAATGGGCCCTGCCCGAATTTTCCATAAAACAACACATTTCCATTTAGGGTCCCTGACCCGAAACCACATTTATTAAATATAGGGCCCCTGGCCCGAAATCATCATTTTAATCCAACTGGGCCTCATGCCCGACTTTATGAACCACTGGGCCCACGACCCGATTTTTAAACCAACTGGGCCCGCAGCCCGATTACGTACTCAAATGGACTCCAAGTCCGAGATTTCCAAAACAAGTGGGCCTCAAGCCCGAATTCATCTTTCCAATTTCAAAACCATTTCATCATATTATATCCAAGTTATAAATATGGAAAATCCATGTAAAACCAGAAAACCTCGATTTACGTGCAAGCACGTAAATCGCCTCGAAATACGTGAAACTGTACAATTTACCAACAACCAAACCAACATCATACAATCACAACCATAATCCATATAAAACATTTAAGCATGCATAGAATTTATAAAACCAAAGTCCACTCACAGACCGTTTTAACGGTATGCCTCGATACGCGTGCCACCGGCCCTCCCGGGCCACACCACTATCACCGGGACTCCCAATCCTGTCCAAATCACATTAGAGGGTTACTAACCTCATCATTAACATCCTATCAAAGTCCCGTAATTTTCCCGAATTTTTACTTATTTTTAAACTTAATTTAAAACCTTCGGATATCCCGAACAATATCGAGACGGTGTCCGATCGACATGAAACCAATTCCAAAATGTCCGTTACATTAAATAGGACAGAAGTCATGTTGACCTCACCTCGAGATTCGTGCCCACGCGCCGCCGTGAGTGGCTGCGCGTGAAACTCACGCGCCGTGAACAGTGTCACCGTTCTGACCCGGTTGTCTGATAAACGGGTCACCGTGACCCGCGGCCCAACCCGACTGGATCTCAGCCATTACTCGATCAATTTCAATTCTGTTTGTTCCTACAAGATCGTCTCATCAATTCCAGTTGATCCATGCTTTAAAAACTGAGAAACCAATACGTTTGACTACCTGTTCGTGGAGGTGTGCAGACCGGCCACCTGCAACCGTAGTGCCTGCACGATCCCGGCCACCATTCCTTTCGAAAACGATCCCCAAAGGCTCGTCTCAACCCCTAGATCATCATCCTGGTCACTAAATCGATTGTCATACGTTAAAACCCATCCTACCATTTTTGTACCCGAAAACAAGCTGACGGGTTCGAGGCTTACCTCGCCGCCGTGGCTACCGCCGTGGCCACCAGCATGCCCAGTTCGACTCCAGGAACTCCTTTCACCCCTCAAACACGATCAAAACCAGTCCACACTGATTTTCCAATTTCTGAGTTTTCGGACCTCTCTGTTTTTCCTCTCCGCCGCCAACCTCGCCGTCTCCCGTCGCCTCCCGTCGTGCCCAGTTCACAGCAGTCGACTCACAATCCTTTGCACAGCCTCATGGTTATAGTTATGGTGGTGATGTGAAATGGGGAGCCGTGTGTGGGTGTGTATGTGCACGGGTTCTGTTTTCCGGTCACCACCGCCACCCACGGTGGTCCTGCCGCCGCATGCGACTCCAACTCCTCTCAGTCTCCCTGTGTTCTCTCACGGTTCCAAAAACAGAGAAGGGGTTGTGTGTGTATGTGTTTCGGGTGGGAGAAAACAGAGTGAGAGAGAGATGAGTGTGATCAGAGATAAAGGAAAGGAAGAGATGAGATCAAGGGCCCAGATTTGATCTGAGGTTTGAATGGATGGTGAGGATTTAAGGGGGAGAAAATGGATTAAATAATCCAATGGCCAACAAGGATCCAGATTTTAGGGAAGGTGGGGATGAGTGACACGTGGCCTACATCCAAGGGTCCAGATTCGTCAGTTACTGTTCACCTATTTAATTATTATTATTTTATTCCGAGTCTCGGTTAATCGCGATTACGTCCGTGACCATAACTTCGTCGTTGAATCTCCGATTTCGGCATGCTGCCTGTCGTTGGATTCGTATCGACGATACCTAACGGTCCTTGGCCCTCGCCCATCGGACCTCCCGATCAAAAAGTCAACATTTGGCCCCTAGTATGCCAAATTACCAAAATACCCCTCAACTTCCGAACACCGTAACTTTCTCTACGAATGTCAGAATCGAACGTGCCACCTGTCTATGAACTCGTGACGTCCCGAACTACGTCACGGTCATCGGTCAAAGTCCATTTGACCGCCCGATCAAAAAGTCAACATTTTGCCCACGACTAGGGGCAAAACGGTCATTTTGCACAATTTGTCCGATTCCGCCCTACTAACCACCGTTCAACCTCACTAATCAAGATTAATGACTAATCTAATCCCGGAATTCGGGACGGGTCGTTACAACCTTCCCTCCTTAATAAATTTCGTCCTCGAAATTCCAACCGATCTAATCTCAACGTACTTCCCTCCTTAATAAGTTTTGCTCTCGAAACTCGACTATCCTGATTCCACAAACACCCCGCGAAAAGTGGAATCGACCACGCAACACGTGTACACCCGTACACCAACTAACCAGGCAAAACTTGTCTGCACTCTACGTACCACTAATACTCAAAACGCAACGACTACATTCGACCCCGTCGAATGACTGAAACTACTTGTTTCGAATTTGACACCACTTGTCAAATCGACCCTCTCGTTAACGCAACAACTCGACGGTTCCTTTCCCACTCCCACTAGGAGTCAGCTAACCCCACTCAACAATTTATGTTGACACATCCTGACAATCTGTCACCACACAGTTGTTGTCAGTCGAAAACTGACACTAGACTCACTCGTGGCCACACAAGCCACCAACGTACTCGACTCACCAATACCTTTACCGACATTTCACACGACCTGTGTGTAATTAAACACATCGGAATTACCATGACCCATTGCATAGTAATGTCCGGTCCACAACCAATCCCATGGTATCGGAACCAATCCGACTACCAACACGTTCACCGACACACCTCGGGTATATCCCGTATACCGTAACTAGACATCACAAGTCTACAAGGTATTGCACCTCGACCCAAGTACGAAGTACACACATCTACCTAATAACCAGACTACAACCACCTAGGTCATAGCCGAACGTGTTCCAATAATGGAGTACGTTTGCCCAATCCAGCATGAGACAAATCAAAACTCCACCCAACATCTAGTTCCAATTCCGAATCTGAATCCGCAATTTCGTAAGAAATCCCGGATCCAAGCCCAGACATCAAATTTTAATTCTTATCCAAATCCGAATCCGAAATCATTATTCCGTAAGCTAGCATTTGGAATAATCATTCCGTACCCAAATCTAGAAATATACTTTCAAGTTCCAAAATCGAATCCTGAATCGTCACCCAGAAATTCGATTCCAAATCCCGAATCTCGTTCACATTTACCAAGACACACCAAAACCGAACCTATCGGTTACCCGTTCAATACACTTGATTGACTTCATAGGGAAGCCAATCCAACCTCCACACGTCTAAGGTTGACAAAATTCAACTACCTTGAAAACCTACTCACCCGAGTAGAATACCATACGGGCCCCACTTCGAAAAGAAGTTCAATCTCGTCATTTACGACTCACCTACCCAAGTTCGTATCGATCCTTGTCATTCCACCTAGGAAAACCAAGGATGATCCAAGAACGATGACGCCAAAACTCATCCTACGTGGATGCAAACAAAACTCGCTGCACTCACAACATCCTCTGCCACCAAGCAGAAAATGAGAAATCTCGTTTACCTAATTTCAAATACGTAGCTCCTCCTAATGACCTCACAACACACAAGAGCTCACCAACCAATACACGCTCAATGTACTGGTAACTACAGTCAATGTCTGCCAGTGCAGAAAGCAAGAAGTCAACCCCAATGACTTCGGAATACCAATCACCAAAAACGAACACCACTCTCGTTCCCCAATCACAACTCTCCTCGACACTAAGGTTCCAACCATGTTGGAAACAGACATGCTCCCAACAAGACGTCAAGTCTAACCACTAGACTTCCTACCTCCTCAATTCACTTGGACAACCCCGTGTCCACAATCAATCCGTTATTGTTCCGTTCGCAAATCCCAACCTTTACAGGTTCAACACTCGGTTTCCCAAGTTCTCAATTATACCCTTTTTATCCACTCATCGCTGGTTATCTCACCACTATCGGGACTTATCCCAACACATCACAATCTTAACTGGATCCCATCCAGTCCATCACTCAACCACTACCGAATCTCGAAGACCGAACATATGTTCATCATGACGGAGTCACACCCCAACTTGTGGCTCATCGTCAACACCATTACCGACACTAGCACCAGCGCTAGTACTAGCACCAACACACTATCAACAATACTAGTATGACAGGACCCATCCCAAACCCCCCGGGATTAGTGCGGGATGACCCTGCTCCCGTCTGACACGAAGTGTCAGACAAGGGATATTTTCGTCCTTTGCCCTCCCGGGCTATCAGAGTACGCCAGGATCCGGAGGAGGCATGTGATATCTCGATCTCTGCTACAGTCCACATCCGCTGTCAACCTGAAGGGTATTAAAAACAGAAAGACTGTGAGTGGACAAAAATAAAGATTTTATAAAACATTTCCATAAGAAGACCTTTATACCCTCCACTAAAAAGCATGCATGCATAGTAAAACCATTTATCCAATTATATATGTTAAAACATCCATAAATAGGGTCTCTCTGTAAATACAAGTCACACGGGCTCCTGCCCAAAACCAATTTACAGAAAACCAGAACATAGTAAACATATGTGGGATCTCAGCCCAAATCCATTTATCATCATAAAACACAGGTTTCCCAAACCAATTGAAACCATGTTTATCCAATATATTCATATCCAGAACCTGTCACGGTAAAATAAAGCTACACGTGTGCTAACCGGGGTCTCAAACCCAAGTCTCTCCAGGGTCCACCCAGGTCAATGTCCGTAGATCAATGACCCTCCCTGGAGGTAACGAACCATGCCCATCCTGAGAGTAAGGAACCCAACTGGGGGGCGACTCCACTCAGTCAGTGCTCCGTGACTACTCCGGGGTCCACCCAGGCCAACGACCCTCCCCGGAGGAGACAATCATCTATAAAGGATGGAATATGAAAAACCTTTTGAAACCATTCTTGAAACCTTTCAAGGATTCATGCCCGGCCCCCATAAGCCGTCATGAACCATAAAATCCTTTCATGGGTTCATGCCGGTTCCCATAAACCGTCATGACCCGTAAATCCATTTCAGGGGTTCATGCCGGTCCCCATAAATCGTCATGAACCATAAAAACCATTTGTAACACATAGCTGGGCCCTAAGCCCGAAACCACATACAAACTGGACCTCAAGTCCGATTCGTAAACCAACAGGGCCTCGTGCCCGATTTCGTTGATCAAATGGGTTTCGAACCCGAGTTTACCTTTTCAATTCCAAAACCATTTCATTAAATCATATCCAAAACTACAAGTACGGAAAATCAGAGTAAAACCGGAAAACCTCGATTTACGTGCAAGCACGTAAATCGCCTCGTAATGCGTGAAACCATATAATTCACAAATATCCAAATCAACATTATCAAATCAAATTCATTATCCTTTTGGAAATCCAAAACCATTTCATTTAGACCAATAAAGACCTACAGCCCCGTATAGGCACCGTATAGGGCCGAAACCTCGAAATACGTGCCTATACGTAACCACACATCCAAATGCACTCATGGAAACACAAACAAGTATTTAAAACATATAATAAACATTTATGCATGCACCAATTTAGAAAACAAGGTCCACTCACAGACTGTCCGAAGCCGCGTCTCGATACGCGTGCCATACGGCTCCCCGAGCCGATCACCGTCACCGGGACTTCCAAACCTGTCCAAATTAATTTAGAGGGTTACTAACTACTTATATAACCCCTCACTAAAGCCCCGTAATTTTCCCGTATTTTTAACTATTTTTAATCCCGAACCTAAACCTTCCGATGCCCCGAAACATATCGAGACGGTGTCCGATTGACACGAAACCAGTCCCAAAATGTTCGTTACATCGAATAGATGATTTCGTATGTTGAACACATCCCCAGAAACCCTAGCACGCGCTGCCACGCGCCGCCCAAAGGCCCCTGCGCGTGGGCCTCACGCGCCGCTACAGTGCCGTCGTCCTCCTTCGATCGAACTGGTCCGACCGGGCCGGTCCGGTTTTCTCTGCAATTCCGGTCCGCCTGGACCGGCGTGACCGGTCCAAGGCCCTACACTCTTCGTTTTTCGTCCGTTTTCCTCCATTTTAATTCCTAAATTCCTATTTTAATGTTTTCTATCAATCCCAATTAACAAAACTATCAAAAACCGATTAAAACCCGTGAACCCAAAAATCCCCTCACGGTTCAATTTTTCGAAATCCTCCCCAGAGGTCCCTCAACGTTCAAACCTTCCCAAAACCTTCCTAATGGCTTCTTAACATCCTAACTAAGTCATTAAAACAATCAAAAACGACCCATAACCACTAATATTGAAAATGGACAAAATCGGGTAAAACCGATTACCTCGATCTCCTCCTCCTCCGCCGTCCACGGCGGTGCGTCCTGGGCTGGCCACCAGCGTCCACCGGTCCATCCTCACTCTCTGGTCTCTCCTGTATGATCATTGGAAAGGGTTGAATGGGTTTGGGTGAGAAATGGGATCGGGTTCGGTTGGAGGAAAAATGGAAAATGGATGCACGGTTGAATGGTTTGGTGCATGAGTGGGTGAGGTTGGCCAGTGGATGGGTGACAAGTGTCACTCATCCATTGGTTGCTGAAAAGTAACTGGACCCACTAAAGACAAACTGCATTTTTTGTCTCGTAAAACGTGTCGCCGGGAATAGTATCCCGAAACTTTCGTGAACCGTAACTTCGCCGTCGAACGTCCGAATTCGACGTGCCGCCTGTCTACGGATTCGTATCGTCCTTATCTACGTAACGGTCTTCGGCCCTCGGCCATCGGACCTCCTGGTCAAAAAGTCAACTTTTGACCTCCTATTCACCCAAATTACCAAAATGCCCCGAAACTTCCGAACGTCATAACTTCTTCCTCGAACGTCGAAATTGAACGTGCCACCTGTCTATGAACTCGTGACGTCACGAACTACGTCACGGTCATCAGTCAAAGTCCATTTGACTGCCCGATTAAAAAGTCAACGTTTTGCCACCATCAGGGGCAAAACGGTCATTTCGCACCGTTCGTCCGATTTCGCTCTACTAATCACGGATTAGCCTCACTAATCGTGATTAGTCACTAATCTAATCTAGGAATTTGGGACGGGTCGTTACAACCTTCCCTCCTTAATTAATTTCGTCCTCGAAATTCCAACCGACCTAAATCCAACCGTTCTTCCCTCCTTAATTAGTTTCATTCTCGAAACTCCAACTATCCTGATTCCACATCCAGCTCGTGGAAGGTAGAATCAACCTCCAAACACATGTACGCTAGTACACCCACTAATCAGAACAATCCTTACTCGTCTGCAGCTAGACGTACCGCTAACATCCATGTCGTATCGACTACGTTCGACCACGTCGAATGACAGTAGTCATACGTTCTGAATTGACACTACCTGTCAAATCCACCAAGTCACTGATACAAACACTCGAAGGTTCCTTCCTCAACCACCCAACAATCCTGATGTCTACTCCCACCGGAAGTCATCAGACCTCATTGATCGACTCACGCTGACACCTTCGACAAACTGTCACCACTTGACAGTCGTCAGTCGCAAACTGATATGACACACACACACTCGTGGTTACACTAACCACAAGCATTTCACTCGACCTGTGTGTAACTAGACCTATTAGAAATACCATGACCCAATGCACAGTATCCAATGTCCAGTTCACGAACCCGACTAATCCAATGGTATCGGAACTAAGCCGACTACCAACACGCTCTCCAACGTACCACCGGTATCACCTATATACCGTCACTAGGCACGACAAGTCTACCTGGTATTGTACCTCGAACAACATACAAGTTACGTACAACTACCCATCAATCCGCCTACAACCACCTAGGTTGTAGCCAATCACGTTTCTACTATGGAGTCCATTTGTCCAATCCAGTATTAGACAAATCGAAACTCCGACCCAACATCTATTTCCAATTTCAAATCCGAATCCGCAATTTCGTAAGAAATCTCGAATCCAAACCCAGAAATCATATCCATAAACATGTCCAAATTCGAATCCGAAATCATCATCCCGTAAACCGGCATTTGGAATAACCATTTCGAACCCAAATCCGTAAAAAGAAAATCCACAGTCAAGCTCTAGAATCAAATCCTGAATCGTCACCCAGAATCCGATTCCAAAACCCAAATCCAGAAATCCTCTTTCAAGTTCCAAAATCAAATCCTGAATCGTCATCCAGAAATCTGATTCCAAAACCCAAATCCAGAAATCCTCTTTCAAGTTCCAAAATCAAATCCTGAATCGTCATCCAGAAATCTGATTCCAAAACCTGAAAGATCGTTCTCGTCTACCGAGACGCACCATATCCGAACCTATCGGATACCTGCTCCATCGATTACCACAATACCATCGATTGACTTCATAGGGAAACCAATCCCAACATCAACACAACACTAGGTCTGACAATATCCGACCACGTCGGAAAACTACTCATCAGACAACTACTCAGGTGAGTAATAAGTCATATGGGATTTACCTCAAAAAGAAGTTCAGTCCCATCATGCTCCACTCAACATCCAAGTAAGAGTGATAAACTCTCCATCTATCTGGATCCTCCAAATCACGATCCAGATCCAACACTACGTCAACCGACCATAGACGTCACGATCCCCGATCGTCACGACGTCCAAAGTCCTCAACCATTTCCCACATCTAAATAGATTAGTCAACGACGAGACACGCCGAGACCGTGGGTTCTCACTGATTTTCTCGTATCGATCCTTGTCATTCCACCGAGGAAAATCAAAGATGATACAAGATTATGACATCAAAATTCATCCTATGTGAATACAACCAAACTCGCTGCATTCACCACGTCACGTAAACCAACCTCGTCTGCCACCAAGCAGGAAATGAGAAATCTCAGTCACCTAACTTCGATATACTCACTCCACCTGATGACCCAAGACAATCACGAGTCCACCAACCAATACACGATCAGTGTACTAGTGGCAACCAACAACATCAATAACATCTACATCCTCTACCACCATCAATTATGGTAGAACCTGAGAAGTCACCCAAACGACTTCGACATACCCAATACCAATGCGGAAAACCCGCATTCCTCTCGTCACCTCAATCGCAACCTCTCGCGATTTCGAAGTTCCAACCAGGTTAGAAACAACATACCCGGACATCAACCACGTGTCCCCGTTAGACTGGTTATGGACACATGCCCATTTACGACCGTATATGTACATCCAAAAGGATGTCAATTCATCTTAATCTGATGTACCACTCGACTGACAAGTCACAACAGCCCCCCTGCTGTGATCTGCAGTCAAATCTCTGCAAACCACCATATCTGACCAATCCTGACCAATTCTGACCAACTGGTCGCTAAACCCCGTGACAGATCGAGTCTGACCAACCGGTCACTAATCCGTCATGATAATACTCGATCCTCACGTCTCAACTACCATTGGATCCTATCCAGTCCGTCACTATTCGTGATTCACTCCCGAACCACAGATACCCATCATAAGCCCATCACGTCGGAGTCACATCCCGACTCGTAACTCACCGTCATCACAATCACCGGCCCCAGCACCAGCACTAGTACCAGTACACCACCTGTCAGCATCCGCACAAAGTGTGCCAATCAGACAACTCTGGATCTCCGCTCATACCGAACGATGATCCCGTACCTTTACTCGAATAGGAGAAACTCTGCCTCCTTCGTACCCAACACCTCTGGGTATAGTTACCCTGACAACTCATACGAGAAGAGGAAACGTCCCCCGTACGTCCCCGTCTCATTCTGCGATCGCACTCAACCGTAACCAAGTCGAATCCAGAATCACTACCCACACATATGCGTTATTCACGCACCTCGTACCATCGTGACGACTGACAATCCCATCGTCACCATCGTCACGACAACCTGAGTCTACTCAACCAGATAAAATTCGACTACGTCTATCGATAGTAGCGTCTGCCACAACCTCGTGCAGACCTAACGACTAGACATCCAGACTCCGCATCCAACGGAATCAACTGCCTGTACCAACTACTCTGTATCCCACTCAGGGATTCCATCGACAAGTACCAACCCTGGTAACCTGTCCAACCCAACTCAAACCAGTCGCAACTCGACTATCCCAATGTCGTCTACCAGGTCACCCGCGACCTTAGTTGTACCAACAATCCATCATAACTATGGTAGCACGACAACCTGCTAGGTCTAACCGATAAGTACAACTCCGACTGCGAAGTGCAGTCCCAACACCAGCTGATATGACTAGACCGACTAACGAATCCAAATCCGAATAGTCGTCCAAGTCAAACCACTCGTCAACTCACATTTCCGAACCATACACATACGGTAGGGTTCCACAATCAAGCCCTAGGGTCACTCTGAACCCAACTGCATAAGGCAGTAAAATCCACGATCTGACCGACCCCGCGGTCTGGACATCATAATGACGTCAATCCAATCATACCGTAAGTCCAATCAGGATCCTCGAATCCGGCTGCTAACTGCCAACTGCAGTAAATCCATTTAACTCAACATATTCTGACCATCTAATGGTCACAACATCGAATCAGTCGTCGGAACCGATCCTACGACATCGTGAAGACGATCCCAACTAACCGTCTCACGATCACACTCCAGAATACGAACACGTTAATCCTTCCGTAGGGTCCCACACTGTCAACCTTGACAGATTTATGGTAACCCCGGCATCAAATGCCGAGCCAAGACATTTCACGAGTCAATCCTACTAACTATCGCACCGGCACCCTAACTATCAGGTTGATCACGAACTGTAGCCCATTGAGATATCACATCCTCGACCAGCGTACATACTCCAAGAGCTACATGGTTTCTCGAATAGAGACAACCCCGCTCTGATACCACGTTGACAGGACCCATCCCAATCCCCCCGGGATTAGTGCGGGATGACCCTGCTCCCGTCTGACACGAAGTGTCAGACAAGGGATATTTTCGTCCTTTGCCCTCCTGGGCTATCAGAGTACGCCAGGATCCGGAGGAGGCATGTGATATCTCGATCTCTGCTACAGTCCACATCCGCTGTCAACCTGAAGGGTATTAAAAACAGAAAGACTGTGAGTGGACAAAAATAAAGATTTTATAAAACATTTCCATAAGAAGACCTTTATACCCTCCACTAAAAAGCATGCATGCATAGTAAAACCATTTATCCAATTATATATGTTAAAACATCCATAAATAGGGTCTCTCTGTAAATACAAGTCACACGGGCTCCTGCCCAAAACCAATTTACAGAAAACCAGAACACGGTAAACATATGTGGGATCTCAGCCCAAATCCATTTATCATCATAAAACACAGTTTTCCCAAACCAATTGAAACCATGTTTATCCAATATATTCATATCCAGAGTATGCTAGGATCAGGAGGAGGTATGTGATGTCTCGGTCTCTACTATAGTCCGCACCGTATTCAACTTGAAGGGCATTGAAAACAGAAAGACCGTGAATGGACGAAAATAAAAGAGTTCATAAAACATATTTCATAAAAAAACCTTTATGCCCTTCACTAAAAAGCATGCATGCATAGTAAAAAAATTTATCAAACCACATATGTTTCCATAACCAAATCCATACAGGCTCCTGCCCAAAACCATTTACAGAAAACCATAACATAGTAAACATATGTGGGATCTCAGCCCAAATCCATTTATCAATCATAAAACACAATTTCGCAAAACCAAGAAATCATGTTTGTCAATATCATATAACCAATCCTGTCACGGTATCTAGAGCTACGCGCGTGCTACCCGGGGTCTCAAAGCCCAACTCTCCCTAGGGTCCACCCAGGTCAATGTCCGTAAATCAATGACCTTCCCCGTGGGTTATATTCCATAGCCTTTCTGAGAGTAAGGAACCCAACGGGGGCGACTCCGCTCAGTCAGTGCTCTGTGATTACTCCGGAGTCCACCCAGGCCAACGACCCTCCCCGGAGGAGACAATCATATATAAAGGATGGAATATGAAAAACCTTTTGAAACCATTCTTGAAACCTTTCAAGGATTCATGCCCGGCCCCCATAAGCCGTCATGAACCATAAAATCCTGTCATGGGTTCATGCCGGTTCCCATAAACCGTCATGACCCGTAAATCCATTTCAGGGGTTCATGCCGGTCCCCATAAACCGTCATGAACCATAAAAACCATTTGTAACACATAGCTGGGCCCTAAGCCCGAAACCACATACAAACTGGACCTCAAGTCCGATTCGTAAACCAACAGGGCCTCGTGCCCGATTTCGTTGATCAAATGGGTTTCGAACCCGAGTTTACCTTTTCAATTCCAAAACCATTTCATTAAATCATATCCAAAACTACAAGTACGGAAAATCAGAGTAAAACCGGAAAACCTCGATTTACGTGCAAGCACGTAAATCGCCTCGTAATGCGTGAAACCATATAATTCACAAATATCCAAATCAACATTATCAAATCAAATTCATTATCCTTTTGGAAATCCAAAACCATTTCATTTAGACCAATAAAGACCTACAGCCCCGTATAGGCACCGTATAGGGCCGAAACCTCGAAATACGTGCCTATACGTAACCACACATCCAAATGCACTCATGGAAACACAAACAAGTATTTAAAACATATAATAAACATTTATGCATGCACCAATTTAGAAAACAAGGTCCACTCACAGACTGTCCGAAGCCGCGTCTCGATACGCGTGCCATACGGCTCCCCGAGCCGATCACCGTCACCGGGACTTCCAAACCTGTCCAAATTAATTTAGAGGGTTACTAACTACTTATATAACCCCTCACTAAAGCCCCGTAATTTTTCGGTATTTTTAACTATTTTTAATCCCGAACCTAAACCTTCCGATGCCCCGAAACATATCGAGACGGTGTCCGATTGACACGAAACCAGTCCCAAAATGTTCGTTACATCGAATAGATGATTTCGTATGTTGAACACATCCCCAGAAACCCTAGCACGCGCTGCCACGCGCCGCCCAAAGGCCCCTGCGCGTGGGCCTCACGCGCCGCTACAGTGCCGTCGTCCTCCTTCGATCGAACTGGTCCGACCGGGCCGGTCCGGTTTTCTCTGCAATTCCGGTCCGCCTGGACCGGCGTGACCGGTCCAAGGCCCTACACTCTTCGTTTTTCGTCCGTTTTCCTCCATTTTAATTCCTAAATTCCTATTTTAATGTTTTCTATCAATCCCAATTAACAAAACTATCAAAAACCGATTAAAACCCGTGAACCCAAAAATCCCCTCACGGTTCAATTTTTCGAAATCCTCCCCAGAGGTCCCTCAACGTTCAAACCTTCCCAAAACCTTCCTAATGGCTTCTTAACATCCTAACTAAGTCATTAAAACAATCAAAAACGACCCATAACCACTAATATTGAAAATGGACAAAATCGGGTAAAACCGATTACCTCGATCTCCTCCTCCTCCGCCGTCCACGGCGGTGCGTCCTGGGCTGGCCACCAGCATCCACCGGTCCATCCTCACTCTCTGGTCTCTCCTGTATGATCATTGGAAAGGGTTGAATGGGTTTGGGTGAGAAATGGGATCGGGTTCGGTTGGAGGAAAAATGGAAAATGGATGCACGGTTGAATGGTTTGGTGCATGAGTGGGTGAGGTTGGCCAGTGGATGGGTGACAAGTGTCACTCATCCATTGGTTGCTGAAAAGTAACTGGACCCACTAAAGACAAACTGCACTTTTTGTCTCGTAAAACGTGTCGCCGGGAATAGTATCCCGAAACTTTCGTGAACCGTAACTTCGCCGTCGAACGTCCGAATTCGACGTGCCGCCTGTCTACGGATTCGTATCGTCCTTATCTACGTAACGGTCTTCGGCCCTCGGCCATCGGACCTCCTGGTCAAAAAGTCAACTTTTGACCTCCTATTCACCCAAATTACCAAAATGCCCCGAAACTTCCGAACGTCATAACTTCTTCCTCGAACGTCGGAATTGAACGTGCCACCTGTCTATGAACTCGTGACGTCACGAACTACGTCACGGTCATCAGTCAAAGTCCATTTGACTGCCCGATTAAAAAGTCAACGTTTTGCCACCATCAGGGGCAAAACGGTCATTTCGCACCGTTCGTCCGATTTCGCTCTACTAATCACGGATTAGCCTCACTAATCGTGATTAGTCACTAATCTAATCTAGGAATTTGGGACGGGTCGTTACATAGTATCAGCACACAGGCATCCATACTAGCATCAGCACAAAAGTACCAACCCGCAAACATCCATACTGCACACCGTGTGCAAATACGACAACCCTGGATCTCCGTTCATACCGAACGACGATCCCGTACCTCACGACTATGGGTACCACCACTCTAACAATCCACATCAGGAAAATGAACGTTCCCTGAACGTCCCCTGATCCCCAAGTATCAGAACCACACTAATTACCCTCGATAGCCAGTCATCTCCATATGACTTCCGACTAACTGTCATTGCTATCGAGATCCGCATCCACACATCACACCAATACCCGATCCAACACGGGATTCCATAATTTATCTCAGAACCGTATCCGTAAATCGAATCCCATAGTTCTGCCTAGACTCACCAGAGCCATCCCCATGGTCATTCATGACCTCAACCGCTTGTCGCAGCACAAGTTCTCATCCACTAATCGCAATTAAGGTTTACCTTTTACATACTAGGGTTCCACAATCACACCCTATGGTTCAACCGAACCAAACAGCTTTCCGTAATATAAAATCTACAACCTGACCGACCCCGCGGTCCTGACATCGAATTGACGTCAAATCCAATCCCACCATCAACTCAATGTGGGTTCCACCACTAAGGTCACCGGCCAACTCCGATGAACCAACATCTCTCACACCAACAACCACCACTAGGGTTCACATTTTAGACCATTACTCACATGAGGTTCCCCGAACCTGGCTGCACCTAGCAGCACAACAACCCAATATGACATGACCGAACCGACGGTCCCACAATACCAGTTCATCACAATCAACCCCACCTGGGACGAATCACCTTAATGCACGGCGTATCGGGCCAATCACACTCCATCCACTATCCAAACCCAAAAACTATCTATCAGGTTGATAACGAATTGCAGCCCAAAGAGACATCACACCCTCGACCTGCGCACACAAAAGAGCAACCGTGCTCTGATACCAAGTTGACAGGACCCATCCCAATCCCCCCGGGATTACTGTGGAATGTGCCCTGCTCCCGTCCAACAAGGGGTGTCAGACAAGGGATAACCAAGAGCCACTGCCCAACGGGGCATCCAGAGTGCGCAAGGATCGATGGAGGAGGTGTGCAATGTCCCAGTCTCTGCTGCAATCGCATCCGTAATCAACCTGAAGGGCATTAAAACCAAAAGCTGTGAGTGGACAAAACCAGTAAGTTCATCAAATACATTTATAAGACATTTATGCCCTCCAATAAAAAACGTATGCATGCCACGAAAACCAGTAACCAAAACGTTTGCTCAACCGAGCCATTAGGGCCTTAGCCCAAAAACCGTTAACCAAAAACCAAATGTGGGAACTCAGCCCAAAACTGTGAAATACCATAACTATACATAAACAACCATGTGGGTCACCACCCACGACCATAAATGAACATCAATCCATTAAAATCATATAATCATAAATCCACCCGGAAAGCCATTTCATTAATTCGTATTTTACCATTACCATCACCAGCATCCCTGATGCGAGACGTCCCTGACGTCATATCTCACGGTTTCATAAGCTACGCGTGCTGCCCGGGGTCTCTCCGGGTCCATATATCTGACATCCCTGATATCTGACGTCCCTGACGTCAATAGCAATCCTGCTCCTGAGTCATCATACAGTCCGGCTGCTCCGTATAATGACCCCTCGCAGGCAATGCACCGTGACTTCCCCAGTGTCCCAGACATCTGGAGGAGACCATCATATATCCTTGTATCAAGATGGTATATTGGAAACAGTTTTTATTAATTCATTTCACAACATCACAATGGGCCCTGCCCGAATTTTCCATAAAACAACACATTTCCATTTAGGGTCCCTGACCCGAAACCACATTTATTAAATATAGGGCCCCTGGCCCGAAATAATCATTTTAATCCAACTGGGCCTCATGCCCGACTTTATGAACCACTGGGCCCACGGCCCGATTTATAAACCAACTGGGCCCGCAGCCCGATTACGTACTCAAATGGACTCCAAGTCCGAGATTTCCAAAACAAGTGGGCCTCAAGCCCGAATTCATCTTTCCAATTTCAAAACCATTTCATCATATTATATCCAAGTTATAAATATGGAAAATCCATGTAAAACCAGAAAACCTCGATTTACGTGCAAGCACGTAAATCGCCTCGAAATACGTGAAACTGTACAATTTACCAACAACCAAACCAACATCATACAATCACAACCATAATCCATATAAAACATTTAAGCATGCATAGAATTTATAAAACCAAAGTCCACTCACAGACCGTTTTAACGGTATGCCTCGATACGCGTGCCACCGGGCCTCCCGGGCCACACCGCTATCACCGGGACTCCCAATCCTGTCCAAATCACATTAGAGGGTTACTAACCTCATCATTAACATCCTATCAAAGTTCCGTAATTTTCCCGAATTTTTACTTATTTTTAAACTTAATTTAAAACCTTCGGATATCCCGAACAATATCGAGACGGTGTCCTATCGACATGAAACCAATTCCAAAATGTCCGTTACATTAAATAGGACAGAAGTCATGTTGACCTCACCTAGAGATTCGTGCCCACGCGCCGTCACGCTCCGCCGTGAGTGGCTGCGCGTGAAACTCACGCGCCGTGAACAGTGTCACCTTTCTGACCCGGTTGTCTGATAAACGGGTCACCGTGACCCGCGACCCAACCCGACTGGATCTCAGCCATTACTCGATCAATTTCAATTCTGTTTGTTCCTACAAGATCGTCTCATCAATTCCAGTTGATCCATGCTTTAAAAACTGAGAAACCAATACGTTTGACTACCTGTTCGTGGAGGTGTGCAGACCGGCCACCTGCAACCGTCGTGCCTGCACGATCCCGGCCACCATTCCTTTCGAAAACGATCCCCAAAGGCTCGTCTCAACCCCTAGATCATCATCCTGGTCACTAAATCGATTGTCATACGTTAAAACCCATCCTACCATTTTTGTACCCGAAAACAAGCTCACGGGTTCGAGGCTTACCTCGCCGCCGTGGCTACCGCCGTGGCCACCAGCATGCCCAGTTCGACTTCATATAATTTTCCCAAATTTTTCCGGAATTTAAATACGTATTTTTAAGGTAAAACAAAACTTCGGATACGCGGAACATTAACGAAACGATATCTGATTTCCTCGAAACCAGCGTCAAAATGTTCGTTACAATGAGAGGATTCAAAGTCATGTTGACCTCACCTTAAAACTAGGATGTACCCGCCATCACGCGCCACCCCATCACGCGCCGCCCAAAGTGGCTGCCCGTGAAACCCACGCGCCTGCTACAGTAACCGTCTTCCTCACTCGTTTGTCTGTAAAACAGGTCCTTTTGCCCGCGAACAGACCCGGTTCAAATCCTATCAATTCCATACCAATTTCAACAATTGAACACTCAGTTAGCTTTGGTTTTAGTCCAATTAGAGATCTGTTATCATAATTTCACCAAAACTTACCTCAAACCTCAAGATCAAAGATGATAATTCGAAGAACATCTGGGTACTGTTCCCACTTCGAAGTTCATCAATCTCAACCACTTTCCTTCAATTGATGCAACCAGAAGCTTCAATGGACTCAGGTAAACTCTTTCCCCATCTCAATTGCATCAATCCAAGGCTCAAACTCCACGACTCAAGCTCGAACCTCGCTCCTGTTACCAGACCCGTTCAGAGCCAATTGGGCCTCAATTTCCTTCGTTTTTTATCTGGATCGACTCGTCACAACCTCAAGAAGCTACTTCCAAGCTCCATTTCGATCCTCACGGCTCAATTCTCAACATTCGAATTTTCCCTCCCAAAATTCACAAATTCGATTCTCACTCTCCAGCCCCTCTCTCTGTCCCTCGTGTTTGCCCAGCTGAGTTAGTCTCAATAAGCTCTCAAATTCCCCTCAGAACTGGTTGTGGAAGGGAGTTCAATTCTCTCAATTCTGTTTCCCCCAAATGTGCACGGTTTGAAGAACAAAGAAAATTAAGGGAGGAATTTTAATAATTAAGTATAATTAATTAATAAAACATCATAATGAAAAACAAGTCACAAACTTACTTCCTAAGCCAAGGAGCGAACCAAGGTCTTCCTTCTCTTTGTTCGTATGATTTTGGCCGCCACAACCCTTGGTTTTGGTCCCAAAAGATTCCTACAACCTCCAAGAACGACTTTCCATTAACAAAATCGATTATCAATCACCAAAAACCAAAGTGCCATTTTTGAATTTAAAGTTTACCATGTCGGGTTTTCCGGCCACTAGCCATGGCAGGCCTCCACTCCGGGTTCCTCAGACTTCTGGCAACCCTGAAATCATCCTTCAATGACTCAATTTGGTCAATAACCGCTTAAACTAAACTTCACCTTTTTTCAAACTCACGGGAAACTCACGGGTTTTACAGAATCCTCACCTCACCTCACCACCGTGGCCGTCATCCTTCTCAGCTCAACCTCCTTTTCCGTTCTTGTTCATAATTTAAAGAAAAAGATGAAGATCAAGTGATGAATGGGGGTGAGAGTTCATGGTTTGCTCTGTTCCTCTGTTTTCCTCACACTCAAACCCACGCAACACCATTTTAACAATTTGTAAACAAATGTGAGGCGATTACCAAAGTTCTACAACCTTCTAGTATGGGACACTTGTCCCCAATCTGGTGGGCACAAAACCAAAAAGCAGCCAAGTGTCCAATGTCAGGACCCACCCCGGTTTCACCCCGAAATCCGAGGTAAATCTTGCTCCCGTCTGACTCCCCGACACAAAACTAAAGTAAAACACACACGCAGTCACCACGTACTCAGTCAGACGAAGGAGAACTATATAACAAATCCCGAAGTCAACAGTTTGACAGAGCATAGTACCACTACAGAAGAAAGAAAACCGAAAAGTTAAGTACACGCACAACGGAAAATTTAACACAGTTCAGGATCGCTCTCGTGACTTCTATGCCTCAGACGCTGCCTCGACGCCAAAACCCCGCGTTAGCTCCACGACCTGGAGGGCAAGTTAAAACAGAAGGTGTGAGTGGACCATAAAGAAAAGCAAAGTTTCCAAAACCATTTTATAAGAAAACCAGGTTTAGCCCTCCGTTTTAAAACCACATGCATAACCCAGTTATTCAAACAGTTATAAATCGATCACCATAAAACATCATAAGAAACAGAAACAGAAACACTATAAAACGGTTATCGATATCATATCATAAGACTCATAAAACCATGAATACAAATCATCATTTCCCGATCAAACCTGCTGGATCTATCCGAGTCTTTAAACTCCCGAGTCTTTAAACTCAAATCCAGGCCTCAATAATATCCGAGTCTTTAAACTCAACAGGCCTACGGGGGAAATATCAATATATCAGAGTCTTTAAACTCAATCCGGGCCAGTCCCCCGTCAATCAATATCCGGGTCTTTAAACCCAATAATCAGATCCAGCAAATCCAATCCAAAACCATTTGAAAACCTTTTCTAAATCCACATCCAAACCCGAATTCGAAATCACCGGTCTGATGCCCTTCCGGCGTCCAGAACCGTCATTCCGCACCCAAATCCGGAAATCCACTTTCCAACTTTAAAACCAAATTCCGCTCTCCGAAATCCGATTTTAAAACCGAAAACCCTTGATCATCGAAATCATGTTCCAAAATCCATTTCATCCCCAAAACCATGGCATTAATTTCAGAAATCGACATTTCTCGTAAAACGTGCCAAATACCGTATTTTCTCGAAAAACGTGCAATTATGTAAAACCAACATAGCATATTCCATAATCATAAAACCACATGTAAAACCATCAAACAATTATAGAAAAACAGTTATGCATGTTCGAGTTTAAGGAAAGGGTCCACTCACAGTACAGAGCCCTCAATCACGTCCCGAACGTCTCATACGTTCCTCAGCTTCCTCGGGAACTCCCAATCCTGTCAACAACCGCCAAAGTACGTCACTAACACGTCTACGAAGGTCCACCTAATTTTCCCCAAAAATCCCCGGATCCTAAACGAAACGAACTTAAACCCTAAACCTTCATCCTCGCGGAACTACATCGAATCGACGTCCGAACAACCCGAAACCAATTCCATTAGACTCGTCTCAACACTTAGACCAAAAACCAAGTTGACCGTTTTTCCAATCTCCGCCGCACGCGCCTCCACGCGCCGCCCAAAGTGGCTGCGCGTGGCCCTCATGCGCCAGCTACAGTACCGTCGTCTTCCTCGCGTCGACCCGGTTCGACACAGTTGCTGTAATTCGAACCGGCGTCAGCGGTTCTCCGCCTTCCGTCCACCAGATCGACTCCTTTCTTCACCCACTGTTTCGTCCAGACCTAGGCTACTCTTTCCCCTTACTCTGACACCTCAACTCACCCTAAAACCTGTCGACTCAAGCTCGAACAGAACCCGAACACCTACCTTGTTTCCTTCTCAGGCCAACCCGATCACCTCTCGTCACGGTAACCACCGTAGACGGTTCCCAAAACCTCCCTGAACCTCACCTCACTCACCAAAACCGTCGGCTCTCTCTCCCTAAGTCCACGACTCTACGTTTGAAGCAAAACGGAAAAACAGGGCACACAGGGCACCTTCCGTCGTCTAGCCTCCACCGTGCACTTCCCCGTCACGGCAGCACAACCAGAAGGCACCCAAGACTCAACTGAGTCCTCTAGACCTCCCTAGACTCTTCGATTCAACCCCTAAACTCACGACTTTCGATTTGAAAATCGACGGGAAAAACAGAGCGTCGAAGGAAAGTTAAGAAATTACCTGCCCTCCTGTCACTATCGTGAGCTCAGCCGTGAGGCAGTAGCTCCTCCCGTCCTCCTCCAGCCTCTGGACACCTCCACCGGCCACAATCGATCGACTACGGCAGCACCACCGCCCAAAATCTTCTCTGTTCTCTGTTTTCCCCCCTGGTTTTCCCGTGGCTCACAACTCACCCACACACAACCACCACACCATCTAACCTTCTCACTCTCTCCCTCTCAGTCTCTGATCACTCATCCCCTCACCAATTCACACCAACACTCCCGGCCACCGTCCAATTTGCCCTCAATCTCCCCCTCTGTTTTTTGTTCTTTGAACACACACACGACACACACACCTTCACGGTTGCCCCCAAATAATTGAACCGTGTATGCTAGAAACCTCTAGCCCTCCTACACGTGTCATCATCCCAAAATTCCTTCTCCCAAATGTTTCAATCTCAGCCTTCCATCTGTCCCTCTTTGTTGCACCAGGCCCAAAGCACAAAGACCAAAATGCCCTTCCTTTTAAGTCAAAATTACAACTTTGCCACTACCTTTCTAGACCCGTAACTCTCACCTCGTAAGTCCGATGAATACGTGCCGCCTGTCATCGAACTCAGGACGACGAGATCTATCTAACGGTCCTAGTTCAACGTACCAAAACCCAATCGTACGAAAAGTCAACTATTCCCCCTAATTTAGCCCAAATTATGGTTATGCCCTCAACCTTCCGAACATCATAACTTCCTCCTCGGATGTCGGAATCGGGCGTGCCACCTGCCTACGGATCTGTGTCGTCCTAAACTACGTCACCGGTCAAAGTCCAGTTGACCGCCCGAATTAAAAGTCAACTTTATGCCCGAACTAGGGGCAAAATCGTCATTTTAGGCACTCGACCTTCTCGGGACCAACTAACCCCCGATTAAGCTCACTAATCCCAACTTAAACACTACTTTAACCATAATTTCTGGGACGGGTCGTGACATCCAACACTACTTGGGCACAAATCCCAAGGTAGCACAATGACCAAAATGCCCTTGCCTTCCAAAATTAACATTTTGCCCTTCAAGTTCCTAGACCCGTAACTAATTCATCCGAAGTCCGATGATGATGTGCCGCCTATCGTTGTACTCAAGGCATCGAGACCTTCCTAACGGTCCTTGAATTCCTTGAAAATTCCATATCGTTTTAAAAGTCAATAATCGTCCAACTAATTACTAATTAACCTCTCTAATCCATCATTAATTACTAATTTAATCCCGATTTCTGGAACGGGTTGTTACACAAATATTCAAATAAAAATACAAAAATAAAACAAAATAATGAAATGATGAACAATGATGAAAAATGATGAAATTAGGGATGGTTTTGGCTGAAAAGTGCCTGATTTTCTGTGCAAAATCTGATGCAAAAAAGGAGCAAGTGGAGTCGGTGGCTGGCTGCTGTAAAAAATGGGTTGGAGTTGGTGGAGGCGTGCTGATCTGGAGTGATGGGACTCGGTAGGCGGTCCAGAAGCTGACTCGACAAGCGCGTACTGACAGGGGAAGCAAAAGTCGATGGGCGTGCTCTGACATGATGGTTACGGATTCACACGTTAGGCGCTGACAAGGGATTGGCAGATTAGGCGCACACACAGTGAAAAAAAATATCTTCTTTCGGTAGGCACGCTCCGAAGAGAGGCATGGGCTGGCGAAGGTATTTGGGCCGCGTGACTGGGGATTTTGGGTTGGTTCTTGGGCTGTAATGGGTTCTGGACTGGGCTTGATTAATGAATTTGGATTTCTGCAAATGAATTTCAATTTTAAAAGGATTTGTATAAATCCACCGAATTTCGTCCATAATTTCTTCGTTCGAACTCCGATCAGCACGATTCTTTCGCCAAAACTCTCCAAATTCCAAGTTTTATTTAATTCTACAAAAATCTCACAAAATATATTATATTCTCTAATTTTTTATTATTTTAATATTAAAAGTCAAGTATAAAGGGTATAAAATAATACTTAATTAACTACCTCTCACATCGGAACTGAGCTCTCCGAAGAGTTTCAAGTTCAGAAAGAGAAAGTTTTGTTACTGGAAAGAAGGGGGAGAAGGGTAATTCGAAAACTTCACTGCGGAAGGATGAGGACTTTGATAATGTGGGAGAGAAGTGTATAAGTAATTTATACCTTTGGATCTCAATTATTTTGACCAATATTGACCTTTTTCTCATTCTAATTAAGTCAAAGTTACAATTGCTTAATTATTTTTTTGTTGTTGTTGGGGAGAAGTGTATAAGTAATTTATACCTTTAGATCTCAATTATTTTTTCACCCTCATATCTGTTGCCAATTCATTGGTTATCAACTGGATCTGCTCCAAAGTTTAAATTGTTTTCTTATGCCTTGTGTTATTAATATTTGAGACAATGCAAGATCATTACTTCAGATAATGATCCTATGGTTTCATTATTTCAAGGGACATATCTGCATCACAGTGAAATCAATTCTGCACAGGGTATCAAGATCACAGCACAGGTCATCCTAGCTTTAAATCAAAGACAATCCAATTATGTTTATTGAAGGATAGTTGCAAGTGGACTCCTGTTGTGAGATTTTTTATTTTATTTTGATGTTTTTCTTATGCAGGGTCTTGAACCCGCTATTGCTGGAACTGCTCTTTATGTGGTAGGGCTTCGTGATGACTTGGATGAAGTCAGGGATGCAACCATGGAGGATATGAAGTCAGTTATGAACAGGATTGACAAGAGTGGTGAGGGAGTTTGCGTACAAGCATCTACTTTAGGATCCTTGGAAGCTTTGCTAGAATTTTGGAAGACCCCAGATGTTAACATTTCAGTTAGTGCTATTAGCATAGGCCCTGTACTAAAAAGGATGTCATGAAAGCCAGTGTAATGCTCGAAAAGTGAAAGGAGTTTGCCACCATCTTGGCATTTGATGTCAAAGTGACACTATAGGCTCGGGAAATGGCAAATGACTTAGGTGTGAATTTTTTTTTTTCTGATATCATCTATCACTTATTTGATCAATTTAAGGCCTATATTGACAATCTCAACGAGGAAAAGAAGAAGGAATCTGCTGATGAAGCTGTCTTTCCCTGTGTACTCAAGATTTTACCCAACTATGTTTTCAACAAGAAGGATTGACTACGCTCAAACTACGCATTAAATTGAACATGTAATTCGAGTGTTATGCAATTTAAACCCTTTTTGTGTAGATGTAGTATTGATAAATAAGGATCGTTCTTAACCGGGGAAATTAGGGAACATTAATAATATGTTAGTGGATTATGAATAAAAGAATAATGAATTAGAGAATTAAATAATAAAAGAATTAAACAATCAAAGAATTAATAAATTAAAGAATAGATGAACAAGATAATAATAAATTAATGAATTACAAAGAATTAATAAATTAACGAATTAAAGAATGAAATAATAGAAGAATAAAGGACTTAGTTAATCAAAGAATAAAGGAATTAATTAATCAAAGAATCAATAAATTAAATAATAAAGGAATGAAAGAATAAAAGCATCAAAGAATAAAAGAATAAAGAATAAACGAATAAAGAATAAACAAGGGGGGTTTTGAAGAGGTTTGTAATTATGTAAATAAGTAAAAGCATAGATAAACTCATTCTATTTCTATTCTAACTTATGCACAAAGTAGACTTCCCGTAAACACAAACTTCAACAACATACTACAATTGCAAATATTTGAATTAATCACGAAATTATACCTTCACAAACTCATATTTCTTCATACATTATTCATATTATAAATGCACCGAACAGCGGATTTTTACTTATAATATAATTACCTTAAGTTTGTGATTTAATGCGCCGAACAGCGGTCATACATTAAATCTCTCCAAATCTACTCTAAATGCCCCGAACAGCGGATCAACATTTAGTTTCGAAATGAAGTTTAAGCTCTAAAATGTAAGAAGTAAATGATTTTTAGAAAGTAAAACACATGGAGATTATACTCAATTTTCACAAAAGATAGGAAGGAGAAACCAATACATATATTGCATTATAATTAGAAACAATAACAAATAAGAGAGTTTAAGAGAATGGAGAGCAAATGTTACACTTTTCAGATTGGATGAGAACAATGGATTGTTTTTCACAAGGAACACCGAACAGCGGCTGGAACCTTATGAAGATGGAAGAAGATTAAACAAGGAAATTCGGACTTGAACTCTCAAAATTGTATTGGAACTATTTTGCCAAGATTTCTCCTAAAAGAAGCTCAATTTTGTGCTACTTGGAAGTGTTTTCAACAAGTGAAATCAACTCCTATTTATAGGTGGAGAAAGCTACCAAAAATAATATAAAAATACAATAAAAAAAAAATGGAATAATGGAATGATGAGTAATAAAGATTTGTGATGATGTTTAGAGGTGGTTTGAGTTGTAAAGTTGTAAAATTGGGTTGGAAGGTTGTTGGAAATGGCTGGAAATTAAGTGGGAGTCTGCTGGAAAATAGGGAAGAAAATTCGGCTGGGCGGTGCTGAAGAGGAGGGCAGCAGCTCGGCAGGCGCGCGCCGAACGTGACAGCAGGGACTCGGCAGGCGCATGCTGGAGCGGTTTGGGCCTGGGCTGGGCCGCACGGACGCGGGCTGAGCGGCTGGAGGAAGCTGGGCTGCACGCGGGCTGACGCGCGACGCGGGCCTGGAGCGAGCTGGAGGAACTGGGCTGCACGGGCCGGGCTGAACAAACCGGATTGGGCTGACGCGGGCTGACGCGCGACGCGGGCCTGGAGCGAGCTGGAGGAACTGGGCTGCACGGGCCGGGCTGAACAAACCGGATTGGGCTGACGCGCTGGGCCAGGCCACTTGGCGACGGGCTGGGCTGCAAAAATAATTGGGTTTGGGCTGCATTAATTAATTTAATTAAAATATAACTAAATTAATTATTCCACCGAATTTCGTCCATATTTTATTCGTTATAATTCCGATCGAAACGATTCTTTCGCCAAAAATACTCCAAATTACAACCTTTATTTTTCTAAACATAAAAATCACAAAATAATTTATTTTATCAATTTATTTAATATTTTAATATTAAAAGTCAAGTATAAAGGGTATAAAATAATATAAAATAATGCTTATTTAACGTCCTATCAAATACCCCCACACTTAAACTTTGCTAGTCCCTAGCAAATACTAAAATCAAACTACGAATTTAAAACAAGTAGACCCTTAACCATTTGTCTCAAATTTCATTGTTATAATCATGGCATAAAAGATTTTCACTTAAAACATTTAAGCAAATGGAATTCAAAAGTTAATATATGGTAACAAAATGTTCAACAAGTAAGATAATGAGTAAATATGGTGAAATGGAGTTCTGCACGAATAAGACAAGTATGAATCAACTCACAAGGATATGCACTCAAAAATTCACTCAATTTTGTGAGGGTTTGTGTTTGCACTCAAAGTATGTGAGAAATACTCACATAATCGAAATGAAGTACTTTTGCAAAATTTCAAACAAACACCTCAAGATAAAAACAAAACATACTTGCACAAATGAACCAAAACCATAAGCTTACTCAAGTGATTGACTCAACTAATCAAAATTTACCATCTTAAGGATCATAAGGTCTTTACGAAGGTTGTAATGAGGCTAAGTTTAGAGGCAAGGAATATATAGGACAAGTGGTGCTCAAATTCGTTCCAAGACTCAATAGACTCCCAAAACGTATCATAACTTCCCAACCTTAGTGCAATGATGTCAGTAATCCATCCCTTCGAACATAGGCCTAATTTCATCTTGTTGGGCCTCGAATTCATTCTATGTGCCGGATTTACAAATGTAAAGGACTTAACTCAAACATTCATAATCAAACCTTATTACCTTGATAAAAATTTCAATATATCTTTCTTTCTGTTTTTCTTCTCTCTTTTTTTTTTTATTTTTTTTTTCATATATCAAGGTAATAACATGTGTCAAAAATACAACAATGTTTGAGTAAGTAAATCCACAAAATACACATAAAAGTCTTTCAATATCATCATTTTCTCTTTACATAATCATTATGTCTTCAACCGAGTCCTTGGAACAAAGGTAAAAGATGTCTATACTGAGCTCAAGTGTTTAGATAATCATGGTGAGGAAAGAACGGCTTAATGTGGGCTCAAAAAGGGGTAAAACTAAGGGGGTCGCAACTTGTGCGCACAAAATAGGGAACATGGATGTTTGAAGTTGTGGTGTTAACCCTAATGCCTTAATCATTTCCAAAATCAGAGAATTTATTGACTTAAAAGCTTTGAAAATCACATAGAATAAGTTCTAGTGCTCTAGAGTTCATTAAAAGCTATGGCAAGCAGTTATGAGGCATATGTATATCAATTTAAACAAAGAACTTATGAATCACTCATCAAAGATGTATATAAGTTCTAAAGCTCACATAAGGTTCAAATGATTCATACTTATCATATCATGCTTATTTATGTACCAATCTACATGCATTATCTTTAAGTTATAACACTTAATTACAAAATATTAACAAACAAATTCAAGTTGTAGTGATTATCTTTATGGCCATAACATAATCATTTCCATTCACTTATATCATTGACAAGTTAAAGGGCAACTTGATGACTCGTAAAAACGCTACGTTAAAACAAAAAGACTCAAATTTTTTTATTTTTTTATTTTTTTGGAGAAAGAAATAAAACAATTGAAAATTAACACAAATAAGAAAGAAACAATTGAAAATTAACACAAATAAATTTGTAAACCATTCCCCCACACTTAAATTCTACATTGTCCTCAATGTAGGAAAATACGAAGTAATTTAAACATAGAATCAAAGTAAGGAAGATGATTTAAGAAAATGAAATAAGAAAGAAAAACATAAAAGAGAGTGAAGGGTTGAAAGAAAACAAATCTGTGTTGATGGCTCCTTCACACTCGCGAACACATTGGGTTGCCTCCCAACAAGCGCTTGAAGTTTAACGTCCATCCAGCCTAGACCAAATTTAGTTCATCTGATGGGACGTCGTAGCACTCTTTCTGACTCCACATCGTGTTCGCCAATTGCCTCGATATAAGGCTTCAATCTATGGCCATTGACCTTGAACTCTTTTCCAGTTCCAACGTGTTTTATCTGTATGGCTCCATGGGCAAAAATATTAGTGATAACAAAAGGTCCTACCCATTTAGAACATAACTTACCAGGAAAGAGTCTGAGCCGAGAGTTGAAAAGCAAAACTTTCTGGCCAATGTCAAATGCTTTACTCCTGATCTGTTTGTCATGAAATGCCTTTGCCTTTTCCTTGTAGATCAGAGTGCTTTCAAATGCATCATTTCTTATTTCCTCAAGCTCACTCAGCTGGAGCTTCCGATGCAGACCGGCGTCATCTAGCTTGATGTTGAACGTTTTGACGGCCCACCATGCTTTATGCTCTAGTTCCACCGGAAGGTGACATGCTTTTCCGTACACCAACCTATAGGGAGACATTCCTATAGGTGTTTTGTAGGCCGTCCTGTATGCCCAAAGTGCATCATCCAACCGTTGGCTCCAATCCTTTCGATTAGGACCCACAGTTCGCTCTAGTATCTTCTTGATCTCTCTATTACTGACTTCCGCCATTCCACTCGTTTGAGGATGGTAAGGTGTAGATACTCGATGAGTGACACCATACCGTTTCAGTAAAGCTTCAATGGTCTTGTTGCAGAAATGACTTCCTCCATCACTTATTAGGACCCGCGGGATCCCAAACCTGGAAAGAATATTAGTTCTGAGGAAATCTGCAACAGATTTAGAGTCATTAGTCCTGGTGGCCTTAGCTTCCACCCATTTTGATACATAATCAACGGCAAGTAAGATATAGAGATAGCCATTAGATTGAGGAAACGGACCCATAAAATCGATACCCCAAACATCAAATATTTCAACAGTAAGAACATAATGTTGTGGCATTTCATCCCTGCGTCCTAAGTTTCCTGATCTCTGACATTTATCACAGGCTAAGCAAAATGAATGTGCATCTTTAAAAAGTGTGGGCCAATATAGTCCAGATTCTAAGATTTTGAGTGCAGTTTTTCTAGATCCAAAGTGGCCTCCACAAGCATGGCTATGGCAGAACTCTAGGACTGACCTATGTTCAATATCAGGGACACATCTCCTAATCAATAAATCTGCACAGTATTTCCACAAATAAGGTTCATCCCAAATATAGTGCCTAGCATGCTTCTTAAGTTTATCTTTTTGTGCACGGGAGAGGGTGGTGGGCAACTGCTTGGTGACTAAATAATTGACAATATCAGCATACCAAGGAGTACCTCCCTCGATTCTGAAGAGTTGTTCGTCTGGAAACATCTCTTGAATCGCCACAGGATCTCGCTCATGTGCAATGCGACTCAAATGATCCGCCACCACGTTCTCTACGCCTTTCTTATCTTTAATCTCGATGTCAAACTCTTGAAGAAGAAGAATCCATCGGATCAGTCTTGGTTTCGCTTCCTTCTTGGCTAGGAGATACTTCAGTGCTGCATGATCAGTGTAAATAATGACTTTAGTTCGAAGTAGATAAGAACGAAATTTATCTAAAGCAAATACAACAGCAAGCAACTCCTTTTCTGTAGTGGTGTAGTTCATCTGGGCATCATTTAAGGTTCTGGATGCATAGTAGATGGCGTAGGGCTTCTTATCCCGCCTTTGTCCGAGTACGGCTCCAACTGCATAATCAGAGGCATCGCACATTAGTTCAAAGGGTAAGGACCAATCAGGGGCACAAAGAATGGGGGCAGTGGTTAAGAGATTTTTAAGCTTCTCAAAAGCTTCCTGACAGTCTGCATCAAAGACGAAGGGTGTCTCTTTCTGAAGCAGTCGGCACAAGGGCCTTGCAATGTGGGAGAAGTCTTGGATAAATCTTCTGTAAAATCCTGCGTGACCAAGAAATGAACGGATTCCTCTCACCGAAGTGGGAGAGGGTAAGTGGCGCACAGTATCAACTTTAGATTTATCGACTTCAATTCCTCTTTCAGAGACAATATGGCCCAAGACTATCCCTTGTTTAACCATGAAATGGCATTTCTCCCAGTTAAGTACCAGATTAGTTTCGACACACCTTTGTAAGATAAGTGCTAAGTGTTCTAAGCATGCATCAAAACTATCCCCAAAGACACTAAAATCGTCCATAAATACTTCAATTATTTTTTCGACGTATTCAGAGAAAATAGAAAGCATGCATCTTTGGAAAGTACCTGGGGCGTTACATAAACCGAAAGGCATTCTTCGGTAGGCAAAAGTGCCAAAAGGACAAGTGAAAGTCGTTTTATCTTGGTCATTTTGAGCGATACAGATTTGATTGTACCCGGAATAACCATCAAGAAAGCAATAATAGGAGTGACCTGCTAACCTTTCAAGCATTTGATCAATGAAGGGCAAAGGAAAGTGATCCTTCCTAGTTGCTTTGTTCAGGCGTCGATAGTCGATGCAGACTCTGTATCCGGTCACTGTTCGTTGGGGCACTAGCTCTCCTTCACTGTTCGCAACAACTGTGACTCCACTTTTCTTTGGGACTACTTGGACTGGTGAGACCCATTTGCTGTCTGAAATTGGGTAGATGACACCACAGTCCAAGAGTTTGATGACCACTTGTTTCACAACTTCCATCATCGGAGGATGGAGGCGACGTTGGGCTTCGCGAGAGGGCTTTGCATCATCTTCTAGTAAGATTCGATGCACACAGGTTGTAGGGCTGATTCCCTTGATATCTGACAGAGTCCATCCAATGGCTGTTTTGTACTTTGTCAAGACCTGTACCAGTCTATCTTCCTGTGACTCGGTTAGTGCAGAAGACACTATGACGGGCAGAGTGTCGTCCGAGCCAAGATAGGCATACTTCAGGTGGTCAGGCAAAACTTTGAGCTCGAGAACTGGGGCCTGAATCACTGAAGGAGGAGTGGCATTAGTACTGATTGGAAATGACGAGGGTACCTGATGATTCATCATTCTGGGGGTCTCATTTAGGGTCATGACTTCATCCCAAATTCGAGGTTCTAGTTCGTAATCCGTATCCTCAACCAAGGCGTCCCCTGATTGCGTTAGGCCAACTCCTTTCTGGATTATCATGTTGAGTGTGTCTTCTCGAATTGAATCAAAATGTTTCTCTGCGAGAGAAGTGCACACGTCAACAGAAAAAGTAGTATGAGTTGCGGAACTAGGGTACCTCATGGCATCAAAAATGTTGAAGCCAATCTCCTCTCCGTCTACTTCCATAGTTAATGTTCCATTGAACACATCAATCTTTGTCTTGGCAGTTCTCATGAATGGTCTTCCCAACAGCATTAGTGGAGCTTGATTCGTAGGGGAATCCTCCATGTCTAGGACATAAAAGTCAGCTGGGAAGATGAGCTGGTTAACCTGCACAAGAACATCTTCTACGTATCCCTTAGGATACACATTAGAGCGATCGGCTAACTGAATGATAACATCGTCATGCTGTAATTTACCTAGACCTAGGGCAACATATAGTGTGTCAGGACCCACCCCGGTTTCACCCCGAAACCCGAGGTAAATCCCGCTCCCGTCTGACTCCCCGACACAACACCTAAGGAACACTTACTCGAACCCAGTCAAACGCAGGAGTAATTAGACACAATGTCCCGAAGGTAGCATTTACAGAACATAGTACGAACATACAAAGAAAATAAAACCGATAACTACACGCACACGGAAGCCTTTACTCTACTCTGGGAGCTCTCACGTCACTTCTATGCCTCGGACACTGCCTCGACGTCAAGACCCCGCGCTCGCTCCACAACCTGGAGGGCAATTAAAACAGAAAATGTGAGTGGACCAGAAAGTACAAAAGTTCAAAAACCATTTTATAAGAAAACCGAGTTAAACCCTCCGTTTTGAAACCACATGCATAACCAACAGTTATAAAGACATTAATAAAAGAATCATTCTTAAACATCATAAGAAACAGAAACACTATAAAATATCATAAGAAACCATAGCATGAGTATCAGAAACCGTATCAAAACCATAATCACCAAATCATCATTTTCCCGATCAAACCTGCTGGATCTATCCGAGTCTTTAAACTCCCGAGTCTTTAAACTCAATCCAGGCCTTAATCATATCCGAGTCTTTAAACTCCCGAGTCTTTAAACTCAAGGCCTACGGGGGAAAATCAATATATATCCGAGTCTTTAAACTCCCGAGTCTTTAAACTCAATCCGGGTCTTTAAACCCAATCCGGCCGGTCCCCCGTCACAGATATCCGGGTCTTTAAACCCAATATCCAGATCCAGCAAATCCAATCCCAAAACCATTTGAAAACCATTTACCAATCCACATCCAAACCCGAATTCGAAATCACTGGTCCGAAGCCCTTCCGGCGTTCAGAACCGTCATTCCGAACCCAAATCCGGAATACCACTTTTCAATCTTAAAACCAAATCTCGTTTCCCGAAATCTGTTTCTAAAACCACAAACCTTGATCATTGAAATCATGTTCCAAAACCCACTTATAACCATTGAAAACCACTTATTAATTGAAATCCCAATATAATCAGAAATCAACCTTTTATCGTAAAACGTGCCAAAACCGTCTTTTTCTCGAAAAACGTGCAAACACACAAAATCATCACTTCATATTCAAGAAACATCTAGTCATAAGTAAAACCATAAAATACATTTATAAAAACAGTTATGCATGATCGAGTTTAAGGAAAGGGTCCACTTACAGTACTGAGCCCTACTCGCGTCCCGAACGTCCAGCCCGTTCCTCGGCTTCCTCGGGAAATCCCGATCCTGTCAAACACCGCCAAAATACATCACTAACACGTCTACGAAGGTTCACCTAAATTCCTTCAAAATTCCCCGAATCTTAAACGTAAGAACCCGGGACCCTAACTTCCTCCCTCGCGGAACTACACTCAAACGACTTCCGATTAACCCGAAACCAACTCCATTGAACTCACAACAACTCCTAGACCAAAAACTATGTTGACCGTTTCTCCCAGAACCGCCGCACGCGCCTCCACGCGCCGCCCAAAGTGGCTGCGCGTGGCCCCACGCGCCAGCTACAGTACCGTCTTCAACCCGTGCTGAACCGGGTTCAGTACAGTGGTCTGCACTCAGACCGGCGTACCTGGTTCTTCCTCCTCCGTCCACCAAAACCGTTCCTCTCTTCACCAGCAGCATCGTCCCGTCCTAGGCTACCCCTTCCCGTGTGTCACTCACCTCGATTCACCCTAAAACTCGTCGACTCAACCTTGAACAAAAACCCGTACACTGCCCTGTTTCTTACTCCGGCCACCCACGACTTCCCCCTTCATGGAGGCTACACCAACCTCTTCCTAGGACTCTACCAAACCTCAACCAACCTTCCTGGACTGTCGACTCAGCCCCAAGCTCGTCGACTCGCCGTTTGAAACCCACGGCCAAAACAGAGGACACAGACACCTCCGTCGTGCCTGCCGCCACCGTGCACCACTCCTCACGGCAGCACCACCAAACTACTCCCAGGACTCAATTAAAGCCCTTAGATCACTCTAGACTCATCGATTCAACCTTCCAAACAACGACTTCCACGTTGAAACTCAACGGGAAAACAGAGTATCGATTCGGGGATGAGAGAATTACCTGCCTCCAGTCGCCGTCGTGAGCTCCGCTGGTAGTGGTTGACTCCTCGCAACCCGCACGACACCACCACGGACTCAAGTGCCCCGTACACGGCTACCACCGCCACAATTTTCACAATTCCTTCCTATTTCCTCCCTGCTTTTCCCGCAGCTCTCGACACCCTCACACACGGCCACCACACCGTCAACCTCTCTCACTGCTTCCCTCTCACTCTCTGATCATCCTCAGACACTCACAATTCATCAACACACACACCACCACCCTCAATTCCTTCACGACCTCCCTCTGTTTTCTGAACCAGCAGCACACACAACACGGGTGCACCCCAATTATTTGGGCCGTGCACACACTCGAACTCACCGGAAGCCACTCCACCCTTAGCACGTGTCACCAATCCTCCTCACTCTCTCACCAAATGGCTCCATCCCAGCCGTCCCTTTCCTTCTTTCTGCACAAATCCCAATGTGCAGAAAGACCAAATTACCCTTCTTTTTAGCTTATATTTACGTTTTAACCAAAACTTCCTAGACCCGTAACTCTCGCCTCGTAAGTCCGATGAATACGTGCCGCCTGTCATCGAACTCAGGACGACGGAATCTATCTAACCATCCTAGGTCAACCTACCAAAACTCGATTATTCAAAAAGTCAACTTTTCCCCCTATTTTTCCAAAATTACGGTTATGCCCTCAACCTTCCGAACCTCACAACTTCCTCCTCGGATGTCGGAATCGGGCGTGCCACCTGCCTAAGGATTCGTAACGTCTTCAACTACGTCCTGGTCACTGGTCAACTCCCATTTGACCACCCGAAATAAAAGTCAACATTTCTGCCCAACCCAGGGGCAAAATCGTCATTCTAAGTTCCCGGACCCCTCGGGACCACCTAACCCTTGATTAACCTTACTAATCACACCTTAAACACTATCTTAATCCCGGCTCTCGGGACGGGTTGTTACAATCTACCCACCTAAATAGAATTTCGTCCCCGAAATTCCACAGCTAGTTCCCAGCACCTAGGGTCTCCTACCCGGTAAAGAACAACCTCTCCTAGGTTTCCTGTCTATCATCTCCACCTTGGGTATTTCACTCCATCCCCAGCTACTGTTACCACAGCCAACCCTAGCTATGTACCAACTACATGGTGTATGCAAGGGAAACTCTATGAACAGAAAACAAAGATATTATAAAATACCTCATGTCACAGTACCCGACAGAAGTCATAGAGTACCTCCTCGTATACCACCACCCATCTCCCTCGGCTATTATTCCGGCCACGGTCGGACTAACTCCACAAAGTCCTAAAGGCAAACTCTAGCTTGTGGGTTCTCTCCTTCCACAGTCTCCAATCGATCAGTTATAGTCACTCATTTCCTATACCTACCCCGAACTCCAAACACCAAACCAACAGGACAACCAAAAATAAAACAAGTACCTGTCTCCGTATCTGGTGTCGACTGATCCTCCTGCTGCGTCATCGAGAACACCCGGGCCTGAGATCCTGACGCTCTACCACGTCCCCTCGAACTACTCGTGGCTGTGCCACCACCTCCTCTAGTGCCCGCTGTCCCTGATGCTGTACTCTGTCCGGACTCCGCTACTCCTCTGCCTACACCACCTTCCTGTGGCAACAGTGGACACTCACGTCGAAAATGACCTCGCTCCCCGCAGTAGAAACACACATTCCAGCCTGGTCCACTGCTCGGTCTCCCTGTGGACGCTACCGACGTCGCACTCGCTTGCGGAGTCGGCGGTACTCGATAACCCCAAAATCCTGAACTCTGGGCACTACCAGGCCTACCAAAACGATCATCGCCCGACGAGGACGATCCACCGAAGTTACCTCTTTTCGGTGTCCGCTGGCTCGAAGCTCCAGGAATAGAAGGTTCCCGGCGTCGCACCGGCAAGCTAGCCTCAACTCGCACTGCAGCATCCGACAAGTCTCGGAGGGTAGCAAAAGATCCAGCCGTCACTACGGCTCGAATCTCACCTCGCAAGCCCAACTCAAACCTACGGCACTTCTCGGCTTCAGTGGCCACAAAAGCAGGAGCAAACCGAGACAACATCTGGAACTTCCGTTCATACTCTGCCACGGTCATATTCCCCTGCTGGAGCTGCAGAAACTCCGCCTCCTTGGCATCCCGGAAAGAACGAGGATAATACTGCTCCAGAAACCGTTCCCTAAACGTCTCCCAGGTCACACTGTGAACATCCCAACCGGACAACTCGAGGGTATACCACCACTCGTACGCCGCACCATCTAGTAAAAATGCAGCCAACAATACTCGCTCCTCCGGCGGACAATGCATCACCGCAAAAATCCGCTCCAGTCTAGTAATCCACCTCTGGGCTTCCTCAGGATCCGCCCCACCACTAAAAGTAGTAGCCCCGAGCCGCTGGGCTCGCTCAATCGTGGCACTCTCCGTCTCTCTGGCTACTTCTTCAGGTTGTGGAGAGGGTCTACGTCTCGGAGGCATCGTCAACCGCACGCTGAAAGAGGCATAGAAGTAGTCAAACAACTGAAACACAACCTCACAACCCGACAGACCCAACAAACTCGACAAACCTATGCTCTGATACCAATTGTCAGGACCCACCCCGGTTTCACCCCGAAACCCGAGGTAAATCCCGCTCCCGTCTGACTCCCCGACACAACACCTAAGGAACACTTACTCGAACCCAGTCAAACGCAGGAGTAATTAGACACAATGTCCCGAAGGTAGCATTTACAGAACATAGTACGAACATACCACTTATAACCATTGAAAACCACTTATTAATTGAAATCCCAATATAATCAGAAATCAACCTTTTATCGTAAAACGTGCCAAAACCGTCTTTTTCTCGAAAAACGTGCAAACACACAAAATCATCACTTCATATTCAAGAAACATCTAGTCATAAGTAAAACCATAAAATACATTTATAAAAACAGTTATGCATGATCGAGTTTAAGGAAAGGGTCCACTCACAGTACTGAGCCCTACTCGCGTCCCGAACGTCCAGCCCGTTCCTCGGCTTCCTCGGGAAATCCCGATCCTGTCAAACACCGCCAAAATACGTCACTAACACGTCTACGAAGGTTCACCTAAATTCCTTCAAAATTCCCCGAATCTTAAACGTAAGAACCCGGGACCCTAACTTCCTCCCTCGCGGAACTACACTCAAACGACTTCCGATTAACCCGAAACCAACTCCATTGAACTCACAACAACTCCTAGACCAAAAACTATGTTGACCGTTTCTCCCAGAACCGCCGCACGCGCCTCCACGCGCCGCCCAAAGTGGCTGCGCGTGGCCCCACGCGCCAGCTACAGTACCGTCTTCAACCCGTGCTGAACCGGGTTCAGTACAGTGGTCTGCACTCAGACCGGCGTACCTGGTTCTTCCTCCTCCGTCCACCAAAACCGTTCCTCTCTTCACCAGCAGCATCGTCCCGTCCTAGGCTACCCCTTCCCGTGTGTCACTCACCTCGATTCACCCTAAAACTCGTCGACTCAACCTTGAACAAAAACCCGTACACTGCCCTGTTTCTTACTCCGGCCACCCACGACTTCCCCCTTCATGGAGGCTACACCAACCTCTTCCTAGGACTCTACCAAACCTCAACCAACCTTCCTGGACTGTCGACTCAGCCCCAAGCTCGTCGACTCGCCGTTTGAAACCCACGGCCAAAACAGAGGACACAGACACCTCCGTCGTGCCTGCCGCCACCGTGCACCACTCCTCACGGCAGCACCACCAAACTACTCCCAGGACTCAATTAAAGCCCTTAGATCACTCTAGACTCATCGATTCAACCTTCCAAACAACGACTTCCACGTTGAAACTCAACGGGAAAACAGAGTATCGATTCGGGGATGAGAGAATTACCTGCCTCCAGTCGCCGTCGTGAGCTCCGCTGGTAGTGGTTGACTCCTCGCAACCCGCACGACACCACCACGGACTCAAGTGCCCCGTACACGGCTACCACCGCCACAATTTTCACAATTCCTTCCTATTTCCTCCCTGCTTTTCCCGCAGCTCTCGACACCCTCACACACGGCCACCACACCGTCAACCTCTCTCACTGCTTCCCTCTCACTCTCTGATCATCCTCAGACACTCACAATTCATCAACACACACACCACCACCCTCAATTCCTTCACGACCTCCCTCTGTTTTCTGAACCAGCAGCACACACAACACGGGTGCACCCCAATTATTTGGGCCGTGCACACACTCGAACTCACCGGAAGCCACTCCACCCTTAGCACGTGTCACCAATCCTCCTCACTCTCTCACCAAATGGCTCCATCCCAGCCGTCCCTTTCCTTCTTTCTGCACAAATCCCAATGTGCAGAAAGACCAAATTACCCTTCTTTTTAGCTTATATTTACGTTTTAACCAAAACTTCCTAGACCCGTAACTCTCGCCTCGTAAGTCCGATGAATACGTGCCGCCTGTCATCGAACTCAGGACGACGGAATCTATCTAACCATCCTAGGTCAACCTACCAAAACTCGATTATTCAAAAAGTCAACTTTTCCCCCTATTTTTCCAAAATTACGGTTATGCCCTCAACCTTCCGAACCTCACAACTTCCTCCTCGGATGTCGGAATCGGGCGTGCCACCTGCCTAAGGATTCGTAACGTCTTCAACTACGTCCTGGTCACTGGTCAACTCCCATTTGACCACCCGAAATAAAAGTCAACATTTCTGCCCAACCCAGGGGCAAAATCGTCATTCTAAGTTCCCGGACCCCTCGGGACCACCTAACCCTTGATTAACCTTACTAATCACACCTTAAACACTATCTTAATCCCGGCTCTCGGGACGGGTTGTTACAATCTACCCACCTAAATAGAATTTCGTCCCCGAAATTCCACAGCTAGTTCCCAGCACCTAGGGTCTCCTACCCGGTAAAGAACAACCTCTCCTAGGTTTCCTGTCTATCATCTCCACCTTGGGTATTTCACTCCATCCCCAGCTACTGTTACCACAGCCAACCCTAGCTATGTACCAACTACATGGTGTATGCAAGGGAAACTCTATGAACAGAAAACAAAGATATTATAAAATACCTCATGTCACAGTACCCGACAGAAGTCATAGAGTACCTCCTCGTATACCACCACCCATCTCCCTCGGCTATTATTCCGGCCACGGTCGGACTAACTCCACAAAGTCCTAAAGGCAAACTCTAGCTTGTGGGTTCTCTCCTTCCACAGTCTCCAATCGATCAGTTATAGTCACTCATTTCCTATACCTACCCCGAACTCCAAACACCAAACCAACAGGACAACCAAAAATAAAACAAGTACCTGTCTCCGTATCTGGTGTCGACTGATCCTCCTGCTGCGTCATCGAGAACACCCGGGCCTGAGATCCTGACGCTCTACCACGTCCCCTCGAACTACTCGTGGCTGTGCCACCACCTCCTCTAGTGCCCGCTGTCCCTGATGCTGTACTCTGTCCGGACTCCGCTACTCCTCTGCCTACACCACCTTCCTGTGGCAACAGTGGACACTCACGTCGAAAATGACCTCGCTCCCCGCAGTAGAAACACACATTCCAGCCTGGTCCACTGCTCGGTCTCCCTGTGGACGCTACCGACGTCGCACTCGCTTGCGGAGTCGGCGGTACTCGATAACCCCAAAATCCTGAACTCTGGGCACTACCAGGCCTACCAAAACGATCATCGCCCGACGAGGACGATCCACCGAAGTTACCTCTTTTCGGTGTCCGCTGGCTCGAAGCTCCAGGAATAGAAGGTTCCCGGCGTCGCACCGGCAAGCTAGCCTCAACTCGCACTGCAGCATCCGACAAGTCTCGGAGGGTAGCAAAAGATCCAGCCGTCACTACGGCTCGAATCTCACCTCGCAAGCCCAACTCAAACCTACGGCACTTCTCGGCTTCAGTGGCCACAAAAGCAGGAGCAAACCGAGACAACATCTGGAACTTCCGTTCATACTCTGCCACGGTCATATTCCCCTGCTGGAGCTGCAGAAACTCCGCCTCCTTGGCATCCCGGAAAGAACGAGGATAATACTGCTCCAGAAACCGTTCCCTAAACGTCTCCCAGGTCACACTGTGAACATCCCAACCGGACAACTCGAGGGTATACCACCACTCGTACGCCGCACCATCTAGTAAAAATGCAGCCAACAATACTCGCTCCTCCGGCGGACAATGCATCACCGCAAAAATCCGCTCCAGTCTAGTAATCCACCTCTGGGCTTCCTCAGGATCCGCCCCACCACTAAAAGTAGTAGCCCCGAGCCGCTGGGCTCGCTCAATCGTGGCACTCTCCGTCTCTCTGGCTACTTCTTCAGGTTGTGGAGAGGGTCTACGTCTCGGAGGCATCGTCAACCGCACGCTGAAAGAGGCATAGAAGTAGTCAAACAACTGAAACACAACCTCACAACCCGACAGACCCAACAAACTCGACAAACCTATGCTCTGATACCAATTGTCAGGACCCACCCCGGTTTCACCCCGAAACCCGAGGTAAATCCCGCTCCCGTCTGACTCCCCGACACAACACCTAAGGAACACTTACTCGAACCCAGTCAAACGCAGGAGTAATTAGACACAATGTCCCGAAGGTAGCATTTACAGAACATAGTACGAACATACCACTTATAACCATTGAAAACCACTTATTAATTGAAATCCCAATATAATCAGAAATCAACCTTTTATCGTAAAACGTGCCAAAACCGTCTTTTTCTCGAAAAACGTGCAAACACACAAAATCATCACTTCATATTCAAGAAACATCTAGTCATAAGTAAAACCATAAAATACATTTATAAAAACAGTTATGCATGATCGAGTTTAAGGAAAGGGTCCACTCACAGTACTGAGCCCTACTCGCGTCCCGAACGTCCAGCCCGTTCCTCGGCTTCCTCGGGAAATCCCGATCCTGTCAAACACCGCCAAAATACGTCACTAACACGTCTACGAAGGTTCACCTAAATTCCTTCAAAATTCCCCGAATCTTAAACGTAAGAACCCGGGACCCTAACTTCCTCCCTCGCGGAACTACACTCAAACGACTTCCGATTAACCCGAAACCAACTCCATTGAACTCACAACAACTCCTAGACCAAAAACTATGTTGACCGTTTCTCCCAGAACCGCCGCACGCGCCTCCACGCGCCGCCCAAAGTGGCTGCGCGTGGCCCCACGCGCCAGCTACAGTACCGTCTTCAACCCGTGCTGAACCGGGTTCAGTACAGTGGTCTGCACTCAGACCGGCGTACCTGGTTCTTCCTCCTCCGTCCACCAAAACCGTTCCTCTCTTCACCAGCAGCATCGTCCCGTCCTAGGCTACCCCTTCCCGTGTGTCACTCACCTCGATTCACCCTAAAACTCGTCGACTCAACCTTGAACAAAAACCCGTACACTGCCCTGTTTCTTACTCCGGCCACCCACGACTTCCCCCTTCATGGAGGCTACACCAACCTCTTCCTAGGACTCTACCAAACCTCAACCAACCTTCCTGGACTGTCGACTCAGCCCCAAGCTCGTCGACTCGCCGTTTGAAACCCACGGCCAAAACAGAGGACACAGACACCTCCGTCGTGCCTGCCGCCACCGTGCACCACTCCTCACGGCAGCACCACCAAACTACTCCCAGGACTCAATTAAAGCCCTTAGATCACTCTAGACTCATCGATTCAACCTTCCAAACAACGACTTCCACGTTGAAACTCAACGGGAAAACAGAGTATCGATTCGGGGATGAGAGAATTACCTGCCTCCAGTCGCCGTCGTGAGCTCCGCTGGTAGTGGTTGACTCCTCGCAACCCGCACGACACCACCACGGACTCAAGTGCCCCGTACACGGCTACCACCGCCACAATTTTCACAATTCCTTCCTATTTCCTCCCTGCTTTTCCCGCAGCTCTCGACACCCTCACACACGGCCACCACACCGTCAACCTCTCTCACTGCTTCCCTCTCACTCTCTGATCATCCTCAGACACTCACAATTCATCAACACACACACCACCACCCTCAATTCCTTCACGACCTCCCTCTGTTTTCTGAACCAGCAGCACACACAACACGGGTGCACCCCAATTATTTGGGCCGTGCACACACTCGAACTCACCGGAAGCCACTCCACCCTTAGCACGTGTCACCAATCCTCCTCACTCTCTCACCAAATGGCTCCATCCCAGCCGTCCCTTTCCTTCTTTCTGCACAAATCCCAATGTGCAGAAAGACCAAATTACCCTTCTTTTTAGCTTATATTTACGTTTTAACCAAAACTTCCTAGACCCGTAACTCTCGCCTCGTAAGTCCGATGAATACGTGCCGCCTGTCATCGAACTCAGGACGACGGAATCTATCTAACCATCCTAGGTCAACCTACCAAAACTCGATTATTCAAAAAGTCAACTTTTCCCCCTATTTTTCCAAAATTACGGTTATGCCCTCAACCTTCCGAACCTCACAACTTCCTCCTCGGATGTCGGAATCGGGCGTGCCACCTGCCTAAGGATTCGTAACGTCTTCAACTACGTCCTGGTCACTGGTCAACTCCCATTTGACCACCCGAAATAAAAGTCAACATTTCTGCCCAACCCAGGGGCAAAATCCTCATTCTAAGTTCCCGGACCCCTCGGGACCACCTAACCCTTGATTAACCTTACTAATCACACCTTAAACACTATCTTAATCCCGGCTCTCGGGACGGGTTGTTACATAGTGAATATGGCATAACATTAATGGATGCTCCTAAGTCTAGCATGACTTTATCAAATGACTTGTTACCAATCACGCAGGGAACAGAAAAACTCCCTGGATCCTTCAACTTTGGGGGTAGCCGACGCTGGATTACAGCAGAAACTGTTTCACTCACCATCACAACCTCCTTCTCCCTCGTCTGGCGCCTTGGAGTGCATAACTCTTTCAGAAATTTTGCGTATTTCGGCACTTGTTTGATGCACTCGATCAAGGGCATGTTGATTTGCACCCTTTTGAAGATCTCCAAGATTTCCTCATCGGATTCATTCTTCTTAGATTTGGCAAGCCTACTTGGAAATGGTGCAAGCACAAATGGGGAATTAGTAACAACCGAACTTGAAGGGATTGGGTTATTACCTTGTGTGTGGGTAGGTTGAACTGGCGGTTGTGTCATGGTGGTCTTAGTTGCCACCTTGTGCTTTTCAGCCTCAGAAACGGCTGGATCTGGTTCTATTTCTCCGAGCACTTTACCACTTCGAGTGGTGATTGCATTGGCTTCAGGTCTTACATTTGGGTTGGGCGTAGGTTGAGGTGGAAGCACCCCGCTAGCTTGGATCTTACCCATGAAGTCCACGACCTTACCCATTTGGTCCTTGAGATCAGCGATGTCTTTTTGTTGATTTTGCTGACCTGTGACAAGAGCCTGAGTTGACGCCATTAGTGTTTGCTGCCCTTGGGAAAGAGCAGCCAGCATTTTATCATAATCAGGATTAGAAGATGAAGAAGTATGATTATTTGCATGATTATGAGAAAAGTTAGAAAATGGGACCGGGGGCCTTGGTTGCCATGTGGGCCTTGGTTGCCATGTGGGCCTTGGGAACTGGTCTGGGACACGGTTTGGCCCGGTCGACATGTGCTGAGGATTTAGGACATTGTTCGGATCTCTCCAACTGTAACCTTGGGTCCTTGGCCCTCCTTGATAGCCTCCAATGGCGTGTGCCATTTCAGTTCCGGAGTCTTCTTCCCTTGCAGTGTAGGGACATTGTTCCTCAAGATGGCCTTGAGAGCATATGGAACAAACTGGAGCTACCTGTTTCTTTAGCTCAAGCATATTCGAAAGCATAGAGGTGATTTTATCTAACTTTGAATCATTTATAGCATGGGAACTTACCTCATGTACCTTTCTAGAAATGGGATCGGCACCTTCGTATTGTGCATCATTGAGTGCACGGCTTTCAAGTAGTGCACGACCATCTACTAGGCTCCGAGCTAAGAAGCTTCCATTAGCTGCAACATCGAGCAGTCCTCTATCCCAACCTTTGAGTCCTTCATAAAAGTAGGTTAAAAGATAGCCTTCTGTGATCCCGTGAGTAGGGCATGAAGCACAAAGTTCCTTAAACCTCTCATAGTACTGGCTGAAATTCTCATCATGTTCTTTCTGCTTGATTCCAGTGATCTCTTTTCTTAAGACCGTAATCTTTGAGGCAGGGAAGTACTTGGTAAGAAACTCCTGAACCAACTTCTCCCAAGAGTCAATATGATTGGGTGGGAGACTTAAAAGCCATACCCGTGCTCTTTCTTCCAAGGACAATGGGAAAGCTTTCAGCTTCATGATTTCCAAGTCCGCATCATCCGGACACATACTACTAATGATGAATTGGAACTCCGTTAAGTGTTTGTGTGGATCTTCATTTCTGATTCCACGGAACTTGGGTAGTTGATGAAGAACTCCACTCTTAAGCTCAATATCTTTCTTGTTGGTTCGAGGCTCGGGATACTGGATGCAGAAGTCTGTAGTGCCATTTGTGTTTGCACATGTCTGCTCCCGGATACTCAGGTTTCGTGCCATGGTTATCGGTGTTCCGAAAATCTGTTCTTCTTCTGAATTACTCTTCTCGCTTTTGGACTCACCGAATATTGGGGATGGAGGTTCGAACGAACTGGTTTGCTTAAGTGCGTCTCTGAATGTGGCGTTGCTTGGTGAGATGTCAAGTTGTCTTCTCAGCCGATCAAGCTTAGATTGATGAGCACGCATTCATAAGTTCGTACCTCTATGAAAACAAAACTCTAAGTTAGAAGGCAAGTATACACAAGAAAAGATAATAAGTGTAAGATAGTAGAGATTTGCATAAAATAGCACATAAATAGAAACCAGAATTACCAAAAAGTTACGTTAATGGAAAGAAAATACACAAGTTTCAAATGCAAACTAATAATGCAATAAGTAGAGTTTTAGAGTGTCATGAATAACTTTCTCCTTCCGCTTCTCATAGTACTTTCCTGGGCGTACGGCCTGCGCGTACTGATAACCACCATTCCACCATTCAACATTAATCATGGCCAGTTGAGATAGATGTAACGCGAGAAGCAAGGATAATTTTAAGAGCACCCCGAGGCTAGCTTGGCATATACTCCATTGGTGTTCCCTTTCTTAATCCAAAACTTGTCACCAGTCATAACTCTCCTAGACACCATAATTAATCCAAATGATGACGTAGAGAATTACCAAACCCTAGTGTTTACAAACTCCGCCCCAACCTCATGTCCATAGATTCGAGTCTATGGTATGTGGTGATGAAATCCACACATCATGAAGGGTTAAGGAGAAAGTAAATAAGAGGGGCACTACCTGTTCCCGAAAGTAAGATTTTGAAGAAAAAGGGACTAAGAGATTCATGCAACTCTAAAACAATTAATAGGAAACAATACTTACACTTTAGGAAATTCAAAGATGAATAAAGTTTCATAAAAAAAAAATTTTTTTTTAATTTTTTTTTTTTTAATTTTTTTTTTTTTAATTTTTTTTTTATTTATTCCGAATTTTCTTTTTTTCATTTAAAATTTAAAGTTTAACAAGACATAAACAAATAATTGATTACATAAAAATAAAATAAGTGTAAACATAAAGTTAGTGGAACATAAAGGTTATGTAATAAAATTAAAAGAAAGTTAATGGAATAAAGTTAATGTAATATAATTAAAGTTAAGGGAATAAAGAAAAAGTGTGAATATTAAGTTAATGGAATAAAGTATAATGGAATAAATAAAAGTAAAAGTAAAGAAAAGTGAACATATAAAATATGCATTTATGAACAAGTATCAAATTTATTATGAACAAATATATATATAAAAAAAAAATTATTAACATTTATGAACAAGTATAAATTAGAAATTAAGAAAAAGTAAAGTATGAGCATTATAAACAAACATAATAAGAACAATAATAAGATGGATAAATAAAATATAAACAAGTAAGTAAATGTTATAAACAAATATAATATTAACAAAAATAAAATTTATAAACAAGTATAATATGCACAATTTATATACATACACTAACAAATTAAAATGATTTTCAATTTCCCCGGCAACGGCGCCAAAAATTGACTACGCTCAAACTACGCATTAAATTGAACATGTAATTCGAGTGTTATGCAATTTAAACCCTTTTTGTGTAGATGTAGTATTGATAAATAGGGATCGTTCTTAACCGGGGAAATTAGGGAACATTAATAATATGTTAGTGGATTATGAATAAAAGAATAATGAATTAGAGAATTAAATAATAAAAGAATTAAACAATCAAAGAATTAATAAATTAAAGAATAGATGAACAAGATAATAATAAATTAATGAATTACAAAGAATTAATAAATTAACGAATTAAAGAATGAAATAATAGAAGAATAAAGGACTTAGTTAATCAAAGAATAAAGGAATTAATTAATCAAAGAATCAATAAATTAAATAATAAAGGAATGAAAGAATAAAAGCATCAAAGAATAAAAGAATAAAGAATAAACGAATAAAGAATAAACAAGGGGGGTTTTGAAGAGGTTTGTAATTATGTAAATAAGTAAAAGTATAGATAAACTCATTCTATTTCTATTCTAACTTATGCACAAAGTAGACTTCCCGTAAACACAAACTTCAACAACATACTACAATTGCAAATATTTGAATTAATCACGAAATTATACCTTCACAAACTCATATTTCTTCATACATTATTCATATTATAAATGCACCGAACAGCGGATTTTTACTTATAATATAATTACCTTAAGTTTGTGATTTAATGCGCCGAACAGCGGTCATACATTAAATCTCTCCAAATCTACTCTAAATGCCCCGAACAGCGGATCAACATTTAGTTTCGAAATGAAGTTTAAGCTCTAAAATGTAAGAAGTAAATGATTTTTAGAAAGTAAAACACATGGAGATTATACTCAATTTTCACAAAAGATAGGAAGGAGAAACCAATACATATATTGCATTATAATTAGAAACAATAACAAATAAGAGAGTTTAAGAGAATGGAGAGCAAATGTTACACTTTTCAGATTGGATGAGAACAATGGATTGTTTTTCACAAGGAACACCGAACAGCGGCTGGAACCTTATGAAGATGGAAGAAGATTAAACAAGGAAATTCGGACTTGAACTCTCAAAATTGTATTGGAACTATTTTGCCAAGATTTCTCCTAAAAGAAGCTCAATTTTGTGCTACTTGGAAGTGTTTTCAACAAGTGAAATCAACTCCTATTTATAGGTGGAGAAAGCTACCAAAAATAATATAAAAATACAATAAAAAAAATGGAATAATGGAATGATGAGTAATAAAGATTTGTGATGATGTTTAGAGGTGGTTTGAGTTGTAAAGTTGTAAAATTGGGTTGGAAGGTTGTTGGAAATGGCTGGAAATTAAGTGGGAGTCTGCTGGAAAATAGGGAAGAAAATTCGGCTGGGCGGTGCTGAAGAGGAGGGCAGCAGCTCGGCAGGCGCGCGCCGAACGTGACAGCAGGGACTCGGCAGGCGCATGCTGGAGCGGTTTGGGCCTGGGCTGGGCCGCACGGACGCGGGCTGAGCGGCTGGAGGAAGCTGGGCTGCACGCGGGCTGACGCGCGACGCGGGCCTGGAGCGAGCTGGAGGAACTGGGCTGCACGGGCCGGGCTGAACAAACCGGATTGGGCTGACGCGGGCTGACGCGCGACGCGGGCCTGGAGCGAGCTGGAGGAACTGGGCTGCACGGGCCGGGCTGAACAAACCGGATTGGGCTGACGCGCTGGGCCAGGCCACTTGGCGACGGGCTGGGCTGCAAAAATAATTGGGTTTGGGCTGCATTAATTAATTTAATTAAAATATAACTAAATTAATTATTCCACCGAATTTCGTCCATATTTTATTCGTTATAATTCCGATCGAAACGATTCTTTCGCCAAAAATACTCCAAATTACAACCTTTATTTTTCTAAACATAAAAATCACAAAATAATTTATTTTATCAATTTATTTAATATTTTAATATTAAAAGTCAAGTATAAAGGGTATAAAATAATATAAAATAATGCTTATTTAACGTCCTATCAAGGATCCAATTGTATTGGGGGTTGATGTTCTTGAAGGCATTGTGAAGGTAAAATTATATAGACTACATTTAGTTTACCTTGCTCTCTTTATTGGGATATAATGTGTGTGATGTAACGACCCGTTCTGAAAATCGGGATTAGATTAGTGCTTAATGACGGATTAGTGACGGTAATCGGTGATTAGTTGGATGCTTTCGGACGGACGGTGTGAAATGACGATTTTGCCCCTGAAATGGGCAAAAATGTTTACTTTTTGTTCGGGCGGTCAAATGGACTTTGATCGATGGCTGTGACCTAGTTTGGGACGTCTCGAGTTCATAGATAGGTGACACGTCCGATTCCGACATCCGAGGAAGAAGTTACGATGTTCTGAAGTTTAAGGGTAATTTGGTAATTTGGTTGAAAAGGGACAATTTGTTGAATTTTCAAATGACATGGACTTTTCACGTAGTTCGAGGATCGTTAGGTAGGCCTCGATCCCCTGAGTACAACGACAGGCGGCACGCTATCATCGGACGTCGATAGGTTCAGATTTTGGTCTAAAACCACTAGGGACAAAATGGTAAAATGTCATTTAGGGGCATTTTGGTCATTTTAATACTCTGGGAATTTGTGCCCAGTATTAGGGGGACACTTGGCTGCTTTGGAATGGTGGTGTATTGAGATTGGAACACGTGTCCCATGTCTAGAGGTCTGTTTAACTTTGTTTCACTAACTTAATTGGCTTCAAAACAGATAATGTGGAAGCTTTGGTTGCCCGGATTTCTGAGAACAGAGACATTGAACAATCGACCATTTCTCATTGAAGTGAGTGTGTATGAGCTCAGAGGTAGTGAGTGAAAGATCAGGGGTGTGTTGTGACCTCTTGTAAGTGTATAGTCGTGAAAGATTGAGTGAAGAGGGGCTGTGAGAGGTAAGAAAAACCAGAAAAAACAGAGAGGACTAGCCATGAACGACCGTGGACTTCAATCGATCAAACTCACCTAAACCGTGTCTATGGTGGTGTTCAGTAAGCAGGAATTGAACCTAGGATGTTAAGAGAGCACGGTGGAAGCCACGGCGGAGGACAGAGGGCAGGTAAGCCATCTCGACTGTCCTGTTTTTTTGAACTTGTTCAAAATGAAAATCAAGGGGTTTAGTAAGTTGTTGTGCATCTGTGATGATTATTAGCATCTTAGAAGGTTGTTCTTGAACTCAGGGACTCAAACCCGTGATTGGAGAAGCTTGTGGTGGCCGGGAACAGAGGAGGAAGACTGGTCGGTTTTTCTTCGATTTTGGATGGTGAGATTTTGTTGGTTTGTTAGTGTTTTAGTTAGATAAAATGAGTGAGGAGGGTGAGATGAAAACATTGGTGGAAACCCTGTTGATTTTGGTTGAGGAACCATGGAGAACCAGTCTCGTCGGTTCGGTCCAGTCGGAAACCAGAGAACCGGCTCGAACCCGGTTCAACTCAAGGTCAGGGATGATGAATAGTGCCATGCGTGGCTCCCACGCACAGCCCCTTTGGGTGGCGCGTGAGGGCACGTGAGGCCTCTTTTGGGGAAGTTTTCAACACGATTTTTAAAGTATACGATATAACGAACATTTTGACACTGGTTTCGAGTCGATCGGACATCGGCTCGATATGTTTCGGGATGTCCGAAGGTTTTAGGGCTCGGTTAAAAAAAGTTAAAAATTTGGAAAAGTTACGGGGATTTAGTAGAAGCATTTTGAAGTGGTTAGTGACCTTATTATGGGATTTGGACAGGTTCGGGAAAGCCGGTGCTAGTGGATTTGCCGAGAACGGCGTAGGTGCACGCGTATCGAGGCAACGGCGTAACGGTCTGTGAGTAGACTTTGCTTTCGAACTTATGATGTATGCATATATGTTTTTATATGTTTTATATATGTGATTTTTATGTTTATGATTTGATCTTGGTGATTTACTATAACAGCCCGTCCTGAAACTCGGGATTAGATTAGTTGTTAATGACGGATTAGCGAAGTTAATCAGTGATTAGTTTGACATTTTCGGATGCACAGTGTCGAAAGACGATTTTGCCCCTGAAATTGGGCCAACAGTTGACTTTTTGTTCGGAATGTCTAAAGGACTTTGACCGATGACTGTGGCGTAGTTCGGGACGTCACGAGTTCATAAACAAGTGGCACGTCCGATTCCGACAACTAAGGAAGAAGTTATGACGTTCGGAAGTTCGAGGGTATTTTGGTAATTTCGTTGAATAGGGTCCATTTGTTGACTTTTCAAATGACATGGAATTTTCACGTACTTCAAGGACTATTTGGTAGGTCTCAATGCCCTGAGTAAAACGACAGGCGGCACGCCGTCATAGGACATCAGACGAATTAAATATGGGCCAAAAATTATGAAGGGTAAAAGAGTAATTTGCCATTAAAGGGGTATTTTGGTCATTCTTGTGCAAGGGGATTTGTGCCCGATGACTTGGGACATTTGGCAGGATTGGGAAGCTATGACCATTAGATGAAGGACACATGTCCCACTCAGGAAGACGATAGACCCTTCCCACTGCCCTTGTTTAGTTCAAAATCAGGGATATGTGTGTGTGCGACAGGGAGAATGAAAAACAGAGGATAGGTGAACGGTTTTGAACCCAAATTGTCCTCAAAATGATTCTATGTGTGACACCCCGGACATTCGGGGATTTTAATATTTCAATTTAATGTGTGAATTGACGCTTTTACCCTTGTGATTGGTATGGCCAAATGGTTGACTTTTTGATTGATGAGTTAAATGGACTTTGACCAATGACTGTGACGTAGTACGGGACGTCACGAGTTCATAGACAGGTGGCACGTCCATTTCGGACGATCAGGGAAAAAGTTATGACTATCGGAAGTTCAGGGGCATTACCGTAAGTTGGACTTCACGGGCGAAAATGTTGACTTTTCGTTTAACAATTAAGTTTCACACGACTCCAGGACCGTTGGGTAGGTCTCGACGTCCTGAATCCGTAGACAGGCGGCACGCCAAAATCGGACTTCGTATGGCTGAGTTACGGGCCTAGGAAGTGAAGGGCATTTTGGTAATTTCTGAACTAGGGGCATTTTGGTCATTTCACCCACGGTCACTGTAGCAACCGCGGGGGAACAATTGCTGCACCACCGTGTACGGTGGTTCTGAGTCTCAATTGTTAAATCAGTGTGTGAGTTGGAAAGTTGGGATTGTTTAAAGCCTTATAAACATCAGAACGTGGCTGATCATGGACACCATTTGTTAATTCAAGATTCGAACTTTTGCGGGAAACATTTCTCAGTGGACAGTGAGGCTTCCACGAGCTGTTGGCTGGCAAGGATTGTTTAAACTGAGTGGGATTTAAGTGTGCTTCACTCTGTTGCAGTGAGGGCTGAGAATTGGAGAGGAAAACCAGAGAATTCAGTTTCTGGAAAATTGGAGGGAATTTCAGAGTTTAATTTATGGTGCTTGATGGACCAAACCAAGGCCTGGTTTAGTCTTCTGGGAGTATTTGGAACTCAACCACATCGAAATTGAAGGCTAACAGTCACGGTTGAGCTAGGACGGAGGCTGCTGTTTTCAGGGAAGTTGCAGAGCTTGGGACGACAACCTACAGGTACTTTCAGACACAATTGATTGTTCATTTTGGTTCGTTTTGATCCTGTTATGCTTCCTGTGAAGTTAATTGGACAATGGGTTTGAAACCAGGAAGTTCTGGTGATTGACCCGATTGGTTGATCGCGGGTCGATGGGTCGTTTGGGGATGTGTCGAGGTTGATTTTTGTCACAGAACCTAAATTGGATAGTTAATGAACATGTTAGGATCAAATTGGATTGAAATCAAGTAGGAATTGATGGGTATTCAACCGGGTCAAGCCGCGGGTGGCAGACCCGTATTACAGACAAACGGGTGAAGGAGGTGACACTGTAGCTACAGTGTCAGGCGCGTGACTTTCACGCGCAGCCCACTTTGGGCGGCGCGTGAGGGCGCGTTGGACCCTATCTCCGATCACGATCAACATGACTTTTGTTCCTCTCATCATTCTGAACATTTTTGGTGATTTAACCATGTTGATCTGAGATAAGTTTTGATGGGTCAGTTTAGGGCCGGTTGCCTCGGGAAATGTGTTGTACGGTTTCCCCGGGCCGGTTTCTATTTCGGACTTTGTGGTTAAACGTTTAAGACTTGTTGTGACCCTTACATGTGATTTGAACTGACAGGAATTGTACGATAATCTCGGTACAGGTCCGTACGCGCAGATTCGCAGCGTACAGTGAGTGGGCCGTTTTCATTAAACCCTTGCATGCTTAAATGTTTTTTGATTTACTTATATGTTCACATGCTGGAATCTATAAATGGTTTTGATGATATTGAGATTTCGGTTATGGCACGTTTCACGGTATTTGGGCATGAGACCCGTTTGATGAAACGTAACAATCGGTTCAGATTTTACCTATGTATACATATATGTTGCATGTGGATATCAATAAAATGTATTTGGTGCTGCACTGTATAGATCCTTCCATATTATATTGTCTCCTCCGGATGAGGTACCCCGGAGAGGTCACGGACGTCTAGAACGTCCAGCGTCTATGACGCTAAGCATCGGGGATGCTGTAACCGAATAGGGTTCGGGGATTTAACTCGGAATTGAGACCCGAGTGGCACGCGTAGCCTTGTGATTGTGACCTTATTGGACGTCAGGGACGTCAGACATCAGGATGTCGGATTGGAGTGTATCGTGTAGTGGCAAAAATTATGGTTATGGTTTTATTACATGCCTTATGATTCATATTATATTATTTATGATTTTAAAGGATGCTGCATGCATGTTTGGAAAACGGAGGGGTAAATTATATGTTTTACTTTTCAAATGATTTTATAAACTTGAGTTCGGTCCACTCACCCTTAATGTTTTTGGTAACCCCTCCAGGTCGTGAAACTGAGGTAGAGGAGGAACCTGAGGCTGAGGCATAGATCTACTTCTGCGTACCTGATCCCCTGTTGGGCGGTGTACCCGCAGGTTTACTTTAGAGTCGTGCTCGCAACTTGTAATTTTGGATTTCATCCCTTGTCTGACATTCGTTTAATTCGGATTTGATGTATGACTTTAATTTGGTTATTTATGCATTTAAATGTTTTGAGGTTAAAATGGTATGAATTATTGGGTGTCAGACAGGAGCAGGGCACGTCCCCTTGTGGTCCCTGTGGGATCGGGGCGGGTCCTGTCACTATGACTCAGAATGATGAATTAGAAAGTGAGAGGGAGTAAAGACAGGTATCGTGCCATGAACACTGTGAGCCGCCGTGGACGGTGGCGCTCAGCCCATGGAAAACAGAGGTCTGTCCCAGTGTGATCCAAGTTGCCCACTTGTCCTCAATTTCAGTCGTGGTCTTGTTGGGTGCATAACAGATGGAAAAGGTAGTATGGAGAATCGTCTAAGGGGCACGGCGAGGCACGACCGTGGAGTTATGGCTGAGTTCTCGAGCAGGTCCCTTTACGGTTTAAAAATGGTAACTTGTAAAGTAACCATTATTAATCGATTGTGCTAATTGGAGGTTGTTGGTGAAGGTCCTAGGAGTTTATTGGAACCAGACCCATGGCTTGAGATGGCCAAATCCATCGAAAACCGAAGCAAGGACTTGACCAGTTCGATAATTTGATTCAGGTATATGGGTTTAACTTGTGTTTTCTCTTTTACGAACTTATGGATTGATAAGAAAGGACTTAAGGAAAAGAATAGGATCAAATAGGGTTGAAATCGGGTTGAAGGATGGTTGGAATGGCCGTGAACCGTGACCGCCGGTTTGATTAGACCGACCTGAACCGAACCAGCCTGGACTCGGTTTGGCGGGAGGACAGTGGGAACAGTAGCCGCGTGTGAGGCCCATGCGCAGCCACTTCAGGCGACGCGTGTGGGCGCGTGGAATGCTTTTCGGGGAAGGTCCCAACATAACTTTTAAAGTATTTGATGTAACGAACATTTTAAGACTGGGTTTCGAGCCAATCGGACATCATCTCGATATGTTTCGGGAAGTCCGAAGGTTTTAGGGCTCGATTAAAAATAGTTAAAAATTTGGGAAAATTACGGGCTTAAGTAGGATCATTGTGAAGTAGTTAGAGACCTTATTATGGGATTTGAACAGGTTCGGGAAAGCCGGAGATAGTGGATTAGCCTAGGAAGCGTAATTGCACGCGTATCGAGGCGACGACGCAAATGGTCTGTGAGTGGACTTTTCTTTCTAACTCTTGATGCATGCATATATATTTTTATATGTTTTCTATACGTGATTCTATGATTTGATTTATGATCTTGATGGTTGCGGTTTGTACGGTTTTTGAGATATTTACGAAAATGCGCGTTTTACGAGATTTCGATCAATGTTGTGATTTGAACCTGATTTTGAGGATTTGATTTTGGGATTTGAAATATGATTTAATATCAATAATTTAAAAATGAATTTTGGAAAAATGACTTTGGGTTTAGAAGCCCAGTTCAAAAATGGTTTTTAAAGAACGTGATTTCGGGTTTTTGAATTTGATTTCAGAATGACGATTTTGGATTCGATTTTGAAACTTGAAAGTGGATTTCTGGGTTTGGGTTCATAATGGTTATTCCGGATGCCGGCTTACAGAATGATGGTTTCATACTTGGATTTGTAAATGGATGATGGATATGAGTTCTGGGTTTGGATTCGGGATCCTGATGAAATTGCGGATTCGGATTCGGAAATGGAAAATGATTTTTAAACGGTTTTAGATTGGATTTGCTGGATCTGGTTATTGGGTTTAAAAACCCAGATATGATTATGATGGGGGCCGGCTCAGATTGGGTTTAAAGACCCGGATTGAGTTTAAAGACTCGGGAGTTTAAAGACTCGGATATTGATATTTCCCCCGTAGGCCTATTGAGTTTAAAGACTCGAGAGTTTAAAGACTCGGATTATATTGAGGCCTGGATTGAGTTTAAAGACTCGGATAGATCCAGCAGGTTCGATGGATGGAAATTTGGTTTCAAATGTGTTTTGGTTTTTCACTGAGACTTGATGACGATGGTTTTCAATAATGGTTTTCCGATGTTTTGGTCTATGCTCGGATGGTATGATTTTTGATGGTTTTGGGCTGAGGCCCGAGATTGATAAAGGAAAATGAGTTTGGTTTTTCTTAAATGATCCGAATGACTTGAATATAGAATGGTTTTATGACAAGGTTTTTGATATGCATGCATTATTTTTAAACGGAGAGTATGAATGTAATTGTTTTTATAACCTGTTTTTCTGAACTTATTACTTATTTTTTCCACTCACAGTCTTTTCGTGTTTTCGATACCCTCCAGGTTGTTGCGGTGCAGGCTGTTGGTCGAGAGAGACGGAGACATCACACCTGCGATCCCCAGTAGATTCGGTGCACTCTGGGAAGTCCGGATACTTTTAGGACGGTGGGTTCGAGAATCCCTTGTCCGACTTACGTGCCACATGAAGGTTGGATGTCGGTTTAACCTCCGTGTCATGCGTAAGTTAGACGGGAGCAGGATTTAGCCCTTAATCTCGGGGGATTAGGGGTGGGTCCTGTCATTTACGATTTTGCACAAATTTCGAGATTATGACGTATTTGCACGTTTTACGAGTTTCCGATTTTGATCATGGTTTTGATGATTTGATTTCGGGATTTGAAATATAATTTGATTTCAATGGTTTATGATGGATTTTGGAAAAGTGATTTTGGGCTTGGAGCCCTATTTATGTGCTTTCGAGAAACGAGATTTTGGTTTGGGAATCGGATTTTGGAAAGATGATTCTTGATTCGGTTTTAAAACTTGAAAGGGAAATTCTGGATTTGAGTTCAGGATGATGGTTCCGGATGCTAACTTACGGAATCATTGTTGCGAATTCGGATATGGATTTTCTATGGTTTTCACTTGATTGAAAAATGGTTTTGGATTTAAAGACCCGGCAAAGAAAAGAAAAATGGATGGATCTGATTTTGAGTTTAAAGACTCGGTTGATTGACGGGGGAGGGCCTTGGATTGATATGTTTTGAGTTTAAAGACTCGGTATATGTTTGAATTTAAAGACTCGGTTATGATATCCCCCAAGGCATGTTGATTGTGTTTTGAGTTTAAAGACTCGTTGATATCCCTGGAAGGCCTGATTATGCGCATGGTTTTGAGTTTAAAGACTCGGGCGCACTTGAGATCCAGCAAATGGCATGATTGATGTTTTTCACTGGTTTTCAGATGTTTTGGGCGGTGGCCCGGATGAATTGGATTTGATGAGTTTTGGGGCTGAGTTCCCGTACTTTGATGTTTGATTTATAATTTTGGGTTGAGGCCCTAGATTTGAATTACGGATTTGAGAAAGGGAAAGAATTCGGGTTTTCAAGAATGGTTTTCATTGATGGCTTTGGATATGAAATGGTATCATGACATGGATTTTATATGCATGCATTGGTTTTTGCGTGGAGGGTATAAATTGTGTTTTATGATAACTGTTTTCTAAACGTATCCTTTATTTTTGTCCACTCACAGTCTTTTCATGTTTTCGATACCCTCCAGGTTGTTACGGTGCGGGCTGTTGATAGAGAGAGACGAAGACATTACACACGCGATCCACAGTAGAGTCTGCGTGCTCTGGGAAGTCCGGACGTTTTGAACGGTGCGTTTGGAAATTCCTTGTCCGACTTACGTGTCACATGGAAGTTGGACGTCGGTTTAGCCTTCGTGTCATGCGTAAGTTAGACGGGAGCATGACTTAGCCCTTAATCCCGGGGATTGAGGGTGGGTCGTGTCATGTGAGGCTTTAGATTTATCGTGGCTTGACACGTGCATACGTTCTAAAAAGACCATTGTGTTCATTCTCAAAGTTTCAAGAGTGTTAAATTCTACCATCTTACTTATTTTTTTCTCATTTTTCTTGTGAACTTCTTATTTACTCTTTGCTTAGAAAAATACATTTGAAAAATCAGGCACTTGCGATTGAGCATAGACTCAATGCTAAGAACTGCCTCAAGGAGAAGGGTACTGTAAATTCCACCTAATGAGTGAGTCGAGTTGTTGAAAATGTAACTCCGTTGGTGGAAATTGCTTTCTAAAAAGAGCTGGGATTGTCTTCGTGGCACCCGCCTAATATCTTTCTGTTAGGAAATTAATCCTCCGCCACGCAATTGCTAACAATAAAGATGAAAAAAAGAAAATAAAGAAACCAAGAACACAAAAGATTTAACGAGGTTCGGCCAATTAACTTGCCTACGTCATCGGAGAGTTTTCTCCTTCACTATGAAAGAATACAAAATACAAGATTACACTACTCAAGTTTATACCCAACTTGAGCCCTTGTACCCAATAGGATACCCCTTGTACACCCTCTCTCAACCCGAGAAAATCACTCTACCCCAAAGAGCTATACACACTCTTTCACCTTCTCTTAACCGAGAATATCACTCTACTCCAAGAGCTATACACACTCTTGAAGTGCTCAAGAAGATCACTCTAGCCCAAGAGCTATACACACTCTTGAAGCACCCACTCACTTGTGAGGTGTTCTCCTTGATGTTGAAATGTGACCAAGCTCTCCACCTTATATAGTGCTTAAGGAACAAGTTGTATTTGTGCTTTTCCAATGTGGGACATTTTCCTCACATTTCAACATCCTTCATTGAAGTCCATTCATGCACCTTCTTCAATTAATGCTCTTCTTCATGAAGCTTCCACATCAATCTTTTCTTACAAGGTTGAATGAACAACACCATGTATTTATTCCCAATACATAATCAAATTCAATGCATTAATAATCCACTAAGGAGGCATTAACTCAACAATCTCCCCCTGCCGACTTAGGTGGATAATGTTGCATCACCACTTCAATCCCTGAAGTTCATCTCAAATTGAGATATCGCTTGATATACTCACAAGCATTCCATTGGCCTTATTCTTGTAACAACTACACATACCCCGAATCAGTTGCATACGGTCCTAGCTCCCCCTGATTCAAAATGGTCAATGCTATGTGCAGCTGCTCCGAGTCAACAATTACCTGTTGGCTCCGAAGAGGGACCTCGACTTTGCCTCTTCCTTAGCAGGATTATCCTTCTCACCATCGTCTGAAACTTGGAAACATGTAGATAGCGTCTCTGCTGTGCGCGCAAACGAGACCCGCTTCAGGTACCAGTTCTCCTGTACCCCCTGTTTCCCAACAACCTTCGAGGTCTGAGTTTTCCTATCAGACGGAACATACTTTTACATTTTTCTCCCTTCATTAGGACCATGCAGCCACGTGACACTTTCATAACTCCCCCTGCTGACGAAACCTTGCAGCCCTTGGAGTCTAGTTGGCTTAAGGATATTAGATTTCTCCGGAACTTTGGGACATACACCACATCACCCAATGTTCGAACTGCTCCATCGAACATTTTGATCTTCACAGTTCCCGTACCCATGACACGACGTCTTGTGCCATCACCCCAAGTCACAAATCCTTGGACTTCTTGGAACGTATCAAAATATTCTCTCCTGGAGCAAAGGTGATGAGAACAACCACTATCTAATATCCAATAATCTTGAGAAAAAATGTAATTACCTTTGGAGACTGTGAGAAGTTCTCCAAAATCTCTAGACATCTCTACTACACCAGCCAAGGAGCAATCTGAGCCCTTATCGTCCTTCTCTTTCATCAATGGACAATCCGGCTTTATGTGTCCCCACTCCTTGCACTTGTAGCATTGCTTGCCCTTTCCTCTGCCTCTGGATTTAGACCTGCTATGCTCACTAAATCCCCTCGCAGTTGACCTTCCCTTACGATTCTGTTCATGAGCAATGAAGACGGAACCTTGAGAATCATCAGCTTTCCTTCTCTTCTCATGTGATAAGAGAGTCGATTCTACATCCTCCATCTTCAGTGTATCCTTACCATACACAATTGTAGTAACAATATTCTCATATGAATCGGGAAGCGAGGTAAGAAGTAAAAGGGCTTGATCTTCTTCCTCAATTTTAACCTCAACTCTTGATAGTTGATTTATCAATCCCTTGAACACATTCACGTGCTCCATGAGATTCGCACCTTCTCCCATCTTGAGCTTGTAGAGATCCCGCTTTAAATTCAGCTTCGTTTGCAAGCCTTTCCCAAGATAAAGCTTCTCCATTTTCTCCCAAAACTCAGGTGCAGAATCTACATCATTAACATTATTTATAATATAGTCAGCAATATAAAGCCCATAGTGCTGACACACCTGGACTCCAACTCGTCCCAATCTTCATCTGACATCTTCTCTGGCTTCGCATCCTTCCCCTTCAACGGTCTTGCAAGGCCTTGTTGAACTAGGATGTCCTTCACCCTCCTTTGCCATAGAGTGAAATTTCCTTTTCCATCAAACTGTTCCACCTTGAAATGTGAACCGCTAGAACTTGTCATGGCAAACCGCTCACGATCGATAAACCGAAGCTCTGATACCACTTGTTAGGAAATTAATCCTCCGCCACGCAATTGCTAACAATAAAGATGAAAAAAAGAAAATAAAGAAACCAAGAACACAAAAGATTTAACGAGGTTCGGCCAATTAACTTGCCTACGTCCTCGGAGAGTTTTCTCCTTCACTATGAAAGAATACAAAATACAAGATTACACTACTCAAGTTTATACCCAACTTGAGCCCTTGTACCCAATAGGATACCCCTTGTACACCCTCTCTCAACCCGAGAAAATCACTCTACCCCAAAGAGCTATACACACTCTTTCACCTTCTCTTAACCGAGAAGATAACTCTACTCCAAGAGCTATACACACTCTTGAAGTGCTCAAGAAGATCACTCTAGCCCAAGAGCTATACACACTCTTGAGGCACCCACTCACTTGTGAGGTGTTCTCCTTGATGTTGAAATGTGACCAAGCTCTCCACCTTATATAGTGCTTAAGGAACAAGTTGTATTTGTGCTTTTCCAATGTGTGACATTTTCCTCACATTTCAACATCCTTCATTGAAGTCCATTCATGCACCTTCTTCAATTAATGCTCTTCTTCATGAAGCTTCCACATCAATCTTTTCCTACAAGGTTGAATGAACAACATCATGTATTTATTCTCAATACATAATCAAATTCAATGCATTAATAATCCACTAAGGAGGCATTAACTCAACACTTTCTTTCTTTGGAGTTGCTAAGGATCCAACTCTTGATTGGGGAGACTCTTTCATTACCACTCACCAGCTTGGATTAAGTAGTGGACTTTTCACCAATTAGTAGGGTAGTCTAATTTTACCCAATGAGTTTGTACAGTTTTTAATGGTAACATAGGTGATGGAAACAAATATTCAAAAAAAATCCGTGAGTGTTTCTTAGGCACCTGCTGGATGCTTTCCCCTATTTGGCGTCGTTATGGATGTAATACTTCGGTGGGAAAACCCTTTTAATTTCCGCCACTAGTTTGGATTAAGTAGTTGTATTTTTGTGAAGGTTTCTCGACATGTTTCATGTGCGACATCTTTTTTTGAACTCACATACACTTTAGAGTTAACTCATGAGAGTTTTTGGCTTAATGTTAATCGGTTCCACTCTGTTATGTCTGTTTTTTCCTTCGCTTCTCAACAATGTGGACTATGTTTTGTGGTCTATATAACTCAATGACTTTATTTGTTATTTTTGAAGTGTTCTATAATAATATCAATTAAATATTTTGTTAATTCAATCTAGCTATCTTATATTTTGTTTTCTTTATATAGGTAGGGACTCCAATTTGTATACCTCAAAGGGATGTTATTACTATTGGCTGCATTGTGTCCATTGAAAATAACCACAAACCAGCTGATACAGCAAAGAAGGGGCTACAGGTTGCCATTAAGGTATAATTACATTTGACATCTATATATAAGTACAACACTCACACTGACATTAGTAGCAAGTAATGCTGTAGCTGTTGCTGTTCTATTTGTTGGTAAATCTATGTAGTTGTCCTGTCAAGAATTATAGGCGTTTTATCTTTTTATTTATGCAAGGACTGAATCTGAGCATGGGTGGATGCTGCCTCAAGGCCAGGCAAATGCTCCCTATGATGTTTTAAACCATGCTAATCCTGATTATTCAATGATTAGTCAATGGTGAAGGTGCTGCCAAGCAGAGAACAACAATATGCATTCGGTGCTTTGGAATTTGTATGATCAAATGTTCTAATTCACGCAAAAGAAGATAGATGAAGTGCGTGGTGAGTGGGCTGTTTTTTTTAAGAAATTATGTAACTTAGGTTTAGGTAGCATATGAATGACTCGGTACAATTGAATTGCACGACTTAAATAATGTACTTTTATGTTAATTTTGTCTCTTTGTTTTGATTATATCTTGAGAGACATGCACTTAGCTACATAGGGATATCTTGAGAGGCATAGGGGTATCTCTTTACCATTATTTTAATTTATCGTATTATCTTTGTACATATATAATAACCATAACTTTTTATTCTCAAAGCCATCATATCAAAATTATTCACATAAAAACGGCCTCCAGAAAGCACAATATTTATACGAAGCGCAATATTATTAAAAATATAATTAACAATTAGTAAATATAAAATAAATATTTTTTTTCTTCTGTTTATGGATAAATTTTCAGAAATCCAGGAAGATAGAGTGAAAAACTAATCTATTCAAAAGTTCAACTTTTCATCGTTTCCTTTTCTTCCTAAGATATCAAATCTAAGAAAAGAGAGATTCATTAGTTTTCTAGTTCTTAGTTTTACAATCAACTTTGGACACTTGTTTCCTAATGTTAAGCTTGAGAGTGGCCAATTATTAGCCCTACATTAGTACACTAATTATTGGGTATTGTAGGGAATGCGATGATAAACAATGTGCTTAATGATTTTACCATTTTATTTACTAAAAGGAACTTCCACATTTGACTAATGGTCACCAATTCAAGCAACATAGATGCATGCCACCTCCTAATGAAAGGTAATTATCATAAATTAGATGACTTGCAACCTCAAGGAATATATTTAGAGATTATGGAATGGCCAGTTCCATGAAAAATGTTAATAGAATTTGTTTAAAAAGAGTATTTTATAAATGTGTTGTTATATTATATTCTTTGTGAAAAGAATATTAATTCTTAAAAAAATCACGTATAATATAATTACAAGTTTGAAAAAGAATTGCGTACGAGAAGAAATAATGATTAGAACTTAAATCGTGTGGTTTATGCAATTCCTTTGCAACTTCTTTATTATTATGTTTAATTTATGTAAAGGAATTGGCATCCAATGCCTACTTATCCCACATTTTCTTCTTGTTAGACCCTAACTTAAGACAAGACATGTCAATTTCAAAACCCCACAATTTGTATTAGTTGAGTATTTAAACGAAAGATTTATTATGTGTTTTCTAAGGTAGAAAGACTTGCCCCCACCACAAAGGATTCCTCTTAATCATTCATCGTCTCTAACAATCAAAGATGGCTAAAAAAATGATGCCTCATGAGTCATGTAGTTGGCAGGATATCCCTATGCCTCACTCAAAATTATACATTATCATTGTTCCATTCTCTTATTGCTCAACTCATTCTTTGAAGAAAAGGAAAGAAAAAGAATTCTTTGTATTGTCCATGGTTGAAACTTGAGTACATAATCATACATTCAAATGATTCTTCCAAAGCAAATATTAATGTCTTTTATGATGGTTAGTGGCTGATAATTAAATATTTTGTGTTGGTTAATGAGTGATCCTTTAGGTAGAACTATATTGGACTTATCTATGTCAAGTAAAACTTTGAAAAAACGAACCCAGCAACTTACTTTTACGACGTCTCATTTAAATCTTGGTGGGATTTTAGGTAGAATTGAACCCTTGACTAGTGGGGCACACATATACAAATTCGCTTTAGCATATAGGTTATTCAAAACTGGGTATTAGTGTATATATATGGTTAAGTGACATTTCATGTAGATATGTACTGGTTAATAAACAACCGAACTTATTCGTATTATGTCAACGAATTATATATGATGCTTAGTCATAAATTTGTGAATCAGTATTTTATAATAAATTAATCCTAAAATTTATGAGAAGAATTTGAACTTAGTGCATAAAACGATAACATAACCGCTTTATATAATGTCATTACACATCGTGTGCAATTTCTTACGTTGTCTAAGGGAAGATGTGTTAAAAGAAGGTTTTTAAAAAAAAAATGAACTTCCAATATCAAATTAAATTCCTAATTTTAAACACTTCAAATTAACTTCCGATATCAAATCTACAAACACCACGTGTCCTTTGTAATAGATGTGTTAAAAAAAAAAGTTAAAAAATATTACCTCTAGGTAATTGAACTTTGAAGCACCCCATTGGAGAAGTGAGCCATCAAGTCAAGATCGGGACTTTTTTATTATCAAGAAACGAAGCAATAATTGAACAGGAAAAGAGGATAAAACTCGGGATAATTAATTATTGAAGGGTCAAAATCAGCACCAGATTTACTTACAAATTTAATAGATGAAAAATAATGTAAAAAATTATTATTTTATGCTTGAATAATTAAATAAGAGATTTATTTTATTTTTAGATGAAGACTTGTAAATGAGGTAATTAAATTAACTCAGCAAATATTTGCATTGGTGGTGCATAATTTTTTTTTTTTGGGGGATAAATCAAACTTGGTGAAAGCATTGATGTTCATATAGGCAGCTTATACGTGCAGACTGTAGACTGTAGAGTACACATGTCCTTGTTTTATTTATTACCTCCCACCCACCATTCATGCCTGTGTTCCCATTCTCAATGTAGGCCCTATATTCTTGTGATGTTGTCTCAAAATCCATGAAGAAAAGCCATATATTTATATGATATAAACCCCCAAAATCACTTTACACAAAATTTAAATGTTTAATTAGGGAAAATGAGAAATTACTTTTTTGTCTCAACATGTAACTCAAATCATTAAGAGCGTTTAATTTATATAAAAAATCTATAATTTTGAATAAATGAGGGTTGATTAGGGAAATGATAGGTCTCTTCCCTCACCACCCCACCACCCACCTCCTTTGTGGGAATTTCATTATTATGTTCGTAGGGACATCAAAAGTCAAAACTTATCTAAGGTAGAGTCTTTTTTGTTTTTTGTTTTTCTTTTTTCTCTTGTCCATTTCTCACTATAAAAGCAGCCTAATCTCAATCAAAATAAGGGGAGCCCACTCATACTTTAAGGTAGTTTCTTGACTCTATAGTCTTCGATGGGTCTCTAGCAAGTGCTACCAAAGACCCAACACTTGTGATGTCCTCAAATTAACCAAGAAATTATTACATGTTCGAGAACCAAAACAATAGATACAACAAAAAATTGTATGTACATTACGAAGCGGTATTTTAAAAATTGAACTCAAGATTGTACGTTACAAAGCGATATTTTTGAGAATTGAACTCGAAACCTCGCCCTACGCAAGAATCATACCACTAGACCAAATGCCCTCACTGGGTTGATTTCTTGACTTACACTTGACTCCCAATTTTGTTTAAAGTTTAATCAACTGTCGTGATATCATTAATACTACTCATTGCGTGGTAGTGGTAGAAGATGATTTTGATTTCCAACTTCTGTAATACAAAAAAAAAAAAAATTGGTATCTAGTTTACATACTCACGTTCTCCAAATATCACTTTATTGCAAAATAACTATCGTGATATAATTGGTAAAATATAGGAGAACTCGAAATAGTTAAATAAAGAAAAAGTTGCACTGAAATAACTAAATTTTGAAAAATAACGAATAACATTACTACTCAGTTATGCGGAGAATAAAGCTATTAATCACATGAAACGACCGAAAGAGCTACACGAAGGTCGTTTGATGTTCCACATGTATACATTCTATATGTTTCTATTTCTTCTTCATAAGCTCTGGTATTACGAGTAGCATAGTGATTTCCACTCACCTTATCGCGCTTCGAAAATATAATCTCCCTCAAGATTGGTTCGTGCCCGTTGAGAAGATTTCCCAAGCTCAAAACTTTTCTCCAGGACTGGTTAGCAGTGGGAGGCGTAAACATATTCGACACGACTTGTCTTTCCTGCATCGTTACCTGTTGCTTCTTCGCAAACTCCTGCAAAGATAAGAGTTGAGACTTTTAACAGCTGTGATCAAGTCATTATATTTTCTGGTAGCTTTTTGGTTAAACTTTTTTATTTTTAAGAAACTGGTACTAGCAAGGAGATGAGATGAATACGGGCATTTCACCTTATGAGCATTATCTCCTGAGGAGCTTGTTCCCATTCTAGGAAAATAAAAGCTACAGCAGTCAGAGAAAATTGCTTCCGAAAGACGTGGGGCTTGCAAGAACTTACGGTGAAGAGAGGCTGCAATAGTGAGTAGCTTCTCGACATGTTCAAAAACACCACAGAGCCGTCTTATGTCTTCAATCGTCTCACTGCCAGCAGATAGATGATTTGCTGGAATAGAAACCAAACTTGTAATCACTCACCAGAGAATCAGTTCATGTGCATAAACAGTTAAACACGCACCCAGATGCATGTTTAGTTTGTTTCTTCATTCTAAAATAATCGGACACGGCTACCTTGCAAAGACCTCAAAGCAGATGCCATAGTAATGTAAAGTTGATCCATTTTCATTGCCATCTGCTTCAAGCCTCCATAACTAGTCTGGTTCAAAGTATCTGCTGATGCTCTGAAGGCAGTACAAATCATTTGCTCGAGCAATTGATGCGGTTTTAGAGTTTCCAGATAGTGAAGGATCTAGAGAATGCAATGTTAGAAAAGCATTAGGAAGAAACTGGACACACCGTAAACACAAAGGAACCAAGCAAAGCTAAAACATTGCATAAAAGAACTGTTTAATCTTTGTTCACAAGGATATAGCTAACCACTTAGCAGCCCATCATTTCTTTGTATATGAAAATTATTTTGGCTTACATGAACACTTAACTTAGGACCTCTCGCCACCCCAGCCACCAACCAAAATAAGGATCAAGGGCATTATACAATTTTTTTTCTTTTTAATTCTCAAATTTCAAAATGAATGTTTAAACTCCATTCCATGAGTCCACACGTGCAAGAAAACATCCTTCCCTCTACTTATAGGAGTTTATGCCTTTGACAGAAGGCCATGGGATTTCTTTTACTCTGCATCCAATTTCATGTATAAAGTTATCTCATCCGGTTGACCCAATGAGTAAGTAAAATTTAATTGGTTAATGCCTAAGTGAACAGAATATGATTCTCATGGAACTTCAGTAACATGCAGTAAAGGATTTTATAGAAAAAGCTTCTGTTGCACGAGTTTACCTTTTCTCCTTCTCTATTTGGATCCATGACAGGCTTCTGCTCATTAGCTGGCAAAGCAGGTGCATCGTTCCAAATCTTTCGCCATAAATTCCCATGCTCTGACATTCTCTTCGAAAGACGTCCTCGAGGAGGCCAGTCATCTTTTGAACCACTGTTCGATGATCCAGTCTCTTTTGTGTCACCACTCTCCCAATCTCCAGGAGAATGCCAGCGAATAAAATCTTCGAAAACAGAATCGGGATTTGCTGCTTTAAATGCTGACATGTCTAATCAAAATTTAACAGTTCATACATGTCATGTCTAATGGGCAACATTCAATGTGCACGTCTCTGTCACAAAAGGAAAAAAAATATATTTAAAGCTTATCACCTGAAGCTAAGATCTCTTTCTCCAACTGAGCAGAAAAGTTCTGCAATAGAATAATTAAAAAGATTATCACAGGTAAGATTATACTTGACACCACATAGAAAACCATCTAAAGTACAGTGTCTATCAAGTAATGAAGACATAATTGTAATTTCCATCTTTACAAGTAATACGTAGAGTGGATATTTTGAGGGGGAGGGAGGCTGAAATTTAAAATCCTTGAAAGCTTCAAACTTCTTAAATTCCTATGAACAGCACTAAAAACAATTTCTTAACGAAAACATGAAAAAATTTGTATCCTGATCTGAGTCTATAATGCATGAGATAGATTGGTATGACCACCCATGCCATACTAATACAAAAAAACTTGTGAAACTTAAGACAGAGATAAACAATGTCTCAATCTTACAAATGAGTCGCCAAAGGCTTCAACCGCATGGAGCCGTTCTTCATGCATGTCTTCTGTCATAAGTGGTGATTCCTACAATGAAGAAATTGGAAAAAAATCAACTTCCATATTTTTCAGACTTGGCAGGAGCACAAACCCTAATGAGATTGTTGGTTGTATATGTTGCATCAACCTGCGTGAATGGTGCATGCATGCTCTGATTTGATTTCAAAAGCTTCATAGTTCCTGCCACACCAGCTGAACCCCTCCTGATAGGTTTGAGATCAGTAGCTAAGACAACATCTTCAGACTTAGTACTAATTCTTGATTCACTTTCTTCAGAGTGTTGTATATCATCTGAAGTTGCAGGGCTGCAGCATGATCAAGGTAAAGTGCGTAAATCATATGAACTTATTTTCTCGTCTTAAAATGCTACACAAGTAAATCTTGGAGAACCTAGAAATGTAACAGACACTATACTACATATTCTCTTTGCTTATTAATAGATTTTAACTAACTGAACTCAATCTCCCTACACAAGTAAATCTTGGAGAACCTAGAAATGTAACAGACACTATACTACATATTCTCTTTGCTTATTAATAGATTTTAACTAACAACTGAACTCAATCTCCATAGCAACAGGCAAGGAATCCTACAAAGCATATTAAGAATGCTTCTAAGCTATGAAAGGTACTAAAATAATTAGAAAGATTTCTTTCATTGTTAACCAGACCTTTCAGTTCATCACCTGATTTACCTAATAGAATTCCAAGCCTACCAGTCTAGCACCCTAAGACCCACTCTGACCAGAATTACGATTTGGGGTCCTTCCCAATCATGCCAGTAAATGATAGAACAATAAGCATTCTAATCCTCAATTCAGATGAATTTCTACTGAAAGTTCAGGTGGAAAAGATATCAATTAAAGTAAATTACAATAGACCAGCATTCTTACATCTTCAAATATCCACCTCACTTAAGCCTAACTAATCAACAGCAATATACCCGGTGGACCCATAATCTTGCTTCTCATGATCTAAATTATAATTCAACTCATTCAGCCTCAGTGCATAACCATGAACCACACACACATTTAAACAAAAATTATAAATTGTTCAACTGCAAACAGCTGAAGTATAATAAATGTTTATCTAATTTCAAATAAAAAGAACTCGAAAAGAATTAGTTAAGTCTTTAATGAAGAAAACCAAGGAGATCTCACTTGCTTAGTTCACCTGTCACATTTCCCATCGAAGTTTTCACCAGGTGTTTCCATTATACATGAGTCCTCATCATCCAGACTGTCTTCCTGCATTCTAGATCAACTATGATTTAGTACATAAACAATAAAATAGCATACAAGCACGCAACAAATTAGGAACAAATAAATTAAATAAATAAATTGAAAACAAGAAATAACAGTTTGACCTCAGTCCGAGGAGATGAATGATCCTGGCTTCCAATGCAATCTAGAAAGTCTTCATTAAATTGTTGCTTCCTCTCAATGCATATCGCAAGCTGAAGAGAAAAGCAGCAAACTGAAAATGTTTTGGCTTGATTTCATGTTCTTCAAAGGAATAGATACGTGATACAGGTCAAATGCAAAAATTTGCACTTAGAATTAAAATTAACATGTCAGGCATATTACTTTTAATATCAATTTGATCTGCATAACTGTATAATCTGTGTGTTCTTCACTGTCTTGTACATTCATGAGAAATTATGCCGCCGTACAGAAAAATCCATAAGCTTACACTTGTGTTCTCATAGAAGACAGCAAGGGTTTTAAAGTTTTTAAACCCACTCTAACATGCGTATAGAAACCTCATTTTGGAAAACAGATAAATAAATAAATTGTTTTGTAGAAAAATTTGAACGAACTTCTGGAATGTAAGTGCGGATAATTACCATGTGAAGTTTCTGGTTAATCAAGCAAGTGGACAGGTCAATCGAACCAGAGGCTGGCATTAGGGGCAATGGTTGTGCCTCTTCCCAACACCACCTAACTTCTCGAACAAACTCTATCCAGATAACAGCAATAGCTGATAAAAAAATATACAAAAACCAACAGCTAGTCATAATTTAGAAAATGACACTGCTAGGAAATGAACCTAATAATCTGAAGGGCGGAAACAATCGAAAGCTTTAAAAAAATTCCAGTATATTATAAATCTGTTTTTCCATGCATACCACGTATGTTGCAGTTGCCAAACCAAAGAGAATGCAAACAAAATTGAGCAAAAAGGGTATCAAGAGGTGCGCCCTTAATGGCCCGAGAAGTCTTATGCTCAGCAGCAGCAATATCTGGGAATCGTGCACCTGCAGATATTACAATGGTGCTTAGAAACCATGGCACTATATCTTCAAGTATCTATCTAATTAACTATATGAACAGGTATTGCAGGAAGGGAGCACACCATCATGAAAGAGTTCCTTAAGCACGCGATCAATAACTGTAGGCGGAGGTATAACCATTGACGACTTCAAATTATCAGAACCTGGATTTTCAACTACCCAAAGACAAACATATTCAGGAAAAAGAAAGTTGCAAGTCATGATTTCAAAATGGGATCTCAAACTCATGAAACAAAAAGTTGCAATTATAAAAAATAGCTTATAAACCATAGTTGGTATCAGAAGTCAGATTCAGACCTGACACAAAATCTTCCATAAACTGAGCCTCAAAGGACATATTCACTGCGTCAAGCAAAAGGGACAGTTGAGAAGCAAACCCAATTCTGTTTCCCTTGGAAGAATCAGTTCTGAAATAAAAGTAATCATCAGAGAGCCTAGAAACTAACCACTACACAAGAATACAAAATTTTACTGTCTTTATAGATGCCCGATTCATAAAATCGACATACTAGCACTTCAAAGACAATAATGTAACTTAGCCACCAAAACTAGACAATTTGAGAGATATTATAAATTATGGGGAAATTCTCATCACGTTTATTGTGGTAGAAATGAATGATAAGAATCAAAATCTTGCATAAATTTAAAATGCTGCATGGATTACAACTATAACAGGAATAGCACTTGTTTGATAAATTAAATGTCATCTTGGAAAAGAAGTATCTCACAAAGTTGAAGACATATTTGGAGATAATATCCACTTTTGAGCTTCATGGGGTGAAGAATTTTCCAGTTCAGCCATTTCCATGGAGCTTTCAATCACTTTTTCTGACCATATGGCGACCAGCTCAAATCCTGTGTGCAGTCGAAACATACATCAAATTAAAAGAAGGCATATCCTCAATATTGAACAGGAATGAAGTAAGATGAACCTCAAGAATTTTTTAATTGAAAACCAATTTAGTCAATTATTAGTCCCTTATAAAAGAATACGTAGATCTAAAAAGAAACGGAGAACATGTACTCCTATCAATTTATTGACTATAGCCAGGATAATTCTGGTAAACAACATGCATGTTATTTTAAATAAAGCCTAAGCATCATCTCAGAGATACGTAATTAGAGGAAAAAACATGACTACAGAAAACCCTAAAACAGGAAGGATGCCAATGAAAAATTGAGGATTACATTACCTTTTATAGGGTCTTCAGCAGAATACCACTCACTCCATGGACAATCATCATCCCATTGTGTTTTGTTGTGAATTTCACCACGAAGATCTGTTTCAGATTCAAAAAAATCTGGATCGTATCCTTGGACATCATCATCATGGGGAAGGGATCTGTAGGTTAGCTTCATTGTAAAATGGACTTTGAAAAGATGCGTAGAGAAGTCCAATGTTGAGTAGGCCTTCACCATCCAGTAAAAAGTAATTAAAATTTGGAGAAAAAGGAACTATAAAAACAGTACAACAACATCAAATTTCCCGCTACATACTTGGCCATGGAAATATGATCAAATTACCGAGATCATAGAAAAATATACAGACGAAAAAATCATAGAAACAAAAAACAACTTTGACAAAAAAAAAAAAGATTTAAAAGAACCGATGATATATCTGAGGAGTACAGACTTTTGGGATTACAGAACAAAAAGGTTTTGCCTCCCCAAGGAAAACATAACTGAATATTGCAGAAATCAGAATAACATAAACTATACTTTTCAACTTACTTATAACATTATCAAATAAAAGAAACAGGTAAAAATATAAGGAAACAACAGGGAGAAATAGTGCAAGATGAAGCATCACATCAGGTTCAGAACATAGTACTGTTTGCAAGCTCAACAGGTAGGTGAATAACCAACATGAGACATAAAGAGTATCAAAATGAAAACGTGTCATACAACTTATGGATGCAACTTACAAATTTAGAAACAAATAGCTCATACAATCCTTCCAAATGCATGAGTTTTACTGGAACCTGGCTACCAATATGATCAGCCTCAAATCTTCTAGTAAAAACTGTTCCCATATTTTGGATACCGATGTAAGCTTTCCTAGAAGGAACATGTACTGGAACAAATGCTGGCCACAAACTGCATTGCCAAGTTTTAAACGAGATCACAAGTTGATATAATTTACGAAGACAATGAACTAAATTGATTATAAAACACCTTGATAAAAAGAATAAACTGCAGGCTGCTGATTGTAAACGAACAATATGTGGAAATTGATCGAATAACAGACATTAGATACGATCTATGCATATGTCAAAGTGATATCCAAAGCTACAAAGAAAGTGATTCAACTTGGTATCCCACTAACATTGAACAATTTGATAAAGCAATTGCAACTGCACTTAAAAGCTTGCTAGCCTCGGGTGCATCAAGAACCACACCGCTGGCACTTTGAGGGGCAATTACCTGATGAAGCATGCCAAACAAGTTTCAAACCAAATAAAATATAGAACAAAATAAAGAACAAAAGGCATGAAGCTAAGACGTACCAAAAATTCTTTCACCCCAAAACACAGCTGCAAATCATGCAGTGTGGAATTCCAATCCATAAGTTTTCCTGCAACCAAGATACAATGAAATACATGGCCCCCATATTAGTGTTTCGATTAAATATTCATGATGACTGAATTTTTTTTACATAAAAGAAAAAGAAAATTGAACGCAATTCCCTGTTACCATCACTTTTTGTTCCAAAGTAATATTCCATGCAGTAATTTTTTGCTGCAAAATTCAACTCCGACTTGACCTTATATAAATCCTCTGAAACCTGCCGCGCATCCTTTTTCTATAGCCAAACAATACATAAAATTCATACGGGAGGTCACAAGTCATATGGGACAACAAAAATTAAGAAGCTTGTGCGCTCCAACATGATCAATTCATCGCAATGGCAAACAAAACCAAAATTAGCTATGCAGAAATATCAGTGACAATCAAAATGCTCATTCATTCCTATAACAATGTGATTCAATCGATCAAGCTTCTTAGAGCTTACCAAAAGATTTGTTGGACCATCTGCCATCCACTGCCGACAGACCGCTTCAATATCAGAAATGAACCTGACAAACATTACATTTGTGCATCCAAATTAGTTCCAAATATTTACAAAGTCGAAAATATTAGAAAATTCCACTGATAAAATATGAACTACCTTTCCCATGAAGAAGCAAGAGTGAAATCATCAAAATGCTCAACCTGAAACAAATTTTAATTTGCCAAGCTTATAAGTACGCTTACTTAGCTCTCATTGGCATTTGAAGTTGAAAAAAGGAGAAACGAAAATTTCAGGCAAATACCCGACGTGGAATTCAATTAGTCCAAATAAATAAATAAAATGCATTTTATTTGAAAATTGAAAAAATCACAAAATTTTGGGGGAAACCTCCTCCTCTTCGGCTTCGTCGTCGCCGTCGAATTCCATCCTGCCGGAAGACGCCATGTACAGAAAGTATTGCAGATAGAATTTATGACACCGTTTGATTAATGTTTTCGGTTTACGACCTTACGTAGTCACTGATCGATTGGGTTGAGATCTGGAGATGAAGGAAAACGATTAAGATCTGTAAAGTGCGGGAATTGCATAGACTTGTCCTGGTGATTCTCAATGTCGTACGCAAATTGTAGTTTTCATCCTTTAGTTTATGACAATCAGTAAAATACTAAAATACCCTTTTTCTGTTTTCAAATTTCAAATTCGACCCTTAACCTTGTTTCAATTTTTTTTTTCTTTCTTTTTTATTTGTTACAACTTAGGAAGTTACAATGATGGTGTGGAAATTCGGACTAAATTGCACATGGGACAATTAAGAGATCATATAATTTGGTATTCATCAATTACAAATCGAATAAAATTACTAACTAATTCGTTTCAAATTGCTATTTATTTAACGATTTAAATTTAACTGAATAAAAATTAAACAGTTTGAAAATCTAAACCGCTATATTAGTAACGGTTTAGATTTTTCATTTTTATTTTGAAAATCTATTAAATCTAAACTGGATCATTATATAATATATTAAATTTTAAATATATTATTAATACAAAATAAAAATAATTAAAATAAAAGGATATTCTGATATATTCAGATAAATACATGTATATCCAGATAAAAGTATAATAAAAAATTATTAAATGGTAATGTTTGTTTGATAAATCTTAATATAGTGATAATATTTATAATCTAATTCTCCACAAACTTAATATATAAAATTTTGAATATTGATTATTCTGTTTTTTTTTTTTGTATCCTTACTGTTTTTATAAATATCCTTTTTGTTTCTTATGCCTAATTCTTATGCCTAAACGATTCAATTAGGTTTGGATCGAAACGACTTCATTTTTAATTTTAGAAAATTCAAACCATATCAAACAGTTAAAATTTTAACGGTTTGAATTTAGATATTAATAATATATGTATCGAATCTTAACCATGCCCACTTCTTGATACATCCCGTACCGAAAAATATTATTCAAAAATGAAAAATTACCATTTTACCCCTATCTAACCTTACGGGTTTTATTTGGCTCTTCTATGGTTATGTTGTTTATTGGACTAGGCCTTGTAAATTGCCCATTTTTGAGTACCATTGCGGGCTATACTTAGTTTGGGACCCTATTGGTTAATACCCAAGGCCCTTCATGCTTCAATCCCTAAACATTCTTTTTTAAGGCCCATTTGTCAAGCCCAAATCCACAACCCAAGCTATATAAACCTTAAATAGGACTTACCAATCCTTAATGATCCAAGCCCAATTATATTTTGTTATTAAGCCCACAATCCCTAGTGTTGAAATCTACTAAGTTTTTGTATTGGTTAAGTCCAAATTGCATGTCTAGTTGTTGAAGGCCCAGAACACGGCCCAATCCACATGACACGACCCATCCCAATCCCCCCGGGATTACCATGGAATGTGACGTGCTCCCGTCTGACAAGAGGCGTCAGACAAGGGATAACCGATTGTCATTGCCCAAACGGGCTTCCAGAGTGCGTAAGGATCGATGGAGGAGGTGTGTGATGCTCAAGTCTCTACTGCAGTCGTATCTGGAATCAACCTGAAGGGCATTAAAAACAAAAGCTGTGAGTGGACGAAAATAAACAAGTCTGTTAAAAACATTTATAAGACATTTATGCCCCTCAGTAAAATCATATGCATGCACCAAAAACCAATAATCCCATATTTATTTAGAAATAACCATTAGGGCCTTAGCCCGGAAACCAAAGCATAGTTTCAAATTCCAAAAGTCAATCCAAGAGTTATTTCATCAATCCAGTAATATTCATTTATTATTTTTCCATCTCCGGCATCCCCGATGCCTAGCGTCCTATACGCTTGACATTCCAGACGTCATTTCTCACGGTATTAAGCAACGCATGCTGCCCGGGGTCTCACCGGGTCCATATCTCTGACATCCCCGATGTCTGACGTCCATGACGTCCAGCAATCCTGCTCCTGGATCACTATACGGTTCGGTAGCTCCGTACAATGAGCCCTCGCAGGCAATGCACCGTGGCTTCTCCAGTGTCCCCGACACTTGGAGGAGACCAGGATATAAATATCCTCATATCGAGATGGTTTTATGGAACACATTTTATTATTCATTTCCAAAATATCACAAGGGCCCTGCCCCGAATTTCCATAAAACCGTCATAAGTCCAAATAGTTGAATCAAATCCGAAATAGTTTATTCAATTCCATTTTAGGGTCCCCGACCCGAAATCACATATATAAGTCAACTGGGCCCCTGGCCCGATTTCATAAGTTAACTGGGCCCCTGGCCCGATTTCATAATTCAATTGGGCCCCTGGCCCGATTAACAAATTAACTGGGCCCCTGGCCCGATTTTACTTTATCAAATCCGTAACCGTTTCATGAAATCATATCCATCCATATTTATGGAAATCAGTGCAAATCCAGAAAACCTCGATTCACGTGTAAACACGTAAATCGCCTCGAAATGCGTGAAAACATATAAATTCACTGATATCCAAAATAAATCATATAATCCCAATTATAACAATCATGAAATAGTTATGCATGCATCGAATTTATAAAACCAATGTCCACTCACGGACCGTTTAACCGAGTGCCTCGATACGCGTGCCATAGGCCTTCCCGGGCCACACCACTATCACCGGGACTCCCAATCCTGTCCAAATCACATTAGAGGATTACTAACCCCTTCATTAATATTCTATCAAAGTCCTGTAATTTTCCCGAATTTTTAAGTATTTTTAAACTGGATTTAAAACCTTCGGACATCCCGAACAATAACGAAACGGGATCCGATCGACACGAAACCAACGCTAAAATGTTCGTTACATTGTGTAGGACAAAAGTCATGTTGACCTCACCTAGAGATTCGTGCCCACGCGCCGTCACGCGCCGCCGTGAGTGGCTGCGCGTGAAAGCCACGCGCCTGCTACAGTGACTGCTACAGTCACCATCTTTACCCGTTTGTCTGGTAAACGGGTCTGATTACCCGCGATAGGATCCGGTTCAATCACACCCAATTCGACATCAATTCAATCCGTTCTTGATCCTAAAACAATCATTAGCATATGAATTTCAGTTCTGTGACATCGATCAACATCAACCATTCCTTAATCAAGCCATCAACCCGTGATCACCCAAAACGGGTCAACCACCAAAACTCCATCAATCCTCAACCATTGTCAAATTAACTTCATATGAAGCATATAAGGACTAACACGAACCAATTAGCATGATTAATTGAACACGACATTACCTCAATCACCACAACTCAAGCTTGAGTTTTCCAGCCGTCCACCTCGTCCGTTCACGGCCCTAGGAGCCCCAAAGCTTGCCCCATTTGATCTGGTTCGACACGTTGAAGTTCCAGAAAGCTCAATCCATCATCAATTAGGCTTGGGTTGGCCTAAAACTGGAAGTTCGAATTTGAATTTCCCAGAACCCAGTTTCGGGTTTTTGAGCATTCCTCCACCATTCTCACTCCAATCCTCTCATTCTCAATCTCAGAGTCATCCTCTCGACTCACTCTTCATTCTATCGATCTAAAAGAACCATTAAAAGCATCCTAAAGTGCCCCTCAGTCCACTGTGTAAAATCCCTGCACTGACCCGAAAACATGATAAAACTGTGCCCATGTTCATTTGATTGATTGCCAGCACCAACATATGTGCGATTCCACCTCAAACTGACCCAATTAACTCAATTAAATTGATAAACAATCACGGGATCGATCGCACAAAGCATCCACCATCACGGCTGTTCAATGAAACAGTACCCCCGTGTGAAATTACAATTCTGCCCTTGTGCAAAAAATTACCAAAATGCCCCTCACGCATCCTGACCCGTAACTCGGTCATACGGACCCCGATTGATGCGTGCCGCCTGTCTACGATCTCAGGGCATCGAGGCCTTCCTAACGGTCCTCGGTCCTAGGCCATCGGACCACCCGATCAAAAAGTCAACATTTCCCCCTCATTATGTTTAAATTACGAAAACGCCCAAGAACTTCCGTACATCATAACTTTCACCACGAACGTCGGAATCGAACGTGCCACCTGTCTATGAACTTGTGACGTCCCGAACTACGTCACGGTCATCGGTCAAAGTCCATTTGACCATCCGAATTAAAAGTCAACGTTTTGCCCACGCCCAGGGGCAAAACGGTCATTTTGTACAATTCGTCCGAAATCGCCCAACTAATCCCAGATTAGTAAATCACAATTAAATATCATTAAATCCCGATATTCGGGACGTGTCGTTACAACCTTCCCTCCTTAAAGAATTTCGTCCTCGAAATTACCAATCTCCTTATTCCACAACCACCTCGTGGAAAACATTTCGACCTCAAACCATGTGTACCCTTGTACACCCACATACTGGGACAACACCAGCCTCGTCTGTACCCAGACATCCCATCACAGTCATACGTCATAATAGCAACACCACTCGACCACCTCGAGTGGAAATGATCACCTGATCCGCGATAAAATCGCCTAACCATTTAGCTGACTCCTTCAGCTAGGTGGTTCCTTTCCATTGTCAATATATCCTTACATTTGCTCCCGTTGGGAGTCACCAAATCTCATTTGTCAGTCCATGCTGACACCATCAGTCAAACTGTCATCACAAAACTTTACCACCCAGGTAAGGCTCCAACCATAAGCCAGTCAGTGACAACACCACATACTACATCACTCTCGATGCAGCGCAAGATCAACCACATGATCTCAATTCGCAGGGCAAGCCCAATCCTGCGACACAAAATACTCTCAATGTCCATAATTGCCGACTCCGTCAGCGAACCAAAACGCTGGGAAATCACGGTGTGATCAAGTCACACAAGGCTACTCGTGGTTACTCAGACCACCAACTCACTCATCCTGAGTGTACGTATACCGTCAACATCAAGTGGTGTAACTGGAACACATTGAATACCAGCCCAGCAGTGATCACACATCTCAATACTAGGGTTCAACTAGCCAACCATGGCTAAGAGCACCTGCTCATAAAATCACTGAACCCGACAAAATCGCTCTGCACAGCGCACAGTATCCAATGTCCAGCCCACAATCACAACCAAACAAATGATATCGGAACCAAGCCGATTACCAACACGTTTAATCATACACCACCGGTACATCCCATGTACCGCCATTAGGCATCACTCAGCCTAACCCGTGCCAATCATCGTACAACGTACCCTGTACGTACCTCAATCCATCAATCTGCCTATAGCCACCCAGGTCATAGCCAAACACGTTCTAGTAACGGAGTACATTTGCCCAAACCATCATGAGACAAAACGAGCTCCACCCGTCATCTAGTTCCAATTCCGAATCCGAATTCGTAATTTCGTAAGAAATCCCGAACCCGAACCCAGACATCATATTTTTAATCCATTTCCAAATTCGAATCCGAAATCATTACTCCGTAAGCTAGCATTGGAATAATCATTCCGTACCCAAATCCAGTAATCCATTTTTGAGCTTCGCAATCGAATCCTGAATCGTCACCCAGAAATTCGATTCCAAAACCCAAAATCTCGTTTACGTCCATCAAGACGTAACATAACCGAATCTATCGGTTGCCTGTCCAAAACACTCGATTGACTTCATAGGGAAGCCAATCCCAACATCCACACGTCAAAGGTTGACAAAAATCTGACCACATCGGCAACCTACTCAACCGAGTAGTAAACCATATGGACTCACTCCGAAAAGAAGTTCAGCCCCGTCATTTACGACTCATACAAAGGTAAGAGTGATAAACTCTCACCCAATCTGGATCATCACGATCAAGACCTAGATCCATCACTACGTCACCCGACAAGTAATATCACGATCCTAGATCGTCACATCGTCCAAAGTCGACAACATCACAAATCAGATCCATCTAGGATCCACACATGCTCACATAGCTAACAATCCAACTGAAAGCTGATCGTAGGGCCTTACACCCTCCATTGAATCATTCGCCAAATTTCCCTTGGTGGAAAGATGACCTCGCATTTCACCACCAAATCCAAAATCATACACAACAACTTGTGTCCAATGACCCAAGGCCAAACATGGGTCCACCAACCAATACACGCTCAACGTACTGGTAGCAGCAATCATCATCTGCCACGGCAGGAAACAAGAAGTCAACCCCAAAGACTTCGGAATACCAATCACCGATGTGGAACGAGCACTCCTCTCGTCTCCCAATCACAACTCTCCCCGAAACGGGAGTTCCAACCATGTTGGAAGCAGACATGCTCCAAAAGAGATGTCAAGTCCAACCACTGGACTGCCCACGTCCATACCTCACTTGGACCACCACGTGTCCAAAATCAATTCATTACTCGGACCTCACGTCCGTCAATAATCATGTATGCACACACCCTGATTCCGAACGGGATATCAAAATTTTTGCCTGAATGTGCATACCATACTGCCATGTCTCACATCTCAACCCTTACAGGTTCAATCCTCAGATTCCAAGTGATTCACAATCACAAAATCACACCTCAATACCACGAATGGTTTCCCCGACTTTTCCAATTTCAATAATTTCCTTGTACTCTCAGGGGATATAAGCAGTACACAAACTTACCAATCTCGGAGTTGACCACAACTCCCCAAATCCACCAATTCTCATGACATAGGGAACATCGTCCCTAGATTCCTCAAGTCTCAAACATACCTTTTTATCCATTCATCATTTGTCATCGTAAATCTGTTGGGACTTGTCCCAACACGACACAACCCCCACTGGATCCCATCCAGTCCAAGACTCAACCACCTTTGAGTCGCAGATACCAATCACATGTCCATCATGACAGAGCCACACCCCAACTGGTGGCTCATCGTCATCACAATCACTGACAGCTGCACCAGTGCTAGCACCAGTACCAACGCACCATCATCAACACTAGTATCAGCACACTGGCATCCATACTAGTATTGGCATAAAGGCACCAACATACCAACATCCATACCTAGCACGCTTGTGTGCAAGGTTGTTACCCTGGATCTCCGTTCATTCCGAACGACGATCCCGTAACACCACTCGTACCCCACGACTATGGGTACCTCCAATTTGACCACTGGCACATCAGGATAATGGACGTTCCCTGAACATCCCCTGATCCTCAAGTGTGAAAGCCACACTAAATACCCTCGATAGCCAGTCATCTCGACACAACTGTCGACCAACAGTCATCGTTGTCAAGATCCGTATCCACGCATCACACAAATATTCGATCCAACACGGGATTCCATATTTCCTCATAACCGCATCCGTGGATCGAAACCCATAATCCTGACTAGACTCAATAGAGTCATCCACATGGTCATCCACGACCTTAGCCGCACGTCGCAGCACAAGTTCTTAATTAAGGTTCACTTTTCCTGCCCATCAATTATAAATTAGGGTTCCAAAGTCACACCCTAGGGTTCCACCGAACCCAACTGCCTTTTGCAGTAAAATCCACAACCTGACCGACCCCGCGGTCCTGACATCATATAGACGTCCAATCCAATCCAATCGTCAATTCAACGTGGGTTCTATCGTGGGTTCCACCACGAAGGTCATCGGCTAACTCCGATGCACCAACACCCCGAACATTAGCCAACACTACCAGGGTCCAAAACATAGACCAATACTCAACTGAGTTTCGTTTTTCCATAACATTATTCAAATGGGGTTCCCTGAACCTAGCTGTGCCCAGTGGCACAACAATCCATCATCAAATGACCGAACCGACGGTCCCACATTACCAGTTAATCGTATACAACCCCACCTGGGTTGAATCGCAACAATGCACGGCGTATCGGGCCAAACATACCCAATCCACCAAAACTATCTATCAGGTTGACAACGGAACTGCAGCCCAAAGAGACATCACACCCTCGTCCTTCGCGCACAAAAGAGCAAAACCTGCTCTGATACCACTTGACACGACCCATCCCAATCCCCCCGGGATTACCATGGAATGTGACGTGCTCCCGTCTGACAAGAGGCGTCAGACAAGGGATAACCGATTGCCATTGCCCAAACGGGCTTCCAGAGTGCGTAAGGATCGATGGAGGAGGTGTGTGATGCTCAAGTCTCTGCTGCAGTCGTATCCGGAATCAACCTGAAGGGCATTAAAAACAAAAGCTGTGAGTGGACGAAAATAAACAAGTCTGTTAAAAACATTTATAAGACATTTATGCCCCTCAGTAAAATCATATGCATGCACCAAAAACCAATAATCCCATATTTATTTAGAAATAACCATTAGGGCCTTAGCCCGGAAACCAAAGCATAGTTTCAAATTCCAAAAGTCAATCCAAGAGTTATTTCATCAATCCAGTAATATTCATTTATTATTTTTCCATCTCCGGCATCCCCGATGCCTAGCGTCTTAGACGCTTGACATTCCAGGCGTCATTTCTCACGGTATTAAGCAACGCGTGCTGCCCGGGGTCTCACCGGGTCCATATCTCTGACATCCCCGATGTCTGACGTCCATGACGTCCAGCAATCCTGCACCTGGATCACTATACGGTCCGGTAGCTCCGTACAATGAGCCCTCGCAGGCAATGCACCGTGGCTTCTCCAGTGTCCCCGACACTTGGAGGAGACCAGGATATAAATATCCACATATCGAGATGGTTTTATGGAACACATTTTATTATTCATTTCCAAAATATCACAAGGGCCCTGCCCCGAATTTCCATAAAACCGTCATAAGTCCAAATAGTTGAATCAAATCCAAAATAGTTTATTCAATTCCATTTTAGGGTCCCCGACCCGAAATCACATATATAAGTCAACTGGGCCCCTGGCCCGATTTCATAAGTTAACTGGGCCCCTGGCCCGATTTCATAATTCAATTGGGCCCCTGGCCCGATTAACAAATTAACTGGGCCCCTGGCCCGATTTTACTTTATCAAATCCGTAACCGTTTCATGAAATCATATCCATCCATATTTATGGAAATCAGTGCAAATCCAGAAAACCTCGATTCACGTGCAAACACGTAAATCGCCTCGAAATGCGTGAAAACATATAAATTCACTGATATCCAAAATAAATCATATAATCCCAATTATAACAATCATGAAACAGTTATGCATGCATCGAATTTATAAAACCAATGTCCACTCACAGACCGTTTAACCGAGTGCCTCGATACGCGTGCCATAGGCCTTCCCGGGCCACACCACTATCACCGGGACTCCCAATCCTGTCCAAATCACATTAGAGGATTACTAACCCCTTCATTAATATTCTATCAAAGTCCCGTAATTTTCCCGAATTTTTAAGTATTTTTAAACTGGATTTAAAACCTTCGAACATCCCGAACAATAACGAAACGGGATCCGATCGACACGAAACCAACGCTAAAATGTTCGTTACATTGTGTAGGACAAAAGTCATGTTGACCTCACCTCGAGATTCGTGCCCACGCGCCGTCACGCGCCGCCGTGAGTGGCTGCGCGTGAAAGCCACGCGCCTGCTACAATGACTGCTACAGTCACCATCTTTACCCGTTTGTCTGGTAAACGGGTCTGATTACCCGCGATAGGATCCGGTTCAATCACACCCAATTCGACATCAATTCAATCCGTTCTTGATCCTAAAACAATCATTAGCATATGAATTTCAGTTCTGTGACATCGATCAACATCAACCATTCCTTAATCAAGCCATCAACCCGTGATCACCCAAAACGGGTCAACCACCAAAACTCCATCAATCCTCAACCATTGTCAAATTAACTTCATATGAAGCATATAAGGACTAACACGAACCAATTAGCATGATTAATTGAACACGACATTACCTCAATCACCACAACTCAAGCTTGAGTTTTCCGGCCGTCCACCTCGTCCGTTCACGGCCCTAGGAGCCCCAAAGCTTGCCCCATTTGATCTGGTTCGACACGTTGAAGTTCCAGAAAGCTCAATCCATCATCAATTAGGCTTGGGCTGGCCTAAAACTGGAAGTTCGAATTTGAATTTCCCAGAACCCAGTTTCGGGTTTTTGAGCATTCCTCCACCATTCTCACTCCAATCCTCTCATTCTCAATCTCAGAGTCATCCTCTCGACTCACTCTTCATTCTATCGATCTAAAAGAACCATTAAAAGCATCCTAAAGTGCCCCTCAGTCCACTGTGTAAAATCCCTGCACTGACCCGAAAACATGATAAAACAGTGCCCATGTTCATTTGATTGATTGCCAGCACCAACATATGTGCGATTCCACCTCAAACTGACCCAATTAACTCAATTAAATTGATAAACAATCACGGGATCGATCGTACAAAGCATCCACCATCACGGCTGTTCAATGAAACAGTACCCCCGTGTGAAATTACAATTCTGCCCTTGTGCAGAAAATTACCAAAATGCCCCTCACGCATCCTGACCCGTAACTCGGTCATACGGACCCCGATTGATGCGTGCCGCCTGTCTACGAACTCAGGGCATCGAGGCCTTCCTAACGGTCCTCGATCCTCGGCCATCGGACCACCCGATCAAAAAGTCAACATTTCCCCCTCATTATGTTTAAATTACGAAAACGCCCAAGAACTTCCGTACATCATAACTTTCACCACGAACGTCGGAATCGAACGTGCCACCTGTCTATGAACTCGTGACGTCCCGAACTACGTCACGGTCATCGGTCAAAGTCCATTTGACCATCCAAATTAAAAGTCAACGTTTTGCCCACGCCTAGGGGCAAAACGGTCATTTTGCACAATTCGTCCGAAATCGCCCAACTAATCCCAGATTAGTAAATCACAATTAAATATCATTAAATCCCGATATTCGGGACGTGTCGTTACACCACATCTCCCTTCTTTTAGTCGTGCCCCTCACTGAGTAACCCTGAGATACACGGGCCAATTCAATGCACCCTAACCGAAAAGAATAGGGCAATAGCTTCCACCCCGTTTTGCATCATCTACAACTAGGCCCTCGAACTAGGACAAAATACTACCCTTAAGAGACGAAGCCAAGCCTGTGACCCATGATTGGCCACCACGATATGAACCCTGGAGGAGATGACGTTCAGCAAAGCTGAGAGACTCTAGGTGGCTCATCGAATTTTCAAGGTAAGAATTGATCTTCTGGGGATTTTCTTGGTTTTGAAAGAATTGTTACCTCGTCGTTTTTATTTTGAACTGACGGCCTGCGTTACTGGGTGAGGAAATGAACAACGACCGACGATAGAGAGGTTGCTGCACTGCGATGACCGTCGTACCTGTTACCTACGACTCCCGACCCAAAACGCTCATCTACACCTAACCACCTCATTGCTTCGCCATTGTGAACTTAGTGAGAAGATTGCGAACCCCTGCGACTGCCATTATCACGGTCGAGAAGGTCGACCCGCTTTGGACCCAAAGAAAGACACGGAGAGAACTCGAATACAACCAAGGTAACCCTCGAACTTAACTTACGTCTCTTGATTCACCTTGTTGAAAGCTGTATTTTGATGCATTTTCATGTGGATTTCGATGAGGTTGGTGACGAATCAGAGTTCGCCGGTTTCTAGAAAATATGCAGAAGCACTGTGGCTTCCCAGCGGCCCTCAGGCTTTGTTAGGTACACTCTAACGTTAATTATGAGTTTAATGTATTCATGAGAGTGAGTAGAATCGATTGGATGAATTGCATATTGTTATTGGCGAGATTTTATGAATTTTGGCCACCGTCGACGGTGGCAGTCCAGTCGTTGTCTCCGGTGAGTCTCAATCAACGTTAGTCAACTGTTAATTCTAACGGTCAACTAACGGAATATTCTGAGAGAATATTCTAGGGAAATATTCTAGAGAATATTCTTGAGGGAATATTATGAAGGACTATTCTAGGGGAATATTTCAGGAATATTTTAGATTGCGCGCATGCTTAGTTTGGGACGTTTTCGAGATGTACAAGCACGTTTTAAGCCCGTTTTGAGCCGTTTTAACGACGTTAAACTCATCTTAAGCAAGATTATTATAATTTGACTTATAATTCAAATAGTAACCCTGTGGTCCGAATTATTTAGGGTTGGGACGAATTGAGCCTACACGGTTTGGCACGTCGGGTGATTTCGATTCCCCGACCAGTTTGTGAGTGGACCCTTTCCCTAAACCTATGTTTTTATACTATTTATTACTCGCACGTTTTACAATGTCGCACATTTTATAATTGTTGAGCATGCATGATTTACTATGTGATAATTGTGGCGTGATATTGTGATGATTGGTTGCTATGCATGTTCAGTTATGTTTATCTACAGTGATATGGTAAGTACGCATAGTTGTATGTTTTAAGTCACATTTATTACATTGCATGAGAATCCCCTGGGCATTGATGAGATTGAGATAGTGATAGAACCCACTTAGGAGTCGCCGGTATCTAGAACCCATCTGTAGGTTATAGAGCAGTCCTCCACGTGATCGTTCACCCGTGCTACTCACTATACTAATTAAAAAGCTTCAATCATGTCCCTGAGCTCTAGAGAACTCGAGGTGACGGTGCCCAGCTGTAATAACCCGAACTTTCGTTAATTGTAATTTTAATTGTGAATTGACTATTTTGCCCCTAGAAAGGGGAATTTTTTTAACTTTTGACCCGGGACACTATTTGGACTTTGACCAAGGTCCATTTCGTAGATCAGGACGTCACGAGTCCGTAGACATGCGACACATCAAAATTAGACGTTCGACAGGAAAGTTATGGGTCACAAACGGATACGAGTACTATTCATGTACTACAAGGCGTGTGTACAGTTGTCACTTTTGGATTGGTCCAAAATATTTGATTAGACCAATGGATGAGTGACAAGTTTCACTCATCCCATTGGCCCATTCTCCCATGCCTTTGGATCTGATTTTGGGTTCATGTATCTCATCTCCTTCATTTCTCTCTGTGTAACCTGAAAGCCAAAAACCACCCAAAACACACAAACACTCAAACCACCATATTATACCATCATCTTCTGTGTTTAACTGAGAAAATGAGAGGGAAGAGACGACGACGAGACGATCGTGACGGGCTGAGCACGGCGGAAGAGTCACGGCAAGGTAAGCTCGAAAACCTGTTTTGTACCCAAGATTTCGTGTTTGATTTCTAGGGCTTTTTAAAGGATTCTAATGATAAAACATGAATCTTAGGGCTTGTACGATCTCATAGAGACCAAAAGGAAGGCTGAGGTGGCTAGAGTCGACGAAAAAGGCTGTTTGAAAATCACCCGTTACTGTTCATCGTTGGAAGGTAAATTCTAGCCCGATTTTCATGTTTTTGATTAGATAGGTTTGTTTTTGGGTAGATTTTTAGTCCATAGGAACAAAAATGGAGGAAAATAGTGTAGGATTGAAGAAATTAGAACCTGGTCGGGTCGCAGGTCTAGGTGACCCGTTAAAGTAAACGGGGCTGACCCGTCGTGAGGTAGACGATGATGACGTCAGCATCTGTCAGGTTATCAGACCACGTGACCAGTATGAGGCTGACATGTGGCAGTTGTTAGGTCCTCGTCAGCATTGGTGTGTCAGACACGTGGATTAGTCAGCACACGGTTAGGAATTAATGATTGGCTCTGTCTACAACGATTTTGGATTTGCTCATAATGATCAAATTATATCCAGTCTTGTGGCATGTGGCATGTGTCATATTTGACATCTATCAGACCTGTCAGGCTGACGTCAGTGTTGACTTTTGTTGATGTCAATGTTGACCAGGAACTTTGACCCTGTGCGTGGGGCACGTGGGCACAATTTTCAAGGTTAACCTAGTCATATCTAAAAGGTTTCGACGATGAAAATCCAATAGTGGTGGTTTCGAATCGATCAGAGATCGTTTGATAGGTCATTTTGGGGTTTAAAGCATCGGGAAGCGTGTTCGGGACGCCTTCCCGGTATCAGACATTTTGAAGGTTTAGTGGTTGAACTTGTAGAGTCCGTTAGTGACTTTTGGATGTGTTTGGATAGGCTCGAAGACTGTGGTTTAGCTTCGGGGTAGTTACATCGCAGTTCGTTAGCGCATCGAAGACCAGGTGTGAGTGGACCTTTGTGTTATAAAATGAAATGCATGCATAACTGTTTTAATTGTTTTATTATATTATTTAAATTGAAATGTTTTGGTATCATTCATTGATGATCTTGTTGTAACGACCCATCCCGGGAGTCGGGATTAGATTAGAGTTTAATGACGGATTAACGAAGAGAATCGGTGATTAGTTGGACACTTTTGGACAGACATTGCAGAATGACGATTTTGCCCCTAGAATGGGCAAAATGTTGACTTTTAGTCCGGACGGTCAATTGGGCATTGACCAATGACCGTGACGTAGTTCGGAATGTCACGAGTTCGTAGACAGGTGGCATGCCCGATTCCGACGTCCGAGGAGGAAGTTATGATGTTCGGAAGGTTAAGGACATTTTCGTAATTAAGTCAAAATGGAGGAATTTGTTGACTTTTTGAACGACAAGTTTTCTTCTTGCAAACCGAGGACCGTTAGGTAGATCTCGACGTCCTGAGTACAACTACAGGCGGCACGCCTTTATCGGACATCGGACGAGTGAGATATGGGTCTAGGAAGTGAAGGGTAAAATCGTAATTTGGACAATTAGGGGTATTTCAATCTTTTTACTCCTTGGGAAGTGTGCCAATCAGATAAGGACATGTGTGCAGTGCTGATCGGATATTTTGGGGCTGGTCCACAGGGTGTTTGTCACCTGGCTGAATTCTAGTGTCTTCTAGCCACTATACAGTTACACTTGAATTGTTTATGTTTGGGTTTAAATCGTGCACTGAGAAAAACAGAGAGAGACTGAGACAGAGTTATCGATCAGCTTCAAGGTGTGTGAGACCTTGCCTTCGAGTGTGTGTGATCAGAGACTAGTTAAGACTTTGGTGAGTAAGTCTTGGTGAGAGTGGTGTGAGGAAAGGTTGAGAGGGAAGTGAGAAACCCAGGAAAAACAGAGAGGTTCTTCATGCACAGCTGAGAGCCCAATCGATCAAACCTGTTGAGTTTGGGTTTGTGGTGGTGTTCAGTGGACGGAGGGGAGACTCTAGGACGCTAAGGGACACGGCAGAGCTCACGGCGGTGCGCAGAACGGGTAAGTTTCCCCTGGTTCCCCTGTTTTTCCCGTTTAGTTCAAATCCAAAGTCGTGAAGTTTGGGGACTGGATGACTGATTGTGTTGTTCCTGGCAGCTTTATGAGGTTTCTATCTAGCTCTGGGAATCGAAATCGTGGTTGGAAGGACGACGGGTGGACAGAATTCGAAACTGGTTTTCTCTGTGTTTTGGTTCGAGTTTGGGAGGTAAGAATCAGAACTCCATTTCGTGTGTTAATTAGATGAATCTGTTGCTTAGAGTGGGATGAAACTATTGGTAAAGAAAGGATTGAAAATGGACTGGATTTGAGTGAGAACCGGCCTCGCCAGCTCGGTTCGACCGAACCAGTCTGGACCGGTCTGAACCTGGTTGGTTGGAGGTAGAAGACGATGAACAGTGTAGGCGCGTGGCTCCCACGCGTAGCCCCTTTGGGCGGCACGTGAGGGCGCGTGGGGACTGTTTCGGGAAAACTTTCAACACGGTTTTCACTCTAATCGATGTAACGAACATTTTAGGACAAGTTTCGGGTCGATCAGACACCGGATCAGGATAGTTTTACGTGTTCGAAGGTTTAGGGGTTCGTTTAAAATACGTTTAAAATCCGGAAAAATTAGGGAAATTAGGGTAAGCTTAAATGAAGTGTTTGTGACCCGAATTGGTGACTTTGACAGGTCGGGAAATTCCTGAGACAGCCGAGGACCGTACAGGACGCGAGTGACGTGTTTGGAACTGTGAGTGGACTGTTTGTTTTCAAACCGAGCATGCATAACTGTTTTTACTTATATTGTTTATGTTTCGATTATGCTTTTACGCTTTCGATATATGGATTTATGCTTATGATTTATATGCTTGCTTTACTTGATTACACGCTTTTCAATACGAGTTATCAGATTTGCACGTACTTCGAGAATATGATTTCAGTGATGCTTTTGAGTATGGTTTCAGATGAATGATTATGTTTATACGCATTCTGTTTTATTAAGATTTGTGGATTTGATTTGAGGTTGGAATTGAAATTCAGGAGGAAGTCCCCTTTTAATCTAACGTAGTTTCGGTTTTCGAAGATTTCCGGTTGAGCTTTGGTTTTCGGATTTTGATGAATTTTCTTATGCTTGAAAAATGGTTTTGAGTTTAAAGACTCGGAAAACCCACTGGATCTAGTTTTGAGTTTAAAGACTCGGATGGATTGACGGGGAGGAGGGCCCTGGATTGATGTGTTTTGAGTTTAAAGACTCGCTATGGTTTTGAGTTTAAAGACTCGGTGATGATGATACCCCCCGAGGCATGTGATTGTGTTTTGAGTTTAAAGACTCGTTGATATCCCGGGAAAGCCTGGTTATCGCGCATTGTGTTTTGAATTTAAAGACTCAGGCGCACTTGAGATCCAGTAAACTTGTATTTGATATTATATTAATTTATATTACTTTATGATTTGATTTCCATTTCTTATGATTTTGACTCGAATGCATGCATGATTTGAAAACATAGGGGAAAACCTTTATTTGTTTCCTTAAAATTGTTTTGGAAATACTGTTTAATTTTTTTCCACTCACTCTTTAACTGTTTTCTTGACCCTCCATGACAGGACCCGCCCCGATCCCCCTGGGACCACATGGGGACGTGCTCTGCTCCCGTCTGACACCCAAAATAACGTTCCAATTTTAACCTCAAAAGTTCAAATGAATAAATAACCAAATAAAGTTATACATCAAATCCGAAATAAACCGATGTCAGACAAGGGATAAAGTTCCAAATTAAAAATTGCGAGCACGACCCTACAATAAACCTGCGGGCAAACCACCCAACAGGAGATCAGGTATGCGGAAGTAGATCTATACCTCAGCCTCAGGATCCTCCTCTACCTCAGGAGCACAGCCTGGAGGGGTTACCAAAACATTAAGGGTGAGTGGGCCGAAACTCAAGTTTATAAAACTGTTTAATAAGTAAAACATATAATTTACCCCTCCGTTTTCCAAACATGCATGCATCGGAATTTAAAACCATAAATCATATAATGTGAACCATAAAGTATGTAATAAAACCATAAACATAATTATAACCACTGCACTATACACTCCAATCCTGACATCCCTGATGTCTGACGTCCCTAACGTCCAATAAGGTCACAGTCTCAAGACTACGCGTGCCACTCGGGGTCTCAATCCCGAATCCAATCCCCAAACCCTGTCCGGGTACGGCATCTCAAATGCCTAGCGTCCTAGACGCTCGACGTCCCTGACGTCCAATTATAGCAATCCTGCTCCTGAGTCATTTTACGGTTCGGTTCCTCCGTAGAATGGCCCCTCGCAGGCAATGCGCCGTGACCCCTCCGGGGTACCACATCCGGAGGAGACAGTATCATAAGAATGGATCTATACAGTGCAGTACCAAATACATTTTATTGATATCCTCATGCAACACAATATACATAGATAAAATCCAAAACTAATCTTTAAGTTTCATCAGACGGGTCTCAAACTCAAAAATCGTGAAACGTGCCATAACCATAATTTCAACATCATCAAAACCGTTTCATGATTCCAGCATGTGAATATAAGTAAATCAGAAAACATTTAAGCATGCAAGGGTTTAATGAAATCGGGCCCACTCACAGTACGATCCCGCGATGAACCTGCGCGTACGAACTTGTACCGGGATTATCGTACAATTCCTGTCAGTCCAAATCATACGTAAGGGTTACTACAAGTCTTAAACATTTATTCAAAAAGTCCGAAACAGAAACCGGCTTGGGGAAACCGTCAACATGTTTCCCGAGACAACCGGCCCTAAACTGACCCATCAAAACTATCTCAGATCAACATGGTTAATTCATCAAAAATGTTCAGAATGATGAGAGGAACAAAAGTCATGGTGATCGTGATCAGAGATAAGGTCCAACGCGCCCTCACGCGCCGCCCAAAGTGGCTGCGCGTGAAAGTCACGCGCCTGACACTGTAGCTACAATGTCACCAGCTTCACCCGTTTGTCTGTAATACGGGTTTGTCACCCGCGGCTTGACCTGGTTAATTAACCCCCAATTTCCACTCGATTTCACTCGTATTTGATCCTAACATGTTCATTAACTATCCAATTTAGGTTCTGAGACATTAATCAACCTCGACAAGTCCCCAATCGACCCATCGACCCGTGATCAACCAAACGGGTCAATCACCAGAACTTCCTGGTTTCTAATTCAATCTCCAATTAACTTCACAGGAAGCATAATAGGATCAAAGAGAACTAAAATGAACGATCAATTGAACCAACACTCACCTGGAAGTAGTCGTCCGATCCACTGAAATTTCTCTGAACACTGCAGTCACCGTCCCAGCTCACCCGTGGCTGATGGCCTTCGATTTCGATATGGTTGAGTTCCAAATACTCCCAGAAGACTAAACCAGGCCTTGGTTTGGTCCAAAAATTACTAGAAATTGAAAACCCGATTTCCCTCCAAATTTTCCCGAAATGGTTTCTCTCTGGTTCCTCACCTATTCTCAGTTCTTTCACCGGCAGAATGAAGCTCACTCAATTCCCATTCAGTTTTAAAAAATTTAAGCCGTCCTAGAGGCTCGTGGAAGCCTTATTGTCCACTAAGATTGGTTCCCCGAAAAAGCTTCGATCGAAATAAACTATGTAGCCTTTGCTGGGTGGATGAATCAGACCACGTTCTAAAGCATTAGACATTCCTTTCTTTCCAGCACACACTTGCATAAACAATTGCACACTGAACCACTGCACATGGTGGTGCCGCCCATGTTCCCCCCGTGGTTGCTACAGTAACCAGGGGTAGAATGACCAAAATGCCCCTGGTTCAATAATTACCAAAATACCCTTTACTTTCTAGACCCGTAACTCAGCCATACGAAGTCCGATTTCGGCGTGCCGCCTGTCTACGAACTCAGGGCATCGAGACCTACCTAACGGTCCATGAGTCATGTGAAAATTAGTTGTCAAACGAAAAGTCAACATTTTCACCCCTATCGTCCAAATTACGGTAATGCCCCTGAACTTTCTTATAGTCATAACTTTTGCCCTGATCGTCCGAAATGGACGTGCCACCTGTCTATGGACTCGTGACGTCCCAAACTACGTCACGGTCATTGGTCAAAGTCCATTTGACCCTCAAATCAAAAAGTCAACAATTTGGCAATACCATTCACAGGGGTAAAAACGTCAATTCATACATTAAATCACATTATTATAATCCTCAAATTTCCGGGGTGTTACAACCTTCCCCCCTTAAGAAATTTCGTCCCGAAATTTCAAAGAAACAAATAAGGAAATTGCTTTCGCATCTAAGCCTCGGGCTCCCATGTGGCTTCTTCCACATTCTGGTTTTTCCAGAGAATCTTCACGAGAGGGATCGTCTTCCGACGTAGTACCTTGTCCTTCCGATCCAAAATCTGCACTGGTTGTTCCTCAAAGCTCAAATCCTCTCGGAGTTCGATAGGTTGTTCCTCCAGTACATGAGAAGCATCATGTACGTACTTCCGCAACATTGATATGTGGAAAACATCGTGAACCCTAGAAAGTTCTGGAGGTAGTGTCAATCTTTAAGCAACCCTGCCAATCCTCTCCACGATCTCATATGTTCCGATAAAACGTGGACTCAGTTTCCCCCGTCGACCAAAACGGATAATCCCTTTCCACGGAGATAACTTCAGGAAGACAAAATCTCCCACTGCAAATTCCAAGTCTCGAATCCGTCGATCGGCATAACTCTTTTGGCGATCCTGTGCCGCCTTCAATCTCTCCTTGATAACCCGAACAGTTTTCAGGGTTAAGTCCATCAACTCCGGCCCTACAGCCGCTCGTTCCCCTATCTCCATCCAGCATATAGGTGTCCTGCACTGTCGACCATACAGTGCCTCATAGGGTGTCATCCCGATGCTTGCCTGATAGTTGTTGTTGTACGCGAATTCCATCAATGGAAAATGAGTATCCCATGAATCCTGAAACTGTAGTACACAAGACCTCATCATGTCCTCCAGGGTCTGAATGGTCCTTTCAGACTGTCCATCGGTCTGTGGATGGAAAGCAGTACTGAAACGTGGGGTTATTCCCAAAATAGTTTGCAAACTCCGCCAGAACGTGGAAGTGAAACGCGGATCACGATCAGACACGATCGACTCCGGCGTACTATGCAATCGTATGATTTCTTTTACGAACAATTGAGCCAGTCGATTAGGTTTATACGTCTCCTGAACTGGCAGAAAATGGGCTAACTTGGTTAACCGGTCTACGATCACCCATACTCCGTCAACTCCACTCTGAGTCCTTGGTAACTTAAAGACGAAGTCCATGGTGATGTGATCCTACTTCCACTCGAGAATCGGAAGTGGCTGCATAGCCTCATACGGTCTCTGTCGTTCCGCCTTAACTTGCTGACAGGTTAAGCATCTGCTCACGAACTCTGCAATATCCTTCTTCATTCCTGGCCACCAATAATGGCTCCGGAGAGTACGGTACATCTTTGTACCTCCCAGATGCATAGCATAAGCCGAACTATGGGCCTCCTCCAGAATCTCGGCCCGTAACTCTGCCACTGCAGGTACACACAAATGGCCCAACTTCACAAGTGCTCCATCATCCCGGATGGTAAAATTCTGTCTCCCATCCGCATCGACCTCAATCCTGTAAATACAGAGTATCGGATCCTGAAGTTGTGCTTCGATGATCCGATTAATTAGCACTGGTCGTACATGGAAGCTGGCCAACAAAGCTCCATGCTCATCCGTATCCAAGATAGCTCCCGCCTTCCGGAGTTCCACCAGCAAAGGAAGATACACCATCCCCAAGTGTGCAACTGATCCTGCTGACTTCATGCTGAGTGCATCTGCCACCACATTGGCCTTACCCAGATGGTACTCAATTGTACAGTCATAATCCTTCAGCAGCTCTAACCATCTCCGCTGTCTCATGTTAAGCTCATTCTGAGTGAATAGGTACTTTAGGCTCTGGTGGTCGGTGTATATCCGGCTCGTTGCGCCGAATAGATAATGTCTCCAGATTTTTAGAGCATGAACCACCGCTGCCAACTCCAAATCATGGGTAGGGTAGTTCAACTCATGAGTCTTTAGCTGCCGGGATGCGTAGGAGATAACCTTACCAGTCTGCATCAACACGCAACCCAAACCTTGTAGCGATGCGTCACTAAAGACTACGAACTCTCCACTGTCATCCGGCAATGCAAGGACAGGTGCAGTGGTCAATCGATCCTTCAACTCTTGAAAACTCCGATCACACTGCTCGTTCCAAATAAAATTTACTCCCTTCCGAGTCAATCGAGTCAATGGTGCAGCAATTTTGGAGAAACCCTCCACGAATCTCCGGTAGTAACCTGCTAACTCGACAAAACTCCGCACCTCCGTTACCGTTGTCGGTCTAGCCCAGTTAGTCACCGCCTCTGTTTTCTGGGGATCCACGCTAAACCCATCTATCGATATCACGTGTCCCAGAAAACCAATACTGCTTAGCCAAAACTGGCACTTGCTCAGCTTGGCGTACAACTGTTCATGTCTCAGCTTCTCCAACACCAACCGTAGATGTTCCTCATGTGCTCGGGCACTCCTTGAGTATACCAAGATATCATCGATGAACACAATCACGAATTTATCCAAATAGGGTCGGAAGACCCGGTTCATCAGATCCATGAATGCTGCTGGAGCATTCATCAAGCCGAAAGGCATCACTAGGAACTCGTAGTGTCCGTAACGGGTTCGAAAAGCAGTTTTCGGAATATCCTCCCCCGAAATCCTCAGTTGGTGATACCCAGACCGCAAATCAATCTTCGAGAAACACTGTGCTCCCCGCAACTGGTCAAAAAGGTCATCGATCCTGGGTAGAAGATACTGGTTCCTCAGTGTCACCTTGTTGAGTTGCCGATAGTCAATGCACAAACGGAGACTCCCATCCTTCTTCTTCACGAACAACACCGGTGCTCCCCACGGTGAAGTACTCGGTCGGACGTATCCCAAATCCACCAACTCCTGCAACTGAGTTTTGAGTTCTCGTAACTCGGCCGGCGCCATCCGGTATGGTGCCTGGGATATAGATCGGGTACCGGGGAGTAGTTCAATTGTAAACTCGATCTCCCGCGGTGGTGGTAATCCAGGTAAGTCTTCCGGGAACACATCCGGAAACTCACGTACCACCGGTATCTCGTCGATACCCGGAGTATCAACCTGTTCTGACACGACATGCGCCAGATAACCCTAGCATCCCTTCCGTAGAAGTTTGGTAGCAGTAAGTGAAGAAATCACTTCAGGAGGCGAACCAACACGCTCCCCATGAAAGATAACCTCCGGCAAACCCGGGCTTTGCAGAATCACTTGCTTGCTACAGCAATCGATGAGCGACCCATGCTCCGATAGCCAATCCATCCCCAAAATTACATTGAAGTCGTGGATATCCAGAATAATTAAGTCCGCTGGTAAATCCACATCCTCAATTCGCACCGGGCACCTCCGAATCACCTGATTCACAAGGTATACGATGCCCATCGGGGTGCCAACACCCATCTCACAATCTAAGGCTGATACCACACAATCAAGCATACCAGCACAACTCTTCGAAATAAAAGAATGTGTAGCCCCCGCATCCATCAATACACGTACAAGAAGGTTTAAGATATGTAGTGTACCTGTAACCACGCCTGGGGCAGTCCTCGCCTGCTACTGGGTCATTGCAAACACTTGAGCCCTAGGCCCTCCATTCCGTCCGCGCCCGCGCACGCCACGCCCAACACCACGATCACCTCCCTGACCTCGACCTCCGTTAGTGTGGGAAGCCGTGCTCTGCACCACACTAGAGCCCCCAGCGTCGTTGCTCTTGGACAACAGCGGGCAATCACAGGCATAGTGGCCCTCTTCTCCGCAAGCAAAACAGTTTACTGGCCTCGGCCTGTCTGAATGCCCACTAGAAGCACCACTCCAAGATGAACGCTGCCCAGAGTTGAATCCTGATTCTCTGCCCTGAGAGCCCCCACGTCGACCTGACCAGGCACGGCCCTTAAAAGATGAGGGTGCTCCCCTGTAGCCCCTCCCTTATTGTTCTTCTGACCCGTCGGTCCAAGATGTGGACGATCCCGACAACGCCTTTCGCCAGAAGGCTGTCGTGTCTGGTGTGCCCCCAGACTGGCCTCGACACGCACCGCAACGTCGACCATATCTCTCAGAGAAGCATGAGTAGCAGCAGTCACACTTACCCAGATCTCCCAGCGGAGTCCAAGCTCCAACCTTTGGCATTTGTCCTCCTCCGTGCTCACGAATGATGCAGCGAACCGGGATAGTTTCCCAAAAGTCTGCTCGTAGTCCGCAATGGACATATCCCCCTGCTCCAGCCGCAGGAACTCTGCCTCCCGTGCCGAGCGAAACGATCGCGGGTAGTACTCGTCCAGAAATCGGGAACGGAAGACCTCCCAAGTAGTGGTGTGGACAGACCATCCAGACATTTCGAGGCCCTGCCACCACTGGTAGGCTCCTCCTTACAGTAAGAAGGCCGTCAAGGTCACCCGCTCGCCTGGAGGGCAGTGCATTACCGTGAAGATCCTTTCCCACTTGGTGATCCAATCATGAGCATCTTCGGGGTTTGATCCCCCGTTGAAAGGAGTGGCTCCTAGACGCTGAGCCCGTTTAATGCTTGCGCATTCCATTTCCCTCTCCAGATCCTCGTTAGTTCGTGTATGAGGAATCCTCCTTGGAGGCATAACCAACTGTCAAGAGGCATAGATCAGATAACATTAACCTTAAACTCGAAAAGTAACTAGTACTAATCGCTAGTCTAGCATGCTGACCACACCCTAGTGCTCTGATACCAAGCTGACAGGACCCGCCCCGATCCCCCTGGGACCACATGGGGACGTGCCCTGCTCCCGTCTGACACCCAAAATAACGTTCCAATTTTAACCTCAAAAGTTCAAATGAATAAATAACCAAATAAAGTTATACATCAAATCCGAAATAAACCGATGTCAGACAAGGGATAAAGTTCCAAATTAAAAATTGCGAGCACGACCCTACAATAAACCTACGGGCAAACCACCCAACAGGAGATCAGGTATGCGGAAGTAGATCTATACCTCAGCCTCAGGATCCTCTTCTACCTCAGGAGCACAGCCTAGAGGGGTTACCAAAACATTAAGGGTGAGTGGGCCGAAACTCAAGTTTATAAAACCGTTTAATAAGTAAAACATATAATTTACCCCTCCGTTTTCCAAACATGCATGCATCGGAATTTAAAACCATAAATCATATAATGTGAACCATAAAGTATGTAATAAAACCATAAACATAATTATAACCACTGCACTATACACTCCAATCCTGACATCCCCGATGTCTGACGTCCCTTAAGTCCAATAAGGTCACAGTCTCAAGGCTACGCGTGCCACTCGGGGTCTTAATCCCGAATTCAATCCCCGAACCCTGTCCGGGTACGGCATCTCAAATGCCTAGCGTCCTAGACACTCGACGTCCCTGACGTCCAATTATAGCAATCCTGGTCCTAAGTCATTTTACGGCCCGGTTCCTCCGTAGAATGACCCCTCGCAAGCAATGCGCCGTGACCCCTCCGAGGTACCACATCCGGAGGAGACAGTATCATAAGAATGGATCTATACAGTGCAGTACCAAATACATTTTATTGATATCCACATGCAACACAATATACATAGATAAAATCCAAAACTAATCTTTAAGTTTCATCAGACGGGTCTCAAACCCAAAAACCGTGAAACGTGCCATAACCATAATTTCAACATCATCAAAACCGTTTCATGATTCCAGCATGTGAATATAAGTAAATCAAAAAACATTTAAGCATGCAAGGGTTTAATGAAATCGGGCCCACTCACAGTACGATCCCGCGGTGAACCTGCGCGTACGAACTTGTACCGGGATTATCGTACAATTCTTGTCAGTCCAAATCATACGTAAGGGTCACTACAAGTCTTAAAAAATTATCCAAAAAGTCCGAAACAGAAATCGGCTCGGGGAAACCGTCAACATGTTTCCCGAGACAACCGGCCCTAAACTGACCCATCAAAACTATCTCAGATCAACATGGTTAATTCATCAAAAATGTTCAGAATGATGAGAGGAACAAAAGTCATGTTGATCGTGATCAGAGATAAGGTCCAACGCGCCCTCACGCGCCACCCAAAGTGGCTGCGCGTGAAAGTCATGCTCCTGACACTGTAGCTACAGTGTCACCACCTTCACCCGTTTGTCTATAATACGGGCCTGCCACCCGCGGCTTGACCCGGTTAATTAACCCCCAATTTCCACTCGATTTCACTCGTATTTGATCCTAACATGTTCATTAACTATCCAATTTAGGTTCTGAGACATTAATCAACCTCAACAAGTCACCAATCAACCCATCGACCCGTGATCAACCAAACGGGTCAATCACCAGAACTTCCTGGTTTCTAATTCAATCTCCAATTAACTTCACAGGAAGCATAATAGGATCAAAGTGAACTAAAATGAACGATCAATTGAACCAACACTCACCTGGAAGTAGTCGTCCGATCCACTGAAATTTCTCTGAACACTGTAGTCACCGTCCCAGCTCACCCGTGGTTGATGGCCTTCGATTTCGATATGGTTGAGTTCCAAATACTCCCAGAAGACTAAACCAGACCTTGGTTTGGTCCAAAAATCACTAGAAATTGAAAACCCGATTTCCCTCCAAATTTTCCCGAAATGGTTTCTCTCTGGTTCCTCACCTATTCTCAGTTCTTTCAACGGCAGAGTGAAGCTCACTCAATTCCTATTCAGTTTTAAAAAATTTAAGCCGTCCCAGAGGCTCGTGGAAGCCTTACTGTCCACTGAGATTGGTTCCCCGAAAAATCTTCGATCGAAATAAACTATGTAGCCTTTGATGGGTGGATGAATCAGACCACGTTCTAAAGCATTAGACATTCCTTTCTTTCCAGCACACATTTGCATAAACAATTTCACACTGAACCACCATACATGGTGGTGCCGCCCATGTTCCCCCCGCGGTTGCTAGAGTAACCAGGGGAATAATGACCAAAATGCCCCTGGTTCAATAATTACCAAAATGCCCTTTACTTTCTAGACCCGTAACTCAGCCATACGAAGTCCGATTTCGGCGTGCCGCCTGTCTACAGACTCAGGGAATCGAGACCTACCTAACGGTCCTTGAGTCATGTGAAAATTAGTTGTCAAATGAAAAGTCAACATCTTCGCCCTTATCGTCCAAATTACGGTAATGCCCCTGAACTTCCGATAGTCATAACTTTTGCCCTAATCGTCCGAAATGGACGTGCCACCTGTCTATGGACTCGTGACGTCCCAAACTACGTCACGGTCATTGGTCAAAGTTCATTTGACCCACAAATAAAAAATTCAACAATTTGGCAATACCATTCACAGGGGTAAAAACGTCAATTCATACATTAAATCACATTATTATAATCCTCGAATTTCCGGGGTGTTACACTCCAGACCGTGACATTGAGGCAGAGGCTGATCTATAGGTCGAGGCATAGATACTCCTTGCACACCTGTAAACCCGTTTGTGACAGGACCCGCCCCGATCCCACAGGGACCACATGGGGACGTGCCCTGCTCCCGTCTGACACCCAATAATTCATACCAATTTTAACTTCAAAACATCAAATGCATAAATAACCAAATTATAGTCATACATCAATCCGAATTAAACAGATGTCAGACAAGGGATGAAATCCAAAATTACAAGTTGCGAGCATGACTCTAAAATAAAACCTGCGGGCAAACCACCCAATAGGGGTTCAGGTACGCAGAAGTAGATCTATGCCTCAGCCTCAGTTTCCTCCTCTACCTCAGTATCACGACCTGGAGGGGTTACCAAAAACAATAAGGGTGAGTGGACCGAACTCAAGTTTATAAAACCATTTGATAAGTAAAACATATAATTTACCCCTCCGTTTTCCAAACATGCATGCATCATTATTTAAAATCATAAACCATATAATATGAACCATAAGGCATATAATAAAACCATCAGTATAATTTTAGTTGCTGCACTATACACTCCAATCCCGACATCACCTGATGTTTGACGTTCTCGACGCCTAATAAGGTCACAATAATAATAAGGCTACGCGTGCCACTCGGGTCTCAATTTCCGAGTTAAATCCCCGAATCCTGTTCGGGTACAGCATCACCTGATGCTTAGCGTCATAGACGCTGGACGTACTAGACGTCCGTGACCTCTCCGGGGTACCTCGCCGGAGGAGACAATATAATATGAAAGGATCTATACAGTGCAGTACCAAATACATTTTATTGATATCCACATGCAAAGTATATATATACATAGATAAAATCCGAACCAATCAATAAGTTTCATCAGACGGGTCTCAAGCCCAAATACCGTGAAACGTGCCATAACCACATTTTCCATATCATCAAAACCATTATTGTTTTAGCATGTGAATAAGTATAATAAACCAAAAAACATTTATGCACGCAAGGGTTTAAGAAAATGGCCCACTCACAGTACAATCCTGCTAGAAATCGAACGTATACCCTCGTCCTGGTACAAATGTACAATCCCTGTCATATCCAAAGTATATGTAAAGGTCAATACAAACCCCTAACATGTAACCATGAAACCCTAGACCGAAACTGGCCCGGAAAAGTCGCCCGAACGCGCTTCCCAAGGCAATAAACCTCATTTTGACCAACTTAATGATCTTCGATCGACCCGAAACCACCGACATTGGATCCGGATCGTCGAAACCTAAAGGATGGTGGTGGTCCCACCAAAACTACTGTTCACACGCGCCCCCACGCGCCGGTCAACGCGTCGGTCAACGCAGGAACAGTTCCTGCTGACGTCATCGCTGACGTCAGCATGACATCATGCTGACGTCATCTGACAGCTGTCAGGTCTGACATGTCAGACTCTGACAGGTGCCACGTGTCAACATCCGATTGGTCCACCTCACTGATCTGTCAGGCCACGTGTCAGATCTGACATGTGCCACGTGTCAGCACGGCACTGGTCCACGTCACTGACATGTCAGTGACACGTGGTAGTCCCAGATTGGGCCACTTCACTGACATGTCAGTGTTGACTGTGCACTGACATGTGACACGTGTCGGCTCACGGTTGGTCCACGTCACCTGACAATCTGACAGGGTGCCACGTCATCACCTCTGTCCTCAGACGGGTTGACCCATATTTCTGCAACTCGGGTCGATCAGACCCGCGATCATGACCCGGTCGCCATTTCACCATTTCTCAATCATTTCAGTCCTAGTTTGTTCCTAGATGCTCGTCTTAATCCCAGAAAGGGTTCTATGGAATCAAAATTGACAAATACAGACGGGATCGAAGGCTTACCTCGATGAACAGAGCTGGTTTCCCGTCGCCGTTTAGCCACCGTCCTGATCACCTCCGGTCACAAACTCAAGCCCAGAAGGTTCCTATAAGTCCCTAGAGTCGATTAGGATTAATAGGAAACAAAACTAAACGTGGGAATTCGAGTTACCAAAATCTGAGTTTTAGAAACCGTTTTGGGTTTTCCGGTTTTCCCACCCCGCCGCCGTCCACCGCCGCTCACCGCCGTGCTTCAGTCCTTCCCCGTGGGTCCAACAACACACAGACGCAGAGACAAAGTGTAGTGCGCAAGGGTTGGATCAAAGAGCGATGAGTGAGGGTGTCGGGTGAGAATTATATAGAAATGGAGGGAAATGGATGGACGGCCCAGATTGAATCTCAGAATTGAGATCAAGGGCTGAGATGCAATCTGAGGGTTTTGAGATGAAGGGCTGAGATCAAAAGTGGTTTTTAATTCTATTTAAATGCTTAGTGGAGCTTGATCCAATCCAGCCAATGGGTGAGTGACACTTGTCACTCCCCAAGTGTCCTCCAATCAGAAATTTAAGAATAAAATATTCGACACGAAAACCGAGATACAAACCTCCCGATTTCACGTTTCTGACCATAACTTCCTCGTACGAAGTCCGATTTCGGCGTGCCGCCTGTCAATGGACTCAGGACGTCGAGACCTACCCAACGGTCCTTGAGTCAACTGAAAATTAGTTATTAGATGAAAAGTCAACATTTTCGCCCCCAAATGTCCAAATTACGGTAATACCCCTGAATTTCCGATAGTCATAACTTTCTCCTCGAATGTCGGAATCGAACGTGCCGCCTGCCTATGAACTCGTGACGTCCCGAACTACGTCACGGTCATCGGTCAAAGTCCGTTTGACCGCCCGATCAAAAAGTCAATGTTTTACCCACGAACTAGGGGCAAAACGGTCATTTTCCACATTTTGTCCGATTTCGACCAACTAATCACCGATCAATCCCACTAATCACGATAATCACTAATCAAATCCCAAAATTCGGGACGGGTCGTTACAGTTTGGGTAGGTTTGAGTACTATTTTGTAAACTGACATTTGTGCTCATTTTGTTGAGTATACTTATCCCTGGTCTGGCAGTGTAGAACTTGAATTTGTTTTAATTGTTAAATTTTAATCTCGTTAAGGATATTTTCGACACTCTAGGGTAATTGTCAGACGGGAGCAGAGCACATCCCATGGTGATCCCCGGGGGATCGGGATGGGTAATGTTGTAAGACCCGTGTCCTGGAGGGAACGGTGAACAATCCCACATTCCTGCGAGGGGAATGGTCTGGGAGAGGATGGTGGTGTGCCTTAAAGGTGTAGGCACACACCTATCTAGCGCTAGGCCTTTTGGGAGCTCAAGTGGCTTTGGGGGGGATTGGAACCCCAAAGTTAAGCGAGTTGAGGCTGGTGCAATTCCATGATGGGTGACCCCCTGGGAAGTTGCACTATAAGCTCCCGAAAACAAAATCGTGATGGCGAGGCCCAAAGCGGACAATATGGTGCTAGATGAGTCGGGTCTTGACCGAGGAGGGTCGGGTCCTAACAATTTGGTATCAGAGCTAGACCCCGACCGGGAAGTGTGCCAGCGAGGACGCTGGGCCCTAAGGGGGGTGGATTGTATGGAGGGAATGGTGAACAATTCCACATTCCTACGAGGGGGAATGGTCTGGGAGAGGATGGTGGTGTGCCTTAAAGGTGTAGGCACACACCTATCTAGCACTAGGCCTTTTGGGAGCTCAAGTGGCTTTGGGGGGGATTGGAACCCCAAAGTTAAGCGAGTTGAGGCTGGTGCAATTCCATGATGGGTGACCCACTAGGAAGTTGCACCATGAGCTCCTGAAAACAAAACCATGAAGGCGAGGCCCAAAGCGGACAATATGGTGCTAGATGAGTCGGGTCCTGACCGAGTAGGGTCGGGTCCTGACACATGTCACTAGCACCCAGTCCTTCATGTGGTCGAGGTACGCGAGTAAGATACCTAGCTGTGTTACGAGTATGAGAATCTATGCAACTCAAGAGCAATTTTATATGGGTGATATTGAGACATATTTACGATTTTTGCATGGCTCATATGTGCATCTTATTTAGACTATTACTATTTGACTGATATTATATTTTTCGTATTACGTGCAAGTATACTTTAACTATTTTGGGATTTATTTTAAAAAGAGGGGTTAAGTGTTTTTTATTGAAAATGGTTTTACACTTAAATAACAACTGGGTCCACTCATTTTTTGTGTTTTAAACCCCTCAGGTTTCTATGGCGCGCACATACTTTGAGGAGTTCGATTGTTGCTTTGACATTCACCCCCCGCGTGGAGTGAAGGTGACGGTAAAATCGGGTATCGGTAAGTAAAGTTTTCTATGTATGATCATCAATTATGTACGTCCATGCTCTAAGCTTCCATTATTGGGTGGAATGTGCTCGATTTTTACCGGGTAAGTTCCACCCGACTTTCGAAAAACGTGTCGTTTTTAGCCTAAAAGACTTCCTCACTTGGACGTTGTAAGACCTGTGTCCTGCAGGGAACGGTGAACGATCCTACATTCCTGCGAGGGGAATGGTCTAGGAGGGGAGTGGTGGTGTGCCTTAATTGTGTAGGCACACACCTATCTAACACGAGGCCTTTTGGGAGCTCAGAGGCTCTGAGTTCGGTTGGAACTCCAAATTTAAGCGAGTGGAGGCTGGTGCAATCCCATGATGGGTGACCCACTAGGAAATTGCACCGTGAGCTCCCAAAAACAAAACCGTGAAGGCGAGGAGGCCCAAAGCGAACAATATCGTGCTAGAGTCGGGTCTTGATACCAACTTGACAGGACCCGCCCCGTTTTCCCCCTAGGGACCATTGGGGAAGACCTACTCCCATCTAACAAGTAATCCAAAGTACCACAAATACCCTTCCGAGGGTTTTATTACACAAATACCCCTATTGGGGGTTTTAGATACACACTAGTGTGTTTCATATTACAACATGTCAGACAAGGGAAATGAGCATTATGTTCATACTAATACAAATAAAGATAACACCTACCCCTCAGGGTGGTCCAAACGCAACGGTGATATTTATGCCTAGGCCCCGGAGTCGATGCCCTCCTCGGTTTCCTCTCCTGAAGGGTCAAGAAAACATTCAAAATGTGAGTGGACCAAAAATAAAGCAGTTATAAATTCATTTGAACATATGTATATATTTTGACCCTTCGTTTCTGTAAACATACATGCATTCAGTAGAAAACATTGAAATACGATCCATTATAAAAACATATAACATTTTTATACATATACGTATATCTATACAAAATACATCTGGGTACATATAATCTCAATTCAAATGTAACTATGTATCCACAATCCCTTACTCGGCATCGAAGGCAAGTTCGACGCGAACTCGGGGCACACAGCCCCTAGGGAACAAATCCCCGATAATGGTCACGATTCATATCTAAAGGTATGCATACCACTCGAGGTCTCACTCTCAGTCTACTCCCAAGAATTCTCTATCGGGGAGGCTTTATCTCTGAACCTAGTCCGAGCTCTATCCCGGATCTAGTTTGAGTATCTCTCCGGAATCTGGTCCGGGACCATAACATAATCTCCCACTCCTTGAACGAGTTCCCTATGAGGACACTCATTATGGTCAGTGGATCGTGACCATCTAGGTCGACGTCTGGAGAAGACCAATCCGCAAGCTGGAAGGGTATATACATATACGTATGAACACCTTTGCAAAACCATCTTTTCAAATAATGTTAAACCTTTACCTAGAATTCTTTATAAACCAAATCTTTTAGGTCAAAAGTCTCAAATCCTCAATACTTCCAATAGTTCACAATTCATTTCGAAATACCGTTGACTCTCCCAAATTCGAGTCAACGCTCGTCAAATGGGTCTCAGGCCCGATACGACCATTTTCACGTAAATCGGTGCGTTTCTTGAAATCTGTGATCCAATTCTCAAATCCCAACATCATAAAATATTTAGCATAAAACAAGTAAAACAGTTATGCATGTATTTAGTTATAAAATCAACGGTCCACTCACAGCCAGTTCTTGCTGCGCTAACGAACCATTTACACCTGTCCTGAAGCTAAATACAACGTCCGAACCTGTCCAAATATACTTAAGGGTCACTAATTGACCCTACTAGGTCTAACATCCAAACTTAGAACGAAACCGGCCCGGGAAAGAGTTCCGAACACGCTTTCCGAAGCTAATTCCTTCAATTTGACCAACCTAACGATCTCCGATCGACACGAAACCACCGCCATTGGATTCGTATCGTCGAAACATTGAAAACGGTACCGACCCCATAAAAATTACTGTTCACACGCGCCTCAACACGCGTGGTCAACGTTGCTATAGTACGCTGACGTCAGCATGACGTCATCCTCTGACATGTGTCAGACGACACGTGTCAGTCCCTGATTGGTCCCTGCTCTGACATTTCTGACAAGATGACCTCATCATGGTGTTAGAATGATGACGTCATCATCTCTGTCATTCGGTGGACTCCTACAAAAGACCTAGGCTACCGTTCGGTTGGCCTCTACCGAGAACCTGCGGCGTGGCTCAATTGGTTCCTACCGAAAAACCAGAGGCGGAGCCGCCGTGACCCACGGCCTTAGCCCTCTCAGAAATTGACAGGACCCACCCCGATTATCGCGTCGATAATCAGGAAGCATCCTGCTCCCGTCTGACAATCGAATCCAAAAGACCGGAAAACTAATTAATATTACAACACACCCATTGTCAGACCAGGGAGATTAAACAAATACATCCGACTGGACGTCAAGTCCACAGTTTCACAGAGCATAATATTACAAAACCGGTTAAATAACAAATCCTACTCTGTGAACTAACTACTCCGCAACGGAAAACTTTATGCCTCCGCCTCTGCCTCGGCGCTTGCCCCCACGCTTGTACCACGACCTGGAGGGAATTTAAAACAACAAAGTGTGAGTGGACCGAAACATAAGTTTTACAGAAAACAGTTTTTCCGAAATCGGGTTTGCCCTCCAGTTTTATAACACGCATGCATAACCGAATATTCAGAAATCACGTATTAAACCCTTGAAAAACTCTTTTTCCGGAAACCCATGAAAAACGTTACGGAAAATCGTCACAACTCATGTAAAACCATTTAATATTACCAGATTCCAGAAACTGTCATTTTGAAACATCAATTGCACAAATCAAGTAAAAAGTGAATCAATAATCACAATTATGCCGTTGGATCCCTCCGAGTCTTTAAACTCAATATTAGGCCTTCCCGGGATATTAACGAGTCTTTAAACTCAAAACATGATTAGTAGGCCTCGGGGGTATCACAATCATCGAGTCTTTAAACTCACGAGTCTTTAAACTCAATCTGGGTCCTTAAACCCAATTTTCGGGCCCGCCCCCATCATCAACAAACCAGGTCTTTAAACCCAAAACCAGATCCAATAATCAACCGGGTCTTTAAACCCAAAACCATTTTTAAAACACAATAAACCAGGATACATCACAAACCGTTTTTCAACTTCATTCCGAAATCATATCACATCATAGTAGGACTTATGTCCGAATTCACATGCAATTTCCGAAAATCACTTCACAATTATGATCAAAACATCATAAATCCGTAACATGCATAATCATATCCAGATACTTCATCAAAATCAACACGCATGCATAAGCGAAAACCGTAACCTCGAAATGCGTGAAATACGATAAATATCTCGAAAAGCGTGAAAACACGTAAAACCGATATATCATATCACCATCGTAAAATCATATGTAAAACCATAAGATAAACAAGAAAATTAGTCATGCATGCCCAATTTAGAAATCAAGAAGTCCACTCACAGTCTTAGGACGCGTCAATCGCGTCCCGCGCGCTCCTCCGTAGCTTCGGAAGTGTCCGGGCCTGTAAAAAAACGTACAAGAAGGGTTACAAACATCCTCAAATAGCTCGTATGATTTTTCCCCAATTTCCCGGATTTTTCGGCGAAATAAACCTTAAGGACCTAAACTTCCGAGCTCCCGAAATTATCCCGAATGACTCCCGAACAACTCGAACTCTAAAGATAAAATGTTAATTAAACTGAAAGGATCAATTTCCATGTTGACCGTGATCGGAGATGACATCGCACGCGCCGTCACGCGCCGCCCAAAGTGGCTGCGCGTGAAGGCCACGTGCCAAGCTACAGTGTCATCGTTCCTACCCGGATAGACTGATAAACGGGTCTATTACCTGCGACTCAACTCGACCAGTTTGAGCTCAATTCTCAATCGATTCCTCTCGTTTTCAATCCTAACACCTTCTCTAATCCATTAATTTCAGGTCTGTACTGATGATTAACGTCGACTGTCCCTAAATCGTTTCAACCCAGACTTGAACAGACGAACGGGTTGTCACTCAGAACTCACCCAAACTAACTCCATTCTCAAATTAATTCCACCAGTAGATTAAGGGAACTTAGACGAACACAATGGTACAATCAATTGAACTTGCCGTTACCTGGAAGTCGTCGTCCTCAAGCTCGAAAATTCTCAGAACCAGGGAGCTCAGTTCTTGGCCAATTTGTGAGTGTCGTCCCTCGAAATCGACGTGGTTGGTTTCCTTTTGCTCCCAGAAGACTAGAATGGCCCTTCGTTTCGATCAACAAGCCTCAGAAATTGAATTCAATATTTCCCTCCAACTGGTTCATCTCTGAACCGCAACTCAGGTTCCTGGGCGAAACGGGCTCCAATCCCTTCAGGTCTTGCACCGTCGTGATTATTTCACTCCCAGGAGTCTCACAGTGTGTTTAGATTGATCCCTCGACCCTTAGAAATTGAACTCTGCGATTTCCCCCCAAAAACCCGAAAATGTTTTCTCACGGTTCCTCTCACAGTTCCTCACAAACTCAGCTCCCAAACTGAACCAAAATGACCTCCCCACATCCTCTAACTCAGTTAATCGATCGAAGTGAGACGACAACTCGTGAGAATCCCTCAGCTGGTCACTGCGCAGTTGTTTCCCGCAAACAGACCCCATGAACAAATTTAAAACCTCACCTGTGCACTCAGTCTCTGCCCAGACACGCATGGATGCTTCCCACAACCTCAAAATCCATAAACTAAACCCACTCACCAGTCCACTTAGCCATAAACAATTTCATGCACAAAACTCCACGGCCGCACTCTGTTTTTCACGGTGGTGCTACAGTAACCGCCGTGAAATGACCAAAATGCCCCTCTGTGCAATAATTACCAAATTGCCCTCCAACTTCCGTGACCCGTAACTCGGTCATCCGACGTCCGTTTCACGCGTGCCGCCTGTCGTTGTACTCTGGGCGTCGAGACGAACATAACGGTCCTCGAGTCAAATGAATATCAATTTTCCAACAAAAAGTCAACTTTTTCCCTTTATAACGTCCAATTACGATAATGCCCCTGAACTTCCGAACCTCATAACTTCCACCCTGTTCGTCCGAATCGAACGTGCCACCTGTCTATGAACTCGTGACGTCCCGAACTACGTCACGGTCATCACTCAACGTCCGTTCGAACCTCCAATCAAAAAGTCAAAAATTTGACCATACGAATCACAAGGGTAAAAACGTCATTTTATTTACATTTTCAGAACGTCCGGGGCGTTACAGAAATCCCTCTTCCGGTCACCATTTTCCTCACGGTTGGTTCCTACTGACTCGTCTCAGTCTATTCTACATATTTATGACCTTAAAATCGAGAGAGGAAGTCGGGTTTGTTACCTCTGAGTCGAAGAAGCTCAGCCCAATTTTCAGCTCCTTCCTCCGCCATGTCCCGTGGTCCTTTCTTCTCGAACTGGTTCGCAGAGGCCTCAGTCTGTCGTCCTGGTGTTTCTGTGTTCCCAGTCTAGCTCCAGAATGAAGGTAAGAGATGTGGGTTGCGCGATCGAAGTCCTTTGGGTCTGTTTGCCCGTCACAGTTTGGGTGGCCGCGATGGTTGCAGGCGGCTGGGGTTGACGACAGTGAGGATGGTGATGATGAGAATGATGTTTATTGAGGCTGAGAGATCGATCTGGGTTGGGAGAGATCGACGGGAAAGAAAGATGAATATTAGTTGTATGCAAATGGGTTTCACCGCAAAAGAGAGACAAATGAGGTTTGATTCATGCACCCAATAGTTTGGGATTTTGGGCCAGTTAGATGAGTGACATTTGTCACTCATCTGATTGGTTCAAGAGTCCAACTTTGACCAATCAGCTCAAACCACCTGTCCTAATTTTTGAAAAATGAAATAGTAACCTATAACATCCGTGACCCGTAACTTTCACTCCGGGTCTCCAAATTCGGCATGCCGTCTGTCTACGAACTCAAGGCTGCTCGATCTACGAAATGGTCAAAGGTTCAAAGTGGTATGACGCTTCGGGTCAAAAGTCAACATTTTACCTTGACCAAGGGCAAAATGGTCATTTTACATATAATTTCCATTTAATTAAATAATAACAAAATCTGGGTCGTTACACTTGACTGAGAAGAGTCCGGTCCTGATATAATGGTATCAGGGATGGACCCCGATTGGGAAGTGTAGTCGGGATGCTGGGCCCTAAGGGGGGTGGATTGTAAGACTCGTGTCCTGAAGGGAACGGTGTACGATCCCATATTCCTGCAAGGGTAGGCACACACCTATCTAGCACGAGGCCTTTTGGGAGTTTAGGACTTTGAGTTCGGTTGGAACTTCAAAGTTAAACGAGTGGAGACTGGTGCAATCCCAAGATGAGTGACCCACTGAGAAGTTGCACCTTGAGCTCCCGAAAAAAAAAAAAACCATGAGGGCGAGGAGGCCCAAAGCGGACAATATCGTGCTACAGTCAGGTCCTGACCGAGGAGGATCGGGTCCTGACAGACGTCATTGTCCAGTTGTCAGCCAGCACGCCTCGATCATCGTACCATAAATGGATTTTTCGGGTCGAGGCGTGTCACTTCTATTCATGAGAGTCATAACCGATACTTATTACTTACAAGTGTAGATAAACACCACTATATTACAATGATATTGTTAATAAAATAACACTGTTAAAAGTTAAATTATCTCTATTATAACCATAAGGGAAAATAGTTTGGTGTTAGAAGATTTCACTAAATTTGAAATTTCAACAATATTCTTAATTACAAAAAAAAGTATTATATTAATTATTTATAGTTTATAATTTAATTCTAAAATTTTGGACTTTGCTAAAACTCGTGAAATAAATGATAATGTGTAAGCTCTCCCACTACTCACCTATGCCCCACCTTTTCTCCTTAAGGTTCTAAAAGCCCAAATTCTAAACTATTGACCCTAAAAAAACAACCTTGAAACTATGGATCGAAACATTATAAATAAAACCATTTCGATCCAAACTGTTACTAACGGTTTGGTTTGGATCGAAACAGTTTGAAACTGCAAAGACATAAAAAAACAGTAAGGATATTAATAATATAAAATAAGGATATAAAAAACAATAGAATAATCAATTCTCAAAATTTTGTATATTAAGTTTACGGAGGATTGGATTGCAAACTTTACCACTATATTAAGATTTATCATACAAATATTATCACTTAATAATTTTTTATTATATTCTTATCTCGGTATACACATATTTATCTAGATATATCTAGATTTCTTTTATTTTGTGTTAATAATAGATTTCAAAATTAATAAAAATAATATATTCCTTAACGGATTTGTTTGAATTTAACGGATTTCTAAAATGAAAATTCAAATCTAAACCATTACCAAGGGAGCAGTTTGGATTCTCAAACCGTTTAACTTTTATCCGGTCAAACCTAAACTCTTAGATAAATAATGGTTTGAAGCGGATTAGTTTGCAGTTTTAACGGATTTATGTTCATATCTAATAGTTTCAATGAGCATGTTTTACTCGAAGCATGTTTTAATTGCATCAAATTTTTCATATTTTTTTTTTCCAAGGAATATTTCAATATGAAATAAATAAACCTCATGTTTTGGCGCTTAATTATTTTGATGAGGTAAAGTTTTAACTTTTAAACCATTTTGTGTTATAAGAAAATTTTGAATATATTACTTAAGCAAATGATACCTACAAAAAATTATAGATTAAGAATGTAGAAAATGAGCGAATACATCTAAAATTATAAGGATGTGTTTGGATGACAAATTTTAAGAGAGGTATATAGGATACCTGCGTCTAAAGGAAAGCGCGGACCCACCGGAAAGGGAGGTAGCTCCGAGTCCGAGTCCAAGTCCCAACCGTAATGAACTCTCCAAACAGCAATGTCCAAATTTCCTCCCAAATCAACGGTGCACCTTCCCAAATCTTCAATCGCGCACCGCAAAGGTGATGACAGTGGGCCCCAGGGACCCACATAAATCACAGCAGTTGATCAAATCAGAAAGCATTGTTGTTAATGCTCACCACCCACAGGGAATTGGGGCCATCAACGTTCCGGTCAATGGTGTTTTTAGCGGCCAAGGTATTAATTCCATATTTTAGTGATTAATCTACAAAATATATGTCCAAAAAAAAAAAAAACTACAAAATATATGTACTCACGTTGTGAAGGAAGTGTTCGTTTTCTTTTTTTTTTCTTTCCTTTTTTTATTCTGACAACTGAAATCGTTGAATTTTAAAGTCAACCGTATTAAAATTTGTTTAGTAATATGTAAATAATAAAAAGGGATAATTATAAACATTATGATAAATAAAGATAGTAAAAATAAAATATTTTTTTATTATTTTTCAAATTATATCATTTTTTTAGCCCATTATTTTTTAAATAATTACAAGTGTGCTATTACATATTATATTTATATACCTACCAATATTTGAATCTAGATTTAGAGGTAAATTAAATAATATTACTTACTTAACTCTCCCGTATAAATAAGATATATATATATATAGAAATTCTAATTGTATCATAATATGTATATTTTTTTAATATACCTCTCTAAAAAAAATAACAAACAGGTTCTTATTAATTTCCCTATAAAAAGTAATAAGATAAATAACGTACTTGTAATTCTATGACTCTTCAAAAGTATTAGATATTATTCGATAAAACAAATATAAAATAAATCTTCTGAAATTTATTTAGAATTATCATAATTTAATTAATTTTGAAAAATAAATATAAAATAATAATATTTAAAATTTGAAAGTTTCTCATCCATATCTGAAAAAAAATGGCATAAACGGTATTTAAAAACATAAAAAAGCAAAACCATAAAAAGAACATAGTAAAATCTAAAAAGACAGTAAATATACTATATTATATGTTAAATAGACTAATTTATAAGTTATGCTTAAAAATTGGACTAATTTATAATTAATTAGTTTAACGATTTTGATAATAATTCTTCAGCATTGTGAAACATCAACTTAATTGAAATAAACAAAATTCAATCAATCTCTATTCAGTTTTTTTTTTCGTGCTTCGTTTTTCTATTTCAACACTCTAGTTTTGTTGTCCTTATGTTGCTTTGAAGTACTCTGTTCTATAAATTAAAAAATAACTAGTGTGATGTGAGAGTGAAAATCACACTTGTATAAAAAAAACCTACGTAATTAACCAAGAAGAACGATTAAATCTGTATCTTTATTTGCTAATAAGAACGTTAATCTTACGGTGGATGAAAGAATTACTTATGTTTAAACAAAATCAAAAAAGGATATGTATTTTTTTTTAAGGAAAATAAAAAGGAGATATACTTTGTGTATCTACTTCACTTTTACAATGGACAAATCAACTTCTTTTTGTACGGAGATTATACCAAATGTCATTGATAGAATACAATACAAAACAAAGACAATGACAAATAGAGATTTAAACCTCCTAGGTATGCTGTGTAAAATTTTCAATTTTTATTTTGATACAATCATATAAGGCACTAAGGGGGTTACTGGCCCTCTTGTGAATTTTTCGTTACATACTTTATTCATATATGTACGTGTAAATTACACCAATATTATTAGAATCCTTAAATTTTATTCTCTTCTTTTTGCCTATTCCTTTATAATTCTTTATTAACTTCTCATCTTCACCTAATAAGTATTGAACTTTATGTTTTGCATATGTTTTGGTACATATAACGACCCGTCCCAAATTTCATGATTAGATTAGTGTCTAATCACGATTAGTGACTAATCACGATTAGTGACTAATCACGATTAGTGAGGTTAATCGGTGATTAGTTAGGCTAAATCGGACGAACGATGCGAAATGACCGTTTTGCCCCTAGTGGTGGCAAAATGTTGACTTTTCAATCGGGAGGTCAAATGGACTTTGACCGATGACCGTGACGTAGTTCGTGACGTCACGAGTTCATAGACAGGTGTCACGTTCAATTCCGACATTCGAGGAGGAAGTTATGACGTTCGGAAGTTTAGGGGCATTTTAGTAATTTTGGTTAAAAGGGTCAAAATGTTGACTTTTTGACCGGGATGTCCGATGGCCGAGGGCCGAGGAACATTACGTAGATAAGGACGATACGAATTCATAGACAGGCAGCACGTCGAATTCGGACGTTCGACGGCGAAGTTACGGTTCACGGAAGTTCAAGTGCACTATTGCACGAATTACGAAACGAACTAACGTTTGGACTCTAGTGGGGCCCAGATATTTATGGAGGCCCAATGGATGAGTGACAAGTGTCACCCATCCATTGCACAGCCCACACATATTCATGCATCGACCATCCATTTCATTTTCTTCATTTCAAACACAACCCACCCGATCTCATTCAAACCTTCACCCAAACCCATCCAACCCTTTCCATCTGATCTTGAGTGAGACCAGAGAGTGAGGGAGAGGCCGAGGAAGCTAGGGAAGGTGGTTGGGAGCACGTGGACAGCCGCACACGGCCGTGAAGGCCCAGGTAACCTGATTACCCGATTATGCCCATTTTAATCCATTTTCCATTTTTGACGTTTTGGATCGGTTTTAATGGTTTTAATGAATCAAATAGGTTTCTAGGATAGTTTTAGGAAGGTTTCTATGGTGGTTGGATGGCTGGGCAGCCGTGGGTGAGTTTTTGAAATATTGAACCGTTTGGTTCAAAATTAAACCATGGGTTTATGCGGTTTTTAGGTCGTTTTGATGATTGGGTTAGATAGGAAATGAAGAAATAGGAATTTGGGAATTAAAATGGGAGCAAATGGACCGAAAATGAGGATGGAGGGACGCTGAACCGGTTCCGCCGGTTCAGCACAGTGACCGGACCGGAAAACCAGAAAAAAAAAACGGTTTTCCTGAGGTTGATGGTGATGAACAGTGTTTTCGACCTTCTAGGGGCTCATGAGGACGCGTGGGCCATAATTTGGGAAAGTGTTCAACACAGGAAATCTTCTATTCGATGTAACGAACATTTTGAGACTGGTTTCATGTCGATCGGACACCGTCTCGATATGTTTCGGGGCATCGGAAGGTTTAGGGTCGGTTTAAAAATAGTTAAAAGTTTGGAAAAATTACCGGGCTTTGGTAGGAGGTTAATTAAGTAGTTAGTAACCTTCTATTAAAATTTGGACAGGTTTGGGAGTCCCGGTGACGGTGATCGGCTCGGGGAGCCGTATGGCACGCAAATCGAGGCGGCAGCTCGGACGGTCTGTGAGTGGACCTTATTTTCTAAATTGGTGCATGCATAAATGTTTATTATATGTTTTTAATACTTGTTTGTGATGCCATGAGTGCATTTGTATGTGGTTACGTATAAGCACGTATTTCGAGGTTTCGATATACGGTGCTTATACGGGTCTGTATTTCTCTTATTGATTTAAATGATTTGATTTTGGATTTCTAAAAGAATAAACTCGGGTATAAGACCCATTTGGTTTGGTCTCGGGCATATGACACTATTTACGACCTTCAGGTCTAAATCGTGGTTGCGACGGGTGTTATGTGCACGACGATCGACGATGTGACGCTCGCCTCCGGATTGAGATGTGTTCCTTCCGGAGAGGTCACGATGCACGATTCGTGGTCGGGCAGCCTGGGGAGGCTCGACTTCGGAGTGCTGACGGTTCAGGATAGCGATCGGTGATGAGTGCACCATGATCTTGTGGTGGTCGCGTCGGTTGATTCGTTCACGGCGACATACCAGGATTGAGAGCGGTCCTGGATGGATGGTTGCACGCATCACTATGATCGGAGTCGTGACTGACCCTTAGATATCGGGCACGGGGCCCAGCTGATGTCATATGTTCGGGTACGAGACCCATGCTACTTTACGGTTTTGATTTCAGGTCAGGGAACCTTAAATGGATTTCCCGGTTCATGACGGTTTATGGGAACCGGCATGAACCCTTAATATGGTCTCATGGTTCATGACGGTTTATGGGAACCGGCATGAACCCTTGTTGGTCATTATGGTACATGACGGTTTTTGGGAACCGGCATGTTACCTTGGTTATGTTATTACGGTACATGGCGGTTTATGGGAACCGGCATGTTACCTTGTTATGGATGTTATGGATCATGATGGTTCAAGGGCACCGGACATGAATTTTTAGTGTTATGTATATATATGTATTCATATACCTTCCTTTACTTCTATTATCTCCTCCGGGGAGGGTCGTTGGCCTGGGTGGACCCCGGAGTAGTCACGAAGCACTTACTGAGTGGAGTCACCCCCCAGTTGGGTTCCTTACTCTCAGGAAGGCTATGATTACTATTACCTCAGGTAGGGTCAGTGGCCTGCGGACATTGATCTTAACTTTGAGAAGACCCGGATTGAGACCTGGGTAGCACGCGCGTAGCTTTGGAAACCGTGACAGGATTGGTTGTGTGGATTATATGTATATATGATGTATGCTATATGAGATATATGATATGTGATATGTACAGGTTTTGGGCAGTGGCCCATGTACGTGGTTTTACTATGGTTTGGGCTGAGTCCCGTATGGTCGTTTTCATTATGGTTCTTTCAATCTTGGTTTTGGGCTTAGTTCCCACATATGGTTTCTTTGGTTAAACGGTTTTCGAATGCATGCATGCTTTTTAGTGAAGGGTACAAATGTCTTCGTTAAAATGTTTGTATAAACTTTTGTTTTGTCCACTCACAGCTTTTAATGTTTTGACTGCCCTTCAGGTTGACATTGGATGTGGACTGTAGCAGAGACCGAGATATCACATGCCTCCTCCGGATCCTGGCGTACTCTGATAGCCCGGGAGGGCAAAGGTCAAAAATATCCCTTGTCTGACACTTCGTGTCAGACGGGAGCAGGGTCATCCCGCAATAATCCCGGGGGGGGGGGGGGGGGGGGGATTGGGATGGGTCCTGTCAGCGTGGTATTAGAGCATGGTTGCTCATGTTACTCTGAATTCCAGAGCGTGTTTTGCGTACTTTTCAGGACCCATCCCAAATATCGCCTCGATACCCGGGATGAACCCTGCTCCCGTCTGACAATCACACTTAAAGCACCAAATAACCCTAACACCACAATAAGCATAACTATCAGACGAAGGAGTAAATATATACAACTGTCAATCAGAGCATAGTTCTACAAAATGGGCACAAAAATCCTACAATGCTAGTCTTGCAACGGAAGAACGTTGTAAGCTCTATGCCTCGATATCTGCCTCAACGTTCACCCCAGCGCTATCACCACGACCTGGAGGGAAAATTTAAACCAAAAGTGTGAGTGGACTAGAATAAATAAAATTTTTAAAATCAGTTTATCACCAAATCAAAGTTAAGGAAAAATAATAATAATTGTTCCCTCCGTTTTAAAAACAGGCATGCCCAACTAAGTATTATAAAATCATAACATGAAACATCATAAGAAACAGAAACACTATAAAACGGATATAGAACTCATAGTATGTGCATCATAAAACCATATCATAACTATGAACGTCAAACCATCATTTTCCGATCAAACCTGCTGGACCTATTCGAGTCTTTAAACTCAACCAGGCCTCAAATATAATTCCGAGTCTTTAAACTCAATAGGCCTATGGGGGTAATATCGTAAATATCCGAGTCTTTAAACTCCCGAGTCTTTAAACTCAATCCGGGCTCGTCCCTCGTCAATCAATATCCGGGTCTTTAAACCCATATCCAGATCCAGCAAATCAATCCAAATTCAAAGTAAAAACCAATTCGAAATCCATCGCCAAACTCGAATTCGAAATCCCCGGTCCGAAGCCCTTCCGGCGTTCAGAACCGAAATTCCGAACCCAAATCCGGAAATCCATTATTATACCAAAAACCACATGTAATCACAAATCATAATTCATAACCCATTTATCATCATCAGAAAACATTTATAAGTTGAAATCCTCAAATATGGCATCAGAATCCGAAAACCAGCTTTTCTCGAAAAACGTGTAAAATCCCGGAAATGTCTCGAAAAACGTGCAACATATCAACCACATGTAATTATCAACAAGAAGCATAAAACACATTTAATATCATAAAGCATTAATAAAAACAGTTAGGCATGCTCGAAAGAAAAGAAGGAGTCCACTCACAAATCAGAACGAGTCAATCGCGCTCCGTGCGCTCCTCGACCGTCTCGGGTGCCTCCCGTCCTGTCAATATGCACCAAATAGGGTCACAAATACATCAAGGATGCTAACCCTAATTTTCCCAATTTTTCGGGAATTTATTAATATTTTAATCCTAGACCCTAAACCGTCCGGATTCCCGAACCATCCCGTAACATCGTCCGATTCACCCGAAAACCACACCAATGACTTCCTTAGGACGTTTAGAACCAAAACCATGTTGAAAACTTAGCCGAAATCCTCCCCACGCGCCTCCACGCGCCGCCCAAAGTGGCTCCGCGTGGGCCTCACGCGCCTGCTACAGTATTTCTCCTTCCTCGAGTCACCCGGTTCAACACAGTTGAACCGGCGTGACCGGCTCCCCTCCGTTCCTCCACCGTTTCTGTCCAAACCAATCCCAGGAGCTTCGTCCCATCCTAAGCAATCTAACCCAGTCCTAACATCGAACAACCACGACCTAAAACCCACCGTTCACGTCCTCGAAACAGACGGCCCGTGGCCCCTGTTTTGGCCGCCAGCCGCCCAGGTCCTCCCCCGGCACGGCACCACAACCAAACGACTCCTGGGACCTCCAGGAGTCTCACCCTGGCCTCCAAATCCCTCGACTCTAAGCCCAACTCCACGACTTTCGAATTGAAATTCACGGGAAAAACAGAGGAATGAAACTTACCTTTCGATTCAGTCTCCGCCGTGTGCACCGCCGCGTGCCACAGTGTTCGTTGCCTGCAGCCACCTGAACCTCCCACGGTCTTGGTTTGAGCCACCACACTGCACAACTACCACCCCTGTCTCACAACCTCCCTGTTTTCCTCAGAACTCCGCCGCACCACCGCCGTGTCCCCGCGCACGATTCCTCCACCAAAACACGATCACAAGCTCAGCCGTGTCTCTCTGTCACTCTCTCAATTCACTCTTCACTCACCCTTGCACTGAATCGATCGAACTCTCTCCAATTCCTTCTCTCTGTTTTCTGTGTGTTCAAAGCCAAGTGCACGGTTTGAAATCGTGCAAAGTGTGGCCGTGCACACTTTAGTAATCCCTGGAACCATTTAGTGTCCCCCACGTGTCCACCATTCCTTGGTTAAGCACAAAATATCCCTGCCACTTGCCCTTATCTGATTGGGCTGAGGAAAAAGACTAAAATACCCCTCAAGTACAAATTACCATATTACCCTCACACTTCTTAGACCCGTAACTATTCCATCCGACGTCCGATGACAGCGTACCGCCTGTCGTTGTACTCAGGACATCGAGACCTATCTAACGGTCCTCGATCTACATGAAAATCACAAGTCCTCCAAAAAGTCAACATTTTCCTCATTTAGTCAAATTTACGGTAACGCCCTCAACCTTCCGAACGTCATAACTTTTCCTCCGATTGTCCGAATCGAACCTGCCACCTGTCTACGGACTCGTGACGTCCCTAACTACTTCACGGTCAAGGGTCAACACTCATCCCACCTGTAATTCAAAAAGTCAATTTTTGGCCTACTATTCACAAGGGCAAAATCGTCCTTTAGATACAAAACTTCTACAAAATTACAATTGTTACCCTTCCCGAAGGTACGGGTTGTTACAGTACTACTCCTTACGCAGGTCGAGGATGTGATATATCATTGTGCTAGAGTTCGTGATCAACTTGATAGTTGGGGTGCCGATACGATAGTTAGTAGGATTGGATCGTGGAACGTCTTAGTTCGGTATTCGATGCCGGGGTTGCCATAGTTCTGTCGTGGATGACAATGTGGGACCCTACAAAGGGATAAACATATTCTTATAGATTTTGATCGTGAGATGGTTAGTTGGGATCGTCTTCACGATGTCGTAGGATCGATTCTGACGACTGGTTGGGAATTATGACCATCCGATGTTCGGATATGGTTGAGTTAGATGGATTTACTACAGTCGGCAGTTAGCAGTCGGATTCGAGGAATCCTAGTTGGATTGACGTCTTTACGATGTCAAGACCGCAGAGTCGGTCAGGTTGTTTATTTTACTGCTTTCTGCATTTGGTAGCTTGCAGTTGGGTTCAGGGAACCCTAGGCGTGATCGTGGATTCCTAAGGTAGGATGTGTATGGTTCGGAAAGGTGAGTTGACGAGTGGTTTGACTTGGACGACTATTTGAATTTGGATTCGTTAGTCAGTCTAGTCATGTCATCTTGTGTTGGGACTGCACTTTGCAGTCGAGGTTTTACTTATCGGTTTGACTTAGTTGGTTGTCGTACTACTTAGTTGTGATGGGCTGTTGGTGCAACTAAGGTCATGGGTGACCTGGTAGACGACATTGGTTAGTCGAGTTACAACTGGTTAGTGATTGGCTAGACAAGTTATCAGGGTTGGTATTTGTCGATGGAATCCCAGAGCGGGGATACGGAGTAGTTGGTACGGTCGATGGATTCCGTTGGATACGGAGTCTAGATCGCTATATCTGGTAGTTAGGTCTGCATGAGTTTGTGGCAGACGCTACTACTAAGAATGGTTGTAGTTACGGTTGTTGGGAATCGGGGACGTTCAGGGGACGTTTCCTTTTCTCGTATGAGTTGTCAGGGTGACTGTACCCAGAGTTGTTGGGTACGAGAGAGGCAGAGTTTCTCCCATCCAAGCAGAGGTACGGGATCGTCGCTCGGTATGAGCTGAGATCTAGAGTTGTCTGTTTCACACACTTGATGCTGATACTGATACTTGTGTGTTGGAGTTAGTGATAGTGCTGGTACTAGTGCTGGTATTGGTGCCGGTGTTTGTGATGACGGTGAGTCGCGAATCGGGATATGACTCCGTCAAGATGAGTATATGTTCCGCATCTGTGGTTCGGGAGTGGATCACGGATAGTGATGGACTGGATAGGATCCAACGGTAGTTGAGGAGTGAGGATCGAGTATTATCACGGGGTTTAGCGACCAGTTGGTCAGTGTTGGCCAGAGTTGGTCAGATATGCTGGTATGCAGAGATTTGACTGTAGATCACAGCAGGAGTCTGTTGTGACTCTTAGGTCGAGCGGTACATCAGATTAGGATGAATTGACATCCTTTTGGATGTACATATACGTTCGTAACTGGATAGATAAGTTGATTGTTTATGGACACATGGTTGATGTCCGGGTATGTTGCTTCCAATCTTGTTGGAACTTCGGAATCACGAGAGGTTGCAATTGAGGTGACTAGTGGAATGCGAGTTTGCCGCATTGGCATTGGGTGTTTCGAAGTCATTTTGGGTGACTTCTCAGGTTCTACAGTGGTAGATGATGGCAGATGACGATTGATGATGGTTTTGTCACCAGTAAAATGATTGTGTATTGGTTGGTGGAATTGTGACTTGTCTTGGGTCATCAAGTGGAGTGAGTATATCGAAGTTAGGTGACTGAGATTTCTCATTTTCTGCTTGGTGGCAGAAGATGTTGGATTACGTGGTGTGGTGAGTGCAGCGAGTTTGGTTGCATTCATGTAGGATGGATTTTGATGTCATCGCCTTGGACCATCTTTTGATTTTCCTAGGTGGAATGAAAAGGATTGATACGAGGTAATCAGTGAGAACCCACAGTCTCGGCGTGTTTCGTCGTTGACAAATCTGTTTAGATGTGGGAATTGGTTTAGGACTTTGGGTATCGTTATGGATCTGGATCGTGATCTTGATGATTCAGATTGGTGGAGAGTTTATCACTCTTACTGGGATGTTTGAGTGGAGCATGATGGGACTGAACTTCTTTTTGAAGTGAATCCCGTATGGTATATTACTCAGGTGAGTAGTTTTCCGACGTGGTCGAATATGGTCAGCCTTAGATGTGTTGATGTTGGGATTGGCTTCTCTATGAAGTTAATCGATGGTAATGTGGTAATCGGTTAAGCATGTAACCGATAGGTTCGATTATGGTACGTCTCGATATACGAGAACGAGATTTCGAGTTTTGGAATCAGATTTCTGGATGACGATTCAGGATTTGATTTTGGAACTTGAAAGAGGATTTCTGGATTTGGGTTTTGGAATCGGATTCTGGATGACGATTCAGGATTTGATTCTGGAGCTTGACAGTGGATTTCCTTTTATGGATTTGGGTTCGGAATGGTTGTTTCAAATGCCGGTTTACGGAATGATGATTTCGGATTCGAATTTGGACATGTTTATGGATATGATTTCTGGGTTTGGATTCGGGATTTCTTACGAAATTGCTGATTCGGATTTGGAAACGGATGATGTAACACCCTGGAAATTCAAGGATTATAATAATGTAATTTAATGTATGAATTGACGTTTTTACCCTTGTGAATGGTATGGCCAAATTGTTGACTTTTTGATTTGTGGGTCAGATGGACTTTGACCAATGACCGTGACGTAGTTCGGGACGTCACGAGTTCATAGACGGGTGGCACGTCCAATTCGGACGATCAGGGGAAAGGTTGTGACTATCGGAAGTTCAGGGGCATTACCGTAATTTGGACGATTAGGGCGATAATGTTGACTTTTCGTTTGACAACTAATTTTCACACGATTAGGTCTCGATGCCCTGAGTCCGTTGACGGGTGGCACGCCGAAATTGGACTTCGTATGGCTGAGTTACGGGTCTAGGAAGTGAAGGACAGTTTGGTAATTATTGAACCAGGGGCATTTTGGTCATTTTGCCCTGGTTACTGTAGCAAACCGCGGGGAATATGGGCGGCACCACCATGTGCGATGGTTCTGTGTCCCAATTGATTAATCAGTGTGTGAGTTGGAAAGCTGGGATTTGTTTAAGCCCTTTGGACATCAGCACATGGCTGGATACATCCAGCAAAGCCACTATTTTTAATTTCAAAGATTCGAACCTTTGCGGGAAACATTCTTCAGTGGACAATATGGCTTCCACGAGTTGTTGGCTGGTATGGATTGTTTAAACTGAATAAGAATTGAGTGTGCTTCACTTTGCTGCTGTGAGGACTGAGAATTTGAGAGGAAAACCAGAGAAAACCATTTCTGGAAAATTGGAGGGAAATTCGGGTTTTGATTTCTGGTGATTGTTGGACCAAACCAAGGCCTGTTTTAGTCTTCTGGGAGTATTTGGAACTCAACCACATCGAAATCGAGGGGAACCAGCCACGGCTGAGCTGGGACGGTGGCTGCCGTTTTCAGAGAAATTGCAGAGCTTGGGACGACAACCTTCAGGTACTTTCAGGCACAATTGATCATTTATTTTAGTTCGTTTTGATCCTATTATGCTTCATGTGAAGTTAATTGGATAATGGGTTTGAAACCATGGAGTTCTGGTGATTGACCCGTTTGGTTGATCACGGGTCGAGGGTCCATTTAAGGGACCAGTGAGGTTAATTTTTGACTCAGAACCTAAATTGGATAGTTAATGAACATGTTAGGATCAAATACGAGTGAAATCGAGTGGAAATTGAGGGTCAATTAACCGGGCCAAGCCGCGGGTGGCAGGCCCGTATTACAGATAAACGGGTGAAGATGGTGACACTGTAGCAGCTACAGTGTTAGGCGCGTGACTTTCACGCGCAGCCACTTTGGGCGGCGCGTGAGGGCGCGTTGAGCCTCATCTCTGATCACGATCAACATGACTTTTATTCCCCTCATCATTCTGATCATTTTTGGTGAATTAACCATGTTGATATGAGATATTTTTGATGGGTCAGTTTAGGGCCGGTTGTCTCGGGAAACGTGTTGGACGGGTTCCCCGAGCCGGTTTTTGTTTCGGACTTTTTGGTTAAATGGTTAAGACTTGTAGTGACCCTTACGTGTGTTTTGGACTGATAGGAATTGTACGATAATCCCGGTACAGGTCCGTACGCGCAGATTCACCGCGGGATCGTACTGTGAGTGGGCCCGATTTCATTAAACCTTTGCATGCTTAAATGTTTTTCGATTTACTTATATGTTCACATGCTGGAATCAAGAAACGGTTTTGATGATATTAAAATTATGGTTATGGCACGTTTCACGGTATTTGGGTTTGAGACCCGTCTGATGAAACTTAAGAATCGGTTTGGATTTTATCTATGTATATATATGTTTTGCATGTGGATATCAATAAAATGTATTTGGTACTGCACTGTATAGATCCATTCTTATGATACTGTCTCCTCCGAATGTGGTACCCCAGAGTGGTCATAGCGCATTGCCTGCGAGGGGTCATTCTACGGAGGAACCGGACAGTAAAATGACTCAGGAGCAGGATTGCTTATTTGACGTCAGGGACGTCGAGCGTCTAGGACGCTAGGCATTTGAGATGCCGTACCCGGACAGGGTTCGGGGATTGGACTCGAAATTGAGACCCGAGTGGCACGCGTAGCCTTGAGACTGTGACCTTATCGGACGTCAGGGACGTCAGACATCGGGGATGTCAGGATCGGAGTTTATAGTGCAGTGGCTAAAATTTATCTTATGATTTTATTACATGCCTTATGGTTCATACTATATGATTTATGGTTTTAAATTCTAATGCATGCATGTTTGGAAAACGGAGGGGTAAATTATATGATTTACTTATTAAACGATTTTATAAACTTGAGTTTCGGCCCACTCACCCTTAATGTTTTGGTAACCCCTCCAGGTCGTGCTACTGAGGTAGAGGAGGAATCTGAGGCTGAGGCATAGATCTACTTCTGCGTACCTGAACCCCTGTTGGGTGGTTTACCCACTGGTTTATTTTAGAGTCGTGCTCGCAACTTGTAATTTTGGATTTCATCCCTTGTCTGACATCTGTTTAATTCGAATTTGATGTATGTAACGACCCGTCCCAAATTTCATGATTAGATTAGTGACTAATCACGATTAGTGAGGCTAATCCGTGATTAGTAGAGCGAGATCGGACGAACGATGCGAAATGACCGTTTTGCCCCTAGTGGTGGCAAAACGTTGACTTTTCAATCGGTCGGTCAAATGGACTTTGAACGATGACCGTGACGTAGTTCGTGACGTCACGAGTTCATAGACAGGTGGCACGTTCAATTCCGACGTTCGAGGAAGAAGTTATGACGTTCGGAAGTTTAGGGGCATTTTAGTAATTTTGGTTAAATGGGGTCAAATGTTGACTTTTTGACCGGGAGGTCCGATGGCCGAGGGCCGAAGACCGTTACGTAGATAAGGACGATACGAATCCGTAGACAGGCGGCACGTCGAATTCGGACGTTCGACGGTGAAGTTACGGTTCACGGAAGTTCCCAGTTACTATTCACGATGGCACGTTTTACGAGACAAAAAGTGCAGTTTTGTCTCTAGTGGGCCCAGATATTTAATGGAGGCCCAATGGATGAGTGACACTTGTCACCCATCCACTGGCCAACCCCACCCACTCATGCACCAAACCCTTCCCCGTTCATCCATTTCTCCCATTTTCTTCCCAAACCAAACCGATCACCATTTCCTCACCCAATCACCAAACCCTTCCCTTCTAGCCATAACTGAGACCAGAGGGTGAGAGAGGAGGACTAAGGACGGCAGCTGGTGGCTGGAACCGCCGTGGGCGGTGGCGGGAACCCAGAACCCGATCGGGTACCCGGTAAGCCCATTTTCAATTTTTGTGTGGATTTTGTTGTTATGGGTCGATTTGGACGATTGGTTTGAGTTAAATAGGTTGCTAGGGAGTTGTTAGGGAGGTTTTGGTGGTGGTTGGACGTCGGAGGAGCCCTGGGAGGTTTCGGGAAAATTGAACCGTGAGGTTCAAAATTGAACCGGTCGGATTTCGAGGGTTTTAGGTAGTTTTGTTAATTGGGTTAGATAGGAAATGAAGAAATAGGAATTTAGGAATTGGAATGGATGAAATCGGACCGAAAATGAGGGAGAAGGACACCTGGACCGGTTACGCCGGTCCAAGTTGCAGGAAAAACCGGACCGGACCGGTTCAGACCGGTCTAACCGATGTAGGGGATGACTGATGACGTCATCCTGATGACGTCATCATGTCAGGGATGACGTCATCATGTCAGATCTGACAATGTCAGACTGACATGTCAGACAGTGGGCCAATGGGAGCGTGACACGTGTCACTGTCAGGGGCTGTCAGTGATGACGTCATGCTGACGTCAGCGATGACGTCAGCAGGTACTGTAGCAGGAGCGTGAAGCCCACGCGCAGCCACTTCAGGCTGTGCGTGAGGGCGCGTGGCAGGGAATCTGGGGAAGGTTCCAACATACGAAATCTTCTATTCGATGTAACGAACATTTCGAGACTGATTTCGTGTCGATCGGATACCGTCTCGATATGTTTCAGGGCATCGGAAGGTTTAGGTTCGAGATTAAAAATAGTTAAAAATACGGGAAAATTACGGGGCTTTAGTGGGAGGTTAATTACGTAGTTAGTAACCTTATATTACGATTTAGACAGGTTCGGGAGTCCCGGTGACGGTGATCGGCTCGGGGAGCCGTATGACACGCAAATCGAGGCGGCAGCTCGGACGGTCTGTGAGTGGACCTTGTTTTCTAAATTGGTGCATGCATAAATGTTTATTATATGTTTTATTACTTGTTTGATGATGCCATGGGTGCATTTCTATGTGGTTACGTATAAGCACGTATTTCGAGGTTTCGGCCTCATACCGTGCTTATACGGGTCTGTATTTCTTTATTGATTTAAATGAACTGGATTTGGATTTCACAAGGATAAACTCGGGTATGAGACCCATTTGGTTTTGTCTCGGGCATATGACCTCAGATATCGGGCACGGTGCCCAACTGATGTCCTATGTTCGGGTACGAGACCCAAGTCACTTTACGATTTTGATTTCAGGTCAGGGAACCTTAAATGGATTCCCAGGTTCATGACGGTTTATGGGAACCGGCATGAACCCTTGTTATGGTATCGTGGTTCATGACGGTTTATGGGAACCGGCATGAACCCTTGTTGGTTATTACGGTACATGACGGTTTATGGGAACCGGCATGTTACCTCGGTTATGTTATTACGGTACATGACAGTTTATGGGAACCGGCATGTTACCTGATTATGGATATTATGGATTCATGACGGTTCAGGGGAGCCGGTCATGAATGTTTATGTTATGTATATATATGTTCGTCTACCTTCCTTTACATGTTCTACTATCTCCTCCGGGGAGGGTCGTTGGCCTGGGTGGACCCCGGAGTAGTCACGGAGCACCGACTGAGTGGAGTCACCCCCCAGTTGGGTTCCTTACTCTCAGGAAGGCTATGATTACTATTACCTCGGGTAGGGTCAGTGGTCTACGGACATTGATCTTGACTTTGAGATGACTCGGATTGAGACCCGGGTAGCGCGCGCGTGGCTTTGGATACCGTGACAGGATTGGTTGTGTGACTTATATATATGTATGTGATGGATATATGATATATGATATGTGGTGTGTACAGGTGTGCACAGGATTTGGGCAGTGGCCCGTATGGTCGTTTTTATTGTGGTCCTTTCGACCTTAGTTTATATCTGCTTTGGGCTTAGTCCCACATATGGTTTGTTTTGGATAAATGGTTTTCGAATGCATGCATGCTTTTTAGTGGAGGGTACAAATGTCTTCTCGTTAAAATGTTTTTATAAACTCTTGTTTTGTCCACTCACAGTTTTTAATGCTTTGATTGCCCTTCAGGTTGACATCGGATGTGGACTGTAGCAGAGACCGAGATATCACATGCCTCCTCCGGATCCTGGCGTACTCTGATAGCCCGGGAGGGCAAAGGACGAAAATATCCCTTGTCTGACACTTCGTGTCAGACGGGAGCAGGGTCATCCCGCACTAATCCCGGGGGGGATTGGGATGGGTCCTGTCAACGTGGTATCAGAGCGGGGTTGTCTCTATTCGAGCAACCGTGTAGCTCTTGGAGTATGTACGCAGGTCGAGGATGTGATATCTCATTGGGCTACAGTTCGTAGTCAACCTGATTGTCGGGGTGCCGGTACGATAGTTAGTAGGATTGGCAAGCCTTGGTTCGGCACTCGATGCCGGGGTTGCCATGGTTCTGTCAGGGTTGGCAGTGTGGAACCCTACGGAAGGCTTAACGTAGTATTACGTTAGAGTTTTGGATCGTGAGACGGTTAGTTGGGATCGCCTTCACGATGTCGTAGGATCGATTCCGACGACTGGTTAGGAGTTGTGACCATTAGATGGTCAGATTATGTTGAGTTAAATGGATTTACTGCAGTTGGCAGTTAGCAACCGGATTCGAGGAATCCGAGTTGGATTGTTGGTAGGATTGGATTGACGTCTTTACGATGTCGGACCGCAGGGTCGGTCAGATTGTTGATTTTACTGCTTTTCGCAGGTAGGTTCAAAGGAACTCTAGGTGTGATCGTGGAACCCTACCTTGGGTGTATGGTTCGGAAATGTGAGTTGACGAGTGGTTTGACTTGGACGACTATTCGGATTTGGATTCGTTAGTCGGTCTAGTCATGTCAGCTTGTATTGGGACTGCACTTCGCAGTCAGGGTTGTACGTATCGGTTAGACCGAGTTGGTTGTCGTGCTACTTCAGTTGTGGGTTGGTGCAACTAAGGTCGCGGGTGACCTGGTAGACGACATTGGGATAGTCGAGTTGCGACTGGTTAGAGTTTGGTTGGACAGGTTACCAGGGTTGGTACTTGTCGATGGAATCCCTGAGTGGGATACAGAGTAGTTGGTACGGGCGATTGATTCCGTTGGATACGGAGTCTGGATATAGCGATGTCTGGTAGTTAGGTCTGCACGAGTGTGGGGCAGGCGCTACTACCGAGAGTGGTTATAGTTACGATTGTTGGGGATCGGGGACGTTCGGGGAACGTTTTCCTTTTCTCGTATGAGTTGTCAGGGTGACCGTATCCAGAGTTGTTGGGTACGAGGGAGGCAGAGTTCTCCTTTTCGAACAGAGGTACGGGGTCGTCGTTCGGTATGAGCGGAGATCCAGGATTGTCGGGTTTGCACACTTAGTGCTAGCGCTGGTGCCGGTGATCGTGATGACGATGAATTACGTATCGGGATGTGACATCCGTCGTGATGGGCATATGTTCGGTGTCTGTGGTCCCAGAATGGATCTCAAATAGAGTTAAACTGGTTAGGGGACACGTGGTTGATGTCCGGGTATGTTGTTTCCAATCTTGTTGGAATTTCGGAATCGCGAGAGGTTGCGACTGAGGTGACAAGAGGAATGCGGGTTTTCCGCATTGGTATTGGGTATTTCGAAGTCGTTTGGGTGACTTCTCGGATTCTACCGTGGAGGATGACGTTGATGATATAGCTGTTGTTGGTTGCCACTAGTACACTGATCGTGTATTGGTTGGTGGACCCGGGATTTGTTCTGGATCATCAGGAGGAGATGAGTATATCGAAGTTAGGTGACTGAAATTTCTCATTCTCTACTTGGTGGCAGACGATGTCAGGTTACCTGACGTGGTGAGTGCATCGAGTGTTGTTTGCATTCACGTAGGATGGATTATTCGATCATACTTGATTTTTCCTAGGTGGAATGACAAGGATCGATACGAGGTAATCAGTGAGAACCCACCGTCTCGGCGTGACTCGTCGTTGACTAATCTATTTAGATGTGGGAAAGGGTTGAGGACTTTGGACGTCGTGACGATCGGGGATCGTGACGTCTATGGTCGGTTGACGTAGTGTTGGATATGGATCATGATTTGGATATTCCGATAGGTGGAGAGTTTATCACTCTTACCTGGATGTTGGAGTTGAGGATGACGGGACTGAACTTCTTTTCGAGGTAAATCCCATATGGTATATTACGCCTGAGTAGGTGTCCGACGAGGTCAGTTTTGGCCAGCCTTAGATGTGGTGATGTTGGGATTGGCTTCCCTTTGAAGTCAATCGATGGTAATGTGGTAATCGGTTGAGCAGGTAACCGATAGGTTTGGTTTTGGTACGTCTCGGTAGACGTGAACGATATTTCAGGTTTTGGAATCAGATTTCTGGATGACGATTCAGGATTTGATTTTGGAACTTGAAAGAGGATTTCTGTATTTGGGTTTTGGAATCGGATTCTGGGTGACGATTCAGGATTTGATTCTAGAGCTTGACTATAGATTTTCTTTTATGGATTTGGGTTCGGAATGGTTATTCCTAATACTAGTTTACGGAATGATGATTTCGGATTTGAATTTGGACATGATTATGGATATGATTTCTGGGTTTGGATTCGGGATTTCTTACGAAATTGCGGATTCGGATTCGGATTTGGAAATAGATAATGGGTTGGAGTTTCGATTTGTCTAGATCGGACAGATGGACTCCATAATTGAAACGTGATTGACTACAACCTAGGTGGTTGTAGGCTGATTGATGGGTAGTTATATGTACCTTGTTCATTGTTCGAGGTACGACACCGGGCAGACTTGGGATGTCTGGTGACGGTATATAGGTTATACCAGTGGTACGTTGGAGAGCGTGTTGGTAGTCAGCATGGTTCCGATACCATTGGAGTAGTCGGGGTCGTGGACTGGACGTTGGATACTGTGCATTGGGTCATGGTATTTCTGATGGGTCTAGTTACACACAGATTGAGTGAAAGGCTGTGTGGGTAAGTGTTTACTCCTGGTTGGGTCCGTTGGTGTTTAGTGTAACCACGAGTGTGTGTCATATCAGTTTGCGACTGACAACTGTCAAGTACTGACAGTTTGTAGGAGGTGTCAGCGTGGATCATGGTGTGAGGTCTGATGACTCCCAGTGGGAGCAGACGTCAGGATAGTTAGTGATTGAGGAAGGAACCGTAGAGTTGTTTATGTCAGTGAAAGGGTAGAGTTGATAAGTGGGTTGATCATAGGATAATTGGGCTACTCTGATACTGACAGGTCGTGTCAATTCAGAGCGTAAGACTTCTGTCATTCGACGTGGTCGAATGTAGTCGATACGACGAGAGCGTTAGTGGCACGTCGGGCTGTAGACGAGTAAGTATTGTTCTGGTTAGTGGGTGTACTAGCGTGCACGTGTTGCGAGGTAGGTCGATTCTACTTTCCACGAGGTGGATGTGGAATCAGAATAGTTGGCGTTTCGAGAACAAAACTAATTAAGGAGGGAAGAACGGTCAAATTAGGTCGGTTGGAATTTCGAGGACGAAATTAATTAAGGAGGGAAGGTTGTAACGACCCGTCCCAAATTTCATGATTAGATTAGTGACTAATCACGATTAGTGAGGCTAATCCGTGATTAGTAGAGCGAGATCGGACGAACGATGCGAAATGACCGTTTTGCCCCTAGTGGTGGCAAAATGTTGATTTTTCAATCGGGCGGTCAAATGGACTTTGACCGATGACCGTGACGTAGTTCGTGACGTCACGAGTTCATAGACAGGTGGCACGTTCAATTCCGACGTTCGAGGAAGAAGTTATGACGTTCGGAAGTTTAGGGGCATTTTGGTAATTTTGGTTAAATGGGGTCAAATGTTGACTTTTTGACCGGGAGGTCCGATGGCCGAGGGCCGAAGACCGTTACGTAGATAAGGACGATACGAATCCGTAGACAGGCGGCACGTCGAATTCGGATGTTCGACGGCGAAGTTACGGTTCACGGAAGTTCCTGGTTACTATTCACAATGGCACGTTTTACGAGACAAAAAGTGCAGTTTTGTCTCTAGTGGGCCCAGATATTTAATGGAGGCCCAATGGATGAGTGACACTTGTCACCCATCCACTGGCCAACCCCACCCACTCATGCACCAAACCCTTCCCCGTTCATCCATTTCTCCCATTTTCTTCCCAAACCAAACCGATCACCATTTCCTCACCCAAACACCAAACCCTTCCCTTCTAGCCATAACTGAGACCAGAGGGTGAGAGAGGAGGACTAAGGACGGCAGCTGGTGGCTGGAACCACCGTGGGCGGTGGCGGGAACCCAGAACCCGATCGGGTACCCGGTAAGCCCATTTTCAATTTTTGTGTGGATTTTGTTGTTATGGGTCGATTTGGACGATTGGTTTGAGTTAAATAGGTTGCTAGGGAGTTGTTAGGGAGGTTTTGGTGGTGGTTGGACGTCGGAGGAGCCCTGGGAGGTTTCGGGAAAATTGAACCGTGACGTTCAAAATTGAACCGGTTGGATTTCGAGGGTTTTAGGTAGTTTTGTTAATTGGGTTAGATAGGAAATGAAGAAATAGGAATTTAGGAATTGGAATGGATGAAATCGGACCGAAAATGAGGGAGAAGGACACCTGGACCGGTTACGCCGGTCCAAGTTGCAGGAAAAACCGGACCGGACCGGTTCAGACCGGTCTGACCGATGTAGGGGATGACTGATGACGTCATCCTGATGACGTCATCATGTCAGGGATGACGTCATCATGTCAGATCTGACAATGTCAGACTGACATGTCAGACAGTGGGCCAATGGGAGCGTGACACGTGTCACTGTCAGGGGCTGTCAGTGATGACGTCATGCTGACGTCAGCGATGACGTCAGCTGGTACTGTAGCAGGAGCGTGAAGCCCACGCGCAGCCACTTCAGGCGGTGCGTGAGGGCGCGTGGCAGGGAATCTGGGGAAGGTTCCAACATACGAAATCTTCTATTCGATGTAACGAACATTTCGAGACTGATTTCGTGTCGATCGGACACCGTCTCGATATGTTTCAGGGCATCGGAAGGTTTAAGTTCGGGATTAAAAATAGTTAAAAATACGGGAAAATTACGGGGCTTTAGTGGGAGGTTAATTACGTAGTTAGTAACCTTATATTACGATTTAGACAGGTTCGGGAGTCCCGGTGACGGTGATCGGCTCGGGGAGCCGTATGGCACGTAAATCGAGGCGGCAGCTCGGACGGTCTGTGAGTGGACCTTGTTTTCTAAATTGGTGCATGCATAAATGTTTATTATATGTTTTATTACTTGTTTGATGATGCCATGGGTGCATTTCTATGTGGTTACGTATAAGCACGTATTTCGAGGTTTCGGCCTCATACGGTGCTTATACGGGTCTGTATTTCTTTATTGATTTAAATGAACTGGATTTGGATTTCACAAGGATAAACTCGGGTATGAGACCCATTTGGTTTTTTCTCGGGCATATGACCTCAGATATCGGGCACGGTGCCCAACTGATGTCCTATGTTCGGGTACGAGACCCAAGTCACTTTACGGTTTTGATTTCAGGTCAGGGAACCTTAAATGGATTCCCAGGTTCATGACGGTTTATGGGAACCGGCATGAACCCTTGTTATGGTATCGTGGTTCATGACGGTTTATGGGAACCGGCATGAACCATTGTTGGTTATTACGGTACATGACGGTTTATGGGAACCGGCATGTTACCTCGGTTATGTTATTACGGTACATGACGGTTTATGGGAACCGGCATGTTACCTGATTATGGATATTATGGATTCATGACGGTTCAGGGGAACCGGTCATGAATGTTTATGTTATGTATATATATGTTCGTCTACCTTCCTTTACATGTTCTACTATCTCCTCCGGGGAGGGTCGTTGGCCTGGGTGGACCCCGGAGTAGTCACGGAGCACCGACTGAGTGGAGTCACCCCCCAGTTGGGTTCCTTACTCTCAGGAAGGCTATGATTACTATTACCTCGGGTAGGGTCAGTGGTCTACGGACATTGATCTTGACTTTGAGATGACTCGGATTGAGACCCGGGTAGCGCGCGCGTGGCTTTGGATACCGTGACAGGATTGGTTGTGTGACTTATATATATGTATGTGATGGATATATGATATATGATATGTGGTGTGTACAGGTGTGCACAGGATTTGGGCAGTGGCCCGTATGGTCGTTTTTATTGTGGTCCTTTCGACCTTAGTTTATATCTGCTTTGGGCTTAGTCCCACATATGGTTTGTTTTGGATAAATGGTTTTCGAATGCATGCATGCTTTTTAGTGGAGGGTACAAATGTCTTCTCGTTAAAATGTTTTTATAAACTCTTGTTTTGTCCACTCACAGTTTTTAATGCTTTGACTGCCCTTCAGGTTGACATCGGATGTGGACTGTAGCAGAGACCGAGATATCACATGCCTCCTCCGGATCCTGGCGTACTCTGATAGCCCGGGAGGGCAAAGGACGAAAATATCCCTTGTCTGACACTTCGTGTCAGACGGGAGCAGGGTCATCCCGCACTAATCCCGGGGGGGATTGGGATGGGTCCTGTCAATGTATAACTTTAATTTGGTTATTTATGCATTTGATGTTTTGAGGTTAAAATTGGTATGAATTTTGGGTGTCAGACGGGAGCAGGGCACGTCCCCTTTGTGGTCCCTGTGGGATCGGGGCGGGTCCTGTCAGATGATGGGTTGGAGTTTCGATTTGTCTGATACTGGATTGGACAAGTGAACTCCATAATTGAAACGTGATTGACTACGACCTGGATGGTTGTAGGCTGATCGATGGGTAGATGTACGTACTTTGTACGTTGTTCAAGGTACGATACTGGGTGTACTTGTCGTGCCTGGTGACGGTATATAGGTTATACCATTTGTAGGATGGTGAGCGTATTGGTAGTCGGCTTGATTCCGATACCATTGGATTTGTCGGGGACGTGGACTGGACATTGGATACTATGCAGTGGGTCATAGTATTTCTGGTGGGTCCAATTACACACAAGCTGAGTACTTTGTTGGTATACGTATACTCATGTTGAGTAAGTTGGAGGTTAGTGTAACCACGAGTGTAGAGTGTTAGTTTTCGACTGACGACTGTCAAGTGGTGACGGTTTATCGGAGGTGTCATCATGGATCGATTAGTGAGGTCTGGTGACTCCTAGCGGGAGCAGACGTCAGGATAGATTAGTGATTGAGAAGGGAACCGTCTAGTTGGTTGTGTCAGCGAAACGGTAGATCTGACAAGTGGTGTCATTTCGGAGCGTACGACTTCTGTCATTCGATGTGGTCGAATGTAGTCGATACGACGTGAGTGTTAGTGGTACGTCTGGTTGCAGACGAGTATCGTTCTGGCTAGTGGGTGTACTAGTGTACACAAGCGTGAGATCGAATTATTTCCACGAGGTGGATGTGGAATCTGGATAGTTGGAGTTTCAAGAACGGAACTAATTAAGGAGGGAAGAACGGTTGGATTTAGGTCGGTTGGAATTTCGAGGATGAAATTAATTAAGGAGGGAAGGTTGTAACGTCCCGTCCTAAATTCCATGATTAGATTAGTGACTAATCACGATTAGTGAGGTTAATCGGTGATTAGTTAGGCTAAATCGGATGAACGATGCGAAATGACTGTTTTGCCCCTAGTGGTGGCAAAATGTTGACTTTTCAATCAGGCTGTCAAAAGGACTTTGACAGATGATCGTGACGTAGTTCGTGACATCACGAGTTCATAGACAGGTGGCACGTTCAATTCCGACATTCGATGAGGAAGTTATGACGTTCGGAAGTTTAGGGGCATTTTAGTAATTTTGGTTAAAAGGGTCAAAATGTTGACTTTTTGACCGGGATGTCCGATGGCCGAGGGCCGAGGACCATTACATAGATAAGGACGATAGGAATCCATAGACAAGCAGCACGTCGAATTCGGACGTTCGACGGCGAAGTTACGGTTCACGGAAGTTCAAGTGCACTATTGCAATTACGAAACGAACTAACGTTTGGACTCTAGTGGGGCCCAGATATTTATGGAGGCCCAATGGATGAGTGACAAGTGTCACCCATCCATTGCACAGCCCACACATATTCATGCATCGACCATCCATTTCATTTTCTTCATTTCAAACACAACCCACCCGATCTCATTCAAACCTTCACCCAAACCCATCCAACCTTTTCCATCTGATCTTGAGTGAGACCAGAGAGTGAGGGAGAGGCAGAGGAAGCTAGGGAAGGTGGCTGGGAGCACCTGGACTGCGGCACACGGCCGTGAAGGCCCAGGTAACCCGATTACCCGATTATGCCCATTTTAATCCATTTTCCATTTTTGACGTTTTGGATCGGTTTTAATGGTCTTAATGAATCAAATAGGTTGCTAGGATAGTTTTAGGAAGGTTTCTATGGTGGTTGGACGGCTGGGCAGCCGTGGGTGAGTTTTGGAAATATTGAACCGTTTGGTTCAAAATTAAACCATAGGTTTATGCGATTTTTAGGTCGTTTTGATGATTGGGTTAGATAGGAAATGAAGAAATAGGAATTTGGGAATTAAAATGGGAGCAAACGGACCGAAAATGAGGACGGAGGGACGCTGAACCGGTTCCGCCGGTTCAGCACAGTGACCGGACCGGAAAACCAGAAAAAAAATCGGTTTTCCTGAGGTTGATGGTGATGAACAGTGTTTTCGACCTTCTAGGGGCTCGTGAGGACGCGTGGGCCATAATTTGGGAAACTGTTCAACACGGGAAATCTTCTATTCGATGTAACGAACATTTTGAGACTAGTTTCGTGTCGATCGGACACCGCCTCGATATGTTTCGGGGCATCAGAAGGTTTAGGGTAGGTTTAAAAATAGTTAAAAGTTCGGGAAAATTACGGGGCTTTGGTAGGAGGTTAATTAAGTAGTTAGTAACCTTCTATTAAAATTTGGACAGGTTTGGGAGTCCCGGTGATGGTGATCGGCTCGGGGAGCCGTATGGCACGCAAATCGAGGCGGCAGCTCGGACGGTCTGTGAGTGGAGCTTATTTTCTAAATTGGTGCATGCATAAATGTTTATTATATGTATTTAATACTTGTTTGTGATGCCATGAGTGCATTTGTATGTGGTTACGTATAAGCACGTATTTCGAGGTTTCGATCTTATACGGTGCTTATACGGGTCTGTATTTCTTTATTGATTTAAATGATTTGGTTTTGGATTTCTAAAAGAATAAACTCGGGTATAAGACCCATTTGGTTTGGTCTCGGGCATATGACACTATTTACGACCTTCAGGTCTAAATCGTGATCGCGACGGGTGTTATGTGCACGGCGATCGACGATGTGACGCTCGCCTCCGGATTGAGATGTGTTCCTTCCGGAGAGGTCACAATGCACGATTCATGGTCGGGCAGCCTGGGGAGGCTCGAATTCGGAGTGCTGACGGTTCAGGATAGCGATCGGTGATGAGTGCACCATGATCTTGTGGTGGTCGCGTCGGTTGATTCGTTCACGGCGACATACCAGGATTGAGAGCGGTCCTGGATGGATGGTTGCACGCATCACTATGATCGGAGTCGTGACTGACCCTTAGATATCGGGCACGGGGCCCAGCTGATGTCATATGTTCGGGTACGAGACCCATGCTACTTTACGGTTTTAATTTCAGGTCAGGGAACCTTAAATGGATTTCCCGGTTCATGCCGGTGGTTCATGACGGTTTATGGGAACCGGCATGAACCCTTAATATGGTCTCATGGTTCATGACGGTTTTGGGAACTGGCATGAACCCTTGTTGGTCATTATGGTACATGACGGTTTTTGGGAACCGACATGTTACCCTGGTTATGTTATTACGGTACATGGCGGTTTATGGGAACCGGCATGTTACCTTGTTATGGATGTTATAGATCATGACGGTTCAAGGGAACCGGGCATGAATGTTTATGTTATGTATATATATGTATTCATATACCTTCCTTTACTTCTATTATCTCCTCCGGGGAGGGTCGTTGGCCTGGGTGGACCCCGGAGTAGTCACGGAGCACCGACTGAGTGGAGTCACCCCCCAGTTGGGTTCCTTACTCTCAGGAAGGCTATGATTACTATTACCTCGGGTAGGGTCAGTGGTCTGCGGACATTGATCTTGACTTTGAGAAGACTCGGATTGAGAACTGGGTAGCACGCGCTTAGCTTTGGAAACTGTGACATGATTGGTTGTGTGGATTATATGTATATATGATGTATGCTATATGAGATATATGATATGTGATATGTACAGGTTTTGGGTAGTGGCCCATGTACGTGGTTTTACTATGGTTTGGGCTGAGTCCCGTATGGTCGTTTTCATTATGGTTCTTTCAATCTTGGTTTTGGGCTTAGTTCCCACATATGGTTTCTTTGGTTAAACGGTTTTTGAATGCATGCATGCTTTTTAGTGAAGGGTACAAATGTCTTCATTAAAATGTTTTTATAAACTTTTGTTTTGTCCACTCACAGCTTTTAATGTTTTGACTGCCCTTCAGGTTGACATTGGATGTGGACTGTAGCAGAGACCGAGATATCACATGCCTCCTCCGGATCCTGGCGTACTCTGATAGCCTGGAAGGGCAAAGGTCGGAAATATCCCTTGTCTGACACTTCGTGTCAGACGGGAGCAGGGTCATCCCGCAATAATCCCCGGGGGGATTGGGATGGGTCCTGTCAGTACATGAGTATCAGGACTCTGCTGTGAGTTGGGATATCAGTTAGGAGCTTAGACGGAGTCAGCGTAGCTGATGGGTTATTGGCTAGTCATGGCTATTGGTCGAGGAAGTTACCAGATGTTTGAGATATTGTTCTTGTCATGGATTACGACTGAGGTCGAGATTATTAAACCAAATTTGCTTCTCCTCCAAGGTAAGTGGGTTAGTGTGGGTGGTGCCCTCTAGAGAGCGATTTTTGTTGGTTATATCCCTTGTCTGGCGGATTTTCTTACTAGGAGTCAAGTCCTACGGTACTTTTGGAACTTCAATTAGTGTGCCCGACAGGAGCAGAACCGGGTACGGTTTTCATGGTATATTCGGAGGTGGGTCTTGTCATAAGGATTACAATGGCAACGCTAACGATTGAGGAAATTTTATGGGCATATATGTAATATATCCAAATATAACTCTAGTATCATCTATTTTGATTTTTGGGAAGTATCATGATATGGACACATTTGGCATGGTGCTATAACTTTGTTTTGACTTTTGGGTTGTTTTTATTAGTATTGATCTAGATTTAGATGCAAGTATAATTTGGAGCATTCCAAAAACTTGGAGATCTAAATTCCGAGTTTGTCTATGAAGAGCGGATCTAATTATATTAGTATAAACTATGGACCGACCCGTTAGCCGAATCAATACTAATCGATGGGAACTCATTGGTAAGAAAGATATCTTCATTTTTTTTTATTCATTATTAGGATTGATGAACTAAATAAAATAGTTATATGAGTGACAAAAAAAGCTTATATATAAATATAAATTCGCAAGTTGGATAAAAAAAAAAAGAAGTAACTTGGACAAAAAGAAAGGAAGTGACTTAGACAAATTTAATATCCCGACTCATCTAGAGTCCTAAATTGATGACTCGATTCGTCTAGACGTCCGACCCCTAATGGTAGTTTATACTCATTCTGGAGTATTCGATAACAACACGTTAAATCTCAGGACTAACTGTAACGACCCATACCCTCAAGGAAATTGGAATTCAATTTTTTTTATGGAATTGACCATTTTGCCCCTGAAAGTCAAATAGTTGACTTTTTTTACTAAAAGTCAAATAGTTGATTTTTTTTACTAAAAGTCAAATAGTTGATTTTTTTCTTTCTAAAAGTCAACGTGTTGACTTTTTATCAGAGACCTCTTTTAGGTAATTGAAGAAGACCGTTGCGGAGGCCTTGGGATCTTAAATCCATTGACAGGCGAGGACACGCTGAAATTGGAAGTCGAATGATTCCGATCCGGGTAAAAACATTTTAGTAATTCGTGTGTGAAGGGCATTTGGTCATTTTGTACTACAGACCTATGGAATGCTGCTAGGTGGCATCCTCTAGAAAGGCTTGGTATTTTGCCCTTCCACCAACCTTTCCTCTATTTATCAGCGTGGGTGTGTGCTGATGGTGATTTTGGTGGTCATGGGCCGAACACCTTGAGAGTGTTGGTCGTGAGCGAATCAGAGCTGAGTTGAGGAAGAAAGACTTAGAAAACGAATGAGACATTGAGATGAGGAGATTCTAATGGAGAAAGGGAACACTATGATGATGTTTTGAGGATGGAAAACCCTCAGTAGTTGTGAGCCTGAAACTTTTTTGAAGAGATCATATTATTGAACTTTGTTTGAGGACTGGTTACTGGATAATAAGAGTCCCAATGTCCCTTTGGGGAGCCCTCGAATTGATTTTGGCCTAAAAACAAGGCAATGGACGAAGGAAACATGTTGGGACGAAGGTGGAAGTTTGGCCAAAGTTCTGAGTTCCAGGTATATTCTTCGAGGTAATTTCTTGTTGTTTTCTTACCATTGATCTCTTCCCGGCATCTAGTGGAGTCGATTAGACGGTTAGAACATGATAAAATGTTAAAAATTGATGAAGTTTGAAGCGGGTTGAACTTGCGGGTTTGGCTACCCAGTTTGCAGAGAATCAGGTCTGCTCGAGGTTAGGGATAAAGAACAGTAGCCGCGCATAAGGGCAAATACTACGCCCCCTCGAAAAGTGGTCAACACGAAAGTTCATCCTTTCGATGTTACGAGCCTAACGGTATAATTTTTTTAGGCGATTAGACATCGTCATGAGGCAGGTTTGATTGTCCGAAGGTTTATGCATTATTTTAATTCGTTTAAAAATCCCAAAAAATTATGGGATTCTCATATTATTTAATCAGAGTGGTTAGTGACCCTTCGAGGTGATTTGTGGTAGGAATTGATGTCCTTGAATTTTACGGAAAAGCGTGTAGTTTGGCCCAGTCGCGTAAAAGGTATGTGTGAGTGGACTTTGTTTTCCTTAAATTCTATGCATGCATTTTTATATAACTTTACATGAAATATTATGTGAATTTCTTGAAGGTTATTTAAATATGATTTTTATGGATTTTTGGTGGATTTTACGGTAATCGCAATTTGCACGTTTTACGAGGAAACTGTTGTATTGTGTTTTGATTTACTTCTGAATTTTGGAAAGTGGCTTCATACTCGATTTATCTTGTCTTTAAGATTTTGGCGGTGTTTGATAGATTGAGAACTTATATGATTTTTCTGGAGTATTTTAATGGTTTGTCATGTGAGGTTTTGACATGATGTGTGATTTGGGCTTAGGCCCAGGGTTGAGGTCTAACTTTAGTTTTTTTATTTTAGTTTATGAATTTGAATCGGGATATGGAATGGTTATATGATGTGGTATGTGACTACGAATTTTATGTGTGATATGACCTGAGCATTTGTGTGACAGTGCCTGTTGGTTATTAGTCTCAGACGTTGAGTCTTGAGCTCCAAATCCTGAGACTAGTCTTATGTGTGATTGGATTTTGGTTATGTTGTTGAGATGTGAAGGTTGACCCTCTTTGAGTGGTGGTTTGATAGTGTCTCAGACGTCCATAGCCGAGTTTTGTTTCCCTGAGACGAACTAGTACCTAGACATCCAGAACAAGGCTTTGTTTTCCTGAGATCGATCCACACCCAAACGTCTAGAGCTGAGCTCTATTTCTCTAGGTGATACTCGGACGTCCAGAGCGGGACTCTATTTTTTTTAGTGATATTAGCCTACCAGTAGTGCACACTTGATATGATGATTCAGTTTGAAGACATCGAGGATGGGTCAGTCGCTATGATGAGTTGTTCGGTATGCTTGTGGATCCAGTGTGATTGATATGGTTGTGTTGGTATGTTTGCATTTATGTTGGTACTTGATATGGTTTTATATTGGTCATGTTTATGGATTTACTGGTTTTCTGATTACTGCACATATATCGAGATTATTGTCTTATCGGTAAACTTGATGCATGCATAGTTTTATTAAATGGAGAGAAATTAGTATGTTTTGGAATTATGTCTTTAAAACCTTTATTTTCGTCCACTCACATTATTTTTTTAGTTTTAAAACCCTCCAAGGCCGCTGCATGGGGGTCGAGGCTGCTTAGGGAGTGAAGGCATGAACTCATGAATACAAGTATCCTTTGTCTGACGGGGTTTAAAGGGTACATTTGGTACCTTAGGTTGCGTGTCAGATGAGAGCAAGACTCGGGTATGTAATACTTGGTGTTTTCAGAGTTGGGTCCTATCACTAACCTCAAGATCTATCATACTATACTAATTCCCAAGTATACAATGCATATAAACTTTAGAGTTAGCTCGTGGCCTCATCTAGGATTCTAATATCGTCCTAACATAAGCAAACAACCCAATATTCTAATTAACACAAACAAGCATTCAATTCACAATATAACCATCACCTCATTCAATACATTGTAACCATAAATAAGTTCAGGGTATGAAATCAACTCACATTATGTCGGGGATAACTCACTCGACCAAGTGGACCATTACGCGTACTTCTATGCACTTAACCTCGGAAGTCGCCACGAGCTCCAACTTGGTTCATGAGGTTCACCGGCTTTGTAAGACCCGGTCTTGGAAGCAAGAATGGTGAGCAAGACCCGTGAGCTTGAGAAGCAAGAACGGTGAGCAAGACCCATGAGCTTGGAAAGGTAAGGTGAAGTACCTTATATGTGTGGGCACGTATCTATCTAACACAATATTGTCCGCTTTGGGCCTAGCCCTCACAGTTTTGTTTTCGGGAGCTCACGTGCAACTTCCCAGTAGGTCACCCATCATGGGATTGCACCAGCCTCAACTCGCTTAACTTTGGGGTTCCAATCCCCCCCAAAGCCACTGAGCTCCCAAAAGGCCTTGTGTTAGATAGATACGTGCCCACACATATAAGGTACTTCACCTTTCCCTCTCCGAGCGATGTGGGATCGTTCACCGATCTTACCTTTCCAAGCTCACGGGTCTTGCTCACCGTTCTTGCTTCCATGACCGGGTCTTACAATCCACCCCTCTTGGGGCCCAGCGTCCTTGCTGGCACACTTCCGGTCAGGGTCCGGCTCTGATACCATTCTGGTAATCCTACTGGCATAAGCCGATGTAAGACGTATGTGTGCCAGCGGAATTACCATTCTGGCTCTAATACCATTCTGGCTCTAATACCATTCTGGTATCAGCAGGATTACCAGAATGGTGAGCAAGACATACACATACGTCGTACATCGGCTTATGCCAGCAGGATTACCAGAATGGTATCAGAGCCGGACCCTGACCAGAAGTGTGCCAGCGAGGACGCTGGGCCCCAAGGGGGGTGGATTGTAAGACCCGATCTTGGAAGCAAGAACGGTGAGCAAGACCTGTGATGTAACGACCCGTCCCAAATTCCTAGATTAGATTAGTGACTAATCACGATTAGTGAGGTTAATCGGTGATTAGTTGAGCGAAATCGGACGAACGATGTGAAATGACCGTTTTTCCCCTGGTCGTGGAAAAACGTTGACCTTTCATTCGGGCGGTCAAATGGACTTTGGCCGATGACCGTGACGTAGTTTAGGACGTCATGAGTTCATAGACAGATGGCACGTTCAATTCCGATGTTCGAGGAGGAAGTTATGACGTTTGGAAGCTTAGGGGCATTTTGGTAATTATGGTTAAAATGAGCAAATAGTTGAATTTTTGACCGGGATGTCCGATGGCCGAGGGCCGAGGACTATTACGTAGATCGGGACGATACAAATCCGTAGGCAAGTGGCACGTCGAATTTGGACGTTCGACGACGAAGTTACGGTTCACGGAAGCTCAAGTGCACTATTGCACGAATTACGAAACGAACTAACTTTTGGACTCTAGTGGAGCCCAGATATTTATGGAGGCCCAATGGATGAGTGACAAGTGTCACCCATCCATTGCACAGCCCACACATATTCATGCATCGACCATCCATTCCATTTTTCTTCATTTCAAACACAACCCACCCGATCTCATTCAAACCTTCACCCAAACCCATCCAACCTTCAACCTTTGATCAGCTGGGAGGATCAGGGAGTGAGGGAAGACAGGAGGATGTGGTGGCTGGCCCAGGACGGCGCCGCCGTGGGCGGTGGAGCCACAAACCCGAGAGGTTCACGGTAAGCCCATTTTCAATCCAATTTCCATTTGTATTGCTATGAGTCATTTTGGTTGCTTCCAATGAATTAAATGGGTTATTAGAATTGTGTTAGGAAGGTTTTAGGAGGCTTGGGACGGCTGTGAAGCCGTGGGTGCAGTTTTGAAGGTTTGAACCGTTTGGTTCAAAGATTAAACCATGGGTTTTGGGCAGTTTTACTTAGTTTTAGAGATTGGAATGGATGGGAAACATCAAAATAGGAAGAAAGGAATCGAAAAGGAAGAAGTAGGATGAAAAATGGGGTGTCTAGGGTCGTGAACCGGTCACGCCGGTCCAGTTCGACCAGCCAAACCAGGTGAACCGGTCCAGCACAGTAAAACCGGTATGTTGGAGCTTGATGACGATGAACAGTGCACTGTGCACTCTTGGGGCGCGTGGGCCATAATTTGGGGAAGTGTTCAACATATGAAATCTTCTATTTGATGTAACGAAGATTTTGGGACTGGTCTTGCGTCAATCGAACATCGTTTCGATAGGTTTCGGGCTGTCCGAAGGTTTAGGGTCGGTTTAAAAATAGTTAAAAGTTCGGGAAAATTACGGGGCTTTGGTAGGTGGTTAATTAAGTAGTTAGTAACCTTCTATTAAAATTTGGACAGGTTTGGGAGCTCTGATGATAGCGATTGGCTCGGGAGAGCCTATGGCACGCAAATCGAGACGGCAGCTCGGACGGTCTGTGAGTGGACCTTGATTTCTAAACTGTGATGCATGCATAAATGTTTTATATGGATTGTGAATGTGATTTTATGATGTTGATTTGGATATTTGTGAATTATATGGTTTCACGTATTTCGAGGCGATTTACGTGCTTGCACGTAAATCAAGGTTTCCGATTTTATACTGATTTTCCGTACTTATGATTATGGATATGATTTCATGAAATGATTTTGGTTTTGAAAAGGTAAACTCGAGTATGAGACCCATTTGAATTACGAACTCTCGAACTTGAGGTCCAGTTGATTTAACGAGGCAACAGGCTGGAGGCCCAGTTGGTTTACGATTCAGACCGGAGGTCCAGTTTGTATGTGGATTCGGGCCTAGGGCCCAGTTATGTGTTATGATGGTGATTTCGGGTCAGGGACCCTAGAAATGGTTTTTATGGGTCATGACGGTTTATGGGAACCGGCATGAACCCTTGAAAGGATTTTACGGGTCATAACGGTTTATGGGAACCGACATGAACCTTTGAAAGGTTTTATGGTTCATGACGGCTAGTGAGGGCCGGACATGAATCCTGGAAAGGTTTAAAGAATGATTTCAAAAGGTTTTTCATATGCCATCCTTTATATATGATTGTCTCCTTCGGGGAAGGTCGTTGGCCTGGGTGGACCCCGGAGTAGTCACGGAGCACTGACTGAGTGGAGTCGCCCCCCAGTTGGGTTCCTTACTCTTAGGATGGGCATGGTTCGTTACCACCAGGGAGGGTGACACGACCCATCCCAATCCCCCCAGGATTATCATGGAATGTGTCATGCTCCCGTCTGACAAGAGGTGTCAGACAAGGGATAACATATTGCCACTGCCCAAACGGGCTTCCATAGTGCACAAGGATCGATGGAGGAGGTGTGCGACGTCCCAGTCTCTGCTGCAGTCGCTTCCGGAATCAACCTGAAGGGCATTAAAAACATAAGCTGTGAGTGGACGAAAATAAACAAGTCTGTTTAAAGCATTTATAAGACATTTATGCCCCTCAGTAAAAACATATGCATGCACCAAAAGCCAATAATCACAAATTTATTTAGAAATAACCATTAGGGCCTGAGCCCGGAAACCCAAGCATAGTTTCAAATCCCAAAAGTTAATCCAAGAGTTATTTCATAAATCCAGTAATATTCATTTATTATTTTTCCATCACCGGCATCCCCGATGCCTAGCGTCCCTGACGCTTGACGTCCCCGACGTCATATCTCACGGTATTAAGCAACGCGTGCTGCCCGGGGTCTCACCGGGTCCATATCTCTGACATCCCCGATGTCTAACATCCTTGACGTCTAATCATAGCAATCCTGCTCCTGGATCACTATACGGTCTGGTAGCTCCGTACAATGACCCCCTCGCAGGCAATGCACCGTGACTTCTCCAGTGTCCCCGACACTTGGAGGAGACTAATATATATATCCTCATATCGAGATGGATTTATGGAACACATTTTATTAATCATTTCCAAAATATCACAAGGGCCCTGCCCCGAATTTCCATAAAACCGTTATAAGCCCAAATAGTTGATTATCAAATCCGAAATCATTTATTCAATTCCATTTTAGGGTCCCCGACCCGAAATTGCATATATAAATCAACTGGGCCCTTGGCCCGATTTCCCAAATCAACTGGGCCCCTGGCTCGAATTCACTTTATCAAATCCGTAACCGTTTCATGAAATCATATCCGAACCACAATTATGGAAATCAGTGCAAATCCAGAAATCCTTGATTTACGTGCAAACACGTAACTCGCCTCGAAATGCGTGAAATCATATAAATTCACCGATATCCAAAATAAATCATAAAATCACAATTATAATAGTCATGAAACAGTTATGCATGCATCGAATTTATAAAACCAATGTCCACTCACAGACCGTATAACTGAGCGCCTCGATACGCGTGCCATAGGCCTTCCCGGGCCACACCACTATCATCGGGACTCCCAATCCTGTTCAAATCACATTAGAGGGTCACTAACCTCTTCATTAACATCCTATTAAAGTCCCGTAATTTTCCCGAATTTTTAAGTATTTTTAAACTGGATTTAAAACTTTCGGACATCTCGAACAATATCGAAACGGGGTCCGATTGACACGAAACCAACGCTAAAATGTTTGTTACATTGCATAGGACAAAAGTCATGTTGACCTCACCTCAAGATTCGTGCCCACGCGCCGCTGTGAGTGGCTGCGCGTGAAAGCCACGCTCCTGCTACAGTGACTGCTACAGTCATCGTTCCAACCCGTATGTCTGTAAAAACGGGTCCATTTGACCCGCGAGATGACCCGATCCGTTCACTGTCAAATCAACCTTAATCCTTTCAATTGAACATTCAAATAGGTTCTTTTTAAGTCTAATTAGAGGTATGTAAACCTAATTACAACAATCCTTACCTGAAATCCAACGACTCGAAGATGAACATCGAAGAACATCTGGGCACTGTTCATCATTCAGATTTCATCAATTCCACTGGATTTCCTTAAATTGATCCACTGAGAAGCTTCGTTGGACCAAGGTAAACTCATTTCCTAATCAAATTTCATCGTTTAATCCCTCTAGAATCACGACTCAATCCTCAAGCTTCTCCTCTGTCACCAAGTCTGTTCAGAGCCAAAAGGTTGCCAAAATTCGTCGTTCTTGAGCTGGTTGTGATCGAGGCAATCCCAGAAGGCTCAAATTGAACTCCAATTCGATCCTCAGAGCTCATAGCTCAAAATTCGAATTTCCCTCGATTGCTCCAAAATTCCGATTCTCGGTTTCCATTCCCCTCTCAGTCCCTCGTGTTCTCCCTCAGCCAATTCCTTCCGCAAATCACTCAGTTTCCATTTGCATAATCAATTGTGGAAGGAAGATTGATAATGGCCAGAATCCAACTCTCACCTCCCTGTTTTGCTTGCTCACGGGTAAGGAAAATGTGTGAGAGTGATGAAGGCTGATCAGAAATAGGAGGGAAGAGATGAGATGAACGGATGAGATGGAATCTGGGGAGTGAGATGGATGGCTCAGATTAAAAGCAGAGGTTTAATCCTAATTAATTCCTTAGTTGAACTTTAGCATATAATTTATGATTAATGGAACATGATCCAATCTAGCCAATGGGTGAGTGACACTTGTCACTCATCCAAGTGTCCTCCAACCACCATTTCAGAATAAAATAATCGACACGGTTACCTAGCCGTAAACTTCCCCGATTTCACGTTTCAGACCATAACTTCCTCGTACGAAATCCGATTTCGGCGTGCCACTTGTCTATGGATTCGTATCGACTTGCAATACATAACGGTCCTTGGCCCTCGGTAATCGGACCTCCCGATCAAAAAGTCAATATTTTCCCCCATTTCGTCCAAATTACGAAAATGCTCCTGAACTTCCGAACGTCATAACTTCTTCCACGAATGTCGGAATCGAACATGCCACCTGTCTATGAACTCGTGACGTCCCAAACTACGTCACGGTCATTGGTCAAAGTCCGTTTGACCGTCCAAATAAAAAGTCAACGTTTTTCCCACGCCCAGGGGCAAAACGGTCATTTTGCACAATTCGTCCGAAATCACTCAACTAATCCCGGATTAGTCATTCTAAATCATAATTAAATAATATTAAATCCCGATACTCGGGACGGGTCGTTACAGAGGGTCATTGATCTACAGACATTGACCTGGGTGGACCCTGGAGAGACTTGGGTTTGAGACCCCGGTTAGCACGCGCGTAGCTTTATTATACCGTGACAGGTTCTGCATATGAAATATAATGGATAAACATGATTTCAATTGGTTTGGGAAATTGTGTTTTATGATGATAAATGGATTTGGGCTGAGATCCCACATATGTTTACTATACTATGGTTTTTTGTAAATGGTTTTGGGCAGGAGCCCGGGTGACTTGTATTTACAGAATTTGGGGCTGAGACCCTAATTATGGATGTTTTAACATATATGATTGGATAAATGGTTTTACTATGCATGCATACTTTTTAGTGAAGGGTATAAAGGTCTTTTATAAATGTGTTTTACGAAACTTATTACTTTTTGACCACTCACAGTCTTTCTGTTTTTAATACCCTTCAGGTTGACATCGGATGTGGACTGTAGCAGAGACCGAGATATCACATACCTCCTCCGGATCCTGGCGTACTCTGATAGCCCGGGAGGGCAAAGGTCGGAATTATCCCTTGTTCGTGTCAGACGGGAGCAGGGTCATCCCGCGCTAATCCGGGGGGGATAGGGATGGGTCCTGTTACGTGAGCTTGGAAAGGTAAGATCGGTGAACGATCCCACATCGCTCGGGGAGGGAAAGGTGAAGTACCTTATATGTGTGGGCACGTATCTATCTAACACAAGGCCTTTTGGGAGCTCAGTGGCTTTGGGGGGGATTGGAACCCCAAAGTTAAGCGAGTTGAGGCTGGTGCAATCCCATGATGGGTGACTTACTGGGAAGTTGCACGTGAGCTCCCGAAAATAAAACCGTGAGGGCTAGGCCCAAAGCGGACAATATTGTGTTAGATGGGCCGGGTCCTGACAGGCTTCCATTATCAAGGTATCTCACAATTAAGAAATTAACAATAATACATGACAAAATAATTAATACAATCAAGGCATTCACTCTTGAAAACTCAAGTTCCTTATTCTTGAAATTAAACAACTTTGGACGTCCGAAATTAGCACTAAATGAACTTTGATGAACTCCAAACCCCCACAATTGGATCCGGAACATTGAAACCTTCCAAATCCAACGCATCGGAGGTTGAGGGAAGGCCTTCACTTGCCCCCACGTGCTACCTTTTTCCCTAGCCCCTCTTGGCTTCGACTGCATGGAGCTATTCGCCCTTAACCTTGCGCCGGCTAGCCCTTGCCGACTGAAATTGGCCATTAACGGTGATTCAAGCTTCTACAACTTCTTCAATTTGCGACCAAAATTCACGATCCAATAGCCTAGGAATATTTACTACTCGATGAGAGGATCAAGAATATAGGGTCTAGGAATCAAAACACACCTTATGTTGTAACGACCCGTCCCGAATCTACGAGATTAATTAAGAATTAATTGAGTATTAGCGAGACTAACCGGGAATTATTCGAGTATTATCGAACGATCGGGGTAAATGACGATTTTACCCTTGAAAAGGGAAAAAAGTTGACTTTTGATCTAGGAGGTCAATGACACGTAGATCGAGGTCCATTATATAGATCGAGACGATACGTGTCCATAGACAAGTGGCATATTGAAATCAGACATCGTACGAGAAAGTTACGGGTCAAGAACGATTGTACGTACTATTTACGATTGCACGAAAATCGAGAAGGGTTGACTTTTTGTCAGGACCCGTCCCAAATCCCCCGGGATTAACGTGGGACGTGCCTGATCCCGTCTGACACGAAGTGTCAAACCAGGGAAAATTTCGTCTCTAGCCCTCACCGGGGCTTCCAGAGTACGCCAGGATCGTAGGAGGAGGAGTGTGATGTCTCGTCTCTGCTACAATCCGCATCCGCGATCAACATGAAGGGCATTAAAACATCAAAAGTAGTGAGTGGACAAAAATAAATAATTTAATAAAAACTCATTTCATAAAAAGACATTTATGCCTTTCACTAAAAGCATATGCATGCATTCAAAAACCGTTTATCAAAACGTTCGTAAAACCATTTGTCAACCATATTCAAAACCTTTCTAGGGTTCATGCATGGTCCCCATAAACCGTCATGACCCATAAAAACCTTTCAAGGGTTCATGTCGGTCCCTATAAACCGTCATGAGACCGACATGAACCGTAAATCCATTTATGCGTCCCCGACCCAAATCACAAAAGAACCGTAAATCAAAACATGGAAACTCAGCCCAAATCACACCAGTGGGACTCACCCCAAAACCATTCTCAGTGAAATACCAAAATACAGAATATGGGGTCTCTGCCCCAAACCACTTTCCAAAACATAAAACACGGAACACGGGGTCTCCGTCCCCAAATCACTTTCCATAAAACCTCATACGTATCAATATACGTATAACCTATCCGCGGCACTTCCGAGAAGATGCCAACTCGGGGCACACAACCCTTTGGGAACACATCCTTGATAAATGTCATGATATCATCTCTATACTAGTGTACACACTACTCGGGGTCTCACTCCGAGTCTTCTCCCAGGAATTCTCCATCTGGGAGGCTCAATCTCTGGATCTAGTCCGAGCTCTATCTCGGGATCTAGTCCACACATCTCCCCGGAATCTAGTCCGGGACCACATCATAACACATAACTATCACTCCTGGAACGGGATCCCTATGGGGATACCCACTCTGGTCTGTAGATCGTGACTCTCCAGGTCGACGTCTGGAGGAGACCATATAATCATATGGAGGGTATATATACATTTTCCAAAATACTTTCTTTCTCAAAACATTTCTCAACTGGGTCTCATACCCGATTCATCTTAATAGGATTCCTCGAATCCGATTCAAATCCATTTCACAAAGCGAACTGGGACTCAAGCCCGATGTTACAATCAACAGGGCCTCAAGCCCGATACCACAGCTAACTGGGCCCTAAGCCCGAAACCACAAATCAACAGGGCCTCAAGCCCGATGTCACAACCAATAGGGCCTCAAGCCCGATACTACAGTCAAATGGGCCTCAAGCCTGGATCATAAATCAATGGGACCATCGGTCCGATCGTATAACTCAAATGGACACTCGGTCCGATTCCTCGTCAAATCAAATGGACTCCAAGTCCGAGAGTTTGTAAATCAAATGGGTCTCGTGCCCGATTTCATATTTCCAAATCCAAAACCAATTCATGAAACCCTCATTGAAAACCTAGCACATATAAGCATCGTATAAAACCGTAAATCTCGAAATACGTGCAAATACATAAATCCTAGGCTACCACAAACAAATGCACTCATGGCATCACAAAATAGATTATAAAACAATTATAAAACATTTATACATGCATCAAATTCATAAAACAAGTCCACTCACAGACCGTCTGAAGCTGCGCTTCGATACGCATGCCAAAACGTCTCCCCAGTTCAATCGTCGCCTCCGAGATTCCCGAACATGTCCAAATTAATTTAGAGAGTTACTAACTACTTATATAACCCCTCACTAAGGCCCCGTAATTTTCCAGAATTTCTAACTATTTTTAAACACGAACCTAAACCTTCGGACAGCCCGAACTATATCGAAACAATGTCTGATTTACACGAAACTAGTCCCAAAATGTTCGTTACATCGAATAGATGATTTGACGTGTTGGAACTTTCCCCAAAGGAGTGAGTACGCGCCCTCACGCGCCCCAAGTATGCACTGCACGTGGGCCTCACACGCCCACTGTGCAGTCATCTTCTCCATGCGACTAAATCGGGTCCGGCCGGTTCACTGGTTCGCCTAGACCAGCGTGACCGGTTCGGCCTGGTTCCTCACCCAATTTCGGTCTGTTTGCTTCCAATCAAATCCAAAAATTCTTATTTTGTCATTTCCTATCTATTCTAATCCAGAAACCTAAAAAAAACCATCTAAATCCCACGGTTTGATTTTTCGTCCTTACGGTTCAAGTTTTTCAAGTTTTTCAAGTTTTTCCCAGGGCCTTCTCAGCCGTGAACCACCCTCAAAATCATCTCAAAATCATCCTAGCAACCTAAAAATCAATCTCTAATCATCCTAAGCTATCCATAACGTCGAAATCAAAATATATGAAGATTTGGGTCTGACCGAGAAATCGGGTTTTCTTGGCCATCACCGCCGTGCACGGCGGTCCAAGCAGCCTCCCAGCCACCTTCTGCCTCCTCTGTCTCTCCCTCTCAGGTCCTCTAGCTCATGGTCGATCGACAAGGTAAAGGGGATGGGTTGTGAGATCGGGTTTGGTTGAAACAAAGAAGATGATCGAATGAAAATGAAGGGAAGGGATATGCATGAATGTAAAATGGTGTCCAGTGGATGGGTGACTGTAACGACCCGTCCCGAATATCGGGATTTAATGATATTTAATTGTGATTTACTAATCTGGGATTAGTTGAGCGTTTCGGACGAATTGTGCAAAATGACCGTTTTGCCCCTAGGCGGGGGCAAAACGTTGACTTTTAATTCGGATGGTCAAATGGACTTTGACCGATGACCGTGACGTAGTTCGGGACGTCACGAGTTCATAGACAGGTGGCACGTTCGATTCCGACGTTCGTGGTGAAAGTTATGATGTACGGAAGTCCAGGGGCATTTTCGTAATTTGGACGATAGAAGGGGAAATGTTGACTTTTTGACCGGGATGTCCGATGGCCGAGGGCCAAGGACCGTTACGTAGGTTTCGTCGATGCGAATCCAACGACAGGCGGCACGCCAAAATCGGAGATTCGACGACGAAGTTATGGGTCACGGAAGTTTGGTTTCGTTTTGCACGCATTACGAGGCGTGGACACGTGGCGTTTTCTGATTGGCCTGGAATTCTGAGTGGGACACGTGGACCACTAATCTTTAATTATTGGGATCAGATCTGGTTGGTCAGATTGTTTAAAATATAGGATTTAAATAATATAAAGTATTTCCCACTTATTTTCATCTTTTGATCTGGACCCTTAATCTCAATGGTGAGATTGAATCTGGACCATTCATTTTTCCTTATCATCTTCCTTCCTATTTTATATTTGTTTACCTGCACAACCATTCGAACCGTGCACCCAAAACCTTCACACATCTCCTCTGTGCACATGTGTGGGTCACTGAAATTGTGAGAACCAGCGGGAGGCGGCAGGACGTCGGCGGCGGCAGCGGTGGTCCACGGCGGCCGTGTAAACCCGGGAGGAAGTTTTGCCCAGGTTTTTGGAAATCGACGATCCGTCGTGTTTCTGAGCTCCTTCTCGACTCCTTTGGGACTTGGGGTCAGAAACAGACACGGGAGACTGGGTTTCGAAGCTCGAAGTGAGCTGGGCACGGCGGGGACGGCGGTGCCGTAACCCGGTTCGAAACCAAAAATGGTGAACGGGTTTTGGATGGATTTTGGACGTTGGATTTGATCCTACGGTGTTCTCTGAGCTTAAACAAACCTTGTGGACGTGATTTTGGGACTCGAGGCGGCCGGAATTGGGAGGAAGGACGATCGGAATTCTGTGTTTCGGGTTCGAGTCAGAGGTAATAATCTGGACGTTACTTCTAGTTTTTGATTCCACAGAACTGTTGGTTGAGCTCAGACGATCTTGCAGGTGAAAACCCCGTCCAAATTGATGGAGAAATGACCGAGAACCGGTCGGGTTGGCCCGCGGGTCACGGCGACCCGTTTACCAGTCGTTCGGGTTGACCGACGGTGAACAGTACCCGGCGCGTGGGTTTCACGCGCAGGGAATTCAACCGGCGCGTGGGGGCGCGTGTGAGGTAATTCTGGGAAACTTCCAACATGACTTTTATCCTATACATTGTAACGAACATTTTGGGATTGGTTTCGTGTCGATCGGACACCGTCTCGATATTGTTCGGGATGTCCGAAGGTTTTAAATACAGTTTAAAAATACTTAAAAATTCGGGAAAATTACGGGACTTGAATAGGATGTTAATGATGAGGTTAGTGATCCTCTAAATTGATTTGAACAGGATTGGGAGTCCCGGTGATAGTGAGGTGGCCCGGGAAGGCCTATGGCACGCGTATCGAGGCGCTCGGTTAAACGGTCTGTGAGTGGACATTGGTTTCATAAATTCGATGCATGCATAACTGTTTTATGATTGTTATAATTATGATTAAATGATTTACTTTGGATATCGGTGAATTTAAAATGATTTCACGCATTTCGAGGTGAATTACGTATTTGCACGTAAACCGAGATTTTCTGGATTTTCACCGATTTCCATAAATGTGGTTGGATATGATTTCATGAAACGGTTACGAACTTGAATAATGTAAAATCGGGCCAGGGGCCCAGTTGAACTATGAAATCGGGCCAGGGGCCCAGTTAACATGTGGATCGGGCCAGGGGCCCAGTTAACTTGTGAAATCGGGCCAAGGGCCCAGTTGATTTCTACATGTGATTGCGGGTCGGGGACCCTAAAATGGAATTGAATAAATGTTTTCTGGTTTACATTTTATATATGTTCACATGCTGGAATCTATAAATGGTTTTGATGATATTTCGGTTATGGCACGTTTCACGGTATTTGGGCATGAGACCCGTTTGATGAAACATAACGAATGGTTCGGATTTTATCTATGTATACCTATATGTTTTGCATGTGGATATCTATAAAATGTATTTGGTACTGCACTGTATAGATCCTTCCATGTTATATTGTCTCCTCCGGATGAGGTACCCCGGAGAGGTCACGGACGTCTAGAACGTCCAGCGTCTATGACGCTAAGCATCGGGGATGCTGTACCCGAACGGGGTTCGGGGATTGAACTCGGAAATTGAGACCCGAGTGGCACGCGTAGCCTTGTGATTGTGACCTTATTGACGTCAGGGACGTCAGACATCAGGGATGTCGGATTGGAGTGTATAGTGCAGTGGCTAAAATAATGGTTATGGTTTATATGCCTTATGGTTCATATTACTGGATTTATGAAATAACTCTTGGGTTACTTTTGGAAATTGAAACTATGCTTTGGTTTCCGGGCTAAGGCCCTATTGGTTATTTCTAAAGAAATATGGGATTATTGGTTTTGGTGCATGCATATGATTTTACTGAGGGGCATAAATGTCTTATAAATGTTTTAAACAGACTTGTTTATTTTCGTCCACTCACAGCTTTGTTTTCAATGCCCTTCAGGTTGACTCCGGATACGACTGCAGCAGAGACTTGAGCATCGCACACCTCCTCCATCGATCCTTACGCACTCTGGAAGCCCGTTTGGGCAATGGCAATCGGTTATCCCTTGTCTGGCGCCTCTTGTCAGACGGGAGCACGTCACATTCCATGGCAATCCCGGGGGGATTGGGATGGGTCGTGTCAAGTGGTATCAGAGCAGGTTTTGCTCTTTTGTGCGCGAAGGACGAGGGTGTGATGTCTCTTTGGGCTGCTGTTCCGTTGTCAACCTGATAGATAGTTTTGGGTTTGTATGGTGAATTGGGTGTGTTTGGCCCGATACGCCGTGCATGGTTGCGATTCAACCCAGGTGGGGTTGTATACGATTAACTGGTAATGTGGGACCGTCGGTTCGGTCATGTGATGATGGGTTGTTGTGCCACTGGGCACAACTGGGTTCAGGGAACCCCAATTGAATAATGGTTTGGGAATGCGAAACTCAGTTGAGTATTGGTCTAAGTTTTGGACCCTAGTAGTGTTGGCTAGTGTACGGGGGTTGGTGCATCGGAGTTAGCCGATGACCTTCGTGGTGGAACCTACGATGGAACCCACGTTGAGTTGACGATTGGATTGGATTGGACGTCTATACGATGTCAGGACCGCGGGGTCGGTCAGGTTGTGGATTTTACTGCGGAGGGCAGTTGGGTTCGGTGGAACCCTAGGGTGTGATTTTGGAACCCTAACTTGTAGTTGATGGACCGAAAGGTGAACCTTAAGTGAGAACTTGTGCTGCGACGAGCAGCTGAGGTCATGGATGACCATGTGGATGACTCTAGTGAGTCTTATGGAGTTCGATCCACGAATGCGGTTATGTGATAAAATATGGAATCCCGTGTTGGATCGAATAGTAGTGTGATGTGTGGATACGGATCTTGACAACGATGACTGTTGGTCGACAGTTGTGTCGAGATATTTGGTTATCGAGGGTATTTAGTGTGGCTTTCATACTTGGGGATGTTCAGGGAACGTCCATTATCCTGTTGTGCCAGTGGTCAAATTGGGGGTACCCATAGTCGTGGGGTACGAGTGGTGTTACGGGATCGTCGTTCGGAATGAACGGAGATCCGGGGTAACAACCTTGCACACAAGTGTGCTATGTATGGATGTTGGTATGTTGGTGCTTTTATGCCAATACTAGTATGGATGCCAGTGTGCTGGTACAGGTGTTGGTGATGGTGCGCTGGTATTGGTACTAGCGCTGGTGCCGGTGTCAGTGAGTGTGATGACGATGAGCCACCATTTGGGGTGTGACTCTGTCATGATGGACATATGATCGGTATCTGCGACTCAGTGGTGGTTGAGTCTTGGACTGGATGGAATCCAGTGGAGGTTGTGATGTGTTGGGATAAGTCCTAACAGATATATGACGACAGGTGATGAACGGATAAAATGGTATGATTGAGACTTGGGGAATCTAGGGACGATGTTCCCTATGTCATGCGAGTTGGTGGATTTGGGGAGTTGTGGTCAACTCCGAGATTGGTAAGTTTGTGTACTGCTTATATCCCCTGAGAGTACAAGGAAATTATTGGAATTGGAAAAGTCGGGGAAACCATTCGTGGTATTGATGTGGGATTTTGTGATTGTGAATCACTTGGAACCTGAGGATTGAACCTGTTTAGGTTGAGATGTGAGACGGAAGCAGTGTGGTATGCACATTCAGGCAAAATTGTGGATTTTCCGTTCGGAATCGGGATGTGTGCATACATGTGTATTGGCGGACGTGAGGTCCGAGTAATGAACTGATTCTGGACACGTGGTGGTCCAAGTGAGGTATGGACGTGGGCCGTCCAGTGGTTGGACTTGACATCTCATTGGGAGCATGTCTGTTTCCAACATGGTTGGAACTCCCGATCCGGGGAGAGTTGTGATTGGGGGAACGAGAGGAGTGCTCGTTTCCGCATCTGTGATTGGTATTCCGAAGTCATTAGGGTTGACTTCATATTTTCTGCCGTGGCAGATGATGATTGTTGCTACCAGTACGTTGAGCGTGTATTGGTTGGTGGACCCATGTTTGGCTTGGGGTCATTGGACACAAGCAGTTGGATATGGTTTTGGATTTAGTGGTGATATGCGCGGTCATCTTTCCACCAAGGGAAATTTGGCGAAGGATTCAATTGAGGGTGTAAGACCCTACGATCAGCTTTCAGATGGATTGTTAGCTATGTGAGCATGTGTGGATCCCAGGTGGATCTGATTTGTGATGTTGTCGACTTTGGTCGATGTGACGATCTAGGATCATGATGTTACTTGTCGGGTGACGTAGCGATGGATCTGGATTGTAATCTCGATGATCCAGATGGGTGGAGAGTTTATCACTCTTACCTTGGTATGTGAGTCGTAGGTGACGGGACTGAACTTCTTTTCGGAGTGACGTCCATATGGCTTGTTACTCGGTTGAGTAGGTTTCCGATGTGGTCGGATCTCGTCAACCTTTGACGTGTGGATATTGGGATTGGCTTCCCTATGAAGTCAATCGAGTATTGAGCGGGTAACCGATAGGGTCGGTTATGTTACGTCTTGATGGACGTAAACGAGATTTTGGGTTTTGGAATCGAATTTCTGGGTGACGATTCAGGATTCGATTGCGAAGCTCGAAAATGGATTACTGGATTTGGGTGCGGAATGATTATTCCAATGCTAGCTTACGGAGTAATGATTTCGGATTCGGATTTGGAAATGGGTTAAAAATATGATGTTGAGTTCGGGTTCGGGATTTCTTACGAAATTGCGGATTCGGATTCGGAATTGGAACTAGATGACGGGTGGAGTTCGTTTTGTCTCATGTTGGTTTGGGCAAATGTACTCCATTACGAGAACGTGTTTGGCTATGACCTGGGTGGCTATAGTCAGATTGATGGATTGAGGTACGTACAGGGTACGTTGTACGAGGATTGATACTGGTTAGGCTAAGTGGCGCCTAATGGCGGTACATGGGATGTACCAGTGGTGTGTAACTAATGTGTTGGTAATCGGCTTGGTTCTGATATCATTTGTTTGGCTGTATTGTGGACTGGACATTGGATACTGTGCGCTGGGCAGATTGATCTTGTCGGGTTCAGTGATTTTATGAGCAGGTGCTCTTAGCCATGGTTGGCTTGTGGAACCCTAGTATTGTGATGTGTGTTCACTGCTGGGCTAGTATTCAATGTGTTCCAGTTGCACCACTTGATTGGATTAATTGACGGTATACGTACACTCAGGGTGAGTGAATTGGTGGTTTGAGTAACCACGAGTAGCCTTGTGTGACTTGATCACACCGTGATTTCCCAGCGTCTTGGTTCGCTGCGGGAGTCGGCGATTATGGACATTGAGATTTATTTTGTGTCGCAGGATTGGGCTTGCCCTGCGAATTGTGGTTGATCTTGCGCTACATCGAGAGTGATGTAGTACGTGGTGTTGTCACGGATAAACAGATGGTTGGGGCTTTATCAGGGTGGTAAAGTTTTGTGATGACAGTTTGACTGGTGGTGTCAGCATGGACTGACGAATGAGATTTGGTGACTCCCAACGGGAGCAAATGTAAGGATTTATTGGCAATGGAAGGGAACCATCTAGCTGAAGGAGTCAGCTAAATGGTTAGGCGATTTTATCGCGGATCAGGTGATTATGTCCACTCGAGGTGGTCGAGTGTTGTTGATTATGACGTATGACTGTGATGGGATGTCTGGGTACAAGCGAGACTGGTGTTGTCCCAGTATGTGGGTGTACAAGTGTACACAGATGTGTGGTCGAAATGTTTTCCACGTGGTGGTTGTGGCATAAGGTTATTGGTAATTTCGAGGACGAAATTCTTTAAGGAGGGAAGGTTGTAACGACCCGTCCCGAATATCGGGATTTAATGATATTTAATTGTGATTTACTAATCTGGGATTAGTTGAGCGTTTCGGACGAATTGTGCAAAATGACCGTTTTGCCCCTAGGCGGGGGCAAAACGTTGACTTTTAATTCGGATGGTCAAATGGACTTTGACCGATGACCGTGACGTAGTTCGGGACGTCACGAGTTCATAGACAGGTGGCACGTTCGATTCCGACGTTCGTGGTGAAAGTTATGATGTACGGAAGTCCAGGGGCATTTTCGTAATTTGGACGATAGAAGGGGAAATGTTGACTTTTTGACCGGGATGTCCGATGGCCGAGGGCCAAGGACCGTTACGTAGGTTTCGTCGATGCGAATCCAACGACAGGCGGCACGCCAAAATCGGAGATTCGACGACGAAGTTATGGGTCACGGAAGTTTGGTTTCGTTTTGCACGCATTACGAGGCGTGGACACGTGGCGTTTTCTGATTGGCCTGGAATTCTGAGTGGGACACGTGGACCACTAATCTTTAATTATTGGGATCAGATCTGGTTGGTCAGATTGTTTAAAATATAGGATTTAAATAATATAAAGTATTTCCCACTTATTTTCATCTTTTGATCTGGACCCTTAATCTCAATGGTGAGATTGAATCTGGACCATTCATTTTTCCTTATCATCTTCCTTCCTATTTTATATTTGTTTACCTGCACAACCATTCGAACCGTGCACCCAAAACCTTCACACATCTCCTCTGTGCACATGTGTGGGTCACTGAAATTGTGAGAACCAGCGGGAGGCGGCAGGACGTCGGCGGCGGCAGCGGTGGTCCACGGCGGCCGTGTAAACCCGGGAGGAAGTTTTGCCCAGGTTTTTGGAAATCGACGATCCGTCGTGTTTCTGAGCTCCTTCTCGACTCCTTTGGGACTTGGGGTCAGAAACAGACACGGGAGACTGGGTTTCGAAGCTCGAAGTGAGCTGGGCACGGCGGGGACGGCGGTGCCGTAACCCGGTTCGAAACCAAAAATGGTGAACGGGTTTTGGATGGATTTTGGACGTTGGATTTGATCCTACGGTGTTCTCTGAGCTTAAACAAACCTTGTGGACGTGATTTTGGGACTCGAGGCGGCCGGAATTGGGAGGAAGGACGATCGGAATTCTGTGTTTCGGGTTCGAGTCAGAGGTAATAATCTGGACGTTACTTCTAGTTTTTGATTCCACAGAACTGTTGGTTGAGCTCAGACGATCTTGCAGGTGAAAACCCCGTCCAAATTGATGGAGAAATGACCGAGAACCGGTCGGGTTGGCCCGCGGGTCACGGCGACCCGTTTACCAGTCGTTCGGGTTGAACGACGGTGAACAGTACCCGGCGCGTGGGTTTCACGCGCAGGGAATTCAACCGGCGCGTGGGGGCGCGTGTGAGGTAATTCTGGGAAACTTCCAACATGACTTTTATCCTATACATTGTAACGAACATTTTGGGATTGGTTTCGTGTCGATCGGACACCGTCTCGATATTGTTCGGGATGTCCGAAGGTTTTAAATACAGTTTAAAAATACTTAAAAATTCGGGAAAATTACGGGACTTGAATAGGATGTTAATGATGAGGTTAGTGATCCTCTAAATTGATTTGAACAGGATTGGGAGTCCCGGTGATAGTGAGGTGGCCCGGGAAGGCCTATGGCACGCGTATCGAGGCGCTCGGTTAAACGGTCTGTGAGTGGACATTGGTTTCATAAATTCGATGCATGCATAACTGTTTTATGATTGTTATAATTATGATTAAATGATTTACTTTGGATATCGGTGAATTTAAAATGATTTCACGCATTTCGAGGTGAATTACGTATTTGCACGTAAACCGAGATTTTCTGGATTTTCACCGATTTCCATAAATGTGGTTGGATATGATTTCATGAAACGGTTACGAACTTGAATAATGTAAAATCGGGCCAGGGGCCCAGTTGAACTATGAAATCGGGCCAGGGGCCCAGTTAACATGTGGATCGGGCCAGGGGCCCAGTTAACTTGTGAAATCGGGCCAAGGGCCCAGTTGATTTCTACATGTGATTGCGGGTCGGGGACCCTAAAATGGAATTGAATAAATGTTTTCTGGTTTACATTTTATATATGTTCACATGCTGGAATCTATAAATGGTTTTGATGATATTTCGGTTATGGCACGTTTCACGGTATTTGGGCATGAGACCCGTTTGATGAAACATAACGAATGGTTCGGATTTTATCTATGTATACCTATATGTTTTGCATGTGGATATCTATAAAATGTATTTGGTACTGCACTGTATAGATCCTTCCATGTTATATTGTCTCCTCCGGATGAGGTACCCCGGAGAGGTCACGGACGTCTAGAACGTCCAGCGTCTATGACGCTAAGCATCGGGGATGCTGTACCCGAACGGGGTTCGGGGATTGAACTCGGAAATTGAGACCCGAGTGGCACGCGTAGCCTTGTGATTGTGACCTTATTGACGTCAGGGACGTCAGACATCAGGGATGTCGGATTGGAGTGTATAGTGCAGTGGCTAAAATAATGGTTATGGTTTATATGCCTTATGGTTCATATTACTGGATTTATGAAATAACTCTTGGGTTACTTTTGGAAATTGAAACTATGCTTTGGTTTCCGGGCTAAGGCCCTATTGGTTATTTCTAAAGAAATATGGGATTATTGGTTTTGGTGCATGCATATGATTTTACTGAGGGGCATAAATGTCTTATAAATGTTTTAAACAGACTTGTTTATTTTCGTCCACTCACAGCTTTGTTTTCAATGCCCTTCAGGTTGACTCCGGATACGACTGCAGCAGAGACTTGAGCATCGCACACCTCCTCCATCGATCCTTACGCACTCTGGAAGCCCGTTTGGGCAATGGCAATCGGTTATCCCTTGTCTGGCGCCTCTTGTCAGACGGGAGCACGTCACATTCCATGGCAATCCCGGGGGGATTGGGATGGGTCGTGTCAAGTGGTATCAGAGCAGGTTTTGCTCTTTTGTGCGCGAAGGACGAGGGTGTGATGTCTCTTTGGGCTGCTGTTCCGTTGTCAACCTGATAGATAGTTTTGGGTTTGTATGGTGAATTGGGTGTGTTTGGCCCGATACGCCGTGCATGGTTGCGATTCAACCCAGGTGGGGTTGTATACGATTAACTGGTAATGTGGGACCGTCGGTTCGGTCATGTGATGATGGGTTGTTGTGCCACTGGGCACAACTGGGTTCAGGGAACCCCAATTGAATAATGGTTTGGGAATGCGAAACTCAGTTGAGTATTGGTCTAAGTTTTGGACCCTAGTAGTGTTGGCTAGTGTACGGGGGTTGGTGCATCGGAGTTAGCCGATGACCTTCGTGGTGGAACCTACGATGGAACCCACGTTGAGTTGACGATTGGATTGGATTGGACGTCTATACGATGTCAGGACCGCGGGGTCGGTCAGGTTGTGGATTTTACTGCGGAGGGCAGTTGGGTTCGGTGGAACCCTAGGGTGTGATTTTGGAACCCTAACTTGTAGTTGATGGACCGAAAGGTGAACCTTAAGTGAGAACTTGTGCTGCGACGAGCAGCTGAGGTCATGGATGACCATGTGGATGACTCTAGTGAGTCTTATGGAGTTCGATCCACGAATGCGGTTATGTGATAAAATATGGAATCCCGTGTTGGATCGAATAGTAGTGTGATGTGTGGATACGGATCTTGACAACGATGACTGTTGGTCGACAGTTGTGTCGAGATATTTGGTTATCGAGGGTATTTAGTGTGGCTTTCATACTTGGGGATGTTCAGGGAACGTCCATTATCCTGTTGTGCCAGTGGTCAAATTGGGGGTACCCATAGTCGTGGGGTACGAGTGGTGTTACGGGATCGTCGTTCGGAATGAACGGAGATCCGGGGTAACAACCTTGCACACAAGTGTGCTATGTATGGATGTTGGTATGTTGGTGCTTTTATGCCAATACTAGTATGGATGCCAGTGTGCTGGTACAGGTGTTGGTGATGGTGCGCTGGTATTGGTACTAGCGCTGGTGCCGGTGTCAGTGAGTGTGATGACGATGAGCCACCATTTGGGGTGTGACTCTGTCATGATGGACATATGATCGGTATCTGCGACTCAGTGGTGGTTGAGTCTTGGACTGGATGGAATCCAGTGGAGGTTGTGATGTGTTGGGATAAGTCCTAACAGATATATGACGACAGGTGATGAACGGATAAAATGGTATGATTGAGACTTGGGGAATCTAGGGACGATGTTCCCTATGTCATGCGAGTTGGTGGATTTGGGGAGTTGTGGTCAACTCCGAGATTGGTAAGTTTGTGTACTGCTTATATCCCCTGAGAGTACAAGGAAATTATTGGAATTGGAAAAGTCGGGGAAACCATTCGTGGTATTGATGTGGGATTTTGTGATTGTGAATCACTTGGAACCTGAGGATTGAACCTGTTTAGGTTGAGATGTGAGACGGAAGCAGTGTGGTATGCACATTCAGGCAAAATTGTGGATTTTCCGTTCGGAATCGGGATGTGTGCATACATGTGTATTGGCGGACGTGAGGTCCGAGTAATGAACTGATTCTGGACACGTGGTGGTCCAAGTGAGGTATGGACGTGGGCCGTCCAGTGGTTGGACTTGACATCTCATTGGGAGCATGTCTGTTTCCAACATGGTTGGAACTCCCGATCCGGGGAGAGTTGTGATTGGGGGAACGAGAGGAGTGCTCGTTTCCGCATCTGTGATTGGTATTCCGAAGTCATTAGGGTTGACTTCATATTTTCTGCCGTGGCAGATGATGATTGTTGCTACCAGTACGTTGAGCGTGTATTGGTTGGTGGACCCATGTTTGGCTTGGGGTCATTGGACACAAGCAGTTGGATATGGTTTTGGATTTAGTGGTGATATGCGCGGTCATCTTTCCACCAAGGGAAATTTGGCGAAGGATTCAATTGAGGGTGTAAGACCCTACGATCAGCTTTCAGATGGATTGTTAGCTATGTGAGCATGTGTGGATCCCAGGTGGATCTGATTTGTGATGTTGTCGACTTTGGTCGATGTGACGATCTAGGATCATGATGTTACTTGTCGGGTGACGTAGCGATGGATCTGGATTGTAATCTCGATGATCCAGATGGGTGGAGAGTTTATCACTCTTACCTTGGTATGTGAGTCGTAGGTGACGGGACTGAACTTCTTTTCGGAGTGACGTCCATATGGCTTGTTACTCGGTTGAGTAGGTTTCCGATGTGGTCGGATCTCGTCAACCTTTGACGTGTGGATATTGGGATTGGCTTCCCTATGAAGTCAATCGAGTATTGAGCGGGTAACCGATAGGGTCGGTTATGTTACGTCTTGATGGACGTAAACGAGATTTTGGGTTTTGGAATCGAATTTCTGGGTGACGATTCAGGATTCGATTGCGAAGCTCGAAAATGGATTACTGGATTTGGGTGCGGAATGATTATTCCAATGCTAGCTTACGGAGTAATGATTTCGGATTCGGATTTGGAAATGGGTTAAAAATATGATGTTGAGTTCGGGTTCGGGATTTCTTACGAAATTGCGGATTCGGATTCGGAATTGGAACTAGATGACGGGTGGAGTTCGTTTTGTCTCATGTTGGTTTGGGCAAATGTACTCCATTACGAGAACGTGTTTGGCTATGACCTGGGTGGCTATAGTCAGATTGATGGATTGAGGTACGTACAGGGTACGTTGTACGAGGATTGATACTGGTTAGGCTAAGTGGCGCCTAATGGCGGTACATGGGATGTACCAGTGGTGTGTAACTAATGTGTTGGTAATCGGCTTGGTTCTGATATCATTTGTTTGGCTGTATTGTGGACTGGACATTGGATACTGTGCGCTGGGCAGATTGATCTTGTCGGGTTCAGTGATTTTATGAGCAGGTGCTCTTAGCCATGGTTGGCTTGTGGAACCCTAGTATTGTGATGTGTGTTCACTGCTGGGCTAGTATTCAATGTGTTCCAGTTGCACCACTTGATTGGATTAATTGACGGTATACGTACACTCAGGGTGAGTGAATTGGTGGTTTGAGTAACCACGAGTAGCCTTGTGTGACTTGATCACACCGTGATTTCCCAGCGTCTTGGTTCGCTGCGGGAGTCGGCGATTATGGACATTGAGATTTATTTTGTGTCGCAGGATTGGGCTTGCCCTGCGAATTGTGGTTGATCTTGCGCTACATCGAGAGTGATGTAGTACGTGGTGTTGTCACGGATAAACAGATGGTTGGGGCTTTATCAGGGTGGTAAAGTTTTGTGATGACAGTTTGACTGGTGGTGTCAGCATGGACTGACGAATGAGATTTGGTGACTCCCAACGGGAGCAAATGTAAGGATTTATTGGCAATGGAAGGGAACCATCTAGCTGAAGGAGTCAGCTAAATGGTTAGGCGATTTTATCGCGGATCAGGTGATTATGTCCACTCGAGGTGGTCGAGTGTTGTTGATTATGACGTATGACTGTGATGGGATGTCTGGGTACAAGCGAGACTGGTGTTGTCCCAGTATGTGGGTGTACAAGTGTACACAGATGTGTGGTCGAAATGTTTTCCACGTGGTGGTTGTGGCATAAGGTTATTGGTAATTTCGAGGACGAAATTCTTTAAGGAGGGAAGGTTGTAACGACCCGTCCCGAATATCGGGATTTAATGATATTTAATTGTGATTTACTAATCTGGGATTAGTTGAGCGTTTCGGACGAATTGTGCAAAATGACCGTTTTGCCCCTAGGCGGGGGCAAAACGTTGACTTTTAATTCGGATGGTCAAATGGACTTTGACCGATGACCGTGACGTAGTTCGGGACGTCACGAGTTCATAGACAGGTGGCACGTTCGATTCCGACGTTCGTGGTGAAAGTTATGATGTACGGAAGTCCAGGGGCATTTTCGTAATTTGGACGATAGAAGGGGAAATGTTGACTTTTTGACCGGGATGTCCGATGGCCGAGGGCCAAGGACCGTTACGTAGGTTTCGTCGATGCGAATCCAACGACAGGCGGCACGCCAAAATCGGAGATTCGACGACGAAGTTATGGGTCACGGAAGTTTGGTTTCGTTTTGCACGCATTACGAGGCGTGGACACGTGGCGTTTTCTGATTGGCCTGGAATTCTGAGTGGGACACGTGGACCACTAATCTTTAATTATTGGGATCAGATCTGGTTGGTCAGATTGTTTAAAATATAGGATTTAAATAATATAAAGTATTTCCCACTTATTTTCATCTTTTGATCTGGACCCTTAATCTCAATGGTGAGATTGAATCTGGACCATTCATTTTTCCTTATCATCTTCCTTCCTATTTTATATTTGTTTACCTGCACAACCATTCGAACCGTGCACCCAAAACCTTCACACATCTCCTCTGTGCACATGTGTGGGTCACTGAAATTGTGAGAACCAGCGGGAGGCGGCAGGACGTCGGCGGCGGCAGCGGTGGTCCACGGCGGCCGTGTAAACCCGGGAGGAAGTTTTGCCCAGGTTTTTGGAAATCGACGATCCGTCGTGTTTCTGAGCTCCTTCTCGACTCCTTTGGGACTTGGGGTCAGAAACAGACACGGGAGACTGGGTTTCGAAGCTCGAAGTGAGCTGGGCACGGCGGGGACGGCGGTGCCGTAACCCGGTTCGAAACCAAAAATGGTGAACGGGTTTTGGATGGATTTTGGACGTTGGATTTGATCCTACGGTGTTCTCTGAGCTTAAACAAACCTTGTGGACGTGATTTTGGGACTCGAGGCGGCCGGAATTGGGAGGAAGGACGATCGGAATTCTGTGTTTCGGGTTCGAGTCAGAGGTAATAATCTGGACGTTACTTCTAGTTTTTGATTCCACAGAACTGTTGGTTGAGCTCAGACGATCTTGCAGGTGAAAACCCCGTCCAAATTGATGGAGAAATGACCGAGAACCGGTCGGGTTGGCCCGCGGGTCACGGCGACCCGTTTACCAGTCGTTCGGGTTGAACGACGGTGAACAGTACCCGGCGCGTGGGTTTCACGCGCAGGGAATTCAACCGGCGCGTGGGGGCGCGTGTGAGGTAATTCTGGGAAACTTCCAACATGACTTTTATCCTATACATTGTAACGAACATTTTGGGATTGGTTTCGTGTCGATCGGACACCGTCTCGATATTGTTCGGGATGTCCGAAGGTTTTAAATACAGTTTAAAAATACTTAAAAATTCGGGAAAATTACGGGACTTGAATAGGATGTTAATGATGAGGTTAGTGATCCTCTAAATTGATTTGAACAGGATTGGGAGTCCCGGTGATAGTGAGGTGGCCCGGGAAGGCCTATGGCACGCGTATCGAGGCGCTCGGTTAAACGGTCTGTGAGTGGACATTGGTTTCATAAATTCGATGCATGCATAACTGTTTTATGATTGTTATAATTATGATTAAATGATTTACTTTGGATATCGGTGAATTTAAAATGATTTCACGCATTTCGAGGTGAATTACGTATTTGCACGTAAACCGAGATTTTCTGGATTTTCACCGATTTCCATAAATGTGGTTGGATATGATTTCATGAAACGGTTACGAACTTGAATAATGTAAAATCGGGCCAGGGGCCCAGTTGAACTATGAAATCGGGCCAGGGGCCCAGTTAACATGTGGATCGGGCCAGGGGCCCAGTTAACTTGTGAAATCGGGCCAAGGGCCCAGTTGATTTCTACATGTGATTGCGGGTCGGGGACCCTAAAATGGAATTGAATAAATGTTTTCTGGTTTACATTTTATATATGTTCACATGCTGGAATCTATAAATGGTTTTGATGATATTTCGGTTATGGCACGTTTCACGGTATTTGGGCATGAGACCCGTTTGATGAAACATAACGAATGGTTCGGATTTTATCTATGTATACCTATATGTTTTGCATGTGGATATCTATAAAATGTATTTGGTACTGCACTGTATAGATCCTTCCATGTTATATTGTCTCCTCCGGATGAGGTACCCCGGAGAGGTCACGGACGTCTAGAACGTCCAGCGTCTATGACGCTAAGCATCGGGGATGCTGTACCCGAACGGGGTTCGGGGATTGAACTCGGAAATTGAGACCCGAGTGGCACGCGTAGCCTTGTGATTGTGACCTTATTGACGTCAGGGACGTCAGACATCAGGGATGTCGGATTGGAGTGTATAGTGCAGTGGCTAAAATAATGGTTATGGTTTATATGCCTTATGGTTCATATTACTGGATTTATGAAATAACTCTTGGGTTACTTTTGGAAATTGAAACTATGCTTTGGTTTCCGGGCTAAGGCCCTATTGGTTATTTCTAAAGAAATATGGGATTATTGGTTTTGGTGCATGCATATGATTTTACTGAGGGGCATAAATGTCTTATAAATGTTTTAAACAGACTTGTTTATTTTCGTCCACTCACAGCTTTGTTTTCAATGCCCTTCAGGTTGACTCCGGATACGACTGCAGCAGAGACTTGAGCATCGCACACCTCCTCCATCGATCCTTACGCACTCTGGAAGCCCGTTTGGGCAATGGCAATCGGTTATCCCTTGTCTGGCGCCTCTTGTCAGACGGGAGCACGTCACATTCCATGGCAATCCCGGGGGGATTGGGATGGGTCGTGTCAGTGACACTTGTCACTCATCCATTGGGCCTTGGGACAATTATCTGGGCCCACATAATTCCAAAAAGTATCTGTTTCGTAATTCGTGCAATAGTTCCTCGGAATTTCTGTGAAGCGTAACTTTTCTGTCGAACGTCCAAATTCGACGTGCCGCCTGTCTACAGATTCGTATTGTCCTGATCTACGTAATGGTCCTCGGCCCTCTTCCATCGAACCTCCCGGGTCAAAAGTCAACTATTGGTCCCTATTCAACCAAATTACTAAAATGCCCCCGAACTTCCGATCGTCCTAACTTCTTCCACGAATGTTGGAATCGGGCGTGCCACCTGTCTATGAACTCGTGACGTCCCGAACTCGTGACGTCCCGAACTACGTCATAGTCATCGATCAAAGTTCATTTGACTACCTAAACGAAAAGTCAACGATTCGCCCATTCTAGGGGCAAAATTGTCATTTCGCCCGAACGTCCGCTAATCCTCGTCTAATCTCCGATTAGTCTAGCTAATTCGTCATTAATTCTTAATTAATCCCGCTAATTCGGGACGGGTCGTTACACTTTTGGTGGTTGAACAGTGGGGCCCAAATATTTTATCTAGGCCCAATGGATGAGTGACATCCATTGCCCATCATTTTCATTCATGCATTTCCCCCTTCCTGTTTCATTCCTCCCACCCGAAACCCACAACCCAAATCCCACACCCACACCCCTATTTCCTCATCCTTTGTTGCTTGTGTGAGCGGAAAAGTGAGAGAGTTAGACTAGATGACGTGGCAACGACAACATGTTGGACAACCGTGCATGGTGGCCGGAAATTAGAGAGGTAAGCTTTTTGGATTCAAATTCGAAATTCAAGTTTTAGGGTTTTTCGGGCTATTTTGTTGATCAAGGAATGTTCCCAGGGATCATACGAACTCGGGGGACCAAAAGGGAGGATCGGGGTGGCCGGAATCGTCCAGGAGTCAAGTCGGAAGTTTGCTCGAAAATATTCAAGCTCCCAAGGTAATTTATAGACCTTTTTAACTGATTTTGATGCCATGGATCCCTTCCTGGGATCATTACGATCACATAGGAAAAAGAATGGTCGAAAATGGGTTAGAAATGAGTGAGATAGAATCGGGTCGGGTTCGCGGGTTGTTTGACCCGTTACAGAAAAACGGATCAACCCGTCTGAAGGTTGACGATGATGACGTGGCAGTCCATGTCATAATCTGTCAGAAGCTGTCAATCCACGTGGCGAATCAAGTGATGCCACGTGGCATGCTATCAGGTATAGTCAGCATGTTAGACACGTGGACCAATCAGAGGCTAACACGTGGCACATTTCAGACTTGTCAGGCTGACGTCAGCGTTGACTGATGACGTCAGCATTGACTTTTGCTGACGTTAAAGTTGACCGTTGATCAGAAGTTTGACCGGCACGTGGGGCGCGTGGGCACGAATTTCGAGGTAAAATCAATTATGTTCGAAAAATTTCGACGATCTGAATCTAATGGTGGTGATTTCAGGTTGATCGGAGGTCGTTTGGTAGGTCATTTAGAGATTTTTGGCCTCGGGAAGTGTGTTCGGGACACGTTGACCGTACTAGGAATTGTGAGGGTATATGATATGAACTTATAGAAGTTGTTAGTGACATTTGGTATGGTTTGGATAGATCCGGACGTCGTAGAGAGGATGGATTAGCCCCGAAGTGGCTTACGGCGCGAGTTTCTGAACGCGCAGCTTGGACCGACGGTGAGTGGACTTTACTTTCTAAATGATGTATGCATATATGTTTTAATGTTTTATAAACATGGTTTGAAATGCAATGATTGAATAGTGATTTGAATTATGATTTGTGAATTTGATCATGGTTTGAAAATGAATGATTTTCGTGAGAAGGTACATCGTGCTTGAGACCCTATTGAAATTATTTTGGGCTTGTGACCCAGTTGAAAGATAAAAAGATAATGGACTCCGGGAGTGAATCCATTGGAAACCATGTTTCGATCCAAGGGCCCTATTGGGGTTTCAGACCCCGTTTGATACGAAACAGGACACCGTTTTATGAGATTTGTGGAAACTGGTTTTGGGCTTAGACCCGATGCAAAATAACTGTTTTGGATTTGAGAATCTACAGTTTATGAAAATGTTTCCATTGTTATTATTATAACCATTCTATGAGATTATGGATAGGACTCCGGTAGGAATGTGTTTTCTCGGAGAGGGCCTCTAGCAGGAATGTGTTTCCCCAGAGAGAACCCGATGAGAGGATGGCTATGACTCCGGTAGGAATGTGTTTCCCCATAGAGGGCCTCTGGCAGGAATGTGTTTCCTTGGAGAGGACCCTATGAGATGATGGATAAGACTCCAGCATGAATGTGTTTCCTCGGAGAGGACCTGGATGGATATGACTCTGGTAGGGATGTGTTTCCCCGGAGAGGTCACGATGACGCTACCTGCAGGAGTGTCGAGTTATTGCACTGAGATGTCAAGTCAAGGACTCTGAGCCTAGTGCCTCACCTAGACGTCGAGTCGCGGACTCTAGAGCCAGGTGTAGATCGGTTGTGTAAATCTAAGTCGCACGCGTGTCGATACAAAAATCGTGACAGTGATAACAATGAATGATTGTCGGATATTGACGGATAGAGATGGGTGATTTCCCGGATAGAGAAGGGTGATTTCCTTGATAGAGACGGATGATTTGATGGACATAGACAAATGACGGATATGAGAATAGCTCCCGAGGTTTTTGACTAATCAATTGTGTCAAATTGTTTGTTTTAACCTGTGTTGGTTTTACCCTGAAAGTACTTGTTTTCCGTATGTGTTGTTTCACTGGAAAGTACTGGTTTTAAATTAGTATGCATGCATGCTTTGTAAAACGGAGGGTGAAAGCTTTATTTGGTAAAATGGTTTTTAAATAAATGCTTATTTTTGTCCACTCACACGTTTTGTCTTTTTGGCACCCTGCAGGTTGATCGCGAATACAAGCTGTAGCAGAGATCGAGACATCACATGCCACCACAGATCCTTGCGTACTCTGGGTAATCTCGAGCGGGTTACAGTTTTATCCCTGATCTGGCACGCGGTGTCAGACGGAAGCAGACACATCCCACGATAATCCCGAGGGATTAGAGATGAGTTCTATCATGTGCGGTTGGAAAACTGCTCAAAAGCCGCATAATCCAATCATTCTTCGGCTTGCAGCGCCCGGTACGGTGGACCATAGTTGTGACGGTTGATATGGTTATGCTCACACAAACAAGACGAAGAGATGTGATAGTGTGGCAGCTTGGGTTGACATTGAATGACGACTTTGATTCCATCCTTCCACCGCCATCACGCGTTGCGAGAGAGGACAGAGAGTAAACCCCAGAACAGACCAATGAGGAAAGGAGAAAGAAAGTGTCCACATTTAACAAACAACAATTTGTAAAATTACCGTTATACCCTTACCGTTTCAAGCCTGTAACTTTCGTCCACGAACTCTGATTCTCGCGTGCCACCTATTTACAAACACGTGAGCTTTAGACCTACACAACGGTTAAAGAAAAACGTCGAAAAGTATCCTTAAGGAAAAGTTGACTAATGGGCCTCTTCCTAAGAGTAAAATTGTTATTTTTCAAAGAAATTTTCAAAAATAACCCTAATTTTCAATTCGGATCGTTACACCTTATCTATATAAAATGTTTCTTTTAACTTAAAATGTCACATAAGAATCGACTTACTATGTAAAAAAATACTACTAAATTATAGTATTAACTATTAACTTGCTCGTCAAATTAGTGATTTACCTCTATAATTTAACAACTAATTTATTGACCAAAAAGAAATTCGTTAACTAATTACTGACGCTCCCAAACAAAATAAGAAAATCACCAGGACACTGCATAGCACCCTCAGTCTCTTTTTTAGTTGTCAGAAAATGAAGAAACTCAGAAATCTGAACGAGACCACACTCTCTGTACTCTGTCGCGCTTGAAGTACTAGGAGGGGCGAGTCACCGAGTCACTGAGTGCGCCGTGTCCAACCGCATTGAGCTTAGCTACATCGCTACTAGCTAAGGAAGCCATGGCTGCAGCGTTGGAGTGCTGGTCGGGCCGAGCGAGTACGGACGAGGACCTGGTGGAGCAAGTACTGATGAAAACGCAAGACAGATCGGAGGGGTCCACGTCGGCGCCTGAGAGCTCTGACGGTACCGGAGTGAAGGAATCTTCGGCGATGCAGAAGAGACTGCAGAAGCTGAGCAGGAACGTGTCCGAGGCAATTGCATCGCTCAAGAACTCACTGAATCTTGACTCGGCGGGTGACTCGTCGATGGCGCCATTTAATAAAATCGAGAGCTCTAGGAAGTTAGTGTGGGGGAGTGTGGTGCGGAACCTCACGCAGCTCTACCCCGGTAGTCAGCTGCCGGAGAAGCTTGTCTCCAACATTCGCAAGCATTACGATTCGCTGCCCCTCAGGTGTGAAACCTTTTAGTTTAGATTCAAACGTTTTTTAATCTACAGCTCTGTTTGGTTACTTAGTTCAAAATGGTTTTATTCGAAGTTATTTCTTGTTTGGTTTCCACTTGTGGCCCATTTTCTGAGCAGCCAAAAAGACGATTTGGGCTATGCTATGGTTGATTTTGCTTTATTTGTGATTCTAGTTTTTCTACATTTTTTATACAGTTATGCTCAGGCGGCATTCGAAATGAAAGAAGTTTTTCTTCATATAAAATTGATTGAGCAGGCATCAGTGGATGGCCATCCAGCTATGTTGATTCAAGAGGCCTCTGAACATGAGACTCAGGGATGTGTATATAAGCTCACATTTGCTTGCAACTCCTCGATTTCATGGCCGGTGATGTCTGGCGCACTCGATAGTGAGTCGATTTGCTGCAAGAAGGTGCAGATCTTTGAGAAGAAAGGGTGCACTATTGGAGTTGTGCTTCTTATGATCGAATCTGGAGACGATAAATTGTGCAGAAGCCGGGTTGAAAATGCTTTGAAGTCAGCGATTAAGAAGCCTAAACCTTGTACAGTTAAGCTCCCGTTTGGGCTATGTGGGTGTCAAGAAGAGAATACTAAGGGGAGAGAGGTTGGAGATATTGAGGAGGACATTGGCGAACAAAATTATAGGAATGGGAGTGAGATTTCTAGCCAGAAGATTCAGCTTCCCAAGCCTCTGCCCACTTCATCATTCATTGTATCTGTAGACGAATGGCAAACGATCCAATCTGGTGGGGAGGAGATAGGTAGCTGGCTGTTGAACTCTGATAATCTTGACTTTGTTGATCAGATTGGGCCCAATTCATATAAGGGTGTTTACAAGGGGAAAAAGGTTGGAATTGAGAAGCTCAAAGGGTGTGACAAGGGGAATTCTTATGACTTTGAGCTCCGAAGAGATCTTTTGGAGCTCATGACATGTGGGAACAAGAACATTCTGCAGTTCATTGGTGTTTGCATTGATGACAATCATGGTTTGTGCGTTGTGACAAAGCTGATGGAAGGTGGATCTGTATATGATTTGATGCTTAAAAACAAGAAGTTTCAGGCTAAGGACATATTAAGAATTGCTGTTGATGTAGCAGAGGGGATCAAGTTCATGAATGACCATGGAGTTGCATATAGAGACCTCAACACACAGCGTATCTTATTAGATCGGCATGGGAATGCTTGCTTAGGTGACATGGGTATCGTTGCTGCTTGCAAAAGTGTTGGTGATGCAATGGAGTACGAGACTGATGGATACCGCTGGCTAGCTCCTGAGGTTAGTTCATTGTTTCCTCGAACCTCAGTTACAATCCATTATATTGATATAGCTAGGACTCACCAGTGATCCTAGTTTATTTTCTTTCAGAAGTTACGCTAGCCATTTAGGCCACATTGTTGACAACTATAGGTATAATATCCAGTCCATGCATTTTGTGCTTCAACCCAGAAGGTCGGGAAACAAATTGACATTTATTTTGGGGATTCACTTAATCTTGTTAGGTATTGGTGCTTTTCTTCTAGTATTCAAGGCTCCATTTCCATATGCATTGCATATCCAAATGTGCCATAAACTTAGTTCATACCTGTTGCTTTTGATACAAGAACTTGCTGATATGATAGCATGGCAGATAATATAGGCAATATTTTGCTACTAAAGCTCTACCTGCATTGATCTTCCAGCATGTAAGATTTGATTTATTTTCTATTGACAGAATTTGTGATAAGTTTCACAAGCACTCAGCAGATACAATGCATCTAATTCAACCTTTCAAGATGAGTTCATTTTCACTAAAGACACTTTATTCACTTATCCCGACATAGTTGTTTGAGCATGCCTAACATGTCTTCATAATTGTTGATACTTTACATTTAAATAAATATTTACCTTTATCTTAGCATTTCTCTGTATTCCATAATACTTTTCCTAACCACTTTATTCATTCCACTAAACAAATCAGCTTCACCACAACCTTATAATACTGCTACTTTCAGAAATACAGGTAGTATGTGCAGAGCCTACAAATTAAAGAGTAAAAGTTTTAGCACGGTCGTAGGTCAAGCATTATAGCCTAGCCTTTCCGATCAATTTGCCACTCTATAGTCCCATGATCTATCTAGCTTTCATTAGCTTTTCATAATAATTAGATGCTACTACACTAGGTATAGTTACTTGATGATGGAAAGAAATATTTAAGTCGATTTGGATTTTCTTTGATTTGGGTTAAGGCAAATAACTTCGAACAGAATAATTGTTTTTTTCTGCAATTTCGGCCTTCTGGGACCACCTTATGTCACTTCCAGTTTTATATGTTATTTATCAATCTCAATTACTCCAATAATGACTTGCTTAGATTTTTGGAATCATGGTACAATAAACAAAACTTAAACTTAAGTTGTTCTTCCTCATAATAAAATTCCAGCTAGTATCTGATTTGTCATAATTTGATTCAAGTTGTTTAGCATAATAGGTGACATCTTTAAATCACCAAACTTTTACCACTTTTTTGATGATGGTATATCTGAATACTTCAAATTGCATTTATGATATTTAATTAGTTATTGCTCGTGTTCACCATTTTGGGTCCTCACAGATCATTGCTGGTGATCCGGAGTGTGTTAGTGAGACATGGATGAGTAATGTGTATAGTTTTGGGATGGTAATTTGGGAGATGGTGTCCGGTGAGGCAGCCTATGCAGCATGTTCACCGGTCCAAGCAGCCGTTGGAATAGCTGCTTGTGGCCTGAGACCCGAGATTCCAAAAGAATGTCCACAAATGCTCAAGTCCTTGATGACCAAGTGCTGGAACAATTCCCCATCAAAACGTCCTCAATTCTCAGAAATTCTATCGGCTTTGCTGCGATCCAACAACGGCAATAGGTGAGCATCCTTTTGCTAGTCTCGACGATATCCACAAGTGTAAAACTATGCATAATGTAGATTCAGAAAAGCTTTTATTATGTTGCTGAAATGAAGAAAACTCTTCTTTCATCTTCCATGGAAATAGATCTCTCTTTCTCTTTCATTCCAAAACAAAGGAAAAAAATGGGAAGGAAAATGTATATTTTATTGTTTTTCGAATTTGGTGGTGGGAATTTTCTATTCATTTTCCTTGCCTGTTTCATCATGATAAATTAGGTAAATTCACATTGTTTATGAGTGAGATTGTCGGGTGGGCCTAAACGCTATGTAGTGATGGAACTTAGACCTATCTTTTTTGTTTTTTATTTATTTTTTCTCTGTTATGTTATCATTCAAGTCATGTATCAAAAGAAAAAGATTGTCTTCTGTTTTTATGAAGTATGTTGGAGGGACCAAGGGGTGCTTGTGTGATCTTGTTTTTTGGTCTTATGAATAAAGAATCATGAAAAACACCCATCAATTTTCATGGACAATCTTTTTGGTCCCATGACATTAGATTATAGGCCTACAATCTCAGAGTGCGATTTTGTGTCATGACAGATGGTGAATTCACCACTATGGATGAGCCTAGTTTTAAGATTCGTGTAATAAAGACGTCAAATTCCTTTTATTAGCTGAAATAGATGTGATGGTAATGCTCATCAGTATTTGAAGTGAATTTTCTTTTTTCATTTATTTCAATGTGCATAAGGAACAAGTGCAATGTTAAAAACGTTTCACTATCCATTGATTTATATTAGTAATGTTGTTCAAATGTTGGTATGACAGTAATATTACACAATTTATAAGGATAATTAAGATATTTACTATATTTTATTAAATTTTATATTAATTTTTAAAAATAAAAATAAAACAAATCTCAAAATTAAAATAAACTTCTCCCCTCTCTCTCTCCCCCGAAATTCCTCTCGGTCTCCCTCATTCTCTGCGACTGAATTTCAGACATGTTAAAATTCAAATGTCTCTTCTCATTTATAACTTTTTGACACATGTCCTTCCAACTTAACTCAATGTTAACAATGTTAACATACTTAATAAGAGTAAATATTATAAAAAAGAAAAATAAAAGCACAAGTGCCAACAAAACTCAAACTTCTAGACTTCTTTCTAACCGCCAATATTTTCCGCCTACGTCTGTGAATTCTTTCATGTCTATATCTCTCGTTCGTTCCCTAACTGAAAAATATCAGATGTTCAAGTTGTGCATAAAAATAAAAGCCCAATTGACAATGAATTCAAACTCCCCCGTTTATTACCGACTACCAATACTCTTCTGCCATCGCCATTAAAATTTCTTCTCTCTCTATATCACTCTTCTGCTCTATAGTTGACCAAGACCCGCTGTTCGACTTGTATGTCTGCATCAATTCAATATTTGCTCTCTAATCTCATATATAACTCCTCATTCATTATTGAATGGTTACGTGTTTTGGCCACGTCATTGATAAAACTAATCATCCATTGAGAATCTAATATTTGCTCTTCGTTAGCTAGAGAACAGATGAGAGATAGAGTGGTAAGAGATAGAAGAGGCTTCCTCGACGACGGCGAAAGAGTATTGGTAGTGGGAAGAAGTCTGTGACTTTGAGCTCTGTTACTTGGACTTTTATTTTATTTTTATTTTTATTTTTTTATAATATTTCGTTTTTATTTCATTTATTCTTGTTGAAGATGTTAACACTGTTTTTACATTAAGTTAAGTTGTAAGGACAAGTGTCAAAAAATTACGGATGAGACATGAAAGGGAACACCAAATGGGACAGCAAATCCCCTCCCCATTCCCGAACCTCTTCAAATTTGAAAAGAAAAAAATTAAAATTAAAATCCAAAATTACCCTTGTAGTCATCACCTTAACGAGCCGAATTCACATTTTGTCCCCGAAAACTCAAGAAAAGCATAAAACCCACAGTACAAAAACCAGCTTTAATCCCTCTCCCCTTTTCTCTTACATTCCAATATTCTTCCCCTCACAATCCTTAACGGTACGTTTAATCTCCCCCTGATTTTTTTTTTTTAAATTAATCTCTTTCTTTGTGTCTTTGCATTAGAATCAATCAATCATGCTCAAATTAGGGCCAAAGTTTGGGTTTGTCTTAGTGGCTTCGGCGCCGGTCCTCATTGGTTTGGCGTTTTGAATCCTTTTCGTTGGCGACGTTGCCAATTCCTTTCTCTCGATTTTTTTTCTTGTTTTGAGTCTGGTCGTTTCGGTGATCATGGGGTTTTGTGGCGTTTTCAGCAGCTTACTGCACTATATGCTTCCAAGAAGGAGACCTGGTGAAGGACTGGTGGTTGTTGAAGAAGAAGAAACCAATACGAACAACAGAAACGGCAACAGCTCTGCGGCAACATCTTCTATTAAGAAGCAACGGATTGGCCACTTCGTCGCTGACTCAACGGTCAACAATTGCAGTCTCACCAGCAGCAACATAATTGAAAACGACGTGCCAATCATGGCTTTGGGCGATTCCAACCCGTCCGATATCGATGAGGATTTGCACAGCCGGCAGCTGGCGGTCTATGGCCGCGAGACTATGCGGGGGCTTTTTGCTTCGAATGATCTCATCTCAGGGATTCAAGGTCTGGGTGCTGAGATTGGTATGAACTTTGAAGCCTTCTGTTTGTTTCATTTATCGTCCTCATAATTTTTCTTATAACTATTGAGAGAAATGGAAAGTCAGTGTTGAATTCCGGAGTGATTATCAATGATATCTTGTGTAAATTGTTTTTGGATTCTGCTGTTTAAATTTTCACGTACCATGGAAAACAGTGTTGTATATGGATTTACATGTAGCGAGTGCTGTTTTACAATGTGGACTTTTGCTTCTTGCAGCAAAGAATCTCGTTCTTGCTGGGGTCAGGTCTGTGACCTATGGGATTTATGCAGTAGTTTTATATTTTCTGAACATGATGTTGGTGAGAACAGGGCACTTGCTGCTGTTCAAAAATTGCAGGAACTCAACAATGCTGTTGCTGTCCATACCTTGACAACCGAGTTGACTAAAGAACAGCTCGCTGATTTCCAGGTACTTTTTATGCAATTACATACTGTTTGATTACTGTTATGCAAGTTATCAATTTTATGCTTTTAGGGAATGTTTGGGACATCTATTTGAATATCAATTGCTGGGTCAGGTTTATTTAATTAATCACTATTTGGTTAGGATGACTAATTGCCTTTATGGTTAATAAGTGAGGTATTGTACATAGTTTTTGGTTGACTCTATTTATATGGATGGTGAATAATAATGTAATTGAAGGATACACAAAGACTAATAATACATGCTAGGACTAGGATATTCCTAGGTTATATATGAAAGTTTACTTACCTAGAAATAGAAAGGTAATGATATTTTTTAATGTGGAGAAAGAGAAGGGGGAAAGGGATTTTCGCGGTAAGCATTTAGATCTCATGAATTTAACTTTGGGAAAAACGAGTACAGATTGAGCTACTCCACCAGCTTGTTAGCAATATTTAGATGATTGCACTTTGTCCAACTTACTATTCCCTCAGTTGAGGAGGAAGGGTGGAGTCTTTATAAGTTTTTGATCTTTTGTACTGCTTCTGTTTATCATTTTCCAGTCTTCTAGGACTCCTAGTTTCTGTTGCACCAATATTGGGGTCTTTCGGATTTTGATAGGGAAATATTTTTACTTCTGTATCTACTAAAAATGCTTTACTAGTTCTATAGAAATTGTAATTCATATTTTTTATATCAAAGAGTCTTAGGTATTCAAAATTGTGAATGCCTGTAAGTGGTCATGTCTTCTGTTCAAGGATGTAAATTACTTGTTTGTCTAATTTTTCTAGTATGGTAGTTTTCTATTGGTTTCAGCAGGCATTTACTTTATTTCTGTTGTTGTAGGCTGTTGTATTCACTGACATCAGTCTCAAGAAAGCCATTGATTTCAATGATTATAGTCATAATCACCATCCTCCATTTGCCTTTTAAAACTGAAGCTAGGGGGCCTTTTTGGTTCTATGTTTTGTGACTTTGGACCCGAGTTCACTGTTTTTGATGTTGATGGGGAGGAACCGCACGCCGGTATTATTGCATCCATAAGCAATGGCAATCCTGCTCTAGTGTCATGCGTTGATGATGAAAGGCTTGAATTTCAAGATGGGGATCTTGTTGTGTTCTCTGAAGTTCATGGAATGACAGAACTAAATGATGGAAAGCCAAGGAAGATAAAAATGCAAGGCCTTATTCATTTACTCTTGAGGAGGATACCACGGGTTTTGGTATCTATGAGAAAGGAGGCATTGTCACACAGGTGAAGCAGCCAAAAGTCTTGAAATTTAAGCCATTGAGAGAAGCACTCAATGATCCTGGAGATTTTCTTCTCACTGATTTCTCCAAGTTTGATCGCCCACCTCTCACACGGGTTTTGCGTTACTTTTCCTTTGGTGCAAAGGCAGTACTGAACCCCATGGCTGCCATGTTTGGTGGTATTGTGGGCCAAGAGGTTGTAAAAGCTTGCTCTGGAAAGTTTCATCCACTCTTCCAGGTTAGTGTACATTCTTGTTTCTCTTATGTAATGAAGAGTTGAAATGTTTTCATGCCCTCTGAAAAGTTTCATCAACGCCCATGAAATTGCACGGAATGCTTTGGCTACCTTAATTGTGTAGGCAACTCATAGGCTTCAAAGAATTTATATTGCAAATATTATAAATCATATGCCTCCCTATCTCTGTCTCAAATATACTCGCTCATACAAAGATACATAACTAGATACTTGAAATTATATAAGAACTCATTTGTTTTTCTTTTATCCTTTTTTGAAAATGCATTCTTATTTTCATCTACAAGTTAACCATTCTTTTAGAGCTTAATATATGCACCTAGTTATTTAACTGCTGGTAGTAACTGAGAAATTTGACTTGTTGCGACAGTTCTACTTTGACTCAGTAGAATCACTTCCAACGGAGCCACTGGAATCCAGTGATTTGGAACCATTGAATAGCCGTTATGATGCACAAATTTCAGTTTTTGGGTCCAAGCTACAGAAGAAACTGGAGGATGCCAAATTATTACTTGTTGGATCCGGGGCACTAGGATGTGAGTTTTTAATGAATGTTGCCCTAATGGGAGCTTCATGTGGCAGCCAAGGACAGCTAATTGTGACTGATGATGATGTAATTGAGAAGAGCAACCTCAGTAGACAATTCCTCTTTCGTGATTGGAACATTGGGCAGCCCAAATCAGTAATTGCTGCTTCTGCTGCTGCATCAATAAACCCCCGTCTTAATGTTGAAGCATTGCAGAATAGAGTTGGCGGTGAAACTGAGATTGTGTTTGATGATACCTTCTGGGAGAGTTTAAATGTTGTTATTAATGCATTAGATAATGTTAATGCGAGGTTATATGTTGATCAGAGGTGCTTATATTTCCAGAAGACACTTCTTGAGTCAGGTACTCTTGGCGCAAAATGCAACATCCAGATGGTTATTCCTCGCCTAACAGAAAACTATGGTGCCTCAAGGGACCCGCCAAAGAAACAAGCACCCATGTGTACTCTTCACTCGTTTCCACACAACATCGATCATTGCTTGACATGGGCTCGATCTGAGTTTGAGGGGTTGCTTGAGAAAACTCCAGCTGAAGTGAATGCATATTTATCCAAGCCAAGTGAATATGCCACTGCAATGAGGAATACTGGCGATGCACAGGCCAGAGATACTTTGGAGCGTGTTCTTGAGTGTCTTGATCGAGAAAGATGTGAAACATTCCAAGATTGCATTTGCTGGGCACGCCTGAAGTAAGTCCTTACTCCTTAAATAATAGACATTTTTTCCCTTTGCCCCTCTCTTTTCTGTAATCATTAGTTATTGTGATGGTTTGTTTTCCAATACCTGATCCCTGCTTTTTCCTATACACAGGTTAGAAGATTTTTCTTACAGCCGTGTGAAGCAACTGATTTATACTTTTCCTGAAGATGCTACAACTAGTACTGGGGCACCATTCTGGTCTGCCCCCTAAGCGATTCCCCCAACCACTGCAGTTTTCATCTGCTGATCCTGCCCACCTTCAGTTTGTGATGGCAGCATCCATACTAAGGGCAGAGACATGGGATCCCAATCCTTGATTGGGTTAGAAACTCTCAGAAGTTGGCTGAAGCTGTCGACAAAATGGAAGTCCCAGAATTTCAGCCCAAGAAAGATGCAAAAATAGTGACTGATGATAGGGCTACAAATACATCTCCTCAATCTCTAGATGATGCGCAGGTCATAGATGACTTGATTATCAAGTTAGAGCATTGCCGAGAGAAAATCCAACCAGGATTCAGACACTAAAGATTTAGACACTATAGTTGATTTATGGCCCGTCCTTGATTTAGACACTAAAGATGATTTATGTGGCTGTTGATCTGGTTGAGTGCTGCATGGGCAAGTTTCTTTGTACAAGAAATAGTGGGGATAGGATAAAAATTAGATGTAGAAATACCATTAGTTTCAGATGTTAACTTTTTTAATAAAATTATATTTGGGGAGGGGATGGCTATATATACATTGGATATCGACATCGCCCTTTACGAGAGTCAAATCCTAGACCTTCCACATAACGTTTGGTGAAGAATACCACTAGACCTTAGTGTACGATCGACCTTGTCTTTTACGAGATTACCTCCCACATAATGTGTGTGGTGAGGCATGCCACTAGTCCATAGTCCTAAGTGGCTTCATATATCTTCAACTTTAATTCTTGCCATTTAGCACTCGGGGTTGATTGTTTCTTTTTGCTTTGCAAGTTGTGAGTCATTTTAGCATTTTATGCTTGGCTTGGAAAATTTGCATGATGATGACACAAATTACCACATGGATATGATAGCCAGGCTTGCGAATATGAGGGCTAAGAATTACAGCATTTCCCGAGGTTGACAAGCTGAAAGCCAAGTTCATTGCGGGCAGGATTATCCCCGCAATTGCAACCACCACTGCAATGGTCACAGGGCTTGTGTGCCTGGAGCTTTACAAGGTTTTGGATGGAGGCCACAAACGAGAAGACTATAGAAACACATTTGCGAATCTAGCTTTACCATTGTTCTCCATGGTCGAGCCAGTTCCGGCCAAGGTCATCAAGTTTGGGGACCTGAGGTGGACTGTCTGGGATTGGTGGATCCTAAGAGACTATCCTACTCTGAGGGAACTTATTCAGTGGCTCCAGGACAAAGGGCTGATTGCTTGTAGCATCTCATTTAAAAGTTGCCTGCTTTATAACACCATGTTTTCCCGGCACCAAGACCGACTGGACCGGAGAATGGTGGATCTGGTTAGGGGAGTGGCCGGGGAGGAATTGCCTCAAAATCGTTCCCACTTTGATGTTGTTGTGGCTTGTGAGGATGATGAGGGGAACGACATTGACATCCCTCTTGTATCCATTTACTTCCGTTAGGCCGTGCTCTCGGAGCCGCCTGGATTGAAAGTCTACATTTTTAGGATTTAGTTCTGTGCTAACTGATGCTGATGAGTACACAGTTGAACATATTTCATCAGACCTGTATATCATGTTCCATATATGTACATCCTTACAAGGTTTGAATGTCAACTTCATAGGTTTGTCTTCCTCCTTACTTCGAGATCTTGAGAGAATGATCTTGTGTTCGATTCTACCGAGGCTGAATATTTTTAAATAAAATTTATGAGCTTTTTTTATTTTTTATTAGGGAGGTGTGATCTATATTGTGGGCAAAGAGTTTATTTTGAATATTATTCTCGAGATTCAAAGAAAAATTGTCATTGTTAGTACTGGTTCTATTGATAATTCTTTTTATTGTGCAATCGCAATCGGAAGTCTCTGAGAAGCAAAGTAGACACTAGTATGTATAAAAATACGTATAAAAATCATGTGGTCTTGTAGCCCGTAAGCAGCTTAGGTTTGAAAGTTTCGAACAGAAAATGTGATTAATCACAAGTTAAAACGATAAAAACATGTGTTGCAATCAACTAAATGAAATATGAAATCAAAATAATGAAAAGCTTTTCATTAAACTATGCCTCGTCTTCTCTGATTTATGTAAAATCCTATAACAATTAACAAGTACCATCATGGATATCAATCAGACCTTTACTTTCGTTCCTTTACATACAAATCTGAATCTCAGACCCGACTAAAAATTTGCACACCTTGAACCATGTAATCCAGAAACGAGCAGCATCAGTTTTTATCGGCACCTTCATCAAATGCACCTGAGTTCACAACTCGGAAATCTAGTTGTTTCTGGTGCTTCAATCGGCGGCATTCGTCAACGCTTTCCCATCCTTCAAGCTGAGAAAAGATTGGTGGCATGTCATTCAAAATAACCGATTTGACACAAGGACATTTGCAGCGAAAGTACACACCTGCCGAAGAATATCGATGGTAATTTCTGTGTTGTGCAAATCGAGCGTTGTGAGCTGCAGGCACATTTTGAATATCGTAGAAGGAAGAGATCTCAACCCATTGCTGCTGAGATGCAGAGACTGCACAAAAGCGAAACTTTCCGGTGAGGTTTGTGGCCATACCAGTACCACTTCCTTTTAGAAATATGATATCTCCACCATCTCAAGTAAACATTTGCTTAATTGGCACATAGGGAGTAGAAACTAAAAACAGTCTAAATTTCTGATTGCAGACATCCATAGGGTAACAGTCATGGTGCAATGTGAGTAAACACTTTTGTCCTACAGACACATTTGGTGAGCAGGATTGGATTGGACTGGATAACCCTTTAAATTCAATATATTTTGAATGTGAAAATGGACGCTGTTTCATTGTGGGAGGATTTGATAGGATTAGACATAACAGGAAACTCTCATTTTGTAATCCTACTATCTAAAGGGAATTTGATTGGATAAGTTTTCTTCTATCTCTACCCTCTCTAATCCCCTTATAATGAATAAACATCTATTTTCAAAATACATGGAATTTAATGAGTTATCCTATCCCATCTAGTCCCGCTCACCAAATGAGCCCATGGTATAATTATTAAAACAAAAAATTCAAATAAGAGAACCCTAACAATACATTGAAAATTAATCTTGAAAGAAGTTGCAAAAAGAAATCTAATTTATTGCGGGAAGAGCTTAATCTGTGTAACCTCTCCAGAACAACCTGCCACAAATGAATAATATGGAAGCTCGAAAAGGTTTAAAAATAACTCGGGGTTTTAGGGAAAACAAAGGGACAAGGAGATTGAAACGCTAGTTATTAGTATGGAGTCTGGACCTTCAGATTATGCAAGTTCCCAAATGTCTCGGGCAACTCAGACAGAAGATTTGATGAAACAGCAACCTGCCACCATGCCAAAGGTACGTCAGATAGATGGATTCACAGAACAGTAGGGAAAGCAACCAACCCTCACCCCAAACCACCCGAAAGAAGATTAAAAAAAAAAAAAAAAGGAATAGAAGACTACCTCAATAAGAGCGATACAGTTCCCTATGCATGTAGGCACGGTGCTTATCCTAGACAAAGAAACAGATAAGATAAAGTTCAGACACAAGCCATTAGTTATTAAAAATAACTTACAGAAAGACATGCAACCATGCAAGAGAAGAAAAAGGAGAACCAGATTTTGGTACCCACTCTCAATAAGAAAAAACATGTCCTTGCTCAAATACTATCAAAATCACCTGTTACTGTTTACTTCCAGAACTTCAAGCTTAGTTAGAAGTCCTATTTCATTTGGGAGGCTATATAATTTGTTCTTCGCTACATGAAACTGCTTCAGTGATGTCATCAAGCCCAGCCCAGGTGGCAAAGTCGTTAAACTGCATAATTCTTGCAATTATCAAGCATTGAACAAAATGTGAAGAATAAATGAAAGCCATTCCATTTTAAAGTGATTAGTTATTCATATTGTAAAGCACAAAATATACTCACTGGTTTTGGTCCAGTGACAGAAAAGTTAGATGCTTCAAAGATGCTAGTGCTTCCCAGTCAATAGAATTGTCCACTATATCATTTGAAGCGAGGAGCAATTTCTACACAATTTTGTGAATGAAGTGAACTGTGTATAATTTATGGAAAGAAGCTATTGAAGTTGGAGTCTATATGTGAGAAAGAAAGGGAGGTTTTTATACCTGTAAGGAATTTAGACAGCCAATCTTGGCAGGAACATCTTGAATAGCATTATTGCTGAGTTCAATAACTCTCGTAGAAGTTCCAGAAGCCCACACTTCATCAGGTATAGCCTTTTCAATTCAAGAAACAAGAATTTTCAACATCAGGAACTTTTGGTTTTCTAGAATATTACTTGGAATACCTACAAAGTTGATATTGCACTACTACAAGATTTACAGGTATTATGATTATGACTCCCAGTTAATTGTTTAAAGGAAAAACAAAGTTTAAAAGACTTTCTTATACCTTCAAGTTGTAGTCACTGAGTCCAATAACCCCTGTAGCCTTCCATCTATCCAATCGGTTCTTATCAACATGAACTTGTGTCTTTTCTTTTCCCAATGTATTAGCATTGTTGGGTCTGGAAATAGGGCGTGTTAGAGCTTGTTTTAGGATGGGACCGTCCTAACTCCTATTCATACAAAAAAGTTATCAATAGCCCAATTGTTATAACTCCAAGTTCCAACATTTCCAAAAAAATATATATATATATTGAAAACGTTAAATTTCTAGTTACTAAAGTGCAAAGCATGATGACATTATCACCTGCATTTTTACTGAAGAAAGAAATTATCTTCCTTTGACTATTTTTCTTTCCGCTTCAAAACTAGTGGGTTTCTACTAATTCAGCCAAACTCAATCTCCCAATTCAAGAAAGCAAAAAGGTTAAAAATTACTGAAATGAATCAACATACCCCTTGGTGCAAGCCCTGAACAGCCATGAGCATTATCTTGGAACCATTAGTGATCTCAGACTCCAGCAATGTCATCACATCCACCAAAAGCTTCCCTATTCCCAAACACCCACACCCCAAAAACTAAAATCAATCACAAAAATGCAAAATTTTCCATTCATTTCTGCTAACAGAAGCTCAATCAAATCATAGAGAAGAGAAAAAGAGACACCTTTGCAGATGAGCTTCTGACCACGAGGGAGGACATTGGTGATAGGTTGAAGAAGGGTCTAAAGGTCTTTGATGGTGGAGTCCGGAGGAAGGTTTGCGATCGATAGGTTACTACCGTTACCTTCAGGCCCGGTGAAATTTTTTCTCAGCGCACATCGTTGGGCCGAGCAGATATGAGCCAGCCCGAAAAGAGGATTTTCAATTTAGATCCAGCCCAACTTCTTTCTTTTTTTCTGACATAAGCCCAGCCTAAGTTCTTCAAGCATGTAATATTTATCTTACTGGTCTCCCTCACCATGGACTTGGAGAGGTGCCGTGCAAAACTGAAGTAGTGAAATATTAAAAATTGCTTAATTTTCCCTTGGGCTCGGGTCTGCGTGGTTTTTATATTCTTGTTGTAGTCGATGATATTTTTATTCCAGCACATTTTCATTTTGTATGATAAGATAAATGAGGGAATTACTTACTGTCACTGACATGCAGTCAACAAACTCATTAAAATTGTCTACCACAGAAGACACACTTAATTAATCAGAAAACTAAACTAATCATTTAAAGCAATAAGATTAATTATAATAAAAGTATTACAGTGCTTTTGCCAGGTGCAGGTCAGCTAGATCCAGCCATTTGGAGATGTAGAAGTTGGACCAAAACAAGGAGAAATTTTTATGTCATGGTCATCGTAATAATGTTTTTGTTTCACATACTATAATATAAGTAAAATATCCATTGCACTTAAAAACGGGTCGAAAAAAGGTGATTTTAATTCAGATCAACAAAAAAAAAACAGGTGATTTTAATTTGCCAGCTCTGAGGCATCTGGGGTTGAAGTGAAGAAAAGTACAATAATACATGCCTTAATTGGGGTGGACCAAACCCAAATTTTCAGAGTTTTTGTTCACATGAAAGGATGAAACCATGAAAAAAGGATCTACCTCTGTGAGTCTCTCTAGCCATCTCTTCTGTAATTTCTATGTTAAATCAATCAAGCATGAAACATGCATTGTGGGATCTACCACAAAAGTCCATGATTTCTACTTCTACAGTTCTACCTTCATCACTGGTCCAAAAAAAAAAAAAAACAGTTCTACCTTCATTCCCATGTGAACTTTTCAGAATCCATCCAGAGCCTGGGGACTGGGTGGGGGAGAGACTAGAGAGGGTTGTGGGTTTTATCTGCTTTTAGCTTTTGCTTTTGGAAAACAGCAGATTTTTCAGAACTACCAACCATGCATTGTCTCCACTAGACTCTGCAGTTAATTATACATATGGGGACCCCAAGACACATGTTGCATATCATTATCCTTCACCTCCTCCTCTCTTATTCCCTCCTTAAACTAATCAAGCATGCTCTTAAGCTCCAGGTTTAATTTCATACAAGATGTGATCAATACCCATCTAATAGCATTAGAAGCTAATTCGTCTATGACTAGTCTAATGGGCATGATTGAAGATGTTAGTCTGCACATAAGAAATGAGAGAAAGTTACAAACTAGGTTTAGGTTGCCTTCTAAGAACGCTTTATTTAATATATGAGCAAGGCGATACTAACATATCAGGTATCAGGTTAGATGTCAAAATCCTGAATTAAGCTCTTCCTTAGGATTGGTTTATCATTGCATTTCATTTTGTACTTGGTATTTTAGATTGGACTTGATATGATTATACGTTCAATCTTTAATTACTTTTTTTTTCATATAAATAATATCTAAAAATGAGGAGATAGGATGTCAAAACTCAAGAGGAGGGAATCACAAACTTAAGATCTCTTCAGAATAGAACAAAATACTATTCTTAACTACTCGAGCTTATAATCCTAATTGGTTTTAGTTGTGCTAGTGTGATTTGGTGAAGGTTTTCTTGACTTTGCCACACATGCTAGCATGCTTGCTTGCTAACAATGGGCTGTCAAGAAAATAAGCAGGCTCCCATGCTCCTACATTGTGTACAATGTTGCATATTTATTGTCGATGTGATCCGCCAACCTACTTGATTATACTTAGAATAATGAAGATATGGTGTACATTTAGGTACAATAATCCTATATCTCTTTTTGTCTGCTAATCAAACCATGACGGTGGACATGATCCTCATGAAAGCTTAAAATGCATATCTTAGTGATACCCATCCTTTTCGGTGATTCTCGACTTCCAGTCATTCATTTGTTGTAAGACTTATGTGCATTTTTGGGCAGAAGCAAACTAAGGTAAACTCAAAGCTTAATAACAAGGTACGCACCATTACCATCAGTCATTAGTCATTACCAACCCTTGATAGTAAAGCAATTTTCTCTTTCTAGATTGTAAAGCCAATCTTTATAGTGAAGTAATTTTCTCCCTCTAAATTGTAAAGCCAATCTAAAAGACAGCCAGAGCTGTAATTTTATAAACAAAAAAGATACCCAAGAAGAAGAGGCTTGACCAGGTCCACACAAAAATCTATGGAAAATTAGGCAAAAATTACCCATCTACTAAAACAGGACCTCCCATCTATATTTAGGCCCTAAATCCCAATTACCCATCTGCCAATTAGAACCTCTCATCCCACAATTTTCTCTTAAACCTCCCATTAAGGCTAAAAGCCTAAAACAAAACAAAGTACACCATCTCTCTCAACTACCTTAACCAACTGCCTAGCCCCCCAACCCTACACTCCCTCTCAATTTTACTCAATCCAATCCAATCCCAACCTCATCCCCTCTCTCTCTCTCTCTCTCTCTGTCTCTGGAAACCTCCACAAAGCTTTGCAGAGCTCCCTTTCAAATTTCAATCACCAAGGCCTTCGCTTTAAGCAAGCAAAAATTCAGAAACCAAATAAAGTTGCAAATTAAACTGAAAAATAGAGGCAGCCCAATTCATATCTCTCCCTCTTTCTTCAACCCAAGTCGCCAACTTTCGATTTTGGTTCGAATTTGCATCTGGGTCGTGGCAGAATTTTGACATCTGATCCCAACCCTCAAATGTGGCGGCCGTGGAGCAAATCAACGGTTCAGATTCACAACACGTCATCGCCGTCCTCCCCCTTCTCGTTCTCCTCCTTTAAAGACATTCAAAACCTCTGCGCGGACGACGACAACAACACCGACCAGCAGCCACCGACAAGCGCCACCACAAAGAAAACATCTGCTATTTTCCACCGAGTCCGAGTCGCCAACTCGCTCGTACGTGCTTTGTCAACTCGGCCGCCCCTCCAAGCCAAACAGCCGAACGATGAAGCCCCCGCGGCGCAACCCGAGCCGTCCATCAGCTCCATCCCAGGCGCGGAGAAGCGCATTGTCGTTTATTTCACGAGCCTGCGTGTCGTGAGGCGAACGTTCGAGGACTGCAGGACCGTTCGATCAATTCTTCGAGGGTTTCGCGTGGTGTTGGACGAACGAGATCTGGCAATGGACCACGCGTTCCTAACCGAGCTGCAGCAGATTCTGGGTCAGCAAACGAAGTTGACTTTGCCGCGTGTTTTCATTGGCGGGAGGTACATAGGTGGGGCCGACGAGGTGAGAACGCTGAACGAGACGGGCGAGCTCAAGAAGTTCGCTGAAGGCTTGCCCGCACAGGAACCGGGCGTGTGCGATACGTGCGGTGGGTACAGGTTTATTCTGTGTGACGACTGTAGTGGCAGCCACAAGTTGTACTCCGACAAAAATGGCTTCAAGAGTTGTACCTCGTGCAATGAGAACGGTCTCATCAGGTGCCCTTCTTGTTCATGTGCACCACTCTAAATTAGGAAAAAAAAAAAAAAAAAAATATCCTTCGTTTTCCAATCTTTTTTTTTTTGTCACAGGAGTTTTTGTAGTTTTGTTTTTATTGAACATGTTGTTGGGTAATGGAAGAATGCGTAGTCCCAGCAGATAAGGGGTGTGTTTATGTTAATGTCACCCATTGGATGTTATGGCATCTCAACATTTTTCACATATTTCTTTTGCTTTCGTAAGAAGAATCGAAAATCGAATACGAAAGAATGGAACACAGAACTTAAAAGTCTATTTTGGTTTAAGGTCAAGTTTAAGGTGCTAGTGCATGATGCTGATTGTAACATCTTATCCAAGAGACTAAGACCAAACATACTTTGGGTTGAAAGGTGCATGGTACTTAACTAGCTAAACAAATACTTTGCATATTGTTCATATTTTCTTATACTACTCTGTATATTTATCGAATTATTTTTATATATATATCATAATCGAAATTGTGCATTCATTAAATCATCATGTCAATATCATTTTCATAAAAAAATTAATAAAATTTGAGGTTATTTAATTATTAATATGTATCAAATAATTGGACTGTTCATATGAGTTTTTAATTGATTTATTTAATATATATTAGTGATAACAATTTTTTAATTGTATTAATTTTTTATGGTAATAATCTTTAATATGATGATTTAGAAATTAAACGATTTCGATTATAATATATGTATAAAGATAATTTGATAAATATATTAAAAGAAGATCCCAATCAGGGATTAATAAAATAAGATGTAAGTATCTTTTACACGTGTTATATAAATTTGAGGGCCTGCCAAATTAATATGTTGATTACGTAGGCAACACAGACAGGTGGTGGCCTGGTGGGGTTGGTTGTCAAAGCTCCCATGTACATGCTTGTGAAATGAATATATTAGGCAATGGTTGATAGCTATTAGATCTTATTGTAGGGTAGGTGCCCTCGTACCCAGGGCACATAGGGCTCTTTTGGTAAACCACTCAAGACCCTCCACATTAGGTTATTACATAGCAAATTGAGAATGTCAGTAAATCAATAATATTAGTAAAGAATTTTTATATCTAAGGATGCGATATAAGTTACAATATTACAGAATCGTTGACGAAAAAAAGAGAGGACAATTTTAAAGGTTAAACTTGATGAGGTAACTTGCATGGTTCAGCGTGGAGACTTTGTGAAGGTAATGGGCATACTTATCTGACATATGAAGGCTAGACTCTGATGGAACTTTTAATTCAAACGTGGAGGAATGAGAAAGGGACAGGATACAAAGTTTGGACTTCTAAAATTCAAAATGGTGATACCATTTTACCAAAATCCTAATAAGAAAATTGTTGCTATAATTTTTTAATTTTACATTAATATTAATTATAATTCTTAAATTTTATTATTAGTAGTAGAAATCTCTAAATTATGTCTAAATATGTAGTAATTGTTTCTTTTATTAAAAATAACAGTAAAATACTCTTTTCAAATGAATTGTTTTTTGTTTTTTCAACTTTTTGCCCCTTCGTTCTCTCTATTCTCTGTTCTCTCTATTCTCTCTCCTCACCAGAGAAAACAATCTCCTCCTTCTCCTTTCTTCCCCTTCTCCTCTCCATCTTCCTTTTTCTTTTTCCATCTGCTCCTTCTCTAGTTTTCCCTATCTCCTCTTTCTACATTTTTGCTCCATCTTCTCCTTCTCCTCCATATTCTCTTTTTTCTCTTGATGGTTTCTCTGCCCTTTGTGGCTTTTATCGGCTCAACCTTTGTGGTGGCTTTTGTTTCACCTTTTCTAACGACTCCAAATGTTTCTCCTGATTTGAATCCTCATTTTCTTCTCTCCCTCACCAAATGTCATTAGTTGCTATTCACCTTAGATTATTTGCTACCAAATTCCGCCTCACAACCCCTCCATTATGGATCTACCCATGGTGGTTTTGGGTTATTGTTAAAGTGCATGATGCACTCATTGAATGGAATATGAAAGCATCTTGTGTGCGAGTGGTTAGCTCACCCTCATTTTCAGGTTGATTCTTCGATTTCACTCCTTTACTAATTGGTGGCTGTGAATTTGTGGTTTTGTGGTGACTATGGCAGTTTGGTGGGAGGGCTGCAAGAGATGTGGAGTTTTCTCTAATTTCAGATCTAGGGTTTATATTTGGTTTTTTCATTTTTTTAAGTTTATTTATGTTTTTGGGATGGTCTTAATACTGGACTTTCATTTCTCTGTAACTGTTTGTTCTTAGTAATGAATATGTTTTTCTGATAAAAAAAAAGGTCTTTTCAAATATATTTATACAATTTTCTTTATTCAACCTAAATAAAACCCTAAACTTCTATTTTTCCCACAAATATCAATCTATAGATATGCGGAATTTCTAAGGCCAATAACTAATATAATATTTGATTAAAATTAAAATAAAGATAAAGATAAAAAAAATTTGGAAAAAAAACTTTGAATGTGTATGCCTTTTTCGTCACTAAAAGTGAAGAACACCATTAGTGGAGAATTTTTATGATAAACAGCATCACCAGCATATTTTTTTTCGACGATGTTCATCAACAAATTCGTCACTAAAGGTGGTCTTTACCTTTAGTGACAAAAAATGCATATACATTCAAACTTTTTCTAAATTTTTTTTCCTTTAGAAATTCTAGATTTTTTTGTTCTTTCTTTTAATTTTAATCAATTCTTAAATTTGTGGCCTCAAAAATTGCAAAAAAATGCATATACATTCAAACTTTATCATATTAAACTTTAAAACATATATAATGACAAAGGACTAGAGACATGATTTTGTCCTTCAAATAATATTATTCATGTCATTTTACCCAAAGTTATTTGTTATGTTTTTAATGGGAAGGGGCAAAGGGTAATAATTCAAATTTTTATAAATTATTTTCTTAAAGCTAATAATGTAGAAATATTATATAATGTATCTAAAATACAACTTAATTTCACTTTATCTTATTTAACTTATATAGATATAAAAAATAATAATTAAACATTATTATTTAACTTAATTCCATCCCAGGCTATAGGAAAGGCGAGACTAGCACCATGTTGCCTTGTTAATTTGTCTGGAAAAACACACTGAAAAACCGCACCGAACCGAGACCAAACCGAAAAATACCAAACCGTTGAAAAATCGAAACCGTTAGAAAAAAAACTGAACCGAACCGAATTGCACCAGTTCCGTTTCGATTTTCGGTATCATCAGACCGGCCCAAATTGGACCGGACCGAAAGGAGCAAAAAATCGAACCAAACCGGCCCGACTGAACCGAACTGAAATAATTAAAATGTTGGAGAACGACATCGTTTTAGTATTGTTGTTGTATGAATTATGAAACCCTAGATGAGAGAAATCATTCACACTTCCCACTCCCAGACTCCCAGTCCCACTTCGTCTTCAACCTTCGACGGCACCTCATCCTCCTCTTCCTTAATTCTCTTGCTCTTGTAGTCTCATCTCGTACTCTCTCTCTCTAGTTAGACGGATGTCCCACAGTCCCAAGAAGTCAACCAATCGTAATAGTCTATTGCAGATGGTAATTTGGTTTGATTTGCTTGTTATGTTGTGGGTTTCTCATTTTTTTTTCACTTTCTGTTTTTAGCCTTATGAGGCGCCAACCCAGGCTCTTGAATCATCGAAAGCCTCCCGTTTGAAAGAGAACCCTTCTGTCAGGACCCGACCCTCATCGGTCAGGAACCGACTCATCTAGCACGATATTGTCCGCTTTGGGCCTCGCCTTCACGGTTTTGTTTTCAGGAGCTCATGGTGCAACTTCCCAGGGGGGTCACCCATCATGGAATTGCACCAACCTCAACTCGCTTAACTTTGGGGTTCCAATCCCCCCCAAAGTCACTGAGCTCCCAAAAGGCCTCATCTAAACCAGAGACGTGCACCTGCACGCTCTATCTAGCATGATATTGTCCTCTTTAGGCACACCTGCGCCCGCAAGGTTTTGACCCCAAGACCTCACGCCTGGAAGGTAACCACCTTAACCAGCGCAGCCAAGGGAGGCCTCATCTAAATCAGAGTGGTGCAACCGCACGCTCTATCTAGCATGATATTGTCCTCTTTAGGCGCACCTGTGCCCGCAAGGTTTTGACCCCAAGACCTCACGCCTGGAAGGTAACCACCTTAACCAGCGCAGCCAAGGGAGGCCTCATGCTAGATAGGTGTGTGCCTACACCTTTAAGGCACACCACCATTCCCTTCCCAGACCATTCCCCCCTCGCAGGAATGTGGGATTGTTCACCGTTCCCTCCAGGACACGGGTCTTACAATCCACCCCCCTTAGGGCCCAGCGTCCTCGCTGGCACACTTCCCGGTCAGGGTCTGGCTCTGATACCAAATTTTCAGGACCCGACCCTCTTCTGTCAAGTCCCGATTCATCTAGCACGATATTGTCCGCTTTGGGCCTCCTTGCCTTTGCCCTCACGGTTTTGTTTTCGGGAGCTCACGGTGCAACTTCCTAGGGGGTCACCCATCTGGGATTGCACCAGCCTCAACTCACTGGCTTTGTGACAGGACCCATCCCAATCCCTCCGGGATTAACGTGGGATGACCCTGCTCCCGTCTGACACGAAGTGTCAGACAAGGGATATTTCCAACCTTTGCCCTCCCGGGCTATCAGAGTACGCCAGGATCCGGAGGAGGCATGTGATATCTCGATCTCTGCTACAGTCCACATCCGCTGTCAACCTGAAGGGTATTAAAAACAGAAAGACTGTGAGTGGACAAAAATAAAGATTTTATAAAACATTTCCATCAAAGACCTTTATACCCTCCACTAAAAAGCATGCATGCATAGTAAAACCATTTATCCAATCATATATGTTAAAACATCCATAAATAGGGTCACAACCCCAAGTTCCGTAAATACAAGTCACACGGGCTCCTGCCCAAAACCAATTTACAGAAAACCAGAACATAGTAAACATATGTGGGATCTCAGCCCAAATTCATTTATCATCATAAAACACAGTTTCCCAAACCAATTGAAGCCATGTTTATCCAATATATTTCATATCCAGAACCTGTCACGGTAAAATAAAGCTACACGTGTGCTAACCGGGGTCTCAAACCCAAGTCTCTCCAGGGTTCACCCAGGTCAATGTCCGTAGATCAATGACCCTCCCTGGAGGTAACGAACCATGCCCATCCTGAGAGTAAGGAACCCAACTGGGGGGCGACTCCACTCAGTTAGTGCTCCGTGACTACTCCGGGGTCCACCCAGGCCAACGACCCTCCCCGGAGGAGACAATCATATATAAAAAATGGAATATGAAAAACCTTTGGAAATCATTCTTGAAACCTTTCCACGATTCATGCCCGGCCCCCATAAGCCGTCATGAACCATAAAATCCTTTCATGGGTTCATGCTGGTTCCCATAAACCGTCATGACCCGTAAATCCATTTCATGGGTTCATACCGGTTCCCATAAACCGTCATGACCTGTAAAAACCATTTGTAACACATAGCTGGGCACAAGGCCCGAATTCACATAGAAACAGGACCCCCGGTCCGAATCGTAAACCAATTGGGCCTCCGGCCCGATTCCGTAAATCAAATGGACCTCAAGTCCGAGAATTACCTTTTCAAATCCAAAACCATTTCATGAAATCATATCCAAAACCACAAGAATGGAAAATCAGTGTAAAATCGGAAAACCTCGATTTACGTGCAAGCACGTAAATCGCCTCGAAATACGTGAAACTATATAATTCACAAGCATCCAAATCAACATCATAAAATCATATGCATAATCCATTTGGAAATCCAAAACCATTTCATTTAGACCAATAAAGACATACAGCCCCGTATAGGCACCGTATAGGGCCGAAACCTCGAAATACGTGCCTATACGTAACCACACATCCAAACGCACTCATGGCATCACAAATAAGTATTTAAAACATATAATAAACATTTATGCATGCACCAATTTAGAAAACAAGGTCCACTCACAGACCGTCCGAAGCCGCGTCTCGATACGCGTGCCATACGGCTCCCCGAGCCGATCACCGTCACCGGGACTTCCAAACCTGTCCAAATTAATTTAGAGGGTTACTAACTACTTAACTCCTCCCTAAAGCCCCGTAATTTTCCGGAATTTCTAACTATTTTTAAAACCGAACCTAAACCTTCCGATGCCCCGAAACATAACGAGACGGTGTCCGATCGACTCGAAACCAGTCCCAAAATGTTTGTTACATCGAATAGATGATTTCGTATGTTGGAACCTTCCTCAAATTGTGTGCCACGTTCCCTCACGCGCCCCAAGAAGCCACTGCGCGTGGGCCTCACGCGCCCTGCACAGTGTCACCTGCTCCAGCGATCGAACCGGTCTGGGCCGGCCGGTCCGGTCCAACCTCTGCAACTGGACCGGCGTAATGTCAGGACCCGTCCCGAATATCACCTCGATACCCAGGATGAACCCTGCTCCCGTCTGACAATCACACTTACAGTACCAAAAATAACCTTAATACAACTATAAGCATAACTATCAGACGAATGAGTAAATATATACAACAGTAAGCAGAGCATAGTTCTACAAAATGGGCACCAAAAGTCCTACAAGTCTAAGTCTGCAACGGAAGAACGTCGGAAGCTCTATGCCTCGATATCTGCCTCAATGTTCACCCCAGCGCTATCACCACGACCTGGAGGGAAATTTAAAAAAAAACACAGAAAGTGTGAGTGGACCGGGAAAAATGGTAGTTTCAAAACAACTTCTCGTCAAATCAGAGTTAAGGAAAAATAATAAGTTGTTCCCTCCGTTGTGGAAACAGGCATGTCCGACGAAATAATAGAAAATCCATAATATGGAACATCATAAGAAACAGAAACACTATCAAACATCATAAGAAACAGATACACTATAAAATGGATATCAAAACCAGAGCATGAACATCAAACCACCAATTCTGATCAAACCTGCTGGACCTATCCGAGTCTTTAAACTCAACCAGGCCTCAAATATAACTCCGAGTCTTTAAACTCAATAGGCCTATGGGGGTAATATCGTAATATCCGAGTCTTTAAACTCCCGAGTCTTTAAACTCAATCCGGGCCCGTCCCCCATCAATATCAATCCGGGTCTTTAAACCCAATATCCAGATCCAGCAAATCCAATCCATATCAGTGTAAAACCATTCCGAAATCTATCGCCAAACTCGAATTCGAAATCCCCGGTTTGAAGCCCTTCCGGCGTTCAGAACTGACATTCCGAACCCGAATCCGGAAATCCATTATTATACCAAAAACCACATGTAATCACAAAACATATGTCATAATTCATTCATCGTCGTCAGAAAACAATTATAGGTTAAAATCCTCAAATATGGTATCAAAATACGAAAACCAGATTTTCCTCGAAAAGCGTGTAAAATCCCGGAAATGTCTCGAAAAACGTGCAAACATCTCAATCACGTATAATCATCATTAAAACATAAAAACACACATAATATCATAAAACATTGATAAAAACAGTTAGGCATGCTCGGAAGTAGGAAAGAGTCCACTCACAGATCAGAACAAGTCACTCGCGCCCCGTGCGCTCCTCGACTGTCTCTGGTGTCTCCCGTCCTGTCAATAGATACCAAATAGGATCACAATTACATCAAGGATACCTTTCCTAATTTCCCCAATTTTTCGGGAATTTAATACTATTTTAATCCTAAACCCTAAACCGTACGGATTCCCGAACCATCCCGTAACACCGTCCGATTAACCCGAAAACTATACCATTGGATTCCTTAGAACATTTAGGACTAAACTCATGTTGGAAACTTGGCCGGATTCTTCCCCACGCGCCTCCACGCGCCGCCCAAAGTGGCTGCGCGTGGACCTCACGCGCCAGCTACAGTAGCATCTCCTTCCTCGAGTCACCCGGTTCAACACAGTTGAACCGGCGTGAACGGTTCTCTGTATTCCGCTCACCATTTCAATCCAAACCAATCCTATCCTCTTCGTCCCGTCCTAAGCAACCTGTCCAAGTCCTAACCTCGAAGAATCACGGCCGGAAACCCGCCGTTCACGGCCTCGAAACAGACGGCCTATAGCCCCTGTTTTGACCGCCGGCCGCCCAGGTCCTCCCCGGTCACGGCGTTCATCTTAAACGACGCCTAAGACCCTCCTGAACTTCACCCTAACCTCCTTATCCCTCGACTCTACGCCCAAGTCCACGACTTTGCATTTGAAATTCACGGCTAAACAGAGTACAGAGTACTCTCCGTCGACTGGGCTCCGCCGTGTACGCCTCCGTCACGGCGACCGTTCCATACCGTTCCTAGAACCTCCCTTAACACTACTGCACTCACCAATCCCCTCGATTCTCACCCTACCTTCACGACTTTTGAAATTAAAATCTACGGGAAAACAGAGCAAAAGAAGTTACCCTTCGATTCCGGCGCCGCCATAAGAACCGTCACCTACCACGGTGCTCGTAGGACTCCCCGTAGCCTCCTGAGTCTCCTAGTGGCTTGAATCGATCCACCACACGGCACAGCAGCCACCTCAATCCACCGCCGTCTCTGTTTCCTCCAAAACTCCAGCCGTCCACCGCGTCGCCCCCGTGTACGGTTTCAGTCCCAAACCGTGATCACCAGCTCCGTCTTGCTTCACCGTCCCTCTCTCAACTGACTCTTCACTCTCTCTTGCACCCAGATCGATCAATCTTCTTCAACTTTCTTCTCTCTGTTTCTGTGTGTTCAAAGGATGCACGGTTCAAAAATGAACCAAGTGTGGCCGTGCACACTTTAAAACCTTAGGGAACAATCCAGCCCCTGCACGTGTCCACCATCCATAGGCCAGCCCAAAAAATCTCTGCCACTTGCCCTTATCTGATTGGGCTGAGGGAAAATGACCAAAATACCCCTCCTGCAAAAATTACCATTTTACCCTCAGACTTTCCAGACCCGTATCTTTTCCGTCCGACGTCCGATGACAGCGTGCCGCTTGTCGTTGAACTCAGGACGTCGAGACCTATCCAACGGTCCTCGGTCTACGTGAAAATCACAAGTCCTCCAAAAAGTCAACATTTTCCTCATTTTATCAAAATTACGGTAACACCCTCAACCTTCCGTACATCATAACTTTTCCTCCGGTTGTCCAAATCGAACCTGCCACCTGTCTACGGACTCGTGACGTCCTAAACTACGTCACGGTCAAGGCCCAACACTCATCTAATCGATAATACACAAAATCAACTTTTAGCCTACTATTCACAGGGGCAAAATCGTCATTTTTACAAAACTTCACAAAATTACATTTTTACCCTTCCCGAAGGTACGGGTTGTTACAATCTACCCCCCTAAAAATAATTTCGTCCCTGAAATTCAGTGAAATAAATAAGGGTGTTGTTCCCGCATCAAGGCCTCGGGTTCCCAAGTAGCTTCTTCCACTAGATGATTTCTCCACAATACCTTCACTAAGGGAACCGTCTTCCTTCGTAAAACTTTATCCTTCCGATCCAAGATTGCAACAGGTTGCTCTTCGAAACTCAAGTCTTCCCTCAGTTCCACAGGCTGTGCCTCCAAAACATGTGAATCATCCCGAATGTATTTCCGAAGCATAGAGACATGAAAAACATTATGTACCTTTTCCAAGTCTGCTGGTAAAGCCAATCGGTATGCAACAGGACCAATCCGTTCTATGATCTCATAAGGTCCAATGTAACGAGGACTCAACTTCCCTCGTCTGCCAAATCGTACGATTCCCTTCCAAGGAGATAACTTCAGGAAAACCCAGTCTCCTACGGCAAACTCCAAATCTCTAATCCTGCGGTCGGCGTAGCTCTTCTAGCGGTCCTGCACTACCTTCAATCGAACCCTAATCAGTGCCACTTTTTCCTGAGTAAGCTCCACCAGCTCAGAAGTAGTCAACCTCCTCTCACCAACCTCAGTCCAACACAATGGAGTCCGACACTGTCGCCCATACAAAGCCTCGTAAGGAGCCATCCCAATGCTCTCCTGATAACTGTTATTGTAGGCGAACTCCATCAAAGGCAGATGTGATTCCCAAGTACCCTGAAATTGAAGTACACAAGCTCGCATCATATCCTCGAGAATCTGAATAGTCCGCTCAGACTGTCCATCGGTCTGAGGATGAAAAGCAGTACTGAAATGCAGCTTAGTCCCAAAAGCTTCCTGTAAACTCTGCCAAAATCGGGAAGTAAATCTAGGATCTCTGTTAGAGACTATCGACTCCGGAGTTCCATGCAGCCGGATAATCTCATCTATGAACAACTGTGCAAACTACTCCAACCTGAAGTTCTCCCGTACTGGCAAGAAATGAGCAGACTTCGTAAGTCGATCCACAATAACCCACACACCATCATGTCCCTTCGGTGTTCTCGGAAGCTTGAACACGAAATCCATAGTCAGGTGATCCCATTTCCACTCGGGGATCGGCAAAGGTTGCATTGCTCCATAAGGTCTCTGCCGCTCGGCTTTTACCTGTTGACAAATCAAGCATCTACTGACGTACTCTGCAATTTCACGTTTCATCCCCGACCACCAGTAATACTCTCGAAGGGTACGATACATCTTGGTCCCACCAGGATGCATCGCATAAGCTGAACAGTGAGCCTCATCCAGTATCACCTTCTTCAAAGCTTCATCCTCAGGTACACACAACCGTCCATCCTTAACCAAGGCTCCATCCTCACGGATCTCAAAATCCTGTCTCTCTCCAGCCTCGACCTCAATCCGAATGAGGCATAGAATAGGATCCTCAAACTGAGCATCAATCACCTGATCAATCAAAATAGGTCGCACATGGAAACTTGCTAGGAGTGCTCCCTGCTCATCCACAGTCAACTCTACTCCCAACCTACGGAGCTCAACCAGCAAAGGTAATCGTACCGTCCTCAAATGTGACAAAGAACTAGCTGACTTCCTGCTCAAAGCATCGGCTACCACATTAGCCTTCCCTGGGTGATACTCAATAGTACAGTCGTAGTCCTTAAGTAACTCCAACCAACGGCGCTGTCTCAGATTCAATTCCTTTTGAGTGAACAAATACTTCAAGCTCTTGTGGTCCGTGAAGATCCTGCACCTCTCACCGTACAAGTAATGTCGCCAAATCTTCAATGCATGTACCACCGCTGCTAATTCCAAATCATGTGTAGGGTAGTTCACCTCATGGGGTTTCAATTGTCGGGAAGCATAAGCAATCACTTTCCTGTGCTGCATCAAGACACAACCCAAACCTTGTAAAGAAGCGTCACTATACACCTCGAACTCCCCACTATCGTCTGGAAGGGCTAACACAGGAGCAGATGTCAACCACCTTTTAAGTTCCTGGAAACTCTGTTCACAGTTCTCATCCCACTCGAATCGAACTCCCTTCCGTGTCAACTTCGTCAACGGTGCTGCAAGAATAGAAAAGCCTTCAATAAAACGCCAAAGTTAAGCGAGTTGAGACTGGTGCAAAGTTAAGCGAGTTGAGACTGGTGCAATTCCAGATGGGTGACCCCCTAGGAAGTTGCACGGTGAGCTCCCGAAAACAAAACCGTGAGGGCAAGGGCAAGGAGGCCCAAAGCGGACAATATCGTGCTAGATGAATCGGGACTTGACAGAAGAGGGTCGGGTCCTGACAAATCACCGATTAAACCCGTTAATCATGATTAGTTACTAATCTAATTCCGAATTTCGGGATGGGTCGTTACACAAATGGACTTTGACCGATGACCGTGACGTAGTTTAGGACGTCACGAGTTCATAGACAGGTGGCACGTTTAATTCCGACGTTCGTAGAAAAAGTTATGACGTTCGGAAGTTTAGGGGCATTTTGGTAATTTTGGTTAAAAGGGCAACATAGTTGATTTTTTGACCGGGATGTCTGATGTCCGAGGGCCAAGGACTATTACGTAGATAAGGACGATACGAATCCATAGACAGGCGGCACGCTGAAATCGGACTTCAAACGGGGAAGTTATAGGTCACGGAAGTTCGATTTCACTATGTACGTATTTCGAGGCGGAGATGATTTGACAATTTTTGATTGGCCAAGATATTTTCAGTGGGTCCCATGGATGAGTGGCAAGTGTCACTCATCCCATTAACCCAATCCCCTAAATTGTGGATCTATTTAATTTAATAATATTATTTAATTACTTTTATAATTAATCTTTTCTAACAATCAATCCTAGCCCTCCATCTAACATAAACTCTCAAATCCTCACCATCCATTATTTCTTTCATCTCTCATCTGATCAAACATCATCATCTTCGTCAAACTTCATTTCTTCTTTCTCCATTTTCCTCACAAAATCCGAAACCATCCATAACTCCATTTTCTTCATTTTTTTTCAAAACACACAACACCACCACAAACCTCCATCTAGTGTGACCGTGAGAGTGTTGTGAGGATGACTAAGGAACTGAGGACAACGGCTGAGGACGGTAGCTCACGGTGGTGGACGGCGGAGCTCGAACCCGTGAGGTGAAAATATTTGAAATTTTGAATTTGAGTTTTAATGGGTTTTACTCGATTTCGTTTATTGGGTTATGTTTCTGGGGACTCTAGGAGAAGTTTAGGATTGTTTTTGAAGCTTGGGATGGCCAGGAAAGGCCGTGGACGATGGAGGAAATTCCGGCCACCATGGCCGATCGGTAATGGACGGGTTTTGGTGTTTTTCCTTCGGTTTTTAATGCCTAAAAGATTAGAAATAGGATTAGAATCATATTAGGATTAAAATGGGATGAAATGGACCTAAAATCAGTCCGAAAACCAGAGAAAACCGACGTATGAACAGTACTGTGAACGGTAAGCTGGAGGTTGAAGACGATGAACAGTGTTTTCGACCTTCTAGGAGCGCGTAGGCCATAATTTGGGAAAGTGTTCAACACGGGAAATCTTCTATTCGATGTAACGAACATTTTGGGACTAGTTTCGTGTCAATCGGATACCGTCTCGATATGTTTCGGGGCATCAGAAGGTTTAGGGTCGGCTTAAAAATAGTTAAAAGTTCGGGAAAATTACGGGGCTTTGGTAGGAGGTTAATTAAGTGGTTAGTAACCTTCTATTAAAATTTGGATAGGTTTGGGTGACAGGACCCATCCCAATCCCCCCGGGATTACCGTGGAATGTGCCCTGCTCCCGTCCAACAAGGGGTGTCAGACAAGGGATAACCAACAGTCACTGCCCAAACGGGGCTTCCAGAGTGCGCAAGGATCGATGGAGGAGGCGTGCAATGTCCCAGTCTCTGCTGCAGTCGCATCCGTGATCAACCTGAAGGGCATTAAAAACCAAAAGCTGTGAGTGGACGAAAATCATTAAGTTTAGTAAACACAGTTATAAGACATTTATGCCCTCCAATAAAAACGTATGCATGCTACGAAAACCAGTAACCAAAACGTTTGTTCAACCAAGCCATTAAGGCCTTAGCCCAAAAACCGTTAACTTAAAACCAAGTGTGGGAACTCAGCCCAAAACTATGGAATACCACTACCAGACATATTAAAACCATGTGGGCCACCGCCCAAAGCCATAAACATAAATCCATAAATCCAAAACCATTTAGGGTCCCCGACCCGAAATACCATTTCATAACCAATATTCTATTTTTACCACATAACACATATCCAACCGAAAAGCCATTTCATAGATTCATTAATCCATATTTACCATTACCATCACCAGCATCCCAGATGCTTAGCGTCCCAGACGCTTGACGTCCCAGACGTCATATCTCACGGTATAATAAGCGACGCGTGTTGCCCGGGGTCTCTCCGGGTCCATATTTTTGACATCACAGATGTCTGACGTCCTAGACGTCAATCATAGCAATCCTGCTCCTGAGTCATTATACGGTCTGGTAACTCCGTACAATGACCCCTCGCAGACAATGCACCGTGACTTCCCCATTGTCCCGGACATCTGGAGGAGACCATCATATATCCTCGTATCCAGATGGTATATGGAAAACAGTTTTATTAAATCATTTCACAACATTACAGTGGACCCTCCCCGAAATCGCCATAAAACATCACAATTCCATTTAGGGTCCCCGACCCGAAATCACATTTATTAACATAGGGTCCTAGACCCGAAATCATATTTATAACCCAACTGGGCCCCATGCCCGATTTTGTAAACCACTGGGCCCACTGCCCGATTTTATAAACCACTGGGCCCATGGCCCGAATTCGTAAATCAACTGGGCCCCTGGCCCGATAATATCACTCAAATGGGTCTCAGCCCCGATTTCGTAACAACTGGGCTCCTGGCCCGATTTCGTAACAACTGGGCTCCTGGCCCGATTTCATAAACAACTGGGCCCCCCCGCCCGATTTCATAACTCAATTGGACTCCAAGTCCGAGGTTTCCAAAATAATTGGGCCTCAAGCCCGAGTTTATCTTTCCAATTTTAAAATCATTTCATCAAATCTTATCCAAGACCATAAACATGGAAAATCTGTGCAAAACCGGAAAAACCTCGATTTACGTGCAAGCATGTAAATCGCCTCGAAATATGTGAAACCGTATAATTTACCAACATCAAAATCAACCTCATACAATCACAATCATAATCCATATTAAACAGTTAAGCATGTATAGAATTTATAAAACCAAAGTCCATTCACAGACCGTTTAACGATACGCATCGATAGGCGTGCCATAGGCCTTCCCGGGCCACACCACTATCACCGGGACTCCCAATCCTGTCCAAATCACATTAGAGGGTCACTAACCTCTTCATTAACATCCTATAAAAGTCCCGTAATTTTTTCGAATTTTTAACTATTTTTAAACTTGATTTAAAACCTTCGAACGTCCCGAACAATATCGAAACGGTGTCTAATCGACACAAAACCAATCCCAAAATGTTCGTTACATCGAATAGATTAAAAGTCATGTTGGAAGTTTCCCCAAAATACCTTGCACGCGCCCCCACGCGCCAGGTCAATGTTCTGGTCAACTGTGCTGACGTCATGCTACAGTAACCGGGTCTGAAACCAGGTCACCGTTGACCCACGGTGTGACCCGATCACAGTTCACGTTTCCGACCAGCATTTTTGATGAGGTTTGGCCCTAACGACTTGTCACAGTCTCCTCTACGGTTCAGTGGAATCCAAACTAGTTTTTGGGTTGAGTAAATTACCTGAAAATTGACGGGAAAACCGGCTGAGAACTCAGGTCATCTTCTCCGGTGACTCGTCGAGATTCCGGCCACAAGCTTTGGTCTAGAATGGTCGTCTAGGTCCCTAGGGCATGTTTCAGAAGTAAACAAACCATCATAACGTAAAAAATCAGTGTTTCGAAACAGGGAAGAAAATCAAACCTTCTCGGGTTTTTCAACCTACTGCCGCTGTGTCGCCGCCGTACGCCGTCCAGTCCTCGTCTGAGACTTCCTACCGTCCCAGTGAACCTAACTTTAAGTTGGTTCGAGTCCTGATCTGAAGGTTTGGGCGGTTGGACGGTTTGGGTTGGTTTCGGTTCCTCTCGGGTCTGGGGGTTTTCCCGGCCGTGCACGGCGCACGTGAGGTGGTGGTGGCCGTCTGGTGGTGCCTGAGGGTGGTATGATGGTGTCTGGGGTGTGGGTTGAGGCTGAGAGGTGGTGATGTGTTCGTTCAAGGAGGGAAACCGTGCTCACGGGTTTGAGGGAAAATGAAAATGGGAGTGTGAGTAGTCTGATCAGATAAAGAGAGAAGGAAATGAATCAACGGCCCAGATTCAATCTCAGTTTAAAATGAAGGGTGAGGATTTCAGGAGGGAAAATTAATTAATTAAACCAATGGCCAACCAAGATCCAGGTTTTAGGGAATATAGGGGATGAGTGACACTTGTCACTCATCCAAGGGTCCAGATTGATTCGATTAAAGTAATCAGATTTTATTATTTTAATATTATTTTAATCCGAGTCTCAGTTAATCGAGTTTACTTCCGTGACCATAACTTTTTCGTCGAATATCCGATTTCGGCGTGCCACCTGTCTACGGGTTCGTATCGACGAGACCTACGTGACGGTCCCTGACCCTCGTCCATCTGACCTCCCGGTCAAAAAGTCAACATTTGGCCCCTACAATGCCAAATTACCAAAATGCCCTTCGATTTCCGAACATCATAACTTTCTCCTCGAATGTCGGAATCGAACGTGCCACCTATCTATGAACTCGTGACGTCCCGAACTACGTCACCGTCATCGGTCAAAGTCCGTTTGACCGCCCGATCAAAAAGTCAATATTTTGCCCACGACCAGGGGCAAAACGGTCATTTTGCACATTTTGTCCGATTTCGCCCAACTAACCACCGATCAACCTTACTAATCAAGATTAGTCACTAATCTAATCTCGGAATTCGGAACAGGTCGTTACATTGGGGGCCCCGGTGACAGTGATCGGCTCGGGAGAGCCTATGACACGCAAATCGAGGCGGCAGCTCGGACGGTTTGTGAGTGGACCTTGTTTTCTAAATTGGTGCATGCATAAATGTTTATTATATGTTGTAAATACTTTTTTGTGATGCCATGAGTGCATTTGGATGTGTGGTTATGTATAGGCACGTATTTCGAGGTTTCGGCCCTATACGGTGCCTATACGGGTCCGTACGTCTTTATTGGTCTGAATGAAATGGTTTTGGATTTCCAAAAGGATAATGAATGTGATTTGATGATTTTGATTTGGATACTTGTAAATTATATGGTTTCACGTATTTCGAGGTGATTTACGTGCTTGCACGTAAATCGAGGTTTTCCGATTTTACATTGATTTTTCGTACTTATGGTTTTGGATATGATTTCATGAAATGGTTTTGGATTTGAAAAGGTATATTCGGGTTAGAGACCCATTTGATTTACGGAATCGGGCCGGAGGCCCAATTGGTTTACGATTTGGACCGGAGGTCCAGTTTCTGTGTGGATTCGGGCCTAGTTTACTGGTCATGACGGTTTATGGGAACCAACATGAACCCATGAAAGGATTTTATGGTTCATGATGGCTTATGAGGGCCGGGCATGAATCCTTGAAAGGTTTCAAGAATGATTTCAAAAGGTTTTTCATATTCCATCCTTTATATATGATTGTCTCCTCCAGGGAGGGTCGTTGGCCTGGATGGACCCCGGAGTAGTCATGGAGCACTGACTGAGTGGATTCGCCCCCCAGTTGGGTTCCTTACTCTTAGGATGGGCTTGGTTCGTTACCTCCAGGAGGGTCATTGATCTACGAACATTGACCTGGGTGGACCCTGGAGAGACTTGGGTTTGAGATCCCGGTTAGCAAACGTGTAGCTTTATTTCACCGTGACAGGTTCTGGATATGAATATAATGGATAAACATGATTTCAAATTGTTTGGGAAATTGTGTTTTATGATGATAAATGGATTTGGGCTGAGATCCCACATATGTTTACTATACTATGGTTTTCTGTAAATGGTTTTGGGCAGGAGCCCGGGTGACTTGTATTTACAGAATTTGGGGCTGAGACCCTAATTATGGATGTTTTAACATATATGATTGGATAAATGGTTTTACTATGCATGCATGCATTTTAGTGAAGGGTATAAAGGACTTTGATGAAATGTTTTTATAAACTCTTTATTTTTGTCCACTGACAGTCTTTCTGTTTTTAATACCCTTCAGGTTGGATACGATGTGGACTGTAGTAGAGACCGAGATATCACATGCCTCCTCCGGATCCTGACTTACTCTGATAGCCCGGGAGGGCAAAGGTTGGAAATATCCCTTGTCTGACACTTCGTGTCAGACGGGAGCAGGGTCATCCCGCGTTAATCCCGGGGGGATTGGGATGGGTCCTGTCAGGATATTTGAGGATGATGTTGATAAGGTTGCACATGTTATTTATAGATTGAAGATTTTATTGACTAGTCTTCATAAACTCTATGAAGACGGTGAGAGTTGGTTTTGTAATAGACATTCTATGTTAGATTTTGATGCTTGTCGTTGATTTGGTTGTTTATAATGGACATTTAGGTTGGATTTTGATGTCCCGATGATTTTGATTAGTTGTAATGGACATTAATTGGCTAATATAAATATTGATTACATGATTATTTAAAAAAAAAACGGTTTTCTAATAAAACTGAACCAGTTCGACTCGATTGAATCCAAAGTAATCGGGTTTACCCGAATCGGACCAAACTGAATATTTCATTTTCGGGTTTAGTCGGTTTTATGCGGAAAAATTGAACCAAACCGAAACCAGTCCCTCGATCGGTTCAAATTCGATTTTGATAAAAAAATCGAACCGAAAAAACTGATTAATAGGGTTAGCCCCATGCTAGCCTCCAGCCCAACCGAGGCCAAAACGTATGTGTTAGACGTGCTCTTATAACATGGTAATTTTTTTTTATTGCAAACGATGCATTGCGTCGTAACAGATAATAAGCCACCAAAATCAATATACTATGGACGAGTGATGAAAATATCGACATTACCATCGATATTTCACTTGAAATTTTGATAAATTGAAAAGTCGGTATCAAAACAGGGAAAAAAATTTTTTTGCCTCAATATTAAAAAATATCACCGATATCCACTGACACCAAAATAAAAAGCAAACAAACATTGGAATTTGGAATATCCATTGGCTGATTTCTTTTTAAAAATTGGAAAATTCATTATACAAAATCACTTGGGACTGATCTCACGGCTTGGTTGAGCCGGAAACGCTGTCGGTGGGATGGCGATTTCTGGGCTTCAGAGCTTCAGTTCATCACTTCCGGTGATCATGGATGGGGATAAAGGTAAGGATGATGTCGTCTCGACCTAAGAAAGAGTTGGGCTTGGTGACGAGGTCGATCGTGACCTGAAGTGGTGACGATGAGGCTGGGTTGTGTTAGTGGTCACTGGCCGCAGGGAGTTCAGGAATGAAATTGTTGGGGAGAGACCGAGAGAGAAGGGGGGAAATGGAAAAATGGGTGATATTGATTTTTTTTGGGGGGTGATATTGATTAGTGGGTGGTTTTTAGTAACAATATAAAATAATAATAATAATAATAATAAGATTAATTAAAATAAAGTAATTTAATTATAACGAAATTTCTAAATTCTCCACTAATATACTTATTTTCAAATTATTCTAACGAATTTGGTTTTCTCGTTTTTAGAATTTTATCTTTGAAAATCTTCTACTAAAACTTCAATCCAAGTTAGAAATTTGGAGTCTAGTTTTACTTAATTTTAGTATAATTCAATGGATAAAGTATATTTGGTGTAAAATTATTAATAAAATAATGTTTTAATTTTTATTTATGTTTAAAGTTTTATATTATTATTTATCATGAGATCATATTGTATTAATATATATTAAAATCATTTTATAATTTTTGTTAATCTTATATAAATATTCATGAATTCTTAAATTTTTTTCAAATTTTCATTAAAAAATTTCAACTTAATTTATATTATTTTATAAATAGATATTAATATCGATCAATAATTTGTAAATTTAACTACCAATATTGCTATTTTTAAAATTGGAATGGGCAGACGAGGAGAACCCTAAATTTTGTAATTTTGACTTAATTAAAAATCTTAGAGAAAACCCCATTTAGAGAACTCCATTGTAAGCCCAAATGAGTGCCTATGACATGATACCCAAGGATCATTGGGCTTCTATTATCCAATGTAGCAAACTTAGCCAAAGGCCCATATATTCTTAACTTCTCAACTTTGAAAAAAGATGAACTTGTACCCAAATTTAACGTTTATCTATTTTCTTTTCTCTAACTAATTGAATTTTAGCGATGTAAAAAAAACCCAAAAATAATACAAACTCAAACTATACTGAGTTACAACCACCGGCCTTGCTTGACTTGGGCACGAGGTTGAAGCAAGGTGCCATGAGTGACCAAATCCCATGTGGTAGGGTTGCCGGCCATTTCAAACGACAGAGGCAAATTTTGTGAAATTGGCTTCTATTTAGGTCCACCACCACCACCACCTCACATATGCATGTGACATTGTACCCTACACCACCTCAATCATGGGGATATAAGGGCACCTTTGAGAAGGACGGATTGCCATTAATTCATTCCATAGCAAATTATTCTATCTTAAATAGATTAATACATTTGTTCTTCAAATTAAAGATTTTATTAATCATTGTGAGTGATTCTATTTGTGTTCGAATCTTCTTAGGCTATTATTATCTGGTCAATCCTAAGAGTCATATAGAAATTGATTAAAAATAAACGAAGTGGCTTCTTATCTAACTCAAAAGGAAAATATGACCAGACGTTGGATCCCTCAATTATTTTGTAAGTTCCTGATTAATCCACTCTTACTTGTAGAGGTGGAGTACAAAACATAATTTTTGTATTTTAGTCCATCCACTCTTACTTGTAGACATCTTGAGCTAATTAGCGTCTTGAAAACTCATCCACGAGGCTAAAAAGTCCTAGATTGCTGATCTAGTGTCACTTGAAATATAGGTTGCACAACATTATCTTATCAAAACCAGGAGGTTGTGTTGTCTATTTGTTGGGAAGGGGACCGCGAAAGCCCCACTTCAGGTCATGGGTCTAACTCCACCACCACAAAACCTAGAAAAATTCAGCACCAAGCTATTTAATATTGGTCCAGCCCCCTTAAGAGCCTTATGAGTATAACAACACCATATTAGCTTCACAAAAAACCCACACACAAAAAAGTCTCTATATATCATATTTCTCGTGTGTTTTGGACTATCAATTTCTACATGGCACATCTATATGTCATCCTTAGACATTCCAATTGGCTTTGTGCCCCGTAAATCCTAAGTTAACTTTTTAATTTATCGACAGATAATATAAAAATTATTATACTCATTCAGTTCATATCAGTAACTAAAATATGTAATACAATATAACGTCTTCCTGTCATATTTGTGAAACTCAAAATCAATCAAAATTTGTGGTAAATTACCGAAATGACCAAATTGTCCATGGTAATAATACTAATGACTTACAGAGACCTGCACATTAAATAATTTATTTACAAGCTAAATAAGTTATTTAATCGGGTTACAAATCTCCGTAATATTAATATTTTTTCCGATAGTTAATTGTCATTATTTTTAATAATGAATAATTAATATTAATATTAAATTACAATAATTATCATTATTATCATAATGAGCTATTATTATAATTATTAAATAATATATTTTATTAATAATATATTATTTATTAATTACAAATTCAACCGACCAATCAGAATGCTCCGAGGCTCCCAAGGTTTTTCTATAAATAACGAAGCACATTTCATTTTTCAAGGTAATTCGATTCAACCGTACTTAAACTTTTGAGATTTCTGTTTCAAATCTGACTTAAGTATTAGAGCGTTTTTGGTCGAACAACCCCCGGGATCTCGATCTTGAACGAACGATAGCTTACTATTTACAGATATCTAGAAAAATTTTAAGAATACACACGAATTTTGCTTCAATAATATTTTATAAAATCGTCCCGAACCAAATTGCGCCCATCCAATTTTTCCTCCTCAAAAGAGTGTACATATGTGAAGCCTAATGGACCCCATTAAGGTCATTGTAACTTACAAAACATGTTGCTGGCTAAAGAAGACTCATCTAACCCCATACCCATTCATACTTGGAAATCACTACAAGAGCACTATCATATCGATTTATAAAAAATTAATACTTCATTATTTACTTTTGTTTCTCAATTTATAAGATAAAGAACTCAAAAGAGCTAAATTATTTATCGGAGTTTTTAAGTCGTTTTCTGACTTATACATTAACATAGATGATTGAGAGGCCACATCCCCAAGAGGTGACAAGTCGCTGGGTCTGAAATCTAACTCATTGTTCAACAATGATTGTTGTGTGTACTGGAGACAAAATAATACAACTATTATGAACTACTAATTGTTAAATGCTTGTTTCCTTTGCTTCTGCAGGCCGCAAGTCGCAACTCCTACTCGTAATCTCACGCTGTATGTGTATATGATTGCATAATGTCTCTAGCAGGCGCAGAGGGCTTACTTTGAAATTAGAATTTATATTCCTCATTGCACTTTATTAATGAGGTTTTGGATTCGATTCTTTTTTAATATATATTTATAGTTACGTATTATTTGTTAAATGAATCTACAACTTCACAATGGAGAAATATAAATATATGAACTATCAATCATGTTATAAGATATTGTAATCACTAGTGGTGGTAGGGATGACTCATGAACTCGATTTTCATATGAGTTAAATTTATCTACTAAATGTAAAAAAAAAAAACTGACAGGACCCATCCCAATCCCCCCCGGGATTAGTGCGGGATGACCCTGCTCCCGTCTGACACGAAGTGTCAGACAAAGGATATTTTCGTCCTTTGCCCTCCCGGGCTATCAGAGTACGCCAGGATCCGGAGGAGGCATGTGATATCTCGGTCTCTGCTACAGTCCACATCCGATGTCAACCTGAAGGGCAGTCAAAACATTAAAAACTGTGAGTGGACAAAACAAAAGTTTATAAAAACATTTTAACGAGAAGACATTTGTACCCTCCACTAAAAAGCATGCATGCATTCGAAAACCATTTATCCAAGACAAACCATATGTGGGACTAAGCCCAAAGCAGATATAAACTAAGGTCGAAAGGACCACAATAAAAACGACCATACGGGCCACAACCCAAATCCATAAAGGACTCGGCCCCAAACCATAAAGAAACCAAGTACACGAGCCACTACTCAAATCTTGTGCACACCTGTACACACCACATATCATATATCACATATCCATCACATACATATATATAAGTCACACAACCAATCCTGTCACGGTATCCAAAGCTACGCGCGCGCTACCCGGGTCTCAATCCGAGTCATCTCAAAGTCAAGATCAATGTCCGCAGACCACTGACCCTACCCGAGGTAATAGTAATCATAGCCTTCCTGAGAGTAAGGAACCCAACTGGGGGGTGACTCCACTCAGTCGGTGCTCCGTGACTACTCCGGGGTCCACCCAGGCCAACGACCCTCCCCGGAGGAGATAATAGAAGTAAAGGAAGGTAGACGAACATATATATACATAACATAAACATTCATGACCGGTTCCCCTGAACCGTCATGATCCATAATATCCATAATCAGGTAACATGCCGGTTCCCATAAACCGTCATGTACCGTAATAACATAACCGAGGTAACATGCCGGTTCCCATAAACCGTCATGTACCGTAATAACCAACAAGGGTTCATGCCGGTTCCCATAAACCGTCATGAACCATGATACCAGAACAAGGGTTCATGCCGGTTCCCATAAACCGTCATGAACTTGGGAATCCATTTAAGGTTCCCTGACCTGAAAGCAAAACCGTAAAGTGACTGGGTCTCGTACCCGAACATAGGACGCCAACTGGGCACCGTGCCCGGAATCTGAGGTCATATGCCCGAGACAAAACCAAATGGGTCTCATACCCGAGTTTATCATTTTGAAATCCAAATTCAGTTCATTTAAATCAATGAAGAAATACAGACCCGTATAAGCACCGTATAAGGCCGAAACCTCGAAATACGTGCTTATACGTAACCACATACAAATGCACCCATGGCATCATCAAACAAGTAAGAAAACATATAATAAACATTTATGCATGCACCAATTTAGAAAACAAGGTCCACTCACAGACCGTCCGAACTGCCGCCTCGATTTGCGTGCCATACGGCTCCCCGAGCCGATCACCGTCACCGGGACTCCCAAACCTGTCCAAATCGTAATAGAAGGTTACTAACTACTTAATTAACCTCCCACTAAAGCCCCGTAATTTTCCCGTATTTTTAACTATTTTTAATCCCGAACCTAAACCTTCCGATGCCCCGAAACATATCGAAACGGTGTCCGATCGACTCGAAACCAGTCCCAAAATGTTCGTTACATCGAATAGATGATTTCGTATGTTGAACACATCCCCAGAAACCCCACCACGCGCTGCCACGCGCCGCCCAAAGGTCCCTGCGCGTGGGCTCACGCGCCGGTGAACAGTGCGTCGTTCCCAGCGATCGAACCGGTCTGGGCCGGCCGGTCCGGTCCGACCCCTGCAACTGGACCGGCGTAACCGGTTCAGGCCTCCTTCTCCCTCATTTTTGGTCCGATTTCCTCCATTCCAATTCCTAAATTCCTCTTTTAATCCTAGGAGTCTAATGATGTAAAGAAAACTAAGTTTAAGCCCCTAAATCGATCCGTTCTAAAGCCCCTCACGGTCCCCATTTTTTCCGATTAACCTCCACGGCAGCTCAGCCCTTCACCGCCGTCCAAGGCTCCCCCACACACTCCTAGGGACCTAACAATTACCATCTAATCCCCAGATATCATCCCTAGTACCTAAAACCCGAAATGAAATTTTGAATGGAAGACTTACCCGCTCGGGTTTGTCTCCTCCCCGCCGCCGTGGACGGTGGTTCCGGCCGTCCAGCAACCTCCACCAGTCCTCAGTCATCTCCTGTGCCAGCCTCAAGTGAAACCAAGTGAAGAGAATGGGTTGGGTTGTTCAGAGGAGAAGAAATGGTGTGAGATCGGGTAATGGTTTGAAATGGAAGGAATGATCGATGCATGTATGTGGGAAGGTGGGCAATGGATGGGTGACACTTGTCACTCATCCCTTGGCCTGCCAAAATATCTGGGTCCACACTAAAGACAAACTGTCCTCGTAAAACGTGTCGCCGGGAATAGTATCCCGAAACTTTCGTGAACCGTAACTTCGCCGTCGAACGTCCGAATTCGTCGTGCCGCCTGTCTACGGATTCGTATCGTCCTTATCTACGTAACGGTCTTCGGCCCTCGGCCATCGGACCTCCTGGTCAAAAAGTCAACTTTTGACCTCCTATTCACCCAAATTACCAAAATGCCCCTAAACTTCCGAACGTCATAACTTCTTCCTCGAACGTCAGAATTGAACGTGCCACCTGTCTACGAACTCGTGACGTCACGAACTACGTCACGGTCATCGGTCAAAGTCCATTTGACCGCCCGAATGAAAAGTCAACGTTTTGCCACCATCAGGGGCAAAACGGTCATTTCGCACCGTTCGTCCGATTTCGCTCTACTAATCACGGATTAGCCTCACTAATCGTGATTAGTCACTAATATAATCTAGGAATTTGGAACGGGTCGTTACAACCTTCCCTCCTTAATTAATTTCGTCCTCGAAATTCCAACCGACCTAATCTAACCGTTCTTCCCTCCTTAATTAGTTTCGTTCTTGAAACTCCACTATCCTGATTCCACAACCACCTCGTGGAAAGTAGAATCGACCGCAAAACACGTGTACACTACTACACCCACTAGTCAACATAAACCTCGTTTGTAACTAGACGTACCACTAACGCTCTCGTCATATCGACTACATTCGACCACGTCGAATGACAGAAGTCGTACGCTCCGAACTGATCCCACTTGTCAGATCTACCGTTTCGCTGAGACAACCAACTAGACGGTTCCTTGCTCAACCACTAACTATCCTGACGTCTGCTCCCAATGGGAGTCATCAGACCTCACACCATGATCCACGCTGACACCTCCTACAAACTGTCAGTACTTGACAGTTGTCAGTCGCAAACTGATATGACACACACTCGTGGTTACACTAACCACCAACGGACCCAACCAGGAGTAAACACTTACCCACACAGCCTTTCACTCAATCTGTGTGTAACTAGACCCATCAGAAATACCATGACCCAATGCACAGTATCCAACGTCCAGTCCACGACCCCGACTACTCCAATGTTATCGGAACCATGCTGACTACCAACACGCTCTCCAACGTACCACTGGTATAACCTATATACCGTCACCAGACATCCCAAGTCTGCCCGGCGTCGTACCTCGAACAATGAACAAGGTACATATAACTACCCATCAATCAGCCTACAACCACCTAGGTTGTAGTCAATCACGTTTCAATTATGGAGTCCATCTGTCCGATCTAGACAAATCGAAACTCCAACCCATTATCTATTTCCAAATCTGAATCCGAATCCGCAATTTCGTAAGAAATCCCGAATCCAAACCCAGAAATCATACCCATAATCATGTCCAAATTCAAATCCGAAATCATCATTCCGTAAACTAGTATTAGGAATAACCATTCCGAACCCAAATCCATAAAAAAAAAATCTATAGTCAAGCTCTAGAATCAAATCCTGAATCGTCACCCAGAATCCGATTCCAAAACCCAAATCTAGAAATCCTTTTTCAAGTTCCAAAATCAAATCCTGAATCGTCATCCAGAAATCTGATTCCAAAACCTGAAATATCGTTCACGTCTACCGAGACGTACCAAAACCAAACCTATCGGTTACCCGCTCAACCGATTACCATAATACGATCGATTGACTTCATAGGGAAGTCAATCCCAACATCAACACAACACTAGGTTAGACAAAATCCGACCTCGTCAGACACCTACTCATCGGACAACTACTCCGGCGAGTAATAAGCCATATGGGACTTACCTCGAAAAGAAGTTCAGTCCAATCATGCTTCACTCAACATCCAAGTAAGAGTAATAAACTCTCCACCTATCTGGATATACAAATCACGATCCAGATCCAACACTACGTCAACCGACCATAGACGTCACGATCGAGGATCGTCACGCCAACCAAAGTCCTAGACCATTTCCCACATCTTAAATAGATTAGTCTACGACGAGACACGCCGAGACTATGGGTTCTCACTGATTACCTCGTATCGATCCTTGTCATTCCACCGAGGAAAAATCAAGAATGATCGAATAATCCATCCTACGTGAATGCAACCAAAACCCCGTTGCACTCACCACGCCACGTAATCCAACATCGTCTGCCACCAAGCAGAAAATGAGAAATCTGAGTCACCTAATACACGATCAGTGTACTAGTGACAACCAACAACATCTACATCATCAATATTATCTACCACCATCAATTATGGTAGAACCTGAGAAGTCACCCAAACGACTTCGACATACCCAATACCAATGCGAAAAACCCGCATTCCACTCGTCACCCCAATCGCAACCTCTCGCGATTCCGAAGTTCCAACAAGATTGGAAACAACATACCCGGACATCAACCACTTGTCCCCTAACCAGTTTAACTCTATCTGAGTTCCACTCCTGAACCACAGATACCGAACATATGCCCATTACGACGGAGTTACACCCCGATCCGTAACTCATCGTCATCACGATCACCACGCACTATCACCAAAACTAGTGTCAGTATCAACACGCCGTGTGCAAAACTGACACCCTGGATCTCCGCTCATACCGAGCGACGATCCCGTACCTCTGCTCGAATAGGAGAAACGCTGCCTCCCTCGTACCCGACAACTCAGGGTACAGTTACCCTGACAACTCATACGAGAAAAGGAAAACGTTCCCCGAACGTCCCCAATTCATTCTGCGATCGCACTCAGCCGTAACCGAGTCGAATCCAGAATCACTGCTCGTACATATGCGTTACTCACGTACCCCGTATCATCGTCACGACTACCTGAGTCTACCCGACCAGATGAGACTCGACTAAGTCCATCGATAGTAGCGTCTGCCACAACCTCGTGCATACCTAACTACCAGACATCGCTATATCCAGACTCCATATCCAACGGAATCAATCACCCGTACCAACTACTCTGTATCCCACTCAGGGATTCCATCGATAAGTACCAACCCCGGTAACCTGTCCAACCACACTCTAACCAGGCGCAACTCGACTATCCCAATGTCGTCTACCAGGTCACCCGCGACCTTAGTTGCACCAACCCACAACTGAAGTAGCACGACAACCAACTCGGTCTAACCGATAAATATAACCTCGACTGCGAAGTGCAGTCCCAACACAAGCTGATATGACCAGGCCGACTAACGAACCCCAAATCCGAATAGTCATCCAAGTCAAACCACCAGTCAACTCGCCTTCCCGAACCATACCTACCAAGGTAGGGTTCCACAATCACACCTAGAGTTCCTCGGAACCCAACTGCGAAAAGCAGTAACATCAACAACCTGACCGACCCCGCGGTCTTGACATCGTAAAAACGTCAATCCAATCCTACCGACAATCCAACTAGGATTCCTCGAATCCGGTTGCTAACTGCCAACTGCAGTAAATCCATTTAACTCAACATAATCTGACCATCTAATGGTCACACTCCTAACCAGTCGTCGGAATCGATCCTACGACATCGTGAAGACGATCCCAACTAACCGTCTCACGATCCAAAACTCTAACGTAATATTACGTTAAGCCTTCCGTAGGGTTCCACACTGCCAACCCTGACAGAACCATGGCAACCCCGGCATCGAGTGCCGAACCAAGGCATGAAAATCCTACTAACTATCGTACCGGCACCCCGACAATCAGGTTGACCACGAACTGCAACCCAATGAGATATCACATCCTCGACCTGCGTACATACCCCAAAAGCTACACGGTTGCTCGAATAGAGACAACCCCGCTCTGATACCACGTTGACAGGACCCATCCCAATCCCCCCCGGGATTAGTGCGGGATGACCCTGCTCCCGTCTGACACGAAGTGTCAGACAAAGGATATTTTCGTCCTTTGCCCTCCCGGGCTATCAGAGTACGCCAGGATCCGGAGGAGGCATGTGATATCTCGGTCTCTGCTACAGTCCACATCCGATGTCAACCTGAAGGGCAGTCAAAACATTAAAAACTGTGAGTGGACAAAACAAAAGTTTATAAAAACATTTTAACGAGAAGACATTTGTACCCTCCACTAAAAAGCATGCATGCATTCGAAAACCATTTATCCAAGACAAACCATATGTGGGACTAAGCCCAAAGCAGATATAAACTAAGGTCGAAAGGACCACAATAAAAACGACCATACGGGCCACAACCCAAATCCATAAAGGACTCGGCCCCAAACCATAAAGAAACCAAGTACACGAGCCACTACTCAAATCCTGTGCACACCTGTACACACCACATATCATATATCACATATCCATCACATACATATATATAAGTCACACAACCAATCCTGTCACGGTATCCAAAGCTACGCGCGCGCTACCCGGGTCTCAATCCGAGTCATCTCAAAGTCAAGATCAATGTCCGCAGACCACTGACCCTACCCGAGGTAATAGTAATCATAGCCTTCCTGAGAGTAAGGAACCCAACTGGGGGGTGACTCCACTCAGTCGGTGCTCCGTGACTACTCCGGGGTCCACCCAGGCCAACGACCCTCCCCGGAGGAGATAATAGAAGTAAAGGAAGGTAGACGAACATATATATACATAACATAAACATTCATGACCGGTTCCCCTGAACCGTCATGATCCATAATATCCATAATCAGGTAACATGCCGGTTCCCATAAACCGTCATGTACCGTAATAACATAACCGAGGTAACATGCCGGTTCCCATAAACCGTCATGTACCGTAATAACCAACAAGGGTTCATGCCGGTTCCCATAAACCGTCATGAACCATGATACCAGAACAAGGGTTCATGCCGGTTCCCATAAACCGTCATGAACTTGGGAATCCATTTAAGGTTCCCTGACCTGAAAGCAAAACCGTAAAGTGACTGGGTCTCGTACCCGAACATAGGACGCCAACTGGGCACCGTGCCCGGAATCTGAGGTCATATGCCCGAGACAAAACCAAATGGGTCTCATACCCGAGTTTATCATTTTGAAATCCAAATTCAGTTCATTTAAATCAATGAAGAAATACAGACCCGTATAAGCACCGTATAAGGCCGAAACCTCGAAATACGTGCTTATACGTAACCACATACAAATGCACCCATGGCATCATCAAACAAGTAAGAAAACATATAATAAACATTTATGCATGCACCAATTTAGAAAACAAGGTCCACTCACAGACCGTCCGAACTGCCGCCTCGATTTGCGTGCCATACGGCTCCCCGAGCCGATCACCGTCACCGGGACTCCCAAACCTGTCCAAATCGTAATAGAAGGTTACTAACTACTTAATTAACCTCCCACTAAAGCCCCGTAATTTTCCCGTATTTTTAACTATTTTTAATCCCGAACCTAAACCTTCCGATGCCCCGAAACATATCGAAACGGTGTCCGATCGACTCGAAACCAGTCCCAAAATGTTCGTTACATCGAATAGATGATTTCGTATGTTGAACACATCCCCAGAAACCCCACCACGCGCTACCACGCGCCGCCCAAAGGTCCCTGCGCGTGGGCTCACGCGCCGGTGAACAGTGCGTCGTTCCCAGCGATCGAACCGGTCTGGGCCGGCCGGTCCGGTCCGACCCCTGCAACTGGACCGGCGTAACCGGTCCAGGCCTCCTTCTCCCTCATTTTTGGTCCGATTTCCTCCATTCCAATTCCTAAATTCCTCTTTTAATCCTAGGAGTCTAATGATGTAAAGAAAACTAAGTTTAAGCCCCTAAATCGATCCGTTCTAAAGCCCCTCACGGTCCCCATTTTTTCCGATTAACCTCCACGGCAGCTCAGCCCTTCACCGCCGTCCAAGGCTCCCCCACACACTCCTAGGGACCTAACAATTACCATCTAATCCCCAGATATCATCCCTAGTACCTAAAACCCGAAATGAAATTTTGAATGGAAGACTTACCCGCTCGGGTTTGTCTCCTCCCCGCCGCCGTGGACGGTGGTTCCGGCCGTCCAGCAACCTCCACCAGTCCTCAGTCATCTCCTGTGCCAGCCTCAAGTGAAACCAAGTGAAGAGAATGGGTTGGGTTGTTCAGAGGAGAAGAAATGGTGTGAGATCGGGTAATGGTTTGAAATGGAAGGAATGATCGATGCATGTATGTGGGAAGGTGGGCAATGGATGGGTGACACTTGTCACTCATCCCTTGGCCTGCCAAAATATCTGGGTCCACACTAAAGACAAACTGTCCTCGTAAAACGTGTCGCCGGGAATAGTATCCCGAAACTTTCGTGAACCGTAACTTCGCCGTCGAACGTCCGAATTCGTCGTGCCGCCTGTCTACGGATTCGTATCGTCCTTATCTACGTAACGGTCTTCGGCCCTCGGCCATCGGACCTCCTGGTCAAAAAGTCAACTTTTGACCTCCTATTCACCCAAATTACCAAAATGCCCCTAAACTTCCGAACGTCATAACTTCTTCCTCGAACGTCAGAATTGAACGTGCCACCTGTCTACGAACTCGTGACGTCACGAACTACGTCACGGTCATCGGTCAAAGTCCATTTGACCGCCCGAATGAAAAGTCAACGTTTTGCCACCATCAGGGGCAAAACGGTCATTTCGCACCGTTCGTCCGATTTCGCTCTACTAATCACGGATTAGCCTCACTAATCGTGATTAGTCACTAATCTAATCTAGGAATTTGGAACGGGTCGTTACAAAAACGATTGTGCAAGTGAATTTCATTAGTAACATAAAAAATACATTTTGTCAATAAGGACGAAATGAGTTTTATTCCTCAAATGAAAGATATACATACATAAAAGCTTAATAGAAAGAAAAAAAAAACAAATTACAACAAAATCCATAATTAGATATGCAATGTAAATACAAATGATCACTTTCTAATTTTAAATTGTATTATTTGAGTGTTAATAGGATTAATCTGAGGACCCTTGGGGGCATGGTTAGCAATCATACATTGACTGGGGAGATATGGGGGATGCGCCTTATATGTGTGGGTGCACATCTATCCAATAGGAAGCCTTTTGGGAGCTCACTGACTTTGGATTCTTAGGGAACTCCAAAGTTAGGCGCGTAGGGGCTAGTGCAATCCCAAGATGGGTGACTCACTGGGAAGTTGCACATGAGCTCCCGAGAACAAAACCGTGAAGGTTGGACCCAAAACAGATAATATCATGTTGGAGAAGGTCAGATCGTGACAATTAAAATCCTCTATTATCTATTCATTACTAATAGTATAAGTAAAGTTTTTGTCAACATGAGGATCATACAATCAGTAAAAAATTCATGGCATATTTGTCGAGTGATTTGTGCGATTTGAAAATGAAGAAAAGAGGAGCTGAAATGGTGTTGTCCTCGTCTATTTTTTGCTTTCTCTATCGTACTGGGGTGTGTGTGTGTGTCAAATCACATAAAATATAAGCATGGTAAATATTTGATTATCATTCCCATAAAATTTGAAAATTCTTCCGTTGTATATTTTCCAGGATGAGTATGGTTGTTCTTTTATTATTAACTATTTAATTTTTTCTATTTACATCGGATGAACAGAATTATTAATTGTTTAAAATATAATAAAAATTACCACTATAAAAACATAAATCAAATTAAATATCATTTATCCAAGAATATATAATTGGAAAAACTCAAAAGTTATCAAAATTTCTGACCAAAAAAGAAAAGGGTTAATCAAAACAGACTGGGGTAATGACTAGCAAAATACAAATCAACAAATGGAGAAAGGTTCAGCATGTGGTACCAATGGCAAGACTACAAGACATAAAAAAGAGAAGAAAATGAAAACTCAACGAAAGTGGCACGTGAGTGACACGTGGGTATGATGGGACGGCGGTATATATATATATATCTAGCTACGAGACAAGAAGCAAATCCGACGTTGCTGCATTGCCGCGACCCGAAACATTCAACTCTCGTCTTCTCTCCCGAATTTCGGTGCTCATTTCGGTAAGATTTCGGTCGAATTTTAAAAAAGTTGGAACGTTCTATCTAAATTATTTAAAAAATCTCTGACGCACGCGCTTTCTTCTTCGCCGCACTGCAGAGACTGCCACAAACATCTCTCTGTTTTCTCTCTCTCTGTATAAATAAATATTAAAGCATTTGGAAAATTTTGATCTTGGTTGAAGTTGGAATGGATCGACCGTGTAGATTTGATGGGTTGGACCGCCGGGTGGGTGTGGTGGCTGTGGTGGTGGTTCTTCTACTGTTTCATCAGAATCTGAGCCCATCTTTGGCTCTCAACACTGAAGGTCCGTACAGTTATGAGCTGGTATATATTGGCTTTTGGGGAAGAAATTAGGCTTTTTTAATGGGTTATGAGTGGATGCAGGTTTGGCGCTGTTGAGGTTCAGGGACAGAGTTGTCACAGACCCTTTTGGGGCTTTGTCGAATTGGAACAAGGGTGGTGGAGAAGACGACCCTTGTTCTTGGTTTGGGGTCGAATGTTCAAACGGAAAAGTGGTCATTTTGTGAGTGGCATTTGCTTTTAAATCTCTACTGATCCTTAAAAATCTTTTTTTTTTTGTCTGTGCCAATATGGAAAGAATGATTGTTTTTTCTTAGTTTAGTTTTGTCAATTTTTTAGTTCTAGTCTTGTATTGTCTTTCTACATTGTTTACACACTTGATTTGAATTAGGGTGGTCATATGAAGATCATATAATAAAAATATTTCACCATTGTTTTAGCTTGAATCTTGTAAGTGGTTTGGGTAAGCTTCAATTTTTACTGAATTTTTTTCATTTTTTCATTTTTTCATTTTTTCATTTTTTCATTTTTTCATTTTGCAATTTTCAATTTCTAGGTTAGATTTGTAGGGAGTATGGTGTTCATATGAAGGTCATACGATAAATTATTCAACAGTGTTTTGGGTTTAAGCTTTTAAGTGGTATGGATGGAAAGCTTGATTTTTACTGATAATTTCATTTTTCAATTTTCAATTTCTACAATTTATGTTTGAATATCATATTCTATGAAATTGTGCTCAGATTCAATGCTATTATCTTCATCTTATCAATGTAGAGAACCTTTCATCTCTTATATTAACACGCGGTTTCGTTACCCTAAAGTTGGATTTCATGAACTTGCAGGAATTTAAAAGATCTTTGTCTTGGAGGAACATTGGCTCCTGAACTAGGGAAACTGGCTTACATAAAATCTATGTAAGAACAAATTGTTTTCAAATCCAATAAAAGAACTGCAATTTTTTTTTTCTTGTAAACTATTGTTTTAAACTGTTGCCTCAAGGCATTAATCTGTATCTGTTTCGAATGCTCATTTACTGCAGTATTTTGCGTAATAATTCTCTTTATGGAAAAATTCCTAAAGAGATTGCAAAGTTGATGGAGCTGGAGGTTTTGGACTTGGGATATAATAACTTTACTGGACCGTTTCCCTCTGATTTCAGCAACAATCCGTCTCTTACTACCCTGTATGTTTATTTTATCCAACCTTTTGCACTCACAAGTCTTATTCCTCAAACGCATTTGCCGTTTTACTAACCTTATCGTGTAATTTTTGTTGCAGTTTACTGGACAATAACAGATTCCTTAGTTGCATATCTCCTGAACTTCATGAGCTGAAGATGCTTTCTGAATGCCGTGCAGATCAGGATCAGCTAGGTGATGGTGCTTGCCTGGCGAGCAGATCTATCAGCCGGTAAGAAAGTGAAAGTGAAAAATAAATTAATTGCGGGAGAAGCTCATACCTAGTTACTAATAATTTGTTAACTTCTATTTCTGACCTTTATTCCAAATAATGCTATGATCCTGTTCAGTAAGCTCAGGTAACATTAGGAACAATAGATTTCCTGTAACTCTTCAATTCATGATGGCCTTTTTGTTTATTTGTTAGGAACACTGCCCAACCCAAAGATGCAGCTTACCGTAGGTTGATGACAACTGACAAAGAGTCATCTCGAGTCAGAAGTCATAAAGAAAATGGCCGTGGTTTATCATCTTATTCTCCAACTTCCTCACCACCTCTTCATCAGCCTTCATCGCCATCAGTCTCAATTCCACCCTCACAATTCTTATCACCATTTTCAAATTCCCCTTCACCATCTCCATCTCCATCAAGCAGCTTTCTGATCCCTTCACCTTCGCCTTTACTAGCACCAACTCCAGCCTCTCCAGTCCCAATAAATCCACCTTCAGCTATTCTTCCACCACCAGTGTCAAGTCCTACTCCAACGCCTTCCTTTTCTTCGCGTCCAAGTCAAGGAGCTAAAAGAAGTTCCAACTCAAGGCATCGTGTAGTTCTGATTTGTGCAGGCGTTGTTGGGGTTTGCTTGCTCATTTTACTTTCGGTTAGTGGTGTTATGGTCATCCGAAGCAGTAAAGTTGTTACAGTGAAGCCCTGGGTTACCGGGTTAAGTGGGCAGTTGCAGAAGGCATTTGTAACAGGTGTACCGAAGCTCAACCGGTCAGAACTTGAGGCAGCTTGTGAGGATTTCAGTAATATAATTGGAACGTTTGCAGATGGCAATGTTTATAAGGGTACTCTTTCAAGTGGGGTTGAAATTGCAGTGACATCTATCACAACAACGTCTGCAGCAGACTGGTCCAAGAATTTGGAGGCTCAGTTCCGAAAAAAGGTAAATAGGAAATAGTTCCCATTGAAGATGATGCAATATTTAGATCAAGACTGTACCTAATTGTCACTAAATTTGTATAAACATTTGCATTCTTCTTTTTGCAGATTGAAACATTGTCCAAAGTGAACCACAAGAACTTTGTGAACCTAATTGGGTTTTGTGAAGAAGAGAAACCATTCACAAGAATGATGGTTTTCGAATATGCTCCAAATGGAACACTTTTTGAGCATCTGCATAGTAAGAGCTTTTCCCCAAACCCTAATATATCATTGGCAACATGTAATATGTTTTGTCATTTAACATGTTAAAATTGTGTGTTTTGCAGTAAAAGAATCAGAGCACTTGGACTGGGGGATGAGATTACGAGTAGCCATGGGCATGGCATATTGTCTAGAGTATATGCACCAACTGACTCCACCAATAGCCCAGAAGAACTTGCTATCATCTTCTATCTACCTGACTGAAGACTACGCAGCGAAAATATCAGATTTTACCTTTTTGAATGAAGTGACTGCAGCAAAGATGGGGTCTGCAGACAAGAAGCTTCGGAAAACCACGACTGCAAATAGAGAAAGCAATGTCTACAGCTTTGGGGTCATATTGTTTGAAATGATCACCGGTAGGATCCCATACTCTGTCGAAAATGGTTCTCTTGAAGACTGGGCATCACACTATCTGAAAGGAGATAAATCCTTAAGAGAAATAGTGGATCCTACCTTAAATTCTTTCCAAGAAGAAGAGCTAGAGCAATTATTTGAGGTGATAAAAGATTGTGTCCATCCTGATCCGAAAGAAAGACCAGCAATGGTGGAGATCACGGGTAGGTTAAAGAAGATCACAGACATCGGACCTGATGGAGCTACACCAAAACTATCACCTCTTTGGTGGGCAGAACTTGAAATTATGTCAACAGAAGGAAGTTGATCGTAAATTTCTATCTAATAATTTAAAATTTTCTTGTATATTTGTTTTCTATTTGTGTGTGTTTATTCTTTTACCTGATTCTGTTATTGATTAGATAACAGCAGGATGCAAATAGGTTCTAGATTTGATTGTGTTGCATCTATTCAAAGTTAGAGGGATGATGTTGTAAATAACTAAGTGAGAATTTTACAGCTCTAATAATTGAAATTATACTTCTGAGATTAAATAAAATTGAACTTTCTTTGCACTGAAAGGCCTAAATGCTACACAACCAGGGCCTAACCCCTAGCTCCCGGACCGCTCAATATGGAAAATTCTGAAATGCATTTGCAATAACTGAGATATTGTTAATGTACATCAAACAATTCTCCACGTAGTATGATTGGAGAAAAAAAAAATTACAACATGGATATCTAAACTTCGATTACAGCGGGATGAAAAGACTACTCGGGTGCATTCAGCTCAACCATCAACATCCTCATCTATCCACAAAAGCATATATATATATATATATATATATACATAGCATTCCCTCGGTCTGTCTTCAACTCTTGAACTCTTCTTGTTGCCGGACAGGTTTGCAAGTGGACAATCTTCGAGATGGTGATTTCTGGTGAACTATTTCCAATGATGAAGCTCTGATAACTTATCTCTTCAACACTAGAGACGAAGTCTCCAAGAAATTGAGGTCATCCGAAGCATATATAAACAAGAAGTTCAGTCCCGTGCTCGATTGTAGAGGTCAAGAGTGTCTGTGTGGCTGGGGTCCATGCAGAGGGCTGCTTGACAATCTTGAAGGGCAGAGCTTAGATCTCCAATCGACTCATGAAATGCCGCTCGAAGATGAAGCATTTGCAAGTCTGGTTTGAAAGTTATGGCCTTCGTGAGCTCTTCTACGGCTTCTGTCTCTTTTTGTTCATCCATCAGCACTGGGGTCAAGGGAGTTGACAATACATTAGTATAAGGTTTAAGCAGGGGTGCAACTCGGACGGGTTAGAAGTTATAATGCAATCCTAATTTAACCTTCACTCTTCAAGTTCGGGTTAACTCGGTGTATTTCGGGTGGAGTTCGGATTAGTTTGGGTTCTAACATAAAAATTCATAATATACTATTCGATCCTGGCCGGAAGTGTGGGATAAAGTCTTAAGAAAATAGAAAACTTATAACAAGGGATCAGAAAGAATACCTGCTGCCCTGTATCTGTAAGGGTATGTCCTCAATGGACGGGTTAGAAGTTCTAATGCAATCCTAATTTAACCTTCACTCTTCAAGTTCGGGTTAACTCGGTGTATTTCGGGTGGAGTTCGGATTAGTTTGGGTTCTAACATAAAAATTCATAATATACTATACGATCCTGGCCGGAAGTGTGGGATAAAGTCTTAAGAAAATAGAAAACTTGTAACAAGGGATCAGAAAGAATACCTGCTGCCCTGTATCTGTAAGGGTATGTCCTCAATGGATCCAAATGTGTTGCCATATTGAGATCATTCTTTGCCATTTCTGGATCACAATACTCTGATCGTTTCTCATAAGCTGATGCATTACTACGCGCCTTCTCTATCAGCATCGTCATCTCATCATATGCAGCTTGCCGGTTGTTTTTCAGGTGATACACACGCGCTAGCCCTTGATGAGCTCTTGTATGCTTGATGTCAAGAGCACTCTTGTAGCACTCAGCAGCCTTGTCCAGTTCACCACAGTCCACATATATACTCCCCAAGTTATTTAGTGCCTGAAAAATTTCTCGCAAAATTAATACTATCAGTATCAGACAAGTACCATGAAGGCACAATACAACGATGAAGAATTGCAATGATGATTTGGTTCTTACTTGTCCTTTTCGAAGACCGTCTGATGGACATCTAAGAGCTTCCTCCAGGAGTTGAATAACATAAGATGATGATTCAGAGTCCAGGCTGGTATCTGCCAATGCATATGCGTTAAGGAAAAAGGCTTCAAATGACCTCTGAATGTTAATGGACTTTTCTGCCTTTGAGAGTGCTTCTTCGCGATTTCCAGTGTCATATAAAATCCATCCTTCATAGACCAGCCTCTCATGCTCAGAGGCAGCATTATTTCTTGCCAACCGCAAACTGCGCATTGCAGCCTTCTGGCAATTTAACCTAAAAATTCATACTTGTAAGGAAGCTTTCATGTATCACAAAGCAGCATATAAATTCATACTTAATAAAAACCATACATTCCACCAGTAAAGAACATTTCAATTAAGTTAGGATGAAAAAAACATACCGTAGAAGAAGTAGAGATTGCCGAAACTGTAGGAGGCTCTTTCGAGGGCTATTTCCCAACATCCGGTGTATGATACCCAGAGATCCAATGTCATCAACAGACGACCATTGATCATATAGATGCATCCAGCAATCAGCATGACTCAATTGCCTAACCCGATGGCTGAGAAGCTCAACCATGTAATCTCCACTAACCTTTCCATTAAACATCATGTAATTGGGTTCTAAAGTTAATAAAACACAAATGTTGCTGAGAGCACTTTCATAATCTTCAAGTGCAATGAAGAACCAAGCCCGTAATTCAATGCAATCCGGTGACAGCTTAAACCTAACAGTTTTTTCAATCTCCTGAATGGCTGCTCTAATTTGCTTCTCTTCCACCTTTGCAACAGCTCTATACTTGTATGGAAACAAAAGAGTCGGATCTAACTCAGTTGCAGTGCTCAAATCCAAAATCTTCTCCTTCCCAAGGTTATAGAGAGCACGTTCCTGGTACATCCACCCGGCTGGTTTATACTCAGAGATGATGGAGCTCATCAATGTATACGCTGAATACTGTTGTCCTTGTTTGTACTTGGTCCTTGCCACACCAGCCACTGAGTAAACATGACCTGCCTTAGCTGCAGCCAGAAAACGAAACTGCGCATCCTTAAACTCTCTTCTTTCAAGTAAAACACAACCCAATTGATGCAGCACAAGCGTCTTCTGCCACCTTTGCGTTGCACATTCTTCCATCCTCTCCAATAACATCACGGTTGTGTTAGATACCATACTTTCTTCCATAGCCACATGGCTTAGAAAATAGTACAATAAGAAACCGTGCCCTGCCATGGCCAATCGCTCCCTAACCTTGGAGCTACAAAGGAATTTCAACACCTTCGGATTATGGAGAGAATTGGGCAGCTCTCTCAGCAACACCTGCAAGCAGGCGGCTACAAGATGGTTTGCCATCTCCTCCAAACCATAATCAATAAGAACCAATGCATCATCAATGTTATCAACCAGTGAAGCCAAATAAGTATCACAAACAGACTTCATCTCCTCACAACAGAACCTGTTTGCAAAAGAAAGTAGCTCCACAACAATTTCAGGACTGAACAAGTCCAATCTTTTAGTCCTACTATACACTTCTACACCTCTCATCCCCTTCGCAGATATTCCATTTTCCGAAAAATCTATCTTACCCTTTTTTGATTCTCTAAAACTTCCGTACAACATGGCCTCCAAAGGAATCGAAAGGGCTGCAATTTTACACCTTGAACAATTGATTTCTACATTTCCTATACAAAATGAAACATCGCTTTCCCCCTCCTCTAAACTCACACTCACATTGCTCTCAAAAACAGGCACACTAATGGCTTTAATGGGGTCCTGAATTTCTTGATCACATTGGCAATGGCTAGAAACCAAATTTGGATCAAACCCATATACCAAAGCAAGCTTAGGACACTCAAGAACCTGCCCACTACAAGCCATAGCTGACATACCCACAAGCTCATCCTCTCTCCTCTCAAACCTCAACCAAGCCGAGAGCACAATCTTAGAGCTCACTTCAGCGGCATTTTGTCGAGCCGCTCGTAGGCACCGGCGGAGCAGCTTGGGGTCACCAAGACCTCGCAACAGAGAGTACTGCTCCAAACATAATAATGATCTATCAGATTGAGCTGGGCAACTCTCTAAGCGTCGATAGAGGTCAGCTAAGGTTTCAACAAAATCAGAGGGCTTGAGGTGAGGGTCTATGGAGGGTTCAAGGAGGTCAGTTGCAGGGAGCCCATCAGGCAGAAAAAGAGCTTCAGTCACTGAGACTGAGCTCAAAGTTTTGGGCTTTGAGTTCGACCCAAAAGATTTGATTAGGTGACTATTGAGCTTAGCTCTTGAAGCACCCGCATGGGTTTTGCCATTGGAAGAGTCTGTGGGATTTAGAGCGTGGACTTGGGTGCTTGTGAATCGGTCTAAAATCTTTAGACCACGCATATCTAAATGACAATAAATCTTCTGCATATATGAACAACAGAAAAACAAAGACAAAAATTATAAAGCTCTACACTTTGTCACCACCATGAGAGAAAAACATTTGAGTTTTTGGTTACCTCTGGCCTGCAAGGGAGGTGATGAAACAGAGAGAGAGAGAGAGAGAGAGAGAGAGAGAGAGAGAGAGAGAGAGAGAGAGAGAGAGAGAGAGGCGGAGCGGAAGCAGACTAGACTGCTAGAGGCAAAGTTGGTCTTTGTTTCCCGAGGAAAAAAATGGAAGAAAATGGTTTCTGCTTTTCGTTTTTCTCTTTTCTTCCATGGCATATATTCGTTCTGCAACGCAAAGGCCCTCTCTTTTCTCTCTCTGTCTCGGTCTTTGTCACTCTGCTCGGAAGAGGATTTGGTTAACCGGAGAGTTTATTTGTTTTGGTGGCTAGCTCCAAGGCGAGGAGGAGCTTATTGGAGTGAGTCCAGCACCCACCGTCCCACCATTGTCATCCACTCCATTTCTGCCACGTGGGTCTACCAAATAGAAAATTGAGCCTTTCCCAAGTGAGTTTGGTCAACTGGTTCATTTTCAATCTAAGTTTATCCTCAGCTTGAGTGCCAATTAATTTGATTAATTAACCACAAAATGTGTATGAAGGAAAGATTGCATGTTAAGCAAAGGTATTGGCATTGAGCAAAGCTTGTAAGCAAAATGTAATGGAAAAAGTTCATGCGTCAAATCAGCACCAAATGGACCCTTAAAGCAACTTCATTTAATGACCTTACTAATTCATAATTACTCGAATTGAAAGATTTCGAACAACTTCGCTCCTTATACATAAACTAACATAATATCAAAATTAATTATTTATATATTAATATATTCAATTTTCATTAAATCGTCAAATTAAAATATTTCGGAGGCCGTCACTCATTATTCACAAATTAACTATTCATATATCAATATATTTCATTAAAGTTTGACTAGAAAAAAAAAAGTTATAAACTTCGCACTCTTTAAACACCAACATAGTCATATCAAGAAATACGAGTTTGGTAAAATGTCTAGATCATGAATGGTCCTACAAATTTGGGCGCTAACTTTAAGGGCCATTAGGCACCACCCTATGAAAAGTCCCAGCCCTAAGGCCATTTAGATTTTGCATGCAAGAAATAAAGTAAGGGACTCGGGAGATCAAATTAACAATAATGGGTTAGGAAGACATTAGATCTAAGTACATCAAATCAATTATTCTTGACTTTAAATATTAAAGAGTAAATCATTATTACACTCTTAATAACTTTTATTTTTATTTAAAACTTTTAATACTTATATATTAAACAAAATAAAACCTTACCTCAAACTTTTATTATTCAAAAATCTCTAAACAGAATTTGTAAGTAATAAATTTTACATCTACTCTTTTATATTTCAATAAAGAGAATAAGTGAGTTATTGGGAATTCCGTGAAACAATTAAAAATAACATTGTCTTTTTTTGTCCTCTTTGCCTAATGTGTCCATTAGTGTTTGATTTCTTTGGTCTCTTGGGTCCTTTATTATATTATGCATAAAATAAATATTATATATGTATACTATATTTCTATACATTGTATATAATTACAATTGGATATTTTCTATAAAATAAAAAATAAAGTTCGTATTGTCTGAGATTCAACGGTAGGGTATAAAATTTTTTTTTAGAAGGGGGGCTTGAGATGATGGTGGAAAATCGTACAACATAGGATTTAATTCTTGAATTTTAAACCCTAAGCTATACGAAATTAACCAAATTATTTAATATCGGAAGACAAATAATTTTTAAATTTAAAATTTAAAAACATTTTTTAAGAATTATTGCTTTTAATTCTTACTTTAAGTTAGATTAGATATTCATATTACATTTAAAATGAGCAAGTGAAAAGAAATATAAATATGAGTAATGTTTTCATAATCCTCAATATAATTTTATAATAATAATAAAAAAATAATGTTGAAATCATGATAGATTTTGATAAGTGTTTTTTTTTTTGGTAGTTATTTGACTAGTTTACAATTGCATGGCATTAGTTATAATTTATATGCAAATTATAGTTTATTTTAAATTGTATAATCATTTAAATAATCAAAAGACCTATAAATTTTATTTTATTTTTTTATATGAAAATTTTTGAATAAATTTATATGTTAATAAGAATTTATAAATTAATTACTCAATATTAAATCATAATTATATATTTAAGTGGCCTTTCTCCTGTCACTAGCTTTATTATTTTATTTTATACCTTTAAATATTTGAAAGGCAATTAAAATAATTGGAAGTTAGTTGAGCATCTCCGTCTACGACATCACATCATCTTGCAAGGCTATCTCAAACAAAATAAAAATACGAAAGCAAACAATGATTTAATTATGAATTATAGAGCAATCAGATGAGTAACAGCGTAAAGCAAAGAGCCAAAAAATATGATCCCGTGTTGATGAAGTTTTGTGTGTAAAATGAGCCAGGTGAGTGTAACAGCGAGAATGGATCGTGTCTTATTGAGTTTGTATCGTATTTTATTTAAATATATTCAATTCAAACCGTTTAATAATCGTGTAAGTAATATTCAATTTGAATTTGATCTGTTAATAACTCAGATAATCTGTGTAATCCATTTAATAAACAAGTCGTACTCGAAATCTAATTAACCTATGACATGTTTAACTCATTTAATCCGTTTAATCTGATAAATAGGTAGATAAATGAGTAAATATATGAGTTAGTAATTGACATGTTTATTAAATGAGTTAATATATAAGTCATTATAAGAGTTAATAAATTTATCTAAAATCAGTTTGTTTATTAAATAGGTTAATAGGTCATTATATGATTTAACAGGTTGACTCAAAATTTACCTATTTATTAAATATGTTATAATAAATTAATTTAAAAATTACTCAAAATTTTAGTTGTGTAGATAAATCGAATAAATTACAAATAAATTTTGAGCTGTGTATTAAATTACAACGGATAGAATTCTCCGACGCATGGGAAGAAGAGTGACTTCGGTGAAACAAATCCTGCCCAAGCTACAAAATACACTTCCATATCTTGATTTCTTTGTTCTTTTTTCACGCGATGAGAGATACATAAGAAAGTTCCTTTCTTTCTTTCTACACCAACATCTGATGTAATATGGGCAGGCAATTACTTTGTGGCGCATATAGTCCAGGAAATGCAGCTTTAGCAGACAATAGTATATGACTTGCAGAGGTTGGTGCAAATTGGCCTGCTGGTCAAAACTGGTGAGAAACAGAACTCTTCAGAATATTGGGGTGGTAATTATTGACATGATTGGGTGGTAATTATTGATATAATTTAATACACAGCTCAAAAGAATCACACTGTGCGTTTAAAGATGATTTAACAAAGCAACAAAATCTTCCATTATATTAAGAAACAATTAAGAAGTTTTCACTTGCAATGCAATTTATCTTCCCAATTCCAAACGCACAGATGTCAGTTTAAAGAATCACACTTTTACCTAAATCCAAAAAATTCAGAATTTGCAAGTTTCCATCTTCCTCACTTCACTCTCCATTCAAAACCCATGTCTCAACTTATTCATTCCTTCATCAAAATTTCAACTTTTCACCCCTGAAGACTGAATCTTTCTGGCTCTAATTCCCCCGTATCTTTAAATTCAGCAACAACATCATCTGGGCTTAATGGGTTTCAAAGGAGCAGATGAATCAGGAGGCAAAGAGGTACAATTTAAAGACTGAACCTTTGCCGTCTTCAACATCCTCGGTGACGACGTCGTTTTGTAGCCCCATAAACTCCTTAGACGGCAGCTCAACCTCGTTTTTCCTTAGAACCCAAAAGTTTTAGTTGTTGCCCACCCGACTGTGCAGAAGTCCCTGGTCTAAACCGAGAAACACTCCCCGAATCGAAAATCCATCTGGTTATCCAAGCACGAGCAGGAATCGTTCCTGGATCCGCACAAACCGTACGAACCGCAAAGACTGGGCGGCTCGCAGGAGAGGGAGTTTGCACTGGGTTTGAAAGTCACATACAAACCCATGAAGTCATTTCCAAGTCGCATGGAATAGAGGTTGTTGGATGAGACGAGGACCATGGTCGACGTGAAATTTTGAGTCTCGACGAGGATCAGTCGCTGTTGGATGAGCTGAGTTTCACCAAAATACCCTCTCTTGAGGATCAGAAAAGACAAGGCTACCGTTAAGGATAAGGAATATGCGGTCGGACCAGCGAACGAGTTGCGCTGGATTAGCTTCTTTGTAGTTTGAACTCTGGTGGTTCGTTTGGCATCTCTGTTGCCTCACCAATATTGCAAGAGGAAGATCTCCTCTTGACCCAAGTTTGAAATTGAAATTGGGGAAAAATATAGGGTTTTTAGGTTCAAATTTTTTGAAGGTATCGATAGCGTCAGAAGGAAGAAAAAGAGAAGGAAGAAAAAGAGGCAAAAAAAAAAATTCAGAGTTTGGTTGATTTGGATTCCTTCCTCTTCCAAAAAATAGATTTGGTCGAAGATGAAACTCAAAGGTGCAGAGAAAGGAAAAAGGTTATGGGCCTGAGGAGGAGATTGGGGTTGGGGGAGGTCGAGGAGGGGAATTGTGAAATTTCATAATTGCCCTTATAAATTTAATGTATTTTAATCTAAATAGGCGTTACATAATCATTTTGACATCAAATAGAATGACTATAACGGAAAAAGAGTTGAGTGACTCAACTCGGCCGTTTCATGGTGTTAAGTGAAGCAATAACGAGTATATGGTGCAAAGTGTGACAAATGTGCAAATTCATAGTGCATTTAGTCTAATAAGCCTTTTTTTTAATCAAGAAAAGAATTTCGTTCAAAGAGAAACCAAACCAGGAAGAAAAGCTACAAGCAGAGAAAATGGAAACAGAAAAACTAGCTAGAAAGGGAAATATCCCAATTCCCTCGGTCAATACGACCATAAATTCATTTGATCAAAATTTGGGAATCCGATTCCACAATCACATTTCGGAAACATCTATATCGGGAAAATTCAATACCAGTAAGAACAGCCCATGCTACAGTAATAAGAACATTTTTTGTGCGCCTTGCCGCACAAAAAAACACCCTTCTAATTCCGAATAATAGCCCCAATACCAGCAAGATCATCCGAAGTCATCCAAGTAGCATCACAATTGACTATCACATTTGTATCAATAGGAAGACACCAAATATCACGGGTAGCTCAGGCATTACTCATAGGATCAGAGAGGGAGCGAAAAAGTGGTAAAAGAGCTCAAAAATTCAAAGACATACATGGATATAGCAATAATAATAATTTTGGGATTGGACGGGCGTCCCTCAAAAAGGAGCTTACAGCGGTGCTTCCAGATTACCCCACACAATTAGGTGGCCACTGAGGCCACTGAGGCAATCCAAGCACGATTAGAACCCACGCCCACGGAAAGGGACATGATTGAATTCAACCGGACATCAAAGGAGGACACTCTGGTGATATCAATCTAATAGTTAAGAAGGCCTCCAAACTAGATACCAGTAACACCGAGACACATGAGTAGATGCTCAATGGATTTAGGATATTCCTCGTCACTAGGGCATAGCTGGCAATGACCCAGGAGGCGGTGGAAAATATTGGCCCGAGCGGGAATACAACCCATCAGGACCTTCCACATAACGTTTGTAACGACCCGAAACTTTGAGAAAATAAAAAATAACGATTTTGCCCCTAAAGGTCAAAATGTTGAATTTTTTATGTTGACATTTTCTAGACAGTTCGAAAGGACTGTTAGGAAGTTCTTGGATTCCTGAGTCTATAGACAAACAATATTCCAAAATCCAAGATTGCATAGTATTGTTATAAAACAAAATTGTCTAGGGGCATTTTATGTCATGAAGGGTATTTTGGTAATTTTCTAGAGAGGTCTATGTTAATTTAAAACCTCCTATGGTTTTCCTCCCTTTATCTCTTCTAACCCCACCGACTTAGTCCTTTGATAAATAAGTGAATTGTGTGTTGGTGAGGGAGTCAATGAGTGGTGGTCGAGAGGCAGAAAGGTGAAGCAAAGGAAAGGAAACCAAAGAATAATGGAGAGCGAGAAAGAAAGAAAGAAAGAGAATAAAAGAAAAGGAAGAGAAGGAGGAAGAGGGGAGGACCAAAAGAAGGTTGGGATATGGTATCTCCACCCAAACCTGAGAACAAACTCGTGAGAGCTCAAGGTTAACCCGTGGAGGATCAAGCCACTTCGAGGGTTTTCTAACATGAAAAAAAGGATACTAGACGACTGTGTGAACTTCCACGACCATTCTCAGCTAGAAAAATGGAGATTTGGACGTTAGAATCACCTGGAAAGAGAGGGACACTGAATGGCCGAAAGGTTGTAGAGACTTGGTAAAATTGGGGTAGGTTTCCTCAGTTTTAAGATCATAGAACTCTTTTTGAATATGATTACAGTGTCTTAGACATAGAAATAATAAAAATAAGAAAAACGAAGAAATAGGGACCAGGTTGGGTTGCCTAGGTCGGGCCTTGCGCACAAACTCGTAGGTCGACCCGTCTAGGGTTGAAGGTGACTGTGAGTGGCACGTGGCCACCACGCGTATAGAGAAGAGGCGGCGTGAGAAGGTATGTCCGAAATTATCTTAGGATGTGTTCAACATGGTTTTTGTAGTACGTTTCTATATGAATCTAATGGTATAGGTTTCAAGGAAAATGGACATTGTTAGGACACAATTTTGGTTGTTTAAAGGTTTGTGCTTATGTTTAAATTTAAGTTTATTATCATAAAATGTGGGATTTGAACCCTAAGGTTAATATGCATAATATTGACCTCTAAATAATGAAATTTAATGAATGAAAAGAATTAATATAAATTATATTGAATAGTCTAAACCTGATGAGTTTAATATCTACTTTAAACTAATGTGAATTTAGTTATGGTTTTATTTTGAATACTGATAGTTTATAAGGTAATTCGAATGAATGGAGAAATTATGGAAAAGTAGAAAGAGGAATTTGGATTATGTATACGATATATGTTCTTCCTATTTATTGTCATATGATTTTATTACAAGAATTAAAAGAATAAAATTGCTATAGATATTTAGTAAATTTCAATGATAAATTACGACGAAAGGTAATTTGTATAAATATGGCACAAGGTGACCTATTATGATTTATTATTAATGATCTTTGCTTGTAATGGTAACAATAAGGTTAAGGCTGAATAACGAAAAAATTGTGAGTTTTCACTACTTGACGGGGTTAGTGGGTTGGAAGTAGGCGATAACACTGTAAGGATTGTAACGACCCGTCCCGGAAATTAGGGCTAAGACGGTGATTAGTGAAAGATTAGTGAGCTTAATCGGGGATTAGTTGGTCCCGATAAGGTCGTTAGCCTAGAATGACGATTTTGCCCCTGGTTCGGGTAAAAAGTTGACTTTTAGTTCGGGTGGTCAATTGGATTTTGACCGGTGACCAGGACGTAGTTTAGGATGTCACGAATCCGTAGACAGGTGGCACGCCCGATTCCGACATCTGAGGAGGAAGTTATGATGTTCAGAAGGTTGAGGGCATAACCGTAATTTGGCTAAACTAGGGGGAAAAGTTGATTTTTTGTACAATCGGGTTTTGGCACGTTGACCTAGGACTGTTAGGTAGATCTCGTCTTCCTGAGTTCAACGACAGGAAGCACGTGTTCATCGGAGTTAGGATGTGTGAGTTACGGGTCTAAAACAGTAAGGGTAAAATCGTAATTTTGGTTTAAAAGAAGGGTATTTTGGTCTTTTGCACTTTGGTATTTGTGCAACAGAGAAGGACAAATGGAAGGCTGAGATTGAGCCACTTGTGAGAGAAAGAGGGAGGATGGTGACACATGTAGGGAGTCTGGTTGGTTATAGTGAGTGCACGGTCCAATTATTTGGGGTGTAACCGTGTGTGCTGTGTGTGTGTGTGTGTGTGTGTGTTCGAAGAACAGAAAATAGAGGGGGGGAGATTGAGAGAAAATTGAGAGGTGATCGTGGGTGTTGGTGTGTTCTGGTGAGTGAAGAGTGACTCAGAGGTTGAGAGGGAGACAGTGAGAAGTTTAGGAGGTGCGGTGGTTGTGAGCCACAGGAAAATCAGGGAAAACAGAGAGCATAGAGGAGTTTTGGGTGGTGGTGTTGCCATGCCGTGTTCGATCAATCGAGGCCGGTGGAGGTGTCCAGAGGCTGGAGGTGGACTGAAGGAGTCGTGTCCTCACGGCTGAGCTCACGACGGCGACCGGAGGGCATGTAATGTAACAACCCGTCCCGGAAGCCGGGATTAGTAGACTGATTAAGGTGTGATTAGTGAGGTTAATCGGTGCCCCTAGTTTGGGCAAAAACGTTGAATTTTAGTTCGGGTGGTCGGATGAACTTTGACCAGTGACCAGGACGTAGTTTAGGACGTCACGAATCCATAGGCAGGTGGTACGCTCGATTTCGACATCCGATGAGGAAGTTGTGATGTTCGGAAGGTTGAGGGCATAACCGTAATTTGAGTAAATTAAGGGGAATAGTTGACTTTTCGTAGAAACGGGTTTTGGTACGTTGACCTAGGATGGTTAGGTAGATCTCGTCGTCCTGAGTTCGATGACAGGCGGCACGTATTCATCGGACTTACGAGGTGTTAGTTACGGGTCTAGAAGGGTAGTGGCAAAACCGTAAAAATGAGTTAAAAAGAAGGGTATTTTGGTCTTTGTGGCACATTGGGATTTGTGCACAGAGGAAAGGAATGGACGGCTGGGATTGGGCCATGTGGGAGTGTGTGGAGTGGATTGTGACATGTGGCATGTGTGTAGAGGATTCTGGTGGAATCCTGTGCATTCACGGCCCAATTATTTGGGGTGCACCCGTGCTATGCATTTTTGTTCTTCGACACCCAGAGAGAAACAGAGGGAGGAAATTGAGAGAATTGGAAGGGTGATCGTGACTATTGAGGAGTCCTGGTGAGTGAGTGAGGGACGGGAGAGTGAGAGGAAGCAGGTGAGGTGGTTGAGAGGTGCAGCGGGTGTGTGTGTGTGAGGTGTGAGCCACGGGAACCAGGGAGGAAATCAGGGAGAAAAACAGAGAAGTGGGTGGTGGTGCAGCCGTACTCGATCACTCGAGGTCAAGGGAAGTGCTCAGAGGACGGAGGAAGACAGGAGGAGCCACTACCTCGCGGCTGAGCCCACGGCGGCGACAGGAGGTAGGTAATTTCCTCGTCCCCATTTCGGTACTCTGTTTTCCCGTTGAGGTTCAACGTGGAAGTCGTGGGTCTAGGGTGAGAGTCGAGGGAATTGGAGGTCAGGGCGAGGTTCAGGAGAGTCCTAGGCGTCGACTAGGATGGTCGCCGTGACGGGGGTGTACACGGCGGAGCTCAGACGACAGCAGGCACTCTGGTGCTCTGTTTTGCCGTGATGTTCGAACGGCAAGTCGTGACGATTGGGGCTGAGTCGAAGGTCTAGGAGGGTTGGTTTAGGTTCAGTAAGGTCCAGGGAAGAGTTTGGTGAAGCCACCGTGAAGGGAGGTGAGCTGGGTGGCTAGATCATGAAGCAGGGGAGTTGGGGCTATCTAGTTTCGAGTTCAGTCGACGGGCTAGGGACAGTGTCGAGGTGAACGGAGTTGGGAAATCTATAGGGTTGGTCTGGACGATGCTGTTGGTGAAGAAAGGGAGAGAAACCGTGCAGGCACGGCGGTGAACCGCTGACGCCGGTCTGAGTTGCAGGTGACTGTGGCGAACCGGGTTGGCTCGAGGTAGCCGATGCACTGTAGCAGGCGCGTGAGGGCCACGCGCAGCCACTTTGGGCGGCGCGTGCGGCGGCGATGAGGAAAACGGTCAACATAGTTTTTGGTCTAGGAGTTCTGGTGAGTTCAATGGAGTTGGTTTCGAGTCAATCGGACGTCGTTTGAGTTTAGTTCGGCAAGGGTGAAGGTTTAGGGTCCCGGGTTATTACGTTTAGGATTCGGGGAATTTTGAGGGAATTTAGGTGAACTTTCGTGAACGTGTTAGTGACGTAATTTGGTGATTGTGAACAGGATCGGAATTTCCCGAGGAAGCCGAGGAACGTGCTGGACGTTCGGGACACGAGTAGGGCTCAGTACTGTGAGTGGACCCTTTTCTTACACTCGAGCATGCATACCTGTTTTCTATAATTGTTTTATGGTTTTAATCATTATTCTATGTTTATCGAATATGTTTTGGTTGATTTTACATGATTGCACGCCTTTCGAGGAAGTTCGGCTTTAGCACGTTTTACGAGAAAGTGGTTGGTTTCTGAAAGTGATGCTATGGTTTTGGGATTTCAATTAATAAGTGGTTTTCATTAATTCTAAAGGGCTTATGGTACATGATTTTGATGATTAAAGGTTTTCGGTTTTAAAATTGGATTTCGGGAAACGTGATTTGGTTTTAAAGTTGAAAAGTGGATTCCGGATTTGGGTTCGGAATGACGGTTCTGGACGCCAGAAGGGCTTCGGACCGGTGATTTCGGATTCGGGTTTGGATATGGAAATGGAAAATGGTTTTCAAATGATTTTGGGATTGGATTTGCTAGATCTGGATATTAGGTTTAAAGACCCGGATATATGTGACGGGGGACCGGCCGGATTGGGTTTAAAGACCCAGATTGAGTTTAAAGACTCGGGAGTTTAAAGACTCGGATATATTGATTTCCCCCGTAGGCCTTGAGTTTAAAGACTCGGGAGTTTAAAGACTCGGATATGATTAAGGCCTGGATTGAGTTTAAAGACTCGGGAGTTTAAAGACTCGGATAGATCCAGCAGGTTTGATCGGAAAATGATGATTTGATGTTTATGGTTTCTGATACGGTTTTGTGATTCAGATGCGGTGGTTTTTCTAACTTTTTTATAGTGTTTCTGTTCTGCGGTGGTTTTTCTAACTGTTTTATAGTGTTCTGTTTCTTATGATGTGATTTACGGTAACTTGGTTTATAACTGTGTCCTAAAATGGGTTATGCATGTGGTTTTCAAAACGGAGGGTTAAACTCGGTTTTCTGATAAATGGTTTTAGAACATTTCTTTCATTATGGTCCACTCACATTTTCTGTTTTAACTTGCCCTCCAGGTTGTGGAGCTAGTGCGGGGTCTTGACGTCGAGGCAGAGTCCGAGGCATAGAAGTGACGTGAGGGATCCCGGAATAGTCTAAAGTCTTCCGTGTGCGTGTAATGTATCGTTCTTTTTATTTCCCTTGTATTTCCGTACTATGCTCTGTAAATGCTACCTTCGGGACATTGTGTTTATTACTCCTGCGTCTGACTGGGTTTGAGTGCGTTTTACTTGAGTGTTGTTGTGTCGGGGTGTCAGACGGGAGCGGGATTTACCTCGGGTTTCGGGGTGAAACCGGGGTGGGTCCTGACATGTAATTTCTTAACTTTTCCTCTAGGCTCTGTTTTGCCGTCGATTTTCAAATCGAAAGTCGTGGACTTAGGGAGTGAGTCGAGGGACTTGGTGAGTTGGGTGAGTATCAGTGAGGTTCTAGGAAGGGTTTAAGGTAGTTACCGTGCCGGGAGGTGACCTGGTTGGCTGGATCGTGAAACAGGGGAGGTGTTTGGGTTTTGTTTTGAGTTCGAGTCGATAGATTTTAGGTCGTGTCGAAGTGTTTAGAGTAGGGGAAAGGGTAGCTTAGGACGGGACGAAGAAGATGGTGAAGAAAGGAGTTGATTTGGTGGACGGACGGTGGTGAACCGGTCACGCCGGTTCGAGTTGCAGGGACTGTTTCGAACCGGGTCGACCAGAGGTTGCTGGTGACACTGTAGCTGGTGCGTGAGGGCCACGCGCAGCCACTTTGGGCAGCGCGTGGGGGCGCGTGCGGCGGCGGTTGGGAAAGCGGCCAACATGGTTTTTGGTCTAGGTGTTGTGACGAGTCTAAAGGAATTGGTTTGGGGTTATTCAGACGTCGTTTGAGGATAGTTCCGCGAGGGTGAAAGTTTAGGGTTCTGATTCGTTACGTTTAGGATCCGGGGATTTTTGGGGAAAATTAGGTGGACCTTCGTAGATGTGTTAGTAACGTACTTCGGTGATTGTTGACAGGATCGGGACTTCCCGAGGAAGCTGAGGAACGTACGAAACGTTCGGGACGCGATTGAGGGCTCGGTACTGTGAGTGGACCCTTTCCTTAAACTCGAGCATGCATAACTGTTTTTCTATACTTGTTTTATGGTTTTATATGTGATTTCATGATTGTTGAATATGCTATGTTGGTTTTACATAATTGCATGGTTTTCAAGAAATAACGTACTTGACACGTTTTACGAGGAATGTCGATTTCTGAGTATAATGCCATGGTTTTGGAGTTTTTAAATGATAAATGGTTTTTAATGATTATAAAGGGATTTTGGAACGTGATTTGATGATCAAGGTTTTCGGTTTTATAATCAGATTTCGGAAAGCGGAATTTGGTTTTAAAGTTGAAAAGTGGATTTCCGGATCTGGGTTCGGAATGACGGTTCTGGATGCCGGAAGGGCTTCGGACCGGTGATTTCGGATTCGGGTTTGGATGTGGATTTAGAAATGGTTTTCAAATGGTTTTTGATTGGATTTGCTGGATCTGGATATTGGGTTTAAAGACCCGGATATTGATTTGACGGGGGACGGGCCCAGATTGGGTTTAAAGACCTGGATTGAGTTTAAAGACTCGGGAGTTTAAAGACTCGGATATATTGATATTTCCTCCGTAGGCTTGTTGAGTTTAAAGACTCGGGAGTTTAAAGACTCAGATATTATTGAGGCCTGGATTGAGTTTAAAGACTCGGGAGTTTAAAGACTCGGATGGGTCCAGCAGGTTTGATCAGAGAATGATGACTCGATATTTATGTTTTATGATAAGGTTTTATAAGGCTGATGATATGATTTCTATAACTGTTTTTATAATGATTTTGTAAATGTTTTATGATGATCCTTACGTGATTTATAGTTGTTTTAAATAACTGGGTTATGCATGTGGTTTCAAAACGGAGGGCTAATGACACGACCCATCCCAATCCCCCTGGGATTACCATGGAATGTGCCATGCTCCCGTCTGAAAAGAGGTGTTAGACAAGGGATAACCTATTGCCAGAGCCCAAACGGGCTTCCAGAGTGCATAAGGATTGATGGAGGAGGTGTGCGATGCTCAAGTCTCTGCTGCAGTCGTATCCGGAATCAACCTGAAGGGCATTAAAAACAAAAGCTGTGAGTGGACGAAAATATACAAGTCTGTTTAAAACATTTATAAGACATTTATGCCCCTCAGTAAAAACATATGCATGCACCATCATTTAAAATCATATCTCATATAATACGAATCATCAGGCATTTAATAAAACCATAACCATAATTTTAGCTGCTGCACTATACACTCCAATCCCGACATCACCTGATGTTTTGACGTTCTTGACGCCTAATAAGGTCACAATAATAAGGCTACGCGTGCCACTCGGGTCTCAATTTCCGAGTTAAATCCCCGAATCCCGTTCGGGTACAGCATCACCTGATACTTAGCGTCATAGACGCTGGACGTACTAGACGTCTGTGACCTCTCCGGGGTACCTCGCCGGAGGAGACAGTATAATATGGAAGGATCTATACAGTGCAGTACCAAATAAATTTTATTGATATCCACATACAAAGCATATATATATACATGGATAAAATCCAAACCAATCCTTTAAATTTCATCAGACGGGTCTCAAGCCCAAATACCGTGAAACGTGCCATAACCATAATTTCCATATCATCAATCCGTTATTTGTTTTTAGCATGTGAATATGTATATAAAATGTGAACCAGGAAACCTTTATTCAATTCCATTTTAGGGTCTCCGACCCGAAATCACATATATAAATCAACTGGACCCCTGACCCGATTTCATAAGTTAACTGGGCCCCTGGCCCGATTTTACTTTATCAAATTCGTAACCGTTTCATGAAACCATATCCAACCACATTTTTGGAAATCAGTGCAAATCCAGAAAAATCTCGATTTACGTGCAAACACGTAAATCACCTCGAAATGCGTGAAATCATTTAAATTCACCAATATCCAAAGTAAATCATTTAATCATAATTATAACAATCATGAAACAGTTATGCATGCATCGAATTTATAAAACCAATGTCCACTCACAGACCGTTTAACCGAGCGCCTCGATACGCGTGCCATAGGCCTTCCCGGGCCACACCACTAACACCGGGACTCCCAATCCTGTCCAAATCACATTAGAGGATTAATAACCCCTTCATTAACATCCTATCAAAGTCCCGTAATTTTTCCGAATTTTTAAGTATTTTTAGCCTCGATTTAAAACCTTCGGACATCCCGAACAATATCGAAACGGTGTCCGATCGACACGAAACCAATCCCAAAATGTTTGTTACATTGTATAGGATAAAAGTCATGTTGACCTCACCTCGAGATTCGTGCCCACGCGCCGTCACGCGCCGCCGTGAGTGGCTGCGCGTGAAAGCCACGCGCCTGCTACAGTGACTGCTACAGTGTTCCTTCTTCACCTGAATGACTGGTAAACGGGTCTGATTACCCGCGATAGGATCCGGTTCAATCACACCCAATTCGACATCAATTCAATCCGTTCTTGATCCTACAACAATCACCAACCAACCAATTTCAGTTCTGTGACATCGATCAACATCAACCATTCCTTAAACCAGCCATCAACCCGTGATCACCCAAAACGGGTCAATCACCAAAACTCCTCCAATCCTCAACCATTACCAAATTAACTTCACAGGAAGCTTAAAAGGATTAAAACGAACCAATTAGCATGATTAATTGAACACGACATTACCTCAAACACCACAACTCAAGCTTGAGTTTTCCGGCCGTCCACCTCGTCCGTTCACGGCCCTAGGAGCCCCAAAGCTTGCCCCATTTGATCTGGTTCGACACGTTGAAGTTCCAGGAAGCTCAATCAATCATCAATTAGGCTTGGGCTGGCCTGAAAACCGAAATTCGATTTTGAACTCTTCAAAAACCAGTTTCGGGTTTTTGAACAATTCCACACCAATTTTGCTCCTTCCCTCTCATTCTCAATCCCAGAACACTTCACTCAGTCCCTTAACTACATTGCCCACCACAATCCGCTCAATTGGGCCCTGGAAAGGCTGAACACCTGTGGGAAGCATTCTGCTTTTCATCGTGCACCAGCCATAGTTAATGGCCAAATCCACCGTCCCACACAGCCTGGCATCGCACAATGCCACTAAACAATCCATACAACCTATAAACAATAGTTTTAGGCCATCAATTTGCTCCATAAACGCACCACCCGTGCGCTGGCCATGTTCCCTCCACGGTGCTACAGTAACCGTTCAAACACTCTGTGAAATTACCATTCTGCCCTTGTGCAGTAAATTACCAAAATGCCCCTCACGCATCCTGACCCGTAACTCGGTCATACGAACTCCGATTGATGCGTGCCGCTTGTCTACGAACTCAGGGCATCGAGACCTTCCTAATGGTCCTCGGTCCTCGGCCATCGGACCTCCCGATCAAAAAGTCAACATTCCCCCTTATTACGTTCAAATTACGAAAACGCCCCTGAACTTCTGTACATCATAACTTTCACCACGAACGTCGGAATCGAACGTGCCACCTGTCTATGAACTCGTGACGTCCCGAACTACGTCACGGTCATCGGTCAAAGTCCATTTGACCATCCGAATTAAAAGTCAACGTTTTGCCCACGCCGAGGGGCAAAACGGTCATTTTGCACAATTCGTCCGAAATCGCCCAACTAATCCCAGATTAGTAAATCACAATTAAATATTATTAAATCCCGATACTCGGGACGGGTCGTTACAGCTAAAACCCTGGTTTTATTATGAAATGGTTTTCGGAAACTCTTTTATTATTTATGGTCCACTCACACCTTCTGTTTTAAATTGCCCTCCAGGTCGTGGAGTTAGAGCGGGGTTTCGGCATCGAGGCAGCGTCTGAGGCATAGAAGTTACGAGAGAGACCCCGAAGTGTTTTAAATTTTTCCGTGTGCGTGTACCTAGTTATCGGTTTTCTTTCTTCTGTATTTAGTACTATGCTCTGTAAACCTTTAACTTCAGGATGTTTTGTATAGTTTCTCCTGCGTCTGACTGAGTACTTTAGTGGCTTCGAGTGAGTTTACTTTGGTGTTGCGTCGGGGTGTCAGACAGGAGCAGGGTTTACCTCGGTTTTCGGGGTGAAACCGTGGTGGGTCCTGACAAGGATAGACTTAGTTTGGTTAACTGTGGACATGAAAAAATTGGTGATAACCCATGTCTGACAAAAGTCGTCAGACGGGAGTAAGCGCCTTAATTTTCAAGAAAATTAGGGACAGGTCATGTCAAAGTTTATGACCCTCGAATTCGCTTTCACCTTCCAAATCAAACTATCCCTCGGGAAGATGTTTGAGCTTGAGGCCTTAGAGGAAACGAGAACAAAGGAGGGCGTAGAATTTTCCGTAAGCTAAAAGTAACTAGATTTGACACTATACTCACCCTGTTTGTAATGAGGTAAAATGAGAGGATCCCTGTCCTCAAGATTATCCAAAGGGATAGAATGAATAGTCTCACAACTTAGCTCTTCTAACCTTACAATTTTGAGATGAATGAATTTGATAAGTTTTATTAATGTCTACTGCCTTGTAATCCCCACAATAAAAGCCATGGACGGATCCTCTCGTTGGGCTAGGAGGAATATAGCCCTTCCCACCCATACTAAGTCCTTTAGGGTTGTGAGTTTAGCACATCCCAATTTAACTAGCCTAACCTAATTTAATTAACTCATTACACTTTAAGTTAAAAAAACAGACATTCTCAAAGACTCAAACACACACATCCGAGTAAGCTAGAGAAAGCAACAAATAGAGGAGGACAACACCATTTCAGCTTTTCTTCTTTATTTTCTTCACCTTCAAATCTCACAAACCACTCGACTACGAAATAAAATATGCGATAAATTTCTTACTAATTGTATGATCATCACCCTGAAAGAGACTTTACTTATACTATCAGTAATGAATAGATAATAGAGAATTTTAGTGCTATTAAGATTTGAAGGGTACAATTTAAAATTAGAAAATGATCACTTGTATTTATATTATATATCTAATTATGAGTTTTGTTGTAATTTGTTTTTCTTTTTTCTATTAAGCTTTTATGTATGTATATTTTTCATTTGAGGAATAAGGTTCATTACATCCTCTGACTAAGTGTATTTTTTATGTTATTAATGAAATTCACTCGCATGATCAAATTTCTTTTACAATTAGTAAACAAATTTAGTTCATCTGAAAATTGAATTTAGGAGCCGCACCTGATAAAGGCCATTTACTTTTTGCGTCAAATTAACTTGAATTTTTTTATAAGCTTTTCAATATAATCTAATCTTGCCCACCAAACACCAAACACCAAACACCAAACACCAAACTCTACGTGCCTAACTTACCATCAAGTGACAGGAAGACTATCGATTTCAAAAGCTAAGGCATAGTAGCAATCCTTGAAACTTGTTTTAAATCCAAGCATGATCACAAGTTTAGTGCAATACTAAGGTCAAAGAAGACTGCAACATATCAATCAATGAATTCAGATCAGCTTAAAAATAGATGTGGTTCAAAGACGAAGGGGGCACAAATGCACTGTGAATCAGGCATCTTGTAGATAACACAGAGCATGAATAGATATGTCCAGCTATACAGTTTCCATATCAGCAGCATCAAAAAAGCTCATACAATTATCAACTTCATCATCCACCACATAATTGGCACCAGAAGATAGACACTGTCCACTCACCAATATTTTCTTTTTAATGTTCACATTTATATATAATTAATCATTCAAGAGACTGACTATAAAGACAATAATTAGAGGGAAAAAGAGGAAAGAAAATAATACAGCACCAGCTCAAGCATATATTGAATTATAGCAATGTTTTTTGTAGTCTAGAAGAAGCTAAAGAACTCCTTATTGATTAAGATTTAAGACTAAGACTGACTTAAAAAAAAGATTGAATCAATTCCATGAAGAAAATTGTATGTCGACGACATAATGGCATGTGAAATAGAAAATTCTAAAAGCAGAAGAAATCAAGTTACCGGTAGAAACATACCTGTAGCATTTATATGAAGTTTACTTAATTACATAGCGGAAGCTTCGTTTTTATGTTTACAGAAGCCACCATATATACAAGAGAAAGAGAAAGATCCCCGGGAACAGTTTTTTCGACATCCTTAATCTGCCTCTAGGATTTGGTCGTGCCAAATCTTGTCCATCCATAACTATACAAAATTAACATGTAAAAAGCACCCAGAATTTAGGTTTCCGATCTATATATATTGACCGGCAAAACTATACTTTGAATCTTCACTTCATCCAAATGTATTTCAAACCATTTGTATGATCCAGAGCTTATATTTCTTTATAAATAGATATACAAGACAAGGTCCAATCAAATTAGCATCTGAGAGGCGCTTGCAAAGTTTAAGGTAGGTATCTACATTACCAGATTGTTGGATCCTTGTCCGTATTCCCTGCAGCACAGCTGCCCGGTCCAGATACTCTGGGGACAAACCTGAATCAAGCATTTTTATTACTGTTTCTGCAGCATCATCAAAATGTCCGCCTTTAATGTAACCTCTTAGCAGCCATGACAAGCTTTTCTTTTTACATAGAGAGCCGGTAACCTCTGTTCTAGCAAGCAACCGTCCTATGGAACTGGTCTCCTTTTGGGAAGCACAGATGGCTAAAACAATGTCATAAAGGTCGGCATCAGCCTCTTTGCCAACAAGTTTCATTTCCCACAACTGCCTCTCGGCCTCAAGTCCACGTCCAGAGCAGATATGCATAGCTAGGAGTCTCTCATGAACCACCCCTTGGAGTGAAGAACTTCCCTCCTCAATCACCCAATTGGACAACTGTACTCCATCAGCCAGAAGATCTGACTGGTATTTTTCAATAAGCCCAGTATTTCCTGTATCAAATTCTTCTACAAGCCCGGCCCTTGTAAAACCTTTCAACTTGCGTAAAGCTTTTGCAAGTTCATTAAGTTCCTTCACCACAGCTGTCATTGCAATGAGGTAGCTGTATACCTCCGGCTTCAAGCCAGATTCTCTTAGATGAATCACCAACTTCACTGAATCCTGATAATTACCCTCAACCTGCAGAAACACAACCAATACTTCATTCACATGAATTTTGGAAACTCTATATATTTAAAACATATATGTCAAGACAAATCAGCAAACATTACAAACTCAACAAATGCGAACAGTTCTCCATTCTACCTATTTATGCTTTAATAATTAACCAAATACCATCAACGATCACCGAAACTCTACTAAAAGCCAATCTAAACGTCATCCATTTGAACTGCACGCTATCCTAACAATTCAGTATGGGCAAATTGAACTAAAAGCCAAAACATTCTCAACCCAAAAAATCTATCATTAACAACGAAGCATGGACAGTTCAATTGAAAAGCATCTAAATTATAAGTGAGGATCAATACATTTAACAATTCAAGATCACACAATCCAAAAACAATAATGAACTAACACTTACCATCATCTTCCAAGCAAGATAACCAGTTGGCCCTCCTTTATGCCCATCTGTATCGTCTTCCTCCGTATACACAATTCCACGTCTCAACACCTCTTTTACAAACAAAACCGCCTTTTCCTTCTCACTCATCTCCCAATACAAAGAAATCACCTTCTCCATCATGCTAAAACTCGGCTTCAAACCCACACAATCCATGTCCACGAGAAGGTCAACAACATCCCCAATATCATGCTCCCCCCTCGATCAACTTCTTGACCCAAGTGCACATTATCGAAACCATAAGCTCCATCGTCTCCTTATCGACCCGGTTCTCCTTTCGGAGCCACTCAAACACCTCAAGGGCACACCATGAGTCCCTACCCTCCTGAGAAAAGTATACTAACACGAGTTGCAGTTCTCTGGCGGATAACCGGTTGTTCATCTCCTCAAGAACATCGGAAGGTTCCCTAGCCATCCGCTCTAATTCTTCAATCGCCTCAAAAAACCCTTCACTCATTTCGTCCTCGTGGTCGCTGGTCAGGAACTGGTCCAATTGAACCGAATTGAACAGCCTACAGCCTCGAACTTTACTCGATTTTGCAACGATGAAGTAGGGGTTTTGCTGCTTGCAGATAATGGGTAAAACCCTAGCACAAGTTTGAGCTGAAAGCTCCTGTAGACCGGCAATACGTTGCCGTCTAATTGAAAAACACGGCTGGGTTAACCAGGCAAGCCCTTGAGCAGAGGCCATTTGTTTCATATGGATTCCAAACCTTTTCAGTCAAGAAAACCTCAATATCCCCTTGAGTTTGGCGGCCGAGAAAATCAAGCGAAGTAAAAAAATACAACAATTTTGAATCTTAAGCTTTGTGCAGTGAAGTACAGCTCACGTCAACTGAGACAACATAGAAATCACCCAGAACAAATATTCAGAGTCCTTAGCTTTCTTTCCTTCATTCCTAAACTTTCTCGGGGATTTTCAGCTTGAAAACCTGAACCCAGAGACAGAATTCACGACGAATGCAAAGAAAATGATTGAGAAGCCTAAAAACATGTGCTTCATGTGTGACCATCAAAAACCCTAAAAGAGAATTAAGCAAATTGAGATTTTGGAGGGGTTTGGATTGATTGTGATTTGTGAGGCCCTCCTGCAATGGCCGAGCCTTGCCACCACTGTCCTTTGTGACACTGACAGTCTGACACCATGACCTTCTCTGGATTTTTCACCATTGCGCCTTCTTACGTGTCCCAAATCAGACTACTCGGCGGAATCTGGCGCGGAACGATTATTTTTTGAGCCCATTCCATCGATCATTCTCTAGCCCATGTCTGATGAGCTCAAATTCAAGAAAGCCCATCATGGAGAGGTTCAAACCCAAAGTAGGGCAAGCCCATCCTGAGTCCATGGACAAAATCAAATGCTTAAATAAACCATAAACCATAAATTTACATTATAAGAAAAGAACATGTCGAATTTGAAATCGAGAATGATATATGCATTTCAAGTTTTTATATCAAAATTTCATATTAAGTTATGTGTTGATCTTTTACTTGTTTTGAATAAAAATAAAAATAAATTTAAATAATAAATAAATAAAATACTGTCACATCACTTAATATCAAAATTTTATATTCTTAACGCTCTACTCATTTATATTTGAATTAAATTCTTTTATCAAATTTTTTTTTGCAATCAATTCATCTCCAATACATAGTGAATAATCTTGTATTTGACAGGTGAAAAACAAACTCTCATTCCTTTTAATATGTACAAACTTCTCCCTCAATATCATTACTTTCCCATGAGAAATAATACCATACAAGAAAATAATGAACATTAGAACTTAGCCTAAAATAAATGTCCATTGATTTAGAGTAACATAATGTTTAAGTCCCACAATATTTTTTGAAAGAAACAGACACACCAAACTAAAACAGCAAGCAAAACAAAACAAACAAACAAGCAAACATATGAAACAATATATTCTTCAAGCAAATTAAGCAACAAAAGCTATTTCATAAGACTTCATATGAAGGCATGCTTCATCGATTGGTTCTGTTCTGTATCCATCACATCTCCCATGCTGCTCTCATTTGCACCTGAATTTGAATTTTTCTCATTTTGATGTGGCTCGGGTTGATTTGGGCTCGATGGCTGCATCTTCCTAGGTTCAGCCATCAATGCCTTCCCAGCAGCTTGCTGATTTTGTTGCTTATCAGCAGCCGCATTGACGTGGTTCTTCTTATTCACATCTCCTGTGCTTTCCCCAGCTTTGACATGCAAATAATGAAAAGAAAAGGGAAATGGTTAATACACCCTAGCTTTGTTATGTACGGCTAGTTTGGTGGGCGTGATTTGATTGGTAACATCAAAATTCTCATGGTCGGTTTAATTATGCATCCATTTATTTTTATATATAAATAATTAAATGATATCTAATTTTGTCAATTTTTTTTATAAATTATTTTGACACGATGATTTAGGAGATTAACAATTCTTGCTATAATATTATATAAAGGAAATTCGATAAGTCAAAATTATATTAAAATGAGGAGATACCGGCCACAAAATGAATGGGATGCAAGACGTATCCTTAATTTATCATCGATCTATAATTTTTTATTTCAATTGATGTAAGCTAAGAAATACATGCATAATTTATTTTAACATATCTCAGATACGGTCCCAAAATTACTAGATTATGTTATTAATATGTATGGTTAATTACCAAGGAAAATGTATATATGGAGGAGGAACTAATATTAATTTCATAAGGTTAATATGAAAACATTAATTGATTATTATTTTACCTTGGTTTGAGCTTGAATTTTTCATGTTTTCCTCAGCAGAGTGATTGGAAGCTGGGTTCATCACCATCTGCCCCAATATTAACCTTGCATTTTCCTCATTGGATTGCATCTGGGGCTGCTGCTCTAAACTCCTGTGCAGCTCCCTCAGTCTGGCCACCTCTTTCATGTTGGACTCAACTTCAGCTGTATCAAATAAAGAAAAAGAAAAACATTTTTTATTTTCTTTTCAGAACCATACTATTTGGACACACGATTTACTGATTAATTACATTACAACGATATTATGCTAGCTATTTGAACACAATTTATTGATTGTGCTATTTAAACACGGTTATTTGCTCATGAATATATACGCACGTAGAAGCAGTGCTATATATACAAACACAATTTATTAATTGTGTTGCAACGTATATACGATACTATTTAAACATGATTTACATTGATTTGCAACGATACTATTTGAACACGATTTACATTGATTTGCAACGATACTATTTGAACATGATTTACTGATGATTTACTGATTACATACGTTATTTTAACTATGGAGCTAGGGTTTACCATCTTTGAGTATCTTGTCCTCGGTGTAAGCAGCTATCTTTTCATTCAAGGAATCTTGCTCCATTTGCAGATACTGCTTTTGCTGTGTGCAGTACTCAACTTGAGGAGCTAGGATAGCTATTTGAGCCTATATATATTTACACACATATATACATATAAACATTAATTCAAATATTATTGAAGCTAAATTAAGTAGCAAATTATTAATTATATATATATACCTCTAAATCATTGGCCTTCTTTTCCATATCAGCAAGATGTTGAAGCTTCTTCAGTCTACATTTCTGGGCAGAAGCTCGATTTGAAATCATCCTATTAAAAAGTTAACCATATTAAATTGTGGTACAAAAGCAAGATATTAATGGATAGAGTTGATGGTTAATTAGTTAATGAATCAATTAATTACCGCTTGAGCCTTTTTGGGTCCAAGGACCCAACGTCTACGCTGCGCCGGCCAAATCTGACCGGAACACCATTCACGTTCACAATTTTGCCTTTGTTGCTGTTGTTGTTAACGACATAACGATCTTCAGCACAAGCATTGCCATCGGCTTCGCTATCGGAGCTCAAATTGTTGCGATCAGCACCTGGGATAGTACTGTTGGTGGCTGTGGTGGTGTGGGCGGACCTATTGGCAATGGCAACATTATCTGAGGAGTAATAATTTGGGTGCAGGACATGAGTGTTAGTGACACCACTGATGTTCCAACCACCCGTAACATCGGTCTGGTGGTTTATCCAAACGGGCTGTCTCCACCTTTGAAATGAACCAGCAGCTGGTACGGGTGGTAAAGGAAGGTTGGGTGGAGCCATCATAGACAAAGGTGTACGTCTCTGTTGATCCATGGGCATATTCGCCCACAATCCCGACCCGTTGCTGAAGCCAAAGCTCTTGTTTGGATCCATGATTGAAATATTTCTTACTCTCTCTGTATAGGGGTGGGGAAATGATGTATCCTTAATCCTAATAAAGAGGGATATTAATTGGAAAACAAAACCCTTGGAGAAATTAATGTATTCAATTAACCAAATGTTTTTTACAGACAAGATATAGAAAAGTTACCATGTATCACCTTGTCCCCTACAAGGATGTCATTGATGAATCTGAGAGTGTAAATATATAATTACAAAGCTAGCCAAAGTCTCTAAATATATGACAATGTTTCTTCTGGAGTACAGCCCTCTACATGTTAGCTTGGTGGTCACATGATTCTGGGTTGTAAAAATGATTTCAATTTAACCTATTTTAATTGTGATTATAACAACTTTAATTAAAATATAAGAAAAAAAAATAACGGCTATTTTTATGATACTAGAAAGAGGATTATATATATATTAAAAAATTAAAATTTAATGAACTCGAGGTAAAAATATATGGAACCTAATTATTACATTATTCGAATCACCAGATGATCAGTGTGCCACGTGGACTACCATGCACAAAAATTTCAATATTAAGATATAACATATATCATATTTATATATATATATATGTATGTATGTGTATATATCATATTTATTACCTACTATATTATATATATGTATATAATATATATATATATATATATGTATATATCCTAACCCCCAAAAAAATGTGTAAAGGATTGATTTCCAATAATTGTTTTTTTTTTCTTTCTAGAAATTCGTTGATCGCAAAAAAAAAAAAAAAAACTCGGCCAATCGCTTTGTAACATATATATGAGAGCTGTTAATTGTTATATATATATATATTGGTCAAGTTCAAGTATCTGCAGCAGAGTAGTCCAACATCAAAATGGGATTGCAGTATCTCGTTAGATATTTCTTCATCTCATTTCTCACTCCTCTCTTCTTCACCCTCTTTTTTTTCATTAACTTTCTTCTTCATTCTCAAAACTCGTCATCATTTGCATTCACAAATTCTAAACCTTCAGGGTGTGTTTGGTACACCGTATAGGCTAAATAATCTGAAACCCGTGTTTGGTACCAGTCGTATTAATTAGTCACCGTATAAGTTAATACGTTTGAATATTTTTATACGGTCCAGACACGCTAAAATAATACGCTCGAAATTGTTCGTATTAAATAGTCGGATAACTAGTAATCTTGTAAAATATAATAATAATAATAATAATAAATAGTAATATAATAAAAATAAAATATTAATTTAGTAAATATTAATAATAAAAAGTAATAAAGTAATAAATACTACTAATAATAAATTAATAATTAATAATTAATGATATTTTAATAAATAATAATGATAAAATTAAAAATAATTAATTAATAAAAATGTAATAAATAATAATAATAATTATTATTAAAATAAATAATAATAAAAATAATGACATACATAATTAATATTTAAGATATAAGTATTTCGTCAATTACTATAATATAATCCGGTCAGTATAATATAGTCGGCATTCTAATCCGGAAAAGTACCAAACGCCCGACTAAATAATCAGTCTATCCGATTGAAATAGTCAGTACAGTACGGCATACCAAACGAGGCCTCAAGGAATATCAAAAAATAAATAAATAAATAAAAACGAATTTTCAAATTTTTTCGTTTCTTGGTCGTTAATTGACTCAAACTTTTTGTATAGAGTTGTGAAAGTTTGGTTCTTTCTAGTATTTGGGAAATAGAGGTTTTGATATTTCGCAGTTTTCAAGTGACGATCGGAAAGACTAAGTTGTTGCAAACAGAGTTTGGATATGATAATTTTAACACATTCAACAATTATGAGGAATAAAGGAAGAAACGTTAGAAGTTATACCATAAACCACGATTGTCAGGACCCACCCCGGTTTCACCCCGAAACCCGAGGTAAATCCTGCTCCCGTTTGACAACCCGAAACATAACGAAAGTAAACTCACGATAAACCGCCAAACTACACAGTCAGACGCAGGAGAAATTATAACACATCCCGAAGGCGAGTTTTACAGAGCATAGTTCGGAATACAACAGACAGAAAACTGGTAACTATAAACACGCACACGAAAAACTTTACAACACTCCGGGATCCCTTTCGCGACTTCTATGCCTCAGACGCTGCCTCGACGCTGAAACCCCGCTCTAGCTCCACGACCTGGAGGGCAATTTAAAACCAGAAAAGTGTGAGTGGACCATAAATAAAAGAAAAGTTTCCAAAACCATTTATAAGAAAGCCGGGTTTGGCTCTCCGTTTTGAAACCACATGCATAACCTAGTTATTAAAACAGTTATCAATCACGTAAACCTCATCATAAAAACAGAAACACTATAAAAACAGTTGTAGAAATCATATCATCAGCGTCATAAAACTGTATCAGAAAACATAAGTACCAAGCCATAACCAACCGATCAAACCTGCTGGATTTATCCGAGTCTTTAAACTCTCGAGTCTTTAAACTCAATCCAGACCTCAATAATATCCGAGTCTTTAAACTCCCGAGTCTTTAAACTCAATCCGGGTCTTTAAACCCAATCCGGGCCCGTCCCCCGTCAATCAATATCCGGGTCTTTAAACCCAATAACCAGATCCAGCAAATCCAATCCAAAACCATTTGAAAACCATTTCTAAATCCACATCCAAACCCGAATCCGAAATCACCTGTCTGAAGCTCTTCCGGCGTCCAGAACCGTCATTCCGAACCCAAATCCGGAAATCCACTTCTTAACTTTAAAAAATCAAATCCCGTTACCGAAATCCGATTCTAAAACCGAAAACCCTTGATCATCGAAATCATGTTCCAGAATCCCTTTATAATCATTGAAAATCATTAATCATTTGAAATCCCCAAAACATGGCATTATACTCAGAAATCGACATTTCTCGTAAAACGTGCCAAATATCGTAATTTCCTCGAAAACCGTGCAGTTATGTAAAACTAACATCACATATTCAACGATTATGAAATCACATGTAAAACCATAAAACAATTATAGAAAAACGGTTATGCATGCTTAAGTTTAGAGAAGGGGTCCACTCACAGTACCAAGCCCTCAATCGCGTCTCGAACGTCTCGTACGTTCCTCAGCTTCCTCGGGAAGTCCCGATCATGTCAACAACCGCCAAAGTACATTACTAACACGTCTACGAAAGTCCACCTAATTTTCCCCAAAAATCCCCGGTTCCTAAATATAACGAACCGGAACCCTAAACCTTCGCCCTCGCGGAACTATATTGAATCGACGTCCGAACAACCCGAAACCAATCCCATTAGACTCGTCACAACACCTAGAACAAAAACTATATTGACAACTTCCTCAACCGCCGCCGCACGCGCCGCCCAAAGTGGCTGCGCGTGGCCCTCACGCGCCAGCTACAGTGCATCGTCTACCTCAAGCCGACCCGGTTCGGAACAATTCCTGCAAATCGATCCGGCGTGAGCGGTTCTCTACCGTACCTGCACCAAAACGGCTCCTCTCTTCACCATCTTCATCGTCCCATCCTCAGAAATCCAGTCCCCTCACTCAAACACCTCGACACGGCCTAAAACCTGTCGACTCCAGCTCGAACAGAAACCCGTACTCTTCCCCTGTTCTCTTCTCCGGCCACCCAGGTCTTCCCCCGTCACAGTGGCTACCTTAAACCCTTCCTAGAACCTCACTGAGTCTCACCCAACTCACCAAAACCGTCGACTCAATCCCAGACTTCACGACTCAACGGTTGAAACAAAACGGAAAAAAACAGAGAACGGCGGGTACTCTCCGTCGTTCTGGACTCCGCCGTGCACTCCTCCTCCACGGCCGCACAAACAGAAGGCACCTAGGACCCTACTGAATTCCCTAGACCTCACTAGACTCCTCGATTCAACCCCTAAAGCCACGACTTGGCGTCTGAACCTAAACGGCAAAACAGAGCAAGTTAATAGGGATGAGGAATTACATGTCCTCCGGTTACCGTCGCGAGCTCCGCTAGGGCTAGTCGACTCCTCTCACCCCTCACGACACCATCACGAGTCCAATTGCACCGTACACGGCCACACCACCCCCACGATCTCTCAATTCCTCCCTGTTTTTCTCTGATTTTTCCCGTGGCTCTCAACTCACCCACACACTGATTCCTCACCTCCCAACCTTCTCACTATCTCCCTCTCAATCTCTGATCACTCTTCACTCATCAAGTCGCACAACACACACACCACCACCGTCCAATTCTCCCAACTCTCTCCCTCTGTTTCTGTCTAGTTCGAAGAACACACATGAACACACACGGGTACCCCAAATAATTGGGACTGTGTTCCCTAGAACCAACCAGAACCCCTACACGTGTCACCATCACTTCAGCCTTCTCACAAGTGGCTCAATCTCAGCCCTCCATTTTCCCTCTCTGTTGCACAAATCCCCATGTGCAAAGACCAAAATACACCTCATTTTAAGTCAAAATTACCGTTGTGCCACTACCTTTCTAGACCCGTATCTCACACATCGTAAGTCCGATGGATACGTCCCGCCTGTCATCGAACTCAGGACGAAGAGATCTAGCTAACCCTCCTAGGTCAACGTGTCAAAACTCGGTCATACGAAGAGTCAACTTTTCCCCCTATTTTAACCTAATTACGAAAGTGCCCTCAACCTTCCGAACATCATAACTTCCTCCTCGGATGTCGGAATCGGGCGTGCCACCTGTCTACGAATTCGTGACGTCCTAAACTACGTCCTGGTCATCGGTCAAAACCTAATTGACCGCTCGAACTAAAAGTCAACTTTTTGCCCGAACTAGGGGCAAAATCGTCATTCTAGGCTAACGACCTTATCGTAACCTACTAACCCCCGATTAAGCTTACTAATCTGATCTTAATCACCGTCTTAATCCGAATTTCCGGGACGGATCGTTACAACGATGGTAACATTGAGTAAAATGATGCTCCTGATTTTCTTGAAGGTGAAAAATATCTACAAATATCGTCTCATAAACAAGGACTTAAAGCTTATGGTTGTTACTCTTCTTTTCTCTTAAAATGAATTTCCATTTAAAATTTTAGATAGTGCATTTGACTTCGAATTTGTTCTATACAATTTCACTATTAAAATGAACATATTCATTTGAACCGTTAAAAAAACTAGCTATATATATAATGAATTGCCCGAATTATGAACTGGATCGATTTTGCACTCAAAATATACATATTTATTTGAAGCGTTTAAAAATTACGTTAAAAACTAACCGTTGTATGAAAATTATAATTGTATATATTCAATTTTTTTTAACTGTTTAATATTCAAATTTGGTGAAAATATAGAGAGTCTGATTTTGGTGACTATAAAAACTGGCTAGTTATTGATAATTTTTGGATCATTTTAAGTTAAACTTATTCAAAAATTTAGTTACTCTGATGTATGCTCTTAGTAACTCTACCCGTTGCTCTACAATCCTACACAAGCACTTGGTTCGAAGTGATCTCTCAAAAAAGAAACACAATTGAAAAGAGAAATTTTTTAGAAAAAAGAAAACCCCAAAATAAAAAGCTGCATTTGTATACTAATGAAGCATGCGTTATTCTACAAGTTAGAATAAATCCAAGAAAAATCTTTTTACTTAATAATAGAGGCATTGTTGATGAAGATTTGGAGATGGAGAAAATGATGAGTTCCAATTCTTGAAGACTATATCAAGACCATGCCATGTATTATTAATTGTATTATATGTCGAATAAGTAAAGGTAATAAGGGTGTGAGATGAAGAAAATGGGCGAGCATAAAGAAGTTTAACTACAATCAACTTTAGAGCCAAAATTAGTATTGCTCATGTCTGAGATTTGACGATTATACATGTGATTGTGTTTGTTCGATTTTTTACGTAAAGTAATAAGTTATCTCTTAATTATAGAACAAATTAATAATTTGTCGTAAGTGTACGTGAAGGGCGCTTAGATTTACCGTATCTAATAAGTGCTTGCCTCTTAACACATGTCAATTTATTTTTACTTTTACATTGTTACATGAATATATATATATATTTATTTATTTAATTTTTTGATAGACAAAAATATTGGAGGAAAATGATTATATTTTAAGCAATAAACATTGAGTATCGACCTCACTTAAAGAGAGTCGAATCTGAAACATTTCACATAACAAGTTGAATAAGTTGGGAGGAATATTACCAAACTATAACACTAAGTGACATATTTTAAATTTTAAATATTGAAGTTTATAAAGGAAATAATATTTTTTTTTTGAAGGAATGGTAAGGTTACGTGCAAGTCTTTTTGCTCTTGGTTTTAAACATGCCTTTTTCTAATTAGGTCAATTACCACTAGATATTGTAGGATGTTCCTTTTTTTCACTTATAAGTTTGAGAGGTCTTAATTAAACTCAATTTACATAAAAGAAAAAGTATATATTTATATGAAGTTTGATACTTGATGCCATTGTGTTTTTGTACGCAGGGTTTTATAAAAATTCTAATTACATTAATGGGTTGCCATAAATCTTTCCTTGGGGCTTAATTGTTTTTTTTTAATAAAATATTTTTTTAAAAAAATGGGATATATGTACATATTGGGTAGTAATTAATTAAGCTAATAAAACGATGTTGGAAAAAAAAGGGATATATGTACATATTGGGTAGTAATTAATTAAGCCTTTTTCAAATAAATACATATATATATGTTTAGAGGGGAAGGTGGTGGGGTGTATTCCATTAGAACATTTAAATATTTTTAAAGAAATTTTTTAAATTATAAATTTTAAAAATCTTATAAATTGGTATGCATATTTGGGTATTATCAAACATTTTTTTATAAATTCTATTCTGAACTTTCTCTTTATTTTGACAATTTTGGAGGATATATATTAACAAATTTTGATGGACATCATGATTTCTCCTTTTTATTTTATCTTCTTACAATGATTTCTTTCATGTAAACATTAATGGCTGAACTTATCTTTCCATCATCAACGCCATCTTGAGTCACAAATTCAGAAGAGGCTGATCTAATACACTCACACTTATCATTTTTTTTCTATTGGAATTGATCTCACCTTAGAATTGATCTATTGGATGCTTTTGAATATGTTAGATGCTTTTGCATCGTCCTAAAGTGGTTTTGAAATTTTCTGCAATTTTATGAAGTTTTCTTGATTTTCTGGAAAATATGAGATTATTATGAAGTTTTTATCGCTAAAAGTTGAAGAACACTTTTGGTGAGAAAAAACTGAAGAACACAAAGGCAAAAGGGAGCAAAGGTGACGGTTTATGGAAAAAAAAAATGTAACGACCCGTCCCAAATTCCATGATTAGATTAGTGACTAATCACGATTAGTGAGGTTAATCGGTGATTAGTTAGGCTAAATCGGACGAACGATGCGAAATGACCGTTTTGCCCCTAGCGTGGGTAAAATGTTGACTTTTCATTCGGGTGGTCAAATGGACTTTGACCGATAACCGTGACGTAGTTCGTGACGTCACGAGTTCATAGACAGGTGGCACGTTCAATTCCGACATTCGAGGAAGAAGTTATGACGTTCGGAAGTTTAGGGGCATTTTGGTAATTTTGGTTAAATGGGGTCAAATGTTGACTTTTTGACCAAAAGGTTCGATGGCCGAGGTCGAAGACCGTTACGTAGATAAGGACGATACGAATCCATAGGCAGGCGACACACTGAAATCGGACTTCGAACGGGAGAGTTATGGGTCACGGAAGTTCGATTTCACTATGCACGAACTTCGAGACGGGGACGTTTCGGCGAAATTTGATTGGGTGGATATTTTGGTGGGCCCCATGGATGAGTGACAAGTGTCACTCATCCCATTGACTTGATCCCCAAAATGTGGATCTATATAATTAATTAATATTATTTAATTATTTTTATAAACCAAACCCACCCACCATTCAATCTTAACCATCCATTTCAATTCTATCTTTAAATCCTCACCCTCCATCCCTCATTCCCTCATCTGATCACATCATCTCCTTCTCTCTTCTCTTCCACGGCACCATCACCATTTTCATTTCATTTTCTTCCTTTTCCTTCACAAAAACCCGAAAACCCCCATTAACCCATATTCTCCATTTTCTTCAAAACACACAACACACATCCCCTCACCACCTGTGACTGAGACCAGAGTGATAGTGTAAGTGAGACGAGGAAGGACTGGATGGAGACGGCCAGAGCCACGGCGGCTCACGGCGGGAGGAAACCCGAAAAGGTAGGTTTGGGGTTTGAAATTCAAAACTTGGGTTTTATGGGTCTTGGATCGAAACTAATGATTTGGTTGGGTTTTTGGGGACTCGAGGAGGCTAATAGGATCAAAAGGAACGGCTGAGGACGGCGGTGCAGCCTAGACGGACGGCCGAAAGCTGGGCGACTGTTCTCGGCATCACAGGTAATTACCTCGACCCGTTTTCTAGTTTTTAAACCCATAGAACTCTAAGTTAGGTTGAGACGAGTAGAATGGGACAAACGGGAGGAGAAATGGTGGCCGGAGCAGGGAGAACCGGATGGGTCAAGCCGCGGGTCACGGCGACCCGGTTACTGGTATTCGGGTCGACCTGCGGGAGGACAGAGATGACAGGTGACGTCATCCTGCTGACGTCATCATGTCAGGGATGACGTCAGCATTGTCAGATCTGACAATGTCAGCTGACATGTCAGAAAATGGGCCAATAGGAGTACGACACGTGTCACATGTCAGTGCACAGTCAGCACTGACATGTCAGTGACGTGGCCCAATCAGGGGCTGACACGTGGCACAGACGTGGACTAGTGCCGTGATGACACGTGGCACATGTCAGACTGCCACGTGGCACTGACAGCACAGTGACGTGGACTAATGGGAGCATGACACGTGGCACCTGTCAGAGTCTGACATGTCAGACCTGACAGCTGTCAGATGACGTCATGCTGACGTCAGCGATGACGTCAGCAGGTACTGTAGCGGCGCGTGAAGCCCACGCGCAGCCACTTCAGGCGGCGCGTGAGGGCACGTGGCAGGGAATCTGGGGAAGGTTCCAACATATGAAATCTTCTATTCGATGTAACGAACATTTTGGGACTGGTTTCGTGTCAGTCGGACACCGTCTCGATATGTTTCGGGGCATCGGAAGGTTTAGGTTCGGTTTTAAAAATAGTTAAAAATACGGGAAAATTACGGGGCTTTGGTGGGAGGTTAATTAAGTAGTTAGTAACCTTCTATTACAATTTGGACAGGTTTGGGAGTCCCGGTGACGGTGATCGGCTCGGGGAGCCGTATGACACGCAAATCGAGGTGGCAGCTCGGACGGTCTGTGAGTGGACCTTGTTTTCTAAATTTGTGCATGCATAAATTTTTATTAAATGTTTTATTACTTTTTTGATGATGCCATGGGTGCATTTGTATGTGGTTACGTATAAGCATGTATTTCGAGGTTTCGGCCTTATACGGTGCTTATACGGGTCTGTATTTCTTTATTGGTTTTAATGAAATGGCTTTGGATTTATAAAAGGATAAACTCGGGTATGAGACCCATTTGGTTTTGTCTCGGGCATATGACCTCAGATTCCGGGCACGGTGCCCAGCTGATGTCCTATGTTCGGGCACGAGACCCAGTCACTTACGGCTTTGATTTCAGGTCAGGTCAGAGAACCTTAAATGGATTCCCAGGTTCATGACTGTTTATGGGAACCGGCATGAACCCTTGTTATGGTATTATGGTTCATGACGGTTTATGGGAACCGGCATGAACCCTTGTTGGTTATTACGGTACATGACGGTTTATGGGAACCGGCATGTTACCTCGGTTATGGATATTATGGATCATGACGGTTCAAGGGAACCGGGCATGGATATTATGTTATGTATATATATGTTCATCTACCTTCCTTTACTTCTATTATCTCCTCCGGGGAGGGTCGTTGGCCTGGGTGGACCCCGGAGTAGTCACGGAGCACCGACTGAGTGGAGTCACCCCCCAGTTGGGTTCCTTACTCTCAGGAAGGCTATGGTTACTATTACCTCGGGTAGGGTCAGTGGTCTGTGGACATTGACCTTGACTTTGACTTTGAGAAGACTCGGATTGAGACCCGGGTAGCACGCGCGTAGCTTTGGATACCGTGACAGGATTGGTTGTGTGACTTATATATATGTATGTGATGTATATATGATATATGATATGTGGGGTGCACAGGTGTGCACAGGATTTGAGCAGTGGCTCGTGTACTTGGTTTCTTTATGGTTTGGGGCCGAGTCCCGTATGGATTTGGGCAGTGGCCCGTAAGGTCGTTTTCATTGTGGTCATTTCGACCTTGGTTTATATCTGATTTGGGCTTAGTTCCCACGTATGGTTTCTTTGGTTACATGGTTTTCCAATGCATGCATACTTTTTAGTGAAGGGTACAAATGTCTTCTCGTTAAAATGTTTTTATAAACTTTTGTTTTGTCCACTCACAGTTTTTAAATGTTTTGACTGCCCTTCAGGTTGACAGCGGATGTGAACTGTAGCAGAGACCGAGATATCACATGCCTCCTCCGGATCCTGGCGTACTCTGATAGCCCGGGAGGGCAAAGGTCGGAAATATCCCTTGCTTGACACTCCGTGTCAGACGGGAGCAGGGTCATCCCGCACTAATCCCAGGGGGATTGGGATGGGTCCTGTCAAAAAATCTGTAAAATTATGCCAAAAAAATATGCACTAAAATAAAAACTTTTTAACCTCTTTACACATGTTTTTTTTTTCAAATTAATTTTTACTATGAGATGAACTTTTTAGGAAAAAGGGAACATTTTTTAGAAAAATGTCTAGTAAGGTTCAAAAATAAATCTCTCCATTTGAGACTAGACATTTTTTGTCTTATCATATGAATATTTTTAACACTAAATCTCATTAAATCCACAACTTAAACAAGTCTTTAAAAAACAAGTTATAACTGAATACCTCAAAACTTTTTTTGATTTTTTTAATAAGATTAAAAGTCTCAATTGAATATACCATGACTTTTTAAAATTCTTTAAAATTAAATATCTTAATTGAATACACATGTATTCTTAAAGTTTCTAAAAATATTTAAATGTCCTAATTAATTACACTCTCCTTATTTTATCCTATTCGGTAGTTTGGCATTTTAAATTAATCAATTTACCTAATCAGCCAAACTATGTACCTTCTTTTTACAAAAAAAGGAAGAATATATCTACCTTGGTGAGTAATTAACCAAGGTATATACATATATATACAATAGGGTAATTTTGAAGAAATTAAATTTCTTTATATATGTAAATTAATTATTTCCCGTTATAATTAGATGGTACCATGAACCATTGCTTTGGTACAATGGATGCTAAATATCCAAGAAAGGAAGGTTAATTAAATGGCTACTCATTGAAAACATTAATTAATTAATTAATTAATTCAGTGTGGGATATCTGTTTTCCGTACAAAAATCATTGATGTAAAATATAAGAATGATATATAATTAAAGTGCTTATTAACAAGAATAATGGAGTAATTAAAGTGCTTAATTATTAAAGTCGTTCATTGATGAAATAACCTGAAATACAATAATGGAGTAATTTTTTTTAAGACAATATTGGATTAAATTTCTTATGTCAACCACTACAAATTTTATGCAGCAAGATTATGATAAGAGAAAATCTACTCGCAGATCGATCAGTTGACAAGCAGAACTAGCTAGCTAGGGCCAGGGTTTGAATCTTCAATGAATAAATTTGATCCAACCACGCACGGACTCAAAAATTAGAAATTATTAAGAAAATACATCTAATAAAATATCAAGAAATAATAAATAATATTCATGCAATAAATATAATAACAAACTCATTTTTTATGTGAACAAAACATCGACATATATACCTTCAAAAATTCACAATCTCTCTTATTTTATCTTCCTTTAAATATTGGGTTGAAGCACACCCTAACCCTAAAATATGGCCATGCCTAGATCCAACCAATGGGAATTTGACATACCAAAGCAAAAACCCTCCATTTTATTAAATAAACTAATAAAAAGTCCCACAGAAATACGAAAAGATAGTTGCTAGTTGCTAGCTGTGTGCGTAGTGCGTACTAACATCACTAAAGCTAAAGTTAAATCCTATGCACATAAAACATGGATGTGTACGTAGATTCATTCCAACAAATTAAAATTAAAAATGTGTAGGATGATCTAATAATAAGCTAGCTCGAGCCCTCGTCAAATTTTATATGAACTTGTAGGATGATCCAGCGGCTGGGTTCTTCTGCATCTCAGACCCATCATTCCCCACAAAGGACTGTCCAGCTGATCCATATTGGTTCAGCATCATCCCCGGGCCAGTCGGTCCAGTGATGAATTGATCAGCAATTCCGAACTGATCAAGTCCAGCCCGGTTCAGACCAGCCCGATCATAATCTGGACGGTTGAAAGCCCCAAGGTCCTCTACCGCTGATTTTTGCTGCATAGCTTGATACAGCTGCAGCAGTGAGTTTCTTTCCTTCGTCAGCGCCTCCTGTTGCACTGCATATAATATATATTTCGAAAATAAAATTATTTACGTTGCTTAATAGAGAGGACCAGTTAAAATGGTACAAAATAACACACGAACCTCGTTTGAACATGAACTCGGCGGTAAAAGCTGCGAGTTTTTGCCTAATTGCATTGTTTTCAGCTCTCAGCAACATGTTATGACGATCAGCGTACTTGATTCTTGGAGTGTTGATAGCTATTGCACTCTGCACTTGTGTGTATATATATATATATATATATATATATATAAAAGCCATGTTTGAAATTAATAAATTTATTTATTTTTTAAAAGAGATTGTGGGGATCGATCAAACGCAAATTACCTGGAGGGTTTTCAGTTCGGCTTCGAGCTGGGCAATGTATTCAAGCTGTTTGATTCGGTACTTCTGCGAATACGCCCGGCTAGCCATGATTCTGGAGATACCAGATCAATTATGTATGTTTATATGTAACTAAATTATGAGGAAAAAAAACCAGGAAGAGAATGAAAATTTATGTTCCTTGGATGGATCCTTACAAAATAATTGTGAATATATATACATGTTCTAATTTTAGGCCAAACAACTATATAGAGATAAATGACCTACAAATTAAATTACCATTGAGTGACATGTTGATTTTTAATTTGTTATATTTTGATACATTTCTATTCACAACAAATAACAAATTGTCGCATCATGCTTGAAATAAAAACATTCCATTATTTATGTAGGAGAGGAAAAAAAATGTTCCAAAGGGATCAGTGGAGTATGAATCCCACGTTGTGAAGGCCAAGGCCTAACCTACACGGTAGCCGATAAGATCTTGGGCTCCCTCATGATTACCAATTGATTTTAAATTGGATAATTTGAATTATTTAGGTGTTTTAAATATTTCATTCTATTCTGATGCCTCATATTATATTTTCAATTTATTTAATTATCTTTATACAAATATTATAATGTGAAGTGTTCATTTCCTAAATTATTATGTCAAGATCATCTCCGTTAAAAATCAATAAGATTGTATGTCATATGTCACTTTTATCTACCAAATAAATCGACGGTTTTGATAAGAGTTAGTCCATTTAATTGATATATTAGAATGAATAAATAACCTCAAATCTTGTTGATTTTTTACAGAGATGATCTTGACATAATAATTTAGATAATGAACAGTTCGGTTATGATATATTTACAAAAATAATTCAATAAATCAAAATGGTGGTACATAGATATAGATACTATCAGGATATGATGCAAGTATTGTCCTATCAGAAACGCTAGCAAATTCATATTACGATGTATATATATAGATCGATAATCAACCTCTTCTGCCTTTTGGCCTCCAGCTCAAGGTCTACGGGCTCGACAGCCTGCAAATCCACAACACGAGCCTCATATTTGGGTTCAGGAGTAGTTTCCTGGGCTGGTGCAAGTTCTTTGCCTTTGTTAAGTTCACCATTGATCTCATCAGATGACGGTGAGAATGGAGAGTTGGGGTTGTTTGAGCTCCCACGCTCTGGATGAGATGAGAGTAATGAAGGAAGTGCTGAAATCTCCATGTTCGTCTTCTCCTCCTCCTCCTCCTTCTTGTTGTTATTGTTGGAGTCCTCCATTTGTATATATGTTTACCTAAAAAGATTAGAAGCAAGCAGCCATAGACATGTTAGTCAAGAGGAAGAAAAATGATAAGAGCAAGTGATCAGCAGTAGGGCTTCACTACTATGTCCCTTTTATATATAGCTGAGTTTTGCATAATGTGCCTATAGTTTCTCTGGTTGTCGTGTTAAACCTTTCCTTTTAATCACAAATATTTTTCATTTTAGCATATATATATATATACGTACATTCCTTAATTCCTATATTTAATTATACAAATATAAATATATATATACATATATGTAATTTCCATTTTAGTTATTTTCTACTAGCTCTACTAAATGCCCCAGTCATATATTTACTTACATTAATATCTAAATGGTGCATTAATTAGTGTGTAGAAAGTTAAATATATACAAAAGCGCCATTTCTTTTACTACATAATTATAATAATTATAATTACTTAATAGTAAAAAATATATATATAATCGCTTCATAAACTTACTATACCTGCAAAGTACCACCTCATGCAAAGTACCGATTCAATTCTATAACAAACTTACTATGTATATCCGGGGATCACGAGTAAGGAAATATTTTTGCGTCGATAAAACTGGATAATTTTTTTTGTCTGCCAGGTGTTGTCGGACACCTGCTTATATTGCAAGATTCCCAATATGTATCGTACATCCAGTTAATGTAGTTTTAAAATAATTAATTATCGGGATTCATTGCAAGCAGTTGGCAACGTATCAGTCCTTGATAAAATTGTATAAAATTCTGTTTGTAAGTAATTAATTTAATATTTTAATATCGAATAATAATTTTTTAAAAAATTTAATAATATTTTTGAAGAATTGTTACTCTTAATTATTATATTTTAAGTTGGATTGTCGTTACATTAATTTTTAAAATGAACAAGTAAAAAAGAAAAAAAATGTATAAGTGTGAGTAATGTTTTTATAAAATAGAAGGGAAAAAAATATTAAATAGGGAATAAAAGTTTTAAAGGGCATTTGAGTAATTATTATGGTGATTAGGGATTAGAAAGTTTCAAGAATATAATTAGGATAATTTTTGAATAAATATTAATATTATCAAGGACTAATCAATGGATAACTATAAAAATATTTACGTTGGAATACTATTTAGAACATGGATTAAATTATTTCCTATATATATTTAATTAAAATCTTAAAAACATAAACATTTATTTCATATTAAAAGAGTACAACCGTAAATTAATTTTTGTTAAAAATGAATATACTATAAGGGTGTGTTTGCACAAATTCTCTTGTTTGGATGTATAAATATAAGAATTTAAAATTATAAGAAGTTTGGAATTTGGATGCCACAAACGGTACAAACCTCAAGTTTAAATTTCATATAAAAATGTGTCATTTTTTAAAAAAAAATTCTTTATAACTATCATTTATATATGAGCATTAAATTACATAATTAATTTTTATTTTACTTTTATATTATCCAAATATAAAATTTTACGAATTCCGGAAAACTAATTCCTAAAGTTTAAATTTTATCATTTGATAAATTTTTAATATTTTTCATCCAAATATACTGTAATAAAAATAAACCACCCTTTTAGGGTTACCCCAAAATATTTTTCGAAAATTTGGGATGATTTTTAATATTTGAAATAGAAATAATATCTATCTAAACAAAATTGAAATAATATAAAAAGCTAGTCACCAGTTTGCATGAATATCAAAAATTTGTTTTCGTTTGAAATGGGCATCTTTACTCGAGGCAGGAAAGGAACAATTTTACTACGCATCACGGTCTTACTCTAATTTTTCTCAAAACGTAAATATTCCTAACCAATATTTATAATCTTAAAAATGATATAAATATTTAATAAAATAGTGCAGTGCAAATGAGGGAAGGTTACGTTCGAGCATTCCGTTGGAGCAGAAATGCACTCTCGTTGTGGCTTAGATCCAATAGGCAGAGGCATAGTACGCACGTCGTGTTCGTTGCCGTGCCACGTCGGTCGCCAACCGCGACGACCTTCTTCTACCTCTAGAACTGTTCTTCTTCTTCTCACTCCCAATTCAATTTCAGACATTTGTTCACACTCTCTCTTCGCTGGCACACTCACATACCCACCAACAACAATATTCACCAATCCTCGGACAAGTCGCCGCCGCCAACTGACGTCAGCTCCCGCCACTATGCTTCCCCAAAACCCGGTCGTCGCTGATGTTTGCGCCGCCTTCATTGCCGGCGGCGTTGCTCTGTTCTTCCTTCTGTTGTGGGAAGAGACCGCCAAACGTGGGGTCTTCGACCAGGTTAAAAATTCCAGCTTCTCTCTTCTGTTTGGAATACCCAGTAATCTATAACGAGAATTTGTACGGTTTCTATTAGGGTACTCAAATTTTTTGTGTAATCTTTGGTGGATGTTATTGGGTTTTGATTGATTTGTAGGAAAGTAGTGATTTTGTTGACGATGAAGATCTGTAGCTAAAAGGGTCTTGCAAACTTGGATTAAAATTAAAATTGTTGAGCTCATTTGAGTTTTGAATTAGTGTGCTAATCACTTCCACTAAGTCGAAATCTAATTTTGATGTGAAAATAAGGATAAAAACATGCCACATGTAGCAAAGCTGAATGCTGTGGATTTTTCCTTAAAAGGAGGTGTGAATACGATTCTCCGCAACAAGCTAAAGAGTGATCATGTAAAAACGGGACCAGTTAGATAATTGAGTTTTAGATTTTGTAATGCTGTTTTTCTGCCATCAATCCTCAAGCTACAGAAATAGATGGAGTGATGAATTGAGATGGGATGTGATAGATGGTTTTTCAATTCAGGAGTTTGCAATTTTGCAATATTGCTGTAGTTCTGGGCCGAATTAGGACCTTTATCGATAAATTTACACTCACAGATTTCCTTATCTTAAGAATAAATACATAACTTACATCAGGTTTATCATACAATTCTCCTGTGAATGAATTTTTTTTAATTTTTTCATTGCTTTTGCCTTCTTCAGACATAGGAGAGAAGTGGAATCTGATCCTAGCATTGGTTCAGTTTCAGTTTCCATATTTTGATGGCCAGAAATCTTCACTTGGATTAAATCTAATTAAATTAGAAATTTATTTGATTGTAGTTCAGAGTGGTTGATCATGATGAGACATCCTACTTAACTTGTTGTCATGAGAGTGAAAGTTTGTAATCTAAAGTCTGCTAGTTTTCTCTTTTGCAGAAAGTCAATAGAAAGCTTGTACATGTGAGCATTGGCCTAGTTTTCATGCTTTGCTGGCCGCTGTTCAGGTAATCTCATGACTGAACAAGTCATTTTAGTAACTTTACGATGTGGTGAGTCTGGTGACTGATAATAGCTACTATACATAATTACAGTTCTGGCCAACAAGGGGCATTCTTAGCATCTCTTACTCCTGGATTAAATATTTTTCGAATGCTTTTTATGGGACTTGGAATTTGGAAAGATGAAGCAACAGTGAAGTCAATGAGCAGATATGGAGACTACAGGTATTGATTTCGAAAACCTGTTTGTCCTTAGGCTCCAATATGGATATGTATTCCACAAAGACTCTGTTATTGCACTTGGTCCAACCCACAAAGTCTTTGCTAACTTCTTTGAAGTACTCGCTGCGTAATTTTTTTTTTTCCCTCTGTTTCAATCCCTTCTCTACTTCACAACGGGAACCCAAGTAGTTCATACGTCAAGTCCCCAACCCATAACCCAATCTAAAACTTCCAATTTGCTCTCTTGTGAGCTTGACCAAAAGGAAGTTACTTCATCCCATTGGCTAACAAAAGGAATATGCTATGGTTGTTTACCTGCTTGTTTTCCATTTAAATTCTCATACCGGATAGCGAACCGAACTTTCTACATGTACCATGTCTGACCAAGGACTAAAAATGAGTTTGACCATTGGTTGGTTACCTGAATTTCATACTGATTTCTTAATTTACATCTACTTTACTTCATGTATCAGGGAACTTCTTAAGGGACCACTATACTATGCCATCACAATAACTTTGGCTTGTGTAATGTACTGGAGAACCTCCCCTATTGCAATTGCTCTTATATGCAACTTGTGTGCTGGAGATGGTACATCTAATTGATTCACCTTGTCCATTACTTGTCTTGATTATAATTGACTTTTACCTTTTCTAGTAAAGCACTTGATCTCGCGGCAGAGCTGCACAGGACTTATCTCAAACTTCTAATGAAGAATTAAACCTGTTTTACTTGGATAATTCAGGTTTAGCAGACATAGTCGGTAGGCGGTTTGGTACTCAGAAACTTCCATACAACAGGAACAAATCTATAGCTGGTAGCATTGCAATGGCATCTGCCGGGTTTTTAACATCCATCGGGTATCTTTTGCTAATTCATTTTAGTATTTTACTGCCATTTTAGACCTGGATTGAACATCATATATTCACTATCTAGCTTCCTGCTTAATGGTTGATATTGTAGTTACAGGTATATGCATTATTTCTCTGGCTTTGGATATGTTCAGGAGAGCTGGGACATGATTTTCGGTTTCTTGGTTGTGTCTCTGGCCTCAGCACTGGTAGAATCACTCCCTATAAGCACTAAGCTTGATGATAACCTAACAGTTCCACTTACTTCTATGTTAGTCGGCGGTTTGGTTTTCTGATTCCAATAATCTTTGTATATATAGTCCCTAGAACAAAAGTTGAGTAAATCAGGTTTGGTAAACCATCAAATTGCATTTGGGAAACGATTAAAATTGCATTTGGATGTTGTAACATATGTATGTTCTACAGCATTGTTTCTTAGTGTCAAAGTCTGTAACTCATTACATTGTGCCAATAAATGATTCATTGCGACTTTATATACAATTTCTTCAGTGTCCAATTTCTTTCTTATGGTCACATTTCTGCTATTTTTTTGTTTGTTAAATTTGTCATATTTTAAGATAGAAAAAGTATCAAATAAAATTGATAAAGGAAAAAATGATTCATAAATAAAACTTAAAAACTAACATGTAACAAATTTAAACGAAAATTAAATGATGTTAAGAGGGGAACTAGATATTATAATAGCTCAGAAAAAAAAAAGTGACTAAAATAAAAATTCAGAGAGAAAAAGTGACAGAGTGGTACAAATCTGGAGGAAAAATAACAAATCTCTTATAATTAGATTAACTGTAACTGTAATCTGTCAGGTGAAGTGGTCTGAAGAAGCAAATATACCAGAAAACAACGATGGAAACATACAAAGATACTAGGTGCGTGTGATTGACAATTCAACTATTACAACAACACAAGAAAAGTCAAGTTTGACGGACAGCTGCAGGGGCTAAACAGACATTTAACAATGACACAGACATGGAAGGCTATAACATCCACAGCCCAGGCCGGATTACCAAATGTTCTCTGTCATGACTCAAGATGAACTGGGATTTCTGATAATTTCACCACTACCCCTCCTCAAGGGCAATTCTGACGTTGAACTAGCTTCTTCTCCTGCAGCAACATCATCATCCGTCCTGTTTTTCCTCATTATCAACGACAGTGGAAAACAATCCAACGGCTTTGCTGCTACGAGAGAATCGTCGTCGAGCTCCCGACGACGACTCTTAGCTAGCTTGAGACAGGGGAGGACAGCGAGGCACAAGATGAAGGCGCCAAAGAGAACAATCACAACAACCATCATGACCATCCCATGCAAACCGTAGTGCTTGTCACCCAAGAAGGGGATCCCGTTGTCGTCGTCTTGGCGGTGGTCTTGCGGCGGAGGAGAAGCCGTGGCAGGAGGAGCTGCTATGGGAGGCGGCATGGTTACAAATTTGTTACGAGCCCATGTTGCTGTTTTATTCTGATTTGTAATAATATTCTCTTACATGCTAAGTTTTTGTGATTGTCCTTTGTTGCTTTTTTTCTTGTCCCTCGGTGTTTTGCACGTAACATAATCACGTATTTGAACAAGTTGACCTTAAATTACTTAAAAATTATTAACAATAAATTATCTTTTTACTATTATTTTTTTGAACTTTTTAAAAAGAAAAGTTGAAATAGCTCTCAAATACTTGCAAAAATGTAATAAACGTTTCAAATTTAATTTTCAATAGGTTCTATATTTTTAATAATAAATTCAGTATGAACTATTTGTAATCAGCCATATGCTTTTGGTCAGATTTATAAGGGGAGAAGATGGATGTTTATATATATCTAAACTAGTTTTGATTTTTTATTTTTTTAAATAATTTTTTAATTAAATTTGAATGAGCGAAAATAAAGAGGAATTTTGGTTAAAAATGGTATTTTAATTTTTTCATTGTTAAAATCCCTTGTTTGGCAAACATAGCATGAGAAAAGGTAAATTTCAATGGGAAAATGCTTTTTGATTTTTTGCTCAAATTCTCCGTTCCAAATTTCATGGGTGGAGATGGAATTGCACAATTCATGAAAAAAGTAAATTCTAATTGGAAAATCATTTCTGATTTCTTCCTTCTCCCCAATAGTTTTTTGTGTTGTGTTGTTTTGTTTTTTTTGTTTTTCATGTCTTTTTCAATAGTTTCTCCCTTTGGTGTTGTCTTTCCCACCCCATCCCCTGTCCTGCAATTGTTTTTTTTTTTTTTTTTCAATTTCCTGGATTAAGAGGAAAATTTGGGTCCATTTTTGCACCAAAAACAAAAAACTAACAATATAAGATTATAGAAAATCACTTTGCACTTGGATGCAGGCGAACACCATTGATGAGTTTGGCAATATATGGGCGCCCAAAAGGAGTGAAAGGGCAGTCGAGCCCTAATCTATACACACTATCCAAATTATCCCCTCAAGAGAGGAGTGTAATAGAGTCATTAGCAATCTTTATTTATTTTTTATTTTTTTACTTGAGGATTATAAAATTTTTAAACTATCAAAACACCCGAATTTTTAATTCATATTATTTCTAAATTTCTATATAAATAATATCCAAATATAGGAATTTATAACTAAAGAAAAACTAAATGACGGAATTATAATTCCCATAATTTACTTTTCTCATTGAAATATAAATTTCATCATCTAAACCCACCATAATTCCTCAATTCATCATAAAGATTGTATTGTTTTATATGTTAAAATGACGTAATGACAGTCGAGTCGATACTAATGGCTGACTAGCGTGCAGTGTTTGATAATTATACATAAAAGGCCTTACAGGCTAAAACTAGTTCTGTCTATTACCATTAATGGGGTGTGACACTCAGACTAAACTTATCAGGGGCCTCGTTGTGGGTCAGGCTTCTTTTCCAACTTGTTTTATGCGTTGGATTTAACCGGAGGGATGGGACATGATGGGGCCATTGATCGTTGTTGGGCTCACCATTCAAGCTCGAGCTTTTTTGGAAAATTCTGAATATAGAACTGGGATATATTCTTTTATGACACATATTATTCGTAATTTGGAAAAGAAAAAAATAATTAAGGAGGAATTGAAAAATCGAAATTTGTTATTTAAATATTTAGAAAATAGAGTCTGCATTGCTCCAAATTGTAGCACCAGTTATGTTATCTCCGGTTATTTTCTTTATAATAGTACCTCACGATTATATAGCTATATTCAAGAAAAATATGAACAATCCATTGTCGTCCAGCGGTTAGGATATCTGGCTTTCACCCAGGAGACCCGGGTTCGATTCCCGGCAATGGAACTTTCTGTATTTCGCTTTTATGTTTTTATTTCCTTCACCGCATCAGGACATGTGGCGTGCAATTGTAGTCCAAAGTAAAACTCCGTTGCAGTGGATCACTTCTTCTTCCCAAAATTCCCAATTCGGACACGTGGCGTGCAATTGTAGTTTGCAGTGGAACTTTTTGTATTTCGCTTTTATATTTTTATTTCTTGACGGTATCAGGACACGTGGAGTGCAATTCCATCGCTTTGGGATCAGACACGCTTTTATGTTTTTGTTTCCTTGACCGCATCAGGACACGTGGCGTGCAAATGTAGTCCAAAGTAAAACTGCGTTGTAGTGGATCACTTCTTCTTCCCAAAATTCCCAATTCCATCGATTTGAGATCAGACACCTGGCGTGCAACTGTAGTTTGCAGTGAAACCACGTTGCAGTGGATCACTCCTCTTCTCCTTCCCAAAATTCCCCAATTCCATCGATTTGGAATCAGTTTCCTCCTTCCTCAGTCTTAAAGCAGCAGCGGGTCACTTTCCTCCTTCCGTCTTCAACAATCAGTCAGTGTTCACTCTCTCCCACCGCAGTTTTTTTCTTCTTTGGTCGATGAATTCATAGTTATCTTTTTTTATCATGAATTTTAATAATTTTATCTGTAATTGGGTAGGTTATAAAAACCCCATTTAGCTCCCTAATGTCGCTTCCCAATGAAGATGTTATGTCCTCTTCATCTGATGCTCAGGTAAGCATCCATTTAGCTTTAAGGAACAACCTTTCTTTTCTTTTCTTTTTAAATTTTGTTTATTTGCTTTCTTACCCTTTAGAAGTTGAAAGATTTCAAGATTTTAGTCATTTTTGGTGATTTTTGTGCTGTTTAAATCTGTAAACGCATTGAGATGTACATCCTATGAGAAAAGAATTTTCGTTCATGATATTTGTCTTTTCTTGATTAGCTCTAGTGTTGAAGTTGTTCTGTGCTGGTAACCTGTGCATTGTGGATTGAATTGCACATGGTTGTGAACAACTTACATTAATTTGGTGATCATAGCTTTTGGAAAAAGAGCAAATGCCCAAGATTTTTAGGAGTTTTCTTGTTTCAATTCCCAAGTTCTTGGTGAAAATGCCGCAAACAATGGGAGTAAAATGAATTTGAATATCACCATGTAATCAAGTAGTGGACTTTACTTTTGAATTTTATTATCTTGGTGTGTTTCTACTTCGGAGAATGTTTCTAGTTCGGAGCAATATAGGTTTTTTGACTCTTTCTTCGGTTGAGGAACAGTTCCTTGTGTATGTCATGCTTAGAATGGAGATCATTTAGTCTTACTCTTGGTCTTGTTTTGTAGTTCAAAACTTAAAATTTATAGATATTTGATATGTGAAGGTAAAAATCAGTTGACAATGTAGTTCTCATAGTTCCTTTTTTTGGCTGGCATGTGATTACAGTTTCCATCTCATGTTTTTGAGGATCTCCTAGATTCCATTATTGCTGATGTTGCATCTGAGTGTCATCGAATAGCAAAGTTGGGGCTTGATCGTAATTTTGAAGAAGAGGAAGAAGAAGTAAGGCTGTCAGCCCAAGCACGGGTAAGGGTTGCTGATCCTAGTAATAGTGGTGAAGCTAATAGCAAGTACGTGGTTGACATATTTGGACAGAATCATCCTTCTGTAGCCAGTGATGTGTTTGATTGCATGAATTGTGGTCGTGCTATCGTGGCTGGGAGGTTTGCTCCTCATTTGGAGAAGTGTATGGGAAAGGTACTTCTCCTTCACCACGAGCCATATCTCCCGTTTGCATAAACCATGTGGGAATTTTGAAACTAACTGATATTGTCATTCTTTCATCCACCACAGGGTAGAAAAGCTCGTCAAAAGGTGACAAGAAGTAGTACAGCTGCACAGACACGGAATACACGAGGAAGCAACCCTACTTCGACATACACGACATATTCAAATCCCAACAGCACAACCAGATTACCAAATGGAGCATCCGGTGTTGTAGGTGAGGAGTACTCGAATGGTGCATTGGAAGAGCCATGAAACGATTTAAGTACTGCTGAGCAACTTGGGGGCAATGGATATCATATACTTGCTTCGGTATGTCGTGTTTGTGCTAAGTAGAGGCGCATTCTGAGTAGCCTTTTGTTGGTTTGGGCCATTGCAGTATGACCATATTTTTTTTTGTTGAAGTATGAAGAATAGCGCATTGTATATAACACTGTTCTTAATCATATCTTTACTTGAATGGGAATTCGGATACAATCACTAAAAAGACCTTGAATTTGAATGTATTGAGTCTAGAATGAAGGAGGTTGCTTTAGGGTTGTTTTGATTCCGTTATCGGTTTAAGAAGAGAATTTGAGACTTGTAAGGCATTATGTTCAGACATGGAGTGGGATTCACCTCTTCTTTCTCAAGAGAGTGGAAACCAATGGTGGAATGCCAGCATGTTGCAATGCAATCAAGGTAAAGGTATCAAAAGTTGCTTTAGGGTTGTTTTGATTATCAGAAAAGGTGAAGGTATCAAAAGTTGCTTTAGGGTTGTTTTAATTATTTAAAAAATAAAAAAAAAACTAAATGTTTGGAAGAATTCCGTTGCCGAGGACTTGAACCCAGGTCTTTCGGGTGAGAGCCGAATTTCCTGACCATAAGGAGAACAGCTAATGAGTGCCTTGAAATCAATGGCTATAATGAAAATAACATCTTGATGATAAAAAAATAAAAAATGGCTATACTGAAGGTCAAAGTATCCGCTTGCCAACGAGTGCCTTGAAATCAATGGCTATAATGAAAATAACGAGAACAGCTAAGATAAGGAAAATGAGAATCAGATGATGATGTTTTTATCGATTGAATTTGGGTTTATGGTAGGATTTTGGGGAGTTTGCGGTCCTTTGATTTTTAATGAGACATGGAGATATACACATATATATTTCCAGTTCCTAGATAATGAACAAGATAGATTCTATGGGATGATAACAGTGTGGCTGACCAAGTTGAAGAGAAAGTTAGCAGCTAGATGATAAAAACATTGTATAAAGGTTGGGTTATATTTGCTTTTTGCTGGTAAATAAGAATTCTTGTCTGACTTTTATAAATGATAAAAACAAGACATATTTGTGTATAATTCAATACATAAGGATTTTCATTTTTATACAAGTCATTTTTTATTTTAAAATAATTTAAATTATGTGGAAGAAAAATTTAAAATCAGATGCATCGGAGAGCATATAATTTTTTATTTTTTTTTAAATTTCTTAGTTTTTATATGAGAAGAAAAACCCATAGACTTTGAAGCTTTTGCAAAAATAACTATGATATATTGAGCCGCAAAGAAAATGTGCTTTGATGGTTAAGAATTTATGTCAACATCTCCAATGGTTTGTGGAAGTACCTCATATTTAATCATGTAAAGGAGCCTTAATTTTTCCACGATGCTCATATTGATCATCTCTCTTATGATTTTCTTCTTGACTTATTTGCATTGTAAATGCTTAGTCTAACTCTTCAATTTCCTTCAAATTTAACATGAAATGCCTCAATTGCTACAGATTAGCAAGTTTCTCCATCTCTTCCATCATATCTATATGTTTCTCCTTAAATTAGACTTCGGTTGCTCGGTGCTATTGGGAGGGCATCACTTCTGATCAAGATGATTGTATCCAATGATAAAAGAGCATATGATCAGGATGAAATCGTACAACCGATAGTCTAAACTAATCCAATGAACAGAAAGAAATAGTAGAGGCATGAGAACAATGGCAAAATGCACAGAAATACCGTATTTACAGATATATATATATATACATATATTGTTAAAGATAGGTCCTTCCCTCTCAGTTTGCCACCAAAACCAAAAGCAGCCTTTCCACAACATAAACCAGTAGAAAATTTGCACCAAATGGCAAATAGGTTTGGGGCCTACCACAATATATAAGCATACATATATGTCCTTCCAAATTTATACAGATTACCAGTATTATTAGCTGAACGTGCATGCTTACTCAAACAACTCCCAATCCTGAGTTATTTTGGTAGAAGATGGCAATGGGGTTGGGGCATGCAAGCTTCCAGCCCCCAACTCAAACTTCTCCCATTGCGTAGTGACTGAGACTGCATTGTCACTCTTGTTGCTGAATGGAATCGAGTTTCTTGCCTTTAGGTTGTCGAGCTTGTCAACGAAGCTCTGCACACGATGAACCTGTGATGACCCATACATATATAAGTTCATCACTCAAAGCCCACATGGAACAACAACAACAACAACAACAAAAACATTTTGTTTGCAGTGTTTAAGTCTTAGGGTTCCTTTCTATGGCTACTCAAGATATGCACATGTACTAGGTGGTCCTTTCTAAAACAAAAGAATTTGGACAAATATCTTCACATTCAATTAGATTTAGGATCTAATAAATATGTTCAATTCGCGCAACCTATACTGTACTCAGATTGGGGTTTTCAGTCAACCAAATGAAACACTCCCATTTTCCGGTTTTAACTTTAACTTCATGAAGAAATCAAACTAAAGATAGGGTTGACTATGAATCATGATGTTAAGTTGTTAGCTATAAATTTTTCGAAACCAACCTCAACTCCTCTTTGTACTTTGGCTTCTCCATCAGCCACGATGGCATCCAATTTAAGCAACTCCCTCATGAGCAACTCTGTCAAGACCACAATTTCCTTATCAGCAACCTTAGTGCCACTCAGCAGAGTTGTCTCCAAATCAACAATCTAACAAAATTAACCGTGCAATCAGCTTATATGACACCGCACGAAAATGTGACATAATCAAACAGTAGCTAAATACCAACCTTTTGAGAGAGCTTGTCAACCTCTGCTCTAACTTTAGCAACCTCCTCATAGGCTTTCAAAACACCATGGTTTTTCTTCATCTCTTCAAGCTTCTTCTCTTTGCTAGCTGGGTCCTCAAACAATACAATTTTTGACAAATCTTTAACACCTGCCATGTGCAAGCATTCTTTATCTTCCTTCTCCTTCCCTCTAAACAACAATCTTTGCTCCTGTGGCTCCAAGCCAGTCTCATTCGCAAGAACTCTTTTCAAATCACCTTGCATTTAACCCCAATTCAAATTTACTTTGTGGAACGATAAAGCAAAAAGTTTCACACCAAAAGGATCAAGCAAAAGACTAATCTCGAAAGAAAATAAAAAATAAAGTGTGTCAGAATATAAGTTTTTTGATGGAAAGAAGCAAAGAACATCATGATAAACAAAACACAAGAAGCAAACTTTAAGAATAATCCATTTCAAAAATTCAAAAATTAAAACAATAAACAACAATCTGAACAAACACTAGGTAAAAACAAAAGGTAAAATTTCAGAAAGTATCACCTAATTTTTTTTATCCAGAGTGAAATTTCAGACTTCAATTATACAGATACTATTAAGAACCACCAAATAGGAAATGTAGGATGCTACCTGATCAGAACGACACTAAAAAAAGAAAATTGCCCAGAAAAATTATGAGGAAAACAACAAAAACCCAGAAAGTAGATGAATTTAACATTAATAAGATTATTATTTACCAAAAGTGGATTGAGGATGAAGAATGGCATCATGGTAATAAGAGCCATGAGAAACCTTGATCTTGATCATGGGCACAGTAGAGGCATCTCCAATCTCTCTTTTCTGGACAAGCATTCCACCAGGCCTCAACTCCCAATCTATCTGCCTATTTAATTGTAACCCATCATTTTCCACACCAACTTTTGATCTTTTTCTCATCATCCACGAAATATTATATATTATTTTTACCTCAGAGTCATAAAAAGGAAAAGAAACTAAAATTTTGGGGAAATTGAAAAGGTGGAGAGGGGTTTGATGGTTGAGTAAGGAAAGAAAAGCTCAGTTGAGGAATGAGGAGAGGGACCTCCAAACAGACTTGAGAGTGCTAGCGGTTGGTCTGTACAACTCAAAAGTTGGTATCTGGAGGAAGGGAGTACCACTGCGCTCCTACTCGTGCGACTAGAAGACTAAAGTTTTGGGCTTTTTGAAATAATCTGGGCTTATGAGCTTACAGGCCTGGTTCTCCCAAGAAGAAGGGCTTTGTGTCTCTACAGAGGTATTGGGCTCAACTATAACTCAGTACAAGCCCTAAATAGGGGCCTGGATCTACTTGCCTGATCTTGGATAACATGACAGTGTATTAGGGCCCATGGGGGACCCGAGAATAAACCTGATCTTCAATGATCCAACTCGCAGGAAATAAGAGGCTTTATTTCAGAGGACTATTCTCACAATTCGTCTAAAAGTAATTATTTTCACATTATCATCGAAATTCGAACTTAAAATCGTTGGTTTATAGATCAAGATTCTTACGTAGATAAACCTCTTGATGTAACTATAAACCTAAAGTTTAGGCAGATTTCCTAATAAAAGATGGGGAACAAAATTTAAAGATTTAAGAGACATTTTGTTTTATTGTATTGTTGGTGTAAGATGGCATAGAGAAAGCATCTTTGTCACTGATGGGCCATATCCGGTCGAGACATGTGCTGAATAGGCCCAATTTCAGATAGTAGCTTATCAACAAAGGTGGACCAATCATCATCCAAATGAACTTACACATGGGCCACTAACAAACCCACACCACAATTCTCCTTCTAACATTTACAAGTATTATTAATTTAGTGATATTCTTATAATTATGTATATTATGCCACGTGTACAAAGTCAGTACCTGATATGTGTATATCCCCTGGATCCCCTCCTCCAATACTAGATATTGAAAAGTTCTCGGTAAATTTAGTAATAAGAGTCTTTATTCTTATTTCTTCAATTAAAAAGCTCTACAATCATTTCAGTCAAGCATAATCTTCTATTTATAGTAATAATACATAAGCAAGAAGGCTGAAAATCCCTATTTTTTAGAATTAATAAAAATTATGGAAAAAAAATTGTCTTTTATTTTCTTAGATTTGAAGTTTGCATTAAAAAATAAAAATAAAGAAGTGGCGCGATAAGTTTGATAATAAGTGCGATATCACTCTTTGGATCTCATAAAACTTCATTCGAAGTTAATATAATTCTAGTAATCACCTCCCCATTTTGGAGAGTTAATAAAAATTATGGAAAAAAAAATTGTCTTTTATTTTCTTAGATTTGAAGTTTGCATTAAAAAATAAAAATAAAGAAGTGGTGTCAGGACCCACCCTGATTATCACCCCGATAACCGAGGTAAACCCTGCTCCTGTCTGACAACCCAACACAAAAGACCGAAATAATCTCATGAAAACCATAAATTACACTGTCAGACGAAGGAGAAATTAAACATCCAAGAGTCAACCGTTATACAAAGTATAGTACCAAACAAGTAAAACAAAACCACGCACAAAGTACATGCACAACGGAACACTGAAAACACTCCGGGAAAACTCTCGAGTACTCTATGCCTCCGACGCTGCCTCAACGTCAACCTCCGCGCTAGCTCCACGACCTGGAGGGCAATTAAAAACCAGAAAGTGTGAGTGGACCAAAAAGAATAAAAGTTTCAAAAACCATTTCATAAACAAATCAGGGTTTGACCCTCCGTTTTGAAAACATGCATGCATAACCCAATTTATGAAAACATTTATAAATCACATTATGTTCATCATGAAAACTGCAACAACATAAACACAGTATGGTAAACGTTATAAAACATTAGCAATAAAACATCAAATACCAATATAATCATCCGATCAAACCTGCTGGATCTATCCGAGTCTTTAAACTCCCGAGTCTTTAAACTCAATCTAGACATCTGTAACAACCCGTCCCGAGAGCCGGGATTAGTACAGTGATTAAGGTGGGATTAGTAAGGTTAATCGGTGGTTAGGTGGTCCCGATAGGTCCGTAAGCCTAGAATGACGATTTTGCCCCTAACTCGGGCAAAATGTTGACTTTTAGTTTGGGTGGTCAACTGAGTGTTGACCAGTGACCAGGACGTAGTTTAGGACGTCACGAATTCATAGGCAGGTGGCACGCCCGATTCCGACATCCGAGGAGGAAGTTGTGATGTTCGGAAGGTGAAGGGTATTATCGTAATTCTGGTAGAATAGGGGGAAAAGTTGACTTTTCTTACGATCGGGTTTTGGTATGTTGACCGAGGATGGTTAGGTAGATCTCGTCGTCCTGAGTTCGATGACAGGCGGCACGTATTCATCGGACTTACGATGTGTGAGATACGGGTCTAGAAAGGTAGTGGCATAACCGTAAAATTGAGTAAAAAGGAGGGGCAGTTTGGTCTTTTGTGTTCTGGAATTTGTGCAGAGAAAGAACAGATGGACGGCTGGGATTGGACCATGTGGGAGTGCATAGATTGGATGGTGACACGTGTTGAGGGACTAGAGGGTTCTGGTTGAATCCTGTACATACACGGCCCAAATAATTGGGGTGCAACCGTGCCCGTGTTCGTGTTTGTGCGCAGAGGGAGACAGAAACAGAGGGAGATTGAGGGAGGAAATTGAGAGAATTGAAGGGTTGATTGAGGGTGCTGGTGAGTTGTGAGTGTGTGAGGGTGTCCAGAGAGTGAAAGGGAGACGGTAAGAAGGTTGGGAGGTGAGGAAGTCGTGTGGTTGGGCAGTTGGGAGCCACGGGGAAGTCAGAGAAAACAGGGAGGAGGTGTGAGCTTATGGTGGTGCGGTGGCCGTGTACGGTGCAGGGGAACTCGAGAGAAGGCTGAGGCGGCTCTGTGGACTCCAGGGAACGCGGCGGCGAGAACGGCGGTGGACGATTTCAGGTAATCCCTCAGCTCTGCGTTTAGGCTCTGTTTTCCCGTTAATGTTCAAATCGGAAATCGTGATGGCTGAGGTTGAGTCGAGAATGTTGGGGACTTGGGTTGAGCTTAGAAACGTCTCAGGAACCGTCTACGGTGGTTTCCGTGACGGGGGGAGTGCACGGTGGAGGCGAGACGACGGAGGTGTTCTGTGTACTCTGTTTTGCCGTAAGTTTCAAACGGCGAGTCGTGAAGTTTAGGCGAGAGTCGACGGTTCTGGTTAGCCGGGTTAGGCTTAGAGAGGTCCAGGGAAGAGTTTGGTGTAGCCACCGTGAAGGGGGAAGTCGTGGGTGGCCGGGAAGGAAAACATGGGCTATTGGGCCGTCTGGTTCGAGCTTCAGTCGACGGTGTAGAGGCCGTGTCGAGGTGAACGGAGTACGGGAATAGGTAGGGCAGGTCTGGACGATGAGATTGGTGAAGGAAGGGAGGAGAATGGTGGCCGGACGGCAGAGAATGCTTCTCGCCGGTTCAGTTCACAGCGGCCAGTTCAGTACAGTCAACTCGAGGTTGACGATGGTACTGTAGCTGGCCCGTGAGGTCCACGCGCAGCCACTTTGGGCGGCGCGTGGGGGGCGCGTGCGGCGGTTTCCGGTGAAGCGTCCAACTAAGTTTTTGTCCTAAATGTCATAACGAACCCAAAGGAATGAGTTTCGGGTTATTCGGACGTTGTTTCGGGATAGTTCTGCGGGGTCGAAGGTCTAGGGTCCCGTTTTAAGTACGCCTAGGAGTTTGGGAAAGTTATGGGATTTAAGTGGGACTCTTGAGAAGTTGTTAGTAACCTCGTTATGAACTTTGGACAGGTGCGGGAAAGCCGGGGGTAGCAGAATGGCCGGGAACGGCGTAAGTGCGCGCGTATCGAGGCGACGTCGGAATGGTCTGTGAGTGGACTTTGCTTTCTAACTCTTGATGCATGCATATATGTTTTTATATGTTTTCTATACTTGATTCTATGATTCGGTTTATGATCGTGATGGTTTATGGTTTTTACCCCTTTTTTGAGGAACTAATTGTCAGGACCCACCCCGGTTTCACCCCGAAATCCGAGGTAAATCCCGCTCCCGTCTGACTCCCCGACACAACACCTAAGGAACACTCACGCAACCCAGTCAGACGCAGGAGTAATTAAACAAAATATCCCAACCTTATCGTTTACAGAGCATAGCACTACATTACAAGGAAAACAAAAACCGATAAATTACACGCACGCGGAAGACTTTGAACTATTCCGGGGATCCCTCACGTCACTTCTATGCCTCGGACACTGCCTCGACGTTAAGACCCCGCGCTAGCTCCACAACCTGGAGGGCAATTTAAAACAGAAAATGTGAGTGGACCAGAAAGTACAAAAGTTCAAAAACCATTTTATAAGAAAACCGAGTTTAACCCTCCGTTTCGAAACCACATGCATAACCAACAGTTATGAACACAGTTATAAAATAATCATTATAAAACATCATAAGAAACCATAGCATGAGTATCAGAAACCGTATCAAAAATCATAAACACCAAATCATCATTTTCCCGATCAAACCTGCTGGACCTCTCCGAGTCTTTAAACTCCCGAGTCTTTAAACTCGATCCAGGCCTTTATCATATCCGAGTCTTTAAACTCAAGGCCTACGGGGGAATATCAATATATATCCGAGTCTTTAAACTCCCGAGTCTTTAAACTCAATCCGGGTCTTTAAACCCAATCCGGCCGGTCCCCCGTCACATATATCCGGGTCTTTAAACCCAATAACCAGATCCAGCAAATCCAATCCCAAAACCATTTGAAAACCATTTACCAATCTACATCCAAACCCGAATCCGAAATCACTGGTTCGATGCCCTTCCGGCATCCAGAACCGTCATTCCGAACCCAAATCCGGAGTCCACTTTCCCACTTTAAAACCAACTTCCATTTCCGAAATCCGTTTCTAGAACCAAAAACCTTGATCATTGAAATCATGTTCCAAAATCCACTTATAACCATTGAAAACCACTTATCTTTTGAAATCCCAAAACCATAGCATAAATTCCAGAAACCAACCATTCCTCGTAAAACGTGTAATAATGTAAAACCAACCAAACATATTCGATAAACATAAAATCATAATCAAAACCATAAAACAATTATAGAAAACAGTTATGCATGTTCGAGTTTAGAGAAAGGGTCCACTCACAGTACTGAGCCCTACTCGCGTCCCGAACGTCCAGCCCGTTCCTCGGCTTCCTCGGGAAATCCCGATCCTGTCAAACACCGTCAAATTACGTCACTAATACGTCTACGACACAACTACCTAATTTCCTTAAAATTCCCCGAACCAAAGACTTAAAACCCGGGACCCTAAACATTCACCCTCGCGGAACTAAACTCAAACGACTTCCGATTGACCCGAAACCAACTCCATTGAACTCACGATAGCTCTTGGACCAAAATCCATGTTGATCGCTTCTCCATACGCCGCCGCACGCGCCCCCACGCGCCGCCCAAAGTGGCTGCGCGTGGCCCTCACGCGCCAGCTACAGTACCATCTTCTACCTGTGCTGAACCGGCCGTCGCAGGCTGAACCGGCGAGAATTGATCTCCGCCGTCCGGCCACCAGTTCAACCCCTCTTTTCTCTCACGGCTGCGTCCAGACCTGCCCTATCTCTTCCCGTGCTCCGTTCACCTCAACACGGCCTCTACACCGTCGACTGAAGCTCGAAATCAGACGGCCTACTTCCCCTGTTTCATGATCCAGCCACCCCGCTCACCTCCTTTCACGGTGGTTACACCAAACTCATCCTAGGACTTCACTGAACCTAGACCACACCTCCATTACCTTCGACTACCCCCAAACTCGTCGACTCACCGTTTGAAGTTTACGGCTAAACAGAGGAACAGAGACTCCACTTCAACCGAGCTCCGTCGTGAACACCCCCCGTCACGGCGACCGTCCCAGTCGACACCTAGGACCTCCTTGAACATAACCCTGACCTTCAATCCCATCGACACTAAGCCTAGACTCACGACTTTCCAACTGAAGTTTCACGGCAAAACAGAGCAAAGAAGCCTTACCCTTCGATTGCAGCTCCGCCGTGCGCACCGCCGCCTACCACTGTGGTCGTTGGACTCCTTGCAGTCTCCTCAGCCTCCCCTTGCCTTGGTTTGCCTCGCCTCACGGCGTAGCCACCACCTCGACCTCACAAGCTCTCTGTTTCCTCCAAAATTTCTCCACACCTCCGCCGTGCCGCCGTGCACGATTGCACCACCAATTCACGGCCACCAGCTCCGCCTTGCCTCACTATCGCACTCACAACTCCCTATTTACTCACCCTTGCACCCGGATCGATCAATTGATCTCAAACTCTCACCCTCTGTTCTCTGTGTTTGTCAAAGAACCACACACACGATCACACACGGGCTCACCTAAGTAATTGGAACCGTGCTCACACCAGATCCACCCAGAACCCTCTAGTCCTTCAACACGTGTCACCATCCAATCCATGCACTCCCACATGGTCCAATCCCAGCCGTCCATCTGTTCTCTCTCTGCACAAATTCCAGAACACAAAAGACCAAACTGCCCTTCCTTTTTACTCAATTTTATGATTCTGCCACTACCTTTCTAGACCCATATCTCCCACATCGTAAGTCCGATGAATACGTGCCGCCTGTCATCGAACTCAGGACGTCGAAAACTACCTAACCACCCTAGGTCAACCTACCAAAACTCGATCATTCAAAAAGTCAACTTTTCCCCCTAATCTACCCAAATTACGGTTAAGCCCTCAACCTTCCGAACATCACAACTTCCTCCTCGGATGTCGGAATCGGGCGTGCCACCTGCCTAAGGATTCGTGACGTCCTAAACTACGTCCTGGTCACTGGTCAATCCCCAATTGACCACCCGAAATAAAAGTCAACATTTCTGCCCGACCCAGGGGCAAAATCGTCATTCTAGGTTCCCGGACCCCTCGGGACCACCTAACCCTTGATTACCCTCACTAATCACATCTTAATCACTCTAGTAATCCCGATTCTCGGGACGGGTTGTTACACTAATAGTTTTCACGTTTTACGAGATTTTGATAAATATGGTGATTTGAACTTGATTTAATGAGTTGATTTCGAGGTTTGAAACACGATTTGATTTTAAAGAAAGTAAAGGAGTTTTGAAAAGGATTTTCGGGCTTAGGGCCCAATTTAAAGTCGTTTTCGGAAATGTGATTTCGGGTCCCAGAATCAGACTTCCGGGTGACGATTCGGGATTCGATTCGGGACTTGAAATGGATATTAGGTTTGGGTTCGGAATGGTTATTCCAGATGCCGGCTTACGGAATGATGGTTGCGGACTCGGACCGGGATATGAGAAGGAAATGAGTTCTGGGTCTGGATTCAGAATGATGGTTCTGGATGCCAGAAGGGCATCAGACCAGTGGTTTCGGATTCGGGTTTGGATATGGAATGGAAAATGGTTTTTCAAATGGTTTTGGATTGGATTTGCTGGATCTGGATATTGGGTTTAAAGACCCGGATTATATTTGACGGGGGACGGGCCCGGATTGAGTTTAAAGACTCGGGAGTTTAAAGACTCGGATATATTGATATTTCCCCCGTAGGCCTATTGAGTTTAAAGACTCGGGAGTTTAAAGACTCGGATATTATTAAGGCCTGGATTGAGTTTAAAGACTCGGATAGATCCAGCAGGTTCGATGAATGAGAATGTGGCTTTAAATGTGTTTTGGGTTTCCCTGAGACTTAATGATGATGATTTGGGGCAGTAGCCTGGATGAAATGGTTTTCGTTGGTTATAATGGTTTTGTGGTTTTGGGCTGAAGCCTGGGATTTTGAAAAAGAAAATGTGTTTGGTTTTTCATACATGGTTTTATGACGTAAATTGATATGCATGCATTGGTTTTTACACGGAGGGTATAAATGCCTGTGTTTTCTGATAACTGTTTTGAAATTAAAACTTTATTTTTTTCCACTCACAGTCTTTTCGTGTTTTCGATACCCTCCAGGTTGCTACGGTGCGGGCTGTTAGTTGAGAGTCGGAGACATCACATGGACGTTCCACAGTAGACTCTGCGCACTCTAGGAAGTTCGAAGTTGTTGAGAAATTCGGATCAGAACTCCCTTGTCCGACTTACGTGTCACACGGAGGTTAGACGTATGTTTGGCTCTCGTATCATGCGTAAGTTAGACGGGAGCGGGGTTTAGCCCTTAATCCCGGGGGATTAGGGGTGGGCCCTGACAATTGGTATCAGAGCATAGGTTTGCGTGTTCTGTGTGTGGTTTGGTTCCCAGAGTCGTTGGTTCGTCGACTTGGGTGGTGTAATGCTACTGTGGATGTGATGTCTCGATGCGGAACAGCCCGTCAACAACCTGGATACGATAGTGATCGTGTGTTTGAGGTGGTTAGATAGCAGCGTTGGAGGGTGCGAGTCGCTCGATATGCGAGGCGAGGCGGTTTAAGACCGGAACGATTAGTGTGTTGGCTCTGGGATTGCTTGATGGATGGATCGTAGTCTTTGTGGTTGGGGCCGACTTACGGCCGGCTTGGAGATGGTGCTGCTAGGTGCACCCGAGGTGGTGGTTGTCTGGTCAGGATGCCGTTGGTTGATTAGAGTACGCTCGGTAAACCTAGGTTTCGAGAGGAATTGGGCCAGGCTGGTAGGTAGGCTAGTTTCGGGTTAGGATCCGAGTTAATTTCCGGAAGGGTAGGTGGTGGTACGTGAGGATGTACTCTTTGAACACTGTTGAGGTATTGTCTAATATCTTTGTTGCTTTACGTTCCTAGAGTTTTCCCTGGCGTACTTGTAGTTGAAGTTGGAGTGAAATACCCAAGGTGGAGATGATAGACCGGAAACCAAGAGACGTTGTTGTTGCTTAGTGTTGATTCCGGGTAGGAGACCCTAGGTGTCGGGAACTAGCAGTGGAATTTTGGGGACGAAATTCTTTTTAGGGGGGTAGATTGTAACAACCCGTCCCGAGAGCCGGGATTAGTACAGTGATTAAGGTGGGATTAGTAAGGTTAATCGGTGGTTAGGTGGTCCCGATAGGTCCGTAAGCCTAGAATGACGATTTTGCCCCTAACTCGGGCAAAATGTTGACTTTTAGTTTGGGTGGTCAACTGAGTGTTGACCAGTGACCAGGACATAGTTTAGGACGTCACGAATCCATAGGCAGGTGGCACGCCCGATTCCGACATCCGAGGAGGAAGTTGTGATGTTCGGAAGGTGAAGGGTATTATCGTAATTCTGGTAGAATAGGGGGAAAAGTTGACTTTTCTTACGATCGGGTTTTGGTATGTTGACCGAGGATGGTTAGGTAGATCTCGTCGTCCTGAGTTCGATGACAGGCGGCACGTATTCATCGGACTTACGATGTGTGAGATACGGGTCTAGAAAGGTAGTAGCATAACCGTAAAATTGAGTAAAAAGGAGGGGCAGTTTGGTCTTTTGTGTTCTGGAATTTGTGCAGAGAGAGAACAGATGGACGGCTGGGATTGGACCATGTGGGAGTGCATAGATTGGATGGTGACACGTGTTGAGGGACTAGAGGGTTCTGGTTGAATCCTGTACATACACGGCCCAAATAATTGGGGTGCAACCGTGCCCGTGTTCGTGTTTGTGCGCAGAGGGAGACAGAAACAGAGGGAGATTGAGGGAGGAAATTGAGAGAATTGAAGGGTTGATTGAGGGTGCTGGTGAGTTGTGAGTGTGTGAGGGTGTCCAGAGAGTGAAAGGGAGACGGTAAGAAGGTTGGGAGGTGAGGAAGTCGTGTGGTTGGGCAGTTGGGAGCCACGGGGAAGTCAGAGAAAACAGGGAGGAGGTGTGAGCTTATGGTGGTGCGGTGGCCGTGTACGGTGCAAGGGAACTCGAGAGAAGGCTGAGGCGGCTCTGTGGACTCCAGGGAACGCGGCGGTGAGCACGGCGGTGGACGATTTCAGGTAATCCCTCAGCTCTGCGTTTAGGCTCTGTTTTCCCGTTAATGTTCAAATCGGAAATCGTGATGGCTGAGGTTGAGTCGAGAATGTTGGGGACTTGGGTTGAGCTTAGAAACGTCTCAGGAACCGTCTACGGCGGTTTCCGTGACGGGGGAGTGCACGGTGGAGGCGAGACGACGGAGGTGTTCTGTGTACTCTGTTTTGCCGTGAGTTTCAAACGGCGAGTCGTGAAGTTTAGGCGAGAGTCGACGGTTCTGGTTAGCCGGGTTAGGCTTAGAGAGGTCCAGGGAAGAGTTTGGTGTAGCCACCGTGAAGGGGGAAGTCGTGGGTGGCCGGGAAGGAAAACAGGGGCTATTGGGCCGTCTGGTTCGAGCTTCAGTCGACGGTGTAGGGGTGGGCCGTATGTTTGGCTCTCGTGTCATGCGTAAGTTAGACGGGAGCGGGGTTTAGCCCTTAATCCCGGGGGATTAGGGGTGGGCCCTGACAACATCAATATAATCCGAGTCTTTAAACTCTCGAGTCTTTAAACTCAACAGGCCTACGGAGGAAATATCAATATATCCGAGTCTTTAAACTCCCGAGTCTTTAAACTTAATCCGGGCCCGTCCCCCGTCAATCATAATCCGGGTCTTTAAACCCAATAACTAGATCTAGCAAATCCAATCCAAAACCATTTGAAAACCATTTCTAAATTCATATCCAAACTCGAATCCGAAATCACTATCCTGCAGCCCTTCCGGCGTTCAGAACTGTCATTCCGAACCCAAATTTGGAAATCCACTTTTCAACTTTAAAACCAAATTCCGCTTTCCGAAATCCGATTCTAAAACCGAAAACCCTTGATCACCAAATCATGTCTCAAAATCCAATTATACTCATTGAAAAACCATTTATCGTTTGAAATCCCAAAACCATAGCATCATAATCAAAAATCAAGCTTTTCTCGTAAAACGTGCCAAATACGTAATTTCTTGAAAAACGTGCAATTATATAAAAAAATTATAGCATATTTAAATAATCATGAAAGCACATGTAAAACCATAAATCAGGTAATTAAAAGCAGTTATGCATGCTCAGTTAAAAGGAAGAAGTCCACTCACAGACCATTTCGACGTCGCCTCGATATGCGCGCACTTACGCCGTTCCTGGTCAGTTCGCTATCCTCGGCTTTCCCGAACCTGTCCAAATCCCATAACGAGGTCACTAACTACTTCACAAAGGTCATACTAAAATCCCATAATTTTCCCGTATTTTTAACTATTTTTAACCGAGCCCTAAAACCTTCGGACATCCCAAAACATATCGAGACGAGGTCCGATTGACTCGAAACCAGCACCAAAATGTTCGTTACATCGAATACTTTAAAAGTCGTGTTGGAACCTTCCTCGAAATCTATGCCACGCGCCCACACACGCCGCCCAAAGGGACTGCGCGTGGGCCTCACGCGCCTGCACTGTTCATCCATGTCCTTGGGTGAACCCGGTTCGAACCGGTCCAGGCCGACCTGGTCCAGACCCGAACCGGCGTTCACGGTTCTTGTCCATTTTAGCCTAATTTTTTAATCTTAATTTCACCATTAACTGCGTCCCAACCTTTAGAACTAGTTTCACTAACTAAAATATCTGAATGGGTTCTGTTTCATACCGTCCACGGTCGAACCAAAACGCCCAGTTTTTTCCAATCCCCTGTTTCCGGCCACCGCCACCTTTCCGGCCTTGGTTCGACTTCCTGGGTTCAATAGGAACCTTATACAATGACAAAGATAAACAGAGTCACTTAAAAAAACTAGCAAACCGATCGAGTTACACTTTGAGTTCTTTCTGGAAAACAGAGGACTCGAACTACTTACCTGCTCCCTGTGCTCAACCGTGACGTCCACCGTGGATAGACATCCGTCATTAATCACTTCCTTAATCCTAGCTTCCGGGACGGGTCGTTACAAGTGGCGCGATAAGTTTGATAATAAGTGCGATATCACTCTTTGGATCTCATAAAACTTCATTCGAAATTAATATAATTCTAGTAATCGCCACATTTTTAATCAAAATTATGAACTACTTATAAGTGGAAATAACTCCTACAAATAATTTTGTTTTCACTAAAACAAGCTTTGCACTCTGTATGCTTTCTTCCCTTAAATTAATTTCAAGGTTTTTCATTTATGTATGAATTTCCCAATAAGAAGAGCACCATAAAAAGCACGTACAAGTTTTTTTTTCCTCACAATGGCTTGGAGGAATGTTAATTGGATTTATATGCAATAGCTAGGGTGAGTGCTCTATGTACATGGCCCATTAATTCATATGACAAGTGTGATTTTACCACTAAAGTAAGTCGGGTGAATTTGACAAAACAAATATATGTTGTTATTGTTGTTGTTCATGATTAACCAAAAGAGAAAAAATTAAATAAAAACAAAACAATGGTGTTCCTCCTAATGATTGCTTATAATTTGTGGCCATGTATGGCTTTGTATTTGGATTGCCTACTAAATTAATGGTTAATGAGTTATTTAACTTAGTCACGTTGTCTAATAATCAAATGACTCATGTTTTTGTTAAAAATCATATCAATAAGAGTCATCTTGAATTATTCCGAGAACAATCGAGATGAAGGGATCATTTCAAAGAATCACTCAGCGTCATACAATTAAAAGCAATGCGATATTGTAGATGTACTACTCATCAATCCCATCTCAGATTTCGGATTTGGATGAATGATAATGGTAGCTAGGGTTGGTTTTTAGTTGCTTTCTTGAATGTCTTTTCTTAATCCGATTCTCCTAGAAAATTTGCTATTAATTTGGACCATAATCATTTTGTTGACATTTCTTTTATGTCATAGGCATCTTTATATCCGAATTACATGTATTGAAAAAATTGTCGATTAATAAATAATATTTAAATAGCAATATTTTCTTGTTAATGGTGAAATTCTTTCAAGATAGAGTTCTTCAGCGAAGTCAATCTTTTTAAGAAAACTTTCGAAAAGAATGATGCATTGACTTATCATCACGGCATCCTACTTAAACTTAAAGTATAAATTTATATATGTAAAATTCGCATTTATTGCTAAGCTAATCTGTTATAATGATCATGGTTCAAAAAGGTAGCTGCGATTCAATGTGAGAAACCGTCTTGCATATTAGTTAGACATTTAGGTGAATTTTCTTGTAAATTTTGTTAGTTTGTAAACTTAACTTAAAGTTCTTATATATATATAGTTATATTAAGTTATTTTATTTATTAAATACTTAGTTAATTATATAATTATTAATTTAAACAAAGATCATAAAATAAATAACATAGAATATTTTATAATAAGATTAATAAATAACTTACATTTCCAATATTTATGATTCTCAATTCAATTTATTTATCTAGATAATTAATATTTATTCTATAATTATTTGATAGTATTCATTATTATTATTAATTTATTAAATTTTATTTATAAAAAACACACAAAAAAAAACTTACCTAAGCCCTTCCTAACCGCCTAGGCACTATATCCTTATCAACCATCTTAGGAGTAGCCCTGTTAATTTGTCCAGAAAAATCGTACCGAACCGGGACCGAACTGAACAATGCCAAACCGTTGTAAAACTGAGACTGGTTGGAAAAAACCGAACCGAACTGGACAGCACTCGGTTTGATTTTGGTTTCTGGTATCATTACACCGGACTGGACCAAACTAAAAAGAGATAAAGATCGAACCGTTCCGGCCCATACCAAACCGTAATAATTAAAATCTTAAAAAACGGCGTCGTTTTTAGTATTGTTGTTGTATGAATTAGGAAACCCTAGAGAAATCATTCGACACTTCCCACTTCCAACTTCCAAGTCTGACTTCGTCTTCGACCTTCGACCGATGCCTCCTCCTCCTCCTTCATTTTAGTTTAATCGGGGTGGGTCCTGTCATTTTAGAATCTTCATGGTGCGCTTGATGATGCTGCAATAATGGAGGCTTTAGAGTTGCACAAGATAAAAAACCACCAGTAGTCTATTTTTAAAACTTCTGCCATAAAAGGGGAAGGCCTATTTGAGGGATTAGACTGGTATGCACTACTACGCGTCAAATTCTTTAACATCCATTTAGTAATAGAACATATACATGTATATTTTATAATTTTATTTTTTCAAAATTTTAACATAATAGTTAAACATGGGATATCCTCTATTGCAGTTACATATGTTTAGATTCAATAATTCATGCATTGCATGTTGATTCACTAGATAAAAAATCGCTACAGTTGTAAAATCATATATGTTTGACTAGTAGTGCTTGCATATTATAACTAAGTGTGATAATTTGTGAGTTAAATCTCCAATGACTTGGAATTAGGAAAATTAGAATCCGTAGTAGTGCTTGAGTATACACACACCACAACCCTAAAAAAAAAAAGGATTATGCATGAAGGTTGTAATTATAACAATAATGAGTAACATATGTTCCCTAAATTTAGTACAACTTTCAAGCATTTGGTAGAACCTGCAAGATTAAGATTTGAGTTGCGTACATTAGATGCCTTTTGACTTTATGACTTCTAAGGCATTCGTGAGTCATTTGAATTTTAATAATGTGCTAGGGCTTTGAGGGACATTTCATTTCTTTCGTATTTGTGGTGTGAAGGTAGTATTTTAGACCTGGTGCGGTGATAGAATGTCTAAAGTATTTTTTCCCCCTTTTTCTTAAGCATTTCATTGCTTTGCAAAACCTTGTGCAATAAAATACTTGTTATTGTAGGTTGAGTAACAACACTCAAGTCTGGCGGTGGCTAATTCATTGGTTGTGAAAGGCCAGGTCAGAGTATGGGACTTTCGGATTGTCTTGTCGATATATGTGTATGTTGGGTCATTCTTAGGTAGAGCTTAGCATTACCTAGCTGCTCTCTTATTAATCTGTGGAGCTTTATGAAGTGCTTGGTTCTCTGATGAATTACACATGTTCAAGTTTGAATTTGAACTTGCCCTTTTTAACTCGAATCGTCTCGTTAGCAATTATGTAACCAATTAGTTCAATAAGCCTTCTTAATTTTTACATGTATGCAGTTTTTCCAGGATGAAATCAGGGGATTGGATTTGGAACTATATTATCCATGCTGTTTTTGTTGCAGATATAATTTGTAAATGTTGTTTTGTGAATGCTGTTTTTTATTTCTATTTGTTTGGGCCTCACCATATCTATTTTTAACCTTTGTGAATGATGCTTATTGCTACCGATCGAAATCAAACCATAAGAAATAAGAATGGTGCTTACCTCTGAGAATGCTTCTGGTGTTGTGTCTGCTACCTCATCAGAATTACCTGAAGAGGTATTTATTCTCAGACTTATTGGATTTCATTATATGATTGTAGTTTTCATACTTTCTGTTTTTTTTTTGTAGGTGGATAATGTTCATGATTCACAAGCAGATGGCTTTGAGTCAGAGTTAAATCAGGATGTCAAACCACTGACCAGCGCTGAAATTAATGTGTAGTTTCTGGAGCATACGAAGAAAATGCAGCGTGCAAGCATATGAGATCATTTTGAAAGGTACAAAGCTGAGACTGGTTTCACTAGGACTAGATGTAATTATTGCCCTAATATGTATACTGCTAATTCTATTAGAAATGGAACTAGGGCCTTGATTAGTCACCTTCAGAAATGTCCTAAATATCCCCTTAATACGATTGCCAAAAAAAATCAGAAAGTTCTATCCGTAGAAAAGCCCACAGAAGTTGTTGTTGGGTTTAGTCATAAAGAGCTTGTTAAGAAATTTGTTCGGATGGTCATAGTTGATGAGTTACCTTTTACTTTTGGGGAGGGAAACGGGTTTTGTGATTTCTGTTCCGTAGGTTGTCCTAGGTTTAAAATTCCATGTCGTCAGACAGTTGCAAAGAAAGTGCTTAATATGTATTATGCTGAGAATGAGTCTCTTAAAGAATTGATCAAGTCTTATAGGGTTTGTGTAGCTACTGATACATGGACATCCCTTCAAAACATTAATTGTATGGTTATCACTGCTCATTTTATTAACAGTGATTGAGTATTGCATAAAAAAATTATCAACTTTTGTGTCATTCCAAACTATAATGAAGGATCAATTTGGAGGCTTTTGCAGGATTGTTTAATTGGATGGGGTATTGAGAAGCTTCTAACTGTTACAGTAGATAATTTTTCTTCGAATGATGCTGGGTTGTCTTTTTTGATGAAGAGAATGCCTAAATGGAAATGTCTGGTGACGCTTTTGAATAATGGGGAAAATTTTCATGTTAGATGTATTGCTCACATCTTGAATTTGATTGTCAATGATGGCTTGAATGTGTTGAATGATTCTATTTAAAGTATTAGAAATGCCATTAGATATGTAAGATCTTCCCCTAGTAGGTTTGAAATATTTAAGAAGGGTGCGGAGAAGGCTATGGTTGATAGCAAATGGCTGGTGGTATTGGATGTTCCAACTAGGTGGAATTCCACCTATTTGATGTTGGAATCAGCTCTTAAGTTTCAAGGAGCATTTGAGGTTCTAGTTGAGGATGATCCGAATTATTCTGCTTACTTTGTAAATGATCGAAGAGTAGGACCACCATCTGAGTATGATTGGGAAGTAGCGAGTTCATTTGCTGCTTATTTGAAACCCTTTTATGAAGTAACTTTGCGAGTATGTTGCACTTCTACACCCACAATCCAATGTGCTTTACTTGATGTGTATATGATTTTAACTCTTTTGCGTCGTGAATAAAAGAGTGTTTTATTGTCTAGCATTGTAAGCACCATGCAAGCCAAATTTGACAAATATTGGGGGGAAGTGGAGCGTATGAACCAATATTATTTCATAGCTCTTGTTCTTGATTCTCGTCATAAATTGAACGCTGTGGAAGATTTTTTTTTTTTTGTGTGTTTTGTGGGGGGGAGTATTTTTGTATGATGATGATAAGGTTGCACATGCTATTTCTAGATTGAATATTTTATTGACTAGTCTTCATAAACTCTATGAAGACGGTGAGAGAGGGGATTCTGCAAGAGAGGACAATGTTAGTGGCAACTCCTCTGCAGTTGTAAAGGACAAGATGGGTTTTAATGATGATATGGATCTTAGAGCAAGGAGATGAGGAGGATGGAAAAGAAGGAAATTATTTGTAATGATTTGGATAGATATCTATCAGATCCTATCGAAGATATTGAGGATTCAACATTTGATATTTTGGGTTGGTGGAAAAGAATCGGGGTATCCAATTATCCAATCTTTTCGCGAGTTGCACATAATGTTCTAGCTATACCCACTTCAATAATAGCTTCGAAGTCATGCTTTAGCACAAGTGGATGGGTAATTAAATCGTATATGAGTTCGTTGAGTAGGGGTGGCAATGGGTCGTGTCGTGTCGGGTTCATGTCGTGTCATGAATTCTGTTTTACCCATTTATGCACAACCCGAATCCGACCCGTTTAATAATCGTGTCAAGAATGTCCAACCCGAACCCGACCTGTTAATGACCCGTATAACCCGTGTAACCCGTTTAACCCATTTAATAAACAGGTCATACTCAAAACCCAATTAACCTATGACCCGTTTAACCCGTTTAACATGTTTAATCTATTTAAATTATAATATTTAATAGATATTTAGGTAGGTAAATGGGTAGATATATAGGTTAATAATGACATATTTATTAAATGAGTCAATATATAAGCCAATATATGGGTTAACTATTAACCCGAAATCTACCCATTTATTAAATGGGTTAACAGGTTATTATACGGGTTAACAGGTTGACCCGAAACTCACCCGTTTAATAAACGGGTCATAACGGGTTGACCCGAAAATGACCCGAAATTTTAATCGTGCGGGTTTCGAGTCGTGTAAAAAATTTTCACCCTTATCGTTGAGCCCTAAAGTTGTGGAGGCATTGATATGTACTTAAAATTGGCTTTTGAGTATTAATGTTGCATTACATTTGGAGCCGAGTGTTGAAGAAATTAAGTGTTATCATGCTCTTGCACAAGGTAATTATTATATTTTTTTATTATTTCTAATATATTTGTTTGCTATTAATTGTGAATTATGTACGTAATTAACTTTGCTTGTCTCATATATAGAAATGGTAAATGGTCATACTAGCTAGTAGCTGCTAAGCTGATTTTTGCTGCCTTGTTCCTTGCTACTTTGCTGATTTTCATGATATTTATATTATTTTGTTCACTTGAATGGTATGATGTCCGGATGATTTTGATTAGTTGAAATGGATATTAATTGGGCAATATAAATATTGATTACAAGATTATTAAAAAAAAAATCAGAAAAAACCGAACCGATTCGATCCGATTGAACAAAAAATAGTCAGTTTTACCCGAAATCAAATCGAACCAAATCGAACATTTCGATTCTGGTTTTAGCCGATTTTATGCGGAAAAACTGATTCACCAACCAGTTCGGTTTCGATTTCGGTCAAAAAGCATAACTGAAAAACCGATTAACAGGACTACTTAGGAGCGTCTATTGCTAAATTAAATAGGCATATTTTTCATGTGTTGTACACATGGATTGAAATATCGACCAATAGGGCTGATATATCGACGATATATCGTCAAAATTGGTTGGCGGCAGCTAAGAGGGGGGGGGGGGGGAAGATCTCACGAAATTTCGATAATTTTTCTTATTTTAAGGATATAGATCTCATTATTTAGGTAAAACGATCGAGATCGGCCTAAATTGGGTGAAAATCGGACGTAAAATGACATTAAAGTAGTCGGGTCATGCCACCGGGTCCGAAACCTGAATAGTAGACTCGGCTCGAGGTTGATGACGACTACTGTGCAGGCGCGTGGCCACCACGCGCAGACGCTACCACCGGTGACACGACCGACCCCTAATCCCCCGGGATTAAGGAACCAGTCATGCTCCTGTCCAACTCACGTGCGACACGAAGGCTAACCATCTGTTCAACCCCCGTGGAACACGCGACTTAGACAAGCGATTTCAGGTTTGTCTTCCTTCGGATAGCACATTTCGTGCGTCAGAGTTTACAATCTACTGTGGATCTATGTGATGTCTCCATCTATCGTATAACAGCCCGCACTGCATCATCAACCTAGAGAGTTTCAAAAACATAAAAGAATGTGAGTGGACAAAAATATAGTATAAATTCAAGAAAACAGTTTATAGAAACGTACTTTTATACCCTCCGTTCAAAAACCAATGCATGCATTCGAATCTAGTTCATAAAACCAAAAAAAAATTTCATCACAATACTAAAATCACATATGAAACCAAACATCCTTTCCGTTTCTTTAAATCCCAGGCCTCAGCCCAAAACCATGAAAACCATAAAAACGAGATCACAATTCAAAACTTCGGAAAACCGTTTGAAAACCATCATATCCAATCGAACCTGCTCGATCTATCCGAGTCTTTAAACTCAATAGGCCTACGGGAGAAATCATATATCCGAGTCTTTAAACTCCCGAGTCTTTAAACTCAATCTGGGTCTTTAAACCCAATCCGAGCCCGCCCCCATCATAATAATATCCGGGTCTTTAAATCCAATATCAGATCCAGCAAATCCAATCCAAAACCATTAATCCATTTCTGAATCTGAATCTGCAATCTCATCAGGATCCCGAATCCAAACCCAGAAATCATATCCATATCCGTTTTCAAATTCGAGTTCGAAATCATCATTCTGTAAGCCGGCATCTGGAACCATCTTTCCGAACCCAATCCAGAAATTCATTTTCAAGTTCTAAAATCGAATCCAGAATCGTCATCCTGAAATTTGACTTCAAGACCCGAAATCACGTTTATCGAAATTCACTTTTATGAACTGGGCCTCAAGCCCGAAATCACTTTTCCAAAATCCATTTCAAATCTTTGAAATCAAATCATATTGAAAATCCCAAAATCCTGGTATCGAAACCTTTCTCAAATCACAGTATAAAGTCATATCTTGTAACACCCCGGAAATTCGAGGATTTTAATATTGTAAATTAATGTTTGAATTGACGCTTTTACCCTTGCGTTGGATTTGGCCAATTGTTGACTTTTTGATTTATAAATTAAATGGACTTTGACCTATGACCGTGACATAGTTCGGGACGTCACGAGTTCATAGACAGGTGGCACGTCCATTTCGGACGATCAGGGAAAAAGTTATGACTATCGGAAGTTCAGGGGCATTACCGTAATTTGGACATTTGGGGGTGAAAATGTTGACTTTTCCCTTGGAAACTATTTTTCGGTTGACTCAAGGACCGTTGGGTAGGTCTCGACGTCCTGAGTCCGTAGACAGGCGGCACGCCGAAATCGGACTTCGTACGGGGAAGTTATGGTCACGGAAGTATTTCGCATTTAACCGAACCAACCGAGAACCGGATTAAAATATTATTTTATTATGGAATCTGGTTACTTTAATCAAATCATTCTGGACCCTTGGATGAGTGACAAGTGTCACTCATCCCCACACTCCCTAAAACATGGATCTCTGTTGGCCATTGGATTAAACAATTAATTTCCTCTCCTCAAATCCTCACCATTGATCCTATGCTGAGATTTAATCTCAGCCCTTCAAACCATCCAGCCAACCTGTTTATTAATTCCCAGAATTTTCACTCTTCATTCTTCCAAACCGTGTACACGGCTAACCATTCGAACCAACACACCAGCCCCTCACCTTGCAACCTCACCCTCACGGTAACACCAGGCGACCAGCAGCCACACCCCAGACGCCGACCACCTCCCCACGGCCACCTGCACGGCCGGAATTCCTCCCAGACCCGAGAAGGAGACCCGAACAGCCCAAGTCACCAAACCGTCCAAACCTTCACTCTGAGGCTCGAACCAACGTACGGTTGGGATCACTGTGACGGCAGGACGACCCTCTGCTGGACTGGACGACGTGCGGCGGTGACACGGCGGCGGTAGGTTGAAAAACCCGTATGACCCGATTACCTTCCCTTCTTCGAAACGATCGTTTTTGACGTTGATTTTGTTTGTTTGCTTCTAAGGCACACTTAAGGGACCCAGACGACCATTTTAAACCAAGGTTCACGGCTGGAAGCTGGACGACTCGCCGGAGAAGACGAACCAGTGCCGGCAGCCGGATTTCTGTCGATTTTCAGGTAGTTCTTTGAACCTAGAAACTAGTTTTGAGTCCGTAGAACCATTGAACACCTTGTGACGAGTCCATAGGAACAAATCCCATCAGAAATGGTGGACGGGTTGGAGAGAACTGATCGGGTCGAACCGTGGGTCTGCGGTGACCCGGTTCTCAGACCCGGTTACTGTAGCGGATGACGTCATCATGCTGACGTCAGCAGTGACGTCATGATGACGTCATCATGTCAGAATTCAGTCAGCCCAGGGACCAATGGACTGCTGACACGTGTCCTCTGACACTGTCAGTGATGACGTCATGCTGACGTCAGCAGTGACGTCATGCTGACGTCAGCAGTACTGTAGCACCGTTGACCAGGGGGTTGACCAGGCGCGTGGGGGCGCGTGTGAACAGTAATTTTGGTGGGACCACCACCATTCTTTAGGTTTCGACGATCCGGATCCAATGGCGGTGGTTTCGGGTCGATCGGAGATCATTAAGTTGATCAAAATGAGAGTTTTTGCCTTGGAAAGCGTGTACGGGCAGCTTTTCCGGACCGGTTTCGGTCTAGGGTTTCTTGGTTGAATGCTAGGGGTTTGTATTTACCCTTACGTATACTTTGGATGTGACAGGAATTTTGTAATTGTACCAGATCGAGGGTAAACGCTCGGTTTTCAGCAGGACTGTACTGTGAGTGGGCCATTTTCTTAAACCCTTGCGTGCATAAACGTTTTCTGGTTTTATTATACTTATTCATATGCTAAAACAATGATGTTTTTGATGATATGGAAAATATGGTTATGGCACGTTTCACGGTATTTGGGCTTGAGACCCGTTTGGTGAAACTTAATGATTGATTCAGATTTTATCTAGGTATATATATACCTTGCATGTGGATATCGATAAAATGTATTTGGTACTGCACTGTATAGATCCTTCCATGTTATATTGTCTCCTCCGGATGAGGTACCCCGGAGAGGTCACGGACGTCTAGAACGTCCAGCGTCTATGACGCTAAGCATCGGGGATGCTGTACCCGAACGGGGTTCGGGGATTGAACTCGGAAATTGAGACCCGAGTGGCACGCGTAGCCTTGTGATTGTGACCTTATTGACGTCAGGGACGTCAGACATCAGGGATGTCGGGATTGGAGTGTATAGTGCAGCAACTAAAATTATACTTATGTTCTTATTACATGCCTTATGGTTTATATTATATGGTTTATGATTTTAAATAATGATGCATGCATGTTTGGAAAACAGAGGGGTAAATTATATGTGTTACTTATCAAATGATTTTATAAACTTGAGTTTCGGTCCACTCACCCTTACTGTTTTGATAACCCCTCCAGGTCGGGAAACTGAGGTAGAGGAGGAACCAGAGGCTGAGGCATAGATCCACTTTCTGCGTACCTGAACCCCTGTTGGGTGGTGTACCCGCAGGTTTTTAATAGAGTCGTGCTCGCAACTTGTATTTCGGATTTTCATCCCTTGTCTGACATTCGTTTAATTCGGAATTGATGTATAACGTTTATTTGGTTATTTATGCTTTTAAATGTTTGGAGGTTAAAATTGGTATGAATTATTGGGTGTCAGACGGGAGCAGGGCACGTCCCCTTGTGGTCCCTGTGGGATCGGGGCGGGTCCTGTCAGCTTGGTATCAGAGCACTAGGTTGTGGTCAGTACTAGGTTTTGGTCAGCATGCTAGACTAGCGATTAGTACTAGTTACTTTTCGACTTTTAAGAATATTGTTTTCTGATCTATGCCTCTTGACAGTTGGTTATGCCTCCTAGGAGAATTCCGCATACTCGAACGGACGAGGATCTAGAAAGAGAGATGGAATGCGCGAGCATCGAAAGGGCTCAACGTTTGGGAGCCACTCCTTTCTGCGGGGGATCAAACCCCGAGGATGCTCACGACTGGATCACCAAGTGGGAGAGGATCTTCTCGGTGATGCACTGCCCTCCGGGCGAACGAGTGACTCTGGCGGCCTTCTTGCTGGAAGGAGGAGCCTACCAGTGGTGGCACGGACTCGAAATGTCTGGGTGGTCAGTCCATACCACTACCTGGGAAGCTTTCCGTTCCAGGTTTCTGGATCAGTACTACCCGCGATCCTTTCGCGCAGCGCGGGATGCGGAATTCCTGCGGCTGGAGCAGGGCGACATGTCTGTTGCAGACTACGAGCAAACTTTCGGGAAACTTTCCCGGTTCGCTGCCTCATTCGTAAGCACGGAGGAGGACAAATGCCAGCGGTTTGAGCTTGGACTCAGAGGGGAGATCCGGGCCAGTGTGACTGCTACCACTCATGCTTCTCTGAGGGATATGGTCGACGCAGCGGTGCGTGTCGAGGCCAGTCTGGCGGTACACCAATCACGACAACCTTCGGGGGAGGGGCGACGTCAGGATCGCCCACATCATGGGCCATCGGGCCGTAAGAACAACAAGGGAGGGAGCTACAGGGGAGCACCCTCATCCTTCAAGGGTCGTGGCTGGTCAGGTCGACGTGGAGGCTCTCAGGGCAGAGGATCTGGCTATAACTCTGGGCAGCGTTCATCTGGGAGCGGTGCTTCTGGTGGACATTCAAACTGGCCGAGGTTTGTAACCTGTTTTGCTTGCGGGGAGGAGGGCCACTATGCCAGTGATTGCCCGCAGTTGTCCAAGAACAACGACGCTGGGGGCTCTAGTGTGGTGCAGAGCACGGCTTCCCACACTAGTGGAGGTCGCGGTCAGGGAGGTGACCGTGGTGCTGGGCGTGGCGCGCGCGGGCGCGGACGGAACGGACGGCCGAGGGCCCAAGTGTTTGCAATGACCCAGCAGCAGGCGAGGACTGCCCCAGGCGTAGTCACAGGTACATTACATATCTTTAACCTTCTTGTACGTGTATTGATGGATGCGGGGGCTACACATTCTTTTATTTCGAAAAGTTGTGCTGGTATGCTTGATTGTGTAGTATCAGCTTTAGATTGCGAAATGGGTGTTGGAACCCCGATGGGTATCGTGTACCTTGTGAATCAGGTGATTCGGAGGTGCCCGGTAAGAATTGAGGATGTGGATTTACCAGCAGACTTAATTATTCTGGATATCCACGACTTCGATATAATCCTAGGGATGGATTGGCTATCGGAGCATGGGTCGCTCATCGATTGCTGTAGCAAACAAGTGATTCTGCGGAGCCCGGGTTTGCCGGAGGTTATCTTTCAGGGGGAACGTGACGGTTCGCCTCCTGAAGTGATATCTTCACTTACTGCTACCAAACTTCTACGGAAGGGATGTCAGGGTTATCTGGCGCATGTCATGTCGGAGCAGGTTGGTACTCCGGGTATCGACGAGATACCGGTGGTATGTGAGTTCCCGGATGTGTTCCCGGAAGACTTACCTAGATTGCCACCATCGCGGGAGATCGAATTTACAATTGAACTACTCCCGGGTACCCGACCTATATCCCAGGCACCATACCGGATGGCGCCGGCCGAGTTACGAGAACTCAAGACTCAATTGCAGGAGCTGGTGGATTTGGGATATGTTCGACCGAGTACTTCACCGTGGGGAGCACCGGTGTTGTTCGTGAAAAAGAAGGAAGGAAGTCTCCGTTTGTGCATTGACTATCGACAACTCAACAAGGTGACACTGAGGAACCAGTATCCTCTACCCAGGATCGATGACCTTTTTGACCAGTTGCGGGGAGCTCAGTGCTTCTCGAAAATTGATTTGCGGTCTGGGTATCACCAACTGAGGATTTCGGAGGAGGATATTCCGAAAACTGCTTTTCGAACCCGCTACGGGCACTACGAGTTCCTTGTTATGCCATTTGGTTTGACGAATGCTCCGGCAGCATTCATGGATCTGATGAACCGGGTCTTCCGACCCTACCTGGATAAGTTCGTGATTGTGTTCATCGATGATATTTTGGTATACTCGGGGAGTGCCCGTGCACATGAGGAACATCTCCGGTTGGTCTTGGAGAGACTGAGACAAGAACAATTGTATGCCAAGCTGAGCAAGTGTCAGTTTTGGCTGAGCAGTATTGGTTTTCTAGGACACGTGATATCGACGGATGGGATTTGCGTGGATCCCCAGAAAACAGAAGCGGTGACCAACTGGGCTAGACCGACAACAGTGACCGAGGTGCGGAGTTTCGTCGGATTAGCAGGCTACTACCGGAGATTCGTGGAGGGTTTCTCCAAAATTGCTGCACCATTGACTCGTCTGACTCGGAAAGGAGTAAAGTTTATCTGGGACGAGCAGTGCGATCGGAGCTTTCAAGAGTTGAAGGATCGATTGACCACTGCACCTGTCCTTGCATTGCCGGACGACAGTGGAGAGTTTGTAGTTTTCAGTGATGCTTCACTGCAAGGGTTGGGCTGCGTGTTGATGCAAACTGGCAAGGTTATCGCCTATGCATCCCGGCAGCTGAAGACTCATGAGTTGAACTACCCTACCCATGATTTGGAGTTGGCGGCGGTGGTTCATGCTCTCAAAATCTGGAGACATTATCTATTCGGCGCAACGTGTCAGATTTACACCGACCACCAGAGTCTTAAGTACTTATTCACTCAGAAGGAGCTCAACATGAGACAACGGAGATGGTTGGAGCTGCTGAAGGACTATGACTGTACGATCGAGTACCATCCGGGTAAGGCCAATGTGGTGGCGGATGCACTCAGCAGAAAATCAGCGGGATCAGTTGCACACCTGGGGATGGTGTATCTTCCCTTGCTGGTGGAACTCCGGAAGGCGGGAGTTATTTTGGGTACTGACGAGCATGGAGCTTTGTTGGCCAGCTTCCATGTACGACCAGTACTGATTGATCGGATCATTGAGGCACAACTTCAGGATCCGATACTCTGTATTTACAGAATTGAAGTCGATGCGGATGGCAGGCAGGATTTTACCATCCGGGACGACGGAGCACTTGTGAAGTTGGGCCGTTTGTGTGTACCTGCAGTGGCAGAGTTGCGGGCCGAGATTCTTGAGGAGGCCCATAGTTCGGCTTATGCTATGCATCCGGGAGGTACAAAGATGTACCGTACCCTCCGGAACCATTATTGGTGGCCAGGAATGAAGAAGGATATTGCTGAGTTCGTGAGCAAATGCTTAACCTGTCAGCAGGTTAAGGCGGAACGGCAGAGACCGTATGGGGCTATGCAGCCACTTCCGATTCCTGAGTGGAAGTGGGATCACATCACCATGGACTTCGTCTTTAAGTTACCGAGGACTCAGAGTGGAGTGGACGGAGTATGGGTGATCGTGGATCGGTTAACCAAATCAGCCCATTTTCTGCCAGTTCAGGAAACCTATAAACCTAACCGACTGGCTCAGTTGTTTGTGAAGGAAATCATACGATTGCATGGTACGCCGGAATCGATCGTGTCCGATCGTGATCCGCGTTTCACTTCCAGGTTCTGGCGGAGTTTGCAAGCTACTTTGGGAACAACCCTACGTTTCAGTACTGCGTTCCATCCACAGACCGATGGACAGTCTGAAAGAACTATTCAGACCCTGGAGGACATGATGAGGTCATGTGTACTACAGTTTCAAGACTCTTGGGATACTCATTTGCCATTGATGGAATTCGCTTACAACAACAGCTATCAGGCAAGCATCGGAATGGCACCGTATGAGGCACTGTATGGCCGACAGTGCAGGACACCTATCTGCTGGACGGAGGTAGGAGAGCGAGCGGCTGTAGGGCCGGAGATAATGGACTTAACCATGGAAACTGTTCGCGTGATCAAGGAAAGATTGAAGGTGGCACAGGATCGCCAGAAGAGTTATGCCGACCGACGGATTCGAGACTTGGAGTTTGAAGTGGGAGATTTTGTCTTCCTAAAGTTGTCTCCGTGGAAAGGGATTATCCGTTTTGGCCGACGGGGGAAACTGAGTCCGCGTTTTATCGGACCATACAAGATCGTGGAGAGAATTGGCAGGGTTGCTTACAGATTGGCGCTACCTCCAGAACTTTCTAGAGTTCACGATGTTTTCCACATATCGATGCTGCGGAAGTACGTACATGATGCTTCGCATGTACTTGGGGAACAACCTGTCGAACTACGGGAGGATTTGAGCTTCGAAGAACAACCAGTACAGATCTTGGATCGGAAGGACAAGGTACTACGACGGAAGACGATCCCTCTCGTGAAGATTCTCTGGAGAAACCAGAATGTGGAAGAAGCCACATGGGAGCCTGAGGCTCAGATGCGAGAACAATTTCCTTACTTGTTTCTTTGAAATTTCGGGACGAAATTTCTTAAGGGGGGAAGGTTGTAACACCCCGGAAATTCGAGGATTTTAATATTGTAAATTAATGTTTGAATTGACGCTTTTACCCTTGCGTTGGATTTGGCCAATTGTTGACTTTTTGATTTATAAATTAAATGGACTTTGACCTATGACCGTGACATAGTTCGGGACGTCACGAGTTCATAGACAGGTGGCACGTCCATTTCGGACGATCAGGGAAAAAGTTATGACTATCGGAAGTTCAGGGGCATTACCGTAATTTGGACATTTGGGGGTGAAAATGTTGACTTTTCCCTTGGAAACTATTTTTCGGTTGACTCAAGGACCGTTGGGTAGGTCTCGACGTCCTGAGTCCGTAGACAGGCGGCACGCCGAAATCGGACTTCGTACGGGGAAGTTATGGTCACGGAAGTATTTCGCATTTAACCGAACCAACCGAGAACCGGATTAAAATATTATTTTATTATGGAATCTGGTTACTTTAATCAAATCATTCTGGACCCTTGGATGAGTGACAAGTGTCACTCATCCCCACACTCCCTAAAACATGGATCTCTGTTGGCCATTGGATTAAACAATTAATTTCCTCTCCTCAAATCCTCACCATTGATCCTATGCTGAGATTTAATCTCAGCCCTTCAAACCATCCAGCCAACCTGTTTATTAATTCCCAGAATTTTCACTCTTCATTCTTCCAAACCGTGTACACGGCTAACCATTCGAACCAACACACCAGCCCCTCACCTTGCAACCTCACCCTCACGGTAACACCAGGCGACCAGCAGCCACACCCCAGACGCCGACCACCTCCCCACGGCCACCTGCACGGCCGGAATTCCTCCCAGACCCGAGAAGGAGACCCGAACAGCCCAAGTCACCAAACCGTCCAAACCTTCACTCTGAGGCTCGAACCAACGTACGGTTGGGATCACTGTGACGGCAGGACGACCCTCTGCTGGACTGGACGACGTGCGGCGGTGACACGGCGGCGGTAGGTTGAAAAACCCGTATGACCCGATTACCTTCCCTTCTTCGAAACGATCGTTTTTGACGTTGATTTTGTTTGTTTGCTTCTAAGGCACACTTAAGGGACCCAGACGACCATTTTAAACCAAGGTTCACGGCTGGAAGCTGGACGACTCGCCGGAGAAGACGAACCAGTGCCGGCAGCCAGATTTCTGTCGATTTTCAGGTAGTTCTTTGAACCTAGAAACTAGTTTTGAGTCCGTAGAACCATTGAACACCTTGTGACGAGTCCATAGGAACAAATCCCATCAGAAATGGTGGACGGGTTGGAGAGAACTGATCGGGTCGAACCGTGGGTCTGCGGTGACCCGGTTCTCAGACCCGGTTACTGTAGCGGATGACGTCATCATGCTGACGTCAGCAGTGACGTCATGATGACGTCATCATGTCAGAATTCAGTCAGCCCAGGGACCAATGGACTGCTGACACGTGTCCTCTGACACTGTCAGTGATGACGTCATGCTGACGTCAGCAGTGACGTCATGCTGACGTCAGCAGTACTGTAGCACCGTTGACCAGGGGGTTGACCAGGCGCGTGGGGGCGCGTGTGAACAGTAATTTTGGTGGGACCACCACCATTCTTTAGGTTTCGACGATCCGGATCCAATGGCGGTGGTTTCGGGTCGATCGGAGATCATTAAGTTGATCAAAATGAGAGTTTTTGCCTTGGAAAGCGTGTACGGGCAGCTTTTCCGGACCGGTTTCGGTCTAGGGTTTCTTGGTTGAATGCTAGGGGTTTGTATTTACCCTTACGTATACTTTGGATGTGACAGGAATTTTGTAATTGTACCAGATCGAGGGTAAACGCTCGGTTTTCAGCAGGACTGTACTGTGAGTGGGCCATTTTCTTAAACCCTTGCGTGCATAAACGTTTTCTGGTTTTATTATACTTATTCATATGCTAAAACAATGATGTTTTTGATGATATGGAAAATATGGTTATGGCACGTTTCACGGTATTTGGGCTTGAGACCCGTTTGGTGAAACTTAATGATTGATTCAGATTTTATCTAGGTATATATATACCTTGCATGTGGATATCGATAAAATGTATTTGGTACTGCACTGTATAGATCCTTCCATGTTATATTGTCTCCTCCGGATGAGGTACCCCGGAGAGGTCACGGACGTCTAGAACGTCCAGCGTCTATGACGCTAAGCATCGGGGATGCTGTACCCGAACGGGGTTCGGGGATTGAACTCGGAAATTGAGACCCGAGTGGCACGCGTAGCCTTGTGATTGTGACCTTATTGACGTCAGGGACGTCAGACATCAGGGATGTCGGGATTGGAGTGTATAGTGCAGCAACTAAAATTATACTTATGTTCTTATTACATGCCTTATGGTTTATATTATATGGTTTATGATTTTAAATAATGATGCATGCATGTTTGGAAAACAGAGGGGTAAATTATATGTGTTACTTATCAAATGATTTTATAAACTTGAGTTTCGGTCCACTCACCCTTACTGTTTTGATAACCCCTCCAGGTCGGGAAACTGAGGTAGAGGAGGAACCAGAGGCTGAGGCATAGATCCACTTTCTGCGTACCTGAACCCCTGTTGGGTGGTGTACCCGCAGGTTTTTAATAGAGTCGTGCTCGCAACTTGTATTTCGGATTTTCATCCCTTGTCTGACATTCGTTTAATTCGGAATTGATGTATAACGTTTATTTGGTTATTTATGCTTTTAAATGTTTGGAGGTTAAAATTGGTATGAATTATTGGGTGTCAGACGGGAGCAGGGCACGTCCCCTTGTGGTCCCTGTGGGATCGGGGCGGGTCCTGTCATATCTCGTAATTCGTAAAACGTGCAAATACGTAATTACCTCGAATTACATGCAAAACCATAAATCCTCAATATCAAAATCATAACATAGAAATCACGTATAGAAAACATATAAAAACATGAATGCATGCATCACATGTTTGAAAGAAAATTCCACTCCCCGGCCAATCCACTATCACCGATTTTCTCGAACCTGTCCAAATCCAATAATAAGGTCACTAACTACTTCATTAAGCTTCTACTAAAGCCCCGTAATTTTCCCGAATTTTTAACTATTTTTAACCGAGCCTTAAAACTTTCGGACATCCCGAAATATATCAAGACGATATCCGATCGACTCGAAACCAGTCTTAAAATGTTCGTTACATCGATTATATCATTTCTCATGTTGAACACATGCCCAGAATAGGCCCCACGCGCCCTCACGCTCCGCCCAAAGTAGCTGCGCGTGGAAGCCACGCGCATGCACTGTTCATCGTCTTCCTCAGGTCGACCCGGTACAGACCGGGTCAGACCAGTCTTTGCAACTCGAACCGGCGTGGCCAGTTTTCACTCAATTTTCCATCTTTTTCAATCCTCTTTGTCCCAGTAGCTTCGTCCCTCCATTCCTAAGCGTTTTAAGATGTCAAAAGCTAAGAACCAGAGACCTAGCTTACCTCCCAAATCGATAATTAAACCGGTCCTAGTCCGTCCTCGAGTTGTCACGATCATGGTCACCTCCTCGCTTCATTTTGCTCCCAAAACATTCCTAGAAGTGCCAGAAACAACTCCCAGTTATCACTTTCGATTAAAAACAGCTAAACCTCTAGTTACCATTTTTGAAGACACTTACCATTTCTTTGAGTTCCATGGCTGCCGTCCACAGACAACCTCGAACTCAGCCCCACTTGACTTCCCTGACCTTCCTGAGCAGCCTCCTTATCACTAATACACTTATCTTAGCCTCAAACGTCCAATTACCATTTGAATGAAACAGGGTGCACGAACCTCTCTGTTTTCCTCAATCCTCAAGCCACCGTCCACGACGGCTCATCGTGACAGCACTATCACATTCTGTACGGTACATGTTTTCTTTTTCATTCACAGAGGATGCCAAAATGAGGAAGATCAAGGGAGGTAGGCGTAGGTTTCTTCTCTGTTTTCCATGTTTTCTTGCATTTTTCTCACCCGTGCACAACCCATCTTCATTTCAACTTTTGTGAAGGCGGTTATGAGGCTTCCACAGAAGTCTGGAGATGGGACAAGTGTCCCAAGTTCATTGAGCATACTTCCAAAGAGAGCCACATGTCCACTAATCACTGGGCACAACTCCCAAGAAAGTAAAAGACCAAACTGCCCCTTATACGACAATTTACCAAAATGCCCTTAGTATATCTTGACCGAACCCCGAGCCATCCAAACTCCGATGACAGTGTGTCGCCTGTCGTTGTACTCAGGAGATCGAGACCTACCTAACAGTCCTCGAATTACGTGAAAAGTCCATATCGTTTGAAAAGTCAACAAATTGCCCCTTTTTTTAACCAAATTATCAAATTACCCTTGAATTTTCGAACATCATAACTTCTTCCTCGGATGTCGGAATCGGATGTGCCAACTGTCTATGAACTCGTGACGTTCCTAACTACGTCACAGTCACTGCCCAAAGTCCATTTTTCCATCCGAACAAAAAGTCAACGTTTTGCCCAATCTAAGGGCAAAATCGTCATTTTTCACCGTCCGACCGTAAGTACTCAACTAAGTACTGATTAACCTCACTAATCCATAATTAATCATTAAGCTAATCCCGATTTTCAGGATGGGTCGTTACAACCGGCGCTTGGCGGAGCGTGCGGCGTCCGATGGCCGTCCGTCCAACATGATTTTTTTTCTGACTTTATTGGTACAACTTTCAAGTTAATTGAATAACATATGAGTACATTTCTAAATATCTAATATAATATGTTTTATATTTAAATTAGTATTTGATATAAAAAAAATTGGGAATATAAATATAAGGTTAATTTAAATATTAATGAATTTTTTAAGCAAATTATATTGAATGGTAGGATTTCGTAGAGTATAGATGGTTAATTTGAAATAAATTATGTTGAATTGAATAAATTTATTTGAATGGTTAATTTGAATATTAATGGATTTTAGAAAAATATGAGATGAGCATACGATTAATAAGAATTCGTTTCACGTCTAATTTTCACTAATTAATGTCCAATTTTTAAAATTATTATGTAAATACAAATTCTCCAATTTTCTAAATTATTATGTAAATGTAAATTCCATTATTATATGCTTATTTTTATATTTTAACTATATTAACATTCAATTATAATAGTTCACTTCAATTTTTAAATATTAGCATTGTAGTCAAACAACTCAATCACCTCCAATCTCATTCGAGAATCACACATTCCCTCTCTCTGGAAGTGAATGTGGGAATGAAATTAAGGACCCACTGTCAAATTCCCCTAGCCCACACACAAAAAAAAAAAAAAATTGTGGATCCCCCCTACGATCGATCATTGGGCATATCATGAATGCCATTTTAGCTAACTCCAAAGAGCATCCAATTATCCATTAAATGTCGATAGACAACATAATGCATGCAAAGAAAAAACACACAAAGCAAAGAAAAGTTAGTACACTTCTTCGAAGATGCACTTGTTGTGGAGTCTTGAATCATTAGACAAGGGGCCTCATCCATCCATTTTCATTTAAAAGATAGTACACGATACGAACATGTTAACAAAAAAAAAATCAAGATAATTTAATCAAATAGAATTTTATAGGAATTTATTGTACTTTCATGATATTTTTACATATTTTTTTTTATCAACTTCACGTTAATTTTTAAACTAATATTACGAGAGGTTATAAATTTATATAACAATTCTTATTTTAACGAATCTCATTAAAATTACACTAAAAGTGAAAGCAAAATCAGAACTAGCATTGGGTGGTAGTGAGTTGGACCAGCATTGGGTGGTAGTGAGTTGGAGGAGGGCTATTTTTACTCCCCACGTGTACAACTTGAGTTGGTGGATGGAGAGGAGATTGGTGTACGTGTCTTTTCTAGTTAATTATAATGGAAGGTCTTATGATTAAGGAAGAAAAGTTAGGAAGATGGATGGAACTAATTAAGTAGGTTAAAGTGCCACAAAATGTATATAATTATATGGAAAAGGAAGCCAAGAAAAAGAGCACAATAGCGACGGTTGTGCTATTTTCTATTGGAGTTTCTATTGGCATTTTAATTATTTTTTTTAAATTCATGATATAAATGATTATCATTTTATATATATATATATATATATATATTATGTTTTAAGTTTTTAATTGACAGGAATACGATGAAATCAATTTACAGAATGATTGAACAAGAAAAAATACTTTTAATTTGATAGCGGTCATGCGTTTAATTTCTAATTATTAAAAGCAAGGTTCAAAACGGCGCTAGGCGCTTCTAGGGCGGTCGATAAGGACCTAGCGCCTAGGCGGTTAAACGGAGTCTAGGCGGGCGCCTAGGAGGTTTAAAAAAAACAAAATTCAACAAATTAATATTATAATGAATACTATCAAATAGTTTTAGAACAAAAATTAATTATTTAGATAAATAAATTGAGTTGGGAATCATAAAGGTTAACAATGTAAGCTTTTTTATTAATTTTATTATATAACAAGCTTTTTTATTAATTTTATTATATAACATTCTATATTTTTTTAAATTTATTATCTTTGTTTTAATTAATACTTATATTATTAACTAAGTATTTAATAAATAAAATAACTTATATAACTAAATATATATATATAAGAACTTATATAATTAAATATATATAAGAACTTAAATAACTAAATATGTATATGGATGTACAAGCAAATCCACTAAATATGTATAAGGATATATACGCAAATCCACCAAGACGTTTAGTCATTAGGCGGAGCGATTTTCCACTTTCGAGAGCCTAAGCGCCGCCTAGGTGGCTGCCGTTTTGAATAGTGATTAAAAGATTAAATCAAATGAATGTAAAATTACATACATGAACAATGAGAAGTCACTCAATATAGCGTATAAAAAATAATTTATTTAATTTCTATCCAGTGCACTTAATTAAGGGCAGGTTGGGTAAGTGTTATGATTAGCCACAGAAGTTTGCTTGATTAGCAGAAAGCAAGGCATGATGATGATCGAGTGTAGTGGGTTTTCAATGTTTCACTTTCACTTTCGAATCTGAAGTGTCTAAAACTAAAACGAAGTAAGAGCCACAGAAGCCCCAAGCAAGCACACATATAAAAAGGTTAGTGTGATTGGAAAGGGATTTCGTTTCCTAGCTAGCTGCTCCTTTCCAAGCTTATCATTGATTAAATTAATCCACACCCATATAATTCTTCCACTGAATCTAAATTGAATGTGATTACTTTTCTCATTATAGAATCTTTCGTATTTAACTCTGATGAATCAGAAATGTTAATATTGTAAAATATCTTTTTTTAACCTTCCGTATTTAACTATAATAATCAGAAATATTGATATCGTAAAATATGTGTAAATATCTTCTTTAAAAAAAATTAACACTTAATTATCTGCATAATTCGAAACAATCGACTCCACACAACAAATAAATACAAGACGTACACATAGCCCGCCGACACGATATATATCTACACTCTTCATTGTCTCAATTAATTAAGTAGGTGAAATTGCATCTTCAAACCTCGATTAATTATATAACGATCAGTTAATGACCTTTGTTCTTTCATCCATCACCACGTCATCAGCAGGTATATCTTACAGTATAAAGATATATTATAATATTAAAAATGTTTATATAGATTATTAAAAAAATATTTACATCTAATTTTGATAATACCTTCTCATATCACAATTTTGATTTACCCAATTATCTTTATATATATATAGATATTTCATAATCGTTACCATTTATTATCTAAATCATCATATCAGGACCATCTCCGTAAAAAAATAAAAAATAAGTCATTTAATCATTCATATGTATTAAATAAATAAACAATTTTGGGAAGAATTAATATCATCATGGTGAAACATTCATTTAGTTTGTATATATGAAGCACTAAATGATCTTCAATTTTATTGATTTTTTACTGAGATGATCTTGACATGATAATTGAAAGGTGTTTTATTGTAGATGCACCAGGTAGGGATGGACACGGTTCGGTAGGGTACAAAATTGATCGATACCAGAACCATACCATTTAATTTTAATCGGTACGGTACAGTTCGGTATTCCATATTTTGAAAGTGAAACCAGATCGTACCATACCAATTAAGTTCGGTACGGTTTCGGTTTGAACCAAAATTTTGTAGAAGTATGAAATATTATTTTCAACCTTTTTCTCGACCAAAATGTCTTTCATATATATATATATATATATATATATAATTCGATTCAACAACAATATCATCATATCATTAACACATTAACAAACTAAATCAACATATAATCTAAGATTCTAAATGATAAATAATCAAATCACATCAAGCAACATTGAACATAAAATCCAAATTTCAATCTGTCAAACATCATCAAGTCATCAGCACAAGTCAACATCATCATCAATCTACCCTTTTGATAAATTTATTCAATTTTGGGTTATTATGTCAGAATTCAAGGTTTTATAAATTCCCATTTGGAATTTCCTGTTTTATTTATGAATATTGTTTTTTCAATCCACAACTTTCGTGCGTCTGCTTGGTCGGAATACATAAATTGTCTTGCATGGTGGGGTGCAATGATATTCCTTGACAGCTATTTATACTTTGATGGTTTGCATGTTTTGATGAAATTTTGATTTTTCGAGCTTGCTACTACTTGATTTGTGATTTTTCCTTTCCGGTTAGGTGGAGGGTGTTTAATAGAATATATGCTTATGGGTTTTAGATAGAGTAAAATCAGTGAGGTTATCTATAATTGTTTTTTATTAGTTATGGTCAACCCTATACTAAAAGTATAGGATTGTCTAATTAACCAATAAAAAATAAATTTAATTATTTTAAAAAAAAATCCTAATTCTGTATGGGACGGTTTTTCAAAATATCGATACCGAAACCATACCGAATTATATCTGTACGGTTTCGGTACCGTACCAAATATACAACGGTTTTACTATTCAGTTTTTTTTCGGTATGGTTTGATCTGGAACGATACGATCTCGGTATTTTGGTTCCATGTGCCCAGCCCTAGCACCATGAACAGAAATTCCTTACACTTTGCACCAGAGAAATGGGTGCAACGATAGTTCCATTGCACCATTTAACTGAAGTCACCTTTGACACCGTTAAAAATACTGTTTCTTTCCTTAAATGTCCCTTAGTCAATTTTCATCTTCTTCCTCTCACCTCTGACACTCCAACTCAAACCCCCAAAATCCTCTATTCTTACTCCAGATCGTCTATGGCGTCTCTACCAAGCTTTCCCATTTCCAAGCCTAGAAATTGCAATCCAATTGTTACTTTCTGTTGTCAAAATAAACCTCCATGTCTACCAATGCAACTGATATTGCTTTAGATCTTGCGAGAGATCTTAAACGTGGCTTGATCGTGAGGGCTCTTGGAGCTAACCTCTTTGCCGCTCGCAATTTTTTTGAGGACGTTACGACACTTCTTCTTCAAGTTTCAAAGCTTCTTGATGAGCTGATTCATATTGAATTCAAGCGGGAGCTTATATTTGATCTAATCTTAGAACAAAGCTGTGTCGTTTTGACCGTGAGAGCCTTAGTTACCTCGCTGAGTCGTGTAATCGAGGAAACCTTGCAAGAGCTCGATCTCATCCTCGTCGGTCCATAGCCTCTGGAAAATTCTCTGAGAGTCATCAAGCGCTGACGGTTTTTTCTCTTCAGACTGAGATGAAATTACGGTGAGTCGTTTGGGATCGGATGACAATAGGGGACATCATTTCCAACTATAGTTTTCGGGGTGGCCACCATCAAGGCCAAGGGAGATTGATCCCAAGAAAGAAGAGTGACGATGATAGTGAGAGTGGCGATGGCGACAGGCAGTGACGGTTCATGAACCCAAATTTCGGATGGGCTAAACTTATATACTGGATTTTGAAAAAACTCGCTGGTACAAGTGAATTTAATTAATAAACATAAAAAGATACCTCTAATTAGGAGGACGTAATGAACTTTACTTTTAAATGCATCTATATACATAAATAAAAGTTTGATAGTAAAACGAAAAAAAATACAATAAAAATCATAATTGGACTACAAATAAAACTGAAATTAGCTACTTAATAAAACTAAAATAGACTATAAATTAATATTGGAATGAGCTAGCCTATAAATATATAAGGGAGCAAGTTTGGGTGGGAAGGGCTACAACCCTTCCAGCCCAAGCCTTAGCCCCGTCACTGGCGACAGGGAGAGAATAGGTGGCCACGATGAAGGAGGTGATTGGTGAAGTAGATTTGATGATGCCATCATTTAAGACGTCGTCATCATCGTCGACATCATCTTCTTCATCGTCGTCGTCAAAGACGTCGTCTTCATCCTCGTCGTCTTGTGAAGAGGATGAGAGGTCCCCTCCTTTAGGCATGATGGTTTTGTGTTGTTCGTGACAGGACCGCCCACAATCCCCCTAGATTAAGGGTTAAATCCTGCTCATGTCTATAGACCCGTAATTTAACCGTCAGACGTCCGATGACGGCGTACCGCCTGTCGTTGTACTCAGTGCATCGAGACCTTCCTAACAATCCTCGATTTACGTGAAAAGTCCATGTCGTTTGAAAAGTCAACAATTACCAAAGTACCCTCGAACTTCCGAAAGTCATAACTTTTTCCTCAGATGTCGGAATTGGACGTGTCGCCTGTCTATGAACTCGTGACGTTCTGAGCTACGTCACGGTCATTGGTCAAAGTCCATTTGACCGCCCGATCGAAAAGTCAATATGTTTACCCATTCTAGGGGCAAAATCGTCATTTTGCACCGTCCGTCCGAAAGCATCCAACTAATCACCGATTAACTTTACGAATCCGTCATTAAAAACTAATCAAATCTTGATTTCCGGAACGGGTCGTTACAGTTCGAGAGCCATACAGGTAGGTATTAATTACGAATTGGGGGTGATAGTGGCGGTGGTTGTAGTTGTGGGGGTGAGATTAGAATGAGAAGTGGCTGGGGTTAGGCCTAGAGTGAAGGGAAAGGGAGCTGAAAAGGGGCAAGTGGGTTGGTTCACGAGGAGTTTGGTTTTGTTGTTTCGTTTATGCGTTGCGTGTTGGACTAGTGATTTGGTGAGACAGGGGTGGACTAGGTGCAAGTAAGCACAGATTTGGAAATTTTGGTAGACACGGAGGTTGATTTGGGCAACATCGAGTAAGCAATAGGATTGGAATTTCTAGACTTGGAAGGGGGAGAGCTTGGTGGAGAGACACCATGGAAGACAGCAAAGTAGGCGTAGAGGATTTTGGGGGTTTGAGTTGGAGTTTCATATGAAAGAAGATGAAGATTGGCTGAGAGGTATTTAAGAAAAGAAATAGTGTTTTATTAGTGGCAAAGACTACATCAGTTAAATAGTGCAACTGACATAACGTTACACCTATTTCTGGTGCAAAATAGAACAAATTTCCGTTCCTTATGAAATTTGAGACGCGTTAGTACGTTCCTGATGCATTTGCAGTAAAAAGTCTAATTTAAAGTATGAACAATTTTAATTACAATATATGTATAAAAATATCTCGATAAAATGAAAAAGATAGTATAAATATGTATTATCAAAGTAGAATGCAAATATACTACATCCTATATTAAATTGATCTTATTTCGGTTATTAGGTAAGAACTGCCGACTGTACGGCAAATATGAATGGGTTTGGTGACATGGTGGGGTACGTAGACCTGTATGATATTAGGCAATGTTTTGGTAAATTTAAATTGCAATGGATTTGGGGTCGGCCAACGACACAATACTCCTTTCCTCTTCTTACAAAAGTATGATGTTCATGTAGCGAAGCGATAAAGACTCGATACGTACAGATATAACATATACACAATTTCATAAGAAATTTAATTAAACCCAATCCTCATAAAGAAATAGTCAACTTATGATCCAAAAATTGATATTAAAAAAACATTTGTAATTATATAAGTACGGAATAGAATCGAATTTTTGTTTCATATATATCCCGGCCTACTTAGATCATTATTCACTATATTACTGCTAAAATATTGTATATATCGAAAGATTAACGTAACTATGTCACACACCGAACATATTCTTGTGTGATATCCTTTTTATGTAGGCGTGCAAAGTGGCGTGAGGCTGAGGTTATCCTAACGTCGAAAGCTAGGTTTAACAACTTAAGGTCGATTTAAAGCTACAGACAAAAAACACATTCTCCTTATCACCTTTTGTCCACCATATAAAATAATATTATTATTTCTTCTTCCTCTCCGAACCTAGTTACTTAGCCCAGCAGCTTGATGTTGAAATCTTCATCATATATAAATGCAGCTACCTAGCTTGCTCCATAGATATGATCATTGCGGAAGATTATCCAACCCAAGAGTCCAAGACTAGCTCCACAACGCCAGCTTTTCATTACTTGCCTAGACTTAAGCCTAGCTCAATTTCTTCTTTGTTCATCCTCGAAATTTCAATCCAAATCCAAGTTATATATTGAGCTTTAGAATGGGATTTGAGGAGGAGGTTGTGATTCGAAGCTATGATGGGTTGGCGGATAGAGTTAGAGTGGAAGACCTCGAGCGAAGATGCGGAGTAGGGCCATCTGGACGTGTGTTTCTCTTCACGGACACGATGGGTGACCCCATATGTAGGATTCGAAACAGTCCGATGCACAATATGCTGGTACGTAAAAACATATACTAGATATAATAAATTCGTGTTTGACAGTAATAGTTTTGTTTAATTTCAATTGTTATATATGTGTATCGAATATTGTAGGTCTTATCAAATGATTAAATTAGTATTCTTACGATCATCATTGATCGTGTAGGTGGCCGAGTTGGATAGCGAGCTAGTTGGGGTCATACAAGGCTCGATAAAGGCGGTGACGGTTCATCACAACAAGCCTCCACCGTTAGACCAAGCCAAGGTAGGCTACATCTTAGGGCTAAGGGTTTCACCCCCTTACCGAAGAAAGGGGATTGGTTCGGGCCTTGTCTCCCGGCTGGAAGAGTGGTTCATGTCGAACGATGTGGATTACGCGTACATGGCCACGGAGAAAGACAACCAGGCCTCGGCGAGGCTTTTCCTGAACAAGTTTGGATACACCAAGTTCAGAACCCCGGCAATCCTGGTGAACCCGGTTCGCTATAGGACTTGCAGAGTGTCATCTAGGGTTGAGATTGCGAAGTTGAAGATTGAAGAAGCCGAATATTTGTACAGAAAGTGCATGGGGTCAAGTGAGTTCTTTCCTCATGACATAGACAAAGTGCTTGGAAATAAGTTAAGTTTGGGGACTTGGGTGGCTTATCAAAGAGGAGATGGAGATTATTTTGGGTCATTAGATGATGGTGAAGAAGTGGTGCCGAAGAATTGGGCAATGGTTAGTGTATGGAATAGTGGGGAGCTTTTTAACCTAAGGCTAGGGAAAGCACCATTATCTTGCTTAATGTATGCAAAGAGTTGGAAAATGATGGACAGGTTTTTACCATGCTTTAATTTACTGCCTTCCATGCCGGATTTTTTTACCCCATTTGGGTTTTACTTCATGTATGGGTTGCACCATGAAGGGCCATTGTCAGGGAAATTGGTGAGAGCTTTGTGCCAGTTTGTGCACAACATGGCTGCAACCGGTAGCTCTAAGAATTATTACAAAGTTGTAGTCACTGAAGTTGGGGGCTGTGATCCACTCAAACATCACATCCCACATTGGAAATTGCTCTCTTGTTCTGAAGACTTGTGGTGCATAAAGCCCCTGAAAAATAATGATGATCAAACCCTCCATGAATTGACAAAAACCCACTCAACAAAATCCCTTTTTGTAGACCCAAGAGAAGTATGATCAAATCATGAGGATCCAGCTAGCTAGCTACCTCGTATGTTTGTCTTTCATACGACTGCTTTCTAACTCGTATTTCTTTTTTTCATACGACTGCTTTCTGAGTCATTACATAAGCAAATAGGATTTCGTATGATAGAACTTTCGCTGAAAATGTGACAAATGCAAAAAAAAAAAGATCTCCAGAGTTTGATGATCATGGGTTTGGTTGAGAAAAATCGGAAAGAAGAAGAAGAATCCAAAGTTAACCCTTCCACATATTGTTTATCTTTTGATAACTCTATATACCATGCAACCGTATCATTTCATGACCCTCTTGTGTTTGGGCTATTCTCTTGTTCCTTTCACATCGGTGACACAAAATCTTGAAAGATTTCCTTAATTAGGTGCCACCCTCCAAGGCGTCCTTTCTTTGTGACTTTGATTTTTCATGATCAAGACTCATCGATTAGGCCATGGTGGTCCAACTTTATACCCCATCCCCTTATGAGGTAAAGATTTTAGCTGGACCCTCCATTGCCCTTTGTCTCGTCCCATTCAAAGATAGACACCATAACGTGCCATTCTACAAACTTTCGAGGGTTAGATTCACAAACCCCATTTCAATGAAAGAGATATCTATAGTGGTATGTACACATGCGTAACACGATGATGAATATAAACCAAACAAGTGTTTGTATAAGAGACTCCCATCTGTTGATGCATACATATATGACCGACCATACCAATGGCTCTAAATATATAATTAAGCGATAACATTTTTCATGACCTAGCTAGACCTACTTGAGTAAGTACTTTTAAGTTTTTACTCATTTTCAATAATTTTTTTGGGGATTGTCGTTAGCCAAATGTGGGAGCCTACAAAATTCACATATCCCTCTCATTGTTGTGGAAAGAAACAAAATTGGTTAAGGTTTCAAGTCATTAGTCGTGGTCATGACCAAGATTAGATAAAACTTGAGTTAGTTAAGTGTCTTTGTTCTACATCTCCTGCCAAACAAAGGAATTATTCATTAAAAGCTGGTTTGGTTTTATGTGGTGGTGGTCATTACAGGCTGCAATTGAGTTGGATTTTTAGTCTTATCCAATAATGAATTAGATTAGATGCATGTATATACATAGCAACTAATTAAAAGTGGTGGTTAATTAAGAATAATCAAGAAATATTGATGATCGATAATAAATTAATAATACGCGCATATGTTCAAGGCACTAATTAATGTACGTGACAGTGGTGTTGATAGCAATCCAGAGGCTCTCTTTCATTTGTGAAATTTTAATGAACTGGTTAGATGAGGACATTCGATCAGCTCGCATGCACGACACCTCAAAACTTCCCCAAGGCGAAGTTCTTTGGACTTGCAGCTAGGTAGTAAACTGAGATCTTGCTTCCAGATTCTACAATCGGAGCAGACAGAGCATCTCAATCATAACTCAACGAGTATGAATAAGATTCGAACTCATGATAAGAAACTTAGCAGGCATGATTAAACTCGTCTTTCCACCAACTCGACTAAACTTTGATAAGTCCGCTCGCATGCACTTAGTGGTACACTGAACGATTATTATCAATGATGGATGGATGGATGGTGGAGATAGAGAGCATGGACTCCGGAATTCAGAAGAAAATTAAAAAGTCAACAATATATACAGATGATTGATGCCATTAATAAAAAAAAATACACCTAATTAAACAAAATTAGTGGAGTTTGACTGGAACGGACAGAGGGAGTGCTCTTATTTCTTGTCTCACTTCAACAACAATTGCTTTACGTTGAGGTAGATTAGGGTAGAAATTAGATTGGACTAAATTCAAAAATATAAATTATCCGTTAGCATAAGACGAAAACTCGATCATAAAAACTTAATAAAATAGTTTTTAATTTGATTTTGTATTTTGTCTCGTTTCCTTTCACTTCCTTAATTATCACATTTCCTTCATCTTGTGTATCATTTCATTGTACACAATTGATGTCCGTTAACCACATATTTTCTATCTAACCACGAAGTAATTGAAACTAAAAATTTAATACAGTGGGACTTAATCATACCCTCGGGTCACTACCCTAACAGAAAATAATCCCAAGACCTTAATTATTCTGGCGCGTAAAATATGTTAATCTGAATTTTAATTAAGGAAAATATTTGCATCCTACCCCTGTAGTATCTCCTAAAACAATTAGTAAGATTGAAGCCGTTTAGTCATTCATATGTATAAAATAAATCAGTGATTTTAGTAAGAATTAAGATTCTTATAGTGAACTACTGTGCATTGAATTGATATATATGAGTTATTAAATTAATGGCCTCCAATCTTATTTATTTTTTATGCTGATAATCTTGACATGATGGTTTAGAGAATGAACGATTCAGATTATGATATATATACAAAAATAATTTAATAAATTAAAACACTGGTATAAAAAAGTAGCACCATACGATGAATTGTTTTTTAATTAACTAACACACGTAGACTTGACAAGAATATGCACTTATATATGTGTAGGCCAGCTGTCGAAATTCTAAATGGAGACAACACACCAAGTTTTTCTCTTGTGATAACAAAATTAAGGATTAAGGCAACGTTATTTTCTGAGAGTACGTACGTGGTTGAGTGTGCAAATGATACAGCTGGCTTCTTCTTCTTATTTGGACCACCTTATATGCATGAGTTTAAACTTTGAACATTAACCCGAAGCCTTGCATGCAGCTTCTTGGAAATTTTTGAACATGCCTTGCCTGCCTTGGAAATTTTTCCGTCGACGCCTGTGAGATTCATGGAAATTAATTAATCGCGGACCGACCACTAAAGTTGCGCCGCTCCTGCAGATGTACTTGTTTTGACGGCAACCGTTAGTGTTGAGATTAGCTAGGGTGTGACTGCGACTGAGCTGCCATGTCGCTACCACACATCGCATTGTATCATTTCTATCGCAGACCGATGACTAAAGTTGCGCCGCTCCTGTAGATGTACTTGTTTTGACGGCAACCGTTAGTGTTGAGATTAGCTAGGGTGTGACTGCGACTGAGCTGCCATGTCGCTACCACACATCGCATTGTATCATTTCTATCGCAAACCGACGACTAAAGTTGCGCCGCTCCTGTAGATGTACTTGTTTTGACGGCAACCGTACGTTAGTGTTGAGATTAGCTAGGGTAAGGTGTGACTGCGACTGAGCTGCCATGTCGCTACCACACATCACATTGTATCATTTCTATCTAACACATTCGTTATCTCTATTTGAAGAAGAAGACATAGCTTGAAGAAGAAGACATAGCTTGAAGAAGAAGACGAAGAAAAAGACCTAGCTTGAACAAAATTTCCACTCAAATCACGTCCTCCTACAAGACTTTTATGTAACTTGGTAGATAAAACTTATACATCCGTTACCGACTAGTATTCTTGGTCTTCTAGTATTTCTATGCATTAATACCTAGTAGGAGGTTTTAAATTTCAATCTTATAAAAAAACAAAATTGATATTCAATGTGTGTCTTCAGCATTTCTCGAATTTCTTTATATCAAAACTTAAGAGACTTGTTCGATATCCATTTCATTTTTTGTTTTCAATTCTAAAATTTTGTGTTTAAGATATGAAAAAGTATATATAAGAAAAAAAAATTGATGAAGAAGAAAGTTGTATGAGAAGAAAATAAAAAATAAGGAGGAATTAAAACCTTGAAAGTGAAATATTTTTCGTTTTTTTTTGTTCGATATCCATTTTGTTTTTTATTTTTTGTCTTGTTTTGTTTTCAATTATCAATAGTGTAGCTTGGGAAGATGATATTTGTTCTTCTTATTAGTCATGGAGTGAGAAGGAGAATTCTCTTCTCTGTTGTCGTAAGTGTCCTACTCTACAGAAGGCCCATTCAAGTCTTGATTGAACCCTCCCATAAGCCCGCCAACTAATCAGCTACAATTTTTCGGGCTTTTGTTCATGCCGGACTTATGAATTGGACTTGTGTGACGATATTTGTGAGGCATCCATGAAGTTTTTATATTTTTGCTGTTTGAAGTTATTGGTATCTTCAGAGTAATTATCCACTTATTAATTTTTTTTCCTTACATAACGATATTAAGGAAAATATGTTATAGATATTGAGTTTCAATTTCACTCATTTTTTTATTATACAATTGAGAGAAATATTATTACACAAAAATACTAGTCATCCCAATTATGCATATACAAAGAAAATATTATAGAATGCTCAAGGTTTCATCAACCCATAGTCCCATACATGGATTGAAATATCGGCAGTTTCGCCGATATTCGAACGATATATCCGAAATTTGGACCGTCGGCATCTAAATAGGAGGTGAAGAAATTTCTTCCCCCAATATCCATGGTTTCGTCAAATATTGAAGTATATCGACGATTTTCACCGAAATCCACCGATTTTTTCCGAAATTTACGTGCAATTCGGGCGCTAACGCTGGAAAAGGATGGCTGGGCTCTCCTCGTTTTGTCCAGGAAATTCATTTGGGGTTGATCTTATGGCGCAATTTGACCACAGTGATTTGGCCATGATCTTGGCAGCTGCTAGTTTTGCTGGGCAGAGAAGATGATTGAGGAAGAAGAAGACTTTTCGGGGGGAGAGAGAGAATGAGGCGAAGCTAATTATAATTGAAGGCAAATATCAAACCCACCAAAGCATCAAACACACCGTTTTGATTATGAAACACACTGTTTTGATATTTTGGTTAAATCTGGTTTTTTCTATTCTCATTTTAGTAATTTATTAATTGTTATTATTATTATTATTACAAAATTAAAATATTGGTACATTATAAATTTTATAATTCTTTTTTCATTTGACAAAAAAATTTGTTTTTTTATTAAATATCAGTATATTATTATTAGCATTATTATGATGTCTATTATTATGATGTCTATTATTATTATTATTATTATCTATTCATATTAAGTGCTCACATTTGTATTATTATTATTATTATTATTATTATTATTATTATTATTATTATTATTATTATTATTATTATTATTATTATTATTATTATTATTATTATTATTATTATTATTATTATTATCAACATCTATTATTATTATTATTATTGATGACAATATCGGTAAATTTCGGTGATATGTCCCCAAAATTTCGGTAATTTGGACCAGCGGCACATAGAAGGGGACACGATTATTGAATATTAATGAATTTTAGAAACAAATTATGTTGAATGGAAGAATTTGTAGAGTATAAATGCTTGATTTAAAGCAAATTATATTGAATTGAAACAAATTATGTTGAATTGAAGCAAAATAGCAAATTATATGTTGAATTGAAGTAAATTATGTTGAATTGAAGAAAATTATTTGAATGGTTAATTTGAATATGAATGGATTTTAGAAAAAAAATATGAGATGAGCATACGATTAATAAGAATTCGTTTTACGTCCAATTTTCACTAATTAATGTCTAATTGTCTAAATTATTATGTAAATACAAACTCCCCGATTTTCTAAATTATCATGTAAATGTAAATTCCATTATTATGCTTATGGTTTTATATTATTAGTCATCAGCAGAACCTTATTGTATTATATTATTGTATTATATGTTTATTATATCAAAATCATTTTATAATTTTTATTAGTTATATGTAACCATTATTAGATACTTAAGTTTTTCCCAAAGTTTCATTCTAAATTTCCAACTTTTAGACTAAATTTCCGTCATTTTTGTTGATCGTAAATGATATCGATATCGATACCGATATTTAGAGCGAGATATCTGTAAATTTAACTAGCGATATATCCGTCGATATCGATATTTCAATCCTTGATCCCATATGACTAGAATTGGTTAAAATTTTAACAATAAAAGGAAGGAATATTATATATATTGAGTGTTAATTTCATTTCTTCACGAAAATCTGTAGAAAATAAGAATGTGAAAATTTAAGGTTCGTTGATGTATTCAATAGCTATATATACAAGCATTGCCACAAGGATAAGTAGATACAAAGTGGAATTCAAAAAATCAAATTAGGGATAACTAATGAGCTGGTCACTCAGCACTTTCAGTGCATCAAATGTGGTAAAGTCCAAATAGGATGAGAACTCTAAGGAGATTCCAACAGACCTTGCAGACGAGATAGTAAAGGACGTGCGAGTTTGGTTCTGAGAAGAAAAAACCAACCAGTGAGCAGACCTTTGGTGAGCAAATCAGCAGGTTGAGTCTGAGATGGAATGTAAGGAATAAGATGACTGCCACGACTGATTCTCTCACGAACAAAGTGATAGTCAAGTTTAATATGACGAGTACGAGCATGGAATACTAGACTGACTGCAAGATATGTAGCATTGTGGTTGTCACAATGAAGAAGAATCGGAAAGCGAACTGGCACACTAAATTCATACAGAAGATGGGACAACCAAGTAGTCTCTGCTAGGACCCGTCCTATTTAACACCATATTTTCCGTTTTGGGCCTCGCCCTCACAATTTTGTTTTCAAGAGCTCACGTGCAACTTATCACTAGGTCACCTATCATGGGATTGCACTAGCCTCAACTCGCTTAACTTTGGAGTTCCAACCGAACTCAAAGCTAGTGAGCTCCCAAAAGGCCTAGCGCTAGATAGATGTGTGCCTACACATATAAGGCACATCACTATTCCCCTCGCAGGAATGTGGAATCGTTCACCGTTTCCTCCAAGAGTTCTTACAATCCACCCCCTTAGGGTCTAGCGTCCTCGCTAGCACACTTCCCGGTCAGGGTCTGGCTCTGATACCATTATGCCATGACCCGTCCCATCTAGCACCATATTGTCCACTTTGGGCCTCGCCCTCATGGTTTTGTTTTCGGGAGCTCATGTGCAACTTCCTAGTAGGTCACCCATAATGGGATTGTACCATCATCAACTCGCTTAACTTTAGAGTTCCAACCGAACTTATAGCCAGTGAGCTCCCAAAAGGCCTAGCGCTAGATAGGTGTGTGCCTACACATATAAGGCACATCACTATTCCCCTCACAGGAATGTGGGATCGTTCACCGTTCCCTGTAGGACACGGGTCTTACAGTCTCGGCACAACTATGTGGAAAGGCACGATACTCTAATTCTGCACTGGAACGAGAAATAGTGGCTGTTTTTAGAGCACCAGGACAACATATTGGACCCGAGATAAACAAGACACCTAGTGGTGGAACGCCTAGTGTCGGGGCAACTTGCCCAATCAACATCAGAGTATGCAAAGATAGGTGCTAGGAATGACTGAGGACGAACAACAATACCAAAATTTAAAGAACCCCTGACTTACCAGATAATATGCTTGATGGTAACGAGATGAGGTAGGCGTGGAGCACCTGTGAACTGAGCTACGGTGTTAACATCATATGAAATATCAAGATAGGTCAGTGTTAGGTATTGTAAACAACCAATCAAGCACCTGTATTAAATGGGAGAGACTAGAAAATATCCAAAAAATGTTGAGAGAATTGTCTTGACTGTAGTAGGGGTGGGAACATGTTTACAATGTAAAATTTTGGCTCGTTTCAAGATGTCAAGAGCATACTTAACTTGGGAGACGTGCATGCCGTTAGACAAGGGCGTGATCTGGAGGTCAAGAAAAAAAGTGACGAATCCAAGATCCTTCAAATCAAACTCACGACCCAGAGACTAGATGAAGGAAGACAGCGCAGCAAGGTAGCTACATGTGAGGTTCATGTTAAGCAACAAGACTATAGTCATATTCGAACGACAAAAAAAATGAATAGAGAGGATTCAACACGACTTTGTTAAAGCCCATATTGAATCAAAAAGGTGTTGAAACGATGAAACCATGCCTGGAGAGCCTGTTTTAGACCATAAAGAGCCTTATGGAGCTTACATACATGTGAGGGGAACAAAGGATCAACAAAACTTAGAGGCTAGTTCATATAAATGTCCTCCTAAAGAACACAGTGCAAGAAGGCATTTTTAACATCAAGTTGTTGAAAAGGCCAACCCATGGAAATAGCTAAGTGCATCTGATGGTGGCAGGTTTGACCATGAGACTAAACATCTCGACATAGTCTAGAATCATGCTATTGGTGAAACTTCTTGGCAACCAAACGTGTCTTATAACGCTCAAAACTACCATCAGAATTCTGCTTTATCTGAAAGACCCGCTTACAACATATAGTGTTTCGGTGTGGAAAAGGAAGGCACCAGAGGCCATGTCTAATTTTTCATAAAAGTATTAAGTTCCTCTATCATTGCAACATGTCATTCAAGGAACTTGACGACTTGAGAGAAGCATGTTGGTTCATTAGAAGAAAGAATAGTAATGAGGGCCTTGGGGATCAGACAACAGACTGCCATATCTGTGCGTGCTCATGGACAATGTATACCATCATGCGATCTGGTGGTCATGTGATGAGTAGAGGTTGGTGTAGTCATGGTTATTGGAGAAACAACAATGTTGGCATCTTGGGGAGGCACAAGCCGATGATCCTATGATCCTAAATAGAGGAATCAACAGATGATAAGGAGGACACAGAAGTATTGGGTGCCTCAGCAGTGCACTCAAATTGTAACACTAACGACAGAGAGTCTTGAGAAGACTAGGAAGCCGTGTGTGGGCTTGAAACATGGGCTTCAGTTACAGGCTATGGTGAAACAGGTCAGGGCGGCAGAGTAGGGGTTTACGACATGTAGGTTGGGCCTGGCATAACTGTTGGGGCCAAATTCATAGCAGTGGAAGCAACAAAGCATTGCTACGTAGAGAAGTGAGGGGCCTCATGGGTTCACTTGGAGCAGTTGTCAGGACCCACCCCTAATCCCCAGGGATTAAGGGCTGAATCCCGATCCCGTCTAACTTACGCATGACAGGAAGGCTAAACTGACGTCCAACCTTCATGTGACACGTAAGTCGGACAAGTGATTCTCGATCCGACCGTCCAAAAACTTCCTAACTTCCCAGAGTGCACAAAGGCTACTGTGGATCGTGTGTGTGATGTCTCCATCTCTCTCGACCAACAGCCTGCACTGCAATAACCTGGAGGGTATCGAAAACACGGAAAGACTGTGAGTGGACAAAAATAAAGTTTAAGTTCAAAAACATTTCATAAAACAATGACATTTATACCCTCTGTTTCAAAACCAATGCATGCATATTAATTTCATGTCATGAAACCATTCAATATTCTGGTTAAACAAACCATATAAGAAAAACCGAACACAAGTTCCTTTTTCCAAATCCCAGGCCTCAGCCCCAAACCACCGAAAACCATTTCATCCGAGCATAGCCCAAAACCTCAGAAAACCATGATTGAAAACCAAACACATTTGCAACCACATTTCCATCCATCAAACCTGCTGGATCTATCCGAGTATTTAAACTCCCGAGTCTTTAAACTCAATCCAGGCCTCAATAATCCGAGTCTTTAAACTTAACATGCCTACGGGGGAAATATCAATATATCCGAGTCTTTAAACTCAATCTGGGTTTTTAAACCCAATCAGGGCCCGTCCCCCGTCAATCACAATATCCGGGTCTTTAAATCCAATAACCAGATCCAGAAAATCCAATCCGAAACCATTTGAAAACCATTTCTAAATCCATTTCCGAATTCAAATTCGCAATCTCATCAGGATCCCGAATCCAAACCCAAAACTCATATCCATCTCCTTTCCAGATCCGAGTTCGCAACCATCATTCCGTAAGCTAGCATCCAGAATAACCATTCTGAACCCAAACCCGAAAATCCATTTCAAGTTCCAAACTGAATCCCAAATCGTCATCCGGAAATCCGATTCCAAAACCCGAAATCACATTTCTCAAAACCACGTTTCTGAACTGGGCTTCAAGCCCGAAAACACTTTCCAAAATCCTTTTACTTTCTTTGAAATCAAATCGTATTTCAAATCTCAAAACCAAATCATTAAACCAAGTTCAAATCATAATATCCATCAAAATCTCGTAAAACGTGAAATACCGTAATTTTCTAGAAAGACGTGCAAAACCGTAAACCATCACAATCATAATTCAAATCATAGAATCAAGTATAGAAAACATGTAAAAACATATATGCATGCATCAAGAGTTAGAAAGCAAAGTCCACTCACAGACCATTCCGACGTCGCCTCGATACGCGCGCACTTACGCCGTCCCCGGCCTGTAACGACCCGAACTTTCGTAATTATTATTTTATTACAAAATGACCATTTTTCCCCTGAGGGGAGGGGGGAAAGTTGACTTTTACCACGGGAAATAATTAGGACTTTGACCCATGACCGTGACGTAGGTTAGGATGTCACGAGTTCATAGGCAGGTGGCACGTTCGATTCCGACGTTCGAGGAAGAAGTTGTTAGGTTCGGAAGTCGAGGGGTATTTTGGTAATTTGGTCAATTAGGGGCCAAATGTTGACTTTTGACTCGGGAAGCCCAACGGGCGAGGGCCAAGGATCGTTACGTAGGTCACGTCGATATGAATCCGTAGATAGGCGGCACGTCAAAATCGGACGTACGACGAAAAAGTTATGGTCACGGACGTAATCGCGATTAACCGAACTAACCGAGAACCGGATTAAAATAATATTAAAATATTAGAATCTGATCACTTTAATCAATTCAATCTGGACCCTTGGATGAGTGACACGTGTCACTCATCCCCTACACTCCCTAAAACAAGGAATCATGTTGGCCATTAGATTAATTAATCATTTTTCCCTCCTCAAATCCTCACCATTGATCCTATACTCAGATTAAATCTCAGCCCTTCATTCCATCTACCCATTCTGTTTTTAACCCTCAGATTTTTCACTCTCACATTTTCATTCTCTCAAAACCGTGTACCCTCTCACCCTTCGAACAACGGGGGATCAAACCCCGAGGATGCCCATGAGTGGATTGAGAAATGGGAAAGAATCTTCACCGTGATGCACTGCCCACCTGGCGAGCGGGTGACATTGGCGGCCTTCTTATTGGAAGGCGGAGCTTATCAGTGGTGGCATGGTCTTGAGATGTCATGTAACAACCTGTACATTCGGGAAGGGTATAAATGTAATTTTTGTAAAGTTTTGCATAGAAGGACGATTTTGTCCTTGTGAATAGTGCGTCAAAAGTTGACTTTTTTGATTTACAGGTTGGATGAGTGTTGACCCTTGACCGTGATGTAGTTTAGGACGTCACGAGTCCATAGACAGGTGGCAGGTTCGATTCGGACAATCAGAGAAAAAGTTATGACGTTCGGAAGATTGAGAGCGTTACCGTAATTTTGATTATTTGAGGAAAATGTTGACTTTTTGGTGGACTTGTGATTTTCTCGTAGACCGAGGACCGTTAGATAGGTCTCGACGTCCTGAGTACAACGACAGGCGGCACGCTGTCATCGGACGTCGGACGAAATAGTTACGGGTCTGGAAAGTGTGAGGGCAAAAAGGTAATTTTAACACTAGGGGCATTTTAGTCTTTTTCTCCTCAGCCCAATCAGATCAGAACAAGTGGCATTAGTGGGCTGGGATATTTTGTGCTGAGACCATGGAGAGGTGGACACATGGGAGAGAACCAGAGGGTTCTAGGCACATCTAAAATGTGCATGGCCACAAAGTGTCCAATTTCAAACCGTGCACTTAGCTTCGACCCAGAGAAACAGAGGGGAAGAATTGTACGTATTCGATCGATTCAGTGCAAGGGTGAGTAAGTTGATGACATGTGAGAGTGATAAAGAGACGAGGGTGAGCTACTGATCGTGATTTGGAGCTGCAATCGTGCACGGAGGCACGACGGTGGACGGCTGGAAGTTTTGGAAAAACAGAGAGGCGGTGACTCTGTGGCAGTGGTTGTGCCGTGTGGTGGCTCAAACCAAGACAATAGGAGGCTCAGGTGACTGTAGGGAACTCAACGAGCACCGTGGCACGCGGCGGTGCAGACGGCGGAGGCTGAATCGCAGGTGAGACTCGAATCCCCTGTTTTCCCGTTTTTCTTGTTTTCAAAAGTCGTGGCTTTAGGGTTAGAGTCGAGAGATTTGGAGGTTAGGTTGAGGTTCAGGGAGGTCCTATGAGTTATCTAGGATGGTCGCCGTGACGGGGGAGGACCTGGGTGGCCGGCGGCCAAAACAGGGGCCACGGGCTAAGTTTTTCGAGGGAGAAATCGTGAAGTTTTAGGCTGTGATTTTCAATTGTTAGGACGGGGTTAGATTGCTAAGGATTGGACGAAGCTTCTGGGATTGGATTGGACTGAAATGGTGGAGGAATTGCAGAGAACCGGTCACGCCGGTTCAACTGTGTTGAACCGGGTGACTCGAGGAAGAAGAAACGCTGTAGCAGGCGCGTGAGGCCCACGCGCAGCCACTTTGGGCGGCGCGTGAAGGCGCGTGGGGAGGATTCCGGCCAAACTTCCAACATGGTTTTGGTTCTAAATGTCCTAAGGAATCCATTGGTGTGATTTTTGGATTAATCGGACGATGTTATGAGATAGTTCGGGAATCCGGACGGTTTAAGATTAAAATATGAATAAATTCCTGAAAAATTGGGGAAATTAGGGTTAGTATCCTTGATGTAATTGTGACCCTATTTGGTGCATATTGACAGGACGGGAGACGCCTGAGACGGTCGAGGAGCTCACGGAGCGCGGTTGAGTCGTTCAGATTCGTGAGTGGACTCTTTCTTTCTTTACGAGCATGCCCAACTGTTTTATTGATGTTTTATGCTATTAAAAATGTTTTTTTAATGCTTCTCGTTGATGATTATATGTGATTGATATGCTTGCACGTTTTTCGAGACATTTCTGGGATTTTGCACGTTTTTCGAGAAAAGTTGGATTTTTGATGCCATACTTAGGGATTTCAATCTATAATTGTTTTTTGATGATGATAAATGGATTATGAAACATGATTTGTGATTAAATGCGGGTTTTGGTTTAAAAGTGGATTTCCGGATTTGGGTTCTGAATGACGGTTCTGAACGCCGGAAGGGCTTCGAACCGGGGATTTCGAATTCGAGTTTGGCTATGGATTTAGAAATGGTTTTACATTGAATTTGGATTGGATTTGCTAGATCTGGATATGGGTTTAAAAACCCCGGATATTCTGATGGATGGGGGACGTGCCCGGATTGAGTTTAAAGACTCGGGAGTTTAAAGACTCGGACATTTATGATATTACCCCCATAGGCCTGTTGAGTTTAAAGACTCGGGAGTTTAAAGACTCGGAATTACATTTGAGGCCTGGTTGAGTTTAAAGACTCGGATAGACCAAGCAGGTTTGATCGTAAAATGATAATTTGATATTCACGATTTATGATGCGGTTTCATGATGCTTATGATATGAGTTTTATACCCGTTTTATAGTGTTTCTGTTTCTTATGATGGTTTATGTTGTGATTTTTCTGATACGTAGTTGGGCATGCATGTTTTCAAAACGGAGGGAACAAATATTATTATTATTATTATTTTCCTTAACTCTGATTTGATGATAAACTGTTTTAGAACTTGTATTTGTTTTAGTCCACTCACATCTTTTGGTTTTAAATTTTCCCTCCAGGTCGTGGTGATAGCGCTGGGGTGAACGTTGAGGCAGGAATCGAGGCATAGAGCTTACGACGTTCTTCCGTTGCGGGACTAGCATAGTAGGATTTTGTGCCCATTTTGTAGAACTATGCTTTGACTTACAGTTGTATTATATTTTACTCCTTCGTCTGATAATTATGCTTATAGTAGTGTTGAGGTTATTTTGGTACTTTGGGTGTGATTGTCAGACGGGAGCAGGGTTCGTCCCGGGTATCGAGGTGATATTTGGAACGGGTCCTGACATGTCAGGGTGGTCTGTCCACACCACCACATGGGAGGTCTTTCGTGCCCGATTCTTAGATTAGTATTACCCGCGATCATTTCGCATGGCACGAGAGGCAGATTTCCTGCGGCTGGAGCAGGGAGATATGTCCGTGGCAGAATACGAGCAGACTTTCGGGAAGCTTTCCCGTTTTGCCGCAGCTTTTGTGAGTACTGAGGAGGAAAAATGTCAAAGATTTGAGCTGGGACTCCGAGGAGAGCTACGGGAAAGTGTGACGGCTACTAGTTACGCGACTCTGAGGGACGTGGTTGACGCTGCAGTTCGTGTCGAGGCCAGTCTGGCGGCACACCAGGCACGACAATCATCAGGCGAAGGGCAGCGCCGGGATCGTCCACATCCGGGACCAACCGGCCCAAAGATCTCTAAGGGGGGAAATTACCGAGGAGCACCCTCATCTTTACGTGGTCGTGGCTGGTCAGGTTGACATGGGGGCTCTCAGAGGGGCGGATCGAGATTCAGTTCTGGACAGCATCAATCTTGGAGTGGTGCATCAGGAGGGTCTTGGGATGGACCGAGGACAGTTAGTTGTTTTGCTTGTGGAGGTGCGGGCCACTATGCCCCAGATTGCCCTTTGCTGTCAAGGAACAACGAGGCTAAAGGTGCTAGTGTTGCACAGAGTTCGGCTTCCAACACTGCCGGAGGCCGAGGACAGGGTGCTGAGCATGGCGCGCATGGGCGCTGACAGACTACGGGGCCCAGGGCTCGTGTTTTTGCAGTGACTCAGCAGCAGGCGAGGTCAGCCCCAAGCATGGTTACAGGTACTCTTCATATCTCAAATCTTGTTGTACGGGTGTTAATGGATGTAGGGGTTACTCATTCTTTTATTTCGAAAAGTTGTGCGGGTATGATAGATCGCGAGGTGTCAGCCTTGGATAGTGAGATGGGTGTTGGTACACCGATGGGCGTTGTGTACATAGTGAATCAGGTGATCCGGAGATGCCCAATAAGGGTAGAGGATGTAGATCTGCTAGCTGATCTAATCCTTATGGATATCCATGACTTTGATGTTATCTTGGGAATGGATTGGTTGACGGAGCACGGTTCGCTCATCGACTGTTGTAGTAGGCGAGTGATTCTGCGGAGTCCGGGTTTGCCGGAGGTTACTTTTCAGGGAGAGCGTAACGGTTCGCTACCTGAAATAATTTCTTCACTTGCCGCTACCAAGCTTCTACAGAAGGGATGCCAGGGTTATCTGGCGCATGTTGTGACAACGTGGAGTGATACTCCGAGTGCCGATGATATACCTGTGGTGCGAGAATTTTCGGATGTGTTCCCGGAAGATTTGCCTGGCTTACCACCACATTGGGAGATTGAGTTCACGATTGAACTACTTCCCGGCACACGACCTATATCACAGGCACCATATTGGATGGCACCAGCGGAGCTGCGGGAGCTGAATACCCAATTGCAGGAGTTTGTGGATTTGGGATTCATCCGACCGAGTACATCACCGTGGGGAGCACCGGTATTATTTGTGAAGAAGAAGGAGGGGGAGCCTCCATTTGTGTGTAGATTATCGACAGCTCAACAAGGTCACAGTAAGGAACCAGTACCCCTTACCCAGGATCGATGATTTATTTGATCAACTGCAGGGAGCACAGTACTTCTCGAAGATTGATTTACAATCTGGTTATCACCAATTGAAGATTTCTGAGGGGGATGTCCCGAAGACAGCGTTTCGGACCAGATACGGGCGTTATGAATTCCTTGTGATGCCTTTCGGCTTGACGAATGCTCTAGCAGCATTCATGGATCTGATGAATAGGGTCTTTCGATCTTATTTGGATAAGTTTGTGATCGTGTTTATTGATGACATCCTAGTGTACTCAAGGAGTGCTCAGGCTCATGAGAAACACTTACGATCGGTGTTAGGGAAGTTGAGGCAGAACCAGTTATACGCCAAGCTGAGTAAGTGTCAGTTTTGGCTAACCAACATTGGTTTTCTGGGACATGTGGTGTCAGCAGACTGGATTAGTGTGGATCCCCAGAAGACCGAAGCTGTGACAAATTGGGCTAGACCGACGACCGTGACAGAGGTACGAAGTTTCATTGGGTTGGCAGGATACTACCGGAGATTTGTTGAGGGTTTCTCTAGTATCACTGTACCATTGACTCGTTTGACCAGGAAAGGAGTAAAGTTTGTTTGGGATGAACGGTGTGAGCAGAGCTATCAGGAATTAAAATGTCGATTAACTACTGCACCTGTTCTTGCTTTACCGGATAACAGTGGAGAGTTCGAAGTCTACATTGACGCATCATTACAAGGTTTGGGTTGCGTGCTGATGCAGAATGGCAGAGTTATCGCTTATGCATCAAGACAACTAAAGACACATGAACTGAACTACCCTACGCACGATCTGGAGTTGGCGGCAGTGGTTCACGCTTTAAAGATCTGGAGACATTATCTGTACGGGGTGACTTGCAGGATCTTCACCGATCATCAGAGTTTAAAGCATTTGTTCACTCAGGAGGAGCTGAACGTAAGGCAGCGACGGTGGTTGGAACTAGTCAAGGACTATGACTGTACGATTGAATATCATCTAGGAAAGGCGAACGTCATGGCAGACGCACTCAGCAGGAAGTCAGCAGGATCGATTGCACACCTGAGGCTGGTGTACCTTCCTTTGCTAGTGGAACTTTGAAGAGCTGGAGTTATGCTGGGGATGGATGAGCAGGGAGCTTTGTTGGCCAGTTTTCATGTACGACCTGTGCTAGTCAATCGGATTATCGAGGCACAATTAGAGGATCCGACACTTTGTATCTACAGGATCGAGGTTGAAGCGGATGAGAGGCGGGACTTTACTATCCGACGAGATAGAGCTCTGGTGAAACTGGGCTGTTTGTGTGTTCCTGCAGTGGCAGAGTTACAAGCAGAAATTCTTGAGGAAGCCCACAGTTCGGCATATGCCATGCATCTGGGTGGTACAAAGATGTACCGTACCCTCCGGAACCACTATTGGTGGGCTGGGATGAAAAAGGATATTGCAGAGTTTGTGAGCAGATGTTTGACCTGTCAGCAGGTCAAGGCAGAGCGGCAGAGACCGTATGGAGCTATGCAACCACTTCCGATTCCTGAATGGAAGTGGGATCACATTACCATGGATTTTGTTTTTAAGTTGCCAAGGACTCAGAGAGGATTCGATGGAGTTTGGGTGATCGTTGACCGATTGACCAAGTCAGCTCATTTCTTGCTGGTACAGGAGACATTTAAGCCAAACCGACTGGCTCAGCTGTTTGTGAAAGAGATCATTCGACTTCATGGTACGCCGGAGTCGATAGTGTCTGATCGAGATCCGCGTTTCACTTCTAGGTTCTGGCGGAGTTTGCAGAACTCCTTGGGTACAAACTTACATTTTAGTACAGCGTTCCATCCACAGACCGATGGACAATCTGAGAGGACTATCCAGACTCTGGAGGACATGATGAGGTCTTGTGTACTGCAGTTTCAGGATTCGTGGGATACTCATTTGCCTTTGATGGAGTTCGCATACAACAACAGTTATCAAGCAAGTATCGGGATGGCGCCCTACTAGGCACTGTATGGCCGACAGTGCAGGACACCTATCGACTGGATGGAGGTAGGAGAGCGAGCAGCAATAGGGCCGGATTTGATGGACATGACCCAGGAAACAGTTCGAATCATCAAGGGAAGATTGATGGCAGCGCAAGATCGCCAAAAGAGCTATGCTAATCGACGAATTCGAGACTTGGAATTCGAGGTTGGAGATTTTGTGTTTCTCAAGTTATCTCCATGGAAAGGAATTGTCCGTTTTGGGCGACGTGGGAAGTTGAGTCCACGTTATTTTGGACCGTTCGAGATCACAGAAAGGTTTGGACTAGTGGCATACCGGTTGGCATTACCTCCAGACCTTGCCAGAGTACACGACGTTTTCCATGTGTCCATGTTACGGAAATACCTACTGGACAATTCACATGCCTTGCCGGAACAACCAGTAGAACTGATGACTGATCTGAGCTTTGAGGAGAAACCAGTGCAGATTCTGGATCAGAAGAACAAGGTTCTGAGAAACAAGACGATTCGGTTGGTGAAAGTACTATGGAGGAACCATGACGTCGAGGAAGCGACGTGGGAACCCGAAGACTTGATGAGGGAACAGTACCCCTTTTTATTTGTGTAAATTTCGAGGACGAAATTTTGTAAGGTGGGTAGATTGTAACGACCCAAACTTTCGTTGACAGGACCGCCCCCGGAAGGGGCATCAAAACCGTGCCCGGTCCTGCTCCCGTCTGGCAAGTCGGCTGAAATACCCAAGTTTACCCTCAGTACGTGCCAGACCAGGGATAGCCACATGTGCTTACTCATGCCTCTGCCCCTCGTACAGCCTCGAACAACGCGCCACGACCTGGAGGGTCAATAAAACCAAAAGGTGTGAGTGGACAAAAATAAATCAGTTTAGCAAAACGGTTACAACAAACGTTTTTACCCTCCGCGTAAAAACCAATGCATGTATATAAAAACATTTCGCTATCGGTTAAGATTTTCCACATAATAAAAACTGTGTATCAAATTTCAACATAAGGAAGAACTCGTATGAACCTCAAAATCATTTTCCTTTCTCAACCATCGGGTCTTAGCCCGCAATCATAAACACCGGGCCTCAGCCCAAAACCACGAATCAAAACCAAATGCACAACATGATCCAAGACCAACAACCATATACCGGGCCACTGCCCAACTCAACCGAAACATAAAAAAAAATCATCAATAAATCACAAGTCAATCATTTTGCTGGATAACAAGTGCGCCCGAGTCTTTAAACTCAAAACCATGCGCATAAACAGGCCTTCCCGGGATATCAACGAGTCTTTAAACTCAGAACATAATCAATAGGCCTCGGGGGTATCACAGTAACCGAGTCTTTAAACTCACGAGTCTTTAAACTCAATAAGGGCCCTCCCCCGTCATCAATTAACCGAGTCTTTAAACTCAAAACGTGCTCCAGCAATAGCACCGGGTCTTTAAACCCAAAACAGTTTTCAAACACAACAACGGGTCTTTAAACCCAAAGCAGTTTTCAACGGGTCTTTAAACCCCAAAACAGTTTATCAATCATGACAACGTGGGATCCATCCCAAAATCACATTTTTCGCAACAGGACCCATGGTCCGAATGTCCACATTCATTTTCCCCAAATCATACTTTACAAACATAAACAAATCATTATTAAACACGGGGCATGCACAATCATAGCGAATCACTTTATTAAATCCTTTTTCATTCCCGAATTCGAATTCGCAATAATGATTCCGGAAGCCGGCATCCAGAAGCATCATCCCGAACCCAAACCAAGAATTCACTTTAAATTTCCGAAAAACCGAAACCTTGTTCGTTAAAATTTCTTTTATGCCCCGAGCATCAAGCCCGAAATCACCTTTTTCAAAATCCATTTTAATTCCTTGAAATCACTTCATTTCTCAAATCTTGTTATCAAAACATCAAGACCACAATCATAATTACCAAAATCACAATCCAAGCAAAACATACTCAAAACCCACATTTAAAATCCTCAAAATCACAAGTCTCATTTTAATTCCCCAATTCAAACATCAACAGTGATCAAATCACAATAACTCAAAGTCTCGTAAAACGTGCAAATCCGGAACGTTCTCGAAAAACGTGTCAAAATCGTAAGTCACACTCGCAAATCATAAACAACCTTCTTAAATCACTTTACACTCATTTCGTATAACTTCTTTCATTAAACCATCATTAAGCACACGAGTGATCATAGTCTCGAAATTCGTGTAATTTCACATGTATAGTAAAAATACGTATAAATACGGAAATCAAAATCAATCACAACCTATATTCATAATCATAAAATCATAGAAATAATTTATGCATGCATTAAATTTGAAAGCAACGTCCACTCACACACTGTCCAATAGGGCTCGGTTTTACGCCGCACGCGGTTCCGTAATTTTCGATATTTTTCAGAAATTCCAAATCCTATTCGAAAACATACTTTAGTGTCACTAAGGGCTTTCATAACAGCATACTAATTTCCCATAATTTTCTGGGAATTAATCATTAATTACAAACGTAATAGGAATCTTCGGACCCTCGGAACCACATCGAAACGGTGCCCGATAATTTCGAAACCAACGCTAAAATGTTCGTTACATTGTATAGGACAAAAGTCGTGTTGAACTCACCTTGAAATTCGGGTCCACGCGCCGTCACGCGCCGCCGCAAGCGGCTGCGCGTGACACTCACGCGCCTGCTACAGTAAAGGCCACAGTCATCTTCCTCACCCGACTCGCAGCTAAACGGGTCCTTTAACCCGCGTATCAACCCGGTTCAATCCCTGCGAATCCCAAGTTGTTTTCTTCAATTGTTTCAGTCTAAGGCATTGTCATGAATCTAATTAGGGGTCTGTGACTTTAATTTCACTATACATTACCTTAATCTGTCAAACCCAGCTGGCATTTCCGATGAACCTTCGATCACCGTTCAAACTTGGAAGTTCACCAATTCTCCTCATTCTCTTTCAATTGCTCGAACCAGAAGCTTCGCAGGGCTACCAGAAACCTGCCCTCGATCTCAATTGCGAGTTCGAAACCGTCTAAGCATTCCAACCCAACTGAAATCTCACAAGCTGAACTCAAGAGCCGTCTGGGCTCTCCTCTTCACCATTTCCTTCACTGTCGATCCCGTTCGACTCGTTTGGACGTCTAGAAGATCAAACTCACCTCTGATTCCATCAATTTGCCGCCCAGATCAAAATTTGATTTCAAGTTTGTAAATGAGGTCTTCGGGCGGTTTCAGTGCTCCTGGGGGCTTCCTTCCTGTTTCTCCCTTTACTCTCACTCGAATACCTCCCTCAGAAAACCCTTTTCAGTTCGCATTGCCTCTCAAATGATCTGAGGAAGGTCGATCATGCTCACAGTGGTCCGGTCTCTGTTTTTTTTTTCCTTTTCGCCGCCGTCGTCCTCCAAACTTCCACCGTCAGTTCACCGAACTCAGCCTCACATAGAGGTTCGAATGACTTCTCCCATGTCTTGCGTCTCTACTTCTCACTCAGTCGAATTAATCACAGAATGGTGCTCTGCTCAACACTCAGGAGATTAAACATGGCTGCTCGGTTCTTCATGGTCCCAGGGCACGCCTGCCTCCCATTCAAGGCACATACCAGCACCCAGTTGCAAACTTCGACTCCACTCCACTCACAACTAAACTCACCCGTGCCTGAGCCCCTGATTATGTCCCTCACGCAGCTGCATAAACAATCCCCGCACCGTGCACGCTCATGTCCAGGCTCTGCTTCTTTTCCAATTCCCAGCACCTGCACTTGTTCCCCGCACACACACACATAAGCTCTGACCTTCACAACACACACAGAACACTCGCTCACACCCCAAAGCCATTATCCAAAGAAAAATAATCCCCTGGACAGACCACCCAAGCACGGTGGTTTCAGCCCCCTACTCCCCGGTTTCAAAACAGGCCCCCGTGAAATTACCGATCTGCCCTTGTGCACAAAATTACGAAATTGCCCCTCTACTTCTTAGACCAATAACTTGGTCATCCGATGTCCGCTTCACGCATGCCGCCTGTCGTTGTACTCGGGGCATCAAGACCTTCCTAACGGTCCTTGGCCCTCGGCCATCGGACCCCCCGATCGAAAAGTCAACATTTTCCCCCATTTTGTCCAAATTACGGAAATGCCCCCGAACTTCCGAACGTCATAACTTTCACCCCGAACGTCGGAATCGAACGTGCCACCTGTCTATGATCTCGTGACGTCCCAAAATACGTCACGGTCACTGGTCAAAGTCCATTTGACCGTCCGAAAAAAAGTCAACGTTTTGCCTACGACTAGGGGCAAAACGGTCATTTGGCATCGTTCGTCCGATTTCACCCAACTAATCACCGATTCACCCCGGTAATCATGATTAGTTACAAATCCAATCCTGAATTTCCGGGACGGGTCGTTACATTCGTAATTATTATTTTATTACAAAATGACCATTTTGCCCCTGAGGGGGGAAAAGTTAACTTTTACCACGGAAAATAATTAGGAATTTGACCCATGACCGTGACGTAGGTTAGGACGTCACGAGTTCATAGGCAGGTGGCACGTTCGATTCCGACGTTCGAGGAAGAAGTTGTGACGTTCGGAAGTCGAGGGGTATTTTGGTAATTTGGTCAATTAGGGGCCAAATGTTGACTTTTGACTCGGGAAGCCCAACGGGCGAGGGCCAAGGATCGTTACGTAGGTCACGTCGATATGAATCCGTAGACAGGCGGCACGTCAAAATCGGACGTACGACGAAAAAGTTATGGTCACGGACGTAATCGCGATTAACCGAACTAACCGAGAACCGGATTAAAATAATATTAAAATATTAAAATCTGATCACTTTAATCAATTCAATCTGGACCCTTGGATGAGTGACACGTGTCACTCATCCCCTACACTCCCTAAAACAAGGAATCATGTTGGCCATTAGATTAATTAATCATTTTCCCTCCTCAAATCCTCACCATTGATCCTATACTCAGATTGAATCTCAGCCCTTCATTCCATCTACCCATTCTGTTTTTAACCCTCAGATTTTTCACTCTCACATTTTCATTCTCTCAAAACCGTGTACCCTCTCACCCTTCGAACAAACACACCAGCATCTCACCACCCAACCTCACACACCAAGCAGCACCAGGCAGCCAACAGCCACACCCAGACACCGGCCACCACCACCACGGCCACCCTGCACGGCCAGAAATCACCCAGACCCGAGGAGAAACCCGAATAGCCCAAACCGTCCAAACCGTCCAAACCTTCACCCCTGGACTCGAACTAACCTAGGGTTAGGATCACTGCAACCTTAGGACGACTCAGAACTGGACTAGGCAGCCCACGACGGCGACACGGTGGCGGTAAGTCTGAAAACCCGAGAAGACCCGATTTCTTCCCTGTTTCGAAACGTCCATTTTTTACGTTGAAATTTTTTGGTTGTTTTTGAGACATACTTAGGGGACCTAGACGACCATTTTGGACCAAGACTTGTGGCTGGAAACTCGACGACTCGCTGGAGAAGACAACCAGAACCGGCAGCCAACCTTCCCGTCGATTTTCAGGTAGTTTCCTCAAACTAAAATCTAGTGTTGGTTGCACAGAACCATAGAAGAGGTAGAGACGAGTCCATAGGAACAAATTTCACCAGAAATGGTGGTCGGGTTGATGAGAACGGGTCGGGTTGAACCGTGGGTCTGCGGTGACCCGGCTCCCAGGTCTGGTTACTGTAGCTGATGACGTCACCATGCTGACGTGAGCAGTGACGTCATGATGTTAGAAAACAGTCAGACTAGGGACCAATGGACTGCTGACACGTGTCCTCTGACACTGTCAGTGATGACGTCAGCAGTGACGTCATCATTACTGTAGCACCGTTGACCAGAGGGTTGACCAGCGCGTGGGGGCGCGTGTGAACAGTGTTTTGTGTGGGACCAGGGCCATTTTCAAGGTTTCGACGATAAGGATCCAATGGCGGTGGTTTCGTGTCGATCGGAGATCGTTAGGTTGGTCAAATTAGGGTTTGAAGCCTTGGGAAGCGTGTTCGGACGTCTTTCCCGGGCCAGTTTCAGTCTAGGGTTTCTTAGCTGTTTAGTAGGGACTTAAAGTGACCTTTACGTATGCTTTGGACATGACAGGAATCGTACTTTAACACTTGGACGGGGCTTTACGCTCGGGGTTGCAGCAGGATTGTACCGTGAGTGGGCCTTTGATTTCACTAAACCTCGGCATGCATAACTGTTTTACTTTCTATTATATATATATGTGATTCAAGTAAAAGTATCTATTTATCCTGAGTATGAATTATGGCACATATTTCGATGTTTGGGCATGAGACCCGTCTGGTTGTTTATGCATGGTTTTGAGTCATGTATATGTATAATGGATTTCGATATTTATCTTTGGTACTGCACTGTATAGATCTACCCTAGGATATTGTCTCCTCCGGATGTAGGTACCCCGGAGTGGTCACGGCGCATTGCCTGTGAGGAGTCATTCTACGGAGGGACAGGACCATAGAGTGACTCAGGAGCAGGATTGCTACTATTGGACGTCTAGGATGTCAGGCATCTAGTATGCCACACTCAGACTGGGTTCGGGATTTGGACTCGGGATTGAGACCCCCGGTGGCACGCGTAGCCTTGGGACTGTGACCTTATTGGGCGTCTGGGACGTCCGTCATCTGGGATGTCAGGGTTGGGATGTATAGTGCAGTGACTGAGATTATATTATGTTGATATTACTCTGCTTATAATTATATGATTTTGTGGCTTTTGATACTGATGCATGCTTTTTAGAAAACGGAGGGGAAAATCTATATGTTTTCGAGATGGTAAACTATTTTGTAAAGCTTGAGTTTCGACCCACTCACCTTTGTTGTTTTACTACCCCTCCAGGTGGTGCTATCGAGGAGGAAGAGGATGAGGATCCCAAGGAAGAGGCATAGGTTTTACGTTGCGCACCTGAACCCTACTGCTGGGTAGGTTGACACGTAGAATGTCTAGAGTCGTGCTCAATAAACTGTATTCGGGAACTATCCCTTGTCTGACACTATTTGTATTTGGATATTTTGTGTGGCGTGCTATGTATGATGTAACGCCCCGAAAAATCCAAAAATTGTAAAATATTAAAATAATGTGAAAATGACGTTTTTACCCTTGATGACATATGGCTAAAAGTTGACTTTTTGTTTAAAATACTTTTTGCACATTTCTCGAGTACCGTTGTGTAGGTCTCAGAATGTTGAATCCGTAGACAGGCGGCACGTCGAAAACGGAGCTCGTATGAAGAAGTTATGGGTCTGAGAAGTTCAGGGGTAAAATGGTCATTTGTGACCACAAGGGTAAAATGGTAATTTTGGGGTGGATTATGCTTGGACGGTGGAAAGATAATTATCATCTCGCTTTAACTTTGCTGATTCATTTAAGCAAATGACTCATATCTTTCATCAAGTGACAAGTGTCACTTGTTTATATGGGTTAGTGGCACTTGGTTAATTAATTAATTGAGATTAGCAGCTATAATGGGTATTGATGAACAGTGTTCGACTAAAACCTTCAAACACAGAACAGAGAACACTCATACATCTTCCCTTCACCTTAATCGATTTTCATTGGAACCAAGAGAGATTGAGTGAGAATTAGGGACAAATTGAAGAGAAAAATCGAAAGAAAAGCAAAAGAAACTCACATAAACCCGTACTGCATATACCCGAAAAACTACCCAAAAACTTTAATTTCGATTTTAATTTTTGAGATAGCTTGGTGTGAAATTGAGGTGAGATTAAGCTTCCTGGGAGCTAAACAACTCGAACCCAATCAACTGGAACAAAAATTAGAGGTGAAATCGTGAAGAACAGACGCTGTAACAGTTTCAAAAAATCGAGCTTGAGTCGAGTTACTTAGAGGTAAAATTTCATGAAATTGATCTCGATTTCGTGTTCATTATAATCCTATGATGCTTTTGGTGTGAACAATTGAGAGAAACAGGCTGGTTTTGAGTGAAACCCGATTAGGGACCCGTCGGGTATCTATGTTGAGTCGTGGACTTTGGGGCACGGTTTCACGAAATTGAGTTTACAGACCCTTAATCCATATTGAATTAATGCTAATGAGTGAAAGAAACAATAAAATTGACCTTGAATTGGTGAAGAACTATTCGGGTTTGATTGCGGGTCACATACCCGAATACCAGAGAAACGGGCGAGAGAGAGATACTGTAGCAGGCACTGTTCACGGCGCGTGGCTTTCACGCGCAGCCGCTTGCGGCGGCGCGTGAGGGCGCGTGGCCGGGAATCTGGGGAAGGGTCCAACAACAATTTTGATACTCTCGATGATACGGACCTATTAGCGTTGGTTTCGGGTCAATCGGATATGAACTGAGAGTAGTTTTGTGTACCCGAGGCGTATAGGTTACGTTTAAAAATAATATTATTTTATTCCGACGATTAGGAAATTCGTACAGGGGATTATGTAACAAGTTAGTAATATTATATTACTTGTTTGACAGGCCCGAATACTTCCAGGATATCGGAAGGAAGCGAACAACTCGAAACGGAACAATCTGGACGGTGTGTGAGTGGACTTTTGTTTTCTACCCTGAATGCATGCATATATGTTTTAAATGCTTTATAATATGATTGGAAATGATTTGGTATGATTGATACTTTGATATGATGATTTCTGGATTTTTAGGAATATTATATTATTTTTGGAATATTATATTATTTTATATGCTTTTGGGCACGATTTTCGAGAAAGCTGTGAAACTGATATTTCGAGCTAAGGCTCGGGGTTTGAACTTGATTTTGACTCGGATTATGAGTCTGGCACTAGATTTGATGGAATTGTGTCATAATTGAAATTATGATTGCACAGATTTGCGTGAAACTGGTTTACGGATGTTGATAAATGATTTAACTGTTTTCACTGATTTTTATGATAATGATATATGAGGGCTTTCGGTGTGGAATATGTTTCCCCCGAAATGAACCCTGGAGATAACGCTCGCCTTTGGGATGGAAGTGTTTACCCCGAAGAGGTCACATATCACGATCTTTGTCGAGCAGCCGAGGGAGGCTTGACTCAGATCAGATGTGCTGGATTATATATGGATCGGTAAGTGATGTGTTCACGAGATCCGGATTGCCGGCTGGTGATGTGTTCACGACGGCGGATGCTCGGGATTTGAGCGGTCCTTGAGCCTATTGATTTGCACGCGTTGCAGGGATAACGTGACTCTATATTGGACCTGGATTCTGTGTTTTTATTGATGTTGAAATTTATATTCATATCTTAATTATTTGATTTATGAGTTATGATATGCATGCATGTTTGTGAAAACTGGAGGGTAAGATTGTCTTTTTTACAAAACGTATTTATGAAACTTTGTTTTTTCCACTCACACCTTTGATGTTTTATTTGCCCTCCAGGCCAGTGCACAGGTACTGAGGCTAATATCGAGGCTGAGGAATAAACGGACCGTTGCATACTCAGACACTTTGCAGCGTAGAATTTTGTTCCCTACATGTAAATATTTCCTATGCTCTGTAAACCTGTTGACTAGGTCAACGGTCTCGGAATACTGAATTATCCCTTGTCTGACAATGTTTATCGTTTTTATGTGTTATATGTATATATTTGGAACTACTTTTGGTATTTTTGGTATTTTCGAGTTATTGTCAGACGGGAGCAGGATCTTTCACGATTACCGAGGGATAATCGGGATGGGTCTTGTCAAATTGGTATCAGAGCACTAGGTTACGGTCTGAGTCTTGCACATTGTGTGCAGGTCTGGTTAACTGATCTGTTTTACGTACAGATACCTCAAGATGCCTCCACGACGCGAGCCTCGTGCACAGCCTGTCGAAGAAATGGAGGGTCCAGACGTAGAGAGAGCTCAACGTTTGGGGGCCACGAGTTTTACGGGTCAGACTAACCCAGATGAGGCGTTTGATTGGGTTACACAGTTGGAACGTATTTTCGAGATCATGCGATGTCCACCAGGAGACATGGTTCCTTTAGCCACGTTTATGCTGAGTAGTCAGGCATACAGATGGTGGCGTGGATTACAGCTGACGGGATTGGATGCCAATACCCTGAGTTGGGAGGACTTCAGGCATCGTTTCTTAGATCAGTTTTATCCTCGTTCTTTCCGTAATGCCAAGGAAGTGGAGTTTCTTCAACTGACACAGGGAGATCTATCTGTGGCTGATTATGAGCAAAAGTTCTTGAACCTAGCAAATTTTTCCCCTCTGTGTGTGTCCACCGAGGAGGACAAGTGCAGGAGGTTTGAGCAGGGGTTAAAGAATGAGATCCGTGGTGCCGTGACAGTGGGATCATATGCTTCTCTGAGGGAGTTGTCCGATGCAGCTGCCAGAGTTGAGGTGACTTTACCAGCACCACAGCAGTTTTCAGGCTATGGTCGGCGCCGAGAGCGACAGTATCAGGGAGCGCCGAGTCAGAGATGGCCAAAAAGGGGCGGTTCTAGTTCTAGATCATCGGGTGGTACTCGTTCGAGTTATGGTCGTGGGAATACACCGAGATTTGGGTCTCAATCTTCGGCAACAGTGCAGTCTAGTGAAGCATCAGTGGGATCAGCCAACCGACAGAACGGCGGACCCAATCGAGGTAATGTGCTTGTTTGCTTTTACTGTCGGGAGCCGGGCCATTTCAAAAAGGATTGCCCACGTTTGGTTGGTAGTGGTACCGGTTGGGGCACTGCCGAACAGAGTCGGAGTACGGCATCGACTTCTGATACGACTGGGGGGAGAGGAGCTGGTCGAGGACGTGGTAACTCACGAGGACGTGGTCAGACTTCGGGACCACAGGCTAGAGTATTTGCTGTCACTCAGCAGGAGGCTCGATCTACCCCAGGAGTGGTGACAGGTATGCTTCCTATTTTTGGGCATCATGCACGTACCTTAATAGACTCGGGAGCTACTCATTCATTTGTTTCTCGCACTTATGCAACCTTAGCGGATAGAGAGATTTCTGCACTTGGTTGTAATATGGGAGTCGGTACACCGACTGGTGATATTTATGTCGTTAACCAAGTGATACGAGAGTATCCTGTCTTGATCGGGAGTGAGCATCTCGTGGTTGACTTAATTTTGTTAGATTTATGTGATTTTGATGTTATCCTTGGGATGGATTGGCTGACAACTCATCATGCCTCTGTCGAATGTTTCGATAAGAGGGTGATACTCCAGAGTCCAGGATTACCGGAGGTGATATTCCAGGGAGATCGGCAAATGTTACATGTCAAAGTCATATCAGCCCTTACGGCAGAGAAATTGCTGCGACAGGGTTGCCAGGGTTATCTAGCACATGTGGTTGATGTACGGGATACCCCAGTTAGGGTCGAGGACATCCCTATCGTATGTGAGTTCCCAGATGTGTTTCCTGAGGACTTACCAGGGGTGCCACCGCATAGGGAGATGGAGTTCATCATTGACTTGATTCCTGGTACACGACCTATTTCTTTGTCTCCTTATCGCATGACACCAACTGAGTTAAGGGAATTAAAGGTGCAATTGCAAGATCTAGTCGATATGGGATTTATTCGACCGAGTGTATCACCGTGGGGAGCCCCCGTACTGTTTGTGAAAAAGAAAGAAGGCAGTTTGAGAATGTGTATGGATTACAGGCAACTAAACAAGATGACGATCAAGAATAAGTATCCTTTGCCTCGAATTGAGGATTTGTTTGATCAGTTAAGAGGAGCCACATATTTTTCAAAGATTGATCTTCGTTCTGGTTACCATCAGCTGCGGATTCGAGAGGAGGATATTCCGAAAACAGCCTTTCGGACTCGGTATGGTCATTATGAGTTCCTTGTAATGCCCTTTGGATTAACCAATGCTCCAGCATCATTTATGGACTTGATGAACCGAGTATTCCGAAAATATCTTGATCAGTTTGTCATTGTGTTTATTGATGATATTTTAGTATATTCAAAGACTGCGAAGGCGCACGAGAAGCACTTGAGACTTGTGTTTGGAACTCTGAGGGAGAATCAACTATTTGCTAAACTGAGTAAATGCCAATTTTGGTTGACGAGTGTGGGATTTCTGGGGCATGTGATTTCTGCAGAAGGAATTTGTGTCGATCCCCAGAAAATTGAAGCAGTGGCAAATTGGGAACAACCCACAACAGTGACTGAAGTGAGGAGCTTTTTGGGTTTGGCCGGTTACTATAGACGTTTTGTGGAAGGATTTTCTACGATTGCTGCTCCTTTGACTCGTTTGACCAGGAAAGGAGTTAGATTCATGTGGGATGAGACTTGCGAGCAGAGTTTTCAAGAATTGAAGAAACGATTGACATCCGCTCCAGTATTAGCTCTTCCAGATGACAGTGGAGAATTTGAAGTGTATACTGATGCATCCTTACACGGCTTAGGGTGTGTGCTGATGCAGCATGGGAAAGTGATTGCTTATGCTTCTCGACAATTAAAACTGTATGAGCGCAATTATCCTACCCATGATTTGGAATTGGCTGCAGTAGTGCATGCGCTAAAGATTTGGAGACATTATCTATATGGTGAGACTTGCTGATTGTTTACGGATCATAAAAGTTTGAAATACTTTTTCACCCAGAATGAGCTAAATGTGAGGCAGAGAAGATGGTTGGAATTGCTTAAGGATTATGATTGTACGATCGAATACCATCCTGGAAAGGCAAACGTAGTGGCTAATGCATTGAGTCGGAAATCAGCACATTCGGTAGCTCATTTGCGGATGATACATTTGCCTCTATTGATTGAACTTCGTAAGACCGGGGTTGTGTTGGGACTTGATAGTCAAAATGGGTTGGTAGCGAGTTTCCAGGTGCGACCAATCCTGATTGATCAGATCATTGATGCTCAATTTCATGATGCGACTTTATGTATCCTTCGAATTGAAGTAGAAGCCGGAGAACGGCAGGATTATGCAGTGAATGAGGACGGAGCCTTAACCACAAAAGGGAGATTATGTGTACCTGCAGATGAAGCATTGAAAAAGGAGATTTTAGCTGAAGCTCATAGTTCTGCATACGCTATGCACCCAGGAGGAACAAAAATGTACCGTACGCTCCGAGAACATTACTGGTGGCCTGGTATGAAACGAGAAATTGCTGAGTATGTGAGTAAATGTTTGATATGTCAGCAGGTAAAGGCGGAGAGACAGAGACCTTACGGAGCACTGCAACCACTTCCTATCCCTGAATGGAAATGGGATCATATAACCATGGATTTTGTGTTTAAACTTCCGAGGACGCCCAGAGGCCATGATGGCGTTTGGGTGATTGTAGACAGACTTACCAAGTCAGCACATTTCTTACCTGTAAAGGAAGACTTTCAGATGACTCAGTATACTGACTTGTTCATTAGTGAGATCATCCGGTTACATGGTACACCTGCCTCTATTGTCTCATATCGAGATCCGCGATTTACATCTAGATTTTGGCAAAGTTTACAGGAAGCTTTTGGGACGAGATTGCATTTTAGTACGGCGTTCCACCCTCAGACGGATGGACAGTCGGAACGGACCATCCAAACCTTGGAAGATATAATGAGAGCATGTGCTCTGCAATTCCAGGGTACTTGGGAGTCCCATTTGTCGTTGATGGAATTTGCCTATAATAACAGTTATCAAGCAAGTATTGGAATGGCACCTTATGAAGCCTTGTATGGACGCCAGTGCAGAACCCCTTTGTGTTGGACAGAGGTCGGCGAAAGAAAATTGTCTAAGTCCGAATTGATTGATCTGACGACAGAGAAAGTTAAGCTCATTCAAGATAGACTCAAGGCAGCCCAGGACAGGCAAAAGAGCTACGTGGATCGACGGATAAGGGATCTTGAATTTGCAGTAGGAGATTGGGTTTTCTTGAAGTTATCACCTTGGAAAGGCATAGTACGATTTGGCAGGCGCGGGAAATTAAGCCCTCGTTTCATCGGACCTTATGAGATTATCGAGTGGATTGGCCGAGTTGCTTATCGATTAGCACTACCATCGGAGCTTTCCAGAGTTCACAATGTCTTCCATGTATCATTGTTACGGAAATATGTATATGATGAGTCCCATATATTAGAAGAGCAACCTATTGAGCTCAGGGAAGACCTAAGCTTTGAGGAACAACCTGTGCAGATCTTGGATCGAAAAGATAAAGTACTCCGCCGAAAGACACTTCCTTTAGTAAAAGTGCTTTGGCGAAATCAGAATGTAGAAGAGGCCACTTGGGAACCCGAAACTCAGATGCGGGAGCAGTACCCGTATTTATTTCCGTGAAATTTCGGGGACGAAATTCCCTAAGGGGGAAGCTTGTAACGCCCCGAAAAATCCAAAATTTGTAAAATATTAAAATAATGTGAAAATGACGTTTTTACCCTTGATGACATATGGCTAGAAGTTGACTTTTTGTTTAAAATACTTTTTGCACATTTCTCGAGTACCGTTGTGTAGGTCTCGGAATGCTGAATCCGTAGACAGGTGGCACGTCGAAAACGGAGCTCGTATGAAGAAGTTATGGGTCTGAGAAGTTCAGGGGTAAAATGGTCATTTGTGACCACAAGGGTAAAATGGTAATTTTGGGGTGGATTATGCTTGGACGGTGGAAAGATAATTATCATCTCACTTTAACTTTGCTGATTCATTTCAGCAAATGACTCATATCTTTCATCAAGTGACATGTGTCACTTGTTTATATGGGTTAGTGGCACTTGGTTAATTAATTAATTGAGATTAGCAGCTATAATGGGTATTGATGAACAGTGTTCGACTAAAACCTTCAAACACAGAACAGAGAACACTCATACATCTTCCCTTGACCTTAATCGATTTTCAGTGGAACCAAGAGAGATTGAGTGAGAATTAGGGACAAATTGAAGAGAAAAATCGAAAGAAAAGCAAAAGAAACTCACATAAACCCGTACTGAATATACCCGAAAAACTACCCAAAAACTTTGATTTCGATTTTAATTTTTGAGACAGTTTGGTGTGAAATTGAGGTGAGATTAAGCTTCCTGGGAGCTAAACAACTCGAACCCAATCAACTGGAACAAAAATTGGAGGTGAAATCGTGAAGAACAGACGCTGTAACAGTTTCAAAAAATCGAGCTTGAGTCGAGTTACTTAGAGGTAAAATTTCATGAAATTGATCTCGATTTCGTGTTCATTATAATCCTATGATGCTTCTGGTGTGAACAATTGAGAGAAACATGCTGGTTTTGAGTGGAACCCGATTAGGGACCCGTCGGGTATCTATGTTGAGTCGTGGACTTTGGGGCACGGTTTCACGAAATTGAGTTTACAGACCCTTAATCCATATTGAATTAATGCTAATGAGTGAAAGAAACAATAAAATTGACCTTGAATTGGTGAAAAACTATTCGGGTCTGATTTCGGGTCACAGACCCGAATACCAGAGAAACGGGCGAGAAAGAGATACTGTAGCAGGCACTGTTCACGGCGCGTGGCTTTCACGCGCAGCCGCTTGCGGCGGCGCGTGAGGGCGCGTGGCCGGGAATCTGGGGAAGGGTCCAATAGCAATTTTGATACTCTCGATGATACGGACCTATTAGCGTTGGTTTCGGGTCAATCGGATATGAACTGAGAGTAGTTTTGTGTACCCGAGGCGTATAGGTTACGTTTAAAAATAATATTATTTTATTCCGACGATTAGGAAATTCGTACAGGGGATTATGTAACAAGTTAGTAATATTATATTACTTGTTTGACAGGCCCGAATACTTCCAGGATATCGGAAGGAAGCGAACAACTCGAAACGGAACAATCTGGACGGTGTGTGAGTGGACTTTTGTTTTCTACCCTGAATGCATGCATATATGTTTTAAATGCTTTATAATCTGATTGGAAATGATTTGGTATGATTGATACTTCGATATGATGATTTCTGGATTTTTAGGAATATTATATTATTTTATATGCTTTTGGGCACGATTTTCAAGAAAACTGTGAAACTGATATTTCGAGTTAAGGCTCGGGGTTTGAACTTGATTTTGACTCGGATTATGAGTCTGGCACTAGATTTGATGGAAATGTGTCATAATTGAAATTGTGATTGCACAGATTTGCGTGAAACTGGTTTACGGATGTTGATAAATGATTTAACTGTTTTCACTGATTTTTATGATAATGATATATGAGGGCTTTCGGTGTGGAATATGTTTCCCCCGAAATGAACCCTGGAGATAACGTTCGCCTTCGGGATGGAAGTGTTTACCCCGAAGAGGTCACGTATCACGATCTTTGTCGAGCAGCCGAGGGAGGCTTGACTCAGATCGGATGTGCTGGATTATATATGGATCAGTAAGTGATGTGTTCACGAGATCCGGATTGCCAGCTAGTGATGTGTTCACGACGGCGGATGCTCGGGATTTGAGCGGTCCTTGAGCCTATTGATTTGCACGCGTTGCAGGGATAACGTGACTCTATATTGGACCTGGATTCTGTGTTTTTATTGATGTTGAAATTTATATTCATATCTTAATTATTTGATTTATAAGTTATGATATGCATGCATGTTTGTGAAAACTGGAGGGTAAGATTGTCTTTTTACAAAACGTATTTATGAAACTTTGTTTTTCCCACTCACACCTTTGATGTTTTATTTGCCCTCCAGGCCAGTGCACAGGTACTGAGGCTAATATCGAGGCTGAGGAATAAACGAACCGTTGCATACTCAGACACTTTGCAGCGTAGGATTTTGTTCCCTACATGTAAATATTTCCTATGCTCTGTAAATCAGTTGACTAGGTTAACGGTCTCGGAATACTGAATTATCCCTTGTCTGACAATGTTTATCGTTTTTATGTGTTATATGTATATATTTGGAACTACTTTTGGTATTTTTGGTATTTTCGAGTTATTGTCAAACAGGAGCAGGATCTTTCACGATTATCGAGGGATAATTGGGATGGGTCTTGTCATATGACTTAAATTTAGATTTTCTTTATGCATTTGAATTCCTAAGGGTAATTTTGGCATTTTGCTGTCGGGTGTCAGACGAGAGCAGGGCACGTCCCCGGGTGGTCCTACGGGGATCGGGGCGGGTCCTGTCACGGCCATTCCGTTATCCTCGGCTTTCCCGAACCTGTCCAAATCCCAATATAAGGTCACTATCTTCTTCACAAAGGTCATACTAAAGCCCCATAATTTTTCTGTATTTTTAACTATTTTTAACCGAGGCCTAAAACCTTCAGACCTCTCGAAACATATCGAGACGATGTCCGATCGTCTCGAAACCAGTGCCAAAATGTTCGTTACATTAATTACTTTAAAAGTCGTGTTGGAAGATTTCCCAAATTACCCCTCACGCCCCCTCACGTGCGTCTAGAAGCTTCTGCGCGTGAGACCCACGCGCGTGAACAGTGTCGTCATCAACCCTAGGTGAACCCGGTTCACCTGGTTCGAACCGGCCCGGTCCAGCCGTGAACAGGCGTTCACGGTTTCCGTTAAATTTCCCAGCTTTTTCAATCCTATTTGTCCCTACAGTTTCGTCCTCTTAGTTCTAATCGATCTATGCTAAAAAAACACGAAGTATTGGTCCAGATAATACCTCCCCGGTCACAAATAAACCGGCCATCTTCAACCATAGCTTCTGCTCGAGCCCAGCCTCCAAACTCCGTAGTTTCAAGCTCAATAAATCCTTTAGGACCTCCAAAACCTCATCCAATCGTTCAATTCCATTAATAATCCTCAAAACACGAAGACCATTTTTGAATTCAAAACGAAGTTTGTGGAACTTCTACTTACCGTCATATCCAGGTCTCAACTTGCAATCTGTGAAGCTCCTCGCAAGCTTCCAACCATTTCCTATTCAGAAATCATGAGTTCAAGTCCGCAGTTGGGTGATTGAATCCAGTTTTCCTCACGGTTTTCATCTGCTGTGTTTCCTCTGGTATCGTGGCCACCGTCCACGGCGAACCGCCGTGATCACACCATAGCAACCCTCTCACTTACCTCTTCCTTTTTCGTTCACTCTTTAAGGCAAATGATGGAGATTAATGGGTTAAATGGACTGGGATTCCACGGCTAACACAACCTCTCTGTTTCACTGAGCTTCTGCTCACTACACACATACAATCACACTTTAACCTTCACTAAACCACGATCAAACACTCACTCAATCACCCTTAATCACTCACTCAAGCCAACACATACTCACACTGAACACTGATCGATTCCTCCTCTCTGTTCTTCAGTCTCTGTTTTCCCTCTTCACACACAAACACGACTAAATCCCATATTGAACCGTGTAGAAGCCTCTAGCCAACTGCCACATGTCACAATCATGTGGTCCCAACTCAAAATATCCAATTAAATCCTGGACACTTGTCCTCATCAGATTTGTACAACTCCCAATGTATAAAAAGCCTAAAATGCCCCTATTTGTGAAATTTACGGTTTTACCCTTGGCCGTTCTAGACCCGTATCTCGCTCATCGGACGTCCGGGGAAAGCATGCCGCCTGTCGTTGAACTTAGGAAAACGAGATCTACCTAACGGTCCTCGGTCTACGTGTAAAAACTCTGTCGTGTGAAAAGTCAACTTTTCCCCTTCGTTTACCCAAATTACGGTAATGCCCTCAACCTTCCGAACATCATAACTTCCTCCTCGGATGTCGGAATCGGGCGTGCCCCCTGTCTACGGATTCGTGACGTCCCAAACTACGTCACAGTCATCGGTCAATGCCCAATTAATCATCCGAACTAAAAGTCAACGATTTGTCCAACCTAGGGGCAAAATCGTCATTCTGCACCCAACTTCCAAAAATCACCAACTAACCACCGATTAACTCAGCTAAGCCGTCACTAATCACTTCGCTAATCTCGACTCCCGGGACGGATCGTTACAGTAGTGGTACACAAGTTAAATAATTCCACATCCACTGTAAGAGAAGGCAAAACATGCTGGGTCCTAGAGAAAATGATGTCATGCTCATTAAAAACCACATGACGTATATATGTATATATATACATACACGACCCGTATGTGGATGAAGGCATTGATATCTCTTATGGTGCTAATTATAACCCACAAAAACCCACTCCAAGGAAAAAATCATGACTTTTTTGGCGACATACTTTCCAAAATGGGGAAAGCAAGTACAGCCAAAAGTACAAAGATGTGAATATGATGGAGGATTTTTGTAAAGAAGTGAATAGAGGGACGACCAATTTAGAACATATGAGGGAAGAATATTGATGAAATGGACATATGTGAGAATAGCCTTTGCCCAAAGATTAAGTGGAGCTTTGGACGAAATAAGAAGATTGTGTGTCATATCGGCGATGTGGTGGTGTTTATGCTTAGCAAAACCATTTTGTTGAGGGGTATGAAGACAAGAGAAGTGTTGTTGAATGCCTATGGATTGGCAGAATTCAGAAAAAGTATGATTAGTATATTCAGTGTCATTATCACTATGGAAATATTTGATAGTGGTGTGAAATAGATTTTGAATCTTAGTGACAAAGACTTAAAGTGAGATAAAACTTCGGATCAGCGACACATAAGATAAATCTATGAATAATGGGTGTGATCATATGTGAAAAGAACATAATATTTATAACCAGAAACATAAGTAATTATGGCCATTCAGACATCAAAGTGAATCAAGTAGAAGGGAATAGAAGCATGAACTTTATTATCATTATTCTCAAAGGCTAATTTGGTGGATTTTCTTAAGGCACATGCATATCCATCACAATTTTTTTTGGATAAGCTGAAATTTGAGTCTAAAAATGAACCTAAAAGAGAAATAATATTCTGAGATGGATGACCGAGAGGCTGGTGTCAGACATCAGAAGAAATTGCAACGAGGGCTTGATGGGGAGATAAATATATTGAATAGAGACCAACTTTATATGAGCCCTGAAACATCAAAGAAACAGTATGTAAGTCGCAAATTTTAAAATAAGAGGGTTCAAAATTAATGAAGACAGAGTGATCTTTAGTAAACTAAGCAACATAAAGAAGGTTTTTACGAAGAGAGGGAACACATAAGGTATTATATAGATGAAAATACGAAAGCCAATAGACAAAGCTACAATACCAGTATGAGAAATATTGAGTGTCACCATTACCCACGTAGACAGCTTTACCATTTTAAGGTTATGAGTTTTGGACAGCCAAAGGGTTACTAGTCAAGTGATGTGTGGCACTAGTTAGGATACTTGTTTGGGTCCATGGGAGAGACGATGTGACAGGACCCATCCCAATCCCCCCGGGATTAGTGCGGGATGACCCTGCTCCCGTTTGACACGAAGTGTCAGACAAGGGATATTTCCGACCTTTTCCCTCCCGGGCTATCAGAGTACGCCAGGATCCGGAGGAGGTATATGATATCTCGGTCTCTGCTACAGTCCACATCCGATGTCAACCTGAAGGGCAGTCAAAACATTAAAAACTGTGAGTGGACAAAACAAAAGTTTATAAAAACATTTTAACGAAGACATTTGTACCCTTCACTAAAAAGCATGCATGCATTCGAAAACCATTTATCCAAAACAAACCATATGTGGGACTAAGCCCAAAGCAGATATAAACCAAGGTCAAAAGGACCACAATGAAAAAGACCATACGGGCCACCGCCCAAATCCATAAGGGACTCGGCCCCAAACCATAAAGAAACCAAGTATACGAGCCACTGCTCAAATCCTGTGCACACCTGTGCACACCACATATCATATATCATATTTATATCACATACATATAAGTCACACAACCAATCCTGTCACGGTATCCAAAGCTACGCGCGTGCTACTCGGGTCTCAATCCGAGTCTTCTCAAAGTCAAGGTCAATGTCCGCAGACCACTGATCCTACTCGAGGTAATAGTAACCATAGCCTTCCTGAGAGTAAGGAACCCAACTGGGGGGTGACTCCATTCAGTCGGTGCTCCGTGACTACTCCGGGGTCCACCCAGGCCAACGACCCTCCCCGGAGGAGATAGTAGAACATGTAAAGGAAGGTAGATCAACATATATATACATAACGTAAACATTCATGTCCGATTCCCCCTGAACCGTCATGATCCATAATATCCATAATCAGGTAACATGTCGGTTCCCATAAACCGTCATGTACCGTAATAACATAACCAGGGTTCATGCCGGTCCCCATAAACCGTCATGAACTTGGAAATCCATCTAGGGTCCCTGACCCGAAATCATCAGTGTAAAACAACTGGGTCTCGTGCCCGAACATATGACTCAACTGGGCACCGTGCCCGATATCGAAGGGTCAGTCACGACTCCGATCATAGTGATGCGTGCAACCATCCATCCAGGACCGCTCTCAATCCTGGTATGTCGCCGTGAACAAATCAACCGACGCGACCACCACAAGATCATGGTGCACTCATCACCGATCGATATCCTGAACCGTCAGCACTCCGAAGTCGAGCCTCCCTAGGCTGCCCGACCACGAATCGTGCATCGTGACCTCTCTGGAAGGAACACATCCCAATCCGGAGGCGAGCGTCGTATCGTTGATCGCCGTGCACATAGCACCCGTCGCGACCACGATTTAGACCCGAAGGTCGTAAATAGCGTCGTATGCCCGAGACAAAACCAAATGGGTCTCATACCCGAGTTTATCCTTTTAGAAATCCAAAACCTTTTCATTAAAACCAATAAAGAACTACAGACCCGTATAAGCACCGTATAAGGCCCAACCCTCGAAATACGTGCTTACACGTAACCACATACAAATGCACCCATGGCATCATCAAACATGTAATAAAACATATAATAAACATTTATGCATGCACCAATTTAGAAAAACAAGGTCCACTCACAGACCGTCCGAGCTGCCGCCTTGATTTGCGTGCCATACAGCTCCCCGAGCCGATCACCATCACCGGGACTCCCAAACCTGTCCAAATTGTAATAGAAGGTTACTAACTACTTAATTAACCTCCCACTAAAGCCCCGTAATATTCCCATAGTTTTAACTATTTTGAATCCCGAACCTAAACCTTCTGATGCCCCGAAACATATCGAGACGGTGTCCGATCGACACGAAACCAGTCCCAAAATGTTCGTTACATCGAATAGAAGATTTCGTATGTTGGAACCTTCCCCAGATTCCCTGCCGCGCGCCCTCACGCGCCGCCTGAAGTGGCTGCATGTGGGCTTCACGCGCAGCTACAGTACCTGCTGACGTCATCGCTGACGTCATCTGACAATTGTCAGGTCTGACATGTTAGACCCTGATAGGTGCCACGTGTCACGCTCCCATTGTTCCATGTCACTGTGCTGTCAGTGCCACGTGGCAGTCTGACATGTGCCACGTGTCATCACGGCACTGGTCCACGTCTGTTCCACGCGTCAGCCCCTGATTGGGCCACGCCACTGATATGTCAGTGCTGACTGTGCACTGACATGTGACACGTGTCGCACTCCTATTGGCCCATTTTCTGACATGTCAGCTGACATTGTCAGATCTGACAATGCTGACGTCATCCCTGACATGATGACGTCAGCAGGATGACGTCACCTGTCATCCCCTACATCGGTCAGACCGGTCCGAACCGGTCCGGTCCGGTTTTTCCTGCAACTTGGACCGGCGTAACCGGTCCAGGTCTCCTTCTCCCTCATTTTCGGTCCGTTTGCTTCCATTCCAATTCCTAAATTCCTCTTTTAACCTTTCCTATCAATCCTAATTAACTAAACAACCTAAAACCTACGAAATCCGACCGGTCCAATTTGAACCTCACGGTTCGATTTTTCCCGATCAGCCTACACGGCTGCTCAGCCGTCAACCACCACCAAAACCCTCCTAATAGCTTCCTATTAACCCCCTAAACTCATCCTAATCAACTAATAGCAACCATAATGTCTAAATCAAAAAATAGAAGAAAAATGGGTTTATCGGGCTTACTGGGTACCCGCTCGGGTTTTGGGTTCCAGCCACCGTTCACGGCGGCCCTGGCCATCCAGGCCGGCCACCTCAACTCCCTCAGCCTCCTGGTCTTCTGTCCCGGTCTTGGGTGCAATTTGGATGGGTTTGGGTTGCACGGGAATGAGAGAAAATTGTGAGATCGGGTATTTGAGTTTGAATGATGAAAATGAAGATGGACGATGCATGAAGGGGAAATGGTGTCCATTGGATGGGTGACACTTTTCACTCATCCATTGGGCATCAGGACAAATATTTGGGCCCACTAGAGACAAACTGTCCTCGTAAAACGTGTCATCGTGAATAGTAACTTAGAACTTCCGTGAACCGTAACTTCGTCGTCGAACGTCCGAATTCGGCGTGCCGCCTGTCTACGGATTCGTATCGTCCTTATCTACGTAACGGTATTCGGCCCTCGGCCATCGGACCTCCCGGTCAAAAAGTCAACATTTGACCCTTTTTAACCAAAATTACCAAAATGCCCTAAACTTCTGAACGTCATAACTTCCTCCTCGAATGTCGGAATTGAACGTGCCACCTGTCTACGTGAGAGGACCGTTATATTGATGAGGAAATTTTGCTGGGGCCGTGTTGATTTGTGGAACAGGTTAGGCACTAAGGTGGTGGTGTAATACCCAATATGCCTTGGGGATTCCAAGAACCACGGCTGGAATATCCATAGGGAGGAGCATACTTGGATGGCCATATTCCTCCAGCAAGAATATTGTCCGCTTTGGGCCCTAGATTCCAACTCCCCCGCCCGCACGGTTTTGTTCACAGAATCCAATCCCATAATGTGTTTCAATGGATAGAGGTGCACTCACACATATAAGGCACATCCCTCAAACCCCCATGAGGGATATGGGATTGCTAACCATGCCTCAAAGGCACGAGTTCTCACAATCCACCCTCTTTGGGGCTCAGCGTCCTCGCTGACACAATCCATTCCAATCGGGGTTGGGCTCTGATATCAAAATGTCACAATCCACCTCCTCCAATGGAATATTGTCTGCTTTGGGCTCGCCCCTCGTTGGGCCCATTCCACACGGGTCCACGGCCTCACAGCTTTTCTTCTGGGGGTCCCACCCCCAAAACGTGTTTGCTTAGGTCAGAGTTACGCAACGGCATACTCCCTCAAAAGAATATTGTCCACTTTGGGCCCTAGAGTCCAACTCCCCCGCCACACGGTTTTGTTCCCATGATACAATCCCAAAACGCGTTTCAATGGATAGAGGCGAGGAGCATCCCCCAAATTCTCCCAGGCGATGTGGGATTGCTAACCATGTCTCCAAGGCATGGGTCCTCGCAATCCACCTTGGGCCCCAGATTCCTTGCTGGCATAATCCATTTCGGGCAGGGTTGGACTCTAATACCAAAATGTCATTAATTGTCCTTTTCCATTGGAATATTGTCCACTTTGGGCTCACCCATGTTGGTCCCAACCCACACGGGTCCATGTTCTCACAGTTTTATATACAAGCATTGCCACAAGTGGATACGAAGTGGAATTCAAAATTCGAACTAAGGATAGCTGAGGAGCTGGTCACTCAGTACTTTCAATGCATCAAATCAAATGTGATAAGAGTCCAAATAGGACGAGGACTTTGAAGAGATCCCAACAAAACCGAATATAAAATTATTCACTATATAATTGAAAAAATATTATATAAAATTATTCACCATATAATTAAGAAAATATTATTAAACTAAAATACTAGTCATCCTGATTACGCATATACGGAGAAAAGATTAAAGAACGCTCACGGTTTCAAAAACCCATTGTCCCATACGACTAGAATTGGTGAAAGCTTTAGAGCCCACTTTAAATTATTGTATTGTTTGTTAGAATAATCGTCTTTATTCAAGACAATGGAATTCATACATGACCATCCATCATATTTAACTTTTGATGGAGACCCCTCAGAAAAAAAAAAAAATCAAAATAGTTTAAACCAAATTTTTTTTAAAAAAAATCCTCATTTTCGTGAACAAGACGAAAATAGAAAATATATTATTTCTTAATCTCTTGAAGACTTGACAACCACAAATACTACAATCCGATGAATATTTTTTCTTTTTCGCTTTTATATTGAAAGGCATAAGTTCAATTATAATCCTTATTTTTCCTTTTTACGTGAGAGCTATAAAACTTTAATTCTATTATTAAAAAAATCCATAATATAGTGGCAAATATTACAATTATGGAGTCAAAGCTTAAAAGACAATAACATTAACGAGTCAAATAAACAATATAAAAGTCGTACAAATAACTAATAATTCATTTTTAATATTAAGCATGATCCTAAATTAACTTTACAAAATCCAAAGCAACCAAAATCTCAAACCGTCAAACATCATAGACGATATTGCAGCACGTCACGTTATTCCAACAATATTATAGTACCAAATTTGGAAAGGAAAAATTTTAAAGTGATGATTTTGAAGGACGTAATAAATTAAAATATAGTGGAATAAGAAAAATGAGATATTCTTAACGTGTATGAAATAAATGTGACTCAAATCAAGTCATTACAATTCGACTCTAATTACTAATTCAAAAGAAGAAAAAAAAAAGCATTATCGTTTTGAGAAGAGAAAAATTAGGAGGTTATGGCTTTTTCCCTTTATGCTATGGTTGTAACTAACAAGATGTAGAAGTAAGAGTTAGGTATTTATGGATAAAACTTATGCTTTAATGATTAATTTATTATGCGGCTTAATTAATAATTTTTTTATTTTTGAAATATTATTTTTACATAACAAATTAGAAATTATTTGAAATTTCAAGAAGATTTTAATTAGCTCACCTTATAGTATTTTATAATTTTTTATTAAAAAAAAATCACGTTATTAATTAAAATGAATATTAATATTTACATTTTTAACCAATGATGGTTTAGCTCACCTTATCATCTTTTATATTTATTTATTAAAAAGTAATTACATTATTAATTAAGACGAATATAAATATTTACATTTATAATAGCCGGTGGTTTTTTTTCCTTTACGCTAGGGTTATAAATTTGTAACCCAGAAGTAGGAGTTAGGTATTTATAGATAAAATTTATGAGTTAATGATTAATTTATTATGCGGCTTAATTAATGATTTTTCTATTGTTGAAATATTATTTTTACGTAACAAATAAAAAAATATTTAAAAATTCGAAAATATTTAAAAATTCGAGAAGATTTTAATTAGCTCAGCCTAGCGTCTTTTACATCCACTAATCCTAGGTGTTATTTTATTATTTATCTTTTAGTATAAAGAATTTTGTTTTGTTTGTGGAAGGTGGAAGCACACACAACATCTCACTTCACTCCAATGGAAAATCACGGGATATACAGTAAGCCAACATGGCGCACGGTCCGCACGGAAAAGTGACCACGTCATCAACAAAATTATAGTATACCTGATGGACCCTACCACGTGGCCCCACACTATTTAAACCCCTTCCTCTCCCGTCTCTCGGAAGCCAACTCCTACAAGTCAAGTCCATATACGCACACAACCACACTAGAAACCTCATAAAATCATCGCCGTTGGTGGGCGGTCGTCAGCTGAGCTACGCTTATTGGATATCGGCCATGGCCACTGCTTGCGTATCGGACACGGCTCGCACCATCTCGTGCCGAGACGGCCACGCGGCTTCTCAATTGAAGCTAATATCGATCGTCGTCATCTTCGTCACGAGCGTCGTCGGAATTTCGGCCCCGGTCCTCCTCTCCCGCTACTTCCAAGGTAAGCCCGCATACGACAAATCCACGCTTCTGATCAAGTGCTTCGCGGCGGGAGTCATCCTCTCCACCTCCCTCGTCCACGTCCTCCCCGACGCCTTCGTCGCCCTCGCCGACTGCCACGTGTCCTCCCACCACCCCTGGAAGGACTACCCCTTCTCCGGCCTCGTCACTCTGTTCGGAGTCCTAATCGCCCTCCTCGTCGACCTCACCGCCACCTCCCACATGGAATCGCACTCCGGCGGCGGTCACGGCGGTCATCACGGCGAATACGAGGTGGTTCCGCTGGGGGCGCGGGAGGAAGTAGGGGGCAAAAATCGCAATGAGACTAATAAATTATCCGTGGACATGGAGTCGGTTGGGAGAGTGGGTGTAGATAGTAATAGTGGTGGGGGAAATGAGGAAATCTTGGTGAGGCTGAAGCAGAAGCTGGTGTCTCAGGTGTTGGAAATTGGGATTATTTTCCACTCGGTGATTATTGGGGTTACTTTGGGAATGTCACAAAATCAGTGCACCATTAGGCCTTTGGTCGCTGCCCTTGCGTTTCATCAGATCTTCGAAGGCATGGGACTCGGTGGCTGCATTGCTCAGGTAATTATTCGTCTTCCCAATTATATCCTTTTATTGTCTTTTTCTTTTTTGGTTTTATTAGTTAACCATATCCGTTCAAATTTTGTAAAGTGTTGAATTTTAATTAAATATTATTAAGGGTATAATAGTAATTTAAACAAGTGAAATCTACCGGTCCAAGATGGGTGGTTAGAGGAATTTGGTTATTTGATTCATTCAGTTTCAGTTACAAAAAATAAAAGCAAAAGCAAGGGATCATTGGGTTTTTTGAACTGACAATAGGTGAATGATTTATCGAGCCGCCTTTGATTTATTTAATACACATGAATAATTAAATGATTTCTAATTTTATTAATTTTTAATAGGGATGATTTTAATATGATCTAGAAAATAAACGGTATCGATTATGATATATATACAAAGACAATTTGATAAATCAAAAAGATAGAATGAAAAGATACGAGGAGATGTAAGGATTTTCCTTTTTATATGACATCTAACGTACTTAGGGTGAAAATTGCAGGCAGGGTTTAACTTGAGTACAACAGCCTATATGTGCTTCATGTTTGCGGTGACAACACCCATGGGGATCGTTTTGGGGATGATCTTATTCTCCGTGACAGGTTATGACGATAGTAGCCCTAACGCCTTAATCTTGGAGGGCTTGTTGGGATCCTTCTCTTCAGGTATACTCATCTACATGGCTCTCGTCGATCTTATCGCTCTCGATTTCTTCCACAACAAGATGATGAGCTCTAATCCATGTTGAGAAAATCATCATTCATTGCTCTTGTTCTTGGCTCTATCTCTATGTCCATCCTTGCCCTTTGGGCCTAGAATTTGTTCTGTTTTGCAAATAAAGTTAGGGAAAAAAAATAAGTAAAATCATCATATCATCATGGGTTGCATTGCATAATGTGAAATTTGAAATGTGAAATGCCCGCCAATACGGTACTTAATTAGCAGCATATTGGTGAAATCGCATTCTCTATTTCGATTACACGACAAGGCAAGCTTGTGATCAAGTAGTTAGTTGTACATGTACCCAATTGGTGATTACGCTTCTTCTTCGATAGTGGTAAGAGTCCTGTTATGCAAATTAGGTTCTACATTTACGAGAGATGTGATTAGCATGTAATCGTCGTTTATGAACCTTTTTGTGTTTGGGATTCTTGATATGGAGGCATTAGGTTTAAGTGGCCTACCCGCCTTTTTATCTCAACTTTAGCATGCATGCGCTCTTCTTGTTCCTGCCTTCCATGTCATCTCCAACAAAACTAAAGTAAAGATTGATGTGTTTGCTCAGTGGAGAATTCAATTTGGCTGCAACTTTATGATCCAAATTCAGTCTCTTTTTAAGCTCTTTCCCTTGATGTTCCTACGGTTAATTCAATCTTAAAGCCAAAAAGGACGGTCTAGTCGTTGCCCTCGCATTGTGGAATACAAATAGGAAGTTTTGGATTTGCCCCCCTCGTGTTGGGGAATACAAATAGAAAGTTTCAAATTTAGTTGTGCAATACGCATAGAAAGTTTTGAATTTAGTTGTGTAGTACGCATAGAAAGTTTTGAATTTGACCTCTCTCGTGTTGTGGAATCCACACAGAAAGTTTCGTGTTGTGGAATCCGCATAGAAAGTTTCGACTTTAGTTGTGTAATACAGTTTCGACTTTAGTTGTGTAATACGCATAGAAAGTTTAATTTGGTTTTAATAAATAACAGTTAATACGCATAGGAAGCTTGGCTTTGGCTCTAGTAATAAAAAAAAAAAGATATATATAATCTAGGGTGAGTGAGGAGGTTATAGATTTCTGAAGGGGTCTTTGGTTGTTACGTCGTGGCAATATTTATAAGTGACATGGTATGCCTATCTCAGATTCTCAGCTCCCACCGCATGAGGTGGTCAATTTTTTGAGTTCAAATTTGGTACAAAATAAATTGGAGTCTTGATATTTTTCTTTTCACTAAAAATTTAAAAAATAAAAACTGTTTAAAAGAAAAGTTGACGTGGCTGCCTTGCCCTGACTTTACTTGTTGTACAAGCGAACCCTAGTTCTTTTGTTGCTAATCCTTGTAGACCTGCCTAAGTAGAATTTTTTACCTCGCATCCGCACAGTGAGTAAAAATCGGAGGTGCGCATATAATTAAGCACCAAAGCAAGAATGGCTGAAACTAAGAAAGAAATCCAAGGTAGTTCTTCCATTGGAAGACATCTCTAACACAAATCACGAGCTAGGAGGAAATCTTGTGAAGTTTTCGATAAAAGCTATATATGTACTCTTTTTTTTCTCTTCACGAATATATTAATCTATATTTTCTGGGTTAATTTGCGTCCATTAATACCAGGTATTTTTATAATATGAACCTTATAATGTAGTTTATAGTGAGGGATGTTCTGAATTATGATAAGGCTGATGATCAGTCATGTACATACCACAATCAAACCTTACTCTCCATAGCACTTCCGCTATGTATCTCCCTCCCTGAAACTGCTACTTCAAACTCCGACGACGATGGCCTCCTTTTATTAACTCAATTTTACGATAAATTCCAAAAAAAAAAAAAACAAAACTAAGTTGATTGACGAATTTTGTTTTTATCAATACCGATCGATGAAGTTGACAACTATTATGGGCTTCCCACATTATAAAGTTTTTCTTAATATGAGTTATTATAGTTTGATATTATTAATCACTAGAAAACATATTAACGAGGAGGTCCCGTAGCTCAGTTGGTTAGAGCGTTGGTCTTATGAGCCGAAGGTCGCGGGTTCGAGCCCCGCCGGGACCATTTAAATTTGCTTATTTCTTCATTTTTGCAGTCTTTGGACTGTCCACCAATATGCCCGTAAATTCCTTTGTTTCAACGAACATTGAGGGTGGCCCAATACATGTAGCCCAATATGAGTGTTGAGGTGGCCCAATACGAGTAGCCCAATATGAGTGCTTAAGTGGCCCAATATGAGGAAAAGACACATAAGAGAAGTCTACCAAATGAAAGCACATTTCTATTAGAGAATCTAATTTTTCTCTACAAAATCTGGTACTCTCTTATCTTTAGTGGGGCAATAGTTGGTCTAAACAAAAACCTCACATATCTTGGTGTATTGTCTGAGATTTAACGGTAGGGTATAAATTTTTTTTTTTGGTGGGGGAGGGGGGGAGATGGTGGTGGAAAATCGTACAACGTAGGGTTTAAATTCAAGAATTAAACCCTAAACTATAAGAAATTAAATAAATTATTTAATATCGAAAGATAAAAAAATTAAAAATTAAAAATTAAAAATAATTTTTGAAGAATTATTACTTTTAATTATCTTATTTTAAGTTAGATTAGATACTCATATTAATTTTAACATGAGCAAGTGAAAACAAAATTATAAATATGAGTAATGTTTTTATAATTCTCAATATAATCTTATAATAAAAAATAAAAATAAAAAGTAATGTTGAAATCATGATAGATTTTGGTAGGTATTTTTTAGATTGTTGGTGAACTAGTTTACAATTAAATGACATTAGTTGTAATTTATATAAAAACTTTAGTCTATTTTAAATTGTATAGTCTTTTAACTAATCAAAAGACCTATAAGTTTAATTTTTCTATATGCAAATTTTTTAATAAATTTATATATTAATAAGAAATTATGATTTAATTGCCTTAAAAATTATTGATATACCTCTATTATTATAAAGTGGAGAGCATTAAAAGACTTCACTAAATTGTTTTTTACAAAAAATATTCTTTAAATTATTTAATAATTAAAAATACAATAATAAAATTAAATATTATGGTTCACTAAATTGTTTTTTACAAAAATATTCTTTAAATTATTTAATAATTAAAAATACAATAATAAAATTAAATAATATGGAAGAAGTGAGTGGTAAAAAAAAGGAGTAGTGGGCTCAAGTTGTTAACACGCGGTGCGAAGAATCTAGTATACATAACTAGCATTCATTTTCAGTTCACGTCCTAACATTAATATGCGTTATTACAGAGTTTGGTATTGTTATATATTGGAAAACAGAATGACAAGAAGGTCCCGTAGCTCAGTTGGTTAGAGCGTTGGTCTTATGAGCCGAAGGTCGCGGGTTCGAGCCCCGCCGGGACCAATGTAGATTTGCTTGTTTCTTTATTTTTGCAGTTTCTTTGGACGGTCCACTAATATGCGCCTAAATTCCTTTGTTTTTACGAACGTTGAAGGCGGCCCAATATGAGTGTTGAGCTGGCCCAATACGAGTAGCCCAATATGAGTGCTTAAGTGGCCCAATATGAGTGAAAAGACGCACAAGACAAGTCAACCAAATGAAAGCACATTTCTGTTAGAGGATCTAAATTTTCTCTACAAAATCTGGTGCTTTCTTATCTTTAGTGGGGCAACAGTTGGTCTACACATAAACCTTACATATCATAGAATTGGTGTATAAATCGAAATTCCTACTTTTTTTTTATTGGCACTTTGACCTAAACACCAATTCCTATTAAAAGAAATGAAAAGAACTTGAAATGAAAGCACACATAAGTAGGGGGCTAATTTAATTGGGTCAATTTGAAAATTACCAAATTTCTTACTTTATGATTTAAATATCTATTATTAGTTACCGTGTTATTTTAATGATTCTTGACCTATATAAATTAACATTATAAAATTTTATATTTGACTCATCAATTTCGGATGGGCTGGATAGCACACCCCAGCCCAAGTCATCAACCCGTGCCTGATTCCAATCATTGGTAAGATTCTTTGCCTAGTAAAATGACACGTTTCATAAATTTCAAATTCAATGTGCAAGTTCAAGATTATGAAATAAATATAGGTCAATCCAAATCAACTCAAAATCCGTAACAAAAATCCAAATTATAAAAATTTAGCTAAAATTGAGTTGGCTTTCTCATTCAAAAACTCATTCAAATTACCTTACCAGCGTTAAAAAGAGGAGGAAAACAAAAAAGTATGAAGTGAAAGCACAAAAATGGTGGATTACACGCTATGTACTACCCACATATTGACATATATAGCAGAAAAGTAGGACATGCAAGTAGTTCAATACTGAGAAAGAGTACCAACACAAATGCTCGCAACTACCTAATGCCCTAGAGCCTAGAGGCACTGAGATGTATAAGGCCATACTTTGTAATCAAATCATCCTGAACTTAGTTTAGATTACCGGAAAATGGGCGTTTTCTGCTTTAACGTATTTATAGTAAAAACACTTTCAATAATAACGCATATATAAGAGTAATACATATCATTTAAACCCATATATGACAGACAACCTTTTGTTTCTTTGTAAAGATGGCATCTCAAAGCTCACATCTCTTTGAGTGGGACTTCAGTGGTGTCAACCACTCCGATGTCCACATCTACAACCGAGGCATCTTATTAGTACTAACGTTCTTCTTTTTCATCTTCATCATCTCCACCTTCTTCTTCTATATATGCTCGTAGGGTGTGTTTCAAACATGGTCTCCCAAAAGCAACCACTAGGGTTAGGGCTACAAATTTTTCAACATCATCCTCGTCATCTCTTCCACAAGTTCATGATCACCGGTCACTTGGTCTTGATGCGGCCGCCATCCGGAGCTTGCCGGTTTCCTTGCACCGGCTGGCGGCTATAGCGAGCCCTAATGTTGTTGACAGTGAAGCGATCAGTATTGGAATTGAATGTTGTATATGTCTTGGAGTTTTTGAAGAGGAAGAGAAGGTTAAGGTGTTGCCAAAGTGCCACCATACATTTCATTCTGAGTGTGTAGATAAGTGGTTGAGTATTCACTCAAGCTGCCCACTTTGTAGATTTTCCCTCCCATCCATCAGCACACTATAGATTTTGCATATAGAATCAGTCACGAGTTTAATATTGAAAATAGAGATTAAAAAAGTTTCGTTGTAAATTTAAAGCTAATTTCCTTAGCAATAGTATTTAATAGAAATTTAACAAAAGTTTCTTTGATTTTTTTATATTATGTAGAATTTATAGGTGTGTCTGACTTATATTTCATTCTCGATCTTAATATGCATACATTATGTTTCATTAAATTATATATTACTTTTCTAAAGTAATGAGAAACAACAAGATGTGACTTAAATATTTCAACTATTAAACCAAATGAAAAAAAAAATATATTCAAACTGATACGAAATAATTGAACTAGGTAAACTGGATGAGAACTATCATTCCTATGGTTTTTTAATTTCTCTCATATTTGAAGTGGGCTCGAGCACGCGCAAACCACCACCTGGGTCCGTGCATGTATACATTACAAATTAGAGATATGATCGTCAATTATAACACAAATTCTTTCTCTTTTTCTTGATTTAGATGAATAATTCTTTCTCTTTTATATAATTATTTACTTTGTACTTAATGATTCCATACGTATTTGCCTAAAAAATCTGTAAAAGGAGCCGAAATGGTGGTTTAGAGTCTTTAGAGGGTCCTATATATTAATTTCTTCCAATTTGTCGAGCATTCAATATATTCACATGCCCAAAGGGCTCAATTTGGCTACCAAACAAAGGTTCATCATGGCTCTCATTAATTAGTTCATCGTATATATATATATGCTCTTTGGTGTTTACAAAAAAAAATTTCTCATAAGGATTTTTCTAAAACCTACAATTTGACATCCTTATGTTGTATCATTGACGAGATGCATTCTTATTTTGGTACCTAATCATAATTTATCAGTTTGACGACTATGATATATAATCATATCATGTATTTATAAGAGATCGAATAGGTTCTGCAAACTCGTTGTGGTGAATACATGTTCTTAATTAATTTGTCGGTACATAATTACAAGTCAAAGAATAAGATCGCATAATTTCCTATTGCACACGCTTCCTTTACTATCCATGCATTTCTTTTTTTTTTTGATAAGTACTATCCATGCATTTCTCTCTTCTCTTAACCACAAAGGTCCGTGTCCCATCAACATGATAAATTTTAGATTAAGACTTCTTCATGCATGTACATCACAATCGAACACAAGTACAATAACAATTCGTTAAACAATGAGTTAAAAAACATAAAAATAGGGCAACAATGTAAGAAATTGAATGCGAGGAGGACCCCGGAAGTCAAGGCAAGGATATATGTAGTATTAAATATTGTAAGAGAAAGCAGGCACCATGGATGGATGGATGGATCCACATCCATATAGCTGAACACTTTTGTTAGTTTCTTGACCATTCTACGAAAACAATGGTACGTGGTCCAAAACATTGACCACAAAACATGGAGGGGACTTGACTATTGATTGACAGCAATTATATACATAGCCCTCTGATCTCTAGCTGCTAGGTCTCTGCCCTCCTGCATGTCCTCATCACCACCGTCACCGGCGGCCCACACTACCACCACTAGCTCCAGCAGCACCACCAGGGCAGTCAAAAGACATGAGTCTCCTCGTAGCTCCACAATGTTGTCCACATTGTCTCATGTGCTATGCTATTATTGATAATGGTACCACTTCATGTCATAGCCCTCGTAGGCCGGGGTCCAGTCTTTATGTCAACAAAATTGCTTTCACATTCCTATCAACCCAAAATTCAAGCAGGCATAAATGCTGAAGAATCCAAAAATAAAAATTGGAAGATCGAGCACATCAAAATTAATTAATTCGTTAATTCACTATTAACTTGTCATTGTTCTGAACTTTAAAATGGAACATTAAGTTCATTATAATTTAAATTCGAACTAAATCTTTAATCAACGTGAATTTAAGTCAAATTTATAGAAATTCATACTTCAATTTGTATTCATACACTTCAAATCAAGGGAAAACTGTTGTTATCGTCTATGAATTTTACACTAACTTTAGTAATCATCCATAAATATATTAGTAGCTAATATCTCTAAACCATATCTAAACCAGTGAAAATAGTCATTCCGTTAAAACTTTCAACTATCTCTATTAAGAATAAGAGTAAAATCTTCGTATTATATGTTTTTAAACAAAAATTATTGAGAAATTTAATAAAATAACTGTCTTTTCATATTTACACATAATTCAAGGATCTATGTTATTAATAATAAAAGTAGTGCTTAATAATTGCTACTATAATTTGCCCATATACTTTATGCTATTGGCTTTTAGGGCTTGTTTGGTATACACGTTATTTTATTCATTATTTTAGTTACATAGACTAATTCGTCTAACAAATAGACTGACTATTTAATCGTCTTTTTGGTGCTCTAATAGATTAAAATACTAACTATAGTATACTGAGGTTACGTTTGGTACTCCATATAAGGAACTAGATAGGGCAATTTAATACAAAACTTATGTTTGGTACCACTCGCATTAATTAGTCACAGTATAAGTTAATATGGTTGAGTGTTTTTTATACGGTCTAGACACGCTAAAATAATACTCTCAAAATTGTTTGTATTAAATAGTCAGAGGACTAGCAATCTTGAAACGTGTAATAATAATAATAATAATAATAATAATAATATATTTAATTATAATCTAATAAATAGTAATAATAATATATCAATAATTAATTAAAATAATATATTATCTATATTCGCTAAAATAATATATTCTAAATCATCCATATTAAATAATCAAATGAGTAACAATAATAATAATAATAAATTAATAACAATAATAAAATCCTTTTTTCATGTTTGGATGATCATTTGGTACTATTTCAAATGTATTTTTTGTTACTTTTCAATAATAATTTTGTTATGAGCTTAATAATTAATTAGAATTAAATTAAATAATATTGATGATAATAATAATAATATAAAAAATTAATACTTATGATATATAAATAATAGATTTATATGATTAACTAGTATAATATAATTTATTCAATATAATATAATCGATATTTTATCTGACTAAATATTTAATTAAATAATTAATTTATCCAGTAACTAAATTAATTTATCCGATTAAAGATTAAAATTATCAATATATTGTGGGTTACTGTCCTATTATATTACAGTGACATTATAGTAATATCTAACATTTTCATACAAGTCTACCATGCGTTTTCACATCAAAACTGACCCAAATTTTCTAGCAAAGGTCGCGTCAGAAAAACACAACAACCGGATTGCCATGAACGAGTCACTCAATAAATCACGTCAACAATAGGCATGACTTTAAGCACCAAAAATTAAACAACACCAAAGATTCGAGCCATGCATCATCCAAGTAACAAATCTGTACAAATTTGATTTACAAAGGAAGAAAAAAAGAAAGGAACTTTGATATTCGTCAATTATCCAATTGATCATTTCCATTCGTCGCTGGAAAAACCTTGCCAATTTCTGGCCTACTTCTGCTCAGCATTCGCTTCAAAGAACACCCCACCGTCAATGGCGATGATGACGACGAAGAAGACGAAGACGTTGATTCTGAATCGGTACCCATTACTCCTACGTGGACAAGATCGTGACTTGGGACATACCCAGAATCCAGAACATCAATTACCACTGATTCCTCTTCAACCGCCGCCTGATCCGACGCCGTGGTATTTCCAATTCCGTCGGTGATCGTTATCAGAGCTCTGCAAATTGGACAGTTCATGTGAGAACCCAACCACATATCGATGCAGTCGACGTGAAAACAGTGACCGCATTCTGGGCTCAAACAAATCACACACTCCATCTCCAAAGCCCCAACTTTGTAATTTCGCTCCGCCGCCTCCTCCGCCACGACCTCTGTTTTGTACACGAACAGAGGAATTGCGGAGATGGTTTTCGAATCGAGGCCTTTGGACGACGTTGCGGAGGTGGAAATATTGTTAATATTGGCTGGTGATGCGTCGAGAGTGAAGGTGTGGAAATGCTGGAAGCGATTGGGGCCGAGAACTCGAGATACAACTGTCATGGATGTGCTGCCGCCGCCGCGGCGTCTGTGGTGGGCTTGAGCCAAGAACCATTTCGCGTACACATGGAGGATGAGGACGAAGAGAATGACCAGCAGAAGGCAGACCAAGGCGGCGAGCATGGCATTGCCGTCGTATGAAAAAATGGTGTCGAAGAGTTGTTTGAGTGAGTTGGCGGTGGCAGTGGCGGCGGTGGTGGCGGTGGCGTTGGGTTGGTGCAGCTCAGTGGGAGTGAACATTATGTTCGATTTGGAGTTGCTAAGAGTAAGTAAGTGAAGGGACTGATCCTGATGGGTGAGAGTTGAAAACTAAAACGGGTAGAGATAATGATGGGTCATATATATAAATGAGACTAAGTGACTGACTCAAAGAAGTGAACTACTAGCCACACAGAAAATGCAAAATTTAGTACTTAAGAGAGTAAAATCCGGCCTATGTGATTGTCAATTATTAATGCGAGTGAATTTCATAATGTATTAACCATTAATATGATTATAGAAATACATTAAGGACAACTTATACGAATGAGTTTAAACTCTTGACTTGGCACGGCGGGATGACTTATAAAATGCCCAAATGACCTAACTTTTGTTGTTTTGTATGGGTGGTAGAAAGAGTTGAAGTGAAAAGGAAGAAAAAGGGGATTAAATTGAGGGTTGTGTTGTGGACATTTGCGTGTAATGGTTGGCAAAGACGGGTGTGGATTAATGGGAATGGGAATAAAGTAATGTGATTAGGGTTTGAAGTCAAAGGAAGATACCCATATCCGAGGGGAGGGGAATGGGAATCGTAGACTCGTGAAGGCGACGGCAGCGCTGGGGACTCAGGGAGTTGTCTTCATTGGATTCATGTGCTATTTCCATTCTTTAATGCTGAGGTGGAGCCGTGGAGGTGGTGATGGCCGTGGCAAAATCCGGAGAACCTTGATGAGAAATCCATCCAATCAACCACTTCCTTTCTTTCTAGTCTTTTATTTTTTATTTATTTTTTTAGAAAATTGCAAGTAATTAACAACTTCCGGTGGTTAATGCAAGTGGATGTTACAATCTAATTTATTTGAGCTCCTAGTTGGCTTTGTGTGAGTGAGTTTCATGATGAGAATGATTTTGAACTGTGAAATTTATATACACTAATCGATTGATGTGCATAAAGAACAAAATATAATAAGATGACTATTATGTTGAAACATATTTTTTATTTTGTTGAAAAAGATAATGAATTATTAAGTATAATTGTTAATTACATAAAACATGAAAGATCTGATTAAACCTAATTATGTTTTAGAGTAAGGCAAAAAAAAATTGATGTTTTAGAAGTCTCAAACCAGAGAACAGATTCCTTGTCTTTCTTAAAATTACAAGAGTCAAAGACTCAAGACAACAACCTTAAGATAATCTCTATGGTTTCTTACCTCTTTCTTAAAATGAGCAACCTTAAGATTCTTCTGATGAGTCAATTCTTAGATCAGGGTTCACATGTGAAGCTAACTAGACTTCACCCCAACCCCACCCCCCAACCCCAACACCCCCCCCCCCCCCCCCCCCCCCCCCCCCCCAAGAGGAAATATTGTACATATACTTCGTAAGATGATAAGAATTACTGATAAATGTAGATACAGTTGGGGTCTTGTGCTAATGCTACATTTTGATAAGAAATGGAGATTTTCGAAAGAAAAAAATCGTGGAAAATGGAGATTTTCCAGCACTTTCAAGTTACACAAAGAAAAATAATTTTGGGAGAATATATGTTCAGTCCATGAGTTTGTATCTTTTCTCCTGGACACCTGTAACTCCCATTTGAATCTCTATTATGGTATGAAGTGGAATCTGAAATTCGAAATAAACTAACTTGTCAGAAACAAGTCGTCAGATATGTTAATATGAACCTAAAATGACCCGAATCTTATCTAACTTTAACCTGAATATAGGTTACGTATATTAGCCACCCCGGGAAGTAACAAGAAACCAAAAGTAAATAAACTACCTCAATGTCCGGAACCTCTTTCAAAGGCCTATCAGCAAAGTAAGCATACAGTGCTCTCAAAACAGCCTGCAACAATCAAGCAATAAGTAAGCTTATAATCATCACAACTGCAACACAAAAGAGGAAGAAGAAAACGATGATGATTAAGCACACATAAAAGCTGTATGTATCACCTGGTGAGATATCACCACAACAGGAGCGCGTTGTCGTTCTAGTTCAATGATTACGGGCTCTAGCCTGCATTTGTGATGAAAGTTAAATTCTACTGCACAGGTTGGCTCACAAGAACCCATTGTATATTGTAAGTAATCTACAAACCTTTGGATAACATCTAAATAAGATTCTCCACGAGGATAACGGTACCTCAGCTTGTCTTTCTTACGTGACCTGCAGTTAAACATGTATTTAGTGAAACAAAAAATGGCTCCATAAAAAGAAAAGAAGGATTATAATTTGGAGAATACTGCAACATACTCATACTCCTCAGGCATGTTTCTCTTTATCTCTTCATACGTCATTCCATCACACACGCCAACATATATCTCATCCAGTGCACGCCATTGTATCTAGCAAAATCGTAAGTATAAAGTTAGTTTATACTAAATATATTTAAATTTTCGTGTCCACCACATCTCTATAACATGTGGCTTAATTACAGAACTCGAGAGATTCAGAAAGTTGACGACATGGTAAAAGATGCACGACTAACCTTAGGAAATCCTACAATGGGACTTGCCGTCAAAATTGCTCGCTCCAGTGTGCTAGTCCAAATCTAAACACCATGCAAAAATAAGTAGAAATATTCACACATGTAGTGTATTCAGTCAATGAAAAGAGGATAGAATTTCAAAAAAAAAGCAGATAAATTAAAACTAACATTATCAAAATAATAATCAAGTAATAATGTCAGGGAAACGGTTGCAATCCGGACACACACGATACATACCGGTAGGAAAAGAACCAAGATGTTGAAATTTGTTTACCTATTAAGCATAGTTTTTACTAACAGAGGTATGTATAGTTTACAAGAAACAAGGATCAACCTACAACAAGAATTTACTTCATATGAAAAGCTACAACGGAAAAATTAATGAAGCTGCATATTCGATTATGCTGAACTAACCGAAGCAGCCCGCTCTGATTTCAGTCGCTTTTCAACAAAGTTAGCAAGTTTCTTTGCATAAAGCTGTCCAGTATCACTGTTGACACACAAGTGGTATCTCTCTTAGTAAGAACCACTCATAAAACAGCAGGTACCCTCAAAAATAACAAAATTAAAGTAAAATTTAATTGTATCATCAAATCACAAAATTAAGTTGGAAGAGAACAATGAAAGGAATAGGTCTTTGAATGAGGTAAATCCGGAAAAACTTCATCAGATGATAGCACGATAAAATTTACATCAATAGCAGCACCAAACTTACCAGTTACAAAAATATCAAAAGAATCAAGGATCAGTAAGGTTTGAGAATTTACTGTAGCAACTGCATATTGACACATGAGTAAAACAGTAAAATTAATTAATAGCAAGGGCTAACCTCAATGGATTGTCTCCCCCAATTCTGCCTCTAACATTATCCTTACTCTCTCCATGTCTAGTAAGTAATATTGGGCGGGGCGTGAGATGTGTATTCACCTACAACACCGTTGTGGAAATACATGAATACATGACAATACGAAATAACAGAGAGAGCGGAAAAGAGGGCGGGGGAGTCAACTAAAGATCTCAGTTCCTTAAATGGCCATTGTAACATATGATCTTTGATATATATTTAAGAGTACAAGATGAATAGCCGTAATAACATCAAAGGGAGTTCCTAACAAATTCTCGCCAGATGTTATATTATATCACGTAACAGATTGTTAGCGATATGCCATACGGACATGTAGAGTTGACTATCTTAAAGAAGCCATTATGTTTGAATACAATATCAATGATAATAATTACAAAGTCCAGCAATCAAGATAGAATTACCCTGGAAATTCACTTGCTAATTAGAATTATTGGCACAAAGACCTAATAGGATATATATATATATATGAACTGTATGAAGTGCCGCTATGTTAAAATATCCTTCTTTTACGGTGTACCTCAACACTAACTTGTGAAAAAGTAGAATCAATGTTTCATCTCTACCTAACATAGCTGTAAACTATGTATCACGAGCATTCTCGACCAGCATATCGTCCCAGACTTACCAAAAGATTAGCTCAGAAGAACAGATAGTCTGGAGTAAGATTAGACAAATTTGCATCCAAATGAGGAAACTGAATTCTTCATGGGATAACATACCAGGAAAAAAACAATTCGCCCAGGAAGATAGCCACTGATATTGTTCACCTGAACCAAAGTACAAAACTTCTGAGTGAAAAGAATTTAAAAGTCACAGCTACACTTAAAGAGATGCAAAAAAATCTATTCAATGGCTTTAAAGAGGAGAAGAACCTAATAGCATAAAACTGAAGTTACAAATAAAATAAGAGGTTCAAGATTGACAAACGTAATAATTTCAGAAAGAGTAGAAAGACCAAAATTGACAGTTAAATCTACCGTACTGGAACCGAAATCATACAATCACATCCTAGATGTATGTTTCTGATATACTTACTGCAGTTCAATCGTCTCCAAAGATAACAATAACAAAAACAAAGAAAAAGAAATTTGTACTTACTTGTATTTGGCCCCCATTTCCACTGACCATATCAATCATTTTAATGTATGATCCTTCATCTACTGGCTCATAAACCTAGAAATCGGTAATACAAGAATTTTTAAAGTCCAAAGTCACCAAAAAAAACAATAAGATGTTCAGGGAACTACTTTTTCATAATACGCAAGTCGATTTTTGAAGTCCTGTATTCCAGCCTCAAAATCTGGCCTGCAGAAGGACAGAAATAAATATACCTCACGATCCATCATGATAAGAAACTAATGGTTCAAGGGGAAACCATACTCTTCTGCATAATCAGGGCTTTGTTGGATTTTAAGACGTATATTTCTTTCTATAATTCGTTCGTCATTGCATAATGTTTCCAGAAAAATAATCTGCAAAGAAAGATATAAAATGAATACAGTACGCATATACCACAAGAGCATAAGACCGAGGTTCTAAACTATGTCAAGTGGGAACTGTCACTCAATACACACGGTACCTTGCATTTTCCTTCAGACATTTTCATGAGCATATTCCTACGTTTCCTTGTACTGTTTGTGGCATCAAATATTCCTACCTACAATCAAATTATATTTGTTAAAAAGAAAAAAATTTAGGCAGAAGTCTTTAGCCATCAAAATAATTCACACAAAAGGACTTACTTGGCCACCTTCTTGCATCCAAGAAACCATGTCATCAAATGCCAGAGCTGCTACCTAGCAGCACGTGATATATTAAGACTATTTACAAAGAAAAAGGTTAATAATGTGTTAACTTTGCCAATCGCCTCATGAAATCCAATTTACTATTGATATTACTGTTCTCAAGCACAAATGCTCTTAGTAGGATGACACCTACTCCCACCATTATGAATATTAAAGATAAAACAAAGTTACAAGGACCTATAAACTGCCATAGACTTCTGTTTGATAGACATATGCTAAAAGTAATTATTCTGAAAGTGATTTCACTTCTTTAAGATCTTCTTTGACTACTTGTCTTGCATATTCTACTTCACGTTTCTCTTTAAAAACTAAATCTATTTCACTTGAGAAACAACTATTCAAGCTGAGATCTAGAAAAAGGAACAAAACATTTCTACTTGTATCGTTTCTTTGAATAATCATGGGGTTCTTCTCAAAAGAGTCATTATGAATTGTTCAAGGGACTAAATCAAACGGTTGAGTTTATTGTCATTCTTCAGAAGATCTAATAAATTCTCATCAAAAAATTATTTGATTTTTAAAAACTACTAGCAAATAACAATGATGAAGAATGCCTGATGATACACTTCAGAGAAGAAGAAGAGTATATAAATGATGGTATATCTACTCTCAAAGAAAACTAATACATAGATATTCACCTCATTACGTGCGTCTATGCCTTCTGGGTTGTCAGGTCGGAAGAAATCAGCAGACTGCATTAATAAATATCACGTGAGGTGGCACGTGAGAACTATTTGATTAACAATCTCAACAGTATCAATATATCTTAGCATCAAGCATAGGAATACCACAAGGCACTGTTTGCTGGATTTATAACCATGATTCTAGTGTGGCGAAAAAGTGAGGCAGACAGACAAACTGGTTGCTTACATTCATCAGTCAATAGATTATCACTAAAGGCTTCTAAAGTTGAGTTTCTGGTTTCGACAAAAAACGACTTGCAGAATGTCTGCCATTTAGTCAGCCGAATCAAACTTTCGAAAAACTAAATTTTACCTGGTTAGCTCCATGCTTAAGACGCCGGTACTGCAACAAAAATACAAAAATAAGGTCATAGTTGATCTCTATTTTCATATATTTTAATTTCAGCGACCAGAGGTAAGAAGAAAATGAAGAATCATCAATTGTAAGCATTCTATTAACCTTTCCAACGTTGAAATGTTTAGTATCATGACCCAGCCAGCGGAGATACCTTGTAAGCTTAGCTGCCGTAAAAGTTTTTCCACGAGCTGGCAACCCAACCTAAAGTCAATGTCACTTGTTAGAACTGTTTGTGGTCAATTATATTTGTGAATTAAAAATTGAAGCAACTAACGCAAAATTGATATACTGCCAAGTCCAAGTAAGCTTCCTTAGCGGTCAAGCTTAAATCGGAATTAAAGTTTAAACTGGAGCAAATCAAAACTAAAGACAACCAACTAAGAACAACAAGAAAAGGATTGTTAAGTTTATCAGAAGTTATGAGCTATATTACTAATGACCCGTTTACTACTATACCAGGACGATTGCCAAATGTCTATCTTCCTTTGGGCCGAGCATTTGATCTGCTACGGCTGCAGCTGCAACAGCTCCAGCAGCTTCAGGCATCGAATTCTAAAATAAAGATAGGAGAACAGTGTTTCAGAGAAAAAAAAAAAACAAAAAAACCACTCCAGAAATAAGATAATTTAAAATTTGATAATCTTCACATAAGATGAAATTTCACACAAACCTTTTTTTCTATTTCTAATCTGGGTTCTGTAGCGAAAGCACTAGCACTGGAGGATTTAACTAGCCTAGGAGATCCAACACCCCTATCTACAAAGAGACCCCTGAGACTCTCTTGCTTTTGGAGAGGTGAAAATGCGCCCACTGACTTTGATTCGACCATCCCAGAGGGAGAATACATCTTGGATGAATCTGGGATAGCAACCTCCATCTCCTGCATAAACTTTGAATGAGGTGGACAATAGGTATGTTGTATGTAACATGGAACAAATTACATTCCAGAGTCAAATACTGCCACAGACCATATTTGTAGTTTCATATATATAACATTCTGATCCAACAAAGTCGTTCTGACTAGAGTTTCAATAATACACGTAGAAGCTAAGAACAGATAGATACTGGTGAATATTAGAAGGTCCAGCATAACACCTTCACTCAACTAGATCTTACTATTATTATTATTATTAAAAGGTCCAGCATAGCACCTTCACTCTAATCTATAAAAATGGAAAATGGGATAATGGATAAACCTTTATAGATGCATGTCGATCCGATGGAGCACCACTATCCTTGAAGGAGTGTGAAAAACTAGCAGAACCATCGGAATTAGTGAAAATCCCAGAGAGACTTAATGATCTTGGAGTCTCCGTCATGTTAGCTGCATAAACATGACCCAAATTGGCAGAAGTCGAAGGAGCTGGAACAACATAATGTTCGAGATCAAGCTCCAAACTAGCTGAAGATCCGTTCTGTGTATAGTGCCAAATTAAGGACAAAAACGTTCTTAAAATGGTATTGATAAAGTAACAACCTTTACTTGGAGCCACATAGGATCGCAATAAATAAACTGACAACAAGAAAGATGCGAAGTATTCATTGGCAAATCATACCTCAGCACCAATCTCTGGCACTGAGCCTAAACTGACATCAGGAATTCCGCGAACAGCAGATGGCCTAAGGTTCTCCTGATAAGCCCTCCAACTTGCTGCAAGATCAAAAGGTGACACCCTGTCCGCCTTAATGAAGACCCGGTACTCAAGAACCTCTTCATTGCTAAGCCTAAACAGAGCCAGCCTTTGATCCCCTTGCAATGCCCCTCCTATGAGTTGGCGGTTGGGACCCTCCTCAACAACATACAGTGCACTGTTGTACTTTGGCTTCAAAAGGAACTTGAAGTCCAAAGTTTCTAGTTCGAACTCAAAAACACAATCATATAATCACTCAGAAATTCGCCTAAAACCCTCAAAAAAATGAAAATACAAGATCTTTAAAACCAAACCACTTCCCATAATTTCAGAACACTAAAAAGCAAGCAAACACTAGTAAAAATCATAAATTTAAAGGGCTCAGAATTACATTTTCCTGGTGTTAACTTCAGAAATTAAAATCATAAACTTACCGTGATTGGGAGGAACAACAAAACTCAATTCCCACATGGAGCCCGATTCGCGTTCCATAGAAAGCTAACAATTTTTCAACAACAAAGAAGCGAAATTAATGAGCAATTATAATATAAAATGGGAATTAAATAAGTGAAGCTGAGCGAGTGGATGAATTGGGTTGCAATACGTACAGCTTTCGAAGAATCCCATGAGCCAACGAGAGGGACGGAGCCGAAGACGTGAGGGAGAAGCTCGCCTTTCTTGAGCTTGTAATTGTTCTCCATCTTCAGCGACACGTAGAGCTGCCCACCTCCTTGGTCCAAATACTCCTCCTCCTCCGGCTCCTCGCCATCATACGAGCCGTCCTGCGTCCTCGACGCACCGGTCCCCATTCTCCCTCTGTCACTGTGCGCCTCTGGGAGCTCAAAAACGGAGGTTCAGTTAGTTTTGTGGTATTTGGTTTAGGAATTTAGGATAGAATTCGGACTGAGAGTGGGAGATAGAGAATGAATGAGAGTGATGAGGGTTTTGGAGTTTTGGATTTGATTGAATTTATATGAGTTTGTGCTGCTATGGCTGTTGCCAGCCCGGGTTTGGATTGCTTTTAGTTAAGACGATGGGACCAACCAATAGCCATGGCTACATATTCTATCATCATCCCTCTGTCTCTGCTAATCTTCCAGCCTAATTAATTTTTGGCTCGCTTGCTTGCTTTTTCCACCACGTCGCACTCGCTTCTTATGCTCGACGCGTGTCGTTTTGCTTTGTGACATGTGATGAGAAATACAGGTCACACGACTCCACCGGCCCAGATACAGATGCTACCACATGAGAGAATTCGGATGCCGCACTCACTAGAAAGTCTTGGGTAGTTGGGCATACCCAAAAATTTCATAGACAGTTGAAGTTTTATGTTGCTGTTGATATTAAGGGTCACCTTGTAAAGGCCGATATAAAATATGTATAAAATGTCTATAAATCAATTATGTTATTAGGGGAAAAAATATGGACAATATTTGTATTTCATTATTATAATATCTATTTGTACCACTTTTTCATTTATTAAATTATTTTTATACATATATTATAATCGAAATCATTAATTTTCTAAATAATATTGTCAATATCATCACTGAACAAATTCAACAAGATTGAAGATTGTTGATTTATTTGATACATATGAATGATTAGGAACATTCAATAAGCATTTATTAAATTATTTTTATACATATATCATAATCGAAATCATTAATTCTCTAAATAATATTGTCAATATCATCACTGAACAAATTCAACAAGATTGAAGATTGTTGATTTATTTGATACATATGAATGACTAGAAACATTCAATCTTATTGATTTTTTAAGAAGAAGATTTTGACATGATAATAGAACAAACAGTTCTGATTGATCTATATATAAAGACAATTCGATAAATTGAACAGGTGACACAAAGATTTACCACTAGGGTTCCACAAGAATTCTCCAAAATATATATATTAGATATCAACTTTCATTTTTTTTAAGTATAGTTTACGAGATTTGAAAACTAACTGTAAATTTGTGTCTATTAAGCCTACAAAAGCAAAGTGGATTAAATTAATTGAATATGACCTCACTTTTGATGAGTGTCAAATCCGAAATTATCCTTATCTAATGCGGAAAAAAAAATATATTTTAAAACTGTAATGCTAGTAACAAATACGATTTGGTCTAGATTTCGGGAAAAAAAAAATTCTAGGTAAAAAATCATAGCCTGTCAGAAACACTCTGCTATCGAGACCCCAAAACCATGCAGTAGTCTCACCGCTAGTACTAACCTCTCAACGCACAACATCCACCGATCGGTTCACCTCAGGATCCGATCACAAGTACCACACTCTTGGTAACTTGTCCAATCAATCACCCACTAGGATTACCACAAACCCGGCTACCCGCTGCCGCCCTACCATCTTGACCGATCCTTCGATCTCGACTCTGAAGAGTCGTCGTATTCCAATACTGGTACCAAACCAGCCAAAACTACACACTGAGGATCTCGTCCTCTCATAACTCTACGGCTCTCAGCCGCTGGTTTCAGGACCCACCACGAAAACCGAGGTAAATCCTGCTTCCGTCTGACAACCCAGAATGAAAAATCGAAAATACCCTTTATCGAAAACCACAAGTACACTATCAGACGCAGGAGAAATTTAATACAACCCAGAGTCAAAACTATACAGAGCATAGTACTAAACAAAGGAACACAAAACCGATACACAGAGTACACGCACAACGGGAAAATGTAAACCACTCCGGGGTCACTCTCGAATACTCTATGCCTCTGACGCTGCCTCAACGTCTAACCCCCGCTCTAGCTCCACGACCTGGAGGGCAATTAAAACCAGAAAGTGTGAGTGGACCATAAAGAATAAAAGTTCAAAAACCATTTCATAACAAAACCGGGTTTGGCCCTCCGTTTTGAAAACATGCATGCACAACCCATTTAGTTAAACACAGCTATAAACCACATAGTAATCATCATAAAAACATTTATAATTAACAACATAGGCATCATGAAAACAGTACGATAAAAAATAAATCCAAGTCATCATTATCCGATCAAACCTGCTGGACCTATCTGTCAGGGCCCACCCCTAATCCCCCGGGATTAAGGGCTAGACCCCGCTCCCGTCTAACGTACGCATGACACGAGGGCTAAACAACCGCCTAACCTTCGTGTGACACGTAAGTCGGACAAGGGAGTTCCAGACCAACCACCTCAACAACCTCAAACTTCTCAGAGTGCGCAGAGTCTACTGTGGATGGTGCATGTGATGTCTCCATCTCTCTCAACCGACAGCCCGCACTGCAGCAACCTGGAGGGTATCGAAAACACGAAAAGACTGTGAGTGGACAAAATAAAGTTTAAATTCAAAACAGTGATCAGAAAACACCAACAGTTATACCCTCCGTATTAAAAACCAATGCATGCATATCAATTACGTCATAAAACAATATACGAAAACCAAACACATTTTCCTTTTTCCAATCCCGGCCCTAAAACCTTCGGACAGTCCGAAACATATCGAGACGATGTCCGATCGACTCGAAACCAACGCCAAAATGTTCGTTACATCAAATACTTTAAAAGTCATGTTGACTAATTTCCCAAATTACCCCTCACGCGCCCCCCACGCGCGTCCAGAAGGTTCGCGTGAAATCCACGCGCGTGAACAGTGTCACCAGCAACCTCAGGTGAACCCGGTTCACCTGGTTTGAACCGGTCCGGTCCAGCCATGAACCGGCGTTCACGGTTTTCATCCCATTTTCATCCATTTTTAATCCCGTTGAATCCCTTAGTTTCGTCCTAACCTCCTTAATCCATTCCCCACCAGAAAACCCAACATCGAAGTCCTTAGCTCGTCGACTTCGAATTTGAAAACATTTACCCGAAACCCCTGTTTCGGTTCCCAGCTAATCCAACATTCCCCCCATCGCGGCAACAACTTATTCGACTCCTAGGGACCTCCTGAGTCTCATAACACCCACCAAAAGCCTCGACTCGTACCCAAAACCCACAACTATTGAATTGAACCAAACTGGGAAAACAGAGGACCGTGGACAATTACCTGTGTTCTGACCTCCGCCGTGCACGCCGCTGTGCTCCTCTCGGTTCACAAAGCTCCGCTCAGGTCCCTGAACACTTCCACCCGTCCAATTTTGGAGATTGATCGATCGGGGTGCACAACCGTGCACAAAACCCCCGCCCTGTTCTCTGGTTTTTCCTCACTTCTCACACACTTCACATACTCATCGTCACGCCCAAATCCTCACAGATACAATCACTCCCTCTCCTAGCTCTCCTTTGAACATCACAGAGCCTCACAACACTCACCCGGTTCAATCAATTCCTCCCTCAGCTCACCTCTGTTTTTTTTCCCCCTTCGGCTAAACTCAACACACACACGACACAATTTTAAACACCCTCATGCACGGCCTAGAACCCACTAGAGCCCTGCCATATGTCACAATCTTCTCCCTTCTCACACAAAATCTCCTCTCTGCCTTGGACAAGTGTCCCAATCCGATTGCACCATGCCCCCCCAGCCAAAAGACCAAAATACCCTTCTTAACTTCAAAATTACCATTTTACCCTTACCGTTTTAGACCCGTAACTTGCCCGTCCTAACTCCGATAAACACGTGCCGCCTGTCGTTGAATTCAGGACGACGAGATCTACCCAACGGTCCAAGGTCAACATGTCAAAACTCGGTCGTAGGAAAAGTCAACTCTTTCCCCCCTAATTTAGTCAAATTTCGGTTATGCCCTCAACCTTCCAAACATCATAACTTTTCCTCCGGTTGTCCGAATCGAACCTGCCACCTGTCTACAGACTCGTGACGTCCTAAATTACGTCACAGTCAAGGGCTAACACTCATCCAATCGATAGTACAAAAAGTCAACTTTTTGTCTACTATTCACAAGGGCAAAATCGTCCATTTACACAAAATTTTACAAAATTACCTTTTTACCCTTCCCGAAGGTACGGGTTGTTACAATCTACCCCCCTAAAAAGAATTTCGTCCCCGAAATTCCACAGCTAGTTCCCGACACCTAGGGTCTCCTACCTGGTAATCAACACTAGGTCAACAACAACTTCTCCTGGGTTCCCTGTCTATCATCTCCACCTTGGGTATTTCACACCATCCCCAACTACTGTTACCATGGCCAACCCTCTCTTAGTGACAACTGTCTGGTGTACGCAAGGGAAACTCTATGAACAGAAAACAAAGGTATTTTACGATACCTCATATGGAGTACCCGATAAAATTCACAGAGCACATCCGCGCGTACAACCACCGCACCTCCCTCGGCTGCTACGTCGGCCACTAACGGAATAAATCCACAAAGTCCTAAAGGCAAACTCTAGCTTGTGGGTTCTCTCCTTCAATAACCTCATATCGTTCAGTTATAGTCACTCCTTTCCAATTCCTTCCACGGAACTCACGAGGGTCCCTGACCATCCCTGCGACCTTAATCCCACCGATGGTCAACCTGTCCATACCGTTACGAAGCCTAGGTTCACCGAGCGTTAGCTGCTCTATTCTAATCACTCAACGACATCCTACCCAAACAACCACCACCTCGGCTGCACCTAGCAGCACTATCTCCAATCTGGCCGTAAATCGGCCCAAACCACAAGGACTATGATCCAGTAAGTCCATAGGGTACCTCAAACCATCCTTGTCATTCGGGTTACCCAAACCCGCAATGACTACTCAACCATACTGATCAAAGGTCACCGAGCCAAAACCACCTGGCCCAACCGGCCACCCACAATCGGCCTCCTTGGTCCCGTATCTTACTAACCCCACGAGCTACTCTCAGGCCCCTCGGGCCGACCAGCCTACTCATCCATAGCTCACCGGCTACGTTCCAGGTTACTTCTACGCTACTATCGCTATGATATCCAGGTTGCTGACGGGCTGTTCCACATCGAGACATCACATCCACAGTAGTTCCACCCACCCCAGTCGACATACCAACGACTCTGGGAACTAACCCTTACACAGACCACTCAAAACCTCGCTCTGATACCAATTGTCAGGGCCCACCCCTAATCCCCCGGGATTAAGGGCTAGACCCCGCTCCCGTCTAACGTACGCATGACACGAGGGCTAAACAACCGCCTAACCTTCGTGTGACACGTAAGTCGGACAAGGGAGTTCCAGACCAACCACCTCAACAACCTCAAACTTCTCAAAGTGCGCAGAGTCTACTGTGGATGGTGCATGTGATGTCTCCATCTCTCTCAACCGACAGCCCGCACTGCAGCAACCTGGAGGGTATCGAAAACACGAAAAGACTGTGAGTGGACAAAATAAAGTTTAAATTCAAAACAGTGATCAGAAAACACCAACAGTTATACCCTCCGTATTAAAAACCAATGCATGCATATCAATTACGTCATAAAACAATATACGAAAACCAAACACATTTTCCTTTTTCCAATCCCGGCCCTAAAACCTTCGGACAGTCCGAAACATATCGAGACGATGTCCGATCGACTCGAAACCAACGCCAAAATGTTCGTTACCTCAAATACTTTAAAAGTCATGTTGACTAGTTTCCCAAATTACCCCTCACGCGCCCCCACGCGCGTCCAGAAGGTTCGCGTGAAATCCACGCGCGTGAACAGTGTCACCAGCAACCTCAGGTGAACCCGGTTCACCTGGTTTGAACCGGTCCGGTCCAGCCATGAACCGGCGTTCACGGTTTTCATCCCATTTTCATCCATTTTTAATCCCGTTGAATCCCTTAGTTTCGTCCTAACCTCCTTAATCCATTCCCCACCAGAAAACCCAACATCGAAGTCCTTAGCTCGTCGACTTCGAATTTGAAAACATTTACCTGAAACCCCTGTTTTGGTTCCCAGCTAATCCAACATTCCCCCCATCGCGGCAACAACTTATTCGACTCCTAGGGACCTCCTGAGTCTCATAACACCCACCAAAAGCCTCGACTCGTACCCAAAACCCACAACTATTGAATTGAACCAAACTGGGAAAACAGAGGACCGTGGACAATTACCTGTGTTCTGACCTCCGCCGTGCACGCCGCTGTGCTCCTCTCGGTTCAAAAAGCTCCGCTCAGGTCCCTGAACACTTCCACCCGTCCAATTTTGGAGATTGATCGATCGGGGTGCACAACCGTGCACAAAACCCCTGCCCTGTTCTCTGGTTTTTCCTCACTTCTCACACACTTCACATACTCATCGTCACGCCCAAATCCTCACAGATACAATCACTCCCTCTCCTAGCTCTCCTTTGAACATCACAGAGCCTCACAACACTCACCCGGTTCAATCAATTCCTCCCTCAGCTCACCTCTGTTTTTTTTCCCCCTTCGGCTAAACTCAACACACACACACGACACAATTTTAAACACCCTCATGCACGGCCTAGAACCCACTAGAGCCCTGCCACATGTCACAATCTTCTCCCTTCTCACACAAAATCTCCTCTCTGCCTTGGACAAGTGTCCCAATCCGATTGCACCATGCCCCCCCAGCCAAAAGACCAAAATACCCTTCTTAACTTCAAAATTACCATTTTACCCTTACCGTTTTAGACCCGTAACTTGCCCGTCCTAACTCCGATAAACACGTGCCGCCTGTCGTTGAATTCAGGACGACGAGATCTACCCAACGGTCCAAGGTCAACATGTCAAAACTCGGTCGTAGGAAAAGTCAACTCTTTCCCCCCTAATTTAGTCAAATTTCGGTTATGCCCTCAACCTTCCAAACATCATAACTTTTCCTCCGGTTGTCCGAATCGAACCTGCCACCTGTCTACAGACTCGTGACGTCCTAAATTACGTCACAGTCAAGGGCTAACACTCATCCAATCGATAGTACAAAAAGTCAACTTTTCGTCTACTATTCACAAGGGCAAAATCGTCCATTTACACAAAATTTTACAAAATTACCTTTTTACCCTTCCCGAAGGTACGGGTTGTTACACTATCCGAGTCTTTAAACTCCCGAGTCTTTAAACTCAATCCAGTCCTCAATAATCCGAGTCTTTAATGTCCGAGTCTTTAAACTCAACAGGCCTACGGGGGAAATATCAGTATATATATGAGTCTTTAAACTCCCGAGTCTTTAAACTCAATCCGGGTCTTTAAACCCAATCCGGGCCCGTCCCCCGTCAATCACAATATCCGGGTCTTTAAACCCAATAACCAGATCTAGCAAATCCAATCAAAAACCACACGAAAACCATTTCTAAATCTATATCCAAACCCGAATCCGAAATCACTGGTCTGAAGCCCTTCCGGCATCCAGAACCGTCATTCCGAACCCAAATCCGGAAATTCACTTTTCAACTTTAAAACTAAATTCCGCTTTCCGAAATCCGATTCTAAAACCAAAAACCTTGATCATCAAAATCATGTTCCAAAATCCCTTTATAATCATTGAAAACTCTTTATCATTTGAAATCCCAAAATCATAGCATCATAATCAGAAATCAAGCTTTTCTCGTAAAACGTGCTAAAAACCATAGTTCCTCGAAAAACGTGCAATAATGTAAAACAGTTATAGCATATTCAAATAACCATGAAATCACATATAAAACCGTAAAACAAGTAATTAAAAACAGTTATGTATGCTCAGTTATAGACAAGGGACAGTCACTGACACGTCACTCGCGCCCCGTACGTTCAGTACGTTCCTCGATCTCCTCGGGGATTCCCGATCCTGTCAACAGTCACCAAACTACGTCACTAACACGTTAACGAAGGTTCTCCTAATTTTCCCAAAATTCCCCAAACTTCGAACATACGTAAAACGAAACCCTAGAACTTCGTTCCCGCGGAACTAACTCAATTCGATGTCCGATTAACCCGAAACCTATCCCAAAAGACTTGTTACAACTTCTAGACCAAAAACCTAGTTGACCATTTCCTCAGAAAATGCCCCACGCGCCTCCACGTGCCGCGCAAAGTGGCTGTGCGTGGGCCTCACGCGCCTGCATAGTCACTATTCATCTTCAACCTCTCGACCTGTGCACTGTTCCGGACAGGCGTGGCCGGTTCTTCGCCGTCCGTCCACCATTTTCTTCCCTCTTTCCACCATCCTTGTAATGACCCATCCCGAATATCGGGATTGAATATTAATTAATTATGCTTTAGAATGACTAATCGGGGACTAGTTGAGTGAAATCGGACGAAACGTGCAAAATGACCGTTTTGCCCCTAGCATGGGCAAAATGTTGACTTTTAGTTCGGGCGGTCAAACGGACTTTGACCGATGACTGTGACGTAGTTTGGGACGTCACGAATTCATAGACAGGTGACACGTTCGATGCCGATATTCGAGGTGAAAGTTATGGTGTTCGGAAGTTGAAGGGTATTTTGGTAATTTGGCATATTAGGGGCCAAATGTTGACGAAAAGGACCGTTACGTAGGTCTCGTCGATACGAATCCAACGACAGGCGGCATGCCGAAATCGGAGATTCGACGACGAAGTTATGATCACGGGAACGGACTCGATTAACCGAACGAACCAGGATTAAAATAATATTTTAATATGAACAGTACCCGGTGACTGGACACACTTGGATGAGTGACAAGTGTCACTCATCCTTTAAATTCAGGCCTAAACACAGATCCTTGTCTTAGGGAAAACATCATTATGATGTTTTATTACTATTTTAATTAATTAATCCTTTTATTTTTTCCATTAATCTCTTATGTCCTTAACCCGTGTACAAGCAAAACACAGAGAAGAGAGCTTGATCTTTGTCCACCATTTCTCTTCCATTTCTGAACCAGAGAGTGAGCAATTGAGAGATTATTGAGATTGAATTCAACTGGGTAATCACGAGAGATTGATAGAGTGAGAGGGACTGGAATTTCGAATTTCAGAAAATTGGGGGGGAAATTCGAGTTGGAAGAATTGAGCCGTGAGGATCGAATTGGAGATTGGAATTAGCCTTCTAAGGTTGTGACGAGTTGTTTCAGATAAAAAACGAAGGCAATTGAGGCCCAATTGACTCTGAACTGGGTCTGGTAACAGAGTGCAAGTTCGAGCTTGAGTCGTGGAGTTTGAGGCTTGGATTGATGCAATTGAGTTGGGTAAAGTGTTTAACGGAGTCCATTGAAGCTTCTTGATGAATCAATTTAAGGAAAATGCTTGACATTGACGACTTTCGAAGATGAACAGTGTTCGGGATGTTCTTCGAATGTTCATCTTTGATCTTAAGGTTTAAGGTATGATTTTGTGTAATTGACGATACAGATCTCTAATTAGACTTATAACGAAGCTGTATTAATGTTCAATTGATGAAATTGGTATCGAATTGACAGACATTGAACCGGGTCTGTTCGCGGGCAAAAGGACCCGTTTACCAGTTAAACGGGTAAGGACGACAGTTACTGTAGCTGGCGCGTGGGTTTCACGCGCAACCACTCACGGCTGCGCGTGAGGGCGCGTCCGGCCTAGTTTCAAGGTGAGGTCAACATGACTTTTGATCCTCTCATTGTAACGAACATTTTGACACTGGTTTCGAGGAAATTGGATATTATTTCGATAATATTCTGCGTATCCGAAGTTTTGTTTTACGTTTAAAATACGTATTTAAATTCCGAAAAAATTGGGGAAAATAATATGAAGTATTTTAAGATGTTAGTAACCCTTTATAATGATTTTGGACAGGAGTTGTGATTTCCAGATTTTACGAAAAAACGTGCAGCTCGGAAACAGATCGTTTTGGACGGTGTGTGTGAGTGGACTTTGTTTTCTAACCGTGATGCATGCATATATGATTTAAATGCTTTATTATATGATTTATATGCTTTGGCATAATTGATGTTTCAATCCGGTGATTTCTCGATTTTATGGATTATTATATTATTATATTTGGCACGATTTTCGAGAAATTATGAAATTGGTTAAAAATTATGTTTGGACTTGGTTTATGAGTCTGGTATTGAATTTGATTGAAAATAATGTTTGGACTCGGATTATGAGTCATGGATTGAAAAATGATGTTGTGACTCGGGAATGAGTCAAGGGTCAATTTCGTGGATTTACGTGAAAATGGCAACGGAGGTTGCAACGCATGGATTTGTGTGAAAATGATATTTTGGGCGTGAGAACCCAAGTGAATAGTGATTTTGACTCGGATTTGGAGTCACTTGTGAATTTGTGAAATTAATGATTTATTGTGATTTTATGATTATTTTAATCAGTCTCTCGGGCGCGTTTTACGAGGAACGTGTAAATTATGTTTTGGGCTAGGCCCGAAGTTTAAATGATTTCTAAAATGATATTTTGGCTTTGTTGGTGAGTCAATGATGATTTCCGGATTATTTTATTGATTTAAAATGTGATTTTAACGGTTTATGTGTAAATGGTATTTTGGGCTTTGAGACCCAGTCGGAAATGATCTTGACTTTGTATGAAGTCAAGATTTGATTGAAATGTTTTGGGATGTAATTCCCGAGATGGTTTTCATTGTGATTATGATATTCCAAGACGGTCGGAGCTTGGAGGGATTACCCAGGCGACCGGAGCTTGGGGGATGTGATTGTAGGATCAGGAGTTGATCCTATGGTAGTCAGCTTCTCGGATGAGATTGAGCCTGGATGTACCACTCGGATGGGTCTGAGCCTGGGGATGTGTTCGCCCAGAGGTGACTGAGCTCGAGGGGGTTGAGCCCAGAGGTGTCTGTTCCCGAGAGAGTGGCTGGATATTGGCCTACGTGTAGTACCGCACTTGTGAGTAGTGCAGATGTGATTGTGATAGTTTGTGCACTTGTGAGTAGTGCAGATGTGATTGTGATGATTTGTGCACTTGTGAGTAGTGCGGATTGATTGGACTGATATATTTATTGTACACTTGTGATTAGTGCTGATTGATGTTGTTTGTGATGACGTACTGGTATTGAGTACGGGTTTTTGGTCTTTGTGTCCAGGTGATTATGTTTTCACATGTTTTGGCCTAAGAGCCGGGATTTAATGCTTTATCACATGAACTGATTTGATGAACATGAGTTTTATGGACCAAGGGAAAATATGTTTTTATTTTATCGGTCCACTGTTCATACCTGAATGATTTCATACTATTACTCATGTTTTACGATATGCATGCAAGTTTGTGAAAACTGGAGGGTAAGATTGTATTTTTGGCAAATGTTTTTATAAGAGGTCATTTTTGTCCACTCACACCTTTTCTGTTTTGTGACCCTCCAGGCCGTGGTACGACGTTCGGGACTGATCGTGAGGCAGTGGCAGCAGCAGAAATCAGCGCAAACATCCCTTGTCTGGCAAGCACTGAAGGGTAGTTTCGGACCTTTAGTTGACTTGTCAGATGGGAGTAGGACCGGGCACGGTTTTTGACGTCCAGTTGGGACGGGTTGTAACAACCCGTACCTTCGGGAAGGGTATAAATGTAATTTTGTAAAAGGATTTGTATAAAATGACGATTTTGCCCTTATAAATAATGCGTCAAAAGTTGACTTTTGTTTTACAGGTTGGATGAGTGTTGACCCTTGACCGTGACGTAGTTTAGGACGTCACGAGTCCGTAGACAGGTGGCAGGTTCGATTCGGACAATCGGAGAAAAAGTTATGACGTTCGGAAGATCGAGGGCGTTACCGTAATTTTGACTAATTGAGAAAAATGTTGACTTTTTAGTGGACTTGTGATTTTCACGTAGACTGAGGACCGTTAGATAGGTCTCGACGTCTTGAGTACAACGACAGGCGGCACGCTGTCATCGGACGTCGGATGGAATAGTTACGGGTCTGGAAAGTGTGAGGGCAAAAAGGTAATTTTAACACTAGGGGCATTTTAGTCTTTTTCCTGACAGGACCCGCCCCGATCCCCCTGGGACCACCCGGGACGTGCCCTGCTCCCGTCTGACACCCGACATTAAAATACCAAAAATACCCTTTTTGAAGATAAAATGCATAAAGAAAATCCATAGTTAAGTCATACATAGCACACCACACAAATACTCAAATACAAATAGTGTCAGACAAGGGATGGTTCCCGAATACAGTTTATTGAGCACGACTCTAGACACACTACGTGCCAACCTACCCAGCAGTAGGGTTCAGGTACGCAACGTAAACCTATGCCTCTTCCTCCTCGGGATCCTCCTCCTCCTCCTCGGGATCCTCCTCCTCGATAGCACTACCTGGAGGGGTAGTAAAACAACAAAGGTGAGTGGGCCGAAACTCAAGGTTTACAAAGTAGTTTACCATTTCGAAAACATATAGCTTTTCCCCTCCGTTTTCCGAAAAGACATGCATAGTATCAAAACCACAAAACCATATAGTCATAAGCAGAATAATATCAACATAATATAATCTTAGTCACTGCACTATACATCCCAACCCTGACATCCCAGATGCCTGACGTCCCAGACGCCCAATAAGGTCACAGTCTCAAGGCTACGCGTGCCACCCGGGGTCTCAATCCCGAGTCCAAATCCCGAACCTAGTCCGAGCATGGCATTCTAGATGCCTGACGTCCCAGACGTCCAATAGTAGCAATCCTGCTCCTGAGTCACTCTACGGTCCGGTCCCTCCGTAGAATGACTCCTCACAGGCAATGCGCCGTGACCACTCCGGTGTACCTACATCCAGAGGAGATAGAATCCTAGGGTAGATCCATACAGTGCAGTACCACAGATAATATCGAGATCCATTATATATGTATATGACTCCAAACCATTCATAAACAACCAGACGGGTCTCATGCCCAAACATCGTAATACGTGCCATAAATCATACACAAGATAAACAGATACTTTTACTCAAATCACATATAGATATAGTAGAAAGTAAAACAGTTATGCATGCCGAAGTTTAGTGAAATCAAAGGCCCACTCAGAGTACAATCCCGCTGCAATCCCGAGCGTAAAGCCTCGTCCAAGGGTTAAAGTACAATTCCTGTCATGCCCAAAACATACGTAAAGGTCACTTTAAGTCCCTACTAAACAACTACGAAACCCTAGACTGAAACCGGCCCGGGAAAGCCGTACGAACACGCTTCCCAAGGCGTCAAACCCTAATTTGACCAACTTAACGATCTCCGATCGACACGAAACCACCGCCATTGGATCCGTATCGTCGAAACCTTGAAAATGGCACTGGTCCCACACAAAATACTGTTCACACGCGCCCCCCCACGCGCCGGTCAACCCTCTGGTCAACAGTGCTACAGTGATGCTGACGTCAGCATGACGTCACTGCTGACGTCAGCGTGACGTCATCACTGACAGTGTCAGAGGACACGTGTCAACAGCCCATTGGTCCCTGGTCTGACAATATTCTGACATGATGACGTCATCATGACGTCACTGCTGACGTCAGCATGATGACGTCATCAGCTATAGTACCGGGTCTGCGAATCGGGTCACCGCAGACCCACGGTTCGACCCGATCACAGATCGTGATTCCGACCACCAAAATCGACGGGGTTTGTTCCTATGGACTCGTCTAAACATGTTCTATGGCTCTGTGTAATTAAAACAGATTTTGAAGTTTGAGAAATCACCTGAAAACGACGGGGAACTGGCTGCCGGTTCTGGTTCGTCTTCTCCGGCGAGCCGTCACGCTTCCAGCCACAAACTCAGGTCCAAAACGCTCGTCTAGTCCCCTAGGTTAAGTCTCAAAAACAACCCAACAAGTTTAACGTTAAAAACGGACAGTTCGAGGCAGGGAAGGAAAATCGGCCATCACGGGTTTGCAGGCTTACCGCCGCCGTGTCGCCGCCGTGGGCAGCCCAGTCCAGTCCTACGCCGTCCAGAGGTCACAACGGTCCTAGCCCTAGGTTGGTTCGAGCCCAGAAGTCACGGTTTGAACGGTTTGGATGGTTTTGGGCTGCACGGGTCCTCTCGGGTTTGTGGGTTTTCCGGCCGTGCAGGGTGGCCGTGGTGGCGTTGGCCGGTGTCTGGTGGAGGTGGTGCACGGTCTGGTGCTGCCTGATGAAGAAGGTTGGGTGGTGAGCTGCTGGTGTGATTGTTTGAAGGATGAGAGGTTGCACGGTTTGAAGGAAGAAATGAAAATGAATAAGTGAGTCTCTGATGCTTTTAAAAACAGAATAGAGAATAGAAACCAACGGCTAGGATTTAATCTGACCTAAGGATGAAGGGTGAGGATTTAAGGAAATTAAACTAATTAATTAATCACATGGCAGACCAAGATCCAGATTGTTGGGGATGATGTGGAAGGGGTAGATGAGTGACATGTGTCACTCATCAAGGGTCCAGATTGATTGGGTTAAAGTAAATCAGATTATAATATTTTATTAATAATTTAAGTTCCGAGTCTCGGTTAGTTCGGTTACGTTCTTGACCATAACTTTTTCGTCGTAAGTCCGATTTCGGCGTGCCGCCTGTCTACGGATTCGTATCGACGAGACCTACGTAACGGTCATTGGCCCTCGTCCATTGGACTTCCCGGGTCAAAATTCAACATTCGGCCCCCAAATGGCCAAATTACCAAAATGCCCCTCGACTTCCGAACGTCACAACTTCTTCCTCGAACGTCGGAATCGAACGTGCCACCTGCCTATGAACTCGTGACGTCCTAAACTACGTCACGGTCACGTGTAAAAGTCCTAAATACTTCCCGAGGTAAAAGTCAACTTTCCCCCCCCCTCAGGGGCAAAACGGTCATTTTACAATAAAATAATAATTACGAAAGTTCGGGTCGTTACATTTCCCCTTAAGCCCAATCAGATAAGGTCACTTGTCCTGTGTGGTATTGGATATTTTGCACTGAGACCATAGAGAGGTGGACACGTGGGGATGGTTGGATGGTTCTAGGATGATCTCAAATACACACGGCCACAAACTGTGTTATTTTGAACTGTGCAATTGGCTTCAACACAGAGAAACAGAGAGGAAGAAATTGTGCGTGTTCAATCGATTCAGTGCAAGGGTGAGTGAGTTGATGATTTGTGAGAGTGATAGAGAGACAAGGGTGAGGTGTTGATCGTGTTTTGGACTGGAACCGTGTACGGAGGCAAGACGGTGGACGGCTGGAATTTTTGGGGAAACAGAGAGGCGGTGACCCTGTGGTGGTGGTTGTGCCGTGTGGTGGCTCAAACCAAGACACTAGGGGACTCAGACGACTGCAAGGAACTCAACGAGCACCGTAGTACGCGACGGCGCAGACGGCGGAGACAGGATCAAAGGTATACCCGATTCCCCTGTTTTTCCCGTTTTTCTTATTTTCCAAAGTCGTGGCTTTAGGGTTAGAGTCGAGAGATTTGGAGGTTAGGGTGAGACTCCTGGAGGTCCCAGGAGTCGTTTGAATGTGGTGCCGTGCCGGGGGAGGACCTGGGTGGCCGGCGGCCAAAACAGGGCTCACAGGCCGTCTGTTTCAAAGACGAAGTTGAGGGGTTTTAGGCCTTGATTCTTCGATGTTAGGACGGGGTTAGATTGCTAAGGACTGGACGAGGCTATTGGGATTGAAAGGAACTGAAATGGTGGAGGAATTACAGAGAATCGGTCACGCCGGTTCAACACAGTTGAACCGGGTGACTCGAGGTTGAAGAAACACTGTAGCAGGCGCGTGAGGCCCACGCGCAGCCACTTTGGGCGGCGCGTGGGGAGGATTCCAGCCAACCTTCCAACATGGTTTTGGTTCTAAATGTCCTAAGGAATCCATTGGTGTGAGTTTCGGGTTGATCGGACGATGTTATAAGATAGTTCGGGAATCCGGACGGTTTAGGGTCTAAGATTAAAATATGAATAAATTCCCGAAAAATTGGGGAAATTAGGGTTAGTATCCTTGATGTAATTGTGACCCTATTTGGTGCCTATTGACAGGACGGGAGACGCCTGAGACGGTCGAGGAGCGCATGGAGCGCGATTGACTCGTTCAGATTTGTGAGTGGACTCTTTCTTTCTTTACGAGCATGCCTAATTGTTTTATTGATGCTTTATGATATTAAATATGTTTTTATGCTTTTTTATGGTAATTATATGTGGTTAATATGTTTGCACGTTTTTCGAGATATTTTCGGATTTTCGCACATTTTTCGAGAAAAAGCTGGATTTCGGATTTTGATGCCATACATAGGGATTTCCATATATAATTGTTTTCTGATGATGATCAATGGATTATGAAACATGATTTTTGATAATCGCGGGTTCTGAACGCCGGAAGGGCTTCGAACCGGAGATTTCGAATTCGAGTTTGGCTATGGTTTTAGTTTTACATTGAATTTGGATTGGATTTGCTGGATCTGGATATTGGGTTTAAAGACCCGGATTCTGATTGACGGGGGACGGGCCCGGATTGAGTTTAAAGACTCGGATATTTGCGATATTACCCCTGTAGGCCTATTGAGTTTAAAGACTCGGGAGTTTAAAGACTCGGATTACATTTGAGGCCTGGTTGAGTTTAAAGACTCGGATAGACCCAGCAGGTTTGATCAGACTTGGTTTTAATATAGTGGTTTATGAAATACATTCTATCGCTGATGTTGTGGTTTCAGAATATTCGTTAGGCATGCATGTTTTCAAAACGGAGGGAACAAATATTATTATTATTTTCCTTAACTTTGATTTGATGATAAACTGTTTTTGAAACTTTTATTTCTTCTAGTCCACTCACACTTTTTGGTTTTAAATTTTCCCTCCAGGTCGTGGTGATAGCGCTGGGGTGAACGTTGAGGCAGGGATCGAGGCATAGAGCTTACGACGTTCTTCCGTTGCGAGACTAGCATAGTAGGATTTTGTGCTCATTTTGTAGAACTATGCTCTGACTTACAGTTGTATTATAGTTACTCCTTCGTCTGATAATTATGCTTATAGTAGTGTTGAAGTTATTTTGGTACTTTGAGTGTGATTGTCAGACGGGAGCAGGGTTCGTCCCGGGTATCGAGGTGATATTTGGGACGGGTCCTGACACGGGTCCTGTCAATCCTTTTCGTCTTCTACCTAGTAATCCATTCCCCCCATCCAAATACAACAACACGACCCCTAAGCTGTCTCCCCAAGCTCGAAACCAAATCTGTTCAACTGTCCTGTTTGCACTCTCGGCCACCCGTGTCACCCCCCATCATGTTTTCGACACCAAAAGCTTCCTAGGACCTTACTGAGTTCACTAGAACTCATCAAACACATCGACTCAGCCCTACCTTCACGGCTTTCGATTTGAATCGAAACGGCAAAACAGAGCAAGCAACAGAGTTTGAAGAAATTACATGTGCTCAGGCCGCCGCCGTGAGCCCTGCTGGATCTGTTCGACTCTCCTCCGTCCTAGCAACGTTGCCACGAGTTCAATTGATGGCTTAGTCACAAGAAGTGCACAACTGTGCACGGTGGTTCTCTGGTTCTGTCCTCCCTGTTTTCCTGAGAATTCACTCTCTCCTCACACACTCAACACACACAAGCTGCCCTCACAACTCACTCACTACCTCTCTTTCAATCTCTACTCACTCACTCAACCACCAGGTCCCACAAACACCCACGGCCAACACTCAATTTCCTCTCAATCTCACCCTTTGTTTCTCTCTGCGAACACGGCTACACAAACACGACTACACAGCCTAAGTAATTTGAACCGTGCAAAGTTGTAGAAACCTCTAGCCCTTTGCCACATGTCACAATCTTGTGACCCCATCTCAAAATATCCAATCTCCACTATACACTTGTCCTCATCAGCTTGCACAAATCCCAATGCACCTAAAAAGACCAAAATGCCCCTAAAAGTTAAAATTACCGTTTCGCCCTTCACCGTTCTAGACCCGTATCTCGCCCGTCCAATTTCCGATGAAGGCCCTGTCGTTGAACTCAGGACGACGAGATCTGCCTAACGGTCCTCGATCTACGTGAAATGACAAGTCTAGCGAAAAGTCAACATTTTCCCCCTATTTTACCAAATTACGATAATGCCCTCAACCTTCCGAACATCATAACTTCCTCCTCGGATGTCGGAACCGGGCGTACCACCTGTCTATGGACTTGTGACGTCTCTAACTACGTCATGGTCATCGGTCAATGTCTAATTGACCACCCGACTAAAAGTTAACTTTTTGCCCAAACTAGGGGCAAAATCGTCATTCTACACTAACAGACCTATCGGAACCAACTAATCACCGATTAAGTTCACTAATCCCATCTTAATTACTCTGCTAATCCGGGCTCCCGGGACGGGTTGTTATAGCGGCCTCCACAAGCATTCGGCCATACTCCGTGCCTAACACTGCACAACGACCACACGTCGTGATCGTCACCTATCATGTCACACGACAACCACTCCGGCGTCTCCTGCCAGTCGACATCCCACTGGGATTCGACACACTGAAACATGGCCTCTTATGCCAATTAGGGTCAAACATTCCTATTCCCAACAGTAGTGACTGTAGTCGTACAGGTTCATCGTAAACTGGGCGACCTTGACCTCTGACCACCACTGGTATTACTCCGGACATCCTCTATCTAACACGACACTACCGTCGAGCGGTCACGACTCTCAAGTCGTCATACAGTCTCTACCGATCCATAGGATCCTACTCACCAGTAACGCTACGGTTCTAAGCCGTCGGATTCACATGACCACTAATCCTACTCGGGATCCACTTCCTCGAAACACGTGGCATTCCATGCCAATCGAACCTCAAACCATTGTATCACGTGCCAAACACCATCTAACTAAGGTTTGATTCTACTACCAGGTTGATGACGGGCTGTTACGACTTCAGAGACATCACATCCTCGGTCTGCGCGTACTCCAGAGTAAAACACGCTCTGATACCACCTTGTCAGGACCGGTCCCAAATCCCTCGGGATTAACGTGGGACCCGCCTGATCCTGTCTGACACCACGTGCCAGACCAGGGAGAATTCTATCTCTAGCCCTAGCCGAGGCTATCAGAGTGCGTCCGGATCGTAGGAGGAGGGGAGTGATGTCTCGTCTCTGCTACAACCCTCATCCGCGATCAACCTGAAGGGCATTAAAACATGAAAACTGTGAGTGGACAAAAATAAACTTTTCTCTAAAAACACTTTAGCATAAAGGCATTTATGCCCTTCATAAATACATACGCATGCATTCAAAAACCATTTATCAAGCGTTCATAAAAACCTTTGTCAAACAATTTGAAAACCTTTCAAGGGTTCATGCCCGGCCCCATAAACCGCCATGACCCATAAAAACCTTTCAAGAGTTCATGCCGGTTCCCATAAACCGTCATGAACCGTAAATGCATTTAGGTCCCCGACCCGAAATCACAAACACCCGTAAATTCATATATGTGGGAACTCGGCCCAAATCATTCTCAGTGAAATACCAAAACATACAATAGGGGTCTCCGCCCCAAAACCATTTCTAAAACATCGAATACAGGGTCTCGCCCCAAAACACTTTCCGAATCATAAAACAAGGAATACGGGGTCTCTGCCCCCAAATCACTTTCCATAAAACCACACACGTATCGATATACGTATAACCTATCCGAGGCACTTCCGAGAAGATGCCAACTCGGGGCACACAACCCCTAGGGAACACATCCTCGATGTAGTCACGATATCAATCAATCTATATAGTGTGCACACTACTCGGGGTCTCACTCTGAGTCTTCTCCCAGGAATCTCCATCTGGGAGGCTCAATCTCTGGATCTAATCCGAGCTCCCTCTCTGGATCTAGTCCACACATCTCTCCGGAATCTGGTCCGGGACCACAACATAATAAGTAACCAATACTCCTGGAACGGGATCCCTATGGGGATACCCACTCTGGTCTGTGGATCGTGACTCTCCAGGTCGACGTCTGGAGGAGACCATATAATCATACGGAGGGTTCATATTCATTTTCAAAACTCTTTCTTTCTTTCTCAAAACTCATTTCTCAACTGGGTCTCATACCCGATTCATTTCAACAGGATTCCTCGAATCTGATTCAAATCACTTTCACAGGCCTCGGCCTAAATCCTCAGTTCAATAGGGCCTCATGCCCGGATACTCATTTCATAAATCGAACTGGGACTCAAGCTCGATGTTACAATCAACTCGGCTGTAGGCCCGAACCATGACTCAATGGGTCATCACGTCCGATTTAACAACCAACGGAAGCCCGAAATCTCAACTAAATGGGTCTCAGGCCCGATATCATCAATCAACGGGGCATCAAGCCCAATAGTACTACTAACTGGGCCTCAAACCCGAATCGTAAACCAAATGGACCTTCGGTCCGATCGTATGGCTCAAATGGACCCTAGGTCCGATTCCTCGTCAAATCAAATGGACTCCAAGCTCGAGAGTTTGTAAATAAATTGGGTCTCGTGCCCGATTTCATATTTCTAAATCCAAAATCCGTTTATTAAACCCTTATCGAAAACACGGTACGAGAAGGTACGACATAAAACTGAAAACCTCGAAAAACGTGCAATTATGTCGATCCTAATCTACCACAATCAAATGCACTCATGGAATCACAAAACATATAATAAAACACTTATAAAACATTTATTCATGCATCAAGTTCGAAAGAAAGGTCCACTCACAGACCGTCCAAGCTGCCGCCTCGATACACGTGTTATAAACGTCTCCCAGGTCAATCGGTGCCTTTGGTGACACGACCCATCCCAATCCCCCCCCCCCCCGCGGGATTACCATGGAATGTGACGTGCTCCCGACTGACAAGAGGCATCAGACAAGGGATAACCGATTGCCACTGCCCAAACGGGCTTCCAGAGTGCGTAAGGATCGATGGAGGAGGTGTGCGATGCTCAAGTATCTGCTGCAGTCGTATCTGGAATCAACCTGAAGGGCATTAAAAACAAAAGCTGTGAGTGGACGAAAATAAAAAAGTCTGTTAAAAACATTTATAAGACATTTATGCCCCTCGGTAAAATCATATGCATGCACCAAAAACCAATAATCCCATATTTATTTTGAAATAACCATTAGGGCCTTAGCCCGGAAACCAAAGCATAGTTTCAAATTCCAAAAGTCAATCCAAGAGTTATTTCGTCAATCCAGTAACTATCATTTATTATTTTTCCATCTCCGGCATCCCCGATGCCTAGCGTCCTAGACGCTTGACGTTCCAGACGTCATATCTCACGGTATTAAGCAACGCGTGCTGCCCGGGGTCTCACCGGGTCCATATCTCTGACGTCTAGCAATCCTGCTCCTGGATCACTATACGGTCCGGTAGCTCCGTACAATGAGCCCTCGCAGGCAATGCACCGTGACTTCTCCAGTGTCCCCGACACTTGGAGGAGACCAGGATATAAATATCCTCATATCGAGATGGTTTTATGGAACACATTTTATTATTCATTTCCAAAATATCACAAGGGCCCTGCCCCGAATTTCCATAAAACCGTCATAAGTCCAAATAATTGATTCCAAATCCGAAATCGTTTGTTCAATTCCAATTTAGGGTCCCCGACCCGAAATCACATATATAAATCAACTGGACCCCTTGTAACAACCCGTCCCGAGAGCCGGGATGAATAGAGTGATTAAGGTGGGCTTAGTGAGGTTAATCGGCGGTTAGGTGGTCCCGATAGGTTCATGAACCTAGAATGACGATTTTGCCCCTAATTCGGGCAAAAACGTTGACTTTTAGTTCGGGTGGTCTGATGAACTTTGACCGGTGACCAGGATGTAGTTTAGGACGTCACGAATCCGTAGGCAGGTGGCACGCCCGATTCCGACATCCGAGGAGGAAGTTGTGATGATCCGAAGGTTGAGGGCTTAACCGTAATTTGGGTAAATTAGGGGGAATAGTTGACTTTTTGTAGAATCGGGTTTTGGTACGTTGAACTAGGATGGTTAGATAGTTCTCGTCGTCCTGAGTTCGATGACAGGCGGCACGTATTCATCGGACTTACGATGTGGGAATTACGGGTCTAGAAAGGTAGTGGCAAATCTGTAAAATTGGGTTAAAAGGAGGGGCAGTTTGGTCTTTTGTGCTCTGGAAATTGGACAGAGAAAGGGACAGATGGACGGCTGGGATTGAGCCATGTGAGAAAGGATGGAGTGGATGGTGACACGTGCTAAAGGTGGAGTGGTTTCTGGGACGCTCTCGTGTGTGCACGGCCCAAATAATTGGGGTGCAACCGTGCTATGTGTTCATGTTCTTCGACACACAGAGAGAAACAGAGGGAGGAAATTGAGAGAATTGAAAGGGTGATCGTGGTTGCTGGTGAATTCTGGTGGGTGAGGAGTGACCGGAGAGTGAAGGAGAGCTTGGGAGGAGACAAGGAGGCACGGTGGTCGTGTGTGTGTGAGTTGTGAACCGCAGGAAGATCAGGGGGAAACAGGAAGGCAAGCAGAGAGTTTGCGAGGAATCGTGGTGCTGTGGCCGTGTGTAAGTGCAATTGACCTCGAGAGGAGGCTGAGGCGGCGTCGTAGACTCCAGGGAGCACGGCGGCTAGCACGGTTGCGGACGGTTGCAGGTAATCTCTCATCCCTGTACAATTACTCTGTTTTTCCCGTGGGGTTCAATTCGAAAGTTGTGGGGTTGGGTGTAGAGTCGAGGGATTTTGAGGCCAGGGTGAGACTCCTGGAGGACCCAAGAGTCGACTGTGTGTGCTGCCGTGAGGGGTGGTGCACGGTGGTGGATGGCACGACGGAGAGACTTTAGGTGCTCTGTTTTGGCCATGGGTTCAAACGGCGAGTCGTGACGTTTGGGCAAGAGTCGACGGTCAAGGTGAGTCGGGTTAGACTTAGAAGGGCCCTAGGAACCATCTGGTGTTGCCACCGTGACAGAGGATGACCGGAGTGGCTGGATCGTGAAACAGGGGGAGTTTGGCCGTCTGGTTCGAGCTTCAGTCGACGGGATTGGGGCGGTGTTGAGGTCTGAGGAGCTGGGGAATGGATAGATTGGAACTGGACGAAGCTTTAGGTGAAGAAAGGGAGAGAAATCGTGCAGGCACGGCGGTGAACCGCTGACGCCGGTTCAGGTTGCAGACTACTGTGCTGAACCGGGTCTACTCAAGGTTGAAGGGCACTGTAGCAGGCGCGTGAGGGCCACGCGCAGCCACTTTGGGCGGCGCGTGGGGGCGCGTGCGGCGGCGATGGGGAAAACGGTCAACATGGTTTTTGGTCCAGGAGTTGTGACGAGTCCATTGGAATTGGTTTCGGGTTAATCGGACGTCGAATCGACGTAGTTCCGCGAGGGTGAAGGTTTAGGGTTCCGGTTCGTTACGTTTAGGACTCGGGGATTTTTGAGGGAATTTAGATGGATACTCGTGGACGTGTTAGTGACGTAATTTGGTGGTTGTTGACAGGATCGGGATTTCCCGAGGAAGCCGAGGAACGTGCAGGACGTTCGGGACACGATTGAGGGCTTGGAACTGTGAGTGGACCCTTTCTCTAAACTCGAACATGCATAACTGTTTTCTATACTTGTTTTATATATATATATGTGATTTCATGATTTTTGGATTTATGATGTGATTTTACATAGTTGCACGTTTTTCGAGAAAATACGGTATTTGACACGTTTTACGATAAAATGTTGATTTCTGATTATAAGGTTATAGTTTTGGGATTTCAAATGGTAAATGATTTCTAATGATTATAAATGGATTTTAAAACATGATTTTGATAATCAAGGTTTTCGATTTTAGAATCGGATTTCGGGAAGCGGAATTTGGATTTAAAGTTGGAAAGTGCATTCCGGATTTGGGTTCGGAATGACGGTTCTAGAAGCCGGAAGGGCTTCGGACCGAGGATTTCGGATTCGAGTTTGGATATGGATTTAAAAAGGTTTTCAACTGGTTTTGGATTGGATTTGCTGGATCTGGTTATTGGGTTTAAAGACCCGGATATTGATTGACGGGGGACGGGCACAGATTGAGTTTAAAGACTCGGGAGTTTAAAGACTCGGATATATTGATATTTCCCCCGTAGGCCTTTGAGTTTAAAGACTCGGGAGTTTAAAGACTCGGATATTATTAAGGCCTAGATTGAGTTTAAAGGCTCGGGAGTTTAAAGACTCGGATAGGTCCAGCAGGTTTGATCGGAAAATAATGAATTGCTGTTTATGGATTCTGATACAGTTTTATGATACATATGCTGTGATTTCTATAACTGTTTTATAGTGTTTCTGTTTCTCATGATGTGGTTTATGGTACTTTGATTTCTAACTGTTTTAATAACTGGGTTATGCATGTGGTTTTCAAAACGGAGGGTTAAATTCGGTTTTCTGATAAATGGTTTTAGAACTTTTCTTTTATTATGGTCCACTCACATTTTCTGTTTTAAATTGCCCTCCAGGTTGTGGAGATAGCGCGGGGTCTTGACGTCGAGGCAGCGTCTGAGGCATAGACATTTCGTGAGGGTTCCCGGAGTGTTTACATTTCTTCCGCGTGCATGTAAAAATAATCGGTTTTTAATTGTTGTATCATGTACTATGCTCTGTAAACTTTGACTTCGGCTATTTTTATTGAGTGCTTTCTCCTGCGTCTGATACTTTTTGTGACGGGGTGTCAGACGGGAGCAGGATTTACCTCGGGTTTCGGGGTGAAATCGGGGTGGGTCCTGACACCCCTGGCCCGATTTCATAAGTCAACTGGGCCCCTGGCCCGATTCATAAGTTAACTGGACCCCTGGCCCGATTTATAAGTTAACTGGGCTCCTGGCCCGATTCATAAGTTAACTGGACCCCTGGCCCGATTCGTAAATTAACTGGGCCCCTGGCCCGATTCATTTTAACAAATCCGTAACCGTTTCATGAAATCATATCCAACCACATTTATGGAAATCAGTGCAAATCCAGAAAACCTCGATTCACGTGCAAACACGTAAATCGCCTCGAAATGCGTGAAAACATATAAATTCACTGATATCCAAAATAAATCATATAATCACAATTATAACAATCATGAAACAGTTATGCATGCATCGAATTTATAAAACCAATGTCCACTCACAGACCGTTTAACCGAGCGCCTCGATACGCGTGCCATAGGCCTTCCCGGGCCACACCACTAACACCGGGACTCCCAATCCTGTTCAAAACACATTAGAGGATTACTAACCTCATCATTAACATCCTATTCAAGTCCCGTAATTTTCCCGAATTTTTAAGTATTTTTAAACTCGATTTAAAACTTTTGGACATCCCGAACAATATCGAGACGGTGTCCGATCGACACGAAACCAATCCCAAAATGTTCGTTTCATTGTATAGGACAAAAGTCATGTTGACCTCACCTCGAGATTCGTGCCCATGCGCCATCACGTGCCGCCGTGAGTGGCTGCGCGTGAAAGCCACGCGCCTGCTACAGTGACTGCTACAGTGTTCCTTCTTCACCCGTTTGTCTGGTAAACGGGTTGAAAAGCCCGCGATAGGATCCGGTTCAATCACACCCAATTCAACATCAATTCAATCCGTTCTTGATCCTATAACAATCATTAACCAATGAATTTCAGGTCTGTAACATCGATTAACAAAATCTAACCCATAATCGTGCCACCAACCCGTGATCACCCAAAACGGGTCGATCACCAAAACTCCACCATTGTCAAATTAACTTCACAGGAAGCTTATAAGGATTAATACGAACCAATTCACATGATTAATTGAACACGACGTTACCTCAATCACCACAACTCAAGCTTGAGTTTTCCGGCCGTCCACCTCGTCCGTCCACGGCCCTAGGAGCCCCAAAGCTTGCCCCATTTGATCTGGTTCGACACGTTGAAGTTCCAGGAAGCTCAATCCATCATCAATTAGGCTTGGGCTGGCCTAAAACTAGGATTTCGAATTTGAATTTCACAAAAACCAGTTTCGGGTTTTCAGAGAAATCCAACACCCAATTCACTCATTCCTTTCATTCTCAATCACAGAGTACTACTCTCGACTCACTCTCCATTCTTTTAATTCAATTTAGTCGTTAAAGGCGTCCCAAAGTAGCCCACAATCCATTGTGTAAAGCTCCCCTGCACTGACCCGAAACCATTAATAAATGGTGTCCATGTTCTTCAAGTTAGTGGCCAGCACAAATACATGTGCAAACATACCTCAAACTGACAGGACCCGTCCCAACTGGACGTCAAAAACCGTGCCCGGTCCTGCTCCCTTCTAACAAGTCAACTAAAGGTCTGAAACTCCCCTTCAGTGCTTGCCAGACAAGGGATGTTCGCGCGGATTTCTGCTGCTGTCACTGCCTCACGATCAGTCCCGAGCGTCGTACCACGGCCTGGAGGGTCACAAAACAGAAAAGGTGTGAGTGGACAAAAATGACCTCTTATAAAAACATTTCTCAAAATACAATCTTACCCTCCAGTTTTCACAAACTTACATGCATATCGTAAAACATGAGTGACCGATAAAATCAAAACATATTTTCCCATGGTCCATCATACTCATGTTCACCAAATCAGTTCATGTTATAAAACATCAAATCCCGGCTCTCAGGCCAAAACATGTGAAAACATAATCACTGGCCACAAAGACCAAAATCCCGTACTCAATACCAGTACGTCATCACAATCAATACCAATCAGCACTAATCACCAGTGAACAAGAAATATATCAATCCAATCAATTCGCACTACTCACGAGTGCTGCACTACTCACAAGTGCACAATATCACAAATCACATATGCACTACTCACAAGTGCCAATATCCAGTCACTCTCTCGGGAATAAACACCTCTGGGCTCAACCTCCTCGGGCTCAGTCACCTCTGGGCGAACACATCCCCAGGATCAGACACCTCCGAGTGGTACATCCAGGCTCAGTATCATCTGAGAAGCTGACTACCATAGGATCAACTCCCGATCCTACAATCACATCCCCCAAGCTCCGGTCGTCTGGGTAATCCCCCCCCAAGTACCGACCGTCTGGGAATATCACAATCACAATGAAAACCATCCCGGGAATTACATCCCAAAATATTTCAATCAAATCTTGACTTTATACCAAGTCAAGGTCATTCTCAACTGGGTCTCAAGCCCAAAATACCTTTTACACATAAATCGTTAAAATCACATTTAAATCAATAGAATAATCTGGAAATCATCATTGACTTGCCAACTAAGTCAAAACATCATTTTAGAAATCATTTAAACTCCGGGCCTAGCTCAAAACATCATTTGCATATTCCTCGTAAAACGTGCTCGAAAGACTGATTAAAATAATCATAAAATCCCAATAAATCATTAATTGCACAATTTCACAAATGACTCCAATTCCGAGTCAAAATCACTATTCACTTGGGTTCTCATGCCCCAAATAACATTATCATGCAAATCCATGCGTTGCAACCTCCGTTGCCATTTTCACGTAAATCCACGAAATTGACCCTCGACTCATTCCCGAGTCACCACATCATCTTTCAATCCATGACTCAATAATCCGAGTCCAAACATTATTTTCAATCAATTTCAATCCCGGACTCATAAACCAAGTCCAAACATCATTTTTACCAAATTTCGTAATTTCTCGAAAATCGCCCAAAATAATAATATAATAATCATAAAACCGAGAAATTACCGGATTGAAACACAAATCATGCCCAAGCATATAAAATCATATAATAAGGCATTAGAAATCATATATGCATGCATCACGGTTAGAAAACAAAGTCCACTCACACACACCGTTCAAAACGGTTCGTTTCCGAGCTGCGCGTTTTTCCGTAAAATCTGGAAATCACGTCTCCTGCCCAAAATCATTATAGAGGGTATTAGCATATCAAAATACATCATATAATTTTCCCCAATTTTTCCCGGATTTAAATACGTATTTTTAACGTAATACAAAACTTCGGATACGCGGAACATTAACGAAACGATATCCGATTTCATCGAAACCAACGTCAAAATGTTCGTTACATTGAGAGGATCAAAAGTCATGTTGACCTCAACTTAAAACTAGGCCGGACGCGCCCTCACGCGCCGGCATGAGTGGCTGCGCGTGAAATCCACGCGCCTGCTACAGTACCCTCGTCCTCACCCGTTTGTCTGTAAAACGGGTCATTTAACCCGCGAGGCGACCCGGTTAATTTCCTACCAATTCGACGTTGTTTCCATCAATTGAACATTCAGTCAGTTTCGAATTAAGTTCAATTAAAGATCTGTGGACTCAATTACAAACAACATTACCTATAACCCCACGATCACAGTTGATCATTCGAAGGACCTCCGGCCATTGTTCATCCTTCGAAAACCATCAAAACTTCTAGATTTCGTTCAATTGATCCACCAGTAAGCTTCAATGGACTAAGAGAAACATTTCCCCTCCATCAATTGCGTCGTATGATCACTCAATGATCACGACTCAAGCTCGGAATTTCTGAAAGCTTCATTCCTCAGTTCTACCTCAAATCGACCTCAATTCGACTTAGTTCCTTCCTCAACATTGATCGTAGCAATCCCAGAAGACTAAAACTGAACCCAATTTCGATCAACAAGGCTCAATTCGTCCAATTCGATTTTCCTCCCAAATTTTCTAAAACCCGAATTCTCAGTCCTCAGCTCTCAGTTAATCTCTCGTGTTTCCCAGTTCGAATCACTCTCAATTAACTCACAATTTGCACTCTCAAGCTCAGCTGATGGAGAGGAATGAAGGAAGGAAGAAAATTGGATAATGGTTGTACACGGTTTGGAGAAACTGAAGAGAAATAATGGAGGAAATAAAAGATTAATCATGTAATTAAAATAATAACAAAACATCATCATTTTGTCTCCCCCAAAATCATGGATCCATGTTTTGTGCCTGATTTTAAGGGATGAGTGACACTTGTCACTCATCCAAGTGTGTCCAGTCACCGGGTACTGTTCATATTAAAATATTATTTAATTCCCGGTTCGTTCGGTTAACCGAGCCCGATTCCGTGACCATAACTTCGTCGTCGAATCTCCGATTTCGGCATGCCGCCTGTCGTTGGATTCGTATCGACGAGACCTACGTAACGGTCCTTGGCCCTCGTCCATCGGACCTCCCGATCAAAAAGTCAACATTTGGCCCCTACTATGCCAAATTACCAAAATACCCCTCATCTTCCGATCATCATAACTTTCACTACGAATGTCGGAATCGAACGTGCCACCTATCTATGAACTCGTGACGTCCCGAACTACGTCACCGTCATCAGTCAAGGTCCGTTTGACCGTCCGAACTAAAAGTCAACATTTTGCCCACGCTAGGGGCAAAACGGTCATTTTGCACGTTTCGTCCGATTTCACTCAACTAATCCCCGATTAGTCATTCTAAACCATAATTAATTAATATTCAATCCCGATATTCGGGACGGGTCCTTACACAAACTGTCCCAATTCAGTCCCTTAATTGATAAACAAACCATGGGATCGATCGTACAAAGTATCCCACTTCACGGCTGATCAATCCAACAGTGCCCCGTGTGAAATTACAATTCTGCCATTGTGCAGAAAATTACCAAAATGCCCCTCACGCATCCTGACCCGTAACTCGGTCATACGGACTCCGATTGATGCGTGCCGCCTGTCTACGAACTCAGGGCATCGAGACCTTCCTAACGGTCCTCGGTCCTCGGCCATCGGACCCCCGATCAAAAAGTCAACATGTCCCCCTATATCGTCCAAATTACAAAAATGCCCTTGCACTTCCGTACATCATAACTTTCACCACGAACGTCGGAATCGAACGTGCCACCTGTCTATGAACTCGTGACGTCCCAAACTACATCACGGTCATCGGTCAAAGTCCATTTGACCATCCGAAATAAAAGTCAACGTTTTGCCCACGACCAGGGGCAAAACGATCATTTTGCACAATTCGTCCGAAATCACACAACTAATCCCAGATTAGTAAATCACAATTAAATATTATTAAATCCCGATATTCGGGACGGGTCGTTACAACCTTCCCTCCTTAAAGAATTTCGTCCTCAAAATTACCAACAACCTTATTCCACAAACACCTCGTGGAAAACAATTCGATCACACATCTGTGTACACTTGTACACCCACATACTGGGACAACACCAGCCTCGTTTGTACCCAGACATCCCATCACAGTCATACGTCACAACAACAACACTCGGCCACCTCGAGTGGACATAATCACCTGATCCGCGATAAAATCGCTTAACCATTAAGCTGACTCCTTCAGCTAGAGGGTTCCTTTCCATCGCCAATATATCCTTGAATTTGCTCCCATTGGGAGTCACCAAATCTCATTTGTCAGTCCATGCTGACACCATCAGTCAAACTGTCATCACAAAACTTTACCACCCTAGTAAAGCCCCAACCATCTGTCCGTTAGTGACAATACCACGTACTACATCATTCTCGATGTAGCGCAAGATCAACCACATGATCTCAATTCGCAGGGCAAGCCCATTCCTGCGACATAACTAATTTCAATGTCCATATCCACCGACTCCCTCAGCGAACCAAGACGGTGGGAAATCACGGTGTGATCAAGTCACACAAGGCTACTCGTGGTTACTCAGACCACCAATTCACTCATCCTGAGTGTACGTATACCGTCAACTTACTCCATCAAGTGGTGTAACTGGAACACATTGAATACCAGCCCAGCAGTGAGTCACACATCTCAATACTAGGGTTCCACAAGCCAACCATGGCTAAGAGCACCTGCTCATAAAATCACTGAACCCGACAAAATCAATCTGCCCAGCGCACAGTATCCAATGTCCAGTCCACAACACAGCCAAACAAATGATATCAGAACCAAGCCGATTACCAACACATTTAGTTACACACCACTGGTACATCCCATGTACCGCCATTAGGCACCATTCAGCCTAACCAGTGTCAATCCTCGTACAACGTACCCTGTACGCACCTCAATCCATCAATCTGCCTATAACCACCCAGGTCATAGCCAAACACGTTCTAGTAACGGAGTACATTTGCCCAAACCAACATGAGACAAAACGAACTCCACCCGTCATCTAGTTCCAATTCTGAATCCGAATTCGCAATTTCGAAAGAAATCCCGAATTCAAACCTAGACATCATATATTTATTCCATTTCCGAATCCGAAATCATTATTCCGTAAGCTAGCATTGGAATAATCATTCCGCACCCAAATCCAGTAATCCAATTTCGAGCTTCGTAATCAAATCCCGAGTCGTCACCCAGAAATTCGATTCCAAAACCCAAAATCTCGTTTACGTCCACCAAAACGTAACAAAATCGAACCTATCGGTTGCCTGTTCAAAACACTCGATTGACTTCATAGGGAAGCCAATCCCAATATCCATACATCAAAGGTTGATAAAATCCGACCACATCGGAAACCTACTCAACCAAGTAACAAACCATATGGACTCACTCCGAAAAGAAGTTTAGTCCCGTCATTTACGACTCGCAATCAAGGTAAGAGTGATAAACTCTCATCCAATCTGGATCATCACGATCACGATCCAGATCCATCGCTACGTCACCCGACAAGTAACATCACGATCCTAGATCGTCACATCGTCCAAAATCGACAACATCACAAATCAGATCCACCTAGGATCCACACATGCTCACATAGCTAACCATCCATCTGAAATCCGATCGTAGGGTCTTACACCCTCATTGAATCATTCGCCAAATTTCCCCTTGGTGGAAAGATGACCTCGCATTTCACCACCAAATCCAAAATCGTACACAACTTCTTGGGTCCAATGACCCCAAGCCAAACATGGGTCCACCAACCAATACACGCTCAATGTACTGGTAGCAACAATCATCATCTGCCACGGCAGGAAATAAGAAGTCAACCCCAATGACTTCGGAATACCAATCACCGATGCGGAAACGAGCACTCCTCTCATCTCCCAATCGTAACTCTCCCCGAATCGGGAGTTCCAACCATGTTGGAAACAGACATGCTCCCAATGAGATGTCAAGTCCAACCACTGGACTGCCCATGTCCATACCTCACTTGGACCACCACGTGTCCAAAATCAATTCATTACTCGGACCTCACGTCCGCCAATACTCATGTATGCACACGCCCCGACTCCAAACGGGATATCCCCAACTTTGCCTGGATGTGCATACCATACTGCCTCTGTCTCACATCTCAACCTAAACAGGTTCAATCCTCAGGTTCCAAGTGATTCGCAATCACAAAATCACACGTCAATACCACGAATGGTTTCCCCGACTTTTCCAATTTCAATAATTTCCTTGTACCCTCTGGGGATATAAGAAGTATACAAACTTACCAATCTCGGAGTTGACAACAACTCCCCAAATCCACCGATTCTTACGACGTAGGGGACATCATCCCTAGATTCCTCAAGTTTCAATCATACCATTTTATCTGTTCATCACTTGTCATCATATATCTGTTGGGACTTATCCCAACACGACACAACCTCCACTGGATCCTATCCAGTCCAAGACTCAACCACCACTGAGTCGCAGATACCAATCATCTGTCCATCATGACAGAGTCACGCCCCAACTGGTGGCTCATCGTCGTCACAATCACTGACACCAGCACCAGCGTTAGTACCAGTACCAATGCACCATCATCAACACTAGTATCAGCACACATGCATCCATACTAGTATTGGCATAAAAGTACCAACATACCAACATCCATACATAGCACACAAACATCCACACTAGCACACGAACATCCATGCTAGCACACTGTGTGCAAAGTTGTTACCCTGGATCTCCGTTCATTCCGAACGACGATCCCGTAACACCACTCGTACCCCACGACTATGGGTACCTCCAATTTGACCATCCACACATCAGGATAATGGACGTTCCCTGAACATCCCCTGATCCCCAAGTGTCAAAACCACACTAAATACCCTCGATAGCCAGTTATCTCGACACAACTGTCGACCAACAGTCATCGTTGTCAAGATCCGTATCCATACATCACACTAATATTCGATCCAACACGGGATTCGCTAACCGCATCCGTGGATCGAATCCCATAATCCTGACTAGACTCACTTGATTCATCCACATGGTCATCCACGACCTCAGCCGCTCGCCGCAGCACAAGTTCTCATTTAAAGTTCACCTTCCGGTCCATCAATTATAAATTAGGGTTCCAAAATCACACCCTAAGGTTCCACCGAACCCAACTGCCTTCTGCAGTAAAATCCACAACCTGACCGACCCCGCGGTCCTGACATCGTATAGACGTCCAATCCAATCCAATCGTCAACTCAACGTGGGTTCCATCGTGGGTTCCACCACGAAGGTCATCGGCTAACTCCGATGCACCAACACCCCGTACACTAGCCAACACTACCAGGGTCCAAAACATAGACCAATATTCAACTGAGTTTCGTATTTCCATAACATTATTCAAATGGGGTTCCCTGAACCCGGCTGTGCCCAGTAGCACAACCGTCCATCATCACGTGACCGAACCGACGGTCCCACATTACCAGTTAATCGAATACAACCCACTTGGGTTGAATCGCATCAATGCATGGCGTATCGGGCCACACACATCCAATCCACCAAAACTATCTATCAGGTTGACAACGGAACTGCAGCCCAAAGAGACATCACACCCTCGTCCTTCGCGCACAAAAGAGCAAAACCTGCTCTGATACCACTTGACACGACCCATCCCAATCCCCCCCCGGGATTACCATGGAATGTGACGTGCTCCCGTCTGACAAGAGGCGTCAGACAAGGGATAACCGATTGCCACTGCCCAAACGGGCTTCCAGAGTGCGTAAGGATCGATGGAGGAGGTGTGCGATGCTCAAGTCTCTGCTGCAGTCGTATCCGGAATCAACCTGAAGGGCATTAAAAACAAAAGCTGTGAGTGGACGAAAATAAACAAGTCTGTTAAAAACATTTATAAGACATTTATGCCACTCAGTAAAATCATATGCATGCACCAAAAACCAATAATCCCATATTTATTTTGAAATAACCATTAGGGCCTTAGCCCGGAAACCAAAGCATAGTTTCAAATTCCAAAAGTCAATCCAAGAGTTATTTCGTCAATCCAGTAACATTCATTTATTATTTTTCCATCTCCGGCATCCCTGATGCCTAGCGTCCTAGACGCTTGACGTTCCAGACGTCATATCTCACGGTATTAAGCAACGCGTGCTGCCTGGGGTCTCACCGGGTCCATATCTCTGACGTCTAGCAATCCTGCTCCTGGATCACTATACGGTCCGGTAGCTCCGTACAATGAGCCCTCGCAGGCAATGCACCGTGACTTCTCCAGTGTCCCCGACACTTGGAGGAGACCAGGATATAAATATCCTCATATCGAGATGGTTTTATGGAACACATTTTATTATTCATTTCCAAAATATCACAAGGGCCCTGCCCCGAATTTCCATAAAACCGTCATAAGTCCAAATAATTGATTCCAAATCCGAAATCGTTTGTTCAATTCCAATTTAGGGTCCCCGACCCGAAATCACATATATAAATCAACTGGGCCCCTTGTAACAACCCGTCCCAAGAGCCGGGATGAGTAGGGTGATTAAGGTGGGCTTAGTGAGGTTAATCGGCAGTTAGGTGGTCCCGATAGGTTCATGAGCCTAGAATGACGATTTTGCCCCTAGTTCGGGCAAAAACGTTGACTTTTAGTTCGGGTGGTCCGATGAACTTTGACTGGTGACCAGGATGTAGTTTAGGACGTCACGAATCCGTAGGCAGGTGGCACGCCCGATTCTGTCATCCGAGGAGGAAGTTGTGATGATCGGAAGGTTGAGGGCTTAACCGTAATTTGGGTAAATTAGGGGGAATAGTTGACTTTTTGTAGAATCGGGTTTTGGTACGTTGACCTAGGATGGTTAGATAGTTCTCGTCGTCCTGAGTTCGATGACAGGCGGCACGTATTCATCGGACTTACGATGTGGGAATTACGGGTCTAGAAAGGTAGTGGCAAATCTGTAAAATTGGGTTAAAAGGAGGGGCAGTTTGGTCTTTTGTGCTCCTGGAGGTCCCAAGAGTCGACTGTGTGTGCTGTCGTGAGGGGTGGTGCACGGTGGTGGATGGCACGACGGAGAGACTTTAGGTGCTCTGTTTTGGCCGTAGGTTCAAACGGCGAGTTGTGACGTTTGGGCAAGAGTCGACGGTCAAGGTGAGTCGGGTTAGACTTAGAAGGGCCCTAGGAACCGTCTGGTGTTGCCACCGTGACAGAGGATGACCGGAGTGGCTGGATCGTGAAACAGGGGGAGTTTGGCCGTCTGGTTCGAGCTTCAGTCGACGGGATTGGGGCGGTGTTGAGGTCTGAGGAGCTGGGGAATGGATAGATTGGAACTGGACGAAGCTTTAGGTGAAGAAAGAGAGAGAAATCGTGCAGGCACGGTGGTGAACCGCTGACGCCGGTTCAGGTTGCAGACTACTGTGCTGAACCGGGTCTGCTCAAGGTTGAAGGGCACTGTAGCAGGCGCGTGAGGTTCACGCGCAGCCACTTTGGGCGGCGCGTGGGGGCGCGTGCGGCGGCGATGGGGAAAACGGTCAACATGGTTTTTGGTCCAGGAGTTGTGACGAGTCCATTGGAATTGTTTTCGGGTTAATCGGACGTCGAATCGACGTAGTTTCGCGAGGGTGAAGGTTTAGGGTTCCGGTTCGTTATGTTTAGGACTCGTGGATTTTTGAGGGAATTTAGATGGATACTCGTGGACGTGCTAGTGACGTAATTTGGTGGTTGTTGACAGGATCGGGATTTCCCGAGGAAGCCGAGGAACGTGCAGGACGTTCGGGACACGATTGAGGGCTTGGTACTGTGAGTGGACCCCTTCTCTAAACTTGAACATGCATAACTGTTTTCTATACTTGTTTTATATATATGTGATTTCATGATTTTTGGATTTATGATGTGATTTTACATAGTTGCACGTTTTTCGAGAAAATACGGTATTTGGCACGTTTTACGATAAAAGGTTGATTTCTGATTATAAGGTTATAGTTTTGGGATTTCAAATGGTAAATGATTTCTAATGATTATAAATGGATTTTGAAACATGATTTTGATAATCAAGGTTTTTCGATTTTAGAATCGGATTTCGGGAAGCGGAATTTGGATTTAAAGTTGGAAAGTGCATTCCGGATTTGGGTTCGGAATGATGGTTCTAGAAGCCGGAAGGGCTTCGGACCGGGGATTTCGGATTCGAGTTTGGATATGGATTCAAAAAGGTTTTCAACTGGTTTTGGATTGGATTTGCTGGATCTGGTTATTGGGTTTAAAGACCCGGATATTGATTGACGGGGGACGGGCCCGGATTGAGTTTAAAGACTCTGGAGTTTAAAGACTCGGATATATTGATATTTCCCCCGTAGGCCTTTGAGTTTAAAGACTCGGGAGTTTAAAGACTCGGATATTATTAATGCCTGGATTGAGTTTAAAGACTCGGGAGTTTAAAGACTCGGATAGGTCCAGTAGGTTTGATCGGAAAATAATGAATTGCTGTTTATGGATTCTGATACAGTTTTATGATACATATGCTGTGATTTCTATAACTGTTTTATAGTGTTTCTGTTTCTCATGATGTGGTTTATGGTACTTTGGTTTCTAACTGTTTTAATAACTGGGTTATGCATGTGGTTTTCAAAACGGAGGGTTAAATTCGGTTTTCTGATAAATGGTTTTAGAACTTTTCTTTTATTATGGTCCACTCACATTTTCTGTTTTAAATTGCCCTCCAGGTTGTGGAGATAGCGCGGGGTCTTGACGTCGAGGCAGCGTCTGAGGCATAGACATTTCGTGAGGGTTCCCGGAGTGTTTACATTTCTTCCGCGTGCATGTAAAAATAATCGGTTTTTAATTGTTGTATCATGTACTATGCTCTGTAAACTTTGACTTCGGCTATTTTTATTGAGTGCTTTCTCCTGCGTCTGATACTTTTTGTGACGGGGTGTCAGACGGGAGCAGGATTTACCTCGGGTTTCGGGGTGAAACTGGGGTGGGTCCTGACAATTGGTATCAGAGCATAGGTTTGTCGAGTTTGTGGGTCTGTTGGTTTGTGAGGTTGTGTTTTAGTTGTTTGACTGCTTCTATGCCTCTTTCAGCGTGCGGTTGACGATGCCTCCGAGACGTAGACCCTCTCCACGACCTGAAGAAGAAATGGCGAGGGGAACTAAGAGTACTACGATTGAGCGAGCCCAGCGGCTCGGGGCTACTACTTTTAGTGGTGGGGCTGATCCTGAGGAAGCCCAGAGGTGGATTACCAGACTTGAGCGGATCTTTGCGGTGATGCATTGCCCGCCAGAGGAGAGAGTGTTGTTGGCTACATTTTTATTTAATGGTGTTGCGTATGAGTGGTGGTATACCCTCGAATTGTCTGGTTGGGATGCCCATACGGTGACTTGGGAGACGTTTAGGGAACGGTTCCTGGAGCAGTATTATCCTCGTTCTTTCCGGGATGCCAAGGAGGCTGAATTCCTGCAGCTTCAACAAGGGAATATGACAGTGGCTGAGTATGAACGGAAATTCCAGGTGTTGTCTCGGTTTGCTCCTGCTTTTGTGGCTACTGAAGCCGAGAAATGCCGTAGGTTTGAATTGGGCTTGCGAGGCGAGATTCGAGCCATCGTGACGGCTGGATCGTTTGCTACCCTCCGAGATTTGTCAGATGCTGCGGTGAGGGTTGAGGCTAGTTTGCCGGTACGGCGCCGGGAGCCATCTTTTTCTGGAGCTTCGAGCCAGCGGACACCGAAAAGGGGTAACTTCGGTGGAGCGTCATCGTCGAGCGATGATCCTTTTGGTAGGCCTGGCAGTTTCCAGAGTTCAGGATTTTGGGGTTACCGAGCACCGCCGACTCCGCAAGCTAGTGCGACGTCTGTAGCGTCGACAGGGAGACCGAGCAGTGGACCAGGATGGAATGTGTGTTTCTACAGCGGGGAGCGAGGTCATTTTCGACGTGAGTGTCCACTGTTGCCACAGGAAGGTAGTGTAGGTAGAGGAGCAGCGGAGCTGGGGCAGAGTACAGCGTCAGGGATAGCGGGCACGAGAGGAGATGCTGGTACCACTAGTAGTTCGAGGGGACGTGGTAGAGCGTCGGGATCTCAGGCCCGAGTGTTCTCGATGACTCGGCAGGAAGTTCAGTCGACACCAGATGCGGGGACAGGGACTTGTTTTATGTTGGTTGTGTTGCACTTAGTTTTGTGGTTGTTGGATCCCAGGGTAGAGTCTAGAAGGAGTTTCCCTAGGTGGACTGGGGAGTGCTGTAGTGGTAGGATGACGGAAGGAATAGGAAAGGAGTGACTATAACTGATCGATATGAGGTTATTGAAGGAGAGAACCCACAAGCTAGAGTTTGCCTTTAGGACTTGCCTTTAGGACTTTGTAGATTTATTTCGATAGTGGCCGAGGTAGCAGCCGAGGGAGATAGGTGTTCGATTGTCTGGGCTAGTAGCCGAGCTGGTTTGGAATGGTGAGGTGGTAGTAAGTGAGGATGTGCTCTGTGAATTCTATTGGGTACTCCATATGAGGTATTGTAAAATACCTTTGTTTTCTGTTCATAGAGTTTCCCTTACGTACACCATATAGTTGTTCCAAAGAAAGAGTTGGCCGTGGTAACAGTAGTTGGAGATGGTGTGAAATACCCAAGGTGGAAATGATAGACAGGAAACCCAGGAGAGGTTGTTATTGACCGAGTGTTGATTACCGGGTAGGAGACCCTAGGTGTCGGGAACTAGCTGTGGAATTTCGGGGACGAAATTCTTTTTAGGTGGGTAGATTGGTGTTGCCACCGTGACGGAGGATGACCAGAGTGGCTGGATCGTGAAACAGGGGGAGTTTGGCCGTCTGGTTTGAGCTTCAGTCGACGGGATTGGGGCGGTGTTGAGGTCTGAGGAGCTGGGGAATGGATAGATTGGAACTGGACGAAGCTTTAGGTGAAGAAAGGGAGAGAAATCGTGCAGGCACGGCGGTGAACCGCTGACGCCGGTTCAGGTTGCAGACTACTGTGCTGAACCGGGTCTGCTCAAGGTTGAAGGGCACTGTAGCAGGCGCGTGAGGGCCACGCGCAGCCACTTTGGGCGGCTCGTGGGGGCGCGTGCGGCGGCGATGGGGAAAACGGTCAACATGGTTTTTGGTCCAGGAGTTGTGACGAGTCCATTGGAATTGGTTTCGGGTTAATCGGACGTCGAGTCGACGTAGTTCCGCGAGGGTGAAGGTTTAGGGTTCCGGTTCGTTACGTTTAGGACTCGGGGATTTTTGAGGGAATTTAGATGGATACTCGTGGATGTGTTAGTGACGTAATTTGGTGGTTGTTGACAGGATCGGGATTTCCCGAGGAAGCCGAGGAACGTGCAGGACGTTCGGGACACGATTGAGGGCTTGGTACTGTGAGTGGACCCCTTCTCTAAACTCGAACATGCATAACTGTTTTCTATACTTGTTTTATATATATGTGATTTCATGATTTTTGGATTTATGATGTGATTTTACATAGTTGCACGTTTTTCGAGAAAATACGGTATTTGGCACGTTTTACGATAAAAGGTTGATTTCTGATTATAAGGTTATAGTTTTGGGATTTCAAATGGTAAATGATTTCTAATGATTATAAATGGATTTTGAAACATGATTTTGATAATCAAGGTTTTTCAATTTTAGAATCGGATTTCGGGAAGCGGAATTTGGATTTAAAGTTGGAAAGTGCATTCCGGATTTGGGTTCGGAATGATGGTTCTAGAAGCCGGAAGGGCTTCGGACTGGGGATTTCGGATTCGAGTTTGGATATGAATTCAAAAAGGTTTTCAACTGGTTTTGGATTGGATTTGCTGGATCTGGTTATTGGGTTTAAAGACCCGGATATTGATTGATGGGGGACGGGCCCGGATTGAGTTTAAAGACTCGGGAGTTTAAAGACTCGGATATATTGATATTTCCCCCGTAGGCCTTTGAGTTTAAAGACTCGGGAGTTTAAAGACTCGGATATTATTAAGGCCTGGATTGAGTTTAAAGACTCGGGAGTTTAAAGACTCGGATAGGTCCAGCAGGTTTGATCGGAAAATAATGAATTGCTGTTTATGGATTCTGATACAGTTTTATGATACATATGCTGTGATTTCTATAACTGTTTTATAGTGTTTCTGTTTCTCATGATGTGGTTTATGGTACTTTGGTTTCTAATTGTTTTAATAATTGGGTTATGCATGTGGTTTTCAAAACGGAGGGTTAAATTCGGTTTTCTGATAAATGGTTTTAGAACTTTTCTTTTATTATGGTCCACTCACATTTTCTGTTTTAAATTGCCCTCCAGGTTGTGGAGATAGCGCGGGGTCTTGACGTCGAGGCAGCGTCTGAGGCATAGACATTTCGTGAGGGTTCCCGGAGTGTTTACATTTCTTCCGCGTGCATGTAAAAATAATCGGTTTTTAATTGTTGTATCATGTACTATGCTCTGTAAACTTTGACTTCGGCTATTTTTATTGAGTGCTTTCTCCTGCGTCTGATACTTTTTGTGACGGGGTGTCAGACGGGAGCAGGATTTACCTCGGGTTTCGGGGTGAAACCGGGGTGGGTCCTGACACCCCTGGCCCGATTTCATAAGTTAACTGGGTCCCTGACCCGATTCATAAGTTAACTGGATCCCTGGCCCGATTTATAAGTTAACTGGGCCCCTGGCCCGATTCATAAGTTAACTGGACCCCTGGCCCGATTCGTAAATTAACCGGGCCCCTGGCCCGATTCATTTTAACAAATCCGTAACCGTTTCATGAAATCATATCCAACCACATTTATGGAAATCAGTGCAAATTCAGAAAATCTCGATTCACGTGCAAACACGTAAATCACCTTGAAATGCATGAAAACATATAAATTCACTGATAACCAAAATAAATCATATAATCACAATTATAACAATCATGAAACAGTTATGCATGCATCGAATTTATAAAACCAATGTCCACTCACAGACCGTTTAACCGATCGCCTCGATACGCGTGCCATAGGCCTTCCCGTACCACACTACTAACACCGGGACTCCCAATCCTGTTCAAAACACATTAGAGGATTACTAACCTCATCATTAACATCCTATTCAAGTCCCGTAATTTTCCCGAATTTTTAAGTATTTTTAAACTCGATTTAAAACCTTCGGACATCCCGAACAATATCGAGACGGTGTCCGATCGACACGAAACCAATCCCAAAATGTTCGTTACATTGTATAGGACAAAAGTCATGTTGACCTTACCTCGAGATTCGTGCCCACGCGCCGTCACGCGCCGCCGTGCGTGGCTGCGCGTGAAAGCCACGCGCCTGCTACAGTGACTGCTACAGTGTTCCTTCTTCACCCGTTTGTCTGGTAAACGGGTTGAAAAGCCCGCGATAGGATCCGGTTCAATCACACCCAATTCGACATCAATTCAATCCATTCTTGATCCTATAACAATCATTAACCAATGAATTTCAGGTCTGTAATATCGATTAACAAAATCTAACCCATAATCGTGCCACCAACCCGTGATCACCCAAAACGGGTCGATCACCAAAACTCCACCTATCCTCCACCATTGTCAAATTAACTTCACAGGAAGCTTATAAGGATTAATACGAACCAATTCACATGATTAATTGAACACGACGTTACCTCAATCACCACAACTCAAGCTTGAGTTTTTCGGCCGTCCACCTCGTCCGTCCACGGCCCTAGGAGCCCCAAAGCTTGCCCCATTTGATCTGGTTCGACACGTTGAAGTTCCAGGAAGCTCAATCCATCATCAATTAGGCTTGGGCTGGCCTAAAACTAGGATTTCGAATTTGAATTTCACAAAAACCAGTTTCGGGTTTTCAGAGAAATCCAACACCCAATTCACTCATTCCTTTCATTCTCAATCACAGAGTACTACTCTTGACTCACTCTCCATTCTTTTAATTCAATTTAGCCGTTAAAGGCGTCCCAAAGTAGCCCACAATCCACTGTGTAAAACTCCCCTGCACTGACCTGAAACCATTAATAAATGGTGTCCATGTTCTTCAAGTTAGTGGCCAGCACAAATACATGTGCAAACATACCTCAAACTGTCCCAATTCAGTCCCTTAATTGATAAAAAAACCATGGGATCGATCGCACAAAGTATCCCACTTCACGGCTGATCAATCCAACAGTGCCCCGTGTGAAATTACAATTCTGCTCTTGTGCAGAAAATTACCAAAATGCCCCTCACGCATCCTGACCTGTAACTCGGTCATACAGACTCCGATTGATGTGTGCCGCCTGTCTACGAACTCAAGGCATCGAGACCTTCCTAACGGTCCTCGGTCCTTGGCCATCGGACCCCCCGATCAAAAAGTCAACATTTCCCCCTATATCGTCCAAATTACGAAAATGCCCTTGCACTTTCGTACATCATAACTTTCACAACGAACGTCGGAATCGAACGTGCCACCTGTCTATGAACTCGTGACGTCCCGAACTACATCACGGTCATCGGTCAAAGTCCATTTGACCATCCGAAATAAAAGTCAACGTTTTGCCCACGCCTAGGGGCAAAACAGTCATTTTGCACAATTCGTCCGAAATCACACAACTAATCCCAGATTAGTAAATCACAATTAAATATTATTAAATCCCGATATTCGGGATGGGTCGTTACATTTGGGATTCCCGAACCTGTCCAAATTAATTTAGAGGGTTACTAACTACCTAAATAACCCCTCAATAAAGTCTCGTAATTTTCCCGAACTTTTAACTATTTTTAAACCGATCCTAAACCTTCGGATAGCCCTAAACCTATCGAAACAATGTCCGATTGACGCGAGACCAGTCCCAAAATCTTCATTACATCGAATAGATGATTTCGTATGTTGAACACTTTCCCAACTTATGGCCCACGCGCCCCTAGAAGCCGTTGTGCACTGTTCATCGTCTTCATGCTCCAGCCGGTTCAGATGGTCGGTTCACCTGGTTTGGCCGGTCCAACTGGACCGGCTTGACCGGTTCACGGATCTAGACTCCCTAATTTTCATCATACTTCTTCCTTTTCGATTCCTTTCTTCCTATTTTCAAGTTTTCTATCCATTCTAATCCTTAAACGCACCTAAAAACACTTAAAACCTAAGGTTTGATTTTGAACCTCACGGTTCAATGTTTTCCCAGCCACCCTCACGGCTGCTCAGCCCAAACCACCACCCAAAACCTCCTTAATAACTTCCTAACAACCTAAAAATCAATTCCTAATCACCAAAAACAGCCCATAATGCACAAATAGAATTAAAATGGAAATTGGGCCTAACCGTGAAATCCTCTCTGTTCATGGCTCCACCGTCCACTGTGGCGTGCCCTTCGCCAGCCACCAGCATCCACACATCCTCTCCTCACTCTCTGGTCCTCTCAGTCATGATCAAATAGGGTTAGGTTGGATTTGGGTGAAGGTTTACACGGGTTGGGTTTGTTTGGAAACAAAGAAAATGAATGATTGATGAAGGTGGGAAGTGCATGAATGAAAGATAAGGGCCAGTGGATGGGTGACAATTGTCACTCATCCATTGGTCCACTTAAAAGTGACTGGGCCCACTAAAGACAAAACTTCACTTTTTGTCTCCAAACACGTGTCGCCGTAAATAGTATCTCGGGGAAAACCAGAAAAACAGAGAAGAACTGAGGGAGCTGGTGGTGCTGTGGCCGTGTGTAAGTGCAATTGACCTCGAGAGGAGGCTGAGGCGGCTTTGTGGACTCCAGGGAACACGGCGGAGAGCACGGTGGTGGACGGTTGCACGTAATCCCTCATCTCTGTAAACTTGCCCTGTTTTCCCGTTGAGTTTCAAATCGAAAGTCGTGAGTTGAGGAGTTGAATCGAAGAGGTCAGGGAGGTCTAGGGAGTTCAGTTAAGTCCTAGGAGGTTACTGGTTGTACTGCCGTGACGGGAGGTGCACGGTGGTGGTTGGCACGACGGAGGGGACTCTGTGTGCTCTGTTTTTGCCGTGAGTTTCAGACGGGAAGTCGTGGACTTAGGGAGTGAGTCGAGGGTTTCTGTGAGTTGGGTGTGACTCAGTGAGGTCTTAGGAAGAGTTTAGGGTCGACACCGTGAAGGGGGAAGACCTGGGTGGCCGGGAAGGAGAACAGGGGAAAGTACGGGTTTCTGTTCGAGCTTGAGTCGATAGGTTTGAGGGTGAGTCGAGGTGCTAGAGTGAGGGGGATGAGTAGCCTAGGACCAGACGAAGCTGCTGGTGAAGAAAGGAGGTGTTTTGGTGCAGGCACGGCGGTGAACCGCTCTCGCCGGTTCAGGTTGCAGGCCAATGGTGCGAACCAGGTCGACGTGAGGTTGACGGTGGTACTGTAGCTGGCGCGTGAGGCCCACGCGCAGCCACTTCAGGCGGCGCGTGGGGGCGCTTGCGGCGGTTCTGGGGAAAATGGTCAACATGGTTTTTGGTCTAAGAGTTATAACGAGTCTAATGGAAGTGGTTTCGGGTTAATCGGACGTCGAATCGAAGTCGTTTCGCGAGGGTGAAAGCTTAGGGTCCCGGTTTCTTACGTTTAGGATTCGGGGATTGTGTTAGTGACGTAATTTGGTGGTTGTTGATAGGATCGGGATTTCCCGAGGAAGCCGAGGAACGTGCTGGACGTTCAGGACGCGATTGAGGGCGCGGTACTGTGAGTTGACCCTTTCCTTAAACTCGAACATGCATAACTGTTTTCTATAATTGTTTTATATCTGTGATTTCATGCTTGTTGGATTTATTATGTGATTTTATATAATTGCACGGTTTTCGAGAAATAACGTATTTTGCACGTTTTACGAGAAAAGGTGATTTTGAATATAAAGTTATGGTTTTGGGGGTTTCAAACGTGAAATGATTTCTAATGATTATAAGTGGATTTTGAAATATGATTTTGAGGATCAAGGTTTCGGTTTTGAAAGGACTTTGACAATTGGACTTTGGTTTAAGATTGGAAAATGGATTTTCGGATTTGGATTCGGAATGACGGTTCGGGATGCCCGAAGGGCATCAGACCGGTGATTTCGGATTCGGGTTTGGATGTGAATTCGGAAATGGTTTTCAACTGGTTTTGGATTGGATTTGCTGGATCTGGATATTGGGTTTAAAGACCCGGATATTGATTGACGGGGGACGGGCCCGAATTGGGTTTAAAGACCCGGATTGAGTTTAAAGACTCGGGAGTTTAAAGACTCGAATATATTGATATTTCCCCCGTAGGCCTGTTGAGTTTAAAGACTCGGGAGTTTAAAGACTCGGATATTATTGAGGCCTGGATTGAGTTTAAAGACTCGGGAGTTTAAAGACTCGGATAGATCCAGCATGTTTGATCGGAAAAGAACGGTTTGATATTCACGGTTTATGATACGGTTTTATGAGGCTTATGATATGGTTTCTATAACTGTTTATAGTGTTTCTGTTTCTTATGATGTGGTTATGGTGATTTGGGTTATAACTATTTTATGAACTGGGTTATGCATGTGGTTTCAAAACGGAGGGCTAAACCCGGTTTTCTTATAAATGGTTTCGGAAACTTTTCTTTTATTTATGGTCCACTCACACCTTCTGTTTTTATTGCCCTCCAGGTTATGGAGCTAGCGTGGGGTTCCAGCGTCGAGGCAGCGTCTGAAGCATAGAAGTCACGTGAGGGATCCCGGAGTGTTTTAAAATTTTCCTCGTGCGTGTATTTAGTTTATCATTTTTTTTCTTTTCTGTGTATTTTGTACTATGCTCTGTAAACTGTGACTTCGGGATATGTAGTATACTTTCTCCTGCGTCTGACTGTTTTTGTGTCGGGGTGTCAGACGGGAGCAGGATTTACCTCGGGTCTCGGGGTGAAACCGGGGTGGGTCCTGACAATTGGTATCAGAGCATAGGTTTGTGTCGTTTGTCGAGTTTGTTGGGTTTGTTGGTTTGTGAGGTTGTGTTTTAGTTGTTTGACTACTTCTATGCCTCTTTCAGCGTGCGATTGACGATGCGTCCGAGACGTGGACCCTCTCCACGACCTGAAGAAGAAACGGCGAGAGGAACCGAGAGTAATACGATTGAGCGAGCCCAGCGGCTCGGAGCTACTACTTTTAGTGGCGGGGCTGATCCTGAGGAAGCCCAGAGGTGGATCACGAGACTTGAGCGGATCTTTGCAGTGATGCATTGCCCGCCGGAGGAGTGAGTGTTGTTGGCTACGTTTTTACTGGATGGTGCGGCGTACGAGTGGTGGTATACCCTCGAGTTGTCTGGTTGGGATGCCCATACAGTGACTTGGGAGACGTTCAGGGAACGATTCCTAGAGCAGTATTATCCTCGTTCTTTCCGGGATGCCAAGGAGGCAGAGTTTCTGCAGCTTCAACAAGGGAATATGAGTGTGGCTAAGTACGAACGGAAATTCCAGATGTTGTCTCGGTTTGCTCCTGCGTTCATGGCCACTGAAGCTGAGAAGTGCCGTAGATTTGAAATGGGCCTGCGAGGCGAGATTCGAGCCATAGTGACGGCTGGATCGTTTGATACTCTCCGAGAGTTGTCGGATGCGGCGGTAAGGGTTGAGGCGAGTTTGCCGGTGCGACGCCGGGAGCCATCTTTTTCTGGAGCTTCGAGCCAGAGGACACCGAAGAGAGGTAACTTCGGTGGAGCATCATCGTCGGGTGATGATCGTTTCGGTAGACCTGGTAGTTTCCAGAGTTCAGGATTTCGAGGTTACCGAGCACAGCCGACTCCGTAAGCTAGTGCGACGTCTGTTGCGTCGACAGGGTGACCAGGTCTTTCCGGTCGGGATGTTTGTTTTTACTGCGGAGAGCGAGGTCATTTCCGTCGTGAGTGTCCACTGTTGCCACAGGAAGGTGGTGTAGGCCGAGGAGTAGCGGAGCCTGGGCAGAGTACAGCGTCAGGGACAGCGGGCACTAGAGGAGGTGGTGGTGGAGCCACTAGTAGTTCGAGGGGACGTAGTAGAGCGTCGGGATCTCAGGTCCGAGTGTTTTCGATGACTCAGCAGGAGGTTCAGTCGGCACCAGATGTGGGGACATGTATTTTTACTATTTTTGATTGTGTTGCACCCAGTTTTGTTGTTGGATCCCAGGGTAGAGTCTAGGATGTTCCCTAGGTGACCTGGGGAGTGTTACAGTAGAAGGATGACGGAGGGAATAGGAAAGGAGTGATTATAACTGATCGATATGAGGTTATTGAAGGAGAGAACCCACAAGCTAGAGTTTGCCTTTAGGACTTTGTAGATTTATTCCGATAAGTGGCCGAAGTAATAACCGAGGGAGGAGCCAGCCAGTAGGGAAGTATATGTGGTTGTACGCGAGGATGTGCTCTGTGAATGCTCTCGGGTACTCCATATGAGGTATTGGAAAATACCTTTGTTTTCTGTTCATAGGGTTTCCCTTGCGTACACCATGAAAGGTAACTGGTAGGTGGAGATGGAGTGAAATACCCAAGGTGGAGATGATAGACAGGAAACCCAGGAGAGATTATTATTGACCTAGTGTTGAGTATCGGGTAGGAGACCCTAGGTGTCGGGAACTAGCTGTGGAATTTCGGGGACGAAATTCTTTTTAGGTGGGTAGATTGTAACAACCCGTCCCGAGAGTCGGGATTAGTAGAGTGATTAAGATGGGATTAGTGAGCTTAATCGGTGGTTAGTTGGTTTCGTTGGGGTCGTTAGGGCAGAATGACGATTTTGCCCTTGGTTCGGGCAAAATGTTGACTTTTAGTTCGGGTGGTCCAATGGACGTTGACCGGTGACCAGGACGTAGTTTAGGACGTCACGAATCCGTAGGCAGGTGGCACGCCTGATTCCGACATCCGAGGAGGAAGTTATGATGTTCGGAAGGTTGAGGACATAACCGTAATTTGGTTAAAAGAAGGGGAATAGTTGACTTTTTGGACGATCGGGTTTTGGTACGTTGACCGAGGATGGTTACGTAGATCTCGTTGTCCTGAGTTCGATGACAGGCGTCACGTATTCATCGGACTTACGATGTGGGAATTACGGGTCAAGGAAGTTAGTGGCATAATTGTAATTTTGAGTTAAAATGAGGGGTATTTTGGTCTTTGTGCTCTGGGAATTGTGCAGAGAGAAGGGCAGATGGACGGCTGGGATTGGGCCATGTGTGAGAGAATGGAGTGGATGGTGACATGTGGCAAGTGTGTAGTGGGTTCTGAGGGGTTCCAGTGTGTGCACGGCCCAAATAATTGGGGTGCAACCGTGCAAGTGTGGGTGTTCTTCAACCCACGTAAAAACAGAGTGAGGCGGTGAGGAAAATTGGAAGGTGATCGTGGATGTTGATGAGTTCTGGTGAGTGAAGAGTGATCAGAAGGAGGTTGAGAGATGCTGGGGTGGTGCTGAGAAGGTTAGAAAGCGTGATGGTGGTGTGTGAGTGAGTTGAGAGCCACGGGGAAAACTAGAAAAACAGAGAAGAACTGAGGGAACTGGTGGTGCTGTGGCCGTGTGTAAGTGCAATTGACCTCGAGAGGAGGCTGAGGCGGCTTTGTGGACTCCAGGGAACACGGCGGCGAGCACGGTGGTGGACGGTTGCACGTAATCCCTCATCCCTGTAAACTTGCCCTGTTTTCCAGTTGAGTTTCAAATCGAAAGTCGTGAGTTGAGGAGTTGAATCGAAGAGGTCAGGGAGGTCTAGGGAGTTCAGTTAAGTCCTAGGAGGTTACTGGTTGTGCTGCCGTGACGGGAGGTGCACGGTGGTGGTTGGCACGACGGAGGGGACTCTGTGTGCTCTGTTTTTGCCGTGAGTTTCAGACGGGAAGTCGTGGACTTAGGGAGTGATTCGAGGGTTTCTGTGAGTTGGGTGTGACTCAGTGAGGTCTTAGGAAGAGTTTAGGGTCGACACCGTGAAGGGGGAAGACCTGGGTGGCCGGGAAGGAGAACAGGGGAAAGTACGGGTTTCTGTTCGAGCTTGAGTCGATAGGTTTGAGGGTGAGTCGAGGTACTAGAGTGAGGGGGATGAGTAGCCTAGGACCAGACGAAGCTGTTGGTGAAGAAAGGAGGTGTTTTGGTGCAGGCACGGCGGTGAACCGCTCTCGCCGGTTCAGGTTGCAAGCCAATGGTGCGAACCGGGTCGACGTGAGGTTGACGGTGGTACTGTAGCTGGCGCGTGAGGCCCACGCGCAGCCACTTCAGGCGGCGCGTGGGGGCACGTGCGGCGGTTCTGGGGAAAATGGTCAACATGGTTTTTGGTCTAAGAGTTATAACGAGTCTAATGAAAGTGGTTTCGGGTTAATCGGACGTCGAATCGAAGTCGTTTCGCGAGGGTGAAAGCTTAGGGTCCCGGTTTCTTACGTTTAGGATTCAGGGATTGTGTTAGTGACGTAATTTGGTGGTTGTTGACAGGATCGGGATTTCCCGAGGAAGCCGAGGAACGTGCAGGACGTTCAGGACGCGATTGAGGGCGCGGTACTGTGAGTTGACCCTTTCCTTAAACTCGAACATGCATAACTGTTTTCTATAATTGTTTTATATCTGTGATTTCATGCTTGTTGGATTTATTATGTGATTTTATATAATTGCACGGTTTTTGAGAAATAACGTATTTTGCACGTTTTACGAGAAAAGGGTGATTTTGAATATAAAGTTATGGTTTTGGGGGTTTCAAACGTGAAATGATTTCTAATGATTATAAATGGATTTTGAAATATGATTTTGAGGATCAAGGTTTCGGTTTTGAAAGGACTTTGACAATTGGACTTTGGTTTTAAGATTGGAAAATGGATTTCCGGATTTGGATTCGGAATGACGGTTCGGGATGCCCGAAGGGCATCAGACCGGTGATTTCGGATTCGGGTTTGGATGTGAATTCGGAAATGGTTTTCAACTGGTTTTGGATTGGATTTACTGGATCTGGATATTGGGTTTAAAGACCCGGATATTGATTGACGGGGGACGGGCCCGGATTGGGTTTAAAGACCCGGATTGAGTTTAAAGACTCGGATATATTGATATTTCCCCCGTAGGCCTGTTGAGTTTAAAGACTCGGGAGTTTAAAGACTCGGATATTATTGAGGCCTGGATTGAGTTTAAAGACTCGGGAGTTTAAAGACTCGGATAGATCCAGCAGGTTTGATCGGAAAAGAACGGTTTGATATTCACGGTTTATGATACGGTTTTATGAGGCTTATGATATGGTTTCTATAACTGTTTATAGTGTTTCTGTTTCTTATGATGTGGTTATGGTGATTTGGGTTATAACTGTTTTATGAACTGGGTTATGCATGTGGTTTCAAAACGGAGGGCTAAACCCGGTTTTCTTATAAATGGTTTCGGAATCTTTTCTTTTATTTATGGTCCACTCACACCTTCTGTTTTTATTGCCCTCCAGGTTGTGGAGCTAGCGAGGGGTTCCAGCGTCGAGGCAGCGTCTGAAGCATAGAAGTCACGTGAGGGATCCCGGAGTGTTTTAAAATTTTCCGCGTGCGTGTATTTAGTTTATCGTTTTTTTTCTTTTCTGTGTATTTTGTACTATGCTCTGTAAACTGTGACTTCGGGATATGTAGTATACTTTCTCCTGCGTCTGACTATTTTTGTGTCGGGGTGTCAGACGGGAGCAGGATTTACCTCGGGTCTCGGGGTGAAACCGGGGTGGGTCCTGACAGTACACGTCCGACACACGAGCCGAACTCATCGGTAAGTGATGTCACCTCCAAAGATCCAATGTCATTCCCGAGAGCTACACGTCGGCTCGTACGTCTCACTCGAGACAGAACATCGACACTCGTCGATCTCGCCTGTCACTCACTTAGACAGGTTTGCAACACCAAACGGACATCCAAAAGACTTTTCAGTCTGACACTTTGACACATTCCATCTGACAGTCGTCAGGCTGAAAACGCATCCTCACTAAGGGCTATCACACATAAGCTGGCATCATGCTCAGCATCCGATCAGAAAACATCCTACAAATTCTGCCATCACAATGGCACGAATCCCATCTCGTAAGTCATCCTCAGACCTATGCCCAAACTGACTCTACTGAGAGTCTCACCAATCACCTTCAATCCTTAACCATCACAGGTCACAACCATCGTGACCGGCCGACAACTCCCAGCTCCACTGCGCTTCTCTGCGCTACTCTGACCTCGACTCGCTCTCGAGTCCTCGCATCGTATCTCGCATCACTCAGCGATACTACTTGTCATCTAGACTCAGGTGAGTCTCCAAACTGTCACTATCGGACCCAATCCGATCGCCACTCATGTCCATCTAGGACTCTAGACCAAATGTGATGAGTTTGACGACGACGATTATTATTTCTTTTAGTGAAGATAGTTTGCTTATGGTTATAGGAGTCATTAGAGTTTTGGATGTTTTGGATATTGTGGATTTGATTTATAATTTTGTATAATTTTAGTGATATGAATTTGTTAGTTACTAGTGCGGCTTTATCCACCCTATTATTGTTATATTAGCTTGTGGATCTTGTTATCATAACTTGATTTTAATTTTATAATTGTATCATTTTTTATGATATAAAAAGATATCACTTATGATTAACAAAAAATTGCTCTTATTTGTTTAATACCAAAAGGCAACTTTTAATTTTTTTTGCTTTAATGACAACCCTTAAGACAACACCCACCATGTCCCAAATGCAACATCAAGCAAGAACATAGAGACAACTTGAGTGGAAAAAGATTCACAATCCAAATTAACTTCTTTATAAATTTACTCCAAAATAAGTTTCTCTATATAAATGACGCCAAGAAAAATAAATATTCACTACAAATTTTTGAAAACCTTTGAGAAATAAAAGTCTAACTAGTAGTAGCATGAATGACATATTTGGAGTCACTTACTTGTTGCTTAGAGGTGCCACAAGCTCTTAACGTAGGACACAAGCTACTAATTAGTCAATATTTTATAGCAAGTTCAATAAGAGTGTGTTTGGACGAAAGATTTATAGTTTAATGAGAATTTTTAACTTTCATAATTTGTAATTTCATATTTACAATTTATTGATTTGTAAATTTTAGCGTTTGGATATAAATTTTAAAAATTATGGAAATTACAATTTCACTTGTTTCAATCATTATTTGAAAAATTATGTCATTTGAGATAAAATTTCAACTCATCATTTGAGGTCTTTAATTCCCCTCAGATTTTCGTCTAAAAATTTACCAAATTCTGACTCAGTTTCTCAAACAAAAGAAAATTAATTTTCTGCTCACCAAATACTTCCGTTACACCAAATAACCTATTTATTTTTTAGAATCAATCGCATGCTAACAGGAGTGAACTTCTTTTATGTAAAAAACAAATGAAATTAATGAGGGATGATTTTTTTTTTAAACTATCATTTACCGAATTTATGATCAATAAGTTTATCTTCATCCGAATTTATTTCTGATTTGACAAAAAGTAAAAAAGAATTTGATTTATCTGGATGCGAGGCCGAAGTCCAAACAACTATAAAGAAATTAGTGATCACAAAACGGCCCAAGAGGGGCCAATAAGTATACTTAGCCATCACCAATAAGCCCATGTTTGTCGAATTACATCCGAGGGCCCAAAGCACAGCTAGGGTTGTTTATAAACGCAGTCAAGCCTCACTGTCTCTCTCACACATTCCATTTTCCATCTGCTTGTTCTCATCGGAGGACCACGTAGAAGGAGAGCAAGGGTTTCAGTCTCGCAAATTCGCCATGAGAGCCAAGGTACAGTTGAAATAAAACCCTAAAACAAACTTAAATCCTTTACAATTTGCATATTCAATTTGCTTATTATGAAAAGCGCTTTTGAGAAGCCAACCAAACGATGCCTTAGTGTTCGATGCTTGAAAACTGAAATTCATGTGAATGTTATATGTACTGCAGTGGAAGAAGAAGCGTATGAGGAGATTGAAGAGGAAGCGCCGAAAGATGAGGCAGAGATCTAAGTGATAGCTGTAGCTGTGTGCTGTGTAGCTCGTTCGCATGGTGTCTATGTCTTTAGGCTTTTGGGATTTTGTCAAAGCTTAGTGGTTTTGTTAGAACTAATATGAAACTTTCGTTCATACATTCCTTAGTATTTAAATGGAATTTGACTGCCTTTTAATTTAATTTGGTTATGAGAATGGCTTTCGTTTGATGAGATTATGGATTTACATTTTGCTAATTGGAGGTGGTTTTATTAAGCTTTTTTTACATTGATGAAGTTATGCATGCTGTTTGGCATTTTGCATTGCTTTCATTTAGATTGCATCTGTATTGAGTTGTGAATGTCAAATTTGGGGATTGAAATTCAATTGGCCAAGTTAAATTTGAAAACCCGAGTACCCAATTGAATTTTGGGAGAGAGTTTTGAGGGTTTCTTAAACTTGGGAATCTTTAGGAAAGATTACGACTGGATTGAATTCTCAAGTATGTGGTAGGATTAGTGATGGGTAAAGGCCTTCTCTGTTCCTTCTTTAATTCTTCCACAATTTTATCTTGAGAAACAAATCATCCAACCCCCTTTCTGAACTCTTCTCATTTTTCAAGAAATCCCTGAACTTCTTACACTAAATTATGAGATTTGGTTGGATGTTTGAGGGAGAATGTTGAACTTAAAAGCATTTTCTTTAGCCTTTAGCCCTCTCCTTTGGACCTCTCTTTTCTTCATGTCAAGTCTCTTGTACTTGAATAATGTTTTTAGTGCATCAAAACATCGCGTGAGGCGGTCCAATCTTGGGTAGTGTTGTTTGAACACGTTATGACGTGGTTGGACTGCTCTGCCCAAGATCTTCTACCAAGGAGGAGCTGGGATAGTCTGAAGGATGCTCTGAATTTTGTGTATGTGATTTGGTGAATGCTATCCTGTGCAGACTAGATTAGTCGTGATCGTTTGACCTCTTTTCTCATGGCCATGTCTTTTGCACTACATTACCCTTTTAATGTATATGAAACATGGTATGGAGTTGAAGAGCCCTAAGGAGGAGAAGAGTCTTGGGTAAGGGTGTTTGAATGCGTCTTTCGTAGTGAGAGACTCTCCTTACAGATGACGTGGCTGGACACCCTTACCTAAGTCTTTCTATCGCCCTCTTACTTTGCATGTCATTGAGATCAGATTTGTTGAGAAGGTTTATGGATGCGATTTATGTTTTGACATTTTTCTTTGGACCGTATACCTCACTAGATTTGGTTATGAATAATACTAGATGCACCACTCTTTTCTCAATTCTTCTCCCAACTCACAAGATTAGGAGCTACGCAGTTCTCGGTTTGTGCGTTGTTCGGTATTATTCAGTCGGATTTATGCTAAATGGATTTCATGATTCATTATGTAATCAATGTAATCGTAACTTATGATCAATGTTTTGAAACACATTTTATGCTGTTGGTTATTTCACAAACATTTTTTGGTATGTATATATCCCCAGGGATCGAGTATAATTAGAGTGCTAAACCGTTCCGTTTTGACTACTATTCGTGCCTATCTTCTTTAGTTCCTCGAATGCAAGTACCGTCTCTGAATCAAAACCACCTGCAAACTGAATGATGCACATGATTGTAAGAGAAGATTCGAATTTGAGACATGTGAGTAGCAAATTGAAGACCGAGTGTGAAGAGCTTAGTGTACTACCTGGTGTACCCGAAAAGCGAATCGGACTCCTTGAAGCAATCGATTATCTTCTCTTGAGCCGTCGCTAGACTTCACTTCTCTAATGATCCTTTTCATGTACTCCTTGGCTAGCCTTAGTGAACTCATCTTCATCTGCAATTAGTGTTGTGAACAAGAAGTTTAGCAGTTATTGTCAATGATGGCTTTGTAAGATGTTGTTTTCAAATCTAAAGTATGTGAATCCTACCATTGCTTCAAATTTAGGTAATCTCTAACAAAAATTAATTTATGCACATCATTAACCTCATTGTGCACGCTTTAATCGGGTGTAGATGCGAGATCGAACTTGAGATCTCTAACGAAGAAAAAAAAGATTTAGTTTTTGATAGATCTATTTTCTAAACCCTAAAGTCATTGCCTTGTTGGTAAGGCATAGTTATCAGAGATTCAGAGGGGACCTTGAGCTATAATGTTACAACAATTATTCATTTTTTTTAATTAATGGCTTTACCTACCTGACCAATGAGCCCTGTGTCAAGCATCCATTCCCATGGGATCTGAAAATCTCTGTATCTCTTGCTGGCACTCTCCCTTGCTCTTTCTGTGCTGCACACACTTCTTTCCAACCTGCAAATTCAGAATTGTTTTTAAGAATCATCCATATTCTAGTTTAAATTAATTTAAACAGTATGATTTGAATTCAGGTGCATATAAATGAAACAGTACTTGCCTGTCTTGTAATGCTTCGATTCTTCTCAGAGCAAGAACCAATGGCTCTTTCAAGTTGTCTTCAAATGATGATGCCTCATTTTTGAGATTCCTTAGGTCTCTGTAGCTAAAAGCAGCTTCCCGGAGTGTGTCGGCTTTTCGCTCCGGCCACTGCGGAAAATGCTTCAGCACTGCTCTCTCATCAACCAAGGAAGACAGCTGCCGGTCCACCCAATTCACAAATGTTTCCACGTCATCCATGTTTGTAAACTTTGCATTCACCACCTCATTGATCAAGAAATTTATGAACTCTGCTTGTGTTTCCACCTCCGACTTTATCTGTCCATGAAAATTTGAACATTGTTATAACCAAATTTGTGAAATTTGAAAAAAGGAAGTGATTTTCGTACTCTTATCTCTAGCCGTTGAATAATTAGTAGATTAAAATAGATTGAATACTGACTAGTGCAGGAAGAGAAAAGTAGAGTACGAAAATACTTACAGCTAGGACATACGATGAGCGATTTTCGATTTCGCCGATCATATTTTTTGTAAGAGCAAAAGCATGAACTCCGGCAGGATTGGCTTTGTTCTCCATGTGAGGATCTTTCCTTGTAAGTGAACGGTAGAGCTCAATTACTTCGGGTACACGGCGGATTGCTTTTGATCCAAGTAATGATTTTGATGGCGGCGGTGGAGGCGGTGGTGCTGCTGGTGCTAATGGCCCTTTATTTGGAGGAGTTGGTGGAGGCCGTGGCGGTGGTGGTGCATTTGCTACTGATGATCTCGCCGGTCTTATTTCCTTTGTGGCTTGAGACTCATTATTCAAGTCTTGCTTTGGATCCATTTTCTCTTTCGGTGGAATCTGCTCCAATACATCAATGTAACTGTTGTTGTCCATGGAATTTTGAAACTTCTTCCACAGGACTGATTTTCTCTCATTGTTGTGTGCTTTCAAAGAGGTTATCTGAGCTTTGAGACGCCCGATTTCATGCCTCAATTCGTTGTTTTCCTTCTCCAAGGTAGCCGTCTTTTCGAACGAAGATTCAAGTTCTTTCTTGAGAATGGCGACGATCTCTGAGTTTTCATCTTCTTCTGGCATCCTGCTAGCTCCTAATTTGGTCTGCTGTCACTGGAAGGGGAGGGAGAGAGATAGAGAGAGAGAGCTAGGGGTGTGTGTGAAAATGAGTTGTTGGGTCGTTGCTCTTTTATGTTATGGTGGTCTTACTTTTTATATAAGGTTTGGTATGTGAGTAAGGATCACGAGCGAATGCCCCGGTCCATGTTGGTAAGAGTAGTTTAGGGATTTCATATTTTTCGAGCTTAATTCGGAGGAAATTTCAAATATCAACGATTTATCGTCATTTACATGAGAATCGACTATTGGTACTAATTATTATTGTTTCAATGTTGCATTGCAGATGAGGACTAGCTAGCTTAAACAATTGTTGCAAAGTACCATTTTAGGTCCGACATTATATTCTTTGTCAAATTTACCGTACGGCCATATTGTGTTGCAAGAAAACTCAATTTTAAAATGAAATTTGGTCTCTTTTCTCTCTTTTCTTCTTGGTGGGTTTTTAATCTCCTTCAATTTTGTTTAAGGACTACCAATTCTTAACCTTAAGTTTTGGGCAATAATATGCCAATAATGTCTATTAAGTTGACACAAGAGAGACGAAGAAAGTGAAATCGACAAATATATAAGTACAATCACAATTTGCATCCTAAAAACTAACTACATTATGTTACACAATCACTAAACTTGAAAGTTGAAGCAATCAAGAAACCAAGCAAAGCTTGAACCTTTGTCCTCGTCGGATTTTCCCCTTTAGCCTTTGGAAGCTTGGCCTAAAGTCCTAAACAGTAATTGACAATATGGCTGATTGCTAATTAACAACTTCCAAATGGTAATGCCTGCGTTTTAGCTTATGTGGCCAATGTCCAGGTGTAAGTCTCAGAATGGGGTGTTGAAAAGATGATTAGGTAAATAATCTTAGTATAAGTCAGTGATTATTACAAAGTTGAATTTGTGTTTGTATTCTTTGCTTGTGAAGCAAAGAGAAAGCAATAAAAAGGGAAGGAGAAATGAGCAAAAAGAGTGAGCAAGGATTCTCACAGTGCAAAAATTAAAGAAAAAGTAAAAGCCTTGATATTTACAGCCCACCAGAATGAGATCTTTCTATTTTTGCTTTTTTAGGTCACATTTTTCTCATGTAGAACAAAGACATACAAATATTTTCCCGACGTATTATCAACATTGTCAGTTAAATTTGTTCTTTGTTAAAAAAATTTATTTTATATTTATTGATACCATATCGATCAATTAGACCCAGTACAACCAACACCACCACAAATGCACGATCTTCTACCGGGCGATCGACATGCCTGATGCCACTCGGCAGGCAATTCCAACAACCAATGTCAGACAAGGCCAAGTCATGACCATTCGGTAGGCTTACTTGGTAGGCATGAATCGACACCCCTGGTTCTATTTGTCAGTAACGACTCCCTGATATGACAGACGATCTATTGCCACCTAGTACACATTCTAGATCTGTGGGATACATGACAGTATCTCCTGGGGTAACTTGAGCCCTACATTAATAGTGTTCAACCACTACATTCATTGCTACTATATATACCCCCTTAAACCCTCTAATAAAGGTACTTCACTTATCTCTCTAAACACACATACCTGACTCTTTTGCCTTTGTGCTGTTGATCTACCTATTAGATCTACACTTCGCTTACTGACTTAAGTATCAAAGCCTCTTAGGCCGGCACCTCACCAGTGTCTAGTGCTTTTCTCTATGCCTCACAGACTTAGCAAAAAGCGAACCAGCACCCCCTCGAGGTCTCATCACGTTAGGTCAAGTTTCAGATCAAACAATATTATACGATAATATTGGAAAAATAACAAACTAACTACATTAAATATCATTATTTTCCTTTACAATCGTCAAACTCGAGATCTCCTATTATACAATAAAGAAGAATACCATTTTACCGACTAACAATTTGTTCGTTAAATTTTAGGCATTATGCACTGAAAATTGATGAAAAATTACAACTATGGTAAAGAAAAGTAAAGCACTTGGGCTGAAGTGAAAGGTAGCTCAAATGCTCCCCTACAATTCTAGACTTGTATTATTTAGTTTTAGTTTAATGAGGCATAACCTTTTAAATCTTTTTTAGCTTTAGTTTCTAGGGTAGGGGACCCCATATCTGCATAGCTCTTAATCAAAATACCCTACAAGGAAGGGAACCTTAAATAGTAGGGAAGTGAGTCATAGATAAACAGCTTGCTCCAGACTCGAACCAAGAAAAATGTAGCATCATGGAGAGACATGAATATGGATGTGCAAGAGACCCCATTGACCATGGTTTGTGATAAGCACAAACGAATGCTTAAATATGATGTATAAATTATCATTTTTCTTTTGAATTATTGAACGCTATAGAAAGTAAGAATATAGCTACATAAAAGTAGCTAATTTATTTCCTACCATTAAAATTCTAACCTCGTTTATAATTTTCGATTGAGAAATTGGGTAGTAGATAGACAATTTATTTGCACGACGCAAATGCCCGGCCGGAGATAAAAGGTGACTGAAAATAAAAATCAAATGTTGGACTTTCACTCATTTGGTCCATATTGAATTGTTCGTTATGACATGTATTGAGGCAATTGAATGTTCTGAGGAAGCAAATAAACTCAATCATTTGAGGCTGTTTCTGAGGGCACCTTGAGTCCTTAATTTGTTAATTAGGATGTTGACTGGGTTGACCAAAGCTGGTTCTTCTCTTTGCTTGCTGGCTTTCAATTTTCTCTTTTCTCTTTTCATTTTGCTTTCATGATTTAGATGTTCAAGTTCAAGTATGGGGGGTGGATTTGTCAAAAATTAAATGTGGAAAAATGATGGTAAGTTATTAGATGAATTTTTGGTCCTATATTTCTTATTTTTGTAGAGTTATTTTTCATGGAAAAAACGATAATCATAAAGTATTTTAAATAAAAAATCTCTTCTAACCAAAAAATAAAAACCACAAATCAGAAAATTTGAGATCAAGTGCTAATTTTTATTCTCGGCAGCAACTTGCTCAATGAAAGAGGAGATGATAGAAATTATGATCGTCATCGGAATTCGAGTAGGGATTTGTCAAATCATCGTGATAGTATGAATATGAGGTTTTAATGGATTTATAGGGTCTTAACAAGAGAATTCCTACCAATAATAAAGAAAACAATAATAAAACAACATTACACAAATAAAATAACAACAAAGAAAATAATAGGTAATATAAAAGACTCAAGAGGCCTATGACGTTTAATATATTGGTGAATGAGCTAATTTGATTTTTTGGCATTATAACCACAAAGAAAATATTTGAGATTTTTATTCTTTCGTATCTTTAGAAAGTTGAATCATAGAATTAAGAAATTTCAAACTTTCTATTGCACACATCCGTTAGAACTAGTATTTGAGTGTTTTTGTTAACTTGGCCAAAAAAAAAGAAGTAACTTGGAAAAAGAAAAGAAGTGACTAAGATTTTTTTTTTTTTTTGTCATTTGTATGTATTACCATAACGGGGGGTTGGGAAAAAAACGAGTGGGTGGGTAAAAAGAGAAAGGCTATCGGAATCGAAACGATGACCATCACATTACAAATGCAATGCTCTAAATTATGTATATTCCATTTATTATAGAAGTTCCCGCGAACACATTAGAGGAATGTTGAGCTCATGAGAAGAGGCTTTATCAACCAACTCCATCTCTACCTACCATTTCAATGCACATCAGCCATTCAGCCCACTGTCAGGACCCAACCCTCCTCGGCCAGGACCCGACTCATCTAGCACCATATTGTCCGCTTTGGGCCTCGCTCTCACGGTTTTGTTTTCGGGAGCTCATGATGCAACTTCCCAGGGGATCACCCATCATGGAATTGCACCAGCCTCAACTCGCTTAACTTTGGGGTTCCAATCCCCCCCAAAGCCACTTGAGCTCCCAAAAGGCCTAGTGCTAGATAGGTGTGTGCCTACACCTTTAGGCACACCATCATCCTCTCCCAGACCATTCCCCCTCCTAGGAATGTGGGATTGTTCACCGTTCCCTCCAGGACACGGGTCTTACAATCCACCCCCCTTTGGGCCCAGCGTCCTCGCTGGCACACTTCCCAGTCGGGATCTGGCTCTGATACCACTTGCTATGCTTTGGCTTTATTCATATTGAATCTTTCAAGAACCTTTTCGATGTAGTTTTCTTGAGATAACCAAAGCTTTCCATTCTTCCTATCACGGGAGATCTTCATACCAAGAATCTGCTTTGCTGATCCCAAATCCTTCATGGCAAAAGACTTACTAAGCTCTTTCTTCAATTTTTCAACTTTACTTGCATCATGGCCAACAATCAGCATGTCATCAACATAAAGCAGGAGAATAATAAAGTCATCACTAGAGTAATGCTTTGTAAACACACAGTGATCTGCCATTGTCTTCTTGTACCCATGGCTTGCCATAAAAGAATCAAACTTCTTATACCACTGTCTTGGTGCTTGCTTTAGCCCATATAAGCTCTTGTTCAGTTTACATACAAGATGCTCTTTTCCCTTGACTTTAAAACCTTCAGGCTGCTCCATGAAAATTTCTTCTTCTAACTCACCGTGAAGGAATGCAGTTTTCACATCAAGTTGTTTGATCTCCAGGTTCAATCGAGCAGCTAGACCAAGAACAACTCGAATAGAGGACATCTTCACAACTGGAGAGAAAATTTCTTTAAAGTCAATTCCTTTCTTTTGACCGAACCCTTTCACAACTAACCGTTCCTTGTACCTTAGCTGCAAGTTACTTTCAATCTTTAACCTGTAAACCCATCTATTCTTGAGAGCTTTCTTACCTTGAGGTAACTTTACCAAGTCATAAGTATGGTTCTCATGTAAAGATTTCAATTCTTCTTGCATGGCTTTCAACCGCTCTGTCTTCTTCTCATGTGAGGTAGCTTCTTGGTAGGTCTCTGGCTCTCCCCCATCAATAAGCATCACATATTCATGTGGAGAATATCTGGTAGAAGGTTGATGCTCTCTTGTAGATCTTCTCAACTGAGACTCAACAACTGGTGCTTGTTGTTCTTCCTCAACCTGTTCAGCTGACTCAACTTCTTCATCAGCTTGATTGTTTTCATTTCCATTGTCACCATGGTCTTCCTGAACATCTTCCCCATAATCAGGATGCATTGGAGGTGGAGGAACTAGAGTTAGATCAATAAAATTACATCGAAAAGGTTCTTGAAAGATTCAATATGAATAAAGCCAAAACAGTGTCAACTCCACTTGCAGGTCACTTCAAGCTCACAACCCAACAATGTCCTACAAGTGAGAAAGAAAAAGAAGAAATGAGCAAGGTTCCTTATTCATCAGCAGTTGGTAGTTTGATGTATGCTATGGTCTGTACGAGGCCAGATATTGCTCATGCAGTTGGGGTCGTCAGTCGATTCCTCTCTAATCCTGGTAAGGAGCATTGGGAAGCAGTGAATGGATACTTAGGTATCTCAGAGGTACTTCCAGGATATGCTTGTGTTTTGGTAATGGTGAACCTATATTGGATGGTTATACAGATGCAGACATGGCTGGAAATGTTGATACCAGAAAGTCCACTTCAGGATTCTTGATGACTTTTGCAGGGGGAGCTGTTTCTTGGCAATCTAAGTTACAGAAGTGTGTTGCTCTATCCACCACAGAAGCTGAATACCTTGCAGTGACTGAAGCATGCAAAGAAGCTTTATGGATGAAGAGGTTTCTACAACAACTAGGCCTACAACAAGAAAAATATATTGTCTACGGTGATAGCCAGAGTGCTATTCATCTCTCCAAGAATTCAACGTTTCATTCAAGATCCAAGCATATTGATGTACGTTATCATTGGATTCGTGATATGCTTGAGAGTAAGGAGTTACACCTGGAGAAAGTGCACACTAGTGAGAATGGTTCAGATATGTTTACAAAAGCTTTTCCTAAGAACCAGCTGGAAGCGTGCAGAGGAAGAGCGGGCTTAGTTGAGCCCCCCCACATGAGATGGAGGGGGAGATTTGTTGGGTGGGTCCACCCCATGTGGGTTGCCCAACCCTTTAGTCAAAAGCAAAAAAAAAATAAAAAATTGTCTTCTTCTTTAATTAAGAAGAAGTGTGTTCAAAAAAAAAAAAGAAGCATAGGGGAAACGGCAGAGAGAAAAGAAGAGAGAGAGAGGGAAGAAAGAGTTAGAGAGAGAGCTTATTCAAGAAGATCTAGAGGTCAATTCTTCTCCGATTTGGCTCAAATTTCATGTGGCGAATCCTTGCTTAAATCTCTACAACTCTACCGGATTCGATTCTCAGATTAGCCTCTCCATCATCTATTTTTGGGATATCCAAATTGGTGAATTCTAAACTTTCTCTTTGTTGATTTTGGAATCCATCTTTGTTATAGATGATGAATATTGTGTTGTTGAGCCAAGATAATTGTTCTTGATGATTTACTGTAATTTTATGAGACTCTAGTTTTGATCTAGAGAGAAACTGTTGTAGCCCATTATTGTTGATAGTGGAGATTTTGAGTGTAGGTGGTTTACTGTCACCTCGTGGTTTTTTCCCTTCACATTGAGGGGTTTCCACGTTAAAATCTCGGTGTTCTTGTGGTTGTGTTTATTTTTCAGTTTGGGTTATTTTGCACTTGAATTTATTATTCTGAGTATGTTTGTGGTGTTGGAATTGGTTAGATTTATTTAGCCTATTTTTATCACTCAAAGAAGGAAAAGATTATTCCGCAATTGCTGTTATTAATTTGCATAACAGGGGAATTTTTCCCAACACCCACAAAGGTTCCAAACACATGCATTAGGCAAAATTTCCAAGTATACATAAGTAGAAACGGAAGGAATGGTAATAGTTACTATGTAAGACATACTTTTGCTCTTATTCTAATTTGAATTTTCTAAAATCATCCCCAAAGGGTGAATTTCTATTGAGGATTTGGAGGTCGGCTATTGACAGAAGAAACCCTAGACCCCCACTCAAGCAACTCTTTGCTGGTGTCATCCTTGTGAACAATCACTTCAATGAAGCACAAACAGTCTTTCTTATCCCCTGTTGCTGTTGCAATGGCTTCTATTAGATCCTCTTCGCTACGAACCTTGGTTGTCCAGTAGTTTACTTCACCGTTGTGGATTGTGTGGAACCCAAAATCACCGGAAAAATGTGGAGCTGCCACGTGGCCCATAATTCTCAAAATGACCAAATTGCCCTTGGCAATAATACTTGTAAGCACAAGCACCGGACATGGCCCAAACCAGAATGACATGTGGAAGCCTCTCCACCCTCGATTTGTATAACACGTGTTAGCATGCAAATTGATGAGCATTTGTCCCACATCGAAACTATGGAAATTGAACATCTCACTCACCCCTATATAAGAGGTAAATTGATGAGCATTTGTCCCACATCGAAACTATGGAAATTGAACATCTCACTCACCCCTATATAAGAGGTAAATTGATGAGCATTTGTCCCACATCGAAACTATGGAAATTGAACATCTCACTCACCCCTATATAAGAGGTAAATTGATGAGCATTTGTCCCACATCGAAACTATGGAAATCGAACATTTCATTCACCCTTATAAATAGCAAGGCACATTTCATTTCCAAGTTAAGTTGATTCTTCGCTTCGAAGTATATCCTTTTCCTCTCTCAAAGCTAACTTAGGCATCGGAGTGTTCTTGGTCGAACAACCCCCCGGGTAAATCGATCGAGACAACGATAGCTAATTGTTTGCTGTTTGCAGGAATTGTGAGAACTTTTCGCGGCGGGTTCGATTTCTGCTTCAACAATTGGTGCTTTCATTGAGAGCTATTGAGTTATACTCAGAAGAAGCTCTCTCATTTGTTCATCGTTCATCTTTCTTCGTTCGTCGTTCATCGACATTGTTCGAAGATTTTGAACGTTGTTCATCACTCATCAGGAATTTGTTCATCGTTCATCTTTCTTCGTTCGTCGTTTATCGACCTTGTTCGAAGATTTTGAACGTTGTTCATCACTCATCAAGAATTCGTTCATCGTTCATCTTTCTTCGTTCGTCGTTCATCGACATTGTTCGAAGATTTTGAACATTGTTCATCGTTCATCTCTCTTCGTTCGTCGTTCATCGACATTGTTCGAAGATTCTGAACGTTGTTCAAATTACCCATCAACAGCTTTCCAAATTCAAAATTCTTCGAATCGGCATGGCTAAGGCTCGTCGATCCACTCAGTCAGCCGGAGAAGGTATTTCTGCCTCAACAGCTCAGACGAGGAATGAAGCTCACATAGAAACTCCGGAGAAGCGCCCAGCTCAACTCAGGCGCGTGTCTATGGAAGCGCCCCTTGAGACACTCGAAGGGAGGCCAACCTTCAGTTTTGGAGCATTCCCCTCTCCAGCTAACCAAGTACCCGCGCTAGGGGAAGGAACTTCGACTTTACAACAAGCGAATGAGAGGTTGATGGGAAATGCATCACGACATGATCGACCCATAACAAACATGGTCCTAAAGGACTTTCTGGACGGATGTCATGACATCGCAGGGAGAAGTCGTCACCAACCTCCCCAAGACAATTTGGCGCAGCAAGTTGAAGGGTTAAGCAAACAAATTCAACTTCAGTCAGAGCTCTTGCAGCAACTCCTAGCAGGGAGACCAATCCAGGAGCGGGACGGACGATCCACGTCACGTGGCCGACAAGAGAATGCCCAGGGACGACCTAGGAAAGAGCAGGCTCGCTGCCAAACAATGTCACAAGATACTTCGCTGGGAAACTCTGGAGAAGAAAGTCACGCTCATCAAGCAAAAATCCCACAATGCCTAAAGCCGTTAGTACGTGAACGGCTAGGAGGTAGGACTGGGGCAACTTCATGGGCAGAGCATTCACAGCACTCACGTGGGGGCAGGGGGCAACTTCGAGCTCAAAACAAAAACCCAAAACGATCTGCCCACGACAGTAAAAGGGGAGAAGCTCAAAGAGTTTCTCAACAATTAGCAAAAGAGGACTCATCGGCTCAGCAAGGAGCATTGCGGGCTAATGATGTTCAAAAAATGCTGGACATGCACCTTCGTGCTCAACAGGGTGGCGATCTAGAAGACGATCTACGTCGCCAAATACAGCTCTCTACGCCCTTCATAAGGGATATTGAGGAGGAGCCATTCCCCCAGAGGTTCGCAACACCAAATTTCACTCCATTCAAAGGATCCTCCGACCCAGTAAAACACATAGATCATTTTCGAGGAGTCATGATCCCCCACAGGTCTAACGATGCACTCATGTGCAAAGTTTTTCAAGCTTCCCTTCAAGGCCAAGCCATGACTTGGTTCAATCATCTCCCCCCGAGGTCGATTGAGTCCTTCGAAGAGTTGGCTTTGACATTTGTGAAGGAATACGCACAACTTCGGACAATCGAGGTGAAAGACGACCATCTTTTCTCTGTCCGAAAGAGAGCAAAAGACACTCTGCGACAATACATACGGAGATTTTGTGAGGAGAAATCTCGCATTATCGGCTGTAATGACTTTGTTGCGGCAATGGCATTCAAGCAAGGACTCCCTCGAGACAGCCAACTTTACGGGGACATCGTCATGAGCAATGCGCGAAGTCTTTCCGAAATACTTTCGCTAGCAGAGCGACATGCAAATTGGGAGGACGAGAAGCGCGCCGCTCATACTCATGGCCATGCTGGGACTAGCGAAAAGGCCTCCGATGAGGATGAACCCCATGGAAAGTCTGCAACTGGAAAGCTCAACAAGCGAAAGGCAGGGCAACACTCCCAAACGCCAGTTATGGGGAAGCCTAACTTGCAGCTATCTTTACCAGCCCATCAGATCCACAATGAAATTAAGAACAAGCCATGGTTTAAGAAGCCAGAGCCAGTCAAAGGCAATCAAGAGAATGCTGATAAAACCAAATGGTGCGCCTATCATGAATGTTATGGGCACAATATCAGCACATGTATATCTTTCGAAAGATATCTCCGAAATCTCCTGAGGGAGGGGCATTGTACAGACTACATCAAAAACAAGACTGTAAATCACATGGAGAACAAAGAGTCAAACGAGCCAGCGTCAAAGGTGATCCGCATCAACTAGACGCAAGTCAACATTAGAAAGACATAAAACTCTATGGAGCTTTTCAATTTTGCTTTTCAAGTTGCCTTCTGAATTCAAGTATCAATGAAATGAGATTAACAAATTGATTTGTTCACCATGTACAATTTTCAAAGCTTATTCTCTCTAGTGTAAAAAGCCTTCATGATCGAAGCATCCAAGCCTTCGTCATCGAAGCATCTGAGTTTTCGCCTTGCGAAGCATCTAAGCCTTCGCCATGCGAAGCATCCAAGCCTTCGTCATCGAAGCATTCAAGCCTTCGCCCTGCGAAGCATCTAAGCCTTCGCCATGCGAAGCACCTAAGCCTTCGTTATCGAAGCATCCAAGCCTTCGCCCTGCGAAGCATTTAAGCCTTCGCCATCGAAGCATCAAAGCCTTCTGAGTCCTGCAAATTTCTGTGCAGCAGGGAGAGCTCATCTCGAGTGGTATCTCGCTCATTTTCTATCAGCATCCTCTCTGCACGGCTCATCTCCAACTCGCCCATTTTGGCTTCCGATGTGAAATTAAGACCTCAAGTTATCTTAGTTATCGCAATCTCACATCAACAACATAACTTTCCATTTCTGCCTGCCCTTCGCATCAAGATGGCACATTCGTAGGGCCAGAACGGAAAGGTTAGGAAAGAAGTTGCTCGGTATGCTTATGGGTTAGGAAAGAAGTTGCTCGGCATGGTTTTTTCTCCCAAGAACCAGTAAGTCCTTGTTTATTGTCCTTCTTCTGAACAACGGTCTCCTTCAAGCACAGTGGAACGCACAACCACTCCTTGATCGGGATGTCTGAAAGCCTCGCGCCATTCATGGAGAAAGCAGCCAGCTCATGTCCCGGAACTCTGGAAGAACATCTGTCGCCAAGCTCCACGAGAACGTCGTTTGGAAAGGAATTTTGATTGCCAGCCTTCCACTCCATGAGGTCTTCAGGCTTCTCAAAATCCATATCTTTCCCTCAGAATGGACTTAGGCCACGAAAACCGCCACGCTCCCACAGGACAAATTTGCTAGGTCTCTCGGCATCTTGACGCATGGCGAGCATGTATGTGGTACTAGCAAGAGTCACAGTAGGTGTGATCCTGCCTACCGATGCTCACTAGTCACGTCCGCAAGTGCACTCAGTCACCACCAAGTCCCCGTCGACTGTTCGGCCAAACTCCGTCCACGACGTGACATCGTGAGAGTATAAGGAACGATTTTACAAGATCAATTTGATAAATCCTTACCTCCAGCTAGTAGAACTCAAGCTCGATTTTTCGAGGATTTTGAAGCTTCTGTTCTTGCTCGATACGGCCTCAATCCTCCCCGTTTTTGATTTGGATCGGTTCGAATTAGTCCCAGGAGACTTAATCCAGCCTCAATTTTGATCCTCAAGACTCACGAATTCGAATTCGAATTTTTACCACAAATTTCCAAAATTTCGAAAATCTGCAAAACCAGCGACCCTCTGTCCTTTGTGTTTGTTTTGCTCCAATTCAGACTATCTAATCTCTCATTCTCACAATCGAATTGCTCTGCTATTTAACAAAATCAAGGTTTGGACAAAATGATTGAGTTTTCCCTAATTAAGGGTTTAGGGTCCCTAAAATCCTTGATTTCCTCCATGTTGTCTAGACAAAGCAGCAAGAATCATTGGTAGGTAGCATGAGTCAGCGTCCACCGTTCGCTTGTCTCAAAAAGACCGTTTTGCCCTTCGCTTCCAAAATTACGAAAATGCCCCTCGCCTTCGTAGACACATAACCTTCGCATCCGATCTCCGATTTCGGCATGCCACCTGTCTATGGATTCGTATCAACTCGACCTACGTAACGGTCTCTGGCCCTCGTCCTTTGGACCCCCCGGTTCAAAAGACAACATTTTGCCCATGCTTGGGGGTAAAATGGTCATTTTGCACATTATGTCTGATTCACACCACTAAACCCAGAATAGTCATTCTAAAACTAAAAATGGACTTTTTACCTTTATAACCAGGGGCAAAATCGTCAAATAAACACTGAATCGATTCTTGAACCCAATGGTAACTGGTAACCCGGTAATATAAGACTCCAAACAATGTACATCCCTCCAGATTCCCTGAATACCGAATCGATGTGGGGGCATTTGTGGAACCCAAAATCACCGGAAAAATGTGGAGCTGCCACGTGGCCCATAATTCTCAAAATGACCAAATTGCCCTTGGCAATAATACTTGTAAGCACAAGCACCGGACATGGCCCAAACCAGAATGACATGTGGAAGCCTCTCCACCCTCGATTTGTATAACACGTGTTAGCATGCAAATTGATGAGCATTTGTCCCACATCGAAACTATGGAAATTGAACATCTCACTCACCCCTATATAAGAGGTAAATTGATGAGCATTTGTCCCACATCGAAACTATGGAAATTGAACATCTCACTCACCCCTATATAAGAGGTAAATTGATGAGCATTTGTCCCACATCGAAACTATGGAAATCGAACATTTCATTCACCCCTATAAATAGCAAGGCACATTTCATTTCCAAGTTAAGTTGATTCTTCGCTTCGAAGTATATCCTTTTCCTCTCTCAAAGCTAACTTAGGCATCGGAGTGTTCTTGGTCGAACAACCCCCCGGGTAAATCGATCGAGACAACGATAGCTAATTGTTTGCTGTTTGCAGGAATTGTGAGAACTTTTCGCGGCGGGTTCGATTTCTGCTTCAACAGATTGCATCCACAAAAGCAGTGTAGTTCCAGTTCTTGATCACATTGTAAGGTCCATCGTGGATTTCAACTTCAATAGTGTATCCGCCGTTGTTGATGAGGAAGACGATGCTCTTCTGATTACATCGAATCATAGTCGACACATCTTGTGCAGTCACCAGACAATTCGAAATAATATTACAATTATAGTCGACACATCTTGTGTATAGTAGATTGCAGATACAATTATACCTGAGAAAGTTACATTGGGTATGGTATACTTATGCCCACATTTAGACCGAAACACTAACCTAACTAAATTAAAATTTTTCAAAAAAAAATGATACCGAACTTAAATAGCATGCTTGTAATTTTTTAAGAACTAACGGACTAAAACAAATTATATGGATTGAACAACAGCAAAAAAATTACGAAATTCTATATTTACTATTCTTATTTACTGAGTTGACTAATTTATAACTTTGACCTTTATAAAAAAACATATTTATAATTACCCGACAATCAAACTGAAACACACTAATTAACCTGAAAGTATCAAACTGAAACACACTAATTAACCTGAAAGCTTCCGTCACCAATGCAAGCAATGACACGCTGCTTTGGCACTGATTGTGCATACCCAAGAGTTGCACCAACAGACCACCCAATCGACCCATATTGCATTTGGAATTCATACCTGCAACACCAACTTTCTCTCTCTAATGATATTGCTCACGAGTCATCAAAATCCTCAAATAAAAATAAAAAATAAAAAAAATCGGGTTTTTGTTGCGTGCTCACCCACATCCTTCTGGCAATTTCAGTTTCAGGCAGTTGAACCAAGAATCGCCGGTCTCAGCAATCACAGCAGTATCACCTGAGAGCATTTTCTGAATGTGCTGAAACAGAACATTCACTCTCAGAGCCTCATTAGGCTCACACTTCAGAGGCTGCCCTTCTGGGACAAAGATTCTGTGATAGTTTTCATAAGCAGTTGTGTTTTTGGTGATCTTCTTTGCAAGTGCTTGAAAAAAGTCCTTCATTAGGACACATCCAAAGGAAGGGCCATTGCCAATGATGACGTGATCAGGCTGGACTATGATTGCCTTCTCCTTTTTTAGGAGGAGCGAGTAGCCAACAGAGCTGTAGTCATTGAAGATAGGGCCAGCGAACAAGTATGCATCGGCGGATTCAACAATTTCGCCGCAATAGGCGGTACCTACGGCTCCCCAATATGTTCCAATGTAGTGAGGGTGTGTCTCTGGGAAGTGCCCTTTGGCTGATGGCATCACTGAAACTGCGTACCCACTTGCATCTGCAAATTGAACAAAGGCTTCGTGTGCCTTTGCCACTCGGAGTTTGGGTCCCCCCACCATCACCGGCTTCACCGCCATGTTTAGGAAGGCGGCCGCCGCCTCCACCTCCACCGCAGCTTCTAGCCCCATCTTGTTTGTCAATCTACATGTGTCCATATACGAGGGAAATATTATGTTGTCAGATTGTGAATCTAGACTATGAATTTGCCAATTTACATATATCAAGATAGGAGTGAAATATTATGTTGTCAGAATATGAATCTAGACTTTGAATTTAAATCGCTAATGGGGAATTAATAAATGAATGATTATTACCTAGGTGAGATATTAAATTTGATGGGCTCCCTGCTGAAAGTCGGATGTGGAATGCCAGGCAAGTTGCAGCTGATGCTAATGTACACAGGCTTGCTTTCTTTCAAAGCAGTAGAAATGGCTGTATCAATTTGCTCATGTGCATCTTCCACGTTGTTCACCACAGCCTAACATATTAACCAGATCAATAATCTGAATACTCTAATATTACTATACCGTAGGCAGTATAGTATTACATTCACCACAGCCCATCAAAGTTCAATACACAAGAACTTATAAGAACATTAAAAAAAAAAATTATCAATTCTATTTTCCACACTCAAACAAAATTCTAGACTTAAAATTAGTGGATTGAATAAGAAAACAATTTATCGTATAGTATTACATTCATGCATGGAAAATGAATCTTCCATAGATTTATGCTGTAAAAATTCAATCTTTCCTATATGTACTCATTTATTGGTCGCATACGAATCGTCTACTTTCAAGCCTCATTTATAAGAAATGAACCCAAATCCCAGTTCGTTCAACGCACAACAATTATTATATGGTATAACATTATGCATGGAAATGAGTCTTCCATAGATAGAAATGAAGCTGTAAAAAATGAATCTTTGATGTATTAAAGGAATGAAGACATAATAAATGAAAGAGATTGGGATTACTTGGTAGCAAGTGACGGTCTGGAAGCATCGGAGTTCTTGGCTAAAATCTGGCAAGCCAATGGTGTGGTGAAGAATTCTGTTGGTGCCAAAATCATTTGAGTTAGGCCCACCAACAATGCAGATGACCGGAAGATTCTCACTGTAAGCGCCGGCAATGGCATTGAGAACACTAAGCCCACCCACCGTGAACGTCACCACACAAGCCCCAACGCCGCGAGCCCTGGCGTAGCCATCGGCGGCGTACCCAGCATTCAGCTCATTGCAGCACCCAATGTTCGTCAGCGCCGGCTCGGCAATGAGGTGGTCGAGAAGGGTGAGGTTGAAATCGCCGGGAACAGAGAACACGTCACTGATCCCAATTTCAACGAGGCGGCGGGCAAGGTGGCGGCCGAGGGTGGAATCGGCGGAGGTGACGGTGGAGGGAGCGTGAGAGCCCTGAATTGAAGCTGTGCCATTCTGGGGAGGAGAACCTACGTTGTCGTCTGTGGGTTTGGAGAAATCAAGTGAGCAAATGCTGGTGGCCATGGCGGAAAACAGAGAGATTGAAGATTTGGGTTTTGTGTATTCGTTGATCAAACAAAATGTGTAGAAGTTAGAAAAGATTGGATCTTTTCACAGAATTGAGAGAAGGTCGGAGGGGAAGAAGGGGTATATATATTGTTATTTTCTTGAGGAAGAGGGAAAAGACTCATTCGAAGTATGTATGGTGTAAACGAGTGAAGTACTAAAGTGTAGGAGGAGCTGTAAAAAGAAATATAATTACTTAAACATTAATCTGTGATATTAATCTGAATTGTATATACAAAGGAGAATTGAATCTTGATTATGATTTGAGAATAAAATGGTCTAAAATTTGATTATGATTTGTGTTTGCATTAAATCAATTTCATAATTATTTTGATTAATTGGGATTAACAATAAATGTACCTTGATACCCAAGTCATTTCCCAGAAGAAAATAGAATCATATGATTGTGCTTAAATTACTACAATAGTGTATGAATTATCATTTTTAACCAATTGAATTACAAATCTCTAAAAAATACCTAGAGTTCAAATTCATTAACAAATGCATATGGCATTATATGATTCAGTACATGCATGTATTAAGTACATTTATCAATAAACAGTTATAATATCCGAATTGAGCACATTAGATATATCTCAATGACCGTTCGTTGGCAAATGTACGCAGTCCATGCATGATGAAATTATGAACAAGCAGCTTGTAGCTACATGTTAACAGAATCATAAATTCAGAGTATATATAAAATTCTCTGGGTGTTAGTTCAACCACATTGTGTTTATTTGTTCCAAGATACATCCATTCAAAAATTTACTCTCTCTATCTTATACAAATTTGAACGTATAACCCTGAAAAATCAGTGCACAAAAATCCAACTGTAAATCTATCAGCTTCTTCGTGTCATTCTAAATGCCCGCTTCATCCGAGCATCATACTCAGTCAAAGTTTAGACGTAGTAGACCATACCAACTTCAAGCAAAGAAGTCTGCGGCACACTCAAAACAACATCAGGCTCTCTGCAATTCTTTCTCAGAAAAGCATAAACGAAATCAATAGCAACTTTCTTGAAAAATGATGATGATTTCTTTGCCTTCGCCTGAGAATGTCCAAGAATATACGTGACACCAGATTCCTTCGCTTCTAATATCTGCCGGGACTCATCTTTCGAAAGAGAGTTTCCTAATTTCCTCATGTTTTCTTCGTCCGCGTCTGCATCTGTAAACTCTTCTTCCTCAGTTTCAACGAACTGCACAACACTAGACACCAATCTATTTTCAAAGCTAGAGGTTTCCTGTTGAAGATCCTTGTAACCATACCTCACAATGCACCGGAACATGCCATACTCCTTTGGGCCAACCCTACTTACGAGCAGCCTTTCCTTTCCACCAACATGGGGAACTTGAACAGATTTGACACAAACAAAAATTAGCACCTTGTGGAATGCAGGCAGATTGGTGACAAAATGACCGAAAACAGCTGGTACCCCTGTCACCAAGTTTGTGTAAACAAGTCCAATTCCAGGGACACGAACCATGCCAAGGCTAGGCCCTAAGCACACGATTCGGTTGATGGAGACCTTGTTTTCAACATCAAATTGGTGTTTCATCATTGTTCCGTAGTTCCATATGTACATTGCGCACATAAAGATCAGAGACAGCAAAACCGGGATCCATCCACCTTCTGGGATCTTGCTGATGGATGCTGAAATGTAGACCAGTTCAATTGATCCAAAGAGTGTTAAAAATGCCAATGCAAGGATTATCGCTTTCTTCCAGACGATTATCATCACCATAGCCATCAAGCAAGTTGTCACAAACATCACAGCGGTCACTGCTAGCCCTACCAATCCCAACAACAGGATCAAAGTTCATTTACGAAAATAGTAAGTATAACGTAAAGAGAGCGGTCAGATTTATACCATATGCATGCCCCATCATGTTTGTGTCCCTCAATCCAATTGTCACAGCTAAACAAAGGCACATTAACATCCAATTGACCTCTGGAATGTATATTCGCCCGTATATTTTACTTGAAGTATGAACTATCTTCACACGGGGAAAGCATTTCAGGGCACAGCATTGACTAATAATTGAGAAGGTAGCTGAAATTACTGCCTGGCTTCCAACCACAGATGCACAAGTTGCAACTATGAACACTGGCCAAAACACAGGTTCTGCAGCAACCATATAAATATGCGTAAACACGAAGATGGCAGAGAACAGACAATATTAACCATTTGGGTACAATGATAGCTACTTACCGGGTATGGCTTTATAGAAACTTCTCTGAATGTCTTCATGGTGCTTAGAAAGGAATGCAGCCTCACCCATGTATGAAAGAACCAGAGAGGGATATACTAGAAATGTGAAGGCTATCTGGGATCCGATATCAGTTACTTCAAGCATTGTTATTGAAATAAGATAGAATAATATGCAGATGTCGATTTAGTTTTTCAAGGTGAAGTTACCTTTATTGAGAGTGGAGAGAAATGGCCCAAGTTAGCAAACATAGCCTCTACACCTGAGATAATATTCCGGAGGAAACTAGTTTTCCAGTAGGTCTCTTTAGCAGCAAGTAAACCACAAGTACTGCATCACAAGTTTAAAAGAGATGATACCTGTTATTGAAAGAACAACTCCTGCTAATGATAGCCATCCTTCCATGCCTGTGCTTCTAAGGAACTTCAACATGTAAACTGGAGAAAGGGCATGAAATACACTTTGGTTCCACCGAAATATGTTGTATACTCCAATGCCACTAATACAAAGAATCCATGCAGTAACAATTGGGGCAAACATGAAAGCAACTCTGTGTGTTCCATGATGCTGAAGGGAGAAAAGCCCCACCAAGAGGACGCTAGAGATAATGATAACATAATCTGAAAGAAAGAAGAAAGAAACCAAACAAAAGTTTAATGAATGGTGATGTATCGATGTTTGACAGGTTACAATTTGGCATAGTAATGAAAGAAGTTAGGCTTACTGTCATGGAGTTCTGTGATCTTAAGCTTAATCCCTGATACTGCGGAAAGAACTGAAAGGAAAATCAGAATTTCGTACTCTGATTAGATTTGATATGTTGGGGTTGGAATTTTATTTGAACAATTTCAACAAATAGAGTCCGAGAAATGGAGAGAGAAATATCTCCATAAGTAAAATATATATTGAATGGTCCTATTCCTAGAGGATTTGATTAAACTAGGCACCTGATATGGCAGGTGTGAGTACACCATCACCAATTGCCATACAGGTTCCTAATAGAACAAAAACCAATAGCCCTTTGCGAAATCTTGGATGCTTGTTGAAGAACAATTTCAGAGCTGAACTCTGCCATGTATCCATGGTTCCCTCTGTCACGTATTCAGACAATTTTTCATCTGTGGGTTCTTGATTAGGTAGAATGCTTAAACTTGCATGACGGCAGAGAATAGAGTACAAGGCGAAGGTACCACCTGCATCATGTGCACAACATTGGCATTGACAAACTGTCTTTCAAGTTTCTACCATATCCAAATCTATAGTTATTGACCTTCAAAGAATTACACATCGATGCCCCTATAAAGATAGAAAGGTCTATTAAAAAACTAAAACTAAATGGATATCAAAAGGGGCCTTAATGTTTGGAGTTGTAAGATCAGTCAGGTTACCTAGCAATCAGCTAGTACTCAAATGGAAGCAGAAGAATTGTACCTTCGCCATTGTCATCAGCCAACATCACAATGAAAACATACTTGAAGAGCGCAATGAGAGTAAAGGTCCAGAAAATAAAGGAAAGCACCCCAAAAATCTCTTCATCATCCTCATGAAGGCTTAACTTTCCAGAGAAAGTGGTCTTGTAAACATAGAGAGGTGATGTACTTAGGTCACCGTAGACCACTCCCAGACTTTGATAAGCCAACGTGAGCACAGTCGTGCGGGATACTCTCTGCAAGTTCTGATTCAAGACCATAAATCTTAAACATACACTCACTAAATTCAATGGTTTATAAAGATCAAAGCTTTTAACCGTATAGTTCGGCAGCTACATTGATGGCAAAATCTGAATACTTTTTGGAGTCAAGAAAGTGTAAAATCCACTGCCAAACTGTAAATGATGCACACTCTATGCAAACTTTTTGTCAAGTGAAGCAAAACCTGCCTCAAATCCATGGGTAAGTGAAAGTTCAAATTTTTTAGACCCTATAGTTCAGCAGCTACATTGATAGCTACAATTATACATTTTTAATCCAGTAAAGTATAAATCTGTTCGCCAAACTGTAAAAAAAAGCAAACTTTATAAAAATTTCTGGTCAAATGAAGCAAAATCTACCTCAAATTCAGAGGTAAGTGAAGCAAAAGATAACAATATGAATTTCTTAAGCAAAATCACTACTTTAGTTATCTTATCAGAGCCCTTTTTTACTAAAAGGGATCTAATTTACTCGAAAACGAGAAGTTAAAAATTCAAGACAGGAAACTCCTAGTAAATGTCCCTGTTCCATAGGAGCTGGACGCACCAGATGCACATTTTATATATGCACAAAAATTCCCAAAACCTCACAAATTTGGAGCAACATTCACTAAGAATAATTTGAACAAGAAACCTTTCAAAGATGCCTAACATTCATAAGCCTAGAAAGCACAGAAGAAAATGCAAACAGCTTATAGAAGTTATAAAAAATGCCAGCACTGTCATGAAAAAATGCTCAATGCTTCACTCAGAAGAAAGAGAAGAATACCCGTGGAGATATCCCCTGTTCCACTAGTTCTTCAGAGGGATTCATGGAGGGAAGAGAGAGAGAGATAAAGGGAATAGCCAGTGAAGGGGGAAGAAGGGCTGACAAAGAGCTTATATAATGGGAGAGGGAGAGAGAGGCAGTGCCACTGTGCCACTGTGCCAGTAGAAGAGGCAAGTGCTGTGTTGTACTTCCAAACTCCAAAAAAAAGTCGCAAAATGTATTCAATGCCCTTTTGTCCCTTCCCTTTCATAAATTCCTTGTATTTTCTCGGCAAAGAAAAAAAAAAGCAGGAAAAAAAATATTATCCCCCTTATTGTTCTATTCAAGTCTAGCTCTATAAACCAAATCCAACAATATAATAATGCATTTGAGAGTAAAATAATAATAATGCATTCATGTGTTTATGCATGTTGATTCCATATTAATAGCATTAAGTTGTGTTTTTCTAATACTGAAAATTTGGGATAATTCATATAATTAGCCTATTATTGATTATCGAACTGAGATAATCAAACTTAAAAAAAATTATCTACTAATTACTAAAAATAAATATTACTAAATCTCAGTACTATTGAAATTAAACTCTAATTTTAATACTACATTTTTTTTAACTTCAATATTATGAGGAGATCTGAAATTTGTATCCCTTCACCGGTCAATGGAAAAAAAAAAAATTAGTTTCAATATAACTAGTAAATTTATATAATATTCTCAAGAACCATTGTTAACACATAAACTAGCTTGATTGCAGGTAAAAACAAAAAGAAGTCGATTCGAGTAGCAAATGGCCATCATTATCTCATGGTGTGTGTCTAAGATTAGGTAAAAAGTCGGCATTCCCACATAAGTATTTGTTAGTCCATGCAAAGGATGTGAGTTCATGCTATTATGTGTTACTACTAAAACCTCCCTATCGCTAATATATCAACTAATTATTGATTTATTATTGTTTTTTTACTATTAGAAGAGTTTTCCGTTCAAATTCTCTGTTTATGAGGAAAAAGTCCTACGGTTTTGATATTGTCAACATTAGGCATATTTTGATTGTCACTTCTGGCAATTTGGTAGACATATGAAAATAGCATACCTTTGCTATTTAATCCAGGTTTGACTGGCCAAATAAAGTTGGCTGGATGCTACCAAATTAGGCTTTGGAATAGGACATTACAGAATTTTATCAGTTTGTATCATGAATTAGTGTATCATTATATTCGGGATCCTTCTATTACAATGAAAAAGAATTGAATTTTTAGCCTAATTTATTTTGAATTTGTCAACTATCGGCTAACTCCCACCTTCGTTTAGTAGAAGGTATTTGCAAGGGAAGTAGCTGGTATTTGAAGCAACGGGTCAATTGGTAGTTTGGTACTTGTACTCATTATTGGTGCGCATTATTTGAATAAGATGCCACCATCTTATGTTCACTTATCCAAATAGAATGAAAGAAAAGATTTGATGCCAACTATCATTCATCAATTCACCATTCAAATCTCTCTCTCTCTCTCTCTCTCTCTCTCTCTCTCTCTGAAAATTTGAACTAAAATATCTCCCTACCTTAACAACCAAATCCGATGACGACTTTGCCCGTAAGACCAAAATAAATAGGTTCCAACCGTGCAATATCTCATTACATTATGGCCAAAAATGGTTGGACTACATATGAGTGGGATAGAGATTAACAACTAAGATTTAATATCTCGTCATAATCTGCAATCTTCATGCCTTGGCTCCACAACAACCGTATCTTCTTTCTTTGTTGTTTTCGTGCACCATTATTGCCTTCCAACCGTACATCATTATCAGTACATTGCATTCGATCCAAGAGGGATACTCTATAAGACAGGTGCTTGGGTGACGAAAATATTGTACAAGCTAGTTTTTTAGCAACTACTAACTGTTGATGTATTTAGATCACCGTATATATAAAATGAGTCCAATTATTGGTCCAAATTGCCCACACGTTCGTGAGCAAGTGATGCATGTGGAACCTCGTGCAAGCGACTTTGTTTTTAAGCCATTGGTACACGGAAAGCCTACATGATATAATAAAACCGTGACTTTTATTTGTTGACGCACCTGAAGTTTCCATTGCCCACTCATGTGGTAACTGATGCATGTAGATTTTGATCCGATGCACCTAAATTTAATGGCAATTAGTGCATGTAGAGCCTCGTGCAAACAACTCAACTCTAAGCCATTGATGCACGTAAAATCCAGAGCTCACAGTAAAACCAAAAGTGGAAGGTACAACCTTGTTTGGTGTGCTTTCTACATCAAAAAATTATAGCTCTCTTAATTCTTCCCTCCTACATGTGTCCCCCAAGTTGATTGATTGAATTGTGCACGGACACTGAAGATTGTTAGGTCACTCGGCCTTTTCACGACCCATCTCTTTTGATCAAGACTTTTAAGACACAAACTTAAGAGGCCTTATCCTCTAGTTACTTTCATGGACAAAAAGCTTAACCATTTCCACGCATATCGGCTTCGAAAGATTCCCAACTAGGGTTGCCCACCATTCACATCAACGGTAAGTGTACCTCATAAACGAATCGTATTATACGTTGGGCTACGTGTATTTCAAATTCCAAAGGCAATATAGGCCAACTACAAGAATAATTTCATCGATTACAAACAAAAATTTTGATGAATAGATAAGGCACATTTCAATAGAGCAAGGCATGTGACCTTCACCGCAATCTTTGGGGTTCAAAAACATAAGATGGCATTAAAATGCTCAACCAACTGCTTGTGGGACATGTGAATTGAATAGAACCTCACGCATATATGCCCATAAATAAATTCGAGATCCTAAAACAAATCAAGAGATTATATCCAAACAAAAGATCCTCGGTTTATAACAAGTAATTTTCACTGACCTGTAACTTACTCCCAAGTAATTAAATAGGGTATGGGAAACCATGTGACAACAAAGCAAACTCAGAAAATGACAACCCTCTGACCCTTCAAACATGACCCAAAACTCTGAACGAATATTGATGACAATGACAATGATCACCACGACCACCAATTGGACGCAAAACAACCCACAGCAGATACCCTCAAGCTTCACTATTCTTAAGCTTCTTCTTTCTTCACTTCCTTAGCAGCCGGTGCCTTTTCCTCAGCTTTCTCCTCAGCAGGAGTATCTGTCACTGTCTCCCTCTTAGATGCAGCAGTTGTCTCTTCCTTGGTCTCCTTCTCTTCAACTTTCAAATGCCCGAGAAGCTCAGCAGTTGCAGTAGCACCCTTGTCTTCTTCTTCTGGACTTTGAGATTCAGCAACTTCTTGAAACTTCTCCATGAAGAGTTTGTTATCTGATGCACAAAAACAAATCATAAATAAAATAAATAGTAAAATCAACTGCAATATGAACATGGTACTCTCTGTCAATTGTTTCCTTACATTCTCACTGAAAATTTTCAAGTAACAAATACACTTTAAAGTTCATATACACATTTAGAACTGGCCTAGACATGAAGCAAAACAGATCAAGCTGTATACAAAAGTACAACAAAAAATCCAGCATGCTTATTGACAATTTATTCTTTTCCTGACCATTCAGAAGATAGAAAGCTCCTAAATTATATAAACTGATTTTAAAAATGCTCGTAAGCTCTCCATCCTATCTACCAAATCCTTAAGTTCATATGGCTCTCCTAAATATGATATGATTAACCCACTAAACAACACTTATGCAACAGCAATATCACTCATTCAAATGAATTCGAATGAAGAATGGAGGAAGTCAATTCCTTACAACTCAAGTTTAACAGATGGTTAAGAAAGAAATAAAACCTCAATTGTTACAATTTAAACCAAGACTTTTATGCAACAGTACTGCCAAGTCAAAATTATCAATATATCTTGACAATAACAATATTGAAAGCTAACAATCTCTTGTAGGAAGAAAGAACTATATTTTAAGCATCAACAAATAATAACCAAGTACTTTATATAAAAGCTCAAATACAAAGAATTGGTGCTCATTTTTTCCTAATATAAACTCTCTAGTCAACTTATAGACCACGATGATCGATAAAAGCTAATGGAAACAAACTAACAATGACAAAAACTCTTCTATAAAACTTAATTTGGACAATATAGACCACAAAAGGTTTGAAGTTCATCCCTCTTCAATGAGTAGGCAAATTCAGTACAAGAAAGCCAACATATATACATTCTTAAACAGGTTCTAAGATGCAGGAAAAGTTTATAAATAGTGAGGAACTACACTCTAGAGCCCCAAGAATCCAAAATATAAACAGAATCAATAGTTTTTAATCTTAGTCAATATACAGACGACAGGTTCCAAGATGCTTAAAGCTTAAAAATGGTAAGGAATTACACTGTAGACTTCAATGAATCCGCAAAGTAAATAAAACCTATTAAGTTCTAATACTGGTTCATAAGGCAGGTTTTCACATTGGGTAGCAATTTGCACTTCAGTTTTAGCCATCTGCACCTCCAAACAGAAGCTTAACTATTACTTATGCACTCACGGGGGGAGAGTAGGAAGCTAAAGAGGAGTGCTAACTCACTAGCCTTGAACATTTCTTAATGCAGCTTTAGCGTCACAAAGAAGCATCAGTACTAAAAAAAACAGTAAATGATTTATCCAAACAGATTCTGTAGACTTTCTATTTCAAGTATTGGCAGATTACTCTCCTATGAGATGCAACTTTATGCATCCAATTCTACAAGGCTTGGATTTAGCCTCCAATAATAAGATGTTTTACACAGTGCAAATCTAAACATTCCCAACTAGCATCATGGTGTAGCAAATACACCAGTATCTAATAGCAAGTTCATTGCAAAAAATGATTACGAAAGATCAATAATATATAAAAAAAATATAATAAACTCACTCTCAATTGAAGCGAATCTAATGCAGAACATCTCCTCCTTCAATTCCCCATCAGAAAAATCATTTGCATGCCAAACACATGACTTCTCATTCCCGGCATGCTCCTGGACTGACATATTCGGCAGAACTGCAAGCATAGCACAGAGCAAACAATAACAGGATTCAAAACCCTGAACCCCAAAAAAGATACCAACTTATAAGCGAACAGATGAAATATGAGACTAACCAAGATGATTGGCGCGAATGTTAAGAGTCTTGGACTGTCTCATAACAAGGCGAACCTTGCCCGTCTTTTTGTGCTTAAGAAGCTTGACAGTACCAGCACCTCTCTCTTTCCATTGATTACCGTCTTTATCAAACCGATAGAGCTTCGCCTTCCTATAAAAAGCACACCAAAGATTGAGAATCAAAAACCCTAACTTTTGCAGATCCATTAAAACAAAACCCCTACTGCTGTACTTAAAATTAATCAGAGTAAGAGAAACGTACAGATCGAGGATGGCATCCTCGTCTTCTTCGCCGGTGGTAACGGCAACAGCCTCAAGCCTGACGATCGGAGCGACCTGGGCTCCAGTGTCCTCGTCGTCGCCGGCGAGTGGGGCTTCCTCCTCTTCTCTGTGCTCGGGATCGGCGCTCGACATGGTATAGAGAGTAAAGGTAGAAAGCAGGAGGAGTGGAGAGCGAGATGAGATTGTCAGATAGTGAGTGAGAATTAGGGAAAGGCACCAGGGTTCAGGGTTAGAGGGATTTTATAGCAGTCATGAAATAAAGGCGTGAGTTTTAAGCTCCAACACCAAAGGCCCAAACCCAAGTTTTGTTGGGTGGGCACAATTTGGTTCGGTTCAGCGTTCAAGTTATTAGTTGGGTTATGTTGGTAATAACTTGGCCGATTGTCACAATAGATAATACAGCCATTATTGTATACGGAGTAATTTCGAGTTTGATCCTTATAAAGTATGAGGTCGATATCTAACGTGTATAATATCTCTTGTACTCTTTTTCTGTTACTAGTTATACACTATGTTTGGTGGCTCATTAAAACTTGGATCCAATTAAATGTATTTTAAACCTATAAGTGAATGTATTTTTATTATTGGGGATTAAACATGGAAGCAAACCTACCTATTCCGATCATACATTGAATTCAATAAGTTATTCAATCCAAACTATTACGATTCACCAAAGGTGGTATAGGTACTTTCTTTGCATGTTCGTTATGTTTGTCCCTCCTCTTACTTACCAATTTGAATCCACCACTACTAGATATGTCAGATCACATCCTTTATCCCTCTACTCGCGCCTTAGCCTCTTTCTTCCTCCACTATATGCTCTCACCTCAATCTCTATCTTCCTCCATTGTTCTTATTCCCAATTTCACAGATTCCGATTGAGCGACATCCCAATTGGCTCACCCAAAATCGTACATTCATATATCATTTGAGTATAGATGATTATTGGATCCTACATTTTTAATCTTATGACCAATGTGGTGTTACTGAGCATTTATGAAAAATTATTGGTGTATATTTTTCATAATAAATAGTTGTATACTAAAGTATTGAAACGATTAGTGTGATTTTTAAAAGAGTCGTGAGTAAAAACAATGTCAAGGTTTCTAGTAATTTTAGTGTGAAAATGTTGCAATGTGTTACTAAAATGGACATGTGGCTGAAGGTATAATAGGTAGTTGAGGTGGTGGTGATAGAGATAGAGGCTGGGATGGAAGTAGTGGTGGTTGTGGAAGTGGAGGTTGAGGTAAAGTGAGGGATTTAGCGGCTATGGTGGAAGTGGAGGTAGGTGTAGAGGATGAGGTGGTGTGATGGTAAAAGTAGAGATGGTGATTGTATTAATAGATGTAGAGGTGGTGGTGGTGGTGGCAGAGGATCTCAAGAAGGTGGTGGAAATGGAGGTAGGACAGAGGAAGTTGTGTTTGCGACAGTGAAGGTGAAGGTAGTGACGGCGGTGGCCAAACAACCAATGGCGCTTGTGGAGGTAGAAAAAAATGTGGTGTTGGAAGAGGTGGTGCTGGAGTTGAAGGTAGAGGAGGTAGTTAGGGTTTGAATAGACTTAGGTAAGAGGTGATAAATTCTTCAGATAAGAAAAGAATATGCGTTATAAATACAAAAAAAAAGGATAAACAATGATTTTCTTAGAATTAATTAGGATAAGTTAAAAAGAAAAATGATTTTGTCAATTTGGTTCGCATACAATGCTAGAAATATGTGGTCAAAATCTACAAAATGAAAACTGGCCAAGTAAGATTCTATTTGGATATGTTATCAAAATTGAAAAAAAAAAAAAATAGAACAAATCAAATTGCACTAGGGTAAACAAGATTGTAAACTTCCACATGAAGGACAAAGAAAATTTCTTTATGCATTGAGAGGAAAATGTAAGTACACAACTTAGGCCACTAAAAGTTTCTTGAGACTGAAAAGACCATGTTCAAAAAATAAACTATACAGTGTAACAGCCACAGCCATGAGCAAGTGCAGGCTCGGTTGCCCATCCAAAGCCTCCTAAAGATTCTAAACAACACCTACTTCGCTACTTAGCTCACCCATGACAGCCAAGAGGAAATAATTGACTCCGTGAATCGAAAAAAAAATTCCTAAAATGATGACAATATACCTGCATAAGATGTACTGGCAAGAGAGTGGAAGAATACTTGGCTCAGAACCTTCAGTTTCCCCCAACCACAAGTGGGAATAAATTCGCATTCCAGACACCTGAAGATCAGTAGGAGGGACCCATGTGTGGCATTCCAAAAGGCGGCATTGGAGGCATTCCCATCCCTCCCATTGGTGGCATTGGCGGCATTGGTGGTGGAGCATAACCACCCATTCCAGGCGGTGCAGGCAAAGCAGGCAGCAACTGAGCATACATGTTCTACAGGTCATATGAAAACTCAAGTTATTTTTCTTTATTTTATAAGTGTTTAATCCATAAGTGAAAAATGTTAATGAAAAAAATTGAAAGCCTAATATTCCATAGGAAATTTCATGTTTTTCAAGCTAAGTTAAATAAGAACTGCTGATCGTATTTTGAAAAAAGAGTCCAAAGGGGAAACAGTCTTGCAAAAGAATTATCAATTACTTCAAGAGAGCCAATGTATAAGAAAGGCAATGGATGACATATGGACAAAGCAAGTAAAAATACCTGCTGAGCAACCAATTCCTTCTCCTCTTTCTCTTTGGCTTTCACCTCATTTTGAGATTCAATTTTGTCCTTGATAAGTTCATCCACCTTGCCTGTGTACTCTCGAATAAACTAGGATGGATAGAGAGAGGCTGATTACGTGAGGAAGAATTGAAAGGAAACAAATGGACAAAGGAAACTGAAATAAAACATTACCTGCAGCAGGTATGGTAAGGCAAAATCGATTATATTGTTCATCCATGCTAGCTCAAGAGCAACATCTGGCCGGATTAAATCATAACAAACAAAGAGGCATGACGCAAAACACTCTTTCTTTCCCTACACAGACATTATAAAAGATGATTAGAAAATGACCTCAAGCATATATTACTTTACAGAGACAAGAGAAAACGAGCATTCGTGAAACCCCTCCTTAATTCTTGGGTGGGGGAGAGGAAAAGAAATATGAATATGATTAAGCAGGTGTTCCTTGATTTATTTTGCATGCATTAACACTCTTTAACTAATGCATATAAAGAACACATACCTGCTCAATGAAATAGATAAGCAGTTCCTCCGAAAGGTCATGATCACCAGACTGTGAGCAAGTCTCCATGCAATCTTTGTAATGATTGTCTTTCTTTGACAATGAAATGGATTGCTTCCATCTACCAGCTTTCTTATAAATGTATGCAGCAACACGTCTCATCTCCAGAAGCTCGTGTTTCTCAAGCTGCACGTTTGCATCAATAACTAATAATAAATACATGTTTTCAATCAAAGGTTTCAATTGTATAAGAAGCTTCAACCTCACCTTTTGAGCAAGACCAATCTGATCAAAGCTGTCATGCAGATCTATTGATTCACGAAGTCTGTCATAGTCTTCCTCCTCTGCATATATTTCATTTAGAGCTTCATTTACAGCAGTTACATTGTTGCTCTGAACTGCAATCATGTATGGCTTTATAAGACGGATGTGACCAGCCTGAAACATAAAAGGATTGAAAATGTAAACTAGATAGAACTCTTTCCAAACCCTGCCAGAAGAGAAATGTGGCATCAGAGACCAATATTAATGACATCCTAAGAGAAAAGCAAACCTTTCTCATTATATCCACTACTCTGGTGTGGTCCACACGAAGTGCAATCACATTAAGGACATCATTAATAACATCAGGATGTTCTTGTAAGTAGAAGTGCACGGCCCTATAGTAAAGTTCAACACTCGCAACCTTGACTATCACATCCTTGAATTGCATGTGGTCCCATGCTTCCGGAGAGTGGTTCATTATGGTAGTTGCAGCATTATCGAACTCGTCATATTGTATATACAAATAAGTTAATTCTTTCCAGTGCTGCTGTTCATCGCACGCTCGTATGAGCTTGGGAATATTGAGACGGGTAGAAAACAATTTAATGTGCTCCATAAGCTTCTCAGGACGGTATCTAGCATAGAGAACTCCTAGCTCAGTAAAGATGCCCATATGTGCACGTTCCAATCCTAGTCCACTCTCCATGAGACTAATGAGCTCATTAAAACATCCCCTGTTCTGATAATACTCACAGACCTCTTCCAAATCATCCACCTGAAATAAAACATACAGGATTAAGGAGCAATCAGAAGTAATAGTTGAGTAACCAACGAATATGTCCTATCACAGACTGGTGTATCAATCTGCAGCAACTCAAGACTTTAACAAAAACTTTTTTAAAAAATACCACATCCCAGTTTTCCAAACATCTAACTAAACTAAATAGTCAGATTTTACTTCACGATGACAGGTAACTGTAATGTTACCTGAATGATGATGTTGAGTCCAGAAATCTGAGCTAAGCGGAATTCCTCAGCATCAACACATGCAAAGCAAACAAACTTCCACGTTTTTGCGCTGTTAGCTTTCCGAGCTGCATCAACAGCACCTTGAAACTGATTTAGCTTCACAAGAGTACATGCAAGTTTAGCCCAGTTGGAAATGAATGCAAAAATGATCTTGGCTGCTTCATATAGGGATTCATCAAACAATCGATCCCCGACATTTTGGAGATTGGAAACATTGGGCATAAGAATGAACTCTTCAATTTCATTAAGCCGATCAATCTTAGCATACGCATAAATAAGTTCACTGTCGACCTTGGGCTCCTTGTTCTTCTGCCTAACCATCAGAAGGTACCTTACCAAGTCATGATATTCATTTGCATCCTCAGCAGCACGTATGACATCCAAAAAGTGGGTGGCATCATCTGCACGGATGAATGACTCAATTGCATCACTCACTAGTCCCTCTCGTAGTTGGGCCTTGGCCACTTGGCTCCAGACAGCATCTTCTTCAACTCTGAATGCAAACTCTACAGCCCGGCCAATGCTATGAATGTTGTCCAACAGGACATTTACAGCATCAACATTCAAATTGAACTTCTTGAAGATTGCAAATGCTTCTTCATACAATTTAGCTTCTACAGCCATTAATCCCACTGCAGGTCCATCAAAGTTGTCTAATCTATTGATATAATCCATGACTCTGGATGGATCAGCCTTAATGGCAGTCAGAATCAACAGATTCTGCAGATTAAAGTTCCCACTAAAAGCAGAATTTTGGAGCACTATCTTTTCAAGAAGCTCAATCAACTCATGTGGAAGGTCTGCAGTCATAAATGCTTTTACAGTTGCTGAAACTTGCTCAGGACTCTTGCTTTCAGGCAAGGCAGTGGATACAACTTGATCAATTAGTTGCCTCCTGTACTCATTTTCTGGATCAAGGACCTTAGCCCAGAGGTCATCATCCATCCTTTCCACAACATATCTGATATAGATACACCAAGTAAACAACATAAAGTAAACCACTTACGGAATCATGATCCAATTACAAGTTACTAGAAAACAGGAACATGTACCTGGCCTGGAGTTTGAACAAGGAATTTTTATTCGTAACATTAACAAGTTCATCATCACATTGCCCTCTACGGTATGCAACAACAGCAAGGGTGGGATCCCGTTTTTCGCAATATTTACCCACAACTCGAGAATCATAGTACGGGTTAGTTGTGAGAAAATGCTCAGGATTGTTGCCACTATCTATGATGATTTTACCCAGAGCATTGTGAACGTGTACGTCTTGGCTTCCTTCACTCACAAGATGCTCCAGGAATTGACTGAGCAAACGAAGACGATTCCTGCAAAAGGAAATCAGAGAAAGGATAAGAAATTAATACTGATGAAAAAAACACAAAAAAGGGTCTGGATGAGATGGTTGCACCTCTTTTCACATTCCTCGACAAGGGGCTCAACTGGTAGAAGAGAACGAACTGATAGGATAAGACCTTTAATGAAATCTTCAGGGCATTCATCATCCAATAACTGCCCTACAACTAATGAAGCGTTTCCTGGATTCACCTATCAAGAAAAAGAAGATATACAATGACCAATGCTCAATTTGAACATTAACATTTACAAAGCATAAACAAAATTATCACAAAAAATGGGGCACCTTCAATTGGATACAAAATTCATATAAGCTATCAAAGTATGACTACCTTTTGGACATAACCTTCAATGTAACGAAGCATATTGTTCGTATACAGGTAATGAGTGAGATCGGGAACAAAGCCAAATCGATCACAGACATTAATCAGTGGACGTGCATCTGGAAGCTTTGCTTCCATTAGAAAGTTCTTAGCCTTTTCAGCGTCATAAAAATTAGATTCCCGTGTCACACGCTCCACCTCCTTAATCTGTCCAGTTTTTGCAGCTGCTTCAATGTACTTGAAATGGATATCAGGATCCTCACTGTCCAGGAATGATGAATAAATGAAAAGAAAAAAAGAAAAAGAAGCCTACAGCACTCATGCAGCAAATTGAGATTTCTCTTCCGATAAAAGAAACTGATACCTGGAGCTTAAGTATGCACCTAAGAAAAAGTACAACCCCTCATAGGACTTGAACTGCTCAAATAATTTTATGCATTTATCTACACCAAGTTGCTCGGAGTACTCTTTGGCGGTCTGCAAAAAAATAATCAGGTAAGACTCAACTTTGTAGACAATGAGAGAGCAACAGATTAAGAAAACAAACAAAAAGTAGTTTACCTGCACAATAATCTGAAGGTTTCCCCTAAGATTGACCAGTAGAAGATCTTTCATGCACTCAAGGGCCCATTCTATGGAAAGAGTTCCAAAGAACTCAACAAGAGCCTAAAATACAAATTGCAATTAGAAATATACTACTTCACATATGTTCAAGTTATAAATGCATTTTAAGTACCTGAGGGTCAATCGCATGTGTATTCACAATGACACGTTTGATATCAGGCAACTCAGTGTAGTGCTACACATTAGACACACTGTTAGTTCAGGAATCAAACTATCATCTTTGAAAGAAATGTCGTCAGAATTCAAGAAATATCGTACCTGTAGGGCACGCAAATACAAACCAGCTTTTTCACAGAGTTGACCAATACGTGGGCGATCATAATGACTGAACATACCATTCGCTAATATAGCATCCGCAACATTTGGAAAAGTCACAAGATTGATTTCCAGAACCTAAACAAAATATAGTATGAAGCAGATATGTAAGGAATAGAAGCAAACTCAAGATGTATATATAGTTTAAAAAACAAAAATTCGAAAAAGAAATCAGAGATATAAATAAAAAAAAATATTTGAACCTTTGACTGGAGGTGTCCATGCTCAGGTAGGTTCGGCTTCAGCACATCCAACAAAAAGGCTGTTGCCTCACGGATCAAATTCCTCTGAAAAATAAGAGTGAATACACTAGGAAAAGAAGTGGCAAAATCCATATTCATTTGGTTTTAAAATTGAAATTGAAACAAAATATCGCTTTAAGGAGACTCAAAATATAAACAAGCAGTAAAAACTGCTGTAAAATTTACTGCCCAGTATCATCTGATACTCTTCAAAATAACCAAAAAAAAAAAAAAAGACCAAAAGCTGTTGAGACAACATAAAAGCACATGTTTAACTCAGACCTGAAGAAACAGATCGGTAATGGTATTGTAGTCAACAGGGCAACCTCCCTCCATTTGAGACATCATTAGCGCAAAATTAACAGCCCCCTGCCATCAAGATAGTTGTAGTTTTTTACATAGCAGACAAGTTCGCTCAACTTGTAAGAAGAGCAAAATTCACAATTACAAAAAACCATTCTACATAGAAACTTGTCTCATACTTATATTCTAGATAAATGCAAGTACCTGGGGATCTGCCCGCAAAATTGTTTGAAGAAGGAACATATAATCTGGTGTATATCCAACCTGCAACAATTTTTCCAAAGTCACAATAATAAAAGCATCCAGTAAGAGCGTTGGCCAAGTTATTACATATCCAAGCAACACAATTAACTTTAATCAAAGCTAATTATTCTGTTCAGAATTATAAAATTTGAACAAACTTATGTCATAAATATTCTAGTTCACACAAAAGAAAATTTATGTGACCTGCTTTGAGTATATTAAAATCTTGTCAAATTCTCGTCTCTCAGCAAATGCTGCAACTACTTTTGGAGTTGCCCGGGCTTTGATGTATACTTTCAAAGCAAGGTCATTATCCACTGTCTGCATTGGAAATATGTTTCACATTATTAGAATGCATAATAATATAATAAACATGATATAGACAGGATAGCAGCTGAATAATCAAATATGCAATATTGTTGAATAAAAGTTCAAAAGAGCTTTCTAACATGATTTTGCTTCTTTTTCTTTTTTTTAAATATATATTTTTTTGTTTTTTATAACTTTCATAGCAGACCTTCACAAGATCTCCAAGCTCTTCACTACATTCTAGCTTGTCCTCTGCTAGCCAATTCTCCAACAGATTTTTTTTGTTCTGATTAACAACCAATCGTGACAGTTCCAGTGATTCATAAGCGTTGAGTTTGCCTCTAGTTAGAAGAGTTCCAAAATACTGCAACAATGGTGGGGTTTGCCCAGCTTGCACAGGAACACTCTGCAACAAATGGCCAACATATGTATATTAGATCCTGCTACAAAGATTACAAGGTCTCATTAAGGGAAGCACAAGGTTTCCAGAGGTAAAGGTGACACTGGAAAATAGAAGAACCATAAGGAATATATACGTATAACTGACATATAAATGCAATATACCAGAAAACCATACCTGAAATTTAGTAACAGTATCAGGAGTACGAAGTATTCCCATTGGAGATTCGGCGGCAAGCTCTGCAGCTTCCTTGTACTTTGTCTGAGAAAACAATTCTTGGAACCGCTGGACAACCTGAGCACAAGAAGCATATATTGTAATTTCAAGATATCACCAAAGTGAAACAGAAAAAAATATGTATTCACATTCTCATATTAGTCAAACACCCCTGAAGACTTGAATTACAAAATACACCCCACCTCTTCCCAGAAAAAGGTTGCTTATAGAGAGAATATAGGGATTGTATTTCTACATATTGCTGTATACTGAACTCCACTGCAGAAGGGGAAAACACATGCACACAAAAAAACCACACTAACCACCTCATATATGTTGTAGCTAATGGATTATAACATTGTCAGTTCATTAGAGATTTATAACTAATTATCTATCTATGACATTGTTCGAGACTGATGTCCATTCTATCTATGAAGACTACATCTGCATAAAATCTCCACTCCAGTTATGGCCATACTAATAAAGAAAATCAAAATAGACTGCAATCATTACCAGGTCTTCAGCACCAGGAAGGTTTCCTCTTTTCGCAAGACTAACTGCAAGCCCCAAATTGTTTAACTGCAAAACCACCAAGTAATAATTAAAATTTAAAAACACAACATTTTCTTTTCTCCAGTAGCCATAAGTACAAAAAATTCAAAAGCATACCTGGCCACTAACAAAAGGTACAATTGTTTGCTCATTCACAGTGGAAAGTAAGACCTGGCCACGCCTATTGACTGCATAAAAACCCCCAACAGACGAAGCTTCAGCTGTCAAGAATATAGGATCTGGACTGATTCGGTTTCTATAAACTGCAGTTGCTGTCTCTAGGTCATATACAAATAGAAGTCCAAGCTTTGTGATAACATATATCAACCCATACTTATCTGATACCTGAAATTCAAAAAGGGAAATGGAATGTAGTCTGATTGTGAAAATATATGGGATAAATCAAAGCAATGATAGACTATAATTAGACCTGCATTGACACAGGAAAGTCATCAGCAAAGTCCGGAGGAAAGAATAAATCTGCTTGCTTCTTAGGATATGATGGTTTTCCTGATGACATATTTCACTAAATGAGTTGCATAAACTAATCATGTAGCAGAAGAAAGCATATAACAAATGCAAAAGACTAAAACAAGATTCTAGTAACAGCTTGCTTGCAACAAGGAACAAGAAAGCCTCCTTCCTAGAGCCAAAAGCAAATATAAAACCCTAACCAATAATAAATAGGTAGATATGCGTAAAGTGAACTAATATATTCTAGAATATTTTAAAAGAATTCCAGTGAAGGATTATTGGACCTGGCTGGGCACCAAGCTCAATTACATGCATCTTTGATGTAACTTGTCCAGCATTGGAGGACTTTGAAGCAAAACAAATAAGAATTGAAGGATTCTCATTCCCAGGGACCTGCGTGTATCATAAAAATTCTTTAGGATATATGACAACACTGCAATAAACTGAGTATCTTGCAGATTTAAGATGAAAAGAGTAAAATAGCAGAACACCGCACTTTAAATGTGGCAAACGATGCAGCATGTGCTTCAAGAGCCTGACTACGTTTCTGTTCCACAGAGAAAAGCTGCATGTTTCCTTTGACAAGCTGTGGCCTCTACAATCATTTTTGCAAAAACACTACGTTAATTGTTAAAGAAGTCATTGAATCCCGTACCAGTCTTCTTAATATTTTTGATAAACTAGTAAATTGATACATAGACAAATGCTTTTTTTAATAGATGTATGCCTTGAACAACAGAAAACACTTACAACACTATTGGCTCATCAGTGCACGCTTAAAAGAAGAGCATTTTAGCCAACAAAAGAAAAAAGAAAAATTACATACCCCAAGTACGCATTACAGAAGCACAATGCAACCATATAGTGAAAAGACTAGCATCTCCGATCTAACCCCGGATTTCATAAATTGAACAAAGCAACACATTTTGGCCTCTCTTCTAAACCATTTAGATTTAGAACATGAAAAATTAAAGAACGAAAAAATAAACAATAATGTGCACATACAATCCAAACATAATTGAACATGTAATGGACAAATTATATTCATGGTAATGTGTATATGTACAATGTTAATAGTAGGGTGCCACTTCACACTCTCTCCAAATAGTGGGAATCCATGAACAGGATTACAGAAACAGTACAAAGATAAAAACTGCGAACAGCAAGGCAACCACTCACCTCGGGTGAACCAGGAGCGATTCCTATTAAGACCAACCACTTTTCAGAAGGATCACAACAGTAGTTGATTATTTGATTATTTGCCAAATTAGCTGTCCGCTCAAATATTTTTGTGGGCTCGGAATCACCTAAAAGCAAGATAAATTTAGAACATGTTGACTCTTTATAAATAAAAAACTCATGGAAAGGCGAGACAATGATAAGCAAAAGGAAAACGAAAGAAACAAGATTCAAGGATATGTAAAGCTGTCTTACCTTCAATTAACCAATGATGTACTGAGGTCTGTGTAACCAGGCCCAGCATCTTGGGAGTGATCCACTTCCAGAAGACAATCTAGAAAGAAAAGGCAAAAAGAAAGTACGATAACACCTAGTTACCAAAATCAAACCTACGATAGAAGATTATAAACGTTCAAAACATTGGCTGCAAATGATAATGCCACAAAATGGGGCAAAACATTACCTGCTCAGGCATCTGATATGAATTCATCTTTGCTTTCATTTCAATGTTAAATATTTGGAGATGGTCCTGAGTGGTTCCTTGAACTTGAGCTACAATCGGATTCAGTCATCCATCAGTGAGGCGATCACAGCAACAAAAGATAATAAGAGAAAAAACAAAACAAAACAAAACAAAACAAAACAAAAGCAATTCAACCAAAATATGGCATTCATATTCCATATTTCCAAATGTCAATAGCGGTTCATATATTCCAATAAAATCATTTCTGGATTAAGAAAAATGAATTGCATACAATATAAGAACAGAACTGACAGTCCCAATATACGTTAACGGTGATAACTCAACCATATTGGAATTAGATTATTGATACAATATCAGGGATTGAAATCCTACCTTTAAGAGCGAGAATTTTGGAACTGGGATTCATCAAGGCCGAATCCGCGGTGATGGGTCGACGCAATGGCTGCATGGGCATGTTCATGTCGATGATAACAATGCTATTTTGAGGCGATGTCTCTCTAACACATATATACTTGTCCGATTCCATAGTAACATGCGTAAACGTAATGAACTGGGGATTGATCCCAATACTAGGCAACTGCAAACACCAAAGACATTCAAAATCAACATCACCATATTATCACACACAATCATCAAATACATTATGCCAAAAACCCAAAAACAAAATACACAAATGAGTGCATGATCATCCATAATTCGCGAATGGGTCATTGGGGAACAGAGTGAGAACACAGTAAAAGTAGGATCTTGATGGATCCTACGACGCATTGGATCAAAGAATGAAAACCCATTAATATTGAGATGACATTAGAATCAAATAAAGGTGGCATTACCGTGAGTGCCTCTTTCATGATCATGGGTGCATTCGCCGCGGCCATGATGCCTGGGTCAGGGCTTCGATTGGACGGACCCGATAGGCGGAAAAGAATGTGGCACGGCAAAACGTTCCGGTTTTGGATTTGCCGAGAGAACGATAGACAGGAGGAGTCTGTGTCGATCTAGCAGAGTATGGGAATGTATAGAGAAAAGAAGGAGGACGGTGATCTCTAACTCTCTATTGGACGCGGTTTTGATCGCGCAAAATTTGTAAATCGATTGCTGCGTGGGGTTGTACGTTGAGAATGCGATTGGTCAGTCAGTGAAGTGCACTTTGTCAATGTGCAATATGGGATTGCATGTAATTTGCAGCATTTTGAGGTGAAATATTTGCAATTTTATTCAATTTGTTCAATAAAAAGAATATTAAATAAGGAAAGATTAGGTATTTTCATTCTTTAGAATCTTGATGTTATAAATATGATAAAAAATTAGAAAAATTACATAAAAAATCTCATATTCTAACTATCTAAATTTTCAAATAATTACCTATATGATCATCTACATTTTACATCAAATTTTCCATCCATATGAGCGTCAAAATGCCACCATCAACCGTCAAAATGCCACGTGTTAAGATAATTTCTCAGTCAACACGAGTGATGTAGCAAAAAATAGAGGAGTATTTTTCGGAATTCCAAAAATTCTAATTAACATATTCGAAGTATCTAAATTTTCAAATAACTACCCAATTTATGTGACTATCTACATTTTACATCAAATTTTTCATCCATCTGACCGTCAAAATGCCACGTGTCAAGATAATTTCTCGGTCGTTATAGAGGGGTATTTTCGGAATTCCAAAAATTCTAATTAACCCCCAATTTCCCCGAAACCTTAAAATCAATCGCGAGCTCCCTCCCCCCCAAATTCCAATTCCAATTCCCAGCCCTCGCTTCAACCCAGTTCAAATTCTCAGCCACCCCCAATTTCCTGTTTCTGTCGAACACATTGAATGCCTCGCTCATGTCATCTTCCTCGTCCCTCCCCTCCATGATCGTCTGGTCTCCCCTCTCAAATTCCAACTCCCAGAAATAATTTTATTGTTGAAAAGAAAAATATCACCAAAGCTCCGGTGAACAAGTTGGGTTGTAAACACTAAATCGGCTCCAGTGAAAAGAAAAATATCACCGACGCTCCGGTGAACAACTTCGCAAGAGCGTATGAAAAGATGCAATCACCAAAATGGCTCCAAGAATTGGGAGGCTTAGAGCCCCAAAATAGGAACTGAGGTGTCACAATCATATATGTGTGAAGCAGCAAAATAATTGAAAACAATGAAATTTAAAAATAAAAATAAAAATAAAAAACCAATAGTTGATAAAGACTGAAATACCCATGAATTTTGCTCTCCCTCCCACAATTTCATCTAAATTCAATCAATCTGTACATGGCTGTCAAAAGAATGTCTGAACAACGTATGAAAGAATCATAACCCATCACGACCAACAGCTCGAAAACCCAATCAATGTAGAAGCGGAGATCATCGATAAAGAATGAAACTTTGCCTGGTTCTGATGATGGACCACCTTGTAAAGATCATAAGGTTCCCACAGATGATCCAATAGGCATGGGTTCTTGGATTCAAGTCTGACCCATGGCTTGCCTTTGCCGCTCCAATGTAGCAAATTGACTAGACATGGGTGAAGAGACATGTAGCTGACTCTGACATTATCGTCGCCGAGCCCATGTTGGTTCCAGTGGTGGTCTATGGCCTCAACATTTCCGGTGAACCCCAGCAAAAATGGTGGTAAAGAACCCAAATCGTAAATCCTTCTCTTTCCCTGTAACGCCATCCAGTTCTCGATCCTCTTTCTGTAATTTCCTTCCCTCCATCTCGCCAAATCCATCACCATCACACCAGTGTTGAGTAGTATCAAGGCTTTCTCGAGGAGAAGACCCGGGAAATAACCGGGTCGGACCAGAACCCGTCGGTGAAGTATTTGGTGAAGTTGGCGTGACAATACTCTGGGGCTCCGATGACCCGTGACCCAGTGATTGAATGACCCGGTCCAAGCACCGACCCAAAATATTGCCAAGGTAATTCTTGACGTAGTTGAGTGGATTCTCAAGCGCCTGCCGAATCGACGACACGATGAAGTGAAAAAAAACACGTTTTCAGGGCAAGAAGCGTGCTTAAGCACAGAGTGTACGGCAGCTACAGACCCTCTGAGATACTAAGCGTTCAGAGTCATGGCGATTTGGACCAGAGACGGCTCGCTATAAGACACCATTTCTTTGTTCATCGAAAGGGCGCAGTCCCCGGCGTTTCGGTAGTCCGGTGCCATTATTTCTGGGAATTGGAAAGGGGGGGAGGGGAGGCTACACGATCATGGAGAAGAGGGACGAGGAAGAAGGCATGTGGGAGGCATTCAATGTGTCCGACAGAAACAGGGAAATTGAGGGTGGCCAAGAATTCGATCTGGATTGAAGGGAGGTCGCGATACATTTTAGGGTTTCGGAGAAATTGGGGGTTGATTATAATTTTTGGAATCTCGAAAACACCCTCGGTTGACAATTTAACGGTCATATGGGTGGAAAATCTGAAATATAGTTGGTTATATAGGTTTGATAGTTATTTGAAAATTTGGATAGTTCGAATATGTGGATGTAGTAAGTTATATAATTTGAGGTCTTTTAAGTAATTTTTCTGTAAAATTATATAATTTAAATTGTTTTGTTGTATAAGAATAAGGTAGCTCAAATCTATTAGAGAAAGATCACTACTCAAGTGACAAAGCTATCCATGCATAAGTGACATCCAATTATGTTATATTTTTCAATTTTTTTCATAGATCTAAAGATTGAGATATTCAAACTTGGTATTTTTTTCATATGTTTATTCATTTTGGTCAAGCATATTGATCTTTATTTCGTAGTTGACGATTCATGAAATTGTACCCATTGTTTCTCTTGCACTTACTACTAATAATTCAGAATTTCACGTAACAATCATAGCAACGACCTTGAAGTTTTGGAGCCACAACATGTCAACATGTGAAGACCCATAGAATAAAACGGGAGAAAATTGCTTTGCAGGATTTCCGTTATCGATTGAGGAACTAGAGTGAAGGTACAAAGCAATATTACCAAAATCCTAGTTTGATGTGATTGATCAACAAAAAAGTGAAGGAAAAATTCCATTCGGTCAAATAAGGATTTTCAACGCAATTAAACCCATAACGCAGAAATTCAAGCTAAGAATCAGTCAAGTTATCCACAATGAGCCCTTCAAGATACTTGCACATGAAACCTATTCTGAGTGAACGCAACAACATGTTTTTCTTGATGAAACACATAATCTGATACCTCAATTGCAGGTACAATGATTTGATTCAAAGAAGACAACCATTTAAACATGAACCAGACCAATTCAGAGTAAATACCTTGTCCACATAGTTGTATTTCTAATGCATTGTCCAGTCTTGGCCCAGTCCTGGAAAAGGATTTCCTGGGTTATATTTCTTCCCTTCAAGATGGGTTTACTCCTCTTTCTTTCCATCAAAGCAGATTCGGTACACAAGAAAATGATAAATCGTGTTTTCAAACCAACCCAAATAAGCATTCAACCACCCTTTCCCCAAAAATATTGTAAATCGACTATCCAACACTAATGTACAGAATCAAATCTTCATCAGCACCATAATCCAGGATTTCAAATTCAAAACCCTGATATAATCTCCACTTGAATATATTGTTAATTTTGAAAATGGGCCTGATACTACAATTGAATTCAAGACAAATAACAAGAAGTAAATTTGTTACTACAATTGAACTTGATACCTGTAGAAGTGCTTCCATATATAACATCCTGCATTGTCATGATGCCCACAACAGTTCTTCCACAACAGTTCTTCCATATATAACAATCTGCATTGTTATGATGCCCACCACTTCCTCATCCATGCTACTTTGAAGCGACTCTGAAATTTCACATGATATAAACGTGTTACGCCAACCACCCGGAATGCTACCCCGAATGCTAGGAGTCTAGGACATATTGGTTTTTTATCTTGCACATACTCTTTCTCATATTTTCTGATGTAGGCACACACTCTTTCTCATCTTTTCCGATATGGGACTACACACTCCTCACATCCCAACACGCCCCCCTTACGTTCTCATCTTTTCCGATGTGGGACTACACACTCCTCACATTCTGATGTGGGACTATACACTCCTCACATCCCAACACGGCTCCTCACGTGTGGTAGATGACATTACACTCTTTCCAATTGTAAAGTTTTATGACACATGTGATGAAATTATTCACTCTTTCTCATCTTTTCCAATGTGGGCACACACTCTTTCTCATATTTTTCCGATGTGGGACTACATCCTCCTCACATCCCAACACACTCTTTCTCATCTTGCACACATTTATTCTCATCTTTTCCGATGTGAGAAACACTACTTCTCATTCTCATCTTGCACACACTCTTTCTCATCTTTTCCAATGTGGGACTACACACTCCTCACATCCCAACCCGTATATCATATAAAGGCCAATTCTCATAAACCCTGTTACACATTGTTTTCCATGGAGTTAATCATGCTCAAACAGAGAAATTGGTTTTTCTGAAAACTTGTGTTAATAGAATGAAGTAAAAGATTCCATAAAGGGAAAACCAAACTCATATCTACCATGGAATCCTCCCGATGTTCAAGTATTTAATCGGGGTTTCATCCTCTGGCCTGCTGAATATCAAATTCTTCGCTTAATACATTCTGAAACAAAAGTAAACGCGAAATGGTTACAAGAAACTGAAAAGGTTTCTTCAAGAAAATAGTAAAAAATGAAGCATGCATCAAGACCTTTGTACCAAATGAATCAGTTAATATGGACATCAATTTATGAACCAAAGAAACACTTAAAAATGTCCTGAAATTCTTACCAGATCTGAGACCAATAATGTTTGTTGGGCTACTAGTGACAGGACCCATCCCAATCCCCCCGGGATTAGTGCGGGATGACCCTGCTCCCGTCTGACACGAAGTGTCAGACAAGGGATATTTCCGACCTTTGCCCTCCCGGGCTATCAGAGTACGCCAGGATCCGGAGGAGGTATGTGATATCTCGATCTCTGCTACAGTCCACATCCGATGTCAACCTGAAGGGCAGTCAAAACATTAAAAGCTGTGAGTGGACAAAACAAGAGTTTATAAAAACATTTCATAAGGAAGACATTTGTACCCTTCACTAAAAAGCATGCATGCATTCGAAAACCATTTATCCAAAACAAACCATATGTGGGACTAAGCCCAAAGCAGATATAAACCAAGGTCGAAAGGACCACAATGAAAACGACCATACGGGCCACTGCCCAAATCCATAAGGGACTCGGCCCAAAACCATAAAGAAACCAAGTACACGAGCCACTGCTCAAATCCTGTGCACACCTGTGCACACCACATATCATATATCATATATACATCGCATACATATATATAAGTCACACAACCAATCCTGTCACGGTATCCAAAGCTACGCGCGTGCTACCCGGGTCTCAATCCGAGTCATCTCAAAGTCAAGGTCAATGTCCGCAGACCACTGACCCTACCCGAGGTAATAGTAACCATAGCCTTCCTGAGAGTAAGGAACCTAACTGGGGGGTGACTCCACTCAGTCGGTGCTCCGTGACTACTCCGGGGTCCACCCAGGCCAACGACCCTCCCCGGATGAGATAATAGAAGTAAAGGAAGGTAGATGAACATATATATACATAACATAATATCCATGCTCGGTTCCCCTGAACCGTCATGATCCATAATATTCATAACCAAGGTAACATGCTGGTTCCCATAAACCGTCATGTACCATAATGACCAACAAGGGTTCATGCCGGTTCCCATAAACCGTCATGAACCACGATACCATAACAAGGGTTCATGCCGGTTCCCATAAACCGTCATAAACCTGAGAATCCATTTAAGGTTCCCTGACCTGAAATCAAACCGTAAAGTGACTGGGTCTCGTGCCCGAACATAGGACATCAGCTGGGTACCGTGCCCGATATCTGAGGTCATATGCCCGAGACAAAACCAAATGGGTTTCATACCCGAGTTTATCCTTTTAGAAATCCAAAACCATTTCATTAAAACCAAATAAGAAATACAGACTCGTATAAGCACCGTATAAGGCCGAAACCTTGAAATACGTGCTTATACGTAACCACATACAAATGCACCCATGGCATCACCAAACAAGTAATAAAACATATAATAAACATTTATGCATGCACCAATTTAGAAAACAAGGTCCACTCACAGACCGTCCGAAGCCGCGCCTCGATACGCGTGCCATACGGCTCCCCGAGCTGATCACCGTCACCGGGACTTCCAAACCTGTCCACATTAATTTAGAGGGTTACTAACTACTTAATTAACCTCCCACCAAAGCCCCGTAATTTTCCCGTATTTTTAGCTATTTCTAATCCCAAACCTAAACCTTTCGATGCCCCGAAACATATCGAGATGGTGTCCGATCGACACGAAACTAGTCCCAAAATGTTCGTTACATCGAATAGAAGATTTCCCGTGTTGAACACTTTCCCAAATTCCCTGCCACGCGCCCTCACGCGCCGCCTGAAGTGGCTGCGCGTGGGCTTCACGCACCAGCTACAGTACCTGCTGACGTCATCGCTGACGTCAGCATGACGTCATCTGACAGGTGCCACGTGTCACGCTCCCATTGGTCCATGTCACTGTGCTGTCAGTGCCATGTGTCAGCCCCTGATTGGGCCACATCACTGACATGTCAGTACTGACTTTGCACTGACATGTGACACGTGTCGGCTGATGAGTGGTCCACGTCACCTGACAATCTGACAGGTGCCATGTCATCATGCCACATCACCACCGTCAACCTCGCACAGCCGGTCCGGGCGGGCCGATCCGGTTTTTCCTGCAACTTGGACCGGCGTAACCGGTCCAGGTCTCCTTCTCCCTCATTTTCGGTCTGTTTGCTTCCATTCCAACTCCTAAATTCCTATTTCTTCATTTCCTATCAATCCTAATTAACTAAACAACCTAAAACCTACGAAATCCGACCGGTCCAATTTGAACCTCACGGTTCGATTTTTCCCGATCAGTCTACACGGCTTCTCGGCCGTCAACCACCACCAAAACCTTCCTAAAACCTTCCTAGCATCCTAATAATCATTCCCTAATCATTTAAAACCAACCATAATGCTTACATCGAAAAATAAGGAAAAATGGGCTTACCGGGTACCCGATCGGGTTTTGGGTTCCAACCACCGTTCACGGCGGCCCTGGCTATCCAAGCCGGCCACCTCAACTCCCTCAGCCTCCTGGTCCTCTGTCCTGGTCTTGGGTGCAATTTGGATGGGTTTGGGTTGCACGGGAATGAGAGAAAATGGTGAGATCAGGTGGGTTGTGTTTGAAATGGAGAAAATGAAAGTGCACGGTGAAGTGCATGTATGTAATGTGTTGTCCAGTGGATGAGTGACACTTGTCACTCATCCATTGGTTTCTAAAAAGCAACTGGGCCCACTAAAGACAAACTGCACTTTTTGTCTCGTAAAACGTGCCATCGTGAATAGTAACTGGGAACTTCCGTGAACCGTAACTTCGTCGTCGAACGTCCGAATTCGACGTGCCGCCTGTCTACGGATTCGTATCGTCCTTATCTACGTAACGGTCTTTGGCCCTCGGCCATCGGACCTCCCGGTCAAAAAGTCAACTTTTGACCTCCTATTCACCCAAATTACCAAAATGCCCCTAAACTTCCGAACGTCATAACTTCCTCCCCGAACGTCGGAATTGAACGTGCCACCTGTCTATGAACTCGTGACGTCACGAACTACGTCACGGTCATCGGTCAAAGTCCATTTGACTACCCGATTAAAAAATCAACGTTTTACCACCACCATGGGGCAAAACGGTCATTTCGCATCGTTCGTCCGATTTCGCCCAACTAATCACGGATTAGCCTCACTAATCGTGATTAGTCACTAATCTAATCTTGGAATTTGGGACGGGTCGTTACAGCTAGAGTACATAGGTATACGACTGTGATCTTCGCTCGTTATTAATCCAAGTGTATGCCTAAGGATAATTTGTAAGACCTGTGTCTTGTAGGGAACGGTGAACGATCACACATTCCTACGAAGGGGGAATGGTCTGGGAGGGGAATGGTGGTGTGCCTTAAAGGTGTAGGCACACACCTATCTAGCACAAGGCCTTTTGGGAGCTCAGTGGCTTTGAGTTCGGTTGGAACTCCAAAGTTAAGCGAGTTGAGGCTGGTGTAATTCCATGATGGGTGACCCTCTGGGAAGTTGCACCGTGAACTCCCGAAAACAAAATCGTGAGGGCAAGGGCAAGGGCAAGGAGGCCCAAAGCGGACAATATCGTGCTAGATGAGTCGGATCCTGACCGAGGAGGGTTGGGTCCTGACAGAATGGTATCAGAGCCAGACCCCAGCCAGAAAGTGTGCCAGCGAGGACACTGGGCCCTAATGACAGGACCCGCCCCGATCCCCCTGGGACCACATGGGGACGTGCCCTGCTCCCGTCTGACACCCAAAATAACGTTCCAATTTGGACCTCAAAAGTTCAAATGAATAAATAACCAAATAAAGTTATACATCAAATCCGAAATAAACCGATGTCAGACAAGGGATAAAGTCCCAAATTAAAAATTGCGAGCACGACTCTATAATAAACATGCGGGCAAACCACCCAACAAGAGATCAGGTACGCGGAAGTAGATCTATGTCTCAGCCTCAGGATCCTCCTCTACCTCAGTAGCACAGCCTGGAGGGGTTACCAAAACATTAAGGGTGAGTGGGCCGAACTCAAGTTTATAAAACCGTTTAATAAGTAAAACATATAATTTACCCCTCCGTTTTCTAAACATGCATGCATCAGAATTTTAAACCATAAATTATATAATATGAATCATAAGGCATGTAATAAAACCATAAACATAATTTTAACCACTGCACTATACACTCCAATCCTGACATCCCCGATGTCTGACCTCCTTGACATTCACAAAGGTCACAGTCCCAAGGCTACGCGTGCCACTCGGGGTCTCAATTCCGAATCAAATCCTCGAACCCTGTCCGGGTACGGCATCTCAGATGCCTAGTGTCCTAGACACTCGACGTCCCTGACGTCAAATTATAGCAATCCTGCTCCTGAGTCATTTTACGGTCCGGTTCCTCCGTAGAATGACCCCTTGCAGGCAATGCGCCGCGACCGCTCCGGGGTACCACATCCGGAGGAGACAGTATCATAAGAATGGATCTATACAGTGCAGTACCAAATGCATTTTATTGATATCCACATGCAAAACATATATATACATAGATAAAATCCAAACCAATCTTTAAGTTTCACCAAAACAGGTCTCAAACCCAAATAAAGTGGAACGTTCCATAATCATAATTTCAATATCATCAAAACCGTTTCTTGATTCCAGCATATGAATATAAGTAAATCAGAAAACATTTAAGCATGCAAAGGTTTAATGAAATCGGGCCCACTCACAATACGATCCTGCTGCGAAATCTGCGCGTACAAACCTGTACCGGGATTATCGTACAACTCCTGTCAGTCCAAATCACATGTAAGGGTCACTACAAGTCTTAAACATTTATCCAAAAAGTCCGAAACAGAAACCGGCTCGGGGAAACCGTCCAAACACATTTCCCGAGACAACCGGCCCTAAACTGACCCATCAAAACTATCTCAGATCAACATGGTTAATTCACCCAAAATGTTCAGAATGATGAGAGGAATAAAAGTCATGTTGATCGTGATCAGAGATAAGGCTCAACGCGCCCTCACGCGCCGCCCAAAGTGGCTGCGCGTGAAAGTCACGCGCCTGACACTGTAGCTACAGTGTCACCACCTTCACCCGTTTGTCTGTAATACGGGCCTGCCACCCGCGGCTTGGCCCGGTTAATTGACCCTCAATTTCCACTCGATTTCACTCGTATTTGATCCTAACATGTTCATTAACTATCCAATTTAGGTTCTGAGTCAAAAATCAACCTCAATGGTCCCTTAAATGGACCCTCGACCTGTGATCAACTAAACGGGTCAATCACCAGAACTCCCTGGTTTCAAACCCATTGACAGGACCCGTCCCAATCCCACTGGGACCACCCGGGGACGTGCCCCGCTCCCGTCTGACAATGACTCTAAACATACCAAAATTACCCTTAAATAAAAACCGAAGACTTAAATAGATAGATAACGTACAATCACAGTGTTTAAAGTGATACTGTCAGACAAGGGAAAGTAAAATACAACATGTGAGCACACTAGTCAGGGTACATTTATTCGGTGCTCAACCTACCCACAAGTGGGTGTACAGGTGCACAGCTAGGTAAACTAAACCTCTGCCTCCTCCTCCGGGTCCTCCTCCTCTATTTCCGTGTCAGGGTCTGGAGGGGTCAGTAAAACAAGGGTGAGTGGGCCAAAAATAACAGTTTAGAAATCAATTTAATAACAAAATAATCATAAGGTTTTACCCCTCCGTTTTCCAAATCTTGCATGCAGTGAAAACATAATATTATAATGAAATCATAACAAATGAACCACAATAATAATCGTAAGGTGAAACTAACATATCAGTGCACTGTAAAACCCAACCCAAATGATGTCACGGTTCTAAGGCTACGCGTTGCCACTCAGGGTCTCACACCCGAGACTCTCTAGGTACATCAGCTCCCGGTATCCCGGTCACTGCCCGAGGTATATAAACATGCCTTCTTGAGAGTAAGCAGCCCAACGGGGGTCAACTCCACTCAGTCAGAGCCCCGTGACTACTCCAGGGTCCACCCAGGCCAACGACCCTCCCTGGAGGAGACAATATACACAGGTAGGAAAGTACAGTACAATAACAGTATAGTTTACCCTATGTCCCCCGGACATCCCAAACAAAATCCACATATAATCCAGACGGGTCTCATGCCCAAAACATAGCAAATATAAACAGTTCATAAGACTCATCAGTGGAAATAGTAAAACAGTTTATGCATGCAAGCCTTTTATAAATCAAACAGCCCACTCACACTCGGTCCTTGCTGCTCAACGATCTCTATAAACCTGTATTATTATTCCTGAGGGTTACTTAAGGACCCTATAATATCAATACCAAGACCCTAGAACAGATCCGCCTCAAAATCGCATCCCGGGCACTATTCCCGGTGCTTCAAACCCCATTTTGACTAACATAACGATCTCCGATCGACACGAAACCACCTCCATTGGATCCGTATCGTCGAAACCTTGAAAATGGTACCGGCCCCACCAAAATCACTGTTCACACGCGCCCCCACGCGCCTGGTCAACGCGTGGGTCAACACTGCTACAGTACTGCTGACGTCAGCATGACGTCATCACTGACACTTGTCAGGTGACACGTGGCATGTTCTGATTGGTCCCTGGTCTGACAACATCTGACAGGATGACGTCATCATGACGTCAGAAGTGACGTCAGCATGATGACGTCATCATGCTACAGTACCGGGTCAGACCCGTTTGACTGGAACCGGGTCGCCGTCGACCCACGGCTTGACCCAATTCAACCGTACAATTCCGGCCACCATTTTCGACGAGGTTCATCCCTATAGGGTCGTCTAGGTCTGTTCTATGGTTCTACAACCTCAAAATGGAAAGAAAACGGGAGAAAACTCACCGGTTCGTCACTGAAACTCACGGCCAACGTCCGATCGTCTTCTCCGGTGATCCACGCCGTCTCCGTCGTCCAAACCGGTCCTGATCAACTCGTCTCTCACCCTAGAACATTTCTAACATCACACAATCAATTTCCTAGCACTAAAACACGTTGGTTCGAAACAGAGGATCAAAACGGGTTCTCGGGTTTTCGACCTTACCGCCGCCGTGTCGCCGCCGCAGGCCGCGCCGTCGTCCAGTTAAGCTCCTGGGGTCCTCACGGTGCAGACTGGAGCTTCCCCCGCGTCGAGGTGGTGTGGCTGTCGAGGTTTTCTTCTTGGACCCGTTTCCGTCGTGTTTCGGGTCTGAGTTTTTGGACGGGATTTCGGTCGGGAAAAACGGGCTGGTGGTTGCCGGTGTTGCACGGTGGTGGTGAGCAGATGATGGTGGTGCTGTGGGGGGTCGTCTGGTGTGATAAGGATGGCTGGTGTGATCGCCTTGGTCGAGAGAAAATGGAAGGAAGAATGCACGGGTGATGGGGGGATGAATGTGTGTCTGTGTGTGTTTGTAAGAAAACAGAGATCGTGCATGAATAAGGGAGGCATATGAGAATGAAGGGCCAGGATGCATTTTGGGCAGAAATCCAATGGCTGGAAACAATTGGAGGGAAAATAAATAATATAAAATGGATTAATAGTGTAAGTTGCTTTATGGGAATAGTGTAGGCTTGGATGGGTGACACTTGTCACCAATCTACTGGTTGGATTTAAATATTAGGTTGGCACGGATTCCCGTAATAAATTAATATTTATTCCGTTGTTCTCGGTTCGTAAATTCCGCTAAAACGCTTCCTTGACCATAACTTCTTCATACGAACTCCGATTTCGGCGTGCCGCCTGTCTACGGATTCGTGACGTCCCGACCTACGTCATAGTCATGGGTCAAAGTCCAAATTGTTTTCCGGGTCAAAAGTCAAAGTTTCCCCCCTTGAGGGGCAAAATAGTCTTTTTACACTAAAATATTATTATTCTTGGTTCGGGTCGTTACAACGGATTGTAAGACCCGTGTCCTGGAGGGAACGGTGAACAATCCCACATTCCTGCGAGGGGAAATGGTCTGGGAGAGGATGGTGGTGTGCCTTAAAGGTGTAGGCACACACCTATCTAGCACGAGGCCTTTTGGGAGCTCAAGTGGCTTTGGGGGGGATTGGAACCCTAAGGTTAAGCGAGTTGAGGCTGGTGCAATTCCATGATGGGTGACCCCCTGGGAAGTTGCACCATGAGCTCCCGAAAACAAAACCGTGAGGGCAAGGGCAAAGAGGCCCAAAGCGGACAATATCGTGCTAGATGAATCGGGACCTGACAGAAGAGGGTCGGGTCCTGACAATTTGTTATCAGAGCCAAATCCTGACTGGGAAGTGTGCCAGCAAGGACGCTGGGCCCCTAAGGGGGGTGGATTGTAAGACCCGTGTCCTGGAGGGAACGGTGAACAATCCCACATTCCTGCAAGGGGAAATGGTCTGGGAGAGGATGGTGGTGTGCCTTAAAGGTGTAGGCACACACCTATCTAGCACGAGGCCTTTTGGGAGCTCAAGTGGCTTTGGGGGGGATTGGAACCCCAAAGTTAAGCGAGTTGAGACTGGAGCAATTCCATGATGGGTGACCCCCTGGGAAGTTGCACCATGAGCTCCCAAAAACAAAACCGTGAGGGCAAGGGCTAAGAGGCCCAAAGCGGACAATATCGTGCTAGATGAATCGGGACCTGACAGAAGAGGGTCGGGTCCTGACACCCATTCTCCAATTAACTTCACAGGAAGCATAATAGGATCAAAACAAACTAAAATGAATGATCAATTGGGCCTGAAAGTACCTAAAGGTTGTCGTCCCAAGCTCTGCAACTTCTCTGAAAACGGCAGCCTCCGTCTCAGCTCAACCGTGGCTGATTCCCTTCGAACTTGATGTGGTTGAGTTCCTGATGTTCCCAGAAGACTAAACCAAGTCTTGGTTTGGTCCAACAAGCACCAGAAATTAAACTCCGAAATTCCCTCCGATTTTCCAGAAACTGAATTCTCTGGTTTTCCTCTCAAGCTCACTGTCCTCTCCTCGGCAGATTGTAGTACACACCATTCCTACTCTGTTTAAACAAACTGAGCCGTCCAACAGCTCGTGGAAAACCAGCCTGGCCACTGAGAAAAGTTTCCAGCAAGGTTTCGAATCTTGAATTAACAAATGGTGCCATTGTCTGATGAATCGATCATCCCACGTTCCCACTGCCTTTCAGGCTTAAATAAAACCTTCCTTTACAGTTCAATACGAGTTAAACTAATGGGATTGCTCAGAATCACCACCCACGGCGGTGCAGCCATGTTCTCCCACGATTTTCTACAGTAACCCGTGAGTGAAATGACCAAAATGCCCATAGTTCAGAAATTATCAAAATGCCCTTCACTTTCCAGACCCGTAACTCAGCCATCCGAAGTCCGATTTCAGCGTGCCGCCTGTCAACGGACTCAGGACGGCGAGACCTACCTAACGGTCCTCGAGTCGTGTGAAAATTAGTTTCCAAACAAAAAGTCAACATTTTCGCCCCCATCGTCCAAATTACGGTAATGCCCCTGAACTTCCGATAGTCATAACTTTTTCCCTGATCATCCGAATTGGACGTGCCACCTGTCTATGAACTCGTGACGTCCTGAACTACGTCACGGTCATTGGTCAAAGTCTGTTTGACCCACCAATCAAAAAGTCAACAATTTGGTAATACCATTCACAGGGGTAAAAGCGTCAATTCATACATTAATTTACAATATTGAAATCCTCGAATTTCCGGGGTGTTACACCTAAGGGGGGTGGATTGTAAGACCCGTGTTCTATAGGGAACAGTAAACGATCCCACATTTCTGCGATGGGGAAATGGTCTGGGAGGGGAATGGTGGTGTGTCTTAAAGGTGTAGGCACACACCTATCTAGCATGAGGCCTTTTGAGAGCTCAGTGGCTTTGAGTTCGGTTGGAACTCCAAAGTTAAGCGAGTTGAGACTGGTGCAATTCCATGATGGGTGACCCCCTGGGAAGTTGCACAGTGAGCTCCCGAAACAAAACCGTGAGGGTAAGGGTAAGGAGGCCCAAAGGCGGACAATATCGTGCTAGATGAGTCGGGTCCTAACCGAGTAGGGTTGGGTCCTGACATCATCCATGGGAGTCATTGCATCCTTGGCGGTTTTCAAAGTCAAATCTAGAGCACCTCCAATGATATTAGTCTCGTTATGTGTCAACTCTCCACTTTTCCCTACTTGAAGCACAGTAGTTAGATTTTGATACTCTCGTCAACCAAAAGATACAAAGCTAAAGAAAAAACCTCATTGGCATGCAGATCCACCAATGTTTTTAGCTCTGCTCGTATTAGGAGTGTAACGACCCGTCCCAAATTCCATGATTAGATTAGTGACTAATCACGATTAGTGAGGTTAATCGGTGATTAGTTAGGCTAAATCGGACGAACGATGCGAAATGACCGTTTTGCCCTTGGGCGTGGGCAAAATGTTGACTTTTTGATCGATGGTCAAATGGACTTTAACCGAAGACCGTTACGTAGATAAGGACGATACGAATCCATAGACAGGCGGCACGTCAAATTCGGACGTTCAACGGCGAAGTTACGGTTCACGGAAGTTCCAAGTTACTATTCATGACGACACGTTTTACGAGGACCGTTTGTCTTTAGTGGGCCCAGTTACTTTTCAGCAACCAATGGATGAGTGACACTTGTCACCCATTCACTGGCCCTTAATTCCCATACATGCATCGATCATCTTCTTGTTTTCCATTCATCCAAACATCCCACCCGATCACATTTCACGCAAAATCCCAAAACCTTCATCCCTTATGATTTGAGGAACCAGGAGAGTGAGAGAGGAGGACTAAGGATGGCAGCTGGTGGCTGGAACCGCTGTGGGCGGTGGCGGGAGCCCAGAACCCGAGCGGGTACCCGGTAAGCCCATTTCCAATTTATGTGTGGATTTTGATGTTATGGACTGTTTTGGATGATTGGGATGGGTTATTTAGGTTGCTAAGGAGTTTTTAGGATGGTTTGGAGGGTGGTTCACGGCGGAGGAAGGCTGGAAGGTGGCCGGGAAAACAGAGGCCGTGAGCCTCTTTGTACATGGTGAGGTTTTAGGAGGTTTTAGCTAGTTTGGTTAATTGGAATAGATAGGAAACTTTAAAATAGGAATTTAGGAATTGAAATGGAAGGAAATGGATGAAAAATTAGGGAGAAGGAGGCCTGGACTGGTTACACCGGTCCAGTTGCAGGGGTTGGACCGGACCGGCCGGTTCGGACCAGTCTGATCGAGGTAGGAGAAGCACTGTTCACAGGCGCGTGGCTCCCACGCGCAGCCACTTCAGGCGGCGCGTGTGGGCACGTGGGGAGGAATTTGGGGATGGTTCCAACATACGAAATATTCTATTCGATGTAACGAACATTTTGGGACTGGTTTCGTGTCAATCGGACACCATCTCGATATGTTTCGGGGCATCAGAAGGTTTAGGTTCAGTTTTAAAAATAGTTAGAAAATCGGAAAAATTACGGGGCTTTGGTAGGAGGTTAATAAAAGTAGTTAGTAACCTTCTATTAAAATTTGGACAGGTTTGGGAGTCCCGGTGATGGTGATCGGCTCGGGGAGCCGTATGGCACGCAAATCGAGGCGGCAGCTCGGATGGTCTGTGAGTGGACCTTGATTTCTAAACTGTGATGCATGCATAAATGTTTTATATGGATGATGAATATGATTTTATGATTTTGATTTGGATATTTGTGAATTATATGGTTTCATGTATTTCGAGGTGATTTACGTGCTTGCACGTAAATCGAGATTTTCCGATTTTACTCCGATTTTTCATTCTTATGATTTGGAAATAATTTAATGAAATGATTTTGGATTTGAAAATGTAATTCTCGGACTTGAGGTCCATTTGATTTACGGAATCGGGCCGGAGGCCCAATTGGTTTACGATTCAAACTTGAGGTCCAGTTTCTATGTGGATTCGGGCCTAGCGCCCAGTTATGTATTACAAATGGTTTTTATGGTTCATGACGGTTTATGGGAACCGGCATGAACCCTTGAAATGGATTTACGGGTCATGACGGTTTATGGGAACCGGCATGAACCCTTGAAAAGGATTTTATGGTTCATGACGGCTTATGGGGGCCGGGCATGAATCCTTGAAAGATTTAAAGAATGATTTCAAAAGGTTTTTCATATTCCATCCTTTATATATGATTGTCTCCTCCGGGGAGGGTCGTTGGCCTAGGTGGACCCCGGAGTAGTCACGGAGCACTGACTGAGTGGAGTTGCCCCCCAGTTGGGTTCCTTACTCTCAAGATGGGCATGGTTCGTTACCTCCAGGGAGGGTCATTGATCTACGGACATTGACCTGGGTGGACCCCGGAGAGACTTGGGTTTGAGACCCCGGTTAGCACACGTGTAGCTCTATTTTACCGTGACAGGTTCTGGATATGAATATAAGGGATAAACATCATTTCAATTGGTTTGGGAAATTGTGTTTATGATGATAAATGATTTTGGGCTGAGATCCCACATATGGTTATTATGTTATGGTTTTCAGTAAATGGTTTTGGGCAGGAGCCCGTGTGACTTGGATTTACGGAACTCGGGGCTGAGACCCTAATTATGGTTGTTTTAACATATGTGTTTGGATAAATGATTTTACTATGCATGCATGCTTTTTAGTGAAGGGTATAAAGGTCTTTTATGGAAATGTTTTTATAAGCTCTTTATTTTTGTCCACTCACAGTCTTTCTATTTTTAATACCCTTCAGGTTGGATACGATGTGGACTGTAGCAGAGACCGAGATATCATATGCCTCCTCCGGATCCTGGCGTACTCTGATAGCCCGGGAGGGCAAAGGTCGGAAATATCCCTTGTCTGACACTTCGTGTCAGACGGGAGCAGGGTCATCCCGCGTTAATCCCGGGGGGGATTGGGATGGGTCCTATCAAGGAGTATTGAATGCTCTTTGCTAATGAGGAAATCCAGCAGCTGCTATGGTAAAAAACTCTCATTATCAATCTAGAAAGAAGACAAACTAGACATTTAGAAAACACATAAATGTTAATTACCTTACTAAAAGGGTATGAGAGAGGAAGCAAGATCACCAAAAACAACCGTAAAAATAAGTGAGACAGTTTTGTGCCAAGACTTGGTCCATATCGAGAGCATACTGCTTGAGGAATGATCTAAGAGCAAAACAAGCTACATAATCATTAGACATTGATGAATAATGATAAAATTAAATTTGAAAAAAAAAATTATACCTCAGCAAATGCAAGTACAAGGGTGACTACCACAAAAATTGCAACCCACAAAGGAGCAATTGGATCCATGAAAATGGGAAACACCTTATAAAACAAAACATTACATCAACGACAGCTTCGAAAGGTTAAAGATGACGCGCTTGGCGTCATGAGCGGTTGTCGAACAAGTAAACTAGCTACCTTTTGAAAACCTTAATAATCTAACTAGATGTTAAATGATTTATGCGGATGATAAATTTGCAGGTTAAATATGTTTATAATGGGTGGATGATGAATTGTTGGCTAAAGTGACATTTTGTTATGGTCCAAATTTGGTTCAACAACAGCAGTAAGACCTCACTCTTCTTTTGAATCGACACAAAGCTAGGGCTTCGCAGTCTCTACCTTAATTTGCAATCTCTTCAGTGAAAATTGTGCAAAATTGTAGAAATTTATGTACTCCTCTTGAATCTGGTTGTCATGCCCATATTTGATCCTTTGGACTACTGGCATCGACCTGCATGTAGAGGAGGCTTTAACTTTCTAGTTTGCGAGTTTGATATACAATTGAGGATGATTTTTTTACCGCGTCTCACTACTAACACGTCTTTGAATTGGTCATTTCATGTAATGACCCATCCCGAATATCGGGATTGAATATTAATTAATTATGGTTTAGAATGACTAATTTGGGATTAGTGGAGTGAAATCAGACGAAATGTGCAAAATGACCGTTTTGCCCCTAGGCGTGGGCAAAATGTTGACTTTTAGTTCGGGCGGTCAAACGGACTTTGACCGATGACTGTGACGTAGTTCGGGACGTCACGAGTTCATAGACAGGTGACACGTTCGATTCCGACGTTCGAGGAAGAAGTTATGACGTTCGGAAGTTGAGGGGTATTTTGGTAATTTGGCAAAAAGGGGGCCAAATGTTGACTTTTGACCCGGGAAGTCCAATGGACGAGGGCCAAGGACCGTTACGTAGGTCTCGTCGAACCGAATCCAACGACAGGCGGCATACCGAAATCGGAGATTCGACGACGAAGTTATGGTCACGAAAACGAACTCGATTAACCGAACAAAACGGGATTTCGATTAAAATATTATTTTATTATGAACAGTACTGGATGATTGAACACACCTGGATGAGTGACAAGTGTCACCCATCCCTTGATTTAAGGCTAGAAACCAGCTCCATGTTTTGGGGAAAAACATCATCATTTGTGTTTTATTATTTGTTAATTACCCCTAATCATTCTTAATCATCCATTACCATCTTCTTCTTCTGATTTTCTTTGAGCCGTGAACACCAAAACAGAGCATGGAAAATTGAGAGAATTGAGCTTCCTCTCTTACCCAATTCCTTCCACAACTAAACCATCAAAAAATTGAGATTTTTGGGACGAATTGTGAGGACTGAATTGAGGAGGAAACCACTAAACCCAAAGCCCAAACCGTGAGAATTCAAATTCCCCCATTAAATCGAATTTAAATTTGTAGGTCCAAAAACGTCAAATTGAGGCTTGGATAAGCTTTTTGGGATCAATACGAATCGATTTGCAACAAGAACGAAGGGAATTGGTGTCGATTTAAGCAAGAACAGAAGGAATGAAATCTTCGAATTTTCGACCTTGAGTCGAGGAATTTGAGGATTTGATTGAAGAAATTGAACTGGGGATTATGTTCCTAAGGATCCCACGATGCTTCTGGAAGGATCAATTGAAGGAAAACGATGGATATTGCTGATGTTCAATCAATGCACAGTGTACGGCAGTTCTTCGAAGAATCGAGTTTGATTCGACGGGTTTGAGGTAAGTGTTCGTGAAATTGACTTCACAGAACCTTAATTGGATTCAAATAGAAGCTGTTTGAATGCTCGATGGATTGAATTGGTGTCGAATTGATAGGAAACGAGTCGGGTTATCTCGCAGGCCAACTGGACCCGTTTTACAGAGAAACGGGTTGGGACGAAGGTACTGTAGTTGGCGCGTGGCTTTCACGCGCAGCCGCTTGCGGCTGCGCGTGGGGGCTCGTGAGCGGGATTTTCGAGGTGAGGTCAACATGGCTTTTGTTCCATTTAGTGTAACGAACATTTTGACACTGGTTTCGAGGAAATCGTATATCGTTTCGTTAATGTTCCGCGTATCCGAAGTTTTGTTTTACGTTTAAAATACGTATTTAAATTCTGGAAAAATTGGGGAAAATTATATGAAGTATTTTGAGATGTTAGTAACCCTCTATAATGATTTTGGACAGGAGTTGTGATTTCCAGATTTTACAAAAAAATGTGCAGCTCGGAAACGGACCGTTTTGGACGGTGTGTGTGAGTGGACTTTGTTTTCTAACCGTGATGCATGCATATATGATTTAAAATGCCTTATTATATGATTTGATATGATTTATGTTTCAATCCGGTGATTTCTCGGTTTTATGATTATTATATTATATTTTGGCACGATTTTCGAGAAATGATGAAATTAATGTTTTTGGGCTAGGCCCGGATTGAAAATGATGTTTTGACTCGGATTATGAGTCAGGAAATTGAAAATGATATTTGGACTCGGATTATGAGTCAGTGATTGATTTTATGGATTTACGTGATCGTGACAACTCGGGTTTACGGTTGCACGGATTTGCGTGAAAATGATATTTTGGGCTTGAAACCCATTGGAATTGTGATTTTGATTTGTATTTCCATGTGATTACATGATGATATTGATGATTTTCGGATTTATAAAGTAAATCGGGACTTGGGGCTGAGACCCTATATTGAAAATGATTTTGATTTAAATGCAACTGTTTTTCATTGGTTTTTGTGATGGTGATATGTTGCGGATAATTAGGGCTTTCGGGTGGAAATATTTTTTTCCCCGGAGTGCACCCTGGAGATAACACTCGCCTTCGGGATGGAAGTGTTTACCCTGAAGAGGTCACGTAGCACGGTCTTTGTCGAGCAGCCGAGGGAGGCTTAACTCAGATCAGATGTGCTGGATATACATAGATCGATAAGTGATGTGTTCACTAGATCTGGATTGCCGGCTGGTGATGTGTTCACAGCGGCGGATGCTCGGATTTTGAGCGGTCCTTGAGCCTATTGATTTGCACGCGTTGCAGGGATAAACGTGACTCTAAGCAACAGGATATGGAAATAAGTCCCGTGGTTTTATGGAAAATGATTTTGAGGAAACCGTGGTTTAAATATAAAATGATTTAAGGAAAGCGTGAGTTTATTGAGATTTAAATTGATTTGATGAAAATGAGTTTCAAGGAAAATGTGGACATGGAATTTAGAAACATGTTGTTTGTGATTACGTACCGGTTTTGAGTACGGGTTTTTGGTCTTTGTGGCCAGGTGATGGTGTTCACATGTTTTGGCTTGAGAGTCGGGATTTGATATTTTATAACTTGAACTGATTTGGTAAACATGAGTTTTACGGACCTTGGGAAAATATGTTTAGATTTTATCGGTCTACTGTTCATACTTGAATGATTTCATACTATTACTCATATTTTACGATATGCATGCATGTTTGTAAAAACTGGAGGGTAAGAATGTATTTTGGCAAATGTTTTTATACGAGGTCATTTTTGTCCACTCACACCTTTTCTGTTTTATTGACCCTTCAGGTCGTGGCGCGATGATCGAGGCTATTCGAGAGGTGGAGGTATGAGTGGGCACAGGCGTAAATATCCCTTGTCTGGCAGGTGTTGAAGGGTAGTTTCGGATTTTCAGTTGCCTTGTCAGACTGGAGCAGAACCGGACACGGTTATCTATGTCCTTCGGGGACGGGTCCTGTCATTTCACACATATACTAACTTATACTAAGTTGCATCTTCAAGTACCTTCCTTTATTACATATGAGTGTTTTGACTTGAAGCGAAAGTTTCTAGCTAGTGTAGTGTTGTTATACTTCAATTTAATTGTTGTTTAACCAACAAGATAGGGTTAGGACATCGTGAGACAAGATAAAAAAATTTAAAAATTTAGCCTAATTATTTTAAGTTTATATGACAATTGAAGCTGGATATGAAATTCAAGGAGCATTTACACCCGATGGTATTTTTACCCACATTTGCATTATGCGAGTGATTCTCAAACATGAGTTTCTCTTCATATGCATGCATTAATGTTACCTGAGATTTGATGTGTACTTTCAAATCAAGGTCATTATCCACTGTCTGCATTGGAAATATGTTTCACGGTATTAGAAGAGTTCCAAAGTACTACAACAATCGTGGGGTTTGCCCAGCTTGCACAGGAACGCTCTGCAATAAATGGCCAACATATGTAAATTAGATCCTCCTACAAAGATTACAAGGTCTCATTAAAGGAAGCACATGGTTTCCAGAGGTAAAGGTGACCCTGGAAAATACAAGAACCATGAGGAATATACACGTATAACCGACATATAAATGCAATATACCAGAACACTGTACCTGAAATTTCACATGATATAAAATTGTTACACCAACCACCTCGAATGCTAAGAGTCTAGGACATATTGGTTTTTCATCTTACACACACTCTTTCTCATTTTGTTTATGTGGGCACACACTCTTTCTCATCTTTTCCGATGTTGGACTACACACTTCTCACATCCCAACACGCCCCTTACGTTCTCATCTTTTCTGATGTGGGACTACACACTCCTTACATTCTGATGTGGGACTACACACTCCTCACATTCTGATGTGGGACTATACACTCCTCACATCCCAACAAGACCTCTCACGTGTGGTAGATGACATTACACTCTTTCCAATTGTAAAGTTTTATGACACATGTGATGGCATTATTCACTCTTTCTCATCTTTTCCGATGTGGGCACACACTCTTTCTCATATTTTCCGATGTGGGACTTCATCCTTCTCACATCCCAACACACTATTTCTCATCTTGCACACACTCTTTCTCATCTTTTTCGATGTGGGAAACACTCTTTCTCATTCTCATCTTGCACACACTCTTTCTTATCTTTTTCGATGTGGGATTACACACTTCTCACATCCCAACACGTATATCATATAAAGGCCAATTCTCATAAACCCTGTTACACATTGTTTTCCATGGAGTTAATCATGCTCAAACAGAGAAATTGGTTTTTTCGAAAACTTGTGTTATTAGAATGAAGTAAAAGATTCCATAAAGAAAAAGGAAAAACCAAACTCATATCTACCATGGAATCCTCCTGATGTTCAAGTATTTAATCGAGGTTTCATCCTCAAGCTTGCTAAATATCAAATTCTTTGCCTAATACATTCTGACCCGGCGGCATGACCCGACTGGATAGTGGTCGTCCCCCACCTCGAGCCGGGTCTGCCATTCAGGTTTCGGACCCAGCAGCATGACCCAACTGGAAATCGATCATTTTACTTCCAAAATCCCCCCGGGATTAACGCGGGATGTGTCTGCTCCCGCCTGACACGAAGTGTCAGCCAAAGGATAATTCCAACCTTAACCCGTTCGGGGCTTCCAGAGTGCGCCAGGATTGGAGGAGGAGTGTAATGTCTCGGTCTCTGATATAGCCCGTATCCGTGATCAACCTGAAGGACATTAAGACCATTGAAAACTGTGAGTGGACGAAATAAATAATTTAATAAAATTCATTTCACAAAAGACATTTTTTCCCTTCACTAAAAAGTATGCATGCATTCAAAAATCATTTATCAATAATTAAACCGTTAAGGCCTTAACCCAAAACCGTAAACCAAAGTATATGGGAACTCAGCCCAAAACAGTTATTCAAGTCATATGGGAACTCAGACCAAAACCAATCTTCGGCATCCCAGATGTCACAATCAACACTGTCACGGTTCCAAGCTACGCTTGCTACCCGGGGTCTCACATCCCAAGTCTCCCTAGGGTCCACTCAGGTCAATGACCCGCATATCAATGACTCTCTCTGGGGGGAGGTTTTAACCTTTGGAAATTCTGCTCCTGAGTCACTATATGGACCGGTCGCTCCGTGCAATGACCACTCGCAGACAATGCCCCGTGACTACTACGAGACATCTGGAGGAGACAACCCACCACTACAGAATACTACGAGACGTCTGGAGGAGACAACCCGCTATTCCAGGATACTACGAGACGTCTGGAAGGCAAATGAAATTTGGCCTTATCTCGATCGTTTTTTAAATAATGAGATATATGGGCTTAAAACAAGAAGGAAATTTCACCAATAAATATCGATATTTTCCGCGCCCCTTCTTATTTGCCACCGGCCAAAAATAATGAAATTTCACCAATAAATACCGATATTTTCATCCGTGTGTAAATGTAAAATTCATTATTATACTTATTTTTATATTTTAACTATATTAACATTCAATTATAGTAATTCACTTCAATTTATGTTTATATTTAAAATTTTATATTATTAGTTATCGGCAGAACCCTATTGTATCGTATTATTCATCATATATTTATTATATCAAAGTTATTTTATCATTTTTATTAGTCATATATAACTATTATTGGGTACTTAAGTTTTTTCCAAAGTTTCATTCCAAATTTCCAACTTTTATACCGAATTTCCGTCATTTTTGTTAACCGTAAATGATATCGATATCGATATTTGGGCGAGATATCCGTAAATTTGACTAGAGATATATCCGTCGATATCGATATTTCAATCCTTGGTTATATTTTTCAATTTTTTTTTCATAGATCTAAATATTGAAATTCGAACTTGGTATTTCTCTTATGATAGGAAAATAAAACACCGGTTGTCATATGTTTATTCATTTTGATCAAGTATATCAATCTTTATTTCGTAGTTGACGATTCATGGAATTGACCCTTTAGTTTCTCTTGCACTCACTACTAATTTGAATTCAGAATTCTTCATCCCATTATCATAATATGGAAAATAATAAATTTATGATAATCCATATATTTACACTATCAAAAGCTGAAACAAGTTAACAACTGCGCAACACACTCATCACTAAAACAAGTTAAACTATTAACCATAAAACAACTGCAAGTTTAATTAATCAATGAACAATTATCACCACTTGAGCATCGTGTTTGAAATCATACAAAAAGTATTTTGTATCCCAAAGAAAACAAAAGTTTGGAGTTATTGACTTGTGATTGTGGTTTGTTGGTCACAAGACACATAACACACCTCTAAGCATTAGCTTAATAAGTATTGGTTGAGTCAATTACAAAGCACATCCGTGGCAAGGCTTCATGGCAAACTACAACCATCAACAAAAGTAGCCATGTCATATGGTCCACTCAAAGACCTTAAATATGCTTATCAACTTCTCTAACACCCAATTATAGGTTTGTCTCATCCAATTTAAAACCAACTCCTTTGCCTGTTACAGTGCATCACACATTGACACTTGAACAACTTGGATCATTTCATTTATGATATTTTAGCAAACTGTAGACTGTAATCTCTCATCCTTATCCCATTGATTTCATAATCAAAATGGATCCATTTGGTAACAACTTGCAAAATCAACCCAACTTCAATTATAAGGCGATTTTTATTTTTTGCGAGAAAAATTATGAAATAACGGGATGAAATTGTGCTGTATTGGTGGTGACGTGTACATCTCCATGCCAAGATGATGATACATACACAATGTAACAAATAGTGAGAATAAATAATTTATTAATGAATATTCCCAACAGATATGCAAATGATAATATTTTTCTACGCAAATTACACAAGTCGTGACAAGACTTTATTGTTCCAACCCCCTCCACCGCCAAATATACCCTTTTCGGCTCACACCAACCGCTGCAGCCAACTTCGCGCCACCGATCCCCACAGTAATTACCTGCCCGCTCCAATAAATCACCGCCACCTAATTTTTTACATTCCGATTCTGCCCCTCCGTATTCTGAATATTCCCAAATTGTCCCTTCGTCCCGAGAACTCGCGCCATATGCTTCTGCTTCTGCTTCTACTTCTAATTCTACATCAAAATCCGAACCCCTCACCGCCGTCCATCCATCGGATTCCCAATTTTCCCCTGCCATCGTCGCTAATTCACTAATCCGGACCCTAGCAGAAGCGTCGCACTCCTCCTCGTCTTCGTTATCGCCCTCGCTGTCGCTGTGATCGCCGAACTCTGAGTTAACCCAGTCCAGCACGCAGCGAGGCGACGAGTCGGTCACCGCATTAGGCGATACCGAGGCCAGGAATGGATGCTGCAGCAGCTGACCGCAGCTCCACCGCTCTTTGGGGTCTCTCCTCAGACACTTATCGAGGAAGTCGCGACCCGATTCGGATAACCGGGTCGGAAACCGGGGCAGCCCGCCAGATAACCCGATTCGAGTCAGCGTCTCCATCCCGCGATCCTCCCACGCGGGCTTTCCAGTAACCATCTCAATCACCGTGCAGCCCAAAGACCAGACGTCGGACTCCGGCCCCTGATACTCCCCGTTAATCACCTCGGGCGCCATCCACAGCGGGCTTCCTCGCGGGGTGATCGAGCCCGCACACTTGTCAGCTGAAAACACAACCGCCGACCCGAAATCCGCGAGCTTGGCTTGGTTAGTATCGGGGCCCACCAGGACATTTTTCCCCTTGACGTCGCAGTGAACAATGCCCATCGAGTGCACGTAATTCAGCGCCGAGACGACGCACCAAGTCCTCGACCGCAACGTCGTTTCGTCCACGTCAGCGTCGACGGTGCCACCTGGCAAGTACTCTAAGTGGAGGTTCCGGAACGACGCCGTGGTACCGCTCCCCTCGAATGACACGTCGTCTCGCAGGTACTTGACGACGTGCGGCGAGGAGAGGGAACGGAGGATTCGAATTTCGTTCTCGAGAGCGTCGAGCTGGCCGGGAAGACACGCGGCAGGATCCACCGACTTGACGGCGAAGACTTGCCCGTCGGATTTGGAAACTCCGATGCTAACAGTGCCAAAAGAGCCCTTGCCTATGCATTTCCCTCTCACCCAAGAAAGCGTGTGAGCTTGAGAGTTCAATTTGCCCATGTTGGAAATTCTGTGAGTTTCTAGTTTTTGGTCTGAGTCGAACCAAATGTGCGTGAATATTTATATGTCCGCGAAGCCGTGAAAGTTCGTAGCTTTTCGAATTTGATTAATTAATTAATTATTCTTTTTCTTTCTCTTTTTTGAGGTAATATTTTGTGAGTGTGACCTGGAATTTCCAAATGGATAATCAGCGGAAAGGTACGAAATCAGTGACGTCACCACACCCCTTGCCCCTTGCCCCTTGCCCCTTGGTTTGTGTTTTACGTGGGAGATTGGATAGTGGGGTACTAGGGTGGGCATAGACACTTGGCCTTTTATCCTTATCCGATCACCGAATTCATTTTAAGTATTACTGAATTCATACTATTAGGTATTGTTTTTAACATTAACACCGTAATATTTAATGATGTAATCAGAAATTCATTTAATATTAACTTCATTACCATCATAATTATTCTGGACGAATTTTCAGTTTTAAATAATTTCATATCTAAAATAAATGATGATTGCATCAAATTTTGAAAATTAAAAAAAATAGCAATATGAATTATATACTTTTACATCAAAATATCTTTATAAATTTTATAAATTATATATGATAATGATAAATATGTCAATTAAAAAACCTGAAATTATATTTTCAAATTAACTTGGAATCTCAAAATGTATACCGACAATAATTATAAGAATCCTTATTTATTAATAATTTTTTAACTAATTAAAATATTATTATATATATATATTAAAATATATCAAAAGCAGCTCAGAACCTAATCTCTCTGTAGCTCTGCCATTGGTAATATTTGTAAATAATATATTAATATAATAAAATTTTACGTACATTTACATAGTAAATTGGACGACAAATTGATAGTACGAAATTGAAACATTTACGAAAAAATGTTACGTGTCAGCGTTTTTGGATGGTGATTTACTGATTTTTACGTGGCCCAAAATCGAAATGTGGTTTAATTTGGACGTGTCTTTTATGGGAGACACGTGGCTGTAGGGTTTAATGGCTAGCTAGTTAGCTAGCAAGTAGCAACTGATTTATGTTATGAATAATTAAAAGAGAAGAAAATAGGAACTGATTGTGGGTGGTGGAAGCACTGTGGTTAGGTGGGCAACAGGATCCAGACCCTTTGATTCGTTGACTTAAATAATATCCTCATGGTCTTTTTTTTTTTTTGTTAAATATATCCTCATGGTCTTGCACTCTTGCTAGCTCTTGCTGTTGACGTTCGATTAATTTTTTTTATTATTTTATAATAGTCATCTTAATGGTGAGTTAGTGCATGGATAGTTTATTTACTTCTATAAATCACTATAGTGTTAGTGACGTTTTATGCTGCATAAACGTAATCATAAACCGTGATGCGATTAAGCAATCATAGTAGAGTTAGAAATATACATGGTCCTAGGTTAACTTTTTTTTTTCTAGCATATTATATATTTTGCTTTTATTTAATAAAATATATAAATATGATAATAATAAATTGAAAAAGAAATAAATAATGACCTAAACTTATAATATATATATATATATACCACATACCTATTCTTTTTTATGTATTTGAAATTTGTTGATACCATATCGACCCAAATCGACCTGAAGGTCTAGACTGACCGACCTGGAGGCCCAGCCCTCTGTCAAACAGCACGTCGGCTCAGACCGACCAATCCGGAGGCCCAGCCCTCTGTCAAACACCATGTCTATCCAGACCAACTAACCTGGAGGCTCAGCTCTTTAGCAACACCATGTCGGCTCATACCCACCCGGAGGCCCAGTATCTCTGCCCAACGCACCTCCACAAGCCCAAGGGCCCAGGCCCACACAAACAGGCAAACTCTAGCAGGGCCTGGCCAACGCCCACAAGTGGACAACCCCCACTTTCCACATGTCGGTCCCACAATGGCTGACATTTATCCCACATCAGAAGAATATATACTTATACGAAAAGGGTTCATTTGTCATGTAAAGGTACGACACTCTTCACTATTCACTATTACTCTACAACATATTATTCATCACATCCCATATTCCTCAGACCGACCACTAACTTGGGCGTCGGAGTACCCTTGGGCCGGTACCACACTGTTACCTATACTCTGACCGACCAATTGTAACTATATACAATATATATATAGTATACATATATAATATTTATTATATGAATAATATAATAAAGGGTCCAAAATACCAAAGAAATCAAACACTAAGGGGCACATAGGGAAAAAAGAAAAAAGAAAAAGACAATGTTATTTTTAATTATTTAAAGGAATTCTCAATAACTCACTCATCCTCTTTATTGTGATATAAAAAGGTAGATATGAAATTTATTACTTACAAATTCTGTTTAGAGACTTTTGAATAAAAAAAGTTTGAAGTAAGGTCTTATTTTGTTTAATATACAAGCATTAAAGGTTTTAAATAAAAGTAAAAGTTATTAAGAGAATAATAATGATTTACTCTTATTTTTATAGAATTTTTTTTTTAAAATGTTTAAATTGTTTCAAAAAATATTTAAATTGACTTACTAAACTTTAAATTTAATATTTTATTAATAAATTGGATCCATATTCTTAAAAGTATTGATAAAGGTTATCTGGATCGATATATAGTTAGCTGGTGTTGAGTATTACTTGGTTATATCTTTTAAAGTAATTAAAACTCTAACTCACATAGAGGTGAGTTGTATATATATATTCATATTGACTATTGAATGAATATTGAGTTATATTATAATTCACATAAACAATTATTTAAATTGTACTAGAAGACTTTCGATTTAACGCTATTTCTTTGTTTGATAAAATTGATATTAATATTTGATAAAATTTTATTTTTTTAATAAAAGTATTATAGTATGACTATATTTTATATGTATGTATGATTAATTTATTCAAAATTTTCAAATTTTTTGTGTATTTACTAGAATGGTGAAAAAAATTATAAAGTACATACATATATATATTTTTTGAGTAAATCATTATTACACCCTTGTGGAACCCAAAATCATCCGAAAATTATGGAGCCGCCACGTGTCCCGTAATTCCCAAAAATGACCAAATTGCCCTTGGCAAATAACGCTGATCATTTGAAAAAACACCCACACATTAAATAATCTATTTACCAGTTAAATACGTTATTTGATCGGGTTAAAGTGTCTGTAATATTGATACTCTCTTAATTATCGTTATTCTTAATAACGGATAATTAATATTAATATTAAAATACAATAAATATCATTACTATCATGATGAGCTATCATTACAATTATTAAATAATATATTTAATAATAATATATTATTTACTAATTAAATATTCAACCGACCAATCAGAACGCTCCAAAGCTCCCAAGATTTTCCTATAAATAGCAAGGCACATTTCATTTCCAAGGGACGTTGATTCTTCGTTTCGAAGTATATCCCTTTTCCTCTCTCGAAGCTAACTTAGGCATCGGAGTGTTCTTGGTCGAACAACCCCCCGGGTAAATCGATCGAGGCAACGATAGCTAATTGTTTGCTGTTTGCAGGAATTGTGAGGACTTTTCGCGACGGGTTCAATCTTTGATTCAACAATTGGTGCTTTCATTGAGAGCTATTGAGATATACTCAGAAGAAGCTCTCTCATTTGTTCATCGTTCATCTTTCTTCGTTCGTCGTTCATCGACATTGTTCGAAGATTTTGAACGTTGTTCATCACTCATCAAGAATTCGTTCATCGTTCATCTTTCTTCGTTCGTCGTTCATCGACATTGTTCGAAGATTTTGAACGTTTGTTCATCGTTCATCTCCCTTCGTTCGTCGTTCATCGACATTGTTCGAAGATTCTGAACGTTGTTCAAATTATCCATCAACAGCTTTCCAACTCAACATTCTTCGAATCAGCATGGCTAAGGTTCGTCGATCCGTTCAGTCAGCCGGAGAAGGTGTTTCTGCCTCAACGGCCCAGACGAGGAATGAAGCTCACATAGAAACTCCGGAGAAGCGCCCAGCTCGACTCGGGCGTGTGTCCATAGAAGCGCCCTTTGAGACACTCGAAGGGAGGCCAACCTTCAGTTTTGAAGCATTCCCCTCTCCAGCTAACCAAGTACCCGCGCTAGGGGATGGAACTTCGACTTTACAACAGGCAAACGAGAGGTTGATAGGAAATGCAGCACGACATGATCAACTCACAACAAACATGGTCCTAAGGGACTTTCTGGACGGGTGTCATGACATCTCAGGGAGAAGTCGTCACCAACCTCCCCAGGACAACTTGGCGCAGCAAGTTGAAGGGTTAAGCAAACAAGTTCAACTTCAGTCAGAGCTCTTGCAGCAACTCCTAGCAGGGAGACCAATCCAGGAGCAGGACAGACGATCCACGTCACGTGGAAGACAAGAGAGTGCCCAAAGACGTCCTGGGAAAGAGCAGGTCCGCTACCAAACAATGTCACGAGATACTTCGCTAGGCGACTCTAGAGAAGAAAGTCACGCTCATCGAGCGAAAAGCCCACAACGCCTAAAGCCATTAGTACGTGAACGGCTAGGAGGTAGGACTGGGGCAACTTCACGGGCAGAGCACTCACAACACTCACATGGGAGCAGAGGGCAACTTCGAGCTCTATACAAAAACCCAAAACGATCTGCCCCCGGCAGTAAAGGGGAAGATGAAGCCTACTCCCCTGCACGATCCCAGAGATCAGGGGGAGAAGCTCAAAGAGGTTCTCAACGATTAGCAAAAAGGGACTCATCGCCTCGGCAAGGAGCATTGCGGGCTAATGATGTTCAAAAATTACTGGACATGCACCTTCGTGCTCAACAAGGTGGCGATCTAGAGGACGATCTACGTCGCCAGATACAGCTTTCTACGCCCTTTATAAGGGATATTGAGGAGGAGCCATTCCCCCAGAGATTCGCAACACCAAACTTCACTCCATTCAAAGGAGCCTCCGACCCGGTAAAACACATTGATTATTATCGAGGAGTCATGATCCCCCACAGGACTAACGATGCGCTCATGTGCAAAGTTTTTCAAGCTTCTCTTCAAGGCCAAGCCATGACTTGGTTCAATCATCTCCCCCCGAGGTCGATTAAGTCCTTCGAAGAGTTGGCTTTGACATTTGTGAAGGAATATGCACAACTTCGGACAATCGAGGTGAAAGACGACCATCTTTTCTCTGTCCGAAAGGGAGCAAAAGACACTCTGCGAAAATACATACGGAGATTTTGTGAGGAGAAATCTCGCATTATCGGCTGTAATGACCTTGTTGCGGCAATGGCATTCAAGCAGGGACTCCCTCGAGACAGCCAGCTTTACGGGGACATCGTCATGAGCAATGCGCGAAGTCTTTCCAAAATACTTTCGCTAGCAGAGCGACATGCAAGTTGGGAGGACGAAAAGAGCGCCGCTCATACTCATGACCATGCTAGGACTAGCGAAAAGGCCTCCAATGAGGATGAACCCCATGGAAAGTCTACAACTGGAAAGCTCAACAAGCGAAAGGCAGGGCAACACTCCCAAACGCCAGTTATGGGGAAGCCTAACTTGCAGCTATCTTTACCAGCCCATCAGATCCACAATGAAATTAAGAACAAGCCATGGTTTAAGAAGCCAGAGCCAGTCAAAGGCAATCAAGAGAATGCTGATAAAACCAAATGGTGCGCCTATCATGAATGTTATGGGCACAATATCAGCACATGTATATCTTTCGAAAGATATCTCCGAAATCTCCTGAGGGAGGGGCATTGTACAGACTACATCAAAAAAAAGACTGTAAATCACATGGAGAACAAAGAGTCAAACGAGCCAGCGTCAAAGGTGATCCGCATCAACTAGACGCAAGTCAACATTAGAAAGACATAAAACTCTATGGAGCTTTTCAATTTTGCTTTTCAAGTTGCCTTCTGAATTCAAGTATCAATGAAATGAGATTAACAAATTGATTTGTTCACCATGTACAATTTTCAAAGCTTATTCTCTCTAGTGTAAAAAGCCTTCATGATCGAAGCATCCAAGCCTTCGTCATCGAAGCATCTGAGTTTTCGCCTTGCGAAGCATCTAAGCCTTCGCCATGCGAAGCTCCTAGGCCTTCGTCATCGAAGCATCCAAGCCTTTGTCATCAAAGCATTCAAGTCTTCGCCTTGCGAAGCATCTAAGCCTTCGCCATGCGAAGCACCTAAGCCTTCGTCATCGAAGCATCCGAGCTTTCGCCCTGCGAAGCATTCAAGCCTTCGTCATCGAAGCATCAAAGCCTTCTGAGTCCTGCAAATTTCTGTGCAGCAGGGAGAGCTCATCTCGAGTGGTATCTCGCTCATTTTCTATCAGCATCCTCTCTGCACGGCTCATCTCCAACTCGCCCATTTTGGCTTCCGATGTGAAATTGAGATCTCAAGTTTTCTTAAGTTATCGCAATCTCACATCAACAACATAACTTTCCATTTCCGCCTGCCCTTCGCATCAAGATGGCACATTCGCAGGGCCAGAACGGAAAGGTTAGGAAAGAAGTTGCTCGGTATGCTTATGGGTTAGGAAAGAAGTTGCTCGGCATGGTTTTTTCTCCCAAGAACCAGTAAGCCCTTGTTTATTGTCCTTCTTCTGAACAACGGTCTCCTTCAAGCACAGTGGAACGCACAACCACTCCTTGATTGGGATGTCTAAAAGCTTTTCGCCATTCATGGAGAAAGTAGTCGGCTCATGTCCCAAAACTCTGGAAGAACGTCTGTCGCCACGCTCCCACAAGGCAAGTTTGCTGGGTCTCTCGGCACCTTGACGCATGGCGAGCATATTTGCGGTACTAGCAAGAGTCACGGTGAAGGTGATCCAGCCTACCAATGCTCTCTGGTCACATCCGCTAGTGCACTCAGTCACCGCCAAATTCCCGTCTTCTGTTCTTCCCCAATTCGACACGATTCCTTTTCGTTTTTGTTGCAAGGAGTTTCGTTTTGATCCCAGGAGCTTAAATTCAAACCTCAAATTCCCTTCTCCTAGCTCACAAATTCAAATTCGAATTTCCCTTGATTTTCTGAATTTTCGAACTCTGGATACACCCAGTTCTCTCAGTCCCTCGATTTCCTCTCTCTCAATTCAGTTCCTTAAGCTTTTAAATTGCTCAATGACGGTGAGACAGTGGGATATCATGGATCAATTTGGACAAAATGATTACAATTACCCTTAATTAAAGGTGAGTATCATTACCCCCAAAACCGGATTCCATGTTATCTGGGGTAAGAAGAAGACAAAGGACAGGTATCATTGTCTGATCAAGGTTAAAAGACCATTTTGCCCCTGGTTCGACAAAATACCATTTTGCCCCTAGCCTTCCGTGACCCGTAACGTTCGCATCTGAACTCCATTTTCAACGTGACAAGCAGAAGTGTGAGGCAATCCTCAGATCCGGGGAGGCGTGTTTGTCCCATGCACCGCCAACTTCGATACAGTTAACTCTGTACGTGCTGTCATTGAACTCCGTCCTAAAAAATAGCTCTGCTTTAGGTACGACCCGAGAAAGCCGACCGCCGACAGGGTTTTTTTCCTCTCATGCTTAAAAGGCCTTCATGGAAGAACATCTGTCACCAGGCTCCACAAAAACATCATCTGGAAAAGTAATTTGATTGCGAGCCTTCCACTCCTTGAAGATTTCGGGTTTCTCAAAACTCCATATATTTCCCTCGGAATGGACTAAGGCAACAAGAACCGCCACGCTCCCACAAAGCAAGTTTGTTGGGTCTCTCGGCACCTTGACGCATGGCGAGCATATTTTGTGGTACTAGCAAGAGTCACAATGAATGTGATCCAGCCTACCAATGCTCACTAGTCACGTCCGCAAGTGCACTCAGTCACCGCCAAATCCCCGTCGACTGTTCAGCCAAACTCCGCCCACCACGTGGCGCTGTTTGTACAACCGCTTCAACAAAGTTTCTAAACACCTTCGACGGATTCTTGACGTATAGGAAGCATTTTGTGGTACTAGCAAGAATCACATTGAATGTGAGCCAGCCTACCAATGCTCGCACACACCATCCAAACCGCTCGCTTTCTAAGCTGCACGCGTTTCCGTAATTTCCGACGCTTTCCAGGAATCTCGAATCCTGTCCAAAAACATCATAAAATGTCAATAATAACTCTATGAGTATCATATCAATCTCCCACAATTTTTTGGGTACTAAATATTAATTTAAAACATAACCTAAACCTTCGGTGAACAGTGATTTGCTACAGTGCGCGGTGGACAGTGTTTTGCTACAGTGCGCGGTAGATAGTGTTTTTCTACAGTGCACGGTGAACAATGATGTGCTACAGTAATCAGACTCTTCAAACACTCAAATACTCACTCTCATGAACAATTTGTGTTGTTCACGGATTGATGAAGGAAGAGGAAGATTAATGGTGTTTAAATAGGATTAGAGATGGATTAAAAAATGATTAAAACATGATGATGATGTTTTCCATGAAACATGGATTAAAACATGATGATGATGTTTTCCATGAAACATGGAGCACATTTTAAGGGTCCTTAAATCAAGGGATGGGTGACACTTGTCACTCATCCAAGTGTTCACAATCAACGGTCACTATTCACAATTTAATATTATTTTAATCGAAATCCCGGTTTGTTCGGTTAATCATTTTCGTCCCCGAGACCACAACTTCGTCTACGAATCTCCGATTTCGGCATGCCGCCTGTCTATGGATTCGTATCGATTCGACCTACGTAACGGTCCTTGGCCCTCATCCTTTGGACCTCCCTGGTCAAAAGTCAACATTTCGCCCTTACCTTTCAAAATTACCAAAATACCCCTTGACTTCCGAACGTCGTAACTTCTTCCTCGAATGTCGGAATCGAACGTGCCACCTGCCTATGAACTCGTGACGTCCCAAACTACGTCATAGTCATCAGTCAAAATTCATTTGACCATCCGAACTAAAAGTCAATATTTTTCCCACGCTTGGGGGCAAAACGGTCATTTTGCACATTTTGTCCGATTCACTCCACTAATCCCAGATTAGTCTTTCTAAATCATAAATTAATTAATATTTCATCCCGATACTCGGGACAGATCGTTACACCCCACCTTCGCAGACCCATAACTTTCGCATCCGACCTCCGATTGACGCATGCCGCCTGTCTACGGATTCAGCGCCTCGGTACCTACTCAGCAGTAACAAGTAAACATGGTAAAACAAGATTCCAAACAATGTACATCCCTTCGGATTCCCTGAATTCCGAATCGATGTGGGGCATTTGTGGAACCCAAAATCATCCGAAAATTATGGAGCCGCCACGTGTCCCGTAATTCCCAAAAATGACCAAATTGCCCTTGGCAAATAACGCTGATCATTTGAAAAAACACCCACACATTAAATAATCTATTTACCAGTTAAATACGTTATTTGATCGGGTTAAAGTGTCTGTAATATTGATACTCTCTTAATTATCGTTATTCTTAATAACGGATAATTAATATTAATATTAAAATACAATAAATATCATTACTATCATGATGAGCTATCATTACAATTATTAAATAATATATTTAATAATAATATATTATTTACTAATTAAATATTCAACCGACCAATCAGAACGCTCCAAGGCTCCCAAGATTTTCCTATAAATAGCAAGGCACATTTCATTTCCAAGGGACGTTGATTCTTCGTTTCGAAGTATATCCCTTTCCTCTCTCGAAGCTAACTTAGGCATCGGAGTGTTCTTGGTCGAACAACCCCCCGGGTAAATCGATCGAGGCAACGATAGCTAATTGTTTGCTGTTTGCAGGAATTGTGAGGACTTTTCGCGACGGGTTCAATTTTTGATTCAACAACCCTTAACAATTTTTACTTTTATTTAAAACTTTTTATATTTGTATAAATACTAAATAAAATAAGAATTTCTCTTTCAAAAGTTTCTAAACATAATTTGTAGTCAATAAATTTCACATTTGTTATTTTATATATAATTAAAAAAAATAAGTGAGTTATTAAGAAGTTCTTTAAATAATTAAAAATAACATTACACAGGTTGACGACGATTTTGTATCCATCCACAGGTGGACGGCGCGAAGCAGCGACGAGAGACGATAGCTTTGGATGTCTGCTTTCCGACGCGACGTTTCGATTATTGTGGGTGGCTTATGCGAGTAAGAAAGGGAGAGAGGAGTCTTTTGTTGACGTGTCGTTACTAGGCTCCATGGAAACATAATGTTAAAATAATATAAAATTCGTGGGAAACAAATTAAAAAATGGAAACTGAGAAAACATCCCAGCTCTCTGAGTATCCAATCGAAACTTGTAAAGCAACATCGGGGAGACCCGTAACATGAGCCACCTTGGTGGCTTTAGGCCGCCTCACATGTCATCTCCTAACTTGTTGGTGGAAGAGTTAGGAACGAATTATCTCGCACCACGTAAATTAGTCAGATTTATGATGTCATTTTTTTATTATAGGATGATATTAAAAAAATTAACTAGAATTGTGGATGATTTAAAATAATTTTATACATCCTGCAATATTTAATTCAAATTTAAAGGTATTTTTAAAAAATCGTGTATTCAATTTGAATTTAGATGAACATATTAAAAGTCTACATAAATGCAAGTGTATTGAACAAATAATAATTTTTTTTTAAAAAAAAATCATAGGTAATGAATTTTGGTTGAAGGTCGTAGTTATAACTATAAAAGGCATACAACAATTTCACCTTCTCACCCAAGAATTTTGTGGGTATTTTTTTTCTCTGCAATTTTTTTTATCTCCACCTCACACTCCGTCAATAATTCATTGATTATGCACTATCATCTCCCTTTGTCATTCCCCTTTCTATGTTAGATTTTCAATTTCAAACCCATATATAAACTTTTCAGAAATTAGCTCCCTTGCCTATCCCGTGTTGAGATTTTGGTGGTAGAGAAGGTGGTAGGTTATGTGTCTATAGCGGCATTTTCTTTGACTCTTTCCTTTTGCTGGTTATTTTATGTTGTTTACTTGGGTGCCTTTAGATTGGATTAAAACAAAATTATATCTTTGAATTGTAGAGGAATCTTACTTATTAAATATATATATGATTTTTTTTTTTTTTTTGTATTGATGTGTTGATGATGAAGAAGATTGAAAAATGAGGTTTTCATCGTGGGGTTTTGAGAGAGAGATAGAAAGAGGAGGGAGCAAATAAAAGGGAGAAAAGTTAGATTGAGATTGTAGGGTGTAATTGAAGGGAGTGAGAAAAAAATAATGATATCATGGCTTGAAGCTTGAAATTGATGGGGGTTAGCGAAATGGAGGAGTTAATGTTCCTTCATTTCCAGACTTTGAGCAAGCAAATTGATATCCTAAATGTTGGTAGATGGCTTCTTCGCTCGAAGTCGCTATTACGGTTGACTGGTTATAATATTATTGGAAAATTCAAATTAATAATTTATGATATAAATTCATACAAATTCATTCAAATTCACAAGAGGAATGAACAACAACTCTATGATTTTTTGGAGAACTACATAGAAATTATTCAAAATCCTCTACAATATCATTTTAAAATAAATTCTCTAAAATTCTTTTGAATTCTAATTGAATGCACCCTCTAAAATAATTGAGTGATCTTCTCACTCCTTGCCCTTTTGTGAGGACTATATAGTCTGAGTCATACTCAAATTTGAATTCTTCATCATATTATTTTGCTAATTTTTAAATTTATCCCATATATTAAAAATCTTCCTTTAAAATTTAGTTTTTCCCCAAATCGAAATCTTGTAATATCTCCCGTTGGTTTGGCTTGATTTGTGATTTTGCATACTTAAGTAATGTGAGTTTGTTAATTGTTAGTATAGTTTTCTTTGTGCTATTATTACTATTTTAGCTTGAAAGTCTTACTGTCACAACTTGATTTTGATAGTATAATTGTATAATTTTTTTTTAATATATATTGATATTATTTTTATAAAAGAAAATAAGAGTAAATTAATGATTTCAATTTGTAATTAAAAATAAAATTTATTACAAAAAATAAAAAAAATAACTAATTAAATGTAGTGGGAATCTTATACTAGCCTACTACGTTTTCGAAAATGTAGGGAGTTGGGTGTTAACTAGCAAGAAGCTTCGTGCCAAATCTTTTTCGTGCCACATGTGACGTGTGGACCTTAAGTGAATCCCTTGTACATTTGTGGGTTTTTACTTTCCGGCCACGTGTACCACACCATGTTGTTTTGTTACATGTAAAATTCGGTTGGAAGGAGCCTTTACGCAAGAGGAAATAGAGGGCCGGGGCCGGGGGATGAGGCCGGCTTTGTCCACATAAATGAGAAGCCTGTTGATTTGATTAGGCAGAACCGAAAACAAAGGACCTAAGATTGGATATGGATGAACTTGAATTTCATTGTCCTCTTTTGTTTAATGGTGTATACCGATCTCTTATCTCTTAACATTATTCCTAAACTCTCTATTATCACATGGTATTATAATTACATTCAAATAGTGGGTAATTTTGACGTATTCTACATTAATTTTAATTTAGTCGCATTGAGTATACGTAACCAAAATATCAAAATTAATTCATTCTAAATCAGGCCAAAATCAAATACGTACCGAATAAATAAGTCGAATTTAAATTATGTACGATACCAAACTAGACAGATTTAGTATGATGATTTCGATTCAAAAGTTCATCATACCATATCGTTATGTACCTTCGAAAATGGGTTTTTTTTAACATATATTATGTGTGTATTAATGATTTACTCGCACTTATTTTGTTTTAATGGTTCATTAGATTAATAGAGTTAATGAATTTTCTGTATATTTTCAATTTTCTTTTGAAAGCAATACAAAAAGACCACCTTATTTAAATACCTTAGCAAAATGATTTGTTGTGTTGTAAAAAGCTAAATAGAAAGTTATCTTAATTACTAGGATTTTTACTGTTTGAAAATTGAGGTTCAAAATTTCTTTTGACAAAACCTTAGACAAACATGCGGTTAATTTGTGCTTTGTTTTCCACCTCCAAAGTGTGCCATTTTTTGTCTCTCTTGTTTAGATAGTAACTTAATCATATTCCAAACGGGGAGATATCAAAGGATTGAATGCCTTTATATTAATGTTTTTCTGTTATGCTAGTTGACAGGACCCATCCCAATCCCCCCGGGATTAGTGCGGGATGACCCTGCTCCCGTCTGACACGAAGTGTCAGACAAGGGATATTTCCGACCTTTGCCCTCCCGGGCTATCAGAGTACGCCAGGATCCGGAGGAGGCATGTGATATCTCGGTCTCTGCTACAGTCCACATCCGATGTCAACATGAAGGGCAGTCAAAACATTAAAAACTGTGAGTGGACAAAACAAGAGTTTATAAAAACATTTAATAAGGAAGACATTTGTACCCTCCACTAAAAAGCATGCATGCATTCGAAAACCATTTATTCAAAACAAACTATATGTGGGACTAAGCCCAAAGCAGATATAAACCAAGGTCGAAAGGACCACAATGAAAACGACCATACGGGCCACTGCCCAAATCCTGTGCACACCTGTACACACCACATATCATATAACATACATCCATCACATACATATATATAAGTCACACAACCAATCCTGTCACGGTATCCAAAGCTACACGCGCGCTACCCGGGTCTCAATCCGAGTCATCTCAAAGTCAAGATCAATGTCCGTAGACCACTGACCCTACCCGAGGTAATAGTAATCATAGCCTTCCTGAGAGTAAGGAACCCAACTGGGGGGTGACTCCACTCAGTCGGTGCTCCGTGACTACTCCGGGGTCCACCCAGGCCAACGACCCTCCCCGGAGAAGATAGTAGAACATGTAAAGGAAGGTAGACGAACATATATATACATAACATAACCATTCATGACCGGTTCCCCTGAACCGTCATGAATCCATAATATCCATAATCAGGTAACATGCCGGTTCCCATAAACCGTCATGTACCGTAATAACATAACCAGGTACATAACTAGGTAACATGCCGGTTCCCATAAACCGTCATGTTCTGTAATAACCAACAAGGGTTCATGCCGGTCCCCATAAACCGTCATGAACCTGGGAATCCATTTAAGGTTCCCTGACCTGAAATCAAAACCGTAAAGTGACTGGGTCTCGTACCCGAACATAGGACACCAACTGGGCACCGTGCCCGGAATCTGAGGTCATATGCCCGAGACAAAACCAAATGGGTCTCATACCCGAGTTTATCATTTTGAAATCCAAATTCAGTTCATTTAAGTCAATAAAGAAATACAGACCCGTATAAGCACCGTATAAGGCCGAAACCTCGAAATACGTGCTTATACGTAACCACATACAAATGCACCCATGGCATCATCAAACAAGTAAATAAACATATAATAAACATTTATGCATGCACCAATTTAGAAAACAAGGTCCACTCACAGACCGTCCGAGCTGCCGCCTCGATTTGCGTGCCATACGGCTCCCCGAGCCGATCACCGTCACCGGGACTCCCAAACCTATCCAAATCGTAATAGAAGGTTACTAACTACTTAATTAACCTCCTACCAAAGCCCCGTAATTTTCCCGTATTTTTAACTATTTTTAATCCCGAACCTAAACCTTCCGATGCCCCGAAACATCTCGAGACGGTGTCCGATCGACACGAAACCAGTCCCAAAATGTTCGTTACATCGAATAGATGATTTCGTATGTTGGAACTATCCCCAAATACCCTAGCACGCGCCCGCACGCGCCGCCTGAAGTGGCTGCGCGTGGGAGCCACGCGCCGCTACAGTGCATCCCCTTCCTTCGATCGAACCGGTCCGAACCGACCGGTCCGGTCCGACCCCTGCAACTGGACCGGCGTAACCGGTCCAGGTCTCCGACGCCCTCATTTCTCATCCGTTTTCTTCCATTTTAATTCCTACATTCCTATTTTCAAGTTTCCTATCTAACCCAATTAACCAAACAAGCTAAAACCCCCTAAATCGATCCCTAAAAATTAACCCCCCACGGCCCAGTTTTTCGATTTCGTCCCCAGGCGTCGCAGCCGTCAACCCCCGTTCAAAACCATCTCTATACACCCTAAACAAGCTAACAAACATTCCCTAATCAACCAAAACGATCCATAATGTAAAAATCGACAAAATGGGAGATTTGGGCCTAACCGGGTAACCGTTCGGGTTTGGGTCTCCACCGCGCACGGTGGCTTCGTCCTGGCCGGCCACCACGCTTCACCGGTCCTCCTCTCCCCCTCTGGTCTCTCTGTCATGATCATAGGGTGAGGGTTGGATGTTTGGGGTCGCACAGATGAGAGGAATGGGATCGGGAAATGGTTGGAGGAAAATGGAAAACTGGATGCACGGTTGAGTGTTTTGGTGCATGAGTGGGTGAGGTTGGCCAGTGGATGGGTGACAAGTGTCACTCATCCATTGGTTGCTGAAAAGTAACTGGACCCACTAAAGACAAACTGCACTTTTTGTCTCGTAAAACGTGCCGTCGTGAATAGTAACCGGGAACTTCCGTGAACCGTAACTTCGCCGTCGAACGTCCGAATTCGACGTGCCGCCTGTCTACGGATTCGTATCGTCCTTATCTACGTAACGGTCTTCGGCCCTCGGCCATCGGACCTCCTGGTCAAAAAGTCAACTTTTGACCTACTATTCACCCAAATTACCAAAATGCCCCTAAACTTCCGAACGTCATAACTTCCTCCTCGAACGTCGGAATTGAACGTGCCACCTGTCTATGAACTCGTGATATCACGAACTACGTCACGGTCATCGGTCCAAGTCCATTTGACCGCCCGATTGAAAAGTCAACGTTTTGCCACCACTAGGGGCAAAACGGTCATTTCGCACCGTTCGTCCGATTTCGCTCTACTAATCACGGATTAGCCTCACTAATCGTGATTAGTCACTAATCTAATCATGGAATTCGGGACGGGTCGTTACACTAGTAGTCTATCTAGCCCATTTTCTGTCGATTCATATAGGTTTCACTACTTTTTTTGTAGCATTGCAAGTGGGAATACTGCATATTAGTCCTTATTTGAAAACGTAGAGATAATGCATATCAATGACAAAAATATCAAAAGTTATATTGGTATCGAAACTATAACTATCATACAGATGACCTGCTCCTTTGATGGGTCTCGTAACGAATTGTAATTTATGTTGAATCGAAAAATATCAAAAGTTAGCTAAAAAAAAAGCTTTTAAAATTATAGCCCAAAATCGATTGGTATTGAAATCATACCGATCATAATCGGTATAATATGATCCGATTTCAATATCCAAAGTATGCAATAAAATTATCACTATGATTCTGATATCGACTCAGTATTGTACCATACGATACAAATCATGCCCAACAGTAACTGTTGACACCATATCTGACCAGACCTACTGGGCCGTATACTTAAAGCCCTGACAACGCTCAAGGCCCAAGAACACCATACTTGCGACAGCCCTAACACCGGGCCCAATGCGGGATGCCACGTGGAAGCATATTCACCCTCGATTTACGTAACACGTGTCCGCACGTAAATCGAGAAGCACTTGTCCCACATCGGAACTTTGGGAATTGAACATCCCACCTACCTATACATAAAGGGTACACATTTCCCAATAGAGGTAACTAAGTTTTACTATTACAATTACTCTACCGAGCTTACCATTTACTGCTTCCTCTTACGAACGAAAGTAACTGACTTGGTCGTCGGAGAGCCTTAGGCCGGCACCACACCGGTGCCCGTACTAACGGAGACCCGCGATCCACTTAAGTTGACAGGTCACAAGAGGGACACGCATCATTTGGTGATTGGGCAACGAGTACTCGACAGTTGGAACATTTAACGCTTCAACAGTTTGGCGCCGTCTGTGGGAATCGTAACAAAAATCTATGTCGGTTCTCTCTCTTCCTAGCACATGGAGAACCCACAAACCCAAGAATTCTAGGCACCCCTAAAAATCAGCTCGGTCTTCAGAGAATTTTTCTCTCTTTCGAGAGTATTTCTCCCTGGTGAAGCTCTCGAGTCATCCAAACAGCCACTAGACCAACGCAAGATTATGTGCTGACCCACCAAGCATTTATTAACCATAGTTGATCCTCTTTCCTCATAACCTACCTCCACATAAAATGGGCACATGTCCACTTGTTTGGGCCACCAGACTCACTTCAGGCTCGCCACCTAAAAATACAAAGTTTTATCCTTTTGTTGATTCTCTTAGCCCACTCAGGTATATTAAAGATATTATGTGTCAACATCAGCAAACCATGTGGTAGATACTCAGCCACCTCACCTCAATTCGCTGATAGTGATAAAAAACAAAGGCTCCCTCATTATCCCATTCACCAGAGCTGTGCTTGTGCAAAAAAAAAAAAAAAACTATATCCCTGTATCTGCACAACTCGTGATCGCACTACTCATGGGCCACTGGCGACGATTCACGGACATGGAACGGTAATGGAAGAAGGAACTTCAGACTCGCTGTATCGTCGTCTCACAATCGGTGAGGTATCGGTTCAAACACGGCTTGACCGTGCAACAACCGCTACCGACTAGAGACCAGCTCGGCCACGTTGACATCGCCATCGTCTCAGGGACCCAGCCACCGGTCGACTGCGGGGGTTCGGTCCCCATCGTCTCCACCAACCCGTGCCCCACTCGCTCTGTTCTCAGGAGACTCGCAAGGCACCCTCTGTTCTCGTTCGACAGATTTCCGTCGAGTTTCAGCCTTAACGCCGATCGGGGGAGACATCGCAGCGACCTAGACTCGACGACAACGCCTCTTTCAACGATTGAAGCTCCGACGCCCCACACCACTAGTTAAACCAGGTCCACCGACTTCTCTCTCGACAGAGGCCCATCGAAGGCTCTTCATTTTACTCGGTAGGTCCCCACCAACGCTTCCTTCTTCAGTTATCCACTGAAACTTCTTCAGTCTACTCAGTCGACGCCACCCGAGGCTCAGAACAGCCTCTTCAATGGTCCTCCACCGAGGCAACTGGACAGCTCAGTGCAGACCCTCACCAACGCCTCTCATTCCTTTCAAACGGGATTCAGGTCGTTCCAAGGGAAATGTTCCCCCCCCCCCCCCCCCCCCCCCCCCCAATTTGGCAGTCACCCGTAGAACCCCTTCGGTCTATGCAGTCGACATCCGTCGACGCCTCACTCGACAAGGATCTACCGAGGGCTCCTCGTCCTGCTCGGTTGGCTCTCATTGACAACCTCTTCGGTAGTCTTCCATATATTAACTCTGTTACCGATCAAGGGAGACCGCTCAGCATGTTTCCTCCCCGCCACTCATCAAGCACCCAGCCCACATAGGGGCCCACACCAAAATATCAAAATTAATTCATTCTAAACCAGGCCAAAATCAAATACGTACTGAATAAATAAGTCGAATTTAAATCATGTAGGATACCAAACTAGACAGATTTAGTATGATGATTTCGATTCAAAAGTTTATCATACCATATCGTTATGTACCTTCGAAAATGGGTTTTTTTTTAACATATATTATGTGTGTATTAATGATTTACTCGCACTTATTTTGTTTTAATGGTTCATTAGATTAATAGAGTTAATAAACTTTCTGTATATTTTCAATTTTCTTTTGAAAGCAATACAAAAAGACCACCTTATTTAAATACCTTAGCAAAATGATTTGTTGTGTTGTAGAAAGCTAAATAGAAAGTTATCTTAATTACTAGGATTTTTACTTTTTGAAAATTGAGGTTCAAAATTTCTTTTGACAAAACCTTAGACAAACATGCGGTTAATTTGTGCTTTGTTTTCCACCTCCAAAGCGTGCCAGTTTTTGTCTCTCTTGTTTAGATAGTAACTTAGTCATATTCCAAACGGGGAGATATCAAAGGATTGAATGCCTTTATATTAATGTTTTTCTGTTATGCTAGTAGTCTATCTAGCCCATTTCCTGTCGATTCATATAGGTTTCACTACTTTTTTTGTAGCATTGCAAGTGGGAATACTGCATATTAGTCCTTACTTCAAAACGGTGAGATAAAAAATATCAAAAGTTATATTGGTATCGAAATTATAACGATCATACAGATGAATTGCTCCTTTGATGGGTCTCGTAACGAATTGTAATTTATGTTGAATTGAAAAATATCAAAAGTTAGCTAAAAAAAAAAAGCTTTTAAAATTATAGCCCAAAATCGATTGGTATTGAAATCATACCGATCATAATCGGTATAATATGATCCGATTTCAATATCCAAAGTATGCAATAAAATTATCACTATGATTCTGATATCGACTCAGTATTGAACCATACGATACAAATCATGCCCAACAGTAACTATCTAACCTGTTAAAATACAAGTAAGTTGCAAATCAATTTCGTGCGTAACTTATAGATAAAGATGCAAAAGAAACTTTTCCAAAGTATATATATCCAACCAAATAATACATGAACCAAGAAACAAAATTTACCGACTCTCTTTCTTTAATTAATGAATTGTTTTTGGGTGTTATAATACCAAAAGTTATGTTGGTATCGAAACCATACTGATCATACAGATGAACAACTCCTTTGATGGGTCTCGTAACAAATTGTAATTTATGTTGAATTGAAAAATACCAAAAGTTAGCTAATTTTTTTTTAAAAAAATTATAGCCTAAAATCGATTGGTATCAAACCCATACCGATTATGATCCGATTTTAATATCAAAATTATGTAATAAAATTATCACTATGATTCTGATATCGACTCAATATTGAACCATACGATACGAATCATGCCCAACATTAACTATCTAACCTGTTAAAATACGAGTAAGTCGCAAATCAATTTTGTGCGTACCTTATAGATAAAGATGCAAGAGAAACTTTTCCAAAGTGTATATATCCAACCAAATAATACATGAACCAAGAACCAAAATTTACCTAAATGATCACGTCAATTAATAATTCATACGAATAATTTAGATAGGATTATTAGTTAGCCTTTGATCATACAGTAATTTGATTAATCAAAATTTGTTTTTTTTTCCTTTCGTTAGTTACCCAAATGATCACGTCATTTAATAATTCATACTAGTCACGATTAATTATATAATTAATTATAGTTAAAAAACGTGGGTTTGCAATTTTAATTAATGAATTGTTTTTGGGTGTTATAATGCATACGAGGTTTAAGCCCTAGGTTGTTTTGGGGATGGTTGGGACGGATGTCGTTGAAGATGAAGACAAAGGACGGAAGACTGATCGGAGGGCCGACAATCCAACATGCATGAATCCAAATACGTTCAGTTTTTTGCGGCTGACATGCAATTTCCGAACCTAAAAGACGGAAAGGTTGATCGGACGGCCAACACTCCACATGCATAAATCCAAATACGTTCCATTGTTGCGGCTGATATGCAATTTCCGATTCACACAAACAACTCACAACGTACTCTTCCCCGTTGATCGCATTTTTTTGAAACGTTACATAATCTTTCCGGATTCGTGCATATATATATCATCGTCAAAAGTTTAGTTCGCTCTTTGTTTTAACCTACTTACAAATAAAATGGTGTTAATATAAACGTTATTGGACACATGCTTTTGAGCATATAAATACTTCGTCGTGAACATTCTCAAATGAGTTTGTCAAAATAAAAATAAATAAAGACGCAATGTACTCATTACATGCGTACAACAATTATATAACTTACAAGTAAAAACGAATATCAGTAGCTCGTCGTCCGAGGACATATAGATATTGAGTGCATGAGAGAATGTGGTTAGAGAAGAGCTGCACATAATGCATGTAATTAGGAGGATAATTTGTTGTTGGATTGATAATTAGATATGACGTTTGGTAGAATGGACAAAAGAACAACATGTGAATCGGCACAAAGCGGTTGCTAAAGTCCAAGGAAGCCGACTTAGAGCATGAATGATTAACAACATCCATGAGTCCATGAGTGATCATGTGGGGGTGGACTCAAAATTAAAGTCTGAGAGCCAACTGGTCGAAGGGTTCATGTGCTCTATAATTTGGGGTCAATTTAGGGCAAGGGGGGTCTCTCCTTGACATTTGACAACCCATCATGTTGCTATGTGTTTCCTCCCTAGTTAATCATCTGATTAAAGATTTCATTAAGCAAAGACATATATAACATTTACATCAAATCTTGTGTCTATTATTAGGGGGATAGTAGTAGGCAGGTTTGCACATGATTAGATTAGTAATTGTTAATTAGTTTTTGGGGGGATATGCATGCATGATTCATTGATCCTTAAGGATTCATTTTCTTTGACTTTCAAGCGCCAATTAGGAATTTAGGTCTCCTTAATTACCTTAAAAAAGATTTTGTGTGATTACTTGTAAGTATAGCTGTAATCGTATATAAAGCCTCATAGTGAGAAAAATAATATTACTGAATCATTTCCAATACTCTGAATTCCACGTTGATATCATAGTTATACACTTGAATTCCTTGAAACCCTAAGAAAAATTAAGGGCCATTCTTCTTGCTTGAAAAAAAAAACAAAGAATCTTGCCTTTCAGAGACGGGGCTAACCTATGGGCTGGAAGGGCTATAGCCCTTCCAAGATTTTTATTTAATTTTAAAATTGTGTTTTTAGTTTTTTATTAATTTATTTTTTGTAGATGTTAGAATAATTAATTCCTGAAATTCAGCTCATCCTAGCCTAAATCCTAAATAAAACTAATATAAGTGGGTCTTAAATAATGATATTTGTATTTACATTACTTGTTGATTCATATTTATTATTGTAAATTTTTTATTTATGTGTAGAGTTACATTTGAAGGGTAATGCTCATTATATATAATTCCTAAATAGGTATTTTTTTTCCGTTGATTAATAAAATTCAATTTGAATTTCTTTTTCCTAATTTTAGTATATAAATTTAGCACACCTGAAATTTTGTTCCAGGAACCGTCTCTGCTGCCTCTTGCTTGAATCTCTTGGTACATTAAAGTATACCGTACCCCTGAATCCCTAAATCCATATGACTAGTCGCCACATCTTGCTTGAAACCATAGAAACCCTGAAACCCTAAAACCCTCAACTATATCGTGCCCCAGAAACCCTAAATATGTGCGACCAGTCACACTAATGACAGAAATTGCTCCATCACCAAAGGATGATGCTGAATTTTCTAGCACCAAACTCGTCACTTACATGGCCATTCAATCAGATGAATGTGCATTCAATGTATAGATTACCCTCAGTGAATCCAACTATGATGCATGGTCTCAACCGGTAGAGTTGCACATTGTTGAAAAAGGAAAACTAAAGTTCATTCATGTGTAAGATTTCATTCATCTAAAAGATAAGCCACTCAAAGAAGACGATGTGCACACAGATATGCTGACAACCAGAAGGTGAAGCGAAGATTATTGATGTCTATGAATCCAGGCATCAAGAAACGCTACCTGCACCTACGATCACGAGGGATGTATGGAATGCCTCACAAAGGCCTTATATGATGGAACAGAGATATTGCAGATTTTGTCATTGAACCAAAAAATGTTTTCTACCGAACAAAGTGTATAAATTTTCTTCATTTATTATGGAGGGTTGGCCGAGATATTTTGTGAATTAGATGATCAGGATAAGGTGGTTATGCAACATGAAGATGATGTTATAGACTACAGGAAGTCTATCGACCGACAAAGGGTCCATATCTTCGTTGTAGGCATGAACGCTAAATTTGAACAAATTCGTGGTGAAACCTGTACCTGAATTGTGAGAGGCATATGCACTTGTTTAGCATGAATATGTACGTCGAGAAACCATGAACTCCAAACCAAAAGGCGTGGATACCTCAACAATGGTGGCTCAGAATAATCGATCCAACTAGAATCATTCACGTGACCAGTTGTGAGGACTCGTGACATGGAGGCATGGTTAGAAATCTCACATCGCCCGAGGGAATTTGGGGGGTGCGCCTTATATGTGTAGGTGTGCATCTATCCAACAGGAGGTCTTTTGGGAGCTCATTGACTTGGATTCCGGGGGAACTCTAAAGTCAAGCGAGTATGGGCTGGTGCAATCCCATGATGGGTGACCCACTAGAAAGTTGCACGTGAGCTCCGGAGAACAAAATCGTGAGGGTGTGCCCAAAACAGACAATATCATGTTGGAGGAGGTCGGGTCGTGACACTAGTAATCCTCAAAATCCAACGATTCTAAGGGTAACTCTCATCCTTCCTCAGATCATGTTTGTACACATTACAACCAATCTGTTCATGACGTGAATAGGTGGTATGAATTGTTAGCCACCCCGATTGGCGGGATTGTAATCGTGACCAAGAAATAAATTATAATAAGAGTTTGATCGTTGCCATGGTTGAAATGGAGCCTGATGGAGGGAGTGATGGAGTCAAACATGCCTCTGCATTAGCTACAACTACAGTTACTCATACTAAAACTTTAAAAATATCTGTAAATGTTTCTAATAGTACAAATAATTAATTTTGGGGAGCTTACTGGCTTTAGATTTTTGGGGAACTCCAAAGTTAAGCGATTAGGAGCTGGTGCAATCTCAGGATGGGTGACCCGCTGGGAAGTTACATGTAAGCTCCCGGGAACAAAACCGTGAGGGTTGGGCCCAAAGCGGACAATATCATATAGGAGGAGGTATGGTTGTAACAATTTGGTATCAGAGCCCAACCCCGGGAGGACGCTGGGCCCCAAGAGGGGTGAATTGTGAGGACCCGTGTCTTGGAGGCTTGGTTAGCAATCTCACATCGCCTAGAGGATTTGGGGGATGCACCTTATATGTGTGAGGGCGCATCTATCCAACATGAGGCCTTTTGGGAGTTCACTGGCTTTGGATTCTTATGGAACTCTAAAGTTAAGTGAGTAGGGGTTAGTGCAATCTCAGGATGGGTGACCCACTAGAAAGTTGCACGTAAGCTCCTGGGAACAAAACTGTGAGGGCTGGGCCCAAACCGGAAAATATCTTATTGGAGGAGGTCAGGTCGTGACACCAGTAATCCTCGAAATCTAATTATTCTAAAGGTAATTGTTAGGACCCAACCCTCCTCGGCCAGGACCCGATTCTAGCACAATATTGTTCGCTTTGGGCCTTCTCGCCCTCACGGTTTTGTTTTTGGGAGCTCACGGTGCAATTTCTTAGGGGGTCACCCATCATGAAATTGCACCAGCCTCAACTCGTTTAACTTTGGAGTTCCAACCGAACCCAAAGCCAATGAGCTCCCAAAAGACCTTGTACTAGATAGGTGTGTGTCTACACCTTTAAGGCACATCACCATTCCCCTCCTAGACCATTCCTCTCGCAGAAATGTGGGATTATTCACCGTTCCCTCCAGGACACGGGTCTTACAATTCACCCCCCCTTAGGGCCCAGCACCCTCGCTGGCACACTTCTCGATCGGGGTCTGGCTCTGATACCATTCTATCAGAACCTGACCCTTCTCGGTTATGACCCGATTCTATCACGATATTGTCCGCTTTGGGCCTCCTCGCCCTCGCGGTTTTGTTTTCGGGAGCTCACGGTGCAACTTCACAGGGGGTCACCCATTATGGAATTGCACTAACCTCAACTCGCTTAACTTTGGAGTTCCAACCGAACCAAAGCCACTGAGCTCCAAAAGGCCTCGTACTAAATAAGTGTGTGCCTACACCTTTAAGGCACACCACCATTCCCCCCCCCCCCCCCCCCCCCCCCCCAAACAATTCCCCTCGCAGGAATGTGGGATTGTTCACCGTTCCCTGCAGGACACAGGTCTTACAGTAATTTTCATCCTTCCTCATATCATGTTTGCACACATTACAACCAATCTGGTCATGACGTGAATATGTGCTATGAAATTGTTGGCCACCTTGATTGGTGGGATCATAATCGTGACCAAAGAAAGAAATTATAATAAGAGTTTGACTGTTGTCATGGTTGAAACATAGCCTAATGGGGGGAGTGATGAGGTCAAACATGCCTCTTCATTAGCTACGATTGCAGGTATTCATACTAAACCTTTAAAAATATCTACAAATGTTTCTAATAGTATGAATAATTAATTTTGGTGTTACATACCATATGAATTTTGATTCTAGAAATTTTTAATTCCTTAAACCATCCACCAAAAGTATTGTTTCTACGGCCAATGGTGCTTCTGCTTCAATTATTAGAGAAGGCAACATTTCCCTCACTGATGCTATGCATTTGGGTTATGGGTTAATTATTCCATCTCTGAATTATAATTTTCAGTCAGTTGCCCAAATAACTATAGCTCTACATTGTATCGTGTTTTTTTGGCCTCATTCTTGTGGTTTTAAGGACAACTCCTAATAACGATTGGTTATGGTGTTAGGCGAGGGAAGCTGTATTACTTAAATCTGGTGTCTGACAGTTCAACAAAATTAACTCATACCATGACAGTGACCGATCATCAAGGGGAGAAAAGTAAGTATGATATCTTGTTATGGCATCCGTGATTGGCACATATTTCATTTAGTTATTTACAGATAGTGTTTATCGTTTTATTTTCTGGAATTGATGTTAGTGTTTTTCAGGGTGATGTTTTTTAACTTGCAAAAATTCATCGTGCTTCTTTTTTAGAAAGTTTAAATAAAAGTTCAGCTCATTTTATGTTAACTGATTCTGATGTTTAGGGATCATCTAAGATTGCTACCCTAGGTGGATCACGTTGGTTTGTTATATTTATTGATGATTGCACTAGAAATACTTGGGGGTGTCTTAAAAAATCGAAAGGAGAAGAGAACTTCTTATTTTAAAAGTTCCATAAGAGGGCCAGTACTCAATACAAATCCAAAATTCAAGTTCTTCGTTCTGATAATGGGGAAATATATGCGTGCAAATTTACAAAAAAAAAATAAAAATTAGAGACACATGGAATTATTTTTCAAACACTTGTCCTTATACGCCCCAGCAAAATGGGATTGTGAAGAGAAAGAATCACTATCTGTTGGAAGTTATTCATGCATCCTTGATTGAAGCACATTTGCATATAATTTAGTAGGGAGAAATCCTAAAATTTGCAGCTTATTTGATAAATCGAGTGCCCTCTAGAACTCTCAAATTTCAAAAACCCTTTTAAGCTCACACATCAACAATTTCTGCTCGTTTTGTACCCAATCTGTCACCACATGAATTTGGATGCGCAACATTTGTTCATCTGTATGAACATCAAAAAAATAAGTTGATACTGCGTGCATTAAGGTGTGTTTTTCTTAGCTACGCCTCTACTGAGAACATATATTAATGATATCACCCTTACTCAAAAAAGATTTATGTTACATTTGATGTTGTGTTTTATGAAGAGGATATATTTTTTCCTCATGCTGCTGAATTTCAAGGGGGAGTACCAGAAGAAAGTTCAGGCTTTAGACTATGACATTCATCAGACGTTGTGGTTGGTTACACCAGAAACAAGTCATGACCAGACACGTGACCAATCACAGTTGTAACATCCACACGACCAATCACAAACGCAGTGCTTAGATTCCTTGGATGTCACCTCAACATCCATGTTGCTCTCATCCTCAAATGCTACTATAATGGAAGAAATAACATCACAAGAGTCTCACATGCTTGTAATACCTAGTACATATAACCAATTGTTACCTAAGGATGTGCCTGAGCCCCAAAGAAGAGAACTAGCTCATCGTGTGACCAGAGGTGTTCATGAGGTCAAACATGAACTTGACCTCTCTATCAAAGCAAAATACCCTATGAGTCACTATGTTTCTAACCATTGTCTATCTAAATCATATAAGTCCTTTGTGAATCAATTATCTATTGTACCTATTCCTCACAGTGTGCAGGAAGCCTTTGCTGATTCGTGGTGGAAAACAGCTATGAATGAAGATATACAGTCTTTACAAAAAAAAAACATGGGAGTCTGTGGATCTTTCCACAAGGAAGAAACCGATTGGATGTCGATGACTCTATACTATAAAGTATAAAGAAAATGGTGCAACTGAGCATTTTAAGGCTCGACTAGTTGCAAAAGGATATACCCAAACATATGAGATTTATTATATGAATACATTTGCGTCTGTAAATAAGATCAATATAGTTCGTGTGCTATTGTCACTTGCAGTAAACTTTCATTAGCCTTTACAACATTTTGACGTAAAAAATGTCTTCCTACATGGTGATTTGACATAAAAAGTTTATATGGATCTTCCTCGAGGGTATGAAGTAAATTGAGGAGGTCATTGCATGGATTGAAGCAATTTCAAAGAGCATGGTTTTGAAGGTTCACAAAGTCCATGAATAATTTTGGATACAGATAGAGCAATTCACATCATACTTTTTTTTTTTTGAAGAAAACATATAGGAACGTCATAGTACTCATTGTACATGTGGATAGGCACGGACCCATAAGGTTTTGGAGTGGGCTTCAGCCCACCTCAAATGTGAAAAAATAAAAAAAAAAAATACTAAATTTCTAGTAAATGCTATTTTACTAAACTAATTGACTATAAATCAGTTATCTTCTATTCTTAATTATGAATTCAGCCCACCGCTATTTTCAATCCTGGGTTCGTGCCTGCATGTGGATGATATTGTGGTCACATAGAATGATCATGAAGACACAAATGCACTGAAAAAATATTTATCTTGAGGGTTTGAGATGAAAGACCTCAGTCGCTCGAAGTGCTTTCTTGAAATTGAAGTATCACTGTCGGGAAAGGAATCTTTTTTTCTCGATGAAAGTATGCCTTATATTTGTTGCATGAAACTGCATGTCTGCCTATCTGCTTATAAGTACGCTTCTAGAAGGAGTGAAACTAGTCATAGCGCCTAATCAAGTGCCTACTGACACATGTAGATATCATACACTAGTGGGAAGGTTGATGTACTTGGCGCACACACGGGCCAGACATTGCATATACTTTAAGTGTAGTGAGTGAATTCATGCACAATAGAAGAAAAACATATGAATGTTATGTATTCTTAGCTATTTGAAAGCTTTTCCTGAGAAAGGAATTCTCTCGATTAAGAATGAAGATTATTCGAAGATTAAAGGGTACACTGATGCAGATTGGGCATGAGCTCTGGATGACCAAAGGTCTACTTTTGGTTATTTTATATTTGTAGGGGCAATCTTGTTACATGGAGAAGTAAGAAACATAATGTCTTGGCACGGTGTAGTGTAGAAGTTGAATATAAAGGAATGTCGCTTGGATCCAATAAATATTATGGTTGAAACTCTTGTTACAAGACTTGGGTTATCCACCCAAAAAGCCTATGAAGTTAAATTGTAATAACAAGTCCTATATTGTAATAACAAGTTCGCAGGCAACATTGTAAAAAATTCAGTTCAGCATGACAAAATGAAGCATATCAAAATGGATAAGATTATTTAATCTTTATTAAGGAAAAGTTAGATGAAAACAGTGTGGAACTACCTGCAATTCCGTGTGGGGACCAATTGGCTAATATCCTCACTAAGGTTATTTTGAAAACATTGTTTCCAAAGTTTTCAGGCAAGTTAGGCATATGGGGTATCTATGGACCAAATTTTAGGAGGATTGTTGCAAGATTTATATAATTATGCAAGTTTTATGTAATTAGGAAGTTAGGTCTCCTTACCTTTGAAAGATTGTGTGTGATTATTTATAATTTGGGTTGTAACTGTATATAAAACCTCATAATATTACTCAAGTATTTCCAATTCTATGAATTTCAAGTACGTGCTCTATGATTGTGGTCAAGTTAGGGAAATGGGGGGTCTCCTTGACATTTGTGGACCCATCATGTTGCTAGGTGTTTCCTCTCTAGTTAATTATCTGATTAAAGATTTCATTAAGCAAAGACGTATATAACATATATATCCAATCTTGCATCTATTATTTGGGGGATAGTAATCGGCAGGTTTGCACATGATTAGATTAGTAATTGTAATTAGATTTGGAGGTATGCACGCACTTTGTTGATGTTTTTGGCTTTGTATTGACGGTAATTACAATTTGAATTTAAATTAATTTTAATATTCATATTCAATATTACTTTCACAGTAATACATATTTAATTTAACGATCTGATATTGATCCATACTTGAGTAAGTCCATTACAGAATGAAAGATGGAAAGGCCATAGAGTGAGCCAAGTAGGCTACATGTGACGGTGACCTGTGGCTTTGGGCTGTACTGTAAGTTACATGTCTTGTGCTGGGCCAAGATACAACACTTTCACTTGGTGCTCATCGTGATGCGCCTATTTTGCTAGTTTATTTAGTGCTCACGTTGTTTGACGGCTAGATGGCTAAACAACCCCTGTCAAACCCAATTATATTTTCCCGAAATTACTCTGGACTAATTTTCACATCTTCAAGTACCATCCAATTATTTAGCAGGCTCCTGCATTGTCAACTGTCAAGTGCCATCCAAGGCAAAGCTTCACCGGGACTAATTTCAATTATGTTTTAGTGTTTTACAACATTAAAAATAAATAATCATATCAAGTGATGCATTCATGGTGCTGTTATAGATCCAGATCACATTGGTTCTGGGTTTCATGGTACCCCAAAACAGCAGCTTCTCTATCGAATTATGCAAACTTGCTTACAGAAGACCCTCTGTTACTTTTTTTTTTACTTCATAAACATTTTTGAAGGGCTTATCATCTCTTAGTTGGGTTGATTTTGAATCCAGTACATCGTTTTTCAATAAAAAATTTCGTTCTCCGACGTCTAAGTACCACACAGAAACGCAGCATTAGATAGCAAGGAGATCTTCGCTCTCGGCTCATCTTAAAAAAACACACACTAAATCGAATTTAAGTGCATGTTCAGTACGAAATCCAAAGCCTTGTCAAAACCAAAACAAATAATTCCCAGAAATTACAACAACAAAAAACATATCAAATTTAACAAAAAGATCAAAACTTATGAACTGGGTTTTTGAGTAGAGATAGACATGTAGTTGCTTCAGCGTTCATCTCCCAAAAGTAGCAAAATTGAGGGAAAGATTTAAGAACAAAAACAACACGATCGATTTGGCTTCAAGGGAACGAGTCATTTGGGAATTGAATTGATCCACAGTGACCAGATAGTGAAGCCCTGGAAAATAGAAACAGAACGAAAACACAAAAAACGAATTCAAAATTTATTCAATTGAATCAAATTTGTGGAGAAAGTGGGGGCTGAAAGAACGAGAGGGGGTTCGGAAATGACAGGAAGCGGCGGTTTGAGAATTGAATATATAGGGAAAGAAGAGGAGGAGAAACTTTGTATTGCGATCTAGATCAACGGTTCAGATTCTTTTCCGCTCTCTATGAGCTGTGCCCTAGTTTTGGTTTTGGGGCCTGTGTTATATTAAAATATGGTCCTCCTTCTAGGCCCAATTGTGTTGACGCCGATTACAAGCTAAGACAGAAGGCAATGGGCCCTAATAACCAGACCTCGATGATCGATTTGGGCTCAGCCCAATTAATCTTCCACCGAATCCATTGCTTGGTCTGTTTCATTTATACTTGCATATTTAGTGACTTCATTCTGAGAAAAATACCGAGTGTCCTCTGAGTCTCAGCCATCTTTGATAAGTTTGAATAAAAAATTTACAGATATCCAAAAGTGTATAGAAATTGTATCACAACTCAAAATATTACCAATTGAAAATTTCAGTGTGCCACTGAAGATTCCTTCCCAAATAGAGAGGGAAAAAAATAACAAGCAACGGTATTCTACATCAGATGGTGTATCCACTGGACAGAACATACACAGATAATCTCACAAATTCATAATTTTTCACATGTCAATCTAGATACTGTAATACATATATGCTGCAGCTGCATTCAAAATCATCACATTCGAACCTTCCGGGGTGATGCTTGCTCTCGGCCTCACCACAGATGCCTGAAATTAGGTTTGGAGGCAAAGTTGAGATGCAATTGTGGACAGTGTGTAAATCTGGCAGACAATTTTGTGTTGCTTCGGTGCAAAGAAGTCACCAATGACATAGCAACTCATCTGAGTTTTGCTTTTGTTTCATATTTTATATTTTAAATTCCAAAATCCATCCTAAAGGTTTAAGCTTTAGAGTATAATCTCCTACCGACTCAAAAGTTGCCTATGTAGATTCAGCTAGTCTATAGTACCTCCAAGAATAGAGGAATACATAAGAGTTGAACTCAGTAAAATAAGGCATTGAAAGATTTTGTTGAAATTGTTTGTTTGGGAATTTCCCAAAAAGCTAATAGTAGGAGTTCTATGTGTATGTTTATAAAAAGCCGAAAGAAAATGCATGTGTAAACTAGAGAGGAGGCATAAGCACCCAAAAAAAAAAAAAAATTGACATCTGAATTCATTCATATTATCCCGTTGATACCATCACGTCCAAATTCATCACCACAAAGTATAAACTTCTACCAACTCATGATATCCAACAAGATAAAAAATTTAGAATGTTACCTTTTGCAAAAGTCTGTTACAAACCACGACCCGTTGTAAAAAATGAACCACATTAACACAATAACCAAAGTATCTGTCAAGATTAAGGAACTCACAGGTGCAATATAAGAGCACAGACGAAGATAGAGAATTCCATATTAAAATTTGATCACGAATGGTGGGAGATGGAGTTAAAATCCTAAATCCTAACTATTGCATTCATCCTTGTGCATTTCTTCAAGATTTCACCAGAAGCATGGTTACCAAAAAAACCAAAGTCATTAAACTTATATATGTAGTAGAAACAATTAAGCAAGCTCATAAACAATATCTGTTCATAGTACAAGGTGATCCGTGAAGTTGCACAATAAGAGGCACCTTTGCAAGTCATAACAGCAAGAAGGAATCATTATAAGCTCAAATTGCAAAAGACGGTAACTTTTGTGGAGCTCACTTTGCCTTGTTTTACAAGGAATCCCAACAGTGTCTATTTTCTAAGTCTCAATTGATAATCCATCCTTGCAAAATATTAGCCAAACCAGAAATGAGTGAGACATCGGATTATCACCAAAGAAAACTGAAATTTCATAACGAGTATGAAATGGGTAAAAGTGGTATCGGATTGAAACGAGACGGTTAGGATAGCTGTAAAACAAGCCGAAATCTACCTGCTTATCTATGTGATTTTTAAGCTAAAGAAAGGCAAATATCAAGCAAATTGGAAAGAACAATAAAAAGCTATAACATAGGATACTAAAGAGATATCGCTCCCACCAATCCAACATATAGAGCCCAAATGTGACATTGTAAAGATAGATCTTCCGTTGAACCCAGTTCATGTCTCTACAACATACAAAGATCAAGCATAAGGTTCGCACCGGGTTAAGAATATCCCTGACCAAATATTAATCAACACAGAGAAAAGACAAAAAAATCATAAAAGTCCTACCAAAAAAAAAAACTATCAAAAAAGCTTGACTGTAGATACAGCTCGGAAAATCTAACACGCTTTAAGCTTCAACAAAGTAATTGGAGAAAAAAATAAGGGAATCGGGATTTACAAAATTCACTAGACTTAGCCTAAGCTCAGGTAGAAGAACAGGCAGATGAAGTGAAACTGAAAGGTTCAATTTTTCTTCACCAATTTTCATTAAAAACACACTGAAAACAGTATAATTTTATTACCCAGTAACTGCCCAGATAAGGTATTTTGCTAAGTTTGACGAATTTAGCAAATTTCCAATCTTTCCTGGAAGGTTTCTTAGCAGCCAAAACGAAGAGAGAAACTAATAACTTACCAGTTGAAAATAACTAAACCCAGAACTCAGCAGAGCTAGTCGGAGACAATGAACCGTGCCAAATGATAGGGGAGATGGGGAGAGAGAGCGAGATAATTTAAGATGGAGGAGGCCTAACATCCAATAGAGAGAGATGGGGAGAGAGCTCAGAACACGATGAGAGTTGCAGGCATTTTTCGTTTACTTTTTCTTTGGGTCAATGCATCGAATAGTATTTCGGAATCTTTTAGTGTAAATGAGAAAGAGGACTTGGGTCCCAAAGTGAGATCCAAATCAAGAGTCTGCCCAAAACTACCAAGCCCATATACAAGATCCAAAACAAGTGTCGGCCCAAACATATGAAACCCATGCAAAAGATATTGACTTTTGCTTTCGCTATATCACATGGCCCAGTTCAATTCCCCAACACTACCAAGGCCCAATGCCCATTAATTTCATCAAACAATTTAGATGGAATATGAACTTCACATGAGGGAAATTCTGATTCAGGTTGATTCATTCAGAATTCAATTAAGTCGTTGGATGAATTTGTCGACTATCAAAGAAACCCGTCAATTTTTAGTTACAGTCAGCATCCTTAGCCTATTTAAATTTTCCTTCAAATAAGTTATTCTCGAGTATATATTAGAACAATGTATGTAATGTTGGGTGATAGAATAATCTTAGGCAAAATATAATGTGTATTTCAATTTTATTTATACCATTCCGACTTACTACCAAGGAGACGACCAGAATCGCTCATAACAAGTCACTACCGACCAAAATCAGTTATTTACTGATTAGATCACAACCATCTGTTCCGCCCAATGACTAGTAGGGATACTCGACTGTCGATCGCCTAGCATCAGTTCATGCGCGATTGATTAGAAATTTCCGACTAGGTTCCCTGGTCAACCTACATGGGCCACCGATCGGCATTCTCAACCATTACTGTCGGCATCAATCAATCAGCCACTTTTCTTAACAACTAACATTATAACTGTACTCTCCAACGAATCACCATCGTCCATTTAACACCTTATGACATGTGGCAGCATCCAAACAATTGTTTGGGTCTTACTTCGCTAGGGTTTCAACCATCGTATTTATTACCACTATAAGTATGGGGCACATTTCACCATAAAAGTATTTCACTATTCACTAAGTTTTACGCTGCATATAATGTATCTGATTTCCTTATGCTTACTAACTTAAGTCCTGGAGTCCACTAGGTCGGCACCCACCGGTATCAAGTGCTCTTCTTCTCTTCCCACAGGTCATCCCGACGAACAGAATAAGACTTCAAAGGTATGTCAAGACCATTCCTCATTAAACCCATTTTCGGATCAAACAAATTCGGACGGGTTCAAACACAGGACTTTGGATTTTCAAGTTTATTAACGATTGTTCTATACGTAATATCTTCGTTGGATTGTTATGATTTAAAATATGCTCTGTTATGGCATTTTATATTCTCGTTTAGGAAGCAGAGGCAATTGTCATTTTTCTATGGGAAGATAATTCATTCCATCGATCAACGATAACTCTAATTAAGATTATCCTCATTGATCGCAATCGTCTCTCACCACCTATTTTTCTTCCCATTGAAGAAGTTTGTACACTAAAAAGATGCTAATTATAAGGTCCTACGTACACTGCTTATCTTATCTTTCTTTGTAAGTTAGTATTTAACAACCACATGTTTAACACACATTCGCACCCTTCCCAACTCTATCCAAGCAAAAGGCCAAACTCATTCGCATCTCTCCTTCAGGAACGGTTATGAAATTTTAAGAAAAAAAATTTAGTTTGACCATACGATTTTAAGAATCTGAACCAATCATTATGCGATTTTAAATATCTAAAGAAGTTGTGTGATCCGATCATAAGAATTTAAGGTCCATAAAAAAATATGTAGTCAAATTTTGAAGAAGTCATCATGCATTCAATTATAAGATTTTAAGGGCATGAATGGACAACATCATGAGATTTTATAAACCTAAAGAAAACATCAAGCCCGATCATAAGATTTTAGAAACAAGAAAACAGGTTGTGAAATATAAGTGGATTACATTTTTCAAATTCTCTATTTGTTATAATATGAATAAACATTAATGTAGAGCCCAAAATCACCATAAAATTATGAAGCTACAACGTGACCTACAATTCATATGATGTCTAAATTGTCCCTAATAATAACATTAAACGGCTCATGTGGAAAGCTACACATTGAATAATATATATTTATCAGTTAAAAATATTATTTAATCAGATTAAATTCTCAATAATAATATTCTCCTTGAAAATTAATTGTTATTATTATTCAACTATTAAATAATATCTTTTATTAAAAAAATATTTATTAATTACAAATTATATCGACTAATCAGAATATTTTGAGACTTATAAGATTTCTCCATAAATAGCGGAGTTTATTTTACATTTTAGAGAATTCGGTATTTACCTCTAAATCTCTTTATGATTTATCTTTCAAAACTAGTTTAAATATTAGAATTTTATTGGCCGAACAACTCCTTGAGATTTCAACATTAAACTTGATTCCTTCTAATTTGCTTTTTGTCATGACCAATAAGATTTTTTCAACCACGTTTGATTTTTACTTCAACAATTAACTTATACCATTACTCATGTAGCCGTGAGACACAACAATATAATAATTTTTTCATTAGAATAATTTTTAAAAATGCATTACTAATCTTATCTTATATTTCTTAATCTTTTTTTTTTTTTTTTTGCTGTTTGTTTCTATCAACTCAATGTTTCCACTTTAGCACCTTCACACATAGGCTGTCCTCTATGCATTTCCTCTGCAATTCCATCCAAGCAAAACGCCAAAATCAGATGTGTCACACGCTAATCTTAATTAATAAACTAAAACCAGATCCTAATCACATCTCTTTTAAAATTAATTAGTCGTCTCTTGAATCTCTGTAGAAGTAGAGGCCAATCACAAACAAGTGGAAAAAAAAATCCTTTTTTACTTTAGATTAGTTAATAATTTAGACTATAATTAAACAAATGATAAGATTTTAATTAATTAGTTTAACCTATCTATATTGACAAAAAATAATAATTTGACCTTATTATCAGTTAGTATTCGATTCTAATTAATATAATTGAGGAATCCCTTACGACATTTTCAAAGCTTGCATAGAAAAATGAGACAGTAATTTTTCGGAAATTGCAAGATCTTCCAATGTAAAAAATTTTAAGTATTAATTTATAAATTTTAACATAAAATATTAATAATTTTTCATAATGATCGTTAATAAATGTTGTTAAGTCAACGGTAATGTTATTTACTAACGTCGCCGTTTATGATTTTCACGTTTAATATTCGTTATAGATAAGTAAACTGTAAATATACAATAATAATTAAGCATATATATTTCGACGGCCCACGTTAATACTCACTCATTAGTCATTACGCACGCAACTCAATCGTGTTGCCGCACGCAGTGGAAATTTGAGGTCAAGCTTATGGAGCTGGCTAGGGTTTTAGTCGAAGAACTTGACCCATCAAACAAAAACTAAATTATTATTATTCACGCATGCACTATATATCAAGAGACTGATCAGCAACCGGTGGTACGATGAGCATCAATCGTTTTCACTAATTGGGAAGTTGAAAATTGTTTTGTATATAATTAGGGTTTTCATTTTCATCAACTGGTCTCCAAATAAAGTACAATTACTATCAACAAATTGTCAAACTACATACAAATTAACGGCGGATTTTTCACGACACGTACATAGTTCTTGTATGTACACGAATCATCGCATATACTATCAACCACCCTACATTATTGAGTCTTAAATTATGTGCATAATTGCATCTTTTGAGTGTGACAAAAATTGATGTTTGAAAAAAAATGGTCCGTTATATCATATGTTAGTAGGTTTACTTTGAGTGGAGGAGTTCCTATATATTAATTGCAAATTGACATGGTGGACTACATATATATATAATGTCTTAGTCAAATGAATCGCTTTAAGAAGATTTTATTTTACTGTAATTGAAACAGAATATCAATATTAGATTATTGAAAATTACGTGCAAATAAGGCGTGTTGTAAGAATATTCTTTGCTGCCCGAGGTTTATTATTATATATAAAGAATCCATTAGGTGATTTATTAATTAAAAAATTATATACAATTATTACCTAGCTTAATTAAGTTTTTAGCACACGTAATTGGACTACTAAGTTAGGTAGAGAGTAATTAATCAAGTGCTGATCCAATCCCTAACGTAAACATTGTAATGATAATAATTAAATTGATTAATATTTGAACTGAAATAAAGCAAGTAGATGACAACAGATCCATAATTAAATGAAGTTATTAATTGTTTTTAATGAAATTACGACCGAGTATTGTGAGAATGTGAAGGTATAATATTGTTCCATATTGAAAAGTTGCATAACTTTATAATTGCTTATAAAGAATTAGATATCTCTCTGAATTGCCAATTGGTTTTAAAGCGGAACCTCAACTTTCTTCATGGTTTCAGAGTACCTTATCTCATGTCCACGTGTAAGGTTTGACAGCCACATATGCATCACGTCATCCAATATACATTATTCACGTGTTAGGTTTGAAAAAGTATAAATTTCTCACATTGGAAAATTGTAGAACTTTGTAAGGACTTATAAGGAAATGGACCGTCATTAAAACCTCACTGAGATTCGCCGCACATACTCCACGTCATCCAATATGTTTAATCCACGTAGACTTGAAAAAAGAGAGTATAAATTAATGTCTCAAATTGAAAAATTGCACATTGTAAGGATTTATAAGAAGTTGGATTCTCATTAAAACCTCACCGAACTTTCAACTCAATTTAAGGAAAGTGACCACCACGTATCGATTTAATAATTTTGAGGCCGAACTTATAACCCGATCTAAGAAAAAAGATCACCACATAGCAATTTGATCATTCATTATAATTTTTTTTTAATAATTATCAATATGTCCTTCGTTATAATACTTATAGACCTCAAACAATCTTCAATCAAGTTGCATTTTTGATAAGATAATTGTCACATGATTTTTAAGAAATTGACTCTTCTACTTGCCATCGTTGTATATACAAAATTCAATAGCCAATATTGGGACAATAAGCACAACTCGTACTCTAGAGTGAAGCTATCAAAAAATTTCCAAAATAAAACACATTTATTAAACTTTGAATTAGTACCGTGTATAAACATATCACGTGTACGTGGTGGCCAAACCATGCATATAATTGCAAGAGAGAAGGAGCTAACCAAAAAATATTTAGATTATTATCCTTTAGCTTTTTGTCTTCAACCAAGAAGAGGATAAGGCCTATGACTACATCCACAGATGAAAATCATCTTCTTGCCTGCATTTATCTATATATATTTTCTTCTTCTTTTTATATTTATTAATATATATATATATATGTTTAAAAAAAACAATTGAATGATCTTATTTCGTTTCGTTATTGGATTCAAGTGAAGGATACTTTAAAACTCATCTGTTGTGTGTGATCAGTGTATGTTGTTAAGTTCTAGAAAATTGAATTTTATTGTAGTTTAATTTGGAGTATTATCTGAATTTTTTAAAAAATAATTAGGTGTTACAGTTAATTATATGGCATAATTCTTTTACGTAATTAATTATATCAGTAAAAGAGTACGTCATTTGATAAGATTATACGATTCCTTACTCTCAAAGGCAGATTCATCTCCAACATTTTCCATCATATTGTTAAATGCTGTACTTTTTTTCATTCGATTAGGTTTTTATCCCAATATATTTTTCTTAGCAAGATTTTTCAACGAGACAGCACCTCAAGCTCCATTATCATTATTTTCGCTTGAGAACTCATGTAATGCTAGTATAGTACCTAGCTAGTAGCTAGTTGACATTTTGATTGCATTTTCGTTCCCTGTGAATTATTTTAAGCCGCATATCTTTTTAAATTTTGTTATTGTTTATGCTGATCACGTTTGGGTTCATGATAAGTTAATCGAATCGCTTAGCAATTTTACAATTTCTAGATGTTTTCAATTGTACATCTCTTCCAACAACAATAAAAAAAAATTATTGTCCACACATATATATATATATATCACGTGATTGTTAAACAAAAAAATAATCACCCGATTGCATGAGTATTTTATATTTCCAATCAAAATATTTTCATTTAATTAGTAATTATCTATACCAGCATTATGATTTATTATATTCTTGATCATTATTTTATAAGTGCAGGATTAATTTGAAATTAATTCAACTCGTAGAAAATGATAACGATCATTTATATTTATGTTAATTCAATATATGACAACAGAATTACGTGATATAAAATACAAACAAGAGGTAAACCAGCAAGACCTAATTAAGATCACTAAAATTTGAAAAGAAAAATTAAGAAAGCGAAATCTAACGATCTAGATTTGGTATGCTAATTGTGTTGTCATCGTGATCGTCAGACTTGATGTGGTATATCTCTAATAATAATTAGTTTATGCTAATGATGATTGACGACGATGTTAATTTAAATATTATTAACAATGTTCACACCATATCGGCCCAGATCGAGCTTAAAGTCCACGCTGACAACAGGCCCAGCCCATATCGGCCCAGACTGATCGGTCGGCCCAGTGCCACCACCTACCACAAGCCCAAGGGGCCCAGACCCACTCACACCGACAAGTCCCACTCGGTCTGGATGGCACCTCCACGTGTCAATCCCACAGCGAATTGATATTTGTCCCACATCGGGAAAATACAAATATTATATTCGCCGCGCCCATACAAAAGGGGTCCACTTGTCGTACGAAGGTAACTAAGCAATTTACTGTTTACTACTACTTTTACAGTATACTTTCTGTTACCCATTAAACCTTATACCGACCACTGACTTGGGCGTCGGAGTACCTTTGGGCCGGTACCACACCGGTGCCTATACTCTCACCGACCAACCAGTTTCCTTCCCTTTTCAGGTTCACACAGGGCACGTGGCAGAGCAGTATCTTGCCCCCTAAGTTGGCACATTTTGTGCATCAATAAACAACGACATCCATCACCAATAAGATATATCAACAATGCCCATGCATTATGCAACACATACCTTAACATTTCTTTAAATCTTGAAACAAAACAATATGGTGCAAACAAAAATTAAAAACCTTAATTAATTATGTCGTTGCTAAAACTAATTTTTGTAATAAATATTATAATTTCTTTTTGCAACAAAACCATATGGCGCAAATTAATTCACCAAAGACCATTGTGCAATATCCCCATGTGCAACCACCAATTTTCAATCTTATGATATTCTTATCCCAAAATCGGATTATTGGTTCACGAATATACGAAAGGTATGGGAAAATATTTGATCATATATTTAAGTGGTGCCAACATTTAAGTGTATGTATTTTTTAAAGGATAATATTTGGATCCTATTTTGGTAGTATTTTCTCGTATGATTTATTTGATTTATCGAATTATTCTTGTACATTATAATTGAAATTCATAATTATCAAAATTGTCATTTAAAGGTCATATCTGTAAAAAAAAATTAACAAAATTAGAGGTTATTAACTTATTTATATGTATCAAATAAATCAAATCTTTTGATAACAATTCAGATTATTATAATGAACCGTGTTGATGCAAAAATTGTACCAACGAGACTGTAAAGACACGCACGCACACCAAGACACAAGAAAGTACGTGGTTCACCCAAATCGGGCTACGTCCACGGTGTTTCCTCCCTCTCATTAATAATATGATATTTGTACAAGTATAAGGCTCTGAGCCTTTGAGAGATAATAGTGTTTGTAGAGAGGATGAAGAGGTTGAGTCCCCAAAATAAGGGAGGAGGCTCCCTATTTATAAGAGTTATCTAGGGTTAGGTCATAGTTGCGATGGGCTTTAAGGCATGGGCCTTGTTGATGGGCCTCCAAGATGAGTGACTACGCCCAAACTACGCATTAAATTAAACACGTAATTTGAGTGTTGTGCAATTTAAACCCTTTTTGTGTAGATGTAGTATTGGTAAATAGGGATCGTTCTTAACCGGGGAAATTAGGGAACATTAATAATGTGTTAGTGGGAAAGAGTAATGAATTAGAGAATTAAATAATAAAAGAATTAAACAATCAAAGAATTAATAAATTAAAGAATAGATGAACAAGATAATAATAAGTTAATGAATTACAAAGAATTAATAAATTAACGAATTAAAGAATGAAATAATAGAAGAATAAAGGACTTAGTTAATCAAAGAATAAAGGAATTAATTAATCAAAGAATCAATAAATTAAATAATAAAGGAATGAAAGAATAAAAGCATCAAAGAATAAAAGAATAAAAAATAAAAGAATAAAGAATAAACAAGGGGGGTTTTGAAGAGGTTTGTAATTATGTAAATAAGTAAAAGCATAGATAAACTCATTCTATTTCTATTCTAACTTATGCACAAAGTAGACTTCCCGTAAACACGAACTTCAACCACATACTACAATTGCAAATATTTGAATTAATCACGAAATTATACCTTCACAAACTCATATTTCTTCATACATTAATCATATTATAAATGCACCGAACAACGGATTTTTACTTATAATATAATTACCTTAAGTTTGTGATTTAATGCGCCGAACAGCGGTCATACATTAAATCTCTCCAAATCTACTCTAAATGCCCCGAACAGCGGATCAACATTTAGTTTCGAAATGAAGTTTAAGCTCTAAAATGTAAGAAGTAAATGATTTTTAGAAAGTAAAACACATGGAGATTATACTCAATTTTCACAAAAGATAGGAAGGAGAAACCAATACATATATTGCATTATAATTAGAAACAATAACAAATAAGAGAGTTTAAGAGAATGGAGAGCAAATGTTACACTTTTCAGATTGGATGAGAACAATGGATTGTTTTTCACAAGGAACACCGAACAGCGGCTGGAACCTTATGAAGATGGAAGAAGATTAAACAAGGAAATTCGGACTTGAACTCTCAAAATTGTATTGGAACTATTTTGCCAAGATTTCTCCTAAAAGAAGCTCAATTTTGTGCTACTTGGAAGTGATTTCAACAAGTGAAATCAACTCCTATTTATAGGTGGAGAAAGCTACCAAAAATAATATAAAAATACAATAAAAAAAAATGGAATAATGGAATGATGAGTAATAAAGATTTGTGATGATGTTTAGAGGTGGTTTGAGTTGTAAAGTTGTAAAATTGGGTTGGAAAGTTGTTGGAAGGTGGCTGGAAATTGAGTGGGATCTGCTGGAAAATAGGGCAGGAATTTTCGGTGGCTGGCTGCTGAAATGGGAAGCTGGCGCTCGGCAGGTGACCGCTGAAGAGAGGACATGCGATTCGGCAGGCGCGCGCCGAATTGAATCTGGGCTGGAGGAAGCTGGGCTGACACGCGGGCTTCGCCTGGGCTGGAGGAATTGGGCTGACACGCGACGCGGGCCTGGGCTGGAGGAAGCTGGGCTGACACGCGGGCTGAGACTTGGGCTTGCGACGCCTGGGCTGCTGGCTGTGCGGGCTTGGATTCTTTTAGAAATGGGTTGGGCTGCACAGGAACAATTAATTAATTTAAAACTAAATTAATTATTCCACCGAATTTCGTCCATATTTTATTCGTTATAATTCTGATCGAAACGATTCTTTCGCCAAAATGCTCCAAATTACAACCTTTATTTTTCTAAACATAAAAATCACAAAATAATTTATTTTATCAATTTATTTAATATTTTAATATTAAAAGTCAAGTATAAAGGGTATAAAATAATATAAAATAATGCTTATTTAACGTCCTATCAAATACCCCCACACTTAAACTTTGCTAGTCCCTAGCAAATACTAAAATCAAACTACGAATTCAAAACAAGTAGACCCTTAACCATTTGTCTCAAATTTCATTGTTATAATTATGCCATAAAAGTTTTTCACTTAAAACATTTAAGCAAACGGAATTCAAAAGTTAATATATGGTAACAAAAATGTTCAACAAGTAAGATAATGAGTAAATATGGTGAAATGGAGTTCTGCACGAATAAGACAAGTATGAATCAACTCACAAGGATATGCACTCATAAATTCACTCAATTTGTGAGGGTTTGTGTTTGCACTCAAAGTATGTGAGAAATACTCACATAATCGAAATGAAGTACTTTTGCAAAATTTCAAACAAACACCTCAAGATAAAAACAAAACATACTTGCACAAATGAACCAAAACCATAAGCTTACTCAAGTGATTGACTCAACTAATCAAAATTTACCATCTTAAGGATCATAAGGTCTTTACGAAGGTTGTAATGGGGCTAAGTTTAGAGGCAAGGAATATATAGGACAAGTGGTGCTCAAATTCGTTCCAAGACTCAATAGACTCCCAAAACGTATCATAACTTCACAACCTTAGTGCAATGATGTCAGTAATCCATCCCTTCGAACATAGGCCTAATTTCATCTTGTTGGGCCTCGAATTCATTTTTTTGTGCCAGATTTACAAATGTAAAGGACTTAACTCAAACATTCATAATCAAACCTTATTACCTTGATAAAAACTTCAATATATCTTTCTTTCTTTTTTTTTTTTCTTCTCTTTTTTTTTTAATTATTTTTTTTTTCATTTTTTTTTCTTTCTCATATATCAAGGTAATAACATGTGTCAAAAATACAACAATGTTTGAGTAAGTAAATCCACAAAATACACATAAAAGTCTTTCAATATCATCATTTTCTCTTTACATAATCATTATGTCTTCAACCGAGTCCTTGGAACAAAGGTAAAAGATGTCTATACTAAGCTCAAGTGTTTAGATAATCATGGTGAGGAAAGAAAGGCTTAATGTGGGCTCAAAAGGGGTAAAACTAAGGGGGTCGCAACTTGTGCGCACAAAATAGGGAACATGGATGTTTGAAGTTGTGGTGTTAACCCTAATGCCTTAATCATTTCCAAAATCAGAGAATTTATTGACTTAAAAGCTTTGAAAATCACATAGAATAAGTTCTAGTGCTCTAGAGTTCATTAAAAGCTATGGCAAGCAGTTATGAGGCATATGTATATCAATTTAAACAAAGAACTTATGAATCACTCATCAAAGATGTATATAAGTTCTAAAGCTCACATAAGGTTCAAATGATTCATACTTATCATATCATGCTTATTTATGTACCAATTTACATGCATTATCTTTAAGTTATAACACTTAATTACAAAATATTAACAAACAAATTCAAGTTGTAGTGATTATCTTTATGACCATAACATAATCATTTCCATTCACTTATATCATTGACAAGTTAAAGGGCAACTTGATGACTCGTAAAAACGCTACGTCAAAACAAAAAGACTCAAATTTTTTTTTTTATTTTTTTTTTATTTTTTTTTTTGGAGAAAGAAATAAAACAATTGAAAATTAACACAAATAAGAAAGAAACAATTGAAAATTAACACAAATAAATTTGTAAACCATTCCCCCACACTTAAATTCTACATTGTCCTCAATGTAGGAAAATACGAAGTAATTTAAACATAGAATCAAAGTAAGGAAGATGATTTAAGAAAATGAAATAAGAAAGAAAAACATAAAAGAGAGTGAAGGGTTGAAAGAAAGCAAATCTGTGTTGATGACTCCTTCACACTCGCGAACACATTGGGTTGCCTCCCAACAAGCGCTTGAAGTTTAACGTCCATCCAGCCTAGACCAAATTTAGTTCATCTGATGGGACGTCGTAGCACTCTTTCTGACTCCACATCGTGCTCGCCAATTGCCTCGATATAAGGCTTCAATCTATGGCCATTGACCTTGAACTCTTTTCCAGTTCCAACGTGTTTTATCTGTATGGCTCCATGGGCAAAAATATTAGTGATAACAAAAGGTCCTACCCATCTAGAACATAACTTACCAGGAAAGAGTCTGAGCCGAGAGTTGAAAAGAAAAACTTTCTGGCCAATGTCAAATGCTTTACTCCTGATCTGTTTGTCATGAAATGCCTTTGCCTTTTCCTTGTAGATCAGAGTGCTTTCAAATGCATCATTTCTTATTTCCTCAAGCTCACTCAGCTGGAGCTTCCGATGCAGACCGGCGTCATCTAGCTTGATGTTGAACGTTTTGATGGCCCACCATGCTTTATGCTCTAGTTCCACCGGAAGGTGACATGCTTTTCCGTACACCAACCTATAGGGAGACATTCCTATAGGTGTCTTGTAGGCCGTCCTGTATGCCCAAAGTGCATCATCCAACCGTTGGCTCTAATCCTTTCGATTAGGGCCCACAGTTCGCTCTAGTATCTTCTTGATCTCTCTATTACTGACTTCCGCCATTCCACTCGTTTGAGGATGGTAAGGTGTAGATACTCGATGAGTGACACCATACCGTTTCAGTAAAGCTTCAATGGTCTTGTTGCAGAAATGACTTCCTCCATCACTTATTAGGACCCGCGGGATCCCAAACCTGGAAAGAATGTTAGTTCGGAGGAAATCTGCAACAGTTTTAGAGTCATTAGTCCTGGTGGCCTTAGCTTCCACCCATTTTGATACATAATCAACGGCAAGTAAGATATAGAGATAGCCATTAGATTGAGGAAACGGACCCATAAAATCGATACCCCAAACATCAAATATTTCAACAGTAAGAACATAATGTTGTGGCATTTCATCCCTGCGTCCTAAGTTTCCTGATCTCTGACATTTATCACAGGCTAAGCAAAATGAATGTGCATCTTTAAAAAGTGTGGGCCAATATAGTCCAGATTCTAAGATTTTGAGTGCAGTTTTTCTAGATCCAAAGTGGCCTCCACAAGCATGGCTATGGCAGAACTCTAGGACTGACCTATGTTCAATATCAGGGACACATCTCCTAATCAATAAATCTGCACAGTGTTTCCACAAATAAGGTTCATCCCAAATATAGTGCCTAGCATGCTTCTTAAGTTTATCTTTTTGTGCACGGGAGAGGGTGGTGGGCAACTGCTTGGTGACTAAATAATTGACAATATCAGCATACCAAGGAGTACCTCCCTCGATTCTGAAGAGTTGTTCGTCTGGAAACATCTCTTGAATCGCCACAGGATCTCGCTCATGTGCAATGCGACTCAAATGATCCGCCACCACGTTCTCTACGCCTTTCTTATCTTTAATCTCGATGTCAAACTCTTGAAGAAGAAGAATCCATCGGATCAGTCTTGGTTTCGCTTCCTTCTTGGCTAGGAGATACTTCAGTGCTGCATGATCAGTGTAAATAATGACTTTAGTTCGAAGTAGATAAGAACGAAATTTATCTAAAGCAAATACAACAGCAAGCAACTCCTTTTCTGTAGTGGTGTAGTTCATCTGGGCATCATTTAAGGTTCTGGATGCATAGTAGATGGCGTAGGGCTTCTTATCCCGCCTTTGTCCGAGTACGGCTCCAACTGCATAATCAGAGGCATCGCACATTAGTTCAAAGGGTAAGGACCAATCAGGGGCACAAAGAATGGGGGCAGTGGTTAAGAGATTTTTAAGCTTCTCAAAAGCTTCCTGACAGTCTGCATCAAAGACGAAGGGTGTCTCTTTCTGAAGCAGTCGGCACAAGGGCCTTGCAATGTGGGAGAAGTCTTGGATAAATCTTCTGTAAAATCCTGCGTGACCAAGAAATGAACGGATTCCTCTCACCGAAGTGGGAGAGGGTAAGTGGCGCACAGTATCAACTTTAGATTTATCGACTTCAATTCCTCTTTCAGAGACAATATGGCCCAAGACTATCCCTTGTCTAACCATGAAATGGCATTTCTCCCAGTTAAGTACCAGATTAGTTTCGACACACCTTTGTAAGATAAGTGCTAAGTGTTCTAAGCATGCATCAAAACTATCCCCAAAGACACTAAAATCGTCCATAAATACTTCAATTATTTTTTCGACGTATTCAGAGAAAATAGAAAGCATGCATCTTTGGAAAGTACCTGGGGCGTTACATAAACCGAAAGGCATTCTTCGGTAGGCAAAAGTTCCAAAAGGACAAGTGAAAGTCGTTTTATCTTGGTCATTTTGAGCGATACAGATTTGATTGTACCCGGAATAACCATCAAGAAAGCAATAATAGGAGTGACCTGCTAACCTTTCAAGCATTTGATCAATGAAGGGCAAAGGAAAGTGATCCTTCCTAGTTGCTTTGTTCAGGCGTCGATAGTCGATGCAGACTCTGTATCCGGTCACTGTTCGCTGGGGCACTAGCTCTCCTTCATTGTTCGCAACAACTGTGACTCCACTTTTCTTTGGGACTACTTGGACTGGTGAGACCCATTTGCTGTCTGAAATTGGGTAGATGACACCACAGTCCAAGAGTTTGATGACCTCTTGTTTCACAACTTCCATCATCGGAGGATGGAGGCGACGTTGGGCTTCGCGAGAGGGCTTTGCATCATCTTCTAGTAAGATTCGATGCACACAGGTCGTAGGGCTGATTCCCTTGATATCTGACAGAGTCCATCCAATGGCTGTCTTGTACTTTGTCAAGACCTGTACCAGTCTATCTTCCTGTGACTCGGTTAGTGCAGAAGACACTATGACGGGCAGAGTGTCGTCCGAGCCAAGATAGGCATACTTCAGGTGGTCAGGCAAAATTTTGAGCTCAAGAACTGGGGCCTGAATCACTGAAGGAGGAGTGGCATTAGTACTAATTGGAAATGACGAGGGTACCTGATGATTCACCATTCTGGGGGTCTCATTTAGGGTCATGACTTCATCACAAATTCGAGGTTCTAGTTCGTAATCTGTATCCTCAACCAAGGCGTCCCCTGATTGCGTTAGGCCAACTCCTTTCTGGATTATCATGTTGAGTGTGTCTTCTCGAATTGAATCAAAATGTTTCTCTGCGAGAGAAGTGCACACGTCAACAGAAAAAGTAGTATGAGTTGCGGAACTAGGGTACCTCATGGCATCAAAAATGTTGAAGCCAATCTCCTCTCCGTCTACTTCCATAGTTAATGTTCCATTGAACACATCAATCTTTGTCTTGGCAGTTCTCATGAATGGTCTTCCCAACAGCATTAGTGGAGCTTGATTCGTAGGGGAATCCTCCATGTCTAGGACATAAAAGTCAGCTGGGAAGATGAGCTGGTTAACCTGCACAAGAACATCTTCTACGTATCCCTTAGGATACACATTAGAGCGATCGGCTAACTGAATGATAATATCGTCATGCTGTAATTTACCTAGACCTAGGGCAACATATAGTGAATATGGCATAACATTAATGGATGCGCCTAAGTCTAGCATGACTTTATCAAATGACTTGTTACCAATCACGCAGGGAACAGAAAAACTCCCTGGATCCTTCAACTTTGGGGGTAGCCGACGCTGGATTACAGCAGAAACTGTTTCACTCACCATCACAACCTCCTTCTCCCTCGTCTGGCGCCTTGGAGTGCATAACTCTTTCAGAAATTTTGCGTATTTCGGCACCTGTTTGATGCACTCGATCAAGGGCATGTTGATTTGCACCCTTTTGAAGATCTCCAAGATTTCCTCATCGGATTCATTCTTCTTAGATTTGGCAAGCCTACTTGGAAATGGTGCATGCACAAACGGGGAATTAGTAACAACCGAACTTGAAGGGATTGGGTTATTACCTTGTGTGTGGGTAGGTTGAACTGGCGGTTGTGTCATGGTGGTCTTAGTTGCCACCTTGTGCTTTTCAGCCTCAGAAACGGCTGGATCTGGTTCTATTTCTCCGAGCACTTTACCACTTCGAGTGGTGATTGCATTGGCTTCAGGTCTTACATTTGGGTTGGGCGTAGGTTGAGGTGGAAGCACCCCGCTAGCTTGGATCTTACCCATGAAGTCCACGACCTTACCCATTTGGTCCTTGAGATCAGCGATGTCTTTTTGTTGATTTTGCTGACCTGTGACAAGAGCCTGAGTTGACGCCATTAGTGTTTGCTGCCCTTGGGAAAGAGCAGCCAGCATTTTATCATAATCAGGATTAGAAGATGAAGAAGTGTGATTATTTGCATGATTATGAGAAAAGTTAGAAAATGGGACCGGAGGCCTTGGTTGCCATGTGGGCCTTGGTTGCCATGTGGGCCTTGGGAACTGGTCTGGGACACGGTTTGGCCCAGCCGACATGTGCTGAGGGTTTAGGACATTGTTCGGATCTCTCCAACTGTAACCTTGGGTCCTTGGCCCTCCTTGATAGCCTCCAATGGCGTGTGCCATTTCAGTTCCGGAGTCTTCTTCCCTTGCAGTGTAGGGACATTGTTCCTCAAGATGGCCTTGAGAGCATATGGAACAAACTGGAGCTACCTGTTTCTTTAGCTCAAGCATATTCGAAAGCATAGAGGTGATTTTATCTAACTTTGAATCATTTATAGCATGGGAACTTACCTCATGTACCTTTCTAGAAATGGGATCGGCACCTTCGTATTGTGCATCATTGAGTGCACGGCTTTCAAGTAGTGCACGACCATCTACTAGGCTCCGAGCTAAGAAACTTCCATTAGCTGCAGCATCGAGCAGTCCTCTATCCCAACCTTTGAGTCCTTCATAAAAGTAGGTTAAAAGATAGCCTTCTGTGATCCCGTGGGTAGGGCATGAAGCACAAAGTTCCTTAAACCTCTCATAGTACTGGCTGAAATTCTCATCATGTTCTTTCTGCTTGATTCCAGTGATCTCCTTTCTTAAGACCGTAATCTTTGAGGCAGGGAAGTACTTGGTAAGAAACTCCTGAACCAACTTCTCCCAAGAGTCAATATGATTGGGTGGGAGACTTAAAAGCCATACCCGTGCTCTTTCTTCCAAGGACAATGGGAAAGCTTTCAGCTTCATGATTTCCAAGTCCCCATCATCCGGACACATACTACTAATGATGAATTGGAACTCCGTTAAGTGTTTGTGTGGATCTTCATTTCGGATTCCACGGAACTTGGGTAGTTGATGAAGAACTCCACTCTTAAGCTCAATATCTTTCTTGTTGGTTCGAGGCTCGGGATACTGGATGCAGAAGTCTGTAGTGCCATTTGTGTTTGCACATGTCTGCTCCCGGATACTCAGGTTTCGTGCCATGGTTATCGGTGTTCCAAAAATCTGTTCTTCTTCTGAATTACTCTTCTCGCTTTTGGACTCACCGAATATTGGTGATGGAGGTTCGAACGAACTGGTTTGCTTAAGTGCGTCTCTGAATGTGGCGTTGCTTGGTGAGATGTCAAGTTGTCTTCTCAGCCGATCAAGCTTAGATTGATGAGCACGCATTCATAAGTTCGTACCTCTATGAAAACAAAACTCTAAGTTAGAAGGCAAGTATACACAAGAAAAGATAATAAGTGTAAGATAGTAGAGATTTGCATAAAATAGCACATAAATAGAAACCAGAATTACCAAAAAGTTACGTTAATGGAAAGAAAATACACAAGTTTCAAATGCAAACTAATAATGCAATAAGTAGAGTTTTAGAGTGTCATGAATAACTTTCTCCTTCCGCTTCTCATAGTACTTTCCTGGGCGTACGGCCTGCGCGTACTGATAACCACCATTCCACCATTCAACATTAATCATGGCCAGTTGAGATAGATGTAACGCGAGAAGCAAGGATAATTTTAAGAGCACCCCGAGGCTAGCTTGGCATATACTCCATTGGTGTTCCCTTTCTTAATCCAAAACTTGTCACCAGTCATAACTCTCCTAGACACCATAATTAATCCAAATGATGACGTAGAGAATTACCAAACCCTAGTGTTTACAAACTCCGCCCCAACCTCATGTCCATAGATTCGAGTATATGGTATGTGGTGATGAAATCCACACATCATGAAGGGTTAAGGAGAAAGTAAATAAGAGGGGCACTACCTGTTCCCGAAAGTAAGATTTTGAAGAAAAAGGGACTAAGAGATTCATGCAACTCTAAAACAATTAATAGGAAACAATACTTACACTTTAGGAAATTCAAAGATGAATAAAGTTTCATAAAAAAAATTTAATTTTTTTTTTAATTTTTTTTTAAAATTTTTTTTTTAAATTTTTTTTTAATTTTTTTTATTTATTCCGAATTTTCTGTTTTTCATTTCAGATTTAAAGTTTAACAAGACATAAACAAATAATTGATTACATAAAAATAAAATAAGTGTAAACATAAAGTTAGTGGAACATAAATGTTATGTAATAAAATTGAAAGAAAGTTAATGGAATAAAGTTAATGTAATATAATTAAAGTTAAGGGAATAAAGAAAAAGTGTGAATATTAAGTTAAGGGAATAAAGAAAAAGTGTGAATATTAAGTTAATGGAATAAAGTATAATGGAATAAATAAAAGTAAAAGTAAAGAAAAGTGAACATATAAAATATGCATTTATGAACAAGTATCAAATTTATTATGAACAAATATATATATAAAAAAAAAATTATGAACATTTATGAACAAGTATAAATTAGAAATTAAGAAAGAGTAAAGTATGAGCATTATAAACAAACATAATAAGAACAATAATAAGATGGATAATTAAAATATAAACAAGTAAGTAAATGTTATAAACAAATATAATATTAAAAAAAATAAAATTTATAAACAAGTATAATATGCACAATTTATATACATACACTAACAAATTAAAATGATTTTCAATTTCCCCGGCAACGGCGCCAAAAATTGACTACGCCCAAACTACGCATTAAATTAAACACGTAATTTGAGTGTTGTGCAATTTAAACCCTTTTTGTGTAGATGTAGTATTGGTAAATAGGGATCGTTCTTAACCGGGGAAATTAGGGAACATTAATAATGTGTTAGTGGGAAAGAGTAATGAATTAGAGAATTAAATAATAAAAGAATTAAACAATCAAAGAATTAATAAATTAAAGAATAGATGAACAAGATAATAATAAATTAATGAATTACAAAGAATTAATAAATTAACGAATTAAAGAATGAAATAATAGAAGAATAAAGGACTTAGTTAATCAAAGAATAAAGGAATTAATTAATCAAAGAATCAATAAATTAAATAATAAAGGAATGAAAGAATAAAAGCATCAAAGAATAAAAGAATAAAGAATAAAAGAATAAAGAATAAACAAGGGGGGTTTTGAAGAGGTTTGTAATTATGTAAATAAGTAAAAGCATAGATAAACTCATTCTATTTCTATTCTAACTTATGCACAAAGTAGACTTCCCGTAAACACGAACTTCAACCACATACTACAATTGCAAATATTTGAATTAATCACGAAATTATACCTTCACAAACTCATATTTCTTCATACATTAATCATATTATAAATGCACCGAACAGCGGATTTTTACTTATAATATAATTACCTTAAGTTTGTGATTTAATGCGCCGAACAACGGTCATACATTAAATCTCTCCAAATCTACTCTAAATGCCCCGAACAGCGGATCAACATTTAGTTTCGAAATGAAGTTTAAGCTCTAAAATGTAAGAAGTAAATGATTTTTAGAAAGTAAAACACATGGAGATTATACTCAATTTTCACAAAAGATAGGAAGGAGAAACCAATACATATATTGCATTATAATTAGAAACAATAACAAATAAGAGAGTTTAAGAGAATGGAGAGCAAATGTTACACTTTTCAGATTGGATGAGAACAATGGATTGTTTTTCACAAGGAACACCGAACAGCGGCTGGAACCTTATGAAGATGGAAGAAGATTAAACAAGGAAATTCGGACTTGAACTCTCAAAATTGTATTGGAACTATTTTGCCAAGATTTCTCCTAAAAGAAGCTCAATTTTGTGCTACTTGGAAGTGATTTCAACAAGTGAAATCAACTCCTATTTATAGGTGGAGAAAGCTACCAAAAATAATATAAAAATACAATAAAAAAAATGGAATAATGGAATGATGAGTAATAAAGATTTGTGATGATGTTTAGAGGTGGTTTGAGTTGTAAAGTTGTAAAATTGGGTTGGAAAGTTGTTGGAAGGTGGCTGGAAATTGAGTGGGATCTGCTGGAAAATAGGGCAGGAATTTTCGGTGGCTGGCTGCTGAAATGGGAAGCTGGCGCTCGGCAGGTGACCGCTGAAGAGAGGACATGCGATTCGGCAGGCGCGCGCCGAATTGAATCTGGGCTGGAGGAAGCTGGGCTGACACGCGGGCTTCGCCTGGGCTGGAGGAATTGGGCTGACACGAGACGCGGGCCTGGGCTGGAGGAAGCTGGGCTGACACGCGGGCTGAGACTTGGGCTTGCGACGCCTGGGCTGCTGGCTGTGCGGGCTTGGATTCTTTTAGAAATGGGTTGGGCTGCACAGGAACAATTAATTAATTTAAAACTAAATTAATTATTCCACCGAATTTCGTCCATATTTTATTCGTTATAATTCTGATCGAAACGATTCTTTCGCCAAAATGCTCCAAATTACAACCTTTATTTTTCTAAACATAAAAATCACAAAATAATTTATTTTATCAATTTATTTAATATTTTAATATTAAAAGTCAAGTATAAAGGGTATAAAATAATATAAAATAATGCTTATTTAACGTCCTATCAATGAGCCTTGAACAAGGGCTTTAGTAATTCTCTCAAGTCGTCTTAAATGGGCCTATTGCTTGGTCAGATGAAGTGTCGACAAGTCCCCAAGTTCTTAACTGAGGCGGACTGCCTCGGTTGAGGACTTTCAGGTAAAGTGCACTGACCGAGCAACTCTCCATTTTTGCACTGCTCCGCTCGGTGTACCATTAGTCCCCCAAGTCCTCGGTCGAGGTAGAATGCGGAAGAGAAGACGTCCTGTAGTGTGTTGCATGTCTGAGTGGATTGACATTGTGGTGATTGTGCTTTGGTAGTCCTCCGGTGAGTATGACTTCATGTATGAATCTGACTGCTTGTGAGCGATTGTGGCTGTAGATACGTCTCAGTCGATAGGTGTGCTGAGTGTAGCATTGAATGTTGAGCAGCAGGTGCTCGGTAATGTGTTGAGCAGCGGGGCTCTGAGCAGCAGGTGCTCGATGATGTGTTGGAGCAGCAGGTGCTCAGTAATGTGTTGAGCAGCGGGGCTCTGAGCAGCAGGTGCTCGATGATGTGTTGAGTAGCGGGTACTCGGAGCAGCAAGTGCTCGGTAATGTGTTGAGCAGCGGGGCTCGGAGCAACAGGTGCTCGATGATGTGTTGAGCAGCGGGGCTCGGAGCAGCAGGTGCTCGGTAATGTGTTGAGCAGCGGGTGCTCGGAGCAGCAGGTGCTCAGTAATGTGTTGAGCAGCGGGTGCTCGGTAATGTGTTGAGCAGCGGGGCTCTGAGCAGCAGGTGCTCGATGATGTGTGAAGTGTATGTATGAGTTCATGTATGCCCGAATGCATAAAGGCATGTATGTGTGACATGTATGTCAATATGTACGAGAGCATGAATGCGTGACATGTATGTATGTCATGTATGAATGACATGTATGTATGTCATGTATGAGTGACATGTATGTTAGGATGCACGAGGGCATGAATGTGTGCGTCAAAAATGACGGTCATAAGGGTTTTCTAATTGGAAGTGTTACCTGGTTGTAGTCAGGTGTGTTATGAGGTGTTCCTTGGTGCATGCTAAGTTGTTTGCATGGAATCCGAGGGGACATCAGGAGGTCGACCGAGCAGTGAGTCCGGGGGACATTGGAAGACCGACCGAGTGGACATCGGGAGACCGACCGAGGGGGTCATCGGGAGACCGACCGAGCAGTGAGTCCGGGGGGACATTGGAAGACCGACCGAGTGGACATCGAAAGACCGATCGAGGGGGTCATCGGGAGACCGACCGAGCAGTGAGTCCGGGGGGACATTGGGAGACCGACCGAGTGGACATCGGGAGACTGACCGAGGGGGTCATGGGAGACCGACCGAGTGGACATCGGGAGACTGACCGAGGGGGTCATGGGAGACCGACCGAGTGGACATCGGAGACCGACCGAGGGGGTCATCGGGAGACCGACCGAGGGGGTCATCGGGAGACCGACCGAGGGGGTCATCGGGAGGCCGACCGAGCAGTGAGTCCAGGGGACATTGGAAGACCGACTGAGTGGGCATCGGGAGACCGACCGAGCAGTGAATCCGGGGGATATTGGGAGACCGACCGAGTGGACATCGGGAGACCGACCGAGGGGGTCATTGGGAGGCTGACCGAGGGGTCATCGGGAGATCGACCGAGCAGTGAGTCCAGGGGGACATTGGGAGACCGACCGAGTGGACATCGGGAGACCGACCGAGGGGGTCATTGGGAGGCCGACCGAGTGGACATCGGGAGAGCAGGGAGCCCGATGGGACATCGGTGGGGACCGATGAAAAATGGGGTCTGAGGGGACATCGGGATGCCGACCGAGCAATGAGTCCGAGGGGACATCGAGAGACCGACCGAGCAGAACATCGAGAGGCCGACCGAGCAGTGAGTCCGAGGGGACATCGAGAGACCGACCGAGCAGGAAGTCCGAGGGACATCGGGAGACCGACCGAGCAGTGGCAAGGAGCAGGTTCCCAAGCAGAATTATATACGCAATTGTTTTTTGGTGGATTTTAACCACAAATATTTTGTGGTGGGTAGGGTTTGCAGCCGCCACGAGGAGAATGAGTTTTTGTTTTGCGTAATAAGATGGGTTTTGATCGATCGAGCGGGGGGATTTTTCTGGGTTATTTTGATAGAAATCAAATTTGGTTTTTCTTGGTGTTTGGGTGGCTATGATGTTTCAGCAGGTAAGAAAAATTGAAAAGAACCGACATAACCTTTTGTATCGATTCCCACAGACGGCGCCAAACTGTTGATGCAAAAATTGTACCAACGAGACTGTAAAGACACGCACGCACACCAAGACACAAGAAAGTACGTGGTTCACCCAAATCGGGCTACGTCCACGGTGTTTCCTCCCTCTCATTAATAATATGATATTTGTACAAGGATAAGGCTCTGAGCCTTTGAGAGATAATAGTGTTTGTAGAGAGGATGAAGAGGTTGAGTCCCCAAAATAAGGGAGGAGGCTCCCTATTTATAAGAGTTATCTAGGGTTAGGTCATAGTTGCTGTCAGGACCCACCCCGGTTTCACCCCGAAACTCGAGGTAAATCCCGCTCCCGTCTGACTCCCCGACACAACACCTAAATAACACTTACGCAACTCAGTCAGACGCAGGAGTAATTAAACAAAATATCCCAACCTTATCGTTTACAGAGCATAGCACTAAATTACAAGGAAACATAAAAAAAAACTGATAAAGTACACGCACATAGAAGCTTTTAAACTCTTCTAGGATCCCTCACGTCGCTTCTATGCCTCGGACACTGCCTCGACGTTAAGACCCCGCGCTAGCTCCACAACCTGGAGGGCAATTTAAAACAGAAAATGTGAGTGGACCAGAAAGTACAAAAAGTTCAAAATCACTTTATATGAAAACCGAGTTTAACCCTCCGTTTTGAAAACACATGCATAACCAACAGTTATGAACACAGTTATAAAATAATCGTTATAAAACATCATAAGAAACAGAAACACTATAAAATATCATAAGAAACCGTATCAAAAACCATAAACACCAAATCATCATTTTCCCGATCAAACCTGCTGGACCTCTCCGAGTCTTTAAACTCAATCCAGGCCTTAATCATATCCGAGTCTTTAAACTACCGAGTCTTTAAACTCAAGGCCTACGGGGGAAATCAATATATATCCGAGTCTTTAAACTCCCGAGTCTTTAAACTCAATCCGGGTCTTTAAACCCAATCCGGCCGGTCCCCCGTCACATATATCCGGGTCTTTAAACCCAATATCCAGATCCAACAAATCCAATCTCAAAATCATTTGAAAACCATTCACCAATCCACATCCAAACCCGAATCCGAAATCACTGGTCCGATGCCCTTCCGGCAGCCAGAACCGTCATTTCGAACCCAAATCCGGAAGCCACTTTTCAATTTTAAAACCAAATCTCGTTTTCCGAAATCCGATTCTAAAATCGAAAACCTTGATTATCACAATCATAGTCCAAAATCCATTTATAATCATAAGAAATCACTTATCAATTGAAATCCCGAAACTAGGGCATCAATTTCAGAAGTCAACCACTTCCTCGTAAAACGTGCTAAAATCCGGACTTCCTCGAAAAACGTGTAATAAAGTAAAACCAACCAAAACATATTCGATAAACATAGAATCATAATCAAAACCATAAAACAGTTATAGAAAACAGTTATGCATGCTCGAGTTTAAAGAAAGGGGTCCACTCACAGTACTGAGCCCTACTCGCGTCCCGAACGTCCAGCACGTTCCTCGGCTTCCTCGGGAAATCCCGATCCTGTCAAACACCGTCAAATTACGTCACTAATACGTCTACAAACATTCTCCTAAATTTCCTCAAAAATCCCCGAACCGAAGACCTAGAACCCCGGGACCCTAAACCTTCACCCTCGCGGAACTACACTCAAACGACATCCGATTGACTCGAAACCAACTCCATTGAACTCACCACAACTCCTAGACCAAAAGTCATGTTGATCGTTTTCCCAACCACCGCCGCACGCGCCCCCACGCTCCGCCCAAAGTGGCTGCGCGTGGCCCTCACGCGCCAGCTACAGTAGCATCATCAACCTCGACTCACTGTGTCGAACCGGCCGCTGCAGGCTGAACCGGCGAGAACTGATCTCCGCCGTCCGGCCATCAATTTAACCTCTCTTTTCTCTCACGGCTGCGTCCAGACCTGCCCTATCTCTTCCCGTACTCCGTTCACCTCAACACGGCCTCTACACCGTCGACTGAAGCTCGAAATCAGACGACCTACTTCCCCTGTTTTCCTTCCCGGCCACCCAGTTCACCTCCCTTCACGGTGGCTACACCAAACTCATCCTAGGACTTCACTGAACCTAGACCACACCTCCGTTACCTTCGACTCACCCCCAAACTCGTCGACTCACCGTTTGAAGTTTACGGCTAAACAGAGGAACAGAGACTCCACTTCAACCGAGTTCCGCCGTGAACACCCCCCGTCACGGCGACCATCCCAGTCGACACCTAGGACCTCCCTGGACATAACCCTGACCTTCAATCCCATCGACACTAAGCCTAGACTCACGACTTTCCAACTGAAGTTTCACGGAAAAACAGAGCAAAGAAGCCTTACCCTTCAATTGCAGCTCCGCCGTGCGCACTGCCGCCTACCACTGTGGTCGTTGGACTCCTTGCAGTCTCCTCAGCCTCCCCTTGCCTTGGTTTGCCTCGCCTCACGGCGTAGCCACCACCTCAACCTCACAAGCTCCCTGTTTCCCCCAAAATTTCTCCACATCTCCGCCGTGCCGCCGTGCACGATTGCACCACCAATTCACGGCCACTAGCTCCGCCTTGCCTCACTATCACACTCACAACTCCCTATTTACTCACCCTTGCACCCAGATCGATCAATTGATCTCAAACTCTCACCCTCTGTTCTCTGTGTTTGTCGAAGAACCACACACACACACACACACACGGGTTCACCCAATTATTTAGGACCGCACACACACAGAAGAACTCCCCAGAACCCACTACACCTTTGCCATGTGTCACAATCCAGGCCATCCTTATCCCACCTGCTTAAACCCCAGCCGTCCATCTTGCTTCTCTCTGCACAGATCCCCAGAAACCAAAAAGACCAAAATACCCTCATGTTTTACACATTTTTACGGTTTTACCGAAACTTCCTAGACCCGTAACCTTCGCCTCGTAAGTCCGATGAATACGTGCCGCCTGTCATCGAACTCAGGACGACGAGATCTATCTAACCATCCTCGGTCAACGTACCAAAACTCGATTATTCAAAACGTCGATTTTTCCCCCTAATTTACCCAAATTACGGTTATGCCCTCGACCTTCCGAACATCACCACTTCCTCCTCGGATGTCGGAATCGGGCGTGTCACCTGCCTAAGGATTCGTGACGTCCTAAACTACGTCCTGGTCACTGGTCAATCCCCAATTGACCACCCGAAATAAAAGTCAACATTTCTGCCCGACCTAGGGGCAAAATCGTCATTGTAAGTTCCCGGACCCCTCGGGACCACCTAACCCTTGATTACCCTCACTAATCACACCTTAATCACTCTAGTAATCCCGATTCTCGGGACGGGTTGTTACAATCTACCCACCTAAAAAGAATTTCGACCCCGAAATTCCACAACTAGTGTCCGACACTTAGGGTCTCCTATCTGGTCACCAACACTAGGTCAGCAACAACCTCTCCTGGGTTTCCTGTCTATCATCTCCACCTTGGGTATTTCACTCCATCCCCAACTACTGTTACCACGCCCAGCCCTAGCTATGTAACAGCTGCATGGAGTACGCAAGGGAAACTCTATGAACAGAAAACAAAGGTATTATATAATACCTCATTCCACAGTACCCGACAGAAGTCATAGAGTACATCCTCGTATACAACCACCCATACCTTCCCAAACCAACTCGACTACTAACCCAAACAATCGTCCACCCATCTCCCTCGGCTGCCATTCCGGCCACGGTCGGAATAACTCCACAAAGTCCTAAAGGCAAACTCTAGCTTGTGGGTTCTCTCCTTCAATAGTCTCAGATCGATCAGTTATAGTCACTCCTTTTCTATACTTCCCATCAACCTGCTACGGAACTTACTGTACACTCCAAGTCCTCTAGGCGAACTCCTAGACTCTACCCTGGGATCCAACAACCAAACCAACAGAACAACCAAAAGTAAAACACGTACCTGTCCCCACATCTGGTATCGCCTGATCCTCCTGCTGAGTCATCGAGAACACCCGGGCCTGAGATCCCGACGCTCTACCACGTCCCCTCGAACTACTCGTGGCTGTGCCACCACCTCCTCTAGTGCCCGCTGTCCCTGATGCTGTACTCTGCCCAAGCTCCGCTGCTCCTCTGCCTATACCACCTTCATGGGGCAACTGTGGACACTCACGTCGAAAATGACCTCGCTCCCCACAGTAGAAACACACATTCCAGCCTGGTCCACTACTCGATCTCCCTGTGGACGCTACCGACGTCGCACTCGCTTGCGGAGTCGGCGGTGCTCGGTAACCCCAAAATCCTGAACTCTGGGCACTGCCAGGCCTACCAAAACGATCATCGCCCGATGAGGACGATCCACCAAAGTTACCTCTTTTCGGTGTCCGCTGGCTCGAAGCTCCAGGAATAGATAGTTCCCGGCGTCGCACCGGCAAACTAGCCTCAACTCGCACCGCAGCATCCGACAAGTCTCGGAGAGTAGCAAAAGATCCAGCCGTCACTATGGCTCGAATCTCACCTCGCAAGCCCAACTCAAACCTACGGCACTTCTCGGCTTCAGTGGCCACAAAAGCAGGAGCAAACCGAGACAACATCTGGAACTTCCGTTCATACTCTGCCACGGTCATATTCCCTTGCTGGAGCTGCAGAAACTCCGCCTCCTTGGCATCCCGGAAAGAACGAGGATAATACTGCTCCAGAAACCGTTCCCTGAACGTCTCCCAAGTTACACTATGGGCATCCCAACCGGACAACTCAAGAGTATACCACCACTCGTAAGCTGCACCATCCAGTAAAAAGGTAGCCAACAACACTCGCTCCTCCGGCGGACAATGCATCACCGCAAAAATCCGCTCCAGTCTGGTAATCCACCTCTGGGCTTCCTCAGGATCAGCCCCACCACTAAATGTAGTAGCCCCGAGCCGCTGGGCTCGCTCAATCGTGGCACTCTCCGTCTCTCTTGCTACTTCTTCAGGTTGTGGAGAGGGTCTACGTCTCAGAGGCATCGTCAACCGCACGCTGAAAGAGGCATAGAAGTAGTTAAGCAGCTAGAACACAGCCTCACAAACCAACAAACCCCACAAACCCGACAAACCTATGCTCTGATACCAATTGTCAGGACCCACCACGGTTTCACCCCGAAACCCGAGGTAAATCCCGCTCCCGTCTGACTCCCCGACACAACACCCAAATAACACTTACGCAACTCAGTCAGACGCAGGAGTAATTAAACAAAATATCCCAACCTTATCGTTTACAGAGCATAGCACTAAATTACAAGGAAACATAAAAAAAACTGATAAAGTACACGCACATAGAAGCTTTTAAACTCTTCTAGGATCCCTCACGTCGCTTCTATGCCTCGGACACTGCCTCGACGTTAGGACCCCGCGCTAGCTCCACAACCTGGAGGGCAATTTAAAACAGAAAATGTGAGTGGACCAGAAAGTACAAAAAGTTCAAAATCACTTTATATGAAAACCGAGTTTAACCCTCCGTTTTGAAAACACATGCATAACCAACAGTTATGAACACAGTTATAAAATAATCGTTATAAAACATCATAAGAAACAGAAACACTATAAAATATCATAAGAAACCGTATCAAAAACCATAAACACCAAATCATCATTTTCCCGATCAAACCTGCTGGACCTCTCCGAGTCTTTAAACTCAATCCAGGCCTTAATCATATCCGAGTCTTTAAACTCCCGAGTCTTTAAACTCAAGGCCTACGGGGGAAATCAATATATATCCGAGTCTTTAAACTCCCGAGTCTTTAAACTCAATCCGGGTCTTTAAACCCAATCCGGCCGGTCCCCCGTCACATATATCCGGGTCTTTAAACCCAATATCCAGATCCAGCAAATCCAATCTCAAAATCATTTGAAAACCATTCACCAATCCACATCCAAACCCGAATCCGAAATCACTGGTCCGATGCCCTTCCGGCAGCCAGAACCGTCATTTCGAACCCAAATCCGGAAGCCACTTTTCAATTTTAAAACCAAATCTCGTTTTCCGAAATCCGATTCTAAAATCGAAAACCTTGATTATCACAATCATAGTCCAAAATCCATTTATAATCATAAGAAATCACTTATCAATTGAAATCCCGAAACTAGGGTATCAATTTCAGAAGTCAACCACTTCCTCGTAAAACGTGCTAAAATCCGGACTTCCTCGAAAAACGTGTAATAATGTAAAACCAACCAAAACATATTCGATAAACATAGAATCATAATCAAAACCATAAAACAGTTATAGAAAACAGTTATGCATGCTCGAGTTTAAAGAAAGGGGTCCACTCACAGTACTGAGCCCTACTCGCGTCCCGAACGTCCAGCACGTTCCTCGGCTTCCTCGGGAAATCCCGATCCTGTCAAACACCGTCAAATTACGTCATTAATACGTCTACAAACATTCTCCTAAATTTCCTCAAAAATCCCCGAACCGAAGACCTAGAACCCCGGGACCCTAAACCTTCACCCTCGCGGAACTACACTCAAACGACATCCGATTGACTCGAAACCAACTCCATTGAACTCACCACAACTCCTAGACCAAAAGTCATGTTGATCGTTTTCCCAACCACCGCCGCACGCGCCCCCACGCGCCGCCCAAAGTGGCTGCGCGTGGCCCTCACGCGCCAGCTACAGTAGCATCATCAACCTCGACTCACTGTGTCGAACCGGCCGCTGCAGGCTGAACCGGCGAGAACTGATCTCCGCCGTCCGGCCATCAATTTAACCTCTCTTTTCTCTCACGGTTGCGTCCAGACCTGCCCTATCTCTTCCCGTACTCCGTTCACCTCAACACGGCCTCTACACCGTCGACTGAAGCTCGAAATCAGACGGCCTACTTCCCCTGTTTTCCTTCCCGGCCACCCAGTTCACCTCCCTTCACGGTGGCTACACCAAACTCATCCTAGGACTTCACTGAACCTAGACCACACCTCCGTTACCTTCGACTCACCCCCAAACTCGTCGACTCACCGTTTGAAGTTTACGGCAAAACAGAGGAACAGAGACTCCACTTCAACCGAGTTCCGCCGTGAACACCCCCCGTCACGACGACCATCCCAGTCGACACCTAGGACCTCCCTGGACATAACCCTGACCTTCAATCCCATCGACACTAAGCCTAGACTCACGACTTTCCAACTGAAGTTTCACGGCAAAACAGAGCAAAGAAGCCTTACCCTTCAATTGCAGCTCCGCCGTGCGCACTGCCGCCTACCACTGTGGTCGTTGGACTCCTTGCAGTCTCCTCAGCCTCCCCTTGCCTTGGTTTGCCTCGCCTCACGGCGTAGCCACCACCTCAACCTCACAAGCTCCCTGTTTCCCCCAAAATTTCTCCACATCTCCGCCGTGCCGCCGTGCACGATTGCACCACCAATTCACGGTCACTAGCTCCGCCTTGCCTCACTATCACACTCACAACTCCCTATTTACTCACCATTGCACCCAGATCGATCAATTGATCTCAAACTCTCACCCTCTGTTCTCTGTGTTTGTCGAAGAACCACACACACACACACACGGGTTCACCCAATTATTTAGGACCGCACACACACAGAAGAACTCCCCAGAACCCACTACACCTTTGCCATGTGTCACAATCCAGGCCATCCTTATCCCACCTGCTTAAACCCCAGCCGTCCATCTTGCTTCTCTCTGCACAGATCCCCAGAAACCAAAAAGACCAAAATACCCTCATGTTTTACACATTTTTACGGTTTTACCGAAACTTCCTAGACCCGTAACCTTCGCCTCGTAAGTCCGATGAATACGTGCCGCCTGTCATCGAACTCAGGACGACGAGATCTATCTAACCATCCTCGGTCAACGTACCAAAACTCGATTAATCAAAACGTCGATTTTTCCCCCTAATTTACCCAAATTACGGTTATGCCCTCGACCTTCCGAACATCACCACTTCCTCCTCGGATGTCGGAATCGGGCGTGCCACCTGCCTAAGGATTCGTGACGTCCTAAACTACGTCCTGGTCACTGGTCAATCCCCAATTGACCACCCGAAATAAAAGTCAACATTTCTGCCCGACCCAGGGGCAAAATCGTCATTCTAAGTTCCCGGACCCCTCGGGACCACCTAACCCTTGATTACCCTCACTAATCACACCTTAATTGTAACGACCCGTCCCGAATTTCGGGATTAGTTTAGTGACTAATCGTGATTAGTGAGGTTGAACGGTGGTTAGTAGGGCGGAATCGGACAAATTGTGCGAAATGACCGTTTTGCCCCTGGTCGTGGGCAAAATGTTGACTTTTTGTTCGGGCGGTCAAATGGACTTTGACCGATGACCGTGACGTAGTTCGGGACGTCACGAGTTCATAGACAGGTGGCACGTTCGATTCCGATATTCGTAGAGAAAGTTATGGTGTTCGGAAGTTGAGGGGTATTTTGGTAATTTGGCTTATTAGGGGGCAAATGTTGACTTTTTGATCGGGAGGTCCGATGGGCGAGGGCCAAGGACCGTTACGTAGGTATCGTCGATACGAATCCAACGACAGGCGGCATGCCGAAATCGGAGATCCGACGACGACGTTATGGTCAAGGAAACGAACTAACGAACCGAGGCCGGGATTAAAATAATAATATAATAATGAATAGTGACCGTTGACACAGCACACCTGGATGAGTGACAAGTGTCACTCATCCCTTGAAACCAGAATCCTTGTCTTAGGGGAAACATCATTATGATGTTTTAATATTTATTAATTAATTAATTAATCATTTTAATTTCCATTAATTCCATTTGTGTTTTCTTAACCGTGTACAACCAAATCCAGTTTTCTCCCACCCTTGATTCCTCTTCCATTGCTGAACCTGAGAGTGCGAAATTGTGAGTGAGTTGGGTGTGAATTCAACTGGGTAAACACGAGAGATTGACTGTGAGGAGGAACTGAGAATTCGAAAGATTGAGTTTTGGGAGGGAAAATCAAATTGGACGAATTGGACTGCGACGATCGAATTGAAGCTTACAAACATCTTCCTGAGGTTGTGACGAGTCGATCCACATCAAAAACGAGAAGGAATGGTGCCGTTTTGGCTCTGATCGAGCTTGGTGACAGAGGAAGAAATCGAGGCTGAGTCGTGGAGTTTGGGGCTGTGTTTGATTCAATTGTTGTGGGGAAATGCTTTCTCATGATCCCACGATGCTTCTGGGATCATCAATTGAAGGAAAACGTTGGAGAATGGCAGAACTCCATTGTTGAACAGTGTCGGTGCTCGAGTATAAGTCGTGACGTTTGAGCACCGGTTTGATGCAATTGATGTGGGGGAATTGTTCCTCATGGTCCATTGATGCTTCTGGAATCATCAATTGGATGAAACCTGCATCAATTGAGGGACTTCCATGATTGAACAGTGACCGGGTGTTCTTCGTGGATCATCATCGAATCGTGGGAATCTGGGTAAGGATTTGTGTAATTGAGTTTACAGACTTATAATTGGACTTAAAACGAAGCTAATGGATTGATCAATTGAAGGAATTAGGATCGAATTGGCAGGTTTGGAACCGGGTTGTGTCGCGGGTGAATTGGACCCGTTTACCAAACAAACGGGTTGGGCTGGTGACACTGTAGCAGGCGCGTGAGTTTCACGCGCAGCCACTCACGGCGGCGCGTGACGGCGCGTGGGCACGGATCTCGAGGTGAGGTCAACATGACATCTGTCCCATCTAATGTAACGGACATTTTGGAATTGGTTTCGTGTCGATCGGACACCGTCTCGATATTGTTCGGGATGTCCGAAGGTTTTAAATTAAGTTTAAAAATAAGTAAAAATTCGGGAAAATTACGGGACTTTGATAGGATGTTAATGATGAGGTTAGTAACCCTCTAATGTGATTTGGACAGGATTGGGAGTCCCGGTGATAGTGGTGTGGCCCGGGAGGGCCGGTGGCACGCGTATCGAGGCACACGGTTAAAACGGTCTGTGAGTGGACTTTGGTTTTATAAATCCTATGCATGCTTAAATGTGTTATATGGTTTATATACATGATTTCTATGATGGTATTTGTGAGCATTGATTTTGGATATGTTGCACGTATTTCGAGGTGTTTTCCGTATTTCACGTATATTGGGATTAACGGTTTATTTGTGGTTTTGTGTGCTTGTGGTTAAATAAATAATATGATGAAATGGTTTTGAAATTGGAAATATGAACTCGGGCTTGAGGCCCACTTGTTTTGGAAATTTCGGACTTGGAGTCCATTTGAGAATCGGACCGGGGGCCCAGTTGGTTAATAAAATCGGGCCAGGGGCCCAGTTGGTATGAAATCGGGCTGAGACCCATTTGAGTTATATGATCGGGCCAGGGGCCCAGTTGATTTGTGAATTCGGGCCGTGGGCCCAGTGGGTTTATAAGTCGGGCTGCGGGCCCAGTTGGTTTACAAATCGGGCCGTGGGCCCAGTGGTTCATAAAATCGGGCATGAGGCCCAGTTGGATAATAAATGTGATTTTGGGTCAGGGACCCTATGTTTTATAATGGTGATTTTGGGTCAAGGACCCTAAATGGAATTATGTGGTTTTATGGAAATTTCGGGCAGGGCCCAATGATAATAATGTGATAAAAGGATTTAATAAAACTGTTTTCCATATACCATCTGGATACAAGGATATATGATGGTCTCCTCCAGATGTCTGGGACACTGGGGAAGTCACGGTGCATTGCCTGCGAGGGGTCATTATACGGAGCAGCCGGACCGTATGATGACTCAGGAGCAGGATTGCTATGATTGACGTCAGGGACGTCAGACATCAGGGATGTCAGATATAAGGACCCGGAGAGACCCCGGGCAGCACGCGTAGCTTATGAAACCGTGAGACATGACGTCAGGGACGTCTAGCATCAGGGATGCTGGTGATGGTAATGGTAAAATACGAATTAATGAAATGGCTTTCCGGGTGGATTTATGATTGTGTGATTTTAATGAATTAATGTTCATTTTTGGTAGTGGGTGGTGACCCACATGGTCGTATATGTATGGTGGTGGTATTCCACGGTTTTGGGCTGAGTTCCCACACTTGGTTTTTGGTTAACGGTTTTTGGGCTAAGGCCCTAAGGGCTCGGTTGAGCAAACGTTTTGGTTACTGGTTTTTGTGGCATGCATACGTTTTTATTGGAGGGCATAAATGTCTTATAAATGTATTTGATGAACTTACTGGTTTTTGTCCACTCACAGCTTTTGGTTTTAATGCCCTTCAGGTTGATCACGGATGCGATTGCAGTAGAGACTGGGACATTGCACACCTCCTCCATCGATCCTTGCGCACTCTGGATGCCCCGTTTGGGCAGTGGCTCTTGGTTATCCCTTGTCCGACACCCCTTGTTGGACGGGAGCAGGGCACATTCCACGGTAATCCCGGGGGGATTGGGATGGGTCCTGTCATTAATCACTCTAGTAATCCCGATTCTCGGGACGGGTTGTTACAGTTGTGATGGGCTTTAAGGCATGGGCCTTGTTGATGGGCCTCTAAGATGAGCCTTGAACATGGGCTTTAGTAATTCTCTCAAGTCGTCTTAAATGGGCCTATTGCTTGGTCAGATGCAGTGTCGACAAGTCCCCAAGTTCTTAACTGAGGCGGACTGCCTCGGTTGAGGACTTTCAGGTAAAGTGCACTGACCGAGCAACTCTCCATTTTTGCACTGCTCCGCTCGGTGTACCATCAGTCCCCCAAGTCCTCGGTCGAGGTAGGATGCAGAAGAGAAGACGTCCTATAGTGTGTTGCATGTCTGAGTGGATTGACATTGTGGTGATTGTGCTTTGGTAGTCCTCCGGTGAGTATGAATTCATGTATGAATCTGACTGCTTGTGAGCGATTGTGGCTGTAGATACGTCTCAGTCGATAGGTGTGCTGAGTGTAGCATTGAATGTTGAGCAGCAGGTGCTCGGTAATGTGTTGAGCAGCGGGGCTCTGAGCAGCAGGTGCTCGATGATGTGTTGAGCAGCGGGTGCTCGGAGCAGCAAGTGCTCAGTAATGTGTTGAGCAGCGGGGCTCTGAACAGCAGGTGCTCGATGATGTGTTGAGTAGCGGGTACTCGGAGCAGCAAGTGCTCGGTAATGTGTTGAGCAGCGGGGCTCGGAGCAACAGGTGCTCGATGATGTGTTGAGCAGCGGGGCTCGGAGCAGCAGGTGCTCGGTAATGTGTTGAGCAGAGGGTGCTCGGAGCAGCAGGTGCTCAGTAATGTGTTGAGCAGCGGGTGCTCGGTAATGTGTTGAGCAGCGGGGCTCTGAGCAGTAGGTGCTCGATGATGTGTGAAGTGTATGTATGAGTTCATGTATGCCCGAATGCATAAAGGCATGTATGTGTGACATGTATGTCAATATGTACGAGAGCATGAATGCGTGACATGTATGTATGTCATGTATGAGTGACATGTATGTTAGGATGCACGAGGGCATGAATGTGTGCGTCAAAAATGACGGTCATAAGGGTTTTCTGATTGGAAGTGTTACCTGGTTGTAGTCAGGTGTGTTATGAGGTGTTCCTTGGTGCATGCTAAGTTGTTTGCATGGAGTCCGAGGGGACATCAGGAGGTCGACCGAGCAGTGAGTCCGGGGAATATTGGAAGACCGACCGAGTGGACATTGGGAGACCGACCGAGGGGGTCATCGGGAGACCGACCGAGCAGTGAGTCCGGGGGGACATTGGAAGACCGACCGAGTGAACATCGGGAGACCGATCGAGGGGGTCATCGGGAGACCGACCGAGCAGTGAGTCCGGGGGGACATTGGGAGACCGACCGAGTGGACATCGGGAGACTGACCGAGGGGGTCATGGGAGACCGACCGAGTGGACATCGGAGACCGACCGAGGGGGTCATCGGGAGACCGACCGAGGGGGTCATCGGGAGACCGACCGAGGGGGTCATCGGGAGACCGACCGAGGGGGTCATCGGGATGCCGACCGAGCAGTGAGTCCGGGGGACATTGGGAGACCGACCGAGCAGTGAGTCCGGGGGGACATTGGGAGACCGACCGAGTGGACATCGGGAGACCGACCGAGTGGACATCGGGAGACCGACCGAGGGGGTCATTGGGAGGCCGACCAAGTGGACATCGGGAGACCGACCGAGGGGTCATCGGGAGATCGACCGGGCAGTGAGTCCAGGGGGACATTGGGAGACCGACCGAGTGGACATCGGGAGACCGACCGAGGGGGTCATTGGGAGGCCGACCGAGTGGACATCGGGAGACTGACCGAGCAGGGAGCCCAATGGGACATCGGTGGGGACCGATGAAAAGGGGGGTCTGAGGGGACATCGGGATGCCGACCGAGCAATGAGTCCGAGGGGACATCGAGAGACCGACCGAGCAGGACATCGAAAGGCCGACCGAGCAGTGAGTCCGAGGGGACATCGAGAGACCGACCGAGCAGGAAGTCCGAGGGACATCGGGAGACCGACCGAGCAGTGGCAAGGAGCAGGTTCCCAAGCAGAATTATATATGCAATTGTTTTTTGGTGGATTTTAACCACAAATATTTTGTGGTGGGTAGGGTTTGCAGCCGCCACGAGGAGAGTAAGTTTTTGTTTTGCGTAATAAGATGGGTTTTGATCGATCGAGCGGGGGGATTTTTCTGGGTTATTTTGACAGAAATCCAATTTGGTTTTTCTTGGTGCTTGGGTGGCTATGATGTTTCAGCAGGTAAGAAAAATTGAAAAGAACCGACATAACTTTTTGTATTGATTCCCACAGACGGCGCCAAACTGTTGATGCAAAAATTGTACCAACGAGACTGTAAAAACACGCACGCACACCAAGACACAAGAAAGTACGTGGTTCACCCAAATCGGGCTACGTCCACGGTGTTTCCTCCCTCTCATTAATAATATGATATTTGTACAAGTATAAGGCTCTAAGTCTTTGAGAGATAATAGTGTTTGTAGAGAGGATGAAGAGGTTGAGTCCCCAAAATAAGGGAGGAGGCTCCCTATTTATAAGAGTTATCTAGGGTTAGGTCATAGTTGCGATGGGCTTTAAGGCATGGGCCTCCAAGATGAGCCTTGAACATGGGCTTTAGTAATTTTCTCAAGTCGTCTTAAATGGGCATATTGCTTGGTCAGATGCAGTGTCGACAAACCGTTCATTTAATTGATATATATACATAATAATAACTAAATAATTACCAATTTGATTGATTTATATATATATAAATAATTTTAAAATGATTATTTATAAGTTGAACAATTTTTATTATAATTTATATATAACGATGATTTAATAAATTGAATAAATTTAACACATATATATGCATCCAATATGTTTCATCATAGTCATTATAATATCTTGGTAAGGATGGCTAGAAATATAATTATTTATCTTATTATAAAATATTGGAATTTTATAAGCATGGAGTAGGTATATATATATTTTGTATTATATATAAGCATGAAGGAGCTGGCCATGTTACCAAAAGGCGTATTGACACGGTGATTTGGAAAAATGAAAAACCCGAAGCCGTTTATTCGGAAGATCAGATGATGTCTGTAGGTTGTTTGCTGTAGCATCACAGCTCTTTAAGGGGCAGCATTCAATTTCAGCGGCTGCTGTCAAAGAGCCACACACGATTCTTTCTCTGCCTTATCCATTATCCAAAAGTCACATAAAAATAATAATATAATAAAACTAATGCCCTTTCATTTAAGTAACTGCTCAAAATTCGGATTTAGGATAATAATTACATCACACTTTAGTGTTACTTTTTCATATTATTATTTTAATTTATTGATTTATTTTTATATATATTATAATTAAAATTAATAATTATTTAAATTATTATGTTAAGATTATATCCGTAAAAAATCAATAAGATTGGATATCTTAAAATTCTAATATATATATATATATAAACTAAATTAACTAGTCACCATGAGAATCTTAATGCTTATAAAAAAATGTTGATTTATTTGGTATATATGAATAACTAAACGACCTTCAATCTTATTAACTTCTTACGAAAATGATCTTAAAATGATGATTTAAATAATGCACGATTTCGATTATAATATATATACATAGATAATTTAATAAATAAAAAAAAAGTGATATAAATAAGTATCATCAAATGGGATGCAAATATTATCATAATAATTATAATATATATATATATATCAAAATATCGTTATCTTTTACGTTTAATAAAAAAAATAAAAAATATTCTTGAATGAAATTTTAGAAAAAAAAATTAAGCGAAAGCTGTAGCAATCTTATTTTACTTATTGAAGTTAACTTTGTTTGTTTAAAAGAAAATTAAAATCTTTCATTAACAGCTCGTTGCAAATATATTTAATTTGTTTTTTTTTTCTTCGGTCATGAATCATTGTTCTACATGACGGTATGGGCCAAAAGGATAAGCCATTGGATATTCGAACATATTTTCTCTCTCATCGTTCTGAGGTGGGTCCTCCGACGTCAAAATCACTTATATAAATAGATACACGTGTAAATTTGTTTTTTTAATAAAGGTGTATATAATTTAATTAATTTTATAGTATTCGTAGAGTATATGAAAATTAAAAAACCGATGTTAATTTTATTTTTCTAAATATTAGACATCTACACCCATTTGATTTTTTTAATTTTAAAAAATAAGAGAAATTAAAATAAATTAAAAAAAAAAGGAATGTGCGAGGATAAGTAACTACCAACTTCTTCTACATAACGGTGAGCAATAGCATGTGTCAATCCTAGTGCGATTTTTTCTTCTTTTAATTTTTAGCTCTTATTTTTCCTCCACCTCTTCCCATGTACCTGAACATTTATTTTTTATTTAACTTTTATTTCGTATTTCTATTTGTTTATTAAATTTGATTTTTGATTTAGTTATTTCTTCTAATCGATATATTTGTATTCTAATATTTAATTATATTTATCTAATCTAAGATTATGGGAGTATTTATATATAAAAAATTAATGAAATATTATTTTGACGATTTTGGTTTTATAATAATATAGTTTGTATGCAAAAAAATTCGAATATTCAAATGTTATAAATGAGAAAGAACAATCGATATAGGCTTTCACTTCTAGTGGCTAAGCACAAATTCTTTATGAGATGTAGTTGATAATAATCTGTGAAAAATAACTAGGCAGTAAAAACAAGAAATTGGGCTGCCTAAAATCACCAAGCCACGCCAGCAGGGGAGACGGGACCAGCATAATAGTAATAGACACGTGGATGGTTGAAAAATTGATATAGAGTTTCACTTCTAGTTAGTTAAGGTTGAAAATATCGACATCAACGAATATATTACTAGTCAAATTTATGAATATCTCACCTTAAATATCGATATCGTTTACGGTCAACAAAAATGACGGAAATTCGGTCTAAAAGTTGAAAATTTGGAATGAAATTTTATGAAAAATTTAAGTACCTAATAATGATTATATATGATTAATAAAAACTATAAATAGACTTTGATATAATAAATATATGATATAATATGATTCTGACGATGACTAATAATATAAAATTTTAAATATAAACATGAATTGAAGTAAGTGACTATAATTAAATGTTAAAATAGTTATAAACATACAAAAATTCAATGTAAGAAAAATGATAAAATATATTTAAAATTGGAAAAAATAGGATGAAAGAATAGGCCAAACTTTGTTAAAAATTTGGAAGTAATGGATATATTTAAAATTGGACAAAAAATGAAAAGAAAAAAAAAGGCTAACCTTTGTTGAAAAATTGAAAAAAAAAATGAATAAAAAATAGCTGCTATAGTTAAGGGAGGTCGAATCCAAGAACCCCCAAATGAGAACAAAAACCCAAGCCAACTCTGTTAGTCAACGTTTTGTAAGTTTAAATAACGCCCAATATATAAGTATACATATTTCTCTGCTAGCCAACAGTCATCTCATACCTCTAGCCGGGTTTGCAACTCGGGTTATCCAACCCGGCGGCATGACCCGACTAAATATCCTTCCATTTACGTCCGATTTTCACGAATTAATAGTGCATCTTTATCGTTTTGATCTCATGAAAGGATCTGTGGGTTCAAAATAAGACAATTATTCGATATTTTGACGAATTTCCTTTCCCCTTATTATGTGCCGTTGGCCCAAAATACCGAAATTTTCCCGAAATTTCGACGACATTTATCGACATTTTCATTCATACTTCTATTGTTTTTTTTTTTTCTTTTGATCAAGAGCTTCTAGTGACTAAGCACAAATTCTTGATGAGATGCAGTTGATAATAATAAGTGAAAAATAACTAGGAATAAAAACTAGAAATTGGGCTGCCTAAAATCACGAAGCCACGTCAGCCAGAGGGACAGGGCCAGCGTCCTAGTAATAGACACGTGGATAGTTGAAGTACATTGATGTGGACTTTTGGTAAAAATCGCTAAAGTTGACTATCAATAATTCAATGGAGTGCAACAAAGTGCTATAATGCATCGCGATCAGTCGAGGGGAGAGTATGTAAACATAAAGAGTAATTATTAACTATTATATTAATTAAACTTCTTATATTCTACTTATTATTACAATTACATTACTTGTATTACTTATTTATTATATTTTATAAATAAGACATTAATATTAATAAAATACCACTTAGTGTTATAATCTAATAGATTCCTCCCTACTTGGTACGTGAGAGATATTAAGTTTGACTCTTATTGAGTGATGTCGATATTCAATATTTATGAAATATAATCTCAGTCACCGAATAATCTTGTATCATTTTTAGTAAAAAATATTACGTCAATGATTGAAACAACACTCATATTAAAAATTAATTGTCGAGACACTCAAAATATAGCTGAGTATAAACTTGTTTCCACCTTATATCAACAACAAATATAAATTAAAAAGAAAAAATAACACTAATTATATATTTTTGGGTTATTTTTTTCATAGTATTGATCTATTTTTGGATTATTTAAAGAAAAAGTATGTAGAATGCATTATATTTGAGATGCATCAAGCACAAATTTTTTGTCTCATATTTAAATCTCACAAGATAATGAATGACAAAATATGAATTCGCCTCAAATTTCTGTTTCATATTTAATTGTCAATTGTAGAAGTTGAAGTTCAATTTTTTTTTTTTTTGGATAAGTAAAGTTGAGTTTCGAAATTGTAAGTATCTTTTGTTGATATCATATCGGCCCAGATTGACTTGAGGCCCAACACCTCCAGCCCAAGCCTATTTGGACAGAAAAATCCTAGTAAGGCTTGACCAAACCCAACACGTGGACAGACCCCAGCCTTCCACGTGTCGGTCTCATAGTGAATGCTCATTGTCCCACATCGGAAAAATAAATTCATTGTAAACATCACGCTCATACAAAATGGGTTCACTTTTTCCTATAAAGGTAACTAAACAGTTACTATTTATAACTATTTTACGAATTACTATTCACCACTCACTCCTTACCCACATACCCACTATTGACTTGAGCGTCGGAGTATCCTTAAGCTACTACCACACTAGTGCCTAACCTCTAACCGACCGATTAGTTTTTCTATTTTTTAAATATGTCCAAAAACATTAATTTTCCTATTTTTTAAGTATGTCCAAGAACATATGACTTATCCCCTATGTTAATACATTTTGTACATCAATATTTTTATTGACGTCTTTTACGGAACAAGCTAACTAAAAATCTTGAAAGAAAAGAAGTGGATAAACATGCCCTGAAAATTGGAGACTAAATTATAAAAAAAAAAAACAGCGTACCATGTGTGCACACGTGGCGCCCATGGAGCGGACAGAGCCGGTGGGTCCGGGTCCAGGGATGACGGTTAACACTATAACAAGCGAAAAAGCAGAAGAAAAAAGAAGATAAAAGAGGGAGATGGAGAGAAAAAAAAAAGAGAAATGAATAGAAACGTCGCCGCTTATGTGTAAGGTGGGCCCCAGAAGTTGGGTGTGTGGTTGCTATAAATACGTGGCGCGAGAAGCGGAGGTACACTTACTCCTTCCAATACAAAACAGAGCGTTCCCTAGTGTTTACGTGTTAGAAGGCAGAGGTACGTGTTGCGGCCTCCTTATACTGCAACTGCCACCACCATACAACAGCCCCCGCCGCAGAGACTCCTCTGATCACCTCCTCGTCCTCTTCCTCCTCCTCAAACGTCTTTTATAGCACCTCAGTTTCATCGAAAAACCAAATAAAAACATATTAGTTCCTTTTCCTTCTCCAGAGGTCTTGGGCTCCAGTTTCCCAGGGTTTTTTTTTTCTCTCAATTACCAACACCATAATGTGTGGAATTTTAGCTGTTCTTGGATGCTCTGACGACTCCCAAGCCAAGAGGGTCAGAGTTCTCGAACTCTCTCGCAGGTAAAATTTATCCAAAACCAGTCTAATTTAAAAAGATACGAAACACCAATCTGACTTCAGTAAACACTCGCATGCATGCCTCGTGTGTGTGTGTGTGTTTTTTTTAAGACTTCGATCACGAGCATGGTAAAATTTGGTTTGGTATGACAAGAAATTTGTTCAAAACCCAACGTTTTATTGCAGAGCTGTGACGTGGTAATTAGTTTATATTTCTTAAGAATAATAATATGAGTGACAAAAAAATAATAATATTTTAAGATGAATTATTGGAATTTGGTAGCTCCGTGTTTTGTTTTGTTTTGTTTTTTTTGTGAGTTAGAGTGTCACATACTTGCATAATGAAGAAAATGGGTGTGGGGGGTCCATTTGTATGGTAGCATGATTGGAGGCCAATAAGTAAAAGAAGTTGAGGTGAAAATGAAATGAAATGAAATGACGCGATTTGATATTTTTGGTGGAATTGGAATTGGAATGGAACAGATTGAAGCACCGTGGGCCTGACTGGAGTGGTCTGTATCAGCATGGAGATTGTTTTTTGGCTCATCAGAGGCTGGCCATTATCGACCCCGCTTCCGGCGATCAACCTCTCTACAATGAAGACAAGTCCATCGTTGTCACGGTAACTAACCCATCTTCAAGATGTTATTTTTTTATTCTCTCTATGTTTAATTATTTGGGAAAGAAGAAAGAGGTAATTTTGTGACGAGGGTTTTGCTGAAAATGATGAATATTAGGTGAATGGAGAGATTTACAACCATGAAGAATTGAGGAAGCGTCTGCCCAATCACAAGTTCCATACCGGCAGCGATTGTGATGTCATTGCTCATCTGGTATTTCACCTTACCCATAGCTCCGTTACTGCTAATGAGGAATTTTACAATTTGGTGACGAGGAGCCGGAGTAATTTTCCAGTATATCGGGAATCCTAAAAAATTGGAGATCTTTTAATTGAATGAATTATGAGTGACGAGCATGTGTGATTTTACAACTTGGTTAAAATTAAGCACGACGTAGTGTATCTGGAGCATAAAGAATTTGAAATTTTTGGATGAATGAAAATGAATTATAGTCAATCGCATGTGTAACTTAACAAGTTGGTTGAATTACGCGTGATCTGAAGGTGTAATTTTTCAGTGTACTTGGAAAAGTGATAAATTCAAGATCTTTTGGGTGAACAATCATAAGTCAATTGCATGTGGTTTCTAATTTAGTTTCCTGAGTTCTAATCAGTTTGATCAAACATGTTGGTAATCATGGTACGTTTTTGTTTTGTGATTCGGTTGAGTAGTATGAAGAGTATGGAGAGAGTTTTATTGATATGCTGGATGGAATGTTCTCTTTCGTGTTGCTGGACACCCGAGACAACAGCTTCATCGTTGCCCGTGATGCTATTGGAATCACTTCCCTCTATATTGGATGGGGTCTTGACGGTAAATTATGTTCAAATCGCAAAGCCCTGTTTTTCTCTGCAAAGATTCGTCTAATTTTTGGTTCAATGTGTATCCGACACTAAATTAGTATGTTTTCTTTGAATCCAGGTTCGGTTTGGATATCATCAGAACTTAAAGGGTTGAATGATGACTGTGAGCACTTCGAGTGCTTTCCACCTGGTCATCTCTACTCAAGCAAAGAAGGTGCAGTCAAGAGATGGTACAATCCAACTTGGTTTTCCGAGGCCATTCCATCAGCGCCATATGATCCACTTGCTCTGAGACGCGCCTTTGAAGATGTAAATTTTAAAATTTATTTAACACAGATACATGTCCGAAATGATTTGAAACTGTAACTTACGGATTTGAGTGTGATATTATTTGCAGGCTGTTGTCAAGCGGCTAATGACTGATGTGCCTTTCGGAGTTCTTCTTTCTGGAGGCCTAGATTCATCTTTGGTAGCCTCTATCACCGCCCGCCACTTGGCAGGCACAAAGGCCGCCAAGCAATGGGGGGCTCAACTCCATTCTTTCTGTGTTGGACTAGAGGTGAGTTCTAAATTTCGATATCATGCTGACAAGGATTTATGATTTAGCTTGTGGGAGCCTCTTGATTCCTAAACTTGTCTCTCCCTGTGCTGAGCAGGGTTCGCCTGATTTGAAGGCAGCAAAAGAAGTTGCAAACTATTTGGGGACTGTTCATCATGAGTTCCATTTTACCGTGCAGGTAGCAATACAGAGAAGTATTTTGTCTAAATAGTTTGCTTCTTTGATGTTTCTATCTTTACGAATATGAAAATGGTTAATCAATCTGGATTTGATATTTTATAGGATGGAATCGATGCTATTGAGGAGGTCATCTACCACATCGAAACATATGATGTTACCACTATTCGAGCCAGCACCCCTATGTTCCTTATGTCTCGAAAGATCAAGTCTTTGGGGGTCAAGATGGTGATTTCTGGTGAGGGTTCTGATGAGATCTTTGGCGGATACTTGTACTTCCACAAAGCACCCAACAAGGAAGAATTTCACCGTGAAACTTGCAGAAAGGTACTGAATTATTTGGTTATATACGTGCGAGATTGATTATTGAAATCTTCAGGTTTGAATGGAAGGAGATATATAACCGCAGAGGTGTTCTTTCTGTTTGATACAGATCAAGGCACTGCACATGTATGATTGCCTCAGGGCAAACAAATCAACATCTGCTTGGGGCTTGGAAGCCCGAGTCCCTTTCCTGGACAAAGAATTCATTGAAGTTGCAATGGCTATTGATCCAGAACATAAAATGGTAAGAAATAAGACACTAAAATACTGGGATTGATTTTGATTGATACCAGAACTCATCTTTCAAAATTGAATACTGATCACTTGGATTTTCGAAAATCAACTTACAGATCAGAAAGGATCAAGGAAGAATTGAGAAATGGGTTCTGCGTAAGGCCTTTGATGACGAAGAGAATCCTTATCTGCCAAAGGTATATATATCTTTCTTCGGTAAAATGTTTTTCTTCTTCAAACATCCATAAAGCATCCAGTCTTAATCTAAAGAAACCCGGTTCGATCCCTTGCAGCACATCCTGTACAGGCAGAAAGAGCAGTTCAGTGATGGAGTCGGTTACAGTTGGATTGACGGCCTCAAAGCTCACGCTGCTCTCCATGTACACACATTTCTCCAATATTTTCTGCTTTCATGTTAATCGAGGTTGTTAGATTGACTTGGCCATGACTGGTGCTCAAATTTTATACTTTCAGGTGACTGATAAGATGATGCTGAATGCTGAGCGCATCTTCACCCACAACACTCCCACCACAAAGGAAGCCTACTACTATCGAATGATTTTTGAGAGATTTTTCCCTCAGGTAATATTTATGTTTTCCTTTTTACTTCAACCACACAACAAAACTCTTTATGTTACTCTCGTCCATGATATTTGAACTAACTTGTCACTCTCATTATCAGAACTCGGCAAGGAACACCGTGCCTGGAGGGCCAAGTGTGGCTTGCAGCACAGCCACAGCTGTGGCATGGGATGCTGAATGGTCTAAAAATCTCGACCCATCCGGTAGGGCTATACTTGAAGTGCATCAACAAGCTTATGAGAATCAAGGTGGACCGGTGACCAGCGGCATTGTGCCTCCTCCGATCACCGACAATCTACCTCATATAAAGGTAAACACGCCAGGGGTGGCAATCCAGAGCTAATATTGTCCTGCAGGACACAAATCCTGCAAGTTTGATGGTAGTATTTGACAGAAGAATTAAGAGACTTTGCAATGCCTTGGTGTGTAAAATTTAAAAAGGGCAATATGTAAAGTTGGACTTAAAAACTGTGTACCTTTATCATATGTTATACCTTTTGTAACACAACATCTGAAGTGTGCTGCTTGCTATCTTTTAAGTGTAGAATCTGTGTGTATTTGTAGTGTTTTTTTTTTTTTTCCCTTTTCACTTTGAATAATAAGAAAATGAGACTCATAATTTGTGTTATATTTTCTTCCATCCAATGGACTTTTCATGTATCGCTTTACTTGGAAACGGGAGAGATTGATTCAAAGAACTGGTGATTTTTTGGCCACGAGTTTTTTTGGATTAAGGGTGTGAGATATGGATTAAACTCGGCTTTCTTCAAATAATTCATGAAGCCAAAAAATATATCGCAAAAAAGGCGATGGAAGTGTGGCTGCTGGGATTCGAGCCCAGGTCTCCACGGCCACAACGTGGAATTCTCACCACTAAACTACAGCCACTTTGTTGTTTTAAGAAGTCTTACAAACGAATAATTCCATTGACCAGAAAACTAAAAGGAAATTCAAAAATTTCAATTGAGATCTTGTAATACCTATATGGCTATATGATTGTTACAAAATATTTATGACATTGACTTTTTTTCTTTCTCTAAGTTGTCCCTAGTTATGTGGCATTCCTTCCCAATGTAATAGGCGGCCTCATTAGAACAATTATACTTTCATTAGTAATGAGGAAATAAGAGAGTGATTTGTCTTTCACTAAGACTATCATGAATATATTTAGAATCATCATCACTTTACAAACTACAAGCTAGAGATAGAGCTGCAATTTTGCACCCTCTCATCATAAAACGTATACATATCACGTGAAAAAATAAAAGCTATATAAATTGTTAATTAACTGATTAGAGTGGTCATAAATTAAAATTAGAAGAGCAAAGCTGTGTAAAAGAGTTGGTTCCAAGTGTCTGGCAATCCAGGAAGGCACCAATGGCTGCAATCTGCAGACCGGTCCGGGCTGGATCTCTGCTGAGGGCTCAAGTCCCCGCTGTAGATTGAAGGGTGCCCATCTTTTCGAAGCTCCGAAAGCATCGTGATGTCGAGCAGAGCTGCAGGGTTTCGCATGCCACGGATGACGGTGTCAACCACCTTCATTTGGTCTGGATATGTAGTCCCTGGATATGCTACTCCACTCACTGTCATTGGTGCTGTTTCTCCATAGCAGTTCTTGGTGGTTGTAGGAGTTGCACCTCCATTCCATTCATTTGGGCTGTCAATTTACAAACATTCATCATCTAAGCATAAAAATGACTAGAGCAAGTCCTCATCTATTTCGCACTCATCACTCGTGAAGAGCAAAATCGATATCTTATCCATATAATCCTTCTACTACATCGTTATTTCCGTCAACATTTGTTTATTTTTCTGTCAAAATTTAGGGGGAAAAATGTCTCTCCACGTCGTATATACTTACCTATCCTCTTCATCAATCATTTTCTTCTTGAATTTCATCCCAAGTTGGAGCTGAAATGCATTTTGGATGAAACTGAAGACTCAAAATAGGGGTTGAGACCGGAGAGGCTGAGCAAGTGCACATGTTGTGGGCAGACATTTTTGCCCCTAAAGATTGATAGAAACCAACGGAATTTGACGGAAAGGACCAAAGTGACGTACTGGTAAACGTTTGAGGGGCTAAAGTGAGAATTGGAGATTAATTTAAGGAGCATAGCCACAATTGACTCAAACATGTATTATGTATCTATGCAAAATGTACAATGGCCTATAGTTTTGTTCAGTCACATAGTGGAGGCCCAGAATTGAGAAAAGTGGTCCTTTTTTCCTCTTCCCTACATGGACTGTTTTGTCTTTTCTAAAGTCTGCATGTGTTATTTCTGTTTATAGGGACACCGACATAACCAGTATTCTTAGTAGGACTCAGTCAAAATTTATTATATAAGGTGGATCAAAAGTAATATTAATTTTAAAACAAAAATCATAAAGTAAATAGGAAAATATATTCATAATAGAATTTTATTTTGAGTAAGTTCCGTTAATATTTTGAAGTGACCCAAATTTACCGGAGTTCAAGTAAAAAATGGCAACTGGAACCCAAAACAGATATTTAAAAATGGAGGGTATTTTTTGTGCTTGGTGCTGACAGAGACCCACCCAACACACAAATAATTATGAATTATTGGAGAGAAATAGAAGGAAGAGACTCACTTATAATGAGTGGGAGATACAGCGAGGAAGAAAACTCGGGTTCTTGCGGTGTCAATGTTGGAGTCAACCCAATTAGCCCATGTTCTCATTCCTTCCTCCAAAGCAGCCAAACGATCCATATCTTTGTAATATTTACCACCTAAATCCATGTAATCCCACCTACACGTTTACAAGTCCAAGAAAAACAATTACATTTCAAATTCAAACAAATCCCATCTCAATAAACCCTAACAATTACATTTCTAATAGATCTAAAAGCACTGTTTTTTCTCCCTAAAAAGTGCTTCTACAATCAAGAAAGCATCGTTTTCCACTGCTGCTTAGGAATGTCAACAAAAGGAACGCGTGTTTAGACAATTTATTGCGTAAAAAAAATACTTTCTTGTCAATTTCTCCCATGAATATTTATTTCAACAAATTTTTCATCCAAAAAAAGTCAGATGTGGTCAATAGATATTATTCATTATGACTTATGAGTGATCATTCCTTTATTTATGCTATTTGATACTAGAATATTTTTTTTGAGAAGTTGATACTGGATATTATCATTAAGGATGATCATTCAAATTTAAAAGGCAAATTGGAAAATATCTATGTGATAAGCAACAACACTACCAATCTGATTCTCAAGTAAAAATTGCACAAAAGTACCATAACGTAAGGAAAACACATAAGTTGCTCACCCTTGGAGAGCTCCATTGTGGCTCCACCAGTGACCGGTGTTAAACGACAACACGTCGGCGTTCCTCCACGCCTTGCTGTTCTCCGAAATTTCCTCAAGCCTTAGAACTCTCTTTCCTTGAAACATATCAATGTCGACCAGATATGGAGCTCGATAGTATTGTATGGTCACACCGTAGTCCTGCATTATATAATTAAAACCCAAATTAGGCCTTGTTTGGATTGACATGATGCACTAGTTTCCGAGGCTGATGACTTTTTGTGGACAAAGAACATGTGGGTGCTCTCCTGCTGTCAGCAGCAATTGACCCAAAGGGTCCCTCAAAACAGTTTGTGATTCCCTTAGAGAACTCAAATTTCAAAGCATTTACAAAAAGTGGAAACCAAATTTGTGCCTTTAGTAAATGGAACTTTAATTCTTTTGTTCCTATACAGCTAGTACTGTTTGCTAACATGGAAGTGATTTTCACACTTTTATTCACTAATTCACTTGTTCTTATCAGTTCTAAAGCTAGAAACCAAATGAGTATTGTAAAAAGAGAATCCGGGAGCGTGAAAATCACAGCAGCAAACCCAAACACAAAAGGAATTGGTATGCAAATTCGTTGATGAATTGGTATGCAAATTTGTTGATGCAAAAAAGAATCAAATATTGATGTGTGTATTTGGGCATTGGCATTGAAACCCAATTGCTTGGAGAGAGCAAAAGTACCAAAACCCAGACAGAAGCAAGCAATGTCTTGTTTGGGTTAATGTTCTAAAAATCAAAGACTCACCAAGAAGCTAAAAGTTGAGAGTGGATCTCCTTTGACCATCTGGGTTTGGGTTTGAGGAGCTTCAGAATAAATCATACACACCAAAGACTCCCATTGATTCCTTCCAAGTGAATCACCCACAAACATAATTGTTTTCCCTCTCATTTTGAGCAAAAACTCAACCCCATTGAACCTACCAACAACAAGAAGCTACACCAAAAGTCACCACCATAATAAAGGTACAAACTTCAAGAAAACCAACAAAAACCCAATTCAAAAACCCAATTCAAAAACCAACATTTTAAGCAATTGCTTACCTTGGGAGCTCACAATTGAGAGGTTTCCATCTGTACTTGAGGTACTCGGTGTCTGGACGACCGTACATCTGGCAGTTGAACTCGGGGTCTATTATGAGAGGGCACTGGGAGGATTGGTACATTGGGTAAGAGTCATCTTCGACCCAAGTACCTGCAAACAATGCACAATTGCTTTGGTTGGTTTGGAACATTGGGGCGGTCCGGTGGTGTTGGTAGCTGTTGTGGTGGTGGTTCCTCATGCTTATTATCAGAGCAGACCGGCATTGGACCAAAACTAGGCACAAAAGAGTAAAGCATGAGCCAATAGATTTGAGGTAGCAGAAAATGGCCATTTCTAGAGCTGAAACACAGATTTAAAGAAAAGTCGAAATCTTGGTGATGCAATTGGTCCTTATATATATAAAAGAAAATAAAAAAAATAAAAGTGAAAATGGATTCACGTGAGTTAAAAATTGTTGGCGGTGGGCTTGCGAGATTTATTTGGACCTTGAAGCATTGAAGCCGAACTGATACTTTCCAGCGCTCTTATTGGAAATTTGGAGCCCTTATTATATTCTAGTGGTTTAGTCCACATCATATAAAGATGGTACATTGGTACATTTATCTTAGGAAAATTGGAAGCAAGGGTTTAAGAATACAAATGCAAATGTAAGAGGGGTTTAATAGGACCGACAATAAACCTACACGTATTATAATTGAAGTGAATTCAATCTAATAGTGTCACATACTCATATACGTACAATAATTGAGGGATTTTGGAAGCAAGTGGCAAAGGTTCTGTTGTGAGGTCTAAAGTCACTTGCTCTGCACTTTTTTGTATGTCCCAGGCAGCCAATGCGGTGGGGAGGTCATCTCAATGCAACTTGGTGCCATTGGGCCTCTCTTTGTTATGCGCCTCAAAGTTGGATACTTTATATATCTATCTCATCTCTTTCATTTCTGATAAAAAGGATGCAGATTTAAAACGTATATCCGACTCATCTTTTCGTAATTTAGTAGTTTATGTGCAGATTTAAAATGTATATCCGACTCATCTTTTCGTAATTTAGTAGTTTATGCGAATTTGTGTTCGTGTAGTTTCATAAATTATAAAGTTGATTTGTTTATTTTGAATTAAATTAAAATTTAAGTGGAAGATTATATCAGTAGATTATTGAGTTAATCTTTTTAAATTTTTATCCAATTAGAATAAGTTCAATGTAACTCTATCTTAATAAATTTTTTATCCAAAAAAAAGATGTTCTTTTCTTTACCTATGAACATATGCATAGAATAGAAGTTTAGAACATCATGCTTGTGTGTACTTTGCTTTATGGACAACTTTGGAGCAAAGCCTCATCCAACATCACCATCCAAACCCAAATCACCTTCACGATAATTTGGGTTTACCAATCATGGGAAAAAAGTTGTAAATTTGAAACTCTCGATTAATTTTCAGTACATTTTTCTCATTTATCATATGACAAGGATTATAGATTCAAATTAAAAGAAATAATATGCTTTGCTGAAAAAATTATAATTTTAACATGAAAGGAAACTCATGAGTGGTTTTGTAGGTTTACAACTAATGTTGTAAACATAAGTTTTGTTTACCAATTTGAGAACCCCAAAAAAAAAAAAAAAATTTGATGACCAAGCACTGACTACCATAATGTGAATGGTTCAGTTTTTCAGTGAGAAAAGAGGCTTTGGAATCTTTTGCCTTTCATTGGAATGAGAAATTCTTCTCTAAGTATTTGAAAGCACAAGTTTAGTTTCCATAGCTCAAGAAGCAAGAATTGGTTCCAATCATCCCTCGATTATTTCAGTTTCTTAATCATCAAAGATATTAGTTTAATAAACCTTTTTTAATTCCGTCATCACTCTCTTGAGAAACAAGTTTACGTCGAGTAATATGTAAAAAGCGCATTTAGATAATTTAAAAAGTGAATGTTATGTACACACAAAACTTTGCATCGGAGCTTAATGCTCTTTTCTCATAACTTCTTACTTATGCTCTTGTTTCTTGTACTATATAAGACAGTCAATTGGAAAAAAATTTAATTTAACAGTTGTTAGTACTTTATCTTTTGTGAGATGTACGGGTAGAGTGAAAGAAGAGTCCTCTTAACCGGAGAATGTGACATTGATGTTTGTAGCGTGTGAGCTAATCCTAGGGCCAATGTCCCCATTGAATTTACTTAGAAACCTTTGCTAGTTGCAAAGCGTGTCTCGTGCTGCATTGGCAGGCAGCTACCAAAATTAAAATCTTTCGACATCATTCATATCTTTGCGATGTATGTCTACCATCATTATTGAGGTTTGGAGTGTACAACGGTAGTGAAGATATACGACCAAGGCGCTATCAGAAGCAAAGAGTTATTGAAATAGTTTTAATTTCTCATCCTAGTTTGACTAGGAATTCAATTTTATATTTTGAATGGATCATGGTTACCAGCCTCGGTTTTGATCCAGGTAAGATTACCATTGTTGGTTTTGGTTCTTACTTTATAATTAATTCTTCTTTAACCACTTCCAACTAATTTTTCGGAAAGCACTTAGAACATTCTGTGAACATTAAAGAGGTGATAAGTAGTTAAATACATCTCCAATTCAAGGTTCTACTGACAAAAACAGCCCTGTCTGCATAAACATGTTATCTTCCCCATCTAATCAAGTTATGCCTCAGCAATACTTTGAAATATGAACAGACACGACTACTGGGCTTCCCCTTCCTCCGCCTGAAACAAAGAACTCCCCCCGCCTCCTGAAACATAAATGTCGGTTTTGGCACTGCTGATTATTAGGTTTACTTCATCTGCGTAGCGTGTAAAGTCATAGCATAATTCGGCTTATTTCCATTCGCTGATATCCTCCTCCGCTTGTAGAACTTGAAACAGTAATTTGGTTTGTCCATAGCTACACTCTTACTCTTGTAGTTGGCATCTTCCAAGGACAACTCCGGACTGCTCTCACCTGGGAAAGGTGTAGTTTCATTACCTGCTGCATTTCTGGTGAAAAATAGCAGTCAGTTGTAGTGCACTGGGAAAAAAAAAATGTAAGGTAAGCTACATAGGGTAACTGTCGTCATTGTATGACAGGTATCCAAGCCACTTTAACCACGCAAAATGTGTGAAAACAAAATTTTCAACATCATTGGTGATAGATTTTAGCAACTTAATTTCTGACCTGGCGATAGATCTGAGCTAGTGCTGGAAAACATCAATGATACGAGTGATCTAGTTTTCAATTCAGTCTTCTAAATATAAAGTTAAGAGATGAGACATACTCTACTTTTTGGGGCACAATGTCGCAGTCCTTCATTTGTTCTGCTTGATGCACTTCGGAGACAGCACTGAACACATCAAAATCAGTATTATTATCAGGACTTGTGCAGATATCACCAGTAAGAACAAGCTGTGTGCCTGCACAATGGCATATAAGGTAATGTATCCTGGTTAGTTTGGTAAGTTGAGGAGTTTCACTTTATCAGTGTGTAAAAAGAAATGAAGAGCATAAAAAATACCTGTTAATGGGGTTGCTTCAACTGGAGGGCTCTTCATTAATTGTTTCTGACACATAATAGTACCCTGAAAATATAGGAAAGTACAATCCAGAAACTGTAGTCTCTCGGAAGGCATCATCTGCGAGAACCCAAATGAAGCTGTCCACGTGTGTAGTACACTGCTTACAGCAGGCAAAACCAATTTCTCCACACCAAAGTTCATAAGCATCTGAAAGAAGAAAAAATGCACCATTATTCAATAGGATTCAATAAAATTGGAACTGAACACACACTCATAGGAGCAACAATAAACTGTAGTAATATTCAATATATTACCTTTTCAAGTTCATCCATTAATATACGACACATTCCACGTCGACGATATACAAATCTGGTAGCAACAAGAGGTAGTTCTGCGACCTTGTCTCCGAAGATCCTTTGAACAAGGAAAAAACAATTTACAAACAAATCACTTGATGTGATTTTCAGAAATTTTAACAAGAAGCTGAATCAGGCTCACCTTATAGTAGCCACAGTAATTAACTCGTCATTTCTCTCCAAAAGCACAGTATAGAACCCTCGGAAGTTCAGACGATTAAGATCTGACCTGCAAAATTCCAGAAGTTGGTCTTAGAAAGTGAATATCGAATGCATGAAACTATCATCAACAAAATTTCACAATAAACTCAGGTTCTTAGTGGAGAATCATCAAACGTGCCAAGAGCAACTGTTGGCAGTAATTTAGCAAAGGACACCAAAAAAGAATTTAGGGCAATGACAACATGAATTTTTCACCTTCTATTGAAGAGAACATCTTCTACAAGATCACTCCTCGTTAGAGGTTCCTGAACAGGCACAAAACATTCATGCATCACATCCAGAGCAACATTGAGCCTGCTGTGACTCTCCGCCAAAGCGTCATCAATATCAGATTCATCAGTATCATGGTTATCACACTTACTGAACCTTAATAGTGACCAAGATAAATTGCCATCACCAACTGGAATTTGTTTCCCTAAAAGTTTTTCTATGCCCAAAAATATCTGAAAATCAAAACAGTCATATAATTATTCATTCAATGAAGAATAGGTAAAATCAAATTAGAAATGCTTCTGAATATTTCTTTTCCAAAATAATCCAAGAAACAAGCAACCAAGTTCAAAATATTGAGAGCATGTTTGAGATACCTTTTCACAGCTTTTGCTGCAAAACCAATTTCCTTTTATATCAGTTTCCAACATATCATTGCCTCTTTCTCTGAGGCACCCATTGTGATCTACATCAAATTGAGAAAAACTAAAGTCACAAACTTTTGAAGTATGTGGCACATACACAAAATTCACAGACAAACATTTGATAAGCTAAAACAAATGACAATTAGCCTACACTTATGCTCGCATTGACCACAGGTGAGAACACTACTATCATCCCTCGTAGGTTCTTTATCTTCCTTGAAGTTGGTTTGGCCGCAAATTCCACAACAGCAAGATGGGCAGAACCAGTCACCATCCGGAACAACCTATACATGTGAATAAAAGGCTGAGACAAGAAGTCAAGAATCTCAAACATCTTTTACAAATTGAAAAAAAAAAAACAAAACTAACAGAAACTTTTAAAACATTAGAGAAACCCAAGACAAACAATCTACCTTCAAGCCAAGGCAACACTTGTGAAATGATGATGGACATTGATCACATAAAATTAGGTCACCACCATAGTGACACACAGTGCAAATGTAATCATTATCGCCTTGACGCCAACTTCTATTCATCCTATTATGTGGTTCTTTCTCGATGCTCCTCTTCTTCCTTTCATTCATGATTTCCATCTGGCGATCTAAGAGAGACTTACCATTTTCCAGAAAAATATTGGCAGAAGGTCTGTGGTAACTGCTGCCAGCATGACTCCCAAAACAACTAAGAGTAAAAACCTCTTGGCAACAACTGCACCTGATCCCCTTGCGAGTTATCCTCCCTTCTTTCATTGGATGACTATCCTTTGTGCTACGATAATACACTTTTGCCCTTGGAGAAACCATTCTATTGTCTATCAACCAAGATAAGACAGTGCGAGGACTGTTGCGCAAGGAAGATGGAGTAACCACTTCCTGCACCCGTTTGGTTGACCTAAGCAGACGAGTTGGCTGTCTACGATGCAGACCATTTCTTAGCCCATTCAAAGCTCTAGATCCTTTTCTCCTTCTCAACTTTGGAGGCCTGGTATACTGATCCTTTGAGGATCCCAGTTTTTCATCTCTTATTAACTCTATTGATCCATCTTTTCTAGCATGTAAGTTGGGCTGTCTTTGATGTAAGTGAGGTGCTAGATCTGATAAACCATAATTTGTCTTCCTTTGGCGTTTTCTACTTGACCCTGACATGCTAATAGGATCTCTAGACCACTGTTGACCCAAATCACTTGCTGCAGAACGTACTTTATGTCTAGTCAACTGGTCCTCATCTTCCTCAATGACATACATGCATTCAGCAGGTCTTTTTTCAGATAACCCTTCATCCATACAGCTTTTGCATGCACTTAAAAGTGTACGAAAAACTTTTCCATTGGGTGACTTGTAGCGCAAGTTCTTACTTGATTTTGTCTTTGAGTACGAGAACACCCACCCCACAGCTGAGAGGTGCTTCTTTGCTTTTGATATCATTTTTCGAAGTTTCTTCTTGATTGTCTTATCTGCTGCATGCTTATAATATTCCACTACTGCTTCAGGGATATATTCAGGTTTGAAAATAAATACCTCGGAGCAAGAAGACAATACCATATGTGGACAATAAGTAGGATGTTGACTCTCTCGTGTTTGTTCAATGGGAAGAGGCTGTTCTGCTGAATCGTGCCAACCCTGGTGTGAATCTTGAGAGATTGAAAAAAGTGTATCTTTCTTGGATTTCTTCAACTTCTTACACAACTGAAGAAGAGAGTACTCGCATTCTTTACCAGGTGACATGTAAAGGTATCTTTGCTTGCCATTCTCCCTTCTAAAATATGTCTTCCAGCCCAAATAAGAAAGATGCTGCCTAACAGCTGTTAGTGTGAATTTCTTAGGCATTCCCTTAACCAAATCTGCATATTCATCAACTGCATCAGGGCAAAACTCAGCTGGAATGTCCAAAAGTTGCCATCTTCCTGTATTTATGCCCCCAGTATTCCCTGCCACAGAAATTGATCGATCCCTATAAGATTTGTCTTGAACCTGCTCTGCGCAGGTAGAGTCTGGATCAATAGACAAACCCCAATTTGCGTATCGTTCATCAATAATCCCAGCACTGCAGTTCAATACATTATTCGCCGCATTTTCACGATCAACTAATAAATCACTACTCAGTGGGTCGTGAACAGGTATAATAGCCAAAGAGTCTACGATATTTTCTTTAGGATTCATATTAGCATCAGAAACAAAATTAGCTGAGTTCAACTCTACCTGGGTTTCCAGGCGTAAGAAACCTGACTTGTCCAACGCCCCAAATAGTTCATCAACTGTGATGTTTATGTTATCATCAATGACCCCTAACACCAGCTCTTCCCACAGATGTCTCACTGGAGAGGTCCACTCCTTGACATTCTTAAAGCCCTCTTTTTGTCGCACATCATACCAAATTTGCTTTACAGAAACAGGAATGTACCTCTCTTGATCATAATGCTCAAGCAACTCAAGAAATATCCAAGTCCCCCGTTGTTTCCAATTATCAGTAACCTCATCCCAGTCATGAGTAATTCGCATAGTGTCAATCCGAGTCTTTAATTCATCACCCAAATCCGGAAAGAATATCCTCCTTTCCTCTGAACCATCTTCATGATCAAATATCACACCTTCCCACCAAGCCTCCAGGTAAAACACATCCACACACAGTCCATAATGAAGGACCCATTTCCCAGGCTTATTGTTAGGCGGTTTCGGCCTTATATTCCCACGATAATTACGCCTGTCCCCATTGAATGAACCAATTCCATCCAAAAATGGGGAAACAGACACAACATCAACCAGATTATCAGACCCATCATCATGTAGAAGATAGTAGTATCGAACTTGACGAGTTCCTTGCTTCTCGCTTGCAGTGACAATCCCAGGGTGCCACGACCCCTGAAACCCATCTTCTACACTCCTCACCTGCAAAATTTCAGATCTTGAAGCTGGTAAACTCCCAATGAAACTGAGTACCTCAACAAAAATAAAATAAAATAAAATAAACATAAGTACAGATTAAGCACAATCTCCATTACCTCACTAAGAACCAAAAAGCAAACCATGCATATATGGCAACCAGACCCAGAAAAGCCATTGGAATCAAGGGTGCCATAATCAAAATTTTGGGGAATTTGACATTGAACCCAAAAGCTAGTAAAGAAAATAACTAGGCATAGGACCTCAAGATTAATTTAGAAAAATAAACAAAAACATAGAATAATAAATAAAACAAAAGCATTTCTATGTCTGCTAAAAAAACCATACTTAAAAAAGAGAGTAGCAGGGAAGAGGTAGAGCTTAAAATAACTCAAATAGAGAAAGAAGGAAAAAACACCCAAAAATGGATTGAGAATTTGAGATCCTCTACCAAGCTAGTAGCATGCAGTTCACCAGCTAATACCAGGCAATACCGCACTCGGAATCTCTGCCGTTTATGAAAAGACAATGGTCCAGATTTGGCCAAATCATCTAAGTCACAGTCGTTTTCTCCACAAAAATAGGAAAGAGATTCAAAGGAATTTCACAGAGCCCGCGGCGGACGGTGGTTCTCTGGCGACCGCCGCCAATAATCGTCATTTTGAAAGTAGTGTGAGTGATTTTTTGCTCTATTATGCAAATCCAAGCAAACCCCAGAAACCAAAACCGAAAATCACAACAATCACAGCTCAAGAAAGGTTTTTTTTTTTTTTTGGAAAAACCCAGCTTAAAGAAGGCGACATTACCTCGACTTCGTCATCAACAATAAGCTTTTGGGTCGCTCTGCTCTTCCTCTCCCTGAGAGAACCCGAACCCGGCTCCGGCTCCTCATCAATGTCCGTGACCACCATTGAAACGAAGCAAGAATGAGAAAGGGTTGATTGAGAAGGCTTTGGGTCTATGTAATTTGGAAAGTGCGAGAATTTTGGTCCAGAAATTCAGTGGACATGGGACTCTTCTATTGGGCTTAAATCTCTCACTCTCCCCACTCGAATTTCTTTGACACCAAGAAACAGAGCTGCGGAGAATGAGAGTCCGATAGTCTGCCATTGTCACCACATTACTAAAATTTGCTCCTCACTCTCACCTTCGCCACGTCATCACAATTGGTACGGAACCATGACGTGGCAGGATACCACGTGTTCGTTGCTTCTCTCTCATCGTACATTTTATAATCCTTGCATTAAGATGAATTCAAATTTCGAGAAAAAAGATTTACAGTAATACAGTTCAGCGAGATACGAGTGATCCTGTGGGGTCAGGTTCAGAGTATGAGAGGGAGTGATGTGGGAGCCTCGATGTGGGCTGTTGGATGTTGGGCTTTAGGGTTTGTGATTCTCGAAGTGTGTTATCAGCCGTTGGATTTGTCCGTACGGTCACGGGTGAAGAAACTGGAAACAGAAATAGCTGTTGATGGGGAAATTTTCTGACAATGGAAAATACTACTGATTTTAATGTAAAATCAATTTCATATCTGAGTAATATTAAATATATGCTTCATCTTGGCTGAATTTAAATCTCTTTTTTGTTTTTTATAATCTAAGATTAAATTTTAAAAAATCGATTAAAACTAATAAAAAATGCATGATAATAGGGATTTTGGATTTTTTTTTTTTTGGAAAATATAGGTCAAAGTAATACTCTACGTTCCATTATCCGTAATTTCATATTCACCAACCCGTTGGCCTTAATCTTGGGGATCAAGAAATTGTTAATTTGTTTGAAAGGAAGGCCTACAATAGTGGATTATATCTAGCCGCATGGTTGGCTCCGAAGAATCGAGTGAATATGTTGCATGTTGATTTTTTATTCTTGGAAACCAAGAAATTGTTAAATAACCTAAAATATATACCGGGGCCTTTCTGGTCGGCTGGTCCCTCAGAATCAGGGCCAGCCACAAGGGGCTCAACCGGCACAAACTTTGGGCCTAAAAGAATATAATAGGGTCCAAAATTATTAATATCTCTATATATATATATATATGATAAATAAATAAAATATGCAGATGAATAAATAATACAAAAATATATAAGTTTGATGTTGATTCAAACTTTTAAATAAGGAAGCTCTTATATTAAAACTAAATATTTGTATTGAATATGAAAGTTGTAGTCTAACAGTTTTGATTATGGACACTTTTATTTATGTACAAGTTCAAAATTTAGATTTTTCTTTTTACTAAATGTAATGTTTTGGACACGGAGTATTCTTTTTTCTTTGTTAGAGGTTTTGTCCTAATGAGTTTTCCCTAATAAGGTTTTTGCGAGGCCTCGTAATATAAAAATAAAATAATCAGTCCATAAAAATTTACGTTTTTAATGGTTTGGTTTGTGAATTGATGACATATCTTCTATTTTTACCCGAAACCTTCAAATGTTCGAACAAACCTTGCTAAGAATTGGATGAAAATATTGATATATATTATATAATAATTCATGAAAGATAGAATTGTAGGCGTAAAAAACTATTTTTTTTTCTTTTTCATTTTCGTGTTTCTGCCCCCCGCTACAAATTTCCCTAACTAGTCATTCATTTATCCTTTGAATATATCATGTGCTGAAGTGCATTCACTAAATTTCGTGACCTTTTTAATTTTATTTTGGCATACACAAAATTTCTCATATTATATAGGAAAATACTTATGTTTCACTCTTAATAGTATCTACCTGTAATACTCTTTCGACTTATCGAATTATCTTAGAACATATATCATAATTGGACCGTTCATTATCTAAATCGTCATGTCAAAATCATATCTGTAAAAAAATCAATGAGATTAGAGGTCTTCATTCACATGCATCAAATAGATCAACAATTTTGTTAAGAATTAAGATTCTAGTGGTAAACTGTCCATTTGGTAGATATGTATGAATAACTAAACGACTTTCAATTTTATTGGTTTTTATTAACCGAGATGATCTTGACATGATGATGTAAATAATAGATGAGTTTAATTAAAATATAAATAAAACAACAATTCGATTAATCAAAATGATGGTATAAGGAGGTACCACAAGGGTGAGATATATGTAAGTATTTTCCTATTATATATTAACACCAACGTCTAGAAAAATGTACTCTGTACTTGCTCCAAAATAATAATATATAAAATTGATTCTTGAACAAGTATTTGTAATGGAATAAATGGAGATATACCAACGTGGATAATATAAAGGGCAAAGTAAACTTTACACTTTATAATATATTTATATATTAATTTTTAAATGTTGCAATTTCTCCATTAACTTTTCAAACCGTGGCAACATGGTCTCTCCCTTAAGTATTCCATTAACTATTCTGTTAAGATTTTATAAAAAAAAAACTTAATTTTTAAAATTAATCTAATCAAAATATTTTTTAAAAAAGGGTAATAAAATAATTTTTTCGCAACAACATATTGGAGCTACAATATTAATCACAAGCCAGAGCCACATACGGTAATAAAGTAAAATTTTGGCAACAACGTTATAACACGTTGATCATTCATATTTTAATAAAATAATACTTATATCTTACCTTTGGAGTAACTTAGTGTATTTCAATCTCGATTTATATCCTTATACATATATCATAATCAGAAATGTTCAATATCTGAATTATCATTTCATTAATGTTATTTGAGATACGGTGGTAGAAATTCCTATCCTCTAGTTGCATAGTGCAAAATTCCAAATTCAAGTCTCACTGAGAGTTTCAAATTTGAATCTTGTAAAAACGAGATTAATACCGAATATGTATTTAGGTATGTATAACACTATCCTTTAATATATCATAGATTATATAGAAACAAAATCTACTCCAAAATTAATTAATAATAGGCAATAATATGAGATTCTTTTTCCGCATTCTTGCAGCCAAATATGCATACTTATACATATATATTTAGATTTTCGTGTTTATTGAGAATAAAAATGATATTTCTTTCGAGTTTTTTTTTTTCAAACTCTAAGTATAAAGAAATATATCAATTTTGCTTAACGTGACAGCGCATTAAAAAATACGACCTTGTGAACTCAGTGAAGGTAGAGATTTTGTTGCAGAATTTGTTATGATTTCATCTGACCGGCCCATCTGCCAAAGGAAAGAAACCTAGCTTCAACCCTACCTTCAATTTCAAATTTTGAAGGTATTTTTATGTCGACGTCTCTTTGTTCCTTTTCCTTTTTTTTATTTATTTTTGGATCAAGATCGATGTCTCTTTGTTCTTGAAACTTTGAAAGTGACTGTTTTGGTATTATATCTACCAGCAAGATATTGAGATTCTGACCAAAATCTTCATATCAACAAGACGCTAAAAAACAAAACAAAAAGAGCCAGAAACGATATACTTGCATATGAACAAGAGCGATTTGAAAAGAAAAAAAAATTAAGACCGATTATAAAGTTATTATACTAAATTTCTAGATCTTCAAATTTTTCATTCTAGGTGGATGTGCTTGTTTTTTTTTTAAAGTACTGATGATTACCAAATTTAAATTAATTCTTCTATATATATTCAAGTAGCTGGTTACCAAATTTAAATTAATTCTTCTATATATATTCAAGTAGCTAGTCAGATTGATAGTTCACCGTAAATAGGAACGCGTACATCTACTTTAGAGTGGATGCAACTATTTTTCATATATTATTCGAATATGTGATTTTTCTACCCGTTTTGTTTGCGGTGAGTAATATTGAACTTAAATTTGACATTGCCATGAGAAGCAGTGTAATTAAGTACATGATATAATTTTTCTCTTTTTTTTTTTGTCAAACAAAGAACGAATTAATCAAACTTGAGACTTCTTAAAAACTTAAAAAAGAGAGATCTCGTTAAATTAAAAACGAAATTATTTAAATTAGAACAGACATAAAAACAAAATAAAAATAAAAGAAAAAGAAGCATGGTGTCTTTTAAGCCCACTATTTTCTTTGTGTATATAGCCCAAAAACATACTTTATATTGAGGCCATTAGCATATCACTGAGTTATCTAATGAAGCTTGAATTTCTCAAGCCCAACTTTGAACCCTACACTCCTTATATCCTGCTGCACTTGCTCTTGAAAATCACTGTAAGTGAAGGGCTTGTATTTTGAGCTTCGAATCACACTGCCGTCACCTGGAAACACAAAGTAGCAAACTGAAATCCTCTCCTTCCCCTTGTTCACCCTCACCCTGTGCTCCACGCTCTTGTATTTGTCGTCGCTGATCGCCTAAATTCAAACCATTCATCAACTCAGATCAGTTTAAAAAAAAAATATCGAAAAATGTTTGACTTTATAAATGATAAACATATGCGCATGTAAACGATTGATGTTTGAATGAACCTGCATCATATCTCCGAGGTTGACAATTAGGGTGTTGGGTATTGGCTTGACAGTGACCCAATCATTGTCCTTGAGGATTTCGAGTCCGCCGATTTGGTCTTGATTCAGTATGGAGAGCACAGAGCTGTCAGTGTGAACTTCCATGCCAAATGCAGAGCTAGGGTTTGAGCATGGAGGGTAGCGGTAGACACGTGTACAGCCAGTCGAGCTTGATAGATTGGACTTGTAATATAGGGGATCCAAGCCTAGGTTCTTCAACATGGCCTCGAATAGAGTTGTCGCAAGTCGCCCTACGTGCTTTCCATATTCTTCTAGCACAAGGCTTATCAATTCACATACAAAATTATACACCTTGTTAGAACAAATTCAAGTATATATAAATGGCCCAAGCGAATAATCATTTTATTAATTTTTATCTGATAAATTATATACATGCAAATATTTTCTCTTCATTTATTTTGTTTCGAATGTGAATTATATATTTCTTATTTCTTTAATGGATCCTTCGACACAAGGATCGATTATTAATATTCTAATTTGTAGTTAACAAGAAATGATGACTTGTTATTGATAAGGAGCCGGCTCAAGCATTAGCATATAATTTTGTTCTATAAACTTCTAAGTGATAACACAACAAAAAATAAATTTGTTTATGATATAAAGTAGAAATAATTAGACTTTTTCTTGTTTTGTTTTACCCTTAGGCCGGCGTTTCAACTTTTCACTCATCAACAAGTTAGTGCGTAAGAAACAATATTAAATATGTGCTTCATTATTCTCGTTTGAAAAATAATAGTTTAATTGTATTGTAATTATACATGTGTATAAAATATCATATCCTATATAGTTAATAAAAAAAAACGGGTAATTAATTAAGGACAATACTTGCATTCGTACCTTATTGTACCATTATTCTGATTTATCGAATTATCTTTGTCTTTGTATATATATCATAATCGGAACCGTTTATTATTTAAATTATTAAAATCGAAATCGTTTATTCTTTAAATTATCAAAATCGAAATCGTTTATATGACAAGACAATGTTTTTAAATTAAGAATATAATTGAAATGAAGAAAATTGAATAATTCTGAGTACTACATACTCCAATTACGTACCTGAAATAAGAAATGATGGGGTGATGAGGTTGAAATTGGTTGAGCCGAGCTAGAGGTACGTTGAGGCCTTCAACCAAATTGACATTCTGGAGATTGTTGCTTGTGCCCTTAAGATTAAGGGCGGGGGTGCCCCAGAAGTAGGACAAGGGGCTAGTGATTAGGGTCTGTTTGGACTCAAAAGGCAGAGCAAAGACTCTTTTGGCATGCCCTTCAAGTTGGCTCAAGAGGGCATGAGGAACCCCATGGTTCACCAAACGAAAAGCGCCCCAATGCTCGCAGGCCTCCTCAAGGTCCTGCCCAAGTGTAGGGCTTTGGAGATCCACCAATGGTATAGGATCATCGCCCGAACCGTGGACTGGGCTGGCGGCGTGGGTTGAACCGGCGGTCTGGGTGTGATCGATATTGGCTAGTGAACGGAAGGCAGGAGGGTACGATTCGGAGGTCATTTTGGTTTTGTGAATAATGGCGGTGGAAGACATGTAGACAGTGGCCAGGCTGCTGCTGCTGCTTATAGGAAATGTGAGCAGCCAAAGAATGTGACGTTCACCATTTTTTAATTCAGCGAGACAACACACATTTGTTTATTCCTTGGAGTGGGACCCAGGACATTGTTTTTTCCTACAACTAGATTCAAAGAAATTGGAATTTAAGTTAAGTCATATATTGAGTACAAATAATAAGTATCTGACGTGGTTCGGAAAAAAAAAATAAGTATCTGACGTGGTATTACTATGGATATTTTCTCCAAGAAATCGGAATTTGAGTTATATAAATTTGAATTAAGTTATATATTGAATACGAATAATAAGTATCGGACGTGTTATTACGATAGAAATTTTGAAATTTCGGAGGAACTAATATCAGGGGCGTTAAAATTATTGGTGGAACAAAATATTGCTTGTTTGTATGTGTTTTGCAGGCGACATGTGTCCTATGGTCCATCTTTTACTTCCTGCTCATTGACCCCAGAAATCTAACACAAAGAAAAATTAGTGACCCATAAGGATTGGAAAGGTGACTCATGGAAAATAAGTCATGGGTCGGACCGCATATTACACGCATGTACAATTTTCACTTCATGTTTTAACCATTCCAATTTTTTGGGGAGTATTTTTCTTTACATCGAGGGAGATAGGGAGTTGAGGGGGTCGCAGGCCGAAGCTGATGTCATGTCCTTTCGCCCCTGGATTTTAGTTTCCTCTTGAATAGAGTTGGTAATGTATCGTGCTGTATTCAAGAATGAAAATATCGATATCGTCGGATATATCGTTAGTCAAATTTACGGATATCTTGCCCTAAATATCGATATCGTTTTCGGTCAACAAAAATGACAGAAATTCGGTCTAAAAATTGGACATTTGTAATAAAATTTTGGGAAAAACTTAAGTACCTAATGATGGTTATATATGACTAATAAAAACTATAAAATGATTTTTATATAATAAATATATGATGAATAATATGATATAATAGGATTCTGCCGATGACTAATAATATAAAATTTTAAATATAAACATAAATTGAAGTGAATTACTATAATTGAATATTAATATAGTTAAAAATATAACAATAAATTGAATGTGTATAATTTTTAATCGAGCATATTTTTTTTGGTCAAATTAATAAGGCACATATTAATTAATATATTTTTTACTATATATTTGAAATTTTTGTTAAATAATTAGTAATAATTAAACATTAATTTATAATTGACATATAAATATAATTCTTTTTTTTATTGATAATAAATTAATAATTGTAAACAGAAGGGTGTAACGTGTAAGTATGAATAATAATCATAATTATAAATTTATAATATGATAATAATAACTATAATAATAAATTAATAAGATAGAGACTAAATAGAAGTCTCTCCAAGTCTCCTAATCCCCACATCGTCTTTTTCTTTAGATCGAACTCCCCACCCACATCGTCTTCTCCATTATTCTTTGCTAGCAACATCAATATCCCAGATCCAAAATTTAGAAGCAAACAAAATTATCATACCTAAATTCAAAATCGATCACATCCAACCTAAAATTAATCATACCCAAACCAATAATCTAACGTTTTTGCCTTTCGTTTACAATAAAACTTTCAAATCTACACGCCTTCGCGATTGGTTGAGCTGTGAGCTTGTGATGGAGGTGTCCCGTGTCCGTCGAGTGAAGGAGATGGGTGGACGGAGGTGGGTATGACAGGGGTGAGTGATTACTTGAAATTTTGGTTTTAGTTTGATTTATGAACTTCAAATTCCAAATTGAGATTTTGGGTTATGAATTAGAAGATCAATTTCGATGGATATTGGCTTGGGGTTTGTTGCATCTGCTTGGGTTTTGTCCACTATTGGTGTTTGCTACATCTATGAATTCTGGTTTGCTTGTTTCATTTTCTGGGTTGTTGCTTTCGTTGCAAAATCTGGGTTGTTGCTTTCCTTCACCCCCTATTATCTGCGGGTGACCGGAAATTTCGATATATCAGCGATTCCGACGATTTTTCAATCACCGGTTGTGTTATGAATTATGTTTTATCCAAATATCTTCAACCTAAACTCGATCTGTTTAATAATCGTGTTAAAATAAAAAATATTTAATTTGAATCCGACCTATTTATGACCCAAGTAACCCGTGTAATCAGTATAACTCATTTAATAAATAGGTCGTAACATGTTTAAATTATTTAAACTACACGATTTAATAGGTATTTATGTATATAAATAAGTAGATATATAAGTTAGTAATTATACATTTATTAAATGAGTCAATATATATGTCAATATACAGGTTAATCTATTTATTAAATGGGTTAATAAGTCATTATATACGAGTTAATATGTTAATTCGAAATTCACCCGTTTATTAAACGTGTCACAATAGGTTGATTCGAAAATGATCCGAAATTTTAATCGTGTTGATTGACCTGGATAAATCTCGTGTAGATTTTAAATCATATATCGAATCGTATCAAAAATGATTACTCTTGCTCCCAAACGTAAGCTACTCGAGATTTGTAGTTTAGTCCTTTACCTGGAGTTTCATTACGACGCTTTTACCTGGAGTTTCATTACAGCGCGAGAGGTCGAAACCTAACCTCAGCTGTGACGCTAACCCCTTTTATCACTAGCCCAAACTCCCTAGATACGCGGTGTATTTTTTTCACCCCAATTTTTTACTCATGAGTCCATCAAAATGCACCACGTGTCTTAAGATAAACATAGAAAAAAATAAAAATATTCGAAGTTTATCAGTTATCCATGGGATGACTATTTAATTTTCTTTTTTTGGTCAAGGATTATTTAATTTTCTTAGCTCACCCGATGGTGGAAAGGGCAATTCAGATTGATTGCAAATTTACAAAATTGAATAGTAGTGCGAGATCTGAATTTGATTACTGAAAGGACAATTGTATCCTTTTTTGCTTCTTTGTTGATAAGGAAATCTAATGGTACCATTTTGGATTCGTCTGTTTTGTTTAGAATGAAACCCCAATTATGTTGTCGTTTTTAAGAGATCTTTGGCACTTTTAACTGGACCCGCGGTCCATTTTATAAAGTTTCCAGACAACATAACTTTCCCACACTAATTATTAGTATTATTATTATTATTTTATAAATATTGTAAATCTTTAGTATGGCTTTCGCATTCTTTGTCCCCATATTAATAGGAAAATATGTAGTTTTGTTTACACAAAAATGGATACCACAACAATCGTCTTCAATTATTGATTCATTACAGCCTAGTTTTACAAATTAATAGTCTTTTTTTAAAAAAAATTTGGAAGCAAAATTTTTTGGTGTTGTATTGATGACAAATATGTTTTATATTTGTCTAGAATTTGATATATATTTGCTTAACTCATTTTATGACTTTTTTAGAAAGAAAAAAAAAAGAAAAAAATTAAATTAAAAGGAAAAATTACAAATAAGTCCACAAACTCATATCTGAACTAGCAAAATTTTCAAATACCTATTCATACCATATGACTACATACATTTTACTACCTTCGTCAAGTTTTCCATCGATTTGACCGTCAAAATGTCGTGTGTCAAAATTTTTGTTTAGTCAATGACGGATGTGGCAAAAAATAGAGGGATCTTTTTGGAATTTAAAAATACAATTAATATTCACGCACCTTAAACCCTAAATCCCAAATCAAACTGATAGCCCCCAAATTGAATTCCAACCTCAAGGAGTGGGAGATGCTCTCTAGAGCTGGTACTTTGTATTGAGTTTTGGAAATTGAAAGAAGAAGCATAATATGCTGCTTTAGAATTTGGACTACTCCTCTACCAGAGTTTCTCTCTTCTCAGTCTTTGACTCCTCCTCCTCAACTAGAGAAAGGAAATTATCAATCCCCTGCACAAAACATCGCCCTAACTAATAAGCCTCCTTAGCCACAACCTTATGCAACAACCTCAACGTGTCATATCGGACCTTCCAGAATCTCCTCACTGAGTTGGCTCTTGCACGTTAAGTGGTGGTGTGGGCCATCGGGTCTCGGAGCTGGAGCTGGAGCTGGAGTTAGAGATGGACTCGAGGCTAAAACTTCGTACACTAGTAGTACAAGCGGAGCTCAAGCTGGAACTGTGGCGATTGGTTTCTTCAAGCGGTGGGTGCTTGAAGTCATCCTTGACTGAGCGCAGGATCGGGAGTTGCTTGATTTGTAAAGACCCGAACTTTCATAAATAATATTTTAATGAAAAATGACCGTTTTGCCCTCGAAGGGGAAAAAGTTGACTTTTGACCTGGGAGACATTTAGAACTTTGACCAAGGACCGTGACGTAGATCGGGACGTCATGAGTCCGTAGACAATCGACACGTCGAAAATATACGTTCGACGGAAAAGTTATGGTCACGCGAGCGAAATTGATTAAACTTACGACCCGAGAATTCAACTAAAATAATAATAAAATAATAGGATCTGATATATAACTTAATTAACCCAGAACCCTTAGATGAGTGACACTTTTCACTCATCCCACAATTATTTTTTCCCTCATTGGTTGATTTTTATATATTATATTTCATTCATCACTCATTCCCTTACCCGAGCCGTTCATCTTCCTCTCAGCCCCCTCATCCTCACCCTTCATTTCCCCTCATCTGATCATCTTCATCAAACACCAAATTACATCTCTCTCTCTCTCTCTCTCTCTCTCATATCCCTCTAACCCGTGAACTCAAAGAACCCTAACCCAACTCAAACTGTCCATCATCTTCATCTACCCTACTCACCCTCCATCACCAGATCGACTTCATCTTCATCATCAGATATCATCTTCATCATCAGCTCGTCACCATCTTCATCTCTGTTGCTGAAAACCCGTGCACCACCCAGACCCACGAAGAACACAAACCCCACCCCAAAGCTCAACCCGTCCAACCCACACAAAACCACTTCGAACCAACACAAGGCTTGTAACGACCCGTCCCGAATTTTGGGATTAGATTAGTGACTAATCATGATTAGTGAGGTTAAATCCGTGATTAGTTGGGCGAAAAAGGACGAAAGATGCAAAATGACCATTTTATCCCTAGTCGTGGGCAAAATATTGACTTTTTGACCGGGAGGTCCGATGGCCGAGGGCTGAGGGCCGAGGACTGTTACGTAGATCAGGTCGATACGAATTTATAGACAGACGGTGTCAGGGCCCACCCCTAATCCCCCAGGATTAGGGACTAAACCCTGCTCCCGTCTGACTTACGCATGACACGAACGCCAGACTGACGTCTAACCTGTAACAACCCGTCCCGAGAGCTGGGATTAGTAGTGTGATTAAGGTGGGATTAGTGAGGTTAATCCGTGGTTAGTTGGTTTCGTTGGGGTCGTTAGGGTAGAATGACGATTTTGCCCCTAGTTTGGGCAAAAAGTTGACTTTTAGTTCGGGTGGTCCGATGGACTTTGACGGGTGACCAGGACGTAGTTTAGGACGTCACGAATCCGTAGGCAGGTGGCATGCCCGATTCCGACATCCGAGGAAGAAGTTATGATGTTCGGAAGGTTGAGGGTATAACCGTAATTTGGGTAAAATAGGGGGAAAAGTTGACTTTTTGGACGATCGGGTTTTGGTACGTTGACCGAGAATGGTTAGATAGATCTCATCGTCCTGAGTTCGATGACAGGCGGCACGTATTCATCGGACTTACGATGAGGGAGTTACGGGTCAAGGAAGTTAGTGGAAAAACCGTAATATTGGATTAAAAGGAGGGGCAGTTTGGTCTTTTGTGCTCTGGAAATTGTGCAGCAGAGAGAAGCAGATGAAGGGTTGAGATTGGGCCATGTGGGAGAGTATGGAGTGGATGGTGACACGTGCTAAAGGTGGAGTGGCTTCTGGTGAGTTCCAGTGCGTGCACGGTTCCAATTAATTGGGTGAGCCCGTGTGTGTTCGTGTTCTTCTCTTTAACCAGAGTGAAACAGAGTGAGGCGGTGAGGAAAATTGAAGGGTAATCGTGGGTGCTGGTGAGTTTGTGAGGGTGTGAGAGTGACCAGAGAGTGAGAGTGAGGCAGGGAGAAGGTTAGTTGGTGCGGTGGCTGTGTGTAAGGGAGTTGTGAGCTGCGGGGAAATCAGAGGAAACAGGGAGGAACTCAGGGAGGTTGTGAGAGATTGTGGTGGTGTTTGTGCCGTGTGTTGGCCTACTTCAAGCAGAGTGGAGACTCAGACGGTGGCAGTGGACTCAAGGTTGCGGGTGACACTGTAGCTGGCGCGTGAGGGCCACGCGCAGCCACTTTGGGCGGCGCGTGGGGCAGATTCCGGCGAAGGTGTCAACATGGTTTTTGTGCTAAACGTTTTAACGAGTCCAATGGAAGTGGTTTCGGGTTCATCGGACGTCGAATCAAAGTAGTTCCGCGAGGGTGAAGGTTTAGGGTCCCGGTTCATTACGTTTAGGATTCGGGGAAGTTTAGGGAAAAATAGGTGGATCCTCATAGACGTGTTAGTGACGTAATTTGGTGGTTATTCACAGGATCGGGATTTCCCGAGGAAGCCGAGGAACGTGCAGGACGTTCGGGACGCGATTGAGGGCGCGGTACTGTGAGTGGACCCTTTCCTTAAACTCGAACATGCATAACTGCTTTTCTCTAATTGTTTTATATATGTGATTACATGAATGTTGGAATTATGATGTGGTTTTATATATTTGCACGGTTTTCGAGAAAGTAAGGTAATTGACACGTTTTACGAGAAATGTCGATTTCTGAGGATAATGCCATGTGTAACAACCCGTCCCGAGAATCGGGATTACTAGAGTGATTAAGGTGTGATGAGTGAGGGTAATCAAGGGTTAGGTGGTCCCGAGGGGTCCGGGAACCTAGAATGACGATTTTGCCCCTGGGTCGGGCAGAAATGTTGACTTTTATTTCGGGTGGTCAATTGGGGATTGACCAGTGACCAGGACGTAGTTTAGGACGTCACGAATCCTTAGGCAGGTGGCACGCCCGATTCCGACATCCGAGGAGGAAGTTGTGATGTTCGGAAGGTTGAGGGCTTAACCGTAATTTGGGTAAATTAGGGGGAATAGTTGACTTTTTCTACGGACGAGTTTTGGTACGTTGACCTAGGATGGTTAGATAGATCTCGTCGTCCTGAGTTCGATGACAGGCGGCACGTATGCATCGGACTTACGATGAGTGAGATACGGGTCTAGAACGTTAGTGGCGAAACCGTAAAATGAGTTAAAAAGAAGGGTAAATTGGTCTTTCTGCACATTGGGATTTGTGCAGAAAGAAAGAAATGGACGGTTGAGATTGGGCCATGTGGGAGTGCTTGGATGGGGGATGGTGACACATGGCAGGTGTGTAGAGGATTCTGGTGGAATCCTGTACGTGCGCGGTCCTAATTAATTGGGGTGCACCTGTGTGTGCCCGTGTGTTTGTTCTTCGACACAGACAGAAACAGAGGGTGAGGCATTGGGAGAGAGTGATCGATTCTGTGCAAGGGGGAGTGAGGAGTGGTTTGTGAGAGTGATAGAGAGGAGTGTATGAGCTGGTGGTCGTGAATTGGTGGAGGAATCGTGCACGGCGGCACGGTGGAGGTGCGGCAAAATTCTGGGGAAACAGGGAGGCCGTGAGACTGTGGTGGTGGCTACGCCGTGAGGTGGCTCAATCCAAGGTAGGGGGAGCTATAGGAGGTTGCAGGGGACCCAAAGAACACCGTGGCACGCGGCGGTGCGCACGGCGGAGCTGCAATCGAAAGGTGAGGTTTCCTGCTCTGTTTTCCCGTGAAATTTCAGTTCAAAAGTCGTGAGTCTAGGCTTAGTGTCGATGGGATTGAAGGTCAGGGTTATGTTCAGGGAGGTCCTAGGTGTCGACTGGGATGGTCGCCGTGACGGGGGGTGTTCACGGCGGAGCTCGGTTGGAGTGGAGTCTCTGTTCCTCTGTATAGCCGTAAACTTCAAACGGTGAGTCGACGAGTTTGGAGGTGAGTCGAAGGTAACGGAGGTGTGGTCTAGGTTCAGTGAAGTCCTAGGATGAGTTTGGTGTAGCCACCGTGAAAGGAGGTGAGTTGGGTGGCTGGATCATGAAGCAAGGGAGTTTGGGGCTGTCTGGTTTTGAGTTCAGTCGACGGGCTAGGGACGGTGTCGAGGTGAACGAAGTTGGGGATTGGATTCGTGGTGTCTGGACGAAGCTGCTGGTGAAAGAAGGGACTGAAATGGTGGCCGGACGGTGGAGAATGCCTCTCGCCGGTCCAAGCCACGGCGGCCGGTTCAGCACAGTACGGGAGGTTGACAATGGTACTGTAGCTGGCGCGTGAGGGCCACGCGCAGCCACTTTGGGTGGCGCGTGGGGGCGCGTGCGGCAGCGGTTGGGAAAGTGATCAACTTGACTTTTGGTCTAGGAGTTGTGGTGAGTTCAATGGAGTTGGTTTCGAGTCAATCAGAAGTCGTTTGAGTGTAGTTCCGCGAGGGTGAATGTTTAGGGTCCCGGGTTTTAAGTCTTTGGTTCGGGGAATTTTAAGGAAATTAGGTAGTTGTGTCGTAGACGTATTAGTGACATAATTTGACGGTGTTTGACAGGATCGGGATTTCCCGAGGAAGCCGAGGAACGGGCTGGACGTTCGGGACGCGAGTAGGGCTCAGTACTGTGAGTGGACCCTTTTCTTAAACTCGATCATGCATAACTGTTTTTATATACGTTTTTGATGGTTTTACTTAAGACACTATGTTTATTGCATAGGTTATGATGGTTTTACGTGATTATACGTGATTGAGATATTTGGGGATTTCCACCTATAAAGGTTTTCTGATAATGATAAATGGGTTATGAAATATGATTTATGATTACATGTGGTTTTGGTATGGAAATGGATATTTTTCCGGATTTGGGTTCGGAATGACGGTTCTGGATGCCGGAAGGGCTTCAGACCAGTGATTTCGGATTCGGGTTTGGATGTGGATTGATATATGGTTTTCAAATGGTTTTGAGATTGGATTTGCTAGATCTGGATATTGGGTTTAAAGACCCGGATATATGTGACGGGGGACCGGCCGGATTGGGTTTAAAGACCCGGATTGAGTTTAAAGACTCGGATATATTGATTTCCCCCGTAGGCCTTGAGTTTAAAGACTCGGGAGTTTAAAGACTCGGATATGATTAAGGCCTGGATTGAGTTTAAAGACTCGGATAGGTCCAGCAGGTTCGATCGGGAAATGAGGATTTGATACGGTTGGTTATGCATGTGGTTTCAAAACGGAGGGTTAAACTCGGTTTTCTTGTAAAATGGTTTTTGAACTTTTTGTACTTTCTGGTCCACTCACACTTTTGTTTTAAATTGTCCTCCAGGTTGTGGAGCTAGCGCGGGGTCTTGACGTCGAGGCAGTGTCCGAGGCATAGAAGTGACGTGAGGAATCCTAGAAGAGTTTAAAGGCTTCTGTGTGCGTGTACTTTATCAGTTTTTATTTTCCTTGTAATTTAGTGCTATGCTCTGTAAACGATAAGGTTGGGATATTTTGTTTAATTACTCCTGCGTCTGACTGAGTTGCGTGAGTGTTACTTGGGTGTTGTGTCGGGGAGTCAGACGGGAGCGGGATTTACCTCGGGTTTCGGGGTGAAACCGGGGTGGGTCCTGACACCATGGATTTGGGATTTTCAAATGATAAATGGTTTTTAGTATTTGTTAAGGGATTTTGGAACATGATTTTGATGATCAAGGTTTTCGGTTTAGAATCAGAGTTCGGATAACAGGATTTGGTTTTAAAGTTGGAAAAGTGGAATTCCGGATTTGGGTTCGGAATGACGGTTCTGGACGCCGGAAGGGCATCGGACCGGTGGTTTCGGATTCGGGTCTGGATATGGATTTAGAAATGGTTTTCAAATGGTTTTGATTGGATTTCCTGGATCTGGTGGCTTGGGTTTAAAGACCCGAATATTGTGATTGACGGGGGACGGGCCCGGATTGGGTTTAAAGACCCGGATTGAGTTTAAAGACTCGGGAGTTTAAAGACTCGGATATATATTGATATTTCCCCCGTAGGCCTATTGAGTTTAATGACTCGGATATTATTGAGGCTTGGATTGAGTTTAAAGACTCGGGAGTTTAAAGACTCGGATAGGTCCAGCAGGTTTGATCGAAAAATAATGATTGACGTTCATGGTTTCTGACACGGTTTTATGATTCATATGCTGTGATTTCTATAACCGTTTTATAGTGTTTCTGTTTCTTATGATGTTTTCTGGTGATTGATTATAACTGTTTTGATAACTGAGTTATGCATGTGGTTTCAAAACGGAGGGTAAAACTCGGTTTTCTTACAAAATGGTTTTAGAACTTTCTTTTATTTTGGTCCACTCACACCTTCTGTTTTAAATTGCCCTCCAGGTCGTGGAGATAACGCGGGGTCTTGACGTCGAGGCAGCGTCTGAGGCATAGAAATTACGAGAGCGACCCCGGAGTGTTTCAATTTTCTTCCGCGTGCGTGTATTTATCATCGTTTTTTTTTTTATTTCCTTGTAATTCGTACTATGCTCTGTAAAACTCTAACTTCGGGATTTATTGAGTGCTTTCTCCTGCGTCTGACTGTTGTTGGGTCGGGGTGTCAGACGGGAGCAGGATTTACCTCGGGTTTCGGGGTGAAACCGGGGTGGGTCCTGACATAACCTCCATGTGACACGTAAGTCGGACAAGGGATTTTCGATCTGACTGTCCAAAAACTTCTGAACTTCCCATAGTGCGCAAAGTCTACTGTGGATCGTACGTGTGATGTCTCTGTCTCTCTCGACTGACAGCCCTCACCGCAACAACCTGGAGGGTATCGAAAACACGAAAAGACTGTGAGTGGACAAAAATAAAGTTTACGTTTAAAAACATTTCATAAAACAATGACATTTATACCCTCCGTTTCAAAACCAAAGCATGCATATTAATTTCATGTCATAAAACCATGTACGAAAATCAAACACATTTTCTTTTTTCTCAAATCCCGGGCCTCAGCCCAAAACCATCGAAAACCATTATAACCAACGAAAACCATCCTTGAAAACCGTCATCATTCATCACAGAGAAAACCAAAACATATTGAACCACATTTCCAACCATCGAACCTACTGGATCTATCCGAGTCTTTAAACTCCTGAGTCTTTAAACTCAATCCAGGCCTCAATATAATCCGAGTCTTTAAACTCCCGAGTCTTTAAACTCAACAGGCCTACGGGGGAAAATATCAATATATCCGAGTTTTTAAACTCCCGAGTCTTTAAACTCAATCCGGGTCTTTAAACCCAATCTGGGCCCGTCCCCCGTCAATCATAATCCGGGTCTTTAAACCCAATAACCAGATCCAGCAAATCCAATCCAAAACCGTTTGAAAAACCTTTTTTCATTTCCGAATCCAAATCCGCAATCTCATTAAGATCCCGAATCCAAACTCAGAACTCATATCCATCTCCTTCCCAGATCCGAGTCCGCAACAATCATTCCGTAAGTCGGCATCCGAAATAACCATTCCGAACCCAAACCCGAAATCCATTTTTCAACTTTAAAACCAAATTCCTCTTACCGAAATCTGATTCTAAAACCAAAAACCTTTTATCATCAAATCATGTCTCAAATCCCTTTATAATCATTAAAAACCATTTATCGTTTGAAATCCCAAAACCATATCAAGCCTTTCTCGTAAAACGTGCCAAATACATAATTTCTCGAAAAACGTGCACAAACCGTAAACCATCACAATCATAAATCAAATCATAGAATCAAGTATTGAGAACATATAAAAATATATATGCATGCATCAATAGTTAGAAAGCAAAGTCCACTCACAGACCATTCCGACGTCGTCTCGATACTCACGCACTTACGCCGTCCCCGGCCATTCAGCTATCCTCGGCTATCCCGAACCTGTCCAAAGCCCATAACGAGGTTACTAACTACTTCACAAAAGTCCTACTCAAATCCCATAACTTTCTCAAACTTCTAAGCGTACTTTAAACGGGACCCTAGACCTTCGATCCCGTAGAACTAACCCGAAACAACGTCCGATCGTCCCGAAACTTATCCCAAAAGATTCGTTACAACGATTAGACAAAAAACCTAGTTGACCAATTCCTCAGAAACCACTACACGCGCCCCCACGCGCAGCCCAAAGTGGCTGCACGTGGGCCTCACGCTCCTGCACAGTAACCACTGTTCATCGTCTTCCTCAGCTGTTCGACCAGTCTGAACCGGCGAGGGCGGTTCTTCGCCATTCCTCCACCAATTTCATCCCTTTTCATTCCTTTAGTTTTGTCCTGGCCTATTTAATTGATTCCATAAATCAATTCGTGAAAACACGGCCTTAATCTCCTCATCCAAGCTTCGAAGAAAACTCAGAAAATCTGAGTTTCTGTCTCCAGCCACCCACGACCACCACGAAGCTCCAGGTTACACCCTAAGGTCCTTCTAACCTTCCTATAACTATTAGAAACCTTAGGACACCTCGACAATCACCCAAACCTCACCTCCCAAGCTCGACATAGCAACCGTCCAAATCCCCTGTTCTTGCTCCCGGCCCACCGTGCAATCCCCCGTCACGGTGTCGACCTCTGCAACTCCCTAGGAACCTACTGAACTCACTAGGGCTCACCAAAAACCTCGACTCGTACTCAAACTCCACGACTTACCGTTTGAATCAAAACGGAAAAACAGGGGAAACAAAGAAACCTCACCTGTCTGTGCACTGCTGTGAACGCCGCCGTGTCCCAGCCCGTCCAACGCCTCGTCTCTCTCATCTGATCTCTCCCACACCCTGGATTTGAACGGTTTGCTCGAGAACAGCAACACCACCACCTCGATTCTTCTCTGTTTTCCTGAGAACTCAACCTCTCCTCACACACCAACACTCGACTCTCAATCTGCTCAACTCAGTCCTTACACTCTCAACCTCCCTCTAATAACACTCACACACTCACAAGGGTCACACCTCCCTGCAATTGATCGATTCCTCCCTCTCTGCCCAGTCTCTGTTTTTCCCTCTTCGAACAAACACAATGCACACACACAAATAATTGCACTGTGCACCCTAGAAGCCATTACACACAGCCCACGTGTCCACCATCCCATGGTCCCCTCTCAAAATATCCAATCCCTTATGTACACTTGTCCCAATCTGATTGTACGCATCCCAAGGTACAAAAAGTCCAAAATACCCTTGTGATATCCAAATTACGATTTTGCCATTCGCATTTCCAAACCCCTATCTCGCCCGTCCAATGTTCGATGAATGCATGCCGCCTATCGTTGAACTCAGGATGACGAGATCTACCTAATGGTCCTCGGTCTACGTGTAAAAACCTTGTCGTACGGAAAGTCAACTTTTCCCCATTCTTTAATCAAATTACGGTAATGCCCCAACCTTCCAAACATCATAACTTCCTCCTCGAATGTCGGAATCGGGCGAGCCACCTGTCTACGGACTCATAACATCCAGAACTACGTCACGGTCATCTGTCAATGTCCAATTGACCACCCAAACTAAAAGTCAACATTTTGCCCAACTAGGGGCAAAATCGTCATTCTACGTCCAAGGTCCAAAAGTACCCAACTAACCACCGATTAACTCAGCTAATCCATCGCTAATCACTTCACCAATCCCGACTCCCGGGACGGGTCGTTACAAACGGTAAGTCGAATTCAGACGTTCGTCGGAGAAGTTACGGTTCAAGGAAGTTTCGGGAACTATTCAGAACGACACGTTTTACGAGACGAAAAAGAGGACTTTTATCTTTAGTGTGGGCCTAGATATTTTAGGAAGGCCTAATGGATGAGTGACAAGTGTCACTCATCCATTTCCCATTAAAATTGAATTCATGCATCTGTTTCCCATTTCCTTCTTCATTCGACCATCCCACCCAAACCATTAAACCAGAGAACCCAAAATCATATTTCCCCTCCCCAATCGTTTATGTGTGAGGACAGAGAAAGAGAAAGACTATGAGGTGGCTGCAGGGCTGCTCACCGTCGTGGACAGCGGTGGGACTCCAACCAGGTAAAACCTGAACCCATTCTCTATTTTTACGATTAAAAAATTGGAGTTAAAGGTTTAGGATGTTAGAGGGTGATTGGGGGGTGGTTACTGAGTCTTGTGGACGTCTAGGAGGGGTGCTTGACGGCGGGGGGATAGCTGAGCCACCCTGGGAATAGATGGAAAAACTGGATCGTGGTCAAGGTTTCGAACCAACGGGTTTTATGGGGTGTTTCTCCATTTTTTTTATATGGTTAGACTCATAGGGATGTGAGGAAGAGAGTAGGATTGATTAGGGGTTGAATCGAACCGAAATAAGGGGGGAATTGATTGGACCGATTGTAAGACCCGTGTCCTGAAGGGAACGATGAACAATCCCACATTCCTGCGAGGGAGAATGGTCTGGGAGAGGATGGTGGTGTGCCTTAAAGGTGTAGGCACACACCTATCTAGCACTAGGCCTTTTGGGAGCTCAAGTGGCTTTGGTGGGGATTGGAACCTCAAAGTTAAGCCAGTTAAGGCTGGTGCAATTCCATGATGGGTAACCCCCTGGGAAGTTACACCATGAGCTCCCAAAAACAAAACCGTGAGGGCGAGGCCCAAAGCGGACAATATGGTGCTAGATGAGTTGGGTCCTGATCGAGGAGGTTCGGGTCCTGATAATTTGGTATCAGAGCCAGACCCCGACCGTGAAGTGTGCCAACCAGGACGCTGGGCCCTAATGGGGGTGGATTGTAATACTCGTGTCCAGAAGAGAACGGTGAACAATCCCACATTCCTGCGAGGGTGAATGGTCTGGGAGAGGATGGTGGTGTGCCTTAAAGGTGTAGGCACACACTTATCTAGCACTAGGACTTTTGGGAGCTCAAGTGGCTTTGGGAGGGGATTGGAACCCCAAAGTTAACCGAGTTAAGGCTAGTGCAATTCCATGATGGGTGACCCCCTGGGAAGTTACACCATGAGCTCCCGAAAACAAAACTGTGAGGGCGAGGCCCAAAGCGAACAATATGGTGCTAGATGAGTCGGGTACTGACCGAGGAGGTTCGGGTCCTGACATCGGTCATGCCGATCCAATCCGGTTCGAACCCGGTGGACCGGTCGGTTCACCTGAGGAAGAAGAAGACTGTACAAGGAACGTGGCTCCTACGCGCAGAGGCTTTGGCCAGCGCATTTGGGCGCGTGTCCCACTTTCTGGGGAAAGTTCCAACACATGAAATCATCCTTTCGATGTAACGAACATATTGGGACTGGTTTCGTGTCGATCGGACATCGTTTCGATAGGTTTCGGGGTGTCCGAAGGTTTAGGATCGGGATTAAAAATAGTTAAAAATTCCAGAAAATTACGGGGCTTTAATGAGAGGATAATAAGGTAGTTAGTAACCCTCTAAAGTGATTTGGACAGGTTTGCGAGTCCCGATGACGGCGATTGGCGGGGAGAGCCGTATGACACACGTATCGAGGCGGCAGCTCAGACGGTCTGTGAGTGGACCTTGTTTTCTAAATTGGTGTATGCATAAATTTTTATTATGTGTTTTAATACATGTTTTGTGTTGCCATGAGTGAATTTGTGTGTGGTTATGTATTGGCACGTATTTCGAGGTTTCGACCTTATACGGTGCCTATACGGGTTTGTACCTTCTTTGTTGGTTTAAATGAAAAGGTTTTGGATTTAAAAAGGATAAACTCGGGCATGAGACCCATTTGATGTTGTCTCGGGCATATGACCCTATTCATGACCTACGGGTCTGAGCCGTGGTCGCGGCAGGTACTATGTTTCAGGACCCACCCCGAAAACTGAGGTAAATCCTGCTCCCGTCTGACACCCCGACACTAAACCGAAGTAAACTCACGAAAAACCACCAAACTACACAATCAGACGCAGGAGAAACTTTAAACATCCCGAAGTCAAGTTTTACAGAGCATAGTACTAAATACAAAGGAAAGAAATCCGATAAACAAGGTACACGCACAACGGAAAAGTTTAAGCACTTCGGGGTCACTCTCGAAAATTCTTTGCCTCCGACGCTGCCTCGACGCCAAAACCCCGCGCTAGCTCCACGACCTGGAGGGAAAATTAAAACAAAAGATGTGAGTGGACCATAAACAATAAAATACTTTCCGAAAACCATTTCATAAGAAAACGAGGATTTTAGCCCTCCGTTTTGAAATCACATGCATAACCCAGTTATTGAAAACAGTTAGAAATCCTAGAAGGATCGTCATAAAACATTTGCTGAATCATTATAAAAAAACAGTTATAGAACTTAAATCATAAGCATCATAAAACTGTATCATAAAACATAAATACCAAGCCATCATCATCCGATCAAACCTGCTGGATCTATCCGAGTCTTTAAACTCCCGAGTCTTTAAACTCAATCCAAGCCTCAATAATATGCGAGTCTTTAAACTCCCGAGTCTTTAAACTCAATAGGCCTATAGGGGAAATATCAATATATCCGAGTCTTTAAACTCCTGAGTCTTTAAACTCAATCCGGGTCTTTAAACCTAATCCGGGCCCGTCCCCCGTCAATCACAATATCCGGGTCTTTAAACCCAATAACCAGATCCAGCAAATCTAATCCAAAACCATTTGAAAACCATTTCTAAATCCACATCCAAACCTAAATCCGAAATGACCGGTCCGATGCCCTTCCGAACTCCGCTATTAAGTATGTTTCTAAACCAAATCCTGTTATCCGAACTCCGCTATTAAGTATGTTTTTATGTGTCTCATACGGTTAAAACCAAAAATCCTTAATCATCAAATCACGTTCCAAAATCCTTTTATAACCATTGGAAATCATTTATCATTTGAAATCCCGAAACTATAACATCATAAACAAAATTCACCTTTTATCGTAAAACGTATTGAAAACCGAACTTTCTCGAAAAACGTGCCATTAGGTAAAAACAACATATAACCGTATGAGACACATAAAAACATACTTAATAGCGTAAAACATAAATAAAAGCAGTTATGCATGCTCGAGTTTAGAGAAAGGGTCCACTCACAGATATCGGACAAGTCACTCGCGTCCCGTACGTTCCTCAGCTTCCTCGGAAAATCCCGATCCTATTGATTACGCCCAAACTACGCATCAAATTAAACACGTAATTCGAGTGTTGTGCAATTTAAACCCTTTTTGTGTAGATGTAGTATTGGTAAATAGGGATCGTTCTTAACCGGGGAAATTAGGGAACATTAATAATGTGTTAGTGGGAGATGAATAAAAGAATAATGAATTAAAGAATTAAATAATCAAAGAATTAATAAATTAAAGAATAGATGAATAAGAGAATAAAGAAATAAAAGGAATAAAAGAATAAAAGAATTAAAAGAATTAAAGAATTAAAGAATTAAAGAATAAAGAATAAAAGAGGGGTTTTGAAAAGATTTATAACTAAATTAAAGAAAACACTAATTAAAAATTAAAATGCAAATGCTCATGCTAATTGGAATTTACAAACCATAGAGTAGTTTCATAGACAAAACCCACACTTTTACGTAAGTAATTTCGAATTAACAATCACATTATTTAAACTACTCCTAAAAATAGACTTCTTTCTAACATTTTGCTCATAATAAACCAATCACGAAATCCTACCTTCATCATCTCAAATACTTACATATATCTTTCAATATTATAAATGCATCAACCATTAATGTGTGTCAAACATCAATATGCTTCAAACATTTACAACATGATTTACCTTAAGTTTATAATTAAATGCGCCGACAGCGATCAACATTTAATCTCTTCAATTCTACTCTAAGTGCACCGACAGCGGATAAAACACTTAACATCAAATTGAAGTTTAAGCACTAAAACATATGAAGTAAAAGAAATTCAAAAAGTAAAACACATGGAGATTGCATTCTTACTTACAAATGTTAGAAATAAAATACCAAGAACAATAGTAAAGAAGAAATGAAAATAACATAAAAATAACATAAATTACGGATAAGAATTAAAAGAAAACTAATTAATAAGAAAATCTACAAGAAGTAAAAATGGTCCCCAAAAATATCTCTCAAAAGAGAGAAACAAAAGAACTAACTAAGAACTAAGAACTAAGAAAGAAATGGAAGAATGAAACTAATTGGGGACTCCTCAAATACATGAAATGACCTCCCTATTTATAGAGGGAATGCCACAATTGTTTAATTAAAAGTACAAAATTAAAATATAAAAATAGCAATAAAATAGTACATGAAGAAGTGATGGAAATGATGAGATTGGGTGGGAAAAGATGCTGATTTTGGGGAAAAGTGGCTGATTTTGGGGAAAAGTTGCTGATTTTGGGGCAAATATGCTGATTTTGGGAACTATTGGGGGGCTGCTGGATTTTTGGCTTTGGCTGCTGGATTTCAGCAGCTTCCCACCGAATTTCCTTGCGATTTTCAGTGGTTTCTCATATTTCGTCCATAATTTTATCGTTATAATTCCGATCGGGACGATTCTTTCACCAAAATGCTCCAAATTCCAAGCTTTATTTATTTCTACAAAAATATCACAAAATAAATTAATTTGTCTAATTATTTATTATTTTAATATTAAAAGTCAAGTATAAAGGGTATAAAATAATATAAAATAACGCTTATTTGAGGACCTATCAAATACCCCCACACTTAAACTTTGCTAGTCCCTAGCAAATACTAAAATTAAACTACAAAATCAAAACAAGTAACCTTTAACCATTTGTCTCAATATTTCATTATTACAATCATGGCATAAAAGATTTTCACTTAAAACATTTAAGCATATGGAATTCGAGAGTTAATACATGGTAACAAAATGTTTCAACAAGTAAGATAATGAGTAAATATGGTGAAATGGATCTCTACATGAATAAGACAAGTATGAATCAACTCACAAGGATATGCACTCATAAATTCACTCAATTTGTGAGGGTTTGTGTTTACACTCAAAGTATGTGAGAGATACTCACATAATCGAAATGAAGTACTTTTGCAAAATCTCAAACAAACACCTCAAGATAAAAACAAAACATACTTGCGCAAATGAACCAAAACCATAAGCTTACTCAAATGATTAACTCAACTAATCAAAATTTACCATCTTAAGGATCATAAGGTCTTTACGAAGGTTGTAATGGGGCTAAGTTTCGAGGCAAGGAAAATATAGGACAAGTGGTGCTCAATTCGTTCCAAGACTCAATAGACTCCCAAAACGTATCATAGCTTCCCAAACTTAGTGCAACGATGTCAGTAATCCATCCCTTCGAACATAGGCCTAATTCCATCATGTTGGGCCTCACAATCATTCTTTGTGTCGGATTTACAAATGCAAGGGACTTAACTCAAACATTACATAACCAAACCTTATTACCTTGATCGAGACTCAACTTTTTTTTTTTTGATTTTTTTTTTAGATCAAGGTAATAACATGTGTTAACAATACAACAAAACTTGAGTCGGTAAATCCAAATAATTCACATAAAAGTCTTTTCAACATCATCATTTTCTCCTTACACAATCTTTATATCTTCAACCGAGTTCTTGGAACAAGGGTAAAGGATGTCTATACTAAGCTCAAGTGTTTAGATAATCATGGTGATGAAAGAAAGGCTTAATGTGGGCTCAAAAGGGTTAAAACTAAGGGGGTCGCAACTCGTGCGCACAAAATAGGGAACATGGATGTTTGAATTTGTGGTGTTAACCCTAATGCCTTAATCATTTCCAAAATCAGAGAGTTTATTGACTTAAAAGCTTTGAAAATCACATAGAATAAGTTCTAGTACTCTAGAGTTCATTAAAAGCTATGGCAAGTAGTTATGAGGCATATGTATATCAATTTAAACAAAGAACTTATGAATCACTCATCAAAGATGTATATAAAGTTCTAAAGCTCACATAAGGTTCATATGATTCATACTTATCTTATCATGCTCGTTTATATGCCAATTTACATGCATTATCTTCAAGTTATAACACTTAATCACAAAATATAAACAAACAAATTCAAGTTGTAGTGATTATCTTTATGGCCATAACATATTCATTTTTGTTCATTTATATCATTGACAAGTTAAATGGCAACTTAAGACTCATAAAAACACTAAGTTAAAACAAAAAAATCAAGAAATTTTTTTTTTCTTTCATTTTTTCACCTTTTTTTTATAATTTTTTTCAATTTTTTTTTTGTTTTTTTTTTGAACAATTAAAATTGTAAACCATTCCCCACACTTAAATTCTACATTGTCCTCAATGTATGAAAATACGAAGTAATTAAACATAGAATCAAAGTAAGGAAGATGATTTACGAAAATAATAGGAAAACATTAAATAAACAAAATAAAAGAGAGTAAAGGGTAGAGGATAGCAAATCTGTATTGATGACTCCTTCACATCCCGGGAAAACATTGGGTTGCCTCCCAACAAGCGCTTGAAGTTTAACGTCCATCCAGCCTAGACAGAGATGCAAGTTAGTTAGTCAGAGATGTACGTTAGTCAAGAATGCAAATTAGATATGCAAATTGAAGTTAAGGATGCAATTTGAGTTAAAGATGTAAGTTAGAGGAAGAGTGCAATGCAAGTTAAACTACATATGCAAGTTAAGTGAAAATGCAAGTTAAATGAAAGATGAAATGCAAGTTAGAATGAAAGATGAAATGCAAGTTAGAATGAAAGATGCAAGTTAGTTACACTGAAGATGCAATTTAATTTTGTCATGACAAATAATGTAAATTAAGATATAAACAATATTTAAATGTCGGGGGAAGTCAAAGATATATATGGTTCACATAGCTTCAAAGTTTAGATGGAGACTTATACGTCCGTGCGGCCCAAGTAAATATCTTGGATTAATTCAACTGTTTGGGCAAGTTCAAAAGTGACCAGGTTAGAAAGAATACACATAAGAGGCAGGGCTAATTTCTTAGACCCAAAACCCGTTATAAGTACCGTCTCTTGTCCTAGACATCACCCTCGAAAATTTCTTACTCCAGAGGAATTAAGATGACTCAAGTGTTAACAATTACCGTGGGTGAGAGTTAATAGAAGAGTCTTCGCCGATTAAAGATTAAAATCTAAACTTCGAAGCACAAGTGATCTACATATAGCCGAGACTAATGCATGAATGCAATAACTATTTACAAGTATGTTTTTTATGCACAATTTACAAATATAACATGACAATTTACGTATGAACAATTTATTTACAAGTATGGTTTTATTCACAAGTAATGATATTTACAAAACAATTTCTCATTAACAAACTAACATAAGTATAAGATTTATTTAACAATTTAGATTTACACTAACACAAAATGAAGATAAATGAATATTTTTACGAATAAATGAAGAAAAAGAAATTTTTTATTTTTTATTAATTAATTTTTTTTCCTGAATTTAAAAATTCAATAAATGAAGAAAAAGAAATTTTTTAATTTTTAATTAATTTTTTTTATGAATTTTATGTTTTTTTAATTACAAAAAAATAAAAATAAGGAAAAGTGAAAATTTACCATAAGCATTTATGAACAATTAAAAAGAATGAACATTATGTACAAGTATGAACAAGAATAATATAACAAGTAAGAGAATTATAAACAAATATAAATGAAAATCTATTATGAACAAGTATGCATGTATACTATGAAATATAAAAGTTATGAACAATTTATGAACAAGTATAAAAGGTAACAAGTAACATATATACAACATTTATTTACAAGTATGAATTAACACTAACATAAAGCTAAGATAAGATTTTTTTTTTTTTAATTTTTTATTTACTTTGATTTTTTTTTTAATTTAAATTTAAATTTTATCAAGACATAACCAAATAAATAATTACATAAGAATAAAATAAGTGTAATAAAAAAGTTAATGGAATAAAAAGTTAATGAAATAAAGTTAATGGAATAAAAAGTTAGTGGAATAAAAAGTTAGTGGAGTAAAAAGTTAATGAAATAAAATTAATGGAATAAAAAGTTAATGGAATAAAAAGTTAGTGGAATAAAAAGTTAGTGGAATAAAAAGTTAGTGGAATAAAAAGTTAATGAATAAATTTAAAGTTAAAGGAATAAAGAAAAAGTTTATGGAATAAATTTAAAGTAATGAAATAAATTTAAGGTTATGGAATAAAGTAAAAGTTAATAGAATAAAGTTAAAGTTAATGGATTAAAATGTAAAGAAAAAAAAGAGTAAGGAAAAGTGAATATGTACAATATGCATTTATGACAAGTACAAATAAAATTAAATTATGAACAAGTATGATAGAATTTTAAATTTACATAAACAATTTGAATATGAACAAATATATAAAAAAATAAAATTATGAACATTTATGAACAAGTATAAATTAGAAACTATGAATAAGTAAAGTACGAACATTATAAACAAAAATAATAAGAACAAAAATAAGATGGATAAATAAAATATAAACAAGTAAGTAAATGTTATAAACAAATATAATATTAACAAAAGTAAAATTTATAAACAAGTATAATATGCACAATTTGTATACATACACTAACAAATTAAAAATGATTTTCAATTTCCCCGGCAACGGCGCCAAAAATTGATTACGCCCAAACTACGCATCAAATTAAACACGTAATTCGAGTGTTGTGCAATTTAAACCCTTTTTGTGTAGATGTAGTATTGGTAAATAGGGATCGTTCTTAACCGGGGAAATTAGGGAACATTAATAATGTGTTAGTGGGAGATGAATAAAAGAATAATGAATTAAAGAATTAAATAATCAAAGAATTAATAAATTAAAGAATAGATGAATAAGAGAATAAAGAAATAAAAGGAATAAAAGAATAAAAGAATAAAAGAATAAAGAATAAAAAGGGATCAAAGAATAAAAGAATTAAAAGAATTAAAGAATTAAAGAATTAAAGAATAAAGAATAAAAGAGGGGTTTTGAAAAGATTTATAACTAAATTAAAGAAAACACTAATTAAAAATTAAAATGCAAATGCTCATGCTAATTGGAATTTACAAACCATAGAGTAGTTTCATAGACAAAACCCACACTTTTACGTAAGTAATTTCGAATTAACAATCACATTATTTAAACTACTCCTAAAAATAGACTTCTTTCTAACATTTTGCTCATAATAAACCAATCACGAAATCCTACCTTCATCATCTCAAATACTTACATATATCTTTCAATATTATAAATGCATCAACCATTAATGTGTGTCAAACATCAATATGCTTCAAACATTTACAACATGATTTACCTTAAGTTTATAATTAAATGCGCCGACAGCGATCAACATTTAATCTCTTCAATTCTACTCTAAGTGCACCGACATCGGATAAAACACTTAACATCAAATTGAAGTTTAAGCACTAAAACATATGAAGTAAAAGAAATTCAAAAAGTAAAACACATGGAGATTGCATTCTTACTTACAAATGTTAGAAATAAAATACCAAGAACAATAGTAAAGAAGAAATGAAAATAACATAAAAATAACATAAATTACGGATAAGAATTAAAAGAAAACTAATTAATAAGAAAATCTACAAGAAGTAAAAATGGTCCCCAAAAATATCTCTCAAAAGAGAGAAACAAAAGAACTAACTAAGAACTAAGAACTAAGAAAGAAATGGAAGAATGAAACTAATTGGGGACTCCTCAAATACATGAAATGACCTCCCTATTTATAGAGGGAATGCCACAATTGTTTAATTAAAAGTACAAAATTAAAATATAAAAATAGCAATAAAATAGTACATGAAGAAGTGATGGAAATGATGAGATTGGGTGGGAAAAGATGCTGATTTTGGGGAAAAGTGGCTGATTTTGGGGAAAAGTTGCTGATTTTGGGGCAAATATGCTGATTTTGGGAACTATTGGGGGGCTGCTGGATTTTTGGCTTTGGCTGCTGGATTTCAGCAGCTTCCCACCGAATTTCCTTGCGATTTTCAGTGGTTTCTCATATTTCGTCCATAATTTTATCGTTATAATTCCGATCGGGACGATTCTTTCACCAAAATGCTCCAAATTCCAAGCTTTATTTATTTCTACAAAAATATCACAAAATAAATTAATTTGTCTAATTATTTATTATTTTAATATTAAAAGTCAAGTATAAAGGGTATAAAATAATATAAAATAACGCTTATTTGAGGACCTATCACCTATCAACAAGCACCAAAGTACGTCACTAACACATCTACGAAGGTCCACCTAATTTTCCCCAAAACTCCCCGGGTCCTACACGTAACGAACCGGAACCCTAAACCTTCAACCTCACGGAACTAAGCTCAAACGACGTCCGATTAACCCGAAATCAATTCCATTAGACTCGTTATGACATTTAGAACAAAAACTCAGTTGACCGTTTTCCCAAACACCCCCACACGCGCCCCCACGTGCCACCCAAAGTGGTTGCGCCTGGGCCTCACGCGCCTGTTGTAACACCCCGGAAATTCGAGGATTCCCATATTGTAATTTAATGTGTGATTTGACGATTTTACCCTTGTGAATGGTATGGTCAATTGAGGACTTTTTGATTGATGAACTAAATGAACTTTGACCTATGACCGTGACGTAGTTCGGGACGTCACGAGTTCATAGACAGGTGGCACGTCCAATTCGGACGATCAGGGTAAAAGTTATGACTATTGGAAGTTCAGGGGCATTACCGTAATTTGGACTCTCGGGGGAAAATGTTGACTTTTCTTTTGACAACTAATTTTCTGTTGACTCAAGGACCGTTGGGTAGGCCTCGACGTCCTGAGTCCGTAGACAGGCGGCACGCCGAAATCGGACTTCGTACGAGGAAGTTATGGTCAGAAACGTGAATTCGGGAAGTTCGTGTCTCGGTTTTCGTGTCGAATATTATATTCAGGAAATCTGATTGGAGGACACCTGGTGAGTGACAAGTGTCACTCACCCATTGGCTAGATTGGATCAGATCCACTATTGGATTAATTAACATTTAAATCAGCTTTAAATTCCAGCCCTTGGATTGAAAACCCCTGATCTAATCTGAGCCCTTGATCTAATCATGGAGATCAAATCTGGGCCGTCCGTTTCCTTCCCTCCATTTCTTTATATTTCCTACCCGAATCGCACACTCTGTCCATTTCGATCAAGCATCCCAGCTAATCACCCACTCACTGTGTCTGCGTGTTGGGGGACTCCCTGGTGAGGCTGAACGGCGGCAGTGATCACGGCGGAGGACGGCGGCGAGGAAGGAAGCAGGGGAAACCGTGACGGTTTTCAAACCCAGATTTTGGTAAATCCATTTCCCACGTTTAGTTTTGTTTTTGATGGATCCTAATCGACTCTAGGGACTGCCAGGAACCTTCTGCGATTGAACTAGTGGCCAGAGGAGCTCAGGGCGGTGACTAAACGGCGACGGAAACCGGTTCTGTTCTTCGAGGTAAGCCCTCGATCCTGTCTGTTTTTCTCGATTTGATTCCATAAAACCCTTTCTGGGATTGAGACGAGCACCTAGGAACAAACTAGGACTGAAATGGTTGAGAAATGAAGAAATTGGCAACCGGGTCATGATCGCGGGTCTGATCGACCCGAGTTACAGGTATTCGGGTCAACCCGTCTGAGGACAGCGGTGATGACGTGGCACCCTGTCAGTCTGTCAGGTGACGTGGACCAACCGTGAGCCGACACGTGTCACATGTCAGTGCGCAGTCAGCACTGACATGTCAGTGACGTGGACCAGTCAGGGACTGCCACGTGTCACTGACATGTCAGTGACGTGGACCAGTGCCATGCTGACACGTGGCACATGTCAAATCTGACACGTGGCCTGACAGATCAGCGAGGTGGACCAATCGGATGTTGACACGTGGCACCTGTCAGAGTCTGACACGTCAGACCTGACAGCTGTCAGATGACGTCAGCATGACGTCATGCTGACGTCAGCAGTGACGTCAGCGATGACGTCAGCATGACTGTTCCAGCGTTGACCGGCGCGTGGGGGCGCATGTGAACAGTGTTTCTGGTGGGACCACCACCATTCTTTAGGTTTCGACGATCCGGATCCAATGGCGGTGGTTTCGGGTCGATCGGAGATCATTAGGTTGGTCAAAATAAGGTTTATTGCCTTGGAAAGCGCATTCGGGCAGCTTTTCCAGACCGGTTTCGGTCTAGGGCTTCATAGTTGAATGTTAGGGGTTTAAATTGACCTTTGCATATACTTTGGATATGACAGGGGTTGTATAATCGTACCAGAACGAGGGTATACGTTCGGTTTTCGGCAGGACTGTACTGTGAGTGGACCATTTTCTTAAACCCTTGCGTGCATAAATGTTTTCTGGTTATTTATACTTATTCACATGCTAAAACAATAATGGTTTTGAGGATATGGAAAATATGGTTATGGCATGTTTCACGGTATTTGGGCTTGAGACCCGTCTGATGAAACTTAATGATTGGTTCGGATTTTATCTATGTATATATATGCCTTGCATGTGGATATCAACAAAATGCATTTGTTACTGCACTGTATAGATCCTTCCATATTATATTGTCTCCTCCGGCGAGGTACCCCGGAGAGGTCACGGGCGTCTAGTACGTCCAGCGTCTATGACGCTAAGCATCAGGTGATGCTGCATCAGGTGATGCTGTACCCGAACGGGGTTCGGGGATTTAACTCGGAAAATTGAGACCCGAGTGGCACGCGTAGCCTTGTGATTGTGACCTTATTGGACGTCAGGGACGTCAGACATCAGGGATGTCGGGATTGGAGTGTATAGTGCAGCAACTAAAATTATACTTATGGTTTTATTATATGCCTTATGGTTCATATTATATGGTTTATGATTTTGAATTATGATGCACGCATGTTTGCAAAACGGAGGGGTAAATTATATGTTTTACTTATCAAACGATTTCATAAACTTGAGTTTCGGTCCACTCACCCTTTGTGTTTTGATAACCCTTCCAGGTCGGGAAACTGAGGTAGAGGAGGAACCTGAGGCTGAGGCATAGATCTACTTCTGCGTACCTGATCCCCTGTTGGGCGGTGTACCCGCAGGTTTTACCTTAGAGTCGTGCTCGCATCTTGTAATTTTTGGTTTTCATCCCTTGTCTGACATTCGTTTAATTCGGATTTGATGTATGACTTTAATTTGATTATTTATGCATTGGATATTTTGAGGTTAAAATTGGTATGAATTATTGGGTGTCAAACGGGAGCAGGGCACGCCCCCTCGTGGTCCTCGTGGGATCGGGGCGGGTCCTGTCAGCTTGGTATCAGAGCACTAGGTTGTGGTCAGTACTAGGGTATTGGTCAGCATGCTAGACTAGCGATTAGTACTAGTTACTTTTCGACTTTTAAGAATATTGTTTTCTGATCTATGCCTCTTAACAGTTGGTTATGCCTCCTAGGAGAATTCCTCATACTCGAACGGACGAGGATCTAGAAAGAGAGATGGAATGCGCGAGCATCGAAAGGGCTCAACGTTTGGGAGCCACTCCTTTCTGCGGGGGATCAAACCCCGAGGATGCTCACGACTGGATCACCAAGTGGGAGAGGATCTTCTCGGTGATGCACTGCCCTCCGGGCGAACGAGTGACTTTGGCGGCCTTCTTACTGGAGGGAGGAGCCTACCAGTGGTGGCACGGACTCGAAATGTCTGGGTGGTCTGTCCATACCACTACTTGGGAAGCTTTCCGTTCCAGGTTTCTGGACCAGTACTACCCGCGGTCGTTTCGCGCAGCACGGGAGGCTGAGTTCCTGCGACTGGAGCAGGGTGATATGTCCGTTGCGGACTACGAGCAAACTTTCGGGAAACTTTCCCGGTTCGCTGCCTCATTCGTAAGCACGGAGGAGGACAAATGCCAGCGGTTTGAGCTTGGACTCCGAGGGGAGATCCGGGCCAGTGTGACTGCTACCACTCATGCTTCTCTGAGAGATATGGTCGACGCAGCGGTGCGTGTCGAGGCCAGTCTGGCGGCACACCAATCACGACAACCTTCGGGGGAGGGGCGACGTCAGGATCGCCCACATCTTAGGCCATCAGGCCATAAGAACAACAAGGGAGGGAGCTACAGGGGAGCACCCTCATCCTTCAAGGGTCGTGGCTGGTCGGGTCGACGTGGAGGCTCTCAGGGCAGAGGATCTGGATACAACTCTGGACAACGCTCATCTTGGAGCGGTGCTTCTGGCGGGCATTCGGACAGGCCAAGGCCGGTAACTTGTTTCGCTTGCGAGGAGGTTGGCCACTATGCCAATAATTGTCCGCAGTTGTCCAAGAACAACGACGCTGGGGGCTCGAGTGTGGTGCAGAGCACGGCTTCCCACACTAATGGAGGTCGCGGTCAGGGAGGTGACCGTGGTGCTGGGCGTGGTGCGCGCGGGCGCGGACGGAACGGAGGGCCGAGGGCCCAAGTGTTTGCAATGACCCAGCAGCAGGCGAGGACTGCTCCAGGCGTGGTCACAGGTACACTACATATCTTTAATCTTCTTATACGTGTATTGATGGATGCGGGGGCTACACATTCTTTTATTTCAAAAAGTTGTGCTGGTATGCTTGATTGTGTGGTATCAGCCTTAGATTGCGAAATGGGTGTTGGCACCCCGATGGGTATCGTGTACCTTGTGAATCAGGTGATTCGAAGGTGCCCGGTAAGAATTGAGGATGTGGATTTACCAGCAGACTTAATTATTCTGGATATCCACGACTTCGATATAATCCTAGGGATGGATTGGTTGTCGGAGCACGGATCGCTCATCGACTGCTGTAGCAAGCAAGTGATTTTGCGGAGCCCGGGTTTGCCGGAAGTTATCTTTCAGGGGGAACGTGATGGTTCGCCTCCTGAAGTGATTTCGTCACTTACTGCTACCAAACTTCTACGGAAGGGAAGTCAGGGTTATCTGGCGCATGTCGTGTCGGAACGGGTCGATATTCCGGTTATCGACGAAATACCGGTGGTCTGTGAGTTTCCGGATGTATTCCCGGAAGACTTACCTGGATTGCCACCATCGCGGGAGATTGAGTTTACTATTGAACTACTCCCGGGTACCCGACCTATATCCCAGGCACCATACCGGATGGCGCCGGCCGAGTTACGAGAACTCAAGACTCAATTGCAGGAGTTGGTAGATTTGGGATATGTCCGACCGAGTACTTCACCGTGGGGAGCACCGGTGTTGTTCGTAAAGAAGAAGGAAGGAAGTCTCCGTTTATGTATTGATTATCGACAACTCAACAAGGTGACACTGAGGAACCAGTATCCTCTACCCAGGATCGATGACCTTTTCGACCAGTTGCGGGGAGCTCAGTGCTTCTCGAAAATTGATTTACGGTCTGGGTATCACCAACTGAGGATTTCGGAGGAGGATATTCCGAAAACTGCTTTTCGAACCCGTTACGGACACTACGAGTTCCTTGTTATGCCATTTGGTTTGACGAATGCTCCAGCAGCATTCATGGATCTGATGAACCGGGTCTTCCGACCTTACCTGGATAAGTTCGTGATTGTGTTCATCAATGATATTTTGGTATACTCGAGGAGTGCCCGTGCACATGAAGAACATCTACGGTTGGTCTTGGAGAGGCTGAGACAAGAACAATTGTACGCCAAACTGAGCAAGTGCCAGTTTTGGCTAAGCAGTATTGGTTTTCTGGGACACGTTATATCGACGGATGGAATTTGCGTGGACCCCCAGAAAACAGAAGCGGTGACCAACTGGGCTAAACCGACAACAGTAACCGAGGTGCGGAGTTTCGTCGGGTTAGCAGGTTACTACCGGAGATTCATGGAGGGCTTCTCCAAAATTGCTGCACCATTGACTCGTTTGACTCGGAAGGGAGTAAAGTTTATCTTGGACGAGCAGTGCGATCGGAGCTTTCAAGAGTTGAAAGATCGATTGACCACTGCACCTGTCCTTGCATTGCCGGATGACAGTGGGGAGTTTGTGGTCTTCAGTGATGCATCGCTGCAAGGTCTGGGCTGCGTGTTGATGCAAACTGGCAAGGTTATCGCCTATGCATCCCGGCAGCTGAAGACCCATGAGTTGAACTATCCAACCCATGATTTGGAGTTGGCGGCGGTGGTTCATGCTCTCAAGATCTGGAGACATTATCTGTTCGGCGCAACGTGTCGGATATACACCGACCACCAGAGTCTTAAATACTTATTCACTCAGAAGGAGCTTAACATGAGACAACGGAGATGGTTGGAGCTGCTGAAGGACTATGACTGTACAATCGAGTACCATCCGGGTAAGGCCAATGTGGTGGCGGATGCACTCAGCAGGAAATCAGGGGGAACTGTTGCACACCTGGGGATGGTGTATCTTCCCTTACTGGTGGAACTCCGGAAGGCGGGAGTTATCTTGGGTACGGATAAGCATGGAGCTTTGTTGGCCAGCTTCCATGTACGACCAGTACTGATTGATCGGATCATCGAGGCACAACTTCAGGATCCGATACTCTGTATCTACATAATTGAGGTCGATGCGGCGGGGAGACAGGATTTTACCATCCGGGATGATGGAGCACTTGTGAAATTGGGCCGTTTGTGTGTACCTACAGTGGCAGAGTTACGAGCCGAGATTCTTGAGGAGGCCCATAGTTCGGCCTATGCTATGCATCCGGGAGGTACAAAGATGTACCGTACCCTCCGGAACCATTATTGGTGGCCCGGAATGAAGAAGGATATTGCTGAGTTCGTGAGCAAATGCTTAACCTGTCAGCAGGTTAAGGCGGAACGGCAGAGACCGTATGGGGCTATGCAGCCACTTCCGATTCCCGAGTGGAAGTGGGATCACATCACCATGGACTTCGTCTTTAAGTTACCGAGGACTCAGAGTGGAGTGGACGGAGTATGGGTGATCGTGGATCGGTTAACCAAATCAGCCCATTTTCTGCCAGTTCAGGAAACCTATAACCCTAACCGACTGGCTCAGTTGTTTGTGAAGGAAATCATACGACTTCATGGTACGCCGGAATCGATCGTGTCCGATCGTGATCCGCGTTTCACTTCCAGGTTCTGGCGAAGTTTGCAAGCTACTTTGGGAACAACCTTACGTTTCAGTACTGCTTTCCATCCACAGACCGATGGACAGTCTGAGAGAACCATTCAAACCCTGGAGGACATGATGAGGTCATGTGTACTGCAGTTTCAAGACTCTTGGGATACTCATTTGCCATTGATGGAATTCGCTTACAACAACAGCTATCAGGCAAGCATCGGGATGACACCTTATGAGGCACTGTATGGCCGACAGTGCAGGACACCTATCTGCTGGACGGAGATAGGAGAGTGAGCGGCTTTAGGGCCGGAGATGGTGGACTTAACCATGGAAACTGTTCGCGTGATCAAGGAGAGATTGAAGGTGGCACAAGATCGCCAGAAAAGTTATGCCGATCGACGGATTCGAGACTTGGAGTTTGAAGTGGGAGATTTTGTCTTCCTGAGGTTGTCTCCGTAGAAAGGGATTATCCGTTTTGGCCGACGGGGGAAACTGAGTCCGCGTTTTATCGGACCATATGAGATCGTGGAGAGAATTGGCAGAGTTGCATACAGATTGGCACTACCTCCAGAACTATCGAGAGTTCACGATGTTTTCCACGTATCGATGTTGCGGATGTACGTACGTGATGCTTCTCATGTACTTGGGGAACAACCTGTTGAACTACGGGAGGATTTGAGCTTTGAAGAACAACCAGTACAGATCTTGGATCGGAAGGACAAGGTACTACGTCGGAAGACGATCCCTCTCGTGAAGATTCTCTGGAGAAACCAGAATGTGGAAGAAGCCACATGGGAGCCTGAGGCTCAGATGCGAGAACAATTTCCTCATTTGTTTCTTTGAAATTTCGGGACGAAATTTCTTAAGTGGGGAAGGTTGTAACACCCCGGAAATTCGAGGATTCCCATATTGTAATTTAATGTGTGATTTGACGATTTTACCCTTGTGAATGGTATGGTCAATTGAGGACTTTTTGATTGATGAACTAAATGAACTTTGACCTATGACCGTGACGTAGTTCGGGACGTCACGAGTTCATAGACAGGTGGCACGTCCAATTCGGACGATCAGGGTAAAAGTTATGACTATCGGAAGTTCAGGGGCATTACCGTAATTTGGACTCTCGGGGGAAAATGTTGACTTTTCTTTTGACAACTAATTTTCTGTTGACTCAAGGACTGTTGGGTAGGCCTCGACGTCCTGAGTCCGTAGACAGGCGGCACGCCGAAATCGGACTTCGTACGAGGAAGTTATGGTCAGAAACGTGAATTCGGGAAGTTCGTGTCTCGGTTTTCGTGTCGAATATTATATTCAGGAAATCTGATTGGAGGACACCTGGTGAGTGACAAGTGTCACTCACCCATTGGCTAGATTGGATCAGATCCACTATTGGATTAATTAACATTTAAATCAGCTTTAAATTCCAGCCCTTGGATTGAAAACCCCTGATCTAATCTGAGCCCTTGATCTAATCATGGAGATCAAATCTGGGCCGTCCGTTTCCTTCCCTCCATTTCTTTATATTTCCTACCCGAATCGCACACTCTGTCCATTTCGATCAAGCATCCCAGCTAATCACCCACTCACTGTGTCTGCGTGTTGGGGGACTCCCTGGTGAGGCTGAACGGCGGCAGTGATCACGGCGGAGGACGGCGGCGAGGATGGAAGCAGGGGAAACCGTGACGGTTTTCAAACCCAGATTTTGGTAAATCCATTTCCCACGTTTAGTTTTGTTTTTGATGGATCCTAATCGACTCTAGGGACTTCCAGGAACCTTCTGCGATTGAACTCGTGGCCGGAGGAGCTCAGGGCGGTGACTAAACGGCGACGGAAACCGGTTCTATTCTTCGAGGTAAGCCCTCGATCCTGTCTGTTTTTCTCGATTTTGATTCCATAAAACCCTTTCTGGGATTGAGACGAGCACCTAGGAACAAACTAGGACTGAAATGGTTGAGAAATGAAGAAATTGGCAACCGGGTCATGATCGCGGGTCTGATCGACCCGAGTTGCAGGTATTCGGGTCAACCCGTCTGAGGACAGCGGTGATGACGTGGCACCCTGTCAGTCTGTCAGGTGACGTGGACCAACCGTGAGCCGACACGTGTCACATGTCAGTGCTCAGTCAGCACTGACATGTCAGTGACGTGGACCAGTCAGGGACTGCCACGTGTCACTGACATGTCAGTGACGTGGACCAGTGCCGTGCTGACACGTGGCACATGTCAAATCTGACACGTGGCCTGACAGATCAGCGAGGTGGACCAATCGGATGTTGACACGTGGCACCTGTCAGAGTCTGACACGTCAGACCTGACAGCTGTCAGATGACGTCAGCATGACGTCATGCTGACGTCAGCAGTGACGTCAGCGATGACGTCAGCATGACTGTTCCAGCGTTGACCGGCGCGTGGGGGCGCATGTGAACAGTGTTTCTGGTGGGACCACCACCATTCTTTAGGTTTCGACGATCCGGATCCAATGGCGGTGGTTTCGGGTCGATCGGAGATCATTAGGTTGGTCAAAATAAGGTTTATTGCTTTGGAAAGCGCATTCGGGCGGCTTTTCCAGACCGGTTTCGGTCTAGGGCTTCATAGTTGAATGTTAGGGGTTTAAATTGACCTTTGCATATACTTTGGATATGACAGGGGTTGTATAATCGTACCAGAACGAGGGTATACGTTCGGTTTTCGGCAGGACTGTACTGTGAGTGGACCATTTTCTTAAACCCTTGCGTGCATAAATGTTTTCTGGTTATTTATACTTATTCACATGCTAAAACAATAATGGTTTTGAGGATATGGAAAATATGGTTATGGCATGTTTCACGGTATTTGGGCTTGAGACCCGTCTGATGAAACTTAATGATTGGTTCGGATTTTATCTATGTATATATATGCCTTGCATGTGGATATCAACAAAATGCATTTGTTACTGCACTGTATAGATCCTTCCATATTATATTGTCTCCTCCGGCGAGGTACCCCGGAGAGGTCACGGGCGTCTAGTACGTCCAGCGTCTATGACGCTAAGCATCAGGTGATGCTGCATCAGGTGATGCTGTACCCGAACGGGGTTCGGGGATTTAACTCGGAAAATTGAGACCCGAGTGGCACGCGTAGCCTTGTGATTGTGACCTTATTGGACGTCAGGGACGTCAGACATCAGGGATGTCGGGATTGGAGTGTATAGTGCAGCAACTAAAATTATACTTATGGTTTTATTATATGCCTTATGGTTCATATTATATGGTTTATGATTTTGAATTATGATGCACGCATGTTTGCAAAACGGAGGGGTAAATTATATGTTTTACTTATCAAACGATTTCATAAACTTGAGTTTCGGTCCACTCACCCTTTGTGTTTTGATAACCCTTCCAGGTCGGGAAACTGAGGTAGAGGAGGAACCTGAGGCTGAGGCATAGATCTACTTCTGCGTACCTGATCCCCTGTTGGGCGGTGTACCCGCAGGTTTTACCTTAGAGTCGTGCTCGCATCTTGTAATTTTTGGTTTTCATCCCTTGTCTGACATTCGTTTAATTCGGATTTGATGTATGACTTTAATTTGATTATTTATGCATTGGATATTTTGAGGTTAAAATTGGTATGAATTATTGGGTGTCAGACGGGAGCAGGGCACGCCCCTTCGTGGTCCTCGTGGGATCGGGGCGGGTCCTGTCACCTGTACACAAAGTACTGTTCATCATCGTCTTCCTCACCTGAACAGGTCTGAACCGACGTTCCAGGTTCTCTGCCCATCCGTCTCCGTTTTCCTCCCTCTCTTCACCATCTTCATCGTCCTGTCCTAAGGAACCTATCCCCCTCACTTAAACACCACGACACCGTCCCTAACCCGTCGACTCAAGCTCAAAGCCAAAACCCAAACTGTCCCCTGTTTCATGATCCGTCCACCCAAGTCCTCCCCCGTCATGGTGGCAACACTAGACGCTTCCTAGGACCTCCCTGAGTCTCACCCAAGTCACCAAAACAGTCGACTCAACCCCAGACTTCACGACTTCCGGTTTGAACTTCATGGCCAAAACAGAGCAAACTCACGGGGAGAAGAAATTACCTGTCGTCGATCGCCGCCGTGCTCACCGCAGCACTCCCTGGAGTCCACAGAGCCGTCCTCGCCCCCTATCGAGCCCAGTTGCACAGTACACAGCCACACCACCACCACGATCTCTCACCTCTTCTCTGTTTTTTTGTTTTTCCCCATGAACTCTCACACTCCACACACACAACCACGACACCTCCCAACCTCCTCACTAGCTCTCTTCCAATCTTTGATCACTCCTCACTCCACCAAGACGCACAAACACACTCTACACTCGTCCAATTCTCCCAATCTCTCAGTCTCTGTTCTCTCTTCTTCGAACACACACACGACCCAAATAATTGGAACTGTGTTCCCTAGAAGCCTCTAGCCAAACCCCACGTGTCACAATCCTCCCCATTCTCTCAAAAAAAATCCCACTCTGCCCTGGACACTTGTCCAAATCCGGCTACACCAAACCCAAACAGCCAAAAGACCAAAATGCCCCTCTTTGACTCCAAAATTACAATTTTGCCCTTACCGTTCCAGACCGGTAACTCACTCATCTTAGGTCCGATGAACACGTGTCGCCTGTCCTTGAATTCAGGACGACGAGATCTACCTAACGGTCCTAGGTCAACGTTTCAAAACCTGATCGTACGAAAAGTCAACTTTTTCCCCTATTTTAACCAAATTACGGTAATGCCCTCAACTTTCCGAACATCATAACTTCCTCCTCGGATGTCGAAATTGGGCGTACCACCTGTCTACGGACTCGTGACGTTCCGAACTACGTCACAGTCATCGGTCACTACCCAATTGACTACTCGAATTAAAAGTCAACTATTGGCCCAGACCAGGGGAAAAATCGTCAATCTACGCTAACCAACCAAAAGTAACCAACTAAACACCAATTAACTCACTAATCCCATCTTAATCACAGTCTTAACCCTAATTCCCGGGACGGGTCGTTACACTATGTGCACTGCGACGGGCGATATGACGCTCGCCTCTAGACTGAGATGTGTTCCTCCCGGAGAGGTCACGATGCACAATCCGTTGTCGAGCAGCCGATGGAGACTCGACCTCAGAGTGCTGACGGTTTAGGATATCTGACAGGACCCGCCCCGATCCTCTCTGGAACCATATGGGGACGTGCCCTGCTCCCGTCTGACACCCAATAATTCATACCAATTTTGACCTCAAAACCTCAAATGCATAAATAATCAAATTAAAGTCATACAACAAATCCGAATTAAACAGATGTCAGACAAGGGATGAAATCCAAAATTACAAGTTGCGAGCACGACTCTAACAATACCCTGCGGGTACACCACCCAGCAGGGGATCAGGTACGCAGAAGTAGATCTATGCCTCAGCCTCGGGTTCCTCCTCTACCTCAGTATCACGACCTGGAGGGGTTACCAAAAACATTAAGGGTGAGTGGACCGAAACTCAAGTTTATAAAATTGTTTGATAAGTAAAACATATAATTTACCCCTCCTTTTTCCAAACATGCATGCAGCATCATTTAAAATCATAAATAATATAATATGAATCATAAGGCATGTAATAAAACCATAACCATAATTTTAGCCACTGCACTATACACTCCAATCCGACATCCCTGATGTCTGACGTCCCTGACGTCCAATAAGGTCACAATCACAAGGCTACGCGTGCCACTCGGGTCTCAATTCCGAGTTCAATCCCCGAACCCTGTTCGGTTACAGCATCCCCGATGCTTAGCGTCGTAGACGCTGGACGTTCTAGACGTCCGTGACCTCTCCGGGGTACCTCATCCGGAGGAGACAATATAATATGGAAGGATCTATACAGTGCAGTACCAAATACATTTTATTGATATCGACATGCAAACATATATGTATACATAGGTAAAATCTGAACCGATCGTTACGTTTCATCAAACGGGTCTCATGCCCAAATACCGTGAAACGTGCCATAACCGAAATCTCAATATCATCAAAACCATTTATAGATTCCAGCATGTGAACATATAAGTAAATCAGAAAACATTTAAGCATGCAAGGGTTTAATGAAAACGGGCCCACTCACTGTACGATTCCGCTGCGAATCTGCGCGTACGGACCTGTACCGAGATTATCGTACAATTCCTGTCAGTTCAATCCACACGTAAGGGTCACTACAAGTCCTTAATATTTATTCAAAAGAAAGTTCGAAACAGAAGCCGGTTCGGGGAAACCGTCAACACGTTTCCCGAGGCAACCGACCCTAACCTGACCCTTCAAACTATCTCAGATCAACATGGTTAATTCACCACAAATGTTCAGAATGATGAGCGGAATAAAAGTCATGTTGATCGTGATCGGAGATAAGCCCAAGGCGCCCTCACGCGCCGCCCAAAGTGGCTGCGCGTGAAAGTCACGCGTCTGACACTGTAGCTACAGTGTCAGCACCTTCACCCGTTTGTCTGTAATCCGGGCCTGCCACCCGCGGCTTGACCCGGTTAATTACCCGTCAATTCCTACTTGATTTCAATCCAATTTGATCCTAACATGTTATTTAAACATCTAATTTAAGTTCTGAGTTATTAATTATCCAAAACCAATCCTTAAACGGCCCCTCGACCCGTGATCATCCAAACGGGTCAATCACCAGAACTCACTGGTTTCAAACCCATTGTCCAATTAACTTCACAGGAAGTATAACAGGATCAAAAAGAACCAAAATGAACAATCAATTGTGTCTGAAAGTACCTGAAGGTCGTCGTCCCAAGCTCTGCGATTTCCCTGAAAACAGCAGTCACCGTCCCAGCTCAGCCGTGGCTGATGGCCTTCGATTTCGATGCGGTTGAGTTCCAAACACTCCCAGAAGACTAAACCAGGCCTTGGTTTGGTCCAGCAGTCACCAGAAATCAAAACCCGATTTTCCCTCCAATTTTTCCAGAAATGGCTTCTCTGGTTTTCCTCACCCGTTCTCAGTTATCTCTGCATCAGAGTGATGCTCACTCATGTCCTAATCAGTTTTAAACAAATTCAAGCCATCCCAGAGGCTCGTGGGTGTCCAATTTGTCCACTGAAATTTGTCCCCCGAAAGCTTCGAATTTTGATTAATCAATTTGATCGTGTAGCTGGAAGAATCAGACCACGTTTGATGCTTCAAAAAGGTTTAAACAATCAATACTTTCCAACCCACACTCACCAGTAAACAAATCGCACTCAGAGCCACCGCACATGGTGGTACCGCCCATGACCCCCGCGGTTTGCTACAGTAACCAGGGCAAAAAGACCAAAATGCCCCTGGTTCAAATAATTACCAAAATGCCCTTCACTTTCTAGACCCGTAACTCAGCCATACGAAGTCCGATTTCGGCGTGCCGCCTGTCTACGGACTCAGGACGTCGAGACCTACCTATCGGTCCTGGAGTCGTGTGAAAATTAATTGTTAAACAAAAAGTTAACATTTTCACCCTAACCGTCACAATTACGGTAATGCCCCTGAACTTCCGATAGTCATAACTTTTTCCCTGATCGTCCGAAATGGACGTGCCACCTGTCTATGAACTCGTGACGTCCCGAACTACGTCACGGTCATTGGTCAAGGTCCATTTGACCCACCAATAAAAAAGTCAACAATTTGGCCATACCATTAACAAGGGTAAAAACGTCAATTGATACATTAAATTACAATATTAAAGTCCTCGAATGTCCGGGGTGTTACAATATCGATCGGTGATGTGTGCATCATGATCTTGTGGTGGTCGCGTCAGTTGATTCGTTCACGACGACATACCAGGATTGAGGGCAGTCCTGGATGGATGATTGTACGCATCACTACGATTAGAATCGTGACTGACCCTGAGATATCGGGCATGATGCCCAGTTGAGTCATGTGTTCGGGCACGAGACCCAGTTACGTTACGTTTGTGACTTCGGGTCGGGGACCCTAAATGGATTTTCAGGTTCATGACGGTTTATGGGGACCGGCATGAACCCTTGAAAGGTTTTTATGGTTCATGACGGTTTTCTGGGGACTGGGCATGAATCCGTTGAAATGTTTTAAGGATGTTTTCGTTATATATATATATATATATATTAATATACCTTCCTTATTTGGAATGTCTCCTCCGAGGAGGGTCGTTGGCCTGGGTGGACCTCGGAGTAGTCACGAAGCACTAACTGAGTGGAGTCGCCCCCGTTGAGTACCTTACTCTCAAGAGGGCTTGGATTATAACCTTAGGGAGGTTCATTGATCTACGGACATTGACCTGGGTGGACCCTGAGAGACTTGAGCTTGAGACCCCGGGTAGCACGCCCGTAGCTTTATATACCGTGACAAGATTAGTTATGTGATTTATATGTATATACTATATGATATGTGATGTGTACAGGTTTTGGGCTGAGCCCCACATGGACTTGGGCAGTGGCCCGTACGGTTGGTTACAGTTATGGTTTTGGGCTTAGTTCCCACACATGGTTCTTTTGGATAAATGGTTTTCGAATGCATACATGCTTTTCGAATGCATACATGCTTTTTAGTGAAGGGTACAAATGTCTTATGAAAATATTTTATATAAATTATTATTTTGTCCACTCACAGCTTTTAATGTTTTGACTGCCCTTCAACTTGATCGTGGATGTGGACTGTAGTAGAGACCGAGATATCACATACCACCTCCGGATCCTGGCGTACTCTGAAACCAGAGAAGGCTAAAGTTGGAATGACGGGATTAGGGTCGTCCCGCGTTAATCCCGAGGGGATTGAGATTGGTCCTGACAAGGCTAGACTCAGGAGGAGGTCTGGACGCCTGAGAAGTCGACTAGAGGACCCCACGGTGGCGACACAGCGAAGGTAGGCCAGAAAACCCGAGAACCTCCCATGTTTCCTCATTTTCGAAACCCTCCGTTTTAACGTGTATTATTTATGTGTGTTGAGTCATGTTCTAGGGACAGGAAGGAGAAGTTTGAACCTGGTTTCGAGGCAAGGGGTGGTCTAAGGCGACGGGGAGGACGACCCAAAACTGGGTTGCGGGTTTTCGAATTCAAGGTATAGATCTTGACCTCTTTTCTAATTTTTGAGTTCATAGACCTGTAGAGTAGGCATAGACAAACACATAAGGACAAATCCTGTCAAAAATGATGGCTAGAGTTGGGAGGTCTGATTAGGTCAGGTCGCGGGTGTAACGACCCGTCCCGAATTCCGGGATTAGATTAGTAACTAATCTTGATTAGTGAGGTTGATCAGTGGTTAGTTGGGCGAAATCGGACAAAATGTGCAAAATGACCGTTTTGCCCCTGATCGTGGGCAAAATGTTGACTTTTTGATCGGATGGTCAAATGGACTTTGACCGATGACCGTGACGTAGTTCGGGACGTCACGAGTTCATAGACAGGTGGCACGTTCGATTCCGACATTCAAGGAGGAAGTTGTGATGTTCCGAAGTCGAGGGGCATTTTGGTAATTGGCGGAAAGGGGCCAAATATTGACTTTTTGACCAAGAGGTCCGATGGACAAAGGCCAAGGACCGTTACGTAGGTCTCGTTGATACGAATCCAATGACAGACGACATGCCAAAATTGGAGTTCCAACGACGAAGTTATGGTCACAGGGACGAAGTCGATTAACCGAACGAACCGAGGCTCCGATTAAAATAATAATAAAATAATGAATAGTAACTGATGATTGTGCACACCTAGATGAGTGACAAGTGTCACCCATCCCCTAATCTAAGCCCTAAAACCTTATCCATGTTTCCCTCCCAACATCATCATTACAACATCATCATCACCATTAATCCACTCTAAGCTTAATTAATCACCATTATTCCTTCTCTGTGTCTTTCAACCCATGAGAAACTGAGTGTGAGGGATGGGAGAATTGGCTGCCTTCCCACGGCAGAATTGAGGGAATTGAGAGACTAAGAAGACTGGATTCACTGCGAGAAACACTGGGACAGAGAGAGGGTGGTGAGACAGAGAATCAAAATTTTGGAGTTTGAGAGGGAAAATTCGAAATTAAATCCTAAAGCCATGAGGATCAAATTGGAGCTCAATTCAAGCTTTCTGGGAGTGCCACGATCAGAATCGTCGAAGGAATGAAGGAAATTGGTGCCCAATTCACTCTGAACAGACTTGGTAACAGAGGAAGAAAGTCGAGGTTGAGTCATGATCATTGAGTGATCAAACGATGTAATTGATGTGGGAAAACTGTTTATCATGGTCCATTGATGCTTCTAGGTGAATCAATTGGAAGAAATCAGTAGCCATTGACGGAATTCGAAGAATGAACAGTACCTGGGTGTTCTTCATTGTTCATCGTGAAATCGTTGGAATTTAGGTAAGTGATCGTGTAATTGAGTTTACAGACCTTAAATTGAACTTAAAACGAAGCTAACTGAATGATCAATTGAAGTAATTAAGGCTGAATTGATAGGAAACCAACCGGGTCATCTCGCGGGCCAACAAGATCCGTTTATCAGTTAAAAGGGTTGGGACGATGACACTGTAGCAGGCGCGTGGGTTTCACGCGCAGCCACTCACGGCGGCGCGTGACGGCGCGTGGGCATGAATCTCGAGGTGAGGTCAACATGACTTCTGTCCTATTTAATGTAACGAACATTTTGGAATTGGTTTCGTGTCGATCGGACACTGTTTCGATATTGTTCGGGACGTCCGAAGGTTTTAAATCAAGTTTAAAAATAGTTAAAAATTCGGGAAAATTACGGGACTTTAATAGGATGTTATTGAAGAGGTTAGTGACCCTCTAATGTGATTTGGACAGGATTGGGAGTCCCAGTGATAGTGGTGTGGACCGGGAAGGCCTATGGCACGCGTATCGAGGCGTATCGTAAAACGGTCTGTGAGTGGACTTTGATTTTATAAATTCTAGGCATGCTTAACTGTTTTATATGGATTATGATTGTGATTGTATGATGTCGATTTGGATGTTGGTAAATTGTACGGTTTCACGTATTTCAAGGCGATTTACGTGCTTGCACGTAAATCGAGGTTTTTCCGATTTTGCACGGATTTTCCATGTTTATGGCCTTGGATATAATATAATGAAATGGTTTTGAAATTGGAAAGATAAACTCGAGCTTGAGGCCCACTTGTTTGGAAACCTCGGACTTGGAGTCCAATTGAGTTACGTAATCGGGCTAGGGGCCCAATTGCTTTATGAAATTGGGTCAGGGGCCCAGTTGTTTATGAAAACGGGCTAAGACCCATTTGAGTGATATTATCGGGCCAGGGGCCCAGTTGATTTACGAATTAGGGACGTGGGCCCAATGGTTTATAAAATCGGGTCGTGGGCTCACTGGTTATAAAATTGGGCATGAGGCCCAGTTGGGTTATAAATGTGATTTCGGGTCTGGGACCCTATGTTTAATAAATGTGATTTCGGGTCAGGGACCCTAAATGAAATTGTGATGTTTATGGAGATTTCAGGCAAGGGCCCATTGTAATGTTGTGAAATGATTTAATAAAACTGTTTTCCATATACCATCTGGATACGAGGATATATGATGGTCTCCTCCAGATGTCTGGGACACTGGGGAAGTCACGGTACATTGCCTGTGAGGGGTCATCGTACGGAGTTACCGGACCGTATAATGACTCAGGAGTAAGATTGCTATAATTGACGTCTGGGACGTCAGACATCTGTGATGTCAAAGATATTGACCCGGAGAGACCCCGGGCAGCACGCGTCGCTTATTATACCGTGAGATATGACGTCTGGGACGTCAAGCGTCTGGGACGCTAAGCATCTGGGATGCTGGTGATGGTAATGTGGTAAATATGGATTAATCAATCTATGAAATGGCTTTTCGGTTGGATTTGTGTTAATGTGGTAAATATGGATTAATGAATCTATGAAATGGCTTTTCGGTTGGATTTGTGTTTATGTGGTAAAAATGGATTATTGGTTTATGAAATGGTATTCCGGGTCGGGGAACCTAAATGGTTTTGGAATTATGAATTTATGTTTATGGCTTTGGGCGGTGGCCCACATGGTTTTGTATGTCTGAATGTGGTATTCCACAGTGTTAGGCTGAGTTCCCACACTTGGTTTTGAGTTAACGGTTTTTGGGCTAAGGCCCTAATGGCTTGGTTGAACAAACGTTTTGGTTACTGGTTTTCGTGGCATGCATGCGTTTTTATTGGAGGGCATAAATGTCTTATAACTGTGTTTAATGAACTTAATGATTTTCGTTCACTCACAGCTTTTATTGGTTTTAATGTCCTTCAAGTTGATCACGGATGCGACTGCAGCAGAGACTGGGACATTGCACACCTCCTCCATCGATCCTTGCGCACTCTGGAAGCCCCGTTTGGGCAGTGACTCTTGGTTATCCCTTGTCTGACACCCCTTGTTGGACGGGAGTAGGGCACATTCCACGGTAATCCCGGGGGGATTGGGATGGGTCCTGTCGACGGGTCACGGCGACCGGTTACAGGGTTTCGGGCTGACCCAGCCGAATATCAGGGATGATGGCGTCAGCATGATGTCATCATGTCAGACCAGCAACCAACTAGGAAGTGACACATGTTGTCTGACACCTGTCAATGATGACGTCATCATTACTGTAGCAAGGTTGACTAGAGCGTTGACCAGGCGCATGTGGGCGTTTGTGAACAGTACTTGAGGTGAGACCACCATTATCTTTTACGTTTCTACGATACAGATCCAATAACTGTTATTTCGTGTCGATCAGAGATCGTTAGGTTGGTCAAAATTGGGTTTAATGCCTCGAGAAGTGTGTTCAGAAGACTTTCCCGGGCCGGTTTCATTCTAGAGTTTCATGATTGAGTTGTAGGGACTTATAGTGACCTTTATGTGTACTTTGGACATGAAAAGGATTGTACGATAGCACGGGGACAAGTTTATACGTTCGGTTTAGCGGCGGGACCAGACTGTGAGTGGGCCTTTGATTTCGTTTAACCTTTGCATGCATAACTGCTTTAATTACTATATTTATATGATTTAATTGAGTATTTGAAATGCCTTGAGTTATTATATTTACACGTATTACGAGGTTTTGGGCATAAGACCCGTCTGGTTAGTTATGCACTGTTTTGAGATATAAACATGGACTTCGATGATTCTCTTTAGTTCTGTACTGTATAGACCTACCCTAGTGATACTGTCTCCTCTGAATGTTGGTACCCCGGAGTGGTCACATCGCATTACCTACGCGCGCGCGCGCGAGGGGGGGGGGGGGGAGTGTCATTCTACGGAGGGACCGGACCGTAGAGTAACTTAGGAGCATGATTGTTATGATTGGACGTCTAGGACGTCAGGCATCTGGGATGTCATACCCGAACTGGGTTCGGGATTGAGACCCCGAGTGGCACGCGTAGCCTTGGGACTATGACCTTATTAGGCGTCTGGGACGTCAGACATCTAGGATGTCCGGGTTGGGATGTATAGTGCAGCAGCTGATTTTATGATTATGATTATATTATCCTGTGTATGGTTATATGATATATTATTATGGGTTTCGACTCTGATGCATGTATGATTTGGAAAACGGAGGGGTAAAAACCCTATGTTTACTATATGCTTAAACTATTTTATAAACTTTATGTTTTTGGCCCACTCACCCTTATTGTTTTATTGACCCCTCCAGGCCGTGCTACTGAGGTAGACGAGGACCTTGAGGCTGAGGCATAGATTGACGTTGCGCATTTGAACCCCACTTTTGGGTAGGTTGGCACATAGGATGTCCTTAGAAGTCGTGCTCAATAAGTGTATTTAAATTATCCCTTATCTGACACTATTTGGATTCGGATTATATGTATGACTTAATTATGGATATTTATGCATTTGAATCTATTAAGGGTAAGATTGGTACTTTAGGGTTGTGTGTCAGATGGGAGCAGGGCACATCCCCGGGTGGTCCTAGAGGGATCGGGACATGTCCTGTCATGATTCCATAGATGACATTGTCGGGTCGAGTCACGTCATCAAGCTAAATGATTTGGACAAAATTGATTGATTTGTGAGTAGATTTTTTCTGGAGTGTCAAGTGCAAGTGCTCGTGGGTCTTGTAGAGGGCCTTGTGGTGGCAGCTTGACTCATAAATAGGCCACTGGTTAAACCCAATACGGTTGGGGATAATGTGGAACATGAGGAGGATGTGAAGGGCGATGAGAACAGTGTTGGAGTTGATATGGGTTGTTGTTGTGGCCGATGACAATGACTTGGCACGCAATGCGGTGGTGAAAGTGCATGTGGAGAATGAAAGAAGGGCGACAATGAAGAAGAAGTGTATGGAACAACGATAGATCTAAGCATCCATGGTGCTCATTTTCATTTGCATGCGTTTATTATGTCTTAATTTTTTTCCCGGATGAAGAGAGTTTTGCGGTGATGGTGAAAAATAGTGTGGATAGAGCAAGAAGAAAAGTTGGAGAAGTGGGCGTGGGATTGAGGGGGTTGGAAATTCGATTTGGTGGAACTGGCAGTTTGATTTAGGTTTTAGGGTTAGAGGTGGGTGAGTATTAATTATATTTTTCAAATTCCAAAAATACCCCTCTATTTCTTACCACATCAGTTATTGACTGGGCAAAAAATTTGACACGTGGCATTTTGACGGTCAAATGGATGAAAAACTCGACGGAAATAGTTAAATGTGTGTGGTCATATAGTTTGAGTCGTTATTTGAAAATTTTGATAATTCAGATATGAATATGTAGTGAGACTTGTACTCTGAGGGTTTATTTGTAGTTTTTTCAAATTAAAACTAGCCATAAGATTAAAAACTTCTTATATTATTATTAAATTACAGCATTAATAGTTATTTTCGGTGAGTTTTTATTTTTTGAAATCGTTATACTTAGATGAACATTTGCTTTTATTTTGTGATATTTTCTTACCATTCAAAATATATTAACTCAATTTAAATTCAAGTAATTCTAATAAAAACTTGTACAGCCCATAGAGGAGGGACCCAGGAGCCAGGAGGCAGGACCCAGCCGACCTTTTAGAATTTTCCAAGGAAAAGTGATAAAAATGTCCAAAAATGAAAAGAAAATAGACAAAGGCCCAAATTTGTAACATAATACCTAGCGGTCCAAAGAAAAGGCCCAAAGTTGCAATAGAAAAACCCAACTCATAGTGGATCAGGCTACCAGTACCGACGCGGAATCTGGATTCTTCTGAAACATCAAAAGCATCTCTCTTTTATATTTTACCAGCAAATTGAGCAATAGAGTTCGCTGGAAATCAGAGTTCTGCTGTAGTGTACTCAAAGTTCGGTGCCAACTAGCACCTCCGAGAAGTTGAGGACAACTAAACCTACTCTGCGGCGCAGGTAAGCCCTCTCCGAGATTTTTCTTACGAATTTAGTATATTTATGAGCTTCGCTTATGGGTTTGATTTAGAACTGTATTATTGTGAGAAACTTTTTGAAAATTTGTGTTGGGTTTAGAATTTTAGTAGGAATTTTAGGCCTTGTCGTTTGGTGGATTTCTTGTAGCTATTGAATCTTCGTGGTGTCCTTATCATGATTTGCGATTGTATACTTTGATTGAATTTGATGGGCGGTGTACATTTAATTTGCTCCTTTTGCCCAGAAGTCTCTATATAATTAGTTTTGTTTGGAAAATTTTTTTTTTTGGTATTAGGGTAAGTGGGACTTTCGTGTTCCCTCCAGAATTTTTGTATGAAATGTTAACAATTTTAGGTAAATTCTTACGGTCTTGGCTGTGTCATTGATTTCCTTGGCAAATGAATTTACTTGATGTTTGTATTACGTTATTTTTAATGATAATTGGAGACTCTTTGATGCTATTTTGCTATATTTATGCTTTTATTGATTGGTGATGCGAATGTAATGTGTTATGTTTGCACAAAGTTTCATGTTTTGGGCAATGTGTTCTTGCTCCATATGATGTTAATGTGAATAGTCGTCAGTCTAACAAAATAACATGTTAAATGAGCGCTCGGATTTACAGTAGTCCAACATATATTTATCAACATGTTGGGTTAGACTAGACTTATGGCAAGAATTTTATGACCTTCATGTATCTGTTTCTTTGAATGGTACTTTAATGCTCGAGCTTGGTCTTGTATCAGTGCCAAATTCAAATAAGAAATGAGTTTCCTTCCTCCCTTTGCTGTCCTCAAGTCTAATGAGGCCCGCAGTCGATTGAGTTTATGTTCTCTGCAACTTACTCACTCTTTTACGAACATGGCCATTTTACATGAATGCCATATATCCGTGTGAGCTTGGGTTTTGTTTCTTCTGACGTCTTTGTTATTCTATCGATTGTTATGATTGGCAGGTTGTTTGTTTTTTCTTGGCCTTTTGGTGGCTTGGTGTTGTTCCGGTGTGCATTTTGTAGTCTGGTTTTTTCAATAATTTATTCAGTGCCCACAAAAACTCCAATTCAAATGCTAATAATATCGATTTTACATCTACGCAGATCATCACAGAATAATAAGCGATGGCCAAGCATCACCCTGATCTGATTATGTGCCGGAAGCAACCAGGGATCGCCATTGGCCGGCTGTGTGAGAAGTGTGATGGCAAGTGTGTGGTCTGCGACTCGTACGTGCGCCCTTGCACGCTTGTGAGGGTTTGTGATGAATGCAACTACGGATCTTTCCAGGGTCGGTGTGTTATCTGCGGAGGAGTGGGAATTTCGGATGCATACTACTGCAAAGAGTGTACACAACAGGAGAAAGACAGGGATGGATGCCCCAAGATTGTTAATTTAGGGAGCGCCAAAACCGACCTCTTTTATGAACGCAAGAAATATGGTTTTAAGAAAAGATGATGCAAAATGTGGAGTTTTGGACCGGTGTGATTGGAGATTAAAGGTATTCTATAAACATTTCTCCTCCTTGTATTTGACTAATTGTAGTCCTTAATGGATCAAGACATTGAAGATTTTGGGTCTTAGATAAACTTTGTATTGAAAGATTGTAGCCTTGTTATATTTGAAATATTGTAGTTTAATTGTCGCGGATATTTGGATCTTCGTATTTACATGCTCGTGAGTGATTGATTGTTTGTCGTTGAATATTTAGAATCTCAACACATGAAAGCACTTGAGATGATTAGATGCGAAAGTACGAGTGCTTTAAAATATAGTATTATGAGCTAAACCATTTATTTTTTAAACACCTAAATACGTATGCATATAATTAGCGGTATTGAAAGAAGAAAGCAACTTCCTTTGGTGGTAGAGGAGGGTGGTTGACATCAACGTCGTTGACCTTAAAAAGTCGTCATCTTCAGATGCACTCACTGTCACCAGCTCCCCCTTTTCCATTCATGTATGAACGTGACGACCATGAACCATGATTTACTTGTGACGCTCAAGTTTTTTATACTTTCTTTATCCGAGCTCCTGCATTTTATATCGGTTACATACATAGCAGCAAATCATCAGTTACGAGCAATATATATATATATATTTATTCAACCTATAAATACAGCCTTCTTGCGACGAGCTTTGATCCATGAAAGAGATGAGCGACATGGGATTTGGAGATAGTCGTCGGCTGTGCTTATGTCTCTTGCTTGCCTTGGCTTTCATCTCGTTCTCTTCTGCCCGAAACACCGTCGTATTTTTAGGTATGTACTCATTCTCTTGTAACTATAGTCACAGATTGATACGTGCATATATATGCAGATATTTCATTTCCGTCCTCGTTAATCTGTGCTTAATTAGAAAGAGGAATGATGACGCACTTGTGAATATGACATGGTTGACTTCGGAAAGATCGATCATCATCACCGGCCATCACCAAAACCATCTAATAGTTTGCTTCTGTAAAACTAAAGACGAATAAGATAGAGTTGCTTAATATAAAATGAATTAGCTAATTTATGATTAAGATGAATCTAGTGATTAAGTATTGATTAAGCAGCAGCAGTAGCAGCGTCGGATATCCGTTGTTTGCGTTTGGAGGCCTTGGAGTTTGTGAAGCACCATCTACACGATCGCATTCGCATGCATCCCACATTTGATTCTCTGAACATATATTTTCCTAATTAATTCTATATTTGCTGGTGCTGCTCTACTAATTTCAAAATTTGTTTCTTACGAAAAATGCTCCCACTTATTACTTGATGTCCGTATTTAAATATTATTTATTTTAAATATTAAAAAAGATGGAAATTTCAAATTTGAATTTTTAAAATGAGAGAGATAGTCCAAATTACATTAATTTTTTTCCTCCATTCGATAGTGTATATATATACAAGTTCGCTTCTACGTACCTCGCATACTGAAATATTACAACAAATTATATCAATGAATGGACGCTAATTAGTTTTCTTTCTTTACTTTTCTCTGTGTTGGTGTGATTGGTTTACATTATTGTAGATGATGAGGTGGAGGTGGAGGTGGCCGTGGAAGGAAGGTCTTTGATGGTGAGGATGAACGACTACAGTGATCCGACTGCCAATAGCGGCCACGATCCCTCCCCTAAAGTTAAGATTGGTCGCGGCGGTGGCCGGAAGGGCTAAATAACTCATACATTGCCGATTAATTCACCAAGGCTCTTGTGTTGCATTGTATGTGTGAGCTTATATATATATATATATACATATGTATATATATATATAAAAACAATACTTGAACATCAAATAAAAATACTTAGGCTATTCTTATCCCATTTTTATTTTTTTATTGCATTAAGTGATGGTGGATGGCATGAACCTAACTGATGAACGTACGCATAATCGTTTCTTTACCGTGAGATACTATGAATAGCAACCTAGCAAGTATTGTTTTGTTGAAGGATCTCATATTGGAAATATGTTTATTAGACTAAATGCATTAAAAACACGTCATTGAGTGGCAGTTTGCCTCACTTTGCACTAGAAACAAGTGCAATATAAAAAATGTTGCACCATTTAACTGATATCATATTTGATGCCGTTAGAATAGTTACATAGCAAAGCATTTTGGTCATTTGGTCATAACTGTATCTTTTTCCTCCATATTGATTAGTGCATCTTCTTCTTCATAGATACATCTTCTTCCTCCATATTGACCATTCATACGGTCGCTCACCCTATGACCATGGCTTCTTCTTGTCCTCTCAGACTTTGGGACCTCACATTGTCCCACACTCTTTTATCACAAGAGTACATAGCTCCTCGTCGTATCCAATTTCACCGCCAAATTCTTCAAACCCAGAACCCAAATCGAACATCAAGCTATGAATTTTCAAAAGAAGAGAAATCAAAGAGGGTTTTGAGAGGTTTGAAGACCCAGATGCAAGAAGGGTGAGTTTTTGGCATGATAGTTGGACAGAGAATGGCTATTGCTGCATCATACAATGCTCACCTCCCCTCCACTATTTTTCTTGGCTGATGGGTTTGGTAAGCTCCTCTCTAATGTAGAATCTCGTCATCGTCACATGGCAGTGGGCTTGCTCTATTATGGTTTGGAGGCTAAAACTTTGGGCCATCTTTTTGTTATCTCCTGCATGTAAATGCCAAGGTTACTTCGTTCGGTGAAAGGGGGTCCGACCCGCGATCCGGAACACCCGACCCCAAATAGGGTACGGTTTAGATCCAAATCACCAAATCGACCAACCTAGAAATTTAAGGTAAATTGAGGGTAAAAGATGACTTAGTTATCTATGCAAACTGAATACATATTGAGTTTATGGAATCATTTCCTCAAAATTCTGTAAGGATTATATATACCATAACGTACCGAGATCTTCTTAATCTATCGTACCCCGTACCAGAACCCATTTTTCGTACCGAACCGACTCGCGAACCAGGTAACATTGGTAAATGCTCTATGGTATCAGGATAATCCTCCCCCGTCTATTGTGAACACACTGGTATTGGATTGGGATATTTGGCTTTGAGCAAATTTGTTTTGCACATCCAACTGCCACCAGGGCTTACAATGAAATTTTGTGTTTCTTCAAATGTTGGCATTTTTGGAAATAGTGTAATCTGGCTATGTTTGAAGGCGATTTTCATCTCCCACATCAACCTCTGTAGACTATTATGCATTGTGCGTGAGAATGGACTAGTGTGAACTGCATTGACACAAGCCCAATACACAAAATGTTAGAAAATTAATTCTCCTCCACGCAAGTGCTATAAATAAAGATGGAAGAAAAGATATAAAGAAATCAATAACACAACAAATTTAACGAGGTTCGGCCAAATAACTTGCCTACATCCTCGAAGAATTTTCACCTTCACTATGAGAGAATATAAAGTATAAGATTACACTACTCAAATTTATACCCAACCTGAGCCCTTGTATCCAATAGGATACCCCTTGTATACCATCACACAACCCAGAAGATCACTCTACCCCAAGAGCTATGCACACTCTTGAAACACTCACAACTCACCTTACTTCTATACCCTGAAGTCTTTTAGAGTTGCTCTCACTCACTCATTTGTGATTAGTTCTCCTTGATTGGCAAATGTGACCAAAATCTTCTCTTTATATAGGCCAAAGAGAAACCATATAGATTTCTTCATTAATGCTTCATCCTCCTACTTACTTCATTTATTAAATTTTCCACCTACTTCCTTCACGATCATTCTACACATATATTGGGTTCATGCACTTTAATCTATAACCACAAATATGTTCTAAATAAATTCAATAATATGGAAGCTCAAATACCTTTTGTAATTATACTTTAGTATTGAGCCTGAATATTTTACACTAAACTATCGATAAGTTGGCTTAGAGACCTTCACATTTAAGTTGAATGTTAATAGGTCTCGTCGAGGAGTAGCGAACTGCATTGGTGCTATGGGGGGTTTTGAGGAATTTCCAAGGCTAATGGATTTTTAGGTTTTAAGCTAATATAGGAAATGGTGAGATTGTGGATGCCAGATATGCATTTATGAGGAAAAAGATGCATCTACGAGGAAGAAGATGCATTAGTCAATATGGAGGAAGAAGATATGGTTATGATTAAAATGACCAAAATACTCCGTTATATAACTATCCTAAACGGAATCAAACACGACATTAGTTAAATGGTACAATATTTTTGACATTATATCTATTTCCAGTGCAAAGTGAGGTAAATTTCATTTTCTAGTGCATTTTGAGACTCAATGGCATGTTCCTGGTACATTTAGTCTAATAAGTCTTGAAAATATAGATAAACATAAATACAATACATAATGAATTGTTCAATCCCCAACAACATTGAGGCATTTAATGATAAAATTCCATCTATATCAAATTGTACAAGTGGCACATGCAAATTAAGATAATATATGTACTAGAAGAAGTCAGCCATTAGTCTGATTCTACACGAAAAGAGTGAACCGCTGACTTGCCAGAGTATTAGTGTTAAGCCAGACTCTACACATAGGTCTACACGTGGGACTAGTATTGCTATTTGAGGATAGATATTATCGTTAAAATTTAATAATTACATTATTAATAAATTTGAATTAGTTAAGGAAATAAAGTGGATATTTATTTTTACACTCGAATTCAAATCTCGACAACTATATAATAATTTGAAACAAAAAAAATACAATATGCATTTTTCTCATTTCCAATATCCTTATATTAAAACAAAACTAACTTAATGTTTCCACCAAGTAGGATGAAACGTTAGAAACGGGAGGCCAACAGAATATCAATCCTCATCCGAAACTTCAGCTACAAGCGAAGACGCCAGGTGTCGCCACTTGTAATATTCCGAGATCTGCCACGTGTGCAAGGCTGCCATTGACTTGTCAAGATTGCAAACACCCTGTCACAAATTTAGCTAAACGACACCCTAAATTATTGGAAGCTTCTCTCCCTCGACCTTTCTTCAACCTCATCATGAATATGAGCTGCAGAGCACTCTCTGCGTCCATCAAAACGGCGTCGTAGGCTTACGCGAACACTATGTCTTGGTTCAGAAGCCTCATCCAAGTCTCCGGCACCGCAAGATCATCAGCCTCGTCATCGACCAGACACAGAATTTCCGACCCATTTTGTTATACTCTGCTCTCGCGCTTCAGCACTGACCCGATCCCGACCCATGAGGCCGGTGCTCCTCAGCCGCCGACCAAATACTCAGGTCTGAGCCCAACGAAGCCCGGGGAGAAGCCCAGGGTCGTTGTGGTGGGCTCGGGTTGGGCCGGGTGCCGATTCATGAAAGGGTTGGACACCAAGCTTTATGACGTCGTTTGCGTGTCACCGAGAAATCACATGGTCTTCACTCCTCTGTTGGCTTCCACCTGTGTTGGCACTCTGGAGTTCAGGTCCGTCGCCGAGCCTATTGGAAGAATCCAACCCGCTATTTCTCGAGAACCCGGATCGTATTTCTTTCTTTCCAATTGCGTGGGCGTCGATCCTGATAAACACTTGGTAAGTCTGTTTCCTTATTATTTTAATATTTTTTGGATTTTGGGGTTTGATGAAGAATGTGTTGATAAAAATAGTGAATTGGGTTGGTTTAGATTTGGTAACTTTTTAGAAAAAGTTTGGATCTTAAAACTGTCTCATAAGAAATGTGAATTAAGATTATGAATTTTAAATAATTGGTACAGTTTGATTATTTTTTGTCAGCTAAAATAAAAGTGCTTGATTCCAAGATTCTGATGGGTGATATATGTTAATGAGCAAGTGCTGCAGTAGTGATACATTTTAGCGATATGTGAGATTATATGGATTTTAAAAAGTCCTTACTTGCAAGAAATTGTGGTTTTTGGAAATGCAGGTGCAATGTGAGACTGTAACTGATGGAGCTGAACCGTTGAAGCCATGGAAATTCGAAATTTCGTACGACAAGTTGGTAATTGCATTGGGAGCAATACCAACCACTTTCGGAATACATGGAGTAGAAGAACATGCCATTTTTCTTCGTGAAGTCCACCATGCCCAAGAAATCCGCCGGAAACTGCTCCTAAACTTGATGCTGTCTGATGTACCTGGTACGCTACTGCTACTGCAGTTCAATATAGTACTTGACCACAAAAATGACATGATATGAGTATGAGCGCTCACTGTGTATTTCATATGATTTGGTTTGGAGGCAGGTGTTTCGGAGGAAGAGAAAAGTAGACTCCTACACTGTGTTGTTGTAGGTGGTGGTCCCACCGGAGTAGAGTTCAGCGGTGAACTTAGTGACTTTATTCAGAGAGATGTTCGTCAAAGATATGCCCATGTAAAAAATTACATTCACGTTACCTTGATTGAGGTTTGTCCATTAAAGCCTTGCTATGAGCAACCATGTTGAATACTTCTGCCATCGTATCTTTTGAAAACTTAAGTTTCTAGTTGTATATATTGTACTAGGAAAGTAGATTATGATTTCAGACTTGGCAAAGACGTTTGTGAGAAAGTAAAGAAACTGATTAATGTTTATGTCTTAATAGGCAAACGAGATATTATCATCTTTCGATGATGGCCTGCGGCACTATGCTACAAAACAGCTGACGAAGGTAAGAGATATTTTGGTCATATTAGAACCTATTGACCTATTGTTAAGCTTGTTCATGTTTTTGATTGTGCACTTCCTGTGCTTATGTGGGAATTCTGGTCTGCCTGTATATGTGATGGAGAACCTTGTTTCTAGTTTCTACAATTTGTATGACTATGTTTTCCCTACCGCGGGTGCTGCAAGGATTTAAGTTTTGGGTGGAAAATTATTGAGAATTTATCTTATGTGAAGGCTACTTTAAATGCTAATAAATCCAACCCCCTGGATATGGTCAGTAATTTTATTGTTTTTTTCAGTCAGGAGTTCGTCTTGTTCGTGGGATTGTCAAGGATGTCAAAGATCAGAAGATAATTCTTAATGATGGCACAGAGGTTCCTTATGGACTCCTGGTATGGTCTACTGGTGTAGGTCCATCACCTTTAGTGGACTCCTTGCCACTTCCAAAAGCTCCTGGTGGAAGGTAATTCTTAATTGCGCTTCTAATCCATTGAATTTCTTCCTCCACTCAACTATTGAAGCTTCTAATCAATCTAAGCTTGTTGGTTGTTCTGATCTTCATCTGAGTTTTCATAAATTTTATACGTTCTGGTCAATATTAACTTCCCTCCTTCCCCCGAGACTTCAATCTTAAATGGTTCCATTTGCCTCTGCGTCATAAATTGTCCAATTTCTGTACTTTCTTTGTCATATGACTCATATCGTAAGGTTTCAGCAAGTGTTTGGTCCATTTGCCCCTTCTTGTTTCCTATTTCACTACCCGGCTGCTTGCGTATGCTTTAGAAATAACATACCATGTCAGGGTAAGTTAATGAACAATTTCCAAATATTGCAGGATTGGTGTTGATGAGTGGCTGCGTGTTCCTACCGCGCAGGATGTATATTCAATTGGGGACTGCAGTGGTTTTGTTGAAAGCACCGGAAAACCTACGCTTCCTGCCTTGGCCCAGGTGAGGTGTTTGGAGGAGAACTTGTGCCTAGCGCTGATCTAGAATTGTTACGGACTTAGTCCACGGAATTTGGATCATGGCATTGATAGCCAACTTTTATGTCTGTTTCTGTTTTCGTACTGGACATTCATGCATCTCTATTTCGGATATTTGAAGGTGGCAGAGAGGCAAGGAAAGTATCTAGCAAGTCTATTGAACAAAATTGGCGAAGCTGGTGGAGGACGTGCCAACAGTGCCATAGACTATAAGCATGACGCTCCATTTGTGTACAAGCATTTAGGAAGCATGGCAACTCTTGGGAGATACAAGGCTCTTGTGGATATCAGGCAGAGCAAGGTGAGTTCGAGGCTGCTGCAGCGTCAAAGCCTTTGCTCTCGAGCTGTCTAAGTTGAAGCTGTGTAAGTTGAAGTTAACTAACATGTTTTAGCATTTATCTTTGCAGACGGGCAAAGGTGTATCTCTGGCTGGGTTTGTCAGCTGGTTTATTTGGCGATCGGCTTATTTAACACGAGTCTTAAGCTGGAGGAACAGATTCTATGTGGCCATTAACTGGCTTACAACATTTGTGTTCGGCCGTGATATAAGCCGAATCTAGACTTCGACAGGGAAGATGCCTAGCTACTAGCCTGAAAAATACTAGCAGGCGACGGTGGTTGCGGTGGTGAGAATGGTTTCATGACAAAGATTCAGTTAATGATTGATGGCGGGCGTGGTGTCCTGTTGAGCTACTTACCTGGAGAAAGAATAAGAATTGATGACTTTTTATTTTTCTTTTTCGTGTGGCGTTATTTATTCACTATTTATAATTTAAATTCATGATGTAAAGTTATTCTAGCAACTGTCAATTTGCTTGCAGAAATTAAGGAAAAAAGACAAAAACCTTGCTATCACTTTCTTGTACGGAAGTTGATTGAACAACTCTTAACTTGAGCTTGGTTCCAGGCTATAAGGCTTACCAATCTGAAGAGCAATACTGGAGCATGTTCAAATTTTAAATACAAATCAGTGCAAAATGGAAAACGAAAACTAGTGTTAAAAGCATAACATTCTATTGATGTTTGTACGTCGGATAACAGCGATACGTGCAATTTGGGATGATATTCTGGGTTGAGGCCATGAACCCTAGTATGCAAGTATGCATGCTAGCAGCTCCAACGAAATGCATTGAATTTCCCCCAGCTTGTAATCTAGGACCATAAAGACTGAGCTTGCCCATCGGTGATTCTTGAACTACCCAACTTCCTGGAAATGATGTCTCTTAGCTCAATCTCTCCTGGAAATCTTCCCTCCTTTAGCTTAGAGAATACCTGAAAATAGACGAGAGCAGAGAAGCCACACTCAAACTTATGGCATCATTTAACAATAGCATTGTCGGGAAGGCCAACACCTTGTCCACCAAAAAATAACCGAAAGCAATGAAATTTGTAGCTCGAAGTAAATTATAAGGCCAAAGGAAATAGAAAAGAAAAGGTTCACTCACCAAATCATCGTTGAGGTAAACTTCAAAGGCACCAGTGCCTTGGAGGAAGGACTGCAAAGCGTTTCCGAGAAGCCAAGTGGATGCAATGGTCCCAAATCGATTTGCACGCAGAGAATAGAACCATGGAGGGGGTGTCATCATTCCCAACATCGGAAAAATGTGCTCACCCACCATCACAAGCCCGAAAACTCCAACTTGCGCAACGGGAACTAACTTGCTAAGCAGGCGCTTTGGAAGAGGAGCAGGATGATTCGAAAGAACGACATGGATTCCAGGAAACTCAGACTCCAGCATCTTCGTTATGGTTACCGCATTCCCCCTATCACAACCAAATTCTATTCATAAATAAAGACAGCTCAATTTCCACCATTCAATCTAACATCTACACAGAAAACCAAGTAGCAAACCAAAAGTGACATGACATGTGACATATCACATATCTCGTTTCGAAAAACTAATTGGAAAGAATTAAATCCAAGGTACAGACAACGCATTCCAATTGCTTATGAAATAGAAGTTCAAAGCTATTTGATCATCTATCATCTCAAATCATAAACAGATGCCAAGTTCTATGAGCAGACGAATATAATTTGATGTAAGATTAAATACCCAATACAAGAAAATCAGGAAAGGACTTACTTGTAAGAGCAAGAGGTACAAAAACTGATCTTCACTGTGCTGCCGACTCCGATTGCTCCAAAAGCGCTTGGTTTCTAAAATTAAACAAAAAATAGCAAACAAGGTATCAATTAAAGAGAAACAGGGAATGAAAAAGAGGAAATTAGTTTAAATACCTGTGTGGGGAAGTCTAGGGCTTCTTTGGGAACTGGTGGAGGTTGGTGATGGTGGGGGTGATGATGATGGTGCGGAGGCTTATGGGGAGGAGGCGGCCCTGGAGTGAAGAGGCTTAGGAGGTCGGAGAAGAAGAGGACAAGAGGTAACCCAAGCAGAAGAATCTGTACACGATCCATTGCTACAATACCTGCAGATTACCGAGAGAGTGAAAGAGAAAGGGACTGGTAGGAGAAGAAAATTGCTCTTCCGTTAAGTCGAGTTGACTTGACTGAAGGTAGCGGAAAAAATCTGGAGGGCATGGGCCATTATATTTGTGCGCAAGCCCAAATCTACTTGGGCTTTCGGTTCATATCGATTTTTCATAAAACCAATGGTCAATTATTGGTGTCCATCAGCTTTTCAATTCTTTTTTTATCGCAATGAAAATTGAACCGGTTAAGAAACTAGTTTTGGTTTGGTTCAGTTTAGTTTGGTTGATTTTATTTGGTAGGTCCAATCAGGTTCGATTTTGATTTAACAGTTTTTTTTTTTCAAAATTTAAGCAGTTTCTGTCTAATTTGAGCAATCTCCGCCTAAATTTAGGTAATTTTTGGTGTTTTAAAATAGATAAAATTTACAGTTTCAATTTTCATTTAAAATTAAACCACGAATACAATACAATTACTATTCATAGCAAAAAAAAAAACAAATAAAAATCAATAAGTCCATTATCCATTGTATCGCTTTCTATTGTACGAAAGCTCTCTAAGATACATGTAAAGCAAAACAAAATCCACTCGCTAGGGAATCAGGAATGTGAACAATCAATTAGGGAATTATGAACAGTCAATGTTGCAGAGGCAAAAAAAAAATGTGAGAAATGAAATAGGACAATAAATGTGACAAATTTTTTATTGTAAATCTTCCAACCAATAAACGAAATGGGAGAACTTCAAGGAAATAAAATTAAGTGACATGCTAGTTTGTCAACTATGAACATGACTTTACCTGAAAGGCAAGCAAAATCTTCTATTTCCTCATATTAAGTTCAAAAGAAAGCAAGTGTCTCCAAGAACTGGGGCGAGTTCTTCTTTAAGCAGCTTCAAGTAACCAACCATCAACAATGAATAGAGATTTTGTCTGAGACACAAAATTATGTACCAATATACAATGCAAATAAGCCATACATTAGAGATGGAAACAACTTAATCAAATTGCACATTTTCCTAATCTACAATAATTTTCATTCCTAACAGCTCGGGGGGCCCGAGCGTCATGGGGCTGGGCGAGTATTCTTGAAGGTAGAGACCTCATCCTTAAGGGGGCCCAATGGCAAGTCCTAGATGGCAACACCGTCAAGTTTTGGACCGATAATTGGATCATGGGAATCCCAAACCTACAGTCGGTTAACTCAGTGCCGGAGGAAGCGAACATTGAGGCTCCGGTGGCGGATTTTATCGATAGCCAATCCAGGGACTGGGATAGATCTAAGCTGAGTGGTGTCCTAAATCATGAATATGTGCAGTTAATTTCTACCATGCCGCTTAGTGATTTGCAGGGGGAGGATCGCCTTATTTGGTCGTTCACTGCAGATGGATACTATACGGTGAAGTCGGGCTACCACTGGTTGAGGAAATTGGCTCCTCCCCCATCCTTGAATCGCCCATCTTCTTCCTACATAATCCCAGAGGATACTTGGAAATTAGTGTGGAGCCTGGTTACCCCTCCAAAGGTCCGGAACTTTATCTGGAGGACGATACGTGGCTGCATCCCGACCAAGGACGCTCTCTTTCGCCGACACTTGGGGCCTTCCCCGCTGTGCCCTGTTTGCTCGGAGCATCCTGAGTCTGTGGAGCACCTTCTTCTCCAATGCAATGGTGCGAGAAGTGTCTGGTTTGGTTGCTCCTTGGGGTATTGTGTTAGCCTTCTCAATATCTCCACTTTTGAATCCTGGTTTTCAAAGATTGTGGCTCCTATACCTAGCTGGAATGCTGAGAGACCGAGAATTTTGGCTATGATTGCGTGTTGTTGTTGGGCCATTTGGAAGGAACGTTGCAGGGTCTCTTTCGAGGGATGCCCTTTTAACCCCTAGAGGGTAATTGAGACTGGGAGAGCCCTTCAAGCGGACTATTGGGGGGCGATTGTCCTGGCCCCCTCTACCAGAAGGGCTGATGTGGAGATTGACTGCCCCCATTTGGGTTGGACCCCCCCTCAACGAAACACTGTGAAAATCAACATTGATGCCTCCTGGTTGGCCTCCTCTTCACGGGCTGGGCTGGGCGTTATTGTGAGAAATGCGGCTGGTGATTTCCTAGTTGGAAGTTGCTCAATCAAGGATGCAGGTTCTGCCATAGTGGCGGAAGCTTGGGCCATGCTGGATGGCGTTGATTTGGCCGTCCAGCAGGGGTACAATAATGTGGTTTTTGAGTCTGACTCGTCAGAGCTAGTCAGGGCGGTTCGGGGCTCGATACAGAAGGGTCATTGGGAGATCTATCCTATCCTTCGTCGGATCAAGTCAGCCATGGAAAAATTTAATTCTGTGGAGGTTGTTTGGGTTCCCCGCTCAGCAAATTCGGCAGCTGATGCCTTTGCTTCACATGCTCAACAATTGATGCGTCGGGAGGTCTGGCTTGACCGTCCCCCATCTTCCCTAGTGTATGTGTTATCCCGTGATGGCCTGCCTTGCCCTCCGCCAGATGGAGATTGCTAGTACCCCCGTGGGTGTAGTCGTTTTTTGCTCTTCTGTTGTTTGTTGGCTTTTGTCCTGTGTTGTTGGGTTTTTCTTTCTTGTGTGTTCCCCCTCTGCTCTCTGAGCTCAGACCAAAAAAAAAAAAACAGCACATGATCTTTTCTCAATTATCTGAATCACATAATACCCATTTCATTTTATCTCATTCTTCTAATACCATAGTAGTTAGTACCAAGAATGAAATTTCCAGAGGAGACAAATTCAAATTGAATAACCAAATAGCCGAGTTTGTAAGCATTGAATGTGTAGAATGAATTTGTATTGATGAACTAATTCACATAATTGATAGCCAAAGAACAGACACACACACACAAAATGAAAAATCTTGCTGGTTTACAGTGAAATTAAGTATGAGATCAAAGATGATACCATTTATGAGCAACTCACCAATGAGGTTGATGTAGTGATTGATACCCTCCTCATTTATCCCACTCACCAATGAGCAACTCACAATTTTCACATTGCTATGATTTTTGGTTAAATTTTATGTACATTGTACTTTGAAGAAATTTTATGTACTTGCGGATTTTTATTCTCATTAATCACTTGAAAATCGATCAACTTGGTAATATACTAAATAACGTATGCCTCCGTGTTTCAAAATAGTTTGGCTTTTGGGGTTTTTATTGGTCACATTTGCTGCTTATTTTTATGAGTTTTCCAACTTGGGTTCAACACAATTCATTGGTCGAGTTAGATTTATGTCTCTGTTTATTATTGCTTAATTTTTTCCACTGTAATTTGATATTCTTTTCTTCTCTCTGATGTGGGTGGTCCAATAGCAAATTGCCAATGTCGACTTGCCAAAGATTATCTTTTTATTGGGATTCATTGGCAGAGTCTGGGAGGGTAAGTTCAACTTTTATCTTCTTCCTTATATTGAATATTTGTTAAAGCTAAGACAGTGCCATCTGGCTCAATTTCAAATAGTTTGTCCACATTATTTTTATATGCAATTCCATCATGTTTTTCATCTGTGGCAATGGTGCCACATATCTGAGCTAACTTCAAGCCCTCATGCTCTTTACATTGCCTGGCTGTGTTTCAATGGGAGATGAATGTTACCCTCTCTTCAAATGAAATATAAATGACCCCAAGGTAAGGATTGTTCTCTATTTTAGGATTGTTATCTGTTTTATGACTATTCTCTTTTTTTCGTTCTTTATTGACCTTGCAGTTGTAAATGAAGTCCTCTTACTAAATGTGACAGGACCCGTCCCAACTGGACTTTGATAACCGTATCCAGTCCTACTCCCGTCTGACAAGTCAACTGAAGTCCCGAAACTACCCCTCAGCACCTGTCAGATAAGGGATAACTGCACTGATTTCCGCTCATGCCAACACCTCTCGATTAGCCACGAACGTCATGCCACGACTTGAAGAGTCATCAAAACAGAAAAAGTGTGAGTGGACAAAAATAATATCATTTAAAAATACATTTAAAAATACATTATGTACCCTCCAGTTTATCAAACCATGCATGCATAGGGTCAAACACATGAATCACCGGCTTCCAAGCCAAAACACATGAAAATCATTTCATAAAACCATTTTATCATAACACAAATCACATAACTCGGGAATTACACATCCGAGGGTCCTCTGGGAATTACACATCCAGAGCATCTGGGAATTACACATCCAAAGTATCTGGGAATTACACATCCAGATCTCACTGGGAATTACACATCCAGCCTGGCTGAGAATTACACATCCAGCCTCACCGAGAATTACACATTAGGTCCCTCCGGGAATTACACATCTGGAGTCCCTCCGGGAATTACACATCCGGAGTCACTTCGGGAATTACACATCCGAAGTCTACCCAGAAATTCCGAAGTCTACCCAGAAATTACACATCTGAGGGACACTGAACATAAATCCAAATCAAAATCTTTATTTCAAAATCATCATGAAAACCACGTCAAAATCATTTATCACGGGGTCTCAAGCCCAAATCTCATTTCTCATAAATCCGTAAAATCTTTAAATAATTCAATGCACGTAAATCCGTAAAATCATATCCGAAATTCATTCAATTTCATAAAATCATCTTTAACTCACAATTCAAGTCAAAACCACATTTTAAAATCCCGGGCCTAGCCCAAAATCATCAATTGTATTTTCCTCGTAAAACGTGCCCAAAACCGATTAAATAATCCATAAATCCAATAAACAATCATATCAAATCATCATACAATCATTGTAAATAAAATCATGCAATAAATCATGTAAAACATTTAACTATGCATGCATCTCAATTTATAAAATAAACGTCCACTCACACACCGTCCAAACCGCTCGCTTTCCGAGCTGCACTCGTTTTGGTAATTTCTGGTACTTTCCAGGAATCTTGAATCCTGTCAAAAATCATTATTCAGGGTCACTAATGACTCAATTAACATCATATTAATTTCCCAAAATTTTTCGGGAATTAAATACGAATTTAAAACATAACATAATCCTTTGTACCTTCGAAACAATATTGAAACGGTGTCCGATTAACTCGAAATCAACGCTAAAATGTTCGTTACATTACATAGAATAAAAGTCATGTTGACCTCACCTTGGGAATTGTGCCCACGCGCCTCCGCAAGCAGCTGCGCGTGGGAGCCACGTGCTTGCACAGTGAAGTGCTACAGTCGTCTTCCTCACCCGTTTCCTGCAAAACGGATCCATGCAACCCGCGATACAACCCGATTAGTTCTCAGTCAATTCGACCTCAATTCCTTTGTTTTATTCACTGATTTGCATCCAATCAATCTTAATTAGGGCTCTGTATTCTTATTTTCATGAAACAACATCTTAAACGGGTTGATTTCTAAATCGATGCGCAATTGGTTATAAGTCCAATTGTATCGAATTTCAGTTCAATTCGTGTAATAACTCGTACCTTCAGGAAGGGTATAAATGTAATTTTATATAAGATTTGTATAAAGGACGATTTTGCCCTTGTGATTAGGGTGTCAAAAGTTGACTTTTTGATTTACAGGTTGGATGAGTATTGACCATTGACCGTGACGTAGTTTAGGACGTCACGAGTCCGTAGACAGGTGGCATGTCCGATTTGGACAATAGGAGAAAAAGTTATGACGTTTGGAAGATTGAGGGTGTTACCGTAATTTTGACTAATCGAGGGAAATGTTGACTTTTTAGTGGACTTGTGATTTTCACGTAGACCGAGGACCGTTAGATAGGTCTCGACGTCCTGAGTACAACGACAGGCGGCACGCTATCATCGGACGACGGACGGAATAGTTACGGGTCTGGAAAGTTGAAGGGCAAAATGGTAATTAGTACACTTAGGGGAATTTGGTCTTTTCCTCTTAAGGCCCAATCAGATAAACCCAAATGGCTGAGTGGGATGGGATATTTAGTTTTGGTCCATGAAGAATTGGACACGTGGAGTTTGCTAGATGGTTCCAGGAATTCCTACAATGTGCACGGGAACACTTTGCACGTTTTCAAACCGTGCATTTGGTGTGTGAGAACAGAAAACAGAGAGTGAAGAATTGAGAGACGGTGATCGATTCAGTGTGAGGGTGAGGGTGTGGTGAGTTGTGAGAGTGACAGAGAGAAGAGAGGAAGCTGGTGATCGGAATTTGGGGGTGAGATCGTGCAAGGAACACGGCGGTGGTGAGGCTGAGTTTTCAGAGAAACAGAGGAGGCCGTGAGAGATTGGCGGTGGTTCTGTCGTGTTGTGGTGCAAACCAAGCCAATAGCAAGCTCAGACGACTGCAGGGGACTCAGTGAGCACCGTGGCACACGGCGGTGCAGACGACGGTGGACGATTAGAAGGTAAGCATCGAATCCCCTGTTTCATGTGTGATTGTTTTTAATAATCGTGGACTTTGGGCTAGAGTCAAGGGATGCTGTGAGTTGGGTGAGACTCCTGAAGGTCCTAGGAGTCGTCTGAGTGTGGTGACGTGACGGGGGAGGACCTGGGTGGCCGACGGCCAAAACAGGGCTCACGGGCAGTGTTTTTCGAGGATGAAGACGAGGGGTTTTAGGCCGTGATTTCTGGATTTTAGGACTGGGTTTGGTTGCAGGGGACTGGACGAAGCTAATGGAATTGAAATGGGCAAGAATGGTGGAGGAACGGAGGAGAACCGGTCACGCCGGTTCAACACAGTTGAACCGGGTGACTCGAGGTTGAAGATGCACTGTAGCAGGCGCGTGAGGCCCACGCGCAGCCACTTTGGGCGGCGCGTGGGGATGATTCTAAACAATTTTCCAACATGGGTTTTGTTCTAAATGTCATAAGGAATTCATTGGTGTAATTTTCGGGTTAATCGGACGGTGTTACGGGATAGTTCGGGAATCCGGACGGTTTAGGGTCTAAGTTTAATTTACGTATAAATTCTCGAAAATTTGGGGAAATTAGGGTTAGCGTGATTGACGTAATTGTGACCCTATTTGGTGCCTATTGACAGGACGGGAGACGCCTGAGACGGTCGAGGAGCGCACGGAGCGCGATTGACACGTTCTGATTCGTGAGTGGACTCTTTCTTTTCTTCTGAGCATGCCTAACTGTTTTTATTTATATTTTATGATTTTAAGTATGTTTTTATGCTTGTTAATGATGATTATATGTGATGGATATGCTTGCACGTTTTTCGAGACATTTTCGGGCTTTTGCACGTTTTTTGAGAAAAAACTAGATTTCTGATTTTAATGCTATACTTTGGGATTTCAAATTATAATTGTGTTCTGATGGTTATAATGAATTCTGAGACATGATTTTGGCAACCCGGTTTTGGTTTAAAATTGGATTTCATGGAATTCCGGATTTGGGTATGTTTAACTGTTTTTATTTATATTTTATGATTTTAAGTATGTTTTTATGCTTGTTAATGATGATTATATGTGATGGATATGCTTGCACGTTTTTCGAGACATTTTCGGGCTTTTGCACGTTTTTTGAGAAAAAGCTAGATTTCTGATTTTGATGCTATACTTTGGGATTTCAAATTATAATTGTGTTCTGATGGTTATAATGAATTCTGAGACATGATTTTGGCAACCCGGTTTTGGTTTAAAATTGGATTTCGTGGAATTCCGGATTTGGGTTCGGAATGACGGTTCTGGACGCCGGAAGGGCATTGAACCGGTGATTTCGGATTCAGGTTTGGATGTGGATTTAGAAATGGTTTTCAAATGGTTTTGGGTTGGATTTGTTGGATCTGGTTATTGGGTTTAAAGACCCGGATTTTGATTGACGGGGGACGGGCCCGGATTGAGTTTAAAGACTCGGGAGTTTAAAGACTCGGATTACATTTGAGGCCTGGTTGAGTTTAAAGACTCGGATAGACCCAGCAGGTTTGATCGGACTTTGATATTTGCAGATTTGGTTTTATGATATGATCTTGGCATATTTATCATACTGTTTTATATCGTGGTTTTCTAATACTGAGTTAGGCATGCATACTTTTAAAACGGAGGGAAAAACCTTATTCTTTTATGTCAACTGTTTTATTCTTAAATCGTGTTTTAAACCTTTTATTGCTTTAGTCCACTCACACTTTTTGGTTTTAATTTACCCTCCAGGTCGTGGTGATAGCGTTGGGGTGAACGTTGAGGCAGGGACCGAGGCATAGAGCTTACGACGTTCTTCCGTTGCGAGATTAGCCTAGTAGGATTTTGTGCCTGGTTTGTGTAACTATGCTCTGAATTACGGTTGTATTATATTTCTCCCTTGTCTGATAATTATGCTTATGGTGGTGTCGAGGTTCTTTTGGTACTTTAAGTGACACGACCCATCCCAATCCCCCCAGGATTACCATGGAATGTGTCATGCTCCCGTCTGACAAGAGGTGTCAGACAAGGGATAACCTGTTGCCACTGCCCAAACAGGCTTCCAGAGTGCGTAAGGATCGATGGAGGAGGTGTATGATGTCCCAGTCTCTGCTACAGTCGCATCCGGAATCAACCTGAAGGGCATTAAAAACAAAAGCTGTGAGTGGACGAAAATAAACAAGTCTTGTTTAAAACATTTATAAGACATTTATGCCCCTCAGTAAAAATCATATGCATGCACCATCATTTAAAATCATATATCATATAATATGGACCATAAACATAATTTTAGCCACTGCACCATACACTCCAATCCGACATCCCTGATGTCTGACGTCCCTGACGTCAAAAGGTCACAATCACAAGGCTACGCGTGCCACTCGGGTCTCAATTTCCGAGTTCAATCCCCGAACCCCGTTCGGGTACAGCATCCCCGATGCTTAGCGTCATAGACGCTGGACGTACTAGACGTCCGTGACCTCTCCGGGGTACCTCATCCGGAGGAGACAGTATCATATGGAAGGATCTATACAGTGCAGTACCAAATACATTTTATTGATATCCAAATGCAATGCATATATATATACATAGATAAAATCCAAACCAATCTTTAAGTTTCATCAGACGGGTCTCAAGCCCAAATACTGTGAAACGTGCCATAACCATAATTTCAATATCATCAAAACTATTATAAGTCAAAATAGTTGATTTAAATCCAAAATCATTTATTCGATTCCATTTTAGGGTCCCCGACCCGAATCACATGTATAAATCAACTGGGTCCCTGGCCCGATTTCATAAGTTAACTGGCCCCTGGCCTGAATTCATAAGTCCACTAGGCCCCCGGCCCGAATTCACAAGTTAACTGGGCCCCTGGCCCGATTCATAATTCAACTGGGCCCCTGGCCCGATTTTACTTTATCAAGTCCGTAACCGTTTCATGAAATCAAATCCAACCACATTTATGGAAATCGGTGCAAATCCAGAAAACCTCGGTTTACGTGCAAATACGTAAATCACCTTAAAATGCGTGAAATCATTTGAATTCACCGATATCCAAAGTAAAGCATTTAATCATAATTATAACAATCATAAAACAGTTATGCATGCATCGAATTTATAAAACCAATGTCCACTCACAGACCGTTTAACTGAGCGCCTCGATACGCGTGCCATAGGCCTTCCCGGGCCACACCACTATCACCGGGACTTCTAATCCTGTCCAAATCACATTAGAGGATTACTAACCTCATCATTAACATCCTATTCAAGTCCCGAAATTTTCCCGAATTTTTATGTCAGGACCCACCCCGGTTTCACCCCGAAACCCGAGGTAAATCCCGCTCCCGTCTGACTCCCCGACACAAAACTCAAGTAAAACTCACTCGAACCCAGTCAGACGCAGGAGTAACTACAAAATATCCCAACCTTATCGTTTACAGAGCATAGCACTAAATTACAAGGAAAATAAAAACCGATAAAGTACACGCACACAGAAGCCTTTAAACTCTTCTAGGATCCCTCACGTCACTTCTATGCCTTGGACACTGCCTCGACGTCAAGACCCCGCGCTAGCTCCACAACCTGGAGGGCAATTTAAAACAGAAAATGTGAGTGGACCAGAAGGTACAAAAGTTCAAAAACCATTTTATAAGAAAACCGAGTTTAACCCTCCGTTTTGAAACCACATGCATAACCAACAGTTATGAACACATTTATAAAATAATCATTCTTAAACATCATAAGAAACAGAAACACTATAAAATATCATAAGAAACCATAACATGAGTATCAGAAAACTGTATCATAAACCATGAACATTAACTCATAAATGTCCCGATCAAACCTGCTGGATCTATCCGAGTCTTTAAACTCCCGAGTCTTTAAACTCAATCCAGGCCTTAATCATATCCGAGTCTTTAAACTCCCGAGTCTTTAAACTCAAGGCCTACGGGGGAAATCAATATATATCCGAGTCTTTAAACTCCCGAGTCTTTAAACTCAATCCGGGTCTTTAAACCCAATCCGGCCGGTCCCCCGTCACATATATCCGGGTCTTTAAACCCAATAACCAGATCCATCAAATCCAATCTCAACATCATTTGAAAACCATGTACCAATCCACATCCAAACCCGAATCCGAAATCACTGGTCCGAAGCCCTTCCGGCGTTCAGAACCGTCATTCCGAACCCAAATCCGGAAGCCACTTTTCAACTTTAAAACCAAATCTCGTTTTCCGAAATCCGATTCTAAAATCGAAAACCTTGATTATCACAAATCACATTTCATAACCCCTTTATCATTATCAGAAAACCTTTATAGGTGGAAATCCCCAAATGTGGCATCAAAATCCGAAAACCAACATTTTCTCGAAAAACGTGCCAAAACCGTCTTTTTCTCGAAAAACGTGCAATCGCGTAAAATCATCATAACATAGTCAAGAACATAGGTGTATGAGTAAAACCATAAAAAACGTATATAAAAACAGTTATGCATGATCGAGTTTAGAGAAAGGGTCCACTCACAGTACTGAGCCCTACTCGCGTCCCGAACGTCCAGCCCGTTCCTCGGCTTCCTCGGGTAATCCCGATCCTGTCAAACACTGTCAAATTACGTCACTAATACGTCTACAAACATTCTCCTAAATTTCCTCAAAAATCCCCGAACCGAAGACCTAGAACCCCGGGACCCTAAACCTTCACCCTCGCGAAACTAAACTCAAACGATTTCCGATTGCCTCGAAACCAACTCCATTGAACTCAACACAACTTCTAGACCAAAAGTCAAGTTGACTGTTTCTCCCAGAACCGCCGCACGCGCCTCCACGCGCCGCCCAAAGTGGCTGTGCGTGGCCCCACGCGCCAGCTACAGTACCACCTTCAACCTGTGCTGAACCGGCCGTCGCAGGCTGAACCGGCGAGACTTGATCTCCGCCGTCCGGCCACCAATTCAATCCCTTCCTTCACCAGCAGCTTCGTCCAGACACCACGAAGCCATCCCTCAACTCCTCTAACCTCGACACTGTCCCTAACCCGTCGACTAAGCTCAAAACCAGACGGCTAAATGTCCCCCTGTTTCACGACTCCTCAACTCCGGTCACCTCCCGTCACGGTGGTGACACCAGACGGTCCCTAAGACCTCACTGAATCTAGACCAACACTCCTATACCGTCGACTCAGCCCCTACCTACACGACTCGCCGTTTGAACCCACGGCCAAAACAGAGTACTGAAGGTCCCTCCGTCGTGCCCTCCACCACCGTGCACCACCCATCACGACAGCACACTCAAACGATGCCTAGGACCCTCAGGAGTCTCACCCGAACCGCCAGATCCCTCGACTCTAGCCCTAGGTCCACGACTTTCCAACTGAAGTTTCACGGCAAAACAGAGCAAAGAAGCCTTACCCTTCGATTGCAGCTCCGCCGTGCGCACTGCCGCCTACCACTGTGGTCGTTGGACTCCTTGCAGTCTCCTCAACCTCCCCTGGCCTTGGCTTCACGGTGGTGACACCAGACGGTCCCTAAGACCTCACTGAATCTAGACCAACACTCCTATACCGTCGACTCAGCCCCTACTTACACGACTCGCCGTTTGAACCCACGGCCAAAACAGAGTACTGAAGGTCCCTCCGTCGTGCCCTCCACCACCGTGCACCACCCATCACGGCAGCACACTCAAACGATTCCTAGGACCCTCAGGAGTCTCACCCTAACCTCCAGATCCCTCGACTCTAGCCCTAGGTCCACGACTTTCCAACTGAAGTTTCATGGCAAAACAGAGCAAAGAAGCCTTACCCTTCGATTGCAGCTCCGCCGTGCGCACTGCCGCCTACCACGGTGGTCGTTGGACTCCTTGCAGTCTCCTCAGCCTCCCCTGGCCTTGGTTTGCCTCGCCTCACGGCGTAGCCACCACCTCAACCTCACAAGCTCCCTGTTTCCCCCAAAACTTCTCCACACCTCCGCCGTGCCGCCGTGCACGATTGCACCACAAATTCACGGCCACCAGCTCCGCCTTGCCTCACTATCACACTCACAACTCCCTAATCACTTACCCTTGCACCCAGATCGATCAAGTCTCCTCAATTCTCACACTCTGTTTCTCTGTGTTTGTCGAAGAATAAACACGGGTATGCACGGTTCCACCCAACTAATTGGGCTGTGAACACACCGGATTCCACCAGAATCCTCTAGCCCTTTGCCATGTGTCACCATCCCTTCAAACTTTATCCCATCTGTTTAAACCCCAGCCGTCCATTCCTTTCTCTCTGCACAAATCCCCATAAACCCAAAAAGACCAAAATACCCTCCTGTTTTACTCATTTTTACGGTTTTACCGAAACTTCCTAGACCCGTAACTCTCGCCTCGTAAGTCCGATGAACACGTGCCGCCTGTCATCGAACTCAGGACGACAAGAACTATCTAACCATCCTAGGTCAACCTACCAAAACTCGATTATACAAAAAGTCAACTTTTCCCCCTATTTTACCAAGATTACGATAATACCCTCGACCTTCCGAACATCACAACTTCCTCCTCGGATGTCGGAATCAAACATACCACATGTCTACGGGTTCATGACGTCCTAAACTACGTCCTGGTCACTGGTCAATCCCCAATTGAACACCCGAAATAAAAGTCAACATTTCTGCCCGAAACAAGGGCAAAATCGTCATTCTAAGTTCCCGGACCCCTCGGGACCACCTAACCCTTGATTACCTTCACTAATCACACCTTAATCACTCTAGAAATCCCGATTCTCGGGACGGGTTGTTACATTTTAAGTATTTTTAAACTGGATTTAAAACCTTCGGACATCCCGAACAATAACGAAACGGTGTCCGATCGACACGAAACCAATTCCAAAATGTTCGTTACATTAAATAGGACAGAAGTCATGTTGACCTCACCTCGAGATTCGTGCCCACGCGCCGTCAAGCGCCGCCGTGAGTGGCTGCGCGTGAAAGCCACGCGCCTGCTACAGTGACTGCTACAGTCACCATCCTCGCCCGTTTCTCTGGTAAACGGGTTGAAAAACCCGCGATAGGACCCGGTTCAATCACACCCAATTCAACATCAAATCAATCCGTTCTTTCAACTGATCCCTTGTAATCAATCACCATTTAAGTTCTGTAAATCGAAATACACAAATCATGGTCTAAATCCTCACGACTCTCGATCGATGCTCGACGGGTTTTCAATTCGGGTTTCACGATATCGTCCCTGGTTTCCAAATTAATTGTAACGACCCGTCCCGAATATCGGGATTTAATAATATTTAATTGTGATTTACTAATCTGGGATTAGTTGAGCGATTTCGGACGAATTGTGCAAAATGACCGTTTTGCCCCTGGGCGTGGGCAAAACGTTGACTTTTAATTCGGATGGTCAAATGGACTTTGACCGATGACCGTGACGTAGTTCGGGACGTCACGAGTTCATAGACAGGTGGCACGTTCGATTCCGACGTTCGTGGTGAAAGTTATGATGTACGGAAGTCCAGGGGCATTTTCGTAATTTGGACGATGTATGGGAAAATGTTGACTTTTTGATCGGGATGTCCGATGGCCGAGGGCCAAGGACCGTTACGGAGGTTTCGTCGATGCGAATCCAACGACAGGCGGCACGCCGAAATCGGACTTCGTACGAGGAAGTTATGGTCTGAAACGTGAAATCGGGGATGTTACGTCTCGGTAACTGTGTTGATTATTTTATTCTGGAAATCTGATTGGAGGACACCTGGTGAGTGACAAGTGTCACTCACCCATTGGCTAGATTGGATCAGATCCACTATGGGATTAAATAGCATTAAAACCAACTTTTAATTTCAGCCTTTGATCTGAGAACCCCAGATCTGATCTCAGCCCTTGATCTCATTCTGAGATTCAATCTGGGCCGTCCATCTCATCCTTTCCTTCTATTTCTGTTTAGCCTCACTCCCTCACCGTGAACAAGCAAAAAACAGAGGTTTGTGGATTTGATTCTGGCCATTGGCCGTCTCCCTTCCAAAATTGATTTTACAAATGGATACTTGAGGACTTAGGGAAGGTTTTGGCTGAGGGAGAGCACGGGGGACTGAGTAGGGAGGTGCAATTCGGGAATCAAATTTCAGGGAATTGGAGGGAATTTCGAATTGGAGTATTTGGGTTGTGTCGATCAAAATGGGGATTAGCTGGAGTCTTCTGGGATCAAAACGTGAAGCTTTGCAGCAAAAACGACGGGAAACCATGTCGGATTGAGGGAGAACTGAGCTTCCATGGCAGCTCGAAATCGAGCTTGGGTTCAGTAAGTTTAAGGTATGTAATTCTCAAATTGACCTTGTATAAATGTCCCTTACACTCTCACGATGCTAACTGAATGAATTAATTTGGAAACCAGGGACTATATCGTGAAACCCGATTTGAAAACCAGTCGAGGATCAATCGTGAGTCGTGGAGATTTATACCCTAATTTGTGTAATTAGATTTACAGAACTTAAATGGTGATTGATTACAAGGGATCAGTTGAAAGAACGGATTGAATTGATGTCGAAATGAGTGAGTTTGAACCGGATCCTATCGCGGGCTTTTCGACCCGTTTACCAGACAAACGGGTGAAGGTGGTGACTGTAGCAGTCACTGTAGCAGGCGCGTGGCTTTCACGCGCAGCCACTCACGGCGGCGCGTGACGGCTCGTGGGCACGAATCTCGAGGTGAGATCAACATGACTTTTATCCTATACATTGTAACGAACATTTTGGGATTGGTTTCGTGTCGATCGGACACCGTCTCGATATTGTTCGGGATGTCCGAAGGTTTTAAATCCAGTTTAAAAATACTTAAAAATTCGGGAAAATTACGGGACTTGAATAGGATGTTAATGATGAGGTTAGTGATCCTCTAAATTGATTTGAACAGGACTGGGAGTCCCGGTGATAGTGAGGTGGCCCGGGAAGGCCTATGGCGCGCGTATCGAGGCGCTCGGTTAAACGGTCTGTGAGTGGACATTGGTTTCATAAATTCGATGCATGCATAACTGTTTTATGATTGTTATAATTATGATTAAATGATTTACTTTGGATATCGGTGAATTTAAATGATTTCACGCATTTCGAGGTGATTTACGTATTTGCACGTAAACCGAGATTTTCTGGATTTTCACCGATTTCCATAAATGTGGTTGGATATGATTTCATGAAACGGTTACGAACTTGAATAATGTAAAATCGGGCCAGGGGCCCAGTTGAATTATGAAATCGGGCCAGGGGCCCAGTTAACATGTGGATCGGGCCAGGGGCCCAGTTAACTTGTGGAATCGGGCCAGGGGCCCAGTTGATTTCTACATGTGATTGCGGGTCGGGGACCCTAAAATGGAATTGAATAAATGTTTCCTGGTTTACATTTTATATATGTTCACATGCTGGAATCTATAAATGGTTTTGATGATATTCGGTTATGGCACGTTTCACGGTATTTGGGCATGAGACCCGTTTGATGAAACGTAACGATTGGTTCGGATTTTATCTATGTATACCTATATGTTTTGCATGTGGATATCAATAAAATGTATTTGGTACTGCACTGTATAGATCCTTCCATATTATATTGTCTCCTCCGGCGAGGTACCCCGGAGAGGTCACGGACGTCTAGTACGTCCAGCGTCTATGACGCTAAGCATCGGGGATGCTGTACCCGAACGGGGTTCGGGGATTGAACTCGGAAATTGAGACCCGAGTGGCACGCGTAGCCTTGTGATTGTGACCTTATTGACGTTAGGGACGTCAGACATCAGGGATGTCGGATTGGAGTGTATAGTGCAGTGGCTAAAATAATGGTTATGGTTTATATTATATGCCTTATGGTTCATATTACTGGATTTATGAAATAACTCTTGGATTTACTTTTGGAAATGGAAACTATGCTTTGGTTTCCGGGCTAAGGCCCTAATGGTTATTTCTAAATAAATATGGGATTATTGGTTTTGGTGCATGCATATGATTTTACTAAGGGGCATAAATGTCTTATAAATGTTTTAAACAGACTTGTTTATTTTCGTCCACTCACAGCTTTTGTTTTAATGCCCTTCAGGTTGATTCCGGATACGACTGCGGCAGAGACTTGAGCATCGCACACCTCCTCCATCGATCCTTACGCACTCTGGAAGTCCGTTTGGGCAGTGGCAATAGGTTATCCCTTGTCTGACACCTCTTGTCAGACGGGAGCATGGCACATCCCATGGTAATCCTAGGGGGATTGGGATGGGTCGTGTCAAGTGGTATCAGAGCAGGTTTTGCTCTTTTGTGCGCAAAGGACGAGGGTGGGATGTCTCGTTGGGCTGCAGTTCCGTTGTCAACCTGATAGATAGTTTTGGGTTTATATGGTGAATTGGGTGTGTTTGGCCCGATACGCCGTGCATTGTTGCGATTCAACCCAAATGGGGTTGTATTCGATTAACCGGTAATGTGGGACCGTCGGTTCGGTCATGTGAGGATGGATTGTTGTGCCACTGGGCACAGCTAGGTTCAGGGAACCCCATTTGATTGGAAGTGCGAAACTCAGTTGAGTATTGGTCTAAGTTTTGGACCCTGGTAGTGTTGGCTAGCGTACGGGGTATTGGTGCATCGGAGTTAGCTGATGACCTTCGTGGTGGAACCCACGATGGAACCCACGTTGAATTGATGATTGGATTGGATTGGACGTCTACACGATGTCAGGACCGTGGGGTCGGTCAGGTTGTGGATTTTACTGCAGAAGGCAGTTGGGTTCGGTGGAACCCTAGGGTGTGATTTTGGAACCCTAATTTATAATTGATGGGCAGGAAAAGTGAACTTTAATTAAGAAATTGTGCTGCGACGTGCGGCGGAGGTCATGGATGACCATGTGGATGACTCTAGTGAGTCTAGTCTGGATTATGGGGTTCGATCCACGAATGCGGTTATGTGATAAAATATGGAATCCCGTGTTGGATCGAATAGTAGTATGATGTGTGGATGCGGATCTTGACAACGATGACTGTTGGTCGACAGTTGTGTCGAGATAACTGGCTATCGAGGGTAGTTAGTGTGGTTTTAATACTTGGGGATGTTCAGGGAACGTCCATTATCCTGATGTGCCAGTGGTCAAATTGGAGGTACCCATAGTCGTGGGGTACGAGTGGTGTTACGGGATCGTCGTTCGGAATGAACGGAGATCCAGGGTAACAACCTTGCACACAAGTGTGCTATGTATGGATGTTGGTATGTTGGTGCCTTTATGCCAATACTAGTATGGATGCCAGTGTGCTGATACTAGTGTCGATGATGATGCGATGGTGCTGGTACTAGCGCTGGTGCTGGTGTCAGAAATTGTGTTGACAATGAGCCACCAGTTGGGATGTGACTCTGTCATAATGGACCGATGATTGGTATATGCGACTCAGTGGTGGTTGAGTCTTGGACTGGATGGGATCCAGTGGAGGTTGTGTCGTGTTGGGATAAGTCCTAACAGATATATGACGACAAGTGATGAATGGATATTAAGGTACGATTGAAACTGGAGGAATCTAGGGATGATGTACCCTATGTCATGCGAGTTGGTGGATTTGTGGAAATGTTGGCAGCTCCGAGATTGGTAAGATTGTGTACTGCTTATATCCCCAGAAAGTACAAGGAAATTATTGAAATTGGAAAAGTCGAGGAAACCATTCGTGGTATTGATGTGGGATTTGGTGATTGTGAATCACTTGGAACCTGAGGATTGAACCTGTTAAGGTCGAGATGTGAGACAAAGGCAGTATGGTATGCACATTCAGGCAAAATTGTGGATATTCCGTTCGGAATCGGGGTGTGTGCATACATGATTATTGACGGACGTGAGGTCCGAGTAATGAATCGATCTTGGACACGTGGTGGTCCAAGTAAGGTATGGACATGGGCAGTCCAGTGGTTGGACTTGACATCTCATTGGGAGCATGTCTGTTTCCAACATGGTTGGAACTCCCGTTTCGGGGAGAGTTGTGATTGGGAGACGAGAAGAGTGCTCGTTTCCGAATCAGTGATTGGTATTCCGAAGTCATTAGGGTGACTTCACATTTCCTGTCGTGGCAGATGATGTTTGTTGCTACCAGTACATTGAGTGTGTATTGGTTGGTGGACCCATGTTTGGCTTGGGGTCATTGGACACAAGAAGTTGTGTATGATTTTGGATTTGGTGGTGAAATGCGAGGTCATCTTTCCACCAAGGGGAAATTTGACGAATGATTTAATTGAGGGTGTAAGACCCTACGATCAGCTTTCAGATGGATTGTTAGCTACGTGAGCATGTGTGGATCCTAGGTGGATCTGATTTGCGATGTTGTCGACTTTGGTCGATGTGACGATCTAGGATCGTGATGTTACTTGTCGGGTGACATAGGGATGGATCGGAATTGTAGTCTTGATGATCCAGATTGGGTGAGAGTTATCACTCTTACTTTGGTATGTGAGTCGTAAATGACGGGACTGAACTTCTTCTCGGAGTGAAGTCCATATGGTTTGTTACTCGGGTGAGTAGGTTTCCGATGTGGTCGGATCTCGTCAACCTTTGACGTGTGGATATTGGGATTGGCTTCCCTATGAAGTCAATCGAGTGTTGAGCGGGTAACCGATAGGGTCGGTTATGTTACGTCTTGATGGACGTAAACGAGATTTTGGGTTTTGGAATCGAATTTCTGGGTGACGATTCAGGATTCGATTGCGAAGCTCGGAAGTGGATTACTGGATTTGGGTGCGGAATGATTATTCCAATGCTAGCTTACGGAATAATGATTTCGGATTCGGATTTGGGAATGGATTATAATTATGATGTTGGGTTCGGATTCGGGATTTCTTACGAAATTACGGATTCGGATTCGGAATTGAAACTAGTTGATGGGTGGAGTTCGTTTTGTCTCATGTTGGTTGGGCAAATGTACTCCGTTACTAGAACGTGTTTGGCTATGACCTGGGTGGTTGTAGGCGGATTGATGGATTGATGTACGTACAGGGTACGTTGTACGAGGATTGATACTTTGCAGGCTTGTTGTGCCTGGTGACGGTACATGGGTTGTACCAGTGGTGTGTGATTGAACGTGTTGGTGATCGGCTTGGTTCCGATATCATTGTTGTTGTGATTGTGGACTGGACATTGGATACTGTGCGCTGTGCAGAGTGATTTTGTCGGGTTCAGTGATTGTGTGAGCAGGTGCTCTTAGCCATGGTTGGCTAGTGGAACCCTAGTATCGTGATGCGTGACCACTGCTGGGCTGGTATTCAATGTGTTCCAGTTACACCACTTGATTGAGTAAGTTGGCGGTATACGTACACTCAGGATGAGTGAGTTGGTGGTCAGAGTAACCACGAGTAGCCTTGCGTGATGCTACTACGCCGTTATATTTTCCAGCGTCTTGGTTCGCTGAGGGAGTCGGCGATTATGGACATTGAGATTTATTTATGTCGCAGGATGGGCTTGCCCTGCGAATTGAGATCATGTGGTTGATCTTGCGCTACATCGAGAGTGATGTAGTACATGGTGTTGTCACGGATAGACAGATGGTTGGGGCTTTACTAGGGTGGTAAAGCTTAGTGGTGACAGTTGACTGATGGTGTCAGCATGGACTGACAAATGAGAGTTGGTGACTCCCAATGGGAGCAAATGTAAGGATTTAGTGGCAATGGAAGGGAACCGTTTAGCTGAAGGAGTCAGCTAAATGGTTGAGCGATCTTATCGCGGATCAGGTGATTATGTCCACTCGAGGTGGTCGAGTGTTGTTGATTGTGACGTATGGCTAGGATGGTATGTCTGGGTACAGTCGAGGCTGGTGTTGACCCAGTATGTGGGTGTACAAGGGTACACAGATGTGAGGTCGAATTGTTTTCCACAAGGCAGTTGTGGAATAAGGAGATTGGTAATTTCGAGGACGAAATTCTTTAAGGAGGGAAGGTTGTAACGACCCGTCCCGAATATCGGGATTTAATAATATTTAATTGTGATTTACTAATCTGGGATTAGTTGAGCGATTTCGGACGAATTGTGCAAAATGACCGTTTTGCCCCTGGGCGTGGGCAAAACGTTGACTTTTAATTCGGATGGTCAAATGGACTTTGACCGATGACCGTGACGTAGTTCGGGACGTCACGAGTTCATAGACAGGTGGCACGTTCGATTCCGACGTTCGTGGTGAAAGTTATGATGTACGGAAGTCCAGGGGCATTTTCGTAATTTGGACGATGTATGGGAAAATGTTGACTTTTTGATCGGGATGTCCGATGGCCGAGGGCCAAGGACCGTTACGGAGGTTTCGTCGATGCGAATCCAACGACAGGCGGCACGCCGAAATCGGACTTCGTACGAGGAAGTTATGGTCTGAAACGTGAAATCGGGGATGTTACGTCTCGGTAACTGTGTTGATTATTTTATTCTGGAAATCTGATTGGAGGACACCTGGTGAGTGACAAGTGTCACTCACCCATTGGTTAGATTGGATCAGATCCACTATGGGATTAAATAGCATTAAAACCAACTTTTAATTTCAGCCTTTGATCTGAGAACCCCAGATCTGATCTCAGCCCTTGATCTCATTCTGAGATTCAATCTGGGCCGTCCATCTCATCCCTTCCTTCTATTTCTGTTCAGCCTCACTCCCTCACCGTGAACAAGCAAAAAACAGAGGTTTGTGGATTTGATTCTGGCCATTGGCCGTCTCCCTTCCAAAATTGATTTTACAAATGGATACTTGAGGACTTAGGGAAGGTTTTGGCTGAGGGAGAGCACGGGGGACTGAGTAGGGAGGTGCAATTCGGGAATCAAATTTCAGGGAATTGGAGGGAATTTCGAATTGGAGTATTTGGGTTGTGTCGATCAAAATGGGGATTAGCTGGAGTCTTCTGAGATCAAAACGTGAAGCTTTGCAGCAAAAACGACGGGAAACCATGTCGGATTGAGGGAGAACTGAGCTTCCATGGCAGCTCGAAATCGAGCTTGGGTTCAGTAAGTTTAAGGTATGTAATTCTCAAATTGACCTTGTATAAATGTCCCTTACACTCTCACGATGCTAACTGAATGAATTAATTTGGAAACCAGGGACTATATCGTGAAACCCGATTTGAAAACCCGTCGAGGATCAATCGTGAGTCGTGGAGATTTATACCCTAATTTGTGTAATTAGATTTACAGAACTTAAATGGTGATTGATTACAAGGGATCAGTTGAAAGAACGGATTGAATTGATGTCGAAATGAGTGAGTTTGAACCGGATCCTATCGCGGGCTTTTCGACCCGTTTAGCAGACAAACGGGTGAAGGTGGTGACTGTAGCAGTCACTGTAGCAGGCGCGTGGCTTTCACGCGCAGCCACTCACGGCGGCGCGTGACGGCGCGTGGGCACGAATCTCGAGGTGAGATCAACATGACTTTTATCCTATACATTGTAACGAACATTTTGGGATTGGTTTCGTGTCGATCGGACACCGTCTCGATATTGTTCGGGATGTCCGAAGGTTTTAAATCCAGTTTAAAAATACTTAAAAATTCGGGAAAATTACGGGACTTGAATAGGATGTTAATGATGAGGTTAGTGATCCTCTAAATTGATTTGAACAGGACTGGGAGTCCCGGTGATAGTGAGGTGGCCCGGGAAGGCCTATGGCGCGCGTATCGAGGCGCTCGGTTAAACGGTCTGTGAGTGGACATTGGTTTCATAAATTCGATGCATGCATAACTGTTTTATGATTGTTATAATTATGATTAAATGATTTACTTTGGATATCGGTGAATTTAAATGATTTCACGCATTTCGAGGTGATTTACGTATTTGCACGTAAACCGAGATTTTCTGGATTTTCACCGATTTCCATAAATGTGGTTGGATATGATTTCATGAAACGGTTACGAACTTGAATAATGTAAAATCGGGCCAGGGTCCCAGTTGAATTATGAAATCGGGCCAGGGGCCCAGTTAACATGTGGATCGGGCCAGGGGCCCAGTTAACTTGTGGAATCGGGCCAGGGGCCCAGTTGATTTCTACATGTGATTGCGGGTCGGGGACCCTAAAATGGAATTGAATAAATGTTTCCTGGTTTACATTTTATATATGTTCACATGCTGGAATCTATAAATGGTTTTGATGATATTCGGTTATGGCACGTTTCACGGTATTTGGGCATGAGACCCGTTTGATGAAACGTAACGATTGGTTCGGATTTTATCTATGTATACCTATATGTTTTGCATGTGGATATCAATAAAATGTATTTGGTACTGCACTGTATAGATCCTTCCATATTATATTGTCTCCTCCGGCGAGGTACCCCGGAGAGGTCACGGACGTCTAGTACGTCCAGCGTCTATGACGCTAAGCATCGGGGATGCTGTACCCGAACGGGGTTCGGGGATTGAACTCGGAAATTGAGACCCGAGTGGCACGCGTAGCCTTGTGATTGTGACCTTATTGACGTCAGGGACGTCAGACATCAGGGATGTCGGATTGGAGTGTATAGTGCAGTGGCTAAAATAATGGTTATGGTTTATATTATATGCCTTATGGTTCATATTACTGGATTTATGAAATAACTCTTGGATTTACTTTTGGAAATGGAAACTATGCTTTGGTTTCCGGGCTAAGGCCCTAATGGTTATTTCTAAATAAATATGGGATTATTGGTTTTGGTGCATGCATATGATTTTACTGAGGGGCATAAATGTCTTATAAATGTTTTAAACAGACTTGTTTATTTTCGTCCACTCACAGCTTTTGTTTTAATGCCCTTCAGGTTGATTCCGGATACGACTGCGGCAGAGACTTGAGCATCGCACACCTCCTCCATCGATCCTTACGCACTCTGGAAGTCCGTTTGGGCAGTGGCAATAGGTTATCCCTTGTCTGACACCTCTTGTCAGATGGGAGCATGGCACATCCCATGGTAATCCTAGGGGGATTGGGATGGGTCGTGTCATTAATTCATTCAGTTAGCATCGTGAGAGTGTAAGGGACATTTCTACAAGGTCAATTTGAGAATTACTTACCTCAAACCCCCTTAACACAAGCTCGACTTTGAGCTGCCATGGAAGCTCAGTTTTTCCTCAATCCGCCATGGTTTCTCTTTGTTCTTGCAGCAAAGATGTTCGTTTTGATCCCAGAAGTCAAATTGAATCATCAATTTCGATCCTCACAGCTCAAATCATCCATTTCGAATTTCCCTCCCAAAAACCAAATTTTCGATTTCTCTGTCTCCCTCACCCGAACAATCCCCCGTGTAATCCCAGTTGAGTTAGTCTCTGAAATCTCTCTAATTTTCACTCTCAAGTTCGGTTGATAGGGAGAAGATTAAGGATGGAAGGAATTGGGATTTTGGTTGTACACGGCTAAGAAAACAGAGAGGGTTAATGGAGGAATTAACAACAATTAAACATAATTAATTAATAAAACATAATCATAATGTTCCCCCAAAACATGGATCCTGGTCTTAAGCCCCAAATTAAGGGATGAGTGACACTTGTCACTCGTCCAAGTGTGTTCAGTCACCGGGTACTGTTCATTATTATATTATTATTTTAATCGGAGCCTCGGTTCGTTAATTCGTTTCCTTGACCATAACTTCGTCGTCGAATCTCCGATTTCGGCATGCCGCCTGTCGTTGGATTCGTATCGACGAAACCTACGTAACGGTCCTTGGCCCTCGGCCATCGGACATCTCGGTCAAAAAGTCAACATTTCCCCTTATTTCGTCCAAATTACGAAAATGCCCTTGCACTTCCGTACATCATAACTTTCACCATGAACGTCGGAATCGAACGTGCCGCCTGTCTATGAACTCGTGACGTCCCGAACTACGTCACGGTCATCAGTCAAAGTCCATTTGACCATCCGAAATAAAAGTCAACGTTTTGCCCACGCCCAGGGGCAAAACGGTCATTTTGCACAATTCGTCCGAAATCACCCAACTAATCCCAGATTAGTAAATCAAAATTAAAAAATTATTAAATCCCGATATTCGGGACGGGTCGTTACATTAAGTGTGATTTTCAGACCGGAGCAGGGTTCGTCCCGGGTATTGAGGTGATATTTGGGACGGGTCCTGACAATTCGGGAATCTAATCAACCAGAAAGTGTCTTAAGGTCATCATAAACATGAATTCAAAACCAATTTCAAGATTTCTTACCTCCAACTACATGAACTCAACCTCCACAATTCGAAGATGTCGCAAGGTGTGTTCTTGGTGTTTGTTTATCAATTTCCTTTTAATTCAATAATGGATCGACTCGTTCCTTCCTCTAGAAGCTTAATTCAAGCTTAGTTTGTCCAATTAACGTCTCAAACTCACATTTCAATTCTCAATTTCAAAAACACATTTTCGGGTTCTTGGGGTGTTTTCCAGTTTTCTCTTCTCTTCCTTCTCCTTTCTTTCCTCTCACGAATTCACCTTCTCCATACGCTCAGGTTCTCATGTTTTCAGCCTGAGGAATTTGGTTGTTGTCTTAAGATCAATTACCTATGGCTTTGTTTTTGTTTGAGGGAAGCACACACAAGGGTTAGTTCCAATTCAAACATAAATATATGAATTTGTCCTATCCAAATAGCAGACGGCATCAATGCCACTAATTGTCATCTGCACAGTGACATGTGTCACTTAATTACCTAACTGACTCACCCACACGGCTGCATCATCCAATTCCAGCCAAAATGACTTTTATGCCCCTGCTTGCATAATTACCAAATTGCCCTTCACCGTCTCAAACCCGTATCTTTTACATCCAAACTCTAATTGATGCATGCCGCCTGTCTACGGATTCAGCGTCTCGAGACCTATCCAACGGTCCTTCCAGAAAGTCCAAACAAGGTCCCGATCAAAAAATCAACTTTCGGCCCTCAAAACCAAGGGCAAAATCGTTCTTTCCTTCTAATTTTTCCAATTTTTTCCTTTTTCGAATTTCCGGGTCGTCACAAAATGATTCCATTTTTACGCAGTTTTCAATATCATCGCTTAATTCATAGCATTTTAAGACTTCCTAATAAATGGAATCTACGAGCTTATGAGACATTTTGCTTCGTTCAACAACGAAGTCCAAACTTCTTTTGAAAGTTATGCAGACTTCAAGTTATGCACTTTTTATTAGATTTGATGATTTGGGTACCTATTGTTGAATATAATATGCTAATGATTTGCATAAATTCGACGCCTTAGTTTATAATGATAAATACCTAGTATAATCAAAATTTCTAAATCTGACTTTCATACTAATTAATCAAATTAGCGTGTTTGGTCAATTCAATTTGGGTTCCTCATTGTTTTTTGAAGATTTATTGGATAAAGATTCAGCAAGTTAAAAATATTTAAATAGGAGTGGCAGGATAGGGTTTTGTATTTGTTTGTGCTTTGATGTAATGCCCTGGAAATTCGAAAAAGGAAAATTTGGAAACTTTGGGGAAAATGACGATTTTGCCCCTGGAATTGGGCAAAAAGTTGACTTTTAATTTGAACAGTCAAACGGACTTTGATCGATGACCGTGACGTAGTACGGGACGTCACGAGTTCATAGACAGGTGGCACGATACTAGGGGCGGATTACGAGGCGGAGGCATGAGCAGAAATCAGTGCAGTTATCCCTAGTCTGACGGGTGCTGAAGGGTACTTTCGGGATTTCAGTTGACTTGTCAGACGGAAGCAGGACCGGGCACAGTTATTGAGGTCCAGTTGGGACAGGTCCTGTCAAATTGGTATCAGAGCATTTGGTTATTGATTTCTGTGTTCTGTGATGCCTCCGAGACGTGCGCTCCGTGCATGGCCTGAAGATGAGAGGGACGAGGATCGGGTTAGAGAAGGCCCGGATATCGAGAGAGCTCAACGATTGGGAGCTACTGTATTTCGTGGTGATTCGGGATAGGATGGTGCTGATGATTGGATTACTCGTTTGGAGCGGTTCTTTGACATTTTGGGATGTCCCCCAGAGGACATGGTATTATTAGCCACCTTTCTTTTGGATGGCCATGAATACCGGTGGTGGCATGCTTTACAGTTAACATGATGGGATGCTCACACGTTGACATGGGAAGTATTTCGTGAGCGATTTTTGGATCAGTTTTACCCTCGTTCATACCGTGATGCGAAGGAAATTGAGTTCCTTCGATTACAACAGGAGGGTATGACAGTGGCCTAATATGAACAACGATTTTTGGATCTGGCTCGCTTTGCTTCAAGGGTGGTAGTCACAGAGAGTGATAAATGTAGACGTTTTGAACTTGGTTTACGAGATGAGATTCGAGCCGTTGTAACTGTGGGATCCTATGGCACTCTCCGAGATCTCTCAGATGCCGCTATCCGTGTTGAGACAAGTTTGCCAGCACGCGAATCTGGACGACGTCGAGAGCGTCAGGAAACTGAGACAATGAGTTATGGAACGTCGTCAAAAAGAGGTAGTTTTGGCTCCGGATTTTCTGGATCTCGGTCGGGTTTTAGTGGGGGTGGACAAGGACATTCCTTTGATCCTACAGCAGTTCCTCAGGCATCTGTTCAATCGAGTAGAGCTTCAGTACCGTCAACTGGCAGGCCTTATAACCGAGCTACCCATTTCGGTAGGGGTACTTGTTATTTTTGTGGTGAATTTGGACATATCCGGAGAAATTGTCCACACCAACCGACGGGTGGTAGCCCGAGTGGCAGTCATACGGAGCAAGGTTCGGGGATGGCCTCAACTTCTGGAGTTGCAAGTGGGAGGGGAGCTGGTAACACGAGAGGTGCACCACGAGGACGTGGTCAAACTTCAGGCCCACTTGCTCGGGTATTTTCTCTCCAACAACAAGATCCTATTGGACTACCCGAGGGGAGTTCAGCATAATGGTAGTACTCTGTGGATTAATGTACATTTGTAAATGTTCTTGTGTGTTGTACGGTTGTTTTATAAATAAAGTGATTGTATAACTCTTGTGTTTGAATTTCGGGGACGAAATTCTTTAAGGGGGGGAAGGTTGTAACGCCCTGGAAATTCGAAAAAAGAAAATTTGGAAACTTTGGGGAAAATGACAATTTTGCTCCTAGAATTGGGCAAAAAGTTGACGTTTAATTTGAGCAGTCAAACGGACTTTGACCGATGACCGTGACGTAGTACGGGACGTCACGAGTTCATAGACAGGTGGCACGATACTCGGGGTGGATTACGAGGCGGAGGCATGAGCATAAATCAGTGCAGTTATCCCTGGTCTGACGGGTGCTGAAGGGTACTTTCGGGATTTCAGTTGACTTGTCAGACGGGAGCAGGACCGGGCACAGTTATTGAGGTCCAGTTGGGACAAGTCCTGTCATTTGATGTATAGATGAAAGGTAGTAATTGATGGTTATATTAAGTGTATATATATTGGAGCTTGATTTCTTTGGTTCGTAATAGGTAGCAACATCCCAATTCCATTCATTTAGGGTCTTTTTCATTTTTTCTTCATTCCTCTACTTGTGCACTGTGCAGGACGTTGAAGGTTTGAGATCTGCATCTTCATGTTGCTTGATTCAACATTTAACAGGTTTAGAATAAAACCCAAGAGCCCAGATTCATACAACTAAATAATTTGGACAAGTATTCACGTCACGTTTGCTTCTCAATCCATACTGCTACTGCCTTAGAAATCTGAACTGATGGTTGTTACTGCTGTTATGTTCTTAGTTGTTTATGAACTTATTTAAAATTGATTTTCATTAATTGAGGATTCCATTTCTTTAATTTAATACCTACTTATCTTCAAATGTCATTTTCATACCCATCTTTATTTTCATTCAAGTAATTTGATCGTATTTTTATTGATGTAGATATTTTTCTTTAGCTTCATTCTAATGTTTATAAGATTGTTTGGCTGTATCGGTAACCATTGACAGGACCCACCCCTAATCCCCCGGGATTAAGGGCTAAATCCCGATCCCGTCTAACTTACGCATGGCACGAAGGCTAAACCAACGTCCAACCTTCATGCGACACGTAACTCGGACAAGGGATTCTCGATCCAACCATCCGAAAAGGTACCGGTTTTCCCATAGTATACCTAACTACTGTGGAGCGCGGGTGTGATGTCTCCGTCTCTCTCGATCAACAGCCCGTGCCGCAACAACCTGGAGGGTATCGAAAACACGAAAAGACTGTGAGTGGACAAAAATAAAGAATAAGTTAAAAAACAGTTCAATAAAACAATTACAGTTATACCCTCCATTTCAAAACAATGCATGCATATCAAATTCATGTCATAAAAACCATTCAATGTTCCGGTTAAGCGAACTAGGTAAGAAAAATCGAACACAGATTCATTTTTCCAAATCCCGGGCCTCAACCCAAAACCATCGAAAAAATTTCATCCAGGCATAGCCCAAAACCTCGAAAAACCATTATTGAAACCATACCACATTTCTGTTCATCGAACCTGCTGGATCTATCTGAGTCTTTAAACACCCGAGTCTTTAAACTCAATCCAGGCCTTAATATAATCTGAGTCTTTAAACTCAATAGGCCTTACGGGGGAACTATCAATATCCGAGTCTTTAAACTCCCGAGTCTTTAAACTCAATCTGGGCCCGCCCCCGTCATAATCATATCCTGGTCTTTAAACCCAATAACCAGATCCAGCAAATCCAATCCAAAACCGTTTGAAAACTATTTCCCATTTTCGAATCTGAATCCGCAATCTCATCAGGATCCCGAATCCAAACCCAGAACTCATATCCATCGTCCATTTCCAAATCCGAGTCCGAAACCATCATTCCGTAAGCTAGCATCTGGAATAACCATTCCGAACCCAACCCGGGAATCCATTTTCAAGTTCCAAACCGAATTCCGAATCGTCATCCGGAAATCCGATTCAAAAACCCGAAATTACGTTTCTCAAAACTACTTTTTGAACTGGGCCTCTAAGCCCGAAGTCATATTTCAAATCCCGACATCAAATCATTAAAACCAGGTTCAAATCACAATATCCATCGAATTCTCGTAAAACGTGAAATTCCGTAATTTCCTCAAAAAACGTGCAAAACCTTAAACCATCAAGATCATAAATCAAATCATATAATCCAGTATAGAAAACATATATGCATGCATTAAGAGTTAGAAAACAAAGTCCACTCACAGACCATTCCGACGTCGCCTCGATACGCGCGCACCTACGCCGTTCTTAGCCATTTCGCTATCCTCAGCTTTCCCGAACCTGTCCAAATCTCATACTATGGTCACTAATTACTTCACAAAGGTCATACTAAAGCCCCATAATTTTCCCGTATTTTTGGTTATTTTAACCGAGCCCTAAAACCTTCGGACATCCCGAAACATGTCGAGACGATGTCCGATCGACTCGAAACCAGTGCCAAAATGTTTGTTACATCGAATACTTTAAAAGTCGTGTTGGAAGTTTTCCCAAAAAATCCCCACGCGCCCTCTGCGCCGCCGAAAAGGGCTGCGCGTGAGGCCCACGCGCCACACTATTCATTGTCTTCAACCTCTCGCTGGACCGATTCAGACCGGTTCGAACCGACGAGAGCGGTTTTGTGTCCATTTTCAGTCCAATTCTAACCATTTTAATCCTGGTAGCTTCGTTCTAATCTAACCAATTGTTTTAACTATTGAAAACATGGAAAACCAGGTAGAAAGGTACCTCCTAGATCAATCAACATTCCTTCAATTTACTCCCTCTCTGTTTCCAAGTTCCAGGCCTCCTTTGCTCGTGGTTTCAAATCCAAATGGTCCCACCCATCTCAGGTCCTGAATTCCATTCCAATGAGTTAGTCTCATCATCCTTCCCATATTTTGTTCACAAGTCAGCATCACTTGATGGGGATTTGAAAAGATTGAATCCAAGGCCGTGTTGCCCTCTGTTTCTCCTAGCCCGAAACCCACCGTCCACAACAGCTTCACGGATGCTCCACCACATTTTCGCCTTCCCTCACCATACTGATCACTCACTCACCATCACAAAGAACTCACACATAGAGGTGGGCACGGTTCGGTATGGTACAAAATTGATCGATACCAGAACCATACCATTTAATTTTAATCGGTACGGTATGGTTCGGTATGGTACAAAATTGATCGATACCAGAACCATACCATTTAATTTTAATCGGTACGGTATGGTTCGGTATTCAATATTTTGAAAGTGAAACCAAATCGTACCGTACCAATTAAGTTCGGTACGGTTTCGGTATAGTTTCGATTTTGAGCCAAAATTTTCTTTGTGATTATAAAGCAAGGGTTAGGTTTAGGCATGGTTAAGTGTGAGCTTAGATTCTCAATAATTTTGTTTTTGGTTCCCTAATCAAAAATCAAAATCAAAAGCAAACCATATATAAATAAATATTACAGACTTCATGTCCAATCCAAAAGATCAATTAGTTGGCTTTGCTAATTAAAAACTTTCAGTAGCTGACATTCAAGTAGAAGCTTCTGAGTCCTCCATGTAATTTTGTTTTTAATTAGCATGGGGGACAACCATAAGATCAATGACAAACCGTGTCTAATAATACAATGGGCGCAAGGCAACATTGCATAAAGAAAAGAAAACAATAAAATAATAATTTTAACACTAATTTAGCACAAGACAAACTCCAGAAGCTTATATTTATTAGTGAATCTTAGTCATCTAGCAAAGTAAAAGACTAAAGAAAAAAGAAAACTACATTTATGAAGGACTTAAGTTTTCAAATATGTATTGAAGAAGTTACACTAAGTTGAAGATATCAACTCTTAGAAGCTAAATTAAGACATGTATGGTCATATCAACTCTTGAAGAAGGCTTAATAAACCAATAAGAAATAAATTTAATTATTAAAAAAAAATTCTAATTCGGTACGGGACGATTTTTTAAAATATTGATACCGAAATCATACCGAATTATATCGGTACGGTTTCGGTACCGTACAAATCATACAACGGTTTTACTATTCGGTTTTTTTTCGATATGGTTTGATCTGAAACGGTACGGTTTCGGTATTTTGGTTCCATGTGCCCATCCCTACTCACACATGATTCACTCACTGAGAAATGGTCGATTGGTCTCTGTTTTTTTTTAGTTTCTCTGTTTCTCAGATGCACGACTACTCGGCCATTTAAAACACTAAACCGTGCACAACATAGGCTAGAAGCCTCTAGGATTGTACCAGGTGTCACACAACCTGTGGGCACAATCAAAATATCCAATCCCAACTCCCTATGTGTCCTTATCTGATTGGGCACTCTTCCCAAGGTTGTAAAAAGACCAAAATGCCCCTATAAGTCCAAATGACCATTTTGCCCTTCACCTTCTTAGACCCATAACTTAATCGTCTGACGTCCGATGGCAGCATGCCGTCTGTCGTTGTACTCAAGACGTCGAGACCTATCTAACGATCCTCGGTTTGCATGAAGAAACCTTGTCGTTCAAAAAGTCAACAAATACCCCTCTTTTAACCAAATTACGAAAGTGCCCTCAACCTTCCGATCATCATAACTTCCTCCTCGGATGTCGGAATCGGGCGTGTCACCTGTCTACGGACTCGTGACGTCCCGAACTACGTCATGGTCATCGATCAATGTCCATTCGACCTCCCGAACTAAAAGTCAACATTTTACCCATTCTAGGGGCAAAATCGTCATTCTACGCCACCCGTCCAAACGTATCCAACTAATCACCGATTATCTTCGTTAATCCATCATTAACTACTAAGCTAATCCCGACTTCCGGGACGGGTTATTACAACCATGGATTGAAATATCGGCCGTTTCGCCGATATTTCGAACGATATATCGAAAATTTGAACCTTTGGCATCTAAATAGGGGGGAAGAAATTTCTTCCCCCAATATCCATGGTTTCGTCAAATATCGAACTATATCGACGATTTTCACCGAAATCCACCAAATTTTTTTCAAAATTTACTAACCGTCGACGTGCTTTCGAGCTTCAATCTGTGCAATTCTAGCGCTGACGCTGGCAAAGGATGGCTGGCTCTCCTCGTCTTGTCTAAGCAATTCATTTGGGGTTGGTCTTATGGCGCAATTCGACCGCAAAGACTAGATTTGGCCATGATTTTGGCGGTTGCTAGTTTTGCTGGGAAGAGAAGAAGACTTTTCGGGGGGAGAGAGAGAGAGAGAATGTGGCCAAGCTAATTATAATTGAAGGCAAATATCAAACCCACCAAAACATCAAACACACTGTTTTGATTAATGAAAGACACCAAAATATTATTCTATTGAAACACATAGTTTTGATGTTTTGGTTAAATCTTGTTATTTTTTATTCTATTTTTAGTAATTTATTAATTGTTATTATTAATAAATTAAAATATTAGTACATTATAAATTTTATAATTCTTTTTTCATTTGACAAAAAAATTTGTTTTTTTTATTAATATCAGAATATTATTATTAGTATTATTATGATGTCTATTATTATTATTATTATTATTATTATCTATTCATATTAAGTGCTCAAATTTGTATTATTATTATTATTATTAACATCTATTATTATTATTATTATTATTACCATGGATGAAAATATCGGTAAATTTCGGCGATATGTCGCCGAAATTTTTGTAATTTGGGCCAACGACACATAAGAAGGGGGGAGGGATATTGAATATTAATGAATTTTAGAAACAAATTATGTTGAATGGAAGAATTCATAGAGTATGACAGGACCCGTCCCAACTGGACGTCAAAAACCGTGCCCGGTCCTGCTCCCGTCTGACAAGTCAACTAAAGGTCCGAAACTCCCCTTCAGTACTTGCCAGACAAGGGATGTTTGCGCGGATTTCTGCTGCTGTCACTGCCTCACGATCAGTCCCGAGCGTCGTACCACGGCCTGGAGGGTCACAAAACAGAAAAGGTGTGAGTGGACAAAAATGACCTCTTATAAAAACATTTATCAAAATACAATCTTACCCTCCAGTTTTCACAAACTTGCATGCATATCGTAAAACATGAGTGACCGATAAAATCAAAACATATTTTCCCATGGTCCATAAAACTCATGTTCACCAAATCAGTTCATGTTGTAAAACATCAAATCCCGGCTCTCAGGCCAAACCATGTGAAAACATAATCACTGGCCACAAAGACCAAAAACCCGTACTCAATACCAGTACATCATCACAATCAATACCAATCAGCACTAATCACCAGTGCACAAGAAATATATCAATCCAATCAATCCGCACTACTCACAAGTGCATAAAATATCACAAATCACATCCGCACTACTCACAAGTGCACAATCAATCAAACTGCACTACTCACAAGTGCTGCACTACGCGTAGGCCAATATCCAGTCACTCTCTCGGGAACAAACACCTCTGGGCTCAACCCCCTCGGGCTCAGTCACCTCTGGGCGAACACATCCCCAGGATCAGACACCTCCGAGTGGTACATCCAGGCTCAGTATCATCCGAGAAGCTGACTACCATAGGATCAACTCCCGATCCTACAATCACATCCCCCAAGCTCCGGTCGTCTGGGTAATCCCCCCAAGCACCGACCGTCTGGGAATATCACAATCACAATGAAAACCATCCCGGGAATTACATCCCAAAACATTTCAATCAAATCTTGACTTCATACCAAGTCATTAACGAGAGCCAAGTCATTAACGAGACATGCCGCGACTGGGTTCTCACTGAAATTGTCCCGTCATTATTTTATTCCCGGTTCGTTCGGTTAATCGAGCCTGATTCCGTGACCATAACTTCGTCGTCGAATCTCCGATTTCGGCATGCCGCCTGTCGTTGGATTCGTATCGACGAGACCTACGTAACGGTCCTTGGGCCTCGTCCATCAGACCTCCCGATCAAAAAGTCAACATTTGGCCCCTACTATGCCAAATTACCAAAATACCCCTCAACTTCCGAACATCATAACTTTCTCCTCGAATGTCGGAATCGAACGTGCCACCTGTCTATGAACTCGTGATGTCCCGAACTACGTCACCGTCATCGGTCAAGGTCCGTTTGACCGCCCGAACTAAAAGTCAACATTTTGCCCACGCTAGGGGCAAAACGGTCATTTTGCACGTTTCGTCCGATTTCACTCAACTAATCCCCGATTAGTCATTCTAAATCATGATTAATTAATATTCAATCCCGATATTCGGGACGGGTCATTACAGAGTATAAATGATTAATTTGAAGCAAATTATGTTGAATTGAAACAAATTATGTTGAATTGAAGCAAAATAGAAAATTATATGTCGAGTTCAAGAGAATTATTTGAATGGTTAATTTGAATATTAATGGATTTAAAAAAAAATATGAGATGAGCATACGATTAATAAGAATTCGTTTTATGTCCAATTTTCACTAATTAATGTCTAATTGTCTAAATTATTACGTAAATACCAACTTCCTGTTTTTCTAAATTATTATGTAAATGTAAACTCCATTATTGTGCTTATTTTTATGATTTTAACTATATTGACATTCAATTATAGTAATTCATTTCAATTTATGTTTATACTTAAGATTTTATATTATTAGTCATGAGCAGAACTTTATTGTATCGTATTATTCATCATATATTTATTATATCAAAGACATATTATAATTTTTATTAGTTATATATAATCATTATTAGGTACTTAAGTTTTTTCCAAAATTTTATTCCAAATTTTCTACTTTTAGACTAAATTTCCGTCATTTTTGTTGATAGTAACCGATACCGATATTTAGAGCGAGATATCCGTAAATTTAATTAGCGATATATCTGTCGATAAACATTATTTATTTTATCGGTTCGTAACGAAAATCATCAACATCAGCTAGCATCAATATCAGCTTCATAAACCCGACTAACGGCTAATCTATCTTTAGTGCCAGGTAGAGTAAAGATGAAAGCAACACCTTGAAGACCCGGCTAAAGAGTCTTTAGTGCCAGGTAGAGTAAAGATGAAAGCAAGACCTTGAAGACCCGGCTAATCTATCTTTAGCCTAAGTTGATGATTAATTAATATTAGACTTAATCTTAGTCAAATTCAACGGATGCAGTCGAGTCGCATAATATAATGTCGTTTTGATGTGGATAGACGTCATTGGTCGTCACTACCAAACACAAATACGAACGACACGAAAATTTCCTCTGGTTTTTGGCGCCTTATTTTCTCTTTTTGGTAAATCTGCAACGCCTCTACGGTGCTCCAAAAACAATTTGTTTTTCTGAATAAATAAAAACCGTGGGATTGGAACTTGAAGCAAGTAGCAACGCAGTAATGAACTGATGATGAGAGTGTGAGACTCCGTGCTCCACGTCAACACTGACGATTTTGACTTTTCCCGCAGCCCGAACTCCAAACGCGCCAATGCAATGACGTCATCATCGCCGTCCTCCTCTGTCGCGTTGGCGCTGGACTCAATCAATGCCTCGCTCGCCGACATCTGCGCCCCTCACAACCAACACTCATCCTTCGACCTCCCTGGCCGCTTCTCCGGCTTCGCGAACCGCCTCCAGCTGTCCCTCACCCAGCTCACCCGTACCACGTCATCGCTTGACGCCTTCCCACCCTCCGTGCACACCGCCCTCAAGGGCATCGCCGCCGACCTCGTCCCCGCCCTGGAGACGCTATCGTTTTACAGAACCAAGGGCAAGATCTCCGTCCTCATCAACTGCGTCTCCCTCTCCACTTCCCTCCGCGACCGTACCGTCGCCGTCTCCGGATGGCTCGCCCTTCTCGACGACGCTATTCAGGAGCTCAAACTCCCCGAGCTTCGCAAGAAGATTGCCGATCTCTCCAGAGACATGAAGCAAGCTGACTTCAAAGTAGGTAGTGAAATCACTGCACTTCCATTTTTGAATTTGAATATTGAAATTGGGATTTGAATGGATTTTTAGGTTACGGAGAAGGAAGAGAGAGTTCACCATACTCTGCAGAAAGAAGGGCTAGAAACCCAATCGAAGACAAGCAAAGCTGTGGAGAGCGCGATAATAATGGACTTGGCTCGAGCGCTTGGAATCGATCCCGAGAATCACGACGAGCTCTCCAAACAGATCAGGCTGCTAAAAAACGACGTCGCTGCGTCAACTTCTGTGTCGGACCGACGGATTCTGTTGTCTTTGGAGAGAATTGTAGATAATTGGGCCGTCCCGCCCAGCATCTTGCCTTGGAAAACCAGAATGGAGTTCGAAGACGACGAAGTTCACATTTCGCCATTTAAGAACTTTCTCTGTCCGTTAACGAAGGAGGTGATGAGGGACCCGGTGGTGCTCCAATCGTCGCAGACTTACGAGCGGAGCGCCATTAACTACTGGTTCGAGCGGTGTTTGGAGGACGGTCGAGACCCGACTTGCCCTGTCACGGGTCAAGCGCTCGGGTCGCTGGAAATGAAGCCGAACATTGGACTAGCTGGGGCTATTGAGGAGTGGGTCAATCGGAATATTGAGATTGTGGTGAAAATTTCAGTTCAACATCTTAGCAAAGAGCCTCCGGCGGTGGACTCTGTGGAGGGAGTGCTAGAGAATGTGTATAACATCTCGGAGGAGTATCCAAATTGTAGGTATACAGTTCGGAATGCTGGGATTCTTGTGCTTATTGTTAAGTTGCTGAGGAACAATTCCAAGAGCATTGGGACAAATTTGAGAAGCAAAGCTCTCATGGCTTTGCTTAGCATGGCTAAGGATGAAGAAAGCAAGGTGGGTTTATTTTTCCTTCCATTTTGTCTAGTTTTTTTTTTTTCCCTTCTAATTGATTGATTTTAAAGCAATTTTTATTATTATATTCATTCGTGTGTGCATAACAAGCAAGAATGCAACATACAATAGCTTAAAATGGTTTCGTAAATGGGTGATGATGAAGGAGAAGGAGCCAAATATGAAGTTTTATGATGTTTTTAATATGTGTCTCCATTTTGATGCCAAATTTTTTGATCTGCTGTGCCTGGACTGATAATGTGAACTTAGAAATCGTGGTATCTTTGTGATAGTACTTATATTTTTTCTTGATCTTATTAGAAATCATGGTGTCCTACATTATTCCAAGTTACTGATAGAGTGTTAAACATTTGTAGAAAATCATGCTTGAAGACGGCATCACTAGATTGGCAATACATAGTCTTACCGGGAGCTCAGAGAAAGAGAGAGAGTATGCTGTGAAATTGTTACTTGAGTTCTCTTGTGATGAAGCTTCTTGCAGTAAAATTGCTTCAGAAAAAGGCGCGTTGGTTCTTCTCTTAGGCATGGCAGGAAACGTGGAGCATCCTGGTTTGTCAAATCTAGCTGAGGAGGTATTACACCGGATGGAGAAGGTGGACGATAATGTTCAATATTTGGCTGCAGCTGGTAGATTTGAGCCCTTGCTTACTCGACTTTGTGAAGGTATTTTTTCCACTAGCTTTTCCTTTTCCATCTGAAAAATGATTACATTGCCATGGATCCCATATAGAAATTCAAAATTTTAAGTATCTTTAACATAATGGACTAAGAACTGCAAGGGGGTTCACATATTATGCGTGATTCTGAAGTCTTTCTAGCAACAGGTTCTGACGATAAAAAAATTGAAATGGCATCTATGGTGGGAAGCATGACCTTGACAAATAGTAGCAAGGAACAAATAGCCAAGCATAGTGCGAAAATACTGGTTGGGATGCTATCCAAGCCAGAAGGGAGAGCACCAAGCTTGCAAGCATTGGTCAACTTGTCGGGTCTAGATGACAATGCTACCATCCTTGTTGATTCTCATGTACTTCCAGCGCTTACCGACATCCTTTTCATTAACCAGGATAGTTCACATGAATTGAAAGAATTGGCTGCATCAACAATTGCAAATATGGTATCAAAACCGGGGCACTGGGAATTAGCATCTGCTGACAAACAAGGGCATTCTATGCAGTCGGAATCATTCGTACATAGTCTTTTAGGGTCTTTACCTCTAGCATCTCCTCGATGTCAAATTTCTATTCTCCATATCCTCTATGGAATTGCATCATCTCCCCAGGCATCAGGTAAATGTTCATGCTGTTTATGCATTGAGTGTGGTTCTTTCATTACCCATTGAACCATGCTTTCCTATATGTATGTCTTGTTTATCTTTGTTCTTGAATACTATTCTAAGATAGAATTGTATTCCTATTTTTCTTGATTGTATTGCCTTAACCTTGATCATATATTCATGTGTGGACTTGCTGCTGGTATACTTCTCAAATTGCTAATCCATTGATCTCCAAGAAAGTGTAGCCATGAGAGGCGGAATTATCTGCTTAGAAATAGTTTCTGTTTTGTTGGCACAATTTGTCTGCCCATATACCGGAAATTCAGACAACTACCCTGTTCTAACATCCATCCATGTTTTCTTGTCTATATTTGCAGCATCGGTGGCTTGTCGTATAAGATCCGGGGAAGGGATTAAAACCATTTTACAATTTATCGATCACCCAGAAGTTGATCACAGAATTCATGCTTTTCGGCTTACAAGGCTACTGTCAGAAAGGTACGGTCAAGATATAGCTAGTGAGCTAAGGTTATCTTATAGGCTTCCTCTATTCATAGACAAAGTATTAGACCCCCAATCGACCGATACTGAGAGGTCCTATGCCGCATGTATACTCGCAAACCTTCCACTCTCGGAAGATGAAGTGAAGAAGCTCCTGGGAGTAAGTTTTGTGAAATGGACAGTTACTACTCTCAAGAACCAGCACCAGAATTCCAGTGGGAGGATCTCACGGCCTGCATCAAGCATGTTGGAAGGTCTTCTTGGTCTTTTACTTCACATTACAAGAAACCTCGACCCCCAAAACTTAGGCACATTCAAAGAGCATGGACTTATTAATATTTTTCATGATCAGCTCGATTATCCTTCAAAGCCGAGAGTAAAACAACTAGCTGCTCTCGGGTTGAGAAACTTGTCTGAATATCGAAAGTCACAGGCGGCTGCAGAATCAGAGCCGCCTCTTCCCCGCGGCTTCTTCTCTAGCCTGGTCTTCATGTGTGGAAGCAGCAGCAGCAGAAGCAGCTCTCACAAGCCCTTGCCATGCCCTATACACAATGCTTCATGCGAAGAAGATAGCCAGCTGTGCTTGCTGAAGAGCAACTCCATCGAACCCCTTGTCGATCTCCTCAAACACGAGGACACCGGCGTCCAGATTGCTGCGCTGGAGGCACTTTCCACTCTCGTGATAGACACTTCCAGTTCCAGCTCCAGCTCCTTCAAAAGAGGGGTTGATGCGCTTGAAGAACTTGGCGTGGTTGACGCTGTGATTTCTCTTTTCACAGAAGTTCGGCCCGGCGAACTTCAAGAGAGAACCACTTGGATCATAGACAGAGTGTTGAGAGTTGAAAACCCGAGACACTCGTTAAATCAGTCTCTGGTTTGGGCATTAGTGGAGGCATTTAAGCATGGCAATGCAAACACAAAGAGGCAAGCTCAGGATGCTCTTACTAACCTCAAGCAGTTGTCCAGGGTTAGCGGCCAATCGTCGTTCCAAAACCGGACAGAGAGGTAATCGACGACCGCCACCACCACAAGGACGGTGATGATTTTTTTTATTTTTATTTTTTTTACAGTCTGTTGTCGATCTATACTCACTGTATAGTTTGAGTCCATAATTTGCGGTAACTTGTAATGTAAGAAATCAATAGGGTTGTGACTTGTGACTTGTGAACAATCAGCTTACCTGCTAAGCCTTGTTTAACTATTCCTACCTATTTCTCACAAGTTTGATTATCGGAATGGGTTTTTGAAATTCCGATTTTCAAACATTGAAAACTGAAAGGCTCAAAATCTGATTTAATTTTCGCAAAATTTAGAATAATTTCAAAGAGAATATTCGTCGCATAAAATAATGAAAACACAGTGTCCCTGCATTTTTGCGAACTTTAGCAGTGCAGAAGTAGGCAGGACTACAGACGATAAAAAACTAAAGGGCAAAGCAAAGCAACCGAAAAGGGGAAAAAGGGCAAAGCTTTGCCGCCCTTTTTGAAAAGTCAAAATTTTCATTTACAAAATGCTCCCCCGCTATAAAAATATAAAGGGATTTAATCCCAAACCAAAAATACAGATGTTGAGAAACTTCTTGAATCAAAATTTTCACATTTTACATTTTGTTACTCGACTTCTTACCTTACTGTTTTTTTTTTAGTAAATTATTAATTAGTCCTTGATAAGTTTGCATTTTACTTCATCATTAAAATATGATAATTCTTTACTCTTTTGTTACTTCTTACCTTACTGTTCTTTTTTTTAGTAAATTATTAATTAGTCCTTGATAAGTTTGCATTTTACTTTATCATTAAAATATGATAATTCTTTACTCTAAGATTATATTAGATGTGCCATATTGGTAGGACATGCTCTGAGATGTTGGAGATCCAAGGCAAACTTTCAAATTGAGGCCCCCATATTTTTCAACCCTCAAAAGTGTCCGTATTTTGACATATATTTCTAACGCTTGAAAAAAAAAAACTATTTTTTATATCAAAACTCACACAAAATAAAATTAGAATAAAAAACAATTACCAAACAATATAATCAAATAAAAAATAGTATGTGATAATTCTTTACTCTAAGAGTATATTTGATACGCCATATAAAAGATTGGTAGGACATGCTCTGCGATGTTGGAGACCCAAGGCAAACTTTCAAATTGAGGCCCCCATATTCTTCAACCCTCAAAGTGTTTGTATTTTGGCATATATTTCTAACACTTGAAAAAAAAAACTATTTTTTATTATTATCAAAACTCACACAAATTAAAATTAGAATAAGAAACAATTTCCAAACAATATAATCAAATAAATACTTAAGTTCCTTAATTAATTTCTCCAAAAAGAATACATGTACTTAATAAATATAAAGAAGCTTCGTTTCAATATCGTATTTCTTGCGTTTTGAGTTGCAAAAATGTTAATTTAGTTTTGCTATAAAAAAACTAAACAAGTTAGTATCCAACAATCAACACAAAAATTAAATTGGTGGGAAAAAAATTAAACATGTTTGATGGGTAGAAAATTCGGTAATAAATCTAGCAATGTGTTCTTTTGTGCTCTTCCTAAAATTAGTTCAGAACTCAAATATCGTCTCCCTTTGAATTAAAATTATTTTTCGATTTCTTTAAAAATTGAGACGAAGGAAGAAGGGTTAGGGTTTAAAAATAAACTGAAATATAATAGAGGAAACTAGGTTATTATTTAACCAAACATAATAGAAGAGTTATTTGATTTGATTTAGAAAAAGAGAAAAGAAAATAAGAAGGAAAAGAAAATATTGTGGAAAAAGGAAACTAAAAAGGAAAAAAACTCTTAACAGAGGCCACCCTAAACCCCATCCAACCTGCCCAACGATGATACTTTGTTTATTGTAGGGGTAAGATAATTATATAGGAAATTAAACAACTATGTAAAAAAAGTTATGGGGCCCCGAGAGGTGGGGTGACAAGACCCATCCCGATTATCCCTCGATAGTCGTGATGAATCCTGCTCCCGTCTGACAATAACTAAAAATTTCCGAAAGTAACCAAACTTATATATATACAACACACAACAAATCCCGAAAACATTGTCAGACAAGGGATAGTTAAGTTTTACAGACCAATGACGTCACAAGTTTGACTAGTCAAAGACAATACAGAGTATAGGTACCGTTACAGATAGGGGTCAAATTCCTACTCTGTAGAATGTCTGAGTGCGCAACGGTCTATTTATTCTTTTGCCTCGCTTGCCTCGTTTTTAGCCATCGTACCTGTACACTGGCCTGGAGGGTGCATAAAACAATAAAGGTGTGAGTGGACAAAAATAACCTCTTATAAAAACATTTGCCAAAATACATTTCTTACCCTCCAGTTTTCGCAAACATGCATGCATATCATAAAACACGAGTAATAATAGGAAATCAATTAAATATGTTCAGTGGATCAATCAAAACAATTTCCACAAAATCACGGGACTTATATCCATATCTTGTTGCTTAGAGTCACGTTTTATCCCTACAACGCGTGCATATCAATAGGCTCAAGGACCGCTCAAAATCCGAGCATCCGCCGCTGTGAACACATCACAAGCCGGCAATCCAGATCTAGTGAACACATCACTTACCGATCCATATAATCCAGCACATCTGATCTGAGTCAAGCCTCCCCTGGGCTGCAAGACAAAGATCGTGCTACGTGACCTCTTCGGGGTAAACACTTCCATTCCGAAGGCGAGCGTTATCTCTAGGGTGCACTCCGGGGAAAAACATATTTTCTCCCGAAAGCCCTAAATATCCGCAACATATTATCATCACAAAAACCAGTGAAAAACAGTTGCATAAAAATCTAATCACATATCGACACAGGGTCTCAGCCCCAAATTAACCAAAGTCCCGATTTACTTTATAAATCCGAAATCATCAATATCATCATATAATCACATGGAAATACAAATCCAATCAGAAACACAATTCCATTGGGTCCCAACCCCAAAATATCAATTTCACGTAAATCCGTGCAATCGTAAACCCGAGTTGCCACGAACACGTAAATCCATAAAATCAATCACTGACTCATAATCCGAGTCCAAATATCATTTTCAATTTCCTGACTCATAACCCAAGTCAAAACATCATTTTCAATCCGGGCCTAGCCCAAAACATCATTTGCACGTTCCTCGTAAAACGTGCCCGAAAGACTGATTAAAATAATCAGAAAATCACGAGAATACAAAAATCATCAAATTCACATGTAACTCCAAATCCGAGTCAAAATCATTATTTACTTGGGTTCTCACGCCCACAATATCATTTTTAACCAATTTCATGATTTCTCGAAAATCGTGCCAGAATATAATAATATAATAATCATAAAACCGAGAAAATCGAGAAATCACCGAATCAAAGCATCAATCATGTCAAATCATAGAAAATCATATAAATAAGCATTTTAAACCATATATGCATGCATCACAGTTAGAAAACCAAAAGTCCACTCACACACACCGTCCCGATTGTTCAGCCTCGAGCTGTTCGTTTTCCTCCGAAGTCCCGGGAATAGTCCAGCATGTCAAACAAAGTGATTTAAGGTTACTAGACTATCATATTTTTCCTCATATAAGAATCCCTTAATTGTCGGAATTTTATAATATTATTTTAATATAATTTAAACGTGTCGGCTACTCGGAACTACACTGAAACCATATCCGATTGACCCGAAACCAACGCGGATAGGTTCGTATCATCGAGAACATCAAGTTTCATGTTGAACACTTTGCCGGAAACCTCCCCACGCGCCGTCACGCGCCGCCGCAAGCGGCTGCGCGTGAAAGCCACGCGCCAAGCACAGTACAGCTACAGTGCATCGTTCTCGCCCGTTTGTCTGATAAACGGGTTGAAATACCCGCGATAGGATCCGATACAATCTCAGTCAATTCGACCTCAAATCGATCCGTTCTTTCCACTGATCTCATCTAATCCAACTTCATTTTAGTTCTGTGAATTCAATTACCTCAAGTAAGGTCCAAATCTTCACGACTCACGATCGAAATTCGACGGGTCTCCTATTCGGGTTTCACGATTCCGTGCCTGATTTTTCAATTAATTCATATGGTTAGCATCGTGAGAGTATAAGGAACAATTTTCCATGATCAATTTCAAACGAGCTTACCTCTAAGTATCTGAACTCAAGGTCGATTTTTGGCAGCCATGACAGCGTCTGTTCTTCCTCAATTCGACACGATTTCTTCTCGTTTTTGTTGCAAAGCTTTTAGTTTTGATCCTAGCAACTTAATGAAATCCTCAATTGCTCTTCTCCTGGCTCCCAAATCCGAATTCGATTTTCCCCCAATTTTCCAGAATTTTCGAAGCAAAATTCTCTCAGTTCTCTGAACCTCTCGAGTCCCTCTCTCTCAGTTATGCTACTTAGACGTTCAATTGCATAATGACGACGAGTTTGGGGTTTATCACGGGCCAATTGAACATAATCATGGTTCAAGCCTTAATTTGGGGAAAAGTTGTCAAAAGGGGATATCATTGTGTTTCCCTTAAGACCCGATTCTGTGTTTCCTGAGGTGAGTATCAGACAAAAGACAAGTCTGATCAAGGCCAAAAGACCATTTTGCCCTTGGTTGGACAAATTACCATTTTGCCCCTAGCCTTCCGTGACCCGTAACGTTCGTAACCGAACTCCGTTTTCGACGTGCCGCCTGTCGTTGTACTCCGGGCATCGAGACCTACCTAACGGTCTTCGAATCGTGTGAAAATTAGTTAGCAAACAAAAAGTCAACATTTTCCCCCCTTTTTGCCCAAATTACGAAAATGCCCTTGGGCTTCCGAACGTCATAACTTTTTCCCAGATTGTCGGAATTGGGCGTGCCACCTGTCTATGGACTCGTGACGTCCCAAACTACGTCACGGTCATCGGTCAACATCCGTTTGATTCACCAATCAAAAAGTCAACAATTTGACCATACTATTAACAAGGGTAAAAACGTCATTTATTCATTATGTTACAAAATTACATTTTCTAAATTTCCGGGGCGTTACATGGGGGGCCCAAAGCAACCGCCTTACCCGGCTACCCTCAGGGGCCGCCTTTGGGGATTGAATAGAATAATATAGTACGAAACCAGTATTTGGTACCACTCGTATTAATTAATCACCGTATAAGTTAATACGGTTGAATGTTTTTATACGGTCTAGACACACTAAAATAACACCCTCGAAATTGTTTGTATTAAATAGTCGGATTACTAGTAATTCTTGAAAAGTGTAATAATAATAATAATAATAATAATAATAATAATAATAATAATAATAATAATAATAATAATAATAGTAATAGTAATAGAATAGAAATTAATAATAATTTAATAAATAGTAATAATATATCAATAATTAATTATAATAAATAATAATAATATACCTAGTTAATATTTATGATATAAATATTTTTTATCAACTACTATAATTAATCCGACTAGTATATCTAACTGAAATCATTAGTAGAGTTCGACGTACCAAACGAGGTCTAAGATTTTTCCATTATTTTTTAGCTATACATGTTTATTATCATCTTCTTGTACAATGTGTTACTGGAATGATAACCCGTAAATTTTATAATTAAATTTAAAATACTTTGATAATTAAACTTATGTATTATAATTGATTTTTTAAAAATAAGAATGAAATTAGTGTTGTTTGGGGTTTAACTGTATGATATAGAAAGTTTTAGGGACAAATGAAGGGAGGGGTGGTGGTACTTATGACTCAGGGTTTATGATTTAATTATTGAATTTTAGTACGAAATTTGAAATCTAAACTCTAAAATATAAGTGATTAATCCAATCTTTAAATATCGAATAATAAAAAAATTTCAAATTTGAAGTATAAAAGTATTTTTGAAAAATTCTTGCTCTTAATTATCTTGTTTTAAGTTGGGTTGTCCTTACATTATTTCTTAAAATAAACAACTTTTTAAAAAAACTTATAAGTGGAGAGTATGATGTTTTAAAAAATAGAAGGGCAAAAAATTAAAAAATAGAAATTAAATTTTAAAAGGCCTTTGAGCAATTATTATGATGGTTAGGGATTGGAAAGGTTTAAAAATATAATTAAAGGAGTTTTAAATAAATATTAATGTTGTCAATAATTAACTAGCTCCTTTTTTGGTGTAATTTTATCTGCTTAATTCTTAATTTTTTGTTAAATTATTTTAAAATTTTAAAGATATATTTATATCGACTTTATTTTTATAAATATCGAACTAAAGATTAGAACTTACACTATATAGTAGGTAAAAATAACTCTATATGTAACAACCCGTACCTTCGGGAAGGGTAAAAATGTAATTGTGTAAAATTTTTGCATAAAAGGACGATTTTGCCCTTGTGAATAATGGGTTGAAAGTTGACTTTTTGGTAAATTTATAATTTTCACGTAGAACGAGGACCGTTAGATAGGTCTCGACGTCCTGAGCACAACGACAGGCGGCACGCTGTCATCGGACGTCGGACGGAATATTTACGGGTCTAGAACGTTCGAGGGCAAAACGGTAATTATTAAAATGAGGGGTATTTTGGTCATTTTTTTTAGCCAATCAGATTAGGACAAGTGGCTGAGTGGGATAGGATATTTTGTGTTGTTGTCCATGGGATTGTGGACACGTGGCTGGGCACCAGAGGGTTCTACAAGTGTGTATCATATACACGGCCACAAACCGTTCAAAAACAAACCGTGCATTTGGTTCAAACGCAGAAAACAGAGGGTGAGAAATTTGGGAAGATTGATCGATTCTGTGCAAGGGAAAGTGAAGAGTGATTCGTGAGAGTGGCAGAGAGAAAATATTGATCTGGTGGTCGTGTATCGGTGGAGGAATCGTGCACGGGGACACGGCGGAGGACGGTTGCAGTTTCTGGGAAAACAGAGAGAAGGCGGACTGTGGCGGTGGCTACGCCGTGAGGTGGCTCAAACCCAGGCAGTGGGAGGCTTAGGAGGTTGCAGGGGACCCAACAACGCGGCGGTGCGCACGGCGGAGACGGAGTCGAAAGGTGAGTTCTATTCCCCTGTTTTTCCCGTGAGTTTCAAATTGAAAATCGTGGACCTGGAGCTAGAGTCGAGGGGATTGGTGAGTGAAGTGAGGTTTAGGGAGGTCCTAGGAGTAGTTTATGACGGTTGCCGTGACTGGGGAGTTCACTGTAGGGGTGGTGCGACGGCGGGTACTCTGTTACCCTGTTTGGCCGTGAATTTCAAGTGGGAAATCGTGGACTTAGAGAGTGAGTCGAGGGTTCCTGTGAGTTGTGTGTGACTCAGTGAGGTCGTGGGAGGAGTTTAGAATGACCACCGTGAAGGGGGGAGAACTGGGTGGCCGGGAAGGAAAACAGAGTTTTGTATGAATTTTCTTTCGAGCTTCAGTCGTGAAGTTATGGGTCGAGTCGAACCAAGAGAGTGAGGGGGATGAGTTCTTTGAGATTGGACGAAGCTTTAGGTGAATAAAGGAGGGAAAACGGTGGCCGGACGGCGGAGAATGGTTCTCGCCGGTCCGGGTTGCAGCCTGGTGCGAACCGGGTTCGATCGAGGAAGACGGTGGCACTGTAGCAGGCGCGTGAGGCCCACGCGCAGCCACTTTGGGCGACGCGTGGAGGTGCATGGGGAGGAATCCGGCCAAGCTTCCAACATGGTTTTAGTTCTAAATGTTCTAAGGAATCCAATGGTATAATTTTCGGGTTAATCGGACGAAGTTACGGGATGGTTCGGGAATCCGGACGGTTTAGGGTTTATGAATAAAATATTATTTAAATTCCCGAAAAATTGGGGAAATAGGGTGAGTATCCTTGATGTAATTGTGACCCTATTTGGTGCATATTGACAGGACGGGAGACACCCGAGACAGTCGAGGAGCGCACGGAGCGCGATTGACTCGTTCCGAGCTGTGAGTGGACTCCTTCTTTTCTTTCGAGCATGCCTAACTGTTTTTATTAATGATTTACGATATTAAACGTGTTTTTATGCTTCTTGTTGATGGTTATATGTGGTTGCTATGGTTGCATGTTTTTCGAGATATTTCCGGGATTTCACACGTTTTTCGAGAAAAGCTGATTTTCGGACCTTGATGACATCTTCGAGGATTTAAATTTATAAATGTTTTCTGATGATGATAAATGGGTTGTGAAAAGTGATTTGTGATTATATGTGGTTTTTGGTGTAAAAATGGATTTCCGGATTTGGGTTCGGAATGTCGGTTCTGAACGCCGGAAGGGCTTCGAACCGGGGATTTCGAATTCGAGTTTGCTGATGGGTTTTGAATTGGTTTTGCACAGCCTTTGGATTGGATTTGCTGGATCTGGATATGGGTTTAAAAACCCGGATATTGATTGACGGGGGACGGGCCCGGATTGAGTTTAAAGACTCGGATTACATTTAAGGCCTGGTTGAGTTTAAAGACTCGGATAGACCCAGCAGGTTTGATCAGAAAATGGTGTTGTTATAGTGTTTCTGTTTCTTATGATATTTTATAGTGTTTCTGTTTCTTATGATCTTTTATAATGTTTCTGTTTCTTATGATGTTTCTTGGTTTAGAATTATTTTAATCACTGAGTTAGGCATGTGATTTCAAAACGGAGGGAATAAAGTGTTCTAGTTTCTTAGCTTTGATTTGATAATAAACGGTTTTCAAACTTTCATTTTCTTTTAGTCCACTCACATCTTTTGGTTTTAAATTTTCCCTCCAGGTCGTGGTGATAGCGCTGGGGTGAACGTTGAGGCAGATATCGAGGCATAGAGCTTCTGACGTTCTTCCGTTGCCACACTAGCATAGTAGGATTTTGTGCCATTTTGTCGAACTATGCTCTGACTGACAGTTGTATTATATTTACTCTTTCGTCTGATAGTTATGCTTATAGTGGTATTGTAGTTATTTTGGTACTTTTTGTGTGATTGTCAGACGGGAGCAGGGTTCGTCCCGGGTATCGAGGTGATATTTGGGACGGGTCCTGACACTATATATCAATAGTAACTAAGGGTGGCAATTTTTGACACGATTCGAAACTCGCACTAAATTTATTCGGATCAACCTGCATGATTAAAATTTCGGGTCATTTTTGAGTCAACCCGTTATAACCCGTTTAATAAATGAGTGGGTTTCGGGTCAACCTGTTAACCCGTACATTTACATGTTAACCCGTTTAATAAATGAGTAGATTTTGGGTTAACAGGTTAACTCGTATATTGTCTTATATATTGAGCCATTTAATAAACGTGTCATTACTAACTCATATATCTATCTATTTACCTACCTAAATACTTATTAAATTTTATAATTTAAATAGGTTAAATATGTTAAACATGTTAAATTGATCAAACGGATCATAGGTTAATTGAGTTTTGAGTACGACATATTTATTAAATGGGTTACACGGATTATACGGGTCATTAATAGGTTGAGTTCAAATTGGATATTCTTGACACGATTATTAAACAAATCGGGTTTAAATTTGATATAAATAGATAAAATAGAGGTCATGACATAATACGATATGAACCATCGTCACCCCTAATAGTAACACCATGAAAGTAAATAACAATATGGTAGGTCCACGTTCATTCCATTTGCACCTCAAAAGCTAGAATCTTTATTACCAACTAAAACCCTTCGCATTCTACCAACTTTTTATGAATGGAGGTATGGAGATATTTTAGGTTCCCTTCAGGCCTAAAAAGCCCAAACTTTTTCAGTCCGCGTGACATAAACGCCAACAATCAGTCTGTTCGTCACAAATTTGCCTATTTATCTTTTAGAGTAAATTACATTATAATATTCTTTATTTCACATCAGATTTCAAAGTTAAACTTGATTTTTCAAAATTTTCATCTAAACTCTTTAAAACGTTTTACTATAACTCTTCAATTACAATTTTCATCATACGTTCGTTAAGTAATAACATGTCTTATGTAAAATCTATTAAAACCCGATTATGAAGCTAAATTTAGAACAAAAGTAACATAATATACACAACTAAACAAATGCAATTTGAGGAAAATCGTATGAGCAAATATGTCTATATATATTCATGAGAAAATATTATTTTACATCCGAAAGTTTGATGGTTAATATCAGAATATATCACTAAATTTTAATTTCACAATTTTACTCCAGGTGGTTTTAATATTACATCAATGTACTTCATTTGCGGCTTATTTCAATATTAAATCTTCAATTAAGTTAAGGATATTCTTGATATTCATTGCAAATTCTTACTCATATTATTTTTCATCAAGTGATTGATTATTTTAGTTTCGCTACTTTTTTCAATTTAGCGCATTTAAACAAAATAACTATAAGAGCATAACCAAACTAATAATTAAGGGTATGTATAAATCCATTAAAACCTATAACGGATTCCGTCCAAACTGTTATTTGTCTAATAGTTTGATTGTGATTAGATAAAAGTCAAACGTTTTGATAATCCAAACTGCTACGTTAGTAACGATTGGATTTTAAATTTTCATTTTGGAAATCCGTTAAATTCAAATCATACCGTTAAAAAATATATTAATTTTTATTAATTTTAAAATTTACCAATACCCTTACATATATAAGTACTACTCAATTTATTTATTTATTTCTTTAATATTCATTACTGAATTCACCCTCACTCAGATCTCTCGCTTACTCACACAGCAAGGAAGCAGGTACAAAATTTGTGTAAAACTGGGAAGTTTCTGGCTGTGAGTCATCTTGGTGGTAATTATCAGGTAATAACTAATAAGATGATGAAACGAATGAATTTTTTTTTTATTTGCCCTATTTTCCTTTTACACACGTTAAACCTTTGTGGACTTTTTGGCTACGTAATTTATAGCATTTCTATAAACGCGGTCATATAATTGGTACATTGAATTTCGGCAGAAATTTGAAGACAATTGTTTCTGTACATGCAGTTGATGAAACATAATGACTGAATTAATGAGTAAGGTTTGAATTTTTATGGTGTCTTAAAAACAATTTAAGGTTAGTCGGTGATTATGTTGGCATCTTCATTTACAAAACGCTGTTTACTTTGTACAATTTACTTTTAGGTTTAATCATTTTGTCCCTTGATCTCCTTTTCACATATTTGTTGGCATCTATATTTACTATCGGCTATAATCATATTACACTTTAGTGAGATTCAATTTAAGGTTAGTCGATCCTCTAAAAAAAAAAAAAAGGTTAGTCGATGATTATGTTGGCATCTTCATTTACAACACACTGTTTTCTTTGCAAAATTTACCTTTAAGTTTAATCATCTTGTCCCTTCGATCTCCTTTTCACATATTCATTGACACGTATATGTATGTGTTGTCGCACTTTCGTCAACATTATAATTTAGTGATATTCAATTTAAGGTTAGTCAGTGATTTTGTCGGCATCTTCATTTACAACACACTGTTTGCTTGCAAAATTTATCTTTAAGTTTAATCATCTTGTTCCTTCAATCTCCTTTTCACATATTCGCTGATACCTGTATTTACTATCGGGTTATCGTCAACAATACAATTTAGTGATATATTTTTTATTTATATCGAGTTTGGTGTTACGTGATTTAGCTCAAATCTATCTATTAGCGTATAATATTGGACATGTTTACTTGTCTACTTTTAGCAAAATTCACAAGCTCATTTTCAAAGGGGGTAATTTCCCTAATATATTGGAGATATTTAGTTTAGAAAAGTCGCTATTATAAGAGGTAGTTGGTTATACCAACATTTTAAAGTTTATACTTCTTATTAGTTGAAACTTATCTCACATTTATGGTCAAATTTGAAATATTCAGTCTTTTGACTTTTGATTATATTTAATGAACCAAATAAAAGAAAAAAAAATTCAAAATTGATGTATATCACGTAGAAAAGTAAATTTCACTACTATCTTGTTCATACCCAAGCTGATCGGTCTAATTAAGGTCCAAACTAACTTAGTCCATATCTAGTCGGCCAGCCCCCAAGCAAGCCTCAGATCATGCCAATAGGCCCAGGACGACCTAAGAAGAACATTTTTGGTTGGCCGGGCCTACTGATAAGCCATAAATACTATACAGGACCACCACAAAGACATCTGACAGCTCCTAAAGACAGCAGCATTTATCTCACATTGACAAACACCAACAAACACATTCAATGCTACTATAAATACAAGGGTATCCCCTTTCAAAAGGTAATGACAATCTTGTCCTCACGCTGTCTAAATTGTTACAGTAACACTCCCACTTAAAACTAATTTAAGCATCAGAGACTGTTAGGTCGGCACCACACCGGTGTCCCTTTGTACTCACCCTCTTCCTGTGCAGGTTACAATATCCCGAAAGGAGTAACGAAGGAGATCAGCGAGGTAAGACTAAATTGATTCATTTTTTTGCAACAATATATCTAATTAAATCTTTATTTTATCTTATTCACGACATCTAAAATAACAGAGACATAAAATTGTACTATCTACCGAGAGCTATGAAGAGGTATGTGGTTAATATTTACCTCAGCTATGCATATATTCTGCCCAATCTTACTGTTAGCTCAGAATGTGCATATTCCAAACTTAATTGTGGTCAGAAATTTTGCTTGCAAAATTTATCTTTAAGTTTAATCATCTTGTTCCTTCAATATCCTTTTCACATATTCGCTGATACCTGTATTTACTATCGGGTTATCGTCACAGTGATATATTTTTTATTTATATCGAGTTTGGTGTTACGTGATTTAGCTCAAATCTATCTATTAGCGTATAATATTGGACATGTTTACTTGTCTACTTTTAGCAAAATTCACAAGCTCATTTTCAAAGGGGGTAATTTCCCTAATATATTGGAGATATTTAGTTTAGAAAAGTCGCTATTATAAGAGGTAGTTGGTTATACCTGTAACGACCCATCCCGGAATTCGAGATTAGGTGAGTAACTAATCATGATTAATGAGGGTTAATCGGTGGTTAGTTGGGTGGAATCGGACGAACGATGCAAATGACCGTTTTGCCCCTAGTCGTGGGTAAAACGTTGACTTTTAATTCGGGCGGTCAAATGTACTTTGACCAACGACCGTGACGTAGTTTGGGGCGTCACGAGTTCATAGACAGGTGGCACATTTGATTCCGACATTCGTGGTGAAAGTTATGACGTTCGGAAGCCCAAGGGCATTATCGTAATTTGGACGAAATAAGGGAAAATGTTGACTTTTTGATCGGGGGGTCTGATGGCCGACGGCCAAGGACCGTTAGGAAGGTCTCGATGCCCTGAGTCCATAGACAGGCGTCACGCGTCGATCGGAGTTCAATTGACCAAGTTACGGGTCTGGGACGCGCGATGGGCATTTTGGTAATTTGGCTAGTGAGGGCAAAATGGTAATTTTCGCTGGGGAACTGTTGATTATCGTGGAAACAGGGACTGAGTGCCCATGTCGTGTGTGACCGGTTCCATTGATTTGTTTAAGCTTAATATACAATTGTTTAACCAATTAGTGGTCTTGGGGGTAGAAGTTTAATCTGCAAGGCCAAGGGAGAGTGTGTTGTTGGGGAAATGGGGGATTGAACGGTGTGGAGGTTGTTTTTTTTTTTGGGGATGCACAGGAACCGTGCTGGTGAGTGTTCAGAGTATGTGTGAGTGCTGGGGGGAAATTGAAGCCACGGGTGAGTTGTTTAGTGCCTTGAGATGAGCAGTGCACGGTGAGCAAGGGTGAGATTGGGGAGCAGGTGTTGCTGGTGCTTCTGAAAGTGGGAAGAAAACAGAGGCTGCTTCCCACGCTTGATCGATCTCCCAAGACCAATTTGAGGGGGGATGCGCACTGAAACGGATGGTTGTGAGAGAACTGTGACAGTGGGAGAGCCCGGGTCTGTTTCAGTGTGTGAGTATGGGTCAATTGGAACTGGAACTGGGCTGCGGTCTGGAAATGGAAAACAGAGGACAGACCACCAGTCGAGAGTGATCGACCTCCCCAACGGTCTTTTGAGAGTTGGAAACCTTTCTGAAAGGATGAGGGGAGGATGGAGAGACTAAATGAGAGAGGAGAACCGGGGGCTGAGTGAATTCACACAGAGAAACCCGAAGCCTGTTTTCGTGTGAATTCGAATCCGAATTTGAATTTTAGACCAGCCCAAGCCAATTTGAGGCTCGAATGAGCTTTCTGAGGCCTTAGCTAGCCGATCCAGATCGATTGTTGCAAGCTTTGAAGCTCCTGGAGCTGTGGACGGAAGTCACGGGTGGCCTGGAAATCGAGCCTTGTGTTCGTGCGATTTGAGGTAAGTGTTTGTGAAATTGGATTTCAATTCATCCTTACCATGAGGTTATGATGCTAGACTACAAGCTAATTTATGATTTCCTTGGTTATTAGACAAACGCAGACGAGGAACTCGATTTGGAAACTTAGGTTGAGTCGAGGTAGTTCGAGGTTATGACGACGGTAATGAGCATTACAGATCCCTAATTCAATTGGTTGCGAAGCTAATGGTGTGTTAAATCGTTTAAAATAATGTCGAATTGAAGGTATGCTAATCGGGTCCTCACACGGGTTGAACGGCCCGTATGGCAGATTGCCGAGTAGAGACGATGAACTGTGCAGTGGTACTGTGTAACGACCCGTCCCGAATATCGGGATTTAATGATATTTAATTGTGATTTACTAATCTGGGATTAGTTGGGCGATTTCGGACGAATTGTGCAAAATGACCGTTTTGCCCCTGGGCGTGGGCAAAACCTTGACTTTTATTTCGGATGGTCAAATGGACTTTGACCGATGACCGTGACGTAGTTCGGGACGTCACGAGTTCATAGACAGGTGGCACGTTCGATTCCGACGTTCGTGGTGAAAGTTATGATGTACGGAAGTCCAGGGGCATTTTCGTAATTTGGACGATAGAAGGGGAAATGTTGACTTTTTGACCGGGATGTCCGATGGCCGAGGGCCAAGGACCGTTACGTAGGTTTCGTCGATGCGAATCCAACGACAGGCGGCACGCCGAAATCGGAGATTCGACGACGAAGTTATGGGTCACGGAAGTTTGGTTTTGTTATGCACGCATTACGAGGCGTGGACACGTGGCGTTTTCTGATTGGCCTGGAATTCTGAGTGGGACACGTGGACCACTAATCTTTAATTATTGGGATCAGATCTGGATTGGTCAGATTGATTAAATTATTGGATTTTAATAATATAAAGAATTTCCCACTTATTTTTCATCTTTTGATCTGGGCCCTTCATCTATTTTACTGTTGCACATCCCCACCGTCCATTTCCTTATTCAGCTGATACCTCCCTTCCTCATTGTTCATTCTTCCTCTGCCCGTGAAGAACTCGAACACACACTCACACAGCCCATCTCCTTTGTGCGTGGGAGTGAGACCAGCTGCTGGTATGGACGGAAGGACGACGGTGGTGAGCTGGGAGACGGCGGGAGCCGGCGGAGATGACGGCGGAAGGAAAAACAGGGGATCTGAAACTCAGAGTTTTGGATGTCGATGGAGACCGGTGTTTTGACCGTGCTGGAGGGGTGGACGGAGTTCTGGGATCGAACTGGGCATTTCGGTGGCCACGGTGGTGACCACGGCGGCGAAGGGAGCCTAAACCCGTGAGTTCGATTCTCGGGTCAAAAATGGCAGGATGAGTTTTACTGTCTTTCGTTCGATCTAGTAAACGGGAGGATGACTCAGGGGATGAGACGAGTCTAGTGGGACCGTTTTCATCGAGAATGGTGGTCGGAGCTGAGTGCAGTCGACGGTGGGTTGGCCGTGAGCTTCTCGATCGGAGAGGTAAGGATTTTGACGTTGTTCCTTGTGTTTGCTTCCATAGAACTCCTAGTTTAACTCAGACGGTCATGTAGGTGAAAACCCCGTCCAAAATGATCCAGTATCGACAGAGAACCGATCGGGTTGGCCCGCGGGTCACGGCGACCCGTTTACCAGTCGTTCGGGTTGAACGACGGTGAACAGTACCCGGCGCGTGGGTTTCACGCGCAGGGAGTTCAACCGGCGCGTGGGGGCGCGTGTGAGGTAATTCTGGGAAACTTCCAACATGACTTTTATCCTATACATTGTAACGAACATTTTGGGATTGGTTTCGTGTTGATCGGACACCGTCTCGATATTGTTCGGGATGTCCGAAGGTTTTAAATCCAGTTTAAAAATACTTAAAAATTCGGGAAAATTACGGGACTTGAATAGGATGTTAATGATGAGGTTAGTGATCCTCTAAATTGATTTGAACAGGATTGGGAGTCCCGGTGATAGTGAGGTGGCCCGGGAAGGCCTATGGCACGCGTATCGAGGCGCTCGGTTAAACGGTCTGTGAGTGGACATTGGTTTCATAAATTCGATGCATGCATGACTGTTTTATGATTGTTATAATTATGATTAAATGATTTACTTTGGATATCGGTGAATTTAAAATGATTTCACGCATTTCGAGGTGAATTACGTATTTGCACGTAAACCGAGATTTTCTGGATTTTCACCGATTTCCATAAATGTGGTTGGATATGATTTCATGAAACGGTTACGAACTTGAATAATGCAAAATCGGGCCAGGGGCCCAGTTGAACTATGAAATCGGGCCAGGGGCCCAGTTAACATGTGGATCGGGCTAGGGGCCCAGTTAACTTGTGAAATCGGGCCAGGGGCCCAGTTGATTTCTACATGTGATTGCGGGTCGGGGACCCTAAAATGGAATTGAATAAATGTTTTCTGGTTTACATTTTATATATGTTCACATGCTGGAATCAATAAATGGTTTTGATGATATTTCGGTTATGGCACGTTTCACGGTATTTGGGCATGAGACCCGTTTGATGAAACGTAACGATCGGTTCGGATTTTATCTATGTATACCTATATGTTTTGCATGTGGATATCAATAAAATGTATTTGGTACTGCACTGTATAGATCCTTCCATATTATATTGTCTCCTCCGGATGAGGTATCCCGGAGAGGTCACGGACGTCTAGTACGTCCAGCGTCTATGACGCTAAGCATCGGGGATGCTGTACCCGAACGGGGTTCGGGGATTGAACTCGGAAATTGAGACCCGAGTGGCACGCGTAGCCTTGTGATTGTGACCTTATTGACGTCAGGGACGTCAGACATCAGGGATGTCGGATTGGAGTGTATAGTGCAGTGGCTAAAATAATGGTTATGGTTTATATGCCTTATGGTTCATATTACTGGATTTATGAAATAACTCTTGGATTTACTTTTGGAAATTGAAACTATGCTTTGGTTTCCGGGCTAAGGCCCTATTGGTTATTTCTAAATAAATATGGGATTATTGGTTTTGGTGCATGCATATGATTTTACTGAGGGGCATAAATGTCTTATAAATGTTTTTAAACAGACTTGTTTATTTTCGTCCACTCACAGCTTTGTTTTCAATGCCCTTCAGGTTGATTCCGGATACGACTGCAGCAGAGACTTGAGCATCGCACACCTCCTCCATCGATCCTTACGCACTCTGGAAGCCCGTTTGGGCAATGGCAATCGGTTATCCCTTGTCTGGCGCCTCTTGTCAGACGGGAGCACGTCACATTCCATGGTAATCCCGGGGGGATTGGGATGGGTCGTGTCAAGTGGTATCAGAGCAGGTTTTGCTCTTTTGTGCGCGAAGGTCGAGGGTGTGATGTCTCTTTGGGCTGCTGTTCCGTTGTCAACCTGATAGATAGTTTTGGGTTTGTATGGTGAATTGGGTGTGTTTGGCCCGATACGCCGTGCATGGTTGCGATTCAACCCAGGTGGGGTTGTATACGATTAACTGGTAATGTGGGACCGTCGGTCCGGTCATGTGATGATGGGTTGTTGTGCCACTGGGCACAACTGGGTTCAGGGAACCCCAATTGAATAATGGTTTGGGAATGCGAAACTCAGTTGAGTATTGGTCTAAGTTTTGGACCCTAGTAGTGTTGGCTAGTGTACGGGGGTTGGTGCATCGGAGTTAGCCGATGACCTTCGTGGTGGAACCTACGATGGAACCCACGTTGAGTTGACGATTGGATTGGATTGGACGTCTATACGATGTCAGGACCGCGGGGTCGGTCAGGTTGTGGATTTTACTGCGGAGGGCAGTTGGGTTCGGTGGAACCCTAGGGTGTGATTTTGGAACCCTAACTTGTAGTTGATGGACCGAAAGGTGAACCTTAAGTGAGAATTTGTGCTGCGACGTGCGGCTGAGGTCTTGGATGACCATGTGGATGACTCTAGTGAGTCTTATGGGTTCGATCTACGGATGCGGTTATGAGATAAAATATGGAATCCCGTGTCGGATCGAATGTTAGTATGATGTGTGGATACGGATCTTGACAACGATGACTGTTGGTCGACAGTTGTGTCGAGATATTTGGTTATCGAGGGTATTTAGTGTGGCTTTCATACTTGGGGATGTTCAGGGAACGTCCATTATCCTGATGTGCCAGTGGTCAAATTGGGGGTACCCATAGTCGTGGGGTACGAGTGGTGTTACGGGATCGTCGTTCGGAATGAACGGAGATCCGGGGTAACAACCTTGCACACAAGTGTGCTATGTATGGATGTTGGTATGTTGGTGCTTTTATGCCAATACTAGTATGGATGCCAGTGTGCTGATACTAGTGTTGATGATGGTGCGTTGGTGCTGGTGACAGTAATTGTGTTGACGATGAGCCACCAGTTGGGGTGTGACTCTGTCATGATGAACAGATGATTGGTATCTGCGACTCAGTGGTGGTTAAGTCTTGGACTGGATGGGATCCAGTGGAGGTTGTGTCGTGTTGGGATAAGTCCTAACAGATATATGATGACAAGTGATGAATGGATCAAAAGGTATGATTGAAAATTTGGGGAATCTTGGGATGCTGTTCCCTATGTCATGCGAGTTGGTGGATTTGGGGAGTTGTGATCAACTCCGAGATTGGTAAGTTTGTGTACTGCTTATATCCCCAGAAGTACAAGGAAATTATTGAAATTGGAAAAGTCGGGGAAACCATTCGTGGTATTGATGTGGGATTTTGTGATTGTGAATCACTTGGAACCTGAAGATTGAACCTGTTTAGGTTGTGATGTGAGACGAAGGCGGTTTGGTATGCACATCCAGGCAGAGTTGTGGATTCCCGTTCGGAATCGGGGTGTGTGCATACATGATTGTTGACGGACGTGAGGTCCGAGTAATGAATTGATTTTGGACACGTGGTGGTCCAAGTGAGGATGGACATGGGCAGTCCAGTGGTTGGACTTGACATCTCATTGGGAGCATGTCTGTTTCCAACATGGTTGGAACTCCCGATCCGGGGAGAGTTGTGATTGGGGGAACGAGAGGAGTGCTCGTTTCCGCATCAGTGATTGGTATTCCGAAGTCATTAGGGTTGACTTCATATTTTCTGCCGTGGCAGATGATGATTGTTGCTACTAGTACGTTGAGCGTGTATTGGTTGGTGGACCCATGTTTGGCTTGGGGTCATTGGACACAAGCAGTTGGATATGGTTTTGGATTTGGTGGTGATATGCGAGGTCATCTTTCCACCAAGGGAAATTTGGCGAAGGATTCAATTGAGGGTGTAAGACCCTACGATCAGCTTTCAGATGGATTGTTAGCTATGTGAGCATGTGTGGATCCTAGGTGGATCTGAATTGCGATGTTGTCGACTTTGGATGATGTGACGATCTAGGATTGTAATGTTGCTTGTCGGGTGACGTAGCGATGGATATGGATTGTGATCTTGATGATCCAGATGGGTGGAGAGTTTATCACTCTTACCTTGGTATGTGAGTCGTAGGTAACGGGACTGAACTTCTTTTCGGAGTGACGTCCATATGGCTTGTTACTCAGTTGAGTAGGTTTCCGATGTGGTCGGATCTCGTCAACCTTTGACGTGTGGATATTGGGATTGGCTTCCCTATGAAGTCAATCGAGTGTTGAGCGGGTAACCGATAGGGTCGGTTATGTTACGTCTTGATGGACGTAAACGAGATTTTGGGTTTTGGAATCGAATTTCTGGGTGACGATTCAGGATTCGATTGCGAAGCTCGAAAATGGATTACCGGATTTGGGTGCGGAATGATTATTCCAATGCTAGCTTACGGAATAATGATTTCGGATTCGGATTTGGAAATGGATTAAAAATGTGATGTTTGGGTTTGGATTCGGAATTTCTTACGAAATTGCGGATTCGGATTCGGAATTGGAACTAGATGACGGGTGGAGTTCGTTTTGTCTCATGTTGGTTTGGGCAAATGTACTCCATTACTAGAACGTGTTTGGCTATGACCTGGGTGGCTATAGTCAGATTGATGGAATGAGGTACGTACAGGGTACGTTGTACGAGGATTGATAGGCTGAGTGGCGCCTAATGGCGGTACATGGGATGTACCAGTGGTGTGTAACTAACGTGTTGGTAATCGGATTGGTTCTGATATCATTTGTTTGGCTATATTGTGGACTGGACATTGGATACTGTGCGCTGGGCAGATTGATCTTGTCGGGTTCAGTGATTGTATGAGCAGGTGCTCTTAGCCATGGTTGGCTTGTGGAACCCTAGTATTGAGATGTGTGTTCACTGCTGGGCTGGTATTCAATGTGTTCCAGTTGCACCACTTGATTGGGTTAATTGACGGTATACGTACACTCAGGATGAGTGAATTGGTGGTTTGAGTAACCACGAGTAGCCTTGTGTGATTTTATCACACCGTGATTTCCCAGCGTTTTGGTTCGCTGAGGGAGTCGGCGATTATGGACATTGAGAGTATTTTGTGTCGCAGGATTGGGCTTGCCCTGCGAATGGTGATCATGTGGTTGATCTTGCGCTACATCGAGAGTGATGTAGTACGTGGTGTTGTCACGGATTGACAGATGGTTGGGGCTTTACTAGGGTGGTAAAGTTTTGTGATGACAGTTTGACTGGTGGTGTCAGCGTGGACTGACAAATGAGATTTGGTGACTCCCAACGGGAGCAAATGTAAGGATTTATTGGCAATGGAAAGGAACCATCTAGCTGAAGGAGTCAGCTAAATGGTTAGGCGATTTTATCGCGGATCAGGTAATCATTTCCACTCGAGGTGGTCGAGTGTTGTTGCTATTATAACGTATGACTGTGATGGGATGTCTGGGTACAAACGAGACTGGTGTTGTCCCAGTATGTGGGTGTACAAGTGTACACAGATGTGTGGTCGAATTGTTTTCCACAAGGTGGTTGTGGAATAAGATTGTTGGTAATTTCGAGGACGAAATTCTTTAAGGAGGGAAGGTTGTAACGACCCGTCCCGAATATCGGGATTTAATGATATTTAATTGTGATTTACTAATCTGGGATTAGTTGGGCGATTTCGGACGAATTGTGCAAAATGACCGTTTTGCCCCTGGGCGTGGGCAAAACCTTGACTTTTATTTCGGATGGTCAAATGGACTTTGACCGATGACCGTGACGTAGTTCGGGACGTCACGAGTTCATAGACAGGTGGCACGTTCGATTCCGACGTTCGTGGTGAAAGTTATGATGTACGGAAGTCCAGGGGCATTTTCGTAATTTGGACGATAGAAGGGGAAATGTTGACTTTTTGACCGGGATGTCCGATGGCCGAGGGCCAAGGACCGTTACGTAGGTTTCGTCGATGCGAATCCAACGACAGGCGGCACGCCGAAATCGGAGATTCGACGACGAAGTTATGGGTCACGGAAGTTTGGTTTTGTTATGCACGCATTACGAGGCGTGGACACGTGGCGTTTTCTGATTGGCCTGGAATTCTGAGTGGGACACGTGGACCACTAATCTTTAATTATTGGGATCAGATCTGGATTGGTCAGATTGATTAAATTATTGGATTTTAATAATATAAAGAATTTCCCACTTATTTTTCATCTTTTGATCTGGGCCCTTCATCTATTTTACTGTTGCACATCCCCACCGTCCATTTCCTTATTCAGCTGATACCTCCCTTCCTCATTGTTCATTCTTCCTCTGCCCGTGAAGAACTCGAACACACACTCACACAGCCCATCTCCTTTGTGCGTGGGAGTGAGACCAGCTGCTGGTATGGACGGAAGGACGACGGTGGTGAGCTGGGAGACGGCGGGAGCCGGCGGAGATGACGGCGGAAGGAAAAACAGGGGATCTGAAACTCAGAGTTTTGGATGTCGATGGAGACCGGTGTTTTGACCGTGCTGGAGGGGTGGACGGAGTTCTGGGATCGAACTGGGCATTTCGGTGGCCACGGTGGTGACCACGGCGGCGAAGGGAGCCTAAACCCGTGAGTTCGATTCTCGGGTCAAAAATGGCAGGATGAGTTTTACTGTCTTTCGTTCGATCTAGTAAACGGGAGGATGACTCAGGGGATGAGACGAGTCTAGTGGGACCGTTTTCATCGAGAATGGTGGTCGGAGCTGAGTGCAGTCGACGGTGGGTTGGCCGTGAGCTTCTCGATCGGAGAGGTAAGGATTTTGACGTTGTTCCTTGTGTTTGCTTCCATAGAACTCCTAGTTTAACTCAGACGGTCATGTAGGTGAAAACCCCGTCCAAAATGATCCAGTATCGACAGAGAACCGATCGGGTTGGCCCGCGGGTCACGGCGACCCGTTTACCAGTCGTTCGGGTTGAACGACGGTGAACAGTACCCGGCGCGTGGGTTTCACGCGCAGGGAGTTCAACCGGCGCGTGGGGGCGCGTGTGAGGTAATTCTGGGAAACTTCCAACATGACTTTTATCCTATACATTGTAACGAACATTTTGGGATTGGTTTCGTGTTGATCGGACACCGTCTCGATATTGTTCGGGATGTCCGAAGGTTTTAAATCCAGTTTAAAAATACTTAAAAATTCGGGAAAATTACGGAACTTGAATAGGATGTTAATGATGAGGTTAGTGATCCTCTAAATTGATTTGAACAGGATTGGGAGTCCCGGTGATAGTGAGGTGGCCCGGGAAGGCCTATGGCACGCGTATCGAGGCGCTCGGTTAAACGGTCTGTGAGTGGACATTGGTTTCATAAATTCGATGCATGCATGACTGTTTTATGATTGTTATAATTATGATTAAATGATTTACTTTGGATATCGGTGAATTTAAAATGATTTCACGCATTTCGAGGTGAATTACGTATTTGCACGTAAACCGAGATTTTCTGGATTTTCACCGATTTCCATAAATGTGGTTGGATATGATTTCATGAAACGGTTACGAACTTGAATAATGCAAAATCGGGCCAGGGGCCCAGTTGAACTATGAAATCGGGCCAGGGGCCCAGTTAACATGTGGATCGGGCCAGGGGCCCAGTTAACTTGTGAAATCGGGCCAGGGGCCCAGTTGATTTCTACATGTGATTGCGGGTCGGGGACCCTAAAATGGAATTGAATAAATGTTTTCTGGTTTACATTTTATATATGTTCACATGCTGGAATCAATAAATGGTTTTGATGATATTTCGGTTATGGCACGTTTCACGGTATTTGGGCATGAGACCCGTTTGATGAAACGTAACGATCGGTTCGGATTTTATCTATGTATACCTATATGTTTTGCATGTGGATATCAATAAAATGTATTTGGTACTGCACTGTATAGATCCTTCCATATTATATTGTCTCCTCCGGATGAGGTACCCCGGAGAGGTCACGGACGTCTAGTACGTCCAGCGTCTATGACGCTAAGCATCGGGGATGCTGTACCCGAACGGGGTTCGGGGATTGAACTCGGAAATTGAGACCCGAGTGGCACGCGTAGCCTTGTGATTGTGACCTTATTGACGTCAGGGACGTCAGACATCAGGGATGTCGGATTGGAGTGTATAGTGCAGTGGCTAAAATAATGGTTATGGTTTATATGCCTTATGGTTCATATTACTGGATTTATGAAATAACTCTTGGATTTACTTTTGGAAATTGAAACTATGCTTTGGTTTCCGGGCTAAGGCCCTATTGGTTATTTCTAAATAAATATGGGATTATTGGTTTTGGTGCATGCATATGATTTTACTGAGGGGCATAAATGTCTTATAAATGTTTTTAAACAGACTTGTTTATTTTCGTCCACTCACAGCTTTGTTTTCAATGCCCTTCAGGTTGATTCCGGATACGACTGCAGCAGAGACTTGAGCATCGCACACCTCCTCCATCGATCCTTACGCACTCTGGAAGCCCGTTTGGGCAATGGCAATCGGTTATCCCTTGTCTGGCGCCTCTTGTCAGACGGGAGCACGTCACATTCCATGGTAATCCCGAGGGGATTGGGATGGGTCGTGTCATACTGTAGCTGGCGCGTGGACTCACGCGCAGCCACTCACGGCGGCGCGTGAGGGCGCGTGGATTCGATTTTCGAGGTAAGTCCAACACGACTTTTATCCTATACAATGTAACAGACATTTTAGCGTTGGTTTCAAAATCATCGGACACCGTTTCGATGTGGTTCCGAGGGTTCGAAGATTTCTATTACGTTTGTAATTAATGATTAATTCCCGGAAAATTATGGGAAATTAGTATGCTGTTACGTAAGCCCTTAGTGACACTAAAGTATGTTTTCGAACAGGATTTGAAATTTCTGGAAAATATCGAAAATTATGAAACCACGTGCGGCGTGAAACCGAGCCCTATTGGACGGTGTGTGAGTGGACGTTGCTTTCAAAATTTAATGCATGCATAAATTATTTCTATGATTTTATGATTATGATTATAAGTTGTGATTGATTTTGATTTCGGTATTTATACGTATTCAATTCCCGTATTTATACGTATTTTTACTATACATGTGAAATTTCACGTATTTCGAGACTATGGTCACTCGTGTGCTTAATGATGGTTAAATGAGAGAAGTTATATGAAATGGGAGTAAAATGATTTAAGAAGGTTGTTTATGATTGCGAGTGTGACTTACGATTTTGACACATTTTTCGAGAACGTTCCGGATTTGCACGTTTTTCGAGATTTCGAGTTATTGTGATTTGATCACTGTTGATGTTTGAATCGGGGAATTAAAATGAGACTTGTGATTTTGAGGATTTTAAAATTGGGTTTTGAGTATGTTTTGATTGGATCGTGATTTTGGTGATTATGATTGTGGGTTTGATGTAACAACCCGTACCTTCGGGAAGGGTAAAAATGTAATTTTATAAGATTTTTGTATAGAAAGGACGATTTTGCCCTTGTGAATAGTAGGCTAAAAGTTGACTTTTTTGAATTACCGATTGGATGACTGTTGACCCTTGACCGTGACGTAGTTTAGGACGTCACGAGTCCGTAGACAGGTGGCAGGTTCGATTCGGACAATCGGAGAAAAAGTTATGACGTTCGGAAGATTGGGGGTGTTACCGTAATTTCGAGTAAATGAGGAAAATGTTGACTTTTTGAAGGACTTGTGATTTTCATGTAGACCGAGGACCGTTAGATAGGTCTCGACGCCCTGAGTACAACGACAGGCGGCACGCTGTCATCGGACGTCGGATGAAATATTTACGGGTCTGGAAAGTGTGAGGGTAAAATGGTAATTTGTGCATGAGGGGTATTTTGGTCATTTTCCCTCAGCCCAATCAGATAAGGGCAAGTGGCAGAGATTTTTTGTGCTGGCCTATGGATGGTGGACACGTGGGGGACACTAGATGGTTCCAGGGATTACTCAAGTGTGCACGGCCACACTTTGTACAAAATCAAACCGTTCTTTGGATTTGAACGCAGAGAAACAGAGGGTGAGAGAGTGGGAGAGGTTGATCGATTCTGTGCAAGGGAGAGTGAAGAGTGATTTGTGAGAGTGACAGAGAGAAGTGTTTGAGCTGGTGATCGTGTTTTGGTGGAGAAATCGTGCACGGAGGCACGGTGGTGGTGCGGCGAAGTTCTGGGAAAACAGGGAGGCCGTGAGAGTTTGGTGGTGGCTACGCCGTGTGGTGACTCAAACCACGACCGTGGGAAGTTCAGGAGGCTGCAGGGAGTCCAACGAACACCGTGGCACGCGGCAGTGAGTACGGCGGAGACGGAATCAAAGGGTAAGTTTTCTTCCTCTGTTTTTCCCGTGATTTTTAATTTGGAAGTCGTGAAGGTAGGATGTGAATCGAGGGGATTGGTGAGTGCAATGATGTTTAGGGAGGTCCTAGGAGTGGTTTGTGACGGTTGCCGTGACGGGGGTGTACACGGCGGAGTGCAGGCGACGGCGAGTACTCTGTACTCTGTTTTGGCCGTGAGTTCAAACGGGAAGTCGTGGACTTCGGGGGTGAATCGAAGGTTGCTGTGAGTTGGGAGTGACTCAGTGAGGTCTTAGGGAGAGGTTGGAATCGCCACCGTGAAGGGGGAAGCACTGGACGGCCGGGAAGGAAAACAGGGGGGCGTCTGTGTTTTCTTTCGAGCTTCAGTCGTGAAGCTGAGGGTTGAGTCGAACCAGGAGAGTGAGGGGGATGAATTCCTGGTGCCTGGACGAAGCTATAGGAAAAGAGAGGAGATGAAATGGTGGCCGGACGGCGGAGATTGGATCTCGCCGGTCTGAGTTGCAGCCCTGGTGCGAACCGGGTTCGATCGAGGTTGGGGATGCACTGTAGCAGGCGCGTGAGGCCCACGCGCAGCCACTTTGGGCGGCGCGTGGGGAGGAATCCGGCCAAGCTTCCAACATGGTTTTGGTTCTAAATGTCCTAAGGAGTTCATCGGTATGGTTTTCGGGTGAATCGGACGATGTTAGGAGGTTGTTCGGGAATCCGGACGGTTTAGGGTTTATGAATAAAATATTATTTAATTCCCGAAAAATTGGGGAAATTAGGGTTAGTATCCTTGATGTGTTTGTGACCCTATTTGGTGCATATTGACAGGACGGGAGGCACCCGAGACGGTCGAGGAGCGCACGGAGCGCGACTGACTCGTTCTGATTTGTGAGTGGTCTCTTTCTTTAAATCCGAGCATGCCTAACGGTTTTATGAATGTTTTATGAGATTAACTATGTTTTTATGCTTCTTGTTGCTGATTATATGTGGTTGATGTGTTTGCACGTTTTTCGAGATATTTTCGGGATTTTGCACGTTTTTCGAGAAAACTGGTTTTCGGACTTTAATGCCATATTTGAGGATTTCAACCTATAAATGTTTTCTGCTGATGATACATGGGTGATGACTTATGCTTTGTGGTTACATATGGTTTTGGTATAATAACGGATTTGGGTTCTATACATGGGTGATGACTTATGTATGCGAAGTTGAGTAAGTGTCAGTTCTGGTTGACCAGTGTTGGATTTCTTGGCCATGTGATTTCGGCCGAGGGCATCAGAGTGGATCCTCAGAAGGTTGAGGCGGTAGCAAAATGGGAACAGCCTAAGACGGTGACGGAGATTAGGAGTTTTCTAGGTTTAGCAGGCTATTACCGGCGCTTTATTGAGGGTTTTTCGATTCTAGCTGCTCCATTAACACAGCTGACTCGGAAGGGAGTTCGATTTGAGTGGGACGAGAACTGTGAACAGAGTTTCCAGGAGCTTAAAAGGCGGTTGACATCTGCTCCTGGGTTAGCCCTTCCAGATGATAGTGGGGAGTTCGAGGTGTACAGTGACGCTTCTTTGCAAGGTTTGGGCTGTGTATTGATGCAGCATGGGAAAGTGATTGCTTATGCTTCCCGGCAGTTGAAACCCCATGAGATGAACTACCCTACTCATGACCTGAAACTGGCAGTGGTGGTTCATGCACTGAAGATTTGGCGGCATTACTTGTACGGCGAGAGGTGCAGGATCTTCACGGACCACAAGAGTTTGAAGTATTTGTTCACTCAGAAGAAACTGAATCTGAGACAGCGCCGATGGTTGGAATTGCTCAAGGACTACGACTGTACTATTGAGTATCATCCAGGAAAGGCTAATGTGGTAGCTGATGCTTTGAGCAGGAAGTCAGTTAGTTCTTTGTCACATTTGAGGACAGTACGATTACCTTTGTTGGTTGAGCTCCGCAGGTTGGGAGTAGAGTTGACTGTGGATGATCAGGGAGCACTCCTAGCGAGTTTCCATGTGCGACCTGTTTTGATTGATCAGGTTATTGATGCTCAGTTTGAGGACCCTATTCTGGGCATCATTCGGATTGAGGTCGAGGCTGGAGAGAGACAGGATTTTGAAATTCGTTAGGATGGAGCCTTGGTTAAAGGTGGGCGGTTGTGCGTACCCGAGAATGAAGTTTTGAAGAAGGTGATACTGGATGAGGCTCACTGTTCAGCTTATGCGATGCATCCTGGTGGGACCAAGATGTATCGTACACTTCGAGAGCATTACTGGTGGTCGGGGATGAAACGTGAGCTTGCCGAGTATGTCAGTAGATGCTTGATTTGTCAACAGGTGAAAGCCGAGCGACATAGACCTTATGGAGCGATGAAACCTTTGCCGATTCCCGAATGGAAATGGGATCACCTGACTATGGATTTTGTATTCAAGTTGCCCAGAACACCAAAGGGACACGATGGCGTGTGGGTGATCGTAGATAGACTTACGAAGTCTGCTCATTTCTTTCCAGTACGGGAGAACTTCATGTAACGACCCGTCCCGAATATCGGGATTTAATAATATTTAGTTATGATTTACTAATCTGGGATTAGTTGGGTGATTTCGGACGAATTGTGCAAAATGACCGTTTTGCCCCTGGGCGTGGGCAAAATGTTGACTTTTATTTCGGATGGTCAAATGGACTTTGACCGATGACCGTGACGTAGTTCGGGACGTCACGAGTTCATAGATAGGCGGCACGTTCGATTCCGACGTTCGTGGTGGAAGTTATGATGTACGGAAGTGCAAGGGCATTTTCGTAATTTGGACGAAATAAGGGGAAATGTTGACTTTTTGACCGAGATGCCCGATGGCCGAGGGCCAAGGACCGTTACGTAGGTTTCGTCGATACGAATCCAACGACAGGCGGCATGCCGAAATCGGAGATTCGACGACGAAGTTATGGTCAAGTAAACGAATTAACGAACCGAGGCTCCGATTAAAATAATAATATAATAATGAACAGTACCCGATGACTGAACACACTTGGATGAGTGACAAGTGTCACTCATCCCTTAATTTCAGGCATAAAACCAGATCCCATGTTTTGGGGAAACATAATTATTATGTTTTATTAATTAATTAAATTAAATTAATCTTTTAATTTCCATTATTCCTCTCTAATTTCCTAACCGTGTACAACCCAAAACCACAATTCATTCCACCTTAATCTCCTCTCCATCAGCTGAACTTGAGTGTGCAATTTGGAGACAATTCAGAGACGGATTTAGTGAGGGAAACACGAGGGATTGATGGGGGCCGTAGAACTGGAATTCGGAAATTTGGTTTTTGGGAGGGAAATTTGAATAATGAGATTTGAGCCGTGAGGATCGATTTGGAGCTTGGAAGTAGCTTCCTGAGGTTGAGACGAGTTGTTTCAAATCAAAAACGAGATGAATTCATGCCCAATTGGCTCTGAACGGGTTTGGTAACAGTGAGGAACTTCGAGCTTGAGTCGTGGCGTTTGAGGCTTTGTTTGATGCAATTGTTGTGGGGAAACAATTCCTCATGGTCCATTTATGCTTCTGGGTTCATCAATTGGAAGAAACTGGCTGAGATTGACGGAATTCCATGGTTGCACAGTGACGGGTGTTCTTCGTGTTCATCATTGAAGTCGACGGGTTTTAGGTATGTGATCACGTAATTGAGTTTACAGAACTTAAATTGAACTTAAAACGAAACTAACTGAATGATCAATTGGAAGATTTAGGGTTGAATTGATGGACATTGAACCGGGTCGTCTCGCGGGCTAATTGGACCCGTTTACCAGTCATACGGGTTAGGCTGGTGACACTGTAGCAGGCGCGTGGGTTTCACGCGCAGCCACTCACGGCGGCGCGTGACGGCGCGTGGGCACGAATCTCGAGGTGAGGTCAACATGACTTCTGTCCTATACAATGTAACGAACATTTTGGGATTGGTTTCGTGTCGATCGGACACCGTCTCGACATTGTTCGGGATGTCCGAAGGTTTTAAATCCAGTTTAAAAATACTTAAAAATTCGGAAAAATTATGGGACTTGAATAGGATGTTAATGATGAGGTTAGTAATCCTCTAATGTGATTTGGACAGGATTGGGAGTCCCGGTGATAGTGGTGTGGCCCGGGAAGGCCTATGGCACGCGTATCGAGGCGCTCGGTTAAACGGTATGTGAGTAGACATTGGTTTTATAAATTCGATGCATGCATAACTGTTTCACGATTGTTATAATTATGATTAAATGATTTACTTTGGATATCGGTGAATTTAAATGATTTCAAGCATTTCGAGGTGATTTACGTATTTGCACGTAAACCGAGGTTTTCTAGATTTGCACCGATTTCCATAAATGTGGTTGGATATGATTTTATGAAACGGTTACGGACTTGATAAAGTAAAATCGGGCCAGGGGCCCAGTTAACTTGTTAATCGGGCCAGGGGCCCAATTGAATTATGAAATCGGGCCAAGGGCCCAATTAACTTATAAATCGGGCCAGGGGCCCAGTTAACTTGTGAATTCGGGCCAGGGGCCCAGTGGACTTATGAATTCGGGCCAGGGGCCAGTTAACTTATGAAATCGGGCCAGGGGCCCAGTTGATTTATACATGTGATTCGGGTCGGGGACCCTAAAATGGAATCGAATAAATGATTTTGGATTTAAATCAACTATTTGGACTTATAATGGTTTTGATGATATTGAAATTATGGTTATGGCACGTTTCACAGTATTTGGGCCTGAGACCCGTCTGATGAAACTTAAAGATTGGTTTGGATTTTATCTATGTATATATATATGCTTTGCAATTGGATATCAATAAAATGTATTTAGTACTGCATTGTATAGATCCTTCCATATTATATTGTCTCCTCCGGATAAGGTACCCCGGAGAGGTCACGGACGTCTAGTACGTCCAGCGTCTATGACGCTAAGCATCGGGGATGCTGTACCCGAACGGGGTTCGGGGATTGAACTCGGAAATTGAGACCCGAGTGGCACGCGTAGCCTTGTGATTGTGACCTTATTGACGTCAGGGACGTCAGACATCAGGGATGTCGGATTGGAGTGTATAGTGCAGCAACTAAAATTATGGTTATGGTTTATATTATGCCTTATGGTTCATATTACTGGATTTATGAAATAACTCTTGGATTGACTTTTAGAAATTGGAACTATGCTTTGGTTTCCGGGCTAAGGCCCTAATGGTTATTTCTAAATAAATGTGTGATCATTGGTTTTTGGCGCATGCATATGGTTTTACTAAGGGGCATAAATGTCTTATAAATGTTTTAAACAGACTTGTTTATTTTCGTCCACTCACAGCTTTTGTTTTCAATGCCCTTCAGGTTGATTCCGGATGCGACTGCAGCAGAGACTTGAGCATCGCACACCTCCTCCATCGATCCTTACGCACTCTGGAAGCCCGTTTGGGCAGTGGCAATAGGTTATCCCTTGTCTGACACCTCTTGTCAGACGGGAGCATGGCACATTCCATGGTAATCCTAGGGGGATTGGGATGGGTCGTGTCACTTCAGGTTGACGCAGTTTGCACAGTTGTTCATAGATGAGATTATCCGGCTGCATGGGACTCCAGAGTCGATAGTATCTGATAGAGATCCGAGATTTACTTCCCACTTTTGGCAGAGTTTACAGGAAGCTTTTGGGACTAAGCTGCATTTCAGTACCGCATTTCATCCTCAGACCGATGGACAGTCTGAGTGGACTATTCAGATTCTCGAGGACATGATGCGAGCTTGTGTCTTGCAGTTTCAGGGTACTTGGGAATCACATTTGCCTTTGATGGAGTTCGCCTATAATAACAGTTATCAGGAGAGCATTGGAATGGCTCCTTATGAGGCGTTATACGGGCGACAGTGTCGGACTCCGTTGTGTTGGACTGAGGTTGGTGAGAGGCGATTGACTACTTCTGAACTGGTGGACCTTACACAGGAAAAAGTGGCGTTGATCAGGGATCGATTGAGGGCAGCTCAGGACCGACAGAAGAGTTACGCCGACCGTAGGATTAGAGATTTGGAGTTTGCAGTAGGAGACTGGGTTTTCTTGAAGTTATCTCCTTGGAAAGGAATTGTACGGTTTGGCAGACGAGGGAAGTTGAGTCCTCGTTACATTGGACCTTATGACATCTTGGAGCGGATTGGTCCTGTTGCATATCGATTGGTTTTACCAGCAGACTTGGAAAAGGTACATAATGTTTTCCATGTATCTATGCTTCGGACGTATATTCGAGATGATTAACATGTTCTAGAAGCACAACCAGTTGAACTGAGGGAAGACTTGAGTTTTGAAGAACAACCTGTCGCGATTTTGGATCGGAAGGATAAGGTCTTACGGCGGAAGACGGTTCCCTTGGTTAAAGTATTGTGGAGGAATCATCAAGTGGAAGAAGCTACGTGGGAACCTGAGGCATTGATGCGTGAACAGTACCCTTATTTGTTTCACTGAATTTCGGGGACGAAATTCTTTTTAGGGGGATAGATTGTAACAACCCGTACCTTCGGGAAGGGTAAAAATGTAATTTTATAAGTTTTTTGTATAGAAAGGACGATTTTGCCCTTGTGAACAGTAGGCTAAAAGTTGACTTTTTTGAATTACCGATTGGATGACTGTTGACCCTTGACCGTGACGTAGTTTAGGACGTCACGAGTTCGTAGACAGGTGGCAGGTTCGATTCGGACAATCAGAGAAAAAGTTATGACGATCGGAAGATTGGGGGCGTTACGGTAATTTCGAGTGAATGAGGAAAATGTTGACTTTTTGAAGGACTTGTGATTTTCACGTAGACCGAGGATCGTTAGATAGGTCTCGACGCCCTGAGTACAACGACAGGCGGCACGCTGTCATCGGACGTCGGATGAAATATTTACGGGTCTGGAAAATGTGAGGGTAAAATGGTAATTTGTGTATAAGGGGTATTTTGGTCTTTTTCCCTCAGCCCAATCAGATAAGGGCAAGTGGCAGAGATTTTTTGTGCTGGCCTATGGATGGTGGACACGTGGGGGACACTAGATGGTTCCAGGGATTACTCAAGTGTGCACGGCCACAATTTGCACAAAATCAAACCGTGCTTTGGGTTTGAACGCAGAGAAACAGAGGGTGAGAGAGTGGGAGAGGTTGATCGATTCTGTGTAACGCCCCGAAAAATCCAAAAATTGTAAAATATTAAAATAATGCAAAAATGACGTTTTTATCCCTAGAAGGATATGGCTAAAAGTTGAATTTTTGTTTGGTATACTGTTTGTATATTTTGCTTGTGCCATTGTGGAGGTCTCGGAACGCTGAATCCGTAGACAGGTGGCACGTCGAAAACGGAGTTCGGATGAGGAAGTTACAAGGTTGTGAAGTGTAGGGGTAAATTGGTAATTATGCTTAAGAAGGGGTAAAATGGTAATTTAGTGTGGAGTATACTTGAACGGTGGAAGGATCATTACAATATCAATTGCCTTGCTGATTCATCTAATTAATAGCTGATTCATTTCCTTTATGGACACATGGCATGCTAAGAAATCAATTAGTGGCATTAGTTAGATTAATTGAAGATTGTTAACTGATAACAACAAACCGTACACGACCAAACCTTCAAACATCAAAACATCTTCACCTTGATTGATTGCAGTGGAATCAAGTAAAATTGATTGTGAAATTAGAGACAAATTGGAGAGAAAAACCGAGAAGAAACTGACCTAAACACAGAGGAAACCCGTGCTGCATATACCCGAAAACCATCCAAAAACCTTGATTTCGATTTTAATTTTTGAGACAGTTTGGGGTGAAATTAAGGTGAGATTTAGCTTCCTGGGAACTCAACGACTCGAACCCAATCGATTGGAACGAGAATTGGAGGTGAAATCGTGACGATCAGACGCTGCAACTGTTTGAAGAAATCGAGCTTGAGTTGAGTTACTTAGAGGTACAATTTCATGAAATTGATCTTGATTTCATGTTCCTTATAGTCCTATGCTGCTTCTGGTGTGAATAATTGAAGAAAACAAGTCGATTTGAGGTCAAACCCGAATTAAAACCCGATAAGTGTTCGTCGTGAGTCGAGATGTTTTAGGATTTAATTGGTTCAATTGAAGGCACAGAACTATCAGTTAGATTGAGTATGTATTAATGAGTGAAAGAACGAGATGAATTGAGTTAGAATCAAGGGAAAACGAGTCGGATCTGATCGCGGGGTCTACAACCCGTTTACCAGAGAAACGGGTGAGAGAGAGAGAACTGTAGCAGCCACTGTTCACGGCGCGTGGCTGTCACGCGCAGCCGCTTGCAGCGGCGCGTGAGGGCGCGTGACCGGGAATCTGAAGAAGGGTCCAACATAATTTTTAATGTTCTCGATGATACGGACCTATTGGCGTTAGTTTCGGGTCAATCGGAGATAAATTGAGGATAGTTTTACGTATCCGAAGCGTATAAGTTACGTTTAAATAATATTATTTTATTCCGACGACTCAGAACTTCGTACCTAAGAGTATATGATATTTTAGTAACCCTATATTACATGTTTGACAGGCCAAAATATTCTCGGGACAGCGGATGAGAACGAACAGCTCGAATCCGAGCAATCTGGACGGTGTGTGAGTGGGCTTTTGTTTTCTACCCTAAATGCATGCATATATGTTTTAACTGCTTTTAAATGCTTATGATATGATTTAAGTTGATTTGCCATGATTAGTGATGTGATATGATAATTTCCGGAATTTGGGAATATTATATTATTATTATATTATTATTATATATTGTTTTGAGCTCAAATTCCGAGAAAATTATAAAAGTGTGATTTTGGGCGATGACTTGAGATTTGAAATGGTTTTCAACTTTGAAATTAAATTACATGACTTAATTGAAGAAATTGAATTATAAATGATCTGTTCGACATGAAATTATGGAGTTTACTTGTGATGTGGAAATGCTATATGTCGGGCAGAGACCCTATTGAACTATTGATTTGATTTTGAGATTTAAATAGTTTTGAAATGAGATTCTTAATTTGTGGTATCATCCTCGGTGATTTGATAGTCTCCTCCAGACGTCGTAGATCCTGGAGTAGTCACGATCCACTGCCTGAAGATGAGTAGCTCCGATGGGAGGCTCAATCTCAGGAGTGAGTTTATATTGATATCCTCCAGACGTCGTTGATCCTGGAGATGATATCACCCCAGACGTCGTTGATCCTGGGGAGGTACTCGGACTTGAGACACCCGAGTTTGCACGCGTTGCATTGATATCGTGACGGGTTATTGGATATTGAGATTGGATATTGAGGATGATGGTATCATGATTGATTTTGAATTATATTAACTGTTTTCTTTTACTTTGATTTATATAACCTATGTTTTATATGATATGCATGCATGTTTGTGAAAACTGGAGGGTAAGACGATTTTAATAAATGTATTTCTAAACCTTTATTTTTGTCCACTCACACCTTTACTGTTTTTGTACCCTCCAGGCCCGTGCACAGGTACCGAGGCTCGTACTGAGGCAGAAGAATAAGCAAATCGCTGCATACTCGAGTTCTGACCGCGTAGGACTTTAATACTTGTTTGTAAATATTTCTTATGCTCTGTAAGCCGGTTGACGACTGAGATAGTCAACGGTCCTAAAGATATACCTATCCCTGGTCTGACTATGTGGGTTGTTGGTTATGTTTTATTATATACTTATATATATTTGGACTACTTTTGGTATTTTAAAATCATAGTCAGACGGGAGTAGGATCATTCACGATTATCGAGGAATAATCGGGATGGGTCCTGTCAAATTGGTATCAGAGCATAGGTTTGCGGTCTGAGTTCGGCACAAGGTGTGCATGGGTTGTTATACTAATTTGTTTCTGTTTATAGCTACCATGCCTCCACGACGTGAGCCTCGTGCACAGCCTGGTGAGGAGATAGAGGGTCCCGATGTCGAAAGAGCTCAACGATTAGGGGCTACTAGCTTTACGGGCCAGAACAACCCAGACGAAGCCTATGATTGGATTACCCAGCTAGAGAGGATTTTTGAGATTATGCGATGTCCACCCGGAGATATGGTTCCCCTAGCTACATTTATGTTGAGTAGTCAGGCTTATAGATGGTGGCGCGGCTTACAGTTGACGGGATTAGATGCTAGCACTCTGACTTGGGAGGATTTCAAGCATCGTTTTCTAGATCAATTCTATCCTCGTTCCTTTCGTAATGCGAAGGAAGTGGAGTTTCTTCAGCTGCAATAAGGAAATATGTCTGTGGCTGATTATGAACAGAAGTTCCTGAACCTAGCTAATTTCGCTCCTCTGTATGTGACTGATGAAGAAGATAAGTGCAGAAGGTTCAAACAGGGGTTACGGAATGAGATCCGTGGTGCTGTAACCGTGGGATCGTTTGCTACTTTGAGGGAATTATCTGATGCTGCTGCTAGAGTTGAGGCAACATTACCAGTACGACAGCAGTTTTCGGGTTTCGGCCGGCGCCGAGAGCGATCATATCAGGGAGCCCCAAACCAAAGATGGCCAAAAAGGGGTGGTTTTAGTTCTGGATCTTCTGGTGGTACTCGACCGAGTTATAGCAGTGGAGGAGGTACGCAGAAATTTGATGTTCGACCTCAGGCAACAACTCAGTCCAGTGGAACATCTGTGGGATCTACTGCGAGACAGAGTGAGAGACCTAGTCGGCCGAGTTCAGTGACTTGTTTTTCTTGTGGAGAGCCTAGACACATTATAAGGAACTGCCCATACCGGTCAAGTAACAGTGCTACCGGTCGGGGGACAACAGAGCAGAATTTGAATACAGCCTCGACTTTTGACGCAACTGGAGGAAGCGGAGTTGGTCACGGACGTGGTGGATCACGGGGATGTGGTCAGACTTCAGGACCACAGGCTCGAGTGTTTGCTGTAACCCAACAGGAGGCCCGAGCAACTCCAGGAGTGGTGACAGGTATGCTTCCTATTTTTGGTCATGATGCACGTACCTTAATAGACCCGGGAGCTACGCATTCTTTTGTTGCTTGCACTTATACAACCTTAGCTGATAGAGAGATTTCTGCACTCGGTTGTGATATAGGAGTCGGTACGCCGACCGGTGAGGTTTATGTAGTCAACCAAGTAATACGAGATTATCATATATTGATAGAGGGTGTGCATCTAGTAGCTGACTTAATATTGTTAGATTTGTGTGATTTTGATGTTATCCTTGGGATGGATTGGCTGACAACCCATCATGCCTCGATCGAGTGTTTCGAGAAGAAGGTACTACTCCGGAGCCCAGGGTTACCGGAGGTGGTATTTCAGGGAGATCGGAGAGCGTTACCTGCCAAAATCATATCCTCTCTCACAGCAGAGAAATTGTTGAGGAAGGGTTGTCAGGGCTATTTAGCACAGGTGATTGATGTACGAGATTCACCAGTTAAGGCCGAGGATATTCCCATAGTATGTGAATTTCCGGATGTATTTCCTACGGATTTGCCCCGATTACCACCACATAGGGAGGTGGAGTTCACGATTGATTTGATCCCTGGTACACGACCCATTTCATTGACTCCTTATCGTATGGCCCCAGCTGAATTGAAGGAACTGAAGGTGCAACTGCAAGATCTAATTGACATGGGATTCATCCGACCGAGCGTATCACCGTAGGGAGCCCCCGTGTTGTTTGTAAAGAAGAAAGAAGGCAGTTTGAGATTGTGCATGGATTACAGACAGCTCAACAAGGTCACAATCAAGAATAAGTATCATCTGCCCAGGATTGATGATTTGTTTGATCAATTGAGGGGGGCCAAGTACTTCTCGAAGATCGATCTTCGTTCTGGTTATCATCAGTTGAGGATTCGGGAAGAAGATATCCCAAAAACAGCATTCCGAACTCGGTATGGTCATTATGAGTTTCTAGTAATGCCGTTTGGGTTAACCAATGCACCGGCGGCATTTATGGATCTAATGAACCGAGTATTCCGGAAATATCTGGATCAGTTTGTCATTGTGTTTATTGATGATATTTTGGTGTATTCCAAGAGTAAAAAGCTACATGAGAAACACCTGAGATTTGTGCTTGAGACACTGAGGGAGAACAAGTTGTATGCGAAGTTGAGTAAATGCCAATTTTGGCTAACCAGTGTGGGATTTCTGGGGCATGTGATTTCTGCAGAAGGCATTTGTGTTGATCCCCAGAAGATTGAGGCAGTCGCAAAATGGGAACAACCGAAGACAGTAACCGAAGTGAGAAGCTTTTTGGGATTGGCTGGTTATTACAGACGTTTTGTCGAAGGATTTGCTACTATTGCTGCTCCACTGACCCAATTAACCAGAAAAGGAGTTAAGTTCATTTGGAGTGAAGCTTGTGAGCGGAGTTTTCAAGAACTGAAGAAACGATTGACATCCGCTCCGGTGTTGGTTCTTCCGGACGATAGTGGTGAATTTGACGTGTATACGGATGCATCCTTGCATGGATTGGGGTGCGTGTTGATGCAGCATGGTACGGTAATTGCTTATGCTTCTCGACAATTAAAACCACACGAACACAATTACCCTACCCACGATCTCGAACTGGCTGCGGTCGTGCATGCACTCAAGATATGGCGACACTATTTATATGGTGCCACTTGTAGACTTTTTACGGATCACAAGAGTTTAAAGTATTTTTTCACACAAAAAGAATTAAATGTGAGGAAAAGAAGATGGCTGGAATTGCTTAAAGATTATGACTGCACAATCGAATATCATCCAGGGAAAGCAAACATAGTGGTGGATGCGTTGAGTAGGAAGTCAGCACATTCTATAGCTCATTTGCAGATGGTACATTTACCCTTATTGGTTGAGCTTCGTCGGACTGGTGCTATGTTGAAACTGGATAACCAAGGTGGTTTGGTAGCGAGTTTCCAGGTTTGACCAATTTTACTTGATCAAATAATTGAAGCTCAGTTTCAAGACCCTATCTTATGTATTCTCCGGATTGAAGTGGAAGCCGGGGAACGACAGGATTATACAGTGAGCGAGGATGGAGCCTTGACAAAGGAAGACAGATTGTGTGTTCCTGCTGACGCTGTGTTAAAGAAGGAAATTCTGGATGAAGCTCATAGTTTAGCATATGCTATGCACCCAGGAGGAACTAAGATGTACCGTACGCTCCGAGAACATTATTGGTGGCCTGGGATGAAACGAGAAATTGCTGAGTATGTAAGTAAATGTTTGATATGCCAACAAGTAAAAGCTGAAAGACAAAGACCTTATGGAACACTGCAACCGCTTCCTATCCCAGAATGGAAATGGGACCATATCACCATGGATTTTGTATTTAAACTTCCAAGGACGCCCAGGGGCCACGATGGAGTTTGGGTGATAGTGGACAGACTTACTAAATCAGCGCATTTCTTACCTGTCAAGGAAGATTTTCAGATGTCCCAGTATGCCAATTTATTCATTAATGAGATCATCCGATTACATGGTACACCTGCCTCTATTATTTCAGATCGAGATCCACGATTTACTTCTAGATTTTGGCAAAGTTTACAGGAAGATTTTGGGACGAGATTGCATTTCAGTACGGCATTCCACCCTCAGACAGACGGACAGTCAGAACGAACTATTCAAATCCTGGAAGATATGATGAGAGCATGTGTTTTGCAGTTTCAGGGAACTTGGGAGTCTCATTTACCACTGATGGAATTCGCCTACAACAATAGCTATCAGGCGAGCATTGGGATGGCGCCTTATGAAGCTTTATATGAGCGAAAATGCATGACTCCTTTGTGTTGGACAAAAGTGGGCGAAAGAAAATTGTCTAAGTCTGAATTGATTGATCTGACGACGGAGAAGGTCAAGCTTATCCGGGAGAGACTCAAGGCGGCCCAGGACCGGCAAAGGAGCTACATGGACCGACAGACGAGGGATTTTGAATTTGCCCTTGGAGATTGGGTTTTCCTGAAGTTATCACCTTGGAAGGGCATAGTACGATTTGGCAGACGCGGGAAATTAAGCCCCCGTTCATTGGTCCTTATGAGATTATCGAGCGGATTGGTCGAGTGGCTTACAAATTAGCATTACCCTCAGAGCTTTCCAGAATTCATAATGTCTTTCACGTGTCAATGTTGCGAAAGTATATGTATGACGAGTCCCATGTACTAGAAAAGCAACCTATTGAGCTCAGGGAAGATCTAAGCTTTGAGGAACAACCTGTGCAGATCTTAGATCGAAAAGATAAGGTACTCCGCCGAAAGACAATTCCCCTAGTGAAAGTGCTTTGGAGAAATCAGAATGTAGAAGAAGCTACTTGGGAACCCGAATCTCAGATGCGAGACCAGTATCCGTACTTATTTCCGTGAAATTTCGGGGACGAAATTTCCCAAGGGGGGAAGGTTGTAACGCCCCGAAAAATCCAAAAATTGTAAAATATTAAAATAATGCAAAAATGACGTTTTTACCCCTAGAAGGATATGGCTAAAAGTTGACTTTTTGTTTGGTATACTGTTTGTATATTTTGCTTGTGCCATTGTGTAGGTCTCGGAACGCTGAATCCGTAGATAGGTGGCACGTCGAAAACGGAGTTCGGATGAGGAAGTTACAAGGTTGTGAAGTGTAGGGGTAAATTGGTAATTATGCTTAAGAAGGGGTAAAATGGTAATTTAGTGTGGAGTATACTTGAACGGTGGAAGGATCATTACAATATCAATTGCCTTGCTGATTCATCTAATTAATAGCTGATTCATTTCCTTTATGGACACATGGCATGCTAAGAAATCAATTAGTGGCATTAGTTATATTAATTAAGATTAATTGAAGATTGTTAACTGATAACAACAAACCGTACACGACCAAACCTTCAAACATCAAAACATCTTCACCTTGATTGATTTCAGTGGAATCAAGTAAAATTGATTGTGAAATTAGAGACAAATTGGAGAGAAAAACCGAGAAGAAACTGACCTAAACACAGAGGAAACCCGTGCTGCATATACCCGAAAACCATCCAAAAACCTTGATTTCGATTTTAATTTTTGAGACAGTTTGGGGTGAAATTAAGGTGAGATTTAGCTTCCTGAGAACTCAACGACTCGAACCCAATCGATTGGAACGAGAATTGGAGGTGAAATCGTGACGATCAGACGCTGTAACTGTTTGAAGAAATCGAGCTTGAGTCGAGTTACTTAGAGGTACAATTTCATGAAATTGATCTTGATTTCATGTTCCTTATAGTCCTATGATGCTTCTGGTGTGAATAATTGAAGAAAACAAGTCGATTTGAGGTCAAACCCGAATTAAAACCCGATAAGTGTTCGTCGTGAGTCGAGATGTTTTAGGATTTAATTGGTTCAATTGAAGGCACAGAACTATCAGTTAGATTGAGTATGTATTAATGAGTGAAAGAACGATATGAATTGAGTTAGAATCAAGGGAAAACGAGTCGGGTCTGATCGCGGGTCTACAACCCGTTTACCAGAGAAACGAGTGAGAGAGAACTGTAGCAGCCACTGTTCACGGCGCGTGGCTGTCACGCGCAGCCGCTTGCGACGGCGCGTGAGGGCGCGTGACCGGGAATCTGAAGAAGGGTCCAACATACTTTTTAATGTTCTCGATGATATGGACCTATTGGCGTTAGTTTCGGGTCAATCGGAGATAAATTGAGGATAGTTTTACGTATCCGAAGCGTATAAGTAACGTTTAAATAATATTATTTTATTCCGACGACTCGGAACTTCGTACCTAAGAGTATATGATATTTTAGTAACCCTATATTACATGTTTGACAGGCCAAAATATTCTCGGGACAGCGGACGAGAACGAACAGCTCGAATCCGAGCAATCTGGCGGTGTGTGAGTGGGCTTTTGTTTTCTACCCTAAATGCATGCATATATGTTTTAACTGCTTTTAAATGCTTATGATATGATTTAAGTTGATTTGCCATGATTAGTGATGTGATATGATAATTTCTGGAATTTGGGAATATTATATTATTATTATAATATTATTATATATTGTTTTGAGCTCAAATTCCGAGAAAATTATAAAAGTGTGATTTTGGGCGATGACTTGAGATTTGAAATGGTTTTCAACTTTGAAATTAAATTACATGACTTAATTGAAGAAATTGAATTATAAATGATCTGTTCGACATGAAATTATGGAGTTTACTTGTGATGTGGAAATGCTATATGTCGGGCAGAGACCCTATTGAACTATTGATTTGATTTTGAGATTTAAATAGTTTTGAAATGAGATTCTTGATTTGTGGTATCATCCTCGGTGATTTGATAGTCTCCTCCAGACGTCGTAGATCCTGGAGTAGTCACGATCCACTGCCTGGAGATGAGTAGCTCCGAGGGGAGGCTCAATCTCAGGAGTGTGAGTTTATATTGATATCCTCCAGACGTCGTTGATCCTGGAGATGATATCACCCCAGACGTCGTTGATCCTGGGGAGGTACTCGGACTTGAGACACCCGAGTTTGCACGCGTTGCATTGATATCGTGACGGGTTATTGGATATTGAGATTGGATATTGAGGATGATGGTATCATGATTGATTTTGAATTATATTAACTGTTTTCTTTTACTTTGATTTATATAACCTATGTTTTATATGATATGCATGCATGTTTGTGAAAACTGGAGGGTAAGACGATTTTAATAAATGTATTTCTAAACCTTTATTTTTGTCCACTCACACCTTTACTGTTTTTGTACCCTCCAGGCCCGTGCACAGGTACCGAGGCTCGTACTGAGGCAGAAGAATAAGCAAACCGCTGCATACTCGAGTTCTGACCGCGTAGGACTTTAATACTTGTTTATAAATATTTCTTATGCTCTGTAAGCCGGTTGACGACTGAGATAGTCAACGGTCCTAAAGATATACCTATCCCTGGTCTGACTATGTGGGTTGTTGGTTATGTTATATTATATACTTATATATATTTGGACTACTTTTGGTATTTTAAAATCATAGTCAGACGGGAGCAGGATCATTCACGATTATCAAGGAATAATCGGGATGGGTCCTGTCATTCTGTGCAAGGGAGAGTGAAGAGTGATTTGTGAGAGTGACAGAGAGAAGTGTTTGAGCTGGTGATCGTGTTTTGGTGGAGAAATCGTGCACGGAGGCACGGTGGTGGTGCGGCGAAGTTCTGGGAAAACAGGGAGACCGTGAGAGTTTGGTGGTGGCTACGCCGTGTGGTGACTCAAACCACGACCGTGGGAAGTTCAGGAGGCTGCAGGGAGTCCAACGAACACCGTGGCACGCGGCGGTGCGTACGGCGGAGACGGAATCAAAGGGTAAGTTTTCTTCCTCTGTTTTTCCCGTGATTTTTAATTTGGAAGTCGTGAAGGTAGGATGAGAATCGAGGGGATTGGTGAGTGCAATGATGTTTAGGGAGGTCCTAGGAGTGGTTTGTGACGGTTGCCGTGACGGGGGTGTACACGGTGGAGTGCAGGCGACGGCGAGTACTCTGTACTCTGTTTTGGTCGTGAGTTCAAACGGGAAGTCGTGGACTTCGGGGGTGAATCGAAGGTTTCTATGAGTTGGGAGTGACTCAGTGAGGTCTTAGGGAGAGGTTGGAATCGCCACCGTGAAGGGGGAAGCACTGGACGGCCGGGAAGGAAAACAGGGGGGCGTCTGTGTTTTCTTTCGAGCTTCAGTCGTGAAGCTGAGAGTTGAGTCGAACCAGGAGAGTGAGGGGGATGAATTCCTGGTGCCTTGACGAAGCTATAGTAAAAGAGAGGAGATGAAATGGTGGCCGGACGGGGGAGATTGGATCTCGCCGGTCTGAGTTGCAGCCCTAGTGCGAACCGGGTTCGATCGAGGTTGGGGATGCACTGTAGCAGGCGCGTGAGGCCCACGCGCAGCCACTTTGGGCGGCGTGTGGAGGCACGTGGGGAGGAATCCGGCCAAGCTTCCAACATGGTTTTGGTTCTAAATGTCCTAAGGAGTTCATCGGTATGGTTTTCGGGTGAATCGGACGATGTTAGGAGGTTGTTCGGGAATCTGGACGGTTTAGGGTTTATGAATAAAATATTATTTAATTCCCGAAAAATTGGGGAAATTAGGGTTAGTATCCTTGATGTGTTTGTGACCCTATTTGGTGCATATTGACAGGACGGGAGGCACCCGAGACGGTCGAGGAGCGCACGGAGCGCGACTGACTCGTTCTGATTTGTGAGTGGACTCTTTCTTTAAATCCGAGCATGCCTAACGGTTTTATGAATGTTTTATGAGATTAACTATGTTTTTATGCTTCTTGTTGCTGATTATATGTGGTTGATGTGTTTGCATGTTTTTCGAGACATTTTCGGGATTTTGCACGTTTTTCGAGAAAACTGGTTTTCGGACTTTAATGCCATATTTGAGGATTTCAACCTATAAATGTTTGCTGCTGATGATACATGGGTGATGACTTATGCTTTGTGGTTACATATGGTTTTGGTATAATAACGGATTTGGGTTCGGAATGTCGGTTCTGAACGCCGGAAGGGCTTCGAACCGGGGATTTCGAATTCGAGTTTGGTTATGGAATTGGAAATGGTTTTATATTGAATTTGGATTGGATTTGCTGGATCTGGATATGGGTTTAAAGATCCGGTGTAACACCCCGGACATTCGAGGATTTTAATATTGTATTTTAATGTGTGAATTGACGCTTTTACCCTTGTGATTGGCATGGTCAAATTGTCGACTTTTTGATTGATGAACTAAATGGGCTTTGACCTATGACCGTGACGTAGTTCGGGACGTCACGAGTTCATAGACAGGTGGCACGTCCAATTCGGACGATCAGGGTAAAAGTTATGACTATCGGAAGTTCAGGGGCATTACCGTAATTTGGACTTTTGGGGGAAGATGTTGACTTTTCTTTTGACAACTAATTTTCTGTTGACTCAAGGACCGTCAGGTAGGTCTCGACGTCCTGAGTCCGTTGACAGGCGGCACGCCGAAATCGGACTTCGTACGAGGAAGTTATGGTCAGAAACGTGAAATCGGGAGGTTTGTGTCTCGATTTTCGTGTCGAATATTTTATTCTGGAAATTCTGATTGGAGGACACCTGGTGAGTGACAAGTGTCACTCACCCATTGGCTAGATTGGATCAGATCCACTATGGGATTAAATAGCATTTAAATCAACTTTTAACTTCAGCCATTGGATCTGAAAACCCCAGATCCAATCCCCACCTTTGATCTCATTCTGAGATTCAATCCTGGCCCTTTATTCATGTTCCTGTTCAGTATTAAGATTCATGCACCCATGTGTTCATTCTCTCAACTCGTTTGTGCGATTCCCTCTTGGAACCAGCTCACCAGCCCTCATCACTCAACCCCACACCTCAGGCAACCAGCAACCACCTTCCTGACGCCGGCCACCGCTCCACGGCCACCCTGCACGGCCGGCATTCCCTCAAACCCGAGAAGGAAACCCGAGCAGCCCAAGTCACCAAACCATCCAAACCTTCAATCTGGGACTTGAACCAACGTACGGTTGGGACCACCGTGACGACGGGACGACGAGGAACTGACCTTGACGAGGAACGGCGGCGACACGTCGGCGATAGGACGATAAACCCGTGAGTTGCCGTTTTCCTTCCCTGCTTCGAACCGTCTGTGTTTGACGTTAACTTTGTTGGATGATTGTTAGGACACATCTAGGAGACCTTGACGACCAATTTGGACCCAGGACCGGGACTGGAAAACCGTCGACTCGCCGGAGAGGATAACCAGAACCGGCAACCAAACTTCCCGTCGATTTGCAGGTAATCTCTTAGACCTAAAACCTAATTCTATTTACACAGAACCGTTGTAGGGATTAAGACGTGTAGTTAGGAATCAAACGGAACAAAAATGATCGAGAAATGATGAAATGGTAACCGGGTCATGATCGCGGGTCTGATCGACCCGAGTTACAGGAATACGGGTCAACCCGTCTGAGGACAGCGGTGCTAACGTGGCACCCTGTCAGACTGTCAGGTGACGTGGACCAACCGTGAGCCGACACGTGTCACATGTCAGTGCACAGTCAGCACTGACATGTCAGTGTCGTGGCCCAATCAGGGACTGCCACGTGTCACTGACATGTCAGTGACGTGGACCAGTGCCGTGCTGACACGTGGCACATGTCAGATCTGACACGTGGCCTGACAGATCAGTGGGGTGGACCAATCGGATGTTGACACGTGGCACTTGTCAGAGTCTGACATGTCAGACCTGACAGCTGTCAGATGACGTCAGCATGACGTCAGCGATGACGTCAGCAGGGACTGTTCCTGCGTTGACCGACGCGTTGACTGGCGCATGTGGGTGCGTGTGAACAGTACTTTTGGTGGGACCACCACCATTCTTTAGGTTTCGACGATCCGGATCCAATGGCGGTGGTTTCGGGTCGATCGGAGATCATTAAGTTGGTCAAATTAAGGTTTATTGCATTGGGAAGGGCGTTCGGGCGGCTTTCCCGGGCCGGTTTCGGCCTAGGCTTTCATGGTTGAATGTTGGGGGTTTAAATTGACCTTTACGAATACTTTGGACTTGACAGGGATTGTACATTTGTACCAGATCGAGGGTATACGCTCGGTTTTCAGCAGGACTGTACTGTGAGTGGGCCCGTTTTCATTAAACCCTTGCATGCTTAAATGTTTTCCGATTTACTTATATGTTCACATGCTGGAATCTATAAATGGTTTTGAGATTTCGGTTATGGCACGTTTCACGGTATTTAGGCATGAGACCCGTTTGATGAAACGTAACGATCGGTTCAGATTTTACCTATGTATACATATATATATTTGCATGTGGATATAAATAAAACGTATTTGGTACTGCACTGTATAGATCCTTCCGTATTATATTGTCTCCTCCGGATGAGGTACCCCGGAGAGGTCACGGACGTCTAGTACGTCCAGCGTCTATGACGCTAAGCATTGGGGATGCTGTAACCGAACAGGGTTCGGGGATTGAACTCGGAATTGAGACCCGAGTGGCACGCGTAGCCATGTGATTGTGAACTTATTGGACGTCAGGGACGTCAGACATCGGGGATGTTGGGATTGGAGTGTATAGTGCAGTGGCTAAAATTATGGTTATGGTTTTATTACATGCCTTATGATTCATATTATATTATTTATGATTTTAAATGATGATGCATGCATGTTTGGAAAACGGAAGGGGTAAATTATATGTTTTACTTATCAAATGATTTTATAAACTTGAGTTCGGTCCACTCACCCTTAATGTTTTGGTAACCCCTCCAGGTCGTGATACTGAGGTAGAGGAGGAACCTGAGGCTGAGGCATAGATCTACTTATGCGTACCTGAACCCCTGCTGGGTGGTTTACCCGCAGGTTTATGTTAGAGTCATGCTCGCAACTTGTAATTTTGAATTTCATCCCTTGTCTGACATTCGTTTAATTCGGATTTGATGTATGACTTTAATTTGGTTATTTATGCATTTGATGTTTTGAGGTTAAAATTGGTATGAATTATTGGGTGTCAGACGGGAGCAGGGCACGTCCCCTTGTGGTCCCTGTGGGATCGGGGTGGGTCCTGTCACCCGGATACTGATTTGACGGGGGACGGGCCCGGATTGAGTTTAAAGACTCGGGAGTTTAAAGACTCGGATATTTATGATATTACCCCCATATGCCTATTGAGTTTAAAGACTCGGGAGTTTAAAGACTCGGATTACATTTAAGGCCTGGTTAAGTTTAAAGACTCGGATAGACCCAGCAGATTTTATCGGAAAATGGTATTTTATAGTGTATCTGTTTCTTATGATATTTTATAGTATTTCTGTTTCTTATGATGTTTCATATTATGATTTTTAGTACTTCGTTGGGCATGCCTGTTTTAAAAACGGAGGGAATAATGATTCTTATTTTTCCTTAACCTTGAATTAGTGATAAACTGATTTTAAAACTTTTGGTTATTCTAGTCCACTCACACTTTTGGTTTTAAATTTTCCCTCCAGGTCGTGGTGATAGCGTTGGGGTGAACGTTGAGGCAGATATCGAGGCATAGAGCTTACGACGTTCTTCCGTTGCGGGACTAGCATCGTAGGATTTTTGTGCCCATTTTGTAGAACTATGCTCTGACTGACTGTTGTATATATTTACTCCTTCGTCTGATAGTTATGCTTATAGTAGTAGTGAGGTTATTTTTGGTACTGTAGGTGTGATTGTCAGACGGGAGCAGGGTTCGTCCCGGGTATCGTGGCGATATTTGGGACGGGTCCTGACATTTGATGTGTTGAAAAGGGGATTTGAGAAAGAAGTGATTTCTAAGAATTAAAATGGATTTGAAAAAGGTGATTTCAGGCTTGATGCTCGGGGCACAAAAGTAACTTTGATTTACGAGATTTCGGTTTTCGGAAATTTAAAGTGGATTCTTGGTTTGGGTTCGGGATGATGCTTCCGGATGCCGGTTTACGGAATCATTATTGCGAATTCAAATTCGGGAATGAAAAAGGATTTAATAAAGTGATTTGGTATGATTGTACATGCCCCGTGTGTAATGATGATTTGAATATGATTTGTGAAGTAAGATTTGGGGATTTGAATGTGGAAATTCGGACCATAAGTCCTGTTGTGAAAAATGTGATTTCGGGATGGATCCCGCGTTGTTGTGATTGTTAAATGTTTTGGGGTTTAAAGACCCGTTGAAAACTGTTTTGGGTTTAAAGACCCGGCGCTATTGCTGGAGCACGTTTTGAGTTTAAAGACTCAGTTAATTGATGACGGGGGAGGGCCCTTAATGAGTTTAAAGACTCGTGAGTTTAAAGACTCGGTTACTGTGATACCCCCGAGGCCTATTGATTATGTTCTGAGTTTAAAGACTCGTTGATATCCCGGGAAGGCCTGTTTATGCGCATGGTTTTGAGTTTAAAGACTCGGGCGCACTTGATATCCAGCAAAATGATGGACTTGTAATTTATTGAGGATTTCTGATGTTTCAGTTGAGTTGGGCAGTGGCCCGGTATATGGTTGTTGGTTTTGGATCATGTTGTGCATTTGGTTTTGATTCGTGGTTTTGGGCTGAGGCCCGGTGTTTATGATTTCGGGCTAAGACCCGATGGTTGAGGAAGGAAAAATGGTTTTGAGGTTCATACGAGTTTTTCTTTATGTCGAAATTTGATACACAGTTTTTCTTATGTGGAAAATCTTAACCGTTTGCGAAATGGTTCTTGTGTGCATGCATTCGTTTTTACGCGGACGGTAAAAATGTTTGTTGTAACTGTTTTGTTAAACTGATTTATTTTTTTGTTGACCCTCCAGGTCGTGGCGCGTTGTTCGAGGCTGCACGAGGGGCGGAGGCATGAGTAAGCACATGTGGCTATCCCTGGTCTGGCACGTACTGAGGGTAACTTGGGTATTCCAGTCGACTTGCCAGACGGGAGCAGGACCGGGCACGGTTATCGATGCCCCTTCCGGGGGCGGTCCTATCAATACCAACATTTTAAAGTTTATACTTCTTATTAGTTGAAACTTATCTCACATTTATGGTCAAATTTGAAATATTCAGTCTTTTGACTTTTGATTATATTTAATGAACCAAATAAAAGAAACAAAAATTTCAAAATTGATGTATATCACGTAGAAAAGTAAATTTCACTACTATCTTATTCATACCCAAGCTGATCGGCCTAATTAAGGTCCAAACTAACCTAGTCCATATCTAGTCGGCTGGCCCCCAAGTAAGCCTCAGATCATGCCAATAGGCCCAGGACGACCTAAAAAGAACATTTTTGGTCGGCCGGGCCTACTGATAAGCCATAAATACTATACAGGACCACCACAAAGACATCTGGCAGCTCCTAAAGGCAGCAGCATTTATCTCACATTGACAAACACCAACAAACACATTCAATGCTACTATAAATACAAGGATATCCCCTTTCGAAAGGTAATGACAATCTTATCCTCACGCTGCCTAAATTGTTACAGTAACACTCCCACTTAAAACTAATTTAAGCATCAGAGACTATTAAGCCGGCACCACACCGGTGTCCCTTTGTACTCACCCTCTTCCTGTGCAGGTAACAATATCTCGAAAGGAGTAACGAAGGAGATCAGCGAGGCAATACTAAATTGATTCATTTTTTTTTGCATCAATATATCTAATTAAGTCTTTATTTTATTTTATTCACGACATCTAAAATAACACAGACATAAAATCGTACTATCTACCGAGAGCTATGAAGAGGTACGTGGTTAACATTTACCTCAGCTATGCATATATTCTGCCCAATCTTACTGTTAGCTCAGAATGTGCATATTCCAAACTTAATTGTGGTCAGAAATTTTGCTTGCAAAATTTATCTTTAAGTTTAATCATCTTATTCCTTCAATCTCCTTTTCACATATTCGCTGATACCTGTATTTACTATCGGGTTATCGTCAACAATACAATTTAGTGATATATTTTTTATTTATATCGAGTTTGTTGTTACGTGATTTAGCTCAAATTTATCTATTAGCGTATAATATTGGACATGTTTACTTATCTACTTTTACCAAAATTCACAAGCTCATTTTCAAAGGGGGTAATTTCCCTAATATATTGGAGATATTTAGTTTAGAAAAGTCGCTATTATAAGAGGTAGTTGGTTATACCAACATTTTAAAGTTTATACTTCTTATTAGTTGAAACTTATCTCATATTTATGGTCAAATTTGAAATATTCATTCTTTTGACTTTTGATTATATTTAATGAACCAAATAAAAGAAACAAAAATTTCAAAATTGATGTATATCACGTAGAAAAGTAAATTTCACTACTATCTTGTTCATACCCAAACTGATCGACCTAATTAAGGTCCAAACTAACCTAGTCCATATCTAGTCGGTCGGCCCCCAAGTAAGCCTCAGATCATGCCAATAGGCCCAGGACGACCTAAGAAGAACATTTTTGGTCGGCCGGGCCTACTGATAAGCCATAAATACTATCTAGGACCACCACAAAGACATCTGGCAGCTCCTAAAGACAGCAGCATTTATCCCACATTGACAAACACCAACAAACACATTCAATGCTACTATAAATACAAGAGTATCCCCTTTCAAAAGGTAATGACAATCTTGTCCTCACGCTGTCTAAATTGTTACAGTAACACTCCCACTTAAAACTAATTTAAGAATCAGAGACTGTTAGACCGGCACCACACCGGTGTCCCTTTGTACTCACCATCTTCCTGTGCAGGTTACAATATCCCGAAAGGAGTAACGAAGGAGATCAACGAGGCAAGACTAAATTGATTCATTTTTTTGCATCAATATATCTAATTAAATCTTTATTTTATTTTATTCACGACATCTAAAATAACAGAGACATAAAATCGTACTATCTACCGAGAGCTATGAAGAGGTACGTGGTTAACATTTACCTCAGCTATGCATATATTCTGCCCAATCTTACTGTTAGCTCGGAATGTGCCTATTCCAAACTTAATTGTGGTCAGAAATTACCTTTGCAGGCTTCATTTTCTCTTACAGTTTGAGCCTCAAAATGTCCCTCTCTTTCACTACCAGAAAGATATTACTTACCGGTATATGGGATTGGAACTTGGAAGTTGGGCATGTGTACATAAATGAATGAATTTGCATCAGAGACTCACTGACAGATTGATAAAATGAAAAATAATTTCAATTGTCAAGTTTCGTATGCATGGTCACCATCATCATCGTCTGCAAATAAAGGTCCCCCCACCACGCCACGATATGATATGGGGTCGCAACTGAGAAAAGGACATGACAATGACAAAAAACATGATTTTTTACGAAAATATCGATAATTAAATTTATGTGATTTTAATATTATTATAATTATTCATATTTAATAAAAAAAATTAATTAAATGAGTCTAATTCAGATTATTTTAGTATTGATTTATAGATAAGTAGTCTCAATTTTGAACCCCGATAACATATTTTATGAAAAAAAATTCAAAAATTCCTCCCTCCTTATCTATAATCAAAAAAAATAAAAATTAAAAATTTAGTTTTAAATTTTGAGAATTTTGAACGATTTTAGAAAAAACTTAAACACCAAATAACATTTATTTAAGATTAATACTTATATCATGGAAATTGAGGGAATATTTTTATTTTCTCCCTATTTTTATGTCAAGACCCTTAAATACGGGTGTATTCACAAAAAAACGTGAATATTTATTCCCCTTTTATTTTAATATTGAGATTCTAAAATATAGATATATCGATGAAAATTTTACGGATATTGCAGATATTTTCATCTATACTCGCGACTCACACAAACCTAGCTAATTCTTGTACAAAATTAGTGATCATGAAAATCCACTTGTTCACCAAAAGAGACGAAATAATTGTCGGCCCAAAACTGAGAAAATTGCCTTCCGGTCAATTACCCAACTAGTTTAAAGTCTCGACAACTCTTTATGTTAACTTTCGTGCTAATGCTTCAACTAGAAAGGAGGTGTAATTATAATTAACCTACCTGTTAATAGGACCCTGACCTAGCTAGGGTGTACGGATCCTGTCGGTCACCTTAAATCTTGGTTAATTTGTGGCTTGAATTGTTAGTAGCAGCCACTAAGTAGGTTTGTTTTTTTTTTTTTTTGAAGTTGTCAATTGTATGTATGGGGATTGGACAAGTTTTTCTTCATTATTCAAGCGTCTTTCGGCCTGATTTTAGGCCTTCACTCACTCTTCGTGGATGAATGAAGTTTTCAAGCATTGGATTCTCTCGGATAGTTGCATATTCACATGTGTTTACTACTTCTAATGTAGGTTAAAATACCATATACCAATACAATTTTACGTCCCCGACCAATGCATTTTCAACTTCGACATCTGTATCTTGACAGTGAACTATTACACACTCTTTAAGAGCACATCTAAGGAGACCATTATAACCGAGGTAAGGCAAAAACAAAACCGTCTATTTAAAAAAAATGATAAATCTGATTAAGACCACCAAATCACCTATGAAGCCAGATGAATTTCTCTTTTTTTCCAAAAGCCAAATGAAATCTTGGGTTGATGAATTTAAATAATTGTTTGCAGGTTGCGTATGCTTTGCCTATAATTGCATATAGATCGATCTGTTTGGCTTGAAATTACCATAAAGTTTTACTGTAGCTCAAGTGCAGCAAAGGGAAAAAAAATTGCTCATGCTTATATAGGGTATTTAGCTAATCTCTCTGTGTAACTTTATTAATTGCCTATATCATATAATATACTTGCATTTTATCTATTTTTTTTTTCCTAAAAAAGTCACAGTTTGATCAATAAATATGATTTGTTATGCATAGTATTTCTTTTATAAATGTAGATTGATTTATTTTTTTACTTAAAATATGACGAATTAATAATAAATCAAGCAAAAATTTCAGAAGAATAATTTACTAAATAAAAGTTTTAAAAAATTGACGTATAATTTATTTTCCCTTCTTTTTGGGGATTAATTACATCAATTTTTCTTTTCGAATACCGAAAGGACTTAAATATGTATTTTAGCGCACTTCGATACGTTCATTCTTTCGCAAATTAAGAAGATTCACATACTCACACTATTAACGATAATGAAACCTAAATTGAAATATATTAAATTTATTAATACCTGGAGAGTGGAGACAAGTTGCGGATTTTAAGAAAAAAAAAGTGGTTGATTACGGGAACAACCCAACCAATGGGGGCATTGTGCTTTAACCATACAAATTCAAGACTGCATTTTTACTATTACCGTGGACTATTTTTCATGATTCAGGCAGAAGATCATATAGGGAACATTTTGTGCAATGTCATTTTGCGTAGGAGATAAATAAATAATCCCAACGTGAACTCTGTACCAATATTTGTCATCCTTTCTGATTTATTCCTTTTCTTTTTTTTTTCTGGGAAAGCCTGCAAACCCTCGCTTTTAAATATCTCTTTCTTTTATCAACTATCCCAATTCAGTTTCCACATGATTCCTTTTCTGAATCGGATAATCTAATATGTATAAATGCTAACTATCGAGTGTATTCGATTAAGACATGGAAATATTTTTAAAAATAATTTTTAAATGATAAATTTTAAAGATATTTTAAAATTTTATAAATTGGTACGAATATTTGGGTATTATCCAAACATTTTTTATAAAATCATATTTTGAACTTTTTCTTTATTTAGACAATTTTAGAGGATATATATTAACAATTTTTGGGAATATCATGATTTCTCTATTTTATTCCCTCTTTTTATAATATTTTCTTTCATATGAATATTAATGGTTGAGTCTATCTCTCTATCATCATCATCGTGAGTCACACATTCAGTAGAGGTTGTTATCACACATTCACACTTATCACATTTTTCTATAGAAATTGATCACACCTTATAAATGATCTATTGGATGCTTTTGATTATGTTGGATGCTTTAGAATCATTATAAGGTGGTTCTAAAATTTTCCGCGATGTTTTTGAATTTTTAATTGATTTTCTAGAAATATGATATTACTATGAAGTTTTAAACTTGATGATGAAAAACCTAAAGAGCACCGCCGCAAAAATGAGCAAAAATGAGATTTCTAGAAAAATTGTACATAATTATGCCAAAAAAATCTACATTTAAATAAAGTTTTTTTTTGCCACATTTTGACGCATGTTTCTTCAAATTAATTTTTACTATAGGATGAACCATTCTTATAAATGATCACAAGTCTATTTGGAGAAAATGTTCTCGGAAGAAGAGAAAGCTCTTGAAAAAAAATGTCTTGTGAAGTTCACAATTAAATCCCTTCACTCGAGGTTAGACATTTTTTGTCTTATCGTATGCATTCTTTCAACATCAATCTCATTAAATCCACAACTTAAATATGTCTTTAAAATATAAGTACTAATCGAATACCTTAAGACTTATTTTGACATTTTTAATAATATTAAAAGTCTTAATTGAATACACCATGGTTTTTTAAAAATCCTTTAAAACATTTAAATGTTCTAATTGAATGCAGTTGTATTTTAAAAATCTTTTAAAATATTTAAATGTCCTAATTGAATACACCCTCATAACCTTTTATTAAATAATTTTCATATATAATATACGCATAATTCTCTTTCGTTAAAAACCATTCCCGGAAAAATTCGTGGCCAAAAAAGGAATGCAGCATACATACATAATATAGTATGCGGAGATTGAGTATCCTCAAAAGAATGCCCGACTTGAAAACTGCGGTATGAGAAAAATAAAGAACCATTAGTACCTCTGTAAGATATGCCATTGATGTCTATGACAAAGTAGCCAAATGAACAAAGCCTGAAAGATATGCCATGCCTTCTCTTTATGTGAGATTTGCACAGTACATAATTATATATGCCCGAAACAATCAAGGAAAAGACAAATATGTACAATGAATTATATACATTTTCCTAATAATTATATTTAACTTCATACTTTTATTAATTAGTATTAGTTTTCCATATGTGACAAAGTAAGCAACTAAATATTTTATTTTTCTCTCTAATTTTTTTCATATTTGGGATCATACCCTCCTGATCTCTGGGATTCCAAACTTCTAATTTTGGTGGATGCATATGGGGCCTCAGTGTGTTGTGGGGATTATGTCATGTTTTCATTTTATTTTCTTAGCAAAAAAAAAAAAAAACAAACCTTTTTAGTAATTAAGTTTTTAGTGTAAAATAGAATATTCATACTGCTATTTTTTATTCCCATCATAAACCATGATGCAACCAAAATTAAATTATTATTATTTAAAATTATCAGTGACAGGTTAGATAACAATGTCTGTTTCTTTTGACAAAGATAGTCGGTTTATGATCAGGTGCTATTAGGATTTTATTTGTTTTGAACTTTGAGAGTGTGGTATGTAATTTTCATAATTTTAGTGATGTGAATTTTTTAGTTGTTTGTACAATTTTTATAGACGTTAATTTGCTGTATTGATTTGTAAATCTTGCCGTCATAATCTTGTATAGCTTTTTTGTACAGCTTTTATAGTTCATATATGAGCATACTAGCCTCCCAGCACCCGTTTATGTGTGTGTATTTTTTCTTTTAATTTTAAGAATTAGGAGAAATTAAATAAATATAAAAGTATTAAAAATAAATAAATAGGATTGTGGAAGGAGGAGTAACTACCCACTTCCTCCGCATTTCTCTACATAACTTCCATGTTTTTTTATTTCACTTTGACCTCTTATTTATTTTCTTTTTTATTTAACATTTATTTCCGAATTATTTTTTCTGATCGAGATATTATTTTTTACCTTCAATATATTTGCTTAATCTAGAATTATGAGGGTATTTTTGTGACAAAAATTTGGTGAATTCTTTTTACCCTGCTGATTTTATAATAATAAAGATTACAATCTCATGTATTTCTCTTCCTATCTCATATTTTTTTATATCAAACGTAGAATAATTGAAATTTCATTTTATTTTTAGCTACAATATTGCCATGTATTTGTTATTTTATGTACCTTCCTATTATTTTTAGCTACAAGATAACTATGTGGAAAAAAAAAGTCGATTATAATTTACCAAGTATCAATTGGCAATGAATTAATTTTTTACTGAAAAACTATATTTTTATTAGTTAGTCAAATACAGAACATAAAAGGAGAAAAATATGAACAAAATAATTACTCGTATTACCTGAAAATTAGAGTCAATATTTAATATAATATTACTTATTTCCCATCTTTGAAAATGGGCGATAAAGACAATTACAATTTACTTATGTTAGATTCAAATCATAACAAAAATAAATAAAATGAATGAATTTTAATAATAAACTTATAAAGTCGAAGCTGTTACTTCATATCGTAACAATATTAATTGATTAAAAAAATGACGAATATTTTTTATTTGATCCATAATTCTGTTAAATCTATTATTAAAATTATTTATTCACTTTCGGTTGCATGGGATGGCCAATCATTTACAGCCAAGTGGACTTCTGTAAAATGCCCGAGAAATAGTAGGGTAGTCACAAGCCACCGCCGGCGGAGACATACTTGAAGATGAAGGCAGGCATGTCCCTAGTTCCCATGCCCCTCTTCCTTCAAAGAGATAATAAGGTAAGGTTCTTGGAATCTTGGGGGCACCCTTTTAACCACTAGCTCAATATTCTCAACCAAATATCTTCTTTTTTACCTTGTCAACTTTAATATCAGATATTTACGTTAATGCATTTAATAAACCGAATATTTTTTTTTTACATTGTCAACTTTATTATCACATTCTTATACTCCACCAGCCTTATTCTTCTTTGTTCATACAAAAAATGCTATTTATTTTCTTGCTTTATTTGTTTCTTTTTCTCAATAGCCAACTCCATTTACCAACTACTGTGAAATTGGCATTATCTGGAGGGACATTTTCATAGAAATCTCCAACTTTGTTTTGCTATGTGTCATTCAGAGCCAAAAAAAAAAAAAAACTAAAAATTAGAAATAGTTATATTTTAGGACCATTTAGGCCTCACCTAGCAATTTATTGGTGCCGAATCCTAGCAGCACGAAGTATTAGAATTTTCATTGGCCGCACCTTCCTTAATTCGTAGCTAAATGCCACCATACCCTATCTACTAGGCATATGGCCCTATTTACTAGGAACATGGCATTTGTTATTCTCAAAAATCATAGTTTGTCATATATGAAAACTCAAATAATAAATTATCCGTGTGGATCCATACAAAATTTGAAACTCTCACGTGATTTATAATAATAAATATTTTGTTTTTGGTGAAGTCATAATTACATCGCATTAATTAAATATATTTAATCGTTGAATATATTAATTAATAGATCATTACAGCATACTAATAAGCATCTCCGAAATATTAGAGCGTTTTTGGTTGAATCCTCCATTTCGAGATTTAATTATAACCTCATGTATTTTGTATGTACGTACAAACCCAAAGGTCAAAATTTTTATGTAGACGACTTCTGTATCAGCAATCACGTGTGTAAAATCAGTTTGTCACTATCTTACAACCTAATGTCACCAGGCACTTGAGAGTGAAAAATAAACGCAAGCGATAAAAAATATAGTCCCTTGTTGGTGAGAACTACTAAAAAATAGTGAGATCATTAGTGAAAGAATGATCAACGATGATGAAAGAGGAGTAGGCAGAGTTAGGAGACGGCATTCATCTATATACAAATCATAACGGGTCACACATGCATCATTCATCCACTCATAAAAATACCAAAACAAAAATCTTCCCATCCGTATTAAAGTGCAAGTCTTTTAAATTTAAACCAAGTACTTTTCTAATGCAATAAAATTTAGTCATTTTTGGAGGCCAAGTTAGTAGGCTTTAGTATGGACAAATAGTCCACAGCTGGCCTTAGTTAAACCTTGGACGAGGATAGCACGTGGTTGTTCATTTCTTGGGGTGTAACCTTTGGCCAAAAGGGCCATTTACTAGTTACTATTACTTGCGTGAGTTGTGACCACCAAAGGCCAAATAAATATTTCTTTCCTCACCCAATTTTCTTCTTCATTTCATTTTTTTTTTTTTTTGGAGATTATGTGTAATTTTCTTCTTCATTTCATTTTTTTTTTTATTTATTTTTTTTGGAGATTATGTGTGGCGGAGTGCATTATTTACCCGTGCACTCCCAGGAACACTTAAGTTTCTCTCCCTATGCTTTTATGCTTTTAGCTATCAGCCTTTAGCTTATAAATATTAAGTTTGTGACCTTAACCTCACTGCCTGTAGCAGCCCTCTTGTCCGCGCCTCAGTGGATACAGAGATTTTGAGTCCAGCGATTCCTTCATTCATCTCCTCCATTGAAGGAATCCATTTTTAACAATGGTGGAGACTCTGAATCAAACCCAGACCAAACCCATCGTCATCAATGGGGCTAATGGGATCTATGACCACGCAGAGGATGAATCTGAATTCGACCCAAGTGCCCCTCCTCCATTTAAAATAGCTGAGATCCGAGCTGCCATTCCCAAACACTGTTGGGTCAAAAACCCATGGAGGTCTTTCAGCTACGTTTTCAGAGATTTAATTGTCATATCTGCAATGGCCGCCACTGCCATTTTCTTCGAAAGTTGGTACCTTTGGCCACTTTACTGGGCAGCCCAAGGAACCATGTTCTGGGCTCTCTTTGTTCTTGGTCATGATTGGTAATTTTCACAAAAACTCACTTCTACATTTTTCTACATTTACTGCATTTTTTTTCTCCTGCATCTGCTTACCATTAATAAAATAAGTTAGTTTTTTCACACTCCGAGTTTCTCGCTGTTCACTCCTCGTTTTCTAGCGTTACGATTTGAATAAATCAAAGGTATATAAGAATCCGGGATGTGAAAATTACTACCTTTTCTGTGTTTGTAATGTATTTGGTTTTGGTTTTGGATTGAACAGTGGGCATGGAAGCTTTTCAGATAGTCGCACGCTGAACAGTGTTGTGGGGCATATATTGCATTCTGCAATTCTTGTACCTTATAATGGATGGTGGGTTCTAAATTTTCAAATCATTTTCATTTTGTTCTTTTGAATGATTGACACTATCTTTAGGTTGTCGCATGAAAATGCTCTTGATCTGTGATTGAAAATTTCACATGATTTTCCACAGGAGAATCAGTCACAGAACTCACCATCAGAACCATGGACATGTTGAAAATGATGAGTCGTGGGTGCCTGTATGTGCTTATCTTAGTTGCATCTTTTTTCAATTCTAACTTTAATTAGTTTTTTATTAGTGGTTAAAATGTTTGTGTTGCCATCTCTGTTAGCTCACTGAGAAAATTTATTCAAGCCTCGATGAAAGCACGAAAAATTTCAGATTCAGAGTGCCTTACCCCATCTTTGCATACCCTTTCTATCTGGTGAGAAAACGATCTATCCCTTTTATTGACCCTAAGTTTGCGTTTCTAATGGTTCATAAACACTAAATTCCGTTTCTTTTTCCTTTTCCTTTTCCTTTTTCTTTTCTAATTGGTTGCCTTTCACTTTCAGTGGACTCGAAGTCCAGGAAAAGAAGGTTCTCATTTCAATCCTTACAGCGACTTGTTCGCCCCAAGTGAAAGGAAAGATGTGATAACATCCACTGCTTGCTGGGCTATGATGGTTTCCCTGCTCCTCTATCTGTCCTTTGTTGTAGGACCAGTCCAAATCCTCAAGCTCTATGGTGTCCCTTATTGGGTGAGGATGTCAATTTTTCTTCATGTTCATTAAATGACAGATTTTCACAATTTATGATTCCTAATTTTCATCATAAAAAACTGGCAGATTTTCATAATGTGGTTGGATTTGGTCACGTATTTGCATCACCATGGTTATGATAAGAAACTTCCATGGTACCGGGGCAAGGTAAAGCGATACATCACACCAGAATACCTTGAGAATCATCCATGGCCTAATAAAGTACTTAAATTAAGAATCTTGGTTTCTTCCTCTTATGGTGATGTAGGAATGGAGTTACCTAAGAGGAGGCCTCACAACTGTTGATCGCGATTATGGAATGTTTAATAACATCCACCATGACATTGGCACTCATGTTATACATCATCTCTTCCCTCAAATCCCACACTATCACCTAGTGGAAGCTGTATGTTCTTCTTCCTTCACCAGATTTAGACATTTTCCGCAACTTTGATGTTGCAAGTGTTTAGGAATGTTTTATGGTTTGGCATTGACATGGTTGATATTGCAGACCAGGGCAGCTAAGCAGGTTCTGGGGAAGTACTATCGAGAGCCGAAGAAATCTGGGCCGTTTCCGGTTCACTTGATTGATAATCTGGTGGCAAGCATGAGAAATGACCACTATGTTAGTGACACTGGAGACATTGTATTCTATCAGACCGACCCCAAGCTTTTCAAGAGTCTTAAGAACAAGTCTCTTTGATTTTATTTTTCCTTGTGGGGTCTTTTTTTTTTCTTCCTTTTTCCAGTTTTAGCTCAATTGAAATGGCAGATATGAATTGTTTTCTGTATTCCATAATCTGCTTTAAAAACCTTGAGAGGGATAGTTGTATTTGAGGATTTGTTAGTTGCTAGCAAATAAACAATGGTTATGTCAATTTTGTTCTAACTATTTTATTTTAGATTTTTTTTATTTCAATAAATATTCGAGAGGACAATTTTTTGATGAGTTGCAAAGCGAATCTCCCATTACATAACCAAATTCATGTTGTAAATATGTTAAATTAGGTGACTATTTCTATGTAAGGGTATTTACGTCCATATGTATGATTCTAGCACGAAAAAAAAATACCCGGAAACGGTGTCCGATCGACTCGAAACATACACCCAAATGTTCGTAACATCGAAAACATTAAAAGACATGTTGGACGCATCCCCAGATTTCCTAGCACGCGCGCCCACGAGCCGCCTGAAGCGGCGGCACTTGAAGCCCACTCACCAGGGTACTGTTCACCGTCCATGTCACGCATTTACCCGGTTCTAAAACCCCCGACTAAGTGACCCAACCCGGTTCTAAAACCATTGTTTTTCACTCTTTTTCCAAGTTATTTCGACAAAATTATTCTACATTAGCTCAAGAAAGGATCTATGTGCTCATAATCGAAGAAAACTACGTCAAGAACTATGTGCAAGGCCACCATCCTCGGCCAATTTTCCAGCATTCTGTTTGGGCGGTCCCAGCGTCCAAACTCACGACTAAACAGCCTATTAGAATCGCAAAATCTCAAGAACTACGTCTCTGAATCTATTTCCCAAGTTCCCAATCATAAACTGGGAGCAATTCCAAACCCAAAACTTTCTTCTCGGGCCACCTTCCTCTAAGCCTTAACATCACCTCTCTTCCTCTCCTTCCTACTTCTCCTCATTCCTCACGTCTTACTTTCCTCTCTTCTCTCTTCCACTCCTGCTACTTGCTCTATTCGTTTTCTTTCATTTTCTCTCTCGGTCGAAGAACACAATATGCACACACACATCTTTTCAACTTGAAAAAACTCACACAACCCACACACAAGTCGGTGGCACCAAAACCAAACGGATAAGGGGCACGTGTCCCTATCCTAACATCCAAAAAAAAATCTCACAAGAAAAATTACTAAAAAGCCCGTCCTTGCCAAATTACAAAAATGCCTCTATGTAACTTAGACGAGGAATGAAACCAGCCGAGCTCCATTTTCGGCATGCCATCTGTCGACGTACTTGGAAAGTCGAGACTTTCACAATGGTCTTCTCAAATTGCCTAAATGAGGTCTCGATAAAAAATTCAACTCTTTGACTTTTAGGTCAAAAGTCAACTTTTGACTTCCAAGGGCAAATAGTCAATTTCATTCGACTTTTCTGATTTTACCCTCGATGAAAGTCCGGATAGTTACATCAAACACTGTGTATATGAAATTTTAGTCCATCAATCGAATTACATCTAGAAAATGTTGAGATACTTTAATAAGGATAAAGCGAAACCTCAAACACTCTCATGATCGTCCGTAGTCTAGATCCTTAGAATGACTCGTTTCGTCTCTTAGATGATAATGAAGAGATATTGAGACCATAAATTCCATATTTAAGTCCAATAAACGCATTATTGTACTTGACTTAATGCACTAAATCAGACATTTCATTCGCTGTGAACTTACTAGCTTGATCTGGCTTTGCACCAACACATCACCACTGGAATGGCATAAATGACATTTTCCTATACCTCAGAGGTACAATGGACATGGGTTTATTGTAACAACCCGTACCTTCGGGAAGGGTAAAAAGGTAATTTTGTAAAATTTTGTGTAAATAGATGTTTTTGCCCTTGTGAATAGTAGATGAACAGTTGACTTTTTGAAGTACCGATTGGATGAGTGTTAACCCGTGACCGTGACGTAGTTTAGGACGTCACGAGTCCGTAGACTGGTGGCAGGTTCGATTTGGATAACCGGAGGAAAAGTTATGATGTTCGGAAGATTGGGGGCGTTACCGTAATTTTGAGTAAACGAGGAAAATGTTGACTTTTTGGAGGACTTGTGATTTTCACCTAGACCGAGGACCGTTGGATAGGTCTCGACGTCCTGAGTTCAACGACAGGCGGCACGATGTCATCGGACGTCGGACGGAAAAGATACGGGTCTAGAACGTTCGAGGCAAAACGGTAATTAATTGTACAAGGGGTATTTTGGTCATTTTCCCTCAGCCCAATCAGATAAGGGCAAGTGGCAGAGATTTTTTGTGCTGGCCTATGGATGATGGACACGTGGGAGTGGCTGGATGGTTCCAGGCCGTTCTCAAGTGTGCACGGCCACACCTTGCACAAAATCAAACCGTGTTTTGGGTTTGAAACACAGAAAATAGAGGGTGAGAGTTCGAGGAGAGCTTGATCGATTTTGTGCCAGGGGGAGTGAAGAGTGACTGGTGAGAGTGACAGAGAGACGAGGGTGAGGTGTTGATCGTGTTTTGGCACTGGAATTGTGCACGGCGGCGCGGTGGTGGTGCAGCGAGGATTTGAGGAAACAGGGAGGTCGTGAGTTCTTGGTGGTGGCTACGCCGTGTGGTGGCTCAAATCACGACCGTGGGACGTTCAGGAGGCTGTAGGGAGTCCAACGAACACCGTGGTACGCGGCGGCGCTTGCGGCGAAGACGGAATCGAAGGGTAAGCTTCTTTACTCTGTTTTCCCGTGCTTTTTCAATTCAAAAGTCGTGAAGGTAGGATGAAAATCGAAGGGAGTGGTGAGTGCAGTTGTGTTCATGGCGGTTCTAGGAGTGGTGTGGGATGGTCGCCGTGACGGGGACGTGCACGGCGGAGCCAGTCGACGAAGAATACTCTGTACTCTGTTTTGGCCGTGGGTTCAAACGTCGAGTCGTGACGTTTGGGAACAAGTCGACGGTCAAGGTGAGTCGGGTTAGATGTAGAAGGGCCTTAGGAACCGTCTGGTGTTGCCACCGTGACGGGGGATGATCGGAGTGGCTGGATCGTGAAACAGGGGCCGTCTGTGTGTTTCTTTCGAGCTTCAGTTGTGAAGCTGAGCGGTGAATCGAACCAGGAGAGTGAGGGGAATGGATAGGTTGGAACTGGACGAAGCTTTAGGTGAAGAAAGGGAGAGGAATCGTGCAGGTACGGCGGAGAACCGCTGACGCCGGTTCAGTTTGCAGACCACTGTGCTGAACCGGGTCTGCTCAAGGTTGAAGGGCACTGTAGCAGGCGCGTGAAGCCCACGCGCAGCCACTTTGGGCGGCGCGTGGAGGCGCGTGGAGAGGAATCCGGCCAAGCTTCCAACATGAGTTTGGTTCTATTTGTCCTAAGGAGTTTATTGGTATAGTTTTCGAGTTAACCGGACGGTGTTACGGAGTTGTTCGGGAATCTAGCCGGTTGAGGGTTTAGGATTAAAATATTATTTAATTCCCGAAAAATTGGGGAAATCAGGATTAGGATCCTTGATGTATTTGTGACCCTATTTGGTGCATTTTGACAGGACGGGAGGTACCCGAAACAGTCGAGGAGCGCACGGAGCGCGAGTGACTCGTTCTGAATTTGTGAGTGGACTCTTTCTTTCCTTCGAGCATGCCTAACTGTTTTCTTGATGTTTTATGATCTTAAATATGTTTTTATGCTTTTGAATGATGATTATATGTGCTTGATGAGTTTGCACGTTTTTCGAGACATTTCTGAGATTTTGCACGTTTTTCGAGAAAAAGCCGATTTTCGGATTTTGATGCCATAATTACAATTTCAATCTATAAATGTTTTCTGATAAGGATAAATGGGTTATGAAATATGATTTGTGCTTATGTGTGATTTCTGGGTATAAGAATGGATTGCCGGATTTGGGTTCGGAATGTCGGTACGAACCGCCGGAAGGGCTTCGAACCGGGGATTTCGAATTCGAGTTTGGTGATCGATTTCGAATTGGTTTACACTGGATATGGATTGGATTTGCTGGATCTGGAAATTGGGTTTAAAGACCCGGATTGATATGGACGGGGGACGGGCCCGGATTGAGTTTAAAGACTCGGGAGTTTAAAGACTCGGATATGTTGATATTACCCCCATAGGCCTATTGAGTTTAAAGACTCGGGAGTTTAAAGACTCGGATTTCATTTAAGGCCTGATTGAGTTTAAAGACTCGGATAGGTCCAGCAGGTTTAATCGGAAATGATGATTTGATGCTGAACTATGATTTCTCTATCCGTTTTATCGTATTTCTGTCTCTTATGGTATTTTATAGTGTTTCTGTTTCTTATGATGTTTCATGTTATGATTTTCTAGTACTTCGTTGGGCATGCCTGGTTTAAGAACGGAGGGAACACTGATTCTTATTTTTCCTTAACCTCGAGTTCGTGATAATTGCAACTTTGGTTATTCTAGTCCACTCACACTTTTGGTTTTAAATTTTCCCTCCAGGTCGTGGTGATAGCGCTGGGGTGAACGTTGAGGAAGATATCGAGGCATAGAGCTTCTGACATCCTTCCGTTGCGAGACTAGCATTGTAGGACTTTTGTGCCCATTTTGTAGTATATGTTACTCCTTCGTCTGATAGTTATGCTTATAGTTGTGTGAAGGTTGTTTGTCTGTTTTTGATACTGTAAGTGTGATTGTCAGACGGGAGCAGGGTTCGTCCCGGGTATCGAGGCCATATTTAGGACGGGTCCTGACAATTGGTATCAGAGCATAGGTTTGTCGGTTTGTGTTGGGTCTAGGTTGTTTTACTAACTCTATGCCTCTTTCAGCGTACGATCGATCATGCCTCCGCGACGTGAACCCCCTCCACGACCTGAAGACGAAGCGGCGAGAGGGACTGAGAGTGCTTCGATCGAGAGAGCCCAGAGGCTTGGGGCTACTACGTTCAGCGGTGGGGCCGATCTAGAGGAAGCTCACCGATGGATCACCCGACTTGAGCGTATTTTTGGGGTGATGCACTGTCCTCCAGAGGATCGGGTCTTGTTAGCTACTTTTCTGTTGGATGGAGCTGCATATGAGTGGTGGTACACGCTGGAACTGTCCGGCTGGGATGTACATACCGTGACTTGGGAGACTTTCCGGGAGCGGTTTCTAGATCAGTACTATCCCCGTTCTTTCTGGGATGCGAAAGAGGCGAAATTTCTTCACTTGAAGCAAGGGAACTTGACAGTCGCAGAGTATGAGCAGAGATTCCAGATGCTATCCCGATTTGCTCCTGCATTTGTGGCAACCGAGGCGGAGAAGTGTCGCCGGTTTGAGTTGGGCCTTCGGGCAGAGATCAAGGCCATAGTGACAGTTGGCTCTTTTGCTACTTTTCGGGAGTTATCTGATGCTGTTGTCAGGGTTGAGGCCAGTTTACCTGCTAGACCACAGTATTCGGGCAGTGTTCGACGCCGAGAGCATTCATTTCCAGGAGCATCGAGTCAGAGGCCCCCGAAACGGGGTAATTTTGGTGGATCGTCATCGGCTGGTGGAGCCCGGTATGGCAGACCAGGCAGTTTTCAGGGCTCGGGATTTCGAGGAGCTAGGTCACAGCCGACTCCTCAGGCGAGTGCGACTTCAGTTGCTTCTACAGGGAGGCATACCGGTGGACCCGGTAGGGATACTTGCTTCTATTGCGGAGAGCGAGGACACTTCCGGAGGGAGTGCCCATTGTTAGCTTCGGAGGGTGGAGCAGGCAGAGGTGCAGCGGAACCTAGGCGGAGCACTGCTTCAGTGTCAGGGGCAGCAGGCCCTAGGGGTGGCGGTGGTGCCACGAGCAGTTCCAGGGGGCGCGGTAGGTCATCGGGACCTCAGGCGCGAGTTTTTGCTATGACTCAGCAGAAGGCTAGGTCAGCACCGGGAGTGGTGACAGGTACACTCACCATACTTGGTCACACTGTTTTTGCTTTGATAGATCCCGGGGCTACCCATTCATTTATAGCTCGGAGTTGTAGTTTGGTTACGAGAGGGAGGTGTCTACTTTGGATTGTGCTTTAGGGGTATGTACACCTACTGGGGAGGTGTTGGTAGTGACTCAGGTGTTGAGAGAGTGTCCGGTGATGGTAGGTGAGGTTGAGCTAATGGCAGATTTGTTACTATTGGATCTACGGGACTTTGATGTTATATTGGGTATGGACTGGTTGACGAGACATCATGCTAGCAAGTTGAGGCTAGCAAGTTGTTGTGTAAGGGGTGCCAAGGTTACATAGCTCATGTGGTGGATACACGTGCTACGCCAGTGAGGGCGGAAGACATACCAGTGGTGCGGGAGTTTCCCGATGTTTTTCCCGAGGAGTTGCCAGGACTACCCCCACACCGAGATCTTGAGTTTACGATTGATCTTCTTCCAGGTACACAGCCTATTTCACAGACTCCTTACCGTATGGCACCTGCAGAATTGAGGGAACTTAAGGCCCAGTTGCAAGAGTTGGTCGATATAGGATTCATTCGACCGAGTATGTCACCTTGGGGAGCACCTGTTTTGTTTGTTAAGAAAAAGGACGGAGGATTGAGATTGTGTGTGGATTACAGACAACTGAATAAGGTAACTATTCGGAATAAGTACCCCCTACCCCGGATTGACGATTTGTTTGACCAGCTGAAGGGAGCACAATATTTTTCGAAGATTGATCTTCGCTCCGGTTACCATCAGTTAAGGGTTAAAGAGGAGGATATACCGAAGACAGCTTTCCGGACCAGGTACGGTCATTTTGAGTTTGTTGTGATGCCTTTTGGTTTGACTAATGCCCCAGCAGCTTTTATGGACCTTATGAACCGAGTGTTCCGGCCCTATTTGGATCGTTTTGGGATTGTCTTCATTGATGACATTTTGGTGTATTCGAAGAGTGCGAAGGCACATGAGAAACATCTGAGGCTCGTGCTTGAGACATTGAGGGGGCATCAGTTGTATGCGAAACTGAGTAAGTGCCAGTTTTGGTTGACCAGTGTTGGATTTCTTAGCCATGTAATTTCGGCCGAGGGCATCAGCGTGGATCCTCAGAAGGTTGAGGCGGGTAGCAAATTGGGAACAGCCTAAAACGGTGACAGAGATCAGGAGTTTCCTAGGTTTGGCAGGTTACTACCGGCGCTTTATTGAGGGCTTTTCTATTCTAGCAGCACCGTTGACGAGATTGACTCAGAAGGGAATTCGATTTGAGTGGGACGAGAATTGTGAACAGAGTTTCCAGGAGCTTAAAAGACGCTTGACATCTGCTCCTGTGTTAGCCCTTCCAGATGATAGTGGGGAGTTTGAGGTGTACAGTGACGCTTCTTTGCAAGGCTTGGGTTGTGTCTTGATGCAGCATGGGAGAGTGATTGCTTATGCTTCCCGACAATTGAAACCCCATGAGATGAACTACCCTACACATGATTTGGAACTGGCAGCGGTGGTTCATGCACTGAAGATTTGGCGACATTACTTGTACGACGAGAGGTGCAGGATCTTCACGGACCACAAGAGCTTGAAGTATTTGTTCACTCAAAAGGAATTGAATCTGAGACAGCGCCGATGGTTGGAGTTGCTTAAGGACTACGACTGCACGATTGAGTATCACCCAGGGAAGGCTAATGTGGTAGCCGATGCTCTGAGCAGGAAGTCAGCTAGTTCTTTGTCACATTTGAGGGCAGTGCGGTTACCGTTGCTGGTTGAGCTCCGCAGGTTGGGAGTAGAGTTGACTGTGGATGATCAGGGAGCACTCCTAGCGAGTTTCCATATACGACCTGTTTTGATTGATCAGGTGATTGATGCTCAGTTTGAGGACCCTATCCTATGCATCATTCGGATTGAGGTCGAGGCTGGAGAGAGACAGGACTTTGAGATCCGTGAAGATGGAGCCTTGGTTAAAGGTGGACGGTTGTGCGTACCTGAGGATGAAGCCTTGAAGAAAGTGATACTAGATGAGGCTCACGGTTCAGCTTATGCGATGCATCCTGGTGGGACCAAGATGTATCGTACATTACGGGAGCATTACTGGTGGACAGGAATGAAACGTGAGATTGCAGAATATGTCAGTAGATGCTTGATTTGTCAGCAGGTAAAAGCCGAGCGGCAGAGACCTTATGGAGCCATGCAACCTTTGCCGATCCCCGAGTGGAGATGGGATCACCTGACAATGGATTTTGTGTTCAAGCTTCCGAGAACACCAAAGGGACACGATGGTGTGTGGGTTATTGTGGATCGACTTACGAAGTCTGCTCATTTCTTGCCAGTACGGGAGAACTTCAGGTTGGCGCAGTTTGCACAGTTGTTCATAGATGAGATTATTCGGTTGCATGGGACTCCAGAGTCGATAGTATCTGACAGAGATCCGAGATTTACTTCCCGTTTTTGGCAGAGCTTACAGGAAGCTTTTGGGACTAAATTACATTTCAGTACTGCATTTCATCCTCAGACCGATGGACAGTCAGAGCGGACTATTCAGATTCTCGAGGATATGATGCGAGCTTGTGTCTTGCAGTTTCAGGGTACTTGGGAGTCTCATTTACCTTTGATGGAGTTCGCCTACAATAACAGTTATCAGGAGAGCATTGGGATGGCTCCTTACGAGGCTTTGTATGGGCGACAGTGTCGGACTCCATTGTGTTGGACTGAGGTTGGTGAGAGGAGGTTGACTACTTCTGAATTGGTGGAGCTTACTCAGGAAAAAGTGGCATTGATCAGGGATCGATTAAAGGCAGCCCAGGACCGACAGAAGAGTTACGCCGACCGTAGGATCAGGGATTTGGAGTTTGCCGTAGGAGACTGGGTTTTCCTGAAGTTTTCCCCTTGGAAGGGAATTGTGCGGTTCGGCAGACGAGGGAAGTTGAGTCCTCGTTACATTGGACCTTATGAGACCATAGAACGTATTGGTCATGTTGCATATCGATTGGCTTTACCAGCAGACTTGGAAAAGGTACATAATGTCTTTCATGTCTCTATGCTTCGGAAGTATATTCGAGATGATTCGCATGTTCTGGAAGCACAACCAGTTGAACTGAGAGAAGACTTGAGTTTCGAAGAGCAGCCTGTAGCGATTTTGGATCGGAAGGATAAGGTCTTACGGCGGAAAACGGTTCTCTTGGTTAAAGTATTGTGGAGGAATCATCAAGTGGAAGAAGCTACGTGGGAACCTGAGGCATTGATGCGGGAACAGTACCCTTACTTATTTTACTGAATTTCGGGGACGAAATTCTTTTTAGGGGGGTAGATTGTAACAACCCGTACCTTCGGGAAGGGTAAAAAGGTAATTTTGTAAAATTTTGTGTAAATGGACGTTTTTGCCCTTGTGAATAGTAGACGAACAGTTGACTTTTTGAAGTACCGATTGGATGAGTGTTAACCCGTGACCGTGACGTAGTTTAGGACGTCACGAGTCCGTAGACGGGTGGCAGGTTCGATTTGGATAACCGGAGGAAAAGTTATGATGTTCGGAAGATTGGGGGCGTTACCGTAATTTTGAGTAAACGAGGAAAATGTTGACTTTTTGGAGGACTTGTGATTTTCACCTAGACCGAGGACCGTTGGATAGGTCTCGACGTCCTGAGTTCAACGACAGGCGGCACGATGTCATCGGACGTCGGACGGAAAAGATACGGGTCTAGAACGTTCGAGGGCAAAACGGTAATTAATTGTACAAGGGGTATTTTGGTCATTTTCCCTTAGCCCAATCAGATAAGGGCAAGTGGCAGAGATTTTTTGTGCTGGCCTATGGATGATGGACACGTGGGAGTGGCTGGATGGTTTCAGGCCGTTCTCAAGTGTGCACGGCCACACCTTGCACAAAATCAAACCGTGTTTTGGGTTTGAAACACAGAAAACAGAGGGTGAGAGTTCGAGGAGAGCTTGATCGATTTTGTGCCACGGGGAGTGAGGAGTGACTGGTGAGAGTGAAAGAGAGACGAGGGTGAGGTGTTGATCGTGTTTTGGGACTGGAATTGTGCACGGCGGCGCGGTGGTGGTGCGGCGAGGATTTGAGGAAACAGGGAGGCCGTGAGTTCTTGGTGGTGGCTACGCCGTGTGGTGGCTCAAATCACGACCGTGGGACGTTCATGAGGCTATAGGGAGTCCAACGAACACCGTGGTACGCGGCGGCGCTTGCGGCGAAGACGGAATCGAAGGGTAAGCTTCTTTACTCTGTTTTCCCGTGCTTTTTCAATTCAAAAGTCGTGAAGGTAGGATGAGAATCGAAGGGAGTGGTGAGTGCAGTTGTGTTCATGGCGGTTCTAGGAGTGGTGTGGGATGGTCGCCGTGACGGGGACGTGCACGGCGGAGCCAGTCGACGGAGAATACTCTGTACTCTGTTTTGGCCGTGGGTTCAAACGTCGAGTCGTGACGTTTGGGCACAAGTCGACGGTCAAGGTGAGTCGGGTTAGATGTAGAAGGGCCTTAGGAACCGTCTGGTGTTGCCACCGTGACGGGGGATGATCGGAGTGGCTGGATCGTGAAACAGGGGCCGTCTGTGTGTTTCTTTCGAGCTTCAGTTGTGAAGCTGAGTGGTGAATCGAACCAGGAGAGTGAGGGGAATGGATAGGTTGGAACTGGACGAAGCTTTAGGTGAAGAAAGGGAGAGGAATCGTGCAGGTACGGCGGAGAACCGCTGACGCCGGTTCAATTTGCAGACCACTGTGCTGAACCGGGTCTGCTCAAGGTTGAAGGGCACTGTAGCAGGCGCGTGAGGCCCACGCGCAGCCACTTTGGGCGGCGCGTGGAGGCGCGTGGAGAGGAATCCGGCCAAGCTTCCAACATGAGTTTGGTTCTATTTGTCCTAAGGAGTTTATTGGTATAGTTTTCGAGTTAACCGGACGGTGTTACGGAGTTGTTCGGGAATCTAGCCGGTTGAGGGTTTAGGATTAAAATATTATTTAATTCCCGAAAAATTGGGGAAATCAGGATTAGGATCCTTGATGTATTTGTGACCCTATTTGGTGCATTTTGACAGGACGGGAGGTACCCGAAACAGTCGAGGAGCGCACGGAGCGCGAGTGACTCGTTCTGAATTTGTGAGTGGACTCTTTCTTTCCTTCGAGCATGCCTAACTGTTTTCTTGATGTTTTATGATCTTAAATATGTTTTTATGCTTTTGAATGATGATTATATGTGCTTGATGAGTTTGCACGTTTTTCGAGACATTTCCGAGATTTTGCACGTTTTTCGAGAAAAAGCCGATTTTCGGATTTTGATGCCATAATTACAATTTCAATCGATAAATGTTTTCTGATAAGGATAAATGGGTTATGAAATATGATTTGTGCTTATGTGTGATTTCTGGGTATAAGAATGGATTGCCGGATTTGGGTTCGGAATGTAGGTTCGAACCGCCGGAAGGGCTTCGAACCGGGGATTTCGAATTCGAGTTTGGCGATCGATTTCGAATTGGTTTACACTGGATATGGATTGGATTTGCTGGATCTGAAAATTGGGTTTAAAGGCCCGGATTGATATGGACGGGGGACGGACCCGGATTGAGTTTAAAGACTCGGGAGTTTAAAGACTCGGATATGTTGATATTACCCCCATAGGCCTATTGTGTTTAAAGACTCGGGAGTTTAAAGACTCGGATTTCATTTAAGGCCTGATTGAGTTTAAAGACTCGGATAGGTCCAGCAGGTTTAATCGGAAATGATGATTTGATGCTGAACTATGATTTCTCTATCCGTTTTATCGTATTTCTGTCTCTTATGGTATTTTATAGTGTTTCTGTTTCTTATGATGTTTCATGTTATGATTTTCTAGTACTTCGTTGGGCATGCCTGGTTTAAGAACGGAGGGAACACTGATTCTTATTTTTCCTTAACCTCGAGTTCGTGATAATTGCAACTTTGGTTATTCTAGTCCACTCACACTTTTGGTTTTAAATTTTCCCTCCAGGTCGTGGTGATAGCGCTGGGGTGAACGTTGAGGCAGATATCGAGGCATAGAGCTTCCGACATCCTTCCGTTGCGAGACTAGAATTGTAGGACTTTTGTGCCCATTTTGTAGAACTATGCTCTGCATGGCTGTTGTGTATATGTTACTCCTTCGTCTGATAGTTATGCTTATAGTTGTGTGAAGGTTGTTTGTCTGTTTTTGATACTGTAAGTGTGATTGTCAGACGGGAGCAGGGTTCGTCCCGGGTATCGAGGCCATATTTGGGACGGGTCCTGACATTTATTCTATCCTGATGCATCGAGGATTGAATCAAACCTCTTAAGTCCTCAAACTGATGCACACCTTGTTGGGTATGCTGATACAAGTTACATATCAGACCTACATAAGGCGCATTCCCAAATTGGTTATTTCTTTACCATTGAGATTACAACAAGATAATATTTTGGAGGTAAATGAAACAGACCCTTGTTACTACATCTTCGAATCATGCAGAGCTTATAGGTCCTCAAAAAACAATTTGTAAATGTATATGGCTAAAAGCCATTACGGGGTATATTCAAAGCACTTGTGGACTGCATTCCACCAATAATTAATTGACGATTATCTATGTAGATAATACTTCCTGCATCGAGCAAATGAGAACCAGTTTTATTAAAGAAAACACCTAGCATATTGCACTGAAGTTGTTCTTCCGCCTACAGCAACAAAAACATCAGAAGATTGTGATCAAGTCATTCCGATTTCAACACAACCATGCAAACTTTTTCACCAAGTATTTACCAAAGGCCACATTCCAGCAGCATGTGAGAAGTATTGACTTACGTAGACTGCCTGATTTACCTATTTTGTAGTTTTCAGAGAGAGTCGATATTAGGGGGAGTATCCCGAAGGCTGAAGCATACTAAGTATCCTGAAGCATATTGAATATCTCGAAGTATGCCAAGTATCCCGAAGTATATTGAGTGTCCCAAAATATACTCACATAACCATCGTGTACTCTTTTGCCCTACGACTAAAGTTATTTTGCCCTATTGAGTTTTGTTACTTTGCTAGGTTTTATCAGCCAAGGTTTTGGTGTAGCAACTTGAATGCATCATATCTGAAAGAGGTATACTATCCACTCATGATCTAGAAGAGACGATTTCAACTACCTCCGGAGATTCCGATGAGACTACTCTGTATCTACAGGCGTTGCATTTTTTTTCCTTCGATCAGAGTTATTTTGTCCCATAAGATTTTTGTCACCTAGCAAGGTTTTAACCCAGCAACATGCATGCGCATAGCCAAGCAGCACTATTACATGAAATATCTAAGGGGGAGTGTTGTAAATATGTTAAACTATGTTACTATTTCTATGTAAGGACATTTACGTCCATGCGTATAACCCTGACCCTAACTCTATATAAGGTCTTAAGTTGAATGAAAGACATAGTTTTTCTGTGTATCTCATTTACTACACGTATTTCACAACACTTTTTCACACATATATATCGTTATTACGAAATTGAACTTTATAAGTCAAAATACGCATTGGCCTAAATTGATCTAATCATTAAGACTGTGTTTACTTAAAATAAAATCCCCTTCACATAAATTCCTCCTAAAGGGAGAAATAATCAAAGTTCGTTACATTGGTTGGATCAGATTAGTCAATTTGTAACAACTAGCATTTGGTTGCCACGTTTTTGTAATTGATACAAAGTTAAATAAAAATAGAAGTTCAATTGAAAAATAAAATGATTATCAAACCAACTTTTTTAAATTAATAAATTGACAATAAAATTAAAACGCAGTTCAAAGCTTGAATTGGTGGTTGATTGTGGTTTGGTTTCGTGGGTTAAATGATCTTCCTCTCCAACTCAATCAATCACAAGGTTGATATATACTTTTATTTCTTAAAACCCAAGCAAATTACCCAGTATAGAAATAATATAATGATATAGATTTCCCTTTTGGTACTCAAATTATGGATATTCATTCTATGTCAAAATTAAATAAGAAAATTCAAATACCTAGTTTGATAATAAATGTTTATGAAGTTTGATACTCAAAGTTTATGAAATTTGATACTCTGAAGTTTATGAAATTTGATTCTCAAAGTTTCCGAAGTTTGATATTCAAAAAATAAGAAAATTCAAATACCCTAGTTTAATATACTCAAAGTTTCTGAAGTTTGATACTCAAAGTTTCTGAAGTTTTGATTCTCAGAGTTAGATATGGTAAAGAAAAAAAAAACTTACCTAGTTTGATACTCAAAGTTTCTGAAGTAAAAAAATTTCAGTTTTTAGATGTATGCACGCATCAAATTAACTTTAGACTTTAAATAAAATAATGTGTTTAATCTCTCAGTTACCCCTACTTCTGTTTAAAAAAAAAAATATAAACAATATATTACATCCGAATATGTACAAAGATTCCACATCCATTAACCAATTAAACTTGGATCATGACTAAAATATTAGGGTTTTGAGCATCCTTCCTAATTTTGGTAGTAGCCCAAGTGATTGGCTTTTCCGGGGCGATTCAACATCAACACATGAAAATCATTACTAATATCTATTGCCAGGTTTTTTGTATTCTTTGACCACTAATTAAATGTAGGGTTTTTATCTATGGTAATATGCATGTTGAATAAGACTGAGATACTTGGACTCTTTGGATTTCTCTTAAAAATTTCATGAGAACTCCAAAATTTGAGGCTCTTTGGATTTCCAAATTGAATTAAAACCCAATATTAGTTTGATTAATTTCCATAATTAGGAGTTTAAACACTTATAAATATCTAACCCTTACTCCGTTAATCACACACTTCACATGTCAAAAGTGTCCCAATAGGCCAATATTACCAGAGTCTCACATTTGTAGGCCAATTTCAATTCCTCTAAAATTCTTCCTACTTTGAGCATTCAGAATTATTTAATTTTTATTTTTCTATTTTCTCTGACTCTGAAATTTTTTTGTTTTGATTGCTATGATCATTTATTAAGTTATTGCAGAAACATGGAGAGTAATAATGTGAGTAGGGACGCAGGTGATTTCGATCCGAGTGATCCTCCGCCGTTCAAAATCGCAGAAATCAGAGATGCAATTCCCAAGCACTGCTGGGTGAAGAATCCATGGAGGTCATTGAATTATGCTTTGTGGGATATTTTTGTAATTTTTGGATTGGCAGCCATAGCCGAATGCTCAAGCAGCTTGTGCTGGTATGTTTGGCCTTTCTACTGGGTTGCCCAAGGGACCATGTTTTGGGCTGTGTTTGTCATTGGGCATGATTGTGGCCATGGAAGCTTCTCGGACTCTCGTTTGCTCAACTCCTTTGTGGGCCACATTTTGCACTCTGCAATTCTTGTGCCCTATCATGGCTGGTGGGTTCCTCAATTCCACTAGGGAGTTATGTTATAGTCCGTCGTTGCGTTACAAATTCTAATATACCAGATACTATAAATTGATTTTCGATGCTGAAGTATATTTTCCTTGGTAGCTAACATCACCATTATATATATGTAACTTTACAGGAGAATTAGCCACAAAACTCACCATCAAAACCATGGACATGTAGAGAATGATGAGTCTTGGACCCCTGTAAGTCTTTCTCCAATTTTTTTTTACTTTCTTGCGTTAAATCCGAGACCTTCCACTATACAACAAATGAAGATAATTATTACTAAACAGTAGTGTTAAGTGATCTTATTCCCACTTTTTTAACTTAGTTTTTTTCTTTTCTTTTGTTTTAGATGACTGAGAAGTTATACAAAACTTTGCCAAGCAGCACCAAAACACTGAGGTTCACAGTGCCTTTCCCATTCTTTGCCTACCCAGTTTATCTGGTAATTCTTAATCCAATTAATCAAGATAATTAAACACTTCAATCTTCTGATTAATCTTTTGATTATTAGCTAATTTTTGTTTTATCTTTCGGTTACTGAAGTGGTATAGAAGTCCAGGTAAAGAAGGATCTCACTTCAACCCTAGCAGCAGCCTGTTTTCCCCAAGTGATCGTGGCGATGTTATAACATCAACTGTTTGTTGGGCTATGATGTTTGCTTTGCTCATCTATTTGTCGATTGTGATCGGTCCAATTCGAATGCTCAACTTATATTTTGTTCCTTATTGGGTGAGTTGAGCTAAGCTTGTTTAATTAGTATCGTCAAATCTGATTAGTTTGGCACATATGAATTTGTCTATATTTGATTACTTTTTCAGATTTTTGTAATGTGGTTGGATATCGTCACATACATGCATCACCATGGTTACGAGAAAAAACTCCCATGGTATCGTGGGAAGGTACGTACATTTTATTTTTCCTATTTTAGTGTTTGATGATTAGGGTTTAGGGTTTTATTCAGATTTAGTACCTCGTTTTGAAATAGGAATGGAGTTACATGCGTGGAGGACTTACAACCGTTGATCGTGATTATGGATTGTTCAACAAAATCCACCATGATATTGGTACCCATGTTGTTCATCATCTGTTCCCTCAAATCCCACACTACCACCTTGAGGAAGCTGTATGTTCTGTTTTTGCTTGAGCGAGCAAGTCTATTATATCTTCTTTTGATTAGATTGTTTCTGACCGTTGATTTTGCATTGTTTTTTTCTTGCAGACCAAGGCAGCGAAGCCAATACTAGGGAAATATTATCGTGAGCCACAGAAATCAGGGCCAATTCCAATTCACCTCCTCGGGATCTTAACTGAAAGTCTGAATGAAGATAACTATGTCAGTGACAATGGAGACATTGTGTTTTATCAGACAGATCCTCAACGTCTTAGAAGGTCTAAGAAGTCCTGTTAAATCTATTGAGTTAGATAACATGTTGTCATCCAATGAAGATCAGGACTCAATTGTTTGTTTGTTGTTGTTGGTTTCTAATTATTATGAATTTTGGGCTGTATTTGTGCTGTTCTATTTGAATTTGTTAAGCTTCCCGGGGCTATATATCGAAACATATTTTAGATTTCTGTTATGCAAAAAAAAAAAATTAATCAAATCGAACTGTTTTGTAATTTATTTATCATTTTAAAGTCATAAACAAGTAACATTAAGTCATAACAAATTATAACGTTACGTAATGCAATTTTAAAATAATCTGTTTCTATTGTAAAATAGAATTATATAGTCATGAAATTTGGCGACGTAGTCTTTATTAAATTTGAGACATTCTTGGATACGAGTTGTGGTCTTTATGGGCAGATCACTTAATTCTTAACAACATGGATCTGCTTCAATTAAATCTGTTCAAAATTTTACCTTATTTAGTTAACAAGAGCATAGAATGATGTGGTGTTGATGTTGGACCGACAAATGGATCAACGACTTTGTAGAGACAATGCACACGCTTATTTGCAATACTCGATTTATCTAATTTGGGCTACGTAAACAAAGATTAGACCATTCTCATTAATGTGCAAGTGTTTTATACATGATACAAGTGACTTTGATTCTTTCGAGATAATTTGAAATATATATAAAATGATAAGTTTTTATGTTTAAAGAGAGATGCATGATAATTTGAAATGTATATAAAATAATAACTTCGACTTTAATAATGTGTCTTTTGCTGGGTCAATTTAAGTACAAACATTCCATAAGATTTGAACCTATAACAACGGGTTTTGGAGCCCGGGTAAAGAAAAATGATGCTATGATGCCCTCGAAGAAATAGATGAATCATTTTCTTTCTTGCTTTATAAGGTAGCAACAATGAGTGGTTGTGATTGAATCAATTGTGATGTAATGGGACCAAAGAGACACGTACACATGACAGAAGGACCGGTCGGGGGAACACAACAATAGCCGTCCGGTCCAAAACTGAAATGTTTTCTCTGAGTTCATCCCCTAAAGCTGCCACTGTTTGAACCAACCCGTGAAAGGTCTTGATCTTCGGCTGCAAATCCCAACAACCAATTCCTCAATTCAGCCACCGGCCATGCCCACACAATTCTCCTCCTCATGTCTCCGTACACCAAAATCTACTATTAGACAACATGTTGTATACATTGACTCTACAATGCGCGCGTGATGACAGCCTCCCATATTCAAATCCAGAGCCCGCCACTTCTCTCTCTCTCTCTCTCTCTCTCTCTCTCTCTCTCTCTCTCTCTCTCTCTCTCTTTCTCTCTCTCTCTCTCTCTCTCTCTCTCGATCACTTTTGCAGTTTTGCGGTTTGCGCCTACAATACAAACAAATATGAATCTTCTCTTTTTCCTTCTGCCACTGCTTTTTTCTTCACTAACTATTCATTCTTCTTTTCCACTTTTTTTTTTTTCCTTGTTCCAACTTGAAAGCTGAAACTCCACTAAACCCAACTCCAGCTCACTCTCTCTTTCATCTCACAAACTCAAATTTCAACATGAAGTTTCTCAACTCTTCCCCTTCTTTTTCTTCATGCTCATCATCAACAACATCATCCCCTGCTTTTAATGCAACCATCTGCAATTCCAAAAGCGCCACCTCCGGATGCCTCGCTGGCATTCTTCGCAGAATTCTCTGCTACGGCAGCTTCTCCACATACCCATCTGATCACATCATCGAAGAAGAAGAAGAAGAAGAAGAAGCGAATTCTGTGAAATCATGCAAAGATGAAGGTTTGAAGTCAAAGGAGAAAACAGAGGACTCTTCCACTCCAAGCATAGTGGGAAGGCTGATGGGCTTGGATTCGATCCCGGACACCAACCTGGTCAACAGCGGGTCAACAAAAAATTCAATTTCACGCAGCAAATCCATGGATTCTGTGGACCGGTTTTCTGGAAGCGATGATTCCAATTCAATGGAGGCACAGCATCGCAGGGTCAGATCGACTCGGTCGTTTAGAGAGATGCCGACATTTCTTGAGCTGGAAAACGAGGATTTTTTTATTCTCAGCTTTGAAAATGAGAGAAAAGGCAAGAAATTTAGATCAAAAGGGAAAGAATCTGAAATGGGTTTTGAAGAAAAGAAGCTGAAAAGATCAGAAAAGTGCAAAAACAATGGAAGTGGAGAGGCGGAGAAGAAGAAGAAGAAGAAGAAGAAGAAGAAGAAGAAAAAGAAGCAAGATGAAGAAGGAAAAAGCCATAGGGTTTTGAAGGATTTGAATGGGAGAGAAATTCTGAGAACAAGAAGAAAATTTGATAAGGACAGTAACAAGGTTGAGATTACCAAGAAGAATAATACCATCTGTGATGTGCTTAAGAGTGTCGAATTCGAGTTGAGCTCCGACGAGTTAAGCCCGGTTTCTGTTCTTGATTGTGGTCACCAATTCCTTGTTCATACATCAGGTTTGTCCCTCCAATTTTGTTTCACTCAATTGCCAATTGTAGTAATCCGGTTTTAGAATTGACGTTCGTTCTTGATCATTAATATGTTGTACAAGTTTTAAAAAAATCAATATCATTTAACAATTTTAATTTTGTTTCACTCAATTATCAAATGTAATAGTTCAGCTATAAAATTGATGTACATTCTTTACTACTCATTTATTGTATTGGTTTTGAATCTTAAGTAGTTTAAATGTTGTTGACCAGATCAAGAAGATTCAAGTGTTGATGCAAGAAGAAGAAAGGCAAGAGGAGGCAAATGTGTTGGATCAAGGAAGAAAGAGTTTTGTAGTGGAAAGTACATTGAGATGTGGGGTGAGATTTGTAGGCTGACTGAAGGTGAATTGGTTGGCTCAGATTGGATCCAACACAGCAAAGGCATGTGGAATCTTGAAAGAATTGGGTCAGATTTTGAGTCACAAATACTTGGTCAATTATTAGATGAGCTTGTTGATCAACTTGCTGACTTTTTGCCCATGAAAATTCAAAACCTGCAAGATTTACAACCTTTTGTAAATTTGGCATTACAATAAATTAAAAAAACTAACACCATATTGTAATGTGATTCTTCTACCAAAGAAGAATATTATAATGTGATTCAAAACGCTCCACAACAACATAGTTGATCTTATGTTATTATTACAAACAGAATGAGTGAATCCACTTTATAATTGAATTTATATATATTTATTTTTAAGTAATATTAATTATATAATTTGATATGTACGCTCGAGAATAATTGAGATTCTTTCCGTAAAAATGTTGGAGTTCAAAGTTATGGGCAGTCATGATTGAAATCATGGTACTAGGCATGTCATAAAACAAACCCTAATTAGAAAATCAGTAGCTCCCACTCTTTCCGCTCAACTTTTCTTTTATTCTTATTGTAAATTGCACATTCAACATTCAAAACTAAGAGCTTTACTTTAATTAATGGACTGATCATTCTTTAATTTCCAAACTTAGCCATTAATATAAGGTGTTTAACCCTTATCTTCCCAACCAACATTGCAAGAGTAGTTCAAAAGTTGGTGGCACTTCTTCCCTTTATTAAAGGGCGTTTGTTTGACCACTAAGATACATATTTGTGATGAATTAGAATTCACGTTAAGAAAATTTAGCATCTCATTAAATATTTTATGGCTATCGTCAGTTCGTCACTATTACTTAATTACGGCGTAAAAACAAAGAAGGTGTTTCTATTAGCAGACAGATGATCTCATATACAACATCAAAATGCCTTTGTATCTATAACATTATTACATTACAATGTCGTACACACAGAATGTACATCAGTTATAAGACAGATTCTCCCGTACACCGGTAACAAGTTGGGACTTATGGGCCATGGCATCTATAGCGGTTGAGACTAAACCCACTATCCTTTCTTTTTCTAGTGCTCAACCCACTATAACACAATTGCCCTCCTACTAAAGTAAAGATGGAAAGAGAGAAAGAAAAAAAAAAAGGTAGGGCAAGTAGGTCTTCCTTTTTCTGTTTGTGATCAAATTCATCACCTTTGAGAAGCCGAAAGTAAAATATGCAGATTTGAGTAGAGATTACTAACCCCACACCGGTAAACCAAGGATGGAAGAAGTAAAAAATAAAATAAAAAATGTGCCTGTAAAGAGATCAAAAGAGTAAAATCACAATGACGATGAGATATCGGATAAAAAAAAAGGCTGATTTATTTCTCTGTTACACATAGAATCTTTACATTATCGACTTATGAATAATGCATTTTTCTATGCAAGATCTGGTCATACATGAAGGGATGCCATATACAACAGACCAACATTGTCGAAATTAACTTGATAATTTATGATCTCGTTGCAGTCAAGTAGAGCATCATCTTTCTGCTTGAGAGATTCACATGGAAGCTACAATGAAGACCGAGACAAACTAAAACGAAACAGTATGAGCAGAACTTGCATCCTGCACTGACTTATATCCTTTCTCTCCTGTCGGGTTGTTTCCCCCCTTTCTCCAGTTGCTTGAACCTAAATTATATGATGAATACAATAAAAATTTAAAAAATGGCAAGAAAAAATATAGTTAAAGGGTTAACCAAGGAGCAATCAGGGGGATTGAGCTTCGGTTCAAGCCACCATCTGCTCCTGCTCCAAGTACAGCTGCTCCACCCAAGCAGGGAGCATCTCTGGGCCGCCATTGTTAGGGTGACACTGCTGTTGTTGCTGCTGCTGATCCTCGAAGCCAAACTCCTCATGTTGGGAAGGCCCTGGTGCTTCCTTGACAAGAGACTGAACCCAAGATACATCAGGCTCATCAATATTTTCTGGCATCATGGATGCTGAAAAATTGCTCCCATTGCTTCGGAATCCAAAAGAAGCGGATTTCCTCAGCTTGTTCAGCTCTTCCCCTTGGATACCCCAATCTAGTTTGCCACCGGGGGAGCCCCAATCTGAAAGGTTTGGGGGCATTAAGGTTCCGGGATCAGCAGATGAAGAAAACCCAGAATTCCGGTTGGCACCACGCTCAATGAAGCTCTGACTCCTATTTGCAAATGCAGCTGACCTTGAACTCAAAGCAGAAGATGCACTTGATGCATCAACCCCAAACATGGGCGAACCCCTTACGGGAGAGGATGACAGGCTGGCAGAGTAGCTTGGCCGGGCCTGCAGGTTCAAGTTTTGGCGCATCTGCATCCCAGTTGGTGATTGTAATTGAGGCAAAATTGCAGGATCAAGAGATCCAAAAATATTATCAAGGTTAGTAGGGTTTACTCCTCCGATCCGACTGAAATCCGCTGTTCGATTTCCAGAAGCAGCAAAGCCAGAAGGCGATGGTAAGCCATTGTTCCAGCTGGATGGGGAACCGGATATCTCATCTATCAATCGCTGCTGCTGCCTGCGGCGCTGACTTTCCAGGCTAAGTAATTCAATGTCTAATTCCATATCTCTAGCACTTAGAGTAGATTTCAACCTGCTACCTGGGAGCTGCAAGGTGGGAGGTGCAATGTTTGGCTGGTTTTGCCACATGCTTCCGCTCATAGGGGAAGAGGCTCCAGGAGTCATGGGTGGAGTCGATGCAGAAGGAATCAACATAGATGGAGAATTGAGTGATAGTGGGCTAATTGACCCCATGTCCAGAGACGAAGCATTGGCTGAGAATGATCTAGGAGAAGGCACAGCAGAACCAGTCGACGCGTACAAGGGACGAAGCTCTTCTGGCTTGTGAGCAAAGAAACAGACCCTTCTTGTGCATCCAGTCTCATCCTTACAAAGACGGGTGCGGTACTGGGCAGGGTGAAGCCAACATTCAAAAATACCATGTGCATATTCGCAAGCATCTCCCTGTCTGCAGGTCCCCTTTCTGAACTCTGGGCAAGGAACACAGCTGTAGTGAAACTTCCTTGGATCACGCCGCCTTGCATTTTCCCCTGGGTGGACAAATGGGCACTCTGTCCAATCATGTGAGTAAGCCCTTGAGCAAGGCTTCACCTTGAACGTATACATTCTAAACTCATCTGTGCTATAAATCCCGTTCTTGATGTCCGGCAAAGAAAGATCAATCGGATACTCTTTCTTCTCCGTTCCATCCTTCAAAGCACGAGGGGTTGTAACCTCTTGCTGTTCTAGCCCTTCTGTTTCATTAACCGTTTGCTCCGAAAAGTGAAAAGGTTCATCTCTGCTAGGAGCACCCTTGAGCATTACCTCCAAAGCTTTCTTCCTCGAATTAAAGACAGGTGCAATCAAGTCACCTGCTTGGTTTCCATTAGCATCAAGAGAAGTTGCATCAGCAGCAGCAGCAAGCAAGAGCTTGACAATCTCAGCTGAAGCCGCAGAACCACCAGCGGCAGCACAATGAAGAGCCGTGGCTCTATCTGATCCACATGCTCTATTGACATCAACAAGACATGAATCAAGAATATAATTCACCACGCTCTTGCTGCCAAACATCGCGGCAATCATGAGAGGTGTCCTCTCTTCAAACCCCATCTTCTTTGAGCCAATTAACCTCCCATACCAATAGCTTGCCTCATCAATATCGAGACCCTCTTCTTCTACAGCCCTTTTGAACCCATCAAGATCATCAGAAGCCGAAAATTCAAGCAGAATTGAAAAGCTGTACCGCATCCCTTCTTGTTTCTCACGCTCCATGATCGAGTCAGTGGGAGAAGGTTTCCTCTTGGAACCACTGCACATGGAAATCTCTTGATTCGGGAACGAAAGATAATCTCCTCCTATAACAATATTACAGCACATCAATTCAAAGACCCTCCGTGCCAGAAATTACAAGCATAGGCACTTTATGGAGGAAAAGACTCATGAACAAATAACAAAGAGAGATTTTCAACTCAATTATCTACAGGCAAAAAAAAAAAAATTGAAGATAAAAAAGGTGGACTAGGCAGATGATTATAACATAAAAATCCGAACTTGAGTCATTATTGAGTATTGACCATACTTCAACACTTTCGTTACCCAATTTCAAGCAAAACTGAAATAGAATTCTGTAACAAACCCAACAAACACAAAATCTCATAACAAACACACCCACTTGTTTGGTTGCCGGGAAACTGGGAAAATAATACCATACGCAGCTACCCTTTTCGCTCACCATCCAAATTAAAAGTCTACAAAGTTCTTCTAATTCTCCAAACTTTTAAGTCTCCCAACAAACAACAAACCCCCCCATTGAAAATGAAAAACCAAAATCCAAAAACTCCCATTCTTCTCACTTTTTCTCAGCAACCAAACAGAAAATTCAACAAAACTTCCAGAAAACAAAAAACCAAGTGGAATTGAAGCTCAAAACCTTCAATCAAGAACAGAGAAATCACAAAGATTCAAAATTGGCATACCTTACAGCAAAGAAATGATGGGACTTGCAGCAGAACTCAGAGTGGCTGAGAAACCCCGACTCTTCCTCTTTAACGATTGCAAGAGAGAGAGACTTTTCGTTTCTTCCTGCCAAGTTTTTATGGGTTTTGAGTAAAAAAAAAGTAGGAGCCTTTGAAAGCTACTCCCTCTCTCTCCCTCTCGTTTTCGTCATCCGAGAAAGAAAAAACCAATTATTTTTATTTTAAAATTTTGGTGGGTCCCGATGTTTATAATATCTAACAGCGTTCGTGTAACGGATGGCCACGTGTCCCTGATCCTGTGAGACCGACCTCACCACAGTGATATGTTCAGATTCGAGATTTTCACGCTTTACGCGTTTTGTCTTTTGGCTGAATGACGCGGACGCACCACCACCGTCTGTGAGTCGAGGAGAAAAAAGAACCAATTCCCTACCCGATTGTACTATCTTCACGATCGGTGATTAGCTAAAGCATGACGAGCGGATATGAGTGGGTGCGGAGGTCCGTCAATGCTGGATTTTTGAACGAGTTATTGACGTTTATTTGTCTGTCATGGATGGAAATAGAGACGCTGTGTGAGGTTATTGTTGTTGATTTAATGTGGCCATTTTGGAATTTCTTGGAGCCATCGACGAATGAGAGAGGTCCGATGCTTTCTAGAAGTCTCGCTTTCGTTCCGCTTGCAAACAAATTTGAATTTATTTTGGGTCCGATTAATGACGTCATAAAATTAGGCCAAAAAAGTCTTCCATAGTGGGACGCTCTCATTTATATTTTCTGTTTTCTGAAATTTGGCTGCTGCGAAGTGGCATTCAATTATGGATTTTTTCTTCACCAAACATTCAATTATGGAATTAAATTTTGGTCTATTTTTCAGTAATTAGATTAATGGTTCACACATTTTTAAGGAATATTTTGAAATTTCATTTGTTAATCGGCTTCATTTATGCCTTGATCATATCCATTCTCCACAATTTTTATCTCAAATGCACAAAAAAGAAGAAAGTTAATTTAAAAATATATTAGAAATAGAAATTTAACTCAAAATATAATATTGAACGATATCAACATAAAAAGCGTTGCACCAATTGGCTGACAAACTCGCATACGCCATTTAGAGTGGAGACCTGGCATCTATGTGGCATTTAATGGATGTGTACTTTAGTAAATTTGGCCTGACGGGGATGCGTAGAAGATAAGTCCCGATGAAGGTTCAAATTCGCCAAAGCACAAGGTGAGATGAAAGTAACCACCAATTCAACCAAACCAAATTTTTCTCTCAATTTTGGCAGTAACTAACAATTTCTTTCAAACCAATAAATTTTTTCAAATCCAAATCTTTCCTTTCAACCACAAAATCGAAATTTAATTCTCAACATTGAATAGAAATTTTAAGCAGCCACCGTAAGAAACATCTTGGATAGAGAAGAAGCCTCTTAAGCAAAAAATGCAAGTAAAAATCTACCGTAATCCACAAACTCACGTCTAACTTTGTCTAAAACTATTACTTACTTGATCGTCTGGACAAACAAGAAACCTAATGCCCAGGGTATAATCGGTCTATGAGATCTTCATTGTGGCCACCTTCCCACAAAGATATCTTCACTGCTACTCCCACCCTCCACTCTCATCCATACCTCAATTCAAACTATGAGAATTCTTACGATTTTCCTAATTTTGAAACACTGCACCTCACCTCCTGTTTCGTTGAATTTGGACCTTCACCGAGACCTAACTTCTAACAATCTCCTTCCACACAAATTTAATATAATACCCACCTATTAGATGCCACATAGCTGTCACATATATGTCACGTTTGCACTCTAAACGGCGTTTGTGAGTCCGTCAGTTAATTGGTCTAGCGTTTTTTACGTTGTTTTTGTTTCATTTTGGGACAAATTTCTATTCCTAATGAATTTTGAGATTAAATGTTCTGTTCATAGTACATTTGGGGGTAAAAAAAAACCTAATAAAAATTAAGATGATTTAGGAGATGGTTGATAAACTTGTCCTCATGGGCTTAGCGAAGTTAGTTAGTTGGAAGCCGAGTTAGGTCAAGCAATCAATTTAGAAGTTAATTGGTTGATGCTTCTCTCTTGAAAGAATTCTCTTGATAACAAAATAAAAAGGACCTTTTGACTAAATTGGAATGATTTATCAACTTTAAAATAAACTAATAGTCATAGCGAGTATGCATCTGTGTGCTGTGCTCCTTCATTCATCGTAGCTTAATAACAATTCCAAAGAAAAAACACACACTTCCTAAATTCTATACCCGTCTTCCAATATGTCATTAGAATAACACAAAAACTATTATGATTTGATTATTTATAGGATCGTATATACCATTTTGTTTATTTCCAGACACAATTCAAAAATTAAAAATGAGGCGAGTTAAATTTTAGTTAGGATAAACTTTTTATCAAATTTTGATAGTATTAAGTGAATTTCATTAATTAAAAAAAACATCTAGAAAAAATACATATTTTAGGCAAAAAATTCAAATAAAATATAACAACACTTATATTGTAATAAGCTTTTTTATATATATATATAGATACAATATCATATAATCTTCAAAAATATCATTATCTCTTTTATTTAAATATAAAATAAATTGATAAGTATGTTATATAAATTAATATTACAAAAAAAAATTACGTTGATTTATCAATTTTGAATGAATTAGGGTACACCCTGATCGAAAGGCATCAATCTATACTTATTCATCTCTGCATTCGAGTTTGATTTTAATTTTGAATTATATTAACTGAGAGTAATGCAAGAATATGAAGCTTGAGCTCAAAGACAAAAGGCTAAGGGACGATTGATGATTATGTGGATACGCAGAAAGACCCCTCTTCTGGGCTACTCACTACTTTTCAGAAGAGAGGAAATAATTCCAACTTCAACACGACGACAATCGGACGATTATCGTGTACTATATTATCGATAATCAACGGCTCAGATTGTGTCCCGGAGGCAGCCAAATTTGACTAATGCATAAGCCGAAATAGAAAAATAAAACCCCGCCATCGACATTGAAATGTCAAACTTGAGTGTGATGAAAAACGACCCCACCAGTGTGGAAACGACATCAAAATATTGTAGGGTTACGATAAGAGGGGAAGTGGCGGTTTGGCTTTGTGCAATAATATAAGCATTCGATGTCGTTTTCTTAGGTGGGAAGAGACCATTTTTGTGTTGCGATCACAATGGTTCCATTCCATCCTATCACTATCAAATGTTGTAGATTCTCATTAGATGTTGAGACAGAAGATGGTGAATGTTTTAACATTCTCCTCTATTTATTATTATTTTTATCGGAATCGGATTCGTATTCTAATACGATGATTAAATAAATTTTCAATACAATATTTAAAAAAAATTAAAAATTAAATAATTTTCTATTTTTCTTGAATAACATTTTAATGATCAAATCAAATAGGATTTAGAATATGAATTTTCCAAAAAGGAAGTTAAATTGATCTTCTTTTTTCAGAAAGTGGAAATACAATCACTTTGTTCCCAAATTTCAATTGTTGGGTCGTCTTTTTGATAAAGTATTGGAAAGTTGGATGACAAACGATGCACAATTGTTTTGCAGTGAGTGGGAAGGTGTGTCACAGCAATACGTCGACTTTTCTTTTTCATTTCTTGTTTTGTTTTTTATGAGGTTAATCAAAGCCTAAGAGCTAGGCAAAAAACATGTGGAGAAATTACCCCAACCTATGGGGCCATAGTTGAAATCACAAGAGAAGAAATGGCACCGACAAGACCGGAAAGATTATGAACAATACGTATAAATATACATGTTTTATTTGATTTGGGCTACATTTACGTTGTTATATTATTCTCAATAATAATAATATAAGTATTTGTATAATACATCAGGTATTGAGCCTTGAAGAGATATTGAAAAAATGGAAAGATAATGTCTCTAGAGAGAGTAGAGAGTTAGTTGAATGAGGGAGGTGGCCTAGGTTTAAGTGTTGGGCCACACTAGTGGGCTTTCGTGACGGGCCACATTAGTGGGCTTTCATGATAGACCACAATAGTGAGCTTCGATGATTGGCCACAATATGATAATCCTCGCTCAATTAATCTTCCGAATTTTTCCATTAGATCTGTTGCTTTGTTGGATTAGGTACACAAGAGTTTAACTTGGCTCTTTACAAATATTAAATGTGAAACTTCATACTACATATTACGATGGTAGGATTGTAGGAATATCACTTTAGCCAAGTGCATATTTCTTTAACTCTCATGTTTGTATGTATATTTTAAATTAAATTAAAGTAGAATAAAAATAGTATATGTTTTGGGACATATGTCAATTAGGAATTTATTCTTTATTTCAAGTATTTCATGCACTAATGTGCAATAGTATTTATTTCCATTGACATTGTATAGTGGGAGATCTCTAATTTAAAATTAATAAAGAGCAAAGCCGATATCCTATATTTATATCCCTTCTGACCTTTCTTTAATATCGTTGTATAAAAAAAATTCATTTTTTTTAATGTATGCACCAACAAAAGAAATATTGAGACAACACGTTAATCAAATAAGCCCATTTATATATTAATTTTGCTATTTAGTATTATGATATAATGATATTTATTTCTATAAGTTATGTGAGAGGTTTCTTGATTCTCGTCAAGAACGAAGTCAGTACCAATGTATAAAGTATAATTCCCTCTTCTAATATCTTTATATTAAAAAAAAAAAAGCCCATTGACACAAATTAAGGGTTGAAAGCCTCCAAGTTTAGCAACTTTATCTCCCTCCCTCTCTCTGAAACCCTAAACTAGGCTTCACCATTTGGCCCAAAACCCCATGGGCTTATGGGGGCCCGATAAGCCCGATGGACAAAAGCCCGGCCCGACCCGCTATGGGCCGTGGGCCAACCCGACCCGAGAGTTAGCGGGCTGGGCTTGGGCTTATGGTGTTCAAACTCGATAGGCCCGATAAGCCCGAACCCGATAAAGCCCGATAAGCCCAGCCCGACCTGCCGGTAATAAACCTGGCCCATAAGCCCGAAAATATAAAATATTTATTATTTAAAAATTAATACTCAACCCATTCTTAATACTAATATTTCAACCCAAACCCAAATCTCAGCCCCAAGTCCACCTAATTTATTTTAAAAAACTCAATACTCAATACTCAATACCCAATACCCAATACAAACCCTAACCACTCATCCACCTACTTAATAAGCCCAACGTTTTTGGACTCTTGAGTATTTTATTTTAACGAGACCACATTTTTGCACCTTTGTGTATTTTTTTTCATTATTAATATTTTTTTGTAATTTTAAAATTTGAGACATAATTTATTGCAAAAGCCCACGTAAGCCCGATCCAAGTGGGCTTAATAGGCCCGACCCGAAAAGCCCGATATAAACCCGGCCCGATAAAAGCCCGTGGGCTATTTTTTATGTCATTAAGCCCGCCCGGCCCGGCCCGCAAATTTAACAATTATTTAATAAGCCCAGCCCAAGCCCAAAAAATTTGGGTCGGGCTTGCCCGGCCCAGCCCAATGCCGAAGCCTACCCTAAACAAAGGCTTTCTCTCTGTGACCCTAAACAAAGGCTTTCTCTCTGTAAGTTGACGCCTAGGGTTTTTGTAGGGGTGGTTCTCCAAATCTTCATCATATGGTAGTGAATTTGGGATAAACCTCCACCTCATTCCTTATCCTTTTCTTGTCTTCTTTTTTTTGTGTCCTCTATCACTACTCCATCCTTTGGAAATTTTCCTCTACTCCATCCTTGGGGATGGCTATTCCATCTTTGTGGTGGTTTCTCGTTATCTCACACTTTGTAGTGACTTTTTTGCTTTTTGGGTATGCCCTACTTCATATCCTTGCTACTAATTTGATGGCTCGCATCTCCCATGTAGATTTTCTCATATTTCTCTCATCCCACAACTTCATCATGTTATCATTTCCTTTCATGAATCTTTCATCATCCGTATCCTTCATCTTACTCAAAATCCAAAAACTCGAGCACCACTAATTTGCCTTGCTACAACCTCTATTCAACAACTCATTCCCGTTTTTGGATGAGTTTGTTATAAGGTCTTAGTTGACCTATTGGACTATTGGTTCACTTAAGTATACAAACTGTTTGTGATTTTTTTCCCAAACACCATCCTCTATAGATCTCCTTACATGACTCTCTTTTTCATGTGTTTTCTCTTGGTAGTGGCGGCGAAACTGCTGGTGGCAGCCTTCTTGCAATTTGGACTTTTATCTTATTTGTAGCTTTATTGATTGAGTTTTTTTTTATCTTTTGTATTTGGAATCTCATTCTACACTTTAATTAATAAAATTGTCGATCTATTGATTTTAAAAAAAAAAACCTCCAAGTTTCAACCTGCTTCTAATTTGAAATTTGAATTAAATATTTATCTTTACTTAGCCCTAAATTGAGTGAGTAGGCTGTGAACTTTGTTCTCCGTCAAACCGATAAGATATAGGTATTTGACCAAACATAAATAGAGAAGATATAGATAGTTCGGTTCGATTCAATTCATACATTTTTTTCATTTGATACATTATATTATTCTGATTATTTCATTTGATATATTAATTTATATATCGGATATATTAATTATATAATTAGACGTCTAATGCTTTGCTGGATTGACTAATCTGATAGCAAGGTCGAGTGAACAGCTTTAAGGGAATGAAATAGATGATTAATATTTGGTTATCCCCTTATCGGCAAGGAAGTATTTGGTGTGAGAAAAGGTGACGGTGATTCCACTAAACTTGAAAATTGATGGAATGCCTTAAATTTGTCATAAAATTGTGTTCGACACCTATCTTTTTTTTTTTTTATATAAGAATTGTTACAATTATTACTGAAGGTATTATTTTTGAGATTTTTCATCATCCATCTCTTTAATACCTAAAATTTTAGGAGTCTTGTTTTATCAGATATTAATCATATTGCCACTTTTCATAAAAAAAAATGAAAAAAATTAATTAATTGTTAAAGGTAATTAACCGATTTAATTTGTCGGATGGTTAAATAATACAAATAATATCAAATACTAACTACATACTATATTATTCTATCCAATGTCTTATATCACATAGCTAATGTAACCTTAAATTGCACCAATTTAATTACAATTTGGTTTGGCTCAATCTTATATTATAATATTTATAGTATTTGCATCGAATACAAATCCAACCATTTGGATTGATTTGGTTTAGTTAATTTTTTCACCTACTCTGGAAATCTATATTTTAAACCACACACTAATACAAGTAAAACCTATCAATACAAGTAAGATCCATTTGTCTTAGTCTGTGATATATAAATAATAAATGTGATCTCCCTAACAATTTCTCTTTATTTTTATCAAATTTTCTCTTCTTTTTTTTTATCTGGATCTTTTACTCATTATGCTCCATGAATATTGAATTTAATCTTAAAATGCCCGATAAACTCGATTTTGACCCAGAATGCCCCCATAAACCCAATTTTTGTCTCAAGGTGCCCGTGAACTTGATTTTGACCCAGGATGCTCTTTGAAATACCATTTTTCTTCTTAAATGTCTTTTTTTCCGTCAAATCTATTAACTTTTCGTTAAATATAAGGGTAAAATTGTCATTTCTCCAAGTCATGACTTTCATTAACACCTGAAACACTCCACCGTCACCTTTAACACCACTCACACTTACATTATCACTCTTATGACCATTTTCACGTATGTCGCTGCCCTTATCACCATTATCCCCTCTAATATTAAACTCTTTCCTGCATTTTCATGTCTCTCTTTGTAAAATTTCAAAGAGGAGGAGGAAGAATGTACCAGAGGACACGCGGTGTAGATGGTGAAAAGGACACGCGGTGGTGCGAGGAGGAGGAAGAATGTACCAGAGGAGCAACCAGATTCTGGTAAAGTCGATCTGCCTTAGCAGAGGGCTTTGGGAGACAATGTACCGATTGAGATTGAGGACATCGAGATGGTTAGCGGAAAGTTAATATACTCGACAGAAATTGGGCACTTTGAGATGAAAAATTTGGGTTTCAAGGGCCGGCTTAGGACAAAATCGAGTTCATGAAGCAGCTTGAAATGAAAATGGAGTTTTAAAGAGCATTTTGAGTCAAAATCAAGTTTTTAAGGTATTTTAAGATGAAATTTAATGTTTATGAAGTATTTTGAGTAAAAAGACTTAACTAATAGGATCTGCATATGCTAAAATCAGAAGCGGCAAGTAGCTCGAAAACAGAGACTATACAAAACATTTTTAGCTTAAACTTTGCACAACTCTATCTATAAACAGACGAGCAATAATAAAATCCTTGTTCCTTAACATCATTTACATTCTTACAAAAACAAGTCAATACAGGACAATGATGATTTAGCCAAAAAATTATAGGACTGATTAGAAAAACAAAGGTTTTTCTAATGCTATATGCTAAAAGCTACAGTGTACATGTACTTACAAAAACCACAGCCAGGGGACAATTAGTTAAGACTAATTCTAGCTGGAAGGCAAATTCCGAGAGATTGTTCTTCCCTGGAAAGGGCTCCACCGGCAACCAACTTTATTACAGAATGAGCAGAGAGCTGGTACTTGTGACGAGCTTGGACGAAGCTTCTGTTGAGGACTTGTTTGACCCACTCCTCTACAGCTTTCTTCTTGTCTGATAACCAACAAGCTGCAAGTATCTGCACCATGACTCCGTAATCAATCTCCAACTGGACTTCAGCTCCAAAGATTTTCTTGAATTCTTGATTGATTTCGTTTACTATTTTCTCAGCAAGTGTATCGAAATCAAAAGGCTTCAAGATCACCTTTTGGTCCACTTGATTAAGAAACTCATCCAGCCAAACTTCTGAGTTTTCAGATATGGAGTCACTGTCGAAATCACCAGAGTCCATGCTCACATCTACCTCCTCTACTACTGGCAGATTTAAATCCAGAAAGGACCTTGATGCCTTGTTGCCTCGTTTCTGTAACTCAGAGATTTGATCTTCAGAGGCATTGGTGTCAATCAGCTTTCTCTTAAGTACCGAAAGTTGGTTTGAGGTTCCTGCTCGTGGTGCAATCCTCACATTATTGCCCTTGCTTTGGTTGCCTGTCCCTACGTTCAATATCTGCATTTGACATCTCTTGGCAGCAAGTACCATCTCCTCTGAAAATTTAAGGGTTTCAGTACCTATATAGTGGTTCTTGTTGCCCTTTATGGTAGCTGAGGTTGTCACAAAGACTATGTTGTTGATGCTGATTTCTCTTCCATGAGAGTCTGGAAACTTTCCGGTCCTAATGGCTTGGGACAAGTTACTCTGGGACAGAAAATCAGCCTTGTCTACATTTTCAAGAAAGACCACTGAATGAGGTCTCCGGCTTAACTCTCCTGCAACATAATCAACAGCTGTCTTACCCCTAAACTTCACGTCATAATCATCTGAGTCGTCATATTGGATGACAAAGTTTGATTGACAGCTCCAATCTTGGGATCCCAGATCAACAGAGATTAGGCTTTCCCTGGTGCCAAACAAGATCTCAGCTAGTGCAAAAGCAATTTTCTTCTTTCCGACTCTGTCAGGTCCAATCAAAGTTAGCCATATATCTCCTCTGAGTTTTGAACCCCGGTTCCTTCCATCACCAGATCTCCAACAGGACACAGCTTGACTAATAGTGCATATGGCTTCATTTTGCCAGCCAACCTTTTCTGTGAGAACCCTCCGAAGTGATTTCATATCTCTTGGATCAAACTGCCCTCCAAAATCAGATCCAGAGCCAGAAGAGGATCGAGCTTTTTGGTGTGAAGCATTCTCACTTAATGCATCAACGTCAGCTGAAATGGAACCAGAAAAGCGTTGTAGACTCTCGTTATGATCTTGTAATCTAGGACTTCTTGGTCCCAGACTAGCTGATGCATATAATGTTCCCAATCCCAAATCTGTAGTCACAGAAGTGACAGACAAAAGCGATGTGCGGTCGGTGGGAAGATTAACATTGCGAATAGGATAAGGGGAATGGCAGGTGCTCCCCAACTCAAGTTGCTGACTCTTTGAATCTTTTACCACTGGCTTGGATTGGAGAGTAGCATTCTCAGCATCAGAAACTACTTGCTCTGGTACGTTCTGTTGTGACAGAAAACCGTTTGGCATGTGCATGGGCATGCAGCGATATTGAATAGGACTGTGGCTTCCATTTTGACCTGAATCTTCACCACTGCTTTCTTTTCTATCTGCAACTACCTGAGAGCCGTCAGCAGATAGAACTTGACACCCTGCTTGATAGATGTCCACTTTAGGTAATGGTTGAGCCTGATGATTCTTTCGGCAGATATCATTCCATTTAATCTCCAGGGCTGATAATGCAGCATTCGATGTTGTTTTATCATCTTTGGTCTGCATTAAATAATGAAGCCACACTTACACATATGTTGCCAAAATTTATTCCAGAAAATAAAGCTAACTAAACAAAATCTGACCAGAAACAAGACACATGCTTGTTACACTTCATGTCTATTTATGCAGGAAGGCATTCTGGTGCGAAAAATATTTATGTCAACTTGAGGCATAGGCATAGAATTAAACTTTAAAGGGGTTACACACCTTTGGTAGATCCACTCCCTTGCAAGTTTCAATTTCGGCCGTCCGCAGCCAAGAAGGCAAGCTATCTGGGGACTGATCAGTTGCTGAACAAGTTGGTCCTGCTTTCAGAATAGAAGCAACTTCTTGCTCATACTTCTCTGCACACTGATTGCAACGTCGAAACGATTGATACATGCTGCTCACTGGATTTTTGAAGTCGGATGGTCCAGGAAAGAATCCCCCAAATGGAACGAAGGACCCCATCAAGCTGTAAGTATATCATGAGCACGGAACTGTGAGATCCAACGGGCACAATACAGTCAGACACTAAAGTGTATAACTCTAAAAATACTTTTCATACATGACTTAAAATGGCACGGCCGACTAAAACATCATACATTACTTGAACCCAAACCCGATATTCTGGAATCATATTGAATATTTTACAATACATTCAGCATTTTCAGCACATAAATAGATGGATCAATAATCTCACTTCAAAAGTAACAAAATTTTACATCATAATCTATTGAAAGGAAACTTTTAGAACCTAAAACCAGAGTGATGAACTGATGATTAAACAATACGGGCCTTTTGTCAATAAAAATTCACTTAGTTTGCATATTAAACTCACAACCATAATCAACTCTTAATTTCAAGCAATTTCAAACAAACATCAAGACTCAACTGACAAAAAAATATACTACAATGAGCATCTGCACTTCATAGTTGGAAAAGAGCACAAAACAAAAAGTAAAGTTGAGTAACAACCTGGATTTAGAGTAAACTCCTTCCATTGAAGCTTTAGATGAAGTAATGGGAAGAAGATGAAGATCCCAATCCTTCTCAATAGCCGAAAACCGAGCCACAAGCGTCCTGTAAACATCGTAACTCGCCGCAGCACCAACCAGCCACAATTTCGCATTGTGAGCCTCCAACAAACTCTTCAATTGCAACACCACAAAGCTCACAGCTTCACCCACCACACCCTCTCCAACTAAAGCTTTCAAGTCCCCATAGTTGACAATAACACCGGTTCCAGCTCCCGAGCAACGCTCTGCCGTTTGAGCCACCTCCTTAAACTTGGAGCCCATCTTCTCCTCACTCCCGCCATTAACAACGAACTCGGAAATCTCTTTCTCAATTGAAACTACACTGAAACTGGTGATTTCAGCTGGCAAGAGCCCTGCTTTACCTTTCTGCACCGCCTCAGTGAAGCTCTTGAGAGCTTCGCCGGCACAAACACCGAATAGAAGTGGGTTTTTCCCGCTCTTTCTAACTAACACGTCACCGATTCTTCTACAGTTCTCGTCTCGGTCTTCGAATCCAGAAAATGGAAAGCTGAACCCGGGTCGGGTAGGGTCTGAATCAGTCAAGTTGCATAAGAAAATGGGCGGGCACCGGGTTCTTGGAAACCGAGTCGCTTGAGTCATCGGTGGATGAACAATCGCAAGCTTTATATCACAGCTCCGAAACCCAGCTTCCCCAAACACCCGACTCACAATCGGGTCGTCTAAGATTGATAAAATGAAATGTTTCAGCTCAACCTTCAAAAGCGACGCCGTCTGCTGCTGGTTGTGAACCTGATACAAATGAAAGCTCTCCGGGTGCCTCCTCTGGTTCGCCTGAGACCGCTTGATCGCCGCCATGAGCGAGTTCGAGACTGGAGGCTCCTCCTGTGCCTTGGACGACGGCAACCGATCCAGCGCGACCCCAACCGTATACTCGAGCAATCGGAACTGGAGTCGTGGTGAGCACGCGCTGCTCCTGGCGCGTGCGCAGGCTTCGCGGAGAGCCGAACTCGGCAAGGACAACAAGGCCGAGACTGCGTGAAGCGACGTCGTCTGCGCGTGACTCCTCCTTCGCGCTACCGCCACCGCGTCATTCAAAGTCCGCACCGCCTCCTCCGTCAAGCATTGCCTCGCTGCGCTCACCGGCGTCGGCATCGCCGGCTAGCGTGTCTACTAATTACTTAATAAACTAATTAATATAATATACCCCCACAAACCCACAAAGCAGCCTCTATGACTATGTCTCTACGAATACGTGTCTCTGTTTCGTAATTTTGAGGCCTCTGGGCTTGCCGGTATAAAATATAGATAATAGTTTATTCAAAAACTTTATGAATAAATTATGAAATCACAGCAGACTATAAAAGCGAGAGAGATATTTGTTGCCTGTTGCTTGCTTCTTGCCTGTTGCTTCTTAATGTTGATGTGGTAGACGGTAGTTGCTGAATGCTGCGGCTGTGCCAACAGTCGGCGGAGTTGGCCTTGTTTGTAGTATCGAAGAGTGTTTTTGGGAGTGGGACCTTCTCTCGGGCATTAAATCGAACACATGGTAAGCGTAGCATAGATTCGCTTCTTCTTCCTTTCTACCGGACCCCCCGCTTTTTTTTTTTCTTCTGTAGTTTTTTTTTTTTGTTTTTTTTTTTATTTTGGAGTAAAGTTGGGGATTTGATTTGATGCGGATGCGGATGCCGTGTCGAGTGAGTGTCTAACGATACAAATAGGCCAGCAGGATGATAATCATCATCGTAGCCGTCGATGTCAAGCCTTTGAAAATTAGCTTTTGTTAATGTTGAATAAGAATATAATGATATTATATTTTTTCCAAAATTGTTCATGTCAAAGTGATAACAGAAGGGGGCATTGTGGTAATGTGAATTTCAACACATGGGATGTCTCTTTGAACTTGGTCAATGCTTTTCTTAATGTAATTTGCATTACCTTAACTTTATGACTTTCCTTTGAATAGTAATATGTCACACCAATGATAATCCTCGGGTATATATATTATTCGATTTTTTTTTATAAGAGAGGTATTAATTATGCGGTTTATTTCCTAATTACTTTTGATTAGAAGCTCTTAAAATTGGACTCAAGAATGCTAGCCCGCCCTACTTTTCTTCATCCTCTTATGCTTCACTCATTTCTATAAAGAAAAATAATCTTAGTCTGTTTGATAATGCTAACTAGCCCTACTTTTCTTCCTCCTCTTGTGCTTCACTCATTTCTTTAAACAAAAATAATCTTAGTCCTTTTATCTGTTTGATCATATATAGATTGATAATTTATTTATTATAATTTTCAACAAAAATAAAATTAATTTGTCATTACCAACTCAAGAAGATAACATGGCATTACAAAAAGGGACAAAATTGAAACAAACAATTAAACATCCAACATTACCAAAATCAAGTGTGATTCTAAACCAAGTTTACAAAATTCAAAACAATCGAAACACGGAAGCCACTCAGAATCTCGATAAATGGCCGCTAGAGCTTGAAACACTACCATCATGGATATAAATAGGAAACTAGAAAGAAAATAAAAAGTAGCTAGCACTTCATTCCAACCATGGACACCTCATGCTTCTATGGATGTCATACTCAGCATCATTGTCGTAGGGACGATCATTTCAATTTATTTTCTGTTTTATTCTTTTTTTTATGCGAATTTTACCGTTTTTGATACAACAATATTAGAAAAGTAGAATAATATATATATATATTGGGTGTCGAACTCACTCGCGATGGTGGAACTCAGCATCATTGTTGTAGGGGTGATACTTTCAATTTGTTTTTTGCTTTGTTGTTTTTTCCTATAGATTCTTTAGTTTTGATACAATAATACTAAGGATGGAACCTAAGACTTACTTCAGCAATTTTTGATACAACGATATTCACGGCACCGAATTATTATATACATAGATAGTCACTTATGAAAGTCGAATTTAAAATATCTCACCTAATAAATAATATTTCTATAATTATAATTTAGTGTGAAAAACAATTAATTAACGCCGACCAAAATATATAGTGGCACTGGCACACCGCCTGAACTGCGCATCTCTTTCTATAAAACTCAATTTTGTCCATATTTAGTGACTAATTGAACGGTGATTATCTGCTAATGATATGACACAATAATCAGATAAAGCAGCAAGCTAAGACAGTGAGACATGTTTAGATAAAAGGATAAAGATTTTGAAGGAGAAAGCAAACCTTTACTTGTAACTTACTATTTAAAGAAACAAAAAATCTAAAATTATTTTTTGGAGAAGAAATAATCTAAATCATACAATATGTTGTTTTGCTTACGTGGAATAATTTATTTATAATTTATAAAGAAGATAATTATGATTATAACATATGAACATATTATTAAAGCTGAATTCGTTATTTAAACTCACAAAACTGAAAGATTTCTGCAAACAAGCAAATAATAAATTATCGTTCGTTCAATGATCGAGACCCGGGGATGTTCAACTAAGAACGCTTCAATGCGTAAGTCAGCTTTGAAAGAGAAATGTCAAGAGCTTAAGTAGCGTTGAGCAGAATTACTTGGAAAGTGAAATGAGTTCTGCTATTTATAGGAAATCTTTGGGAGTTTCGAAGCGTTCTGATTGGCCAGTTGAATTTGTAACTAATAAATAATATATTAATATTATTTAATAATTATAATAACGGCTTATTATAATAATAATGATAATTATTGTGGTTTAATATTAATATTAATTATCCGTTATTAAGAATAATCACAATTAACTATCGAGAAGAATATTAATATCACAGAAACTTTTAACCCGATTAAATAACATATTTAACTGATAAATATATTATTTAATAAGTGGGTGTTTACAAGTCATTAGTATCATTGTCATAGGCAATTTGGTCATTTATGAAATTATAAGACACATAACAACTTCACGATATCCGAATGATTTTAGGTTCCACACATGTGTACGCATATTAATCGAGATGAAAAGTAGTTAGATAAAGATTAGATTAGGAAACCCTAATCAACAAAAGGAACAGATGAGAGTAAGAGTGAGAGTATGAGGGGATGATGGCCAAAGCGAATACCAAGAGTCATGAGTCATTCTCAATACAAAACCCCACTTCGACACTTGATTGAAAAGGCATGCAATAGGGCCCCTTTGAGTTATGGAAATTGGAGTCCGGCTATTGGACCATAGAATGCTTTCACGGGATAGTTTTTTCCATCTTCTTTTTTTTTTCCTTCTGAATTTCGAATGGTGGGAAGTAATTAGTAACACCGGCAACACCCAAATACAGCCACTTATTGTTTTGTTTTATTTATATTAAAGGCTAATTTGATGGAAATTGGATGTGTATATAATTAGAAAAATTAATAAAATAAAAATGAATAATATGTTTTTTTTTCTATTTTAGGAATCTGAGAGAATTAAATATGAGTAGAATTTTTTTTATTGGTTATCATTTTTCGAATGAATTTGAGCACACCTCATCCTTTTGTATAGGCCGCTCATGCCTGGCTATATAATAAGTAAAAATAACACTCGGCCAATAATATTAAAAATAAAATAAAAAACTTAACTATTTTAATCCTATTATTTTAAACGAACAAATTTTTTCACATATTCATATGAATATGATCCCCTCTCATATCTCCAAAAAAAAAAAAAAAAGGAAACAAATTTTTAGCTTCTTCTATCTTAATTTAAAATAATTTAAATTTTATGAATTTTCCTATCCAATAAAACCTCGCCCTACCGCACGTTACCCTACCTCTAACTATCAAACAAATTCAAAAAATAATTAATCATATCAATCGTATCATCTACCAATATCATATCACCTTAAATAAAATGCACAATAAAGGAATCGATGGGCACAAAAGGTATTTGATTTGATGGGAGTTTTTGTTGTTTGTAGTTGTCTTTTTATTAAACCTTTCGTTTTCCTTTGCCCTTTACTTAAAAATTGAGCACGCCTTTCTCTGTATATCTCTCATAATCTCTCATGCAGTCCAAAATTGTAAATATCTGCTACTGCAGAATTCTAGATTCCCCATATCTACACAAAATCGCGTGTGCGACTGTGCATGCACTTGCATTTTGCAAACTAGTGAACTACGCATGTTTTATAATTGAAAAATATTTGACTTTTTATATTTAAAAATTCGATCGACATGTGTATAGATTTTATTTTCGTTTTGTATAAATTTTATTTTTGTATGGTTACTAGGTATATGGAGGTGATTGAAGCAAAAACAAATGGAAAATTTAATTTCAATTCAATCGCATGATCCAACAATCAAATTTTATGTTCATTAGCTACTCTAATAATTTGGTAATTAAATTGATTTCTTAAAATTTATTCCAATTAAGATTATTAGAGATGTAGTGATAATCAGTGGCGTAGTCAGGATTTAATTTGTGAGGGAGCATTTCGTAAAATATTATCAAACTACGTAAAAAATTAAAAAATCATTCATTTTACTAATTTATTATATAATTATTTTTGACGATTTCTTATTTCTTAAGGTGATTAGTTTGTATGTATGATTCATTTATATTTTGGGCTCGTCGAATGGTGAACGAGATTTGATTGAAATATATAACTTACTAAATTCAATATGTTTCGAATACGCAAATGAATGAATTTTATTCTAATGGGATTAGAGAGAATAACAATAGAAAAAAAAAGGTTATCCAATCCATTTCCTTTAAAACAACAAAATTAGAAAATATAAGTTTATTTGAATGTTTAATCCTATCTAATATTTTATTTCGATGTCGAATTTTATCTAATATTTTTATATGAAATTGAATATACTTTTACATTAAAAAAATAAGTTTAATTTGAAGATTTTTTTTTTAATTTGTAGGAATATCTTTAATGGATAAGTTAACTTAGCATGTAAGCTAAATTTGACGGAGAACGCCTTAAAATTGACTTTAGCTAGGCTTGCTATCTCCCTATTACAATAGGATAAGTTCTAAGAGCTTCTAATTCTAAAGTGGAAGGGAAGCTCATAATGACTTTCTTGAAAATAAAGAGTGTGATTAAAGAATGATATTCCCTTCTCATAATATACCTGTTAAAGTACAAATATTATAATATTTACAGAAGAATTTTAAAATTTAAATTAAATTTTAGCTAAAATATTATAGAGTTATTTTAATAAATTGCTTTTTAAAAAATTACTCTAATAGTGTTTCCTATTTTAACAAGTCACAAATATTTTATTATTTATTTCAAATTAAATATTTAAATAATCTCAAATTATCATTTTTTAATGAAATTTATTCAATTGTGAGGAGATAGAAAATTTATATTTTCCCTTTCATTTTTGCTAAATTTATGGATTTTAAATCCGAAAAATAACAAAATAGATAGTGAGATATAAACTCGATTGTATTAAGGACTCGGTTAAAAATGCTTTAATATGATCCACAAATCAATTTACTTGTTTGTTGAGTCATATACAATTATCATCTCGACCATCATCATCGATCAACTACATCGTTTATCCTAAATAGTAAATAATGATTAAGATGATATTTAAACCATACTATGAAGTGACATCCTCCAATAATGATTTAAGCTTCAATTCCAAATCTTTCTCAATTATCGAAAAAAAAAATTGTAATAAAATACAAGATACTATATGAGATTTTCGAAATATGTAGGGTATTTTTGCCAAAATTTGACTAAACCGAAAAAAAAAAAAACAAACATGAGTGGTTTAAAAAACTTCACAACCATATATGGTTCTCGAGCATGTTTATCTCAAATTTGTAGGTCATTTTGCAAGACATAAAGCCTACCCTAGAAGTAAACATTTCTTCGGTTGAGCACCCGACCCTATCTAGAAGCAAACTTTTCAAGCAACAATAAATTCCTTTAAAATCGAATGCGAATTTAATTTAAATTACACGCTCAATCAATTATAAATTCTTAGATTTCGAACTCAATTTATGCATAATAAAATATAAAATTTAATATATATATATATAATTACGTATCAAATTCAATATAAATTACTTTTAAAAAGAAAAAATAATATAACTGAAACGATAAAATGAACTTAATTACATGCATACCCTAAATTAATCCTTGATGTGAATGGGATCTTCATTACATAATATCTCCCCCTCTCTATCAATATAGAATTCATTATATATAATTAGGTATCAAATTCAATATAAATTACGTAAAAAAAATAAAAAATAATATCACTAAATCGGTAAAACAAACTAAATTGCGTGTATATGTGAACGGGATCAGGCTGATCAGCATTCCATAATCTCTCTCTATCAATCTGTTTATATATTCGTACCAAATATGCATGACCTTCATTATTCCATAACTTTATTTTCGTTTTTTTTCTCTCTCTCCTATAATGTTGGAGTTGATGTTTATGGATGGATGCCTGTGCTGTGCTGTGCTGTGCTCTATTGCCTTCTGCACATGTCACTTTCATCCACCATCCGATTACCCACCCTTTCAATGACAAAAGGGTCACCAAACCCTACCACTACCCCTACAGCAAAAAGCCCTTTGCTCGTGACAGCTTCTTTGGACTTGCATGATTCAACTTGCAAAAACCATAAAGCCTTTTTTTTTTTTTTCTTTTTTCTTTTTTCCAAAAGTGCATGGTGCTTATATGTGCATTAGCTCATGTCAATTGTATACAATATTGGTATTGAAATGAGTGATTTTCTGGCAAGTTATGGTCAATATTGATGTTAGAAATTAAGAGTGAGATTTCATTTGAACGTAGTATTGGAAAGGAGAGTTATTCTACAAGTTAGGGATTGATGTTGAAAAGAACGGCCCGACAATCGAAAATTTTGATAAGCAATACTTTCCCGTCTATTTTTTCGTCCATCTTCGTTCTACACAATAGATAGCGTTCAATTTTTACAAAATTACATAGTATACAACATTCTTATTTTCAGTAGGGTTTTTTTTTTGCATGTAATTAGTAGGGTTTTTTTCTGCATGTAATTAGTAGGGTTTTTTTTTTTGGTTGGTGGCGGTGGAAAATGGGAAATTGTGATAATATAATGGAGTGTGTATTTTGTTTTGATATATAATTATAATAATTATTATTATATTATTATATACAACTATACAGGGATCTTGAATCTCACTTTCTGCATAAAGTGACTTTTGCTTAATTTGGAATACCTGCGTGCATTTGTTCCATGCTTTCTCTTCCTCTTTTAAACCTAGACCAGACAACAAACCATATTGATTTTTTTTTTTCCTCAATTTATGCACCTACCATCCAAGGCACTAGCTACTACGGCTAGGCTAGCTAGCTACCCCTATGGATTCTCACATCAAGGGAAAAAGGAGTTGATTTCTACTTTGTAAATTTTACTTTTTACACTTTACTTTTTCTTTTAATTTTATTTAAAATAGAATGCATAAAGTAAAATATAGAATGTATAAATTAGTTCCCATAAAAAAAAATTAAAGTTTATTAGCTTAAATGCACTATGAACTAGTATATTTTGTCACATTTTGCACCCTGAGCTAATTATTTGCTTACTTAACTACATGAAATGATCGAGTTGTGTCACTCAACTTCATTTCTGTTATAGTCGTTCAATTTGCAGTCAAAATGCTTATGTGGCGACTACATGGACTAAAATATATTAAGTTAATAAATGACAATTATAAAATTTCACATTTATAAAACTTCAACAGTTTTCTTCTTCTAGCACTAGAAATCCAGGCTACCATATCTTCTCCATGAATGTGCCTAGGTTTGCTTTGTTTTGCTTCATCTTCCATCGTGATGAAGTCTGTAAGGCAAACATGCCCCACACCCATCTTGGAGAAGATAGTTAATTAATTATATTATATTAATCTTGGAAATTATTGGTAGTACGACGATGATTGTAGAAGTCGTTTTCCAGCGATGACATGCAGACTTGTCCAAAAAGAGATCAATCTAGAAATCCAACTCAGAAAAATCCAGAAAAATCCAAACAGGGGATATCCGGGATGACTGTAATCAAAGCCAATCTAGAAAAAATCTAACTCATCCAAAACGAGATCCATCATCTAAAACTCAAAATTTTTGACAATATTTGCAAATGAAATAAAAAAAGGGAAGCAATTAGAGTGAAGGATGCCTTAAAGGAAAGCCAAAAAGACTGAAACAAGGTCGTGCTGATTCGTTTATTTTGTGAAACAAGGTGGGGCTCGTCATTTATTTGTAAAACCCATGTAACACAACCATAGTCTTATAATTTATTTGTGAAACGAGGTCGAGCTCGTTGCGGACTCGTATGTTTTCAACACAAGCTAAAATGGTCGTTAGCGATTTTGTTACCTCCTGGATGCAATCCAAACAAACCAAGGATTATGATCATGAATCTCCATCATGGAGACTAGAGAGAAATGGACCTCCTCCAAAGAGCTTCTCCGACATATCCAGATTTCAACAACACATTAATTACCACACTGTGGAAATGAGTCCAGTTCATTAAACACAATGCGCACCTCGTCCACCATACCAACATCGATCTTGGGTTATGGATCTGGACATTCTGCTACCAAATGGGTTCTTATAAAGGACCAAAACCAGAGGCCTGGTCGTGAAGTCGTGGACTTCGGAGAACAACAGAGTACCGCTCACAGAGTCTTAAGAATATATGAAAAGGTTATCGGTCTTTGGAGCGAATCGGATTCTGGAAATTGCATCTCGGATCAGGTTCTCAAGCTTCAACGAAGCTCTTCTCATTTTGGTGCTTTAGAGACCGAATCAACTCAGCGCATCAATACGGAGAAGGGAACATGGAATTGGACAACAAGCTCACTAATTTCTTCACAATTAATGAGAAATGGGAATTTATGAGGGCATTGGTTGGATGATGGCATTGATGTTTACCACTTTTGGTTATAGAAAACCCTAAATCTTGGTTAGGTGAAGATTTGTAAGGGAAGCCTCAACTGAGAGGTTCCCGCCCAACAAGGAAAGGGAAAAAACATTGGTTGGATGATGGCATTGATGAATGCTTTACCTAGGAGGGGAAGAAGATGAGGCAAGTAGGGTATGGAGGGGTTATCTAGCAAGAAGATGAATTAATTATATGATATAGTTAATATTTTCAATAAAAAAATTTAATCTCCCAATTATCTTTACATGCGGTCATACATGGCACAAGTGTGCCAACGTGGCAAACATTTCAATTTTACCCTTACTTTTTCACAGTCACTTAACATTTGTGACGGAAATGGAGCTCAATGACACAACTCGGACATTTCATGCAGTTAAGTGAGCGAATAACCAGTTCATGGTGCAAAGTGTGATAAATGTGCGAATTCAGGATGCATCTAAGCCAATAAGCCAAAAAATAAAGGTTTTTATTTTGGGTAAAAGGAAAAATAAAGTTGCAATTACCCAGTAACTTTTAACAAAAATATTCAAGTAAAATGGACTAAAAAAACAAGGTAGTCATGATTTGGGGGCGTGTATTTAATTAGAACATTTAAATATTTTTTTAAATATTATTTAAATGGCAAATTTTAACAACCGTTTTAAAAATTAGTATGGACATTTGGGTATTATACAAACATTTTTTTATAAATTTTATTCTGGATTTTCTCTTTATTTGGACAATTTTGGAGGATATATATTAACAAATTTTGATGGATATCGTGATTTCTCTATTTTGTTATCTCTTCGTGCAATTGTTTCTTTCATTTCAACATTAATGGCTGAGCCTATCTCACAATCATCATCATCATCATCATCATCATCATCTTGAGTCAATATTCAATAGAGGTTGGTATCATACACTCACACTTATCACTTTTTTTTCTATTGGAATTGACCGCACTTTAGAATTGATCTATTGGTTGTTTTTGAATATATTGGATGCCTTGAAATCGTTCTAAAGTGGTTCTGTAATTTTATGCAGTTTTTTCTAAATTTTTCTTGATTTTCTGGAAAAATATGAGATTATTATGAAGTTTTCATTTTTTTTGTAACGAAAAATCTGAAGAACACCACGACAAAAAAAAGAAGAAGAAGCAAAAGTGATGGTTTATGGAAAAAATTTGCAAAATTATGTCAAAAAATCTGCACTAAAATAAAGACTTTTTGGCCACCTTTTGACCCATATTTCTTCAAATTAATTTTTATTAGGGGATGAACCTTTTGGGAAAAAGGGAACTATCTTGAGAAAAATATCTTATGAGGTTCAAAAATAAATTCATCTAGTTGAGGTTAGACATTTTTTGTCTTAGCATATGTATATTTTTAATACTAAATCTCACAAAGTCTACAATTTGAAAAGTCATAATTAAATACCTCAAGATTTATTTTGATATTTTTAAAAATATTAAAAGTCATAATTGAATGCACCATAACTTTTTGAAAGTCTTTTAAAACATATGAGTTTTTTAATTGAACACATATGTATTCTTAAAGTTTTAAAAAATATTTAAATGTCCTAATTGAATACAGTTTCCTTATTTACTCTCCAAACAAGGTCATTAGAAAAATCAGGACAATATTTACATCCAATTTCAATGCCTAGTTGTATTATCCTTTCAATTTTTTGAATTATTCTTATACATATCTCGTGACGAACCTTTCAATTTTCTAAATCAAGATTATCTACATTAAGAATTAACCAAATTAAAAACTATTTAGTCATTCATATGTATAATCTAAATTAATGGTTTATATAAGAATCTTAATTGTTAGTAATATCGTTGATGTGTTTGATACATACGAGTGACTAACGATCTTCAATGTTGTTAATTTTTTACGAGAATGAACTTAAGATGAGATTTAGGAGTTTAACGGTTCCAATCATTATATATGTATAAATATTATTTGATAAATTTAAAAAATGGTATAAAAAAGTAGATACATGTATTATTTGATATATGTGTAGGATGCAAGTATTATTAAAAAAACAAATAGAAAGCTTTGTTAATAGAAAAAATTTCAAGAAAATCATTTATTGTACGTATACATTTATAACTCATTTATAATGTCCTATAAATAAAACGCTAATAATTGTAGGAGAGTTGATCCTTTCGAATTTGCTTGAAAGTTGAATATGGGCACTGATGAAAATTTCGGTGCTATCGCCGATATATCGGAAATTCCGATCACCGGCACCTAAGGATGAGGGGAAGGAAAATCTTCTCCCAAAGCCGATATTGGCCGAAATCTTCGATTTTGGACCGAAATCCCTAACCCATCGAACAATTGATGGAAGTTTGAAACCAAGGAAGGAACTGAAATCAGGAAAACATAAATATGGGGCAAACGGCAAACCTTGAAGCACCTCTGATTCTGATATGTCGATCAACGGCCGAAGCACAGCACCAAGCACCACTCGAATCCTCTGTTTCTCCGCTTCTCTCAGCCGCCTACTCCTCGATCGACGGCGGCTCCACCCATCTCATCACCACGCGCCGTCTCGCCCTCACGGTCACTTCCGCCGCCTCTGATCTCTCAGTCTCGCCCCCTCTGCATGGCCGCTCACCATTTCCTTTCCAAACACTCAAACAATCGATCGAGAGAGAGAGAGAGATCTGGTTGGGTTAAATAACCCAAATGAAACGCACCGTTTCATTTCAATGGCTTTTTTTTTTAAACTTTGTTTAACCCCTTTTTTAAGTCTTCAATCTAGATTATTATTTTTACCATTTTTACTTAAACATATATTAATAAATTTTAAAGATTTTTATGTTTACTTAACAGTTAATCCTTTACCTTTTTTTTTACTATATATTACCAAATATCAAAAAATGAAACATATATTATTTAATAAAATATGTTTTAGTATTTGGTAAATATCAAATATCAAACATATATTATAATAAGCATAAATTTGTTATAATAATGAAATTGGTTCCGTATGTTATAATAATCATAAATTGTTTAAGTTCTATGCACTCTTTAAGAAACCATACTCGATACAGAACCAATTTTAGAGCAGTTCAAATATTATAATAATCAAACATCCCACGCACATGAAATTACGAGAGATTGAGGTCAATTTAATGATCATAAATTTGTTATAATATTTGAACAGTTCAAATATTACTAGATATTGGTTCCATATATTATAATAATGATCATAAAGATCTAGTAATTTGGTATATGTTTGGTTATAATATTTGAACTGCTCTAAATTACTCTAAAATTGGTTATAATAATCAAATTTGTTATAATATTTGAACTGCTCTAAAATTGGTTCCGTATCCGTATCAATATCAAAAAAATAAAACATATATGATTTGATAAAATATGTTTTAGTATTTGGTAAATATCAAATATCAAACATATATTACCAATTTACCATATATTACCAAATATAAAAAAAAAGGTTAAGCCTTAAATATCTTTTTGTTTCAAAATTCAAAATTTATTATTTGATAAAATATATTTTAGTAATATATTTGTACTCATATATTTGGTAATATATGTTTTATTTTAGAATGCATGTTAAAGTTTAATGTAAAAAATGGCTTCACTCGCATATTTGGTGATATATGTTTTAATTTAGAATATATGTTTTAATTTAGGAATATACGTTGTAATTGAAATAATTTAAATAATGTGATTATAATTTAGAATTATTATTATTTACTAATTTATTATTATTTGTATGTTTATTATTATTATTATTATTCAATGTGTAAAGTATTCTTAGTGTAACATTATCAATAAAATTTTGTTTTAATTTAAGTTTATCTTTAAGGTTTTATACTGTTAGTTATCGTCGGACCTATATTCTATCATATGATTCATCATATATTTATTATATCAAAATCATTTTATAGTTTTTATTAATCTCATATAACCATCATTGGGTACTTAAGGTTTTCCCAAAATTTCATTCCAAATTTTTAATTTTTAGACCGAATTTCCGTCATTTTTGTTGACCGTAAATGATATCCATATTTGGGGCGAGATATCCGTAAATTTGACTAGCGATATATCCGTCAATATCGATATTTCAATCATTGAATATGGGTACTCATTACTATTAGAACTTCCATATAATTCTATACGTCTTGTTTAGTTCATACAATTAAGGAAGTGATTAATTAAATGGGTTGGAGTTGACTCTCATTGATGAAAAAGTCAGAGGTTTGCACTCGCAAGGATCATGGCATGAATACAATAATACTAAGTGATGTGCTGATACTTTTGTTAGATAAAGATCTTATGATATGAGGGATGAGGAGAAGGCCGCCGGCCACCGGAATCCTGCCAGGTGGCTATAAATAGTATAATATCAATTTAATTAATTTTATTATTAACAGCAAAATGCAGCCAAGCGCCGAAGCTTATGCTTATCCTACAATTGTGCCATGACATGATTTTTATCAAGTGCATTTATCTAATTTCATAATTTCAAATGAATTAATAAATATAAATATAGAATCGAACGTATTAACTTCTTGTTGATGGAATTATTTTTTTATTTATAAATTTTATATTTTTAATTAATTTTTGAATTATAGGATAAATTTATCAATTTCAACTTTTCAGGACAAAATATTTCATCACTATGAATTATCCAAGTTGTATAGATTATTTGTCTCATCATTACTAGGAAGAATTTTTGCCTCGCACTTGCGTGCACCCAAAAACGAAAGCTTCTTTGATCCCACCGGCCTATATTCATTATTCTCTTTTAAATGAGGTGTAAAAAAAGGAAGTTGGTGATAAGCTAAGCTCCAATCTATCATTTTCTCATAAAAAGAAAAGGAAAATTCATTAACCTTATCACATACATGAAGTAACAAATTACAAGGTGTGGGTTATGTTAGTTGGTTAAAGCATGGACGGATGCTTAGTATGGGCCGGGAGGGCTATAGCCCTTTCTACTTATTTTAAGTTCTTGAAAATTGTAAGCAGCATATCCAAATTTAACTAGTTTAATTTAATTTAATTAATTTAATATACTTTGATTTAAAAATCAGATAATTTAAAAGATTCAAACACGCACACATCCAAATATGACGAAGGATGAAAATATCATTTTGTCATAAAATATTAAAACTTACATTTATGGAAATATTGATTTTTATATCGATATCAATATCGTTCACGCTCAATAAAAGAAAGTAGGAAATTTACTCTAAAACTTAAAAATTTTGAATGAACTTTTAGAAAAAATTTAAGCATCCAATAATATTTATACAAGACTAATACATATATCATGAAAATTGAGAGGAAATCTTTCTCCTCTCCCGTTTTTATGTCAAGACCCTTAAATACTGATATATTCATGAAAATATCACGGATAATTATCTCCCCTGTTTTTATGTCGAACCCCCAATATATGGATATATGGACAAAAATTTTATAGATATTGCGGATATTTTCATCCATTAGAAAGACATAAAAAGCATAAAAGAAATGAGTGTGCACCATTTCAGCCTTTTTTCTTTCTTTTCTTCACATTTTTTTTAAGTCTCACAAATCATAATTTTTGAGTTTGAAATAAAAAAATAGGCGATGCATTCCTTTCTGATTGTATGATCCTTACATTGAAAGTTACTTTATTTATATTATCAGTATGGATAGATAATGAATTTTGATTTTATTAAGGCTTGAATGGTACAATTTAAAATTAAAAAATGATCATTTGTATTTGCAAAGTATGTTTAATTAGAAATTTTGTTATAATTTATTTTTTCGTCTTTCTATCAAATTTTTATTTATGCATATTTTGTATTTGAGAGATATTGAGAGATAAAATTTATTATGTGTCTCCTTAACTTAGTGTATCTTTTATATTTATTAATGATATTTTTTACACTTAATAAGTAAGTTTAGCCCATCTAAGAATTGAGTTCAAGAGCCGTCCATGGGTTAAAGTAAAATGTCTACTTGCTCATACTCAAATGGAGTTAGTCCTCCTTTTCTACTAAAATTACCTATATATAAGTTATATAATTAGGACACATTAATAATTCAAATTTATAATATTTATTACTTCAATTAATACGAGTATCATCTAATTTACTTCAGTTAAACATAATAAAAATTACGTTATTATTTCCACTTGTCGAAATCATATCATTGTTTGGGTTATTTTTGATGCAATGAAAGGCAAATGTGATGAACTAAACATGGTGAATAATTCAATACCATTTAAGATGAAAATGTTTTGATTTTGATGCCACTAAAAGATCTCAAATTGAACGATAAGATTAGGGTTTGATCATATGATGTGACACAATTTGTGACATTGTCCAACTAAAAAGGACTTGAACGGTGAGATCTAAAAGTGGGGAAGAAAAATATATTGAGAGATCAAATTGGGGCAATGTGTTGGGGGGACCAAAAGCCCTATTTTCGTACTTTGAGAGGGAAAAAGAGGGTCCCCTAAATAAATGATGGATTTCCAAATGATGCAAAGATTCTTGATGGACATATTCAACCTCCCACTCAATATGTGGCTGAAAACTACTTGGCACCATTGCCTTTTACCCTTTGCCTAACCCAATTACATAATTCCATCACCCATTTGTGATGGACATCCCTAGGTTTGGTAATACAATATTATCCTCTAACTATTTGAAATTTACTTTTGAAAGTATTGCTTGATTAAGAGTTAGTTGTTGATAAGATAGAATCAATGTTGAAGATGAATGAAAAATATTGAATTTAAAATAAAATATTGTTCGATTAAGAGTTAGTTGGTTGATCAGATAGAAGTATGTTTGTTACATTTTTGTTCTTCTTCATATTATCAATATTAATAAGAATGAAGAAGATCGAATTTAAACATTGCTTAATTAATAGTTCGTTGGTTGATGAGATTAAATCATATTTGTTATATTCTCTTTCTTTTAGAGTCGAGTTTTAAGAGGAATGATAGAAAATGAGCAGAGTTTTGGAGATTAATTAAGAGTTTGTTGGTTGATAAGATAAAATCATGTTTGTTATATATTTTTTTATGCCGTCAATATTTGAGAGTAATAACGAATAATGTTGTTAACGAAATTCAAATTGCTTGTAATTATATGGTTATATTTGGCACCTATCAACATTAACCAACACAATATTGAGACATAGCTACATTTAATTATATAAATGTCACATTAGGGACCAAAACAAAAAAGCACCCATCTATTCTTTAATTTCGCTATCGATGTGAATGTTCCATTAATGTTCTAGGTAACATTTGAGGTACGCTTATTGCTTGTGAAGAAAAGCATGGGCTTTCATCTAGGTCCAAACCCAATTGTTGACGATTCAATCAGGCCCAAATAATTAAAGACCATCATTGGTACTAAAATTCTCAAGCCCAACTAGACCCAATTCCTACTCAGTGCCCTAAAAGCGCATCATCCTCTAGCCCTCTCCCCTGCTTACACTCATCTTCTTCAGTCTTTTATCTCGTGCTCGCCAGTTGCTCCAGGTACTGATTAAAATTTTGAAATTGTTTGGGTCTGATATTTTTGAATTACTTTTGCTATCTTTGCATCTCAGCTCGTTCTTTTCGTATGTTTCCTATCATTGGAATTTCTAAATTGGTCATTTTAAACGTTTCTTTGTGTGTTATTGATTTTGGTTTCTGAATGGGATAGATGTATTTCTGATTTTTCTGTCTGTACATTACGTTCTTTTACCAAATTGGTCTGAAGTTAGATGAAATTTCAAATGGGTTCTTAGTTCTGATGTGCACTTGATTCATCCGATTCATACGTCAAATTATAAAAATGATGACATTGTCATACATCATGTGCCAAAGTTGACTTTGATGCTTTTCGATGCTCCGAAATTCCAACTTTACCTCAATAACTTTGATTTTGGCAGAAATGAACGCTGCTCGATTTGCTTTGCGATCCTTCAACAATGGCGTATCACGCCAGTGTCATCAGCCACATATGAGAACTCTCTCCGCAAATGCAGCGCCAGGTAATTTTCTATACAATTATGTGCTGTAATTCTCTCTGTTGGTTCTGTTTTCCATGTTATCGTCATAATTTTAAGTTGAAATTTGCGTGAATCTCCATTAGACAGTGTGGGAATAGAATAATTTTTTTTTTTTAAAAAAAAAAACGTTTTTGTGGGTTGAAATTAGGGTCTGGTTCGATTTTACTTATGATAAAGGTTCTCTTTTCCCAGATTTATTCAATATAGTCACAAATAAAAGCTGAAATGCTCCAATCATGACTATACACATTAGTATTTTTCTGTGGCAGTTGGTGGAATCGATGATGATAGAAATTCTAATTCTTTTGAATCTCCGGACGAGTTCGAGCGGCGAATTTTTGGTGAAACTTCGGGTGGTACTTCCGGTGGTAATTTTAAATCCGATAACTTTTTCTCAAAGCTTGATAGGCTCGGGATGGGTCGTGATGGACATGGTTTGAATCTGGCTGGTGGAAGTCGAAGTGGATTTGGAAGTGGAGGTGGTTCCAATATACTTGACGGCTTAGATGAAAGTTTTAACTCATTATCAGATGGAATGGATGGAAAGTTAAAGAAAGCAGCCACCTACTTTCAATATGATCCTGAGGAAATAGCGAAAGATGATTATTCTTTCAGACCAGATATGAACTTTAGGCAAGGAATGACTTATGATGTTAAAGTATGTAGCGGAGTAACACTTTGTGTTCTGCCTTATCACTTTTGCCTTTGTTATCATTGATTTTGGTTCATATTTTGTGGTATTTTATATTTATAACCTGCTTATGAGCTTTCTTTTTTGTCTCGAGTGGGAAAATCTGGAAATCAGCCTGTTCTGGTATACCCTGTCTCATGTAAGAACTATGTGGTTTAATGCAGGATCTTGATCTCACTAGGCCAGGAGTTCGGAAATTTCCCAAGAGGAATGAGTTTGAAGTAACTACAAAGGAAGTTCTTAGAAAAGCTGATTTCAGGGTACGCATAATTGGCAACCTCTCGAATATATTGAATTCTGCAGACTTACATATATGTAGGATTTTTTGCTCCTTTGAATGTGCTTTTGTCACTCTAAAGCATTTCTATTGTTGTTGATGGCCGTAAACCTCGTTTCCATGCTACCCATAACTAGCCATTGGAGCATAATTGTCCATAGTTGACTCATCCAAGTTATGCAAGGAATTGTCCTTTTGATTGAGACTCGGTTTAAGAATTAAAGATTTAGATATTATGATTTTGGAACTCCCTGGCCGATTGTTTTGAATGAACTCTGCATATTAGCGGTTGAACTCAATTGCCTCACATTGTTAGATAATTAAAAAGTTACTTTATTTTAAATTTCTTACATTCCTTAATCGCAACTATATGGATGACCAGAAAACAGATGTTTTAGTGCAGTACAATAGTGAATGTAAAGTGGCAGGGAGAGGTTGCGTTGACGTTGTTGTTACTCTTTCTTCTGCCACCAGACATTGTGCATGGAAATCTGAAATCTTGTTTCACTAGTTTTACAAGTGTGTTCGTTTATATTGATAAAGATTTTAAATTTCATTAGGTTGCATAGTCTTTTAATCATGTTGCTTTAAGTTGTGTTCTTACGGTAATTGTATTATGCTGTACAGAATGTGAGATTCCTTGCAAATTTCTTAACAGAGGCTGGAATTCTCATCAAAAGAAGCAAGGTAAAAATGACTCTGTGTCGAGTGACTTGAACGTGCATTGATATGTGAAGCTTTAACCTTTTATGTTCCCTCACTCTTCGTCTAGACTGGGATTAGCGCCAAGGCCCAGAGGAAGGTCGCTAGGGAAATCAAAACAGCTCGAGCTTTTGGTTTAATGCCTTTCACAACCATGGGCACAAAATCTTTTGTTTTTGGGAAAACTATGGAGAGTCTTAATGAAGATTATGAATACCAAAGTTATTACAACCCTGATGCTGATGACAAAGACGTACTTGGGGACTGAAGTTTTACAGTGAGGGGCTCTTGAATCTGTTGAATCTTCAGTTTACAGCACAACTACAAACCCCGTAAGAATATATAGGAAGAAAGTGATGGAAAAAGATGGTACTTTGTTATGGTGAATTCTGACGTGCTAGTAACTCCATCTTAAGTTTGGTATGTAGGCTTCTCAGTTTTTACTTTCTGTAGTTGCCAAGGTGAATTCCGACGTGCTCGTAACTCCATCTTAAGTTTGGTATGTAAGCTTCTCAGTTTTTACTTTCTGTAGTTGCCACTTAGTATGCATTTACACTGTAATAACAGCCTCTGCTTAAATGCATTGGTATTTCAAGCCTATTGGGTCTTGGGTTTTAGGTTTTTATCTGCTACCAATCTACAATGTTATTCATCATGCAGTACCAATTTGCTGAAAGGAGATGGATAATTTTGTAAATGAGTACATAATTGATTCTAGCAGGAAGAAAACCATGTGCCAAATAGTTACATGTTGAGTTCCGAATTGCATGATTTTGTCTTTTCATTTTAGGAATGTGTTGAGGAACTTGAGAAACAAGTTTGCAAACCATAATGTCGCTAAATTACTTACATGTGACCTTCACAAGGACGCGTGCTGTTGTTGGTTCGTTTAGGGTGTGTTTGGTACACCGTATTACGGTCCGTATAGGCTAAATAATCCGAAACTTGTGTTTGGTACCAGTCGTATTAATTAGTCACCGTATAAGTTAATACGGTTGAATATTTTTATACGGTTCAGACACGTTAAAATAATACGCTCGAAATTGTCCGTATTAAATAGTCGAATAACTAGTAATCTTGTAAAATATAATAATAATAATAATAATAATAATAATAATAATAATAATAAATAGTAATATAATAAAAATAAAATATTAATTTAGTAAATATTAATAATAAAAAGTAATAAAGTAATAAATACTACTAATAATAAATTAATAATTAATAATTAATGATATTTTAATAAATAATAATGATAAAATTAAAAATAATTAATTAATACAAATGTAATAAATAGTAATAATAATAATTATTAAAATAAATAATAATAAAAATAATGACATACATAATTAATATTTAAGATATAAGTATTTCGTCAATTACTATAATATAATCCGGTCAGTATAATATAGTCGGCATTCTAATCCGGAAAAGTACCAAACGCCCGACTAAATAATCAGTCTATCCGGTGGACAGATTAGCCTATCGGATTGAAATAGTCAATACAGTACGACATACCAAACGAGGCTTTAGAGTTTTATAGTTTTGTGGCCCTGAGGGGTTCTATACTCTAATTTAGAGTGTCATCATGATATTTTGAGCAGAACCATTTTTGTTTCTAAACACCATTGCCTTGCTCTGAGGACAAACAATAAAGAAATAAGTAGAAACTTGTTTTTTTTTTATTATGCTCCATCATCAACCTGTAGTTGTCTTCCTTTTGAATTCAACTACCAAATAAAAAGCCTTTAAATTTAATACCACTAAGTCTCCCTTGAAATATACAAAGAGTAGAGGGTCAAAAGTTGCTTTCCAGGTTCAATTTTCTGATGATTTTTTACTCATCATTCCATGCATCTCAATCTTTCAATATCTTGACATCCAAGGTGAGCTTATTATGTCCTATTCATGCCACTAAGAGTCCAAACAAAATTAGCTCTTAGTATATTACATTTTTATTGTAAGATACTGTACACAAGAGGCAATTCCAATTTAGCTTGTGTTAAAGGTTAGAGTGGATGGGTGTTATGCTTTTTTCTGTATGTTTGAGTTTGAATTCCTGAATTTTAATATGATAAGATATAAGGTAATATTTTCTTTTTAGATGATTTTATAATATTTTATATGAAAAGGCGAATTGCACCTCAAGTAATTAAACGCATTTCAAATAGTAGTGGTAGATATATGCCAACATAGAATTTCCAAATCACATGGAAGCTAACTATAGTGAAGCAAGACAACAAGCTCCACAACCTGCATAGTGCATATTCTCGTTCTCTCCTCCTTTGTCACTGTCTCCTCTTTCCACAAACCAAATTCTCTCTCTCTCTCTCTCTCTCTCTCTCTCTCTCTCTCTCTCTCTCTCTCTCTCTCTCTCAATGAAAAAGGAAAAAAACCAGAAACCCCTTGCCCATCACCCAAATCTTCATAAATGACACTTTCACGCTCTTCTTTCATCATCACCATCGTCTTCACAGCCTCCATATATTCACTAATATCACCCCATGATTGGGAAGTCAATGGCCTTGGTTTAGGTTCAACCACAGCCATCACCTATGACACTCCTACTGTTTGTGGCATTGTGGCTGAGAGCCTCAAACAGAGCATAAAATGCTACCAAACCAATATGGCCATTTCAGTCCAACCTAACATTTCTTTTGAAGCCATCTCCGGTGGCAGCACATTTTTCTGTGGCCTCAGGTCAGGTGGGTTTAGCCTTCTCTGCTGGGAAACCACCCTGTCTAGCCCATATCGATTCCACCCTAAACGAATACATCACAGCGACACGGTTGCATTGACTGGTCTAGCAGTAGGTGATGAACAAGTTTGTGCCAGAGAGGTCAAGACCAGAGTAGTCAACTGCTGGAGAGGAGGAGATAACAATACAAGAGGCTCTTTGTTTCCCTCACCTGGGGACGCATTGAAGTTTAATACAATCACATCAGGAAAGGGGTTTACTTGTGGGATATTGATGAATGGCAGCAGAGTCCTCTGTTGGGGTCAGAGTGGTTTTGGGTCTGAGATTCAAATGGGGTTTGAGAATGTGTCAATGGCGAGCCTTGTGGCTGGAGAGTCTCATGCTTGTGGGTTGAAAATGAATGGAAGTTTGGTCTGTAAAGGAAACAACGATTTGGGGCAGCTGAATGCGCCTTCTAATAGCTCAGCTTTCGAGTTTTCAGGCCTTGCATTGGGTGCAAATTTTACTTGCACCATCCGGCGAAGAAATGGGTTTGTTTTGTGTTGGGGAGGAAGAAACTTGAGAGAGAGATTTGAATATGACAGTGATGCTATTAAAAATGTCTCGTTTGAGTTGATTGCTGCAGGTTTAGATTTTATCTGCGGCTTGACGACAAGTAATTTATCAATGATCTGTTGGGGGCCAGGGTGGTCTAGTTCTCATAATGTTCTTCCATTGGGTCCGATTGTTCCTGGTCCATGTGTACGGAGTCCATGTAGCAGCTGTGGTGAGTACCCGAATTCGGGGACTCTTTGTGGTGGTTCTAGACATGTATGCAAATCATGCCAGATTGAGCGTCCATTTGCAGTTCCATTGCCCTCTATAAACCCATCTCCCGAATCTTCAATGGTCCGAAATAGGGTTTGGTTGGTGTTTGTAATAGTGGGATCAGTTGGGGCTTTTGCAGGACTCTGCACTATCATATTTTACCTATGGATTGGACTGTGTAGTTCTTGGTCTAAACCTCATGATTCAGTGCAACCCACAAGAATTTTCATTGACCCAAATGCAGATTCTTTGGTTGCTCCACCTTCAAGATCAAGTTCCATCAAGGGCTTTAGAAGTGGTTCATCATCAATGCAAGGAGAAAAGACCGAGTCTTTTAAGCTAGCAGAGCTTTCAGCTGCCACCCAAAAATTCTCACCCAAAACCAAGATTGGTGCCGGGAGCTTTGGCACTGTCCACAGAGGCATTCTCTGTGATGGCCGCGAAGTAGCCATCAAGAGAGGAGACACAAGCACCAAGAACAAGCAATTCAAAGAGAGGGAGAGTGCATTTGATTCTGAATTGGCATTCCTGTCCCGGCTTCACCACAAGCACTTAGTGAAGCTCATCGGATCCTGCGAAGAAAAAGAAGAGAGGCTTCTAGTTTACGAGTACATGAGCAATGGCTCCCTCCATGATCACTTGCATCACAAGAAAACTGTAGCGAAAAGTAGCAGCATTGTCAATTCTTGGAAAACGAGAATCAAAATTGCATTAGATGCAGCGAGGGGAATTGAGTATCTTCACAATTATGCAGTGCCAACAATAATTCATAGCGATATTAAGTCCTCAAACATTCTTTTGGATTCGAATTGGAATGCAAAGGTGTCTGATTTTGGGCTTTCATTGTTGGATCCGGTGGAATCTGGGCAAGAGATTGTGTCAGTATCCATGGCGGTTGGGACAGTTGGGTACATTGATCCTGAGTACTTTGTGTCAAATGTTTTGACAGCAAAAAGTGATGTCTATGGCTTTGGAGTTGTGTTATTGGAGCTTTTGACAGGGAAGCGGGCTATGTTCAACAATGTGGAAGAGGGGACAGGTCCCATGGGGATTGTGGAATATGCAACACGGCGGATAAAGGCGGGGGAGCTGCAAAGCATGGTGGATCGAAGGGTGGAGCCGCCGAATACGAATGAAGCTGAGGCGGTTGAGGTGGTGGCTTTTACTGCCTTACATTGTATTAACTTGGAGGGGAAAGAAAGGCCTACCATGACTAACGTTGTTGCCAATTTGGAGAGGGCACTTGGTCTTTGTGAAGATGACCCTTCTAGCTTCTCCATCTCTACCACCACAATTTCCTTTCCCTCATCGTGGATTCTTCATCAAAAGAACGAAATTCATTTATTTATTCTTATTAATTTCATGCCAATTTTTTCAATTTTTTGATTCGCTTTATATTGTTAGAAACAACATAAAAGGGGGTTAATTCACAAGGATATCTTGAAATGTAAAGAGACGGGCGTGTACGTTTTTCTTTCATTATCATCTCATTATATAAGTTCGGCTGTTTGCAAGAAGCTTCTCCTGTTTACACATTCTTCTCTTACAATTATCTCATTAGGTGATATCAAATTGTAAAAGAGATGATCCACTTGTAAAGAACGAGCATATCAGCATTTATGATTAGTCCGTTTTAAATGGAGATATATAATGATTATCAACCTTATTTTTTACAAGTATCCGTCATTTATTTAAGCGTCTATATAATTGAGGGTTCTTACATAGTTGAGAGTGCTGTGTGTATCCTAATTTACTCGTCAAAGTTCCAAAGAGCTTAAATTTGGATAAATTCTGGGTACCTTACTCGTCAAAGTTCCAAAGAGCTTAAATTTGGATAAATTCTGGGTACCCAAAAAAAAAAAAGGTATCCGTCGAGAAAGCAACCGTGTGGGGCCCATCAGAATTCAAAATAGAGGGATTCAAAACTAAATTAACAAATCACTGAAACCATTTGGAGGAAAATCAAATTATATTTAGTTCTTGAGATCCATTGTTAAAAGATAAATCAGAAGAAATTAGATATTGACTTTTGATTTTGAGTAGTGTCACACTGTCACTGGTTGCAAAACGCGGGGCCGGCGGCGGCTGCACCGTCCGATCACAGGCTGTACAATAGCTGGGTGCTGGATTGCTGATGATGAACGTGGGATTATAAAACGTTAACTACTGATTAATAAAGTTAATTCATTAATTAGGTCAAGAACCCTTTTCATCACTTATCAATAAAAAGTTAACAAATAGTGGAGAGGGTTGATTGGTGCCCTTCCAACCTCTAAGGCTTGGAGCTTGACATTGGCTCATGAATAATTTTAATATTCTATTTTATTACAAGTTCACGTTACTAAATTGAGGAATTTGATGCTGGAAGCCTGTAACACAATACTCTATGTCATAAGTGGTATGTAAATGTGTAACATAGATTACAACAAGGGCATATTATGAGAAAGCTAAGCAAATTTAATTCACTCGGCGATGTTTAATTCGAATCCCATAAGAAGCCTGACGGATTTGTACCGTTGACCTCTTCGATTATGCAGAGGAACTGCCCGAATTCCAGTTCGGAGTTCCGATATTGGAAGACATGTTTGGCCACCAAAATCATGTTTTCCAGAAGTGTCATACTCTTTAACTTCAATTCGAAGTACAGCCAATTCTGGAACACACAATGGGAAGTTGAACTCCTTGTTCCACATTGGCACCCACTGGTCCTCGATTGGCTCTGTCCCCTCCATTCTTGTGTCTTTTGGGACTCCAGCAATTCCAATCTAAACAAAACACTAATCAAATACTGCATCAAATAGCCCTATTTCGATTCTAGATTTTTCCGTACATGACATTTTGTCTTTAATAAAAATGTGACGCATAATGAAGACCTAAGTTATACATAATTTTCTTCAACTTTGATCACATTTATTGATAGAGTTGATTAGTTAGAGTATAGAATGGTCGCTAGCTTGTAGGTTCGACTTTAGGTTTTAAGTAATAAGTTCTGAGCGAAACCCTAAATTTGATACTTAAAATAAAAAATATAAGTGAATTACCAATTTAAGACCACAAACTTAAAGTTATGATTCTACATCCTAAAACAATCAACCAACAAAAGTGAAAAAAATTGAGTAGAAATAATATTTTTTAAATGTCTTGTCTTTAATAAAGACAATGTTACGTAGAGAGAGAAATTCATCCAACTCAAATAATGCACATTTTATTTGTGTTCCTAACATGGTAGACATCAAAAATGAAAGCCGCCAACTTCATTACCTTCACATAGAAGTCCGGTGGAGAATAGAGGTCAAAGTGTGTGCGGTGAAAATCCGAATGCCATCCTTCACCCATGTATACTTTTACCTGCTTGTCAACACGAAGGTTATGAATTCAGTTTGCAAAGGTAAAATTTATACATCCACAATTTGATCAAGTATTCATCATATAATTATATACCTTCAAATTTGCCTTAATTGGCAAATTTCCATCAGGATCGAAAGCCTCATTGTTTGGGCCAGAAGCCAATAAATATTCAGGCTTTTTCACATATCCACATCCTCCATTGGCTCTGAACATTCCTTTCATGATCCAAAGATGCTTTCCATGTCCCTATGAGCAAGATTGATACGTGCAATATTTTACTTTAAATTAATCTAAGTTGTTGACTCATCATTCGAATTCAGATGCAAAAGAAGCTGGATATTTGAAAATTGCAGTAAGGATGAGAAAAGAAAGTCTAACTTGCATATTGAATGCCACCATTTGAGCTCCATGGCTCCATCCAAGCATGGGATTATAATTTGATGAGTCCAAACGTGTACCCTTAGGATACACCCTCAACAAATTCCTCTGAGTAAACCTAGAGAAAAGATTTTGCCGATGGTAAAAACTACTAAAATGAAATTTATATCTTCACTATTACAATTCAGGACCGGTATAATAACCTATCATTATAAACACTGATATTCTTCCTACTTGACCCACTTAAGGAGCATAACTATTTATCATATATCTTACTTTTTTTTATTTTAATTTCTGCTGAGAGATTCATATTCTTCAATACTTAAATGTTATCACCTGACAATGTCGGATCCACGAGTTCTTACTGCATTTTCTAATTGTTGCTCACTTAAGCTAAGACGTCTGACTTTGATTGGATCAATGTGCCACATATCTAATCTGCCTTTCGGTTTCCCGGCGTGAATTGCAATCAACTGCTTATATTCTGAAATTTCATTGTCCTCCTCATCTTCAACATGGTCATCTTCTTCATTGTCATCCTGCTAAATTCAAGTGTCTATTAATGTCACATAATTTTTGGATATTTGAGTGACTAAGTAGTAGCATAATGTAACGTACCCTGTGATTTGAGGATCCAGATTGATCCCTCGGCCTCTGAGAATCATGATACTCGGGAGGCTTGGTCGAAATCAAAATCCTCCCTTTCAGTGATTGGGGTGAAGGAAACTCCATCAAGAATTCTGACTTAGGAGTGTACACCATGTCTCCAAATGTTTCAACCACCATCTACAAGCAAAATTACATTTTTCATGTTTGAAATCATGTCAAGTGGTAGGGTTAGCAACTTGGGTTAGGTCAATCCGAACCCGTTTATGTCCAACCCATGTTTTAATTATTAGTCTAGATAGGATTTAAATTAGCAAAAATTTGTTCAAACCCAATCCGACTTCAATCCAAACATTTGTCAGATTGGGTTGGGTGAGGTTGAAGTTTTAACCGGCCTAATTCCGACTCAAATTTTAACTAACCTGCACATTTTAAACGTGTAATTCTAAACTTACTGGACTCCACATATATATTCATTAACAAAATATGTAATCCTAATCATTATTTAAGATAATTCATCCTAACTTGTTTCTTGTGTAATAATAACTATGGCGATCATGAAAGAAATGTTTAAAATGAGACTACTTGAGCTTCAAATTGTTATATTTGAATTTTTGGGTTGAATCTCTAGGTTTAAGCTTATAGGTTAAACCTGAACAATATGGGAGAAGGGGATTATTTTACGCATTGGAAAATGACCTCTCTTTTTACAAGAATCGAATCTAAGACCTCTGACATAACGTATAAAGAGGAATATCACTAAGCTGTCGTACTAAGTTGTCAATTATTCACCTTTGCAACTTTGGCTTGAAGATTTGGAGGTAGATGGTCTTCAAAAGTTATGACAACAGGAAACTCAGAAGCAACAAAAGCATTGTCCTTGATAACACGCAAACATTTGATCAGCTCCACAGGCCGTGTGAGAGTGCTAAAGATTCAAATACATCAAAACTTATTATGCAAAAATAGTCATAATCAGATTGGATTCTATAAACCAACAAAAATTAATTTCATACCCTCCATGTCGAACCTCCACATCATTTCTGTTAGAACCTGGCCACAAATCCAATTCGATAACTCTAACACCTTGATGCAGTGCTTCTACAATCGGATGAACACTGCTGTCGCTGCTGATTTGATTTCCGGTTAAGTATGAGTTGTGCCCCGTATACAGAAAGTAATGAGCCAATGGCGCACTCATGTCATGGTGCACCTGAATTGATGATCAAATTATCTTCAATAAGAACTATTCTCGTGACGTGAACATGCACAAATTTTTATGAGTTACCTTGGAGTAGAGAGGAGGATTAAGGTCACCGAGGAGATAGCGAAAGAAGGCATCAAGGTGGAGGCCTTTTCTTTGGAAGATGTTGAGATGCTTGAGACTGTTGAAAATGGCTTGAGCATCCTCCCTGGTGGCACTGGTTTCTCCTTGGAACTCAATCAGAAAATTCTGGAGGTCTTCAATGGTCATGGTCCCAGTTTCAGCGTACTGATTGAACAAGCCCTTTATGTCTTCAGGAGGCTCTGCCACCCTCAGCCGAAATATTCTCTTGAAGCAGAAGCAGACCTTGAAAGACTGCTTAATAGTAGACATCTTTGAAACTTACCGGTTTCTGATGTGCCAAATTGCCAATGGTTTCTTTAGATTATGTTTATAGGCTGAGAGAAAGGAGAAACTAAACTACTGTCAAACTTACATACATCAACGGGGGGCAGGGATTTAGAATTTCCCAAAAAGAAATAAATTGGACTTGAAATTCTTAGGGCTGGCTTTGCAGCAAGGTCAGAATCTGTGCCCATGGAACTTTATTTGCCAACATTCCACATTCTTTGTATTTTAATATGTCACATACAAGATACTTTTTTAGGGCCCTTCCTATCCCATTCCAACTTTTTCTTGGTACCAGATATAAAGAGAATGCTTCTCCCATACAATTTACTTTCTTTTTAGATCAATAGAGAGAGTGCAACCAAAACCCGCAAAAATTGAACCTGTTACTTCTTGAATCTGCAGAATGTTTGCTGCAAAATTGTCCAGTCTGCAGCTTTCAACAGTATTATTTGGTTGAGTGACAAGTAGGTACGCAAACTTTAAAACATATATGAGGGAGAAAAAGGGTAAGGGAAAAGGAACAATCAAAAGGGCAATGCCATTATATACTTGTATAGAGAATCCACTCTGACAAAAAAAGAAAGAAGAGAGACCACTATTTTCAATGTATATCTATTACAATATGCAAAACAACCAAAACTGCAGCAGAACATGAAACTTAAGAAAATTTGATGAGCAGAACATATGGCTCAGATGAACTCAAATTGCATTAGAAGCCTTACTGAATTGTATTTCTTTCCTTTCCTGTCAAAGAGAGGGACTGCGCGAATCCCATGTTTCAATTCCGAGACCGGCAGGCATGTTTGGCCTCCAAAATCATCCTTCTCAGACATGTCATACTCATGTACCTCAATTCGAAGCAAAGCTAGTTCAGGAACTGTCAATGGGAATGTGAACTCTTCATCCCATACAGGGGTCCAGTCATCCTCTTTTTTCTTAGTTTTCTTCATGGTTTCATCAGCTGGCACTCCTGCTATGCCAACCTGAAATCATACGTTATTTCGTTTATCAGTAGATTAGTTGACAGAGGTAAAAATTTGATTACCAAACCCAGATCATCATCTTACCCTGGTGTAAAAATCTGGTGGGGAATATAAATCGAAGTGTGTTTGTTTGAAATCCAAATGCCATCCATCTCCCATATAAGCTTTCACCTGCCAAGAAACAGAATTACATTACGGGTTTTTCTAAATCGGGTGCATATGCAGAAAAAATGAAGAGAAAATGTGCTCACCTTTAAAGTCTTCTTTACAGGTAATTTTTCCTTGGGATCGAAAACCTGATTATCTGACTCCTCCATGACAAAATCCGGCTTTTTCACATAACCACAACCCCCATTGGCTCTAAACATCCCATGCATCAGCCAAAGAGATCTACCGTATCCCTGGATATTGGTCAGGAGAAATGTTATTATGCGGGTGATTTTGGAGGAAACAAAAAAACAAAACTGAAACAAAAGGAGAGAACTTTAGGCAACCTGCATATTGAATGCAACCATCTGAGCACCGTGCATCCAACCAACAAGTGGCTTGTAGTTGGAGGAGTTAAACCGAGTGCCTTTAGGGTACACCCTTAAGATGTTCTTCTGAGTAAATCTAAGAAAAAAATTTGAAGTATAAAATCAGTCACGTTGAAAATATTGTCAAGTGCTAGAGAAGGAGGAAGAAAGAGAAATGTACCTAACAATATCAGTTCCATGAGATTCAGCAGCCTTTTCAAGTGCCTGTTCACTCAAGCTAAGGCGCCTAACCTTATCAAGCTCAACTTTCAGTGCCTCCTTGAGGCCGCCCTTGGGTTTCCCGGCATGGATGGCAATCAGACGTTTGTATTCATGTTCTCCTGATGAGAACGATCCACGAATACTGTGATTGTTAACTTCGCTTGAGTCACTGTCACTCTACAAGTTAATGGAGAAAAATCAATCACCTTAAAGGCAAGACATTACACATAATTGGTGTTGTCAAGACTTAAAAATTAAAACACACCACCATATCATCATCTTCGTGCCCATCTGTTAGCTCTGATGGTTCCTTCCCCCATAAATCTTCCTCACTCTTATGTGATTCCTCTCCCTTGTCATTGGCATTTTTAGCCTTAAGATACTCCTCAGGAGGTTTCGTGGATATAATGATTCGATACTTAAGCTCTTCTGGTGAAGGCAACTCTTTGAAACAATCAGAGTCAGGGTAAAACAACATCTCACCAAATGTCTGAATAAGCATCTGGAAATACAAGGAAAGTTCAAAAATTTTATATAGGAACTTTATCAAGAACTTGACTTGTTACTCATATAAGAAAAAGAAAATCACCTGAGCTACTTTAGCTTGCAGATCAGGCGTAAGATGGTCTTCAAGCGTTATGATCACGGGGTATGGAGATCCAGAAAAGGCATGTTCTTTGATTGATTTTAAGCATTTTATAAGCTCCACAGGGGTTGTCAAGGTCCTAGATTCAGAAAAGGCATGTTCTTTGATTCATTATGTTTTTAAGATAAAAAAGAGCTATAAATACATGCCAAATTTAGATAACTTTGGAGTTTTGGGCATAATTAAACTTACCTTCCATGGAGAACATGAACATTGTCCTTGGTTGAATTTGGCCAAATATCAAGCTCTACTACTCTTACGCCTCTCTCCAATGCTTTTATGATCGGCACATCACTGCAGTCACTGCTGAGTTGATTTCCGGTCAGGTATGAATTATGACCGGTGTGTATATAGTAATGGGACAATGGAGCAGTCATGTCTTGATGAACCTGGAAAAAAAAAAAAACCAAAGCTTCAAATTAAGAATTGTCTTTACAATACCAAGATTTGGCAGCTGAAAAATTCGGTGCATTAAAGAAAATCCTTAGACCATAAGTCATAATAAGACGGAAGTACCGAAATAAGGCATTAAGAATTGTACACTGATTAAACTGTGATCTATTTACATACTCCACTCAAATTGCATAAGCTTTTCAAAAATTTAAATTCATACCAAGCTAGATAACAGAGTTTGGACTAAATGAGAACAATCTAGAAGTGTCCTACAGTTTCTCGGGAAGCAAACAAATCCCAAAAAAATAAAAAGCAAAGTAGAGGGAAAATGAATGAATGGATTAAGTGGTTAAGGCGGAAGTTAACTAACCTGATCTCGAATGGGAGGATTGAGATCGGGAGAAAACAAGTAATGGTGAAAGTCGTCGAGGGTGAGAGTGTGCCTGGTGATCAACTTGGCAATGTGATGCCTCTTCTGCAGCACCTGCTCCACGATCCGCTCGGCGTCTGGGGCAGACGCGCCGCCCTCCTTTTGGAGCTCCACCAAGAAACGTCCCAGCTGCTCTGCTGTCATGTGGGTCCCGCCCTCCGCGTACTTGTTGAAGGCCTCCTTCACGTCCCGGGGCGGCTCCGCCTCCGTCACCCTGAACTTCCTCGTGAAGCACACGCACATCCGGTAACTCCCCATCTTAATTAATTAAATAAAAAACTCAGAGCTTTGAGAGATGGCAGAAAGGATAGACTCGGAGAAAGAGGAGAGGTTTAAAGAATGTAAAGGGACTCTGCTTTTGGGGTTTAATATATGCACATTCGTTAGCAGTCTTTTTATATTCTTTCTGTAATTGAATTTTACGGTTTTGTTTGGCGCCTTTTTGTTTTTTGTTTTTTTTTTTTTGCCATTTTCTTAAATTATTATTTTTTTATTAAGTCAGAATTGTATTAAAAGACAAACCTCACCGAGTCTAAAAGGGCAACAACCCTCAAAAGGGCAGGACTACCAAACAAGAAGAAGAGAAAGAGTCAAGCAGCTAATAGAACTAGAGCAAAGCCCACAACAAAGGAAAACAACAACAAGGCAAAGGTACAATAGCCTAAACCAAAACCAAAGACATAGCAAAGAGCATCATTGCGCCACCATAAACGCTACCATGCGAAAACCCACCTCAAACAGAGGGAGATGACAAAGATCTGAGAACTGCACCAAACTCACAAAAGCAGCACACCAAGCACACCTCACCCCAAATAAACCAAACACTAGTTAACTAGAATCCTCCACACTCTAACAATCTGATTATTACCTTCGGTCACCCTGAACTTCACATTGCACAATCTCAACCGAATTAACTCAATTATGTTGTTAAAGACAATTGAAGGATGAAAACGAGTATTAGCAAATAATCAATTGTTACGTTCTCCAAATGCAGTAGACCGTAACTGCCAATGCAAGCTTCTTAATAGTAGCCTGAAGAGAACGACCTCTCCAAAGAATAGAAATAGCATCAACAAGATCTCAATACGTGTCAATCGTATTGAGCCGATTGATGCAATATTGCCTTCTCCTAGCCTTGGTAGAGATCATTTAATGTGTTAAAGGCGGGGATTGTGCTTGGCTCGGTAGAATACTGGACATATTTAGTTTGAATTTCTATAGATGGTGTGAAATTGTTGATTCACTAAATGCCATCTTATATATGATACTTCATCCACTTTGTTTGTGCCACGTGCTCCTTATATGACTTGTAAAATAGGATACATTGGTCGTCAGTCACGAGTGAGCACCAGTGTGGTGACAGCCTACAAGTTCTCTGACATTCAAGTCAGCTTGTAGTTCTCTGTGTATATGAGGTATACAGTAATAAATTTTTTTACGGAGTCGCAATAAATAGTGAATCTTATTTTTTTTTTCAAGAAATGTGCCATCTTTTGTGTTGGTATTTGAAGAAGACTTGATAAATAATTTCAATACGAAATAAATACACTTTTAATGTGGGATTGATACGAAACATCCAAATCGAGGCTAGATATATGTCACGTATATACTAAAACCATCAATATCATTACTTTGATGTTTGATACATATATATGATTTCCACTTTAATTCCTTTTTATTACATATTAAGTTTTACATGATGTTTAATAAAACAATAATCTTATTATTCTCCATATATAAGAGATAATAGATCGGTAATTTTACGTAAAATATTATGTATAATTTTGTTCTTTAATATAAACTTTGGATGGGATTGAAATTGATAGTCTCCCACGTGGATGAATTAAAAAAAAAAATGTCAAATGTTTGATGTATAAAAACATGAAACTGAGTCTATATTTGAGAGCTAGTTAAGCAAGTTTTGTGAGTGTTCACATCGGAAAATCTACGCAAGCTACTTTAGGTAAAGTGTAAACGCAGGGACAAGTGTAGCAACACACTTGAAGGTGTTGGTCCCGCCTGTTTCTAATTTCTACGGACATTTTGGTACGTGTGGAGACAGAGGGGCAAATAAGTATGGGATTCTGTTCAGCACGAGATGCACGTGGCAGTCCAATAAAGAAAGGAAGACCCGCATACGGACAAAGACGTACGTAAAATTGTAAAACGAGCTCATCAGTCGCCAATCGCCATGAGGATTTGTACCATGTTAATTATCCTTTAGTTGATTATAATTTAAAAGAAATCAAATTAACTTTATATGTTACTAGCAATTAGATCCGTGCGTTGCCGCAGAGTTATTGAATTGAGTATTACTAATTTTCCATAAATAAGCAGTAATTTTTTTTTATTTATAAAGGAAAGAAAAAAAATGGGCAGAATCGGTAAAATACTATAGAGAAATAGTGTTTTTTAAAATATCTTTTATGATTTTTTGATATGTATAAAGGAAAAAAAAATAATAATAATAAAGGAAGAGAAAAATAAAAGGAAAAGAAAAAATATATAAAGGAAATGGAAAAAAAATAAAGGAAAAGAAAAAAAATAAAATGAAGAAAAAAGGAAAAGAAAAAAAAGAAGGGTAGGAGTGGAAAATCATTGTAGAAAGAAAAAATATAAAGAAAAAGGAAAAAAAAAATAAAATGAAGAAAAAAGGGAAGAAAAAAAGAAGGTAGAAGTGGAAAATCATGTAGAGAAAAATAAATATATAAAGTAAATGGAAAAAAATAAAGGAAAAGAAAAAAAATTTGATATGTATAAAGAAAAAGAAAAAAAAAATTAAAGAAAAAGGAAAAGGGAAAAAATAAAATGAAGAAAAAAGGAAAAGAAAAAAAAGAAGGGTAGAAGTGGAAAATCACTGTAGAAAAAAAAATATAAAGAAAAAGGAAAAAAATAAAATGAAGAAAAAAGGTAGAAGTGGAAAATCACTGTAGATTTGATATGTATAAAGAAAAAGAAAAAAATTATAAAGAAAAAGGAAAAAAATAAAATGAAGAAAAAAGGAAAAGAAAAAAAAGAAGGGTAGAAGTGGAAAATCACTGTAGAAAGAAAAAAAACTATAAAGAAAAAGGAAAAAATAAATAAAAGGGTACTTTTAGTATATAGTATAATGTGTTTTTTTGTGTAATATTTGAAAAAAAAAAATATTTAATGGAAGTTGTAACAAAAAATTTAAACAAACAATTCAAAGTATCTCGATTTAAAGAATTCAAGAAAATAATTACAATTTATTTTTATAAAGTGTAAATAAGATATAGTGTAAAATATAATTTGCTCTCAAAACAATGTTACTCTTTTTCGTTCAAACAAATACAAGAATTACGGCAGGCGTATGGATGGCATTGAATACTTGCAAAGAGGCAGAAAGCAATGAATTATTTATGCAGTTAGGCCCCAGTTGCCAACCACCACCCAACCTAAATCAACCCATTCGACATTAGTCAAAACTCAAAAGATCTAAACAATAAGAAGATGACCTGCTACCTGCTACCTTGGTATCTGGCTACAATCATAGATCACTACACATTGGTAATTACAAATTAGGCAGCTATAAATGAATTTCATGAGTTTACAAATGACAACTAAATCCCTCAGCTACAACTAACATATCAAAACAAATTTGACCTGAGGCAAAGCACGCCGAGAAACATTAGGCTGACCACATGATTGGCTAGCTCATATCTTGGTGGTTCCGACCGTTCCAAACTCAGACAACATGTATGTCTGATATGCTCATCACATTTGGTCAGCTTATCCCTTGCTAGATCGACCGAGCCAAATAGAGAATATGATTCAAGACCACATAAGGACACGTGTAAACTCTAGGAATAACGACATTTGTCCCATATCAAACTATTCCACCAATAACATTCAATATTATTATAAATACAAGATTGTCTCTCCTCTAAAAAGTAATGACAATCTTACCCTTATACGGTCTAAATTACTACAATATCCTTCATACTTAATCTTATTCAAGCATTAGAGACTCTAATGCTATATCCTTCATGAGTGTGCAGAAGAAACCGAAATCTTGAAAGTGACAGCAATTTGCAGCTACCTTGAACATGTCTTCTACATCAATCCCTACCTTTCTCCGCTCTGCTATATCCTTTATTATCTTACTTCTCTAACGAAAGAACAGCTAAAATCCACATGGTTATCAAACCAGTCATAGCTTTTGGAGGCTCACATACCATAATATGGTCCATTTTATTTGGGCCTAGGTGAAAGTATACAAAACCTACTCAATCATCTCCAAACCAAGCTTTTTGAGACACCAATTAAACAATAAACCGACAGATCAGACTCTGATTAATATAGAATCATCTCGATTGGCAAACGTAAGTAAACAAATAAGTAACTACCAACTCGGAGGTGACCGAGTATAATATACTAGGAGTGGATAAAGATACAAATAGCTTCTTAGTGGCAAGAAGTGAATCCTAATCTTAATTCGCAAGCTTTTCAAACCCATAAATAGGGGTCGGGTTAGACATAAGCTTATAAAAAACTTGTTGCTTAAACCAAAACAAAACCTACTCAATACTCTCCAATACAAACTGCAAAAAAAATACATATACACACAACACCGATGACAAGATCATGATGAAAAACGACAGAATTATCTCATGAAAACATCGGCGATACCAAAAGGAGGAGGTCCAAAACTTAAATTCTAACAGCGACACAATGCTGAATGCCACCAAAAGAGAGACGGTAAATTCTAATCTATCCATTCGACATAGCCTAAATCAAATACGATGACCCGAAACAAGGAACTTAATGCTTGAAAACCATAAAGATCATCTGTTAGTATGCATTGCATAAGAGGTTCAGAATCGGAAGGATGCAATTACTAAACAGATTGCGTTAGTGCAATACAAGATCAGCTAGTAACGTAGTACTATTAGGCAACAACAGCCCGGTTAGGAGGTAAGGCAACTTGCTCAATGGCAATCAGTAATCCAAATTTCCAAACGAGTAGTGGACCAAGGATCGAGAGTTGCATTGATGACTTAAGTATGAAAATACTAAAGCCAGTCTCCCATGGCTTAGGATCATTCTCTATGAAATCAAGCACCAGTTAAAGACCACTGATTAAATACAGGAAAGGAGAAATGATACCCAGAAGGTAGAACGGGCAACTCATAAGTTAGAACTAAAGAAAGGACGAGCTCCTATCTCAATATCAGTTGAACTATGACGTGAACAAGAATGGAAGTAGATAAATCTAAGTTATGTTGAGATACGGACAGGGCATAGACTTGCATGTCCTAAAATCATGATTTAGAACTATATTACTTTCGTCAAATGATATAATCTTCAAAATTATCCTAGCTTGGATTTTTAACTCAAAAGGGACCACAGTAGCATTAGTAAACTCAACTGTCTTAATCATTCAGGGCCAAAGACAATTACCGATTCTAAACCCAAGTCCAAATCATTCATCAACAACCAAACTAAATTTTGGCACAACATAATGAATCAATGCAATCCAATATATTCCTAAACAAGTATCTTGCAGTAAACTAAGATGAAAAATGAAGCATCTCAGAATCCAATTGACAACCATTCTAACAACACTGTTTGTCTCGTCTGCATCTATAAGAAACAAGTTAAGAAACCTAGAAATAAACGAATGAGTAGAATCCATTACCACGGTAGAAGGATCAAGTATGAAAAACGGTATATATGGGCACGTTCATTTTCAAAGGAGCCTCCAGCCTCAGCCTTTGGGCCTCACCCAATCCAATTAACCAATTCAGTTAGACCGAAACGCGTACCTCTCAACCTTCTCGTCATTCAGATTAACCCCAGCCATGGCTTCACCCAATCCACAGCTGACCTCCGCCAGCACATCCGGGTCACTATAATGGGTCGAAGCCTGCACAATAGCCCTGGCTCTCCGCGCAGGGTCACCACTTTTAAACACACCCGACCCTACAAAAACCCCATCGCACCCCAACTGCATCATCAGCGCTGCGTCGGCAGGAGTCGCCACGCCACCTGCCGCGAAATGCACCACCGGCAGTCTGCCGAGCTGCTTTGTCTGCATCATCAAATCGTACGGCGCCGAAATTTTCTTGGCGTACGCGAACACTTCGTCGTCGTCCATGTTCCTCAAAACCCTTATATCCCCCATGACGTGCCGCACGTGCCTAACGGCCTCGACGATGTTTCCGGTACCGGCTTCGCCCTTGGTACGAATCATCGCGGCTCCCTCTCGGATCCGGCGAAGCGCTTCCCCGAGATTTCGGCATCCGCAAACGAATGGGACCCGGAGGTTGTGCTTGTTGATGTGGTGTTCTTCGTCGGCGAGGGTGAGGACCTCGCTCTCGTCCACATAGTCGACACCGATGGCCTCGAGAATTTGGGCCTCGACGAAGTGACCAATGCGAGCTTTGGCCATGACGGGGATGGTAACGGAGCGCTTGATCTCGTTGATGAGCTGCGGGTCGGACATTCGGGCTACTCCGCCTTGGGATCGGATGTCGGCAGGGACGCGCTCGAGGGCCATGACGGCGCAGGCGCCGGCCTCTTCGGCTATGCGGGCCTGGGCGGGGTTGACGACGTCCATAATGACGCCGCCACGGAGCATTTGGGCCAGGCCTACTTTGACGGAGAATGGCGACGACTTGGTCGTGGTTTCATATATGGCGCCTTTGCCGTAGACGGTGACGACTCCGCTGCTGTCAGCCATGTTTGGGATTGGGAATGCGATCTTGAGAAAGACGAGGGAATGCAAAGGAAGGTGGTGGGGAGTCGAGTGGATAGTGAACGGAGAAAAAAAAAATAATGATATGGATATGCGAATAATTGATATAAACTAAAATAAGGGCTATGGAATTGGAAACCGATCAATTTTAATTATTTTTAATTGTGTATATATATAATACGTATATATTATTATTTAATATTTTAATAATTTATATCTATAAACCCACTTTTTTTTAACCCACAAAAAATAAACAAATTATGGATCATTATATTTATATGTACTAAAGAAATCGAGGGTTAATTATAAAGTATGATGCAGTTGGTAAACTATTATATCTTGATGGAGAATTTTCTAATATCTAATTAATAGGAGTATCTTGAGTGGGATTAGGAATGGACGAACTTGCTATGGGAGAGTTAGCACCCCAAACGGGATTAGGAATTTACCATGAAAATCGAGTGAGCAATCCGAGTAGGATTAGGAATGGACAGGTTGCCACAAAAATCTTCATTATTACTAATACAATTGATGAATATCTTCATTGTTATCAATAACATTGATGAGGAATTTAATCTCATGTGTGTTAATTTTTTCATGAAGCTAGGCCACGTTTGGTATGCCGTTAAATGAACTGAGTATGATAATATAATATGAAATCAGTGTTTGATACCATTCGTATTAATTAGCTACTGTATAAGTTAATACGGATGAGTGTATTTATACGGTATAGACCCGCTAAAATAATAACTTCAAAATCATCCATATTAAGTAGTCTGATTACTAGTAATATTGAAATGTGTAATAATAATAATAATAATAATAAATGATTAATAATAATTAAATAAATAATAATAATAATAATATATCAAAAACAATAAATTAAAATAAACATAAATAATAATAATATACATAACTAATATTTAGTCGACATTTTAATATGGTAGAACACCAAACGCTCGGCTAAATAGCCCGTCTATCCGGTGGACATATTAGTTTATTCGGTGGACATATTAGTCATTCTTACTTAATACGGTGTTGATGAGAATCTTAATTACGCGTGTATTTAGTTTTTCATAAAGCGACCTTAATTAAGCATGTATTTATTTTTTTATAAAGTGAAGTTTGATACCTACTGTAGCAGAGTGAGCACCCCAAGCAGTATTAGGAATTGATGATTTACAATGAAAATCATTATTATTACCAAGCTAATCAGGACCTTAATCACGCAGGCATTAATTTTTTCACTAAGCAACAACATTCTGTAACTTTTTCAATACAACTTCTAATCATCCAAGTCTTTAACTGCTTTATAATTTTCTATAAAAATGTAAACGGAATAGACCAGATTTTTAATGACTTTCTAAAATTTTACTAAGCTACATAATTTGATTACCAAAATTATTTTTGTTTGATCCTGAAATGACCAACACGATGAGACCCGCTGGGGGTTCTGGGACCAGCCGCGTGGTGTTTCGGGTTCGCTGGGGCGTGGCCGTTCGGCGAGTATCCTGCAAGGACTAGACACCGGTGTGGTGCCAGCCGAAGGGGCTCCGATGCCTAAGTTAGTATCTGAGTGCCGAGAGGCAAGTAAATACAGTGCTCTTGATCGGTTCTTAGTGTCTTACCTTTGTGAAGGGTTTCGGGGTATTTATAGTAGCCATAACTGCGGTAGGTGGGCTACTGTTACGGGAGCAGGTGGTGCTTGGTGGCTGGGAGCCGTCTGACAAGCCCTGGATATCCGGAGGAGGCGCCAGCTGGAGTCCAACCTGCCTCCGTCAGGGAGTTGGTGTGGCAGAGTTGGTTAGGTGACTGTCGCAGCCAGCTGTCGTCTGTTCACTGTCAGGTGCCGAATGGCGGGTCTGCAGTACGGTGCCGGTCGGCGGGCCGTGGGCCGTGAGGGTGCCGATCAGGCGATCGGTCGGCGGCCTTCCTGTCCCGGTGGGACCTGTGCTAGGGTGGTCGGTCGATATGGTATCAACAATTTTAAATTTCTTCGAAATTTTTTTAAGAGAGATTTTTTTTGTTGTTACCAATTTTAAGAGAGATTTCAATTATATAAAAATCGCACTTGAATAGACCCCTAATTTAACATAATAAATGACCATTTTAGATTAAGAAATCTATTGATACATGAGTTATACGACGGTCTCAAACATAGAAAACAAACAAAGGACACGTAGATCAGTTAAAGTTCCAATCAGTCCATCTAGAGAGGTAGTTCGCCGCTGTCCGTGATCACGACTTTGCTCTTAGATGTGCCATTCTGATTTCCTTCAGCTTCAACCTTGTAAACCCCAGAAATGGAATCAGTCCATCTAGAGAGGAATTTCGCCGCTGTCCGCGATCACGACTTTGCTCTTTGGTGTGCCATTCTGATTTCCTTCGGCTTCAACCTTGTAAACCACATCCATTCCAGACAACACCTTTCCAAATACAACATGTTTGCCATCCAACCTATAAATATGTATCAAACATTAGATAAGAAACCTCATATCAACTCTTCCTAACGTAGCCGTTAGATGAAACCTAATTTGAAATTTGAATGGGAGAAAAGATGCAAGTACACACGGTAAAGAAACCATGAACCGTGCAGCAGAAGATGGCTGTTTTAGAAGTTCATTCTTTCATACAAGTATGCAATGGAATGGAATGCATGTAGATTGAAATTACCAGCTAGTAGTCACAGTTGTGATGAAGAATTGTGAACCGTTGGTGTTGGGACCAGCATTTGCCATTGACAAAAACCCTGTAAACGAGAGTCAAGTGATTTTTATTCGCATCAGGATTATAATAGGCGGTGGCCATCTAACGCCATTCAATATGAGAAAAAAGAAATTGGGCAGGCGAGGGTGGGCAGGTTATTTGTCTACCTGGGCCAGTATGCTTCAGCTTGAAGTTCTCATCGGCAAACTTCTCTCCGTAGATTGATTCTCCACCTCTTCCATCACCAAGTGTGAAATCACCTCCCTGAATCATGAAACTGGGTATAATCCTATGAAATTTGCTTCCCTTGAAATGGAGAGGTTTTCCACTCTTTCCAATGCCTTTCTCCCCTGAAATTATATGCAAAACAAACACATCGGATTAGTGTTTAGAAATAACAATAAACCAACAATAAAAAACAAAAGGCCCAAAGGGAATTAAGATCCAGAATGATTCCTTGTTATGTCTTCAGTTCTTATGGAGCTTGTAGGTCGCAATCAAATACCATTTAGTATACACTGCTGATGGTAAACCATTAAAGCTAGATACTATTGAACAGCTATCAATCCGTTGCTATTGAGCTTTAGGGACTTGACTCGATATACACATTTCTGATTAAGAACCCCACTAGGAGATACTATATATCAACTATTAAGCTCAATACAAGGAATCGAAGATCAGGAACGGTTACCTGTGCAAAGAGCTCGGAAGTTTTCTGAAAACACAAAGGAGTAAGTTAGTATTGTTGTGCAAATGTAAGCTTTTAAACACATAGAATTCACTACTTGTGGAATATCTCTCGCTACATACCTGCAGTCTTGGGAACCGCCTTTCCAAATAGACCAATTACAACACGACCTGAAACACGGTGATCAAAACAGTATCAATATCTCTCCCGCACACAAAACAAAAATTACCATCACCAAAAATCCGCCTCACCGTAATAATCACCACAACTCCCCAATTGAACATAAGAAATATACCATCCACATAAAAACTAGAAATTATCACCTTTTGGTTCCCAATTGGACTCTTATATCATATCTAATATGAAATCTATATCAAATTTGCTTAAACACACAATTGAACATAACTAATTGCTCCTCCCCACAGAAACACATCCCCAGTAATTAACATCTTTCAGTTGCCAATCGAACTTCTAGATCATAATATATATCAAATTTGCTTAATAACATTGAATTTTGAGTGAGGGGTTAAATAAATCAAATTTGTTCTACAATTAATATAAAAATAAGAAATTTAATAAGAGTAATAGCATACCAGCAGGCTTGCCAGCAATCTCGACATCAAAGTAAACTTTGTGGGTTATTTCCTTCAGATCCTCCTTCGATTTCTTTGCCTGAATAATAATCGATCCATTTCATCAGTCACCGATTCAACGAAGCCGATGAATTTATTTGAAGATGTAAACATTAGAGGCTACATGATGTGATCCGATCAGAATTCATTGACTTTTACCTCGATGAGAGCTAGGGCTCCGACGAGGAACAGAGTGCAGAGCAGCAACGACGTCGTTCTTGCCATGTTTAGCTTCTTTCACAGTTCTGCAGTCTCAGTGTCTCAGTCTCACTCTCGGAGCCATTTGCTTTGAACATATACAAGTCATAGGGCCTGATGAAAAAAAAACATACAAGTCATAGGGTTTATTGCTTTAAACCAATAGCAGTTGGACACGTAGGAATAATATGCTGTTTCGGCCTCATGCCATTGGTTGAGCCATCGAGGGTCGCATAAAAGGTTTGGATGGGCCCATTGCGGAGACATACTTGGGCCTTCATGCCTTATCGAGATAATTCGAGAATCACTTTAATATTTTACTTAATTATAAATTCACGTTATTAAATTCAATTGCAAATTTTAGTAAATATTGATATAAACTTTGGTATTACAGACACTTTAAAAAGTTGACATTTTTAATGGTTGGTTAAGTAAAATGATTTATTTTATTGCCCTTAAAAAGATAGTGAAATCATACAGATTAAAAAAATAATGAAATCATACTGATCATTATAGGCTAGTGAATTTTGAGAAATCAAAATGAGATCGATGATGGACGGCTGTCATGTTGAAAATTTTTCTTTTACCATCAACTCAAGTATTATGTTGTCAATATCACTGCACTTTATTACCTTCTAGTTCAATTCTCATGATGTATATGTGTTTGAAATTTGATATGTAATAGTCCCACATTTTATGTTATTTAGCCAAAATTATTTACCTTCGAGTTTGATTTGTATTTACTATTATATAATTTACACCTTATAACAGATTCATATATAAACTTTCAAATATTGCAATTACCCTCTCTAAACTCTTTAAATTGTGGTAACAAGGTTTATTTGTTAATTGTCCTCTTAAGATTTTTGTTAAATGTTAATGTGGACAAAATGGCACCTATTATTATATTTAAATTAGTGACAAGTAGGTGGTAAAAATAATAATGAATTAATTTTAAATTATTTAAACCAAATTTTTTTTCTATGAAATTTAAAAGTAATATACTCTAAATAAAAAAACTAAAAAAAGGGTTGTTGAATGGAAGAGAGAGAGAGAGAGATGCGTGTGAGTTTTGAATAGGATGATGCGTCACTAGGCTTCTTATTCGGGCAACGAACTGTTGGCTTTGTGTCCCTCAGTGTCCCTTTGAGCCTATCAATGTCGCTTTGATGCGCCTTCCAATCCCTTCTCGTGTGAGTTTCTTAGAACATCTTGTCACTAAAGGTGGAAATGCCTTTAGACAAAAAATTCAAAATGAACAACGTAGTAAAAAAGGACATTTTGTGATGCTGATTATTTGAGTTTATCGTTTCTAAACATGTTCTTATCTTTAGTAACAAAATATTCAAACAAACTCATATTATTTACAGAAAGTTCTCATAACATCTCAATTTCAGACCTTCCAACCCATCAAAAAAATCATTTTTTTTAGTAAGATTCCCATTATCGGGGCATTGTAACCATTTTATTTTTCTCCAATTTTCTTCTTCCTTTCTCGCTCTCTTCTTTCTTATGCTTTTTCAGCCCCACTTTCAATTATTGTTATTATTTAATTGGCGGCATGGCACCACTGCGGTGTGTAGGTTGCGGGAAGGGTGTGTGCCATATATTTGATTTTGTTGCAAATTTGGGTTATACTACTGGATGGGTATTTCGTGCATTTGGGTGTAATCAGTTTTGGTCATAGCATATTATCTAGTTGGTCACTCATCTCGGAGCCCCTATGATGTAGTAAATTGTAATGCCTAAGATTATATCCCACCTACCAACCCAAAAGAAAAGGCCAACTCAGAAGAAGTTTCACATGATGACACAAATGAACACAGAATGATTAGTGGATATAAGAATTCTATAATCCTAGACCAACAAATCACCATCAAGGAATCAGCCCACATCCTTCAAGCTCGTTGACTGCCCAACGTGAGGGAGAGGAATAGAGCCACCAAGATTCAAAAAAGAAAAAGAAAAAGGAAAAGGAAAATGCTTAATTATACTAATGCCCTTTAACATATAGGAATATCTCATAATGCCTTACTCTTAGGGGTGTGTTTGGAATAAAAACTTCAAAGCATCAACAGATTTGTACTATGTTAGTAAGATATATCATGTTATATAAATATAGAGATTATAAGTAGGTAGTTAAGTAATTAGTAAGAAAATAGATATACCATATGAGTATAACTAAACAACTAAATAAAAAAATTTTAAAGTAAAAACTCGATATGTCTTACTTACAAATCTCGCTTAATATATTGCATCTAATGATTTTGAAATCGCTTGGTACTTTCAAATTCCCCACCCTTAATTATTATAGCCTAAATTCCTTCAATTTGAGCTTCTTCATCTAAAATGAAATGAAATGAAACCCACAAATAAGTTTGTTTTATAATTTCAATTTTTTTTCACATTTGTTCTTCAACTACGAACTAAAAACTAATTTGTTCTTGAGCTAACAACTAATAACAGAAGGATTATAAAAGAATGATGTAATAAGGAGAAATCAATACAAGGTTGGGAGAGAGGTAATTTATAAATTGAGTAGAATTTAGGGGTCCTTCAATAATTAAACGAAAATACATAAAAACTAACCGTCACACACCAACTACCATTCCCAAAGGGAAGAACGTCCCAAACAAGGAATCAGAAAGAGACTTTCTGGTGAGTGTCTCACAGCCTCTTCACCACCGCCTTTCCATTTCCAATGGCTGATTCTTCCCACCACTCTCCTCCGGGTGACTGATAGAAAGAGACTCAAAGCCCACCATTTAAATATTAAATAAATATTATTATTTTCAAATAATTTCCCTTCGTTTATATTCATAATGCTCCAAAAAATTATCAAGTTTGATTCTTTTTGTTCAGAATGGAAAACCCAGAACCAGATGACAGTCAAAATGATTCCTTTCCATCTTCTTCTTCTTCTTCTTCACGAGTCCAAGAAGAAGAAAATGGGGGCGAAGTTTCCAATGAGCAGAGCCAACAGCAGCCCAGGATTTCCAGGACTGTCACATATCATTTGAATTTGTTTTCTTCTGATGTAGCAGCAGAATCAGAGGTCAAAGACGATGTTTGGTCTTGCCTTCTTGTTCTCCTCACTTTTTGGTTCTTTGGTCAGTTTCAAATGCTAAATTTTTTATGCACTGTTTTATTTACTTCTCTCAAGTTTTCTTACAAAGTAAAGGAGAAACTCTCACGTGTGACCAAAATTGATCCTGCTAGTTTCTTTCGCTTGTGCCATGTGTAGTTTCTAGCTTGAGCCATCTAATTTGATTTGGTTTGTTGTGATATGGTGTGGTTTTGATGTTCACTAGCGTCCATCACTCTGATTTTCGGTTTGTATGGATCTGCAAATTTACAACTGGGGCCAAATTGCTCGTTCTTGATACAAACTAATCCGATCTTCGTGCAGTATATTGAGGTGTGTCACGGGCAAATTTCATCTTATAATTCTCACTTGATCTGTTTTTCTTCATGTCTTCCTTCGTGGTTTCTGCTGCAGCTGTTAATTCGCAGTACATTTCATGTATAAATAGGCACAGGAGCTTGATAACGCAAAAGCTGGTCCAATTTTATATGGATTCAACAAGCTTCCCTCCCTGGATGTCAAAATCTCTTGGCCTGAAAAATATGATGCGATTGTACCAGCCAATTATCACAAGGCAAGACGTACAACAGTTGTTTCTAATTTTTTCATTTCTTTGCCTTTTGCTTCCTATTAATTTCGCTCTATTTTGTGAGGGGGTGAAGTTTGATTTCTTTTCATGTTGCAGGAATGGATTTACTTTCTAAACAAAGGGTCTAGAATAGATATTTTATACCGTGTAAAACCTACAAGTTCCTCGCCTTTAACCCTTGTGATCGCGCAAGGTACTTCTAAATCTTCTGGTCTTCAAATTGGGAAATTTTGTTTATAATTGAAAAATCAAATAAGAAGAGCGCAGCGAGCTTGAGACGGTGACAGATAATCAAGTATTTTCGAAGAAATTTGAACCTATTAGTGACCTTAGGGAACTTCTCAAACTGCATCCAAATGTTACAAACTTTTGTCTACACTTGCAGGTAGAGAAAGCCTGGTTGAATGGATAGAGGATCCATCATATGGCAACGCTACATTGTCATGGAATATAATTTATGGTGAGATTCATCTCTAAATCTTTCTTTTGGCACCGATTAGACAGCTTGGATGCATAAACTTGATTTCTTCGCAGGGAGTGGTAAGATCCAGCAGGAAATTTCCAAGTCTTCTAGTTATTATATTGCAGTAGGGAACTTGAACCCTGAGGATGTTGAGGTAATTATTCGAATGTCTGTTATCTCCGGTATATAATTGCATATCCGTAGAAATCATTTCCAACTTTACTGAGCTTCCTAGTTTGATATATTATAACACAGGTTGAGTTAGAGTTGAACATAACATCTACTCTTTATAACACAACGGAGGCATACTACAAGTGCTCCTTATATAACCAATTATGTAGCTTAAGGCTTTCCCTCTTGGGGGCAAGTGCTGCTGTCGTAACTTCTCCAGGCCCGAAAGAGGTAATTTTTTTAATTACTTTTCGTGATGATTATGTTTTTTGAATCTCAATCAACAACATAATCTCCGGTCATGACCTTTTTAGGGTATCCCTGATGATTACTGGTATATCAAAATATCCTATGGACCACGATGGGTCATGTATTTTATGGGATCAGGTTACTTTTTATTTTCCTCTTATCCTTCTTGAAACACCTAAAAACATAAGAAAATTATATTGACATCAAGCGCTATGTCTGAATGTAGGTGTCATGACTTTGCTCCTCTTAGTGGCCTTTAGATTTTGTAACGTATGTCGACGTTCTGGTGAAGACAGAACAGAATTTCAGGCAGAGGAGGCAGAGTCCGACAGAACCCCATTGCTTTCACCCAAAGATGACGACGATGTTATGAGTTGGGATTCATCTTATGATTCTGTTTCAAGTAATGAAGGGGAATTGGACGAGTGCCTTGCAGCGAGAGTCTTTGAAGGCAAGTCATCATCGAGTGAATGGGATAACAACAATACTCGGCGTCTTTGTGTCATTTGCTTTGATGCTCTAAGAGACTGCTTCTTTCTTCCCTGTGGCCACTGCGCTGCCTGCTTTACTTGCGGAACAAGGTATCCAAATCTACCTCATGCTCACCCTACATCATATAAAACATAAACTACATTTGCATACAACATTTGTTTCAAAATCAAGTTGTTGTAACTTCCGGTTGGATTCTCGGTGCAGGATTGCTGAAGAGGCCGGTACTTGTCCGATATGCCGAAGAAGGATGAAGAAAGTGAGGAAGATTTTCACAGTTTGAGATGTGTATGTATATGTACGTGAACCAAGTTTGCAGGATCTCCATTGTACAATAGTTCTTACTCTTAGTGGTCCACTGGATGTTATTTAGCCTTTTTTTTTTTTCCTTTTCTTTGGCTTTTTGTTTTTGTACAATTCACAAGGTTTTCACATGAAGGTTTTGAGGGTTTGGCAACATAATGCAGTTGCCTTTCTCCTAAGATGAAGATTGGGATTTTTCCTATTTTTCAGTGTACGTTGATTTAGGAAAAAAAAATCAATATATATATGCACTTGTAATTTAGAGAAAACTGTTGCTATGGTCATTAAATTTTACATTAAATTTTCCTATTATTAGCTATTTTCGGCGATGTTCATAAAAAAAATTCATCACTAAAGGTGTTCTTCACATTTAGTGACAAAAATGTATATACATTAAAACTTTTTTTTTAAGAAATTCCAATTTTTTTTTGTTCTTTCTTTTAATTTTAATAAATTATTAAATTTGTGACGAAAATTCCAAAATATCCATGGGTTGGTGTTTGTGCGATGAAGAAGAAGATGAGGGAGAATTATTATTATTTTTTTTTACTTTTTACTTTTTATTTGATTTTTTTTTTCATTTACATAGAAAAACAAAAATTTTAAAATAATACTTGAAAACACCATCTTATCTTAATTTGTAACAACAAATAATTTAACAATTTTAACGTAGAAATAATTATTGCATATTTTGACATAATTTAGACATCTATTACTAATAATGAAATTTAGGAATTATAACTAATATTAATTTAGGAACTATAATTAAGATTATTATACATAAACTTTGAGCTCCAAATTCAGAGAAGAATCTGCAATTTCACTCGTGCATAATTTTATCTTCTCGAGAGTTTACACTAAAATCACACTAACTACTTGTATAAATCTAATTTCAGGCCCATTATTAACAAATTCCTTATTAATTTAAAATTAATAAGGTTATAATTTGACAACAAATTAAATGCTGTTATATCTGTTTTTTTTTTTAAAGTTTCTTATTTTTTTATACAATATCTGTTAATATTCAAAAGTTGTAGCTTTATATCCCTATCCTAAAGATAAATATAAAGAGATTAATTCAAAATTACAGTACCTGAAGTGGATTTTTACCGTCGATGATTTTTGTTTGCATGAGTGTCCGTTAGATTCATATAGCCACCACCCGTTTAATGCGCAGAGGGTCCCACAGAATCCATTTCCGCCGAAAGCCCAAGGAGGAGAAAACGCGTCAGGAGGCAGGAACTACAAACTCCACCCAAGTGGCAAACAGTGGGGCCTGATGGGGCCCATCTAAAACCAAAATGATTGGAGCTAGCTAATCTCCTGCTTGCACACAATTACAAATTTACAAAGGCGACAAGTAATAAAGACAATGAAGCCGCACCCCAACTCATCCACCGCCACCACATTGGAACATGGCTCTCAGAGCCACCGCCCGCTCACCCTCTTACATCCTCCCATCCGTCGTCGCCTTGTCGCTCCTCTCTCTCGTGCTCGTCGTCTACAAGGTAGGGGGCCCACCAATCACTGCAAACGCCGTCGTTTCGATGGCTTCCATCATCATATATTCTTCGGTTTCTTATTTTATTGTTTTATCTTTTACTTGGCTAAATTCGTTTGCGCATTTTATCGAACAGGTAGACGACTTCGCCACTCAGACGAAGACATTGGCGGGACACAACCTCGAACCGACGCCGTGGCACCCCTTCCCTCCTAAGACTTTCAACGACGAGCCCGTGCACGATCGAGCCTATAAGCTTATTCACTGCTCTTACCTCGCTTGCCGCTACAGAAACAGCGACGTACCTGAACGACGCCGTCGTCCTTCGCCCCGTTCCAAAGCCGCGAAATGCCCGGCGTTCTTCCAATGGATCCACCACGATCTAGAGCCATGGGCCGGGTCCCGGATCTCCATAGCCCATTTGGAAGTGGCCAAGCAATTCGCTGCGTTTCGGGTGGTGATTGTTGGCGGGAGGCTGTATGTGGATTTGTACTGGGCTTGTGTGCAGAGCAGGGCCATGTTCACCATTTGGGGTTTGTTGCAGCTCCTTGCCAAGTACCCGGGTCAGGTTCCGGATGTGGATATCATGTTTGATTGTATGGACAAGCCCATTATTAACCGGACGGAGCATCAAGCAATGCCTTTGCCGTTGTTCCGTTACTGTACGGATCAGGATCACTTTGATATCCCATTTCCTGATTGGTCCTTCTGGGGTTGGTAAGAATCATCATTCTCTGATTGTCTTCTCATTCATATTTATCGTTGTTATCTTCTTAAATTTATAGTGTTTTGGGTAATTTTGCTTTCTTTTTGCTCACCACTTTTAGTGTTTTGAGTGGTCTCTTTCCAATCTTTGTTTTTTTGCTTTAAAACAAAAAAAAAAATGAATTTTTTTTATTGATAATAGAAGTAAAGAAGAGATGGACGATGAGAGAGTGTGTAAAAGCCTCATCGTGATGGTTGTGATGAAATCAGCATGAAGGGCAAGCTCCTACTCATATCCAAGCAAAAACCCAACAAACATTTATAATATTTTTTTCTGATTTTTATCCAATTTTCTATTTGAAGAACAATGGGTATGAGATGTGTCGTGTGTATTTACAAGAACAATCTGATTAAAAAAAAATTCGAGTCATCTAGGGAGAAAAAAACCGATGCCGATGAAGACCACCTTTGCGAAGAGGGTGAGAATGATGATTGCTAATGTGGTGGGGGAGGTAGTTATACTGCAGAAGAATGTCAAGGAGAAATTAATTGTGAATTTTTCTCAATATTTTTTATTTGAGTAGCATGGTCGAAGCTATTTTCTCACTTCTGCAATCTGGTCGATGACTGCTGGGTTCGGAGGAAGATGACTGCTGGGTTCGGAGGAAGATGACTGCTGGGTTCTTAAATTTAAATTTACCCATTTATTTTCTCTCTCCTCTTGAATTCTAAAAAGTTCGTAATTTTAAATCTCTGTTCTTGAAATCCTAAAAAGTTAATTAATTTTAAAATACTACTAACTATAGATAGTTCAATAGACATATGGCCGTTATTTAATGAGGTGGTGATCTCGCAAGTTTTGCTCAAGGTGGTGGGCAAAAATGCTCCCGTTCTTTTATATGCATTGTCAATGATCAAATGGGAAAGAATCTGCATTAATTGTGGTCTGCATACTTGATTTTCTTTGAGAAAACTACCAAAATAAAAAATAAAAAATAAGAAAACAATATGCTTCTTGCTGGTCCATATTTGGTCCAAATGGAACTTACCAAGGTTGACTTAGTTTGTGAAACTTTTACTAGGTAGCATGACATGAAGTTGTTGCATTCATTCGGGCTTCAAATGCCTGGTCATGATTTTATTTGTGCTGATTGTCTTTACAGTTTATGATTCCTGCACAGGTCTGAGCTAAATATTCGTCCTTGGAATGAGGAGTTTCGAGATATCAAGCTGGGTTCTAAGGAAAGAACATGGAAAAAGAAGGAGCCTTTTGCATATTGGAAAGGAAACCCAGATGTTAGTTCCCCTATTCGTACAGAGTTACTTACCTGTAACGACACCAAGATGTGGAAAGCCCAAATTATGCGTCAGGTCGAGTTGAAATTGCATATTTTTATCTTTCTTTTACTTAAACTTGTGAAGTGATTAACCTAGGAACAGAGCTGACACAGTCTTTCTTATATACATCTTAGGACTGGGAAGCTGAAGCAAGAGGTGGTTATGAGCAGTCCAAACTATCTAAACAGTGTAATCATCGGTGAGTTCTGATGAATTGGCTAAGAAGATGCAGTTTTGATATATAATATAAGGTCACATAATTCATATATTGGCTCCTATAGTCTTTTCGACTTATTTTCTTTTGCAGTTCAATTTTCTATATCTTTGAATGGTGCCATTTTCAGGTTATAGTTTGATAGTTCTGAAGCCCTGTGGGGGTATAGCCTTAACTTTGAGAGATACCTTGACTATTGAAAGTTTGAAACCATCCATAAATTTCTTCCACTTCTCTATCTTCTTGAATTAATATTACTCATCTAGTTGGCATGTGGCTCTGATCCTTGCAGCAAAAAAATCATCTTCTCCTTATGTAGGTATAAAATCTATGCAGAAGGCTATGCTTGGTCTGTGAGCTTGAAATATATCGTAGCATGTGGTTCTCTTACACTAATAATCACCCCGCAATATGAGGATTTCTTCAGCCGAGGTCTCATTCCTAAGGATAATTATTGGCCCATCTCCCTGAATGCTATATGCCCGTCCATAAAGTCTGCTGTTGAATGGGGTCATGCACACCAATCTGAGGTATGTTTCAAATTTCAATTGTCAGTGAAGTCCTAGATTACGGTCTTATTCTTGCTATTACATTATGCAATACCTCAGTTGAGTTTGTAGCATCATGAATCCCCGAATGGCTAAACACAGGCGAAGGCAATGGGACAAAGAGGGCAGGATTTTATGGAAAGCCTAAGCATGGATAGGGTTTATGATTACATGTTTCACCTCATCACAGAGTACTCGAAGCTGCAGGATTTCAAACCGCTCCCTCCGGATTCTGCAATGGAGGTATGTCCAGAATCCCTGCTTTGTCTTGCTGAACCGAAACAGAGGCAATTTCTTGAGAAGTCAACCATATTCCCTTCTCCTACTCCTCCGTGCACAATCCAGTCCGCGGATAGCAATGTCATCAAGAAATGGATGCAGCACAAAAAGAAAACAGTGGCGGCTGTGGTTGATATGAATCCAAAGGCGGGTATGAATCCAAAGGCGGGTATGAATCCAAAGGTGGATGTGAATCCAAAAGAACGGAGAAGATTAAACAACTAGAATGCTTCTTTAGTTTATATGATTCATCAAATTTTTTTAGTTTGTTAGTTGGAAGTAGTCTTACATGGCCTCAACCTCAAGTAGTATTTTTTGCCCTGGATATATATATATATATATATATATATGTATATATATATATATATATATTTGTAGAGATTACCTTATTGGTGCCACAACACTAGGGACTCAAAGAGACAGATAAAATAAAGTTAAGACATTCTAAGTGGTTATGAAGTTTGAATTATTACGGGCCATGGTTGTGTTGTGTGTGTGTGTTTTTTTGCTAGAATGATAAGTGCTTTACATGCTCAGCATACATGGTCTTTGGTCCCCCTTCTAGTTGACAAGAACCTGGTTGCTTGCAAATGGGTATATAGAATTAAGAGACTCTGATGGCTCTATTGCAGCTATAAGGCACGATTGGTGGCCAATAGATTTAGTCAGGAACCAGGCCTCCATTATGGTGAAACCTTCAATCCTGTGGTAAATCCAACTACTACTGTAAGGCTTGTCTTGGCCTTGGCTGCTCAGTTCACTTGGCCCCTGAAACAGTTCGATGTAAAAAATGCATCTTTACATGGGATTGAAACAGTTCGATGTAAAAAATGCATCTTTACATGGGATTGAAACAGTTCGATGTAAAAAATGCATCTTTACATGGGATTCTTAATGAAGAAGTTTATATGTCTCAACATCTAGGGTTTGAAAGTCCTCAACACAAAGGCCATGTCCGTCTGCTCCACAAATCTTTCTATGGTCTTAAGCAAGTACCTTGTGCAATGAATGGTTTACAAGTTTCTTACCTAGCTTCGGGTTCCAGTCCACTTGGTCATATCCCTCTTTGTTTGTCAAACACAATTATGTTGATTTGGCTGTTCTGCTCCTATATGTGGATGATATTATCCTCACTGGAAACTCCTTGACTGCGATTCAAGTTGTCATTGACTCTCTAACTGCTGAGTTTGACATGAAAGATTTTGGTGATCTGAAGTACTTCCTTGGCATTCATATTTCTCATTCCTCATCTGGTTTGTTCTTATCACATGAGAAATATGTGCATGATTTACTTGGCAAGACCTTGATGGATCATAGCAATGGCTTTGACACTCCTATTGCACCTGGCACACGTCTTCGCATAAATGATGGTTCTGCCTATTTGACATTCACACGCCCTGATATTAATACGTCCAATAGCAAATTAAACGGTGGGATATGGATCAAAGATATTAATTGGTGTGCAACTTTTAAAGCTCAAATACACACATGCTGTTCGAGTATCTATCGATATAGATCTTGTAGGGAAAGTCAAGAAGCGATAAGAAAGTTTTCTTATTCTTTTAGGAATTAAGGGAGTCGAATCAATGAGGAAGCTGGCTTACCTTATATTTGTGTTTCCTCATGCAAAAAGAAGAAAATTAGTTAGTTTTTCCTCTTTCTTTTAGGAAAGGGGCACTGTGCATATAAGGACTAGTAATAGCAGTGAGTTTTGCTACTCAATTCATCGCATTCAAAGTCTAATTATCTCAGATCTGGATTCTAAGCAAATTTAAGTTTGCGATAATATATTAATCCTTATGGGTTTAGCTTCGGGTATTCTTTCCAAAACAATCTATTCGATCGTAGTGTTGATTGTGTATTACTTCACGTACGTACTTGCATAATTTTTTTTTTAACGAAATCGTTTTTCTTTTTTTCAGACTGGGCAAATTCTCCCGAGCATCTTTCCCACTTAATTTTTGAGAAAGTAGTGTTACAGTTAGACTCTCTTCGATTCAGTCTTGTTTGTACTTCTTGGCATCGCATAGCAAAAGCGGATCAACAAAGCCTTCTTCATAAGACGACAACTCCAATGTTCTTGATTTCTGATAAAAAAGCAGACACATGGAATATATATGATGTCATGAAAGATGAGGTCGGTAAGCTGCAATTTAGACTGCCTCATACGCGATTTTGCGGGTCTTCAAATGGATGGTTGATAACGGTGGATAGGAACTTAATGGTAACCTTGATAAATCCACTCTATAGGATTAAAGGGCAGCGGGAAAGAGCAAATTCTAACATTCGCCTTCCTCCACTCAACCCTCCCCTTCACAATTGGAAAAGGAAATGGTCTCAAAATTGTGACTATTCTATCTTCAAGGCGGTAGTCATTGAGGATATTGTTATGGTCATGTATGAAGGCTCATGTCAATTGGCTTTTATTAGGCTCGGCAAAAGCAAAATATAGACCTACGTCGATAAAATTGGTGATTTGCATATATTTTTACCATGATCATGATCGTATAGTTATACATGAAACATTTTATGATTTTGGGGTGTATAATGTCAAAAATCAAAAAATTTCAAAGCCTACCCTTGGTAAGAAGTTATTGAAAAAGTTCATGAAGCACCCTCCAGTTTGGTATATGCCAAGAATTCAGTTGTAGAAACTTTCTGCTATTTCTAAATTTGTATGTAATATATTGAATTGCTTCTCATATTATGCCTGAATTGTCTCAACGGATCCAAACCAAACCATCTAAATGATTTCAATTTTATTTTGAAAATCCAAATTATAACAAACCGTTAAATTTCAATAGTTTGAATATAGTTCACAAACTGAAAGAAAAAGAATCCATGTTTGTGCGTTTATGTTCACCAACTGAAAGAAAAAAAAAATCTCAGATAGTGGAGAAGAAGAGAAAAAGGATCAACTTTTTTGTTGAACCAAAGGAATATAATAGATTGAGGAACTGCGTGTGGATGTCCACGGTCAGAACTGCGTATGTATATCACGTCTTATTTTGCCTGCACCTAAAGAAGGATGACAAGGAAAGCAAAGAATTGACATCCCCAACTCTCAACCAAATCAATTTAAAAGAAACTTGGCATTGTTCAAATGGAATTATTTAAGCTGGCTTAGAGGATAAAATATCACAGAAAACAACCTTCCAATCATCCCCGAAACAAAGAAACATCCCTAATCATTAGCATCTGATTAAAACTACTTTAAAACCAAAACCAAATACATTTTCACATGCACATACAATTACGCAGGCACAGACACCTCTTTGATCATTTTTACATGCATCAATAGCATTACCCGGAACCAACCTGGCCAGTTTGCAAATACCATAGTAAATCAACCAATTTACTATTTTCATACAAAACTCATCCAAAGTAGGAGCTAAAACCCATACCGATTGCTTCAGCTTAGTTGATCTACAACAACCACAAAAGGTAGAGTTGAAAAGGACGATGAATAAGACAAGGAATATGTTCATGCCAACCTAGCTTTAACGATTTCCTGCCTTGCCTTTTCATCAGCCTCTTGTGAACGAAAAAATCGTCTGGTTAATAGCTCAACTTGAATTGAACTTTCAATATAAAAAAAAAAATAGAAAAATAGCCACTCACCAAAACGAAAGAAAAAAAAAAAAACAGTATAAATTAGATAAATAAAATGACAAAAACTGTACATGAGGATTAACCATCTAGAAAAAACTTCAATATACAGAAAAGAACACTCAAACCAAACAAGGAGAATCAAAGGGAAATCACTATCAGCCTACGAAATAGGTTGATACTTCATCGTCTTTGTATAGTGGAATTATCATAGACTACTGAGCATATAGGAAATGGAGAGGGACAATAACTGAATGTGCAGAGGGGCAATAATTATCATAGAGTAGTCTAAGAGGAATTGCAAACGATACATATGAAGACAAAAGTTCAGTACCAAATGTGTCCTGCTTTGCTTCTGTAGAGCTAGAGGTTCTAACATCAAACCCAGGTGCCAATGACTGCGATTTATTTGCAACATTCTTCCAACTGAGAAGTACATTATATGAAAAAAATCGAGAAGCCAAACTTTGTGTGAAAAATAATCTAAAAAGAAAAGGACAAAACTACCCTATCAGTGGCATCGTAGCCACACAGAAAAGCAACTTACTAGTACCTTAAAGAAGACAGCATAAAGACATATCAACTTCAGCAAGACAAAAGTCTAGAGAACAACCACCTACTACTAATAACATGGAATAACTACATTCTCTTTCGCTATTTCACAAGTGTAAATTCAGGCAGCATGGTGGATCAAGAGTCCAACCTACACCAAGAGACCTAGTGGCTTAACCATTGAGCGGGTTAGCATAAAATCCCTACCCCCACAAAAATAAGAAAACAGGCCAGCATTGCTGTATTAAAAAAAAAAGCCAAACCTAGACCAAAAGACCTCACCATCCAAACACCACAATCCCCAACCTTTTCTTATTGTTTGTGTGTGTGTGTGTGAGAGAGAGGAGAAGTTGCTGCACATTTACAAATTTAGATACACAGTAGAAACATAAGAGATACACTTAAAAGAACCAGGTGGTTTTGGTAGATTACAATCCTCAAACAACATCATATTAATAATGTCATGTGCTCTTGAAATGAGCTGAATCAATCCCAGCCCCAACAAACCTGTCCCCTACTTGTGGAGAAGTGGACAGAGCAGACATTCTTGGTCTTTCTTCTGACATAAGCACAGTGTAATAGTAACTTATTGTGAGGGACTGATAACAACAAAATCTCACCTAGGTGGCTGCAACAGTACAAAATTAAAAACAACCACACGCACGAACCTACAAAATCATACCTTAAGAAATAAAAATCAGAGAATGCCACCAGAAACATGTGAAATTGAACCATGCATGTAGCTATCAGAACAATATTCAAGAGAATAAAGTAGTGCAATGAAAGCAACCAAATATATAATCCTACAAACTCCCACTATCGTGTTTACCAAATATCTTGTCATAAAATTAAGACCACAAGATACAGAGTCAGACTGTTCGAAGGGATATCCACCATCTTCCTTAAAAATCAAATTATTGTTAGAACTATAACTGGACTGTTCATACGCGGACGAAACATCAATCAATGCATCCAGGGCCTGGAAGAAACAGTTTATACTCACAAAGGACATCTCCAACAACAGCCAAGCATCAGAATCGTCTCCAAGCATAGAGCAAAGAAAATTCTCAGCCTCCTCTTCCCCAGCAGCAACTCTATTACCAAAACCCTCCATCTTCCTCATCTGCGACAATGTTCAACTTCTCCTCTGGTTCGAGCTCACGTACTCTTCACCGTCGATACCGTTCCCATTGCCGCAACAATCCTCTTCTGCTCACCCCTAAACCCCTTCTTGCTAACGAAATTCTGAATACAGCCAGATTCAAACCCTTCCGAGGAACCCGAACCCAAGTTCGAGACAAAACTCGCAGCCGTATCAGATCCTGAAACGCCGCTCGCTGTGGAACCCGTGAACGGCTCAGCGGAGCTCAGTCACAGCCCGTTCCAAAATCTCCGCGGCTTTGTTAGGGTCACCGTCGGTTTCACGGTACGCAGAGACAGCCTCGTCTAAAAGGACGGAGGGTAAGACCTCACATGAAAGAAAAAATCTCAGACGATGGAGAAGGAAAAAAGGGACCCACTTTTTCGTTTAACCAAAAAGATTGAGGAAGTGCGTGTGGAGGCCACGGTCAGCCACAACTCTATTTTTCATCCTTGAGCAATAATCATATCCGTCATTTTTTTACTTCATTAAATCTAAATCCTTACTCATCATGTATTTTTCATCCTTACTCCTATCAGCCACAACTTAATTATGTTCATACTTCAACTACGTCATTAAATTCTAACAACAAATAAAAAATATTATAATTCCGCAAAGGTTAGGGAAAAGGCAATACAAGATCTGCCTATTTAAGACACCGGGCATTCATTTTCTTGTTTCTCACGAAGCAATCGATCTCTTTGGGTTTCTGTGCTCTTTCACAACGATCAGCTATGGGCATTCCCATGGCAATGGCTGCAGGTTACGGTGATGAAGACAGTGATAGGATGATTGGTTTTCGATTCGACCCAACTGATGAAGAGCTAGTTACTTACTTTCTTCACAACAAAGCGGTCGCCCAACTGCCCAAATGCTACGCAAGAATCATACCTGACTTCAACCGACTCGGCAAAACTGACCCTTGGGTTGTTTGGGACTGCCTCGGCGGACCTCATCTCGCCGGCCAACAAGAAGGACAATCCTTGTATTTCTTCACAGAGTTGGAGAATTACAAGCCCAATGCTAAGCGGTTCAAACGCCAGATCAAGACAGACTCCGGCGGCACTTGGAGTCAAGCCACGTGCATGTTTGTCCAAGACGAAAACGGCAAGGACATCGGCGAGAAGAAGTATTTCCGATACGAAAACAAACGAAGTGAGCATCACACCGGCTGGATTATCGACGAATATAGCATTCTGGGCGTAGAGTCAAAGATTGTTCTTTGTCGTTTCAGAAAAAACCCAAGGAATTCTCTAAGAATTCAAGGAGAAGGAGCCGCCGCTACCAACCAACAACCCAATCAAGCAGGCAACCAAGGCAAGAAGCGTAACCGGACAAATAATGAGAAGCCCGCAACCAAGAAGGCGAGGAAAGAATTTGAAACCTCATCAGCAACGTCGCCGATGGAACCGGCCGAACAAGTCTACTCTACTCCAACAACTCCAAGTGGAGTGGAGGACGGCAGCAACATGATCAACGGTGGCGAGAATCATCATCAAGAGCACTCGATGATGATGATGATGATGAGTGATCCCAACAGTATATATAATGCACCAGAGAATAATTTTTGTGTTAATGGTCAAAATAATATTTGGATGCCGGATTATGCTGCTGATGGACAGTCGGTCAATATACATGACGGTATTGATATTGATGCCATTTTCGAAACAATGGATGAATCCGAGTTCCTGCAGCAGATGCTACAACCTTCTGAAGTGGTAGCTTTGATGGAGGAATTGGAGGCAGTGATCCATTGATGAGTTTGTCAAACCCACCTTACCACCACATCACCACTTTGTTGGACTACGAAGCCACGTCTTACTTTTGAACTGTGAACTTTAACTCGTTACTCGTGTGATTTATGTTAGAGATGTTGATGTCTAATTTTCCAAGGTAGACAAAAATGTCTTAGAGTAGATTTGGCGGATGAGATGTATAGAGCATCATGTTGATGCCTAATTTTCTACAGCAGCCTAAAACATCTTAGTATTGATAAATTTGATGTCTAATTTTCCACTCTTGAGAGAAACTGGTACATAGTACGTCTTCGTTCGTTTATTTTCTTTGAACCAATGAGAAACTGGTACATTGTAATTCAATCATCTCTGTCTGATGCTGCTGTTATATAGCATACATTTCATAGCTGTACAAGAACAAATAAAACCAATTAAAAATGAATTGAGGACCTCTGTTTAAAAACTTCAATGAAAAATTATCAATCACGTAACATTGAACATCAGGCTCCCGAAACTAATGAAGGGTTTCAAAAAGGAACAAGATGAACACATCCATTCGGGTGCGGCCGCATATTATTGGGCAAAATGAAGTCATCCATTTTCTAGCTCCATGCCACATTCTCTCCTGTATGACCAAAAAAAAAACCAGAAGCCACTTCAAATCCATTTTAAAGCTCCAAGCCATATGTCAAAATAATAGGATGGGAAATGGAGGGGGGCACAATTTTGGGATAGCAAATCTGCTCCCATGGGGTTTCATACGTAACCTTCATTTTACGGTTTACATGTTTTTGACCAAAAACAGCTACTTGCGAAGATTTATGTGTTAATTAGAAATGACAGTTTGAAATTAGTAAGGGTAAATACCTGATAATAACTTGCTTACTTGCTCATTTGGTTGCATACGAAAGGATACATGTAAGAGACAGCTAAATTACACAATTTTCTCAAGCTATGTACATGCCCTACACACATTGAGTACACAGAGCAACTTGAGTTGAGCTGAGCCGAGCTAGTTTGTAATTGAAGGTGCCTAAATAATTTAGCAACCTATGGAAAGAGATGAATATGAACATCTGAACCTGATCTGGCCATGTAACATGACACTAAGGCAACTACAATGAACAGTGAATCATAGCCACTACGACAACAGACAATGACTCACCCAAACCACTACCAGTGGAGGGTTTTACAAACCCATAATCGTTACAATTTGGTTCACTTTGTTACGGAAAGGGATGACGCCAAGTAACCATTCTGAAGGGGGTTACTCGGGATCACTCTCCGAATCCAGGAAGCTTAACTCTTTCTGTGCACCTAGCTTGATTAATACTGTTCCCTGATTCTCTTCACTCCATTTAATACCTTCATCTTCAATTAGTTTGATGACCTGTACAAGGTAAACAAAAACAGTAGGGTACCATATCCTAAAAATATTTTGCAAATTCGAAAAGGATCACAAGAAAAGCAAAAAACATCCCAATTCCAACCAAAACAATTATAAAGAACCTTGGGTTTGTTCCAATGGACAAATAACATTATTTTAAGCCGGCTTAAGGGATAAACTATCACAGAAAACCGCCTAATAATTTGGGCTTCCAATCATCCTAAACCAAAGAAACAACCCTAACCAATATGCATTTGATTTTGTTTCTTTTGGCCAAAATCATTATGCATTTCATATGCACATACAATTACACAGGCACAGGTACCCGTTTGATTATTTTTATATGCATCAATAACATTACCTAGAACCAACCAGGCCAGTTTGCAAATACCATAGTGAATCAACCAATTTACTATTATCATTCAAAATTCATGCAAAGTAGGAGCTAAAACCCATACCGATTGCTTCAGCTTTGACTTTCCAACACCATGTGACCCGCACCCTGTGATAACCCTGAGAAATTGAACCGCTGGACAAGAGCAAGTAATTTTATTAAGCATTTCCTAAGAAACAGTAGAACAAATTTGTAAAAAGGGAAGGAAAAAAAGAAAGAGAAGCGAATGCTGACTATGGGCATATGTTCCAAACAGGAGGTGGAGTTTCAAAAGCTTCATCGCTTGTTTGACATGTTGCCCATGCAAATCAATTGTTATCACATTTTCTATGCCCTTATTTCTGCATGTTACAGTGTAAGCTCAGTTTATCTACACCCACAAGAGGAAGAGCTGAAAACGACGAGGAAAAAGACAAGGAATATGTTCATGCCAACCTAGATTTAAAGATTTCCTGGCTTGCCTTTTCATCAGCCTCTCGTGCCAATTTAGTCTTTACCTTCCCCTAGCCAAATGCAAGAAAAATTGGTCTGTTTAATAACTCACCTTGAATTAACTTTCAATATAAAAAAAGAAAAAGAAAAATAATTACTCACCAAAAAGAAAGAAAAAAATAGTAATCAAATAAAAACTTTACATGAGAATTAGCCATCAACAGAACACTTAAATACACACAAAAAGAACACGTAAACCAACACCCAAATCACACACAGAGAATTAAAGGGAAATCAGCCTATGAAATAAGTTGATACTTCATTGTCTTTGTATAATGGAATTATCAGACTATCGAGCATATAGGAAATGGATAGGGAGAATAAATGAATGTGCAAAGAGAAAACCTTTGGAGTTATTTTCAAATATTTACTAATGATGCTTTCTTGTTAGATTAGAAGTCCAAACATCTAGCAAATACATTGTGCAGAGCAGTCCTCCATTAGTTGCAAAAGATGTCATGCATGCCTCAAAACACATTATTCAAAAACAAAACAATATTATTTTCTTAAAGAAGCACAGACCTGCTCAGAGAGATAACCTGCGTATTCCCGTGATCCCTTTGAATATTCAGTTGCAGCCTGCAGAAATACCGCCATTATCAGTAAGCTCCTAAAATTACCAATTAATGGAAGGTGCTAAAACAATCTTACTTTCTGATAGCATGACCTCACTGAATCCCAGTGCTCCCTTGCGGTTCCTCTGAGTGCATGGTATTCATCCCCTTTAACTAAAAGTAAAAAAAGAAACAATCAAATACATTGACAACAAAACTAAACACTTCATTATGAGCAAAACAAACCATTAGTCTAAGAGGAATTACGAAAGATACATAGGCAGACCAAAGTTCAGTACCAAATGTGTCCTGCTTTGCTTCAGTAGAGCTAGAAGTGCTAACATCAAACCCAGGAGCCAATGACTGCAATTTATTTGCAACATTCTTCCAATTCATGCTTTTTGGTTCATATTCAGGGCTCTTGGAGATGTTAAACAAAGATTCCAACACCTTTTGAGAAAGATCAGCAGGAGTACTTCTCGGGCTAACAGAAGAATGAGCTTTAGTAAGAGCCTTTGCATCATTCCTAAAACAAATAAAAAAAACTTAGCCTGTAGGATAAGGTTCCACACTTCTAACATCCACAAAACAAGAAATCGAGGAAATATGAGAAAAAAATTTGGCTTTAAAGGTACTAAACATGCTCTATTTCATGGTATATTTGACTAGGCTGCAAACCAGCATGTAAATGAGGGTCTAAATAACAAAACACAACAAGTGGCACAAACCTAATGAATTTATTGATAACAAAATATGACCATCTAAAATTACAAAGAAAAGGATAAAATAGCAACATTTGAGAGGCAATTGGCAGATCTGGAATGAAAAAAATATTAATTCTATCATACGAAAATACCTCAAAAGTGAACAACCAAAAGGACTGAAATTTCAATACCTTAAAGCCTATTATCAAAAGGCTCTCGAAATGATAACCTAGGAATGGTGTTGGACACTAAACAGAAGCATAGGCTCTTTCAAGCAAGTATGAAGATTATACTATCCTGAGGGGATTAATTACGGACCAAGATTTTAAAAAAAACATAAAAAAAAACATGGTTGTTGAGGGGATTTACTGAAAAATAACAGTTATGAAATGAGTAACCACCTTATAGAGTTAATAAAATTTAACAACTGTCCAATTTGAGTAATTTACCGGCAAGTATATCCCGAATACCATATATTATCCTGGGGCTCATATTCAGATGAATGAGAAGTGCAATCAGATGCCCTGTCTGTCAGCTATGACAAAATTCCGTAATCAGAATATATCCAATATAGCAGAAAAACAAAAAATACGACATTTTTTAAGTACAGTATATAGAAAAAAACTAGAGGCCAAACTATGTATGAAAAATAATCTGAAAAGAAAAGGACATAAACTACACTATCAGTGGCATCTTCCATAAGCCCACATAATACTAGTATCTTAAAGAAGACAGTATAAGGAAATCTCAAGTTCAGTAAGACAAGTCTGGAAAACGACTACCTCCTACTAAAGAAAATAACAAGGAATAAATACATTCTCTTCAGTTATTTCACAAGCGAAAATTCAGGAAGCATGGCGGATCTAAAAGTGTCCAACCTAGACCACGAGTCCTAGTGGCTTAATCATTGAGTGGGTTAGGAAATTCTTAATCTTTCCTCTAACATAAGAACAGTATAATAGTAACTTATTGTAAGGGACTGATAACAACACATTCTTAGCAAAATAACAGGTGCAACATAACATCAGGGTGGCCTGCAACAGTACAAAATTAGAAACAACCACACGCAGGAACCTACAAAATCATACTGTAAGAAAAAAAAAACAGAGAATGACATTGGAAACATGTGAAGTTGAACTATGCATATGAGCTATCAAAACACGATTCTGGAGAATAAAGCACTGCAATATCATTGAAGGCAACCAAATATACGTTCCTACAAACTCACACTATTGTGTTTAACAGACATCTTGTCAGAAAATTAAGAGCACAACATATAGTACTTACAGAGTCATACTGTTCGAAGGGATATCTACTATCTTCTTTAAAAATCAAATTATTGTTAGAACTACAACTGGACTGTTCATATGAGGACGAAACATCAAGCAATGCATCCAAGGCCTGGGGAAGAACATAAACGATTATGAGATTACAATAGAAACGACAAAATAGGTCTAAGTTGGGATTCCCTTTTATCCCGGACATTTCCAAAATGCCCATGCCACCTGATGGTTATTTCTGTATCATCTTAAGCAAGGAGTTTAACATGAAAGAAACTCTATACAAGCTTGCCGCAACTAACTCATCTTCTTGTTTGACAAATGCAAGCACTTAGAAGAGGGAAAAAAATTCTAAGTTCAGACAATGCTCTAAGTACCTTTTCAATATCATTCCCACACTGACCTGCAAAAACAAACTTCCAGGTCATGCAACAGCACAGAAAACAGTACATCCTATTCGACTCAAAGCACGTCAAGGCAGACTTACAGACCAAAAGCATTTCCTTACTATCCCCTACAGTTAGTATGTAAAATGTAATCGTAGTTCGAACAACGCCACATACTAAAAGTTTAATAATTTAAAACTAAACACAAACCTAAAACCCCAAACGATATGATTATACGTAAGGGAAGAAACAGTTGATACTCACAAAGTACATCTCTAACAACAACCAAGCTTAGCTCAGAATCGTCTCCAAGCATAGAGCAAAGAAACTGCTCAGCCTCTTCTTCCCCAGCAGGAAATCCATTACCAAAAGGTCCAAAACCCTTCATCTTCCTCATCTGCGACCATGTTGAACCTCTCCTCGGGTTTGAGCTCACGTACTCTTTACCCAATACCGTTGATACCGTTCCCGCTGCCGCAACAATCCTCTTCTGCTTACCCCTAAACCCCTTCTCGCTAACTAAATTCTGAATACATCCTGATTCAAACCATTCCGAGGAACCCGAACCCGAGCTCGAGCCAAAACTCGAAGCTGTATCAGATCCAGAAACGCCACTCGCCGTGGAACTCGTGAACGGCTCATCGGAGCTTTCAGCCACAGCCCGTTCCAAAATCTCCGCGGCTTTGTTAGGGTCACCGTCGGCTTCACGGTACGCAGAGAGAGCCTCGTCTAGAGAGACCGAGGAGAAGACCTCTGTAAGCGCACGGATCGCCACCTGGCCTTCGTTCTCTTTGACAACAGGCTTGGGATCTGCCGAGCTCTTCCTCTTCCTTCTCCTCTTCGTGTGCTTCATATCTGCTGATGTAGCTAGGGGCTAGGGAAACGGTCACAACGACGATGATCGGATGAACGACGATGAAAAAAACCCTACTCCTAGCTTCAGAATTGAATACGATCAAGGATGAGCTTGTTTCTTTAAGGATTAGGGTTTCTGAGATATGACGGTGGACGAGAATCAGATCAGAAACCCTAAATTGGGGAGCTAGATAGGGGGCGCAGGTAGAGAATTTGAGAGGGAAATTTGGCTAATTTGGCGATTTCCGAAAATAAGAGGAGGAGGAGGTGGTGGTTGGCGAATGTTGACGGGGATTCATTTTTTTTTTATAGGCGACTTTTCGGACTCCAAATCCTGAAACAAAAGAAAAAAGGAATTGACTCGACCGTTTTTGTGGAGAACATGAATTAACCAAACGTGTGATTTTGCTGATCGTGACGGTGAGCCTCTCACAGACTTACACGTGGCTATATATCGAATTAACCGCCGAGTTGATAAAATTAGAGGGAAAGCAACAAAACGGTTTAGGTTTTTTTTTTCTTTTTCTTTTTTAAAACGGCAGTTGTGTTAATCCCCATTTTTTAAAAAATAAACAGCTAAAAAGTGTAGCACTGGCTGCTTAATGGAACTGTACCCTGTATATTTGGATGCTAAAATCTAGGGTGAAATTTTACTCTATACACTGCAAAAGAAAAAAAAAATAAACAAAATGTCTAAATTTTACAGTGAAAATTGTGCATTTATATACAAAAAAGAAAATTTTGCATCGACAACACGTAGGAATATCTCAGGAGCTCTTAAACCCCAAGACCAAACCGTATCCATGCAGATTTCTTTCACCGCTACTGGCCTATTTTGAAAGATAGGGTTTGTTTTTTCTTTAGTTAAAGATTTCTTTGAAAATGGTACTTTTTAAAGGAACTGAACCCCACCAATACAGCCTTAATCACGAAGGTTGATTCTCCATAACTATCTAACCTCTTTAGGCCTAGTGGCAAAAGGAGTTGCTTTGCTGGAGGATCCCAAGGCTGCTTTTGATCTTGGTTGTCTCAAGCTTCTAGTAGAAAGGGTTCAAATGCTATTATAGATGCTGCGAATGGGAACCTTGTGCCTCCTTGGAGAATTGCTAGAATTAATTATATTCAACGCTAATCTTTGGAGGAAGATGCTTCATGACATTCGGTTCTCTCATGTGTGATGGAAAGCCTATTTTGTTGCTGACTGGTGAGAAATTTTGGGCACTCAGAAACTTTATGCTAAGTGGATTAGGTCCCTTCCGCGCTATGTTACTAATTCTTGTAAATTTGATTGGTTTGGCTACGGTTAGGAATGAGCACGGTACAGTTTGATAGGGATATTGATAATATTCAAATTCAAACCGTTAAAGTTTTAACGGTTCGATACGTTTAGTTTTTCTAAAATTAGAAATTAAACCGTTTCGATCCAAACCATTAATAACGGTTTGGTTTATATTAAAACGGTTTGAAATCGTTTATACATAATAAAAAAAAACAAGTATATTAAAAAAACAAGAATATTAAAAAAACAGCAAGTATATTCAGAAAACAACAAGGATATTAAAAACCAAAAAGTGTTTTAAAAAAACAAGTATATTTAAAAAAACAGCAAGTATATTAAAAATTGCTAAAAAAAATTTAAGTAAGGATACAAAAAAGAATAATCAATACTTAATATTTTGTATATTAATTTTACGGAAAATTGGATTGCAAACATTATCATTATATTAAGATTTAGCAAACAAATATTATCACTTAATAATCTTTTATTATACTTTTATCTAAATATACATATATTTATCTAGATATATTTGAGTATCTTTTTATTTTTATTATTTTTTGTATTAATAATAGATTTAAAAATTAATATATTCATTAACGGTCTAACTTGATTTTATGAATTTTCAAAATGAAAATCTAAATCCAAACCGTTGCTCTGATTCTTAAACCATTTGACTTTTATCCAGTAAAATTTTAAATGTTGGATAAATAACAATTTGAAGCGAATCGATTAGTAATTTTAACACATTCGTGCTCACCCCTAACTATAGTTGCTTTAGTGTCCGACTGGTTTTCTTACCTAATTTTACATTCTTGTATAAAAAAAAATATCAACCATTCTTGATGGGCCGGAACTTCCAGTCCGTACCAACGTTTGGACTGGTTCTGCCCAATTAATACCGTAGACAATAAGAAAGCACCAATCTTAAGGATCTCAGGGAACTTGCAGAAACCAAACAAGGTCAAGTCGAAATGAACAAAAGTTCCTTCAAAGCAAAGTGGTCAGGCGATCTTTGCTGTCTTATCTTGATCTAAAGAGTGAAGAGACAGGCGATGTATGCAAATACAATTTCTACGTTACGCATTATTTGATACAACAAAAGATATGGTTGGGGAAATTTAGCGGCCAGTGTCAAAATTCATGGCTTCATACTGTCAATGTGGACAGCCTGAGCTGGTTCCTCCGTTAACAATTTAGGCTGTGTCGGGAATTGTGGACGGACACCTTGATCTACCATGTTGGGAGAACTTGGCAGATCCCATTGAGGTTCCTGAGGAAGGCACCTTGTTGTCTCTTTAGCTGCTCCAAGATATGCATAAAATTGATCGTGTCCAGGTACGTTCACAAACTTGAACTTGTCATCTTTCCTTTCGTAGCAATTAGTGCAGTACATTCTTCTCCTCTGCACCTCTTCCCGAACTCTCTGGAAGACAAGGAAAGCAAATATGGTGAGATTTGTAGAGCAAAACATTATTGGCTCACGATGGAAACAATTTTTAATAGCTATATGTGGCATGACCGTATGAGCGCTAGAGCATGAAAAATTAAAGAGAACAATGTGATAACAAATGCAACCACATAATTAGCATTTTCACCAGAAATTATTCACGTCTCTCGCCTTTCTTACTCGATAATCATAATGTGATAACAAATGCAACCACATACTTATCATTTTCACCAGAAATTATTCACGTCCCTTGCCTTTCTTACTCGATAATCGTAGTTACTTTTCTCAAAGAAGCCCTTAGTCTCACGGTTTATGATAAACTTCAACCTAAGATAAGGCTTACAAATTATCAAGCTTGTAGAGACTATAGAGTCAATAGCACTTCAGTGTAACAATTACCAAAAGATGAACAGAGCTGCTTGTATAACATACAACTTGATTGTTTAAGGTGCTTATAGAGTTAAATTCCCATAAATCTTTCCCATACAACTCTTTCAGAAGCTCAAATGGTAAGTAGTGGCATCTAATTTGCCACAGCAGAATATTTCATGAGACACAGTAAAGAGCACAGAGTGACATCTTCTACAAAATAATCATATGCAAACTCGAGCTTTGCATACTACATGATGCAGCCTATGGATCTCCACTCATCTACAACAATCTATTAGTAAACTAGACTATTTGGAACTACTTCTACCCATTACCATAAGGTAAATTGAGGCGAACTCCCCCAATGCACCAAATTTGACGGCTAACTGATCTTATATCTTCATGCAGCAAAGTTAGATGGATAATTGATATTATATCTCAAGTAATCAGAAGCTGGATATAACTCTATATCTAAGAAAGAAAGTAATCAATTTTATCAATGTCAAAAGTTATCAAGCGTGATTATCAATTTATCACACACACATATACCAACTTTGGAGGCATCAAAGCTAAGCAGTCATACACTCCACAAAGAAACAGTAAAGCAATCAACAAGAGATTATTTGTAATGGCAAATAAGACGGACCTGTAACAACTTCAAATCGAACTTGGGCAACCCAATTTGCCCAACAGTCAATGATCCAAACAAGTTCCCAATCAATGCAGCATCAGGCACAGTCAACTCATTGACAAGCCCAGCAACAAACCCACCAAGGAAACTGTCTCCGGCACCCGTCGGATCAACCTGGATCGTCGGAAAAGGCCCAACGTCCACTTCTCCATCTTTCCAGTACACTCTACACCCACGTCTCCCATTCGTGACAACAACACAGCACAGCTTTCTCACCTCTTCAACGTCCATAAACAAAGCCTCTTCAGCAGATGCCTTTAAAAACCCAATTCGAGGCAACAGGTGAAAGAACCCACTCTCTTTCAAGCCCACAAGCTTCACAGTCCCGTCAGCACCATCAAACGCTCGAATCAGAGCCTGGATGTCCACAAACACAGTGCTGCAAATGTCAAGCAGCTTCTCGACGGTGTCCACAGTGATCTCGCCACCGACTCCGACCGCCATTCCGAAATCGAACACGGACTCAGGAAGATCCGATGGCTTAATCGGATCGCATGCGCTGACCCGTTTCAGAACCCGGTCCTGGTGCTCGTCACCGGCAGCCCTCGAATCGAAATGCGCGTGGAACAGAGTGGTTTCGCAATTGGGTACAACAAGTGGGTCACGAGGGACCGAGTAAGCGAAGTCGGACCCGACTTTGGAGACCAAATTGTAGGGAACGGAGAGGCCATCGAAGACGTTGGAGATGAATGAGGCAGCCCCGCCGAGAGTCTCGGCCAAAACGGCACCGTCTTTGATGAGAACGTCGTGGCAGTAGTTGCCGGAGATCAGGACTGTGCTAATGGAATTGGGTTGGTTTCTGTCTCGACCCATGAAGCGTTTGGTGGGATGGGATTCGATTGTGCGATCCGTGTCTGGGTTTTAGGATCATGGGTGAGAGAGATGAAGAAGAAGAGAGAATGTTCAGGGTTTGAAAGGCGCCATAGAAGAAATGGACAGAGGGCGAAAAGGATTTAAGAGATAGATGAGGGGCATAGAACGAAGACAAAGTTCGTGTCGTGAAGAAGAAGTAGACGACGAGCAGGGCGCAGCGGAAAATATGAGAAGAAAGAGAAGAAAATCAAGCATTGGACCATTTTTATAGTGCAGGAAAATCAATGGCGGATGAGAAAGGAGTTAGCTAACTGTGGCTGATGGCCCTCCGTCTTTGCTACTTTTTGTTTGCAGAAATGCGAGCCTGGGACTATTGGGAATTGAATTGTCATTTGCTCGGGGAAAACACTTGTCCATCGTAAATAAATTTAATTTAATTTATACATACCAATGATTAAAAAAAAAGACAGAGAATTATCAAACAACCCCTTAATATAGTCAAATAATTGGGGTGATAAATTGAACATAGTCAAATAATTGTATCAAAAAAATATAGTCAAACAATTGGAGTGATAAATTGAGTAAAAAATAAGTTCAGTTTGGTCTAGTTTCCTTTACAATTTGGAATTTAAAATTATCTTTTTAACTGAGAATAATATTTATATAGGAAAATTATTGCTATAATCTCTAAATTTTATTTTAATATTAGTTATAATTCATAAACTTCATTATTAATAGCATTATTAATAACAAAGGTCCTTAAATTATACCTAAATATAGATAAATCGTCCCTCCATTAAAATTCTAATTTTTTTTTTTTCTGTTAAAATTAAAGATAATAGCCCAAATGTAAGTTTAGACAACATAATAGAAAGAGGTAAACGACATCATAATAGGATGAGTCGGAGGTATGAAAAGGGTGAGGGAACGAAACCCTAGAAATAGAGGGCTGAAGAGAAGAGACTATCGAGATGGAGTGAGCAGAAAACATCGAAGAATTTGGTGGGTGATGGTGCTGTGGTGACTCTTCGAAAAAATAAAAGGATTTAAAGTGATCGTATGAGGGTGGAGAAGGTGGTATGGTAATCATGTGCGATAACGATTTAGTGGACTTGATGACCTGGCAATTTTTTTTTATTGGGTTTGGTACTTTGTAATTGGAACATATATGCAATAAAAAAGAGGGAATTTTGGAAGGAAATGAAAATTTTAGAGAGTAAAAATACCATTGATTTATTTTACATATAAATAACTAAAAAATCTTCAAAATTATTAACTCTTGTATATATGATTTTAAAATAATTATTTAAAAATTGAGTGATATTATAATATGTATATTGAAGATTATTTTATATATCGAATAAAATAATATGAAAACATATTATCAAAGTTGAATACGATTATTATCCTTTTACCAAATCCCTACATATCGTTCACTCATAACTAGTGTCCAAGATCCACCGTACGCTTGTAATCTCAAAATTGCCAGAACCGACAATGGTGGATTTGGTTCCGAGATAGACCGGCCGGCGACGGCCAGCCCAATTTAACACACTTTTACATATTTTTCTTCCCTCCCTCTCCTACTAAAAGTCTAAAACTGGTCATAACGCATGCATAACACGTGTAATGCACCATACATACCTCTGGTTGTCTGCTAGATAACAAAAATTCGAAAAAGACAACTACAGGGGCTCAATATAGAAAGCAAACATGGGGGGCCATGGATCCGCGCATATAATCAAGAATATACAAAGGACCAAACCATACTCCGGCGCGAATTATGGACGTTTATATACCTATCAGTAGCCCTGGGCATGGTTCGGTACGGTTCGGTATAAAGATGATACCGGAACCGTACCAAGTAATTTTAACCGATTCGGTACGGTATGGTATTCTAAAATATGAAATTGATACCGTACGTATCATACCAATTGACTTTGGTACGGTTTCGGTTTTGAGCCAAAATTACTCAACAAAAAATTAAGCCAAAATTTATGCAAAAAAAAAAAATCTAAATAATTTGTTCATACGTAACTATTTTGTACTAAAAAATTTGTACCAAAGTCTCTACATGTGATTAGAGAATTTGTATATGAATTGATAAAATAATCCATAATGGATAACAAATTCATATTTCAAAGTCTAACCAACAAAATGGGAACACCATTAAGAAATGATAAGTTGATACGCATTATATTAGCTTGATGATTTAGGGGTGTCTATCCTCACAAGTGTGCAATGCATTCCAAGCAGCAACCACAAGTCCATCATCTTATTTAATTTATGTAGGTAGAGGTTTCATGTTTATGGAATGATGAGAGGATTGTAATAAGTTGTGAGCTAATGACTTATCCCCACAACTTGATATATGTTTATATATGATAATCAAACAACAAAAATTCATTCATATAATTCATGTGCCAAAGAACATAGAAACATACCAGATATATATACGAGTATATATCAAAGCACCATTTATCATTTTTAAATTTAATTTGATTATTTAATTAATTAAAAAAAATTAAATCGGTTCGGTTTCAGTACGGGACGATATTCCCCAACATCGAAACCGATCCCGTACCGATTGGAACCGGTACGGTATCAGTACCGTACCGATCATACATTTGGTTTTACTATTCGTTTTTTTTTCCGGTTTGGTATGATATGAGACGGGACGGTTTCGGTATTTCGGGACGATATGTCCACCCTTACCTATCAGTAAACTAAGTGCTAGTGGGTAGTAATAATCATAAATTAGTCCATTTTTTAAATATAGTCCCTTTTTTAAGTATAATATATAAAGTAGCCTAATTACTACATTATCAAGACTTACGGGGTTTATTTTATTATTTTTAAAGTTTTTTAATATCGTTATACCCTTTTATCAAATGTGGATGAGAAACTTTTAAAATTAAATATTAATATTATTTATTTATTTTTTTAAAATTATTTGATAAGGTAATTCTAACTAAATTATTAGTATCGACAAATATTTTATATTTTTTTTTAATTATTTGATAAGATAACTTTAACTAAGTTTTATATTTGAAAATTTGTTTTAGGAATGAAAATCACTTTAATCCACCAAACTTTTTGGATATTATCTATACTATTAAAAGGGTTATAGACTTCTAGGTACGTTATTTATCTTATTAAGTTTTTTGATTTTATTACTTAGTAAGTAAATTAATAATGCATATTTTATTTTTTTCGTGAGTAAATTAATAATTATCTATATATTCTTTATTTTTCTTTTTCATTTGAGGGGGATATATTGCATATAATATACTTATATTATACAATTAAAATTTTCATGAATAAATTATATTTTTATGTGAGATATTTAGATTACATTTACATGTTATAAATATTATAGGTAAATGCACGCTTGTAATTCTTTAAAAAACAACAGACTAAAACAAATATTATATTTTGACCTAAAAATATCAAATTATTTCTTATTTACGCTTTCTATTTAATATAATGGAATAATTTGTAAGTTGAACTCTAAAAAAGTACTTATATATATTTAACCCTAAATTTAACAGATTTGATTGGTGTTGAAGATAAATTTTTCATAGGAAAAAGTAATACTACAGGTATTTCAGGCCAAGAACAAAAACTTCAGATGCTAATGCACAGTTTTCTCTTAATTTTATATCTTGGTTTGAGTAACCAAAGTGAGAATCAAAGCATATAAACAAGACAAGGAGTGCAGACGACCAAAATAGAAGCATGACAATCGCTACAGTATTCACGACTCGAGATTGCCAAACCTCTAACAGAGTAACAGATACCATCCAACATGGTACCTGGGAATGGATTCGAGTTCATTTACAACCCTCCGAAATGGCCTGTAATGTAACAAATTGCATTACTTTAGAATAGGATTCTTATTCAACCCCAACCCCCCGACTCTTTAAATTGAGAAAGTATTCAAAGATCCGGCTCCGTGGTCACTTTTAAAAGCCAAACGTATGACTGTTTTAAAGGGTAACACTCTCATCTTTCTTTAGGAACCTACCAAATGAGCTCTGACTCTACATACAGGATATATTCATTGTCAAATTCGGATGTTGCCAACTTTATTTTTTCACAGCGGAGCATGTAAGGGAGGGGCATTTACTATATCATAAAACATCTTGGAATCCCATATATTCATACTGAATTAGGCAAGAGGCAACCAACCTAATACCGACAACTTGTTTACCAAGATACTATCTAATTCCTGTTTTTCAAAGCATAGTTCGCTAACTCTTTGTTGATTGCACTTATAACTTACAAAGAGAGTGATTTGGCAATGCCATAGCATGAAAGTGAGGAAGCAGACACTGGATGATGATTGCATAAAGACTAGATGGTTTACATTACAGTTATAAACATGACACTAAAGTTTAAGAAGAAATAACAAATTGTAAGTAGCATTTCAAGTATACAGATATTGCATTAAGCCAAGCCCAAGCCTGCTTATCAAATTATCTTATTTACTAAATGTTGTTAGGGATTTTATACCAACATACCAAGCTCGTCAATCAGAGCGAATACCACCCATAAAGGTCCTTGGATCAGGGCAGCCTCCATTGAACTGGGCTTGTGAAAAGTCAAAACCCGGGTTCTGGATAGGACCAAAAAAAGAATCACAAACTATATTACCAGAAAAGTCATGAAAAGGAAACTTTGGCTAAGGTTCATTTCATCAGTACCAATTCATTGTTATAATTACATCCTTTTTTTCTGCTTAAGGTAACTAAAATAAAACTAGCTTGAAGGCCATAAAGCAACAGAAAAATGAAAAAAATGTGAAGCACAAATAATTCTAATATAAAATAGCATGCTGTTTAAGATCCTGCATCAACATTTCGAATTAATAAAAATCAGAAGCCTAACTTTGAACCTGTCTGGTTAGCCTAGTCTACTATTGATAGAAATCATAATTATGTCTTGCTGGTGAATAAAAGAAATGCGGAATTTTGGGCATAACTAAGGACAAAATTGCACATTTTAATCGAATGAATACCGGTAAACCATATACAGATATTATTTGCACTTAGAAAGCACTAAAATTTAATCACCGAACATATTACACAACACAATTCAGAGCTTTGCCCCCTCTATTATTCGATTAACCCGAAACTTACTTTCCTTTTATTTTATCTATTACGCATTCGATTAGATCCATGGGTGAAGCTTGCTAGAACAACTATCACCACCGGAGTCCTAAGCATGCCCATGAGCAAAACCCAAATAACTCTAAAAAATCCTATTCCTTATTCACAACTCAATCTTCTCAATATGAAAGGATACAGGATAACTCTTTAGTGTACCTCACACAACAAGTGAATAACATAATAAACTAGCTTCACATTCAGTTCATGCATTAAAACACTGTTCCGTAAGATGAGAAATATGCATAAAAGTAACTCACCTCTTCTTGAAATCTCTGAAGCATCAGGCGCTTCTGTTCAAGATCAGTTGAGTAAGGATCCAGCTGACCCTCGCCCACTATAGGGGAAGCCCATGTCAGACCTTTTTCCCTCTTTTGAAGTGTTATGTGCATCGTATCATCCTCTACCATATCATTAGAAATAAAATTCAGGCATAATATATAAAATAAAAAATGGGAAACCACATAATGAATAAGTTAACACTAATCACCTAGAGTCCAGAAAGAACAATCCGTCTTCACCGGGAGACTAAGATCATGCTGCACAAAACAATGAAACGCACCATAAAAACTACCAAAAATTTCTTTTTTCGAGAAAATGAATCAAATTACATTTAATTGACTTACATTGAGATACGGAGGATTGCCTTTGATCCCGACCTCGACGTGCTTCGACTGAATTTTGCAATAAAATTGCTTTGAAGGGACATTGGAGGGTAGAGTTATGTACATATTCACCTCATCTAGGGTTTGGTCCCATTCAAACACCTTCTGACCTAAAAAATTTGAATCCGCAAACAAATTTAATTCGCTTGAAAACCAATCAAATACTGAGGAAGGACAGAGACTTACCACCGTGAACGAAGCTGTGTCGCTTCTCTGGCGCCAATTTCTCGGCCATTTCGTTCGCTAAGGTTTGCTTCCGCTCTGCCCTTTTGGGTCCTCTGTTCGCGCGCTTATCTTGCCCCTGGTCTCTCACTCTTGTCTAATTTTCTTGAAACTTCTGATGAGAAAGTAGGAGATGTTGAAAACTACCCCAGAATTTATGAACTTTTATGTTTGTTTCGCCACAATTCTTTACCAATTACCACAATGTAACGAGGTCTTGAAATATATCGAGTCGTGTCGGATTTGTATTATATAATAAATTTTGTTTTATTGAAATACGTTAAATTTGAATCTGACATGTTAATAAATCATGTAGCTTATGACCTGTTTAATTTATTTAATAAATGGGTTGGGCGTGTAATTCATTTAGGGGATGTATTCAATTTAAATTTTAATAGATTTTAATGGGTTTCAAATCCGATGGGTTTCAATTGATTTTGAAAACTTTTTATTGATTTCAAAGTGTTTTCATATGGATTTTAAATGATTTTTTTATTGATTTGTTGTGATTTTAAAATATTTGTTATTATTTTAAAATCATAACAAATCAAACACCTCATGGGAAAAGGAAAAAAAAAAGGTGCTCCCAACAAAACCTTCTTTGTTAATGTTTGTCTCTCATGTCTCATGAATAGGCAAAAATTCATGTGCATGCATGTGAAATAATTTTGTGTGCAATAATTTTGTGCTCTCTGCATGCATGTGCATGTGGAACATGGAGATATATATATATATATATATATATATATATATATATATACATGCTTATATGCGAGTATGTATGTATGTATAAACATACCATAATTTTGCAACTTTTTCTACATAAAATTGTCCCCATTTTTGTGCTTTGTTTTTTTCTTCAATAACCATATAAGTGAAATGTTTTTCTTTATTTTCCTTCCTGAAAATGAATATTCTATATAGGTTCTGGTCTTATTTCTTAAGAAACATGTTCAACTGTTCAATGTACAATGAGTTCCGGAAATGTGCACTTGAAGATGTTGCTGCTGGTTATAATTAGGGTGTTGAGTGTCTTTTCAGGTTTTATAGGTTAGTGACACATTGCATTCTTTTCCCTTTTGTAGTAGTTTCTTGAATTTCCAGTTTCACTTCCATTTTATATTCTTTCTCCTATAGTTTCCTAGGTTATTAATTTATGTTTTTAAATCTTTGTAAGCTAATGTAGTCCCAAATACATATCTTATTAGTTGATAGTCGTTGCAGTGAATGTGTTATCACACTGCTGTGGAAGTACTGTTTGTTTAGGGAAGATGAATATTTTAGGTACACAAGAAACTTCTTTTCAGGAGGAGGATGATTTGGTGAAAGGATGTTTTGGTATGAGTTACCAGAAAACCAATCTAATGAAAGTTGAGTGAGTTTGATAGAAAAATATTTTTATTTTTTTTTCAAATCTAATGAAATTTTAGGATTAGATGTGTTATTTGGGTGAAAGATTGATATGTATATTTTTCATCTTAAAACCCATCAAAATCCATCAATTCATCAAATCATTAAAAATCATGAAATTTTTTAATACACCTGGATTTTGAAATTATACTTTAAAATCTAATTGAATACACCTGAATTTTGAAGGGTTTTAAAAAAACTTATTAAAATCCTAATTGAATACACCAATCTTTTAATAGAATCAATTAAAATCTTAATTGAATACCCTTATATTTGAAAACACTCTGAAATCATTTAAAATCCCCAATTGAATACATCCCCCTTAATATGCATGTGGTGTTTGAAATCCAATTAGCATATAACCTGTTTAACTTATTTCACATATTTGATATATTTAAACTATAAGATTTAATAGGTATAAAAATAGGTAAATGAGTAAATATATGAGGTAGTGACAGATACATTTATTAAACGGGTTAATATATAAGTCATTATACTCATTAACATGTCAACTCGAAATTCACCTGTTTATTAAATAGGTTAATAGGTTATTATACAGGTTAATAGATTGACATAAATCCCATCCATTTTATAAGCATGTTATAATGAGTTAACTTGATAATGATCTCTGTTGACACCATATTAGTGCAGCCTCATTTAGGCTAATACCTCTAGCACACACTTATGAAGCTTACGAGGCCCAAGCCTGTACTAATAAACAAACCCTAGTAAGGGTTGACCTACACTGACGCGTGGATAGATCCTCTCCTTCTATCATCGTGACACGTGTTAACCCCACGATGAATGCACATTCTCTCATATTGGAAGAACATATTTATCATTACTCTCAATCATATACAAATGGTCATTTTCTCTATAAAGATAACAAAACATTTACTATTTACATATTGACAGGACCCATCCCAATCCCCCCCGGGATTAGTGCGGGATGACCCTGCTCCCGTCTGACACGAGGTGTCAGACCAGGGATATTTTCGTCCTTTGCCCTCCCGGCTATCAGAGTACGCCAGGATCCGGAGGAGGCATGTGATATCTCGATCTCTGCTACAGCCCACATCCGATGTCAACCTGAAGGGCAGTCAAAACATTAAAAACTGTGAGTGGACAAAACAAAAGTTTATAAAAACATTTCATAAGACATTTGTAACCTCCACTAAAAAGCATGCATGCATTGGAAAACCATTTAACCAAAGAAACCATACGTGGGAACTAAGCCCAAATCAGATATAAACCAAGGTCGAAAGGACCACAATAAAAACGACCATACGGGCCACTGCCCAAATCCATAAGGGACTCGGCCCCAAACCATAAAGAAACCAAGTAAACGAGCCACTGCTCAAATCCTGTGCACACCTGTGCACACCACATATCATATATCATATATACATCACATACATATATATATAAGTCACACAACCAATCCTGTCACGGTATCCAAAGCTACGCGCGTGCTACCCGGGTCTCAGTCCGAGTCATCTCAAAGTCAAGGTCAATGTCCGCAGACCACTGACCCTACCCGAGGTAATAGTAACCATAGCCTTCCTGAGAGTAAGGAACCCAACTGGGGGGTGACTCCACTCAGTCGGTGCTCCGTGACTACTCCGGGGTCCACCCAGGCCAACGACCCTTCCCGGAGGAGATAGTAGAACATGTAAAGGAAGGTAGACGAACATATATATATACATAACATAACCATTCAGGACCGGTTCCCCTGAACCGTCATGATCCATAATATCCATAATCAGGTAACATGCCGGTTCCCATAAACCGTCATGTACCGTAATAACATAACAAGGGTTCATGCCGGTCCCCATAAACCGTCATGTACCGTAATAAGATAACAAGGGTTCATGCCGGTTCCCATAAACCGTCATGAACCATGATACCATAACAAGGGTTCATGCCGGTTCCCATAAACCGTCATGAACCTGGGAATCCATTTAAGGTTCCCTGACCTGAAATCAACACCGTAAAGTGACTAGGTTTCGTACCCGAACATAGGACATCAGTTGGGCACCGTGCCCGATATCTGAGGTCATATGCCCGAGACAAAACCAAATGGGTCTCATACCCGAGTTTATCATTTTGAAATCCAAATCCAGTTCATTAAGTCAATACAGAAATACAGACCCGTATAAGCACCGTATAAGGCCGAAACCTCGAAATACGTGCTTATACGTAACCACATAGAATTGCACCCATGGCATCATCAAACAAGTAATAAAACATATAATAAACATTTATGCATGCACCAAGTTAGAAAACAAAGTCCACTCACAGACCGTCCGAGCTGCCGCCTCGATTTGCGTGCCATACGGCTCCCCGAGCAGATCACCGTCACCGGGACTCCCAAACCTGTCCAAATCGTAATAGAAGGTTACTAACTACTTAATTAACCTCCTACCAAAGCCCCGTAATTTTCCCGTATTTTAACTATTTTTAATCCCGAACCCAAACCTTCCGATGCCCCGAAACCTATCGAGACGGTGTCCGATCGACACGAAACCAGTCCCAAAATATTCGTTACATCGAATAGATGATTTCACATGTTGGAACCTTCCCCAGATTCCCTGCCACGCGCCCTCACGCGCCGCCTGAAGTGGCTGCGCGTGGGCTTCACGCGCCGCTACAGTACCTGCTGACGTCATCGCTGACGTCAGCATGACGTCATCTGACAGCTGTCAGGTCTGACATGTCAGACTCTTACAGGTGCCACGTGTCAAGCTCCTATTGGTCCACGTCACTGTGCTGTCAGTGCCACGTTGTAGTCTGACATGTGCCACGTGTCATCACGGCACTGGTCCACGTCAGTGCCACGTGTTAGCCCCTGATTGGGCCACGTCACTGACATGTCAGTGCTGACTGTACACTGACATGTGACACGTGTCGCACTCCTACTGGCCCATTTTCTGACATGTCAGCTGACATTGTCAGATCTGACAATGCTGACGTCATCGCTGACATGATGACGTTAGCATGATGACGTCACCTGTCATCTATGTCCTCCCGCGGGTCGACCCGAATACCAGTAACCGGGTCGCCGTGACCCGCGGCTTGACCCGGCCGGTTCTCCCAGCTCCGGCCACCAAAACACTCCCCGTTTGTCCCATTCTCTTCGTCTCAACCTAAACTACAGTCCTATGACCTTAAAATGTAAGAAAAGCATCGAAAACACGTACCTTCAATCCAGCCATGGCGGCCGTGACTTCCTCCGCCGTTCACGGTCATTCCAGGCCTTCCTAACCCTCGATTCCAATCCCAATAGACTCCTAGGGTCCCTAGAAACCATTCCTAATCTTTAGAAATCATCGAAAACCCCTAAAACTAAAAATCCAAATTTTGAGGAAAACGTACCTCACGGGTTCTCTCTCCCCGCCGTGTCCTCCGCCGTGGCTGGCCGTGGCTTGCCATCCTAAACATCTTTCCACCACCTCACGATCATGTTCAGCTCATCCAAGCAAGGAATGGTGATGGTGTGTGGTTGTTTCGGTTTTGTGAAGGAAAAGGGAGAAAATGAAGAAAAAGATGAAGTGATAAAGGTGATGCCGTGGAAGAGAAGAGAGAAGGAGATAGTGTGTTCAGATGAGAGAATGAGAGATGAAGGGTGAGGATTAAAAGGTAGGGTTGAAATGGATGGTTAGGATTAATAGTTGTTAGGTTAAATTATAAAATAATTAAAATAATAATATTTAATTATTTAGATCCACATTTTGAGGGATCAAAGCAATGGGATGAGTGACACTTGTCACTCATCCATGGGGCCCACCAAAATATCCACCCAATCAGATTTTGTCGAAACGTCCTCGTCTCGAAGTTCGTGCATAGTGAAATCGAACTTCCGTGACCCATAACTCTCCCGTTTGAAGTCCGATTTCAGTGTGCCGCCTGCCTATGGATTCGTATCGTCTTTATCTACGTAACGGTCTTCGGCCCTCGGCCATCGGACCTTTTGGTCAAAAGTCAACATTTGACCCCATCTAACCAAAATTACCAAAATGCCCCTAAACTTCCGAACGTCATAACTTCCTCCTCGAATATCGGAATTGAACGTGCCACCTGTCTATGGACTCGTGACGTCACGAACTACGTCACGGTCATCGGTCAAAGTCCATTTGACCGCCTGATTGAAAAGTCAACGTTTTGCCACCACTAGGGGCAAAACGGTCATTTCGCATCGTTCGTCCGATTTCGCCCTACTAATCACGGATTAGCCTCACTAATCGTGATTAGTCACTAATCTAATCATGGAATTTGGGACGGGTCGTTACACATATACTCACAAATTACTATTCATCACTCACTCCTTATACACACTAACTTAGGCGTTAGATTACCCTTAGGCTAGTACCACACCAGTGTCTAGCTCTAAACGACGATCTGACAGGACCCGTCCCAATCCCACTGGGACCACCCGGGGACGTGACCCGCTCCCGTCTGACAATGACTCTAAACAGACCAAAATTACCCTTAAATAAAAACCGAAGACTTAAATAGATAGATAACGTACAAACACAGTGTTTAAAGTGATACTGTCATACAAGGGAAAGTAAAATACAACATGTGAGCACACTAGTCAGAGTACATTTATTCGGTGCTCAACCTACCCACAAGTGGGTGTACAGGTGCACAGCTAGGCAAACTAAACCTCTGCCTCCTCCTCCGGATCCTCCTCCTCTATTGCTGTGTCAGGGTCTGGAGGGGTCAGTAAAACAAGGGTGAGTGGGCCAAAAATAACAGTTTAGAAATCAATATAATAATAAAATAATCATAAGGTTTTACCCCTCCGTTTTCCAAATCTTGCATGCAGTGAAAACATAATATTATAATGAACTCATAACAAATGAACTACAATAATAATCGTAAGGTGAAACTAACATATCAGTGCACTGTAAAACCCAACCCAAATGATGTCACGGTTCTAAGGCTACGCGTTGCCACTCAGGGTCTCACACCCGAGACTCTCTAGGTACATCAGCTCCCGGTATCCCGGTCACTGCCCGAGGTATATGAACATGCCTTCCTGAGAGTAAGCAGCCCAACGGGGGTCAACTCCACTCAGTCAGAGCCCCGTGACTACTCCAGGGTCCACCCAGGCCAACGACCCTCCCTGGAGGAAACAATATACACAGGTAGGAAAGTACAGTACAATAACAGTATAGTTTACCCTATGTCCCCCGGACATCCCAAACAAAATCCACATATAATCCAGACGGGTCTCATGCCCAAAACATTGTAATAACATATATAAGCAGTTTATAAGACTCATCAGTGGAAATAGTAAAACAGTTTATGCATGCAAGCCTTTTATAAATCAAACAGCCCACTCACACTCGGTCCTTGCTGCTCAACGATCTCTATAAACCTGTATTATTATTCCTGAGGGTTACTTAAGGACCCTATAATATCAATACCAAGACCCTAGAACAGATCCGCCTCAAAAACGCATCCCGAGCACTATTCCCGGTGCTTCAAACCCCATTTTGACCAACATAACGATCTCCGATCGACACGAAACCACCTCCATTGGATCCGTATCGTCGAAACCTTGAAAATGGTACCGGCCCCACCAAAATCACTGTTCACACGCGCCCCCACGCGCCTGGTCAACGCTGCTACAGTACCGCTGACGTCAGCAGTGACGTCATGCTGACGTCAGCATGACGTCATCACTGACACTTGTCAGGTGACACGTGGCATGTTCTGATTGGTCCCAGGTCTAACAATATCTGACAGGATGACGTCATCATGCTACAGTATCGGGTCAGACCCGTTTGACTAGAACTGGGTCGCCGTCGACCCACGGCTTGACCCGATTCAACCGTACGATTCCGGCCACCATTTTCGACGGGGTTCATCCCTATAGGGTCGTCTAGGTCTGTTCTATGGTTCTACAACCTCAAAATGGAAAGAAAGTGGGAGAAAACTCACCAGTTCTCCTCTGAAACTCACGGCCAAAGTCCGATCGCCTTCTCCGGTGATCCACGTCGTCTCCGTCGTCCAAACCAGTCGTGGTCGACTCGTCTCTCACCCTAGAACATGTCTAACACCAAACAACTGAGTTCCTAGCACTAAAACAGGTTGGTCCGAAACAGGGGAGTAAAACGGGTTTTCGGGTTTTCAACCTTACCGCCGCTGTGTCGCCGCCGCCGGCCGTGCCGTCGTCCAGTTAAGCTCCTGGGGTCCTCACAGTGTAGACTGGAGCTTCCCCTGCGTCGAGATGGTGTGGTTGTCGAGGTTTGCTTCTTGGACCCGTTTCCGTCGTGTTTCGGGTCTGAGTTTTTGGACGGGATTTCGGACGGGAAAATGGGCTGGTGGTGGCTGGTGGTTGCACGGGTTGTGAAGACCAGATGATGGTGGTGCTGTGGGTGGTCGTTTGGTGCGATGAGGATGGCTGGTTCGTGTGTTTGGATGGAGAGAAAATGGATGAAATGCACGGGTTTGTGAGGGGGGGCTGTATGTGTGTTTGTAAGAAAAGGCAGAGACAGATCGTGCATGAACAAGGGAGCAGATGAGGATGAAGGGCCAGGATTCAATCTGGCCAGAAATCCAATGGCTGCAATCAAATGGAGGAAAAATAAATAATATAAAAAAAATAGATTAAATAGTATTAGTTGCTTTATGGGAATAGTGTAGGCTTGGATGGGTGACACTTGTCACCAATCCATCGGTTTGATTTAAATATTAGGTTGGCACGGATTCCCGTAATAAATTAATATTTTATTCCGTTGTTCTCGGTTCGTAAATTCCGCTAAAACGCTTCCTTGACCATAACTTCTTCATACGAACTCCGATTTCGGCGTGCCGCCTGTCTACGGATTCGTGACGTCCCGACCTACGTCATAGTCATGGTTCAAAGTCCAAGTTATTTCCCGGGCCAAAAGTCAAAGTTTCCCCCCCTTCAGGGGCAAAATAGTCTTTTTACATTAAAATATTATTATTCTCGGTTCGGGTCGTTACAACCTACCCTCCTTACAGAAATTTCGTCCTCGAAATTTACTCAAACAAGTATGGGTACTGCCCTCTCATCAATTCCTCGGGTTCCCATGTCGCTTCCTCCACTTCGTGGTTCCGCCATAGTACTTTAACCAAAGAAATCGTCTTGTTCCTTAAAACCTTTTCCTTCCTATCCAGAATCTGCACTGGCCATTCCTCGAAACTCAAATTTGTCATCAGTTCCAGTGGTTGCTCTGGCAGTGCATGAGAGTCATCCCGAAGATACTTCCGTAGCATTGACACATGAAATACATCATGTACTCGGGAAAGCTCCGAAGGTAGTGCTAAACGGTAAGCCACCGGACCAATCCTCTCGACAATCTCATATGGTCCGATATAACGAGGACTCAATCTCCCACGTCGTCCAAATCGAAGAATCCCTTTCCACGGCGATAACTTTAAAAAGACAAAGTCACCAACCTCGAATTCTAAATCTCGGATCCGTCGATCCGCATAGCTTTTCTGACGATCCTGGGCCGCCTTTAATCTCTCCCGAATAACCCGAACTGTCTCCTGGGTCATATCCATCAGATCCGGCCCCACTGCAGTTCTTTCTCCGATCTCCATCCAGCATACCGGTGTTCTGCACTGTCGACCATACAGTGCCTCATAAGGTGTCATCCCTATACTCGCATGGTAGCTGTTATTGTAGGCAAACTCCATCAATGGCAATCGATCAGCCCACGAATCCTGGAATTGCAACACACAGGCTCTCATCATGTCCTCGAGAGTTTGTATTGTCCTTTCAGACTGTCCGTCGGTCTGTGGGTGGAATGCCGTACTGAAGTGTAATTTCGTACCCAAAGTAGTCTGTAGACTCCTCCAAAACCTGGATGTGAAACGCGGATCCCGATCCGACACGATCGACTCTGGGGTACCGTGTAGTCGGATGATCTCATTAATGAATAGCTGGGCCAAACGGTTGAGCTTGTACGTCTCACGTACAGGCAGAAAATGCGCTGATTTAGTCAACCGGTCCACTATTACCCAGACTCCATCAACTCCACTCCTTGTCTTCGGTAACTTGAAGACAAAGTCCATTGTAATATGATCCCACTTCCATTGTGGAATTGGAAGTGGCTGCATAGCCCCATACGAACGCTGCCGTTCTGCTTTGACCTGCTGACAGATCAAACATTTGCTGACAAACTCAGCTATCTCCCTCTTCATCCCTGGCCACCAATAATAGTCCCGGAGGGTACGGTACATCTTTGTCCCTCCTGGATGCATAGCATAGGCCGAACTGTGGGCCTCGTCTAAAATCTCTCTCCTCAACTCTGGTACCGCAGGTACACACAATCTCCCAAGCTTTACTAATGCTCCATCGCCCCTGACGGAGAAATCTTGTCTCTATCCGGATTCAACCTCGTTCCTGTAATCACAAAGTATTTGGTCCTGTAGTTGAGCCTCGATGATCCTGTCGACCAACACAGGTCGCATATGAAAGCTAGCCAACAAGGCTCCCTGATCGTCCATCCCTAACATAACTCCGCTCTTCCGAAGTTCCACTAGCAAAGGAAGATACACCAATCTCAAATGCGCAACTGATCCCGCCGACTTCTTGCTAAGTGCATCAGCTACAACATTTGCCTTGCCAGGATGGTACTCGATCGTACAGTCATAATCCTTCAACAATTCCAACCATCTCCGCTGTCTCATGTTGAGTTCCTTCTGAGTGAACAAATGTTTAAGACTCTGGTGATCGGTGAATATTCGGCATGTCACACCGAACAAATGATGTCTCCAGATCTTTAGAGCATGAACCACCGCTGGCAATTCCAAATCATGAGTAGGGTAGTTCAACTCGTGCGTCTTCAGCTGTCGGGATGCGTAAGCAATCACTTTTCCATTCTGCATCAATACACAACCCAAACCCTGCAGCGATGCATCACTATATACCACGAACTCTCCACTGCTGGCTGGTAATGCAAGGACAGGTGCAGTGGTTAATCGGAACTTTAATTCCTGGAAACTCTGTTCACACTGGTCGTCCCATACAAACTTCACCCCTTTCCGGGTTAACCGAGTCAATGGTGCGGCAATCTGGGAGAAACCCTCTACGAATCTTCGATAGTAGCCTGCTAACCCAACAAAACTTCGCACTTCCGTCACCGTGGTCGGTCTTGGCCAATTCGTCACAGCCTCCGTTTTCTGAGGATCCACACTTATCCCCTCGGGTGATATAATGTGACCCAAGAATCCAATACTATTTAGCCAAAACTGACACTTGCTTAACTTAGCATACAGCTGCTCCTGTCGTAGTGTACCCAATACCATTCGTAAGTGCTCCTCATGAGCCCTGACACTCCTGGAATACACCAAGATGTCGTCGATAAACACGATCACAAATTTATCCAAGTATGCTCGAAAGACTCGATTCATCAAGTCCATGAATGCAGCTGGTGCATTCGTCAATCCAAAGGGCATCACCAAGAACTCATAATGCCCATACCTCGTTCGAAAAGCTGTTTTCTGAACATCCCCCTCGGCTATTCTCAGTTGATGGTATCCTGACCTCAGATCTATCTTGGAGAAATACCGCGCTCCTCGTAACTGATCGAACAAATCATCGATCCTGGGTAAGGGATACTGGTTTGACAGGACCCGCCCCGATCCCACAGGGACCACAAGGGGACGTGCCCTGCTCCCGTCTGACACCCAATAATTCATACCAATTTTAACCTCAAAACATTTAAAAGCATAAATAACCAAATTAAAGTCATACATAAAATCCGAATTAAACGAATGTCAGACAAGGGATATAATCCAAAATTACAAATTTGCGAGCACGACTCTAAAGTAATCCTGCGGGTACACCGCCCAGCAGGGGTTCAGGTACGCAGAAGTAGATCTATGCCTCAGCCTCTGGTTCCTCCTCTACCTCAGTTTCCCGACCTGGAGGGGTTATCAAAACAGTAAGGGTGAGTGGACCGAAATTCAAGTTTATGAAATCGTTTGATAAGTAAAACATATAATTTACCCCTCCGTTTTCCAAACATGCGTGCAACATAATTCAAAACCATAAACCATCAAATATGAACCATAAGGCATATAATAAAACCATAACCATAATTTTAGTTGCTGCACTATACACCCCCATCCCGACATCCCTGATGTCTGACGTCCCTGACGTCCAATAAGGTCACAATCACAAGGCTACGCGTGCCACTCGGGTCTCAATTTCCGAGTTCAATCCCCGAACCCCGTTCGGGTACAGCATCCCCGATGCTTAGCGTCATAGACGCTGGACGTACTAGACGTCCGTGACCTCTCCGGGGTACCTCATCCGGAGGAGACAATATAATATGGAAGGATCTATACAGTGCAGTAACAAATACATTTTATTGATATCCACATGCAAACATATATATACATAGGTAGAATCCGAACCAATCATTCAGTTTCATCGGACGGGTCTCAAGCCCAAATACCGTGAAACGTGCCATAACCATATTTTCCATATCATCAAAACCATCATTGTTTTAGCATGTGAATAAGTATAATAAAACCAGAAAACATTTATGCACACAAAGGTTTAAGAAAATGGCCCACTCACAGTACAATCCTGCTAGAAACCGAACGTATACCCTCGTCCTGGTACAAATGTACAATCCCTGTCAAGTCCAAGTATTCGTAAAGGTCAAATTAAACCCCCAACATTCAACCATGAAAGCCTAGGTCGAAACCGACCTGGGAAAGCCGCCCGAACGCGCTTCCCAAGGCAATAAACCTTATTTTGACCAACTTAAGGATCTCCGATCGACCCGAAACCACCGCCATTGGATCCGGATCGTCGAAACCTAAAGAATGGTGGTGGTCCCACCAAAAACACTGTTCACACGCGCCCCCACGCGCCTGTCAACGCAGGAACAGTTCCTGCTGACGTCATCGCTGACGTCACTGCTGACGTCAGCATGACGTCATGCTGACGTCATCTGACAGCTGTCAGGTCTGACATGTCAGACTCTGACATGTCAGACTCTGACAGGTGCCACGTGTCAACACCTGATTGGTCCACCACACTGATCTGTCAGACCACGTGTCAGATCTGACATGTGCCACGTGTCAGCACGGCACTGGTCCACGTCACTGACATGTCAGTGACACGTGGCAGTCCCTGACTGGTCCACGTCACTGACATGTCAGTGCTGACTGTGCACTAACATGTGACACGTGTTGGCTCACGGTTGGTCCACATCATCTGACAGACTGACAGGGTGCCACGTCAGCACCACTGTCATCAGACGGGTTGACCCGTTTTCCTGCAACTCGGGTCGATCAGACCCGCGATCGAGACCCGGTTGCCATTCCTTCATTTCTGGGTCATTTTCAGTCCTTTCAATTCCTAAATGCTCGTCTTAGTCCCTAGATTAGTTCAATGTAAAAAGAATTGAGAAACACGGATCGAATTGAGGGCCTACCTTGAAGAACAGCTCTGGCCTCCCGTCGCAGTTTTGCCACCGCCCTGAGCTCCACCAGCCACGAGTTCGATTCCAGAAGGTTCCTGGAGGTTCCTAGAGTTGATTAGGATTGATCACTGACCAGTTATAACGTGGGAAATGATTTACCGAAAATCTGGGTTGAAACCGCCACGGGTTTCCCCTGCTTCCTTCCGCGCCGCCGTCTGCCGCCGTGCCTCCGTCCTTCCCCGTGAGTCCAGCAACACACAGACACAGTGAGTGGGTAGCTGGCTGGGATGCTTTGATCGAAATGGACAGAGTGTTCTGCGGGTGGGAAATATAAAGAATTGGAGGGAAAGCTGCTCAAAGATTTGAACGGCCCAGATTTGATCTCCAGATTAGATCAAGGGCTGAGATTAGATCTGGGGTTTTTAATCCAAAGGCTGAAATTTAAAGCTGATTCAAATGTTTAATAATCCAATAGTGGATCTGATCCAATCTAGCCAATGGGTGAGTGACACTTGTCACTCACCAGGTGTCCTCCAATCAGATTTCCTGAATTTAATATTCGACACGAAAACCGAGACACGAACTTCCCGAATTCACGTTTCTGACCATAACTTCCTCGTACGAAGTCCGATTTCGGCGTGCCGCCTGTCTACGGACTCAAGACGTCGAGGCCTACCCAACGGTCCTTGAGTCAACAGAAAATTAGTTGTCCAAAGAAAAGTCAACATTTTCCCCCGAGAGTCCAAATTACGGTAATGCCCCTGAACTTCCGATAGCCATAACTTTTACCCTGATCGTCCGAATTGGACGTGCCACCTGTCTATGAACTCGTGACGTCCCGAACTACGTCACGGTCATAGGTCAAAGTCCATTTAGTTCATCAATCAAAAAGTCAACAATTTGACCATACCATTCACAGGGGTAAAATCGTCAAATCACACAATAAATTACAATATGGAAATCCTCGAATTTCCGGGGTGTTACAACCTTCCCCCCTTAAGAAATTTCGTCCCGAAATTTCAAAGAAACAAATGAGGAAATTGTTCTCGCATCTGAGCCTCAGGCTCCCATGTGGCTTCTTCCACGTTCTGGTTTCTCCAGAGAATTTTCACGAGAGGGATCGTCTTCCGTCGTAGTACCTTGTCCTTCCGATCCAAGATCTGTACTGGTTGTTCTTCAAAGCTCAAATCCTCCCGTAGTTCGACAGGTTGTTCCCCAAGTACATGAGAAGCATCACGTACGTACATCCGCAACATCGATACGTGGAAAACATCGTGAACTCTTGATAGTTCTGGAGGTAGTGCCAATCTGTATGCAACTCTGCCAATTCTCTCCACGATTTCATAAGGTCCGATAAAATGCGGACTCAGTTTCCCCCGTCGGCCAAAACGGATAATCCCTTTCCACGGAGACAACTTCAGGAAGACAAAATCTCCCACTTCAAACTCCAAGTCTCGAATCCGTCGGTCGGCATAACTCTTCTGGCGATCCTGTGCCACCTTCAATCTTCCCTTGATCACGCGAACAGTTTCCATGGTTAAGTCCATTATCTCCGGCCCTACAGCCGCTCGCTCTCCTACCTCCGTCCAGCAGATAGGTGTCCTGCACTGTCGGCCATACAGTGCCTCATAAGGTGCCATCCCGATGCTTGCCTGATAGCTGTTGTTGTAAGCGAATTCCATCAATGGCAAATGAGTATCCCAAGAGTCTTGAAACTGTAGTACACATGACCTCATCATGTCCTCCAGGGTTTGAATGGTTCTCTCAGACTGTCCATCGGTCTGTGGATGGAAAACAGTACTGAAACGTAAGGTTGTTCCCAAAGTAGCTTGCAAACTTCGCCAGAACCTGGAAGTGAAACGCGGATCACGATCAGACACGATCGATTCCGACGTACCATGAAGTCGTATGATTTCCTTCACAAACAACTGAGCCAGTCGGTTAGGTTTATAGGTTTCCTGAACTGGCAGAAAATGGGCTGATTTGGTTAACCGATCCACGATCACCCATACTCCGTCCACTCCACTCTGAGTCCTCGGTAACTTAAAGACGAAGTCCATGGTGATGTGATCCCACTTCCACTCAGGAATCGGAAGTGGCTGCATAGCCCCATACGGTCTCTGCCGTTCCGCCTTAACCTGCTGGCAGGTTAAGCATTTGCTCACGAACTCAGCAATATCCTTCTTCATTCCTGGCCACCAATAATGGTTCCGGAGGGTACGGTACATCTTTGTACCTCCCGGATGCATAGCATAGGCCGAACTGTGGGCCTCCTCAAGTATCTCGGCCCGTAACTCTGCCACTGCAGGTACGCACAAACGGCCCAATTTCACCAGTGCTCCATCGTCCCGGATGGTAAAATCCTGTCTCCCATCCGCATCGACCTCAATTCTGTAAATACAGAGTATCGGATCCTGCAGTTATGCTTCGATGATCCGATCAATCAGTACTGGTCGCACATGGAAGCTGGCCAACAAAGCTCCATGCGCATCCGTACCCAAAATAACTCCCGTCTTCCGGAGTTCCACTAACAAGGGAAGATACACCATCCCTAGGTGTGCAATAGTTCCCGCTGATTTCCTGCTGAGTGCATCCACCACCACATTGGCCTTACCCGGATGGTACTCGATCGTACAGTCATAGTCCTTCAGTAGCTCCAACCATCTCCGTTGTCTCATGTTGAGCTCCTTCTGAGTGAATAAATATTTAAGACTCTGGTGGTCGGTGTATATCCGACACGTTGCGCCGAACAGATAATGTCTCCAGATCTTGAGAGCATGAACCACCGCCGCCAACTCCAAATCATGGGTAGGGTAGTTCAACTCATGAGTCTTCAGCTGCCGGGATGCATAGGCGATAACCTTGCCCGTTTGCATCAACACGCAGCCCAGACCTTGCAGTGAAGCATCACTGAAAACTACAAACTCTCCACTGTCGTCCGGCAATGCAAGGACAGGTGCAGTGGTCAATCGATCCTTCAACTCTTGAAAGCTCCGATCGCACTGCTCGTCCCAGATAAACTTTACTCCTTTCCGAGTCAGACGAGTCAATGGTGCAGCAATTTTGGAGAAACCCTCCACGAATCTCCGGTAGTAACCCGCTAATCCGACGAAACTCCGCACCTCGGTCACTGTTGTCGGTTTAGCCCAGTTGGTCACCGCTTCTGTTTTCTGGGGATCCACGCAAATCCCATCCGTCGATATCACGTGTCCCAGAAAACCAATACTGCTCAGCCAAAACTGACACTTGCTCAGCTTGGCATACAATTGTTCTTGTCTCAGTCTCTCCAAGACCAACCGTAGATGTTCTTCATGTGCACGGGCACTCCTCGAGTATACCAAAATATCATCGATGAACACAATCACGAACTTATCCAGGTAGGGTCGGAAGACCCGGTTCATCAGATCCATGAATGCTGCCGGAGCATTCGTCAAACCAAATGGCATAACAAGGAACTCGTAGTGCCCGTAACGGGTTCGAAAAGCAGTTTTCGGAATATCCTCCTCCGAAATCCTCAGTTGGTGATACCCAGACCGCAAATCAATTTTCGAGAAGCACTGAGCTCCCCGCAACTGGTCGAAAAGGTCATCAATCCTGGGTAGAGGATACTGGTTCCTCAATGTCACCTTGTTGAGTTGTCGATAATCAATACATAAACGGAGACTTCCTTCCTTCTTCTTCACGAACAACACCGGTGCTCCCCACGGTGAAGTACTCGGTCGGACATATCCCAAATCTACCAACTCCTGCAATTGAGTCTTGAGTTCTCGTAACTCGGCCGGCGCCATCCGGTATGGTGCCTGGGATATAGGTCGGGTACCCGGGAGTAGTTCAATAGTAAACTCAATCTCCCGCGATGGTGGCAATCCAGGTAAGTCTTCCGGGAATACGTCCGGAAACTCACAGACCACCGGTATTTCGTCGATAACCGGAGTATCGACCCGTTCCGACACGACATGCGCCAGATAACCCTGGCATCCCTTCCGTAGAAGTTTGGTAGCAGTAAGTGACGAAATCACTTCAGGAGGCGAACCATCACGTTCCCCCTGAAAGATAACTTCCGGCAAACCTGGGCTCCGCAAAATTACTTGCTTGCTACAGCAGTCGATGAGCGATCCGTGCTCCGACAGCCAATCCATCCCTAGGATTATATCGAAGTCGTGGATATCCAGAATAATTAAGTCTGCTGGTAAATCCACATCCTCAATTCTTACCGGGCACCTCCGAATCACCTGATTCACAAGGTACACGGTACCCATCGGGGTGCCAACACCCATTTCGCAATCTAAGGCTGATACCACACAATCAAGCAAACCAGCACAACTCTTCGAAATAAAAGAATGTGTAGCCCCCGCATCCATTAATACACGTACAAGAAAATTAAAGATATGTAGTGTACCTGTGACCACGCCTGGAGCAGTCCTCGCCTGCTGCTGGGTCATTGCAAACACTTGGGCCCTCGGCCCTCCGTTCCGTCCGCGCCCGCGCGCGCCACGTCCCGCACCACGGTCACCTCCCTGACCGCGACCTCCGTTAGTGTGGGACGCCGTGCTCTGCACCACACTCGAGCCCCCAGCGTCGTTGTTTTTGGACAACTGCGGACAATCACAGGCATAGTGGCCTTCCTCTCCGCAAGCAAAACAAGTTACTGGCCTTGGCCTGCCCGAATGCCCACCAGATGCACCACTCCAAGATGAGTGCTGCCCAGAATTGTGTCCAGATCCTCTGCCCTGAGAGCCTCCACGTCGACCCGACCAGCCACGACCCTTGAAGGATGAGGGTGTTCCTCTGTAGCTCCCTCCCCTGTTGTTCTTCCGGCCCGATGGCCCATGGTGTGGGCGATCCTGACGTCGCCCCTCCCCCGAAGGTTGTCGTGATTGGTGTGCCGCCAGACTGGCCTCGACACGCACCGCTGCGTCGACCATATCCCTCAGAGAAGCATGAGTGGTAGCAGTCACACTGGCCCGGATCTCCCCTCGGAGTCCAAGCTCAAACCGCTGGCATTTGTCCTCCTCCGTGCTTACGAATGAGGCAGCGAACCGGGAAAGTCTCCCGAATGTTTTCTCGTAGTCTGAAACAGACATGTCACCCTGCTCCAGCCGCAGGAATTCCGCCTCCCGCGCCGCGCGAAAGGATCGCGGGTAGTACTGGTCCAGAAACCTGGAACTGAAAGCTTCCCAGGTAGTGGTATGGACAGACCACCCTGACATTTCGAGTCCATGCCACCACTGGTAGGCTCCTCCCTCCAGTAAGAAGGCCGCCAGAGTCACTCGTTCGCCCGGAGGGCAGTGCATCACCGAGAAGATCCTCTCCCACTTGGTGATCCAGTCGTGAGCATCCTCGGGGTTTGATCCCCCGCAGAAAGGAGTGGCTCCCAAACGTTGAGCCCTTTCGATGCTCGCGCATTCCATCTCTCTTTCTAGATCCTCGTCCGTTCGAGTATGCGGAATTCTCCTAGGAGGCATAACCAACTGTCAAGAGGCATAGATCAGAAAACAATATTCTTAAAAGTCGAAAAGTAACTAGTACTAATCGCTAGTCTAGCATGCAGACCAATACCCTAGTACTGACCACAACCTAGTGCTCTGATACCAAGCTGACAGGACCCGCCCCGATCCCACAGGGACCACAAGGGGACGTGCCCTGCTCCCGTCTGACACCCAATAATTCATACCAATTTTAACCTCAAAACATTTAAAAGCATAAATAACCAAATTAAAGTCATACATAAAATCCGAATTAAACGAATGTCAGACAAGGGATATAATCCAAAATTACAAATTTGCGAGCACGACTCTAAAGTAATCCTGCGGGTACACCGCCCAGCAGGGGTTCAGGTACGCAGAAGTAGATCTATGCCTCAGCCTCTGGTTCCTCCTCTACCTCAGTTTCCCGACCTGGAGGGGTTATCAAAACAGTAAGGGTGAGTGGACCGAAATTCAAGTTTATGAAATCGTTTGATAAGTAAAACATATAATTTACCCCTCCGTTTTCCAAACATGCGTGCAACATAATTCAAAACCATAAACCATCAAATATGAACCATAAGGCATATAATAAAACCATAACCATAATTTTAGTTGCTGCACTATACACCCTCATCCCGACATCCCTGATGTCTGACGTCCCTGACGTCCAATAAGGCCACAATCACAAGGCTACGCGTGCCACTCGGGTCTCAATTTCCGAGTTCAATCCCCGAACCCCGTTCGGGTACAGCATCCCCGATGCTTAGCGTCATAGACGCTGGACGTACTAGACGTCCGTGACCTCTCCGGGGTACCTCATCCGGAGGAGACAATATAATATGGAAGGATCTATACAGTGCAGTAACAAATACATTTTATTGATATCCACATGCAAACATATATATACATAGGTAGAATCCGAACCAATCATTCAGTTTCATCGGACGGGTCTCAAGCCCAAATACCGTGAAACGTGCCATAACCATATTTTCCATATCATCAAAACCATCATTGTTTTAGCATGTGAATAAGTATAATAAAACCAGAAAACATTTATGCACACAAAGGTTTAAGAAAATGGCCCACTCACAGTACAATCCTGCTAGAAACCGAACGTATACCCTCGTCCTGGTACAAATGTACAATCCCTGTCAAGTCCAAGTATTCGTAAAGGTCAAATTAAACCCCCAACATTCAACCATGAAAGCCTAGGTCGAAACCGACCTGGGAAAGCCGCCCGAACGCGCTTCCCAAGGTAATAAACCTTATTTTGACCAACTTAAGGATCTCCGATCGACCCGAAACCACCGCCATTGGATCCGGATCGTCGAAACCTAAAGAATGGTGGTGGTCCCACCAAAAACACTGTTCACACGCGCCCCCACGCGCCGGTCAACGCAGGAACAGTTCCTGCTGACGTCATCGCTGACGTCACTGCTGACGTCAGCATGACGTCATGCTGACGTCATCTGACAGCTGTCAGGTCTGACATGTCAGACTCTGACATGTCAGACTCTGACATGTCAGACTCTGACAGGTGCCACGTGTCAACACCTGATTGGTCCACCACACTGATCTGTCAGACCACGTGTCAGATCTGACATGTGCCACGTGTCAGCACGGCACTGGTCCACGTCACTGACATGTCAGTGACACGTGGCAGTCCCTGACTGGTCCACGTCACTGACATGTCAGTGCTGACTGTGCACTGACATGTGACACGTGTTGGCTCACGGTTGGTCCACGTCATCTGACAGACTGACAGGGTGCCACGTCAGCACCACTGTCATCAGACGGGTTGACCCGTTTTCCTGCAACTCGGGTCGATCAGACCCGCGATCGAGACCCGGTTGCCATTCCTTCATTTCTGGGTCATTTTCAGTCCTTTCAATTCCTAAATGCTCGTCTTAGTCCCTAGATTAGTTCAATGTAAAAAGAATTGAGAAACACGGATCGAATTGAGGGCCTACCTTGAAGAACAGCTCTGGCCTCCCGTCGCAGTTTTGCCACCGCCCTGAGCTCCACCAGCCACGAGTTCGATTCCAGAAGGTTCCTGGAGGTTCCTAGAGTTGATTAGGATTGATCACTGACCAGTTATAACGTGGGAAATGATTTACCGAAAATCTGGGTTGAAACCGCCACGGGTTTCCCCTGCTTCCTTCCGCGCCGCCGTCTGCCGCCGTCCACCGCCGTGCCTCCGTCCTTCCCCGTGAGTCCAGCAACACACAGACACAGTGAGTGGGTAGCTGGCTGGGATGCTTTGATCGAAATGGACAGAGTGTTCTGCGGGTGGGAAATATAAAGAATTGGAGGGAAAGCTGCTCAAAGATTTGAACGGCCCAGATTTGATCTCCAGATTAGATCAAGGGCTGAGATTAGATCTGGGGTTTTTAATCCAAAGACTGAAATTTAAAGCTGATTCAAATGTTTAATAATCCAATAGTGGATCTGATCCAATCTAGCCAATGGGTGAGTGACACTTGTCACTCACCAGGTGTCCTCCAATCAGATTTCCTGAATTTAATATTCGACACGAAAACCGAGACACGAACTTCCCGAATTCACGTTTCTGACCATAACTTCCTCGTACGAAGTCCGATTTCGGCGTGCCGCCTGTCTACGGACTCAGGACGTCGAGACCTACCCAACGGTCCTTGAGTCAACAGAAAATTAGTTGTCCAAAGAAAAGTCAACATTTTCCCCCGAGAGTCCAAATTACGGTAATGCCCCTGAACTTCCGATAGCCATAACTTTTACCCTGATCGTCCGAATTGGACGTGCCACCTGTCTATGAACTCGTGACGTCCCGAACTACGTCACGGTCATAAGTCAAAGTCCATTTAGTTCATCAATCAAAAAGTCAACAATTTGACCATACCATTCACAGGGGTAAAATCGTCAAATCACACAATAAATTACAATATGGAAATCCTCGAATTTCCGGGGTGTTACATGGTTCCTTACCGTAGCCTTGTTCAACTGCCGATAATCCACACACAACCGTAAACTACCCTCCTTCTTTTTCACAAATAAGACCGGCGCTCCCCATGGTGATGTACTGGGTCGGATAAACCCTAGATCCACCAGTTCCTGTAATTGGATTTTCAATTCCCGTAGCTCTGCCGGTGCCATACGATACGGTGCTTGTGAAATCGGTCGAGTCCCGGGGAGTAACTCGATCGTAAAGTCGATCTCCCTGACTGGTGGTAATCCAGGTAAATCTCCCGGAAAGACATCAGGAAATTCCCGCACAATCGGAATATCCTCAATACGCAAAGATTCATCCGTAGACTCTACCACATAAGCAAGATAACCCTGACACCCCTTCTGTAAGAGTTTAGTAGCTGTGAGTGCAGATATTACCTTGGGTGATGCGTCTCCACACTCTCCCTGAAATATCACTTCCGGTAATCCTGGACCTCTCAAAGTCAACCGCATGTTACCACAGTCGATGAGTGAATTGTACTCCGACAACCAATCAACTCCAAGTATCACATCGAAATCGTGTACATTCATCAGGATTAAGTCTGCCGGAAATTCGACTCCCTCAATCTCCACAGGACAAACTCGTATCTCCTGGTTCACCCGGTAGGTCACACCCATCGGTGTCCCCACTCCCATCTCGTACTCAAGTGCGGTCACCTCTCGGCCCAACAGACTCGCACAACGCGGTGAAATAAAAGAATGAGTTTCCCCCGAATCCATCAATGCACGAACAACCATGCCATAAATATGTACAGTACCTGTCAACACTCCCGGAATGGATCTGGCCTGCTGCTGGGTAACAGCATAAACACGAGCCATAGACTCTGCAGGTTTCCCCGTCCTCTAGCCCCTCGATCACGGCCACGCACAACACGGCGTGTCCGGCTGCTGTCAGTCTGGGATGCTGTGCTCTGCGCTGGCGCAGTACTGCCGCGAATCAGTGGACACTCAGAAGCATAATGCCCCGGCTCCCCACAAGCGAAGCATGTGACCTCCCTAGGTCGACCCGAGTATCCTCCCGGTGAGATGCTCATCGGTGAGTAAGACCGCTGCCAAGCTCCAGAACGCTGTCCAGACCTCTGAGGACTCCTGAACTGACCAGAACGTCCTCGGCTGCCAGAAGACGAAGATCCACCAGAATGTCCTCCCTTCGAGCCACGACGGCCCGAGAATCCCAAGTGTGGGCGATCACGTCGCTGAGTCTCCCCCTCAGCTCGCTGACGAGCCAGGATACTGTTCTCAACCCTGGTCGCCGCATCAGTCAGATCCCTCATGGAAGCAAAGGGTGTTGCAGTCACCATCGCCTGAATCTCAGGTCGCAAGCCCCACTCAAATCTGCGACATCGGTCTGCCTCGGTTGTAACAACCCGTCCCGAATTCCGGGATTAGTTTAGTGATTAATCCTGATTAGTGAGGTTGAACGGTGGTTAGTAGGGCGGAATCAGACAAAATGTGCAAAATGACCGTTTTGCCCCTGGTCGTGGGCAAAATGTTGACTTTTTGTTCGGGCGGTCAAATGGACTTTGACCGATGACCGTGACGTAGTTCGGGACGTCACGAGTTCATAGACAAGTGGCACGTTCGATTCCGACATTCGTAGAGAAAGTTATGGTGTTCGGAAATTGAGGGGTATTTTGGTAATTTGGCTTATTAGGGGCCAAATGTTGACTTTCTGACCGGGAGGTCCGATGGGCGAGGGCCAAGGACCGTTACGTAGGTATCGTCGATACGAATCCAACGACAGGCGGCATGCCGAAATCGGAGATCCGACGACGAAGTTATGGTCAAGGACGTAAAACGCGATTAACCGAGACTCGGAATAAAATAATAATATAATAATAAAATCTGATTACTTTAATCCAAACCAATCTGGACCCTTGATGAGTGACACATGTCATCATCTCCTTCCTTCCCTAATTCAGGGATCTTTGTTGGCCATTTAGGTTAATTAATTATTTCCTCTCCTCAAATCCTCACCCTTCATTTTATATGGAGATTGAATCTGGGCCGTTAGATCTCATTCCTTCTCTCTTTATTTGATCAGACTCACATTCCCTCACATTTTCATTTCTTTCAACCCGTGCACTCTCACTCCTTGCACGATCACTCCACCACCTCACAGCCCAGCCTCACACACCAGACACCTCCAGACAGACCCCAGCCACCTCCAGACGACGGCCACCACCACCACGGCCGCCCTGCACGGCCGGAAACCACCCAGACCCGAGAGGAACCCGATCGGCCCAAAATTGTCCAACCATCCAAACCTTCATATCTGGGCTCGAACAAACGCAGGGATTGGTAAACTGGAACCTTAGGACGACTCAGACCACGACTGGACGGGCCACGGCGGCGACACGGCGGCGGTAAGTCTGAAAAACCGTGAAGACCCGATTTACTTCCCTGTTTCGAAACGTCCGTTTTTGACGTTGAAATTGTTTGTTTGTTTTTGAGACATGTCCTAGGAACCTAGACGACCATTTTGGACCATGAACCACGGCCGGAATCTCGACGAGTCGCCGGAGAGGATGACCTGAGTTCTCAGCCGATTTTCCCGTCAGTTTTCAGGTAGTTTAATCCACCTAGAAATGAGTTTGGATGTCACAGAACCGTAGAGGAGGTTATGACGAGTCCATAGGATCAAACCGCATCAAAAATGGTGGTCTGGAACTCGATCTGTGATCGGGTCAAGCCGCGGGTCGACGGCGACCCGGTTACAGACCCGGTTTCAGAACCCGATACTGTAGCATGACGTCATCATTGTTGACCTGAGTGTTGACCTGGCGCGTGGGGGCGCGTGAAGGGTATTTTGGGGAAACTTCCAACATGACTTTTAATCTATTCGATGTAACGGACATTTTGGGATTGGTTTCGTGTCGATCGGACACCGTCTCGATAGTGTTCGGGATGTCCGAAGGTTTTAAATCAAGTTTAAAAATAAGTAAAAATTCGGGAAAATTACGGGACTTTGATAGGATGTTAATAATGAGGTTAGTGACCCTCTAATGTGATTTGGACAGGATTGGGAGTCCCGGTGATAGTGGTGTGGCCCGGGAGGGCCGGTGGCACGCGTATCGAGGCACACGGTTAAAACGGTCTGTGAGTGGACTTTGGTTTTATAAATCCTATGCATGCTTAAATGTGTTATATGGTTTATATACATGATTTCTATGATGGTATTTGTGAGTATTGATTTTGGATATGTTACACGTATTTCGAGGTGTTTTCCGTATTTCACGTGTATCGGGATTAACGGTTTATTTGTGGTTTTGCATGCTTGTGGTTAAATAAATATTATGAGAAAATGGTTTTTATATTGGAAAGATGAACTCGGGCTTGAGGCCCACTTGTTTTGGAAATTTCGGACTTGGAGTCCATTTGAATATCGGGCCGGGGGCCCAGTTGGTTAATGAAATCGGGCCAGGGGCCCAGTTGGTATGAAATCGGGCTGAGACCCATTTGAGTTATGTTATCGGGCCAGGGGCCCAGTTGATTTACGAATTCGGGCCGTGGGCCCAGTGGGTTTATAAGTCGGGCTGCGGGCCCAGTTGGTTTACAAATCGGGCCGTGGGCCCAGTGGTTTATAAAATCGGGCATGAGGCCCAGTTGGATAATAAATGTGATTTTGGGTCAGGGACCCTATATTTTATAATGGTAATTTTGGGTCAAGGACCCTAAATGGAATTATGTGGTTTTATGGAAATTTCGGGCAGGGCCCAATGGTAATAATGTGATAAAAGGATTTAATAAAACTGTTTTCCATATACCATCTGGATACAAGGATATATGATGGTCTCCTCCAGATGTCTGGGACACTGGGGAAGTCACGGTGCATTGCCTGCGAGGGGTCATTATACGGAGCAGCCGGACCGTATGATGACTCAGGAGCAGGATTGCTATGATTGACGTCAGGGACGTCAGACATCAGGGATGTCGGATATATGGACCCGGAGAGACCCCGGGCAGCACGCGTAGCTTATGAAACCGTGAGACATGACGTCAGGGACGTCTAGCATCAGGGATGCTGGTGATGGTAATGGTAAAATACGATTTAATGAAATGGCTTTCCGGGTGGATTTATGATTGTGTGATTTTAATGAATTAATGTTCATTTATGGTAGTGGGTGGTGACCCACATGGTCGTAAATGTATGGTGGTGGTATTCCACGGTTTTGGGCTGAGTTCCCACACTTGGTTTTTGGTTAACGGTTTTTGGGCTAAGGCCCTAAGGGCTCGGTTGAGCAAACGTTTTGGTTACTGGTTTTTGTGGCATGCATACGTTTTTATTGGAGGGCATAAATGTCTTATAAATGTATTTGATGAACTTACTGGTTTTTGTCCACTCACAGCTTTTGGTTTTAATGCCCTTCAGGTTGATCACGGATGCGATTGCAGCAGAGACTGGGACATTGCACACCTCCTCCATCGATCCTGGCGCACTCTGGATGCCCTGTTTGGGCAGTGGCTCTTGGTCATCCTTTGTCTGACACCCCTTGTTGGACGGGAGCAGGGCACATTCCATGGTAATCCCGGGGGGATTGGGATGGGTCCTGTCATCGGTGATCATGAAGTTCTCAGCAAAGCGAGACAACATCAGGAAGGTCTCCTCGTACTCTGCTACAGCCTTATCCCCCTGCCGGAGTTGCAGAAACTCCGCCTCACGGGCGTTGCGAAACGACCGTGGATAGAACTGGTTGAGAAACCGCTCTCGGAAGGTCTCCTATGGAATGGTGTGAACAGTCCAGCCGGCCAAAACAAGGTTGTGCCACCATCAATAGGCGCTCCCATCCAGTAGGAAAGTCGCCAGTACGACACGCTCCTCCGGAGGACAGTGCATGACCTCGAAAATCCTCTCCCAGCGGTCAATCCACTGGTGTGCTTCCTCAGGGTCGGTTCCCCCACTGAAGTGCGTAGCACCCAGGCGCTGAGCCCGCTCAATGCTCGCAGTGTCTCCATTTCCTCCATTGCCCTCGTCAACACGTGCACGGGGTTCACGTCGGGGAGGCATATCCAACTGTGAAGAGGCAAACAGGTTAAAAGACATCGAAAGCGACCATGTACAAAGTACAAACCGCTAACCTAGTACTCTGACTACTAATCCTAATGCTCTGATACCAAGCTGACAGGACCCGTCCCAATCCCACTGGGACCACCCGGGGACGTGACCCGCTCCCATCTGACAATGACTCTAAACAGACCAAAATTACCCTTAAATAAAAACCGAAGACTTAAATAGATAGATAACGTACAAACACAGTGTTTAAAGTGATACTGTCAGACAAGGGAAAGTAAAATACAACATGTGAGCACACTAGTCAGAGTACATTTATTCTGTAACAACCCGTCCTGAGAATCGGGATTAGGAGAGTGATTAATATGGGAAGAGCGAGCTTAAGAAGTACTTAGTTGGAGATTTTGGATCGATAGGGTAAGATGACGATTTTGCCCCTAGTTCGGGCAAAGAGTTGACTTCTCGTTCGGATGGTCAATTGGGTATTGACCAGTGACCTGGACGTAGTTTAGGACGTCACGAAACCATAGGCAGGTGGCACGCCCGATTTCGACCTCCGAGGAGGAAGTTGTGATGTTCGGAAGGTTGAGGGCTTAACCGTAATTTGGGTAAATTAGGGGGAATAGTTGACTTTTTGTAGAATCGGGTTTTGGTACGTTGACCTAGGATGGTTAGATAGCTCTCGTCATCCTGAGTTCGATGACAGGCGGCACGTATTCATTGGACTTACGATGTGTGAGATATGGGTCTAGAAAGGTAGTGGCATAACCGTAAAATTGAGTAAAAAGGAAGGGCAGTTTGGTCTTTTGTGTTCTGGAATTTGTGCAGAGAGAGAACAGATGGACGGCTGGGATTGGACCATGTGGGAGTGCATGGATTGGATGGTGACACGTGTTGAAGGACTAGAGGGTTCTGGGTGGATCTGGTGTGAGCACGGTTCCAATTACTTAGGTGAGCCCGTGTGTGATCGTGTGTGTGTTTCAACCAAAGTGAAACAGAGTGAGGCGGTGAGGAAAAATTGAAGGTTGATCGAGGGTGCTGGTGAGTTGTGAGTGTGTGTGGGTGTCTAGAGAGTGGAAGGGAGACGGTAAGAAGGTTGGGAGGTGCGGAGGTCGTGTGGTTGTGCGGTTGGGAGCCACGGGGATTTCAGAGAAAACAGAGAGGAGGTGTGAGCTTGTGGTGGTGCGGTGGTCGTGTACGGTGCAAGGGGACTCGAGAAGAGGCTGAGGCGGCTCTGCGGACTCCAGGGAACGCGGCGGCGAGCACGGCGGTGGATGGTTGCATGTAAATTCTAATCTCCATGTATGTGCTCTGTTTTTCCGTTGAGCTTCAAATCGAAAGTCGTGAGTCTAGGGAGTGAATCGAAGAGTCTAGGGGAGTCTAAGAAGTTCAGTTGAGTCCAAGGCGTCGTTTGGTTGAGCTGCCGTGACGGGAGGTGCACGGTGGAGGTTAACACGACGGAGTGTGCTTGTGTGCTCTGTTTTGGCCGTGAGTTTCAAACGGCGAGTCGTGAAGATTGGAGTAGAGTCGAAGGTCCAGGTGAGTTGGGTGAGGTTAAGGATGGTCTTTGGACGAGTTTGGTGTAGCCACCGTGAAGGGGGGTGAGCTGGGTGGCCGGGAAGGAAAACAGGGGAATTGGGCCGTCTGGTTTCAAGCTTGGGTCGACGATGATGGGGCCGTGTCGAGGTGAACGGAGTACGGGAATAGGTAGGGCAGGTCTGGACGAAACTGTGGGTGAAAAGAGGGGTTGAATTGGTGGCCGGACGGCGGAGATCAATTCTCGCCGGTTCAGCCTGCGACGGCTGGTTCAGCATAGGTTGAAGATGGTACTGTAGCTGGCGCGTGAGGCCCACGCGCAGCCACTTTGGGCGGCGCGTGGGGGCGCGTGCGGCAGTTTCCGGTGAAGCGTCCAACTAAGTTTTTGTTCTAAATGTCATGACGAAGCCAATGGACTAAGTTTCGGGTTCTTCGGACGTTGTTTCGGGTTAGTTTTGCAAGGTCGAAGGTCTAGGGTTCCGTTAAAAAGTATTTGTAGAAGTTCGGGAAAGGTAAGGGACTTGAGTAGGACTCTTGTGAAATAGTTAGTAACCTCGTTATGGGTTTTGGACAGGTTCGGGAATTCGAGGATAACAGACTGGCCGGGAACGGCGTAAGTGCGCGTATCGAGGCGACGTCGGAATGGTCTGTGAGTGGACTTTGTTTTTTTTAACTCTTGATGCATGCATATATGTTTTTATATGATTTCTATACCCGATTCTATGATGTGAGTTATGTTTGTACTAGTTTATGGTTTTGTACGTTTTTCGAGGAAAATGACAGTTTACACGTTTTACGAGGTTTGATAACTATCGTGATTTGAACCTGATTTTAATGGTCGGATTTTAAGGAAAGTAAAGGATTTTCGGAAATGAGATTTCGGGTTTCGGAATCGAGATTTCGGGTTTCGGAATCGGAATTCCGGGAGACGATTCGGGATTCGATTCGGGACTTGAAGTGGATTTCGGGTTTGGGTTCGGAATGGTTATTCCGGATGCTAGCTTACGGAATGATGGTTGCGGACTCGGACCGGAAAATGAGAAGGAAATGAGTTCTGGGTCTGGATTCGGAATGACGGTTATGGATGCCGGAAGGGCATCAGACCAGTGGTTTCGGATTCGGGTTTGGATATGGAAATGGAAAATGATTTTAAATGGTTTTGGATTGGATTTGCTGGATCTGGATATTGGGTTTAAAGACCCGGATATATGTGACGGGGGACCGGCCGGATGGGGTTTAAAGACCCGGATTGAGTTTAAAGACTCGGGAGTTTAAAGACTCGGATATATTGATTTTCCCCCGTAGGCCTTGAGTTTAAAGACTCGGGAGTTTAAAGACTCAGATATGATTAAGGCCTGGATTGAGTTTAAAGACTCGGGAGTTTAAAGACTCGGATAGATCCAGCAGGTTCGATGGATGAGAATGTGACTTTACATGTGTTTTGGGTTTCACTAAGGCTTGATGCTGATGTTTTGGGCAGTGGCCCGGATGCAATGGTTTTCGGTGGTTTTGGGCTGAGGCCCGGAATTGGAAAAAAGAAAATGTGTTTGATTTTCGTATATTGTTTTATGACGTAAATTGATATGCATGCATTGGCTTTTTTTTACACGGAGGGTATAGATGTTTATGTTTTCTAAAAACTGTTTTGAACTTAACTTTATTTTTGTCCACTCACAGTCTTTTCGTGTTTTCGATACCCTCCAGGTTGTTGCGGTGCGGGCTGTTGGGCGAGTGAGATGGAGACATCACGCGTACGATCCACAGTAGCACTCTGGGAAGTTCGGAAGATTTTTGGACGGTCGGGTCGAAACTCCCTTGTCTGATTTACGTCTCACACGGAGGTTAGACGTTAGTTTGACCCTTGTGTCATGTGTAAGTTAGACGGGAGCGGGGTTTAGCCCTTAATCCCGGGGGATTAGGGGTGGGCCCTGACATATTCGGTGCTCAACCTACCCACAAGTGGGTGTACAGGTGCACAGCTAGGCAAACTAAACCTCTGCCTCCTCCTCCGGATCCTCCTCCTCTATTGCCGTGTCAGGGTCTGGAGGGGTCAGTAAAACAAGGGTGAGTGGGCCAAAAATAACAGTTTAGAAATCAATATAATAATAAAATAATCATAAGGTTTTACCCCTCCGTTTTCCAAATCTTGCATGCAGTGAAAACATAATATTATAATGAACTCATAACAAATGAACCACAATAATAATCGTAAGGTGAAACTAACATATCAGTGCACTGTAAAACCCAACCCAAATGATGTCACGGTTCTAAGGCTACGCGTTGCCACTCAGGGTCTCACACCCGAGACTCTCTAGGTACATCAGCTCCCGGTATCCCGGTCACTGCCCGAGGTATATGAACATGCCTTCCTGAGAGTAAGCAGCCCAACGGGGGTCAACTCCACTCAGTCAGAGCCCCGTGACTACTCCAGGGTCCACCCAGGCCAACGACCCTCCCTGGAGGAAACAATATACACAGGTAGGAAAGTACAGTACAATAACAGTATAGTTTACCCTATGTCCCCCGGACATCCCAAACAAAATCCACATATAATCCAGACGGGTCTCATGCCCAAAACATTGTAATAACATATATAAGCAGTTTATAAGACTCATCAGTGGAAATAGTAAAACAGTTTATGCATGCAAGCCTTTTATAAATCAAACAGCCCACTCACACTCGGTCCTTGCTGCTCAACGATCTCTATAAACCTGTATTATTATTCCTGAGGGTTACTTAAGGACCCTATAATATCAATACCAAGACCCTAGAACAGATCCGCCTCAAAAACGCATCCCGGGCACTATTCCCGGTGCTTCAAACCCTATTTTGACCAACATAACGATCTCCGATCGACACGAAACCACCTCCATTGGATCCGTATCGTCGAAACCTTGAAAATGGTACCGGCCCCACCAAAATCACTGTTCACACGCGCCCCCACGCGCCTGGTCAACGCGTGGGTCAACGCTGCTACAGTACCGCTGACGTCAGCAGTGACGTCAGCATGACGTCATCACTGACACTTGTCAGGTGACACGTGGCATGTTCTGATTGGTCCCAGGTCTGACAATATCTGACAGGATGACGTCATCATGACGTCAGCATGATGACGTCATCATGCTACAGTATCGGGTCAGACCCGTTTGACTGGAACCGGGTCGCCGTCGACCCACGGCTTGACCCGATTCAACCGTACGATTCCGGCCACCATTTTCGACGGGGTTCATCCCTATAGGGTCGTCTAGGTCTGTTCTATGGTTCTACAACCTCAAAATGGAAAGAAAGTGGGAGAAAACTCACCAGTTCTCCTCTGAAACTCACGGCCAAAGTCCGATCGCCTTCTCCGGTGATCCACGCCATCTCCGTCGTCCAAACCAGTCGTGGTCGACTCGTCTCTCACCCTAGAACATGTCTAACACCAAACAACTGAGTTCCTAGCACTAAAACAGGTTGGTCCGAAACAGGGGAGTAAAACGGGTTTTCGGGTTTTCGACCTTACCGCCGCTGTGTCGCCGCCGCCGGCCGTGCCGTCGTCCAGTTAAGCTCCTGGGGTCCTCACGGTGTAGACTGGAGCTTCCCCTGCGTCGAGATGGTGTGGTTGTCGAGGTTTGTTTCTTGGACCCGTTTCCGTCGTGTTTCGGGTCTGAGTTTTTGGACGGGATTTCGGACGGGAAAATGGGATGGTGGTGGCTGGTGGTTGCACGGGTTGTGAAGACCAGATGATGGTGGTGCTGTGGGTGGTCGTTTGGTGCGAAGAGGATGGCTGGTTCGTGTGTTTGGATGGAGAGAAAATGGATGAAATGCACGGGTTTGTGAGGGGGGGCTGTATGTGTGTTTGTAAGAAAAGGCAGAGACAGATCGTGCATGAACAAGGGAGCAGATGAGGATGAAGGGCCAGGATTCAATCTGGCCAGAAATCCAATGGCTGCAATCAAATGGAGGAAAAATAAATAATATAAAAAAATAGATTAAATAGTATTAGTTGCTTTATGGGAATAGTGTAGGCTTGGATGGGTGACACTTGTCACCAATCCATCGGTTTGATTTAAATATTAGGTTGGCACGGATTCCCGTAATAAATTAATATTTTATTCCGTTGTTCTCGGTTCGTAAATTCCGCTAAAACGCTTCCTTGACCATAACTTCTTCATACGAACTCCGATTTCGACGTGCCGCCTGTCTACGGATTCGTGACGTCCCGACCTACGTCATAGTCATGGTTCAAAGTCCAAGTTGTTTCCCGGGCCAAAAGTCAAAGTTTCCCCCCCTTCAGGGGCAAAATAGTCTTTTTACATTAAAATATTATTATTCTCGGTTCGGGTCGTTACACGATCAGTTACCCTCTTTTGACAGGTCAGTCTAAGAACATGTGGCTGAGTAGGATTCTACATTAAGTTGACACATTTTATACATCAACAACCCGAAACTTTAATTGTGTATTTATCCGAATAAATATCCTGCAAATTTCGAGTCGCTTATCAAATCTTGTAAAAAATTACCACTTTAATATATTTGCTTCTTTGCGGCCGATATCTGCCGAACTTTGAATGGATACATACCATAGAATATTTCGGTAATTATCTACCGAATGTGGTTAACGTCGTCGATTGGGTACTAAATATACCTTCATCTTTACCTCTTCGACTTTGTGTGAATGATTAGTGTGCTGCTTTTGTATGTCTAATATATAAACTTTTAGTTTGATTAAATTTCGCAATCTAGGACTTAGGTCATGCCAAATTTACATGTAGCTTCTTGAGTCTTCCCCTTAACAACACCACTACTCATAAGTCATAATCACAAGGTACGTTTGGATGGACGAAAAAAGGCCATACAATAATTTTACGTATTATAATACACATTAATGACATGATGGACATGTAAATATATACAATCATGTACAAATACATGTATTATGTAAGTTTTAAGTATTTTTCTTGGATATAAGAAGTTACAAATTTTCAGTAATGTTGGAGCTACGGGTGACCAAATGAGGTTTTTTTTTAAGATATGGATGACCAAATGAGGTTTTTTTTAGAGTATGGGTGAATCCTTATCTATATGGGTACAAATGAGTAATATACCCATCTAGACTCATTCTCAATTTTTAAGGATTTACCTTGGGATAATAGGTTCCCATGACAATTTTATGTTTACATTTTCCCTTTCAATTTTTTTTTTCCAACTTTTCATTTTGTTTTTAACTTCTAAGTTTTTTTTCCTTTCAATTTCTTTTACTTTTCATATTTTTTTTCATTGCTTTTCATTTTTTATTTGATTTATTATTATTATTTTTTGTCTCCTCCATTATAATAAAATTCATAATATTACAAATTCAAGTTTAATTTATAAAATTATAACAAACTAATAAGGACGTTTGTAAAAGCTCAATCATCTTCATCATCGCCATCATTATCAACAATCTCAGGATCAGTATCATTGACAAATATATTGGATTCAGTATTTATAGAAGTCAAATCTTCATTATCGCCATCATTATCAACAATCTCAAGATCAGTATCATTGACAAATATATTCGATTCAGTATTTATAGAATTCAAATCTCAAGTTGAAACTTATGGAGGCTTAAATACATAATTACGTACAGTACACAGTACCCTATCTTTTAAAACTGTTAGAAGGAAACATCTGTAAATTTCAGAGGACTCACATTTATTGTTGCAGCAGAGAGGTAAGAAATTCTGCAGATTCGTAAACATTCCGTTGCATCTATCAAATAAAAGTGACTAACTGTGAAATAAAATATAACAAATCATGATAACACTCGATAGGTAAGACCAAACCAATACAAAATCCGTTAAATCAAACAATTCTCTCTTCCTACCCAAACTTTCTCAGCAACCAAGCAGGCACACAGCTCCATTTAGTCAAACCCAGATAAAAAAAAAAGTAACCAAATTTAAACTCAAATAATTAACCAAATCCAACAAGGATTCTTCCAACACAAATTTTCAATGCTTATTGGTATAGAAGTTGCTCCAATTCATTGCTGTACTATCTTTAATTTGCTAAGTTTTAGAATAAGTGAACTTGATCATCTATATGGTTGTTTGATGTACAAACAAATAATTAATCATTCATTTGGAGAACGGATGTTTGTAAGAATTGACAAGTTCTATGAGCTGTGCGATATGAAACTCTAACAATGCATCAGCCATATATAGAACATTGTAAAAATAATAGTATTCACACGTAATTAGGTAATAACATAAGAATCAAGTTAAAAGAAAGAAAAAAAAAATCAAACGGAAGTTAATTATGAATAATTGCTTATAGTATAAACTCCATCGCCAAAGTTTGATTTTTGTATTGATGTGTAGAATGTTATTTGCTGGATCCTGAGTTGATTAGGAGCGGGTGATTAATTAGTCTAATACCAATTTGTGGGTTGGAAAACCTCTAACTTATAAAAAAACCGAAGTTATAAAAAAAGAAAAACATAATAATGACAATTAAATTAAGAAGGATAATATCTCTATTATTATAAGAGTCATGTTATTTAGACGCATTAAAATAACTATATTTATTGACACATTTAATGTGGCAATCGATCAATGGTGAAGTTGGTGCATTAAGAAATTTAATTTATTAAAATAACACAATTCGTTGATTATCACATTAAGTGTGTCACTAAATATGATCAATTTAGTGTGCCCAATAACATTACTCTTATTATAAAGCCAAGAGACTCAAAAGTCTTCACCAAAAAATTATGACAAAACTACCCTTTAAATTATTTAACAGTTAAGGGTATGATAGTAAAAAAAAATATCAAATTTATATTAAAAAAATTAAGGTTAATGGAAGGACTGGAGTAAGGGTAAAATAAGTAGTGGACTAAGGTAGTTACTCCAACCAAACAGGCTGGACGAATGGTGCATGGTTGGCAACGGTAACCAGATGGATAAAGCCTGCACCACCGGGTTTCAAACTCAATTGTGACGGGGCAATCCAAAGGGAAGGTCGCTTGTGGGGGATACGTGGAATTTTGCGAGATACCAATGAAAGTTTTATGGCAGCTTTATCTGGCTCAGGTTCCTCGGGGTTTCTGTCTTTGTGATCGAGTTGGAAGCCTTGCGGTCATGGGTCCTATTACTTCAATTTATGGGGATTACAAGAGGCATACTTGATACTGATACTATGGAAGCCATTGCTGTTGTTCGGGAGGAGCAAAAAAATTGGAGTGGTATAAGTCTGCTGGCTCGAGAAGTGGAATCTCTAATGGCTTCAATTCAGATGTCCCATGAATCACTGATGCACGCTCCTAGGCTGGCTAATCGAGTTGCGCACGGGCTAGCCCAAGAAGGCCTCCACTCTCAAGGGAAAGTTTTTGTGGGTACCTTCTGTTCCACCATGGCTCCATTCTCTATTAGAACTGGATTTAGAGGGTTAATCTGTTGTATTGTTTGGTTTTTGTTCGTCTTGTGTTCATGGCCAGCCCTGAGAGTAGCGAGGTAAGGCGGCCGCCTAGGACCCCCACTTCGGAGGGGCCCCAATTTTTTTATTTATTTTTTATATAGTTGTTATGTAAAGTTGATATATTGTTATGTTGCCTCCACAAAAATCATTATACGGCTGGATTGGTGGAGGCGCGCATGGTCAGTAAGAGGTCCTTTGTTTGAAATTGGAGAGTGGGTAGTTTTTCCTTTTTATCCTTTTACATACAACAATCTATAATATACTTACTTTCGTAGATATTAAAATACAACATCTAAGCAAGTTGGTTTGGATGCTAGTTCCTCGCTTAGAGGCCCTGTGTTTGATGCCCAGTGTGTTTACTCAAATAATAACCAAACTTCTCTATTATATTTAGGCTCTTTTTTTTTAAAAAAAAAAACCTATCCCTTTATCTTAGTGTTCAATTTTAAAGAAATCGAATCAAATCATACTTTCGATCAATAATGTCATATACAAGATTAAATGATTTGACCACTTTACCTATTGGAAAAAAAAATTAATAGCAAAACTAAATGATGAAAACTTAATTAACACTTTTGCTTCAGAAAACGCAAGACATGCGAAAATTAAATGAAATTTTATTATATATATATTAAGCACATGTATTTTTTTTCTACACTAGTCAATTATTAATTAAAGAACTAATTAAGTACTTGTTTGATTACATTACATCATAATTGTTTCTTTTCCTATTTTTAATTTTTGTAAATTTTGAAATAAAAATATTTTTTAAAATTATTATATATATGTATGTATATACACGGACAATTTAAGGGTTGAATAGTATAGGAGCCCCAATTTGAATATTCGTCTTGAGCCTATAACATTTCAGGGCCGGCCTTGCAGTTGTGTGTTGGGGTGATATTCTTTTTCCCTTACCGAATCCTGCAGTTGTGTGTTGGGGTGATATTCTTTTTCCCTTACCGAATTTATTCTGACTAGCTGGGTTTTATGGTGAGAATTTTAATGAGGTCTCAGGCACATTCATGCCACCCAATCAAGCGTACTTAATTTCCCCTTATCAATGAAATCTTCTTTTAGATTAAAAAAAAAACACCTTGTACGTGTTATTTATGTCACAGTTATTAATTAATTACCAACATTTCTAATTGAAAATACTCACTTTGTGTATACCTGCAAGTATATATTATGGAAACAATCGATTTGTCAATTGTACTTGTCCAAATTGGTAGAAAAGTATGCAAGCGAGAATTGCTTATCGATCACAGTGATCGAGTGTACTACATTGATTTCATGGGTATACTATATTAAGCCAATTCTGGTTTGGAGTGTAAGGATTTGAGGAACCTTCGTCCAATACATGCACATATTAATCTTGTTTTGTTACCTGCGCTGAACAAAATCGGAATACGATGATCATGTTTATATGGGTTTTCTATCTTTTGGTTGGTCTGGTAAAAACTGTGGAGAAATCACAACACAATGGTTTGATTCTTGGAGTTACGTAGGCAAGAATTGAAAATTCTAGGAAATTTCTGGCTTTTGGGTACCAACCATTGGTGTACATGCAAACAGACTGCTGCTATATATAGCGACTTGAGTGAGCTTTCATTGAAACAGTGCCTTTCAGCTTTTACAACAGCAAAAAAAGTTGTATATATATATATATATATATATATATAATCAATTTTACTTTTTTCTACTACATACATCGATATCGAGGGGAAAATTTTCGACTAATTAAATTAATTAATATATAGATAATTAATTATTTGACTCAATAAAAATGGAACATACATCGTCTGTGGTGAAGCCACATAGGAATTAGAAGGCTTCTTCTGTGTTTTTATAGTCACAAATTACTCAAATTTATGTCATCAGTTTTTTTTATTTTTTAGATTTGTTTCGGTTTTTTTTGGTGGGTTTATTACTTTCGATCTATTTTTTCATTATTAACATGTTAATATCACTTATTACTTAATATGTATTAAAAATTTGAGTGCATCGATCAATATTCATATATTTTACATACTTTTAAATACTTAAGGTGAATGATATCACGTACATAATTATTAGATAATAAAAAGCATATATGTCAATGAAATTTTCCCATACATTACCCAAATTTTTGGAACTCATGGTAGGTACCGTTGATTTAAAAAATTTCAAGTTTGGATGCTTTATTTAAACTCGTACTTTTTTCCGGAGTTTAATAGCAAATTAAGATAGATCATGAACACCCAAATTAATGGCTTCAAAAATTATTAAAAATCGAGAAATAATACCATTTATAGTCCTCGTGATCGATAATAAAAAAATATTATGATTATAATTTGTTTCTATGTACTGAGGCTGATTTGGACAAATTATGATTATAATATCCAACTGACCCTGTTTTTATTGCCCAACACCGCTCGTAACGCCCAAAGTGCATGCAGTTTATGATGAAAACATAGTACGTGGAGACTCATGCAAGCAAACAAACAAACCCAAGAAAATTCCACGAAGCTGCCTTTTCATCAATACAACCCCGGGCTCCCAGCCCGTAATATTTATATTATATTATATATAACTCCTATTCTATTCATTAATTTCCTCACTGCAGAGAGAAACTGTCTCATTTTTCCTCCCGTGATTATATTTATAATCTCATCAACCCAACAAAATATATATTTATTTCGGTTCATTCGATCATATCATTTTTATTAGCTTCGGTGTGGTTGATGTTATGGAAGAAGCGCGGGAGATATTGAACAACTTAGAGAACGGGATTAATATTGTTAGTACCGACGTCGACAGTCATGTTTATTACAAGGGATTAGTTGGGACTAATAATAAGGAGGATCATGATCATCAGCCGTGGACTAACAATGGGTCGAGGAAGCCGCAAAACTTGACGTCCTCGATTGTACGGAAAAAATCCGACCCGATTCTGGTCACAAATGTTCGGTTTCAGATGGTGAGAAATGTGCTCAACAATTTGCAAGAGGTGGTTCTTGGTACCAAGCTGGCTGTGCTCTTTCCGGCTATTCCCCTCGCAATTCTCGCTGATTTTTATCACTTTGGAAGAGTGAGTTATATATATATATATATATATAATTAATTAAGTTGAATTTTGTGTTTCCGTATTTTGTTAAGATTAATTTGCTAATTATTTGTGTTGAATAACTAATTAATCAACATTTTGTTTTCATCGATCGTTAATCTTGTACGAATGTAGCCTTGGATTTTCGGTTTGAGCTTGCTGGGACTCACACCGCTTGCTGAACGTGTCAGCTTCCTCACTGAGTAAGCTTTATTTTCCTAATTACTAGTAATTAATGGTAATCAATAATTTTCTTTTCTTAATTACATAATTAAACATATTTAGATGTTCAAAATCTCTAATATTTCTATATTTTTGTTGTCCAATTTGTGTCCCCCCAAAAAATCAGACAAATTGCTTACTTCACTGGTCCAACAGGTATACTATTTTCTCACTTTCAATTAATAAATAATGTTGATTTATCACGTACGTGCATTCTACCTCAATGGTACCTTCTCATATGATCATTTCAATTTATTGGATTATCTTTGTGCACATAAATATCATAATTGGAATTATTAATTCTCCAAATTATCAGGACAAAATCATTTTTGTAAAATATTAATAAGATTGGAAGCCATTTATTCATTAATATATATATATATCAACTAAATAGACGGTTCGTCATGAAGATTTTAATTCTAATCAAAATAGTTGATTTATTTGAATATATGAATGACTAAATAACCTCTAATTTTATTAATTTTTCACGAGAATGATCTTAACATGATAATTTAAATAATGAACTGTTCCGATTATGATATATATATATATATATATAAAGATAATTTGATCAACAAAAAAGGTGGTATATATAAAAAGATACTATCAGAGTCGGATGCAAATATTTTTCTTGGGGTTCCATTACTGTATATATCTCCAATGTTTTTTTTAAATAAAATCTTTTTAATAGAAATGGGTCCCACATGATGCATATGTGCAATGTTTTTTGTTTGATATGATATATGATAAGACGAGAAAAGTTATATTATTTATATTAAAGAGGGTTGAATTCAAAATCTCCCATATAACATGTACTTAGAGAAGAATTTCATTAAATCATAGTACTGACTATATATCGATAAACTAATTGTGTCTTATGTAATTGATATTTGGTGTGTGAAACTCTTTATATTCTTGTTCGGTTTGAAAACCTATAAATTTTAACGATAGCCCATAACTAGGAACATCCCTCTACCTGTTGGACAACACTTTCATCCATGAATCTCGCAGTTCTTTGGACAAAGTTTTAGTAATTTGACAATATTGATTTGGTCAATTTGGATTTTAATTTGCAGTTGGAGGGCTTCTTAATGCAACATGTGGAAATGCAACAGAGATGATCATAGCACTATTTGCTCTTCACCAAAACAAAATACTTGTTGTCAAGTACTCTCTCTTGGGTTCCATTCTTTCAAACCTCCTCCTTGTTCTTGGCTCCTCTCTTCTCTGTGGAGGCCTGGCCAACCTGAAGAAAGAACAAAGATACGATAGAGTAAGAAAAAAAAATTAATTAATTAAATAGACAAAACTTAATTCAATTAATCACGCATTATAAAACCAATTAACAAGTTTATTTTTGTTAATTAATTTTATTTTAATTTTCGATGACTTAAATTAACGAACAGAAACAAGCTGACGTGAACTCACTGCTTCTTTTACTGGGATTGCTATGTCACATGTTGCCATTGTTGTTCCGGTATGCTTCGGGGCACGACGTCCCCTTCGCCACCAACAGCAGCCTTCAGCTCTCAAGAACAAGCAGCATTTTCATGCTCATAGCATATGTTGCCTATATCATCTTCCAGCTCAAAACCCACCGGCAGTTCTTCGAGTCACAAGAGGTGGTTTATATAAATGCTCGTGTAACATTTCTTGTAGAACAAGGCACCTCTCGACTTAGCCAAAAAATCATAATTCCTAACATTTTTTTATGCTACGATTCAACAGGGAGACGAAGACGAAGAAGAAGAAGAAGAGAAGGCAGTAATCGGGTTTTGGAGTGCATTCAGTTGGCTGGTTGGTATGACAGTTATCATAGCTCTCTTGTCCGAGTATGTTGTGGGTACAATTGAGGTATTTGAATATATAATGTACTTATAATATTTATGCTCAGAATTTTAATTAACTTGAAGGTGTTTTGTTAATTTCTAGTTAGTTTTTATTTTTTATTTTTGATGATGAATTTTCCTGAATTAATTTAGGCTGCATCAAATTCTTGGGGCATTTCTGTGAGCTTTATAAGCATCATTTTGCTACCAATTGTGGGGAACGCTGCAGAGCACGCTGGTGCAATCATATTTGCTCTCAAGAACAAATTGGTATATATATATATATATATGTTACAAATTAAACTAATTATAAGTTCAACCTAATGTTTATAATGTTCATTTTTCGGTTATATACTGGAAGGAATCGAGCCTTAAACCTATCCCGATTGTAATCGCCGTTCTCTCCGAATTTCTGAATTTTATGCAGGACATATCTTTGGGAGTTGCTTTGGGCTCTGCATCTCAAATTTCTATGTTTGTGGTAAGAGTTTTAAGATAAAACCGGCCAATGCACAAAATCAAGAAAATAATTTAATTTCTTCAAATTTTGCGTTTGCGAAACCCTAATTTCGATCATTTTTCAGGTTCCTTTAAGCGTGATTGTTGCCTGGATAATGGACATCCAAATGGACCTTGATTTCAGCCTCCTTGAAACTGGCTCTCTTGCTTTCACAATCATCATCACAGCCTTCACATTGCAGGTTCATCAATTAACTTCTTCCTAAATCCCAACCTAGCTAGGCTCCTTTCATTTTTCTCTGCCAAACCCCAATCCGGAAAGTTCATTGAAATGCCAAGATCGAGGCATACTAGACGTCATCTAGATGCTGGTCAGCATGGCTCGATCTTAATGTCCTAGTGGACTTTCCGGATCGGGGTATGTAATTCTCTATTTCATTTACATAATAAAAAAATTTAAATTCTATAATTTTCAGGATGGAACTTCACATTACTTGAAAGGAGTGATTCTTTTCCTATGCTACATTGTCATTGCTGCATGTTTTTTTGTTGACAAGACTCCCATGAGTAAGTGAATAAGGCCACCTTAAATTGTTCCAAGGCAATAAACATCCATCTCTACTTATAATGATTCTGGATTTTCATGACAGATGAAAAGACTGCAATTGAACCATCTTCTGGTGGGATCCTGTTCGCGTAATTTTCCCGGTAATTTACCCAAATAAAGAGATTAATTTGTCAATCAATTTGTAGTCCAATTGTTTTAGCATGTCCATTTTGGTTGAAGGAGCAAGGAATGTGAGGTGGGCATGGATTGGAGTTTTTCAATTCCTTCTGAAGATGTTTGATATTTATTTGTAGATAAAAACTTCAGCTTTCATATGTCTTTGTAATAAAGTTAATTTCCTTCATTTTGGTAAAAAGTTAAACCTGAAGGAAAACGGGGTGAATTTGATTTAAGCAGATGCAATATTGCAGCTCGATCTGTCCTCTTTTTTTAACCTTCTTGTAATAATTTCATGGAGATAAGATAATAAACTCTTAATTACATTGGAGTTCAGCTTTGGTTTTATTCTATGAATATTATGATATGTTAGAGGTTTGTGAAAACTGCCATATTTTGTATGTTCTGTTTTATTCTCGAGTAACCGGCTCTCATTATTATACTACATTCTTGCCACCCGCTAATGATTGTGTGTAAATTCTTTTTTTTTCTTCTCTTTATATTAGAGATTTTACAATAGAAAAATAAATAAAACTGAACGTTTAATATTTTTTATAAAAACGAAAATGGGGAGAAATAATTACCTGAGTTTTCTACCCATTTATTTATTTCCCATGGCTTATTTTTTTTAATTTATAAATTTAATATTTGGTTGTATTATTCGATCCTTATTTATTAAATAGTTTATTATTTAAAATTCAATACTAAAAGAATAGTTTTGTCTTAATTGTTTTAGTGAAGCCTACTCACCCTCTTGACTTTATAATAACTAGACTCTTTACACCTCCTGTGTTAATTAATTTTTTTATTTTTGTTATAAAAATAAAAATAAAAATAAAAATAAAACATAATTTTAATTTTTTTTTAAATAAGCAGAGTAACTAATTGAACTCACTACCCTTTTTTTTCCTTTACTACCGACTCCTTCCTTAACCATCACTCCTTCCATTAGCCATCAATACTATTTTTTTAATTTATAAATTAATTTTTGATTTTACTATTATATTACTAGCTATTAAATAATTTAAATGATAAATATTTTGACCCTCATGAATATATAACAATAGAGATAAACATAAAGATAAATAAATAAATATATATATATAAATGATTAAATAATAATTAATTTTTATATAAAAACAATCATGTAGTGATATTTTAAAAACAATCAATTTTTTATTTATGACAAATTTTATAAATGAAAGTTTGCTAAATAAAGATAGAATGAGAAGATTTGAAAATGCCATATATGGAAGTAGGATCACTTGCCATTGTCTAATAGAGTTATGCCTGCTGGCTTCTAATTTTGAAGCATATGGTCCAACTTTGCTAGCAGATCGAGCGAGGAAGTATCTGGAGATTGCTTGCCAGAAAAGGATAATAAAATGAAGTCTGCACTCTGCAGAACTTAATTATAGTTTTGTCCCCAACGTGTAATACAAACACAAATAAATTAATGACAAGGAGAATTGTGGAAAAGTTTACCCTTTAAAAAAAAAACTTCACCCTTCATTTTTATTTGGTAACATAAAGGGAGAATTGTGAGGAGCCGATGCTCGTACGAGAGGACTGGATTGGACTAGCCGAATATGCAGTGAAAGTTCTTAATTTTTACTCTTATAAAAGAATTAATAACCACCCCGATATTTTGCAGTACGTTCAGGCTTTCGGATTTCTTAGATGCACTAACAAGAACTAATTACCATAATCACAAGGGAAAAACAAGCACAAATAAATTGACAGAGAAAGATGAATTGGAGCACGAGAAGATAACTTGCATTCAACCCAATTAACATAAAGTAGCAACTAGCAAGGGAGCTGAATAATCAAGAACAATAGATTAGAATCTTCAGGAATACAAAAGGTCAACAATTGCTAAAGAAAGGGAAAAAAAGACGTCGAGAATTCAATCCTTGGTTTTCTAGGGACATGTATAACATGCAAGTTTTCCAAAGATACAAGTTCAGACTCGGACTTGGACTTAACTAATGGGCTTGGTTAACTTCCAACATTAAGAAGTTGTCTTACTATTTCCTAATAGGCTAATCCTAATCCTTGAGTTGCAATTTACTTGTTAAGGCTACGTAAGAGAGAGAATTTATATATAGGTCTATTTTTCCGATTACAAGGACGTGAAAAATGGGAAATTCGAAGCTCTTACTGACGTAAATTGACCCAAAACCACAAGAAGTATGTATTCAAAGTTTATTGCCACCATAAAGCCAGCAATGTAACGGCAATTGTCACATTCATGCCGGCTGACTTGGCATATAATAGGCTTTGCCGCCGTAATGAATAATTGACATCTTCTAATGAATTGAATTATATTTTAATTCGTTATTATAAATTAGTAATATTTCTAATGGGGAAAGTTTCGAGTTCAATCTATATTTTTTTAAACCAAGCTACAAACAGCACAAACAAGAGAGAAAATAGGGAAAAAAAAAATAGTGAAAACAACAGCTGACAAAACAGCAAAGGAAAACCAGCAGAGGCCATTAGGCGTAGTCCACTAAAGAAGGTGCAAGCGCCGGAGGGCAAGGTAGATTGTTCCGGGAAAGCACGTGCACTAGGGATAATGGCGGGTGATCAATCCAGGCCTTACTGCACATCAACCGGTGCCCCTGTGCGGCTAAGGCATCAACTGCCATATTTGGTGAGCGATTTTTCCAGAGAAAGTCCACATAATCAAAGAACGGAGAAGTAGAACAAATACGTGATAGGATAGGGAAGATCTCTCATCTTCCCTTCTTAATGGAGCCATTGACGGCTTGGATTAGCTCCAAAGAATCAGACTCAAAAGTTACTATTCAAAAGCATTCCCTTTTTGCGAGGTTTATCCCTTCCAACAGAGCCCACGCCTCAGCCTCAATAACTGAGCTAGTAGTTCGAGGCTGCGAGCATGGCAGCACTCCGCAACAAACCTTCCAACCGCATTAATGGCAACCACAATGAGACCATCCTATTTAGTAGAAGAGAGCCAAGAGGCATCAACATTGATTTTCAATCCTGAGGGGAAGCCGGGGACCAAGGTGACTCATCATTGGTTACCTCCATGTCATTTGCAATCAATGGGCTAAGAAGTGTGGTGGCTGCCCACAAGTCTCGGTGGAGAATACTACTATAGTTCACTACAAGATTAGAGTTCAATGTTCAATTCTTATGGTTGAATACTGTGTATGAGTCTTTTCGGTCCCTTTAAATATAGATTACCATGGTTTTTTAAAATAGTACCAAATCTACCAAAAAAATAATAAAAAACACAAACTTTTAAGTTATGATGTAATAAAATAAAGGCTAAGATCGTTCACTTATAAAAATATTAGTCTTTATAATAAAGTGCCCGAAAATGGATTTTCCGAGGAGTTTTCGTATTCGAAATTTATGGCTGACAAGGAAGAAGTTTGGAGAGAAATTGTGGCGAAGGAAGGGCTGGTGCAAACTGAGATGGGTAATTTGGGCAATTGGGGTTTCTTGGATGTCTTGTTTCGTTGCCCTATTAAGCTTTTGGGTACCGGAAACAAAGTTGATGGACTTGGTTTTACACTGAGGTATAAAACACTGGATTCAATCTTGTATTGGATAGATAGATCATATGAGAGATGAAAAACCATACTGATTGACTCGGTTAATTAAAACTGATATTCATGTGTGTGAAGAATACAGGTTGTTTTTTAGGTGATTGAATAATACAAATGCATTGTTTTCTTCCGAAGTTGTCTCCTCTTTTTACTCATCTTGTCTTTGGTGTTTTTGGTCAGCCAAATCTTCGCCCATCTCCATGCAGTATTTTTATACAAACCTTATTCTAGATGGGCCTTTTTGTTTCTAATCAACGAGACAAAAATTCGAACTTCTGATTTCTTCTAAATCGAATCTTCTGTCAATTTAGTATATTCTCTATATATTAAAAGGGTTGTGTTTTTGTACTGCTCATAAGCAGTATTTTTACAGTTTTGCCCTTTTTTCTTTTTCTTTGTTGTTGTAATCAGGTAAATGACGGTTTCGCTCTTGCTGCTCCAATTTTCCTCTCTACACAAACATGACCATCAGGCTAAAAAAATCTTCGCTGTTCCTTCTTTCTCATCGAACCCATCGTCCTAACAAAAAATTTGATTCTCAACACATGTCCTACTTATATATACTTATTTGCACATGGTTGTTGGCCAAGGGGACAGGCAAATGTATTTACTTTGTGTTTTTTATACAGTTGACTGAACCATGCAGTCTGTAAATAATGAGAGCTTCTGATATCAGTTTATGTGATCAAACTGTGTTACTTAGCTTTCAAGCATAAACCCTAGACCCAGTAACCGAAAAAAAAAACGACGTCATTTAAAAAAAATAGAGAGAGAATAATAAAACCCAATATTACGGGGTCTATTTAAACTGGCATAAAGTCTAGGAAGAGTGAAACCAAAATAGTTTGACATTCTTATCAAATTGAAGAGAAGAGTTTACAATTTCTGCCGAAAGTTTGACATGGAAGTTAGGCCGTTTCGACTGCTATTTCTAGCATGAACGTATGCTGATTATCGCCTTTTCTGACTCACCTTCTCTGGAAGTTGAGCATTTTGACTGAGACAGCAAAGATGCCAAAGAAAAGGATACAAAAGGCGATGAGCACGGCAGCTGAAACTCCAATCATTCCGGGGCCATACCCGAGTTGGACGTGCAAGTACTCTTTCACCGTGCCCTGAAATCTCTGCCCTGTCATCTTGGTCTCCACGTCACCAAGCTGTGAAGTGATGATGCCTTGGAGTGTCCATGACACTGGACAGATGTAATAAAACCAAATCCACCATCCAGGGATATGCTGAAATGAAATCAAATGAGTATAAATAAATAATAGAAAAAACCAAACCTGAGAGGCAAAGGCTTCAACTTTGGAACCAGAGAACAGTTGAACTAATGAACTAGGTACTTACGGGCTTTGGGACGAGAAAACCTGAGAGGAGGTTCCACAAAGAGTAGAAAGCAGAAGAAACCACAGCAGCAAGATGCTGAGACGGTGTGAGGCCAACAGCAGCCATACCATAGAAGGTAAAGTAGGTGAATGTGAGGAACATGAACACGAGATAGAGCAAAAACTTTCCTGCATCAGAGAACCAAACCAAGATTTTAAACAATGAATCAAAATCACAAGACTTGTTCTTCCAAAAGGTAAAAATCAGGAATCTTACTAAGTGTCCTTTCAAAGTGAACCATGAAGTAAGTGATGATGCCGTATACTAGTGTCTGTACTGCAATGTACGGAATCTCTACAAGGCCCTGCAAATCGAAAAGGCAGAGAATAATGGACTTGTCAGTACCTGTTCTTTCCTAGATCAATACACTTTGCTAACATTTTTCAGTATATTTGCATTTACCTGGGCTGCTGCATAAGCTAAAGGAGAGTACAAGCCGGCTGCTCTCTCTCGATAGAACACTGTCCTCTCAATTGAAACAATGGGTTGCACTGAAGAAGAGTTATTGACACCAAGAAACAAGCAAGCAGCATAAAGAGCCCCCATAACCATCATCAGTGCTTGCGGTGAGTCCCTGTGGAAATTTACAGATTGAATCGAACATAACTTTATTAAGTAAGGAACCATTTGGCCTCCCCAAAATTTTCATAATGCTACTGGGACGAAGTTGTGTACCTTTTGGTACCAACATCCCAAAATGCAGAACCAAATATCAGTGCACTGATCGTAGTGAAAATTAGCCTCATGGCGTTATAATGTGGACTTCTCCAATAAACAAGATTTTGTTTCTTTAAGCAGATCAAAAATTGTGACATTGTGTTTTGAGAATACACTGAATCAAACTTTAATGGTTCTGAGCCATCTGGGGGGATACTAAACTCCTTAATGGACTCTTCCACTTCCCTGAAGACAATTGTTAAACAATAATTATAACAAAACAAATGTGAGAATCAATCAATTCCAATCATTGGTAAAGAATCAAGGAAAGTACTTGTATTGCTCCGAGTTTCTGTAGATGGTTGCAAAGTCTTCACCAATTCTCTCTTCGCTAGCAGGTGTAGAAACTTCAAGCATCCAAGTAGCTGGATTGTACCCGTTGGGAATTGGAGCGACTCCAGGAATGTCCTGCACAAGAAAAATCGTTAGGGAAAAATTCCTTGAGCAGAAAATGCAGTTTATTACAATGTTTACCTGAAAATAATCTATCATTATCTGGGAGTGCAAACCAAGCTTTCCTCCGTAGATAACTTGACCCCCACGTTTCATAAGAAGAAGCTGCGTGTCAAATCAAAGTTAGAATTTAGAATTTAATTAGAGAATTGCATATCATATGTGGTTCCATATGAGAGGTTTCAGTTTGCTGTGAAGAAGATGATCTAACTAACCGCATCAAATGCCTCAAATATGTCAATACTTGGTTGATGTATAGTGCAGACCACTGTTCTTCCTGTATCAACAGTGTTACGAACAGTCCTCATCACGATGGCTGCTGCGCGAGCATCAAGTCCAGATGTCGGCTCATCCATGAAGATAATTGATGGATTTGCAACAAGCTCCACAGCAATTGTTAAGCGTTTTCTTTGCTCTATTGATAAGCCTGAGCTGCCTGGCAAACCAACCAAAGCGTTCCTCAGACTATCAAGCTCTACTAACCTCATTACTTCTTCCACAAATTCCTGCAATGAAGAGTAGAAAAATTATGTCAAGAAACAGATCCAACATAAATATCTAAATTTGTATGGAGCAGCAGCAGCAACTCACTTTTTTTTTGTCCTCGTTGACTTCCTTTGGAAGGCGGAGAGCAGAAGAAAACCATAGCGACTCCTCAACTGTAACTTGAGGAGAATGTATGTCATTTTGCTCAACATATCCTGATACTCTGGCAAAAGTGCGTTGCTCTTTCCAGTAACCAGATATCTTAATCTCTCCTTCTATGTATCCACCAGTTTTCCTACCAGCAAGGACATCCATCAAAGTGGTCTTCCCAGCTCCACTAGACCCAACTAAAGCAGTGAGAACACCTGGTGAGAATACTCCACTCACATTCGACAAGAGCTGCAACCTACTTTCTGGTATTCCTTGTGACTTCATTGCCTAAAAAAATTCTCAAGGATGCCAGTTTGCATCAGTCACACACAAAGTAATTGATAGGGAAGCAAAATCATTAAGGCAACAGACCTTTGGCATGTCCACAAAGTAATTGACATTATGGAAAGTCATTGTTAGTGGTTGAAATGGTAAGATCATCCCTTTCTTTCGGCCCCCATCTCCAGTTGATGTGTTGGATTCAGCCACTGCATGATCATATATATATATATATATATACATATATTTATTACAGATAATTATGCAGCATTTTATTTATCACATCAATAATCTGGAGCCAGTAAATATCTGAGTATACACAAATAGATCACTTCTGCAAGTTTTGGAGAGTACTGACCATCTGCAGCAGGACTTTCTTCCTTGTCGTCAGGTGGAATCACCGACTGGTTATTTCTGAGTGCTATGAAGAAGAACATTCACACATTCAGAGGTGGATGCAAATAAACATGAAGACACACATCTTGTTTCACACAGACGCGTAAAGGCATAAATCGTGTTTCAAACTTACGATTTAAGTAGATCAAGGACAGAGTCACAAGGCTATTGAAAAGAAATGCATAAGCCAATAAAACAGCAACTCCAATCCAATACCAGTAAACACCAGCTGGTAAGCTGTGTGCACGGAGAACATTATACCCAACCATGTTACCATCAACTGAAGATTTCTGCAAAGTGACAGTTTCCAAAAACCAGAAGAATCAATGAGTAAGTCCATCACTTATTTGTTCACTCAAAATTGACCAGAAAATAGACATAAGCTTAAAGTGCATACCATCATCCACCTTGGAGCAGTAAATTCGTTGACAGAAATAGCTCGTTGCCCATAAGATAGTGGTGATACCCAAAACCCCCAAACCCACCATGGCTTAATGCTTTCTGAAAAACCAAAAAATAAGGTGAAAAGCATTTTACCAAACATAACCGTTTACTTTTAATTCTAACAAGCATTTTACCAAACATACAAAAGATTTAATACCTTTTGGAATGATGAATCCACCCAACAAAAATATAACTAGGAGTGCGGCTGATCCAAATGTATTAGCGATGACCATGTCTCTTGAAATAGCTGCCATCAGCCGGAAGAGACCCAAAGCCATCTGGTGCACTGAGAATAGTAAAAGCATGAAAGCGAAGAACCTGTAGCATTGACAGAAAGTAATGAGTACATGAAAATGATTGTAAGAATTAGAACATCTTCAAGAATTGAAGCAAAGGAGGATACCTTGAAGCAGCAGGAGCAAAACCAACAGAGTAGTAAACGACACAAGACCATACAATAGCTTCAATAATAGAGTATGGTATACGCAGAAGCCAACTAACAACAGACCATACCCACGCAGGATGAAAGAAATTGTCTCTTTGCTTGTAAAAGACTGGGAGCCGAGATATCATAAGAGGTAGCTCAGAAAATCCGTTAAACATCATGTGTACCAACCCGAAAAACAAGCAAGAAAGATATAGTTCCCCATTTTGCTCATCTGTTGGGTGTAGTCTCGTCCGCAGAAACATTGTGCATGTGACAAATCCAACGAATCCAACCTTCAACAACGATCAGGATGGAAAATCATGGTATAAGTACACTTATTGAAAACAAAATTTAAATCAGAAACTAAAACGTTAGATATGCCTTTAGAGAGCAAAGCATACCTGGCATGTTCTAAAAATATAAAGAAACCTATGCCTACTGATCAACAAGATTTCTCGCGAAAAACATGCTTTACAAAGCTCCCATCTTGTGACTGCATATCTGGTTTTGGACAACGCTTCAGGATGACTAGTAGATTTGTTGAATGGTTCAGAAAGCTCAGACTCCAAGCAGTTTCCATATTTGGAATTTTTGAAGGCTTCAGCAATTTCTGGAACGGAAATGTACTTGTATGGCCTGGATTTATCAGTCCAGTACTGAGGCTGATCCTTTCTAGAAGTCACCTGGAAATAAATCAAAGTAACATTGAACCAAGCAGCTTGATTAATAACAAGAAAAATGAAATCATCTAAGTGTTTTTGCAACCTCTTGAAGAAAATCTGCAACTCCCTTGCGTGGTGGTAGTCGAAAGCCTAATGACTCAAAGAATTCCAACACTCGGGCTCGAGGGCCTTGATAAACCACATGCCCTTCTGCTAGGAGCAACAGATCATCAAACTGTTCAAATGTCTCAGGTGCAGGCTGAAGAAGAGCCATTAGTACAGTGGCATCCATTAGATGGACAAAATTTCGAACACATTTGACAATTTGGAATGTGGTAGAGCTATCAAGTCCTGTAGAAATTTCATCCATAAATAAGGCTTTTCTTGGGCCAACTGCCATTTCTCCTGAAATCAGAATGGAATTATTATTATTTTTATGAAGTCATGTCTCGAAGGCAACAGAAATCAATTCAAAATACCTATAATTATAATTTGAACATGTAAAGAACACTCAAGACAGCCTCAAGAATTTGAACATAACTGAGCATAATAGTGAATTTCTACAATTTTCAAGTTCATGAAATATGAGAGATAGACCTGTTGTTACTCTTTTCCTTTGTCCACCTGATACGCCTCTGAGCATGTCATTTCCAACAATTGTCTCGGAGCATACATCAAGACCCAGCATTTTCAAAACATAATCTGTTGAAACGCTGTGCTTTTTACCCCCAACAGATGATGCCTAAAAAATTTGAGTCATTGAAAGAAACATAAGAAAAATAAGAAGAATCAATCACAAATGCATTCTAAAACAATTTTAAAAAATTGTTTCTTTTTCTGAGCATGTTAACCTTCATATATGCATCAATTTCTGGATCTGGCCTTATGTTCCTTTCCTTCTCTAACCGAGCCAAATCTTTCATGTATGCTAAAAGCAAAATCAACAGACAACTTTAAGACTAGCTAAAAAAAAAAAAATCCTCATAATGCATGTAACAAAATTCCAATTAATGCGAGCATACCTCCAAACCCTTCGCTTGAACCTTGACATCTAGCTGCAAAGTCCAAGGTTTCTCTAACAGTCAGCTCTGCAATGTGATTATCTGTTTGGCTGATATAGGCAGATGTTCTTTGAACGCAAAACTCGTTAAGCCTATGACCATTGTAGGTAATGGTACCAGTTTTCTGAAATAAAAATACAAAATTGTTGACTTGTGGATTCTTAGAACGAGTACTGGACTAACACATCAAAAATCAACACCCAAGTCGCTTAGAAGATATGGACTTAGAACTAGTAGCATTCCTAGAAAGTATGTTCACTTATAAGTTTCGTATAAACATGTAGGTATGTATTTTTTTAAAGTATGTATTTTTTTAAAATACCTATGTTTTCCGTACGTACATGCTGACATAGAGAAACCCTAATCAAACAAAGGGGGACAAAAGATACAATCCCAAGATTTGCAAAGCATACTAAAAAGCAAAGATGATTGCGCACTCGTTATAACTTGTAATCAACAGTATTTACCCAAAAAGGGGAAATTTTCACCAGCTGGCTACTGACCTTTAGGCTGGGGTCAAGTTTTCCAGCAAGAGCCAAAAGCAAAGTGGATTTTCCAGAACCTGGAGGCCCTAAAAGCAATGTCATCCTACAAAAGGAACACAGAAAAAGAGATATGAAAGAAACTTCACCTGTATGTGCTGATTTATGGTTACACAACACGTGAAAATAATGAATTTCTTTACTGAACTAGCTAGGTAGCTAATAAAAAGTTATTAAAGTTACATTTGCATTAAATATTGTCCATAATTGGTAATTACATCCACGAAAAATCAATAAGACTGGCCTTGCCTTTACTTATCAATATCATTTATTCATCCTGTAATTTTTACCTAATATTTAGTTTGAACGGCTTCTTTTTTGGGTGTTTAATAAAACTTATCATCAATAAAAAAAAAAACAACTTAAGTAACGAAAATACTTTCAAGAAAAAAAAAACCGTATTAAAATTCTTACCTTCCTGGTTTGATAGCGCCCGTAATATTATTCAAAATTGTTAAAGAGTGTCTATTGGGTCGAAATATTCTCAAACTAGTTAAAATACTCTGCATCCAAAAATATATACAACAGCAAAATTAGTGAAGAAGATGATAATTCAAACCATTTTGGTGAAGAAAATATTAAGGAAATATCAAGTGTTAATCACAAACCTCCAAACCGTTCCGAGTATAATTGATGAGAGTAGGCAAAGCTCTTGATCCAGTTTGAACATTTGCTACTATTTTGAGGTTATCGTACCGTACTTCTACCTTTGGCACTTCCAATCCAACTCTTTAATTTCACACAGGAAAAGAAAAAGTAAACATAATCAGTAACACAAAATGAAAACCGACAATACGCAAGGTGCACGTTTACTAATTATTTCATTTTTTATTCTCAATTTTTACTTTGTGTTTGGAATATACAGATATTATATATGAAAGAAACAAAAGTTCAGAGAATTTCACCAAAAAAAAAAAAATAATGGGACGGAATAAATGAATAAGGAAGAGTGCAAAATAAAGAAACAATAGATTTTGGTGTTTGATTTTTAGTTTGATTTGTGTTCTTTTTATTTATTATTATTATTTGTTCTGGATGTCCTCTATTATATCCTTTGCTCACTCTTCTTCATTTCTTATTTTTTTTAATATCGTAAAAGCTTGAAAACGAAGTAATTACTTTTTCATATCTCAAAGTATAATTATGTAAAAAATAGAAAATAAAATACTTATCAGACGACACCGGGATGAACCATAAGGGATGAACCTTTAAGTCAATTACAATTAAAAGACCCGGAAGTACGGTCTGGACATGCATGCAGAAACTGATGAACAGAGAATAAAATTTTAAATTTTCCTATTCAAAGAACATAAGGGACGACTGGATCAAAAAAAAAAAAAAAAGAACATAAGGGACGTAAATTTATCACAAAACTGTCGAAATTTTCAGAAGGAAAAAAAAAAGAGTGAAAGAACTGAGACCTTGTTTTATGATTTTCAAGTGCACAATCAGACTTTACCAAATCATGAAACGCATAATTCAAAATGCAAAAAAAAAAAAAAGAAAAAAAAAAAGAGCGCGTACTTGTCCAGCCTCTCTTTAATGGCGGAGAGCAAGAGGAAGTTATCTTGATCTTTAGTGGCCAGAGCTTTCTGGACAACGAGCTCGCGGTTAGTCCGATCAAGCTTCCGCACGTCCACCGTCTCCGTCTTTCCGCTTCCAGCCTCATCTGACTTCTTCTTCCTCAAAAACGCCGTGTTCGTCCGCTTCTGTGACGGCAGTCTGGCAATGGCCGCCCACATGAGCTCATCCTCGTCCTGCGCCACAGACTCGGCGTTGGACGGCCGAGAGAATGACTCATTCCCGGCCTCTATCTCAAAAAACTCGCTGCCATTAGATGCGGCCGCCATTTCCATACAACAGCAGCTCCGATGACGATCGAGCGATCAATCTCTCTGCGTCCGCCTCGATCCTCTGTGTTTTTCTCTCTCTGTCTGTATAATTTATTTTTTATCTTTTTATTATCGAGGATCGATTAAGAGAGAAATTGAAAATTTATCGATGTGATTTCGTGTGAGATTATAAGGAGTGAGATTTTTGTGTGGAGTTGTTGTGTATTGATCGAGTTGTAAGTCTCTAACAGAATCGGAGAGAAAGAAGGGGCGCAACTCGCTGGCTAGGCTGGCTATGCACACCCGTAGTTACTCGCTGCAGGGGTATAATTGTCAATTTAACTCAATTTTTGCAGGCTCAGAAGCTTGAAGGCCCGCGAATTTTTAAGACTGTGTATTTCCCATTTTACCCTTTCCCGTTGCAGCTTCTTTACAATTGCTTTTGAGGCAAGTGCTTTTCTAGGAAGCGATTAACTTTTAGTTAAAAATATTATTATAAAATTATATTTAGTTCCTACTAATATCTAAAGTAACTCGAATTTCTCAAATAAGAAAACATTTTAATTATGGAAATTTATTTTTTATTATTGATATCATGTATCCACTTTCAAGTTCCATCAGCTATTTATTTTGTTATTATAGGTAAAACCGTAAAAGTATGTTTTATGCGATCACACTATTTGTTTCCTTTTTCGTTATTAGATAAATAATTTCTATTAATATAAAATTTAAATGCTTTTGAAAAAAAAGACAGCCTTGAAAATTAACTAGAAAAAATAATTTTCATTATGAATAAAAATTGAAATACACGGCTAGAAAGCAAGTATTTCCAACAACCGGTTCTAAGAAGCACTTGAGGGCTTATTTGGGATTGCTTTTATTGGAAATAAGCATGCTAAAAAAATGCCCTTAGTAACAGTGTTTTCATAAACATGTCAAAATTTGGACATGATCCTAATAAATTGCTCACGGGAAGCATTTGCAAATTTTTCAGCTGGCTTAATTGTAAAAGTAAATAATTCAATGAAAAAATCAGAAGCAAGTCATTTTAATTTTTAATTTTCAAAATTAAAATTTCACCATAAGTTCAGTGGCGGAGATCGCTCTATGTATGTTGCCAGCGTTGATATCATGACCATTTTGCTTTGGTTTGGTGGGTCTCGAAGGATTGAACATGGATGATCAAATACGACGACGCTTTAGCAGGAAAAAAGTCACCATCAGAACAGAGATAATAACAATAACCTGCACTCTCTTTTTCTTCCTTTTGAGTGCTTACAATTTTAATTTTGGTGATTCCCATCATCCAATTAGATAAAGTTGATATCCTCTGCTTCATATTGATATGCGTATAGAATTGTAAACCTGTTTGTATTCAAACTCATGAATTCCATCCTCATCTAAAAGCTCAATTGCAAACCTATTTGTATACGAACTCTCAGATTAAAAAAAAAAAAAAAAATTTGTACACGAAACTCATGAATACCATCCTCAGTTCCTCACCTATAAACAAAATCAATTACCATACTCAACGTACATGTTGTAATTTACATTGTATTTTATAAAATAATCAGTATTTCAAGATCCAGGAAATTTTTTATTAATTTTTCTGGACAAAATAAGTGGCATGGGTATTACGAACAAAGCCAACACGTGCGCCGCCCAAATGTATGAACACGTGGAGAAATCCCAATTGTAAAACATGAAACGGACGCAGATTGAAACATTATGCAACGAAAATGAAACTCCACAAAATTAAACGGACCGTATGGCCTTCATTTTTCCCTTTAAAGTAGCAAAAGAAACAGATGGAGCTGAAAGAAGCAAAGATCTCTAAATAAAATAAAATTAGATTTCAATGATACAACGCGAAAAAGGATCTTGGGCACGAACACTAGCAATGTACATGGCAGATCCTCCCGCAACAAAAAGCCTGTGTGCAACAGGACTTGGCCCTCAAAAAGTCAAAACACTAGCAAATTAGAAATGCTATGTCAAAAGCATTTGAGTTCTATCCGTATACGGCAAAATTAACATCATTATATATCATATCAGAGTATGTTTTGGTAGGATCAGTGATTGACCTTAAGAGTATATTCTCTTGGTTTCGCTGACGATTTTTTGGACTTTGAAGTCTTGCCCTTGGAGTTGGAAGGGAACTTGTCATCATCAGAATCATCACTTCCATGATCCCCGGACTTCCTGTTCCGCTTCTTCGATCCTGTTCCGGCACAGACAATAATCTTATCTTCATTCTTCGGTTCCACAGGGTCGCACTTCTCTTTTGGCCGCCAAATGAAGAGTGACCTGAACAAATAACGCATGGTTAGGAGCTAGGACAACATATCAATCTGCTGATGTAAGAAACTCCGAAAGTAGAACTAGTGGATGAGCGTGACCTTGAACTACCCGATGCCAAAACATCATCCCGCGGATGTAGCTTGTTCACTGGAGTGATGGTAGTGATGTTTGGATCCATGACCTCAGCGACTAATTGGCCCGTGCTGACGTCAATGAAGTCAATGGGATGCAGTGCAGCTCCGTTATAGTTCTCACTTATATAACGGCCAATAACTGCAAGGGACTCTGAGGAGTCCTGAACCAAAAAGGATATTTAGCTGTGCATTCCATTCAACTTTGAAAGAATAAGTAATTTTGAAAGAGAAACTGTTAACTGTCACCTTTGGATCCCATTCAGCTTTGAAAGCAGTCAGATGGCGATTGAAATCATGACTGTGCACAATCTCTCGGCTTGGGGAATCCATATTGCCAAATATAGAGTCCCATATACGAATACGGTTGTCCTGTGAAGTGGTAAGGATTTTGCTGCCAGTCATAGGTGAAAAATATGCAGAATTAACAACACGGTTGTGTGCTAGGTTATAAATGGAAGAACCAGCTTCAAGTTGACGAATGTCCCATATACGAGCCTAAGGAGTAGAAAACATGTAATTTTTAAGAGTTAGATATTTTACCAAATGAGATAAAATAGAAATGACTGGCGTGCGATTTAGGTTTATAAGAAAGCTTACAAAGTGGTCATTTCCACAACTCAGGAGGAGGTCTGGTTGAACAGGATTGCAGTGGAGTCCAACGACTTTGCTACCTCTCTTATGAATCAAAATTGGCTTCCCAGTTATGTCATTGGAGCGAGTATCAATCCTAAACCATACAATAATAAATAAAACAATATATTAACCAACCCCAACAAGAAATCAAAACAAGCACCTTGTTTTTTACCCAATGATCTACACTATAAATAAAACAATTATTGTAGCTGGAAAGAATATGACAACGTAAAGCATGTTAGCAAACATACATCTTCCTGGTATCTCTACTTTCTCATAATCTGCCTCTTTATCCTAGTTGAAAACAAAAATACCGAAACGGCTAAAGAATACTCACAAGTATAGAAAACCGAAGTTATCAGCAACAAGCACGGCCCCTTTTTCTGCATTGACATCCATGCCATAAAGCATCCTCCAGTCGTTTGGCCCCTACAAGTAGATGTATCTATCTCATATTTTCCACACCATTTCTATTCTATAACATTAAGTTGCAACTCAAAGCAAAATCAAAGTGATCTTCCTCTGTTGCTCCACTGAACACAGGGAATATCCCAATTTCACAAATTATTCTTGTATTCATATAATACTAATAATAACAAAGAAAGAAATATAATAATACCAATAACAATAATAGTATATACAAGGGTACTATGTACATAACAAACTTATCCAATTCAGTTTCAGCAATCGACTCAACAATGATAAAATAAAGACTGAGAAGTAATGGACAACAAGCCAAAACAGATAATATTGGCATATATAAAGCATTATAAATGCAGCTATGGTGGATAACCACTAAGATGAGCATTGGCAAAATATACCATTCAAATCGAGCAACAGACTCAACAATGTAACATTTGGGGTAAAAATCGAAGTTTTAAATAGGCAGGTGCATATGACAAACATATATACCACAAGAAAATAAAGAATTCTAGCTTTATACTAAGGTCACAATACCATCTTCCAAGCATTTCTATATTTCAAAAAACAACACCAAGTTATGGACACATCAGCCCAAACAACTGAATTAATTTTGAAGGTAATGTGAAAGCTTAATCTGTACGCCTTGGCATTCATTCATCAACAGCTAGAAAGGTTTAGGAATTTGATACCTGCCATCCATTTGGGTTGATGTTCATGAGAGACGATGAAATTCCAGTCTCCAAATCAGTGCAACTAACGGTTCCATCTGAGGATGCAGAATATACAGTATCATCACTACCTGGTTTAAACCTGCAAGAATTTTTGTGTGCAAGCTGCTTGATTAAGTACACAATAAAATGAAAAATAAATTAAATGTATAAATACGCAAACAAATAATCAGCAGGGATGAATGTACACATATATGATATATGTACATATCCAGGTACGTCAAAACAAATAAATAGACAACTCACTTCATGTTGTTGAGTATACACGAGTGTATGTTTCCATAAACAATCTTCTCATGTACTTTGACAAAATCCCAAACTCCAAGTTGTCCTTTCTTTACAATGACCGAAGAAGAAAAGTATAAGAGAGTGAAAGAGAGAGGTAGTTCCCAAGGTTAATTATCATCAAATAATTACACTCTTGAATGACATAAACCTTTATCAATCCATAGAAACCTATAAATGATAATTACCTTATCCCCAGACAAAAGGATGTTATTTTTCGTTGGATGGAATTCCAAGCTAGTGACTCGCCTACTGTGATATTTGAGAACCGCACAACTTACTTGATCTGGGATTACATATGCTGGCTTGATCTGTCAGAAGACAACAGAAACTACAATATATTCATAAAGGGAAACATAAGAGGCTCAACACAATACAATATAGTACTATCCACATATATACACAAATCGTCAGTGCAACTCTACAAGGATCCTGAAATGCTAAAAGTTCAGAATCAATAACAACATGAAGAGAAAAAGTTCTCAACGTGGAAGCTAATTTAATAGGGCAGCATCATGGCGAATTCAAAACATTGTTGGCATCAAAGTTCATTAACCATGCACCATAACAGAATGCATTCACTTAAGTATAAAATATAGACAGTTCGCCATTTTCACTTTCATGGTAACAAATGGGAAGAGAAAAAAAAAATATGACACCAAAACATCACATGCTCGCCTACAGTTGCATGAGTTTGATTCATCTGATCGTAATCATTTAGCGCCGAGAAAGAAAAAAAAAAACAATGAAAGGCAAGAAGAATTGCCTTCCGTTGTCAATAAAGCAGCTTGAGAGAAATGTAGTATACAAAAAATTAACATTACAAAGTTGTAGCATCTGCATATCACTAGGCTGCAACCATAAGACCAACAAAATCTCCACTAAAACAAAACACAAAACAAAAAACAAATAGCTCAGGCTTACCGGAGGAACACGGTGTCTAATCTCGCGTTCGAACATGTACTCCAAAGCCTTACGAGTATGTTTACGGGGTGCAGGGATGACCCCAAACTCAGTAGCCACACGGTGAGGGCAATTTACAGTAGTGTGGCCTTCCATTCACAAACCCACATTGAAAAACACAAGAGGAAGAAAAAATCACATACTCTTTACAAATTGAAAGAAAGAAAGAAACAAACAAACCAAGCCCAAATTACTAACAAAAACAATTACCGGGCATTTTACACAGAAAACACGGTTTCATTGGGCAATCAATGTAAGTAGCCCCTCTGAATCCAGCTTCATGCCCAGGTTTTCTGCAGACCTAAATGAACCACTAATCAAATCAAAAACCCAAAACCCAAAACCCCAATTATGAAACTCCGAAATTGAAAATGTTAAAGGGCCTTACTTTGCAGCATTTCTTGAGACTAATAGAAATGGGCTCTTTCCCTTTCTTCTTCTCATCCAGAGCCTCCTCAACCTCCGCTTCATTTTCGCTCTCCAACACCCCCTCGTCTTCTTCTTGCTCTTCCTCTTGTTCTTCGTCTTCATCGGATGAGCTTTGCTCAGAGTCGGTCTCTCTCTCAATAACCACCTTCGGGAACGCCATTCTTCTGGTTTGTGGGGACATTTTCAGAAATCGAAGAAATCGGCCAGAGCTGGAAAAAAAAAAGACTATTGAAAGAGAGAGTAAATAGTGCGACAGACACAGAGCCGAAGAGACCGACGAGACAGAAACCGACCTTGAACTTCGAAAGACGGGAGAGAGACTAATTTACTTAAATATTCTAAAATTCTAAAAAATAGCAATATTGATCGCTTTAGTTTTCCAAGACTGTACGTGTTAGTACACTGGAAAATTGAGCTGAAATGTTGGGGTATATTTGAACTTACGGATTTCGACGGATTTCGAGAGTGGCGGGAGAAGACGTGTATAGCTCTCCGCCGCTCGGTATGCTCGCACGTGTAACGTGAGATTGTCAATATGAAAATCGGTGGTCTTGTACCGAAAGAACAATTGCCCTCATAAACGACACCGTACACCGTAGTCAAATACAATTTCCCTCCTTTTCTCGCATCTCTCACTCCCTTCTCTCTCGACTTTTGCAGAATTGCAGGCTACCAAACTCAACTCCCACTCTCTTTCTACTTCTTTGAAATTCCCCCGAACATCTTAAAGGGAGGATCTTAGTCAGTGGTCAATTCGCCCATGGAAAAATATTTGAATTGGGAAAATTGATCTGCACTTAGGTCACTTTCTCACCAGGTTAGTTCAGCTTCAGTGATGCTCTCACTTCTATCTGATGGTCCATTTAGTAAAGATTTTGTGTTTCTTGTTCACAGTGTTGCTGTTTGGTAGGCCAATTTTTGGTTTTGATTTCTTCATATTAAGGTTGATTCAGTTAGGGATTTCTTTGGAATAAGAGATATTGTCATATTGCTACTTTTTGAGGTGCTTTCATCTGTGTCAAAAAGGATTAATCTTTCTGATTGCCCCAGTATAAGGGAAGTTACTTGTTGGCTGGTGAATCTTCTTTTTTTCAAGGGACGGTTCAACTGTAGCTATTCATTTGACTGCGGGAAATTGATAAAGTTGTATTTTTTCTCATATTTCCTTAGCAATGAACTGATGGGCTTTCTTTTCTCATTTTTTACTTTTTGGTAAAGGTTCATGACTTCATATGACCGTTTGGTAAAAAGCTTCTATCGCTATCTCTGCTCTAGACTTTTCCTATCTCTGTCTGTAATCATGAATTTTTTTGTATATTGTGTGTTAGATCATAGATGCATATCGGGGTGATGGTCTCTTCTCATGACAGCTTCTTACTCCACTGCACTTTGTCATTTTATTTCCCTTCTTTTTAGCTCTTTTTATTTTCCCTTCTTTTTAGCTCCTTTTATTTTCCATTTCACACTAATTTTCATGGATTTTTCTGGGTTGCATATCTATTCGTTTTGTCTTTCTTTTGGTGGAGAAATGTTTTCTGTTGCCTTGTTTTCACAGGACAATTTTTGGTCTTTAGTTACTGTCGGGAACTTTTTCCAGTTTGGTATTTGTTAGTATGCTTGTTGGGAACTTTTTCTGCTGGGAACTTCATTGGTTCGGTGTTGTTTCTTGAGTGATTGAAGAAGTGAGTTTTCGATTGCTAGTATATACCAGGAGATGGTACTAGATCCTCGTTTCTTGCTGTACATTTCATTCTTTGTTTGTCTTTTCACTGTGCCTGTATTGCTTGTCATTTTTTTATGTTTGCTCGAAATGCGTATCCTTTTAATTTCAGTGACAAATTTTATCACCAATATACACCCCCTCGGCTTTGAGGCCCTAGGTTTTTGGAAATTTTCCGTTTAGTTGTGGAATTTGGTATTTGTTGTTTGCGACTGTTGAATCTTACATTTGGAATTTGGTATGAAAAATGTCCATGCCGAATTGGAATGGCTCTGCACGTAAACATTTGGTATTGGTTTAGCTATATTACCTTATGCTGCATCTGCATACGTTTGGTTACTGCGGCCTCCTACTCTATTATTACTTTCCCCTTACTTATTGATGTCCTGTCAACTTTCTGTTGATTGTGTTGCTAGTATTAAGCTGTAACAGTTGTTCTGAATTGGAATTGGGAAGCTTGGCAATTTTAGAAACATGCGTGGATAATAAAGCTTCATTGGATTGAGGGAAAATGTTAAGTTCATTTATTCACACATCTGTGCTATACTCGTTTTTGTGATATTATAGGTTTTTAAGGAATAAAGTGGAGAATAGAAGAAATTGAGTCGTTTTGCTATTGTATCACTGCAATCGCAAAACGACTCAATTTCTTGCTCACTCCAGTGATACAATGCGAAAGGTAGGTTGATGTTCAGCAATTGAAACTGCTGCGCTGAGCTCCGAAGCAGCTGCCAGCAGAAGCAGAAGAACTTCACAGTTTAATTCATATCCCTAACCCGGATAATGCTATCCCTATGCTTCCCCATTCCAATCAAGGACGCCCTCACTCCCTTCAAGCCCAGACCCTCACACTCCAAATCCAATTGCCTTCACGCCTCTACAACTCACTCTCTCTTCCCTGCGCAACCGCAACTGCTGTTGTTCTCAAGAATGAGAACAGAGAGTTTGTAGATGATCAGTTTGCCCCTGCTATAAACTTCCCCCAAGACAATGAGCCTTTGCCGGTGGTTCTCCAGCGAGAGGTGATGCCAAGGCATGTTGCAGTGATTATGGATGAAAATGTGAGATGGGAGAGGCAGAGAGGCTTGCCGGGTGGGTCGGGTCACGAGTCAGGTGCGCAGTCACTGAGAGAGCCCGTTGAGCTTTGCTAATGGGGAATTAGGATTCTCGCTGTTTTCGCTTTTTCTTATGGTAATTGGGTCCGGAAGTTGATCAAAAGCAAGAAAAGTGCTTTCTATATTCGAAAAGCCAGAAAATTTTGTATTAGTTTTAGTGGAACTGTTTGATCATTTGGTTGGTTATAGTGTAGGCGGAGGTTGAATGTTTGATGGATTTATTCGAGAAGATCATTAGCTCAGACATCGAAAATTTTGCAAGGTACCACATTTATGTTGAAATTGGTTATTACTTGTTTGAATCCGTGATATTTCTGCTCATATATGTTCGCTTGGTTGAAATCTGCTCATATATGCTGAAGGAGAATTTTTCTCCAAAATGAGCAAGAGCAAGTTGCATAGGTTTGTTTGGCCTGTGGTTGAATTGGAACCATTTTTACTCTGAACCATCTTGACTTGTTTGATTTCTTGCTGTGGTATTTCTGGTGACCGTATTTGTTAAAAAAATCTGTTGATAACAGTGTTTATAGTTGATTTTTGTATTCAATGAAAATTGGCCTGCAAGTAAAGAATCTGAATATTGGAATTGCTTTCTTGTGTTTCTCATCATTGTCATCTAGTTGCTGTCTGTTCTACTTAGTTCCAATGTCGATGCACTCATACTGCTTAACCCTAAAAATATAAACCCTTTTTATAACAGGGAAGCTGTTCGAATATCAGTGATTGGGGATTCATCAAAGCTCACTACGTCTTTACAGAAACTGATAACCGACGCAGAGGAGAAAACGAAAGACAACGGTAGACTCCAACTTATCGTGGCAGTGAGCTACAGTGGAAAATACGATGTTGTGCAAGCATGCAAAAAGATTTCTCAGAAGGTAAAAGGTGGCGGTATTCAAGCGGATGATATCAATGAAAGCGTCATTGAACAAGAATTGGAAACTAACTGTACCGAGTTCCCCTACCCTGATCCACTCATACGAACCAGCGGCGAGCTCAGAGTCAGCAACTTCTTATTGTGGCAGTTGGCTTACACGGAGCTTTGGCCTGATTTTGGTAAAGCCGAGTTTGTGGAGGCCTTGATTTCCTTTCAGCAGAGGCAGAGGCAGAGGCGTTATGGTGCAAGAGATTTGTAAGTGATCAAAAGTTATGAACCTAATTTTTTTCCTTTTTTCGTGTGTGCGCTTACAGCTTGTAGTATTATGTATGTATCAGCATCCATTAGTGGATGTAACTGTAACACGAATAGTGTTTAGAGATAATTACATTTAGGACATAATCTATTCATTTAATTGCTTCATTACCTATATTTGTACCAGTATAAATTATTTATGAAATGAGTGAAGTTGAAATTGTCGCTTGTATATAATGAAAGCCAATCGAACCCAGAAGCCAATCAAAGTATCAAACCCAGGAGGACTGATGATTATTCTGATAGTGGAAGTAGCTTTGAGGGCTAGATAAGGTATCAAATCAAACAGAGTATTGGGTTGATTGGTGCATTGATTGACTAATGTTGGATATCAGTTTTCAGATAAGGAACTGGCTCTATTTAATTTGGGTCATTTAGTTTAATCAAAGATTCCTTTTTTCTCAGTTTATATTATTAAATTCTCTCTTTTGATAAAAAAAAAAAAAAAAAAAAACTTTTAATGTATCAACAAGAAGACCGCATTGTTCCAGTAACTTTTAGTTCGATCCCTCTCTCCTCAATATTAAGAAGGTCTTAATTGTGAGTTTTATACGATACCTTGTTTATTATACAAGGTGTAATAGTTATGGATCTCTCTCTCTCTCTCCATAATTGCAGGTGGGCCATTGAAAACACTATCTCTAGAATGTTGTCCCTTATCCAAAATCCAGCTATGATTAACCATGATTAGTTTAGTTAACTTCACAATTGCAATCAGGTTTAACAATCCCATTATTATTGAAATGATTAATTTTGTCAAAAGTCATCAAGATAACGATAATTTTGTTAATTGTGCTTTTCGCTGAAATTATTTAACACATAAATAAGTATAGCACAATAGAGTTAATTATATCACGTAATTACTCCTCGGACAAATCGTCCATTTTCAGGTCTTTACAAAACCTTGTGCCACCCGCACCAGCTGCGCCTACTGGTTTTGGCTTTCCTCTACTGGGCTCCAGTGCAACTTATCCGAGCCGCCAATCAAAACTCGACACGTAAAGACTCCAAAACCCCAAAACTCCACGACCCTCACAGATGCCACGCGGCTTGTAATGACTCGTCACTGAACCGGCAAAGGCAGAGCCTAGGAAGCAGAGACTCTCAATAAATTCGTAATCCATATCGAGGGTCAGGTGATAAGGAATTAAAAAATGGGTCCACTTTCGTTTGTTTAAGGAGTTTGGAGCGAACAGTACAGTGGCAGTCTGAGCATGGGTCTTCGTTTTCGACCAAGGCTGCGACTTTAAGGTTTTTCTTATCTCTAATTTCTCTGAATTCTTCTGTGGACGGAAATTTGTATTCCGGGAAAATACTGGCGATGGGAAAATCGTTCAAGGACTCTCTTAAGGCGCTTGAAGCGGATATTCAGCACGCCAATACCCTGTAAGTCTCTGTATTTTTCGTCAATTCAATTGTCCACCTCTCATCTGCTACAGTAAATTTAGGAATTTTTATTTTTTTAGAAATTTCCCAACTTTAGTTTTATATAGGTATTTTTTTTTTGGGAGGGATTTCTGTTGTTGTTTTAAAATCATCTTCTTCTTTTTTGGGACCAAAACCCGTGGGGAAGAGAAGAATATATTTGATGGTAAGAGGCCAAACTTTTGCCGTAGCTTCAGTTTTTTTTTTTTTTTTGGGGGACAAAACCGTAGCTTCAGTTGAATACTTGAATGTGTATGTTTGGGTGCATAAATCTTTTTGGAAAGATCAGCAGATAAATATTTTGATTTAGCTGATGTTCAATTTGGGCAATTGGGTCTTTCCCCAATCCATTAATTTTAGTGGGTATAAACTCATAATGTGCAATAACTATACTTGATTTCTCCTGTGTTCTAAATTCTAATGCTGTGCTTTTTATGAATAGGGTGCATTTTTTCAATTGTTTGGGTTAATTGATATAATTGTTGTCGAATGCTTGTTACTTAAATATTGCTTGGCTAATGTTTTGTTTAGGGCTTTGGATTATCCAAGGGAGAAAGATGGAGCTCGTCTTCAGATGAGACTATCCTACTGTCCCGTGGCGAACTTCTTTCTCTTTCTTGTTCAGTGGACTGACTGTCACCTTGCCGGAGCCCTTGGCCTACTTAGAATTCTTATTTATGTGGTATATTCTCTTTTCTGAATCAAGCTTTAATTATGTCGATGCTTGTTTTTGTTTGTGTAATTAGAGAGATAGAGAGAAAGATGATGAATGTAGATATAATGCTTTTGTTATAAAATTTAAGTTTTAGTAGTTTAGCAATTAACTTTCCTGCGAGCATCCTTCGGGATTCTTATCCAATTTCACTGTTCTCCAATTTAAGCTAATATTATTATGGATTCTTATTTGGGTGTGGCAATGTGATGGACTTATGCAGACCTATCCAGATGGAAAGACCACCATGTCTGTTTATGAAAGGAAAGCCAGCATTAGAGAATTTTACTGTGAGTGTGATCAAGTAAAGCTGTAACTTTTCTACTGTAGTAATATTTGTAGGCAAATGCCCAATACTGCGAGTTCGTCTTCTCAGATGCTTGAGAGGAGAGGCAGGGGATTTCATGGATTCGGTTTTGTTCACGTATTTTTCTTTTTGTGGACAGCTATGATATTTCCCTCTTTGCTTCAACTTCAAAGAGGCATCACAGATTTGGAGGACAGGAAACAGAAAGAGGTTTGCACTGTCAGATACAAAAGAAAGGATGAGTTGGAGAAGGGAAAACTCTCTGAAGTTGACATCGAAAGAGAAGAGGAGTGCGGAATTTGCATGGAGTTGAACAGAAAAGTTGTGTTGCCTAACTGCAGTCATACATTGTGTTTGAAGTGTTATCGGGACTGGTAAGCTCTCAATCCATTTTCTCTTTATAGTTTGAACTTATTCTTAAATGCGAGATACCTCGTTCTTAAATGTTTGAGCCATTCCTAAGATTATTCTGCTGGTTTTTTTCAGGCGTGGCCGGTCTCAATCATGCCCTTTTTGTCGCGATAGTCTCAAAAGGGTAGATTCAGGTGACCTTTGGATCTACACAGAAAAATGTGATGTTGCCGATTTATCATCTATTTTAAGAGAAGACAGGAAGAGACTATTTATGTACGTTGACAAATTACCTCTCATCGTTCCAAATACCGTATATCTACCCCACGATTCTCACGTCCGGTAAGGTGCATGTACAGCTTTTGGGAACTATTTGTACATAACAAGCCTGCTTGTGTTGATTCGAAACGTTTTGAAATGCAAATGCAATTGTGTCATACTTTTGATTGGGCAAAGGGTGATTCGAAATCCAAGCTTATGGTTCGTGTAATAGCGTATGTTTCGTGTTTTTCCATGCTTTCCTCTCGAGAAATTTGAAATGTAATGTGATTAACTTAGAAATAAATACTTACAAGTTACAACAGGCAAATCAAACTGCTTCATTTCATTTTCACATAATGTTATGAGAATGATTTGGTGTATCAAGTCCCTTCATCTTCCATGCGCACGTAGTCAGCGTAAAATCGAGGATGGTCTTCATCTGTATGAGCATAAGCATGGCCTCCATGACTGGAAACATCAAGACCGGCAATTTCATCGTCAACTGAGATCCTCAAAATCCTAAGCTTGTGAAGGGCGTAGAAAAGAGGGCCCATTGTCAAGCTGACCCAGCCCAATATGACCAAAGCTTCGACCGCTTGGGCTCCCAGCAGACCCCAACCGCCGCCCATTAAGAGACCGTATGGCCGGCTCGTATCGACACCGGCATTATAGACTTGGACCACAAACTCCTCTTTAGCAAATAGCCCAGTAAATATTAAACCCCACAGCCCACACCCGCCGTGTAACTGGGCCGCCTCTAGTGGGTCATCAAATTGTAGCTTGAGGGCCAAGATATTTAGCCCAATTAAGACACATGCTGCCAAAAACCCGCAAACCACTGCAGCCCATGGTTCGACAACAGCACATCCTGATGTGACTGCCACAAACCCACCAAGTACTCCATTGCACACATCTAGTGCATCCCAATGGCCCACTAGCAACCGCCGCCCAAATAAGGTTACAATTCCTGCAGTCGACCCGGCTAACGTGGTAACAACCGCGGTCCGGCCCACAGCGGTCCAATTTCCTTGATCAATTGTGTTCGGATAGGTTACAAGAATTTTATTAAATGACCCTGGGTTGAACCCGAACCAACCGAACCATAACAAGAACGTCCCGAGAACCACAAGCGTGGCGTTGTGGCCTCGGATTGGTACGGGCTTACCAAATGCATCGAACCGGCCCACTCTGGGGCCTTCAATGAAAGAGCCCCATAGCCCAGCCACCCCACCCACTAAATGAACCACACCACTTCCAGCAAAGTCAATAGCGCCGGAGCCTAAAAACAAGCTACTCGAATTTGGACTGAGCCAACCACTGGAGGCCCAAACCCAATGGGCTACGATAGGATACACAAAGCCAGATAGAAAACAAGAGTAAATAAGGTAGGCACTGAATTGGGTCCTCTCAGCTATGGAGCCACTAGTGATCCCAGCCACAGCAATAGCAAAAGCCCATTGGAAAAGGAAGAAGCTGTAGTCATAGTTATAGGTGGAGGTGGGAATATCTTTGAGGGCAAAGAATGTTGTACCAATAAAAGGGTTTGAATTGGAGCCTTCCCCAAATGCAAATGCAAAGCCAAAGAGGTAGTAAGAGAGGCTACCTACCACGGCGTCAACGACATTGGTGAGCATTATGTTCAAGGCATTCTTGGCACGAACAGAACCGGCACATAGCATGGCAAAGCCGAGCTGCATAACGAAGACAAGGTACGCCGAGAAGAGGAGGTAGATGGTGTTGATTGAACTCTCCACGCTTTTCTCCCACGAGGACACCATGGGGGCGAGAGAGAGAGAGAGAGAGATGGTTGGTGGTGAATATTTGAGTGAGTGAGGTGATGATAAGGGGCTTGATATTTTTGTGTTGGAAATAGATGGAGGTTTGATATTTGAAGGGTAGTTGCATGTTGGTGGGCCTCTTTATAATTTCATGCATGGGGGACCCTCATTTTTATAAAATTAATGGTAAGAGGCCTAATATTGGCGAAAGCATAAAAGTACGTGAAGAGAGGCTGATGGAGAGATGGAGTCCCAACTTCACAAGGCACAATAATACCGCCGGCAACTAAAGAAGAGAGGATGATGGATTCCTTTTTCCAAGAAATTAGGTTTCTTAGAATTAATATTTTTTAATTTTATTTTAGGAATATAAGAGATTAAAAATTATTTAATTAAAAATTATTTAATTAAAAATTATTATTTCAGTTTTAATTAAATTTAGTTTTTAAATTAAAAGACAAGTCATTTTTAATTTTAACGAATCTTTAAATCTAATAATCCATAAATTATGTTAAAATTGTCTAAAATATGATGCCAACAATCCACCCCTATATATATATATATATAGTTGTAGATGGCTCCTTGCCATTGTCAGACAAGTTGATTACTTAATTATAAGTACATATTTTTTTCATTTAATTATAAGTATATATATATATATATATATTTGCGCACATATATTGCTTACTCCTAACAAAATTACAACTACCATTTGTGGAAAATAATTGATCGGGTCATGTAGGAAGAATGTTCAATTCTGCCAGTCTGTTAGGACATCCATTACTGCACTTCCACTTGGCACAATATAATCACGGAGTTTCAAGGTAGGAGGAGCCATGACCTTGCATATTAACTCTGCTGGTGAGGGAAGGTCTCATTGTAACAATGGCAGACTCATTAGCTCCGGCTTTAAGAGCAGCTCTTCCAGCTTCCAGGAACCTCTTAACAGCATCCTCTGCATAACTGTTGGCTTCGCGTACTTTCATGCTTTCGCCAATATATGGGTATGTATTGAGGACATGATCACCGTTGAGCTGGGATGCAAGTTGGATCAGCTCAACTTGAAATTCTGAGAGGCTCACATCTTCTTGGGGTTCCCGTGGCCTAAGAGACTTCGTCACCTCAGGAAGAGTTTCTGTCGCAGAGAAATGAGGATAAACATAGTTTCTGATACAGCATTGATCATCAGAAAGAAGTAATCACAGGGATAAATGCAAACCTGGGCAGTCATCACGAGGGGTTTTGCGGAGGTAAAAATAGTTCTCAAAAGTACCGGCCCATGCGTCTCTCTTTGTCAGGAAGTTTGATTTCAAATTGAAGAGCTTCTTTACAGTTGCGGGGATGGAAGAATGCTCAAAATGTGAATCTGGAGTCGGCCCTGTTGGCTCATGGATCACTGCACCGAAATACTAAGAGTCAATCAACAGGGCAAAAGGAGAAAACTTGTAACGGTATAGAAACATACTAAGAGTCAATCAACAGGGCAAAAGGAGAAAACTTGTAACGGTATAGAAACATAACAGAAACATCGTGACAGCAGAATTATTATGTGACACTTCTCAGACTTCATACCATATAAGAATCAAGATATCACAAAAGGGTGGGGGTACGGAATTTCAAAATTTTATGGTACTCCTGGTCTTGCATCTATGCGATAGAATCCTGTTCTTTCAGGCAAAGTTCGTCTAACCCTAAGCATTTGAGAGGGTTGAGGTTAGTGAATATGGTTAGAGAAATGATTTAATACAAAGTATACGGGTTTTCAATGATTTAAAATGCATAGAAGAACCAATCTCGATGTAACACAACCCAATTATCCTACTTGGAAGAATCATTCATCAAGGAAAAGAATTGAGAAAGAGAATAAATTCCCTTCCCTCAAAACACTATCGAAAACTCTTCTGTCATTTGTTCAAACTGAGTCACAGAAAGGCCTGAAAACATACTATTGAAAATTATTCCATATTTAGTTCAAAGAGAAGAACCAAGCAAATGAACGGCCCAGCACAGAAAGCTCAAACTATAGCTGAGTGAAAACCTCATTGCAAACACAGCATGAAAGACTCGAAAATTTCATTTCATATTCAGAAAACGGACAAAGTCCGCTATCAAACTGCATTACCAAATTTCCCACCAAACATCGTCTAACACCCACACCCACATTCCACGCTTTTTTTGAAGATATCGTTTCGAACAAGTTTTCACCAAATTGATTTCTTGCCAGAGCAATGGAGGTTAAGTAACCTAATATCTATCAATCTAAAGCAAATGCACCATGACAAAGGAAGGAGTTCAACTTCACATTCATACCAATAAGAACATAGTTATCAAATCATAAGCAATTTAACTACATTTCTACTTGGTTTAAAGAAAAAAACCCAACAAATCAATTTGACTATAATGTCACAAACTTATCACCAATTTAAATACAATTCCACTAAGATTAAAGAGAGAAACCCAATAAATATAAAAAGTTAATAAATAAACCCAGAAACAGATAAAACTCACCAGTGCCTTTTTCGACCCAGGGAGAGATAAGTATGGTGGGCACCCGCACACCCAACCGGTCAAACTTGAAGTAAAACGGGTCCGGCCCGACAATCCCATCCGGACTAGGCACCCCCGAAACCGGCGTAGGCACGTGGTCGTAAAACCCACCGTGCTCGTCATAAGTAATCAACAAGGCCATTTCTTTCCACTGGGGGCTAGCCCTCAGCGTCTCGTACACCTCCTTCACGAATCTCTGCCCTCGTGCCACGTCATGCGACGGGTGGTCGTCGTTGGCCGGAAGCTCCTTGATGTCAAAGTACCTCTGCTCAATCACCGCATAGTTGGGGAGCTTCCCGAGCTTCGCGTGGAGCTTGAATGTGAATGCGAAGTTGTGAAATTTCAGGACGTGCTTTAGCTTTCTCAGGCTCTTGAAGAAGAGAGTGGCGGGGATGTTCTGGTAATAAATCCCAAAGGAGAGGCCATTTTCGTCTAAAGAGTCGAAGATCGTTTTTTGGGGGAAGCCGTGGATGAGGTCCTTGCGAACGTTGCTGGAGGCGCCGTGGGACGTGGCTGAGTGGACATAGAACCGGTTCGGTTGAGTCGACGTGGGTACCGACGCAAACCACCGGTCGAAAACGGCGAACTCGTTCGCTAACTCGGTATAGACCGGTAAGACCTCGGGTTTGAACCCGCTCATGACCGTCCTCGAAAAGCCCTCTTCCATGCTCTCAGCTTGCTGAGCGAACCCGTCCATCGGTGCCGGGTCTGCAGAGGTCTGCTTGGACCCGAATATCTGTTCCCTGATCGCCTGGAAAGAGTGGCCCGGGTCTGACTCAACGAAGATGGCGTCGCTGGAGACGGGGACTTGGGGCGAATTGGGGTCGGAGACGGAGAGCGGGTTCGATTCGTTGCCGTTCAGCCCGTCGATTTCGGGTCGGGTCGACTTGAGCCAGCCAAAGATGTGGTCAAAGGAGCGATTTTCCATGACGACAACGACCACCGTCTTGATGGGTCCTTGAATTTTCGGGGTTTTGCGCGCCATAGCGGTGTGAATTGATTGGGTTGAAACTAGAAACAGGTAGAACAAGAGAGTCCAGACGGGGGGTATTCGCCGGAAAGCCATCTCCGGTTACCAGAACTGGGGGAAAACGCCGGCGACCCCACGGAGCAAAGGAAAGACTTAAAGACTCGGTATTTGAATAGTAAATTGTTTGTATATGTAGAGAGATGGTGTATAGGTATATGCTTTGAGAATAAATTAATAATACCTTTACTTTGATGGAGTTCTTTTCTTCTGAATTGGTGGATTCAACACCTTATCACCTGTCAGTGATCAGATAGTGATCAACGAGGATTTGAAAGTTGGATCATTTTCTGAGTTGAGGTTGGTGACACGTCAAGCCAAACAGTTTAAACTCACACGTGGCATCATAAGATCCAGATGTCTTTGGCAAGACTAGCACTATATCTTTGTGCTTTACCGGCCAAATAATTTTGCTTATTTGTTGAAATACTCGTAGTCCGAAAGTAATGGGAATTAATTTAATCTCAATTTTTGTTCTTTATTTTGGTTTATGACGTCTTATATTTGTCAAGGGAATTGAGGACGGCCCTGTTTTCTTAAATAGAGTTTATATAAATGAATTAAACTTATGTAATTTGATTTTTTTTTTTTTTTATAAAAATCAAAGTACACATATGAGACAGAATGATTGTTAAAAATGAATAAAAGCATGTAAGTTAATTATGGAATAAAAGATCACTTGTTCCTTAATTTATAACTAAGCGTGACGTGCATTTTCATGATCATCGTCGTTTGAACAAAAAATGGATCCTTCATAATGACTTTTCTGTCACTTTATTTCATTGTTTTTTTTAATTTAATTTCTTCTTCAACAATTTTGCGGGCATTAAAAAAAATAAGTGAAAATGGTGGTTAATATCTCTAAAATGTATATTAATTTTATTTATTATTTTTGAATTTATATTAAGCTGCAAGTTAAAAAAGAGTGTAACGGACAGATTTTATTACATATAGAGCACCGAGCACACGTTATTTTTTTGTAGCGATGCCCCCAAATTATATCTGTAAATATATGAGGAATTTTTTTTGGTTAAATTTATCAACAATTTCTATTAAAAAAACACATTTAATGGGACACATTTAAATTTATCCACATTAGAAGTCGTTGAAAAATTTAACAAAATGATGGGCCTTGCATTTTTAAACATAGTTTAAAAATGCCCGTTATTAATTATAAAGTTGAAGAATAATAGTTGAAATTGCATTTTTAAACATAGTTTAAGAATGTCCGCTATTAATTATAAAGTTGAAGAATAATAGTTGAAATTAGAGTAAAATTTTAAGACGTGACAACCATTTTTTACAAAAATAAATAAATTACTATGTGCATTAATTTGGGTTAGTTAGAATTTTTAATATTTATTCAGTTAAAAACAGTGAACTTGAGAGGAAAAGGAAACCAAATTAAGGAAGAAAAACAAGCAAAACCCAACTTTATCTTTTGTTTCTTTGGCTACACGATATGATATAATAGTTTTGTCAAATTGCCAAAAATCTCAATTACAGTTCAATCAAGGATTTTATCAGACAAAGAAACAGTCTACATGGATAATTGCTCCACTTTCTCATTCATTGTGATGTGTATTGCGGGCCCAAGTTGCGTCCTTTAATTAGCTCTTTTTTAATTAGTTCATGTTGCTAGAAAAGATGCCTTGTGGTGTACCATAGAAGGCATTGAGCTAGAAAAGATGTAGGGCAATCTTGAGCTTGTTTTGTTTCCATTTAGGAAGCTTATAGAAGTCATTCTTGGCCATTCTAAATTGCACTTGGAACTCTTCATCAGATAGATATGCCTAAACACACCAGATGAAGATGACTAGTCAAGAAAATTGAAACTAATGCTTCATATTCTCATCAAAATGTAAAAGCAATGTCATTAAAAAGGGATTGGCTTCATGAAGCAGTCATAGAAGTGAAGATGCAAAAGGGTACCTCTCTTTTGGTAATGTCTATGCCGGACACCGGGTCTTTAGAGACCACTTTCAATCGTTCGTACGGATATATTGACAACGTTATGCCTGCCTCACCAGGCTCATTGCCATTAGCTTCATTCCCACCATTAGCAGGTGACTTTGCCTCTGCTGGACTACCATAAGGAGAGGAACCCGGGAAGAGCGTCCTGTTAATCGAAGTTGAGCTGGGGAAGATGTAGTTTTTAGATGACTTGACATTAGAGATTGAACCACCAGATGCAGGAGAAGCACTTCTCCGGCCATTGGAACTCACTGACTTGCTTCTCAAACTATCCGGGGTTGTCTCTCTAGAGTATGCTTTCCGTGAATTTCTTACCGGTGCCTAAGTCATTCAACGAGGACAGGCATGAATGAGATCACTCACTAGACAAGTAGAAATTACTTAACTTTAACTTTCAAGAAGAGACTTACTTCTAGTTGTAGAGGCTTTCCTTTCAAAATAGCAAGCTTTCGCTCAAACGAGTTGCCATGCATCTAAAAGGCCAGCAGTTTAGTTAAATAACCTCACTAGCTAAAAGATACTTCACAGATTCATCAGGAATGATCTTACATTTGACTTTGTGGGATCCCATTCAAAGAAACAAGTGAAAAATGGCGGTTCATGCCCTTCACTAACAACATATATAGGAGTCTCTAAAGACAGCCCTTCAACAAGTACATCTGTCTCGAGAAATTTCTGCAAGAGGCCCGGGAGAAGTAAAAATAATAAGAACACAAATAAAGTTGAAGGGTATCAAGTGCTAGTTGTTGTCTAACAAGTAACTGTGAATGAAACCACAAAGTCAAATGATGAATAATATGGAGAAAAAGTTCTGTTTAAACATATATATATAATGGTGGATAATTTACCAGGCCAAGAGTAAGGGCTTGTTGCTTTGATTTAACATTTGAGTGGCACCCAATCCAAACATGTATCTCTCTGTGACAGTCAAGGACTAACAAGTCTTCGGTGGTCAAATCATCCTGTGTAAAATTGTATATCTCCATCACCTGAAACATTCAAATTGATTCAGATGAAGTAAAGCATCTAATAATCTGAACCGAAAACACAGAATCTGGAAGTACGTGAAAGTGTACCTTGAAATCGTCTGAATGGGAAGTTCCGATCAACATACGAAAAGAAGCAAAAACCGGTCATTAGCACATTTTTGAGAGAACAGTTTAGAAGAATGTGGAATTTCTATGTACCTTGAGTTGTGCTCAACATAAACAAATGTGGGTCTTCTTTGTAACCTTTTATTTCTTTTCCCCTTGCATACTCGACCTTTCCACCAAGTGCAGTCCAGAAACTATCAGATTCACTCCCTTCCCTCACTGATATTGCTTGCCATGTTGGCTGATTGGCATCAAAGAATATACATATTAATGTTACATTTTTTAGCATCTACAACAAATGAAACGCAATATTATGATACTATTCTTATCAAAGTTCAAGGGTTGATTTACATTAATAAGTTCCAGCATTCTGTCAAGAAGGTCAAGGTCTCTGGTGGAGGAGAGACTCCCAATCCAAGTGAAAGCAGAAGTACCGGTTTGCAGGATGTAGCAATAGGATGAGTTCAAAGAGCTGGAAGCCTGCAAAAATAAGTCAAGAGACACATTTTCATTGACACAAAACTTGTGTGAAATCACTATGCAATACTGTTTTCTTCATCAAAGATCTCAACAAAAAAAGAAGGATGAGACAGACAGAAGGCATCAAGCTTGTAAGGCTTACCGGATCTACTTGGATGGCCTGCATATTGGTTGGACTTGTACCTTGAACACGAAATAGAGCTATCTTGCTTTCATCATAAGTTTCATCTGCAAAACCTTTTTCTGCTACAAAGTTCTTGAATCGTGTGCTTTTACCACCCTAAAAGAAGAACATCAGAAGATACCGTACGATCAGCATGAGAGAATATTCAACCAAAAAGAATATTTGAGTAGACAAAAAAGGGACAAAGAGATATGAACCTTGAAAATGATTAATGTCTGGAAAATTGAAAAAAATTGAGATGGCTCCCTGTTCTCCACAACTTGTGCCTGAACTTGAAAAATGTGAGGTAAGTCAGCAATAACTAATGACTATCTTAATCACAGAAGAATTTTGGCATCATGCATAGGAGAAAGCAACATTGAACATACCAATACAGGATCTCCCCTGGTTGAATCACCTAGGGTATTCATATGAGAGATAGCATCCCTTCTATCCCCCTGCATGAACATAAAAACAATATTACTACCAGTCATACCAGCATTATTGGAGGAAAATAAGCCATGGTTACCACCTACCGGTACACTCTGGCAGCCAAGCCATGCATAAAACAGAATCTCATCTCTTTCTTTGCCAGGATATGTATATTTCACAACATAACAATCACCACTGAAAAGTTTTCTCTCTTCTGAAGATGGAACAAGGGGCAATTTATCACCGTCAACCCGCCAAACCTGAAACGTAAAAGATTTCATTAACATAATGGAGCAAAGGAATCACGAACTTTAAAAGAGTATAACTTCTTGTACAAAAAAGCTACTTTCAATGTGCCTCTGCAATCTATAAATGGCTGGATGTCTTCCTCGTCCGGAAGCTCTGTCACCTCATAACCCTGTTGCTTGAACATTGCTGGCAAAAAAGTATATATTATAAAAATTATAGTTGAAAAAAAAAAATCCTCTCTTAGTACTCCTTTTTTTGCTCTTTGTTTTTGTTTTGCTGCAAAGCTGGTATTAGTAAAGGCACAAAACCTGCCACTTTTCCTCGACCTTCTTCATACAGTTTGATTTCCGCTGTTTGAGGCCAGTTATCAAAGTATGACCTGAACTTAGCAGTTTCTAATCCTTCAGTTGTGAACGTCAAATGGGTTCCTGCTGACCTGCCTTGGTTTCTGAGGAAATCCTGCAAAAGATTCGGCAATAATCACTTAGAAATTTCAGTTCCTTTCTTTATGTAACTAATTTTCTTCTGTTGTATTGATCTTTGATTTCTTATCTGCCTCCCGGGGCTTTGTGCTCTTGCAAGTAGTATGAGAAAGGGGGAGGGAAAAATAATAGTGGAGGACAAAATCTTACTTCTGTAGCTGAGATTGAGGTTTTCCTTTCTGTAACTGAAGTATGCTTTCCCATCCAAACAAACATCTCAGAATCACAGTCCAGCATATAGCACTTGTCCGTCTCGAGCAGTTCTTTACTTAGTGATTCAGTTTGACAAGGAAATAGTTTCCCCTGAGTTGATATCCTATGAAAAGAAGAATGCCAAAAAAAGAGTGAAAAGGGGCAAATCAACTACAGTAAGTTTCTTAAAAAAAATAGTCAAGAGCATAGTTGAGTCCTGAAAAATATTCATATTCACCGCGATAGCTTCATAGAGGATGTCTCAGGTTGTTTCTGGACAGAAGAAGGTGGATCCTGGGGAATGGGAGCATAACCGCCGAATAAGCTCCAGAATTCACCCACTTCAGGATCACCAACAAATTTTCCATCCTCTGCAGCACTTTAACCATTAACAATTACAATAAGGTTTCATTACACGAAAGAGAGAGAGTCAGGAGATTGCCAACCTACAGTTGCCACCTCACAGTTAGCGCCATGCTTATTCTCTTTAACGTACTTAACAACCTCCAAAGCCTTGGCTCTCTCTTGTATGCTAGAGTTGCAACCACTAAAGAGGAAAATTTTAGTTGCAGTATCGAGTATGAACACGTCATTGTGGTTCAGCGAAGACCGGGAAAAGGGAACCTGGTAAAAGTAAACAGTTAGCCGGGGATAGAGAACTGAATTAGATCCATCGATAGCGAGCTAAAATTCAAAGGAAGCTTACTTCTTTAACATGAACAACATGGTCCCCTTTGCAAGCTAACAGGGTGACTTTATATGTTTGACCATTTGAGTGCTCTTGCTGTGATGTATACACTCCATCAATGGGAATAATGCAGGGTTTGAAGTATGATAAAAACTTCTGTGTTTCTTGGCCTTGGACTTCCCTATATTGGACCGTGCAGGACCCTAGGGCTGCATCCAGTTCAAGTGCTTTATCTGATGCCAGTGCTGAATCCACCTGCCAATATGAATTGAGCAAGTCATTTCCCAGATTCTTTGCACATGACTATAAGACATGATCAACCAAAACTTGATAGTTTCCGGTCATCAATTTCCTAGCTTAGGTAAAAATTCCATTGAACGGAAAACAACATGTATCACAAGGATTCTCCTTAACTCCTAAGCAGTTCCTTCTTACCCGACACGCTCTCTCCTTTTCAATTTTGAGTTTTGTGGCTAAACGTAGGACTAATTAAAATTATAAAAAGGGTTTTAATTATCATTAACAAGAACAAAGTATTTATATCCAGAATCTTGCACAACATCTTAAAATCTTCAGCCTGACTAATTATCTTGCACGCCACAATTGCATGCTAAAATGCACGTGTAACAATTAACAGACACTTTCACGTTTCAGTTAGTTGCAAAATAGAACAGTGTGAAAACCTTTTTCGTATCATTTCCGAGCCAATAGTGTATGTCATGCTGAGGAAGGCCATTTTTTGGCAGAACTGTCTGTCAAGATAAACAAGAGAATAATCATACTCGTTGCATATCCAGATAAAAAGCTTTACTAGATAATGCAGACGTTCTGCTAGTAAACGATTAGATTATGCCGAGATCAACTTCATAGGAAATATGAGTTGAATTTGAGCAGGAATAAAAGAAAACTAAATGGCAATAAATGGAACACAAATTTCCAGCAACTTACATTCAAAATTACATAAGAACTTCCCGAATAGAATCTCCCATGTAAAGACTTAGGAACAGAAGCCAACTTCAGGTTCTCAACACCCCAAATTTCCAAACCGCTAGGATAAGCAGGCTAAGGATAAAGCAATGAATTTCAGCACAAGTATGAAACATCAGGACAAAAGTCCCTTGCTAGAATTCCTATTGAACACAATTGTATCGGTCCACTATTGCTGCTTGCTATAAGAAAGATTGCATAGTTTCGAGAATTCTAAATTTTCATCAATTTAAGGAATTCATGCAAGAGGGTAGGGTGCATATAAATGTAGCCTCATTAAAACCTTGTCAGGACTTTCAGCCCAATCCAAAAAGAAAGAGTAGCACACACCAAACAACGATTTACAACTGAAAAGTGAAAACTATTCTCAAATCACATCATAAATAATCTACCAATTCATTAGCAATTGAAATAAATTGAATAGGAAGAATACATTGCTAAGGGTTCGGTATGAATGCTCCAACCAGCTTAGGATTTTGGGAAATTCGGTAAACCAGCAAATGCCCCAAATTTCTTTTACTAATTATTTGTGTTTGCTATTGCGTTGATAAGTTAGAAACAGTGCCCAACTTGATGGCATGCCATTGCCATGAATGAAAATATGAAATGAAATCATTTATAGAGGATACAGCTTTGTTCCTGCAGCCTGGAATGCTGGATCTATGTCTTTACTATAAAAAGACATTGCCTTTCATGTCCTTGACATCCAAAAAGCAACCACCAAACAAGCCAAGCAATTTCTACAGCTCAGAAACTGCAATTCATCAAAGCTAAAGCAGACAATGCATAAAAATTACTACACTTTTTGACTGAGATCATTTTGGAATTCATCTGTTCATGTTGATCAAAGAACTAAAAATGGAAATAACCCATGATTGAGTAAGAATCCTTACTTACCTGCTCAAATTTCAGGTTATGGAGGATTCAGAGAGATGGGCTCTGTTGGTTTGATCTTATTTGCAGAGGAGAAGCAGAAGAAACAACCCAGTGGCAGTATATTCCTCTCTAATGCTTTTGACCCTTTAAATGGATCATGGATTTAATAATGATGTTGAAAACTTCGTACATAATTAAGCAAATAAAATATAAAGGAGTTTGGTAGTGGAGGGAGGCACTGTTCACTCACAAAAGGAAAAGGAAGGAATGGAAAAAAAAAAAAAAAAAAAAGTAAAAGCTGGCCCCATAAAACTCAGTAGTACAAAAAGATGATTGAAGAGTCGGCGTGGTCTTTGTGTCGTTTGGTGCATGCCATGTGAGATAAATCAGAACAGACTCAGCAGAGAATATGTTTCCCGCCATTCAGACAGCCTCTAAAGCCTCGATTAATTCACTCGTTAAAATTGGAACATACAAATAAATTCAAACAAAAAAGAATGCACTCCTATTGATCGAAAAAAAAGGCACTCCATTTCAAAAGTTTGTGAGTTCTTAAACTAAATTAAGGTATCTACATTTGCAACACCTCTCAACATGTTGATGATCTCATGCCCTACTCACTTTTTTCCACTTACAATCCCAATTTTTCTCTTCATAAAAAAAAATAGTAAAAGAAAACGGAAAAATAAGAGGGAAAAAAACAAGACATCCAATCGGCGCGTCCCGGCAACCACCCACCCCACCCCTTCAAACACCATTGTCACCAGCTTCCCAAGTGGCGGTAGAAGAATTCTCTTTTCATCTTTTCGATTATATCGTTGACCATGAGTTTCCCGAGTATAATTCCGATTATCATTTGACCATGAATGATTTCTATATTGATTGTAAGTTTCATATGTATAATCTCGGGTATCATTTGAATATGGATGACTTCTATATTCATTGTGAGTTTCATATGGATAATCTCGACTATCATTTGACCATGAATGACTTTCATAAGGATTGTGAGTTCTATATGGATAATCTCGAACATCTTTTGGTAACGAATAACTTCCATATGGATGATGAGTTTCATATGTATAACTTTGACCATTGTTTGACCATGTATAGCTTCCATATGAACCCCGAGCTTCATCTGTATAACTTCGACCATCTTTTGACCATGAATGATTTATATACGGATAATCTGGCACATTTTGTTTATCTCGTTCATCGACTTCGGAATCATATTGCTGAACCCTCGGCGATGATGAATGACTTCCACATGAATCACCTCGAGCACATTGTTCATCTTGATCATCGACTTCTGAATCATTAACTTGAACCTTTGACGATGAATGACTTCCATACATACCACCTCGAACACAATGATCATCTTGGTCCTCATCATCTAGGTTAAGATGAGTTCGATGTAGATCACAAACGTCTTCTATACGAGGAGGTAAACATCCCTTTCCAACAATATGGTCGAGTGTAGCTTTCAAGCCATATTCTCTAACAGCTTGTCTAGCATCTCTGAATCCTTGTTGCCCATAAATTGCTTCGGTATTGATCTTCATAAGCCATGCCTGATGCTTTTTCAACTTTCTTGTAAACTGAGCCTGCTCCTCGGTTTTGTACGAGGAATCAAAGCCTCTGTCACAAAACCATTTCATCCACTCGTATTTTATTACGTTGCAAATTCCTTCTTCACAACTTCCCTCCAACTTGTGCAGCTGGAAACCTATTGGATTCACAAATTAGAGAACGCAAGTCGAAATCAAGGGATCAAGAGAGCATAAAGTGTTGTTGTTTTGCACATGTTTTTATGGATTATGTTAATTACTAATCATAAGCAATGTTTAGATGTACTTAAAATATTATTACTCCATAATATTCTTATTTTTATATAATATTATGGGCAATTAAATCATACGTCCTTATTAACATATAAATTTATTAAAAAACTTGTATATAAAAAAATTGAACTCATAAGTTTTTTGACTAGTCAAATTAGGCTTCACCATTTGGCTCAAAAGCCCATGGGCTTATGGGGGCCCGATAAGTCCGATGGACAAAAGCCCGGCCCGACCCGCTATGGGCCGTGGGCCAGCCCGGCCCGAGAGGTCTGAGCCCGATAAAGCCCGATAAGTCCAGCCCGACCCGCCCGTAATAAATCCGGCCCATAAGCCCGAAAATATAAAATATTTATTATTTAAAAATTAATACTCAACTCATTCTTAATACTAATATTTCAACCCAAACCCAAATCTCAGCCCCAAGTCCACCTAATTTATTTTAAAAAAACCTAATACTCAATACTCAATACCCAATACCCAATACAAACCCTAACCACTCATCCACCTACTTAATAAGCCCAACGTTTTTGGACCCTTGAGTATTTTATTTTAACGAGACCACATTTTTGCACCCTTGTGTATTTTTTTTTCATTATTAATATTTTTTTGTAATTTTAAAATTTGAGACATAATTTATTGCAACTAATACGGATTTGGGCAAGCCCGGCCAAATCCGTATTAGTTGCAACTAATCCGTATTGCAACTAATTATTACAAATCCGTATTGCCCAATAGAGAAACCATAATAAAAAATAAAATCCGTATTGCCTAGGAGAAACCATAATAAAATCCGTATTGCCTAGGAGAAACCATAAAATCCGTATATGGTTTCTCCTAGGCAATACGGATTTTATTTTTTATTTTATAGAAAAAATTCAATTGTAACTATATACAATATATATAGGATACATATATAATATTTATTATATGCATAATATAATAAAGGGCCCAAGAGGCCAAAGAAATCAAACACGAAAGGCACATGGGGCAAAAAGGACAAAAAAAAAAAAGACAATGCTATTGTTAATTGTTTAAAAAAATTCTCAATAATTCACTTATCCTCCTTATTGAGATATAAAATGGTAGATGTGAAATTTATTGTTTACAAATTCTGTTTAGGGATTTTTGAATAACAAAAGTTTGAGATAAGGTTTTATTTTGTTTAATATACAAGCATTAAAGGTTCTAAATAAAAGTAAAAGTTGTTAAGGGTGTAACAATGATTTACTCTTATATTATACCATATATACAGAAATAAGTTACGTGTATTAATATTATCTTCTATATATATATATATATTATAGAACGTGAATAAACACCACATAACAATATTCTTGAAACAAAATTTTGATAAAACAACTTCATCTAGGCAAGTCGTCAACAAGATGGTCAAATATGATACAAATAACATTATTCTATGACCCTAAAACACATATTTTAATGGGAAATTTTCGCTATTGTTTATGAACTTTATATTAATTTTAGCTATTATCTATAAATTTCATTATTAGTAGTAGACGTTTCTAAATTATATCCAAATGTGTCATTGACAAATCTTTTGTTAAAATTAACTATTTCAATTAAAATTAAAGATAAAATTATATTTTCAAGTGTGTTTATATACCATCTCTCCACTCAAACGGAAATGAAGCCTAATAAAATTGAGATTCGAACATATATAAATTGAGATGCAAACCTGGCCTTTGAAGCCATGCATGCATCATCTCTTGTGCCAACGTTCCACCCATAAGTACACTGTATGCAAAGAAATAACTTCATTTAATTATTTTGCAAATGAGCTAGAAGATAACCTGCTAAATTTAAACCATATATATATATGGGGGGGGGGGGGGGGGGCGCAAGTGAATTATATATGGAATTCAAATAGCATTGTAAATTAGTAGCAATACTCTGGTTCTCCGAACAGAAGTAAAATTATGATCGGTTTTTTGGTGCCAAACAAGGCTCCTAACTTTTCCCGGACGCTTGAGATCTTCACATCTTTCTTCATCACTACAACATTTTCTCCATTTCTTGTACATCTTTTAATCTGCTAAGCCACATATAAGGTGGTTTAACATATTCACGGTAAATTGAAAGCAAACATGATTCAATAATTAGCCAGAGATGGTATTAAAATTCTTACTCTCGTGATGATTTGATCGGTGAATGTAATTAAACCGTGCCACACAGGGTCACTATTGCCTGCACCAAATAAATTAGAATTTGTTAATTAGTACAAATAGTATGACGATTAAAAAACCAATTAAATTCAATTAAAAAAATATTAAAAGATTACATTTGAAGATCATATTTATAAACTAAATCAAATTACAAACTACGTACCGTAACTTACCTGAAAATTTGGTCATCGTATCTCTGTCCGCCAAAAAAATTCGGATGCATTTATTCAACTTGAGGTTCAAACTTTTGTAGAACTCACGCACATTTTTAATGAGGGATTTGCATTGCGTTTGATCCATGACAGCTACAGAATAGCAATCTACGCAAAGTTTTCGGTCCTGATCACCCAGGTTCACATATTCTCTTTCTTCTTGCTGCAAGCATGTACTCATCTTCAAAAACAAAAATGAAAAAGATGGCTGCTATCTGGATCATATTTATCGAATAATTAATAAGACGATAGAAAAATAATGCATGCTGAAAAACAATCGATCGACAAAAGTATTTTAACGATTTTAACTAAATCTCTAGGAAAACTTCATTAAAAAAATGGCCCCAAAGCGGTACTAGCTAGCTCTCATCCTCTCTCATTAAGGATTTGTTAACCAAGATCAACTAGATGACCCACGATGTCAATTTGATATAAGAAATCATTTCAGTACTGTCGGTAAATATGGTATAAATGATATTATTGAAATATATATATATATATATATATCTGTTGATCGTTGATGTTGATGTTGACTGTTGATGAAACTTTGAGGAATAAAATGTACGTGAATTTACAAACCTTTAATCTAAGACAACTGCTACACCTCGGAGTGCTGTCATTGCTATGTTCAGGACAGTATCTTTGGCCCCAAAATTCATCATACTTCAAATCATTATTCTGCAGAGAGAAAAAAAAAATTATAAGTAATTATCTTGCATAAAAGTTATCAATATATTATCGAGAATCTCATTCTCGCTACAATAAAAAAAAAAAAAATCCTCCTGCCTAAGTACCTATTTCTCTATCTCGTGTTGAAAGATTCAGAAAATTTTGAACAATTTTACATTATTTTAGATTTTGAAAAGAAAATAAGAAGTGAAAAATTAAATAATGAATAACAGACAATAATAAGCTAGAAAGATATATAATACATTAATACTTACATGTTGCTTGCAAACATCACATGTACTATCCAAATTAGGTTTCCTCCTCTGTGGAAGATTATTGCTTCGAGAAGGGCTAGAAGATTGGTTGGAGGAGGGGGACCACCGTGTGTAGCAGCCGCCGTTGCAAGAATTTTGGTTGTAGGAGGAGGGCGACTGCCATATTTCATCACCGCCAGCGGGGGTGTAAGAAGCTGAGCAACATGTTTCGCTGTCTGATCTTTCATCAGAATGTTGGTTGTAGGAGGATGATGACCATCGTGCTTGGCCGTCATTAGTGTAAGAAGATTGGTGGCCGCCGCCCATAACAGCCGCATGCTCCATGGCTATCTATGAATTTGAAGAAGATCGATCGAGCATGCCCTTTAATTAGGGTTGGAGAATAATTGTTACAGTTACTTTACCTACAAGGCTCCTCCAAGCATGTACTTATTTTCCTTTTAGAAAGATTTTGCTTTGATAATCTTATGCGGCTAGTTTGGCGCTGCTTTTATAGGAAGTACCTCTGTTTATAAGCAATTTTATGAAAAGCATTAAAATTTATATCTCCTTTTTTTTCCAATCTGTTTAAAATTAAACTAATCTCAAGTCCCAACTACGTAATAAGATAATATTTACATATATACATCGTAATCGAAACAGCAGACCCAATGAGCCTAATTCCAACTCAAGGGGCAACTTAGTAGGCCTAATCCCTTTTGGATTACGGGTTACCCCTGGCCACAAAATGCTAGGAGCAACGAGTAAAGGGCAGCGAAATTCGAACTCTAGTGAAGGACTTGCCTAATAAGCCTAATCCCAACTTAAGGACTTCATGGGCCTAATTCCAGCTCATGATGCTGGTTGTCTCTGATTATAAACTTGTTAGAAGCAGCCAGTTTCAAATTTCAATCAATTAAGTATAAGAAAATTTGCTCTTAAAATGTTGTCAATTTATGAACTACACCGCACCTTAGGGTTGATCAAAATCTTTCTTACACACTTAAAATCTTTTTTTTTAAGTTTATAAAAAAAAAATCCATATTGGCTATAGATCAGATCGAGAAACTGTAGCGCATTTTGAGGGGAAAAAAAACTGTAGCCCAATAAGACCCGCGTGTAATATCTCCGATTTTGAAACAGTACAGAAGAATTTTTGGCAGACAATATTAGGGTTTAAGTTCAACCCGGGCTGTGAGAGAAGAGAGAAAGAAAGCACAGATTTTGGGTGAAATCAAGCGATGAACCCACTAACCCAAGTGAAACTCATTCAAAAAATCACTTCCAGAGAAGCCCAATTAGGGATTTCAGAGCAAGGTTCATGGCATGCCGCGTACGGTGACTCCGCCTACGTCTACGTCGGCGGCATTCCTTTTGATCTCACCGAAGGCGATCTTCTCGCAGTTTTCGCACAGTAACCCCCCTTTTTCATTCAATTTCATTGAAATGTGCGAGTTCTTCAATTTTCAATCTTGTTCATCCTTTTTATTCGTTTCCAGATATGGAGAAATCGTCGATGTGAACCTTATTCGCGATAAGGGTACTGGGAAGTCCAAAGGTTTCGCATTCGTTGCGTACGAGGATCAGAGAAGTACGATTCTTGCTGTGGATAACTTGAATGGAGCTCAAATTTTGGGTCGAACAATAAGGGTGGATCATAAGTCAAAATACACGAAGAAGGAAGAGGAAGATGAAGAGGAGGAGCAGAGGAAGAGGGAGGAGCGAGGTGTGTGCCGGGCTTTCCAGAGAGGCGAATGTACTCGCGGGGCTGGGTGCAGATTTTCTCATAATGAGCAAGTAAGCCCACCATTTTCTGATTTATTTTGTTTTCCTCTGCCAAATGCACGTTGATTTCTACATTTGTCTTTATATTTAGATTTTGGAGACTGAGAAAGTTATTGTGAAGAAGTGATAATGGAATTTGATTGTTGCTTATTGCAATAAAACTGGGTTTCTTTTTTGGGATGCTGAATTTGAAACATGCTTAAGTTGAGGGAATTATCTAGGTTTATGCAGAGAACTGGTTCTGTTAATCGTGAAGGATTTTTCAATTTATGTAAAATAAGTCTTTTTTATTGTGAATTAGTGATGGAGTTTGATTGTTACTTAATTGCAGTAAAATTGTGGTTTTTGTTTTTAGGATGGCGAATTTGATACCTTTATTCAATTTTAAGTCTTCTGGTGTTTGAAACATGCTTGAAGTTGGGTGAATGATCTGAGTTTATGCAGAGAACCGGTTATGTTATTGGTTACAGGCTTCCTTTTATTATTATTATTATTATTTTTTTGTAAAACTAGTCTTTGTCTACATATTTAGGTGCTTATGTGTGCTTTGTTCGGTTTGTATCCAGAGAGCTGCAAATACAGGTTGGGGTGATCAAGACTCGAAATGGGGACGTGACAAGTATGAGGACCCAAAAATGGGTGAGAAAAGATCTAGCACTATCCCGTCAAATCGTGTTCCGGAGCCTAAAGTTCAAGAACTCAGGTTAGGCGATAAAGATAAACCCCCTAGAGGAAGGAGCAACGGGAGGGGCTTTGGAAGTTACACTGGAAGAAGCGATGGGAGGGAGGAAAGGAAACTGGGAAGATATGGAGATGATGGCGAAAAGTTTGAGCTTAGATCACGAGATCATGATAAGGGGGAAGAAAAGAGATCAAGAAGATGCATTGAGGATGATGAATTGGGCTCAAATTCAAGAGAAGATTATGGTAGGAGGGAAGAACAGAGATCAAGGAGGCACGATGGTAATGATTTTCAGCCAAGGTCAAGAGAAGAACATGATAGAAGGGAAGATAAAAGACCCAGAAGGCGAGGTGATGATGATGAATTTGATCCAAAGCTGAAGTCTAGAGAAAATCGTGATAGGAGAGAAGATGATAGTAGGGAAAATAAGAGACAGAGAAGGCATGCTGATGATCATGAGTTTGATCCAAAATCTAGAGAAGATCATGATAGGACGGAAGAAAGGAAAGCTAGAAGGTACAATGATTATGAATATCAGCCAAAGTCAAGAGATCATGATAGGGGGAAGAACAGAAGTCAAGAAGACGCAACAAGGATGAATTAAAGCTATATTCAAAAGAAGGCCAGGATAAAGGAGAGAGGATGAGAAGACATGAAGACTGACGTTCAGCCAAAGTCAAGGGAACTTCGTCGTAGGAGTGAAAAGGATGATTGAGGAAATGGACCAGAATGGACAAGAGGGGTCATGGTAACTCTTATACCCAGCATCAAAATGAGAGGGATAATGTTGTGAAGCAATTGATGCACTTTGCAGCTTTAGCATCTCTTGTGTGCGATATGGCCTTTCTTGTTGTTTCTTTTGGGTTGCATCAGGTACATTCTACTTTTTTTTTTCTGTCATTAAAAATCCTAATATTGTTGTCAATGTGGTCCTTTATGTAAAAGTTTAACAGTATTTTTGGGGAGATGGAATTTTATCATGCGCCTTTGGCAAGGAAAGCTTGTGCAATATCAGATTGATTTGTTACTATTATGTTGTGGAAGGTGCATGTTTCGTGGTGTTGTGGGCCTTTTTGTGTCTCTTGCATTTAGTTGTGATATGCCTTGAATCAGCAGTTGGCAACTATTCGTAAAATAGTTTCCCATTCTACCATTTTTTAGGGAATTTGATCGGATAAGGTTCCTTCTATATCAGATTCTCTTACAATGAAAAGGTATTCACTTCTACCTTCAAAATAGCTGGAAGCTTGGAACTTGAATTGAATTTGTATAAACCTTTCTTATGCGGCTCTCGAAGAAACTTTTTGTACTTTCGGACTGACATTTGCAGGTTAAACCACCTGTAGAAGAATTGGCCAGGATGGAAGATGGATGATGGGAGGGACAAAATGGTAAACCAAAACAATTTTTTTCAAATAATATTTTGTTTGATAGTTTGAAAAATAAAACAAAAAGGACCTGCTCAAGGTGAGCCAATAATAAACACCTACTCAGAAAAAAAGGCAGTCAACCAAACGGTGAAAGCCATATTTACAATTACATAGCCGGTTTCCTCAGTGTCCCCAAATTGAGACGCAAACAAAATTGTGGAAGGTGCTTGCTAACAAAAACAGGTAAAGAAAAGATAGTGTCCTTCATTCATCAACAGCTATTGATGGATTTTCCAACTTTCGGCAGTGCTTGGGAAGGCGTCGAGTTTCCAACTTCTTTTGGAAGTGCTTCTGCAGACCCTGATTTCCCACCTTTATTGGAGATTGCTGCTCGAGAAGGCATTGAACTTCCGGCATCTTTAGAAGTTAGGTTTCCAGGTTCTTTTGGCAGTGCTTCTTCAGCAAAAATCGATTGTCCATGTTCTTCAGGAAATGCTTCAGCTGACATGGATTTTCCGAGTTCTTTTGGAAGTACTTCAGCAGACATTGATGTTGCTTTTTCTTTCTGAAATGCTTCAGCAGACATGGATTTTCCAAGTTCTTTCAGAAGTGCTTCTTCAGCAGACATGGATTTTCCAAGTTCCTTTGGAAAGACTTCTTCAGCAGGAATCAATTTTCCGTTGTCGTTGGGAAGTGCTTCTTCAGCAGAATTTAATTTTCCAAGCTCTCCTTGAAGTGCGTCAGCAGACATGGATTTTCCGAGTTCTTTTGCAAGGGCTTCTCCACCGGGCATCAATTTCCCATTGCCGTAGGGAAGTGCCTCTTCAGAAGGCATCGATTTTTCATCTTCTTTTGGAAGTGCTTCAGAAACCACTCCTCGTATTGGAGTCAAACCAGGTCCAAGAACGGGACCTCCTTCATAAGTAACCAAGGTGTCCTTGTCTCCGTCTTCCACATTCACCGGTATCTTGCTTGTTAAGATTGTCTTCCTTCTAGATTCCTCCTTCATAATGCCATTACCATCATCTGCAACGCGCACTTCCTTCTGTATACCAAGCAAAGTTCCATCTGCGGATTTGATAGCCTTCTCTTCAATAATGAACTCATTGCTTCCGTTAAATGTTGGCTTGTCTTCTGAACACTTTGCAACCACGTTCATATTCACCATAGCTTCTCTGGCATGAGTCGCATTTTCGGGAACAATTGGTCCAATTTCAGGGTTTACAATTAGCGCCTCGTTTTGATTATTCATATCTTGCAGTTCACTTATTTTCTGAAGCTCAGAATCTTTCCAGTCCTCAGCAATGGCTATGGTGTTCTTGGTATCCCAGGTGTGAAGAATTCGATCCGGACCCGGTTGCCACAGCAAATCTCCCATATCGTTTTGAAGTATGAACTTGTATTGGATTACTATGCCAACAGAAACATCCTATTCAAATTTAAAAACCAATCAAAATTGCATCGAGTGTTTGCTGCTTTGTTGACGGAGATTCTGAATTCAAATTTCATAGACGTCAGTATAAAAGTTCTTACCAGCTCCACAGTCCATATATGTCCATCTGACCAGTTGAGTGGTACGGCATTTTTCGGGTTCCACTGTCCCAAGAAAGGCTCATTGCCCACCAGAAGAAAACTCTCACCGAACTTGCACTCTTTTTGTAGATGGAATTGAATATGAACAGTTTCTGATGACTCTGGAAAAACGAAAGAGCAATTGTGACTCATTGTCTTTATACAATGACGAGTAGGAGATTATACAAATTGGGTATCAACTTTGCCTAAAACAAGAGTCGAACTTGAGAATCCCTTATATAGTTACAACTAAAATGCAGGACCGGTGGCTCAGAAATTCTAGATTAACATGCCTAGCAAGAAGATCGAATATCGTAAACTTACCTGCTGCTTGGAACCCAATTCCTGCTGTCTCCGACGAGGTTAACACCTACACATGAATGTAGAAAGTGGAACTGAATTAGATGAACGTGTTGATACCAAAAAATGGATCAACGGTCGAGATTCAGCTCTATCACAACCGCATGCAAGAAGATGATATGTACGTAGTTCACATAATTTGAGCTACACCGTGTCTTCGAAGTGGCTCACAGAACAAACAAACACTGATTTCAATAGTTTTATGGATATAAGTTTGGATACAAACAAGCCTAAATAAGATATTAAATTAAATTTTCACTTTGGGCCAAAACGACGTCCATCTTTTATCTTATTATTACCATTTTTTTAAAATGCATTTATAAGAAATATTTGTATGCGAGACCTTCAATTTTGATTTTCACAATTCTACAAATCCCCTCAAAATTTTCTATAATTCTAATTGAATACACGCCAGTGAGGGTCATAAAAACTCCGAAACCACTAAATATTACCTCAGATTGAGAAGGAGCAACCGAATGAAGCGCTTTGTGCCGAAGCAGTGGAGTACGATGAACATGTACATTGGAACTCAAACACCTCGAAAAACAGATCTCAGATCGACCGGGGAGACATTTCAAGGGAAACAGAGGTCTGTTAAGATTAACCTTTGTAAACAATGTCGTGGAGGATCTTGCAAATGCTTCCATTGTCTCTGTTGTAGCAGAAAGGGAGACAGTCTTTAAAATATGTTAGAAATGAAGGACTGTATATATAAGAAGCATAAAGCATGAAAATAGAGAAGGGTACGGATCTGACCTCAGGTGGGATTTTGACACATGGCAAAAACAAGATTGGATCTCGAGTTTACACTCTCTTGTGCATGGTAAGAGGTTTGATGTGCTCAACTGAAATGAGGAATTATAGGGGTAGGGTGTGAGGTTTAATGTTCCCAACTAAATGAGAAATTACAGGCCTTTATTTCTGCTCTTTTTCAGTTTTGCTTTTATACTGTTGTTTGAAGTCTTCAACCCACAAGAAAGACAAGCCTGTGTCTGAATACAGGCAAGTAACCAACCCCGGCACATCAAATTCCGGCACATCAAATTCCAACCAAACAACAACAGAGCATGCAAAAAGAGAAATAAAAAAGTACTAGATGAATTTGAGTTCAATGCAAATTGTATTACAGAACACATTGTCAAGTCTACACATAGAAGAGGGACAACATGATATATGAACAATCTTATATCATTTTGTAGGGTTTTGAGGTTTAAGGGTCTGGCAAAAACCTACCAAGCTCACCAATAATCATTGCATGAGCAGTGCCCGTCTTTGAAATGATGAAATCGATATCGATCTCTCAGCAGTATCTCCCTGTCATAAACACTTGATATAAGCTTAGCAACTGCATGGCAGTCTCCACAAACACGAAGATTCTTCACAACCTGAATTGGTTGAGATGGACTCAAGCTAATGAGCCCAAAGGCAATCGCCAATTTCTCACTGTGAAGGACTAAGGCATGCTCCTTCATGCCTTCTTCCTCAACAAATTGCAGGAGATGTGACTTGTTTGGCACGTATCCGAATTTTTTCAATCTCCCTGCGATCTCATCCAACTTTGAGTAGATTTCTTTGCATAAAGGGTGAGAGTTATCTCCAACAAGAAATTCATGAACACTACCATTGACTTCGATTGAGCTACAACCTGGCTCTTTCTTTATCCCTGAATCTCGCATCAGCTTCCTTAACCTAGAGACTTCTTCCCATTTCCCTGTTTTTGCATATATATTCGACAACAGAACATAGGCTCCATGGTTTCTCGGATCAAGTTCAAGCATATGGCTACAAGCCTTTTCGGCAAGCACAACATTACCATGAAGTCCACATGCCCCAAGCAAAGCTCCCCATACTGTCGCAGTAGGAGGCATTGGCATTTTCTCTATCGACTCTACAGCTTCCTCTAGATTTCCCGATCGACCAAGAATATCGACCATGCAAGCATAGTGCTTAACTCCAGGCACAACCCCATAAACACTCTCCATCTGATGGAAAAATGTTCTCCCCTCGTCCACCAATCCCGCGTGGCTACACGCGCACAGAACGTTGGTAAATGTCACAGCATTCGACTTCACATTATCTTGTTTCATTTTGAAGAAACAATCCAATGCATCCCTCCCTCTCCCGTGCATTGCCAAGCCAGCAATCATTGCGCTCCACACAAACACATCTCTCTTTTCTACCGAATTAAACACCTCAAGTGCCTTATCTAAATCTCCGCACTTTGCATACATGTCAATAAGCGAAGTTGTGAGGTGACAATTCATCTGAATCCCCTGCTTCTTTATGTAAACATGTATCCACCCGCCAAGATCAATTGCTCCCAATTGAGCACACGCTGCGAGAGTACTAACTAGAGTGACTCCATCAGGCTTTGGACTCTTTCTCTTCTGCAACTCACTGAAAATAGCCAAAGCCTCCTTTGGCTTACTGTTTTGTTCATAAGAAGAAATGAGAACATTCCACGCAGCAATATCTTGACTAGGCATTGCTGCAAAAACCTGCCAAGCCTCGTCATAATTTCCCAGCTGAGCATACCCATCAAGCATTGTAGTCCACGAGACAATATCCTTCTCTGGCATCTTATCAAACAATCTCCTCGCATCCTCAACACTTCCACATTTCACGAACATATCAAGCATGGCATTGTTCAAAGTCAAATTCTCTCTAATTTCATGCCTTTCAATTTGTGAACAAACCCACCTCCCAAACTCCAAATCCACCTTCTGTGCACAAGCTGACAACACACTTACCATCGTCACATCAGTCAGTTTCACATTCTCCACCCCCATTTCTTTGAACAACTCCAATGCCTCCTCGGGACAGTTTCCCTGAACAAAAGCTGTGATCAAAGAATTCCAAGACACAACATCTTTGCTAGCAGTCTTCCTAAAAACACGACACGCCAAATCCAAATCCCCGCACGACCCATAAAAATGAATGAGTGAATTAAGAATATAAACATCCGAACTAAGCGAGGCCTTTATTATCATGCCATGAAAGCCTCTTCCAAGCTCCAAAACCCGGAGCTCTGAAGCCGCCTTAAGCAGAAAAGGGTAGGTGTATTTATTGGGAAATTCAACACAGCGATAAAGCATTTCCAAAAAGACGAGGATGCTTTCAGTTGGGTCGCTACTCGACGCATAAGCGCGAATGAGGGTGTTCCAGGTGTAGAGATTTGGTTCAGGAATTTGATCAAACACTTGGCGCGCATAGTCCAGGTTCGAGAAGGTGGAGAGAGCACAGACGGTGACAAGTTTGCTCGCCGAGTAAGGGTCAAAGAGAAGGCCTGTACGGAGCATTTGGGCATGGACTTGCTTCAGCTGCTTTATGCTGGTGCACTGGTCTATCAGTGAAAGAGCTGAGTGGCTCGGGAAACGAAGGTCGTTACTGACAGTTGAACTTGGGGATGAAGGGTTTGGGTGACGTGGCAGAGAGATAATTGGGGTGCTTAGAGTTGCCATCTTTTCGTCAGTCACCCTCACAAACTATCCCCGTCACCTGAAGTTTTTATTTCTAACATTAATTCATTATCACACCCACAACCTGATTTTATTTTATTTTTTTTGGTCTTTACATTTCAAGTAATCGTAAAAGAGCTAACGTCATTATCGTACGCCTCATTATTTTTAATAGCTGTGCTGCCGGGGACTTTACGCAATTCATCGGATCTATATACCAAGTCACATTAATTGTTCTCTTGTCAAATTTTTCAAGGATGTTCATCAAAATAAAGTGTACAATTATTATGATATACTCATATACCCGCCAATTAACAAACCGCCCTACCAAAACGATGAATCTTTTCGGTCAAAAAACCCTCAATGTGAGCATCATAATCTATAATTGAATCAGAGAGAAATCGAGGGTTTATTGAATGGAAAAAATGACCCTTTGAGGAGGCAAGGCATAGCATACCAAAATCATGTAAAGATAACCATACCCTTCATTATGGGTATTGAAAATTTTGATTGAAGGACGACTGATGCGTGATAGTAGATACTAATATTGAAATTTATGGACAAAACTTAAAATTTATGTATAATTGAATGATCGATAGCAACTTAAGCCTTTGAAAAATATTGTTGAAGTCTTCCGCTAATTCAATCAACGTATTTACTTTACTTCGTGTTTCATCGCATGCATATAGTTATTGTAAAAGAGTAGAATACTTGTTTGCTTGCCAAATTGTTTTGTTCCTGTAAAACCAAAACCGTGTACCATCTTCATTTCTGATGCAATGAACATAGCATGATAACAATGACATAGTCACATAGGTGAGCAAGAAGTCAAAGCTACAAGAAGACCAGGGGCAGCAAACTCAGTAAATTTTACCCCTACAAGAAGATACCATGTCTTCCCATCTCTTTCACCTTGTTCTCACCTCACCATGACTACTATTTTGATCGTGTTGGCCACACAAGACCTTCATATTCCTGTAATCCCCAACTAACCTAAATCCTTAACCTTAAACTGCTGCATACGCATTAGCGGACTGTCTAACCCCCCAAAGTTTGTAGCTTACGTCCCACATCAGTTCATCTCCTGTGGCTGAGCCTCATCTAAACTAGGGTGAGGTTGAGAATAGAGGTAAAACACTGTTCCATCCATGTGGAGTTGAGGTGTTTGTCATCACTAAATAAGTTATATGCGTATGGTTTCAGCTAGACAGATATATACATGGCTTGACAAGTAAGAGACTAAAAACCACTCGCCACATAATCAGCAATTGCTTCCGGTCTGCAACTAAAACTCAATTCTAAGGAAGTTTCAGTCTTATTGTTTACGCTAAGCTAATCGCCTCAGTGTATTTCAATGCGAAGACTTATTTGAGGTATCAGAACACATACTTAAATCACTTGTCTACAGTAGATAGTAATACCACACAGACAATTTGCAAGTTCATCCTCTGGGGTTTCGACTAAACTGAAGACTCACATTCTTGGCAGACATGATTCTAATAAACAAAGTCAGGAAATCCCATATATCGGATACATTATGCTTCCGACTCAACATTAACAAACAATCTCATCACACTTGGAAGTGTAAATTTGAAATAACATGCTCATTATGGTGATTATTGAAATCCATCACAGATGAGCTTATGTGAATTCAACCCATGACACTAGATGGTAACAGACATAACGAGACTACATAGCAAAACTATCTGACACAGATACAGGACCACTAGATGGTAACAAATATAACGAGACTATAGTAAAACTATCTGACACGGATATAGCACCTCAAGGAGTGCACACCGCCGTGAAAAGAACTCAAAATTTTCCAAATTAGGAAACATTAATGACTACAGCATGAGAAATAAGCTTGACTCAACACCAAGAATCACTAATCCTTGACTAAGGCATAGAAATCCGAAAACAATTCCCAAATGAACACGGTCATAGACATTGCAAGCTCAATTCCAATCAGTGAAATTTCCACTAGCACCAATAAGTAAACATAGATGCAAAGCATACAAGCACCAATACGTGAAAATAGAAAGGCAGAATGAAAGGCTCAATTTTCACACATTACACAATCAAAATTCAATCTTTACCAAATGAAAAATAAAATCACACATTCATACGAATTGCGCTATCAATCACACAAATATATCTATATTATAAAACAGGCAAACAAATTTCAGCCTAAATAGCCCCAAATTTGACAGCATAAACAAGAAAGGTTCCAAGTTTTGTCAACAAAATCACTATTACATAAAATTTTGAAAAGAAAACAAAAGGAGACGAAAATATAGTCATACTGTACTGTACCATGAAAATCGATCTTCACTGCCGGATGCTGTCGTAATCGACGACCTCGGAATCCGCGAGCGATCTGGAGTGCTGGACTATGGACCGTCCGATGGAGTTGATCCACTCCTCCTTCTCCTTCTCCGAGTCGGCGATGAAGTACATCGTGTCGTGGTTGTTAGTCGAAAGCTCGAAGGCGCAGGGTTTGTGAACCACGTCCTCGGCGCCCTTCACCGTCAGGCACGTGCTGACGGGGATGACTCCACGCGGCATCGACGCTCGAGTCACGTGAGAGTTCTTGAACCAGAAGAGCTTGCCCTGTTTCAAGACGAACCAACGGCGGCGCCAGGTCTTGATGTACTCACCTTGCTTGGTGAGCCACGTGGCGCGTTCTGGGTTGGACCAGAACTCGACACCGGTGTAGTCTTCTGGGCTCGGGTCTTGGCCCGTCGCAGCCCGCCAAATCCCCTCCATTTTTTTTTTGAGCTAGAGTCGAGGGGAAGGAGAAATAGAGAGATGGGTTTTGTAATTTCAGTTTCAGTTTCAGTTTTGGTTTGGGATTTGGAAACAGAATCAGTTTTCCTGCCTAATTCCGCAACTCGTGACGGGCCAGCTCACACGACACGGCGTCGTGTTGGCAACTCAGTTCTATTGTAGGGAAATTAATGGAAATAGAACATTTTCACTTCAAATATGTTTATAAAAAAAATAATAAAAAAAAAGTAACTATATAAAGGGGATGATAAACTTATAATAACCAGATGCGAGAAATAAGAAGACAGATCACCGAGGGATGGAGGAGCTGGCGGAAAATTCCTCTCACCTTTTATCTTCATTGAGGGATGTGAAGATAAACCTCCGATACATCTCCATAAAGAGAGGCCAAAAGATATTGAAACCAGAAACTAAAAAACAAAAGAGAAAGTAAAAATTAACCAAAGTAAAATGGCGAACAAAGCCACCACCCGACTAAGCAAGCAAACATCAGAGAATCAGTGGCCACCGCCGCAACAAGCAAACTGCATGGAGCAAACCAACAGACAATCCAAACCACCAAGCATCCCTCGCAGCAAGCAAACCAGCAGTGAGTACCCCACTACAGCAAGCAAACAAACCACTGGCCATCGCCGCACCAAGAACCCATAGGGAGAAAACCAGCGTCGCAATGTAACGACCCGTCCCTAATCTTAGGGTTTAATTAAGACTTAATTAAGGATTAATGAGGCTAATCGGGGATTAGCCGAGGATTAACGGACGTTAATGGAGAAATTACGATTTTGCCCTTGAACGAGGGCAAAAAATTGATTTTTGACTCGGGAGGTCCGATGGCCGAGGACTGTTACGTAGATCGGGTCGATAGGAGTCCGTAGACAGGCGGCGTGTCGAAATCGGACGTTTGACGGAAAAATTACGGTTCGAGGAAGTTCCAAGATACTATTCACAGCAGTATGTTTTACGAGGCAAAAGTGGACTTTTGTTCTGAGTGGGGCTCATATCTTTTCCCTAGGCCCAATGGATGAGTGACAAGAGTCACCCATCCATTGCTCTATTTCCCTTCATTCATGCACTTCACCCCTTTGTTTGTTCCATTCCCACCAAACCCGAACCTCATCGAACAACCAACCCAGTGAACCTAAATCCAAACCCTTCCCCATTTGATTCAGTTGAGGCCAAGAGAGTGAGGCTGAGGACGTGATGGTGGTTAGGCGAGGGCGGGAACGCCGTTGACGACGACGATGGCCGAGGAACCAGGTAAAAACCCGAACCCTCTGTATATTTCGAATTTCAAATTCGGGTTTTGGACGTTAGGGGAGTTAGATGTTGATTAGGATGTGTTTAGTGGATTGGTAGGATGTTTATGGGAATGTTTTGGGGGTTGAGGACGGCTGAGCAAGCCTGGAATAGCGGCCGAGGAATTTTCGGTGGCTGCCCACTGAATTTGATTTCTGGCCAAGTTGACCCAAATCGAACCCCCAAACCTTGTTCTAGTGATCCTAGGAATCTATTGGAACCCTTATGATGAAGGTTTGACCCCTAGAAATGCCCAGAACATAGGATGAAGTTTTGGTTTAAAATGAATTTCAGAACCAATAGGTTTTAGGCGGGGTTTCTTGGATTTAAAGACATGGATGGGTAGGAAATGAAGAAAGGAAACTATAGGAGTTGGATTGGGTGAAAAGGAACGAAAAACGGTTGAGATATGGGGTCAGACCGGTCACGCCGGTCCAGTTGGACCGGCCGAACCAGTGAACCAGCCGGACCAGCCGTCGTGAGGAGGAAGAAGACAACTGTGTTGGGCACGTGGCTCCCACGCGCAGGGGCTGTTACCGGCGTGTGTGGGCGCGTAGCCCACTTTTTGGGGATGGTTCCAACATGTGAAATCATCTAATCGATGTAACAAACATTTTGGGACTGATTTCGAGTCAATCGGATATCGTTTCGATATAATTCGGGATGTTCGAAGGTTTAGGATCGGGTTTTAAAATAGTTAAAAATTCTGAAAAATTACGGGGCTTTAATGAGGGGTTATTTAAGTAGTTATTAACTCTCTAAAGTGATTTGGATAGGTTTGGGAACCCCGGTGACGGTGATTGGCCCGAGAGAGGTGATTGGCCCGAGAGAGGCGTTTGGCATGCGTATCGAAGCGGCAACTCGGACGGTCTGTGAGTGGACCTTGTTTTCTAATTTGATGCATGCATAAATATTTTATATGATTTTATGAATATTTTTTGTGATGCCATGTGTAACGGCCCGGAACTTCAGAAAGGGCAAAAATGTAAATTTGGAAAAGATTTGTATAAAAATGACGAATTTACCCTTGTGAATAGTGGGGGTCAAATGTTGACTTTTTGTTTGACAGGTCGAACGGACGTTGGCCGATGACTGTGACGTAGTTTGGGACGTCACGAGTCAGTAGACAGGTGACACGTCCGATTCCGACAATCGAGGAAGAAGTTATGACGTTCGAAAGGTCGAGGGTATTTTGGTAATTTAGTTAAAAAGGGGAAATTTGTTGACTTTTTACACGATAAGTATTTCTCACGCAAATCGAGGACCGTTATATAGGTTTCGATTCCCTGAGTACAACGACAGGTGGGACGCCGTCATCGGACGTCGGACGACTTAGTTACGGGTCTGGTTATGTGAGGGGTAAAATGGTAATTTGGACTTTAAGGGGCAAAATGGTCTTTTTGGCATCTTGGAATATGTGAGTAATCAGATAAGGACACCTGGGGCTGAAGGATTGGATATTTTTGGACTGGAACCACAAAATTGAGGACCCCTGGCCATCCTCTAGTGGTTTCTAGCAAGTCTCAGACGATTACAATTTTAAATGGGGCTTATTCGATCAGTTGAGAGGAACAGAGACAGTGAGCATAATCGATCAGTTTTCAGTGTGTGAGTCATGTGAGTTCATTGGGCTTGAGTGAGTGATCAGAGTCGTTCTAGTGACTTGTATGATCGTGTTTAAGGGAAGACTAAGTGATGAGTGTGTGTGAATAGTGAGAAAAGCCAGGAAAAACAGAGAGGATAACTGTGCACGACCTTGGACCTAAATCGATCAAACCCATCTAAAAACCTGGTTTGTGGTGGTGATTAGAGAGTTGAGGATTGACTCTTGGACATTGAGAACCACGGTGGAGGTCACAGTGGAGGACAGAGAGCATGTAAGTTCTTCGAGTCCCCTGTTTTTCCAAAAAATGGTTTGAATGAAAGTTGATGGTTTTGGAGAATTGTTGCGTGATTCTGATGACTCCTGCAGTCTTGGAGGACCACTAAGAACCGTAGGTACTCGAAACCGTGACCAGAGAGGCGACTGGTGGCCTGAATAAGAAAGTCGAAATTTCTGAGTTTTTGGTTCGAAATTGGGAGGTAAGAATCTAGGTTTCATTTCGTGATTTTGTTAGCTAAAACAGTTCTAAACATTAGGACAAAGCTAAGGATGAACAAAGTATCGAAAACGGTTTGAAAATGGGTGAAAACCGGCCTCGCCTGCTCAGTTGGACCTGGCCGGTCTGGACCGGTCTAAACGGGGTTGGCTGGAGGAAGACGACGATGAACAGTGCCAGCGCGTGGCTCCCACGCGCAGACCCTTTGGGCGGCGCGTGAGGGCTCGTGGGGCCTCTTTTGGGGAAGTTTTTAACATGGTTTTCACTCTAATCGATGTAACAAACATTTTGGGACAAGTTTCGAGTCGATCGGACACCGTCTCGGGGTAGTTTTGAGTGTCTGAAGGTTTATGGGTTAATTTAATTACGTTTAAAAATCTCGAAAAATTGGGGAAATTAGTGTAAGCTTAAATGAGGCGTTCGTGACCCGAAATTATGATATGTGATAGGTCAGAACATTTCTGAGGCATCCGAGGAGCGTACAGGATGCGATTGACGCATTCGGACTTAGTGAGTGGACTTTTGTTTTCTAATTGAGCATGCATAACTGCTTTTACTTACTTATTTTATGTTTTGATATATGATTTTATGCTTATGATTATAATACCCTTACTTTACTTGATTGCACGCTTTTCAATATGAGTTATCGGATTTGCACGTACTTCGAGAATATGATTTTTGTTATGCTTTTGATGATGGTTTCAGATGGATGATTTATGTTTATACGTATTCTGTTTTACTAAAGATTTGTGGATATGATTTGATATTTGAAAGTGATTTCGGGCTTGGAGCCCTGTTCATGTGATTTCGATAAACGAGATTTCGGTTTTGGAACTGGATTTCGAAAATGATGTTTCGGATTTGGTTTTGAAACTTGAAAGGAAATTTTGGATTTGGGTTCGGTATGATGGTTCCGGATGCTAGCTTACAGAATCATTGTTGCGAATTCAGATATGGATTTTCTATGATTTTCACTTGATTGAAAAAATGGTTTTGGGTTTAAAAACACGGAGAAAAAAAAAACCACTGGATCTGATTTTGAGTTTAAAGACTCGGTTGATTGACGGGGGAAGAGCCCTGGATTGATATGTTTTGAGTTTAAAGACTCAGTTATTGTGATATCCCCCGAGGCCTGTTGATTGTATATTGAGTTTAAAGACTCGTTGATACCCCGGGAAGGCCTGATTATGCACATGGTTTTGAGTTTAAAGACTCGGGCGCACTTGAGATCCAGCAACTCGTATGATTGATGTTTTTCACTGGTTTTCAACGTTTTGGGCTGTGACCCAGATGATTTGGTTCTTACGGATTTTTGGCTGCTGAACTTTGATTTTGATTTCTGGTGATTTCCACACTTATTTTTAGATCGTTCATATTGTTGTTTCATATACTTGGTTATGCATGCATGTTTTAAAAATGGAGGGTGAACCCTGGTTTATTTAGCAATCTGTTTTATAACTTTTATTTTTAGTCCACTTATGCTTTTAATGTTTTTAACACCCTCTAGGTCGTGGTGCTAGCGTTGGGGCTAACGTTGAGGCAGAGGCAGAGGCATAGAGTTTTTTGTTGCGCGTGTAGTCAGCTCACAGTAGGATTTTGTCTTATCTTGTACTGTTACTATGCTCTGTGCTACTGTTGACTGGTTGTATTGTACTTTTTCTCCCTAGTCTGACAATGCATGTTTTGTGGTTATTGAGGTTATTTTGGTCTTTTAAAGTTTGATTGTCAAATGAGAGCAGGGTTCGTACCGGTTATCAAAGGGATAATCAGGGTGGGTCCTGTCACCATGAATGCATTTGTGTGTGTTTACGTATTAGCACGTATTTCGAGATTTTTTGTTTTATACGGTGCTTATACGTGTTTGTGGTTCCGGTTTAATGAAATGGATTTGGATTTAAAAAGGGTAAACTCGGGCATGAGACCCGTTTTATTTTGTCTCGGGCATTTGGCCCTATTGATGACGTACGGGTCTGAGTCGGGGTCACGACGAGTGCTGTGTGCACGGCGACGGACGACACGACGCTCGCATCTGGACTGGGATGTGTTCCTTCCGGAGAGGTCACGATGCACGTTGCTTTGTCGAGCAGCCAGTGGAGGCTCGACTTCGGAGTGCTAACGGTTCAGGAGATCGATCGGTGATGTGTAGTAACGCCCCGGAAATTCGGAAAATGTAATTTTGTAAAATAATGAATAAATGACGTTTTTACCCTTGTGAATAGTATGGTCAATTTGTTGACTTTTTGATTGGTGAATCAAACGGACGTTGACCGATGACCGTGACGTAGTTTGGGACATCACGAGTCCATAGCCTGGTGGCACGTCCAATTCCGACGATCAGGGAAAAAGTTATGACATTCGGAAGTTCGAGGGCATTTTCGTAATTTGGATGAAAAGGGGGAAAATGTTGACTTTTTGTTTGACAACTAATTTTCACACGATTCGAGGACCGTTAGGTAGGTCTCGATGCTCTGAGTACAATGACAGGCGGCACGTCGAAAACGGAGTTCGGATACGAACGTTACGGGTCACGGAAGCCTAGGGGCAAAATGGTAATTTGTCCAACCAGGGGAAAAATGGTCTCTCAACCATGCTCAGACAATGACACCTGTCCTTTGTCTTCATCTTGCCTCAGACAACACGGAAACCGGATTTCATGGAAAACACAATGATATACACTTTTGACATTTACCCCTAAATCATGGATTGACCTCATCATTTTGTTCAATTGATCCGTGATAAACCACTAGCTCAACGTTATTGTTCAATTAAGAGGTTAAGGAAGCTGAATTGAGAGAAAAACTCGAGAGACAGAGAGGCCTCTGGGAGAATTTTGAATCGAAAATTCTTGAAATTAGAGGGAAATTCGAATTCGAATTTGTGAGCTAGGAGAAGGGAAATTGAGGATTGAGTTAAGCTTCTGGGATCAAAACAAAGCTCCCTGCAACAAAAACGAAGAGGAATCGTGTCGAATTGAGGAAGAACAGAAGCTTCCATGGCTGCTGGAAATCGAGCTTGAGTTCTACCAGTTGGAGGTAAGGAATTCTCAAATTGATCTTGTAAAAACGTTCCTTACACTCTCACGAGACTAACTGAATGAATTAATTGGAAAATCAGGGACGAAATCGAGAAACCCGAATAGGAGACCCGTCGAAGTTTGATCGTGAGTCGTGAAGTTTTAGACCTTAATTGAGGTAATTGAACTTACAGAACTTAAATGGAGTTGGATTAGATGGGATCAGTTGAAAGCATGGATCGATTTGAGGTCGAATTGACTGAGATTGAGTCGGGTTCTATCGCGGGTTTTCCAACCCGTTTATTAGACATTCAGGTGAGAACGAAGCACTGTAGCAGTTCTGTGCTACGCGCATGGCTTTCACGCGCAGCCGCTTGCGGCGGCGCGTGATGGCGCGTGGATGGGAATCCGGTGAAGTGATCAACATGAAACTTGATGTTCTCGATGATACGAACCTATCCGCGTTGGTTTCGGGTCAATCGGATATGGTTTCGGAGTAGTTTTGAGTACCTGACACGTTTAATTTATAGTTAAATAATATTATAAAATTCCGACGATTAAGGGATTCTTATATGAGGATCATATGATGGTCTAGTAACCTTAAATCACTTTGTTTGACAGGCTGGAATATTCCCGGGACGTCGGAAGAAAACGAACAGCTCGAGGCTGAGCAATCCGAACGGTGTGTGTGAGTGAACTTTTGGTTTTCTAGCTGTGATGCATGCATATATGCTTTAAAATGCTTTATTATATGATTTGATATGATTTGTTATGATTGATGTTTCAATCCGGTGATTTCTCGATTTTCTCAGTTTTATGATTATTATATTATATTTTGGCATGATTTTCGAGAAATGATGAAATTGATGTTTTGGGCTAGGGCCGGATTGAAAATGATGTTTTGACTCGGGTTATGAGTCAGGGAATTAAAAATGATATTTGGACTCGGATTATGAGTCAGTAATTGATTTTATGGATTTACGTGATCGTGGCAACTCGGGTTTACGGTTGCACGGATTTGCGTGAAAATGAGATTTTGGGCTTGAGACCCAATGAAATTGTGATTTTGGTTGGGTTCATATTTCGATGTGATATTATGATGATATTGATGATTTGCGGAAGTATAATGTAAATCGGGACTTTGGCTTTTCCGGATTTGAGGACACTATATTTTGGGGCTGCGACCCTATGTTGTTAAATGATTTTGATTTCAATGCAACTATTTTTCACTGGTTTTTGTGATGATGATATGTTGCGGATATTTAGGGCTTTCGGGTGAAAATATGTTTTTCCCCGGAGTGCACCCTGGAGATAACGCTCGCCTTCGGGATGGAAGTGTTTACCCCGAAGAGGTCACGTAGCACGATCTTTGTCGAGCAGCCGAGGGAGGCTTGACTCAGATCAGATGTGTTGGCTATACATAGATCGGTAAGTGATGTGTTCACTAGATCTGGATTGCCGGCTGGTGATGTGTTCACAGCGGCGGATGCTCGGATTTTGAGCGGTCCTTGAGCCTATTGATATGCACGCGTTGCAGGGATAAACGTGACTCTAAGAAACAGGATATGGAAATAAGTCCCTTGATTTTGTGGAAGATGTTTTGATTTTATTGGTCCACTGAACATATTTGATTGATTTCATATTATTACTCATGTTTTCTGTTATGCATGCACGTTTGTGAAAATTGGAGGGTAAGAAATGTGTTTTGGTAAATGTACTTATCAAACTTTATTTTTCTCCACTCACACCTTTACTATTTTATGCACCCTCCAGGCCAGTGCACAGGTACGGGGGCTAGAAACGAGGCAAGCGAGGCAAAAGAATAAGTAGACCGTTGCGCACTCAGACACTATAGAGTAGGAATTTGATCCCTATCTGTAATAGTACCTATGCTCTGTATTGTCTTTGACTAGTCAAACTTGTGACGTCATTGGTCTGTAAAACTTAATTATCCCTTGTCTGACAATGTTTTCAGGATTTGTTGTGTGGTGTATGTATATAAGTTTGGTTACTTTTGGTATTTTTAGTTATTTTCAGACGGGAGCAGGATTTATCACGACTATCGAAGGATAATCGGGATGGGTCTTGTCATGTGTGCACCATGATCTAGAGGTGGTCGCGTTGGTTGATATGTTCACGGGGATATATCAGGATTGAGGGTGGTACTGGACGGATGATTGCACGCATCGCTACGATTGGAATCATGAATGACCCTTAGGTATTGGGCTCGATGCCTAGTTGATTTTGAGTTCGGGCTTGAGGCCCAGTTACGGTTTACGGTTATGATTTCGGGTCGGTGACGCTAAATGGATTTCTGGGTTCATGACGGTTTATGGGGACCAGACATGAATCCTTTGAAAGGTTTGAAAGGTTTTAAGAATGTTTTCAATATAAATTTTCATATACCATCCTTATTTATGGATTGTCTCCTCCGGGGAGGGTCGTTGGCCTGGGTGGACCTCGGAATAGTCACGGAGCACTAACTGAGTGGAGTCGCCCCCGTTGGATACCTTACTCTCAGGAAGGCTTTTATGGATTATAACCCCCAGGGAGGGTCATTGATCTGCGGACATTGACCTGGGTGGACCCTGGGGAGACTTAGGATTTGAAACCCCGGGTAGCACGTACGTAGCTTTAGAAACACTGGAGGCTCGACTTTGGAGTGCTGACGGTTCGGGAGATCGATCGGTGATGTGTGCATCATGATCTAAAGGTGGTCCCGTTGGTTGATATGTTCACAGCGACATACCACGATTGAGGGCGGTCCTGGACGGATGGTTGCATGCATCACTACGATTGGAATCGTGACTGACCCTGAGGTATTGGGCTCGATACTCAGTTGATTTTGAGTTCGAGCTTGAGGCCCAGTTACGATTTACGATTATGATTTCAGGTCGGTGACCCTAAATGGATTTCTGGATTCATGACGGTTTATGGGGACCGGGCATGAATCCTTTGAAAGGTTTGAAAGGTTTTAAGAATGTTTTCAATATAGATTTTCATATACCATCCTTATTTATGGATTGTCTCCTCCAGGGAGGATAGTTGGCCTAGGTGGACCCCATAGTAGTGACAGAGCACTAACTGAGTGGAGTCGCCCTCGTTGGATACCTTACTCTCAGGAAGGCTTTTATGGATTATAACCCCCAGGGAGGGTCATTGATCTGCGGACATTGACCTGGGTGGATCCTAGGGAGACTTGGGATTTGAGACCCTAGGTAGCACGCGCGTAACTTTAGAAACCGTGATAGGATTGGTTATGTGATATATATATATATATATAATATCATTTATATGATATACATACTGGTTTTGAGCTGAGTCTCACATGGATTTGGGCAGTGGCCCGTATGATTGGTTTCATTTACGATTTTGGGCCAAGGCCCTAATGGTTTGATAAATGGTTTTCGAATGCATGCATACTTTTTAGTGAAGGGTATAAATAAATGTCTTTTTATGAAAATGTTTTTATAAATCCTTTGTTTTGTCCACTCACAGCTTTTACTGTTTTGAATGCCCTTCAGGTTGATCACGGATGTAGGCTATAGCAGAGACCGAGACATCATACTCCTTTTCTCGATCTTGGCGCTCTCTGAAACCCCGAGTGGGCTAAAGTCGGAATTTTCCCTTGTCGGACACTCCGTGTCAGACGGGATCAGGTGCGTCCCGCGTTAATCCTGGAGGGATTGGGACGGGTCCTGACACGCAATCTGTTGAGGGAGACCACTGCAACAAACACCCAAATAGAGGAAGCAAGCAAACCACATACTGCTGACCTCCAAGATCTCACCACACTAGAAAAATCAGTGAGGGTGAAATAAGGGAGGTAGAGAAATAACCAAAATGGAAAGTAGGGGAGAAAACACCTGCAATTGAACAGATTGAATCCAGAACAGGGCCTGCGTGTAATGACCTGTCCCGAATTATCATAAATAATTAAGAATTAATAATGGATTAGCGAGACTAATCGGAGATAAAATGAGGATTAACGGACGTTCAGGGTAAAATTACAATTTTGCCCCTAAACGAAGGTGAAAAGTTAACTTTTGACCCGGGAGGTCCGATGACCGAGGGCCGGATACCGTTACGTAGATCGAGATGATACAAATTCGTAGATAGGTGACACGTACGTTCAACGAAAAAGTTACGCTTCACAGAAGTTTCAAGGAACTATTGCACGTTTTACGAGACAGCTTGACTTTTGTCTCAAGTGGGCCCAAGATATTTTCTCAGGCCCAATGGATGAGTGACAAGTGTCACTCATCCATTGCCCACCTTCCCACATACATGCATCGTTCATTCCGTTTTCTGTTTGATCCCCATCTACCAACCCGAGGACCCTTCATTCCAATCCAAACCCAATCCCCCCTATGATCATGTTTGAGACCAAGAGATTAAACGGAAGGCAAGATGATGAGGGTGGCTGACCAGGAGTAGCGCCGCCGTGGACGGCGGAGACAAGTCGTGCAAGGTATCGGTTTTGCCCATTTTCCTTTTAATTTCGATTTTGCACGTTGGGGACGGTTTTAATCGATTGGAATGAGGTTAATAGATTTCTAGGAAGGTATTAGGGTGGTTTTGGTGGTGGTTCACGGCTGAGGAAGCCCTGGGGAAGAACTAGGCAAACTGAACCGTAAAGGACAAATTGATCCTGTGGGTTTTAGGAGGTTTTAGGTGATTTTGATTGCATAGAAAGACTCCTAGGGTCGAAATAGGAAGGATGGAATCGATTAGGAGGAAAAAGGATGAAAAATGAATGGTTTAGGAGGCAAGACCGGTCACGCTGGTCCAACTGGACCGGCCAAAACAGTGAACCAGCTAACCGACCGTCGAGAGGTTGATAGTGATACTGTGCACTGGTACGTGAGCCACACGCGCAGCCCCTTTGGGCAGCGCGTGACGGCGCATGGTGGGGATTTTGGGGAAACTTCCAACATGTGAAATCATCTGTTCGATGTAACGAACATTTTGGGACTGGTTTCGTGTAGATCAGACTCGATATAGTTCGGGACGTCCGAAGGTTTAGGATCGGGTTTAAAAATAGTTAAAAATTCTGGAAAATTACAAGGCTTTAGTGAGGGGTTATTTAAGTAGTTAGTAACCTTCTAAATTAATTTGCACAGGTTCGGGAACCCCGGAGGCTGGAGAGGCTTATGGCGTGCGTATCGAGGCGCGGCTTCGGACGGTCTGTAAGTGGACCTTTCTTTCTAAACTGATGCATGCATAAATGTTTTATAAGTGCTTTAATACATGTTTTGTGACGTCATGACTGTGTTTGTTTGTGGTAGCTAGTATTTACGTATTTGCACGTATTTCGAGCTTTCCGGTTTTATACAATGCTTATACGTGCTATGTTTTCTGTGAGGGTTTAATGAATGAGTTTTGGATTTAGAAATATGAAATCGGGCATGAGGCTCATTTTTTTGGAAACCCTCGGACTTAGAGTCCATTAGATTTGATGAGAAATCGGGCTGGAGGCCTATTTAAGTTATACGATCGAGCCGAGGGCTCCATTGGTTTACGAATTCGGGCTTGAGGCCCAGCTGGTTGTAATCTCGGGCTTGAGGCCCCTTTGACTGTGGTATCGGGTTTAAGGCCCCGTTAGATTGTGAAATCGTGCTCGAAGCCCCGTTGACTTATGGTTTCGGGCTTGATGTCCCGTTAGCTGTGATATCGGGATAGAGGCCCAGTTGATTATGAAATCGAGCTCGAGGCCCCGTTATTGTGATATCGGACTTGAGTCCCAGTTGTGATTTATGAAATGAGAATTCGGGTTTGAGACCCTATTAAAAGATGGATTTAGGCCGAGGCCTGTGAAAGTGGATTTGAATCGGATTCGAGGAATTCTGTTGAGATGAATCGGGTATGAGACCCAGTTGAAATATGTTTTGAGAAAGAAAGTATTCGAAAATGTATAGACCCGCCATATGAGTTATTTGGTCTACTCCAGACGTCGACCTGGAGAGTCACGATCCACTACCCGGAATGAGTATCCCATATGGAGCCCATTCCAGGAGTGAGAGTTATGATGTGGTCCCAAACCAGATTCCGTAGAGATGCTCGGACTAGATCCGAGGACAGTCATCCAGGCAGCGTAGATCCTGGATGTTGGATAGAGCTTCCTAAACGGAGAATTCTTGGGGGTAGACTCGGAGTGAGACCCTGAGTAGTGGGCACACTAGTATAGAGATGAATCATGACATATATCGGGGATGTGTTCCCTAGGGGCTGTGTGCCCCGAGTTGGCATAAGAGATGTCCGATGCCGAGGATGGGTTATATGTATATGGATATACGTATGAGGTTTTATAGAAAATGGTTTGGGGTGGAGACCCCGTGTAACGACCCGTCCCTGGAGTCGGGATTAAGGAAGTGTTTAGTGAGGGCTTAACTGAGTTAATCGGTGTTTAGTTGGTTACTTTTGAACTTTGGGCGTAGAATGACGATTTTTCCCCTAGTTTGGGCAAAAAGTTGACTTTTAGTTCGGGTGGTCAATTGTGCATTGACCGATGACTGTGACGTAGTTCGGGACGTCACGAGTCTGTAGACAGGTGGCACGCCCGATTCCGTCATCCGAGGAGGAAGATATGATGTTCGGAAGGTTGAGGGCATTACCGTAATTTGATTAACATAGGGGGAAAAGTTGACTTTTCGTACGATAGAGTTTTTACACGTAGACCGAGGATCATTAGGTATATCTCGTCGTCTTGAGTCCAACAACAGGCGGCATGCTTTCATCGGACATAGGACGAGCAAGTTACGGGTCTAGAACGGCGAAGGGCAAAATGGTAATTTTGACTCACAAGGGGCATTTTGGTCTTTTGGTGCATTGAGATTTGTGCAAAAGAGATAAGGACAAGTGTACAGGAAGGATTGGATATTTTTGAGAGGGGACCATTGGATTGTGAACACGTGGTGTGTGTGTGTAGTGGGTTCTAAGATGTTGCACGGTGCAAATTAAACGGGTGAGTCGTGCTTGTGCTTGTGTTTGAAAAACAGAGACTGGGGCTTGAGAGGGAATTGATCGGGTTGCAGTGAGTGTGTGAGTTCTTGGGTGTGTGAGTGTGATCAAAGGGAGGCTGAGAGTGCAGGGTTGTGTTGGGAAGACTGAGAAGTGAAGTGTTTATGTGTAAGGAGGGTGCGAGTGTTTCAGGGAAACAGAGAGGTGTCGAGGGTGTGGTGCAAACCTCAGTGACCAAGTTGATCAAATTGGACTCAAGGGGAAGCTAGGACGGCTCTGTGAACTCCAGGGAACGCGGCGGTGGTCGACAGGCAAGTAATCTCTTGAATTTCCCTGGTTGCTCTGTTTTGCCGTCTGGTTTCAAATTGGAAGTCGTGAAGTTTGAGGACGAGTCGAAGTGTTCTGTAGGTTCTAAGAGGTTCACTAGGTCCCTAGAAATCTGTTGGTTGTGTAGCCGTGAAGGGGGGATGCACGGGTGGCCGGATTGAGAAACAGGGGTTTCGGGTGGTTTCTGGTTCGAGTCTGGGTGTTGATCTAGAGGCTTTGATGTCGTGTTTGGTTGAGTGGAATCGATGTCTAAGAAGGGGACGAAGCTACTGGTGGAACAAGGAGCAGAAACGGTTGCAAGAAGGCAGAGAACCGGTCACGCCGGTTCAGACCGGTCTGACCATCGAGGAAGAAGATGAACAGTGTTCTGTGTGCAGGCGCGTGAGGCCCACGCGCAGCCACTTTGGACGGCGCGTGGGGGCGAGTGGGGACGTTTCTGGGGAAATGTCCAACTAGGTTTTTGGTCTAACCGTCGTAACGAATCTTTTAGGACAGGTTTCGAGACAATCAGACGTCGTCTTAGGTTAGTTCTGCGGGATCGAAGGTTTAGGGTTCCGTTAAAAGTACGCTTAGAAGTTCGGGAAAATTATGGGATTTGAGTAGGACTTTTGTGAAGTAGTTAGTAACCTCGTTGTGGGCTTTGGATAGGTTCGGGAAAGCCGAGGATAGCGGGATGGCCGAGAACGGCGTAAGTGCACGCTTATCGAGACGACGTCGGAATGGTCTGTGAGTGGACTTTGCTTTCTAACTCTTGATGCATGCATATATGTTTTTATATGTTTTCTATACTTGATTCTATGATTTGATTTATGATTGTGATGGATTATGGTTTTTGCACGTTTTTCGAGGAAATAACGGAAATTCACGTTTTATGAGGTTTCGCTTTCTCTTATGATTTGAAGATGGTTTTAATGATTTGACTCCGGGTTTTGAAATATGATTTGATTTCAAGGTTTTGAAATGGATTTCGGAAAAGTGATTTCGGGCTGGGAGCCCTGTTCTTGTGATTTCGGAAATGATGTTTCGGCTTTGGTTTTCGAGGTTTGTAAAGGAAGTCTGGATTTGGGTTCGGGACAGTGGTTCCGGATGCCGGCTTACGGAATCATTGTTGTGAATCCGGAGATGGATTTTCTGTGGTTTTCATGGTTGATTGAAAAATGGTTTTGGGTTTAAAGACCCGGAAAGAAAAGAGAAAACCCACTGGATCTGATTTTGAGTTTAAAGACTCGGATTGATTTACGGGGGGAGGGCCCTGGATTGATGTTTTGAGTTTAAAGACTCAGTATATGTTTTGAGTTTAAATACTCGGATATGATACCCCCCGAGGCATGTGATTGTGTTTTGAGTTTAAAGACTCGGATATCCCGGGAAGGCTTGGTTATTGCCCATTGTGTTTTGAGTTTAAAGACTCGGGCGCACTTGAGATCCAGTAAACTTGTATAATTGATGTTTTTCACTGGTTTTCTGATGTTTTGGGCAGTGGCCCGGATGAATTGGATTTGATGAGTTTTGGGACTGAGTTCCCGGTGTTGAGATTGAATTGTGATTTGAGGCTGAGGCCTGGATGATATGGGTTTTCAAATGGTGTTTCAATGATGATTTTTTTTTTTATATGAGTGATTTCATGACTTGACTTGATATGCATGCATTGGTTTTGCGTGGAGGGTATAAATGTAATTGTTTTATTGAACTGTTTTCTAAATTATACTTTATTTTTTTCCACTCACAGTCTTTTCGTGTTTTCGATACCCTCCAGGTTGTTGCGGCGCGGGCTGTTGGTCGAGAGAGACGGAGACATCACACGTACGATCCACAGTAGACTTTGCGCACTCTGGGAAGTTCGGAAGTTTTTGGAAGGTCGGATCGAGAATCCCTTGTCCGACTTACGTGTCACATGAAGGTTGGACGTCAGTTTAGCCTTCGTGTCATGCGTAAGTTAGACGGGATCGAGATTTAGCCCTTAATCTCGGGGGATTAGGGGTGGGTCCTGACACCCCGTGTTCTATGTTTTGAGAAGTGGTTTGGGGCAGAGACCCTGTGTTTTATGGTTGGAATTTCACTGAGAATGGTTTTGGGTTGAGACCCACATTACGTGATTTGGGCAGAGTCCCACTTGTGTTTGATTTGGGCTGAGTCCCCATGTATTGATTTACGATTTTGGGCCAAGACCCTAATAGTTTTGTGAATGTTTTGATAAACGGTTTTCAAATGCATGCATGCTTTTCCGTGAATGGCATAAATCTTCTTATGGTGAAATGTTTTTATTAAAATATTTGTTTTGTCCACTCACGACTTTTGATGTTTTGAATGCCCTTCAGGTTGATCGCGGATGCAAGCTGTAGCAGAGACCGAGACATCACACTTCTCCTCCGGATCCTAGCGCCCTTTGATGGTCCCGGTTAGGCAAAGGACGTAATTATCCCTGATCTGACACTTCGTGTCAGACGGGAGCAGGCATGTCCCACGTTAATCCCTGGGGATTTGGGATAGGTCTTGTCACTGCGATTCTTTCGGATTTTCGAGTTTGAATTGGGTTAGATTGAGGTACGTTTTCTTCAAATTGAGATGATAAATCCTTTTCTGAGATTAAGGCGATGAATTTAGGTGTTGAAAACGTTGAAATCGATGCAGAATTGGATGAATTCCAGCCGGGTCAAATACATGGGTCAAACGACTTGTTTTGCATATAAACGGGTTGCAGGGACGATGAACAGTGACATGCGCGTGGCTTTCACACACAGCCGCTTGAGGCGGCGCGTGGGGGCGTGTGGATGACATTTTTGAGGTATGGTCAACATGCAATTTGATGCTTTCGATGTAATGAACATTTTGACATAGGTTTTGAGTCTATCAGATACTGTTTCAATATAGTTTCGAGAGTTCGAAGTATTATGTTGTGTTTTTAATACGTATTTTAATTCCGGAAAATTATGGGATTTTAATCTGACATTATTTGAGGTATTAGTGACCATTAGTGGTGGTTTTTGACAGGATTGGTGTTTTCTAGAATTTACAGAAAAGCGCACATCTTGGAATCGAGCAGCTTGAACGGTGTGTGAGTGGACGTTTGTTTTATAAACTGTCATGCATGCATAGTTAAATGTTTTACACGATTGATTGCATGATTTGAGTTGCAATGATTGCATGATGATTCGATATGATTGTTTGTTGATTTTATTAAGTATTTAATCGGTTTTCAGGTACGTTTTACGAGAATGGTGAAAACGATGTTTTGAGCTAGGCTCGAGTTTGAAAATGGTGTTTTGACTTGGTTTTAAGTCAAGGATTATATTGAAAGGTTTTGGGATGTAATCCCCGGACAGTTTGCATTGTGATTGTGATGAGTTTCCAGACGGTCGAAGCTAGGGGTATTTCCCAAACAACCGAAGCTTGGGGTGATATATGTTTGTTTCCCAAGCAGCCGAAGCTCGGGGTGTTTCCCAAACGACTGATGCTCGGGGTATATGTGTGTTTCTAGGTAGCCGAAACTAGGGGTGTTCCTAAACAGCTGATACTCGTGGTTATTGACTTATTGTTGGTTGCCTACGCTTAGTGCTGATGTAATTGTGTGATTGACTGTGCACTTGTGAGTAGTGTTGTTTGATTATTATGCTTGATATTTGAGTACTAGTGACGAGTACTGTTGTTGATGGTCTTTGTGACTGGTTTGATGATTTTCATGTTGTTTGGCTTGAGAGCCGGTTGTTCGTCTATTTTATTCTATGCATGCATGTTTTATAACTGGAGGGTAAAGTGATTCATTTAGAAATGTATTTTCAAACGATATTATTTTTGTCCACTCACACCTTTTATATTTTTTATAACCGTCCAGGCCGTGGCACGAAGATCGGAGCTGGTCGAAAGACAGAGTCATGAGTGGAAATCAGTATGGTTATCTCTTGTCTAGCAAGTGCTGAGGGTAATTTCAGTACTTCAGTTGACTTGTCAGACAAGAACAGGACCAGACACGATTATCAAAGTCCATTTGGAACGAGTCCTGTCAAGAGGAGGAAGGAACAAGACTAGGATGAGAAAAAAAAAAGGAAGGGGAGAGGGGCGCTACCACTGACCCCAGAAGGAGACAGCGGTTGCTAGGATTGCTAGGATAGGGGAGACTTAGAGAGAAGACAAAGAAAAAACTATTAGAGAGAGAAGCAAGTTGGCGTAATGTCGCTGTATGTAGTGAGAATTGCTTTTTTGGGCCCTAGTGACCTCTCTTCTAATTTCAAAAGAGAATTATGTATATTTTTATGTCCGTATAGTCAAATAGTGTCTTTATAGTCATGTATTGTCTTCATAGTCAGATAAATCTTAATAGTCAATGCAGTGATAATTGAATTTTTTGGTCTGAAATTGTCATTATCATGACTATGAGGACACTAGCAGACCATAAGATTAAACCTAAATCAGTGGTGCACTATCAGTCTAGATCTACGAATTTTCCATGGTATCTATGGCCTTCTACCCCCTCATCTTCCTGACCTCACACCTGCAAATTCATCTTCCTCACTCCCCAGTTGGTTATTTGCTTTAATTGCTTTAATTTATTGAATTCCCAACTTGTGGTTCATCCATCTTAACAAAAATCAAACATAGATATAAGGGAGATGAGAGGCATATGAGAGGAAGATAGAAGATGAGAAGAATTTTTCGTCTTTCTTATAATTTCTCGCAGCTAGTTACTATAATGTTACAATCCCCTATATATAGTTTCTATTTTTGTAAACACATTTTTGAATGTTCTATTTTTGAACAAAATTCATGGTGAGTGCTTTATTTCCATTAATTTAATTTTTTTTTCAGTTTTAATCATCCAATTATTTGTTAAGAGTGTGTTTGGATGAAAAAATTATAGTTTAATGAAAAATCACAATTTTCATAATTTGCAATTCTGTATTTACAATTTCCTAATTTGTAAATTATAGTGTTTGAATATCAATTTTAAAAATAATGAAAATTACAATTTTATTTGTTTCAACTCATCATTTGAAAAATTGTCCCTTCAGACAAAATTTCAATTCATCATTTGAGATTCTCAATTCCTCAAGATTTTTTTTTTTAGAAATTTATTAAATTCTGACTTAGTTACCCAAATAAAGAAAAACTGATTTTTCGATCACCAAATACTCCCATCACGCCAAATGACCTATATATTTCTTGGAGTCAAACGCACCATAACAAAATCTGATTATAGAATAACCTGTGTATTATATAGTTTATTAGCCATAATAACAATGGTGGAAGGCAATTATTGGCCATAATGAACTATTAAAGACGAACCTTAGACCCGAGAGCTCTCACTTAGCCCTAGGATTGTCAGACCTCTAAGACCTCTAACCCAAGAGAGATATCACAGTTAGTTCTTCCGAAAGGAGGTGGACCGAAAAACCCATCTTCGTCAATATAAATGGTGAACATATATGCAAAGGAACATACCAAAGCGTTTCTCACTTGGTAGTGAAGATGCCTACCAGAAATGGAGTTTTGGGCTAAGCCATGATAGTAGTGAACGCCACATGCTTATCCATCATCGTCATTTGCTGCAGTCGAACATAAAAACTTGAGAACTCTCGCTTATCAACGAAAAGAAACCCCACTTACCCATGAGATATGTCGCTTATGAGTGAAAATAAATCCCACTAGATTCCTATCATTAACACAAACACAAAATAATAATAAAAAAACCTCTAGTGTTATAGCAATCTTAGTTTCCAAGAAAACTATGAGCAAGAAGAGGATAAGTCTCCATAGAACCCAGAGGCAAAGCTTGTGAATGAATTTCCAACTCAAAGAAGGCCACATTGGGCCATTGTCCATGTCCAAACAGATTAAAAAGAAGGAAAAAACCTACATATTCGAACCCCTGGTTGGCCGGCAGACATGATTTCTTCTACAAGCATGTTCTTCATTATGGTGCTGCGTCCGACATGCATATCCATACCAGCAATTCTCCCGGCTTGATGCCTCCGCGGGTAGATGACGTTGGGGAATTGAAATCCGAAACCAGTACAAGAGAAATGAGATCAACTTCTCATAACAATGATTGCATGTAGGCGTCCCGGAAGTTATCATCTCAGCATGATTCAGTGGCATCCTTGTTCGATTAATCTCTCTGTTGTCCAGCTTTGCAATCCATTCTGTAATAACATCCTGCAATGTTCTCCCCAACTTTGCAATACACTTCTCAGTGATAACTTGTTCCTGCCGGTTGTTTTCATGAGCTGAGGTAGGAATTCTAAGGATGGTTGGTCGTTCAGAGATTGGTTTGAAAGTGTCACGACTGCAAATGCGGTGAGCTTCACTTCCAGGAAGCCTTTGTGAATGCCAATAGGCACCACAGAATGCCTTATCACATCCTAGACAGTGTTGAGGTAAGCTAGGGTTAGGTCGTGATGGCATCATTCCTCCACAGGCTTCACATTGTAGATGGATCGTGGTTTGATTGCAGCGAAACCCACCAAATTCAGCGCCACATTGAGGACATGGAAGTGGCGCATTATTATCAGCTTCATCGTCCATTTGTGAGTGAGCCCTCTTGGCACGAGGATTTTTCCCAGAGCTCACCACAAGATTTGATCTTATTGTTGCATAGGAATCTAAAATTGCCACTTCATCGCTGGAGCGTTCCAAGGAAGAATCCGCCTTTACTATTTCTTCCGCAATGTTAAGCAGGAAGTGGTTTCTTCCAACAAATTGAACAACTGCTCGACATTGGGGACAAAGTACACTTGAGCGTTTCTCCTGTGATCTCTTCAACCACTCCGAGAAGCATCCATTGCAGAAGTTATGGAAGCAAGGAGCAACAGTCACAACATCATGCCATATATTTAAACAAATACAGCATTTTGCATGCCCAACATCCATACTGATCTTCAACTGCTTCTGGCAGGTTTCGGGGCCAGCCAATACATTGAACCTGTAGCTTAAGTAGCCTTCCTTATCAGGACCCGAAATAATTTCACTTCCACATCTGATAACAATAGTGTCTTCGGCTTGGATTAAAGCACCATCAACAAGAATTGCAGTCATACTTTTATTTTGAATTGTGGCAGAAGAAGAATGGTCTGAATTCCTTGTTATTTTCAACCAGTTGCACTTGTCGATCGAAGAGGATAAGATCTCCGAGCAAATTGTAATCTCATCTGAGCTTATCTCCACATCCGGATATCTTGAGTCTGATGGAACAAGCTTGGCCCAGATTTCGCAAGAGGGTTTTGCACCTGAGCTCTCTCCAATTTCCACCATCCCTTGCCTATACAAAGCACAAACAAATGAGCATTTTTATTATCATTATAGGCCAAAAGATAACTATATCTATTCAACTATATTAGCCAAGAATCATAGATATAATTCTCCACATCCAATCACAAACTAGAAAACAAGTCAATTTGGCACTCAGTAAAACTTGTTTCAGTAACTCAATTTGTCAACACGAAGAAAGACGCTATGGTATCCACATTCCACACCAAACTGCCCAAATATTTCAGATCAACAGCAACTTTCATGCATCATAGAACCACATAACAGTTCAAATAAGCTCTTAACTCACAACATAACCACATACACGAAAAGTTCATGGAAGATAGTTTCATCAATTAAGAAGAGAGTAAAAAGAGGAAAAAAATCTTGACAGGAAGGGTCTCCGGCAGTGGCATCAGTTCGGCCCAGAAATGGTTCATTCTACTACCAAATGACATACATAGCACATACAGACACTGATTTAGGGGCTGCCTAATTCGCACTGCGATTCTAACAGTAGAACCGCAGAAATTGTCTGTGCAAATTCCCACGGATATTGTCAATTCATCAAAAAATTTATACCCAGAATCAGACATTCTTTTCCTCAAAATGCCTTCTTCCATGCAATCTCATTGGAGTTTTCTTTCTTACATGACCTAATTTCCAAAGAATTTTATATACAAAATTATTCTTATATTTATCAGTTTATGAACAATCGATGGGTTCTATTGTAAAAATAAAAAAAGCCAAAATTTAACCCTGGTAGTAGAAAATGAAAAAAAGTTTTCACATTTTAACCAAAAGGTTGATTCTTGAACCCTCCCCAAGTAGCATTTGAACCATTTCGAGGCAAAAGTATTGCTAAAATGCTATTTCATATAAATCGCAATAAAATTTCCTTAGAAACAAGAAAAAAAGAAATTATTGGAAAGGAGAAATACCTCTTGGAAGCAAAACGAAGCTGAAAGATTAGATGACAGAGAGCCCCCAAGAACTAATTTAAACAAGGACAAAGAGAATTTGTTCAACCGAAGTAGAGTGCCGGAGAAGACTCAGTAACCGAAACACACGCAGAGAGAGAGAGAGAGAGAGAGAGAGAGAGAGAGAGAGAGACGGACGAGTGAAGAAGGAATAAGTTACTAATGGGCTTCATAAGATTGGGCTAGCTTGCTATCGTTTTCTTACAGTGGACTCACATTCGATTTTGGGAAATTGACGGTTGAAGCGTTAAATGTTCTAACTATCGATTACTCGTTACCCAATTACCAAATGATGCGTGTCCCTCTTCATGACCTGTCAACACAAGTGAATCGCGGGTTTCCGTTAGTACGAGCACTGGTGTAGTGCCGGCCTAAAACTCTCCGACGGTCAAGTCAGTTATTTTGTTCGTAAGAGGAAATAATAAATGGTAAGTTTGGTAGAGTGATAGTAAATAGTAGATATTAGTTACCTTTTTGGGAAATGTGTACCCCTTATGTATGGGTAAGTAGGATGTTCGATTCCCATAGTTTCGATGTGGGACAAATACTCCTCGATTCGCGTGCTGACACGTGTTACCCGGATCGAGGGTGGATAGGCTTCCACGTGGCGTCTCGCATTGGGCCCGGTGTTAGGGTTGTGTAAATACGGTGGTTTTTGGGTCTTGAACGAAGTTTGGGCTTTGAGTATACGGCCTAGTGGGTCTGGTCAGATATGGTGTCAACAGAAGTCCCCCAAGTCCTTGATTGCGGTGGAATTTCTCGGTCGAGGGCTTGTCTCATTCTTCCAGACCCTGGTGGGAAGTATACCGGTAGTCCCCCAAGTCCCCTGGCGGGAGAGTCCACCGAGACAGTCTCGGTCACGGCGAAGAAAGGTAAGGTGGTCGGTCTGTAGGGAAGGCGACTCGGCGACCTCCTATGCAAGTGGTCGGTTAAGAATTGCATAGGAGGTCGATGGTGGTACCATGGTCGGTGATGACGGCCAAACAGCTGGCTTGGTAGGGGTGGTGTTCCCCTCTCGTCGTGGAGTTAGTCTGGGTCGGTGGCGAGGTCCAACTCTTGCGGTCGAGTAACGAACACCGAGCGGTGTATGTTCGTCGGTCAGGAGCACGGGGAGGTCGGTAGTGGGTGAGGAAGGACAGTTGGTCTCCCTCGGTTGGATGAGTGACACGTGTCGGTGAGATTGATTGGTCGTGACACGTGTCGGCCACTAGGAGGGGTGACGCCTCGTAGTCTGTGCACCAACCTCTATAAATGTGAGAAGCCTTCACCAATTTGCTCATTTGGTGTCTGTGAGAAAAGTGGGGAAATTCTGTCAAATTAGGAAGGCGATTTCCGATCAGCTCTCGGCGGTGGTGCATATGGTGGTTGCGATTTCCGACTAGCCCTCCTCCGTGAAAAAACACAGTAAGTATGCCTTAATTCTATTTTTTTCGATTGAAGTGGGTGATGGTGAAGAATTGGTCATGAACTTGGTGAAGTTTGTGGTTAGATCGTCGTAGGTCCGAGTCGGTCCTCTGAGTTATGTTTTTTTTTATTATAGATGTCCGTTAATAGTGACTCGGTATCCGACGACAAGTGCTACAACTCACAGCGCGGTGAGTCGTCAAGTAGTAGTGTGCAGGTTCTCATTCCCGTCTCCGGGAGTGAGGACGAGGCCCACTCGACTGAGGCACAACATAGGGCACAGTCGGTGCATAGTACGGCCGAGTCATCCGGTAGGACAACGGAGACTTGTGCCGAGGTTGAGCCGACAGGTAGGTCGGGTAGTGGCAACCTCTTAGTGGACGCAGAGACAATAGTCAAGGTGGGCGTTCACCAAGCGTTGAAGCTGACCCACGACCGAGACAAGGGCGCAGTGCGGTTGAACAAGGGGAGACCGACCAGTGATAAGTCGGTCCCGGACGTCGTTCCGATTGAAGTGTTGCCTTCACTGTTGACGAAATGGTCAACAAGGAGACCGATAAGGGCTTGATGAAGATGAGGATCGAGTTCGGCATTCCTGAATCGGTGAAGATGAGGCTGCCGACAAAAGAGGAAAGACCGAGTAACCCCCCGGCCGGTATGGCGTTATTCTATACCGAGCTGGTGCACCATGGGGTGAGGCTGCCCCTGCACCTCTGGCTGCGAAGGATGGTGACGAAAATGGGGGTGGCACTCGGTCAGCTCAATTCGAACGTGTGGATTGTGCTCTGCTCCCTCTTCACGGCCTTCCGATGGGCCGAGCAACTGGAGCCGACCTATACCCAACTCATGTACTTGTACGAGTTTGGGTTCCAACAGTAGAGCACCGGGTGGGTCTTCGTCCGCCATCGCAAGAGGAGCAAACGGGGGGAGTTTATTCTGGACATACCGACCTCCTAGAAGTCGTACAAGACGAAGTTCTGCCTGGTCGGTGGTAAGTGGGAAGGGAACACCGAGGGACCTCCGATACCGTCCAGATTTCAGACCCAAGATTGATAGTTGTAGCATAGGCCGACCATTTGTTATAATTGTATATGCTTAAGTATGGTTGTGTTAGCTGACCGGTTCTTGGTGTGCAGGTCTGTTCCCCGAAGAAGAAATCTCACCGGAAGAGAATTCAATCGTTCACCGAGTGAGAGACATTTTGGACGACCTGAATCGGAACCGACGCATACTTCGATTGCCTGGATTTCAGTACAAAGTCGGTCTTATTGATACCGACGAGGGTAGGTGGTTTGTGTTGTGTTTTTTTGTTGTTGTTTTTTTTTTTTTGTATATGCTGACTGATTGCTCGGTGTTGCAGTCCCATATCATCTCGGTTGCCGGATTCTGAAAGATTGTGAGCAACTGAGAATGAAGGCCGACAAGACTTCTCGGGAGTCCGCGTCTCTGTCAAAGGCTGCCGAGCGCCTTAAGTGTAATGACTCGTCCCGAATACCGGAATTAAATATTAATTAATTATGGTTTAGAATGACTAATCTGGGATTAGTTGAGTGAAATCGGACTAAATGTGCAAAATGACCGTTTTGCCCCTGGGCGTGGGCAAAATGTTGACTTTTAGTTTGGGCGGTCAAACAGACTTTGATCGATGGCTGTGACGTAATTCTGGACGTCACGAGTTCATAGACAGGTGGCACGTTCGATTCCGACATTCGAGGAAAAAGTTATGACGTTCGGAAGTTCAAGGGCATTTTCGTAATTTGGACGAAAAGGGGAAAATGTTGACTTTTTGATTGACAACTAATTTTCACACGATTCGAGGACCGTTAGGTAGGTCTCGAGGCCCTGAGTACAACGGCAGGCGGCACGCATCAAATAGACATCGGGTGACCAAGTTATGAGTCACGGAAGTCTAGAGGCAAAATGGTAATTTGTCGAACCAAGGGTAAAATGGTCTTTTAACCATGATCATGCTACCATACAGTGACATCTGTCACTTTGTCTTCTTCTTGCCCCAGATAACATGGAAACGGGAATTATGGAAATATAATGATGATTACTTTGGACATTAACCCCTTAATTAAGGATTATCCTCATCATTGTTCAATTTACAATCTAATAAATCGATTGCTTCAGCTACAAATCTGTGAATGAGAAATTGAGGAGACTGAGTGGAGAGTGGAGAGAAAAGAACACGAGGGACTGAGAGTAACTGGTTGTACAGAATTCGAAAAATTCAAAAAATTGAGAATTCGAAATTGTGAGCAGTGAGGATCACAATTGAGGCCTGATTTAGAGTTCTGGGATCAATACTAACCATTCTGCAACAAGAACGAAGAGAAATGGTGTCGAATTGAGGAAGAACAGAAGCTTCCATTGCTGCTCAAAATCGAGCTTGGGTTCAACTAGCTAGAGGTAAGAATTTATGAAATTGATTTTGTAAAACCGTTCCTATACACTCTCACGATGCTTCTAGTATGAATTAATTTGGAAAACAGGGACTATTAGAGTGAACCCGAATAGAAAACTCGTCGAAGGTTGATCGTGAGTTGTGAAGATTTAGACCCTAATTTAAGTAATTGAAGTTACAAATTTGGAATTTAGATGTATTAGAAGGGATCAAGTGAAATAATGGGAAGAATTGAGGTCGAATTGAGTGAGAATGAGTCGGGTTCTGTCGCGGGTTTTCCAACCCGTTTATCAAACAAACGAGCGAAGACGAAGCACTGTAGCATTACTGTGCTACGCGCATGGCTTTCACGCGCAGCCGCTTGCAGCGGCGCGTGAGGGCGCGTGGATGGGAATCCGGGGAAGTGGTCAACATAAGTTTTGATGTTCTCGATGATACGAACCATCCGCGTTGATTTCGGGTCAATCGGATATGGATTCGGAGTAGTTTCGAGTACCTGGCGCGTATAGTTTATATTTAAATAATATTATAAAATTCCGACGATTAGGGAATTCATATATGAGGACTATATGATAGTCTAGTAACCTTAAATCACTTTGTTTGGCAGGTAGGAATATTCCTGGGACGTCGGAAGAAAACGAACAGCTCGAGGCTGAACAATCTGGGCGGTGTGTGTGAGTGGACTTTGTTTTCTAACCGTGATGCATGCATATATGATTTAAATGCTTTATTATATGATTTGATATGCTTTGGCATGATTGATGTTTCAATCCGGTGATTTCTCGATTTTATGTATTATTATATTATATTTTGGCACGATTTTCGAAAAATGATGAAATTGATGTTTTGGGCGTAGGCCCGAGATTGAAAATGATGTTTTGACTCGCGTTATGAGTCAGGAATTGAAAATGATATTTGGACTCGGATTATGAGTCCGGGATTGATTTCATGGATTTACGTGAAAGTGGCAACTCGGGTTTACGGTTGCACGGATTTGCGTGAAAATGAGATTTTGGGCTTGAGACCTAATGGAATTGTGATTTTGATTGGATTTGTATTTCCATGCGATTACATTATGAGATTGATGGTTTCCGGATTTATGAGATAATCGGGACTCTGGTTTTACGGATTATGTTTTGGGCTGAGACCCTGTATTGAAAATGATTTTGATTTCAAATACAATTGTTTTCACTGGTTTTTATGTTGATGATATGTTGTGGATATTAGGGCTTTCGGGGTGGAATATGTTTCTCCCGAAGTGCACCCTGTGTCAGGACCCACCCCGATTCCACCCCGAAAACCGAGGTAAATCTTGCTCCCGTCTGACACCCCGACACAAAACCAAAATAAACTCACGCTAAACCACCAAACTACACAGTCAGACGCAGGAGAAACTTTAAACATCACGAAGTCAAGTTTTACAGAGCATAGTACTAAATACAAAGGAAAGAAATCCGATAAACAAGGTACACGCACAACGGAAAAGTTTAAGCACTCCGGGGTCACTCTCGAAAATTCTATGCCTCCGACGCTGCCTCGACGCCAAAACCTCGCGCTAGCTCCACCACCTGGAGGGCAAATTAAAACAAAAGATGCGAGTGCACCATAAACAATAAAATACTTTCCGAAAACCATTTCATAATAAAACCAGGGTTTTAGCCCTCTGTTTTGAAATCACATGCATAACCCAGTTATTGAAAACAGTTAGAACTCCTAGAAGGATCGTCATAAAACATTTGCTGAATCATTATAAAAACAATTATAGAACTTAAATCATAAGCATCATAAACTGTATCATAAAACATAAATACCAAGCCATCATCATCCGATCAAACCTGCTGGATCTATCCGAGTCTTTAAACTCAACAGGCCTACGAGGGAAATCAATATATCCGAGTCTTTAAACTCAATCCGGGTCTTTAAACCCAATCCGGGCCCGTCCCCCGTCAATCACAATATCCGGGTCTTTAAACCCACTAACCAAATCCAGAAAATCCAATCAAAACCATTTCTAAATCCACATCCAAACCTGAATCCGAAATCACCGGTCCGATGCCCTTCCGGCGTTCAGAACCGTCATTCCGAACCCAAATCCGGAAATCCACTTTCCAACTTTAAAATCAAACCTCGCTTTTCGAAATCTGATTTTAAAATTGAAAACCCTTAATCATCAAATCACGTTCCAAAATCCCTTTATAACCATTAGAAATCATTTATCATTTGAAATCCCAAAACTATACCATCATAGTCAGAAATCAACCTTTTATCGTAAAACGTACTGAAAACTGAACTTTCTCGAAAAACGTACCATTAGGTAAAACCAACATATAACCGTATGAGAAACATAAAAATATACTTAATAGCGTAAAACATAAATAAAACAGTTATGCATTCTCGAGTTAGAGAACGGGTCCACTCACAGATACCAGGCACGTCACTCGCGTCCCGTACGTCCCGTACGTTCCTCAGCTTCCTCGGAAAATCCCGATCCTGTTAACAAGCACCAAAGTACGTCACTAACACGTCTACGAAGGTCCACCTAATTTTTTTCCCAAAACTCCCCGGGTCCTACACGTAACGAACCGGAACCCTAAAACTTCAACCTCGCGGTACTAAGCTCAAACGACGTCCGATTAACCCGAAACCAATTCCATTAGACTCGTTATGACATTTAGAACAAAAACTCAGTTGACCGTTTTCCCAAACACCGTCGTACGCGCCCCCACGCGCCGCCCAAAGTGGCTACGCGTGGGCCTCACACGCCAGTACACAAAGTACTGTTCATCATCATCTTCCTCACGTGAACGGGTCTGAACCGGCGTTCCTGGTTCTCCGCCCATCCGTCTCCGTTTTCCTCCCTCTCTTCACCATCTTCATCGTCCCGTCCTAAGGAACCTATCCCCCTCACTCAAACACCACGACACCGTCCCTAACCCGTCGACTCAAGCTCGAAGCCAAAACCCAAACTGTCCCTTGTTTCATGATCTGTCCACCCAAGTCCTCCCCCGTCATGGTGGCAACACAAGACGCTTCCTAGGACCTCCCTGAGTCTCACCCAACTCACCAAAACCGTCGACTCAACCCCAGACTTCACGACTTCCGGTTTGAACTTCACGGCCAAAACAGAGCAATACGAGGAGAAGAAATTACATGTCGTCGATCGCCGCCGTGCTCACCGCCGCACTCCCTGGAGTCCACAGAGCCGTCCTCGCCCCATGTCGAGCCCAATTGGACAGTACACGGCCACACCACCACCACGATCTCTCACCTCTTCTCTGTTTTTCTGGTTTTCCCTGTGAGCTCTCACACTCCTCACACACAAACACAACACCTCCCAACCTCCTCACTAACTCTCTTTCAAACTTTGCTCACTCCTCACTCCACCAGGACACACAAACACACTCTGCACTCGTCCAATTCTTCCAATCTCTCAGTCTCTGTTCTCTCTTCTTCGAACACACACACACGGGCACACACGAACACACACACACACACGACCCAAATAATTGGAACCGTGTTCCCTAGAAGCCTCTAGCCAAACCCCACGTGTCACAATCCTCCCCATTCTCTCACAAAAATCCCACTCTACCCTGGACACTTGTCCAAATCCGGCTGCACCAAGCCCAAGCAGCCAAAAGACCAAAATGCCCTTCTTTGACTCCAAAATTACAATTTTGCCCTTACCGTTCCAGACCCGTAGCTCACTCAACTTAGGTCCGATGAACACGTGCCGCCTGTCGTTGAATTCAGGACGACGAGATTTACCTAACGGTCCTAGGTGAACGTGTCAAAACCCGATCGTACGAAAAGTCAACTTTTCCCCCTATTTTAACCAAATTACGGTAATGCCCTCAACCTTCCGAACATCATAACTTCCTCCTCGGATGTCGGAATCAGGCGTACCACCTGTCTACGGACTCGTGACGTCCCGAACTACGTCACAGTCATCGGTCAATACCCAATTGACCGCTCGAACTAAAAGTCAACTATTGGCCCAAAATAGGGGCAAAATCGTCAATCTACGCTAACCAACCAAAAGTAACCAACTAAACACCAATTGACTCACTAATCCCATCTTAATCACAGTCTTAACCCTAATTTCCGGGACGGGTCGTTACAACCTACCCTCCTAAAAAGAATTTTGTCCCCAAAATTCCACAGCTCGTTCCTAACACTAGGGTCTCCTACCCGGTAATCAACACTAACTCAACAACCACTACTTCTAAGTTTCCGATCTATCATCTCCACCTTGGGTATTCCACTCTATCCCCACCTACCAGTTCACCACTTCTAACCCTTCTCAGTATGACTAGAACTCCATGGTGTACGCAAAGGAAACTCTATGAACAGAAAACAAAGGTATTTTAAAATACCACATATGGAGTACAATAGAATTCATAGAGTACATCCTCACGTACTACCACCAACACTTCTCGGAACCAACTCAAATCCTAACCCAGAACAATCTAGGCCAACTAGGCAACCCTACCGACTGGCTTACTTCCCCCGGCTGCTATTTCGACCACTTGTTGGAATAAATCGACAAAGTCCTAAAGGCAAATCCTAGATTGTGAGTTCTCTCCTTCAATAACCTCATCTCGATCAGTTATAGTCACTCATTTCCCGTTTCTTCCGTCATCCTTCACGGAACTCACCGTAAGCTGTAACCTTGTCGCTCCAGGCCACCTAGGGTAAGGCCTAACTATACCCCGAAATCCAACAACAAAGGAGGTACAACACAACCAAGGATAATAAAAGTACCTATCCCCGCACCTGGTGCCGACTGAGCCTCCTGCTGAGTCATCGCAAACACTCGGGCATGAGACCCTGAAGATCCACCACGTCCTCTCGAACTACTAGTGGCACCTTCACCTCCTCTAGTGCCCGCTGTCCCTGACGCAGACGCTGTACTCCGTCCAGGCTTTGCTGATCCTCGACCTACACCACCTTCCTGCGGTAACAGAGGACACTAACGTCGAAAGTGACCTCGCTCCCCATAGTAGAAACAAACATCCCGACCAGAAGGACTCGGTCTCCCCGTCGACGCAACAGGCGTCGCACTAGCTTGTGGAGTCGGCTGTACTCGGTAACCACAAAATCCTAAACTTTGGGAACTACCAGGTCTACCAAAACGATCATCGCCCGCCGACGATGCTCCACTGAAGTTACCTCTCTTCGGTGTCCTCAGACTCAAAGTTCCAAAAAAAGGTGGCTCCCGGCGTCGTACCGGCAAGCTAGCCTCAACTCACACCGCAGCGTCCGACAACTCTCGGAGGGTAGTAAACGATCCAGCCGTCACTATGGCTCGAATCTCACCTCGCAGGCCCAACTCAAACCTACGACACTTCTCGGCTTCAGTAGCCACAAACGAAGGAGCAAACCGAGAAAACATCTGGAACTTCTGTTCATACTCAGCCACACTCAGAATCCCCTGTTGAAGTTGCAGAAACTCAGCCTCCTTGGCATCTCGGAAAGAACGAGGGTAATACTGATCTAAGAACCTCTCCCGAAACGTCTCCCAGGTCACGGTGTGGGAGTCTCAACCAGACAACTAGAGGGTATACCACCACTCGTATGCCGCACCATCCAATAAGAAAGTAGCCAGTAACACTCGATCCTCTGGTGGGTAATGCATTACTGCAAAGATCCGCTCAAGTCTCGTGATCCACCTTTGGGCTTCCTCAGGATCTGCCCCACCACTAAAAGTCGTAGCCCCGAGCCGCTGGGCTCGCTCAATCGTAGCACTCTCTGTTCCTCTCGGCGCTTCGTCTTCAGGTCGTGGAGAGGGTCTATGTCTCAGAGGCATCGTCAACCGCACGCTGAAAGAGGCATAGAAGCAATCAGACAACCTAAACACAACCTCACAACAAACAAAAACCCAACAAACTTGACAAACCTATGCTCTGATACCAATTATCAGGACCCACCCCGGTTGCACCTTGAAAACCGAGGTAAATCCTACTCCCGTCTGACACCCCGACACAAAACCAAAATAAACTCACGCTAAACCACCAAACTACACAGTCAGACGCAGGAGAAACTTTAAACATCCCGAAGTCAAGTTTTACAGAGCATAGTACTAAATACAAAGGAAAGAAATCTAATAAACAAGGTACACGCACAACGGAAAAGTTTAAGCACTCCGGGGTCACTCTCGAAAATTCTATGCCTCCGACGCTGCCTCGACGCCAAAACCCCGCGCTAGCTCCACGACCTGGAGGGCAAATTAAAACAAAAGATGTGAGTGTACCATAAACAATAAAATACTTTCCGAAAACCATTTCATAATAAAACCAAGGTTTTATCCCTCCGTTTTGAAATCACATGCATAAACCAGTTATAGAAAACAGTTAGAAATCCTAGAAGGATCGTCATAAAACATTTGCTGAATATTTATAAAAACAGTTATAGAACTTAAATCATAAGCATCATAAACTTTATCATAAAACATAAATACCAAGCCATCATCATCCGATCAAACCTACTGGATCTATCCGAATCTTTAAACTCCCGAGTATTTAAACTCAATCCAGGCCTCAATAATATCCGAGTCTTTAAACTCCCGAGTCTTTAAACTCAACAGGCCTACGGGGGGAATCAATATATCTGAGTCTTTAAACTCCCGAGTCTTTAAACTCAACAGACCTACGGGGGAAATCAATATATCCGAGTCTTTAAACTCCCGAGTCTTTAAACTCAATCTGGGTCTTTAAACCCAATCCGGGCCCGTCCCCCATCAATCACAATATCCGGGTCTTTAAACCCACTAACCAGATCCAGCAAATCCAATCAAAACCATTTGAAAACCATTTCTATATCCACATCCAAACCTTAATCCAAAATCACCGGTCTGATGCCCTTCTGGAGTCCAGAACCGTCATTCTGAACCCAAATCCGGAAATCCACTTTCCAACTTTAAAATCAAACCTCGTTTTTCGAAATCTGATTTTAAAATTGAAAACCCTTAATCATCAAATCATGTTCCAAAATGACAGGACCCATCCCAATCCCCCCGGGATTAACGTGGGATGACCCTGCTCCCGTCTGACACGGAGTGTCAGACAAGGGATATATCCGACCTTTGCCCTCCCGGGCTATCAGAGTACGCCAGGATCCGGAGGAGGTATATGATATCTCGGTCTCTGCTACAATCCACATCCAATGTCAACCTGAAGGGCAGTTAAAACATTAAAAACTGTGAGTGGACAAAACAAGAGTTTATAAAAACATTTTAAGGAGAAGACATTTGTACCCTTCACTAAAAAGCATGCATGCATTCGAAAACCATTTAACCGAAAGAACCATATGTGGGAACTAAGCCCAAAACCATAATGAAAACGATTGTACGGGCCACTGCCCAAATCCTGTGTAACCACACATCACATATCATATATCATATACACATATAATTCACACAACCAATCCTGTCATGGTTTCCAAAGCTACGCGCGTGCTACCCAGGTCTCAATCCGAGTCTTCTCAAAGTCAAGATCAGTGTCCGTAGACCACTGACCGTACCTGAGGTAATAGTAACCATAGCCTTCCTGAGAGTAAGGAACCCAACTGGGGGGTGACTCCACTCAGTCGGTGCTCCGTGACTACTCCGGGGTCCACTCAGGCCAACGACCCTCCCCGGAGGAGATAATAGAAGTAAAGGAAGGTATATGAATACATATATATACATAACATAAACGTTCATGCCCGGTTCCCTTGAACCGTCAAGATCCATAACATCCATTAACCAGGGTTCATGCCGGTTCCCATAAATCGTCATGAACCAGAATGACCTGACAAAGGTTCATGCCGGTTCCCATAAACCGTCATGAACCCGAAAATCCATGTAGGGTCCCTGACCCGAAATCATCAGTGTAAAACAACTAGGTCTCGTGCCCGAACATATGACTCAAATAGGCACCGTGCCCGATATGTAAGGGTCAGTCACGACTCCGATCATAGTGATGCGTGCAACCATCCATCCAGGACCGAGCTCAATCCTGGCATGTCGCCGTGAACGTATCAACCGATGCGACCACCACAAGATCATGGTGCACTCATCACCAATCGCTATCCTCAACCGTCAGCACTCCGAAGTCGAGCCTCCCCATGCTAGCCGACCACGAATCATGCATCGTGACCTCTCTGGAAGGAACACATCCCAATCCTGAGGCGAGCGTCCTATCGTCGATCGCCGTGCACATAGCACCCGTCGCGACCACGATTTAGACCCGAAGGTCGTAAATAGCGTCATATGCCCGAGACAAAAATAAATGGGTCTCATACCCGAGTTTATCCTTTTAGAAATCCAAAACCATTTCATTAAAACCAATAAAGAAATACAGACCCGTATAAGCACCGTATAAGGCTGAAACCTCGAAATACGTGCTTACACGTAACCACATACAAATGCACCCATGGCATCATAAACAAGCATTTAAAACATATATTAAACATTTATGCATGCACCAATTTAGAAAATAAAGTCCACTCACAGACCGTCCGAGCTGCCGCCTCGATTTGCGTGCCATTCGGCTCCCCGAGTCGATCACCATCATCGGGACTCCCAAACCTGTCCAAATTTTAATAAAAGGTTACTAACTACTTAATTAACTTCCTACCAAAGCCCCGTAATTTTCCCGTATTTTTAACTATTTTTAATCCCAAACCTAAACCTTTCGATGCCCCGAAACATATCGAGACAGTGTCCGATTGACACGAAACCAGTCCCAAAATGTTCGTTACATCGAATAGAAGATTTCACATGTTGGAACTTTCCCCAAATTATCCCCCACGCACCCGCACGCGCCGCCTGAAGTGGCTGCGCGTGGGCTTCCTGCGCCAGCTACAGTATCGTCTCCTACTTCGGTCAGACCGGTCCGGTCCGGTTTTTCCTGCAACTTGGACCGGCGTAACCGGTCCAGGTCTCCTTCTCCCTCATTTTCGGTCCATTTTCTTCCATACCAATTCCTAAATTCCTATTTCTTCATTTCCTATCTAACCCAATCAATCAAACTACCTAAAACCTTCGAAATCCGACCGGTTCAATTTTGAACCTCACGGTTCAATTTTCCCGATCAGCCTACACGGCTGCTCAGCCCAAACCGCCACCCAAAACCTTCCTATTACCTTCCTAACAACCTAAAAATCAATTCCTAATCACTCAAAACGGCCCATAATGCAAGAAATTGAAAATAGAAAAATTTGGGCCAAAACCGATACCTTCACGGTTCCATGGCCGCCGTGCACGGTGGCGCCGTCCTGGGCCGGCCACCACGTCCTCACCATCCTCACTTCACTCTGTCCTCAGTCCTAGCCGCATGGGAGGGGTTGGATGGGTTTTGGATGGTTGGGTGAGATCGGGTAGCAGGGAGAAAAACAAAGGAAATGAAGATGATCGATGCAAATGGGAGGTGAGATGCATGAATATGTTTAGCTGGGCAATGGATGGGTGACACTTGTCACTCATCCATTGGGCCTCCATAAATATCTGGGCCCCACTAGAGTCCAAACGTTAGTTCGTTTCGTAATTCGTGCAATTGTGCACTTGAACTTCCGTGAACCGTAACTTCGCCGTCGAACGTCCGAATTCGACGTGTCGCCTGTCTACGGATTCGTATCGTCCCCATCTACGTAACGGTCTTTGGACCTCAGCCATCGGACCTCCTGGTCAAAAAGTCAACATTTGACCTCCTATTCACTTAAATTACCAAAATGCCCTTAAACTTCCGAACGTCATAGCTTCCTCCACGAACGTCGGAATTGAACGTGCCACCTGCCTATGAACTCGTGACGTCACGAACTACGTCACGGTCATCGGTCAAAGTCCATTTGACTTCTCGAATGAAAAGTCAATGTTTTGCCACCACCAGGGGCAAAACGGTCATTTCGCATCGTTCGTCCGATTTAGCCTAACTAATCACCTATTAACCTCACTAATCGTGATTAGTCACTAATCTAATCATGGAATTTGGGACGGGTCGTTACACAAAATCCCTTTATAACCATTAGAAATCATTTATTATTTGAAATCCCGAAACTATACCATCATAGTCAGAAATCAACCTTTTATCGTAAAACGTACTGAAAACTGAACTTTCTCGAAAAACGTGCCATTAGGTAAAACCAACATATAACCGTATGAGAAACATAAAAATATACTTAATAGCGTAAAACATAAATAAAACAGTTATGCATGCTCGAGTTAGAGAAAAGGGTCCACTCACAGATACCGGGCACGTCACTCGCGTCTCGTACGTCCCGTACGTTCCTCAGCTTCCTCGGGAAATCCCGATCCTGTCAACAAGCACCAAAGTACGTCACTAACATGTCTATAAAGGCCCACCTAATTTTTCCCCAAAACTCCCCGGGTCCTACACGTAACGAACCAGAACCCGAAAATTTCAACCTCGCGGAACTAAGCTCAACCGACGTCCGATTAACCCGAAACCAATTCCATTAGACTCGCTATGACATTTAGAACAAAAACTCAGTTGACCGTTTTCCCAAACACCGCCGCACGCACCCCCACGCGCCGCCCAAAGTGGCTGCGCGTGGGTCTCACTCGTCAGTACACAAAGTACTATTCATCATCGTCTTCCTCACGTGAACCGGTCTGAACCGGCGTTCCCGGTTCTCCGCCCATCTGTCTCCGTTTTCCTCCCTCTCTTCACCATCTTCATCGTCCCGTCCTAAGGAACCTATCCCCCTCACTCAAACACCACGACACCGTCCCTAACCCGTCGACTGAAGCTCGAAGCCAAAACCCAAACTGTCCCCTGTTTCACGATCTGTCCACCCAAGTCCTCCCCCGTCACGGTGGCAACACAAGACGCTTCCTAGGACCTCCCCGAGTCTCACCCAACTCACCAAAATCGTCGACTCAACCCCAGACTTCACGACTTCCGGTTTGAACTTCACGACCAAAATAGAGCAAACTTACGGGGAGAAGAAATTACCTGCAGTCGATCGCCGCCGTGCTCACCGCCGCACTCCCTGGAGTCCACAGAGCCGTCCTCGCTCCCTGTCGAGCCCAATTGCACAGTACACGGTCACACCACCACCACGATCTCTCACCTCTTCTCTGTTTTTCTGGTTTTCCCCGTGAGCTCTCGCACTCCTCACACACAAACACAACACCTCCCAACCTCCTCACTAACTCTCTTTCAAACTTTGCTCACTCCTCACTCCACCAGGACACACAAACACACTCTGCACTCGTCCAATTCTCCCAATCTCTCAGTCTCTGTTCTCTCTTCTTCGAACACACACACACGGGCACACACGAACACACACACACGGCCCAAATAATTGGAACCGTGTTCCCTAGAAGCCTCTAGCAAAACCCCACGTGTCACAATCCTCCCCATTCTCTCACAAAAATCCCACTCTGCCCTGGACACTTGTCCAAATCCGGCTGCACGAAGCCCAAGCAGCCAAAAGACCAAAATGCCCCTCTTTGACTCCAAAATTACAATTTTGTCCTTACCGTTCCAGACCCGTAACTCACTCAACTTAGGTCCGATGAACACATGCCGCCTGTCGTTGAATTCAGGACGACGAGATCTACCTAATGGTCCTAGGTCACCGTGTCAAAACCCGATCGTACGAAAAGTCAACTTTTCCCCCTATTTTAACCAAATTACGGTAATGCCCTCAACCTTCCGAACATCATAACTTCCTCCTCGAATGTCGGACTCGTGACGTCCCGAACTACGTCGCAGTCATCGGTCAATACCCAATTGACCGCTCGATCTAAAAGTCAACTATTGGCCCAGACTAGGGGCAAAATTGTCAATCTAGCTAACTAACCAAAAGTAACCAACTAAACACCAATTGACTCACTAATCCCATCTTAGTCATAGTCTTAACCCTAATTTCTGGGACGGGTCGTTACACCCTGGATATTAGGGCTTCCGGTTGGGAATGAGTTTCCCCATAATGAACCCTGGAGATAACACTCGCCTTCGGGATAGAAGTGTTTACCCCGGAGAGGTCAGGTAGCACGGTCTGTTGTCGTGCAACCGAGGGAGGATCGACTCAGATCAGATGTGCTGGATTATATGGAGATCAGTCGGTGATGTGTTCACGACGATCTGGATTGTCGGCTGATGATGTGTTCACATCGACGGATTGCTGGCTGGTGATGTGTTCACAGCAGCGGATGCTCGGATTTTCAGCGGTCCTTGAGCCTATTTGATTTGCACGTGTTGCAGGGATAAACGTGACTATATATGAGATCGGATATGTAAATAAGTCTTGTGGTTTTATGGAAAGTGATTTTGAGGAAAACGTGGTTTTATGGAAAGCTGAAATGATTTTGATAAACATGGGATTAAAAGAAAATGTGGACTTGGAATTTAGAAACATGTTTTGATTTTATCGGTCCACTGATCATACTTGATTGATTTCACACTATTACTCATGTTTTATGATATGCATGCATGTTTGTGAAAATTGGAGGGTAAGATTGTATTTTGGCAAATATTTTTATAAAAGGTCATTTTTGTCCACTCACACCTTTTTTGTTTTATTGACCCTCCATGTAACGACCCGTCTCGAGTATCGAGATTTAATATTATTCAATTATGATTTAGAATGACTAATATGGGATTAGTTGAGTAAAGTCGGACGAATTGTGTAAAATGACCGTTTTGCCCCTTGGCATGGGCAAAATGTTGACTGTTTGATTGGGCGGTCAAACAGACTTTGACCAATGACCGTGACGTAGTTCGCGACGTCACGAGTTCATAGACAGGTGGCACGTTCGATTCTGACATTCGAGGAAGATGTTATGATGTTCGGAAGTTCTAGGGCATTTTCGTAATTTGGATGAAAAGGGGGAAAATGTTGATTTTTCGATCGGGAGGCCCGAGGACCGAGGAACGTTGGGAAGGTCTCGATGGCCTGAGTCCGTAGACAGGCGGCACGAGTCAATCGGAGTTCGAATGACCAAGTTACGGGTCTGGATGCGTAATGGGCATTTTGGTAATTTACCAAGCGAGGGCAAAATGGTAATTTTGGCTGTTGATTTTGAACAGCCGTGAGTTGGAGCCTTGTTGAACTGAGTGGATGAATTGTGTGATCTGTCCAAGATTGTTTAGTATTGTTAGTAACATGGGGGAAGGAATTGTTAAATGAATTTGAAGTAGTGGACACCATTGATACGGACACCATTGATACTGTTGTGAGTTCCATGTGGGGAACAGAGTGCACTGGACTGAGGAATTGTTTATGCAATTGGGAATATTGATCAGATCACGAGTGACTGAATGGTTTGAAATGTGGAAATCGTTGCTGGAAAGGTGGAGTGATGAGAGAAACAAATGAAGAGGAAAACGGGGAGACTGAGGGGAAGTTCACCCAGAAAACCTGAAACTGTGTTAAACAAATTCAAATTTCAATTCGAGGTTCTGGGCCAGCCCAAGGAAAATTGATGTTTCATTTAGTTCTCTGGGATCAATTCCAGTCGTTCCAGTGCAAGAAAGAGGTAATTTGATGCTGTTTTGGCTTCGAACGGACTTGGTTACAGAAAGGAAAAATCGAGCTTGAGTCATGAATTTGGAAGGGTATAACGGAGAAATTGAAGAGAGAAGCAAGCTTATATGGACCCTATGAAACCTCTGAGTGGATCAATTGCAAGAAAACAATCGAAATTGCTCGAGAATGGTGAATGAACAGTGTTCGTCTGTTCTTCGAAGTTCGACTTCGAATTGTCTGGATTAAGGTGAGTTCTTACGTATTTGAGGTCTCAGAACCTTAATTAAACACAAGGCGATCCTTTTGATTGATTGAATTGATAAAATTGAGTTGGAATTGACAGGATGTCAGGACCCACCCCGGTTTCACCCCGAAAACCGAGGTAAATCCTGCTCCCGTCTGACACCCTGACACAACACAGTCAGACGCAGGAGAAACTATACTAAATATCCCGAAATCAATAGTTTACAGAGCATAGTTCTCAAGACAAAAGAAAGAAAACCGATAAACTAGATACACGCACGAGAAAATTTAAAGCACTCCGGGATCCCTCACGTGACTTCTATGCCTCAGACGCTGCGTCGACGTCAGAACCCCGCACTAGCTCCACAACCTGGAGGGCATTTTAAAACAGGAGGTGTGAGTGGACCAGAAGAAAAGAAAAATGTCAAAACCATTTGATAAGAAATCCGGGTTTCGCCCTCCGTTTTGAAACCACATGCATAACCCAGTTATGAAAACAGTTAGAAACCAAATCACCATAAACCACATCATAAGAAACAGAAACACTATAAAACAGTTATAGAAACCATAAACATCATCAAACCGTATATCAAATCTTCATTTTTCGATCAAACCTGCTGGGCCTATCCGAGTCTTTAAACTCCCGAGTCTTTAAACTCAATCTAGGCCTCAATATAATCAGAGTCTTTAAACTCTCGAGTCTTTAAACTCAACAGGCCTACGGGGGAAATATCAATATATCCGAGTCTTTAATGTAACACCCCGGAAATTTGAGGATTTTAATATTGTAATTTAATATTTGAATTGACGTTTTTACCCTTGTGAATGGTATGGCCAAATTGTTGACTTTTTGATTAGTGGGTCAAATGGACTTTGACCAGTGACCGTGACGTAGTTCGGGACGTCACGAGTCCATAGACAGGTGGCACGTCCAATTCAGACGATCTGGGTAAAAGTTATGACTATCGGAAGTTCAGGGGCATTACCGTAAGTCGGACTTCACGGGCGAAAATGTTGACTTTTCGTTTGGCAACTAATTTTCACATGACTCAAGGACCGTTAGGTAGGTCTCGATATCCTGAGTCCGTAGACAGGCGGCACGTCGAAATCGGACGTCGTATGGCTGAGTTACGGGTCTAGGAAGTGAGGGGCAGTTTGGTAATTATTTGAACCAGGGGCATTTTGGTCATTTCGCCCTGGTTACTGTAGCAAACCGCGGGGGGCTTGGGCGGCACCACCATGTGCGGTGGTTCAGTGCACAATTGATTATGCTAATATGTGCTGGAAAGTCTGGGCTGTCTTTTGCTTTTGAACGTGGCCTGAATCGTCCAGCCTGCACGGTCGAATTGAATATTGTGATTCGAAGCTTTTTCGGGGAACAATTTTCAGTGGACAAATTGGACTTCCACGAGCCTCTGGGACAGTTGAGATTATTTAAAACTGATTAGAACATGGGTGAGCATCACTCTGCCATTAAGAAAACTGAGAATTGATGAAGAAAACCAGAGAAACCATTTCGGCCAAAATTGGAGGGAAAATCGGGTTTTGATTTCTGGTGACTGTTGGACCAAACCAAGGCCTGGTTTAGTCTTCTGGGAGTGTTTGGAACTCAACCACAATGAAATCGAAGGCCATCAGCCACGGGTGAGCTGGGACGGTGACTGCTGTTTTCAGGGAAATCGCAGAGCTTGGGACGACAACCTTCAGGTACTTTCAGACACAATTGATTATTCATTTTGGTTCGTTTTGATCCTATTATACTTCCTGTGAAGTTAATTGGACAATGGGTTTGAAACCAGGGAGTTCTGGTGATTGACCCGTTTGGTTGATCACGGGTCGAGGGTCCATTTAAGGGACCAGTGAGGTTAATTGTTGACTCAGAACCTAAATTGGATAGTTAATGAACATGTTAGGATCAAATTGGATTGAAATCGAGTAAGAATTGATGGGTATTCAACCGGGTCAAGCCGCGGGTGGCAGACCCGTATTACAGACAAACGGGTGAAGGTGGTGACACTGTAGCTACAGTGTCAGGCGCGTGACTTTCACGCGCAGCCACTTTGGGCGGCGCGTGAGGGCGCGTTGGACCTTATCTCCAATCACGATCAACATGACTTTCGTTCCTCCCATCATTCTGAACATTTTTGGTGAATTAACCATGTTGATTGAGATAGTTTTGATGGGTCAGTTTAGGGCCAGTTGCCTCGGGAAACGTGTTGGACGGCTTCCCCGAGCCGGTTTCTATTTCAGACTTTGTGGTTAAATGTTTAAGACTTGTAGTGACCCTTACATGTGATTTGGACTGACAGGAATTGTACGATAATCCCGGTACCAGTTCGTACGCGCAGGTTCATCGCGGGATCGTACTGTGAGTGGGCCCGATTTCATTAAACCCTTGCATGCTTAAATGTTTTCTGATTTACTTATATGTTCACATGCTGGAATTAAGATATGGTTTTGATGATATTGAAATTTCGGTTATGGCACGTTTCACGGTATTTGGGCATGAGACCCGTCTGATGAAACGTAACGATCGGTTCAGATTTTACCTATGTATACTCATATGTTTTGCATGTGGATATCAATAAAATGTATTTGGTACTGCACTGTATAGATCCTTCCATATGATACTGTCTCCTCCGGATGAGGTACCCCGGAGTGGTCACGGACGTCTAGAATGTCCAGCGTCTATGACGCTAAGCATCGGGGATGCTGTAACCGAACAGGGTTTGGGGATTGAACTCGGAATTGAGACCCGAGTGGCACGCGTAGCCTTGTGATTGTGACCTTATTGGACGTCAGGGACGTCAGACATCAGGGATGTCGGGATTGGAGTGTATAGTGCAGTGGCTAAAATTATGTTTATGGTTTTATTACATGCCTTATGGTTCATATTATATGATTAATGATTGTAAATAATACTGCATGCATGTTTTGGAAAACGGAGGGGTAAATTATATGTTTTACTTACTAAACGATTTTATAAACTTGAGTTTCGGCCCACTCACCCTTAATGTTTTGGTAACCCCTCCAGGTCGTGCTAATGAGGTAAAGGAGGAACCTGAGGCTGAGGCATAGATCCACTTCTGCGTACCTGAACCCCTGTTGGGTGGTGTACCCGCAGATTTATGTTAGAGTCGTGCTCGCAACTTGTCGTTTGGATTTCATCCCTTGCCTGACATCTGTTTAATTCGGATTTGATGTATAACTTTAATTTGGTTATTTATGCATTTGATGTTTTTTAGGCTAAAATTGGTATGAATTATTGGGTGTCAGACGGGAGCAGGGCACGTCCCCTTGTGGTCCCTGTGGGATCGGGGCGGGTCCTGTCATTTAAACTCCCGAGTCTTTAAACTCAATCCGGGTCTTTAAACCCAATCCGGGCCCGTCCCCCCTCAAATCAATATCCGGGTCTTTAAACCCAATAACCAGATCTAGCAAATCCAATCCAAAACCATGTGAAAACCATTTATCATTCCACATCCAAACCCGAATCCGAAGTCACTGGTCCGATGCCCTTCCGGCATCCAGAACCGTCATTCCGAACCCAAATCCGGAAATCCACTTTTCACCTTTAAAACCAAATTCCGTTTCCGAAATCCGATTCTAAAACCGAAAACCCTTTAATCATCAAAATCATGTTCCAAAATCCCTTTATAATCATTGAAAACCCTTTATCATTTGAAATCCCAAAATCCATGGCATTATTATCAGAAATCGACATTTCTCGTAAAACGTGCCAATTACCGTATTTCCTCGAAAAACGTACAATAATGCAAAACCAACAAAACATATTTGATAAACATAGAATCATGATTAAAACCATAAAACAAGTATTGAAAACAGTTATGCATGCTCGAGTTTAGAGAAGGGGTCCACTCATAGTACTGAGCCCTCAATCGCGTCCTGAACGTCTCGTACGTTCCTCAGCTTCCTCGGGAACTCCCGATCCTGTCAACAACCACCAAAGTACGTCACTAACACGTCCACGAAGGTCCACCTAATTTTCCCCAAAAATCCCCGGGTCCTAAACGTAACGAATCGGAACCTTAAGCCTTCACCCTCGCGGCACTAACTTCAAACGACGTCCGAACAACCCGAAACCAATTCCATTAGACTCGTCATAACACCTAGATCAAAAACCATGTTGACCATTTTCCTCAGTACCGCCGCACGCGCCTCCACGCGCCGCCCAAAATGGCTGCGTGTGGCCCTCGCGCGCCTGCTACAGTGTCACCGTCTACCTCGAGTAGACCGGGTTCGACACAGTCCTGCAACTTGAACCGGCGAGGACGGTTCTCCTCCTTCCGTCCACCAAATCGACTCCTTTCTTCACCAACCGCATCGTCCAGACCTAGGCTACCCATTCCCATACTCCAATCACCTCGACTCACCCAAAAACTCGTCGACTCGAACTCGAACAAAAACTCGTACACTGCTCTGTTTCCTTCTCCGGCCACCCAGGTCTTCCCCCATCATGGTGGCTATCCCAAACTCTTCCTAGAACCTCACTGAATCTCACCCAACTCACCAAAACCGTCGACTCAATCCCAGACTTCACGACTTTACGTTTGAAGTAAAACGGAAAAACAGAGCACACAGGGCACCTCCGTCGTACCAGCCTCCACCGTGCACTCCCCGTCACGGTAGCACAACCAGAAGACACCCAGGCCTCAACTGAGTCCCCTAGACTTCCCTAGACTCTTCGATTCAACTCCTAAACTCACAACTTCCACCTTGAACCTCGACGGCAAAACAGAGTACAGAGAGGAAAGAAGAAAGATTACCTGCGGTCGATCGCCGCCGTGAGCTCCCCTGGGGCTAGTCAACTCCTCTCACCCCACACGACACCACCACGAGTCCAACTGCACCGTACACGGTCACAACGCCACCACAATCACTCTGGTCACCCTGTTTTTCATCCCTGGTTTTTACCCGTGGCTCTCAACTCACGCACAACACTCACCACACCTCCTCACTACCTCCCTCTCACTCTCTGATCACTCATCCCCTCATCACTCCACACAAACACACACAATCACCATCCAATTTCTCTCAATTCCCCAGCCTCTGTTTCTGTTCTTCGACCAACACACGAACACACATACACGGTGCCCCAATTATTTGGACCGTGCACCAATTACTGGAACCCTCTAGTTCCCCCACACGTGTCACCAATCCACCATCTCTCTCCCATGTGGTTCAATCTCAGCCCTCCATCTGTCCTTATCTGTTGCACACATCCCAGAGCACAAAAGACCAAAATGCCCTTCTGTTTTAACCAAAACTACAACTTTGCCACTACCTTTCGAGACCCGTAACTCCCACATCGTACGTCCGATGAATACGTGCCGCCTGTCATCGAACTCAGGACGAAGAGATCTACCTAACGGTCTTCGGTCAACATACCAAAACCCGTTCGTACCAAAAGTCAACCTTTCCCCCTTAATTTAGCCAAATTACGGTTATGCCCTCAATCTTCCGAACATCATAACTTCCTCCTCGGATGTCGGAATCGGGCGTGCCACCTCTCTACGGACTCGTGACGTCCTAACCTACGTCCTTGTCACCAATAAAAGTCCATTGGACCACCCGAACTAAAAGTCCACTTTTTGCCCAAACTAGGGGCAATATCGTCATTCTACCTTAACGCCTCTAACGTCACCCGCTAACCACCGTTTAAGCTCACTAATCCTTCATTAATTACCATCTTAACCCTAGTTTCTGGGACGGGTCGTTACACAGGAATCTAGCCGGGTCAGGTCGCGGGTAACCAGACCCGTTTACCAGTCATTCGGGTAAGGACGATGATTGTAGCAGTCACTGTAGCAGGCGCGTGGCTTTCACGCGCAGCCACTCACGGTGGCGCGTGAGGGCACGTGGGACCGATTTTCGAGGTAAGCCCAACATGACTTTTGTCCTATCTAATGTAACGAACATTTTAGGATTGGTTTCGTGTTGATCGGACACCGTTTCGATATTGTTCGGAACATCCGAAGGTTTTGAATCAAGTTTAAAAATAGTTAAAAATTCGAGAAAATTATCGGACTTTAATAGGAGGTTAATGTAGAGGTTAGTGACCCTCTAATGTGATATGAACAGGTTTGGGAGTCCCGGTTTTAGTGACGGGGCCCGAGAAGGCCGATGGTGCGAGTATCGAGGCGCATGGTTAAACGGTCTGTGAGTGGACTTTGATTTTATAAATTCTATGAATGCTTAACTGTTTTATATGGATTATGATTGTGAATGTATGATGTTGATTTGGATATTGGTAAATTATACGGTTTCACGTATTTCGAGGTGATTTACGTGCAAGCACGTAAATCGAGGTTTTTCCGATTTTACACTGATTTTCCATACTTAAGACCTTGGATATGATTTCATGAAATGGTTTTAAAATTGGAAAGAGAAACTCGGGCATGAGGCCCAATTGTTTTGGAAACCTCGGACTTGGAGTCCAATTGAGTTACGTAATCGGGCGAGGGGCCCAATTGCTTTATGAAATCGGGCGAGGGGCCCAGTTATTTACGAAATCGGGCTGAGACCCATTTGAGTTATATTATCGGGCCAGGTGATAGGACCCACCCCGATTATCGCCTCGATAATCGGGAAGCATCCTGCTCCCGTCTGACAATCGAATCAAAAAGACCGGAAAACTAAATAATATTACAACACACCTATTGTCAGACCAGGGAGATTAAAAAAATACATCCGACTGGACATCAAGTCCATAGTTTCACAGAGCAATATTACAAAACAGGTTAAAGAACAAATCCTACTCTGTGAACTAACTACTCCGCAACGGAAAACTTTATGCCTCCGCCCCTACCTCGGCGCTTGCCCCCGCACTTGTACCACGACCTGGAGGGAATTTAAAACAACAAAGTGTGAGTGGACCGAAACATAAGTTTTACAGGGAAACAGTTTTCCGAAATCGGGTTCACCCTCCAGTTTTGTAACACGCATGCATAACCAAATATTCAAAAATCGCGTATTAAACCTTTGAAAACTCTTTTTCCGACACATGAAAAACGTTACAGAGAATCGTCATAACTCATGTAAAACAATTTAATATTACCAGAATCCAGAAACCGTCATTTTGAAACATCAATTGCACAAATCAAGTAAAAAGTGAATCAATAATCACAATTATGCCGTTGGATCCATCCGAGTCTTTAAACTCAATATCAGGCCTTCCCGGGATATCAACGAGTCTTTAAACTCAAAACATGATCAATAGGCCTCGGGGGTATCACAATAATCGAGTCTTTAAACTCACGAGTCTTTAAACTCAATCCGGGTCTTTAAACCCAATTTTCGGGCCCGCCCCCGTCATCAATATACCGGGTCTTTAAACCCAAAACCAGATCCAACAATCAACCGGGTCTTTAAACCCAAAACCGTTTTTAAACACAATAAACCAGGATTCATCATAAACTGTTTTCTAACATCATTCCGAAATCATATCACGTCATAATAGGACTTATGTCCGAATTCACATGCAAATTCCAAAACATGCAATTCCCGAAATCACTTCACAATTATAATCAAGACTTCATAAATCCGTAACATGCATAATCATATCCAGATTCTTCATCAAAACATCATTCATGCATAAGCAAAAACTGTAACCTCGAAATGCGTGAAATACGATGAATATCTCGAAAAGCGTGAAAATACGTAAAATCGAAATATCATATCACCATCATAAAATCATATGTAAAACCGTAAGATAAATAAGTAAAATAGTCATGCATGCCCAGTTTAGAAATCAAAAAGTCCACTCACGGTTTTAGGACACGTCAATCGCGCCCCGTGCGCTCCTCAGTAGCTTCGGAAATGTCCGGTCCTGTAAAAACGTACAAGAAGGGTTACAAACATCCTCAAATAGCTCGTATGATTTTTCCTAATTTTCCCGGATTTTTCGGCGAAATTAAACTTAGAGACTTAACCTTCCGGACTCCCGAAATTATCCCGAATGACTCCCGATCCACTCGAACTCTAAAGATAAAATGGTAATTAAACTGAAAGGATTAAATCTCATGTTGACCGTGATAGGAGTTAACATCGCACGCGCCGCCCAAAGTGGCTGCGCGTGAAGGCCACGCGCCAAGCTACAATACCTTCGTCCTTACCCGGATAGACTGATAAACGGGTCTATTACCCGCGACTCAACCCGACCAGTTCAAGCTCAATTCTCAATCAATTCCTCTCGTTTTCAATCATATTATCTTCTCTAATCGTTAATTTTAGGTCTGTATTGATGATTAACCTCGACTAACACCAAAACGACCCAACTCAAGCTCAAACAGTCGATCAAGTCGACGTCTGGAACTCACCATACGCGGTTCCATTTCCAAATTAACTTCACCAGTAGCTTAAGGGGACTTAGACGAACTCAATGGCACAAACAATTTAACTCGCCGTTACCGGGAAGTTGTCGTCCTCAACACTAGTTTTCCTCTGAAACTGAGACTCAGGTTCCCGGCCAACCAGTCCTCCCCCTTCTTCGATTTTTGCACGGTTGTGCTCGTAGTGACCCCAGAAGTCTAACACAGCCCTTGGTTTCATTCAACACGCCTCAGGAATTGAATTCGATTTTTCCCTCCAACTGGTTCATCTCTGAACTGGTACCTGAGCTCCTGAGCAATCCTTGCTCAATTCACTTGATCTCGTGCACGGTTATGTTTCTGCTGCTCCCAGAAAGCTCTCTGTGTGTCTGAAATGGTCCCAAAACCCGTAGGGAATGAACTCTGAGATTTCCCCCCAAAAACCCGAAAATGGTTCTTAACTGTTTCTCTCAATCTCAGCCTTCACACTGATGCACAAACGTCCCGAACTACGTCACGGTCATCGTTCAATGTCCGTTCGACCTCCCAATCAAAAAGTCAACAATTTGACCATACGAATCATAAGTGTAAAAACGTCATTTTATTCAATATTTTACAATATTACATTTTCAGAATGTCCGGGGCGTTACAATCTGCCCCCCTTTAGAAATTTCTTCCCGAAATTTCAAGGAAACAAGTAGGGGAACTGTTCTCGCATCTGCGCTTCGGGTTCCCATGTGGCTTCCTCCATATTCTGGTTCCTCCAAATGACCTTTACCAGAGGAACGGTCTTCCGACGTAGCACCTTATCCTTCCTGTCCAAAATCTGCACTGGCTGTTCCTCAAAGCTCAAGTCTTCTCGGAGTTCAATGGGTTGTTCCTCCAGTACATGAGATGCGTCAAACACATATTTCCGTAACATCGACACATGAAAAACGTCGTGGACCCTCGAAAGTTCGGGCGGTAGTGCTAACCTGTCGGCCACCGGGCCAATCCTCTCGGTAATCTCATACGGTCCGATATAACGAGGGCTCAACTTCCATCGCCTGCCGAATCTCACCACACCCTTCCAAGGGGACAGTTTCAAAAATACCCGATCTCCGACCGCAAACTCAAGATCTCTAATCCGATGGTCCACATAGCTCTTTTGTCTGTCTTGGGCTGCCTTGAGCCTATCCCTGATGAGTTTGACCTTCTCGGTAGTCAGTTCCACCAATTTGGATTTAGTCAGCTTCCTTTCACCCACATCCGTCCAACACAACAGGGTTCTGCACTGCCGTCCGTACAAGGCTTCTTACGGAGCCATCCCAATGCTCGCCTGATAGTTGCTGTTGTAGGCAAATTCCATCAAGGCTAGATGTGATTCCCAAGTGTCCTGAAATTGCAGAACGCAAGCTCGCATCATATCCTCCAATATCTGGATGGTCCGCTCAGACTGGCCGTCAGTCTGAGGATGAAATGCAGTACTGAAACGGAGTTTCGTCCCAAAGGCTTCCTGTAGACTCTGCCAAAACCGAGAAGTAAACCTCGGGTCTCTGTCAGAAACTATTGATTCTGAAGTACCGTGCAAACGGATGATCTCATCGATAAACAACCGAGCCAACTGTGTCATTCTGAAGTTCTCTCGCACCGGCAAGAAATGAGCTGATTTCGTAAGCATGTCTACAATCACCCAAACTCCATCGTGACCTCTGGGTGTCCTCGGCAGTCCAAACACAAAATCCATCGTCAAGTGATCCCATTTCCATTCCGGGATAGGTAGTGGTTGCAAGGCTCCATAAGGTCGTTGTCTCTCAGCCTTCACTTACTGGCAAGTTAGACACCTGCTGACAAACTCGGCAATCTCCCGTTTCATACCCGGCCACCAGTAGTGCTCTCGCAAGGTACGGTACATCTTGGTCCCACCAGGATGCATCGCGTAGGCCAGACTATGAGCCTCGTCCAAGATCTCATTCTTCAGCGCCTCAACGTCGGGCACGCACAACCGTCCTTCTTTTAGCAAAGCTCCATCCTCCCTGACTGTGAAATCTAGCCGTTCACCGGCTTCCACTTCAATCCGAAATACACATGAGACAGGATCTTGAGATTGAGCCTCAACGATCTGATCGATCAAAAGTGGTCTCACATGAAAATTATCCAGCAAGACACCTTGGCCATCCAAACCCAAATCAATGCTAGTCTTACGGAGTTCAACCAAAAGTGGTAAATGAACCGTCCGTAGATGTGCTACAGAATGCGTTGACTTCCGGCTTAGAGCATCAGCCACCACATTGGCTTTTCCCTGGTAGTACTCAATCGTGCAATCATAATCCTTAATTAGCTCTAGCCACCGTCGTTACCTCACATTTAACTCCTTATGAGTGAACAAGTACTTCAGGCTTTTGTGATCCGTGAACATTCTGCAAGTCGCACCATACAGGTGATGCCTCCAAATTTTCAACGCATGCACAACAGCAGCTAACTCCAAGTCGTGCGTCGGATAATTGCGCTCATGCGGTTTCAACTGGCGCTAAGCATAGGCAATCACTTTCCCATGCTGCATTAGCACACATCCCAAACCCTGTAAGGATGCATCACTGTACACCTCGAATTCTCCGTTGTCGTCTGGAAGGGTCAGTATAGGAGCAGATGTCAACCTTTCCTTTAGCTCCCGAAAACTACGCTCACAATCGTCATCCCACTCAAACTTGACTCCCTTCCGTGTCAGTCGCGTTAACGGGGCAGCAATGGTAGAGAAACCCTCTACAAACCTCCTGTAGTAACTAGCCAAGCCCAAGAAACTTCTGACTTCAGTGACGGTCCTCGGTTGTTCCCACTTCGACACTGCCTCAATTTTCTGAGAATCCACACTGATCCCGTCTGTTGAGATCACATGCCCCAAGGAACTCACGCTCGTCAACCAAAACTGACACTTGCTGAGCTTCGCATACAACTGGTTTTCCCTCAAGGTACCCAGCACCATCCTTAAGTGCTCCTCGTGCGCTTCTGCACTCCTCGAGTAGACTAGGATATCGTCAATGAACACGATGACAAAGCGATCCAAGTAAGGCTGCAACACTCGGTTCATCAAATCCATAAACGCTGCGGGTGCGTTGGTCAAACCAAACGCCATCACAAGGAACTCATAATGACCATAACGGGTCCTAAAGGCTGTCTTGGGTACATCCTCATCCTTAACCCGCAACTGATGATACCTAGAACGAAGATCAATTTTGGAGAAGTACTGCGCTCCTCGCAGCTGATCGAACAAATCAACGATCCGAGGCAACGGGTATTTGTTCCTGACTGTTACTTTATTCAGTTGCCTGTAATCGATGTAGAGTCTCAAACTCCCATCCTTTTTCCTCACAAACAACACCGGGGCTCCCCAGGGGGATACACTCGGTCGAATAAACCCCATCTCAAGTAATTCCTGCAACTTCGCCTTCAGTTCTTTCAACTCAGCTGGTGCCATACGATACGGAGTCTGAGAGATAGGTTGCGTACCTGGAACCAGATCAATAGTGAACTCGAAATCTCGATGCGGTGGCAATCCCGGTAGATCCTCCGGAAAGACATCCGGGAACTCCCGTACTATCGGTATATCCTCCACCCTTAATGGTGCAGCTCGTGAGTCCATCACGTGAGCTAAGTATCCCTGGCACCCCTTCCTCAACAACTTACTTTCCTTCAGGGCTGAAATCACTCCGACAGGAGTTTCTCGTTGTATTCCCTGAAAGGGGGTTTCCGGTAACCCAGGGCTCCAAAAAGTAACCTTCTTATCGACACATTCGATAGAAGCATGATGGAGCGTTAACCAATCCATTCCCAAAATGACATCAAAGTCGTGCAAGTCCAAGAGTATCAAATCTGCTACCAAACCAACATCACCTACCATTACGGGACACTCCCGCAACACTTGATTTACCACAAACACATCTCCAGTGGGCGTACTCACACCCAAGTCACAGTCCATTGCGGACACCTCTCTACCCGCCAACAATTCACAGTCCCGTGATATAAATGAATGAGTAGCTCCGGGATCAATTAAAGCACAAACATCATGCCCAAAGATCGTGAGTGTACCTGTCACAACACCAGGTGTTGCCCTGGCCTCCTGCTGCGTAACAGCAAAAACTCGGGCCTGTGGTCCAACTGCTCGCCCACGGCCCCGGCCCCTCTGTCCATTAGCCGCTCCAGCACCACCTCCTCTAGTACTCCCAGTTCCAAAAACTGCAGCTGTACTCCGTCCCTGCTCTGCTCCACCCCGACCTGCGCCACCACCCTGTGGCAAAGATGGACACTCCCTCCGATAGTGGCCCCGCTCGCCACAGAAGAAACAGATAACACAAGAAGCATCGCGAACAAAACCACCACTCTGCCGTCCTGTGGAAGCAACTGAAGTAGTGCTCGCCTGCGGAGCAGTCTGCGCCCTAGGCGCTCGGAATCCGGGACTCTGATAGTTACCAGGCCTGCCATAACGATCATTGCCTGCAGATGAGGCTCCACCATAACGTCCCTTCTTCGGGGATCTCTGACCATACGATCCAGGATATGAACGCTCTCGACGTTGTCCACCACCAGAGTACTGTGGACGTGTCGGGAGACTGGCCTCAACCCGCACTGCGGCATCTGACAACTCCCTGAGAGTAGCAAAAGCTCCGGCCGTCACAATGGCCCGTATCTCACCCCGTAGGCCAAGCTCAAACCTACGACATTTCTCAGCCTCAGTAGATACAAAGGTAGGAGCAAAACGGGCTAGCATCTGAAACTTCTGCTCATACTCAACTACAGACACGCTCCCCTGCTGGAGCTGCAGAAACTCGGTCTCCCTAGCATCACGGAATGAACGGGGATAATACTGATCCAGAAACCGTTCACGAAAGGTCTCCCAAGTCACTGTACGGGCATCCCAACCCGACAACTCCAGAGTGTACCACCACTCATAAGCAGATCCATCAAGCAACAAGGTAGCCAATACAACTCGCTCCTCAGGAGGACAGTGCATCATAGCAAAAATCCGCTCGAACCGAGAAATCCAACGGTGAGCATCCTCGGGATCCGCTCCACCACTAAACACCGTAGCCCCAAGATGCTGGGCTCGCTCGATCGAAGCACTCTCGGCATCACCATCAGGTCGTGGAGGGGGTTCGCGTCGCGGCGGCATGGCCGATCGTCCTTCTCTGAAAGAGGCATAAGTTAGTACAATAATCAAGGCACACCCGAGTGCCAGACACGAATAGTAAATCTAGGCTCTGATACCAATTGACAGGACCCACCCCGATTATCACCTCGATAATCGGGAAGCATCCTGCTCCAGTCTAACAATCGAATCCAAAAGACCGAAAAACTAAATAATATTACAACACACTCATTGTCAGACCAGGGAGATTAAACAAATACATCCGACTGGACATCAAGTCCACAATTTCACAGAGCAATATTACAAAACAGGTTAAAGAACAAATCCTACTCTGTGAACTAACTACTCCGCAACAGAAAATTTTATGCCTCCGCCCCTGCCTCGGCGCTTGCCCCCGCACTTGTACCACGACCTGGAGGGAATTTAAAACAACAAAGTGTGAGTGGACCGAAACATAAGTTTTACAGGGAAACAATTTTCCGAAATCGGGTTCGCCCTCGAGTTTTGTAACACGCATGCATAACCAAAGATTCAAAAATCGCGTATTAAACCTTTGAAAACTCTTTTTCCGACACATGAAAAACGTTACAGAGAATCGTCATAACTCATGTAAAACAATTTAATATTACCAGAATCCAGAAACCGTCATTTTGAAACATCAATTGCTCAAATCAAGTAAAAAGTGAATCAATAATCACAATTATGCCGTTGGATCCATCCGAGTCTTTAAACTCAATATCAGGCCTTCCCGGGATATCAACGAGTCTTTAAACTCAAAACATGATCAATAGGTCTCGGGGGTATCACAATAATCGAGTCTTTAAACTCACGAGTCTTTAAACTCAATCCGAGTCTTTAAACCCAATTTTCGGGTCCGCCCCCGTCATCAATATACCAGGCCTTTAAACCCAAAACCAGATCCAACAATCAACCGGGTCTTCAAACCCAAAACCGTTTTTAAACACAATAAACCAGGATTCATCATAAACCGTTTTCCAACATCATTCCGAAATCATATCACGTCATAATAGGACTTATGTCCGAATTCACATGCAAATTCCAAAACATGCAATTCCCGAAATCACTTCACAATTATAATCAAGACTTCATAAATCCGAAACATGCATAATCATATCCAGATTCTTCATCAAAACATCATTCATGCATAAGCAAAAACTGTAACCTCAAAATGCGTGAAATACGATGAATATCTCGAAAAGCGTGAAAATACGTAAAATCGAAATATCATATCACCATCATAAAATCATATGTAAAACCATAAGATAAATAAGTAAAATAGTCATGCATGCTCAGTTTAGAAATCAAAAAGTCCACTCACGGTTTTAAGACACGTCAATCGCGCCCCGTGCGCTCCTCAGTAGCTTCGGAAATGTCCGGGCCTGTAAAAACGTACAAGAAGGGTTACAAACATCCTCAAATAGCTCGTATGATTTTTCCTAATTTTCCCGGATTTTTCGGCGAAATTAAACTTAGAGACTTAACCTTCCGGACTCCTGAAATTATCTCGAATGACTCCCGATCCACTCGAACTCTAAAGATAAAATGGTAATTAAACTGAAAGGATTAAATCTCATGTTCGTTCAACACGCCTCAGGAATTGAATTCGATTTTTCCCTCAAACTGGTTCATCTCTGAACTGGTACCTGAGCTCCTGAGCAATCCTTGCTCGATTCACTTGATCTCGTGCACGGTTATGTTTCTGCTGCTCCCAGAAAGCTCTCTGTGTGTCTGAAATGGTCCCAAAACCCGTAGGGAATGAACTCTGAGATTTCCCCCCAAAAACCCGAAAATGGTTCTTAACTGTTTCTCTCAATCTCAGCCTTCACACCGATGCACAAACGACCCCAAATGAATCCTCACTTCATTCCCATACACGGTTAATCGATAGAATGGCAAACAGCCCGTGGGAGACCCAACTGAGGTCTCTGAAAATGTCTCCCACGCACACAGAAGCCATGACCATTTCTTTAACCCAGCCCGTGCTCTGTGTGGCCTCAGTCCGTTCACCAATGTCCCCCACTGCCTCAATCAACTTAAACAATGCATCTGATCATTCCACTAGGCCATAAACAATTGAACGCACAAGACACCACGGCCGTGCACTCTATTTTCCACGGTGGTGAACAGTACCCCGTGTAAAAAGACCAAAATGCCCTCAGGGCAAAAATTACCAAGATGCCCTCAAACTTCCGTGACCCGTAACTCGGTCATCCGACGTCCGTTTCACGCGTGCCGCCTGTCGTTGTACTCGGGACCTCGAGACGAACCTAACGGTCTTCGAATCATGTGAAAACCAATTGTCAAGCAAAAAGTCAACTTTTTCCCATATAACGTCCAAATTACGATAATGCCCCTGAACCTCCGAACATCATAACTTTCGCCTCAAGCGTCTGAATCGGACGTGCCACCTGTCTATGAACTCGTGACGTCCCGAACTACGTCACGGTCATCGTTCAATGTCCGTTCGACCTCCCAATCAAAAAGTCAACAATTTGACCATACGAATCATAAGTGTAAAAACGTCATTTTATTCAATATTTTACAATATTACATTTTTAGAATGTCCGGGGCGTTACACCAGGGGCCCAATTGATTTATGAATTTGGGCCGTAGGCCCAGTGATTTACAGAATCGGGCATGAGGCCCAGTTGGTTTCATAAACGTGATTTCGGGTCGGGGACCCTATATGGAATTGTGATGTTTTATGGAGATTTCGGGCAGGGCCCATTGATATGGTGTGAAATGATTTGATAAAACTGTTTTCCATATACTATCTTGATACGAGGATATGTGAAGGTCTCCTCCAGGTGTCTGGGACACTGGGGAAATCACGGTGCATTGCCTGCGAGGGGTCATTGTGCGGAGCTACCGGACCGTATAGTGACTCCGGTGCAGGATTGCTATGATTGGGCGTCTGGGACGTCGAGCGTCCGGACGCTAGGCATCTAGGATGCTGTACCCGGACTGGGTTTGGGGATTGGACTCGGGATTGAGACCCCGGGCAGCACACATAGCTTATGGTTATACCATGAAATATGTCGTCTAGGACGTTAGGCGTCTGGGACGCTAGGCATCTGGGATGCCGGTTATGGTAATGTGGTAATTATGAACTATTGAATCTATGAAATGGTTTTTCGGTTGGATTTATGGTTTACGGTTTTGGGCTAAGGCCCTAATGCCTTGTTGAGCAAATGTTTTGGTTATTGGTTTTCGTGGCATGCATATGTTTTTAAGGGAGGGCATAAATGTCTTATGAAATGTGTTAATAAACTTATTTATTTTCGTCCACTCACAGCTTTTGTTTTTCATGCCCTTCAGGTTGATTCCGGATGCAACTATAGCAGAGACTGGGACATCGCACACCTCATCCATCGATCCTTGCGCACTCTGGAAGCACGTTTGGGCAGTGGCATCAGGTTATCCCTTGTCTGACACTTCGTGTCAGACGGGAGCATGACACATTCGACGGTAATCCCCGAGGGATTGGGATGGGTCGTGTCACTCCAGGCCGTGGTATGACGTTCGGGGCTGATCGAGAGGCGGAGGTAGCCGCAGAAATCAGTGCAAACATCCCTTGTCTGGCAAGCACTGAAGGGTAGTTTCGGGCCTTTAGTTGACTTGTCAGACGGGAGCAGGACCGGGTACGGTTTTTGACGTCCAGTTGGGACGTGGTCCTGTCATCAGAAGCCCGAAACATCGGGGCAGTTACTCAAGTGCGCAATCGAACTCAGCGAATTCTACATCGCCTTCACTCCCCGCACCGCCAAGAAGGGACAGGTCGTGGCAGACTTCATTTTCGAATTCTCCTACGTTCCAGCGGTGGCCGCGCATGAGATCACACCATCCGCCACTCCATCCATAACATATACTTTGGATGAAAAGTGGATTTCCGAATTTGGGTTCGGAATGACGGTTCTGGATGCCGTAAAGGCTTCGGGCCAATGATTTCGGATTCGGGTTTGGATGTGGATGTAGAAATGGTTTTCAAACGGTTTTGGATTGGATTTGCTGGATCTGGTTATTGGGTTTAAAGACCCGGATTATGTTTGACGGGGGACGGGCCCGGATTGGGTTTAAAGACCCGGATTGAGTTTAAAGACTCGGGAGTTTAAAGACTCGGATATATTGATTTTTCCCCCGTAGGCCTGTTGAGTTTAAAGACTCGGATTATTGAGGCCTGGATTGAGTTTAAAGACTCGGGAGTTTAAAGACTCGGATAGATCCAGCAGGTTTGATCGGAAGATTATAGTGGTATTTTATGCTTTACTGCTAATGTTTTATAACGATTCTCATACTGTGTTTATGTTGCTGCATTTTCTATGTTAAAAAAGAAAATGATATGATTTATAAATGTTTTCAGACACTGGGTTATGCATGCATGTTTTCAAAACGGAGGGCCAAACCCTGGTTTGTTATGAAATTGTTTTTGAAACTTTTATTCTTTTTGGTCCACTCACACTTTTCTGGTTTTTAAATGCCCTCCAGGTTGTGGAGCTAGCGCGGGGGTTGACGTTGAGGCAATGTCGGAGGCATAGAGCACTATAACCTACTCTAACGTTATCCCTGAGTGTTTCAGCTTTCCGTTGTGCGTGTAGATACTTTTAGTGTAGTTTCTGTCTTTTTGTTTGGTACTATGCTCTGTATAACGGTTGACTCGTTGGATTTTAAATTCTCCCTTGTCTGACAATGTAATTTGTGGTTTTCGTGAGGGTATTTCGGTCTTTCGTGTTGGGTTGTCAGACGGGAGCAGGGTTCACCTCGGTTATCAGGGTGATAATCGGGGTGGGTCCTGACACGAAACCAACGCCAATAGGTATGTATCATCGAGAACATCAAAAAGTATGTTGGACCCAAAGTCAAACCCCCAGCCACGCGCCCTCAAGCGCCGTCGCAAGCGGCTGCGAGTGAAAGCCACGCGCCGTGTACAGTACTGCTACAGTGCGTCTCCCTCACCCGATTACCTGGTAAACGGGTTGTGAACCCGCGATCAGACCCAGTGAAATCTCCCTCGATTCGACCTCGATTTTGTTCGTTTTTTTCACTCATTTTCATCTATTCCGTTTTTATTTGGGATCTGTAACCTCAATTTCATGAAATGAATCCTAAAATCCCTCGACTCAAAGTGGATACCCGACGGGTTCTAAATCGGGTTCTACCCAAAATCAAGCTGTTTCAATCAATTCATCACACAGGAAGCATCCCATGTCCATTCTAAACATAAATTTGAAACCAATTTCAAGATTCCTTACCTCCAAGTATTCGAACTCAGCCTCCACAATTCAAGGAAGTCGCAAGGTCTGTTCTTCGTCAAATCTCCATCAATTTCCTTCCCATTTGATTTGATTTGATTCGTTTAGCTCCCAAAAGACTAAATGTCAAGTCAATTTCACTCAGAACCGTCTAAGAAATCGAATTCGACATTAATGGTTTTGGGTGGTTTTTCGGGTTTCTCAGTATGGTTTCAGTTCAGTTTGCTCTGTATTCCTCTCGGGTTTCACTCTCAATTACACTTCATTTCTCACTCAATTTACACTTGTTTCACCCTGGATTACTGGGAATCGATCAATTTGTTTTCTACTCTTGGTTCTCTGTTTTGTCGAATACCACTCAGTATAACATCATATGATAATTGAAAGGTTTGATTTAATCTTTTGATTGTTATCCTATTTCAAACGGCAACAAATTTCCACCCAGCACAATTAGCAAGTAACAAATGTCACTGAAAGATGCACCTGAGTCACCCTATGGATGATTCAGCCAATTGCACCGCTAAATAACTTTGACTGCCCAAAATTATTATTTTACCTTTTAAGTAACAAATGACCATTTTGCCCCTTACCTTCCCAGACCTGTAACTTTTTCTCCCGAGCTCCGCTTTCGACGTGCCACCTGTCTACGGATTCAGCATCCCGAGACCTACACAACGGTCTTCGAAAAATATACAAAAAGTATTCCAAACAAAAGGTCAATATTTAACCACATCCCTCCAAGGGTAAAAACGTCATTTTACATATTATTTTAATATTTTACATTCTTTGGATTTTCGGGGCGTTACAACCTTCCCCCCTTAGGAAATTTCGTCCCCGAAATTTCAAGGAAACAAATACGGATACTGTTCTCGTATATGTGTCTCGGGTTCCCACGTGGCCTCTTTCACATTCTGATTTCTCCAAAGAACCTTCACTAGGGGAATCGTCTTTCGGTGAATCACCTTATCCTTTCGATCCAAGATCTGTACAGGTTGTTCCTTAAAGCTTAAGTCTTCCTTAAGCTCAATGGGTTGTTCTTCTAATACATGGGACTCATCATACACATATTTCCGCAGCATTGACACATGAAATACATTATGAACTCTGGAAAGCTCTGACGGTAATGCTAATCTGTAAGCAACTCGGCCAATTCTCTCAAAAATCTCATATGGTCCGATGAATCTGGGGCTTAATGTAACAACCCATACCTTCAGGAAGGGTAAAAATATAATTTTGTAAATATTTGTATATAAAAAGGACGATTTTGCCCTTGTGAATAGTGTGCCAAAGTTGACTTTTTGATTTGTAGGATGAACGAGTATTGACCATTGACCGTGACGTATTTTAGGACGTCATGAGTCCGTAGACAGGTGGCACGTCCGATTTGGATAATCGGAGGGAAAGTTATGGGGTTCGGACGGTTAAGGGCGTTACCGTAATTTTGGTTAAATAGGGAAAAAATGTTGACTTTTTGCTGGACGCTTAGTTTTCACGTAGACCGAGGACCGTTAGATAGGTCTCGACGTCTTGAGTACAACGACAGGCGGCACGCTGTCATCGGACGTCGGACGGTTAAGTTGTGGGTCTAGGCAGTTGAAGGGCAAAATGGTAATTTTGGACTTAGGGGCATTTTAGGATTCTAGGAAGTATAGAATGTGCACGGTTACAAATCGTCCAATTTTAAACCGTGCAAATGTTCATCCTTTGCAAAACAGAGAGTGAGACGGTGAGGCCTTGTTGATCGATTCTGAGAGTGTGGGAAACTTTGGGACTTGGTGAGAGTGACAGAGAGAAGGGAGAAATTGGTGAGTGGCTTGTGAGTAAGGACTGTGAAAGAAATCAAGGTGGTGTGAGGTTTGAGTTCTCAGGAAAACAGAGAGGGTCGAGGTTGTGGTGCAACCACAGACGATCGAATTGATCCAAACCAGTTCGAAGGGAGGCTAGGACGGCTGAGGACGACTCCGTGGACGCAGAGAAGCACGGTGGCGAGAACGGCGGAGGTGAGATAGACGGTAAGCCCTGTTTCCCCTATTTTTCCCGTCTTATTAAATTTGAAAGTCGTGGCTTTTGGGGTTGAGTCGAGGGATTCTGTGAGTTCAGTGAGACTCGGTAGGTCCCTAGGAATGGTTTAAACCCGCAGCCGTGACAGGGGATTTCTTGGTTGGCCGGGAACCGAAACAGAGGTTTCGGGCAGTTTTGTTCGAGCTTGAGGACGATGGGTTAGAGGCTTTAATGTCTAGTTTTTAGGATTGGAATCCATTAATTAGGCCAGGATGAAGCTAAAGGAATGAAAAGGGATGGAAATGGTGGAGGAATGGCGGAGAACGGCCTTCGTTGGTTCAGACCGGCCACGGCTGAGGAAGACGATGAACAGTACCCCACTGTTCAGGCGCGTGAAGCCCACGCGCAGCCCCTTTGGGCGGCGCGTGAGGGCACGTGGGGAGGAATCTGGGGAACCGTCCAACATGGTTTTGAGTCTAATCGATGTAACGAATCTTGTAGGACAAGTTTCGTGTCAATCGGACACCGGGTCGGGTTAGTTCGAGGATTTGAAAGGTTTAGGATTATCGTTTAAATTGCGTTTAAAATTCTGAAAAATTGGGGAAATTAGGATAAGCCTTAATGAAGTGTTTGTGACCCGATTTTGTGACTTTTGATAGGACGGGACACTCCTGAGACGGTTGAGGAGCGTACGGAGCGTGATTGACTCGTACGGACTTGTGAGTGGACTCTTTCTCTTTCGATGAGCATGCCTAACTGTTTTTATCTACGTGTTTTATGGTTTTACGTATTTTTTCATGCTCATTGCTTATGCTATATCTAGTTTACATGCTTGCACGTTTTTCGAGATATTTACGGGTTTTAGCACGTTTTCCGAGAAATATTATATATATGATTTTCATGCCATGCTTTTTGTTACTGATTTTATATGATGATAAATGGGTTGTGAAACATGATTTGACAAACAAGGTTTTCGGTTTTAACATCGGATTTCGGGAAACGAAATTTGGTTTTAGTGGATTTCCGGATTTGGGTTCGGAATGACGGTTCTGAACGCCGGAAGGGCTTCAGACTAGTGATTTCGGATTCGGGTTTGGATATGGATTTAGAAACGGTTTTCAAATGGTTTTGGATTGGATTTGCTGGATCTAGTTATTGGGTTTAAAGACCCGGATTATGTTTGACGGGGGACGAGCCCGGATTGGGTTTAAAGACCCGGATTGAGTTTAAAGACTCGGGAGTTTAAAGACTCGGATATTACGATATTACCCCCGTAGGCCTGTTGAGTTTAAAGACTCGGGAGTTTAAAGACTCGGATTACATTTGAGGCCTGGATTGAGTTTAAAGACTCAGATAGACCCATCAGGTTTGATCGAACATTGACGTTGGTATATCTTGTTTTATGATACACTTTTAGCATGATCATTTTATTGTTTTATATTGCTGCTTTCTGATACTTAGTTAGGCATGCATGTTTTCTTTAAAACGGAGGGAAAATCCTGTTTTGTTTCATAAATTGTTTTCAAACGTTTGTTTTTCTTTTTAGTCCACTTGCGTTTTTCTTGTTTTAAATTACCCTCCAGGTCGTGGTGATATCGTCGGGGTGAACGTTGAGGCAGGGACAGAGGCATAGAGCTTTGCGGTGTTTTCCGTTGCATGAATAGCCTAGTAGGACTTTTGTGCCTGTTTTGTATAACACTATGCTCTTTGTTACTGTTGTATTACATTTTCTCCCTGGTCTGATAGTTATACTTATGGTTTCTTGAGGTTGTTTTGGTACTTTTAAGTGTGATTGTCAGACGGGAGCAGGGTTCGTCCCGGTTATCGAGGTGATAATTGGGGTGGGTCCTGTCACTTAATTTCCCGCGCCTGCCAAATCGTACTATGCCTTTCCAAGGAGATAATTTCAGAAAGACCCAATCTCCAATTGCAAATTCAAGATCCCTGATTCGACGGTCCACATAGCTCTTTTGTCTGTCCTGGGCTACCTTGAGTCTATCCGTGATGAGCTTAACTTTCTCTGTCGTCAGGTCTATCAATTCGGACTTAGACAATTTTCTTTCGCCCACTTTCGTCCAACACAAAGGGGTTCTGCACTGTCGTCCATATAAGGCTTCGTAAGGTGTCATCCCACTACTTGCTTGGTAACTATTGTTGTAGGCGAATTCCATCAATGGTAAATGTGACTCCCAAGTACCCTGGAATTGCAGAACACACGCTCTCATCATATCTTCCAAGGAGGGGACGGCGGAGGATTGAACTCTGGGACTGGCATGGTCCGCTTGCCCCCAATCTCCTCCTGCGCCTACAGGATCGTCTCGGCCTCCTTTCGGGCCTTCGTTCACCTGGGATCAGGGGAAAGCACTCGGTCTCCCTCAATTATGCTCTACTTTCTCTTGGGAGACCAAGTTGGAGGAGTTGGCGGCCTCGGCTTTGAGGACTGGCCCTGCTTTGACTGGTCAGTCCTCTCATGCTGCCCTGTGTTCTCGGTCTTTCTTCCTCTTGAGGAGGAGCTCAATGTAAGACCCGTGTCCTGGAGGGAACAGGGAACAATCCCACATTCCTGTGAGGGGGGAATGGTCTGGGAGAGGTTGGTGGTGTGCCTTAAAGGTGTAGGCACACACCTATCTAGCATGAGGCCTTTTGGGAGCTCAGTGGCTTTGGGGGGCGATTGGAACCCCCAAAGTTAATCGAGTTGAGGCAGGTGCAATTCCATGATGGGTGACCCCCTGGGAAGTTGCACTGTGAGCTCCCGAAAATAAAACCGTGAGGGAAAGGGCAAGGAGGCCCAAAGCGGACAATATCGTGCTAGATGAGTCGGGACCTGACAGAGGAGGGTCGGGTCCTGACATCTGAAGTACCTGCCAGAGTGGTCTGTAGGTCATAACAATGATGGAATGAGCCTGAAAGTATGGTCGAAGCTTTCTGGAGGACATGATGAGGGCGAAGGCGAGCTTCTCTAGGTCAGAGTATCTTGTCTCGGCGTCTTGTAAGGCCTTGCTGATGTAGTACACCAGGTGCTCAGCGTCATCCTTACGCTTAACTAGTACCGAACTGGTGGTAGAAGCGGAGACAGATAGGTACATGTAAAGGGTTTCCCCGGTGTCGAGTCTCGCCAACAACGGCGCTCTGCCCATGTATTCCTTGAGTTCAGTGAAAGCCTTAGTGCACTCATCCGTCCAGGTAATGTGTTTGGATTTGCTTTTTAGGGCTTTGAAGAAAGGCACGCACTTGTCGGTGGCTTTGGAGATGAAGCGTGTAAGGGCGGCGACCCGGCCGGTTAGGCTTTGCACTTCCTTCTGAATTCGCGAGGCTCCATATCGACTAGGGCCTCGATTTTTTCCGGGTTGGCCTCAATACCTCTCTGACTAATCATGAAGCCCAGGAATTTCCCAGAGCCGACTCCGTAGATGCATTTGGCCGGGTTCAACCTCATCCGGTATCGTTTGAGGATGACGAACATCCACGAGAGATTGGGGATGTGCAGGTTAGCCGATTTACTCTTAACGAGCATGTCATCCATGTAAACCTCCATTGTTTTCCCAATCTGGTCGGCGAACATGAAGTTTACCAGGCGCTGGTAAGTGGCCCCTGCGTTCTAAAGTCTGAAAGGCATGACATTGTAGCAGTATAAGGCCTGGTCGGTCCGGAAGGTTGTGTGTATCTGATCTGTCGGATGCATAAAAATTTGGTTGTAGCCTGAGTAAGCATCCATGAAGCTCAAGAGCTCATGCCCTACTATGGCGTCGACCAGTTGGTCTATCTTTGGTAGAGGAAAACTATCCTTGGGGCAAGCCTTGTTTAAGTCGGTAAAATTAATGCACATTCGCCATGCCCCCGAGGGTTTCTTGACGAGGACAACGTTGGCTACCCAGGTGGCATAAATGGCCTTTCGGACAAAATGAATGGTGCTGAGTTTGACGATTTTTGCCTTCATGGCCTCGGTCCTCTCCGCGTCATAGAGGTGACGTTTCTGCTCGACAGGCTTGTATGTCGGATCGATACTGAGCCGGTGGCAGATAACATCGGTTGAGATACCGGGCATGTCAGTGTAGGTCCATGCGAAGACCTCGGAGTTGTCCCTTAAGAAACGAATTAGCTACGAGCGTAGAGCGGGAGGGAGGGTTGTTCCGATCTTTATCTTTCGGTCTAAAAAGTTGTGGGAGAGTACGATCTCCTCGACTTCCTAAATGGGTTGCGAATGCGGTGTCGCCGAATGGTCCCAGGGGTCCTCGATTGGGCCATCTTGTATTCTCTGTGCGTCTTGAGGGTTGACGACGTCAGCCTCAAACGCGGATTCTGTCACTGCCATGGTTTCCTTTGGTGGCTGGATCAGGATGACAGAGTTGCACGCTCTTACAACCATTTGGTCACCTCGGACTTGGCCAATCCCCATAGGGGTTGGTAATTTTACCAGAAGTAGGTGGGTGGAAACGACTGCCTTCATTTGGTTGAGTATTCCCCGCCCCGAGAATGGCGTTGTAAGCCGCGGGACAGTCCACCACTAGGAAAGGTGCGAGAACGGTTGCCCGCCGTGAATGTGACCCAAGGAAAAGTGAGAGGGTGACCGTTCCGTGCAGGACGATGGAGTCCCCAGTGAAACCATAGAGCGGCGTAGGGGAACGGTCCAGGCTAGATTCTGGGATACCCAACTGTTTGAATGCTCGCATGAATAGGACATTGACAGAGCTTCCGGTGTCGACCATTACCCGTTGTACGTCGAAGTTTGATAATTCTGCCATAACGATAATGGGGTCGTCGTGAGGATAGATGATCCCCCGATCCTCTTCTTCTGAAAACGTGATGGGTTCCCACCCGAGTCGGTTTGTCTTCTTGTCTCTTCCCTCTTCAATGCTGAAAAGCTGGTGATTCTGTTTGGTGGCTCTCAAGAAGTTCTTCTTCGCTCGGTTGGAAGTGAGCGGGCAAGAAATGGATGGCCCTCCCAAAATTTTATTGATCTGTGGGTTGCGAGGTGGAGGTGGTGCGTGCTAGAGAAATCGGTTGATCTTCCCATCTCGGGCTAGAGCCTCCACCAGATCCCAGAATGCAACGCATTGGTCAATGCTATGGCCATTGTATTTGTGGTATTGGCAGTAAATTCCTGTATCTTTGCCAAGCTTACCCTTCGCTGGCGCCCAAGTAGACTTCGGGATCATGTGTTCCACGTTGAGGAGGACGTTCTCATATGGAGTATTGAGGATGGTGTAGATCTCGTACTTGGAGCGAAGAACTCGCTTTTCCTCGTTGTGTGACCGCTCCCCCTGCTGTCTTTCTTGGTGATTCGGGTTTTTACCCTTCTTTCCAGGGCTATACAGGTTGTTTCTATGGGGGTAGTCTTTCCGTTTCTCCCCATAGCTCTGTTGCCCCTACTCTTGAGGGCGCTGTCCTGAGCCTTGCTGATCTGGGACGCTTCGTATGTATGTTTTTAGCGAGTCGGCCCGGGGAGGTTGGTAAACATTGGCTGCGTTGGACTTTTGGCTCAGTGTTTCAGCCTTGGCGTGGACCGCAGCCTGTTTCATAATTTCATTATATGTTGTCCAGCCTTGGATGTGAGCTGCATACCTAAAAGGGGAGTCTCGGAGGCCACCCTTGAAGAGGCCGTAAAAGCTGCCCAGTCGTCCGTCTCCGCGCACTGGGAGTATTCGTGACTGAACCTCGCTGCGTACCACTGCAGCGATTCGTGTTCTCCTTGTTTTAGCTGAAAATGGTCTTCGATCGAGGATAAACGGTCGGTCTGGATCATGAACTGGTTCATAAAGGTGGACGTGAACTGTTCAAAAGAGTCGATGGACCCAGATTCCAACTTGTAGAACCAATTGATCGCTGCCTCGGTTAGTGTGGAACTGTAGATGAGACATTGTTTCTCATCTGTGAGGTTTTTAAGGGCGACGGCTGAGTAGAAATTATTCAGGTGATTCCATGGGTCGTCCTTCCCGGTGTAAAGAGGGATTTTCATGGGCTTTATCTCGCGATCGATTCTGAACTGGTTGATACTTTCTGTGAAGGGGCCCGGGCTGGTTTTTGACCAGGCTGGTCTTGCTTAACAGGACCCATCCCAATCCCCCCGGGATTAACGCGGGATGACCCTGCTCTCGTCTGACACGAAGTGTCAGACAAGGGATATTTCCGACCTTTGCCCTCCCGGGCTATCAGAGTACGCCAGGATCCGGAGGAGGCATGTGATATCTCGATCTCTACTACAGTCCACATCCGCTGTCAACCTGAAGGGTATTAAAAACAGAAAGACTGTGAGTGGACAAAAATAAAGAGTTTATAAAAACATTTCCTCAAAGACCTTTATACCCTCCACTAAAAAGCATGCATGCATAGTAAAACCATTTACTCAAACACTTATGTTTAAACAACCATCATTAGGGTCTCAACCCCAAATTCTATAAATACAAGTTCTACGGGCTCCTACCCAAAACCATTTACAGAAAATCATAACATAGTAAACATATGTGGGATCTCAGCCCAAAACCATTTATCATCATAAAACATAATTTCCCAAACCAATTTGAATCATGTTTATCCCTTATATTCATATCCAGAACCTGTCACGGTAAAATAAAGCTACACGTGTGCTAACCGGGGTCTCAAACCCAAGTCTCTCTAGGGTCCACCCAGGTCAATGTCCGTAGATCAATGACCCTCCCTGGAGGTAACGAACCATGCCCATCCTGAGAGTAAGGAACCCAATTGGGGGGCGACTCCACTCAGTCAGTGCTCCGTGACTACTCCGGGGTCCACCCAGGCCAACGACCCTCCCCGGAGGAGACAATCATATATAAAGGATGGAATATGAAAAACCTTTGGAAATCATTCTTTAAACCTTTCCAGGATTCATGCCCAGCCCCCATAAGCCGTCATGAACCATAAAATCCTTTTATGGGTTCATGCTGGTTCCCATAAACCGTCATGACCCGTAAATCCATTTCAAAGGTTCATGCCGGTTCCCATAAACCGTCATAACCCATCAAAACCATTTGTAACACATAACTGGGCCCTAGGCCTGAATCCACATAGAAACTGGACCTCCGGTCCGAATCGTAAACCAATTGGGCCTCTGGCCCGATTCCGTAAATCAAATGGACCTCAAGTCCGAGAGTTACCTTTTCAAATCCAAAATCATTTCATTTAACTATTTCCAAAACCATAGGAATGGAAAATCAGAGTAAAACCAGAAACCTCGATTTACGTGCAAGCACGTAAATCGCCTCGAAATACGTGAAACCATATAATTCACAAATATCCAAATCAACATTAGTAAATCACATTCATTATCCTTTTGGAAATCAAAAACCATTTCATTCAGACCAATAAAGACATACAGCCCCGTATATGCACCGTATAGGGCCGAAACCTCGAAATACGTGCGTATACGTAACCACACATCCAAATGCACTCATGGCATAACAAATAAGTATTTAAAACATATAATAAACATTTATTCATGCACCAATTTAGAAAACAAGGTCCACTCACAGACCGTCCGAGCTGCCGTCTCGATTTGCGTGCCATTCGGCTCTCCGAGCCGATCACCATTACCGAGACTCCCAAACCTGTCCAAATTTTAATAGAAGGTTAATAACTACTTAATTAACCTCCCATCAAAGCCCCGTAATTTTCCCGAACTTTTAACTATTTTTAAACCGACCCTAAATCTTCCGATACCCCGAAACCTATCGAAACGATATCCGATTGACACGAGACCAGTCCCAAAATCTTCGTTACATCGAATAGAAGATTTCTCGTGTTGAACACTTTCCCAAATTATGGACGACGCGTCCTCACGAGCCCTTAGAAGGTCGAAAATACTGTTCATCGGCACTAACCTCCAGCAGACCGGTTTTACTGTTCATGGCCGGTTCACCTGGTTTGGCCGGTCCAACTGGACCGGCGTGACTGGTTCACAGCCCTAGACACCCCATTTTTCATCCTAGTTCTTCCTTTTTGGTTCCTTTCATCCTATTTTGATGTTTTCTATCCATTCCAATCCTTAAACGCAACCGAAAACGTCTAAATCCTATGGTTCGATTTTGAACCAAACGGTTCAAGTTTCCAAAACTGTACCCATGGCTGCCCAGCCATCCCAAGCTTCCTTAAACCTTCCTAACATGTCCCTAGCAACCTAATGGACTCATTAAAACCATTAAAAACTAACCAAAACGCCAAAACCGAATTAAAGGGAGAAAATGGGCTAACCGTGAAATCCTCTCGGGTTTCTCCTTCTTGCCGCCGTCCACGGCGGTTCTGGCCACCCAGCAACCTCCTCAGTCTCTCACTCACTCTCTAGGCCTCATAGGTGATCATATGGGGTTGGGTTGGATTGGTTTTGGGTTGCACAAAGGAGAGGAAATGAGATCGGGTAAGTGTTTTGTGTTTGGAAGAAAGAATGATCGATGCATGTATGTGAAGGAATGTCCAGTGGATGGGTGACACTTGTCACTCATCCATTGGGCCTCCATTAAATATCTGGGCCCCCACTAAGTCCAAAAGTTAACTCGTTTCGTAATTCGTGCAATAGTGCACTTGAACTTCCGTGAACCGTAACTTCGCCGTCGAACGTCCGAATTCGACGTGCCGCCTGTCTATGGATTCGTATCGTCCTTATCTACGTAACGGTCTTTGACCCTTGGCCATCGGACCTCCCGGTCAAAAAGTCAACATTTGACCCCCTTTTATCCAAAATTACCAAAATGCCCCTAAACTTCCGAACGTCATAATTTCCTCCTCGAACGTCGGAATTGAACGTGCCACCTGTCTATGAACTCGTGACGTCACGAACTACGTCACGGTCATCGGTCAAAGTCCATTTGACCGCCCGATTGAAAAGTCAACGTTTTGCCCACGTCCAAGGGCAAAACGGTCATTTTGCATCGTTCGTTTGATTTCGCTCAACTAATCACAGATTAGCCTCACTAATCGTGATTAGTCACTAATATAATCTAGGAATTTGGGACGGGTCGTTACATTGCTACCCGAGCTGTCCCGGCTTCGAGTGTCTGGACTCGGTCCATAAGTTGTTGGACGAGCGAGTAGGTTCTGGATTGCTGCGTGGCCCCTCGGTTTTGTTGTTCGATCCGCCAAGTATCCCTCAGTGCTTGGTCGCGGCCGATCCTAAATGACCGATCGGCGCCTCATCCGCTGGGCGGACTCTGGGATCCAATTACCCGGTGACCGATCGGTGCCCCTCCAGTTGGGCAGGTTTCGGGATCCACTCCCCCTGTGACCGATCAGTGTCCCTCGGGCGGGGTGGTTCCTAAGATTTATCATTTTGTCGACCGTCCTGCCCTGACCGCTCGGTACTTCGTCGGTGGGTTGGTTCAGGGAGAGGGCGGTGCGCAAGGCCGAGATGGGTTGACCGCTCGGTGTCATCTCGGGAGGTCCTTGACATGCACCCTCCTCAATGTGGCTGGTCGGTTCTGCAAACCAGCTGGCGAGCCTACTTGGCCGTACTCTCGGTCTCCTAAGATGAGTCGGAGATGGGGATGGGATCTCCCGTCAAGTAAGTTCCGTGGCTGTTGCTTGGACGGGACCACCGAGCAGTGATGTCTCCTCGGTGGTGATGTCCTACTTTTCCCTTCCGCTGAGAGTCAGGTCGGTGCGACTGGTGATCGTTGATCGACCAATTCCGTCCTCCTCCCTCGTTGAGGGCGTTGCGGGCCTCTCCGTAAATCCTAGTGTCGTCGGGCTGGCTACCGGGGATGATCAACATCCGAGCGTGTTTCTTGCTCGGCTCGGTATCCGCTTGCCGTCCCTTGTGTGGCTCGGCGGCCTTGTGTTCTTTCTCTTTTCCCATTAGTCGGCGATTTCTTTCAGCACGCTCGGCCCACTCGGCCACCACCTTGCGGCCTCAGTCTTACCGACGCGAGCTCGGTGGGCAGCGAGTTTTGCCTGCGCGACCCGTAGCTGCTCGGCCACCTCAGTGTATCGATCGTTGAGTTCCTGGCATCTCGACTCGGTCTGGGTGCCCTTGGTTTTTACCTCGGCCATGTCGCTCTGGAGTTTCTCGATTATCTGTAAAAAGTTAGGAGAGGGGTCTCTTAAGGCTCTGGGGCGTTGCCCGGGTGTGATCTCACCGAGATCATGCTCGCCTTGCATGTTTAGTGCCTACGAGTCTTCTCTCGGCGTAATAGGTGGACGAGTTTAACTCGATCTGGTTGAGCGTAGGTAAACTTAGTCAGTTTCCCACAGACGGCGCCAAACTGTTGAAGCGTTAAATGTTCCAACTATCGATTACTCGTTGCTCAATCACCAAATGACGCGTGTCCCTCTTTGTGACATGTCAACTCAAGTGAATCGCGGGTTTCCGTTAGTACGGGCACCGGTGTGGTGCCGGCCTAAGGCTCTTCGACGGTCAAGTCAGTTACTTTGTTCGTAAGAGAAAATAGTAAATGGTAAGTTTGGTAGAGTAATAGTGAATAGTAGATATTAGTTACCTTTTTTTGGGAAATGTGTACCCCTTATGTATGGGTAAGTAGGATGTTTGAATCCCATAGTTTCGATGTGGGACAAATGCTCCTCGATTCGCGTGGTAATAGGTGTTACACAGATCGAAGGTGGATAGGCTTCCACGTGGCGTCCCGCATTGGGCCCGGTGTTGGGGTTGTGTAAATTCGGTGGTTTTTGGGCCTTGAACGGAGTTTGGGCTTTGAGTACACGGCCCAGTGGGTCTGGTCAGATATGGTGTCAACATTGACAAAATTAGGGGTTTGTAAAAAATATTTGTAAAAATAGGGACCCATAAAATACATTTATAAATTTAGACATTATATATATATATATATCTTATAGTAACCATCCTATAGTCTGCTTTCCCTTCTTTCTTTCTTTTTCATTCGAAGAGAGAACTCAGATTTCAAGATATCATCTTCCAAGTTTATCATCATTCACTTTGTGCATCGCCTTCCACGCCCAAAAGAGAACCAAGCCTTTTTGTTCCAACTTATGTTCGTGTTTACAATCTTTCACGCCTCTCATCATATCTTCGCTCATGTCTTCTCATCACTCTCGCTCATCCATAATTTGTGAGTTCAACCCTTATCTTTCTATATCCATAATTGTGCCTTAATTATTATTTTGGGTGTTTTGTGCTTTGTGAATTTGGTTAAATATGCGTTGGGCACTCAAAAGATGAAAGGAAATAACCAACTAGGGAGTGAGTAATGATAATTTGAAAGTGTGAGTTTAGAAAAATGAAGCTGGGGTGAAGACAATGGAATCCATTTTTGCAGACCTTGAGATCTGTAATTTCTGCTCTGATAGTAACTCTATAGTCCAGTAGTTCTATAGTACCCTTATAGTCTAGTAGTCCGATAGAGCCCTTATAGTCAAGTAGTCTTATAGTGCCCCAACAATAATGCAGTTTACTTATAGTATTGTAGTGAAGTTAAACTTGAATGTAATAAATGTTATTGTATGAAATCCCATGAACGAAATCGATTGCAATTATGATTTGTTTCAATGCAAAGGATTTGATGGGTACATGGTCTAGTTGTAGTAATGCTCTGTTTTTACATTTGAGTAGTAAATGGTAGAGAGGAGTGAAAGTCCACCTGGTGACAAATACGGATGCCAAAACTAGGTAATTATTGCTATAAAAATAACACGACGAGCCACCAGTACTATGGTTTTGGATTTAACACTCGTAAAAGATGAAGTCAGTTCGAAATATGTATAATTTATACTCCCACTATCATTGAATCCAAAAACAATAAAAAGAAAATAACATAACGAATGTTGAATCAAAAATCGAACCTGCCGCGAAAAGTCCTCACAATTCCTGCAAACAGCAAACAATTAGCTATCGTTGACTCGATCAATTACCCGGGGGTTGTTCGACTAAGAACACTCTGATGCCTAAGTTAGTTTTGAGAGAGGAAAATGATATACTTCGAAGCGAAGAATCGACGTCCCTAAGAAGTGAAATGAGCTTCGCTATTTATAGGAAAACCTTGGAAGCATCGGAGCATTCAGATTGATCGGTTTGAATTTGTAACATATATTGAATATTATTATTTAATAATAATAATTGCAATAATTGTTCATTATGATTATAATGACAATAACGTTAATGTTAATTACGATAATAATGACGATTAATATTTGCAACAAACGTTTTATTGTTATAAATAATTAATTGCCTCTCAGAGAATGTCTGTATTATCGAGGCTTTTAACCCGTTTTAATATTACATTTAGCTGGAAATACATTATTAAACATGCGGGTGTTTGTTAGCCATTAATGCCATTGCTAGGGGCAATTTGGTCATTTCGGGAATTATGGGTCACGTGGCAGCTCCATAATTTTGGAGTGATTTTTGGGTTCCACAAATGCCCCCACATCGCTTCGGAATTTAGGGAATCCGAAGGGATGTACATTCTTGGAATTCTTTTATTTTTACTCTTTCTTCGTGTTTGTGGAAACGCGTTGAGCTTGTAAATAAATTAGTAAGGTTTATATATATACATATATTCATACATGTATATTTGTGTTAAAAATATGCATGTTCCTACTTTTGCTTTGAGCTAAATGCTTATGGAAAGTTTTGTAGTCAGCTTCAAATTTAAGGGAAAAACATTCAATTTAAGCAGTTTTAATTTTGATTAAATGAGCCAAATTCATGGAAAAAATATCAGCCAAAATTTTCATTTAATTTTGTAATTAACTTAATTAAATGCAATTTTCCCAATTAAATGATTTTGATTTCATTTTAATTTCAATTAAATGAAATTTAGCCCAAATTGAGCCTTTTGTGGTTTTCTAATTGTTTAAGTAGCTGCAAGGGGGAAGGGTTCACACCCTAACCTCTCGTTTATCTGGTTGAGAGGAAAATGAAGTTTGCCTGGAAGAAAAAACAAAGAAGCAACTCGCCACTTCTTCAAGGAATTTTGAAGTAAGGTAATGTAATCTTGTGTCAATTTTTTTCTGTTTATTATTACTATTATTGTTTATTTTTTAGTCCAATGTAGTGATGTGCCCGGTCCCATCTACTAAAATCAAATGGGTGAATTTGATTGAGTTTTTCCTGAGCTTGCAATATATTAATAATATATTTAATATATATGTATATATGTTAAAAACGACAAGCCACCAGATTGGAGCATGCTCCCAACGCATGCATGCCTCCCAATCGCCCATGAGGTCAACACTTGCCCTGACGCCAGACTTGCATGGCCTACGGCCGGCGCGTCACTCACATCACCATGCCTCTTCTGCGCAAGCTGGTAATAAAGCTGCAACGCAGCTGTTTGTCAAATAGCCATTGCACCGTTTCCAAAGGCGCCAACTAAAGCCACCAGACAATCTCCTGCCACTTGCCATGCGGGTCCAATCTGCCAAGCCACCAGACAATCTCCTGCCACTTGAGCGAGGAGTTCTATCCTCACTGATCGATCACCAAAGCCGACGACAGTCCAACCACGACGCATCATGAGACGCCTGCACGTGCCCTCTTTATGTGAGCATTGTCGCCAGCGACTCCTCACCAGGAAAATGCACGAGCCATTTTTTCCCACTTTTCTCCAATCAACAGACCCACACCACCTGCCACATGTCTTGTGCCTTGCTCAATCAAGTCAAGCCATACTTTTTATTTTCTTTTCTCACTACCATCAACTGCTCACCATGATTTAAACGGCTTCTGACTCCTCCCATTTCTCCATCTTTGTCACCCAAAGACAAAACAAAACAAACAAGAAAGCAAGACAAATAAACCAAAAAAAAAAAAAAGACTCACCAGTTGGAACCCAAATGTCAGGACCCGATTCTCCTCGGTTTAAACCCGACTCATCTAGCACCATATTGTTCACTTTGGGTCTCGCCCTCACGGTTTTATTTTCGGGAGCTCATGGTGCAACTTCCCAGGGGATCACCCATCATGAAATTGCACCAGCCTCAACTCGCTTAACTTTGGGGTTCCAATCTCCCTCAAAGCCACTTGAGCTCCTAAAAAGCCTAGTGCTAGATAGGTGTGTGCCTACACCTTTTAAGGCACACCACCATCCTCTCCCAGACCATTCCCCCTCGTAGGAATGTGGGATTGTTCACCGTTCCCTCCAGGACACGGGTCTTACAATCCACCCCCCTTATGGCCCAGCGTCTTGGCTGGCACACTTCCCGATCGGAATCTGGCTCTGATACCAAATTGTCAGGACCCGACCCTCCTCGGTCAGGACCCGACTCATCTAGCACCATATTGTCCGTTTTGGCCCTCGCCCTCACGGTTTTGTTTTCGGGAGCTCATGGTGCAACTTCCCAGGGGGTCACCCATCATGAAATTGTATCAGCCTCAACTCGCTTAACTTTGGGGTTCCCATCCCCCCCCCCCCCCCCCCCCTCCCCCCCCTCCCCCCCTCCCCAAAGCCACTTGAGCTCCCAAAAGGCCTAATGCTAGATAGGTGTGTGCCTGCACCTTTTAAGGCACACCACCATCCTCTCCCAGACCATTCCCCCTCGCAGGAATGTGGGATTGTTCACCGTTCCCTCCAGGACACGAGTCTTACACCAAAGCACTTCACGACGGCCAGCCTTTTCCCTTCTACAGCGGTTAAGTTTTCTTTCCAGTATATTTGCAGTAACCACTTTAAATAAAGAAAAGAAACTTCTGAACGTTAGGGAGATTTGATTTCAGCTTTTAATGGAATTAATCATCATTATGGCGGAGTTTATGTCTTGGGGAGCAAAAGTAGGGGTTGCAAAGTCAGAAATATTTTTTCCTTTTTGGAAAACGAAATCACTCCCTCCATTTTGAAGAAAAATTAAACCCTCACACATATACTGGGCTTAATTTTAATTGGGCCATCAGAAAATGCAAGCCACAAGCCCAAAATCCTTTCAAGCTAAAAGGCCAGCTTTTTTCAAATTATGAGCCCAAATTTTATTCGAACCACAACACCAAGCCCAAAGAAACTTCTTGAACATATTCCAAAGTTTGTACATCCCTTAGGATTCCCTGAATTCCTAAGCGATGTGTGGGCATTTGTGGAACCCAAAATCACCCGAAAATTGTGGAGCTGCCACGTGGCCCATAATTTGTGAAATGACCAAATTGCCCCTGGCAATAATACAAATGACTTGCAGACACCCACGCATTAAATAATCTATTTTCCAGCTAATAAGTTATTTAATAGGGTTAAAAATCTCCGTAAAATTAATATTCTCCCCGATGAGTTAATTGTCATTATTCTTAATAACGGACAATTAAATATTGATATTAAATCACAATAATTATCATTATTATCATAAATGAGTCATTATTATAATTATTAAATAATATATTTTATTATAAATATATTATTTATTAATTACAAATTCGACCGACTAATCAGAACGTTCCAAGCCTCCCAAGAATTTCCTATAAATAGCGGAGCTCATTTCACTTTACAGGTAATTCTGTTCAACGCTACTTAAGCTCTTGAGATTTCGCTTTCGAAGCTGACTTAAGCATTTTAGTGTTCTTGGTCGAACACCCCCCGGGTCTCGATCATTGAACGAACGATAGCTTACGGTTTGCTTATTTGTAGGGATCCTTGAGTCTTTTGAGTTTAAAGGACGAATTCAGTTTCAACAACGAATAAATTTAAGATTTGGGTTAATTAACTTTATTCCTTTATGAAATTAGCTGTTTTACATGCGTAAGTGTTGATATTGTATCGGGGATTTTCAACACCGTCATTTGTTAAGTCTTCAATAAAACATAGTTCCCAAGATGACATATAATTCTCATAATTTGATGGTTCTTTAAGGAATGTTATTTTGGAAGAGTAATCTTTGGAGTATGGCATAGATATAATGGAGCTGTATGTGGGAGTTGTAGAAGCACTAGGGCGTGCCTTGATCTTAGATGACCTCATTGCAACTGGGGGAAACTTGGGTGCTGCTATCAGACTACTTGGTAGGATTATACAAACCATGAACTCATGTCTAAGTGTTTATGTAATGACCCGTCTCGGAAATTAGGGTTAAGATAGTGTTTAAGGTGAGATTAGTGAGCTTAATCGGGGGTTAGTTGGTCTTGATAGGTCTGTTAGGGTAGAATGACGATTTTGCCCCTAGTTTGGGCAAATAGTTGACTTTTAGTTCGGACGGTCAAATGGACTTTGACCGGTGACTGGGACGTAGTTTAGGACGTCACGAATCCGTAGACAGGTGGCACGCCCGATTCCGACATCCGAGGAGGAAGCTATGATGTTCGGAAGGTTGAGGGCAGAACCGTAATTTGGTTAAAGTATGGGAAAAAGTTGACTTTTCGTACGATCGGGTTTTGACTTGTTGACCTAGGACCGTTAGGTAGATTTCGTCGTCTTGAGTTCGATGACAGGTGGCACGTATTCATCGGACTTACGACGTGTGAGTTACGGGTCTAAAACGGTAAGGGTAAAATCGTAATTTTGATTTAACAGAAGGGTATTTTGGTTTTTTGCACATTGGGATTTGTACAACAGAGAGGGACAAATGGAGGGCTGAGATTGAGCCACTTGGGAGAGGAGTTGTAGGATGGTGACGCGTGGGGCTTGACTAGAGGGTTATAGGATTTTGTTCACGGGTCCAAATAATTGGGGGTGCCTGTGTGTGTGTTCTTCGACTCAGAGAGAAAACAGAGACTGGGAATTGGGGAGAAATCGATCAAGCACGGTGAGGGTGTGAGTTTTGTGAGTGTGTGAGAGTGACTCGGAGATTGAGAGGAAGACAGTGAGGAGGTTGGGAGGTGAGGAATTAGTGTGTGTGCTAGGTGTGAGTTCACGGGAAAATCAGAGAAAACAGAGAAGAAGTGGGAGCTCGTGGTGGTGGTGTGGTCGTGTGTGGTGTAATTGGACTCGACAGGGAACAAGGACGACTCTGTGGACTTCAGGGAGTGCGGCGGTGAGCACGGCGGCGCTCGACGGCAGGTAATTCCTTCTCCCTGTGTAAATGCTCTGTTTTGCCGTCTAGGTTCAGACGCCAAGTCGTGACTTTTGAGGTTGAATCGAGGAGTCCAGTGAGATCTAGGGGACTCAGTAGGGTCCTAGGTATCTTCTGGTTGTGCAGCCGTGACGGGGGAGTGCGCGGCGGAGTCTAGAACGACGGAGAATACACGACGTTCTCTGTTTTTCAGTCTGGGTTGAGACGTTGAGTCGTGGGTTTTGAGTACGAGTCGAGGGTTCTGGTTGGTCCTAGTCGACTTCTTAGGTCCTTAGGAACCTTTTGGGGTCGAAGCTGTGAAGGGGAAGTGTGCAGGTGACCGGATTGGAAAACAGGGGTACGGGTGGTTTTGTTTTCGAGCTTGAGACGTTGGTTGAGAGGTCGTGTTGAAGTGTTTGGGATGGTGGATTGGATTACTGAGTAGAGGACGAAGCTAGGGGAGGAAAAAGGAAGGGAAATGGTGGACGGATGGCAGAGAACCGTTCTCGCCGGTTCGAGTTGCAGAGGTCGGTTCGAACCGGGTCGACCAGAGGTTGCTGGTGACATTGTAGCTGGCGCGTGAGGGCCACGTGCAGCCACTTTGGGCGGCGCGTGGGGGCGCGTACGGCGGCGGTTGGGAAAATAGTCAACATGGTTTTTGGTCTAGGTGTTGTGACGAGTCCATTGGAGTTGGTTTCAGGTTAATCGGACGTCGATTCAATGTAGTTCCGCGAGGGTGAACGTTTAGGGTTTAGGTTCGTTACGATTAGGACCCGGGGATTTTTGGGGAAAATTAGGTGGACCTTCGTAGATGTATTAGTGACGTACTTTGGCGGTTGTTGACAGGTTCGGGATTTCCCGAGGAAGCTGAGGAACGTACGGGACGTTCGGGACGCGATTGAGGGCTCGGTACTGTGAGTGGACCCCTTCTCTAAACTCAAGCATGCATAACTATTTTTAATTACTTATTTTATGGTTTTATATGTGATTTCATGATTACTGAATATGCTATGTTGGTTTTACATAATTGCACGTTTTTCGAGAAAGTATGGTATTCAGCACGTTTTACGAGAAATGTCGATTCTGATTATAATGGTTTTGGGCTTTTCAAATGATAACTGGTTTTCAATGATTATAAAGGGATTTTGGAACATGATTTCGATGATCAAGGTTTTCGATTTTAGAATCGGATTTCGGAAAGCGAAATTTGGTTTTAAAGTTGAAAAGTGGATTTCCGAATTTGGGTTCGGAGTGACGGTTCGGGATGCCGGAAGGGCATAGGACCAGTGATTTCGGATTCGGGTTTGGATGTGGATTTAGAAATGGTTTTCAAATGGTTTTGATTGGATTTGCTGGATCTGGTTCTTGGGTTTAAAGACCCGGATATTGATTTGACGGGGGACGGGCCCGGATTGGGTTTAAAGACCCGAATTGAGTTTAAAGACTCGGATATATTGATATTTCCCCCGTAGGCCTGTTGAGTTTAAAGACTAGGGAGTTTAAAGACTCGGATATTATTGAGGCCTGGATTGAGTTTAAAGACTCGGGAGTTTAAAGACTCGGATAGATCCAGCAGGTTTGATCGGAGAATGATGACTCGATATTTATGTTTTATGATCTGATTTCTATAACTGTTTTTATAGTGTTACTGTAAATGTTTTTATGGTAAGGTTTATGTGATGTATAACTGTTTTTAGTAACTGGGTTATGCATGTGGTTTCAAAACAAAGGGCTAAACCCGATTTTCTTATAAAATGGTTTTGGAAACTTTCCTTCATTCTAGTCCACTCGCACTTTTCTGGTTTTAACTTGCCCTCCAGGTCGTGGAGCTAGCATGGGTTTTTGGCGTCGAGGCAGCGTCTGAGGCATAGAAGTTACGAGAGAGACCCCGGAGTGTTTAAATTTTTTGTGTGCGTGTACTGTTCTTCGGTTTTTCTTTCTCTTGTATTTAGTACTATGCTCTGTAAACTTTTGACTTCGGGATGTTTATAGTTTCTCCTGCGTCTGACTGTGCAGTTTAGTGGTTTACTTTGGTGTTGTGTCGGGGTGTCAGACGGGAACAGGATTTACCTCAGTTTTCGGGGTGAAACCAGGGTGGGTCCTGACAGTTTATGGCAAGAAGTTTATTTGTTTTCTCAAATTTGTTCCATTTTTTATGGAATCCAAATGTTTAGCATAAAATTGTTCCATACCAGATGTTTAGCATTAAACTGTTCCATATTTTGATGTGGTTAAGGGATGTCTTTTAGATAATTGGGCACACAGCCAATTCAAATTAATACAGTAGTTTGCCTTGTTATGTGTTATGTGCTCCAGCAGAAAGACAGGTGAAAGTGAAATGAAGGCTTTACAAGTAGAATTAGAACTAGTTCGCCTCTTCCGAAATATGAATGCTATACAGAGCTATGTTTCGGGTGTTTTCCCAGTAGGTTTTGCTGAGCCTTGGACATTAGGAAGACGCATCTATTCGCCATATATGGTTGGGAATGACCATTGTGTAACGACCCATCCCGGAATTTGGGATTAGATTGGTAACTAACCATGATTAATGGGGGTTAATCGGTGATTAGTTGGGTGGAATCGGACGAACGTGGAAAAATGACCGTTTTGCCCCTAGTCGTGGGTGAAACGTTGACTTTTTATTCGGGCGGTCAAATGGACCTTGCCCGATGACCGTGACGTAGTTTGGGACGTCATGAGTTCATAGACAGGTGGCACGTTCGATTCCGACATTCGTGGTGAAAGTTATGACGTTCGGAAGTCCTGAGGCATTTCCGTAATTTGGACGAAATAAGGGAAAATGTTGACTTTTTGATCGGGAGGTCCGATGGCCGAGGGCCAAGGACCGTTAGGAAGGTCTTGATGCCCCGAGTACAACGACAGGTGGCACGCGTGAAACGAACATCGGATGACCGAGTTACGGGTCACGGAAGTTGGAGGGCATTTTGGTAATTATTGCCCTGAGGGCATTTTGGTCATTTGCACGGGTTACTGTAGCTCAACCGTGAAAACAGAGCCTGCACGCCGTGCTGGGTGGTGCTCTGATCGGGCTATTGTTTAAGGCATTAGTGGGCTAGTTAGTGGGGATTTAATTATGCAAATTGGGACAATGGAGCATGGTTTGGTGCCTGGATCAGGCCACGGGGACAATTTAAAATTCTGGGTTTTGGGAGCCGTTGCGGGGACAAAGTGACAGGACCCACCCCGATTATCGCCTCGATAATCGGGAAGCATCCTGCTCCCGTCTGACAATCGAACCCAAATGACTGGAAGACTAGTTAAAAATTACAACACACCCATTGTCAGACCAGGGAGATTAAACAAATACATGCGACTGGACGCCAAGTCCGCAGTTTCACAGAGTAATATTACAAAACAGATTAAAGAACTAGTCCTACTCTGTGAACTAACTACTCCGCAACGGAAAACGTTATGCCTCCGCCTCTGCCTCGGCGCTTGCCCCCACGCTTGTACCACGACCTGGAGGGAATTTAAAACAACAAGGTGTGAGTGGACCGAAACATAAGTTTAACAGGAAAAACAGTTTTTCCGAAATCGGGTTCGCCCTCCAGTTTTGTAATCCGCATGCATAACCAAATATTCAAAATTTGAGTATTAAACTTTTGAAAACTCTTTTTCCGAAACACAAGAAAAACGTTACAGGGATCGTCATAACTCATGTAAAACCATTTAATAATACCAGATTCCAGAAACCGTCATTTTGAAACATTATTTGCACAAATCAAGTGAAACATAAATCAATAATCATGATTATACCGTTGGATCCATCCGAGTCTTTAAACTCAACATTAGGCCTTCCCGGGATATCAACGAGTCTTTAAACTCAAAACACGATTAGTAGGCCTCGGGGGTATCATAATAATCGAGTCTTTAAACTCACGAGTCTTTAAACTCAATTTTCGGGCCCGCCCCCAAAATCAACATACCGGGTCTTTAAACCCAAAACCAGATCCAACCATCAACCGGGTCTTTAAACCCAAAACCGTTTTTAAACATAATAAATCAGGATTCATCACAAATCTTTTTCCAACATTATTCCAAAAACATTTCTCATCGTAACAGGACTCATGCCCGAATTCACATGTAAATTCCAACACATGCAAATACCAGGAAATTTCTTCACAACATGATCAAACATCATAAATCCGAAACATGCATATTCATAACCAGATACTTCATCAAAAATTATCACGCATGCATAGGCAAAAACCGAAATCTCGAAATGCGTAAAATACGATAATTATCTCGAAAAACGTGAAAACAAGTAAAACCGATGTATCATCTCACCATCGTAAAATCATATGTAAAACCATGAGATAAATAAGTAAAATAGTCATGCATGCCCAATTTAAAAATCAAAGAGTCCACTCACAGTCTTAGGACACGTCAATCGCGTCCCGCGCGCTCCTCCGTAGCTTCGGAAGTGTCCGGGCCTGTGAAAACGTATAAGAAGAGTTACAGACATCCCAAGATAACTCGTAGGATTTTTCCTAATTTTTCCGGATTTTTCGGAAAAAATAAACTTAAAGACTTAATCTTCCGGACTCCCGAAACTATCCCGAATGACTCCCGATCGATTCGAACTCTAAAGATAAAATGTTATTTAAACTGTAAGGATTAATTCTCATGTTGACCGTGATCGGAGTTGACGTCACACGCGCCGTCACGCGCCGCCCAAAGTGGCTGCGCGTGAAAGCCACGCGCCAAGCTACAGTACCTTCGTCCTTACCCGAATCAACTGATAAACGGGTCTAATACCCGCGACTCAACCCGACCAGTTCAAGCCCAATTCTCAATCAATTCCTCTCGTTTTTGATCCTATTATCTTCCCTAATCCTTTAATTTTAGGTCTGTAATGAAGGTTAACCTCGACTAGTACCCAAACGACCCAACTCAAACTCGAACAGTCGAACAAATCGACATTCTGGAACTCACCCAAACTAACCCCAATCTCAAATTAATTTCACCAGTAGGTTAAGGGGATTCATACGAACACAATGGTACCGTCAATTGGTCTCGCCGTTACCTGGAAGTCGTCGTCCTCAAGCTCGAAAATACTCAGAACCAGGGCACTCCGTTCCTGGCCAATTCGTGGATGTCGTCCTTCGAATTTGACGTGGTTGGTTTCCTCTTGCTCCCAGAAGACTAGAATGACCCCTAGTTTAGCTCGCAAGTCCCCACAATTTGATCTTCCATTTTTCCCTCCACTGGTTTTTTCTTCAAACTGGAACTTGGGTTCCCGGGCAACACGGCTCCAAACTCAACAACTTCAGCACCGTCGTGATCCTAACACTCCTAGAAGACTCCCTAAGTGTTTAGTTTCGCCTCAAAGCCCGTAGGATTTGAACTCTGAGTTTCCCCCCTGAAAACCCGAAACTGTTTTCTCCCGTCTCTCTCAACCTCAGCCCTCACAATGATGCCCAAATGACCCAACCGAATCCCCCCTCACTCTCTTACTCAGACATTCGATTCAAACGGCCAGCACCCGTGGGAGACCAGCTGAGGTTCTCTGAAACCTGCTTCCCACAAACACAGAAACCATGGCCATATTAAACTCAATCCCGTGCCTGCAACCTGCTCACTCCACTCAGTCATGCTCCCACTACCTCAATTCACATAAACAAACATCTGAACAATCCACTAAAGCCATAAACAATTGAACGCACAAACCCACGGCCGCTGCTCTGTTTTCCACGGTGGTGAACAGTACCCCGTGCGGAAATTACCAAAATGCCCCCAGGGCAAAAATTACCAAACTGCCCTCCAACTTCCGTGACCCGTAACTCGGTCGTCCGACGTCCGTTTCAAGCGTGCCGCCTGTCGTTGTACTCGGGGCGTCGAGACGAACATAACGGTCTTCGAGTCAAATGGATATCAATTGTCAAACAAAAAGTCAACTTTTTCCCTTATAACGCCCAAATTACGGTAATGCCCCCGAACTTCCGAACATCATAACTTCCACTCCGAGCGTCCGAATCGGACGTGCCACCTGTCTATGAACTCGTGACATCCCGAACTACGTCACGGTCATCACTCAACGTCCGTTCGACCTCCAAATCTAAAAGTCAACAAATCGACCACACAAACACAGGGGTAAAAACATCATTTTATTCAATATTTAATAATATTACATTTCCAGAACGTCCGGGGCGTTACAATCTCCCCCCCTTAAGAAATTTCGTCCCGAAATTTCAAGGAAACAAGTAAGGGAACTGTTCTCGCATCTGCGCCTCGGGTTCCCATGTGGCTTCCTCCACATTCTGGTTCCTCCAGAGAACCTTCACCAGAGGAACGGTCTTCCGACGTAGCACTTTCTCCTTCCGATCCAAAATCTGTACCGGCTGTTCCTCGAAGCTCAAATCATCTCGAAGTTCAATGGGCTGATCCTCCAGTACATGAGATGCGTCAAACACATATTTCCGCAACATCGACACATGGAAAACATCGTGGACCTTCGAAAGCTCTGGCGGTAGTGCTAGCCGGTAGGCCACCGGGCCAATCCTCTCGGTAATCTCATAAGGTCCAATATAACAAGGGCTCAACTTTCCTCGCCTGCCGAATCGCACTACACCCTTCCAAGGGGACAATTTCAGAAATACCCGATCTCCGACCGCAAACTCCAGATCTCGAATCCGATGGTCCACATAGCTCTTTTGTCTGTCCTGGGCTGCCTTGAGCCGATCCTTGATGAGTTTGACCTTCTCGGTCGTCAGTTCCACCAATTCGGATTTAGTCAGCCTCCTTTCACCCACGTCCGTCCAACACAACCGAGTTCTGCACTGCCGTCTGTACAAGGCTTCGTACGGAGCCATCCCAATGCTCGCTTGATAGCTGTTGTTGTAGGCAAATTCCATCAAGGCTAGATGTGACTCCCAAGTGTCCTGAAATTGCAAAAAGCAAGCTCGCATCATATCCTCCAATGTCTGGATGGTCCGCTCAGACTGGCCGTCAGTCTGAGGATGAAATGCAGTACTGAAACGAAGTTTCGTCCCAAATGCTTCCTGCAGACTTTGCCAAAATCGAGAAGTAAATCTTGGGTCTCGGTCAGAAACTATTGATTCCGGAGTACCGTGCAAATGGATGATCTCGTCAATAAACAACTGGGCCAACTGCGTCATCCTGAAGTTCTCTCGCACTGGCAAGAAGTGAGCTGATTTCGTAAGCCTGTCCACAATCACCCAAACTCCATCGTGACCCCTGGGTGTCCTAGGAAGTCCAAACACAAAATCCATCGTCAAGTGATCCCATTTCCATTCCGGAATAGGTAATGGTTGCAAGGCTCCATAAGGTCGTTGTCTCTCAGCCTTCACTTGCTGGCAAATCAGACACCTGCTGACAAACTCGGCAATCTCCCGTTTCATTCCCGGCCACCAGTAGTGCTCTCGCAAGGTACGATACATCTTGGTCCCACCAGGATGCATCGCGTAGGCCGAACTATGAGCTTCGTCCAAGATCTCCTTCTTCAGTGCCCCCACGCCGGGCACACACAACCGTCCTTCTTTTAGCAAAGCTCCATCCTCCCTGACTGTAAAGTCTAGCCGTTCACCGGCTTCCACTTCAATCCGAAGTACACATGAGAAAGGATCTTGAGATTAAGCCTCAACGATCCGATCGACCAGAAGTGGTCTCACATGAAAATTAGCCAGCAAGACACCTTGGCCATCCAAACCCAAATCAATGCTATTCTTACGGAGTTCAACCAAAAGTGGCAAATGAACCGTCCGTAGATGTGCTACAGAATGCGTTGACTTCCGGCTTAGAGCATCAGCCACCACATTGGCTTTTCCCAGGTGGTACTCAATCGTGCAATCATAATCCTTAATTAGCTCTAGCCACCGTCGCTGCCTCACATTCAACTCCTTCTGAGTGAACAAGTACTTCAGGCTCTTGTGGTCCGTAAATATTCTGCAAGTCGCACCGTACAGGTGATGTCTCCAAATCTTCAATGCATGCACAACAGCAGCTAACTCCAAATCGTGTGTCGGATAATTGCGCTCATGCGGTTTCAACTGGTGCGAAGCATAGGCGATCACTTTCCCATGCTGCATTAGTACACATCCCAAACCCTGTAAGAATGCATCACTGTACACCTCAAATTCCCCACTGTCGTCTGGAAGGGTCAGTATAGGAGCAGACGTCAACCTTTCCTTTAGCTCCCGAAAACTACGCTCACAATCGTCATCCCACTCAAACTTGACCCCCTTCCGCGTCAGTCGCGTCAACGGGGCAGCAATGGTAGAGAAACCCTCTACAAACCTCCTGTAGTAACCAGCCAAACCCAAGAAACTCCTGACTTCAGTGACGGTCCTCGGTTGTTCCCACTTCGCCACTGCCTCAATTTTCTGAGAATCCACACTGATCCCGTCAGTTGAGATCACATGCCCCAAGAAACTCACGCTCGTCAACCAAAACTGACATTTGCTGAGCTTCGCGTACAACTGGTTTTCCCTCAAGGTACCCAGCACCATCCTTAAGTGCTCCTCGTGCGCTTCCGCACTCCTCGAGTAGACCAGGATATCGTCAATGAACACGATGACAAAGTGATCCAAGTAAGGCTGCAACACTCGGTTCATCAAATCCATAAACGCTGCGGGTGCGTTGGTCAAGCCAAACGGCATCACCAGGAACTCATAATGACCATAACGGGTCCTAAAGGCTGTCTTGGGTACATCCTCATCCTTAACCCGCAATTGATGATACCCAGAACGTAGATCAATTTTGGAGAAGTACTGCGCTCCTCGCAGCTGATCCAACAAATCATCGATCCGAGGCAACGAGTATTTGTTCCTGACTGTTACTTTATTCAGTTGCCTGTAATCGATGCAAAGTCTCAAACTCCCATCCTTTTTCCTCACAAACAACACCGGAGCTCCCCAGGGGGATACACTCGGTCGTATAAATCCCATCTCAAGTAATTCTTGTAACTGCGCCTTCAGTTCTTTCAACTCGGCTGGTGCCATACGATACGGAGTCTGAGAAATAGGTTGCGTACCTGGAACCAGATCAATAGTGAACTCAACATCTCGATGCGATGGCAATCCCGGTAGATCCTCCGGAAAGACATCCGGGAACTCCCGTACAATCGGTATATCCTCCACCCACAATGGTGCAGCTCGTGAATCCATCACTCGGGCTAAGTATCCCTGGCACCCCTTCCTCAACATCTTACTTGCCTTCAGGGCAGAAATCACTCCGACAGGAGTTGCTCGCTGAATTCCCTGAAAAGTGGTTTCCGGTAGCCCCGGGCTCCAAAAAGTAACCCTCTTATCGACGCATTCGATAGAGGCATGATGGAGCGTCAACCAATCCATACCCAAGATGACATCAAAGTCATGCAAGTCCAAGAGTATCAAATCTGCCACCAGACCAACATCACCCACCATTACGGGGCACTCCCGCAACACTTGATTCACCACAAACACATCTCCGGTGGGCGTACTCACTCCCATGTCACAGTCCAGTGCGGACACCTCTCTACCCGCCAACAACTCACAGTCCCGTGAAATAAATGAATGAGTAGCTCCGGGATCAATTAAAGCACAAACATCATGTCCAAAGATCGTGAGTGTACCTGTCACAACACCAGGTGCTGCCCTGGCCTCCTGCTGCGTAACAGCAAAAACTCGGGCCTGTGGTCCAGCTGCTCGCCCACGGCCCCAGCCCCTCTGTCCATTAGCCGCTCCGGTATCACCTCCTCGAGTGCTCCCAGTCCCAGAAACTGCAGCTGTGCTCCGTCCCTGCTCTGCTCCACCCCGACCTGCGCCACCACCCTGTGGCAAAGATGGACAGTCCCTCCGATAGTGGCCCCGCTCGCCACAGAAGAAACAGATGACACTGGAAGTATCTCGAACAAAACCACCACTCTGCCGTCCCGTGGAAGCAACGGAAGTCGCGCTCGCCTGCGGAGCAGTCTGCGCCCTAGGCGCTCGGAATCCGGAACCCTGATAGTTACCAGGCCTGCCATAACGATCATTGCCTGCAGATGAGGCTCCACCATAACGTCCTTTCTTCGAGGCTCCCTGACCATGCGATCCAGAATATGAACGCCCGCGACGTTGTCCACCACCAGAATACTGTGGACGTGTCGGGAGACTAGCCTCAACCCGCACCGCGGCATCAGACAACTCCCTGAGAGTAGCAAAAGCTCCGGCCGTCACAATGGCCCGTATCTCACCCCGTAGGCCAAGCTCGAACCTACGGCATTTCTCAGCCTCAGTAGATACAAAGGTAGGAGCAAAACGAGCTAGCATCTGAAATTTCTGTTCGTACTCAGCTACAGACATGCTCCCCTGCTGGAGTTGCAGAAACTCGGTCTCCCTAGCATCACGGAATGAACGGGGATAATACTGATCCAGAAACCGCTCACGAAAGGTCTCCCAAGTCACTGTACGGGCATCCCAACCCGACAACTCCAGAGTGTACCACCACTCATAAGCGGATCCATCAAGTAGAAATGTAGCCAACACCACACGCTCCTCAAGAGGACAGTGCATCACAGTAAAAATCCGCTCAATCCGAGAAATCCAACGGTGAGCATCCTCGGGATCCGCTCCACCACTGAATACCGTAGCCCCAAGACGCTGGGCTCGCTCGATCGAAGCGCTCTCGGCATCGCCATTAGGTCGTGGAGGGGGTTCGCGTCGCGGAGGCATGGCCGGTCGTCCTTCTCTGAAAGAGGCATAAGTTAGTACAATAATCAAGGCACACCCGAGTGCCGGACACGAATCGTAAACCTAGGCTCTGATACCAATTGACAGGACCCACCCCGATTATCGCCTCGATAATCGGGAAGCATCCTGCTCCCGTCTGACAATCGAACCCAAATGACTGGAAGACTAGTTAAAAATTACAACACACCCATTGTCAGACCAGGGAGATTAAACAAATACATGCGACTGGACGTCAAGTCCGCAGTTTCACAGAGTAATATTACAAAACAGATTAAAGAACTAGTCCTACTCTGTGAACTAACTACTCCGCAACGGAAAACGTTATGCCTCCGCCTCTGCCTCGGCGCTTGCCCCCACGCTTGTACCACGACCTGGAGGGAATTTAAAACAACAAGGTGTGAGTGGACCGAAACATAAGTTTAACAGGAAAAACAGTTTTTCCGAAATCGGGTTCGCCCTCCAGTTTTGTAATCCGCATGCATAACCAAATATTCAAAATTTGAGTATTAAACTTTTGAAAACTCTTTTTCCGAAACACAAGAAAAACGTTACAGGGATCGTCATAACTCATGTAAAACCATTTAATAATACCAGATTCCAGAAACCGTCATTTTGAAACATTATTTGCACAAATCAAGTGAAACATAAATCAATAATCATGATTATGCCGTTGGATCCATCCGAGTCTTTAAACTCAACATTAGGCCTTCCCGGGATATCAACGAGTCTTTAAACTCAAAACACGATTAGTAGGCCTCGGGGGTATCATAATAATCGAGTCTTTAAACTCACGAGTCTTTAAACTCAATTTTCGGGCCCGCCCCCAAAATCAACATACCGGGTCTTTAAACCCAAAACCAGATCCAACCATCAACCGGGTCTTTAAACCCAAAACCGTTTTTAAACATAATAAATCAGGATTCATCACAAATCTTTTTCCAACATTATTCCAAAAACATTTCTCATCGTAACAGGACTCATGCCCAAATTCACATGTAAATTCCAACACATGCAAATACCAGGAAATTTCTTCACAACATGATCAAACATCATAAATCCGAAACATGCATATTCATAACCAGATACTTCATCAAAAATTATCACGCATGCATAGGCAAAAACCGAAATCTCGAAATGCGTGAAATACGATAATTATCTCGAAAAACGTGAAAACAAGTAAAACCGATGTATCATCTCACCATCGTAAAATCATATGTAAAACCATGAGATAAATAAGCAAAATAGTCATGCATGCCCAATTTAAAAATCAAAGAGTCCACTCACAGTCTTAGGACACGTCAATCGCGTCCCGCGCGCTCCTCCGTAGCTTCGGAAGTGTCCGGGCCTGTGAAAACGTATAAGAAGAGTTACAGACATCCCAAGATCACTCGTAGGATTTTTCCTAATTTTTCCGGATTTTTCGGAAAAAATAAACTTAAAGACTTAATCTTCCGGACTCCCGAAACTATCCCGAATGACTCCCGATCGATTCGAACTCTAAAGATAAAATGTTATTTAAACTGTAAGGATTAATTCTCATGTTGACCGTGATCGGAGTTGACGTCACACGCGCCGTCACGCGCCGCCCAAAGTGGCTGCGCGTGAAAGCCACGCGCCAAGCTACAGTACCTTCGTCCTTACCCGAATCAACTGATAAACGGGTCTAATACCCGCGACTCAACCCGACCAGTTCAAGCCCAATTCTCAATCAATTCCTCTCGTTTTTGATCCTATTATCTTCCCTAATCCTTTAATTTTAGGTCTGTAATGAAGGTTAACCTCGACTAGTACCCAAACGACCCAACTCAAACTCAAACAGTCGAACAAATCGACATTCTGGAACTCACCCAAACTAACCCCAATCTCAAATTAATTTCACCAGTAGGTTAAGGGGATTCATACGAACACAATGGTACCGTCAATTGGTCTCGCCGTTACTTGGAAGTCGTCATCCTCAAGCTCGAAAATACTCAGAACCAGGGCACTCCGTTCCTGGCCAATTCGTGGATGTCGTCCTTCGAATTTGACGTGGTTGGTTTCCTCTTGCTCCCAGAAGACTAGAATGACCCCTAGTTTAGCTCGCAAGTCCCCACAATTTGATCTTCCATTTTTCCCTCCACTGGTTTTTCCTTCAAACTGGAACTTGGGTTCCCGGGCAACACGGCTCCAAACTCAACAACTCCAGCACCGTCGTGATCCTAACACTCCCAGAAGACTCCCTAAGTGTTTAGTTTCGCCTCAAAGCCCGTAGGATTTGAACTCTGAGTTTCCCCCCTGAAAACCCGAAACTGTTTTCTCCCGTCTCTCTCAACCTCAGCCCTCACAATGATGCCCAAATGACCCAACCGAATCCCCCCTCACTCTCTTATTCAGACATTCGATTCAAACGGTCAGCACCCGTGGGAGACCAGCTGAGGTTCTCTGAAACCTGCTTCCCACAAACACAGAAACCATGGCCATATTAAACTCAATCCCGTGCCTGCAACCTGCTCACTCCACTCAGTCATGCTCCCACTACCTCAATTCACATAAACAAACATCTGAACAATCCACTAAAGCCATAAACAATTGAACGCACAAACCCACGGCCGCTGCTCTGTTTTCCACGGTGGTGAACAGTACCCCGTGCGGAAATTACCAAAATGCCCCCAGGGCAAAAATTACCAAACTGCCCTCCAACTTCCGTGACCCGTAACTCGGTCGTCTGACGTCCGTTTCAAGCGTGCCGCCTATCGTTGTACTCGGGGCGTCGAGACGAACATAACGGTCTTCGAGTCAAATGGATATCAATTGTCAAACAAAAAGTCAACTTTTTCCCTTATAACGCCCAAATTACGGCAATGCCCCCGAACTTCCGAACATCATAACTTCCACTCCGAGCGTCCAAATCGGACGTGCCACCTGTCTATGAACTCGTGACATCCCGAACTACGTCACGGTCATCACTCAACGTCCGTTCGACCTCCAAATCTAAAAGTCAACAAATCGACCACACAAACACAGGGGTAAAAACGTCATTTTATTCAATATTTAATAATATTACATTTCCAGAACGTCCGGGGCGTTACACAAAGTCTCAGTGGAATCAGAGGGATTCCCACGAGTTGCCGTCCATTTTGATCGATTAACAAAGTGTTGGAAGTGTTAGTTTTCATTTTGGAATCACAGAGAGAGCTGAGAGTTGAGAGAACTGGGTCGGGAAGGAAAAATCAGAAATTGGAGGGAAAATTGGTTTTTCAATTTGTGAGGAGTGTTAAGCCAAATAGTGATTGGGATTAGTTTTATGGGTTCATTACGAACCCAACCGTACAAAAATTGAGGGAGGTTGATCACGGTTTGTCCAGGAACTCAAGCTCCAGTTTCTGGAAAATCGCAGTGTTGCGGACGACGACTTGCAGGTGAGTTCGTGTTCAATTGGTCGTGTTAGAGTGTTCTATTAGGTCCCCTTAAGCTCCTGTTTAGGTTAATTTGGAAATGGAATTGAGTTGAGTGAGTTTGGAATGTCGACCCGATTTGAGGTCTGAGTTTGGATGGATCGATTTAGTCAGTGTCGAGGCTAATAGATGACATAGAACTGGAATTAAATGGTTATAGAAGAGGTTAGGATCAAAAAAGGAAAGGAATTGATTGAGAATTGATAGCTATTTAACCGGGTTGTCACGCGGGTTGCAGGACCCGTTTGCAGAGGAAACGGGCGAAGAAGGCGAACTGTTCACCGTCACTGTAGCAGGCGCGTGGGTGTCACGCGCAGCCGCTTGCGGCGGCGCGTGACGGCGCGTGGGTCCGATTTTCAAGGTGAGTTCAAAATGACTTTTGTCCTACACATTGTAACGAACATTTTAACGTTGATATCGAATTTATCGGACACCGTTTCGATGTTATTCCGAGGGTCCGAAGATTTATGTTACGTTTGTAATTAACGATTAATTCCCGAAAAATTATGAGAAATTAGTATGCTGTTATGTAAGCCCTTAGTGACACTAAAGTATGTTTTCGAACAGGATTTGGAATTTCTGGAAATATCGGAAATTACAGGCATGTGTGCGGCGTAAAACCGAGCCTTAAGGATGGTGTGTGAGTGGACGTTGCTTTCAAAATTTAATGCATGCATAAATTATTTCTATGATTTTATGATTATGATTATAAGTTGTGATTGATTTTGATTTCCGTATTTATACGTATTCGATTCCCGTATTTATACGTATTTTTACTATACATGTGAAATTACACGTATTTCGAGACTATGGTCACTCGTGTGCTTAATGATGGTTTAATGAAAGAAGTCCTATGAAATGGGTGTAAAATGATTTAAGAAGATTGTTTATGGTTTGCGAGTGTGACTTACGATTTTGACACGTTTTTCGAGAACGTTCCGGATTTGCACGTTTTACGAGATTTTGAGTTATTGTGATTTGATCACTGTTGATGTTTGAATCTGGGAATTGAAATGAGACTTGTAATTTTGAGGATTTTAAAAAATGGGTATTGAGTATGTTTTGATTGGATCGTGATTTTGGTGATTATGATTGTGGTTTTGGTGTGTTGAAAATAAGATTTGAGAAAGAAGTGATTTCTAAGAATTAAAATGGATTTGAAAAAGGTGATTTCGGGCTTGATGCTCGGGGCACAAAAGTAACTTGATTTACGAGATTTCGGTTTTCGGAAATAATAAAGCGGATTCTTGGTTTGGGTTCGGGATGATACTTCCGGATGCCGGCTTACGGAATCATTGTTGCGAATTCGAATTCGGGAATGAAAAAGGATTTAATAAAGTCATTTGGTCTGATTTTGCATGCCCCGTGTTTCATGATAATTTGATCATGTTTGTGAAGTATGATTTGGGAAAATGAATGTGGAAATTCGGACCATGGGTCTTGTTGTGAAAAATGTGATTTCGGGATGGATCACGCGTTGTTGTGATTGATAAACGTTTTGGGGTTTAAAGACCCGTTGAAAACTGTTTTGGGTTTAAAGACCCGGGTGCTATTGCTGGAGCACGTTTTGAGTTTAAAGACTCGGTTAATTGATGACGGGGGAGGGCCCTTAATGAGTTTAAAGACTCGTGAGTTTAAAGACTCGGTTGCTGTGATACCCCCGAGGCCTATTGATTATGTTCTGAGTTTAAAGACTCGTTGATATCCCGGGAAGGCCTGTTTATGCGCATGGTTTTGAGTTTAAAGACTCGGGCGCACTTGATATCCAGCAAAATGATTGACTTGTGGTTTATTGATGATTTCTGACGTTTCGGTTGAGTTGAGCAGTGGCCCGGTATGTGGTTGATGGTTTTGGATCATGTTGTGCATTTGGTTTTGATTCGTGGTTTTGGGCTGAGGCCCGGTGTTCATGATTGCGGGCTAAGACCCGATGGTTGAGAAAGGAAAAATGACTTTGAGATTCATACGAGTTTTTCCTTATGTTGATACACAGTTTTTCTTATGTGGAAAAAGTTAACCGATTGCGAAATGTTTTTTTTTGTATGCATGCATTGATTTTACGCGGAGGGTAAAAACGTCCTTTTGTAACTGTTTTTACAAGCTGAATTATTTTTGTCCACTCACACCTTTTGGTTTTTATTGACCCTCCAGATCGTGGCGCGTTGTTCGAGGCTGTACGAGGAGCGGAGGCATGAGTAAGTACGTGTGGCTATCCCTGGTTTGGCAAGTACTGAGGGTAACTTGGGATTTTCAGTCCTCTTGCCAGACGGGAGCAGGACCGGGCAGGGTAATCGATGCCCCTTTCGGGGGCGATCCTGTCAATTGGGTGGCTATTGAATGGGACCTCCAACACAGGATTGTTATTGTGTTTGATTCATGCTTATCAAATACCTCCCCGCAAGAAGTTGCAACGATGATGCAACCGCTTGTAAAGACCCTTCCTCAAATCCTCCACGAGATTGGATTGTATGATCTTCCAACTCCGAAAGGAGTCAAAAAAACCTCTTTCACCCTATCGCCTAAAGGCTTGGGCCTATAAGAGGGTTCAAAACAACATTCCACAACAAGATGACGGGTATGACTTGAGCATCCATTATTATGGGTTATTGGTAGTTGAAGCGTGTATGATCCTTGTTGATTTTTGTTACTATGTTGATGACACTGACATTGTTATGTTTTATTTTAGATTTTCTTGTGGTGTGTTTTCTTTGAAGATGGTGGACAGTTTGGTTTTTGGGAAGCCTGTTGCAACTGCATGTGCCCAACATAAAGTGCCAGCATTTAGGTTGAAATTGACAGTTGAAACTTTGCGGAGGGAGGCTTATTGGTCGGATGATGAGATGATGCATACAACTAGCCAAAACTCTTAGTCAGGATTATTAAGGAAATTGTTGGTAGGATGATAGAATGATGCATTTCTTTATATGTTTTTTAGGGTACCATAAGGTTTTGCAATCTACTGTTGTCAAATGGGCACCTATTTTCATGCTTTTAAATATGTGTACATGTCTCATTGAGTTACTATCTTTAATGTCAGATTTCGTTTTCCTTCGTTCTTATCCTTCAATTAATTGGTATTGTTGTCGAAAAATATATCCTTGTGTGAGAAAATATAGAAATAGCACTTACTGGACTATGTGGACACTATAAGACTATAAGAATAGCAAGTATCATTCTTTGACTAAAATCCAGGAGAAAATATGGACATAGCACTTACTGGACTATTGGGGCACTACTAGAGTATGAAGACAGTAAGTATCATTTTTTGACTAAAATCTAGAAGAAAACATAGATATAACACTTACTGGGCTATGGGGATACTACCAGACTATAAGGACAACAAGTATCATTCTTTGACTAAAATCCAGGAGAAAATATAGACATAACACTTACTGGACTATGGAGGCACTACAAGACTATGAGGACATCAAGTATCATTCTATGACTAAAATTCAGGAGAAAACATAGAAATAGCACTTATTGGACTATGGGGACACTACAGTACTATAAGGACAACAAGTATCATTCTTGGGATCATTCTTTGACTAAAATTCAGGAGAAAATATAGAAATAGCACTGAGCAGGCTATAGGGACACTACCGGACCATGAGGACAGCAAGTAGCATCCTCTGATTAAAATCCAGGATAAAACAAAGGAATAGCACTTAGTAGACTATGGGGACACTACCAGACTATGAGGACAGCAAATAGCATCCTCTGAAAAAACATCCAAGAGAAAGCATAGAAATATCGTTGATTGAAACTAAAACACATTCAATGTTATAATCTAAAATTACATGGAAAACACATTCAATGTTATAATCTAAAATTACATGGCCTCAGTCTAACATTGAGGTAACATATGGATTACAAAGAACTTCAAAAAACGATGGCTAGCACACAATATAAGGTCCAATAACAAATATGATATGAAGGATAGGGCATCATCATCATCCACAATTTTCAATATACTTGTATTCGTTGGATGTTACAGGAACTGAGAAATTTAATCTGAGTGATTCAATGGGGTTGTTTGGCTGGGCAATCCGGCGAACATGGTTTATAAGTTCAGCAAACGTTGTAGATCTTGGTACTATAATGCATTTCATATCGCCACCTTCATATGTGTACTTTTTTCCACACCTCAACCATTTTCCATTGAAACAAACCATAATTGCAACTAATTCCATTCCTGAGATTTCATACGATAACATTTATTACATTCAAGTTTAACTTCACTACAATACTATAAGTAAACTGCATTATTGTTGGAGCACTATAAGACTACTGGACTATAAGGGTACTATCGGATTACTGGACTATAATGGGCACTATATGGATACTATAGAACTATTGGACTATACAATTACTATCATAGCGGAAATTGCAGATCTCTAGATCTGCAAAAAATGGCTTCCATTGCCTTCAGCCCAGCTTAATTTTTCCAGACTCACCTTCAAATTACCTTTACTCACTCTCCATTTGGTTATTTGCTTTCATCTTTTGGGTGCCCAACACATATTTAACCAAGCCACATATATTATATACTATCAATTCTGTTATTTATTAGAAGTATTCGAAATTTACTACATAATATATGTAGAGAAATACTATTAGACCACTCTAAAATTTAAATGGCGGCGCAATAATTTTCTGAGGAGAGTATATTTTTAATATTTTAAATAAGTCAATCATGAATAGATATCCAATTTCATACAAATATAAATTTTAATACTATCAGTTAAAAGTGTTATTGGATTTAGACAATACAAAAATGAATGAAAATCGAATCGAAACTAACCTGATTCAGTTCGATTACTATTTTGATTTTTTTTTTGTAAAAAATTCTTGTATTTTTTTTATTCAATGTTGACCTTGAAAGAGAAATGAAAATCGTAAATTCTGTTTTGGGGTAAAAAAATCATTATATTCAATAAATTAGTTCAAATTTAAAGAATTGGCAATAAATTCTTGTAGTTTATGTTGGTTTTTATAATTCGAAATTTGAAGGAAAAAAAAACGACCTGAATGCCTATTGGTTTGGTTTGATTTGCACAAATTTGGATTAGTTTCCATGGCATGTCTGCTTATTTGGGCACACAGCGGTTTACTTGTTGAATTTGAGAATTCGCAACTATAAAATGAATAGTACTAATAATACTCCACTTTTAATTTAATTCAAATTATAAATAAGAAATTCCAACTCAAGAAGTATTTGCAGTATAACTTCTAAGAGCACATTTAACGTAAGCAAACTAGTCCAAGTAGGGCACATTCTGACCTCTTGCCCCTGCAATCCTAATTCTAGTGACCATAAATCCAGAATGAACTTCACAACAATAACAAAATTTAAAAAAATAATTATGATTTGAATAAGTTTAAATGAACGGAAAGAAAAGAAGATACAATAATTATTCTACTACTAATAAAGTGTTGTACTAGAAATTACACCGTATTTTCATTGAAGAATAAAGAATAAACTTGAGCTGGAAAAAATCTTACTAAAAAAAATTTTGAGACAAAAATTTAATCGAACAAGAGTATAACATCCAACGGTAATGAGGAGGGGGTTGATTCGCCCGTCAAACGGCATGTAGATGTAGCATGTAGGTGTTGACACAATGTTTATAGGCCCGCTTGTTCTACACCGTACACGAGGTCTCCATCGAAGTAAAAAGAGATTACTGGGAGTGCCAAAAAGAAGAGAGAATCTGGATAAGTCTCTGCCACGTCATGGTATAGTTGGCTCACACGTCATTGTTTCTATATAATTCTATCTCCTCCACCACCACCACCTCCTCCTCCTCCGTACCTCATACTGAATTATTGTTTCAGTTTCATTGTCCTCCGCTCTCTGCATTTTGAAGGTAACACATGAACTCATCATCTTTGATTTCTTCTCCCTCTTCATATTTTCTTTCAATTCAGAACAGTTGGTGACTTTCACCGTTTGATTATATCTGGGTTTTGTTAGTTTTGAATTGAAGCATTTGTTGAAGAAATTAAGAGGGCTTTGATTTTATTTTTTTTTAATTTCTTCTTATGTTATTGTAGCTCTAGTAATTAAAAAGTGTTGGCCATTTTCAATATATAATTAAAGAAGATCATCTTTTTATTATTTCCATTTTTCAGTTGCTTCTACAGTTCTACTTCATAAATTTGGGTGGATTTTGATTTCCAGATTGAATCTTTTTCCAAACTCTTTTAGTTATTTGAAATGCATTTAATCATTCTAAATTAGTTGCATTTACTTGCCATGAAGATTTGCAGCCATTCATTAGTTTGCGAATAATTGATAGGTTTCGTTGTTTCAGTTATGAAAATTGTAAAAATTAATTAATTTCTTCTAATTTCTTGATCCATTTCAGTGTTTCCGTTATGGAAACTGTAAAAACGAATTAATTTCTTCTCATTTCTTGATCGATTAATAATTTCTTGTAATGTGCTGCTCTGCTCTGAGAATGAGATGAATGCTTGTTATTTTTTGTTACTCGATTCTAAAAGTTACTTCTTGCATTCGATATCCAACGTTTTTCGAAAACCTGATCTGTTTAAGGCTCTTGAAATTGTTCTTCTGTCTTGATTAGTTGTAAAATTACGCGTAGGCTACTGATGATCAATGGAAGTTTTTGTTTGCTACATTACCAATTGATCTGAAATCCAAATCCTGCTTCACAAATTCATCAGGCTAAATTTTTTCGGGGAAGTAGTTGTATCATACGACTGCAACTATGGCTACCACCAAGATTAACATAGTGTAAGTATCTCCGTCCTCAATTTCTTCGGGACATGCATTACTTCCGGTGTCGTTGAACTATAAACGCTTTCGTAAAAAAATCCACACATGAACTAAGTTTTGATGTTGAAACTCTGCTTGCTGCAGGTACTACTCGTTACATGGACACGTAGAGATTATGGCACGTGAAGTACAGCGAGGAGTTGATTCAGTTGAAAGCGTTGAAGCGACACTTTGGCAGGTAACCGGATTGATTATTTGATTTGATAAAAATAGATCGAAAAATTTGATGCTTCATGCTTGGAATACAAGGTAATGGCTTTACATGTTCTGAATGGATTGAACTGTTTGTTGACTGATTATAATGGAGCAGGTACCTGAGACACTTCCAAATGTCATTTTAAAAAAGGTGAATGCCCTTCCTAAGGCAGATGATGTCCCGGAAATAAGGCCGGATCAGCTCGTGGAAGCCGATGGCTTCATGTTCGGTTTCCCTTCTCGTTTTGGAGTCATGGCAGCACAGTTCAAGGCCTTCTTTGACGCCACTAATGAGTTGTGGCAAACACAAGCACTTTCCGGAAAACCTGCCGGAGTCTTTTGGAGTACTGGATTTCACGGCGGAGGGCAGGAGCTTACCGCTCTTACAGCTATTACTCAGTTGGCACATCATGGCATGATATTTGTCCCTTTAGGGTACACATTCGGAAGTGGGATGTTAGAAATGAATGAGGTAAAAGGTGGATCGGCTTATGGAGCCGGAACTTTTGCGGCGGATGGATCCCGTCAGCCGACGGAGCTAGAACTGCAACAGGCCTTTTACCAGGGTAAATATGTGGCTCAAATTGCAAAGAAGCTCAAAAATTGAATTCTTTTAGCATAACACATATTCTTAATTTCAAGATGTAATATACTTCAAAATAATTTACAGTCCGTTAAAAAAAAAGTCCCACCTCAACTTTCAGAGTAAAATTGGAATTGCTGAAAAAGATTTCAAAAGTGGAAACAAAAACTTATTCATTTATCAACAAAGGAAGACTCTGCAAGGTCAATGGCGCGTGCAAGAGCAGCAGCTTTGTTCTCGCACTCCCTCTGCTCATCGGCCGGGTCACTATCGGCCACAATTCCGGCCCCAGCTTGGAGATGAGCCACCCACTCCCGGCGTTTATTTGCGTCCTTGTATGAATACATTGTATCGTACCGGAAGCTGGTTGGGAAAACAATGGTTCTGAGAGCAAGGGCAATGTCCATGTTGCCGGAAAATGAAATCCCTCCTAAACCGCCACTGTATGGACCGCGTCTGGTCACTTCCAGCTTATCGATCAGCTCCATGGATTTTACCTGCATTGCAATGCAGTAAAGCTAATGGTTAATCCTCTTCATAATTGATTAAATGGAAAATTCACCAATTAACTATAAATGAAACAGAAACTGGAAAAAGGCTTGTGATGAAAACCTTTGGTGCTCCACTGACAGTCCCGACCGGCAACGCACTACGTAGAACATCCCAGCTAGTTAAGTCATCAAGTAATTCTCCAGTGACCTGCAATGGAAATTGCTAACTATAAGTCCCACAGATTTGTGGATGTCTTAGTTTTAACCACGAAAGATATTAGGCTCCTTATTATGTGTACTATGCTTACCGTAGAGCTTATGTGCATGACATGGGAATAACGCTCAATGTTCATGAGCTTCTCAACCTTGACAGACCCAGGTTTTGAGACCTGCATGAACAAATTATACGTGATTATGAACACATAAGATACTACTGAATGAGAAGCAGCAGATTAAGATTAAAAAAATTTAAAAAACAAAAAAATATTGTGGACACTTAAGACATGAACAGACAAGGTTCCAAGTGTAAATTTATTGAGCAAATGCTGAAATGTTGCAAAGGACTGAGAAATGCTTTCTATGGTTCCATTTTGTGCTATGAATGCCATGAAATATTGAAACTCGAGTTCAAAGCACACTAGACTCTTCAAATTCTCATGCAAGAAATCTAATTGTGTTGGAAAAACTAATAATTACCAAAGACATAAACCTTTTTTTTTTTTCAAAAAAGACGTTTGAGGCTCACATTTAACACATATTTGGATGCGTATAAATATATAAATAGGAGAAAGGAAAGAGTATAAACCTTCCCAACATCATTCCTTCCCAAGTCTACAAGCATGATGTGCTCTGCACATTGCTTTTCATCATTCAAAAGCTGTTTTTCCAACATCATATCTTCTTTAGGTGTTTTTCCTCTTCTAACAGTCCCAGCAAGAGGCCGATTGGTGATTGTTCTCTATTAACAAAAATAAAAAACTGCACAGCTGAGAAACTTATAGCTGAACAAAATGAAAACACTATTATAGGAAGACAACAGAGAGCAACAACAAAAAAGGAAGAAAATATATAAAAATTAAGGTTTCTAGTACGTACCTTCTTGACACGAGTAAGAATTTCTGGGCTTGAAGCAACCAAAATACAGCCTCTAGCCTGATCACAGTTCACAAATGTATATCCTCGTATAATCAGTAAATTATAAGGTGAACAAGAAAATTATAGCCGGTGATTCATGATTCACTGAAAAGGAAGCAAACCTGTAAATAAGTCATATAAGGACTTGGATTAACTATCCTCAATGCTCGGTAAATTTCAAACGGGTCTGCAAATGTCCGTCTCTTGAAACGCTGGCTTAATACAATCTGAAATATATCCCCAGCTAGGATATGTTCTTTAGCTTTCAAAACTGCCTCCTTGTATTCCTCACTTGTTAAACTGGAATCCTCCAATTTAGTACCAAAAAGTTGAGTGTGTAACTTTATTGAACCTGCAGGCAGCCTCGGGCTGAAATTGACAGTTCATAGATCCTAACATCAACATTAAGACTATAAAAGAAGCTGTAATTAAAAGTATGGACACTAATTTTCCCATGAGCTGTTGATTTGGTCCCAACCCAAGCGGCATTACGATACTCCCATCCAGCTTGAAGTGATTTTTTTTCCCCTAATGTTTTATCCCTTTAGGTGGTCTTACATAAGCAATAAGTATTAAGGGGGTGGCATGAGTAGAACTAGGACAAGAAGAAAACCAACAAAAAGAAAAATAGAAAAAAACATGAAAGGAAGTGATTACTCACGTGATAATGTCATGCACTCTAGATACCAATGTTTCCAATCTATTTATTCCATCATTGAAGGCCTCCTCAACAGAAGAATATTGATCTAATTGCACCCAGTGAATTACATGTGCTTTCTATAGTAGAAAAAATTAGAAAATGAAAATGGTTATACTCAAAAACCGTAGAAACCTATTCAGTTTCAAATCAAAACAACCAATGCAAGCAATAACTTAATTCCCTTAGTTCTACAGAAACAGTAAGATGCAAATATTTACCAAGTAAAATAAAACAAGAAATTTGAAAAGAAAATAAAAGAGAGAAAAAAGAAAGAAAAGAAAAGAAGATTGGCCTACGAGTAAGATGTCTTTACGTTGGAAACCATTTAAACCTAAATGTCTCAATGTACTCATTTCTTCATTACCTTCTCCACATGATCGAACACTATCACATCATCATAAAGGCCCAGATGAAGATCCGGAAGATTTCTGTCATCCGGTGGTGCCTTTGGAAATGGTAGCTTTTTTGTCTCAACATAACGCACTGTGTCATAAGAGAAGTAACCAACCCACCCACCTGATTAAAGAAAGCAAATATTATTAAACACCAACTAGTGACTTTGAAAGCCTCCATTGCCAACAAAATAGGGTATAATTATCGCGAGTTTGGGATGATAAGTATATTTTCCAAGAGTCCAAAATACAGCATATGAGCATAATACATAGTATTTGTTCCAACACAGGGCCTCTATATCTTAACCAAATACACAGAGAAAATATGAGCAGTACTTCTAGCCCACAATTCTATTTGCTTAGTCCAAACACTGAGAGTAGAAAAGTAAACAAAAGCATGGTTTCTTTTTCCAGAATCACATGCTGCTTAAGTCTAAGTTGTGTTAACAAACAATTTATAATGATTGGTGGTTTATTTAAAGTACGTTATTCGTGAACTTCTTATACCACAAAATGCTTCTGGAAGTTCATCAAGAAGTTGGGGAGTCCACCCCTCCATGATTCTCCGAGGAACAGTCATTGGATCCTCAACGATCTCCTCTGTCCTACAACCTTCTCTGTGGTCCATAACGGTAACCATGTTCTCTTTTGCTACAATTTCAATGGATGGTTGTGCTCCAATAACACTATACCGCCCCTGACAAAAAATAAGACAATTATAAGAGCTCCATTATTGTTTAAGGTTACACCCAAAAACATATGAGTGGGGGAAAAGATTGAAGTGGCTTACAACATTAGAGTCCTTGGAACCTGGCTCAACTGACTCAAACAGAAAACTCGGAGCATCTCTATCATCCTCCTTCACCAAACACCGGTAAGCAAGCACAGGAGTTAAGTGATCCGAGAATATGCTTCGATATAGAGGAATTAAATTCCCCTTCTTTGAAGCCTCTACAAACTTCTCTGATTGATCAGCTGGAGTAAACGATTTATACAAATCAGCCTCACTATAATATATGACCCCAAGAAAAGACTAATCCTAAATATGAAATTCTAATTTCTTACAAAATCAAATGCCAAAGCTTCTGGGGATGAAAGAAAATAGAGTAACTGTTGGGCTCTGATATAGTTTATATATTTCTCAGTTGGGGACCAATTATAACAAAAACCACAACTACCATTGTTTATGAAACCCAAATTACCATTCTCCTTGACCAAACAAACAAAAATACTGTGAGAGTCAACATCATTTGCCCTTAATGTTCTACATTTTCGCGGGAACCAAACATATTCTAAGAATCAACACAGGTTACTCTGCATTTTACATTTTCTGAGAAGAAAACGAGAGAAATTACCCAATGACGCAGATGAGAGGGCCGAGCATCTCAATGTACGGACACGCGGATTGGCGCGAAGCAGAGGTAGAGAGCTGGAGGCCCTGCCGCGAAAGTTAACGGAGACCGTTGACGGTGATATGAGAGTTGACGGTGAAATAAGCGTTGACGGGAGCTGACGCGAGCCAACGGCTAGGGTTTCCATGGTGGAGCTAAGCAAGCAGGCCGCTTAGAACTTTAAGTTTCTGTTTTGGGCAGCTGAGTTTTGAACAGGTTAGTCGCGGTGGTCAGATGTGAGAGGCTGAGACTGGAAAAAGACTTCGCCTGAGCCAGACAGCTAATTGGGCTTTGTCTTGGGCTCGCTAACCCACTTCACTCACATTTGAAAAAAAAAAAAAAAAGTTAATAAATATAGAAAAATTAGCGCAAGATTTTCCTTCCTATTGATATTTAATGTATATAATTTATTTTCCACTCTATAATAACATGGTATTAAAGAGTAATAAGATAACAAAACAATGTTTAAAGAAATTATTACCTGGTACCCTATAACAACCATATAATACATCTCGTCCACATATTACAATATAAGTAAATACTCATAACTAAAAAGTTCGAAATTAGATAATTAATTTTATCATCCATACATATTATAATACATGAATTTAATACATGCATAATAATAATAATAATAATAATAATAATAATATCTTCTAATAATCACTATCACAAATTTAATTACCATATTTATCCCTATAACTGTATTCGCATATTGTGAAATTATTCTATCTCAAATACATCATTGAACGTCATATACAGAGAAAACCAAGTGAAGAATGAAAGTCAAACTCTTATCGTCAACTTGAGCAAAACCGATCTACTAGGTAGCAGAGGCCAGAGGTCTCATAAATTTGTACAACCACATCTATTTATTGCAACCTTGACTAACATATGGTTTTATTACAAATTATACTCATCTAGAAAGCTTTTCAAGTAAAGCACAGAGTCTTTAACGCATGTTTTGACACAACTCTAATGTTCACAAGACTGGCACATCTTTGTTGCAAGGCATAAGGAAGTGAAACCCTGGTGATGGAAGAAGCACATTGGCTTTTACAAGAGCGAGCACAAACAACACAACCAAGATCATCGAATTCATTGTAAAAATAGTTTTCTTAGGTTGTCTATGACTTTCTTAATACTTTTTTTTTGAGAAGTTATTCATTGTGGAACAGCAATTTAAAGTGCCATGGTTTTAACTGTGCATGCATATTGTTTGCATATATACCAATCAACTTAGGGCTTTTGTTTTTTGTCTTCATTTAATGATTAATTGATTTAGATTTTAAAAATTAAATAGTATTCAATTCTTTTGACAGTTTATTATTCTTCTGTGGGGTTATGAGTGTCATAACTTTTAGAATATCTGATTTTATGTGTGGTGGTTGCTAGAGCTTTTGGTTTGCCTTTAAGAAGATCCCTCCACATTTGAGACACACTACAACCTCCTCCTCTTCCTCTCTTCTAGCATTCTTCTTATAGCAAATTTTGATTGTAATTTGGGCTTGGATCTGGGCACATCTCGTCGACATTGACACAAGGTAGGCTACAAAACCTCAAGAACAATGCCGTGGATGCGCTTCACCTTACCCGGCATGTCTTCTTACTCTAATTTTCACGAAGGGAAAAGACCATTTTTCACAGGGAATCACATTGCATTTGACTTGTTATACAGACTTAGATTTATATTTAAAACATAAAAATAAATCAAATGCAATTATGTTTTCAAGATGAGGAATGTTTGACACTAGAAAAAACAATGACATAGTTACATCTTCTGTGCTACATGTGAAAAACATGAACTGGTCAGTACCTTTTCTCTACTGTTTTATTCTGTATCAACTTTCTCAAGAATCTATGTAGTCAACATTGATACTTAACCCTAGGTTAGTAAATCCGGACATATTCGTTATATTTTTATCTTTGCTAATGGAGATAGACCATTGACAAAAAAAGCATGTTCATGTTAAGGGGAAACTGTAAAAGGACAGGTTTCTGACCTTGTATTTGAATTTTGATGCAGGGGGGAAATGGAAGCCGGACGTTATGGGAAGGAGTTTATGAACAGAAATTACTGAAGACAGTTTCGAAAGAAACGAATTCCCTGCCAAACATGAATAGGTAAACATTAGCAAGCTGAATGAAAATGCAAGAACACAGCACAAGTGAAAAGTAAGGTTTACAAGAAGAGGGTTATATATATATATGTCTCTTCACCTGCAATGGGAATGTGATGTCTGCTTCATCTGCATTCAGTGTCACTCTTTTTAATTTTTCGTCACGAAACTGACCACCCAACTTCAGGAGGCCCTGGAATTGAAACTATGCCTTAGTTCTTAAATCATTCAATCTAATTAGGTATTGTTAGAAAATCGCAAATATAAGGGTACACTAACAGATTTGTTTCCTTACCTGGTCACTTAGCACTCTGCACATACTTGAAAATTCAAAAACTCCAACTGGAGGAATTAATGTTGATTTGCAAATGTCTATGTAAGATTTATTTAGCTGCAAAATATGACAAGTTCTGAAATCAGTAACATGATTTTTAGATGCTTCCATTATATTCTTTTGTCTCCAAACAATGACTAGCAAGCACACCGCTGTTAAAGTTGAATCCTTCTTTTTCTGACGAAAAAGCTTCACAGCAGAACAAAGTATAATCTGCGGTGAACAGGACACTTGTATTAGATATAATGATATGAGATGCCGGGATTCCAATCCATGTTCATTTTGTGGCTTGGAACTAAAGAACTATTTTTTAAGAATTGGGTTACCTGTTGATGTTGTGGAAGACATTGTACGGTATCCACTACTGGTGATTTGTATGTCTTTGACAAAGCAGCAGCCATATGACCAATTTTCACCTGCAACATGGGTAAGTAAAATCTTAGTTACTTGCTTTTAAGAGTTCAGAATTTCATTTGTGTTGCAAAAATCATCAAATATTGTTGTGAGAATTGACGCATGAACTTGAAAAGAAAAGGAAAAAATGAAAATAAGCTTTTATTTACTCCGTTTGATGCATTCAAAAGGCATGTAGGGACCAATGCAGATTACTTACAACATCATTCTCTTGTTTTTTCACAACAGGAACTGGAGCTGGAACAGTATGTTGCTCAAAGAATGCATCAACTACTGGTGCTGAATTCAAGTTGTCAGTAGATTCTTTCAACTCTGCGTCAAGAATCCCAATTGCACTCCTGGAAAGAAAAAAGGTAAGCTAAAGTTAGGATCATAACCCCAGACAAAGCTCTTAGTTAGCAGCCTCATTGAGACATTTCTCATAATATTATGACCGAGGCATTCACATTTTCTGATACAATGACAAATCGAAAGTGCTTGTTTTTTTCTTACTCTAATTCTAGTTAACCAGAATGGTCAAAATTATAATGCAACTGAATCAAACTAACCTGCAAATACAAAGAGCTTTCCTCATATCTCCAGATGCAGCAGCAACTTTCTGTCATTTTCATAATCAGTACTCAGGCTATAAAAGTTCTTTTAATACAAAGAATGAACACCTAAATCACTAAATCCATTGAGGTTCTTCTGGAAAAAATGATAAACAATGGCATACTCACTCTGGCACAAAGTTCCAACGCTTGTGGTTGAAAGACGGTGTAAGGTAGTGTCTGTTGGAATTACTAACAAGAATTCCTAATTTCAAATCTACATTTATTTTGGAACAAATAAAAGAACTCACATGTACACAACAAAGTAATATTAGTAGCACAAATTTACCATTAGCCTCTCCTGAATAATCTTGACAATCTGATTCACGTTGTAGGCCCGGAAAGTTACGACCACAGGCTTGCCTAGAACAAGAATATAATAGGAGACACACCAGTAAGTAAAGAGCGGCGAATATAGATCAGCTTCTTGTTGCACAAAACAAGTAAAAGATCAGGTATTGAACTCACGATTTAATGACTGAAGTCTTGGAAGAAAACGGCTAGCTAGGTCAATGGCATTTGCCACTCCTGTAAACATATTATAACCTGAGAACCACATATAATAACTATAAAATAGGAATGAACTTTTTAAAATTTCATTTAGTACCTATGAGTATGCATCTGGAGAATGGGTAAGTTGTAAGCATGAAAAGATCATGAAGCACCGTCCGGTCTTTAGTAATTAGGAAATCCAACTCATCAGCTATTATCAGCCTGATAAAACAGAAACCACTTAAATGTTATTAATTGATTCAGCTCATATCTACTTCTTAAGGTCGTTTCCCCAGAAAATAAAAAAATTCTGGAAGAACAAGGATAGTTTTCTTACGTCATCTTCGCTCTGGAAGGCTGAGGCTTTTGAGAATACAGTTTCTGGAGAAGTTGCAGGGATGATGAGGTAGTGCATTTAATTTTCTTCAGGGCTTGATTGTTACCAAGTATCTATGGATACAGCCCATATATGCGTAAGCACAACTGCTTATAACTTATAACTAACAATAGAATAAGCTTAAAGTCTCATTACCTTGTTGAAAATATCAGAGGTCTTTGTTAGGGAAGTAGAATTCAAAGCCAACACATCCGGCTCTTGAAAACCAGCTTTGTCAAAGAACAATTCACAGTCTTAAGGCAATAAGCTCACATCTCCTGCCCAATCAACCAAAGCCTGTTTCACTTTGTCTATGGACAACGATTTTCCAGTACCCGGACACCCACAGACATACAAACTCCCAGCCTTCTCCTGCTCTATGCAAACCTTGCAGAACTCCAATATCCTATTCTGCTCGTCTTCACGGCACGAAACTGTCGACGGCGCAGTTGACACGTGTAATGCCTCCATCACCTCACCGATTTGTTTGGCATCTACAAATCCAATCAAGCTCATTTGCTACTTAAAACCCACACAAACACATTTTCACCAAAATTGAAATCAATTTTCTTAAACAATTACGTACCGTTGGGATTCCATTTTTGTTTATCCCCTGATTTATCGACTGATTTGGAACAGATTTGAACTTTCTTTTGGCTGAAAAATTTCTCAATTCCCTGCGAAATATTACAGGATTAATCAGACAAAAACTAAGTCCTTCAAGAAATTCAATCGATAGGTTAAAATGAAGCTCACATATGCTGTACTGGGAGCGCAACCACTGAGGTGGCGGCGAGGCGATCCCAATTTCATGGGCTTGCAGATTGGACTCAGCTTCATCGGCGATGAGCCTCCGGTTCTGAGGAGTTGTATAGCCGATGGATCCGACGGCGTCGGCTGTGTTCTCCGATTTGACGGTCATGGCTTTGTCGTTGAGTTCGAGGGTCCGCTTCGCAATGGCAGGCATTGGGTTTGGACTCTGGAGGGAAACCAGGCCAAGGCTTAAACTCGCGGGAACAAACGGGTGGGATTGTGGGAACCATTAGATAAACTCAAATTTTTTAGCGGGAATAAAAGGTCATTTCGCGCGCTGGCGCGTGAAAGTTTCAACCTCAAGGAGGCTTGACTGCCAAGTTATATAGTTCTGTTGATTTAAAAGGATATTATATTATATCTATACTAAAGGATCTACGGTGCTTTTTTCACTTCTACTCCATTTTTTTTATTTTTTTTTTCTTTTCCTTTATATATATCAAATTGTTTTCTTCTTTTCTTTTATTTTGTTTTCTTTTCCTTGATGTTTTTTTCTTTTTTTTTATAGATATCAATTTTTTTTCCCTTTTCTTTAAATTTTTTTTCTTTTTCTTTATACATATCTTTATTTTGTTTTCTTTTCCTTGATTTTTTTTTCTTTTCTTTTATACATATCAATTTTTTTTCCCTTTCCTTTAAATTTTTTTCTTTTTCTTTATACATATCTTTATTTTGATTTTTTTTTCTTTTCTTTTATACATATCAATATTTTTTTTCCCTTTCCTTTTTTTTTCTTTTCCTTTATTATTATTTTTTTTCCTTTATACATATCAATTTTTTTTTCTTTTCTTTTTTTTCCATTTCCTTTATATATATTTTTTCTTTTCCTTTATACGTATCAAAAGAAAATTTTCCTTTTCTTTTTTTTTCTTTTCCTTTATACATATCAAAAAATCATAAAATAGATTAAAAAAAAAACATTATTCCCCTACAATATAAAGGAGAGGTGGAAAAATCACTGAAGATCTACAGTGATTTTCCACTTCTATCCCTTTTTTTTATGTTCCTTTATACATATCAATTTTTTTTTCTTTTCCTTTATTTTGTTTTCTTTTCCTTGATTTTTTTTTCTTTTCTTTTATACATATCAATTTTTTTTCCCTTTCCTTTTTTTTCTTTTCCTTTATTATTATTTTTTTCCCTTTATACATATCAATTTTTTTTCTTTTCCTTTATTTTTTTTTTCATTTCCTTTATATATATTTTTCTTTTCCTTTATACGTATCGAAAGAAAATTTTCCTCTTTTTTTTCCTTTATACATATCAAAAAATCATAAAAGAGATAAAGAAAAACATTGTTCCCCTATAATATTTTACCGATTCTGCCTTTTTTTCCCTTTCTTTTATAGATATAAAAAATCACTACTCATTTATGGAAAATTAGTAATACTCAATTCAATAATCCCGCGGCAACGCGCGTGTAACGACCCGAACTTTTGTAAATATTATTTTAATGTGAAATGACTATTTTGCCCCTAAAGGGGGGAAAAGTTGACTTTCGACCCGGGGACTATTTTGGACTTGGAACTATGACAGTGACGTAAATCGGGACGTCACGAGTATGTAGACAGGTGGCACGCCGAAATCGGACTTCGTACGGGAAAGTTATGGTCTGAAACGTGAAATCGGGAAAGTTTACGTCTCGAAAACTGTGTTGATTATTTTATTACAGGTTAGGTGGGATATTATTTAAGGGACACTTGGATGAGTGACAAATGTCACTCATCCGTGAAGTTAGGGCCACAATTAGGGTTTCTTTGATTGGCTATAAATTCTAAGCCTTACCTCTCTCCTCACCCCATTCGTCTGTTCCTTTCCTTTTTGTTTTCAAACACACATATTTTCCCCCACCCGTTAACTGCACTAAAACCCCTCAGCCATAACCGGAAACCGCCCAAACCCGACCACCCTGTGACTCCACCAGGACCGGCTGAGAGAGGGAGGAACTGGGGGACTCACCTGAGCATGCAGACGACGGCGTAGGGAGGAGAGACCACGGCTGAGACGGTAGGGAGGTAAGCACCCTTCGAACCCGAGACCATGTTTGAAACCCAGAATTGGAGGTTGGATCCTAACGTCTGGTTTCGATTTCTAATGACCAAAATGGATTCTAGGGACTGAGAGGAACTCATAGGACCTGGTTTCGAGACCAGTAGTGACCGGACCGGCGAGTTAACGACGACTGAAAACGGGTTAACTGTTCATCGAGGTAAACCTTCAGATCCAGCCTTTGTTTGATGTTTTTATTTAGCTAGAACCCTTACTGGGTTTGATGTTTTTATTTAGCTAGAACCCTTCGAACCCGTCGCGAGGAAGGAGAAGATGACGTGGCACCTGTCAGAATATGTCAGGTGACGTGGCCCAATCAATAGCCGACACTTGTCACATGTCAGTGCACAGTCAGCACTGACATGTCAGTGACACGTGGTAGTGTCAGTGACGTGGCCCAATCAGGGGCTACCACGTGTCACTGATATGTCAGTGACGTGGACCAGTGCCGTGCTGACACATGGCACTTATCAGAGCTGACATGTGGCACTGAAAGAGCCGTGAAATGGACCAATCACGTGTTGACATGTGGCACCTGTCAGAGTCTGACATGTCAGACCTGACAGCTGTCAGCACGTTTTGTTCATACCGTTGACAGGCGCGTGGGGCGCGTGTGAACAGTGTTGCCAGCGGGACCACCACTATTCTTTAGATTTCGACGATCCGGATCCAATGGCGGTGGTTTCGGATCGATCGGAGATCGTTAAATTGGTCAAAATAGGGTTTATTACCTCGGGAAACGTGTTTGGGCGGCTTTCCCGGGCCGATTTTAAGCTAGGTTTCATGGTTGACTATTAGGGACTTGTAGTGACCTCTACGTGTACTTTGGACGTGACAGGAATCGTACAATAGTACTAGGACAGGGTTATACGTTCGGGATTGCAGCAGGATTGTATTGTGAGTGGGCCTTTGTTTTCATTAAACCCTTGCATGCATAATCGTTTTCATTTCTTGATACATATATATACGTGATTCAGGCAAAAGCATATGATTTTGTGGATTTATAACTATGGCACGATTTACGACGTTCGGCATGAGACCCGTCTGGTTAACTTAAGCAGTGTTTTGAGTTATATATATATATATATAAATGGATACCGATGACTATCTTTAGTACTGCACTGTATAGACCTACCTGTGTGATACTGTCTCCTCCAGATGTGGGTACCCCGGAGCGGTCACGGCGCAATGCCTGCGAGGGGTCATTCTACGGAGGGACCGGACCGTAGGGTGACTCAGGAGCAGGATTTCTATGATTGGACGTCTGGGACTTCAGGCATCTGGGATGCCATACCCGGACTGAGTTCGGGGATTGGACTAGGGATTGAGACCCTGAGCGGCACGCGTAGCCTTGGGACTGTGACCTTATTGGACGTCTGAGACATCTGGGATGTCAGGGTTGGGATCTATAGTGCAGTGACTGAGATTATGATTATGTTTATATTGTGTTGTTCATGTTTATCTTTTATAATCTTATGGTTTTGACACTGACGCATGCATGTTTGGAAAACGGAGGGGTAAAAGTATATGTTTCTATTTTGTTGAACTGTTTATAAACTCTGAGTTTCGGCCCACTCACCCTTAATGTTTTATTGACTCTTCTAGGTCATGCTACTGAGGTAGAAGAGGATCCTGAGGCTGAGGCATAGATCTACACTGCGCACCTGAACCCCACTGTTGGGTAGGTTAGCACTCAGAATAACTTAGTGTCGTGCTCAAAACTTGTATTTTGGAAACTATCCCTTGTCTGACATCTTTTGTTTTCGGATTCTATGTATGACTTTATTTTGGATATTTATGCATTTTAATTCTAAAGGGTAAAATTGGTATGTTTTATTGGGGTGTCAGACGGGAGCAGGGCACGTCCCCGTGTGGTCCCAGGGGGATCGAGGCGGGTCCTGTCAGCGCGGACCCAATTGCTAGTATATATATAAAAGAAGATTTGAATTCAGAATCTCCTGCTTATAAAATATATATATATATATATATATATATATAAATGAAAATCTCCAAAGCGACTTCATTCCCCATAGTAAATTGTAACTTTACATATAAATAAATTCAAATTTGAATTTTCAATGGTATTTTTTCAAGGATAAATTATTAAATCATCTGTAATAGAATTTTGGTTTATTTAAAAAATTTAAAGCGTACATGTTAAACAAAATAAGTACTTTTCTCTTTGTTTTTTTATTTGTAAGTCCCTATGCAATATTTATTGAATTGGGAATTCCATACTGCTCGAGATGGATTTTGGAGATCGGAAACATCGCAGATTTTACGATCTCCTTGGCCGATTTTGGTATGCTTAGTCCTTGCTATTTTCCTTTTAGCCCTTCTCCTCACCCACACAACCATCCCTTGATCCCCTTCCAACTTTCACCATCCATCCACCCCGCTCCCCCTAGCTGAGATCCATTGTTCTTGGCTCTACTTTGGTTTCTCACTTGACCTCTCCAATGGGTATGGTCCCTGGTCCCTTTCTTCAACATTTTCCCACATTTCAATTTTGAGTGTTTGGGTTGTGGAATTTGTCGGTTAATATTAACCTAACTGATCGCTTGACTATGTTGATCTTTGGTGACTCCGGGTTTGCAAACCATGCTCTTCTATTTGATCTCTTGTGTTTCAGATAGCCCTCATCATTTGGCCCAGAATCCCACGGGCTTATGGGTACCCGGTAGGCCCGATGACAAAAAGCCTAACCAGCCCGATATGTGTCAAGACCGGCCCTGAATCCCCTAGGATTAACGTGGGACCTGCCTGATCCCGTCTGACACGAAGTATCAGACCAGGGAAAATTCCATCTTTAGCCCTCGCTGGGGCTATCAAAGTGCGTCAGGATCGTATGAGGAGGGAAGTGATGTCTCGTCTCTGCTACAGCCCGCATCCTCGATCAACCTGAAGGGCATTAAAACACGAAAACTGTGAGTGGATAAAATAATATTTTAATAAAACGTTTTCGCATAAAGACGTTTATGCCCTTCATAAAAACATACGCATGTATTCCAAAAACGTTTTCTCATTGGTATCGACCGTCGCTCATCCATGGCATGCTGTAACGACCCGTCCAGGAAATTAGGGCTAAGACAGTGTTTAAGATGAGATTAGTGAGCTTAATCGGGGGTTAGTTGGTGAAGATAAGGTCGTTAGCCTAGAATGACGATTTTGCCCCTAGTTCGGGCAAAAAGTTGACTTTTAGTTCGGGCGATCAAGTGGGTTTTGACCGATGACCAGGACGTAGTTTAGGACGTCACGAATCCGTAGGCAGATGGCACGCCCGATTCCGACATCCGATGAGGAAGTTATGATGTTCGGAAGGTTGAGGGCATAACTGTAATTTGGGTAAAGTAGGGGGAAGAGTTTACTTTTCGTATGGTCGGGTTTTGACACGTTGACCTAGGACCATTAGGTAGATCTCATCGTCCTGAGTTCGATGACAGGCGGCACGTATTCATCGGACTTACGATGTGTGAGTTACAGGTCTAGAAAGTTAGTGGCATAATCGTAATTTTGGGGTTTAAGAATGGGCATTTTGGTCTTTTGCACATGGGATTTGTGCAACAGAGAGGGACAAATGGAGGGCTTAGATTGAGACATTTGTGAGGGAGAGGAGAGGATGGTGACACGTGTAGGGGAACTAAAGGGTTCCAGCATTTTGTGCACGGGTCCAATAATTTGGGGGTTAACCGTGTAGTGCGGCGTGACACGACCCATCCCAATCCCCCCGGGATTACCATGGGATGTGACGTGCTCCCGTCGGACAAGAGGCGTCCGACAAGGGATAACCGATTGCCATTGCCCAACCGGGCTTCCAGAGTGCGGAAGGATCGATGGAGGAGGTGTGCGATGCTCAAGTCTCTGCTGCAGTCGTATCCGGAATCAACCTGAAGGGCATTAAAAACAAAAGCTGTGAGTGGACGAAAATAAACAAGTCTGTTTAAAACATTTATAAGACATTTATGCCCCTCAGTAAAATCATATGCATGCACCAAAAACCAATAATCCCATATTTATTTAGAAATAACCATTAGGGCCTTAGCCCGGAAACCAAAGCATAGTTTCAAATTCCAAAAGTCAATCCAAGAGTTATTTCATCAATCCAGTAATATTCATTTATCATTTTTCCATCTCCAGCATCCCCGATGCCTAGCGTCCTAGACGCTTGACGTTCCAGACGTCATATCTCACGGTATTAAGCAACGCGTGCTGCCCGGGGTCTCACCGGGTCCATATCTCTGACATCCCTGATGTCTGACGTCCATGACGTCCAGCAATCCTGCTCCTGGATCACTATACGGTCCGGTAGCTCCGTACAATGAGCCCTCGCAGGCAATGCACCGTGACTTCTCCAGTGTCCCCGACACTTGGAGGAGACCAGGATATAAATATCCTCATATCGAGATGGTTTTATGGAACACATTCAATTATTCATTTCCAAAATATCACAAGGGCCCTGCCCCGAATTTCCATAAAACCGTTATAAGTCCAAATAGTTGAATCAAATCCGAAATAGTTTATTCCATTCCATTTTAGGGTCCCCGACCCGAAATCACATATACAAGTCAACTGGGCTACTGGCCCGATTCATAAGTTAACTGGGCTACTGGCCCGATTCATAAGTTAACTGGGCCCCTGGCCCGATTTCATAATTCAATTGGGCCCCTAGCCCGATTAACAATTTAACTGGGCCCCTGGCCCGATTCATTTTAACAAATCCGTAACCGTTTCATGAAATCATATCCATCCATATTTATGGAAATCAGTGCAAATCCAGAAAACCTCGATTCACGTGCAAACACGTAAATCGCCTCGAAATGCGTGAAAACATATAAATTCACTGATATCCAAAATAAATCATATAATCACAATTATAACAATCATGAAACAGTTATGCATGCATCGAATTTATAAAACCAATGTCCACTCACAGACCGTTTAACCGAGCGCCTCGATACGCGTGCCATAGGCCTTCCCGAGCCACACCACTAACACCGGGACTCCCAATCCTGTTCAAAACACATTAGAGGATCACTAACCTCATCATTAACATCCTATTCAAGTCCCGTAATTTTCCCGAATTTTTAAGTATTTATAACCTCGATTTAAAACCTTCGGACATCCCGAACAATAACGAAACGGGATCCGATCGACACGAAACCAATCCCAAAATGTTCGTTGTAACGACCCGTCCCGAATATCGGGATTTAATAATATTTAATTGTGATTTACTAATCTGGGATTAGTTGGGCGATTTCGGACGAATTGTGCAAAATGACCGTTTTGCCCCTGGGTGTGGGCAAAACGTTGACTTTTAATTCGAATGGTCAAATGGACTTTGACCGATGACCGTGACGTAGTTCGGGACGTCACGAGTTCATAGACAGGTGGCACGTTCGATTCCGACGTTCGTGGTGAAAGTTATGATGTACGGAAGTCCAGGGGCATTTTCGTAATTTGGACGATGTAGGGGCAAATGTTGACTTTTTGACCGGGATGTCCGATGGCCGAGGGCCAAGGACCGTTACGGAGGTTTCGTCGATACGAATTCAATGACAGGCGGCACGCATCAATCGGAGTCCGTATGACCGAGTTACGGGTCAGGATGCGTGAGGGGCATTTTGGTAATTTTCTGCACAAGGGCAGAATGGTAATTTCACGGGTGTTTGAACGGCTACTGTAGCACCGTGGAGGGAACATGGCCAGCGCACGGGTGGTGCGTTTATGGAGCAAATTGATGGCCTAAAACTATTGTTTATAGGTTGTATGGATTGTTTAGTGGCATTGTGCGATGCCAGGCTGTGTGGGACGGTGGATTTGGCCATTAACTATGACTGGTGCACGATGAAAAGCAGAGTGCTTCCCACATGTGTTCAGCCTTTCCAGGGCCCAATTGAGCGGATTGCAGTGGGCAATGTAGTTATGGGACTGAGTGAAGTGTTCTGGGATTGAGAATGAGAGGAAAGGAGCAATTTTGGTGTGGAATTGTTCAAAAACCCGAAACTGGTTTTTGAAGAGTTCATTATCGAATTTCGGTTTTCAGGCCAGCCCAGGGCAAATTGATGATTCATTTTGTTCTCTGGGATCATTTCGAGTCGAACCAGATCAAATGGGGCAAGCTTGGGAGCTCCTAGGGCCGTGAACGGACATGGTGGACGGCCGGAAAACTCGAGCTTGAGTTGTGACGATTGAGGTATTGTCGAGTTAAATTAATGATTCTAATTAGTTCGTTGTAGTCCTAATTAACTTCCTGTGAAGTTAATTTGATTTTGGTTAAGGATTGGAGGAGCTCTGGTGATCGACCCGTTTTGGGTGATCACGGGTTGTCGACAAGATTGATCGACGGTTGATGCTAATCATGGACACAGAACTGAAATTGGTGGATTGGTGATTGTTGTAGGATCAAGAACGGATGGAATTGATATCGAATTGAGGGTGTTTGAAACGGATCCTATCGCGGGTAATCTGACCCGTTTACCAGTCATTCGGGTGAAGAAGGAGCACTGTAGCAGGCGCGTGGCTTTCACGCGCAGCCACTCATGGCGGCGCGTGACGGCGCGTGGGCACGAATCTCGAGGTGAGGTCAACATGACTTTTATCCTATACATTGTAACGAACATTTTGGGATTGGTTTCGTGTCGATCGGACACCGTCTCGATATTGTTCGGGATGTCCGAAGGTTTTAAATCCAATTTAAAAATACTTAAAAATTCGGGAAAATTACGGGACTTGAATAGGATGTTAATGATGAGGTTAGTGATCCTCTAAATTGATTTGAACAGGATTGGGAGTCCCGGTGATAGTGAGGTGGCCCGGGAGGGCCTATGGCACGCGTATCGAGGCGCTCGGTTAAACGGTCTGTGAGTGGACATTGGTTTTATAAATTCGATGCATGCATAACTGTTTCATGATTGTTATAATTGGGATTATATGATTTATTTTGGATATCAGTGAATTTATATGTTTTCACGCTTTTCGAGGCGATTTACGTGTTTGCACGTGAATCGAGGTTTTCTGGATTTGCACTGATTTCCATAAATATGGATGGATATGATTTCATGAAACGGTCACGGATTTGATAATGTGAAATCGGGCCAGGGGCCCAGTTAATTTGTTGAATCGGGCCAGGGGCCCAATTGAATTATGAAATCGGGCCAGGGGCCCAATTAACTTATGAATCGGGCCAGGAGCCCAGTTGACTTGTATATGTGATTTCGGGTCGGGGACCCTAAAATGGAATTGAATGAACTATTTCGGATTTGATTCAACTATTTGGACTTATGACGGTTTTATGGAAATTCGGGGCAGGGCCCTTGTGATATTTTGGAAATGAATAATAAAATGTGTTCCATAAAACCATCTCGATATGAGGATATTTATATCCTGGTCTCCTCCAAGTGTCGGGGACACTGGAGAAGTCACGGTGCATTGCCTGCGAGGGCTCATTGTACGGAGCTACCGGACCGTATAGTGATCCAGGAGCAGGATTGCTAGACGTCATGGACGTCAGACATCGGGGATGTCAGAGATATGGACCCGGTGAGACCCCGGGCAGCACGCGTTGCTTAATACCGTGAGATATGACGTCTGGAACGTCAAGCGTCTAGGACGCTAGGCATCGGGGATGCCGGAGATGGAAAAATAATAAATGAATATTACTGGATTGATGAAATAACTCTTGGATTTACTTTTGGAAATTGAAAATATGCTTTGGTTTCCGGGCTAAGGCCCTAATGGTTATTTCTAAATAAATATGGGATTATTGGTTTTGGTGCATGCATATGATTTTACTGAGGGGCATAAATGTCTTATAAATGTTTTAAGCAGACTTGTTTATTTTCGTCCACTCACAGCTTTTGGTTTTTAATGCCCTTCAGGTTGATTCCGGATACGACTGCAGCAGAGACTTGAGCATCGCGCACCTCCTCCATCGATCCTTACGCACTCTGGAAGCCCGTTTGGGCAATGGCAATCGGTTATCCCTTGTCTGGCGCCTCTTGTCAGACGGGAGCACGCCACATTCCATGGTAATCCCGGGGGGATTGGGATGGGTCGTGTCAAGTGGTATCAGAGCAGGTTTTGCTCTTTTGTGCGCGAAGGTCGAGGGTGTGATGTCTCTTTGGGCTGCTGTTCCGTTGTCAACCTGATAGATAGTTTGGGGTTTGTATGGTGAATTGGGTGTGTTTGGCCCGATACGCCGTGCATTGATGCGATTCAACCCAGGTGGGGTTGTATACGATTAACTGGTAATGTGGGACCGTCGGTCTGGTAATGTGGGACCGTCGGTTCGGTCATGAGATGATGAATTGTTGTGCCACTGGGCACAGCTAGGTTTAGGGAACCTCATTTGATTGGAAATGTGAAACTCGGTTGAGTATTGGTCTATGTTTTGGACCCTGGTAGTGTTGGCTAGTGTTCGGGTTGTTGGTGCATCGGAGTTAGCCGATGACCTTCGTGGTGGAACCCACGTTGAGTTGACGATTGGATTGGATTGGATGTCTATACGATGTCAGGACCGCAGAGTCGGTCAGGTTGTGGATTTTACTGCAAAAGGCAGTTGGGTTCGGTGGAACCCTAGGGTGTGACCTTGGAACCCTAATTTATAATTGATGGACCGAAAGGTGAACCTTAAGTGAGAACTTGTGCTGCGACGCGCGGCTGAGGTCATGGATGACCATGTGGATGACTCTAGTGAGTCTAGTCTGGATTATGGGATTCGATCCACGGATGCGGTTACGAGATAAAATATGGAATCCCGTGTTGGATCGAATATGAGTGTGAGGTGTGGTTACGGATCTTGACAACGATGACTGTTGGTCGACAGTTGTGTCGAGATGACTGGCTATCGAGGGTATTTTGTGTGGCTTTGATACTTGGGGACGTTCAGGGAACGTTCATTATCCTGATGTGCCGATGGCAAATTGGAGGTACCCATAGTCCTGGGGTACGAGTGGTGTTACGGGATCGTCGTTCGGAATGAACGGAGATCCAGGGTAACAACTTTGCACACTGTGTGCTAGCATGGATGTTCGTGTGCTAGCATGGGTGTTCGTGTGCTATGTATGGATGTTGGTATGGTGATACCTTTATGCCAATACTGGTATGGATGCCTGTGTGCTGATACTAGTGTTGATGATGGTGCGTTGGTGCTGGTACTAGCGCTGGTGCTGGTGACAGTAATTGTGATGACGATGAGCCACCAGTTGGGGTGTGACTCTGTCATGATGAACAGATGATTGGTATCTGCGACTCAGTGGTGGTTGAGTCTTGGACTGGATGGGATCCAGTGGAGGTTGTGTCGTGTTGGGATAAGTCCTAACAGATTTATGATGACAAGTGATGAATGGATAAAATGGTATGATTGAAACTTGGGGAATCTAGGGACGATGTTCCCTATGTCATGCGAGTTGGTGGATTTGGGGAGTTGTGGTCAACTCCGAGATTGGTAAGTTTGCGTACTGCTTATATCCCCTGAGGGTACAAGGAAATTATTGGAATTGGAAAAGTCGGGGAAACCATTCGTGGTATTGATGTGGGATTTTGTGATTGTGAATCACTTGGAACCTGAGGATTGAACCTGTTAAGGTCGAGATGTGAGACGAAGGCAGTATGGTATGCACATCCAGGCAGAGTTGTGGATATTCCGTTCGGAATCGGGGTGTGTGCATACATGATTATTGACGGACGTGAGGTCCGAGTAATGAATCGATCTTGGACACGTGGTGATCCAAGTAAGGTATGGACGTGGGCAGTCCAGTGGTTGGACTTGACATCTCATTGGGAGCATGTCTGTTTCCAACGTGGTTGGAACTCCCGTTTCGGGGAGAGTTGTGATTGGGAGACGAGAGGAGTGCTCGTTTCCGCATCAGTGATTGGTATTCCGAAGTCATTAGGGTTGACTTCATAGTTCCTGTCGTGGCAGATGATGATTGTTGCTACCAGTACGTTGAGCGTGTATTGGTAGGTGGACCCAGGTTTGGCCTTGGGTCATTGGACACAAGCAGTTGAGTATGATTTTGGATTTGGTGGTGAAATGCGTGGTCATCTTTCCACCAAGGGAAATTTGGCGAAGGATTCAATTGAGGGTGTAAGACCCTACGATCAGCTTTCAGATGGACTGTTAGCTATGTGAGCATGTGTGGATCCTAGGTGGATCTGATTTGCGATGTTGTCGACTTTGGTCGATGTGACGATCTAGGATCATGATATTACTTGTCGGGTGACGTAGCGATGGATATGGTTTGTGATCTTGATGATCCAGATGGGTGGAGAGTTTATCACTCTTACCTTGGTATGTGAGTCGTAAATGACGGGACTGAACTTCTTTTCGGAGTGAAGTCCATATGGTTTGTGACTTGGTTGAGTAGGTTTCCGATGTGGTCGGATTTTGTCAACCTTTGACGTGTGGATATTGGGATTAGCTTCCCTATGAAGTCAATCGAGTGTTGAGCGGGTAACCGATAGGGTCGGTTATGTTACGTCTTGATGGACGTAAACGAGATTTTGGGTTTTGGAATCGAATTTCTGGGTGACGACTCAGGATTCGATTGCGAAGCTCGAAAATGGATTACTGGATTTGGGTACGGAATGGTTATTCCAATGCTAGCTTACGGAATAATGATTTCGGATTCGGATTTGGAAATGGATTAAAAATGTGATGTTTGGGTTCGGATTCGGGATTTCTTACGAAATTGCGGATTCGGATTCGGAATTGGAACTAGATGACGGGTGGAGTTCGTTTTGTCTCATGTTGGTTTGAGCAAATGTGCTCTATTACTAGAACGTGTTTGGCTATAACCTGGGTGGCTATAGTCAGATTGATGGATTGAGGTACGTACAGGGTACGTTGTACGAGGATTGATACTGGTTAGGCTGAGTGGTGCCTAATGACGGTACATGGGATGTACCAGTGGTGTGTAACTAATGTGTTGGTAATCGGCTTGGTTCTGATATCATTTGTTTGGCTGTATTGTGGACTGGACATTGGATACTGTGCGCTGGGCAGATTGATCTTGTCGGGTTCAGTGATTTTATGAGCAGGTGCTCTTAGCCACGGTTGGCTAGTGGAACCCCGGTATTGAGATGTGTGTTCACTGCTGGGCTGGTATTCAATGTGTTCCAGTTACACCACTTGATGGATTAAGTTGACGGTATACGTACACTCAGGATGAGTGAGTTGGTGGTCAGAGTAACCACGAGTAGCCTTGCGTGATGCTACTACGCCGTCATATTTTCCAGCGTCTTGGGAGTCGGCGATTATGGACATTGAGATTTATTTATGTCGCAGGATGGGCTTGCCCTGCGAATTGAGATCATGTGGTTGATCTTGCGCTACATCGAGAGTGATGTAGTACATGGTGTTGTCACGGATAGACAGATGGTTGGGGCTTTATCAGGGTGGTAAAGTTTTGTGATGACAGTTTGACTAGTGGTGTCAGCATGGACTGACAAATGAGATTTGGTGACTCCCGACGGGAGCAAATGTAAGGATTTATTGGCAATGGAAGGGAACCATCTAGCTGAAGGAGTCAGCTAAATGGTTAGGCGATTTTATTGCGGATCAGGTGATCATTTCCACTCGAGGTGGTCGAGTGTTGTTGCTATTATGACGTAAGACTGTGATGGGATGTCTGGGTATAAACGAGACTGGTGTTGTCCCAGTATGTGGGTGTACAAGTGTACACAGATGTGTGGTCGAATTGTTTCCACAAGGTGGTTGTGGAATAAGGTTATTGGTAATTTCGAGGACGAAATTCTTTAAGGAGGGAAGGTTGTAACGACCCGTCCCGAATATCGGGATTTAATAATATTTAATTGTGATTTACTAATCTGGGATTAGTTGGGCGATTTCGGACGAATTGTGCAAAATGACCGTTTTGCCCCTGGGTGTGGGCAAAACGTTGACTTTTAATTCGAATGGTCAAATGGACTTTGACCGATGACCGTGACGTAGTTCGGGACGTCACGAGTTCATAGACAGGTGGCACGTTCGATTCCGACGTTCGTGGTGAAAGTTATGATGTACGGAAGTCCAGGGGCATTTTCGTAATTTGGACGATGTAGGGGCAAATGTTGACTTTTTGACCGGGATGTCCGATGGCCGAGGGCCAAGGACCGTTACGGAGGTTTCGTCGATACGAATTCAATGACAGGCGGCACACATCAATCGGAGTCCGTATGACCGAGTTACGGGTCAGGATGCGTGAGGGGCATTTTGGTAATTTTCTGCACAAGGGCAGAATGGTAATTTCACGGGTGTTTGAACGGCTACTGTAGCACCGTGGAGGGAACATGGCCAGCGCACGGGTGGTGCGTTTATGGAGCAAATTGATGGCCTAAAACTATTGTTTATAGGTTGTATGGATTGTTTAGTGGCATTGTGCGATGCCAGGCTGTGTGGGACGGTGGATTTGGCCATTAACTATGACTGGTGCACGATGAAAAGCAGAGTGCTTCCCACATGTGTTCAGCCTTTCCAGGGCCCAATTGAGCGGATTGCAGTGGGCAATGTAGTTATGGGACTGAGTGAAGTGTTCTGGGATTGAGAATGAGAGGAAAGGAGCAATTTTGGTGTGGAATTGTTCAAAAACCCGAAACTGGTTTTTGAAGAGTTCATTATCGAATTTCGGTTTTCAGGCCAGCCCAGGGCAAATTGATGATTCATTTTGTTCTCTGGGATCATTTCGAGTCGAACCAGATCAAATGGGGCAAGCTTGGGAGCTCCTAGGGCCGTGAACGGACATGGTGGACGGCCGGAAAACTCGAGCTTGAGTTGTGACGATTGAGGTATTGTCGAGTTAAATTAATGATTCTAATTAGTTCGTTGTAGTCCTAATTAACTTCCTGTGAAGTTAATTTGATTTTGGTTAAGGATTGGAGGAGCTCTGGTGATCGACCCGTTTTGGGTGATCACGGGTTGTCGACAAGATTGATCGACGGTTGATGCTAATCATGGACACAGAACTGAAATTGGTGGATTGGTGATTGTTGTAGGATCAAGAACGGATGGAATTGATATCGAATTGAGGGTGTTTGAAACGGATCCTATCGCGGGTAATCTGACCCGTTTACTAGTCATTCGGGTGAAGAAGGAGCACTGTAGCAGGCGCGTGGCTTTCACGCGCAGCCACTCACGGCGGCGCGTGACGGCGCGTGGGCACGAATCTCGAGGTGAGGTCAACATGACTTTTATCCTATACATTGTAACGAACATTTTGGGATTGGTTTCGTGTCGATCGGACACCGTCTCGATATTGTTCGGGATGTCCGAAGGTTTTAAAAAAATTCGGGAAAATTACGGGACTTGAATAGGATGTTAATGATGAGGTTAGTGATCCTCTAAATTGATTTGAACAGGATTGGGAGTCCCGGTGATAGTGAGGTGGCCCGGGAGGGCCTATGGCACGCGTATCGAGGCGCTCGGTTAAACGGTCTGTGAGTGGACATTGGTTTTATAAATTCGATGCATGCATAACTGTTTCATGATTGTTATAATTGGGATTATATGATTTATTTTGGATATCAGTGAATTTATATGTTTTCACGCTTTTCGAGGCGATTTACGTGTTTGCACGTGAATCGAGGTTTTCTGGATTTGCACTGATTTCCATAAATATGGATGGATATGATTTCATGAAACGGTCACGGATTTGATAATGTGAAATCGGGCCAGGGGCCCAGTTAATTTGTTGAATCGGGCCAGGGGCCCAATTGAATTATGAAATCGGGCCAGGGGCCCAATTAACTTATGAATCGGGCCAGGAGCCCAGTTGACTTGTATATGTGATTTCGGGTCGGGGACCCTAAAATGGAATTGAATGAACTATTTCGGATTTGATTCAACTATTTGGACTTATGACGGTTTTATGGAAATTCGGGGCAGGGCCCTTGTGATATTTTGGAAATGAATAATAAAATGTGTTCCATAAAACCATCTCGATATGAGGATATTTATATCCTGGTCTCCTCCAAGTGTCGGGGACACTGGAGAAGTCACGGTGCATTGCCTGCGAGGGCTCATTGTACGGAGCTACCGGACCGTATAGTGATCCAGGAGCAGGATTGCTAGACGTCATGGACGTCAGACATCGGGGATGTCAGAGATATGGACCCGGTGAGACCCCGGGCAGCACGCGTTGCTTAATACCGTGAGATATGACGTCTGGAACGTCAAGCGTCTAGGACGCTAGGCATCGGGGATGCCGGAGATGGAAAAATAATAAATGAATATTACTGGATTGATGAAATAACTCTTGGATTTACTTTTGGAAATTGAAAATATGCTTTGGTTTCCGGGCTAAGGCCCTAATGGTTATTTCTAAATAAATATGGGATTATTGGTTTTGGTGCATGCATATGATTTTACTGAGGGGCATAAATGTCTTATAAATGTTTTAAGCAGACTTGTTTATTTTCGTCCACTCACAGCTTTTGGTTTTTAATGCCCTTCAGGTTGATTCCGGATACGACTGCAGCAAAGACTTGAGCATCGCGCACCTCCTCCATCGATCCTTACGCACTCTGGAAGCCCGTTTGGGCAATGGCAATCGGTTATCCCTTGTCTGGCGCCTCTTGTCAGACGGGAGCACGTCACATTCCATGGTAATCCCGGGGGGATTGGGATGGGTCGTGTCATTCGTAACATTGAATAGGATAAAAGTCATGTTGACCTCACCTCGAGATTCGTGCCCACGCGCCGTCACGCGCCGCCGTGAGTGGCTGCGCGTGAAAGCCACGCGCCTGCTACAGTGACTGCTACAGTCACCATCTTCACCCGTTTGTCTGGTAAACGGGTCTGATTACCCGCGATAGGATCCGGCTCAATCACACCCAATTCGACATCAATTCAATCCGTTCTTGATCCTAAAACAATCATTAGCATATGAATTTCAGTTCTGTGACATCGATCAACATCAACTATTCCTTAATCAAGCCATTAACCCGTGATCACCCAAAACGGGTCAATCACCAAAACTCCATCAATCCTTAACCATTGTCAAATTAACTTCATATGAAGCATATAAGGACTAACACGAACCAATTAGCATGATTAGTTGAACACGACATTACCTCAATCACCACAACTCAAGCTCGAGTTTTCCGGTCGTCCACCTCGTCCGTCCACGGCCCTAGGAGCCCCAAAGCTTGCTCCATTTGATCTGGTTCGACTCGTTGAAGTTCCAGGAAGCTCAATCAATCATCAATTAGGCTTGGGCTGGCCTGAAAACCGAAATTCGATTTTGAACTCTTCAAAAACCAGTTTCGGGTTTTTGTACAATTCCACACCAATTTTGCTCCTTCCCTCTCATTCTCAATCCCAGAACACTTCACTCAGTCCCTTAACTACATTGCCCACCACAATCCGCTCAATTGGGCCCTGGAAAGGCTGAACTCATGTGGGAAGCACTCTGCTTTTCATCGTGCACCAGCCATAGTTAATGGCTAAATCCACCGTCCCACACAGCCTGGCATCGCACAATGCCACTAAACAATCCATACAACCTATAAACAATAGTTTTAGGCCATCAATTTGCTCCATAAACGCACCACCCGTGCGCTGGCCATGTTCCCTCCACGGTGCTACAGTAGCCGTTCAAACACCCGTGAAATTACCATTCTGCCCTTGTGCAGTAAATTACCAAAATACCCCTCACGCATCCTGACCCGTAACTCGGTCATACGGACTCCGATTGATGCGTGCCGCCTGTCTACGAACTCAGGGCATCGAGACCCTCCTAACGGTCCTCGGTCCTCGGCCATCGGACCTCCCGATCAAAAAGTCAACATTTTCCTTTATTTCGTACAAATTACGAAAACGCCCCTGAACTTCCGTACATCATAACTTTCACCACGAACATCGGAATCGAACGTGCCACCTGTCTATGAACTCGTGACGTCCCGAACTACGTCACGGTCATCGGTCAAAGTCCATTTGACCATCCGAATTAAAAGTCAACGTTTTGCCCATGCCTAGGGGCAAAACGGTCATTTTGCACAATTCGTCCGAAATCACACAACTAATCCCAGATTAGTAAATCACCATTAAATATTATTAAATCCCGATATTCGGGACGGGTCGTTACAACCTTCCCTCCTTAAAGAATTTCGTCCTCGAAATTACCAATAACCGTATTCCACAACCACCACGTGGAAAACATTTCGACCACACATCTGTGTACACTTGTACACCCACATACTGGGACAACACCAGCCTCGTTTGTACCCAGACATCCCATCACAGTCATACGTCACAATCAACAACACTCGACCACCTCGAGTGGATATAATCACCTGATTCGCGATAAAATCGCTTAACCATTTAGCTGACTCCTTCAGCTAGACGGTTCCTTTCCATTGCCAATAAATCCTTACATTTGCTCCCATTGGGAGTCACCAACTCTCATTTGTCAGTCCATGCTGACACCATCAGTCAAACTGTCACCACAAAGCTTTACCACCCTAGTAAAGCCCCAACCATCTGTCCGTCCGTGACAACACCACGTACTACATCACCCTCGATGTAGCGTAAGATCAACCACATGATCTCAATTCGCAGGGCAAGCCCAGTCCTGCGACACAAAATAATCTCAATGTCCATAATCGCCGACTCCCTCAGCGAACCAAAACGCTGGGAAATCACGGTGTGATAAAATCACACAAGGCTACTCGTGGTTACTCAAACCACCAATTCACTCATCCTGAGTGTACTTATACCGTCAACTTACTCCATCAAGTGGTGTAACTGGAACACATTGATTACCAGCCCAGCAGTGAACACACATCTCAAAACTAGGGTTCCACAAGCCAACCATGGCTAAGAGCACCTGCTCATAAAATCACTGAACCCGACAAGATCAATCTGCCCAGCGCACAGTATCCAATGTCCAGTCCACAATACAGCCAAACAAATGATATCAGAACCAAGCCGATTACCAACACATTAGTTACACACCACTGGTACATCCCATGTACCGCCATTAGGCACCACTCAGCCTAACCAGTATCAATCCTCGTACAACGTACCCTGTACGTACCTCAATCCATCAATCTGACTATAGCCACCCAGGTCATAGCCAAACACGTTCTAGTAATGGAGTACATTTGCCCAAACCAACATGAGACAAAACGAACTCCACCCGTCATCTAGTTCCAATTCCGAATCCGAATTCGCAATTTCGTAAGAAATCCCGAATCCGAACCCAGACATCATGTTTTTAATCCATGTCCAAATCCGAATCCGGAATCATTATTCCGTAAGCTAGCATTGGAATAATCATTCCGCACCCAAATCCAGTAATCCATTTTCGAGTTTCGCAATCGAATCCTGAATCGTCACCCAGAAATTCGATTCCAAAACCCAAAATCTCGTTTACGTCCATCAAGACGTAACATAACCGAATCTATCGGTTGCCTGTACAAAACACTCGATTGACTTCATAGGGAAGCCAATCCCAATATTCACACGTCAAAGTTTGACAAAATCCGACCACTTCGGAAACCTACTCAACCGAGTAACAACCATATGGACTCCGCTCCGAAAAGAAGTTCAGTCTCGTCATTTACGACTCACATATCAAGGTAAGAGTGATAAACTCTCCACCCATCTGGATCATCAAGATCACAATCCATATCCATCGCTACGTCACCCGACAAGTAACATCACGATCCTAGATCGTCACATCGACCAAAGTCGACAACATCACAAATCAGATCCACCTAGGATCCACACATGCTCACATAGCTAACAATCCATCTGGACGCTGATCGTAGGGTCTTACACCCTCAATTGAATCCTTCGCCAAATTTCCCTTGGTGGAAAGATGACCACGCATATCACCACCAAATCCAAAATGATACAAAACTTCTTGTGTCCAATGAACCCAAGCCAAACATGGGTCCACCCACCAATGCATGCTCAACGTACTGGTAGCAACAATCATCGTCTGCCACGACAGGAAAATATGAAGTCAACCTCAATGACTTCGGAATACCAATCACCGATGCGGAAACGAGCACTCCTCTCGTCTCCCAATCACAACTCTCCCCGACACGGGAGTTCCAACCAGGTTGGGAACAGACATGCTCCCAATGAGACGTCAAGTCCAACCATTGGACTGCCCACGTCCATACCTCACTTGGACCACCACGTGTCCAAAATCAATTCATTACTCGGACCTCACGTCCGTCAATAATCATGTATGCACACACCCCGATTCCGAATGGGATATCTACAATTTTACCTGAATGTGCATACCATACTGCCTTTGTCTCACATCTCGACCTTAACAGGTTCAATCCTCAGGTTCCAAGTGATTCACAATCACAAAATCCCACATCAATACCACGAATGGTTTCCCCGACTTTTCCAATTTCAATAATTTCCTTGTATTTCCTGGGGATATAAGAAGTATACCATCATACCAATCTCGGAGTTGACAACAACTCCCCAAATCCACCAATACACATGACCTAGGGGACAACATCCCAAGATTCCCCAAATTTTCAATCATACCTTTTGATCCATTCATCACTTGTCATCATATATCTGTTAGGACTTATCCCAACACGACACAACCTCCACTGGAACCCATCCAGTCCAAGACTCAATCACCTCTGAGTCGCAGATACCAATCACATGTCCATCATGACAGAGTCACACCCCAACTGGTGGCTCATCGTCATCACAATTACTGTCACCAGCACCAGCATACCGTCATCAACACTAGTATCAGCACACAGGCATCCATACTAGTATTGGCATAAAGGTATCACCATACCAACATCCATACATAGCACACGAACATCCACACTAGCACACGAACACCCATGCTAGCACACTGTGTGCTAAGTTGTTACCCTGGATCTCCGTTCATTACGAACGACGATCCCGTAACAGCACTCGTACCCCACGACTATGGGTACCTCCAGTTTTCGCCATCGGCACATCAGGATAATGGACGTTCCCTGAACATCCCCTGATCCCCAAGTGTCAAAACCACACTAAATACCCTCGATAGCCAGTCATCTCGACACAACTGTCGACCAACAGTCATCGTTGTCAAGATCCGTATCCACACATCACACTAATATTCGATCCAACACGGGATTCCATATTTTATCTCACAACGTATCCATAGATCGAAACCCATAAGACTCACTAGAGTCATCCACATGGTCATCCACGACCTCAGCCGCTCGTCGCAGCACAAGTTCTCATTTAAAGTTCACTTTTCCAGCCCATCGGATAAATTAGGGTTCCAAGATCACACCCTAGGGTTCCACCGAACCTAACTGCCTTCTGCAGTAAAATCCACAATCTGACCGACCCCGCGGTCCTGACATCATATAGACGTCCAATCCAATCCAATCGTCAACTCAACGTGGGTTCCATCGTGGGTTCCACCACGAAGGTCATCGGCTAACTCCGATGCACCAACACCCCGTACACTAGCCAACACTACCAGGGTCCATAATTTAGACCAATACTCAACTGAGTTTTGTACTTCCATAACATTATTCTAATGGGGTTCCCTGAACCTAGCTGTACCCAGTGGCACAACAATCCATCATCACATGACCGAACCGACGGTCCCACATTACCAGTTAATCGTATACAACCCCACCTGGGTTGAATCGCAACAATGCACGGCGTATCGGGCCAAACACACCCAATTCACCATACAAACCCAAAACTATCTATAAGGTTGACAACGGAACTGCAACCCAAAGAGACATCACACCCTCGTCCTTCGCGCACAAAAGAGTAAAACCTACTCTGATACCACTTGACACGACCCATCCCAATCCCCCCGGGATTACCATGGGATGTGACGTGCTCCCGTCGGACAAGAGGCGTCCGACAAGGGATAACCGATTGCCATTGCCCAACCGGGCTTCCAGAGTGCGTAAGGATCAATGGAGGAGGTGTGCGATGCTCAAGTCTCTGCTGCAGTCGTATCCGGAATCAACCTGAAGGGCATTAAAAACAAAAGCTGTGAGTGGACGAAAATAAACAAGTCTGTTTAAAACATTTATAAGACATTTATGCCCCTCAGTAAAATCATATGCATGCACCAAAAACCAATAATCCCATATTTATTTAGAAATAACCATTAGGGCCTTAGCCCGGAAACCAAAGCATAGTTTCAAATTCCAAAAGTCAATCCAAGAGTTATTTCATCAATCCAGTAATATTCATTTATCATTTTTCCATCTCCAGCATCCCCGATGCCTAGCGTCCTATGTAACACCCCGGAAATTCGAGGATTTCCATATTGTAATTTTTTGTGTGAATTGACGATTTTACCCCTGTGAATGGTATGGTCAAATTGTTGACTTTTTGATTGAGGAACTAAATGGACTTTGACCTATGACCGTGACGTAGTTCGGGACGTCACGAGTTCATAGACAGGTGGCACGTCCATTTCGGACGATCAGGGAAAAAGTTATGGCTATCGGAAGTTCAGGGGCATTACCGTAATTTGGACTCTCGGGGGAAAATGTTGACTTTTCTTTTGACAACTAATTTTCAGTTGACTCAAGGACCGTTGGGTAGGCCTCGACGTCCTGAGTCCGTAGACAGGCGGCACGCCGAAATCGGACTTCGTACGAGGAAGTTATGGTCAGAAACGTGAATTCGGGAAGTTCGTGTCTCGGTTTTCGTGTCGAATATTATATTCAGAAATTCTGATTGAAGGACACCTGGGGAGTGACAAGTGTCACTCACCCATTGGCTAGATTGGATCAGATCCACTATTGGATTAATTAAACATTTGAACCAGCTTTAAATGTCAGCCTTTGGATTGAAAACCCCAGATCAGATCTCAGCCCTTGATCTAATCTGGAGATTCAATCTGAGCCATCCATTTCCTTCCCTCCATTTCTTTATAATTCATACCCGCAGAGCACATTCTGCCATTTCGATCCAACCTTTCCAGCAAACCATCCACTCTCTGTGTCTGTGTATTGGGGACTTGCCGGCGAGGCTGAACGGTGGCAGTGAGCACGGCGGAGGACGGCGGCGTGGGGGGAAAACCGGAAAACCCGAAACGGTTTCTAAAACTCAGATTTTGGTAACTCGAATTCCCACGTTTAGTTTTGTTTCCTATTAATCCTAATCGACTCTAGGGACTTATAGGAACCTTCTGGGCTTGAGTTCACGACCGGAGGTAGCCTGAACGGAGTGCAAACGGCGACGGGAACCCGGGTCTGTTCATCGAGGTAAGTCTTTGTTTCAGCCCTTGTTTATTGATTTTAATTAGCTAGAACTGTTCCTGGGTATAAGACGAACATCTAGGAACAAACCAGAGTGAAAATGGTTGGGTGTAGAAGAAATGGTGACCGGGTCGTGATCGCGGGTCTGTTCGACCCAAGTTGCAGAGATACGGGTCAACCCGTCTGAGGACAGAGGTGATGACGTGGCACCCTGTCAGACTGTCAGGTGACGTGGACCAACCGTGAGCCGACACGTGTCACATGTCAGTGCACAGTCAGCACTGACATGTCAGTGACGTGGACCAGTCAGGGACTGCCACGTGTCACTGACATGTCAGTGACGTGGACCAGTGCCGTGCTGACACGTGGCACATGTCAGATCTGACACGTGGTCTGACAGATCAGTTAGGTGGACCAATTGGATGTTGACACGTGGCACCTGTCAGAGTCTGACACGTCAGACCTGACAGCTGTCAGATGACGTCAGCATGACGTCATGCTGACGTCAGCAGTGACGTCAGCGATGACGTCAGCAGGAACTGTTCCTGCGTTGACCGCCACGTTGACCGGCGCGTGGGGGCGCGTGTGAACAGTGTTTCTGGTGGGACCACCACCATTCTTTAGGTTTCGACGATCCGGATCCAATGGCGGTGGTTTCGGGTCGATCGGAGATCATTAAGTTGGTCAAAATAAGGTTTATTGCCTTGGGAAGCGCGTTCGGGCGGCTTTCCCGGGTCGGTTTCGACCTAGGCTTTCATGGTTGAATGTTGGGGGTTTAATTTGACCTTTACGAATACTTGGATTTGACAGGGATTGTACATTTGTACCAGGACGAGGGTATACGTTCGGTTTCTAGCAGGATTGTACTGTGAGTGGGCCATTTTCTTAAACCCTTGTGTGCATAAATGTTTTCTGGTTTTATTATACTTATTCACATGCTAAAACAATGATGGTTTTGATGATATGGAAAATATGGTTATGGCACGTTTCACGGTATTTGGGCTTGAGACCCGTCCGATGAAACTGAATGATTGGTTCGGATTCTATCTATGTATATATATGTTTGCATGTGGATATCAATAAAATGTATTTGTTACTGCACTGTATAGATCCTTCCATATTATATTGTCTCCTCCGGATGAGGTACCCCGGAGAGGTCACGGACGTCTAGTACGTCCAGCGTCTATGACGCTAAGCATCGGGGATGCTGTACCCGAACGGGGTTCGGGGATTGAACTCGGAAATTGAGACCCGAGTGGCACGCGTAGCCTTGTGATTGTGACCTATTGGACGTCAGGGACGTCAGACATCAGGGATGTCGGGATTGGAGTGTATAGTGCAGCAACTAAAATTATGGTTATGGTTTTGCTATATGCCTTATGGTTCATATTCTATGGTTTATGATTTTGGAATTATGGTGCACGCATATTTGGAAAACGGAGGGGTAAATTATATGTTTTACTTATCAAACGATTTCATAAACTTGTGTTTCGGTCCACTCACCCTTACTGTTTGATAACCCCTCCAGGTCGGGAAACTGAGGTAGAGGAGGAGCCAGAGGCTGAGGCATAGATCTACTTCTGCGTACCTGAACCCCTGCTGGGCGGTGTACCCGCAGGATTACTTTAGAGTCGTGCTCGCAAATTTGTAATTTTGGATTATATCCCTTGTCTGACATTCGTTTAATTCGGATTTTATGTATGACTTTAATTTGGTTATTTATGCTTTTAAATGTTTTGAGGTTAAAATTGGTATGAATTATTGGGTGTCAGACGGGAGCAGGGCACGTCCCCTTGTGGTCCCTGTGGGATCGGGGCGGGTCCTGTCAGCTTGGTATCAGAGCACTAGGTTGTGGTCAGTACTAGGGTATTGGTCTGCATGCTAGACTAGCGATTAGTACTAGTTACTTTTCGACTTTTAAGAATATTGTTTTCTGATCTATGCCTCTTGACAGTTGGTTATGCCTCCTAGGAGAATTCCGCATACTCGAACGGACGAGGATCTAGAAAGAGAGATGGAATGCGCGAGCATCGAAAGGGCTCAACGTTTGGGAGCCACTCCTTTCTGCGGGGGATCAAACCCCGAGGATGCTCACGACTGGATCACCAAGTGGGAGAGGATCTTCTCGGTGATGCACTGCCCTCCGGGCGAACGAGTGACTCTGGCGGCCTTCTTACTGGAGGGAGGAGCCTACCAGTGGTGGCATGGACTCGAAATGTCCGGGTGGTCTGTCCATACCACTACCTGGGAAGCTTTTCGTTCCAGGTTTCTGGACCAGTACTACCCGCGATCTTTTCGCGCGGCGCGGGAGGCGGAATTCCTGCGGCTGGAGCAGGGTGACATGTCTGTTTCAGACTACGAGCAAACTTTCGGGAGACTTTCCCGGTTCGCTGCCTCATTCGTAAGCACGGAGGAGGACAAATGCCAGCGGTTTGAGCTTGGACTCCGAGGGGAGATCCGGGCCAGTGTGACTGCTACCACTCATGCTTCTCTGAGGGATATGGTCGACGCAGCGGTGCGTGTCGAGGCCAGTCTGGCGGCACACCAATCACGACAACCTTCGGGGGAGGGGCGACGTCAGGATCGCCCACACCATGGGCCATCAGGCCGGAAGAACAACAGGGGAGGGAGCTACAGAGGAGCACCCTCATCCTTCAAGGGTCGTGGCTGGTCGGGTCGACGTGGAGGCTCTCAGGGCAGAGGATCTGGACACAACTCTGGGCAGCACTCATCTTGGAGTGGTGCATCTGGTGGGCATTCGGGCAGGCCAAGGCCAGTAACTTGTTTTGCTTGCGGAGAGGAAGGCCACTATGCCTGCGATTGTCCGCAGTTGTCCAAAAACAACGACGCTGGGGGCTCGAGTGTGGTGCAGAGCACGGCGTCCCACACTAACGGAGGTCGCGGTCAGGGAGGTGACCGTGGTGCTGGACGTGGCGCGCGCGGGCGCGGACGGAACGGAGGGCCGAGGGCCCAAGTGTTTGCAATGACCCAGCAGCAGGCGAGGACTGCTCCAGGCGTGGTCACAGGTACACTACATATCCTTAATTTTCTTGTACGTGTATTAATGGATGCGGGGGCTACACATTCTTTTATTTCGAGGAGTTGTGCTGGTTTGCTTGATTGTGTGGTATCAGCCTTAGATTGCGAAATGGGTGTTGGCACCCCGATGGGTACCGTGTACCTTGTGAATCAGGTGATTCGGAGGTGCCCGGTAAGAATTGAGGATGTGGATTTACCAGCAGACTTAATTATTCTGGATATCCACGACTTCGATATAATCCTAGGGATGGATTGGCTGTCGGAGCACGGATCGCTCATCGACTGCTGTAGCAAGCAAGTAATTTTGCGGAGCCCGGGTTTGCCGGAAGTTATCTTTCAGGGGGAACGTGATGGTTCGCCTCCTGAAGTGATTTCGTCACTTACTGCTACCAAACTTCTACGGAAGGGATGCCAGGGTTATCTGGCGCATGTCGTGTCGGAACGGGTCGATACTCCGGTTATCGACGAAATACCGGTGGTCTGTGAGTTTCCGGACGTATTCCCGGAAGACTTACCTGGATTGCCACCATCGCGGGAGATTGAGTTTACTATTGAACTACTCCCGGGTACCCGACCTATATCCCAGGCACCATACCGGATGGCGCCGGCCGAGTTACGGGAACTCAAGACTCAATTGCAGGAGTTGGTAGATTTGGGGTATGTCCGACCGAGCACTTCACCGTGGGGAGCACCGGTGTTGTTCGTGAAGAAGAAGGAAGGAAGTCTCCGTTTATGTATTGATTATCGACAACTCAACAAGGTGACATTGAGGAACCAGTATCCTCTACCCAGGATTGATGACCTTTTCGACCAGTTGCGGGGAGCTCAGTGCTTCTCGAAAATTGATTTGCGATCTGGGTATCACCAACTGAGGATTTCGGAGGAGGATATTCCGAAAACTGCTTTTCGAACCCGTTACGGGCACTACGAGTTCCTTGTTATGCCATTTGGTTTGACGAATGCTCCAGCAGCATTCATGGATCTGATGAACCGGGTCTTCCGACCCTACCTGGATAAGTTCGTGATTGTGTTCATCGATGATATTTTGGTATACTCGAGGAGTGCCCGTGCACATGAAGAACATCTACGGCTGGTCTTGGAGAAACTGAGACAAGAACAATTGTATGCCAAGCTGAGCAAGTGTCAGTTTTGGCTGAGCAGTATTGGTTTTCTGGGACACGTGATATCGACGGATGGGATTTGCGTGGATCCCCAGAAAACAGAAGCGGTGACCAACTGGGCTAAACCGACAACAGTGACCGAGGTGCGGAGTTTCGTCGGATTGGCAGGTTACTACCGGAGATTCGTGGAGGGTTTCTCCAAAATTGCTGCACCATTGACTCGTTTGATTCGAAAGGGAGTAAAGTTTATCTGGGACGAGCAGTGCGATCGGAGCTTTCAAGAGTTGAAAGATCGATTGACCACTGCACCTGTCCTTGCATTGCCGAATGACAGTGGAGAGTTTGTGGTCTTCAGTGATGCATCGCTGCAAGGTCTAGGCTGCGTGTTGATGCAAACTGGCAAGGTTATCGCCTATGCATCCCGGCAGCTGAAGACCCATGAGTTGAACTACCCTACCCATGATTTGGAGTTGGCAGCGGTGGTTCATGCTCTCAAGATCTGGAGACATTATCTGTTCGGCGCAACGTGTCGAATATACACCGACCACCAGAGTCTTAAATATTTATTCACTCAGAAGGAGCTCAACATGAGACAACGGAGATGGTTGGAGCTACTGAAGGACTATGACTGTACGATCGAGTACCATCCGGGTAAGGCCAATGTGGTGGCGGATGCACTCAGCAGGAAATCAGCAGGAACTATTGCACACCTTGGGGTGGTGTATCTTCCCTTGCTGGTGGAACTCCGGAAGGCGGGAGTTATTTTGGGTACTGACGAGCATGGAGCTTTGTTGGCCAGCTTCCATGTGCGACCGGTACTGATTGATCGGATCATTGAAGCACAACTGCAGGATCCGATACTCTGTATTTACAGAATTGAGGTCGATGCGGATGGGAGACAGGATTTTACCATCCGGGACGATGGAGCACTGGTGAAATTGGGCCGTTTGTGCGTACCTGCAGTGGCAGAGTTACGGGCCGAGATACTTGAAGAGGCCCACAGTTCGGCCTATGCTATGCATCCGGGAGGTACAAAGATGTACCGTACCCTCCGGAACCATTATTGGTGGCCAGGAATGAAGAAGGATATTGCTGAGTTCGTGAGCAAATGCTTAACCTGTCAGCAGGTTAAGGCGGAACGGCAGAGACCGTATGGGGCTATGCAGCCACTTCCGATTCCTGAGTGGAAGTGGGATCACATCACCATGGACTTCGTCTTTAAATTACCGAGGACTCAGAGTGGAGTGGACGGAGTATGGGTGATCGTGGATCGGTTAACCAAATCAGCCCATTTTCTGCCAGTTCTGGAAACCTATAAACCTAACCGACTGGCTCAGCTGTTTGTGAAGGAAATCATACGACTTCATGGTACGCCGGAATCAATCGTGTCCGATCGTGATCCGCGTTTCACTTCCAGGTTCTGGCGGAGTTTGCAAGCTACTTTGGGAACAAACCTACGTTTCAGTACTGCTTTCCATCCACAGACCGATGGACAGTCTGAGAGAACCATTCAAACCCTGGAGGACATGATGAGGTCATGTGTACTACAGTTTCAAGACTCTTGGGATACTCATTTGCCATTGATGGAATTCGCTTACAACAACAGCTATCAGGCAAGCATCGGGATGGCACCTTATGAGGCACTGTATGGCCGACAGTGCAGGACACCTATCTGCTGGACGGAGGTAGGGGAGCGAGCGGCTGTAGGGCCGGAGGTAATGGACTTAACCATGGAAACTGTTCGCGTGATCAAGGAAAGATTGAAGGTGGCACAGGATCGCCAGAAGAGTTATGCCGACCGACGGATTCGAGACTTGGAGTTTGAAGTGGGAGATTTTGTCTTCCTGAAGTTGTCTCCGTGGAGGGGGATTATCCGTTTTGGCCGACGGGGGAAACTGAGTCCGCGTTTTATCGGACCTTATGAAATCGTGGAGAGAATTGGCAGAGTTGCATACAGATTGGCACTACCCCCAGAACTATCAAGAGTTCACGATGTTTTCCACGTATCGATGTTGCGGATGTACGTACGTGATGCTTCTCATGTACTTAGGGAACAACCTGTCGAACTACGGGAGGATTTGAGCTTTGAAGAACAACCAGTACAGATCTTGGATCGGAAGGACAAGGTACTACGTCGAAAGACGATCCCTCTCGTGAAAATTCTCTGGAGAAACCAGGATGTGGAAGAAGCCACATGGGAGCCTGAGGCTCAGATGCGAGAACAATTTCCTCATTTGTTTCTTTGAAATTTCGGGACGAAATTTCTTAAGGGGGGAAGGTTGTAACACCCCGGAAATTCGAGGATTTCCATATTGTAATTTTTTGTGTGAATTGACGATTTTACCCCTGTGAATGGTATGGTCAAATTGTTGACTTTTTGATTGAGGAACTAAATGGACTTTGACCTATGACCGTGACGTAGTTCGGGACGTCACGAGTTCATAGACAGGTGGCACGTCCATTTCGGACGATCAGGGAAAAAGTTATGGCTATCGGAAGTTCAGGGGCATTACCGTAATTTGGACTCTCGGGGGAAAATGTTGACTTTTCTTTTGACAACTAATTTTCAGTTGACTCAAGGACCGTTGGGTAGGCCTCGACGTCCTGAGTCCGTAGACAGGCGGCACGCCGAAATCGGACTTCGTACGAGGAAGTTATGGTCAGAAACGTGAATTCGGGAAGTTCGTGTCTCGGTTTTCGTGTCGAATATTATATTCAGAAATTCTGATTGAAGGACACCTGGGGAGTGACAAGTGTCACTCACCCATTGGCTAGATTGGATCAGATCCACTATTGGATTAATTAAACATTTGAACCAGCTTTAAATGTCAGCCTTTGGATTGAAAACCCCAGATCAGATCTCAGCCCTTGATCTAATCTGGAGATTCAATCTGAGCCATCCATTTCCTTCCCTCCATTTCTTTATAATTCATACCCGCAGAGCACATTCTGCCATTTCGATCCAACCTTTCCAGCAAACCATCCACTCTCTGTGTCTGTGTATTGGGGACTTGCCGGCGAGGCTGAACGGTGGCAGTGAGCACGGCGGAGGACGGCGGCGTGGGGGGAAAACCGGAAAACCCGAAACGGTTTCTAAAACTCAGATTTTGGTAACTCGAATTCCCACGTTTAGTTTTGTTTCCTATTAATCCTAATCGACTCTAGGGACTTATAGGAACCTTCTGGGCTTGAGTTCACGACCGGAGGTAGCCTGAACGGAGTGCAAACGGCGACGGGAACCCGGGTCTGTTCATCGAGGTAAGTCTTTGTTTCAGCCCTTGTTTATTGATTTTAATTAGCTAGAACTGTTCCTGGGTATAAGACGAACATCTAGGAACAAACCAGAGTGAAAATGGTTGGGTGTAGAAGAAATGGTGACCGGGTCGTGATCGCGGGTCTGTTCGACCCAAGTTGCAGAGATACGGGTCAACCCGTCTGAGGACAGAGGTGATGACGTGGCACCCTGTCAGACTGTCAGGTGACGTGGACCAACCGTGAGCCGACACGTGTCACATGTCAGTGCACAGTCAGCACTGACATGTCAGTGACGTGGACCAGTCAGGGACTGCCACGTGTCACTGACATGTCAGTGACGTGGACCAGTGCCGTGCTGACACGTGGCACATGTCAGATCTGACACGTGGTCTGACAGATCAGTGAGGTGGACCAATTGGATGTTGACACGTGGCACCTGTCAGAGTCTGACACGTCAGACCTGACAGCTGTCAGATGACGTCAGCATGACGTCATGCTGACGTCAGCAGTGACGTCAGCGATGACGTCAGCAGGAACTGTTCCTGCGTTGACCGCCACGTTGACCGGCGCGTGGGGGCGCGTGTGAACAGTGTTTCTGGTGGGACCACCACCATTCTTTAGGTTTCGACGATCCGGATCCAATGGCGGTGGTTTCGGGTCGATCGGAGATCATTAAGTTGGTCAAAATAAGGTTTATTGCCTTGGGAAGCGCGTTCGGGCGGCTTTCCCGGGTCGGTTTCGACCTAGGCTTTCATGGTTGAATGTTGGGGGTTTAATTTGACCTTTACGAATACTTGGATTTGACAGGGATTGTACATTTGTACCAGGACGAGGGTATACGTTCGGTTTCTAGCAGGATTGTACTGTGAGTGGGCCATTTTCTTAAACCCTTGTGTGCATAAATGTTTTCTGGTTTTATTATACTTATTCACATGCTAAAACAATGATGGTTTTGATGATATGGAAAATATGGTTATGGCACGTTTCACGGTATTTGGGCTTGAGACCCGTCCGATGAAACTGAATGATTGGTTCGGATTCTATCTATGTATATATATGTTTGCATGTGGATATCAATAAAATGTATTTGTTACTGCACTGTATAGATCCTTCCATATTATATTGTCTCCTCCGGATGAGGTACCCCGGAGAGGTCACGGACGTCTAGTACGTCCAGCGTCTATGACGCTAAGCATCGGGGATGCTGTACCCGAACGGGGTTCGGGGATTGAACTCGGAAATTGAGACCCGAGTGGCACGCGTAGCCTTGTGATTGTGACCTATTGGACGTCAGGGACGTCAGACATCAGGGATGTCGGGATTGGAGTGTATAGTGCAGCAACTAAAATTATGGTTATGGTTTTGCTATATGCCTTATGGTTCATATTCTATGGTTTATGATTTTGGAATTATGGTGCACGCATATTTGGAAAACGGAGGGGTAAATTATATGTTTTACTTATCAAACGATTTCATAAACTTGTGTTTCGGTCCACTCACCCTTACTGTTTGATAACCCCTCCAGGTCGGGAAACTGAGGTAGAGGAGGAGCCAGAGGCTGAGGCATAGATCTACTTCTGCGTACCTGAACCCCTGCTGGGCGGTGTACCCGCAGGATTACTTTAGAGTCGTGCTCGCAAATTTGTAATTTTGGATTATATCCCTTGTCTGACATTCGTTTAATTCGGATTTTATGTATGACTTTAATTTGGTTATTTATGCTTTTAAATGTTTTGAGGTTAAAATTGGTATGAATTATTGGGTGTCAGACGGGAGCAGGGCACGTCCCCTTGTGGTCCCTGTGGGATCGGGGCGGGTCCTGTCATCCTAGACGCTTGACGTTCCAGACGTCATATCTCACGGTATTAAGCAACGCGTGCTGCCCGGGGTCTCACCGGGTCCATATCTCTGACATCCCCGATGTCTGACGTCCATGACGTCCAGCAATCCTGCTCCTGGATCACTATACGGTCCGGTAGCTCCGTACAATGAGCCCTCGCAGGCAATGCACCGTGACTTCTCCAGTGTCCCCGACACTTGGAGGAGACCAGGATATAAATATCCTCATATCGAGATGGTTTTATGGAACACATTCAATTATTCATTTCCAAAATATCACAAGGGCCCTGCCCCGAATTTCCATAAAACCGTTATAAGTCCAAATAGTTGAATCAAATCCGAAATAGTTTATTCCATTCCATTTTAGGGTCCCCGACCCGAAATCACATATACAAGTCAACTGGGCTACTGGCCCGATTCATAAGTTAACTGGGCTACTGGCCCGATTCATAAGTTAACTGGGCCCCTGGCCCGATTTCATAATTCAATTGGGCCCCTGGCCCGATTAACAATTTAACTGGGCCCCTGGCCCGATTCATTTTAACAAATCCGTAACCGTTTCATGAAATCATATCCATCCATATTTATGGAAATCAGTGCAAATCTAGAAAACCTCGATTCACGTGCAAACACGTAAATCGTCTCGAAATGCGTGAAAACATATAAATTCACTGATATCCAAAATAAATCATATAATCACAATTATAACAATCATGAAACAGTTATGCATGCATCGAATTTATAAAACCAATGTCCACTCACAGACCGTTTAACCGAGCGCCTCGATACGCGTGCCATAGGCCTTCCCGAGCCACACCACTAACACCGGGACTCCCAATCCTGTTCAAAACACATTAGAGGATCACTAACCTCATCATTAACATCCTATTCAAGTCCCGTAATTTTCCCGAATTTTTAAGTATTTATAACCTCGATTTAAAACCTTCGGACATCCCGAACAATAACGAAACGGGATCCGATCGACACGAAACCAATCCCAAAATGTTCGTAACATTGAATAGGATAAAAGTCATGTTGACCTCACCTCGAGATTCGTGCCCACGCGCCGTCACGCGCCGCCGTGAGTGGCTGCGCGTGAAAGCCACGCGCCTGCTACAGTGACTGCTACAGTCACCATCTTCACCCGTTTGTCTGGTAAACGGGTCTGATTACCCGCGATAGGATCCGGCTCAATCACACCCAATTCGACATCAATTCAATCCGTTCTTGATCCTAAAACAATCATTAGCATATGAATTTCAGTTCTGTGACATCGATCAACATCAACTATTCCTTAATCAAGCCATTAACCCGTGATCACCCAAAACGGGTCAATCACCAAAACTCCATCAATCCTTAACCATTGTCAAATTAACTTCATATGAAGCATATAAGGACTAACACGAACCAATTAGCATGATTAGTTGAACACGACATTACCTCAATCACCACAACTCAAGCTCGAGTTTTCCGGTCGTCCACCTCGTCCGTCCACGGCCCTAGGAGCCCCAAAGCTTGCTCCATTTGATCTGGTTCGACTCGTTGAAGTTCCAGGAAGCTCAATCAATCATCAATTAGGCTTGGGCTGGCCTGAAAACCGAAATTCGATTTTGAACTCTTCAAAAACCAGTTTCGGGTTTTTGAACAATTCCACACCAATTTTGCTCCTTCCCTCTCATTCTCAATCCCAGAACACTTCACTCAGTCCCTTAACTACATTGCCCACCACAATCCGCTCAATTGGGCCCTGGAAAGGCTGAACTCATGTGGGAAGCTCTCTGCTTTTCATCGTGCACCAGCCATAGTTAATGGCTAAATCCACCGTCCCACACAGCCTGGCATCGCACAATGCCACTAAACAATCCATACAACCTATAAACAATAGTTTTAGGCCATCAATTTGCTCCATAAACGCACCACCCGTGCGCTGGCCATGTTCCCTCCACGGTGCTACAGTAGCCGTTCAAACACCCGTGAAATTACCATTCTGCCCTTGTGCAGTAAATTACCAAAATACCCCTCACGCATCCTGACCCGTAACTCGGTCATACGGACTCCGATTGATGCGTGCTGCCTGTCTACGAACTCAGGGCATCGAGACCCTCCTAACGGTCCTCGGTCCTCGGCCATCGGACCTCCCGATCAAAAAGTCAACATTTTCCTTTATTTCGTACAAATTACGAAAACGCCCCTGAACTTCCGTACATCATAACTTTCACCACGAACATCGGAATCGAACGTGCCACCTGTCTATGAACTCGTGACGTCCCGAACTACGTCACGGTCATCGGTCAAAGTCCATTTGACCATCCGAATTAAAAGTCAACGTTTTGCCCACGCCTAGGGGCAAAACGGTCATTTTGCACAATTCGTCCGAAATCACGCAACTAATCCCAGATTAGTAAATCACCATTAAATATTATTAAATCCCGATATTCGGGACGGGTCGTTACACGGCGTGTGGGTTCTTCGACCCAGACAGAAACAGAGGGGGAGAGTTTAGGGAATTGGACGGTGGCCAGGAGTGTTGGTGTGTTCTGGTGAGGGAGTTAGTGACCAGAGAGTGTGAGAGAGCTAGGGAGAAGGTTAGGAAGTGCGGTGGTGGAGTGTGTGTGAGTTGTGAGCCACGGGAAACCAGGAGGAAAATAAGAGGAAACGGAGAGCAGTGAGGAGTTTTGGGTGGTGGTGCTGCTGTGGTCGATCAATCGACGCTGCTGGTGGTGTTTAGAGACAAGAGTGGAGCCTTAGGAACCTAGTGGACACGGCGGAGCTCACGGTGGAGAGCAGGACGCAGGTAATTTCTTTATTTTCCTCTCTGTGCTTTGTTTTACCGTTTAGGTTCAGACGTCTAGTTGTAGCTTTTGGGATTGAATCGAGGAGTCTAGTGAGGTTTAGGGGACTCAGTAGGGTCCCAGGTATCCTCTGGTTGTGCAGCCGTGACGGGGAAGTGCAAGGTGGAGGCTAGAACGGCGGAGAGTACTGGTGTGCTCTGTTTTTTTCGTTTTACTTTAAACGTTGAGTCGTGGCTTTTGGACGTGAGTCCACGGTTTTAGTCAGTTGGGTAAGACTCAGAGAGGTTCTAGGAAGAGTTTAAGACAGTCACCGTGACGGGGGGTGACCGGGTTGAAGGGATCGTGAAACAGGGGACTAGTTCGAGTTTTGTTCGAGCTTGAGTCGACGAGTTGTAGGATGAGTCGAGGTGTTAGAGTGAGGGGGATGAGTTCCTTAGGACGGGACGAAGCAGATGGTGAAGAGAGGAGCAGTTTTGGTGCAGGCACGGCGGAGAACCGGTCACGCCGGTTCGAGTTGCAGGGACTGTTTCGAACCGAGTCGACCAGAGGTTGCTGGTGACACTGTAGCTGGCGCGTGAGGGCCACGTGCAGCCACTTTGGGCGGCGCGTGGGGACGCGTGCGGCGGCGGTTGGGGAAATGATCAACATGGTTTTTATTCTAAGAGTTGTGACGAGTCTAATGGGATTGGTTTCGGGTTGTTCGGACGTTGTTTGAGGTTAGTTCAGCGAGGGTGAAGGTTTAGGGTTTAAGTTCATTTCGTTTAGGACCGGGGGATTTTTAGGGAAAATTAGGTGGACCTTCGTAGATGTGTTAGTAATGTACTTTGGCGGTTGTTGACAGGATCGGGATTTCCCGAGGAAGTTGAGGAACGTACGAGATGCGATTGAGGGCTCGGTACTGTGAGTGTACCCTTTCCTTAAACTCGAGCATGCATAACTGTTTTTCTATCATTGTTTTATGGTTTTAATTATGATTTTATGTTTATCGGATATGCTTTGTGGATTTTACATAATTGCACGTTTTTCGAGAAAGTTTAGTTTTCAGCACGTTTTACGAGGAATGTTGCTTCTGGAACTAATGTTATGGTTTCAGGATTTTCAAATGATAAATGGTTTTTAATGATTGTAAAGGGATCTTGGAACATGATTTCGATGAGCAAGGGTTTTCGGTTTTAAAATCGGATTTCGAGAAACGGAATTTGGTTTTAAAGTTGGAAAGTGGAATTCCGGATTTGGGTTCAGAATGACGGTTCTGGACGCCGGAAGGGCTTCAGACCAGTGGTTTCGGATTCGGGTTTGGATATGGATTTCGAAATAGTTTTCAATTGGTTTTGATTGGATTTTCTGGATCTGGATATTGGGTTTAAAGACCCGGATATTGATTTGACGGGGACGGGCCCGGATTGGGTTTAAAGACCCAGATTGAGTTTAAAGACTCGGGAGTTTAAAGACTCGGATATATTGATATTTCCCCCCGTAGGCCTGTTGAGTTTAAAGACTCGGATTATATTGAGGCCTGGATTGAATTTAAAGACTCGAGAGTTTAAAGACTCAGATAGATCCAGCAGGTTTGATCGGTTGGTTATGGCTTGGTACTTATGTTTTCTGATACAGTTTTATGACGCTAATGATATGATTTCTACAACTGTTTTTATAGTGTTTCTGTTTTTATGATGAGGTTTACGTGATTGATAACTGTTTTAATAACTAGGTTATGCATGTGGTTTCAAAACGGAGGGCCAAACCCGGTTTTCTTATAAATGGTTTTGGAAACTTTTCTTTTATTTATGGTCCACTCACACCTTCTGTTTTAACTTGCCCTCCAGGTCGTGGAGCTAACGCGGGGTTACGGCGTCGAGGCAGCGTCTGAGGCAGCGTCTGAGGCATAGAAGTTACGAGAGCGACTCCGGAGTGTCTTAATTTTTCCGTGTGCGTGTATCTAGTTACCAGTTTTCTTTCTGTTGTCTTCAGTACCATGCTCTGTAAAACTTTAACTTCGAAATGTTTTATATAGTTTCTCCTGCGTCTGACGGTGTAGTTTAGTAGTTACCTTGGTGTTGTGTCGGGGTGTCAGACGGGAGCAGGATTTACCTCGGTTTTCGGGGTGAAACCAGGGTGGGTCCTGACAATGTCACAATCATGCTCCATTATGCTACTCAGCATCTTATTCTGGGAAATCCTCTACTAGCCAACAACCTCTGCAAATCGGCATCCCGTGCCAAATGTCATCCCAAAGAGATTCGACACATCGAACATGGCAACACCTGCCAAAAAGAATCACACGTTCCTATTCCCAGCAGTCGTAAGTGTAGTCGTACATGGTCATCCTAAACCGGGCGACCCTGACCTCTGACCACACTAGTATCCTCTATCTGACACGACATACTGTCGAGCGGTCATGACTCTCAAGTCGTCATACTGTGTCTACTGGTCAGCATAGTCCAATCCACCAGTAACACCACGGCTTTAAGCCGTTATCTTTCACACGAATACTGATCCTACTCGGGATCCACTATAACAACCCGTCCCAGACATTAAAGTTTAGATAGTGATTAAGGTGGGATTAGTGAGGCTAATCGGTGGTTAGGTGGCCCCGATAGGTCCGTAAGCATAGAATGACAATTTTGCCCCTAGTTCGGGCAAAAAAGTTGACGTTTAGTTCGGGTAGTCTAGTGGGTATTGACCAGTGATCAGGACGTAGTTTAGGACGTCACGAATCCGTAGGCAGGTGGCACGCCTGATTCCGACATCCGATGAGGAAGTTATGATGTTCGGAAGGTTGAGGGTATTATCGTAATTTTGGGAAGTAAGGGAAATAGTTGACTTTTTGGACGATCGGGTTTTGGTACATTGACCGAGGATGGTTAGGTAGGTCTCGTTATCCTGAGTTCGATGACAGGCGGCACGTATTCATCGGACTTACGATGTGCGAGTTACGGGTCAAGGAAGGTAGTGGCATAACCGTAAAATTGAGTTAAATAGAGGGGCAGTTTGGTCTTTGTGCTCTGGGAAGTGTGCAGCAGAGAGGGCAGATGGACGGCTGGGATTGAGCCATGTGGGAGAGGGTGGAGAGGATTGGTGACATGTGGCAGGTGTGTAGTGGGTTCTGGGGGGTTCTTGTGTGTGTGCACGGTCTAAATATTTGGGGTGCACCCGTGCAAGTGTGTGTTCATGTTCTTCGATCCAGAGTGAAACAGAGGAAGATTGTGAGGAAAAATTGAGGGGTGATCGTGGAAGTTGAAGGCTTTTGGTGAGTGAGGAGTGATCAGAAAGAGTGAGAGAGATGTTGGGGTGGTGTTGAGAGGATTAGACGGCGTGGTAGCTGTGTGTAAGAGCGAGGAGAGCTGCGGGAAAACCAGGGGAAACAGGGAGAAACTCAAGGAGTTTGTGAGAAATCGTGGCGGTGGTGGCCGTGTACGGTGCACTTCGGCTTGTGGTGGTGTGGTGGAGGCCGAGAGGAGTCGACCAGCCCCAGCGGAACTCACGACGGCGACGGGAGGTAGGTAATTCCTCATCCTTGTTTTTGTGCTCTGTTTTGTAGACTGAGTTCAAATTGGAAGTCGTGGCTTGAGAGGTAGAATCGAAGTTCATAGGGAGGTCTAGGGGACTCAGGTGAGGTCTGGGAGTCCTCTGGTTGTGCTGCCGTGATGGGGAGTGAACGGTAGGGGTTAGCACGACGGAGGAGACTCTGTGTGCTCTGTTTTGGCCGTGAGTTTCAGACGGGGAGTCGTGAACCTAGGGACTGAGTTGAAGGTTTAGGAGAGTTGGGTTAGGTTCAGTGAGGTCCTAGGAAGAGTCTGGGATAGCCACCGTGACGGGAGGTTACTTGGGTGGCCGGAAAGGAAAACAGGGCAGGCTTTGGGTTTTCTTTCGAGCTTGAGTCGATGAGCTACGGGATGAATCGAGGTTTCTGGAGTTGGGGAAAAGATAGGGTAGGTCTGGACGAAGCTGAGGGTGAATAAAGGAGGTGTTTTGGTACAGGTATGGCGGAGAACCGCTCTCGCCGGTTCAGGTTGCAGGCTACTGGTGCGAACCGGGTCGACGTGAGGTTGAAGGTGCACTGTAGCTGGCGCGTGAGGGCCACGCGCAGCCACTTTAGGCGGCGCGTGGGGGCGCGTGCGGCGGTTCTGGGGAAAATGGTCAACATGGTTTTTGGTCTAGGAGTTGTGTTGAGTCCGTTGGAGGTGGTTTCGGGTTCATCGGACGTCGACTCGACGTAGTTTCGCAAGGGTGACAGTTTAAGGTCCCGGTTTATTACGGTTAGGGTTCGGGGATTTTTAAGGGAATTTAGGTGAATCCTCGTAAACATGTTAGTGATGTAATTTGGCTGTTGTTGACAGGATCGGGATTTCCCGAGGAAGCCGAGGAACGTACAGGACGTTCGGGACTCGATTAAGGGCGCGGTACTGTGAGTGGACCCCTTCTCTAAACTCGAGCATGCTTAATTGTTATTCTATACGTATTTTATGGTTTTATATGTGATTTTATGTTTATCGGATATGCTTTGTTGATTTTACATAATTGCACATTTTTCGAGAAAGTACGGTTTTCAGCACGTTTTACGAGAAATGTTTGATTTCTGATTTTGATGCCATGATTTTGGGATTTCAAATGATAAGTGATTTTCAATGAGTATACGTGGATATTGATATGTGCTGATAATAAAGGTTTTCGGTTTTAGAATCGGATTTCAGTAACGGGATTTGGTTTTAAAGTTGGAAAGTGGATTTTCGGATTTGGGTTCGGAATGACGGTTCTGGATGCCGGAAGGGCATCATACCAGTGATTTCAGATTCGGGTTTGGATATGCGTTTCGAAATAGTTTTCAAATGGTTTTGGATTGGATTTGCTGGATCTGGTTATTGGGTTTAAAGACCCGGATATTGTGATTGACGGGGGACGGGCCCGGATTGAGTTTAAAGACTCGGATATATTGATATTTCCCCCGTAGGCCTGTTGAGTTTAAAGACTCGGGAGTTTAAAGACTCGGATATTATTGAGGCATGGATTGAGTTTAAAGACTCGGTAGTTTAAAGACTCGGATAGGTCCAGCAGGTTTGATCGGAAAATGATGATTTGACGTTCATGGTTTCTGACACGGTTTTATGATTCATATGTTGTGGTTTCTATACCTGTTTTATAGTATTTCTGTTTCTTATGATGTTTTATAAGGATTGATTTATAACTGTTTTCATAACTGGGTTACGCATGTGGTTTTCAAAACGGAGGGTAAAACTCGGTTTTCTTACAAAATGGTTTTAGAACTTTCTTTTATTTTGGTCCACTCACACCTTCTGTTTTAAATTGCCCTCCAGGTTGTGGAGCTAGAGCGGGGTCTTGACGCCGAGGCAGTGTCTGAAGCATAGAAGTGACGAGCAGGGTCCCAGAGTGCTTAAGTTTTCTTCCGCGTGTGTGTAATTATCATCGGTTTTTATTTCTTTGCAATTTGTACTATGCTCTGTAAAACTTTAACTTCGGGATTTATTGAGTGCATTCTCCTGCGTCTGACTGTTTTTGTGTCGGGGCGTCAGACTGGAGCAGGATTTACCTCGGGTTTCGGGGTGAAACCGGGGTGGGTCCTGACATCCACTACCTTGAAACATGCGACATTCAATGCCAATCGAACCTCAACTATCGTACCACATGACAAACGTCAACTAACTAAGGTTCGATTCTATTGAATCCTCGTACTAATGCCCTAACTACCAGGTTGATGATGGGCTGTTATGACCTCAGAGACATCACATCCTCGACCTGCGCGTACTCCACAAGCAAAACATGCTCTGATACCACTTGTCAAGACCAGCCCTGAATCCCCTGGGATTAACATGGGACCCGCCTAATCCCGTCTGACACGAAGTGTCAGATCAGGAAAAATTCCATCTTTAGCCCTCGCTGGGGCTATCAGAGTGCGTCAGGATCGTAGGAGGAGGGAAGTGATGTCTCGTGTCTGCTACAGCCCGCATCCTCGATCAACCTGAAGGGCATTAAAACACGAAAACTGTGAGTGGAAAAAATAATATTTTAATAAAACGTTTTCGCATAAAGACGTTTATGCCCTTCATAAAAACATATGCTTGCATTCCAAAAACCGTTTAGTAAAACCTTCATAAAATCATTCAAGTTATCGAACATATTCTTGAAGTCGTTCAAGGGTTCATGCCTGGTTCCCATAAACCGTCATGAACCATAAATCCATTTGGGTCCTTGACCCGAAATCACAATCTAAAACATGGAATACAGAAATCAAAACCATAGGGACTCAGACCAATTCACATCACGTGGGTCTCTGTCCAAAACACTTCATAAAATCTCATATGTACCGTCATACGTATAACCCATCCTAGGCACTTCCGGAGAAGATGCCAACTCGGGGCACACAGCCCCTAGGGAACACATCCTCGATATGTCACGATTAATCATATCTATCTAGTGTGCACACTACTCGGGGTCTCACTCCGAGTCTTCTCCCAGGAATCTCCATCTGGGAGGCTCAATCACTGGATCTAGTCCGAGCTCTCTCTCCGAGTCTTCATTAGCACACTTCTGATTAGGATCCAACTCTGATACCATTATATCACGACCCGACCCATCTACCACGATATTGTCTGCTTTGGGCCCAGCCCTCACGGTTTTGTTTATGGGAACTCACGTGCAACTTTTCAGTAGGTCACCCATCCTGAGATTGCACAAGTCCAAACTCACTTAACTTTGGAGTTCCCAAGGAACCAAAGCTAGTGAGCTTCCAAAAGTTCTTGTGCTAGATAGATATGTGCCTACACATATAAGGTACCACCTTTCCCTTCCCTAGCGATGTGGGATTGTTCACCGTTCTTCCCTAGACACGGGTCATACACACCTAGTTAGAGGGACGTAGTGAATATTACTCTTAAATGCATATATATATATATATATATATAAGTTTGAAAGCAAGAAAAAAAAATTACAACAAAAATCATAATTAAACATACAATTCAAGTACAAATTATCATTTTATAATTTTAAATTGTACCCTTCGATTCTTAATAGCGTCAAAATCCTCATATTCCCAAAACCAAAATCCTATATTCAATTTCTAAAACTAAAATTAGAGTAATACATTATGTTTTGAAGATTTGAGAATGGAGAAACTCACACCCAATAAAATTTTGAAGAAAAGAAGGGAGAAAATGGTGAAATGAATTTGAAGAAGAAGAAGAAGAAAGGAACGAGAATGAGGTTTTTTTTTTTACTACTGCAATGCTGCTGGTGGGCGGACGGTGCTCTTACTAATTTCATATGATTGTACATATTGATATTGGGCAGTGGGTTGCTGGTTTGCAGCTTTTTATTTTAACTTCAAATTGGGCTATATATTTAATTGGGATGGCTACATAATAAAATTGGGATAAGCTATATAATATTGAGATGTGCTTGCCCATATAAGTGCTAGAGAGCAAGCTTGGGTGGAAAGTTTATAGCCCTTCCAACTCAAGCCTTAGCACCGTCCCTCTATATATATATATATATATATTATATGTACAAGATATTATGTATGTGATTGGAAACTACATTATATATTTAGGATCAATCATATGTAACTGTTGTATATGCAAAATAGATTGTAAGCGTCTTATCTATGGACAAAAATAGATGGAAACTTCGCTATATGTTCAATATAGACCATAATTGCTCTATGCTCGAAATAAATTGTAACTATCAAAATATATGGTAAGCCTATGTATGTTGAAAATAGATCAATCTTTGGACCGTATATCCAACATCTGCTACACATGTCTGCCTAAATTAAGTATATGATAAACATATAAAATAGAACTATCCATTTCTTGTGTAGTAGAAGGTCGAACTACTCCTATTTCTAATGTGGTAGAAGGTCTTGGAAAATATTGTAATAGTTGTGTGCATCGTCTGTGATGCCAAGTATTGTAATAGTTGTGTGCTCAGAGCAATGGGGTCGATGCCAGTAGGTAAAAAATGTGTAGCTCGCGCGCATTGGATTTACCATTGACGGGGCTAAAAGAAGAAGCTTGGGGAAGTGTTCTAGGATGTTCAAAACGGCTGTTGAATGATTTGGAGGTTCTACAGGTGATGAAAGCTGAAACGTTTTGTCAGGCAAATTGGCCGCCCTCGGATTATATATGTGTAAATGGACAACCTCTTTGTCACTACCAGCCCCTACTAAATGTTCAAGTCCTTGTGGAGAATCCCTGAAATACACGGGAAATAGAGTCGTCCTTGACTACAGTGAGCAAAGAATACTTCAGAAGATTATTTTAATTAGATATAACGGCTCTGAAACAAGAACTAGATTTAAACAGGTGATTGGTTTAATCTTGAATTATATATGTGTCCTGTTTTATGTCTTCTGTTCTGTCTATGTGAAATGGCCGGCCTATCTATAATAAATCCTGAAACTGACCATATCTTCAATCAATCCAAATGTATCGCGTTGTATGCAGGGATATTAGAGGTCTGATTCCCAATCATTTGTGGATTCTACAATAAGAACCTTGTAATTTCTTCTGATATTGCATGGTTTGTAAGTTAAATCTTGCTTTAACGGTGGTGTATAAATAATTTCATTACTTGCTTGCTTCTGGAACTTCTAGTTAATGTTTTGACTAAAAATGAGAAAACAAGTTCTAGTTTAAGTTTTCTGCTGTAAGTATACAGACGGTTGCTATCGGTAAAGCAATTCTTTGCTGAAAACTGTATTTTAAAGGAAAGTATTATTTGCTATCGGTTACAGACGGTTAACTTAATTTCTTTTTATCCAGTGCAGATGCCAATGGTATGGTTGCATATACTCTCTTTTTTCTTCTCTTCTTTGGCTTAATACTTGTGTGTATGCACATACCCACAGTTAGTTCGGAATTGGACTGAAATATATACAGGAACAAAGCTACAAAACTTTCTCATAAGTTATTAATTTATATGTCAAAAGAAGTAAAAAAAAAAATTGTGTAGGATTTGACAGAAGATTGGATATTTATGTAAATTCCACTGTAGTGAGTTCAATTTGCTTTCTGCATTGATTGATTAACAGTGTAGGGTTAAGATTCTTTTAGTGATGTTGGTTAATTAGTCATGCATCATACTTGAGAGGATTACATTCAATAGCATTGTCTTGTGCTTAATCTGATAGACTTGGTCTTTCTTTTTTTCCTCTTAAATTTAAGTCCCTACTGAGCAAAATTATAAAATATATGAACCAAATTAAAAAAGGCATATACAATTCAAATGGGTGTTCAAAATTATCATATATTTATTGTTATGCTCTATAATCCAGATATATTCTTTGGCATTCTTCATGCACGCAGCGCGCACTAGTATATTTGGTAGGCTCCATAGGTGCAATGTCACCGATATATTTTTTAGGACAAGATATTGTTTTGGACAACAAAAATTTGCATTGCAAGCTGAAAGCGATGCAAATCACAAAGTCGATCGCTCTGAATGATTCTATTTTAAGATAATGTTTTGTTTTTGGACAACAAAAATATGCATTGCAAGTTGAAAGCCATGAAAATCACAAGATCGCTTTGAATGATTATATTTTAAGATATCCAACCTTGATTCTTTAACTTATTCAGGAAAAATCCAAACTCGCTTGGAATGCTAGTAAGCCCAAACAAGAAAAATCCAGATCTTTTAAATAAAAAATAAAATAAACAACGCAGCTTATGGTGTCAACACAGCATCGGATGCTCAAATTCATCTTTGATCACTGTTTTATGTCACCGCATTCTAACACCATTTTTTCCCGATAAGGTACGATTTCATTCGAAGTGGACGCTAAATTTAATAAATTATTATTACTATGCCTCTTGTCTAATTTCAGATTATCAATTTTTTTCTATTCATTTCGTGATTTGTTCTACATCAATTAAATGATCCTTCCACAAGCCTGACGGGGTTGATGCCTTGAGCTGATATCTTCGCAGTCCAAGAATTCTACATCAATTAATTTATTATGACAGTCGATACTATACTATTAAAAGTTCATTGAATAAAAGCTAAAATACGTATATCCCATGATCTCATGGGGGAACAAGGGGCCATGTACATTGATTCACATATCTCCTTTCGTTAATTGGTTCTTGGGTACATATGTATGACTTGATACATGTTTTGTATGGACTTGAATGGCTTGTTTCAATGAAAGGGCTCAGCCGGGGTCGGTGGTCGGAAATCATTTCAATGACCAAACTTCAATCTTCAAAGTCGCCCATCAACAGTCAACACCGACTCAATCGGATGAGAGAGCAGATGAGGCGATAAGGAGATTGAGAGAGCAGATGAGGCGATAAGGAGATTGAGAGAGCAGATGAGGCGATAAGGAGATTGACGTGGCATTGGCGTCTACAAGTCTTTGTCTAATTACATAAGCAAGAAGCCCTCGTGGATCGGAATTTGAAGGCCCGAGGGCCTCGGCAATATTGCCATCTTGATGTCAAGAATTCCCTTCCAAATATTTGCGATTTATCATTTAAAGACATTAACAATCGAGAGTCTCAACAGACAATAAAGTTACCCTATAATTTTTTTGATCTAAAAAGTTACCCTATAATTAGGTATCGATTTCTTATTATGCACCATTAATATGAATAAATTACTAATTAATTCCTAACAAGATGGTACTTTTATTAAAAATTGGAATATGTCAAATCTTTACTTTAAGGTTCTTTCACTATTTTTTAGTTATGCATGTTTATTGTCATTTTTTTGGGTCAAAATTGTCATTTTCTTTTACAACTCATGATTATGATTCTAACTCCTGCATGCTTTTTAATTAAATATAAAATAACTTCATAATTAAACTTATATATTATAATTAATTTTCTTTTTTAATCCAATAATGAAATCCGTATTAATTATTTAGAGTTTAACAAAAGGGTATGAAAGCTGATTTTGGGGGGGGGGGGGGGGGGGGGGTGTTTGGGTAGGGATGGTGGTGTTTATGACTTAGGATTTAAGTCTTAGATTTTGCCACAAAATTCAAGAATTAAACTCTAAATTATAAGTGATTAACCTAATCTTTTAATAATCGGATAATATTTTTTAAAAAAATTTGAAGTTTAAAAGTATTTTTGAAAATTCATACACTTAATTATTTTGTTTTAAGTTGAAATGTCCTTACATTACTCCTTAAAAATAACAAGTGAAAAAAGGAAAAAAAAAGTTTTATAAGTGGTAGTAATATTTTCATGGAAGAAAAAAAAGCTACTAATTGGAATCAAAAGCTTTAAAGGGTCTTTAAATAATTAAAATGGTAGTTAAAAATTGGAAAGTTTTAAAAATATATTTAAAAAGAATTTTAAATAAATATGAATGTTATAAAAAACTAATCAATAAATTACTTTTAATATAATATATATACTTTTTTATTATAATAATATTTTATTGTATTCACATTATATTCATAAATATGATAATTCCGCGTATAATTTGCTTATCACAAGGATTATCATATATTACATAAAATTTCTCAGCCAATTTGAGCCTTTCGATATGTCATTATGACCAAAGAAATTCTAAAATTTGTTGATAGTTACAATTATTCGTAAACGACATCCACACATATCATTCATTAGGTCCACCCTAACTTTATGTTTCTAAAAGTTGAATGCACCTGCAAGCATCCAATTGGCTCACAAACAAACAAGTCTGTACTTTTCTTGTTAAATAGTATTTGCAATCCCAATATCTTATACATTGTTATACTAATTTGAAGCAATGACAATAATTAAAAATTACTTTTTTCACAGAGTCGATCTGTATCGTTCAACACGAAAATTTATGTGTGCTTTGAAGACATACGTACGTAACTGACAATGTCAATTGTCAATTAAGCAACAAATTAACTAGATATATATATAGACCATACTTCTTTCCTATTTTGGTAATATTTTCTTACGCTATTAATTTAATTTATTGAATTATATTTATATTTATACCATAATTAGAATTTTTCATGCTCTAAATATTTATTATGTCCGTAAAAAATCAATAAGATTAGAGTTCGTTTAGTGATTCATATATTTCAACTAAATAGACGATTCGACATATCAATCTTAATTCTTACCAAAATTATTGATTTATTTGATACACATGAATAATTAAACGACTTCTAATCTTTAATTTTATTAATTTTTACGGAAATGATATTGACATTATAGTTTAGAGAATTGACGGTTCTGATTATGATATAAGTACAAAAATAATTTGATAATGATACTAATCAAAAGTTTCAAAAAGTTTTATGTAAGCAAAAATCATAAATCAAATGTAGAATTAACAACAACAGCTTCTTCTTCTTTTTCTTTTCTTGAAATGGCGTATCTTATAGGTGCCATTTGGCCGGTAGGTATAGTACGTACGTACTCAAGCAACACCATTAAACACGTACACCAGATATCAAAACCTTCACATGCACCATGTGTGCCTTCATAGGGACACTCAAACATCGTTCTAATTAATGAAGGGCATAGCTAGCCCTCATCATTTGGCCCAGAAGTCCACGGGCTTATGAGTACCCGATAGGCCCGATGACAAAAAGCCCAACCAGGCCTGATATGGGCCGTGGGCCAGCCCAGCCCGCATATTGACGGGCTGGACTTGGGTTTAGGGTATTCAAGCCCGCTAGGCCCGATAGGCCCGAGCCCGATAAAGCCCGGTAAGCTCAGCCCGACCCGCCCAAGTAAACCCGACACATAAGCCCGAAAATATAATTATAAATTAAGAATTGATACCCAATCCAATCTTGTTACTACTATCATAGCCAAAATCCAAAACTCCAACCAAATCTCAACCTAGTGTCATTTAAAAGCCCAATGCCCAAACCAAACTCTAACCCTAAATTCAAAAAAACTCACTAGGTCTCCGACTCTCTTATCGACCTCCTTATCCTATCTCGGTTTTATGGTCGAAAAGTTAAGTCAATTCTCCAAATCCAATAGTACTCCTCCTTAGCTTATTTCAATATTCGATAATAATATTTAAGATCAACTCACTTTTTTTTTTTACAATTAGGTAGGTACAAATGGGCTTAGTAGGCTCGGCCCAAGTGGGCTTAGTAGGCCCGACCCGTAAAGCCCGATAAAATCCTGACCCAAACCCGGCCCGACAAAGGGCATGGACTTTCATATTTATGATCAAGCCCGCCGGCCCGACCCTGCCCGGTATTTTTTAAATTATAAAATAGGTCCAGCCCGACTCGGTATTTTTTAAATTATGAAATAGGCCCAGCCCGGCCCGGCCCGGCCCAAGCCCACAAATTTTTGGCCGGGCTTGCTCGACCCGGCCTAATGACGAGGCCTAGGCATAGCTTAAGATAATATGTCTTATCATGTCGTGAATCGAACATATGCGTATGTTGAATAATACATCATGAGTTACCAAAAATGGTACTTGTACATTATACGATATATTTTGAGTGATCGATTGTATATTTATAAAGTAAATTATTACACCTTTCGTTGATGAAGGAATCTCTTAAAGGAATAATAGTATTCACATTGGGCTTACCTATATATATATCAAGTAAAATATATACATATTAGCTCGCAGGCACGGACTCAGAAACTTTTTGTATGGGCTCCATCTTACCTCAAATGTGAAAAAATATGAAAAATTCAAAAGGTTTTTTTTACTAAATTTTAGGAAATACTATTTTACTAAGCTAATTGGCTATAAATCGGTCATCTTCTATTCTTAATTATAGATTTAACCTACCTTTATTTTCAATTCTGGGTTCGTGACTGTTAGCTCACCGCCACAACTTCTCAATTAGATCGAAAAAATCGAATTTACAACCGGTAAAAACAACGTACGAATGCAAAATTCACCCTCTTACATTATATCGCTCTGCATCATTTTTAGTGTTTGTTTTAAACAACGATGGTCTTTATTGCCCCCTAACTAGGTTTATTTTTTCCTTTGAGCCTAGAAGTGGACGTTTTATGGTATGTCATGTGTTTTTACTCTGATTCCCTTTCTAGAAGTTTTCTTCCCCGCTCTCCTTAATGTTTCCTCCTTGTTGTATTTTTTTTCTAGTTTTTCTGAATGAAATTTTTCACTTCCTGATAAAAAAAAAACACTATAACTAATCAAAGGTGGGTATGCTTTTCACACATTTGCCCTCTTCATTAGCCCACGTCTTGTGCCACACCCAAGGTGGCCGATGGCCTGCACAACACATACGAAACGTACACGTATCGATGCCTAATAGCACAAGTCATGCCAAGCAATCTTCACGATAATGAAAAACTGTTGCCATCTTATTGAAGCATGTAATTATAGGTCGCATTAGGTTTGTCTGGTGCTAGGCGTGATCATTGGAGGGTGCAATTAAACATGTCCTCAAAGTGGTTATTATTAGTCTCAAAAGTTCAAAATCGAGAAGAAACGTATATTTGGTTTATTGCAAGAAAAAGGAACGGTCACCATATGATTTTAATTGAAAGACATTCTGAATTCGAATTTATCATGCAAAAGCACGTATGTTTGGTGTATCAATTTTCGATGTTGCTATATTTGATATTAATTACATGGTCTTGTTTTGTTAAGGTTCTGTGAAAAATGCTAGAAATTAAAGACCACATTTTTGAATCGTATGTATTATAAATTATTTATTTAGTATTATATTGTTAAATCTTGTGACATGGCATTTTTCGAATACGCTTTGATAATCGTGTATGATCTTATTCCCGTTTGACAAATAAATCGAAATTCCAAAAATATTCTTAACTCATGTTAGACAAAGAATAGTGATACTGATGCCCCGATCATGCCTCTAGATCAACCCAGATCTCTTTGCCACGGTCTGAAGGGTCAACAAAATCATTAAAAGTGTGAATGGACAAAAATAAACATTTGAAAATACATTTCGAAAAAATAAACCTTTACCCTCCAATTATAAAACATGTATGCATAAAATAAATTAAACAAAAATAACTAGATTTCAATTCGAATCAAAACACGAGGTGTGGGACCTACAAATCATAACATGTCTAAAAATCTCCATGGTCCACATTTCCCGAAAACCCTGTTTATCAAATCGTGTGAAAACATCTAGACACAAATATCAATAATTAAATACAATCAATCATCGAATACTCAGACATCAATCACGATAATCAATCTATGCTATGCGTAGATAACTCAATATCCGCACGGAGTCTTACACCATCCGAGTGGTCTCGTGATCTGCATGGAGTCCTGCAACATCCGAGTAAAATTCCCGGGATCAGATAACATCTGGATGGTATACTTGGGATCCGTCTACGACCGGGTGATTAATAAACAACGACATTCTTAGGAACTTAAGTCTCTAAACTAACGTCCAAGTAATGTCATATCGTGACCTCTTTAGGATCCTAAACTGAAAACTTGCTTTTACATAAATACATGACTCAAAACCAAGTCAAAACATGTCCAAACTGGGCATGAGCCCAAAACACCGTTTTCAAAAAAATCGTCAAAAATCTGTGTTCATAAACCAATAAATAAATCCGAAAAATCATCAGGTAATCATTTCAAATCATGCAATAGGACATTTAAAACATTTAACTATTCATGCATCAAAATTTATAACATAAATTTCCACTCACAGTTTGTCTAAGTAGCTTAATTTCGAGCTATGCGCTTCTCAAAAGTTCCAGGAGTTCTCAAACCTGTCAAAAACCATAATTGAGGGTCAAGAATGTCCGTAGTAATCTCACATTAAAATCTCCTAATTCCCGAGATAAAATACGTACTTACACCATAACATATACACTTCGGACACACAAAACTACTCTGAAACAATGTGATTGATTTGAAACCTGCTCCAAAATGTATGTAACATCAAATAGATTAGAACACTTGTTGGTCAGAATCAGAAAAGCTTAGTCACACACTGCCACGGGCTGGTCATGGGTCTGCAATACAGACTCGACCCCATGACTTGACCCGACACAAAAACCTTCATTTCTTATCCAATTTGCACGTTTTAAAAATAAATTTGGACCTAATCAATGTCAAGAACAATTCTATGATCATAGAACATAAATTCCTTACCTTGAATTCAAAGTCATGATCATCAAATTTTTCATTGAACTTCAACCTTGATTTTGGCTGCATCCTGTGTCTCTTCCTTTCAATTCCCATGTGGGGTTCGGTCATATAAGTCTAAATAAGTGGAGGATGATGTGAATTTCATGTTTCCTCAAAATCTCGTGATCCAATTTCACGAGCACGGGTTGGGTATTCAGGTTTTCGGTCCCAGTTTCATTCCCTTTCTCTTTCCTCCATTTCCTTATGTTTCATTCTCTTCCTATTCTCTTGGTTCTTCTAGTAACAATCATCAAAACCATGGCTTCATTGTTTTCATGTCAGCACCGCCCCCGAAGGGACATTGATAATCGTGTCCGGTCCTGCTCCCGTTTGGCAAGTCGACTGAAATTCCCAAATTACCCTCAGTGCTTGCCAAACCAAGGATAGCCACGCACGTACTCACTCATGCCTCCGCCTCTCGATCAGCCTCGATCAACGTGCCACGACCTGGAGGATCAATAGAAACACAAAAGGTGTGAGTGAACAAAAATGAATCAGTTTATAAAACAGTTACAGAAAACGTTTCTACCCTCCACGTAAAACCAATGCATGCATTTGAAAATCATTTCACAATCCTTTTCATTTCCAATATACAAAATCGTGTATGAAAATCAAAATCATTTTCCTTTTCTTAACCTTCGGGTCCTAGTCCGCAATCATAAACACGGGGCCTCTGCCCAAAATCGTGAATCAAATCCAAGTACGTGACATAATCAAAACCACATAAACCGGGCCACTGCCCAACACATCCGAAACATCAGAAATCAACAGTAATTCACAAGTCAATCAATCTGCTGGATCTCATGTGTGCCGGAGTCTTTAAACTCAAATCATGCGCATAATCAGGCCTTCCCGGGATATCAACGAGTCTTTAAACTCAGAACACAATCAATAGGCCTCGGGGGGGGTATCATACCGAGTCTTTAAACTCAAAACAGTAACCGAGTCTTTAAACTCATCAAGGGTCCTCCCCCGTCATTAATTAATCGAGTCTTTAAACTCAAAACGTGCTCCAGCAGTAGCACCGGGTCTTCAAACCCAAAACATATGCAATTCATAATAAGTCCGGATCCATTATGATCCAAATTCCAAATCAATTCGAAACCACATTTTGTCATAATAGGACTCATGTCCGATTTTCACATTCAAATCTCATATCATATCCGTCATCCGTTCCTGAATTCGAATTCATAATAATGATTCCGTAAGCTAGCATCCGGGACCACCATCCCGAACCCAAACCCGAAAATTCACTTTCAAGTTCCGAAATCTGAAATCTCGTTCATCAAAATTACTTTTATGCCCTGGGTATCAAGCCCGAAATCACCTTTTTCCGAAATCTGTTTTAGATATTTGAAATCAAATCGTATTTCAATACCAAATTCAAATCACCAAAATTACGGTCAACCACAACATACTCGTCGTAAAACGTGCAAATCCGTATCATTCTCGAAATACGTGTCAAAACTGTATGTCATACTCATAATCACAATCGAAACATCATTAAAACATGATACACACAAATCATATAAAATCATTCATTAAACCATCATCGAAGCATAAGAGAAACCATAATCTCAAAATACATGCAATTTCGTATGCATATAAAAAATACGTATAAATATGGAAATCAAAATTACCATAAGTCATAATCATAATCATAGAAATCCTAGAAAAATTTATGCATGCATTAAACTTTAGAAAGCAAAGTCCACTCACACACCGTCCATAACGCCCGTTTTCGTCCAGAAATCTCAAATCCTGTCCGAAATCATTCTTTAGTGTCACTAAAGACTCAAATAACAGCATACTAACTTCCCATAATTTTTCGGGAATTAAACGTTAGCTAAAAACGTAACATAAAGTTTCGGACCCTCGAAACAACATCGAAACGGTGTCCGATTAGTTCGAAATCAACGCTAAAATGTTCGTTACATTGTGTAGGACAAAAGTCGTGTTGAACTCACCTTGAGAACCGGGCCCATGCGCCCTCACGGGCCCCTGCAAGCGGCTGCCCGTGAAACTCACGCGTCTGCTACAGTGCCTACACAGTTGTCTTCCTCACCCGACCAGCTTGCAAACAGGTTGTTCAACCCGCGACACAACCCGGTTAAATCTCTGGCAATTCCCACTTAAATCCTTTAATTGAAACATCGCATAGCACCGTTAGAGTCCCAATTAAGGTTCTGTAAACCTAATTACACACATCAAGCCTTTAATCCAACATTTCTCTTAAGATCAAACACACGGTCTTAACTTTTGAAACTTACTCAAATCAGCTTGGTTTTCTAATTAAATGATACAAAAGCTTCGTGTGACCTTAACAAACATTAAACCGAAACCAATTTCATGAATCCTTACCTGTAGGTAGTCGTCCTGACCATGAAAATTTCCAGAACCAGTGGCTTCTGTTCTTGGCCAAATCGTGATCGATTCTCTTCACAATTGATACGGTTGAGCTCCAAATGGTCCCAGAAGACTATTTCAATCCTTGTTTTTGTCCTTCTCGACTCACAAATCAAAAATTGATTTTCCCTCCAATTTTCCCAATTTCTCCGAACTCTGTTTTCTCTCAAGCTCTCAATCTCTCCTCATCAGAAATGACTCTCAAACACTTCTACCTCTCAGTTAATCGAACCGTGCAGCAAACAACTCGTGGGAATCTCTCTGGCCTCTCTGGAATTTCTGTTTCCCACACAGACCCAAAATCCAGTTTTAAAAATCCTCCTGTGCCCTGGTTATCTGTCCCAGCCATACCAAGATGCTTCCATTACCTCAAAACCATTAAACAAGTCCTTGAATCAGAGAAAGGTTTAAACAATTCCTTGATCAGAGAACAGATTAAACAATTGCACAGCATTCCCACGGCTGTTTCGAACTGGACCTTGGAAAATTACCATTTTGCCATTCTGCACAAAATTACCAAAATGCCCCTCCTCTTCTTAGACCCGTAACTCAACCGTCCGATGTCCGTTTTCAGCGTGCCGCCTGTCCATGGACTCAGGGCATCGAGACCTACCTAACGGTCCTCGAATTGTGTGGAAATCAGTTGTCAATCAAAAAGTCAACATTTTCCCCCTTTTCATCCTAATTACGAAAATGCCATTGAATTTCCGAACGTCATAACTTCCTACTCGAATGTCGGAATCGGGCGTGCCACCTGTCTATGAACTCATGACGTCCCGAACTATGTCACATTCATCGGTCAAAGTCCGTTTGACCGCCTGAGCAAAAAGTCAACCATTCGCCCATTACCTAGGGGCAAAATTGTCATTTTCTTCAAATTTTCCAAATTTTCCTTTTTTGAACGTCCGAGTTGTTACATTTCAGTCTTTAAAAAGACCCTAAGTTCAAGCTTTGGACGACACAGTATAATTAAAAGGTGCTGGTAATTGCCACCAATCTCAGCATGATGGTGGCACTTATCACCAAGTCAATGAAGTATCTGTTGACACACCTTGTAACCCAAAAAACCACAACGCCCCTACTCGCCAAAATTGCTAAAACACCCTTATGTATTTTAGGCCCATAACAATCCCGTTCGAACTTCAATTTTGATGTGCGGCTACCTATAGATTTAGTATTTTGAGACCTACGTAATGGTCCTCACGAAAAATTTTAAAAGTACCCTCAGTAAAAAGTCAACTTTTGACTCGCAAGGGCAAAATCGTCAATTCTCTTTTGAAATTCCCAAAATTACATTTTTTCCAATTTTCGGGTCGTTACATTTTGTCTATTTATATTATAAAAAGAAAATTATTCCCACCGCCCATGAATTTTATACTAATTTTAGCCATTGTTTTCAAACTTCATTATTAGTAGTAGACGTCCTTGAATTTTACACTAATTTTAGCTATCGTTTTTGAACTTTATTATTAGTAGCAGACGTCCCTGAACTATGCCTAAATGTGCATTGACAGTCTTTCCTTGAAAATTATTAACAATTTTGGTTTAAAATAAGGCTAAAATTATCGTTTTAAGTGTACAATTTCCTCCCTTCAACAAAACTAAAGCCCAAATTTTATCCTTATAACCACGCTTGAAAGGACAATTTACCCTTATGTTTAACATAAATAGTTATGGATTTAAACGAAATGACTGTTACTACACATTTAGACATAGTTCATGAGTGTCTACAACTAATAATGAAGTTAACGGATAATAGTTAAAATTCGTGTAAAATTCATAGATATCTGCTACTAGTAATAAAATTTAAAGAAAATAGCAAAAATTAGTATAAAATTTAGGGACCTTTGCTATAGTTTTCTCATATTATTTCTCATATTATAAATTTAGAAGGAAGGTAGTGGTGCTCAATTAAGCCTCACCATTCTAAGAATTTGAGTTTCAATCAATTATATATCATATATGCATGTGGATGTGCATGTGGAAGTGCTTGTAAGTAAAGTGTGAATGTTGGATTTACATTGCCTCTTCTTTATTTTTTAGGTTTCTGTCGAAGCAAAAGATTTTGTGCGAAGTACGTTGTATATTCTCTATTAGAACATTTAGAAGCAAACAGATATTTTCTTTTTAAGGTGGTACATTCTATATTAGGATCGAAACATTCACGTGAGCATGTTCTTGTTAAGTATTAGTTAGGATTATTTACATAATCACCGTTGAATTTTTTTACATTTTCACAAATATCTCCTCAAGTTTTAGACTTTACACAAATGCTTTCTTATATTCCAAAAACATTACAAATAAATCATTTGTTAAGTAGTTATCAATTAAAGACTGACATCACCTAAATATTGACAAAATTGATCTTCAACAATAATATTTCCAGAACTAAAATGATAATATATCTAAATAAATACATAAGAGCATGCTAGTATTTACATAACTTGACAGGACCCATTCCAATCCCCCCGGGATTAGTGCGGGATGACTCTGTTCCCGTCTGACACGAAGTGTCAGACAAGGGATATTTCCGACCTTTGACCTCCCGGGCTATCAGAGTACGCCAGGATCCGGAGGAAGCATGTGATATCTCGGTCTCTGCTACAATCCACATCCGCTCTGTCAACCTGAAGGGCAGTCAAAATATTATAAGCTGTGAGTGGACAAAATCAAAGTTTATAAAAACATTTCATAAGAAGACATTTGTACCATTCACTAAAAAGTATGCATGCATTTGAAAATCATTTAACCAAATGGACCACATGTGGGAAGTAAGCCCAAATCAGAAATAAACCAAGGTCGAAAGGACCACCATGAAGTCGACCATATGGGCCACTGCCCAAATCCATAAAAGAAACCAATAAGGGACTCAGCCCAAAGCCATAACCAGACTAAAACCAAATACACGAGCCACTGCTCAAATCTTGTGCACACCACATATCACATATCATATATCATATATATATATATATATATATATATCATATATACATATAAGCTACACAACCAATCCTGTCACAGTATCCAAAGCTACGCGCGTGCTACCCGGGTCTCAATCCGAGTCTTCTCAAAGTCAAGGTCAATGTCCGCAAACCACTGATCCTACTCGAGGTTATAGTAACCATAGCCTTCCTGAGAGTAAGGAACCCAACTGGGGGGTGACTCCACTCAGTTGGTGCTCCGTGACTACTCCGGGGTCCACCTAGGCCAACGACCCTCCCCGGAGGAAATAATAGAAGTAAAGGAAGGTATATGAACATATATATACATAACACAACCATTCATACCCGATTCCCCTGAACCGTCATGATCCATCATATACATTCCATTCATATACATATAGATAACATCCATGCCCGGTTCCTATAAACCGTCATGTACCATACTCACATAACCAGGGTTCATGTCGGTCCCCATAATCTGTCATGAACCACGAAACCATAACAAGGGTTCATACCGATTCCCATAAACCTTCAAGAACCGGGAAATCCATTTAAGGTTCCCTGACCTGAAATCAAAACCGTAAAGTACCTGGGTCTCGTGCCCGAACATAGGCCATCAGCTGGGCACCGAGCCCAATATCTGAGGTCATATGCCCGAGACAAAACCAAATGGGTCTCATACCCAATTTTATCCTTTCGAAATCCAAATCCAAATCATTAAAACCACTAAGGAAATACATACCCGTATAGGCACCGTATAAGGCCGAACCCTCGGAATACGTGCCTATACGTAACCACATACAAATGCACCCATGACATCACCGGGCTAATCTGACCTCTCTGGTTCATCCTGACTTGTCCAAATCATATACAAAGGTTACTACTAACCTATACAAGTCCATATTAAGAACCCTAAACTTTCCAGGAAAAGTCAACGTGTCCCATACACGTTTCTCGAGGTGAAAACCCTCAATTTGACCAACTTAACGATCTCCGATCGACTCGAAACCACCGTTGTGACGCCCTGGAAATTCGAAACACGAAAATTTGGAAAATTTGAGGAAAATGACGATTTTTCCCCTAGAATTAGGCGAAAAGTTGAATTTTAATTTGAGCGGTCAAACGGACTTTGACCGATGACCGTGACGTAGTTCGGGACGTCACGAGTTCATAGACATATGGCACACCCGATTTCGACATTCGAGGAGAAAGTTATGACGTGCGGAAGTTGGTGAAAGGGGCCGAAAATTGATTTTTTGATCAGGACCTTGTTTGGACTTTCCGGGAGTACCGTTGGATAGGTCTCGGGACGCTGAATCCGTAGACAGGCGGCATGCGTCAATCGGAGTCCGAACGAGAAAGTTATGGGTCTAGAACGAAGAAGGGTATTTTGGTAATTTGTTACGATAAGGGTAAAACAATAATTTTCTTTAACGGGTGAACTTAATTGATAAATTATATCTTAATTTGGCTGAATCAGCCTATTTGGATTGAGATTAATTCCTAAGTGACATGTGTCACTTGCTCATGTTCATTAGTGGCATATTTGAATGCCTTATACGGACAAACAACCTCCAAAAATCCTTGTTTAAATTCTAAACAAATCCTAACACTGATTGATCAAGGATGACCGTGGAAACACTGGGAGATTTAGAGGAAACATTTGAGTGAAAAACAGAAGGAAAATAGGAGAGAAAAACGGGGAAGGACACCGTGAACCCGAGAGGAAAAACCCGAAAATATCAACCACAAACACAAATCTCGAATTTGATCTTTCAGACATTAAAGAGTGAAATTGACAATGGATTAAGCTTTCTGGGACTGAGACGAGTCGAGCCATATCAAAACGGAAGCCAATTGACGTGGAAATCAATAAGAACAGACTCTGCGACTCCTATGGAATTTGGAGCTTGAGTTCGATAACTTGGATGTAGTAATCCTTGAAATTGATTTCAATTTCGTGTTTAAAAGAACTGTTATATGCTTCTGGTGTAAACAATTGAAGGATACAGGTTGAGTTTGAGTGGAACCCGAGTTGGGACCCGTCGGGTTTCGATGTTGAGTCGTGGGTTTTAGGACATGTTTTCATTAAATTGAGGTCACAGATCGGTTAGAAATATAGAATAGATGAGAATAAATGAAAGAACTGAAGCAATTGGGTTTAAATTGATAGAAACAAAATCGGGTTGCACCGCGGGTTGCAGACCCGAATACTAGTAAAACGGGTAGCAGGGACGACTGTCGCAGTCACTGTTCATGGCGCGTGAGGGCGCGTGGGTTGATTTCTGAGAAAGTGTCCAACAGGTGTTTTACTCTGAATAGTGTAACGAACATTTTAGTTTTGGTTTCGAGTTGATCGGACACCGTCTCGCTAATGTTCCGGGGATCGAACGGTTTAGGTTACGTATTTAAATATTATTAAATTCCCGGAAAATTATGGGAAAATTAGATGATGTAAATTGACTTGTTAGTAACCTTGAATAATGATTGTGGACAGGATTCGAGATTCCGAGCAAGTGTCAAAAATTACGGAAACGCGTGCAGCGCGGGAAACGAGCAGTTGGACGGTGTGTGAGTGGACGTTTGCTTTATAAATTGATATGCATGCATAGTTAAATGTTTTATATGATTTATGGTGTGATTTGAATTGCAATGATTTGATATGATTATTTTGAGATTTAATGATTATTTTAATCGGTGCTGCGGGCACGTTTTTCGAAAAAATGTGAAATGATTGTTTTGGGCGCAGACCCGGAATTTGTGATTGGTTTTGGCTTGGATTATGAGTTGGGAAATTAATTTAATGGATTTGTGATGTTTTCGGATATGATTTTACGGATTTGCGTGTATTGAATTATTTAATGATTTTACGGATTGACGAGAAATGAGATTTGGGCATGTGGCCCCGTGATAATGGCTTTGACATGGTTTTGATACTTGATTTGGAATAATGTTTTGATTGTGTATCGATGTTTGATGACTCCAGACGTGTAATTCCTGGAGGGACTCCAAATGCGTAATTCCTGGAGAGACCGGATGTGTAATTCCCGGTGAGGCTGGATGTGTAATTCCCAGCATTGGATGACGACTCTGGATGTGTAATTCCCAGAGGATCTTCGGATGTGTAATTCCCGAGTTATATGCTTTATTATTATGATGAACTGATTTTATAAAATGATTTAAATGATTTATGTGTTTTCCCTATGCATGCATAGTTTGATAAACTGGAGGGTAACGAATGTGTTTCAAATGTGTCTTACATGATATTATTTTTGTCCACTCATACCTTTGTTTTTGATGACCCTCCAGGCCGTGGCACAACGTTCAGGGCTGATCTCGAGGCGGAGGCATGAGCAGAAATCAGTATAGTTATCCCTGGTTTGACAGGTGCTGAAGAGTACTTTCGGGACTTCAGTTGACTTGTCAGACGGGAGCAGGACCAGGCACGATTTTCGAGGTCCAGTTGGGACGGGTCCTGTCAACCGCCATTAGATCTGGATCGTCGAAACCTTTAAAATGACATTGGGCCCACTCAAAACACTGTTCACACGCGCCGCCACACGCTGGTCAACGCTGACGTCAGCATGACGTCATCACTGACATCCTCTGACAGTGACACGTGCCACGCTCCCATTGGCCCTCTGTCTGACATGTCGACTGACATTGTCAAACTTGACAATGCTGACGTCGTCCCTGACATGATGACATCATCAGTCATCGTCTACCTTAGATCGGGTCTGTAACCGGGTTGCCGTGACCTGCGGGTTGACCCGGTCGGTTCTCCGCTGTCCGACCACCAAAACTCCTCCCGTTTGTCCCATTTTAATCCTCTCATCCTAACCTAAAGTTCTATGACCTTAAAATGGAAGAAAAACATCAAAACCCATAACTTCAAGCTTGGCTATGGCGGGTGAGTTTTCATCCGCTGTCCACGGTTGTTCCCGGTCGTCTAACGCCTCGAAATCAATCCTATTAAGTTCCTATGGTCCCCAGAAACACAACCAACCCATTAGTTTCGATCCAAGACCAATAAAACCCAAGTTTCGAATTTCAAACCCAAAACCTACCTTTTCGGGTTTCCTCCCGCCGTGAGCCGCCGTGGTTCTGGCCGTCTCCATCCAATCCTTCCTCGCCTCACTCACACTATCTCCCTGGTCTCAGTCGCAGGTGATGGAGAGATGTGTGTTGTGTGTTTGAAGAAAAATGAAGAATGAAGAATATGGGGTTATGGGGTTTTCGGGTGTGAAGAAGAAATGAGAAGATAGTGATGGTTGATGAGAGAAGAGAGAATAGATGATTAGATGAGTGGTGAGGATTGAGTGTTTGATTGAAATGAATGGCTAGGATTGAGTGAAGAAAAGATTAATTATATAATAATAGATATAATAATATTTAATTAAGTGAGATCCCTTTTTTAGGGGAAATGACCAATAGGATGAGTGACATGGAACCCACCTAAAATATATAGTCAATCAGAATTTGCCAACTCAGCCCCGCCTCGAAGTACATGCATAGTGAAATCGAACTTCCGTGACCTATAACTTTCCCGTTCGAAGTTCGATTTCAACATGCCGCCTGCCTATGGATTCGTATCGTCCCGATCTACGTAACGGTCCTCGGTCCTCATCCATCGGACATCCCGATCAAAAAGTCAACTATTCGCCCCTTTTAACCAAAATTACCAAAATGCCCCTAAACTTCCGAACGTCATAACGTCCTCCTCGAACGTCGGAATTGAACATGTCACCTGTCTATGAACTTGTGACGTCACGAACTACGTCACCGTCATCGGCCAAAGTCCATTTGACCGCCCGAATGAAAAGTCAACGTTTTGCCCACGCTTAGGGGCAAAACAGTCATTTTGCATCGTTCATCCGATTTCGCCCAACTAATCACGGATTAGCCTCACTAATCATGATTAGTTACTACTCTAATCTAGAAATTTGAGACGGGTCGTTTCATAACTTATATTATATTTTGTTATACAGCATTATCATGTAGCAAAAATACACGTAAAAGAAGTTAGGAGAAAAAAAAAGCATGGTATTTGGAATAGTCACAGTCATTTATCTTGCGGGCTATATATATTTTCATTTACTCTATGATGAATGTTCTAATTTCTCCGATTATTGATTATTGAATGTCTTATATTTAAATCTGATAATTAGAACCGTTTAATTCTTAAAACACAATAAATAGATTATATATGTAAAAAAAAGTAAAAAAATAAATTATTGATGGATTAATTATCCATATATATATTAATTAATTTGAAATTTTTTGACGGTTCACTCATAAACATCTCAATTGTTAGCGAAATCGTCTATTATTTTGATAACGATAAGGATCGCCAAAGAATCTCGAAATTGGTTATTTTTTTTTGTATAAATAATCTTTATATAATGTTCTAAGAAATCAATTGCTTTGATTATCATACTTGGATACAGAAAAATCGAAAATTGCATGGAACACATCCATCCTATGGTGTAGATGCAACTAGTTCCCTTACTTCTTCTTTTTTCTATTGACTTTTAGACCTTTCTAGTATACAAAGATGGTTCCTGAACCCAATTTTCGGATGGTTAAACTTACTTAATCGTTGTTACAAAAACACTTGACAGTAAGATTGAATATTATTAATAAACTTAAAAGATACACATAGTTGGGGAAGACACACTAACTTTGCTTCTCACAATAGCAATTAGTACATAAATGCAATCATCACAATCATAGTCTTGACTCAGTTATTCCTATAAAAACTCTAATTTCAACTTTTAAAATTTCAAAATTTCAAAATTAAAAAAAAAAAATCTAATCCTCAAATTTCCAAAATCAAAACTCTATATTCAATTTCTATTGAAAACCAAGAAAGTGCTGAAACTCAAAAGTGTATAAAACAACCATAATGTTACTATTAAGTAACTTAACTAAAAATAAAATATTATGACAATTCAAACAATCAAACAAGACTGATGCAACAATTCCTAACCTAGCTCTCTATTAAAGACTAAATCAATATAACACAATGAAAATTATTAAGCTAGCTAAAATGAATAGTGAATCTATAATAATCTGAAATTAATTAATTGTCTTAAATTTGAAGAAGTTTCTTGTTAACGGAAAATAAGTATTTCAAAGATTATGGCATACATAGATTGTTGTTCAAAATAAATAGAAAAACGCATACTTATCCCTAATTCAGCGAAGAAGGTACTTCAAAAATCCTGATTAATAAAAAGAAGAATCTTTGAAATTAAGCTCAACTCTGCTATTGTATAGCTCATACCCTATGGGCAGTTGATACCCTCATTCAAAACAAGAAAGCCAACATTTTATACACTAAACAGAAACCAATCTGAATATGCTTTAAAAAAGACTTTGAGGTTTGAATAGCCTCAAACTACACCGCAAGATTCGGCTGCAAAACGTCGTGAAGAAGAAAAAAGTTGATATAAATATTTGGACTTGAAACAGATAATGAATTTCTTTCTTTTATTGCTTTTTAAAATCTAAAGTGTAATAGACTATTAAATTGGGTTGGGTTAGACCAATTAAATTATACTTGACTAATTAAATTGGATTGGGCTAAACTCAAAATTTTAAAAGGCCGAACCTTGGGTGGAAGGGATACAACCCTTCCCGTCCAAGGCTACTATCCGTCCTTACTAGTATAGTTTTGAAAGAAACATGTTGCTATAGTCCATAAACTTTACACTAATGTTAGCGATAGTCCATGAACTTCATTATTAGTAATAATCGATTAAAAAATCTGGAAAAAAAATTGAATGTATATGCATCTTTCGTCACGAATTTTTTTATGAACATCATCCAAAAAAAGATGTTTTGGCGACGCTGTTCATCAGAAAAATTAGCTACTAATGGTGTTCTTCACCTTTAGTGACGAAAAATGCATATACATTAAAAAAATTCCAGATTTTTTTGTTCTTTCATTTAATTTTAATCAATTATTATATTAGTTAGTGGCTTCAGAAATTCCAAATATTCATGGATTGATGTTTGTGAGAAAATATAAGTTTTGGGTTTCATTTAGGTTGAATGGAGAGAATTGTATAAATATACTTAAAAATATAATCTTATCCTTATTTTAACTGAAAAAGTTGATAATTTTAATAGAAAAACGATTACTGCACGTTTGAACATAATTCATGAACATCTACTACTAATAATGAAGTTTATAGACTATAACTAGCATGATTGTAAAATTCAGGAATCATAAAAATAATTTTCCCTAATTTTGAATATGTGTGAAGATAACTTTATATTATACAAGTTACAGTGCGCCATAATTTAGTATCAAATTCACGTTCTCTCGCATACGTATATATATATGAATCAATCAATCATGAAACCTCCTCCAATCAAATGGACGCCATGTATATCCCTGGACCGATTGGTGATGGGCATTGGGCATCAAGAAGAATAAATGAAAGAAGCTATATATCTTGGTTGTACTTCAACACCAAATAATAGTACCTCTTCCAACTTTTGCTTTGGGAATTTTTTGCGACAAATTTCTTAGTGGCCCAGCTTTGTTGTGATTGAACGGGACAATATTATGCCGTCATTCACATGAACAATATATATTTCTAAGTTCACCACAAAGAGAGAGAGAGAGAGAGAGAGAGAGAGAGAGAGAGAGAGAGAGAGAGAGAGAGAGAGAGAGAGAGAGAGAGAGATGCTCCATTAATGTACTAGTTGCTAAATTTCCAACTAGTACGTTGATAATTGATATTGGTTTTTTCTCTACAAAATGTTTCAAATAAGCATCTAATAAGTTGCCTTTTTCTATTTACATTTTCAGCGTTTCTGTTTGGCTTCCTGCTCATTCCCATTGTCCTGCTTTAATCCCTTGTGGGTGTGCTTCACTTTTTCTTGACATTGCGTTATGGAAAGTCTCGATGATCGTATATATCTCTACCACAAACATGGTATGTGTTAGGTTTAATATATATATATATAGATGATCCATATCTACCTGCTGTCTAGCTAAAAAGCATACAATTAAACAAATAGTTGGTGGTTTAAGTGAAAAAAACCTTATTCCTTTTAAATAAGGTGTTGAGTTCGAGGCTTATGAAAGGAGTAACTAATATTAGGGAGAGCTCTCCCATATCGGGATCCTACGCGGCTCGAAAGTTAATCATCGTCTACGTACGCGGAATATCTTGATTTTCACAACAAAAAAAAAAAAACACACAATTAGCTCTAAAAAACAACTCATGCGAAGAAAACGGATCTCTCGGCGTACTATTCTACAATCGAATTTTACATATTCCAAAACTTTCACTTATAAAAGAGTCATAATTAATTACATGGTATGTTGTCTCCTATACATAACGAAAGAATAGTGTGGAGTCAATCTACGTAGTCAACACAATGATCCCAATAACTTTGTAATCATTTAGTAACTTTCGGTTCATAATATAATCAGGGAGTTGATTTCGTTTTCTAGCTATCTTTTACATTTTACACTTTCATTATTAAGAAAAATTAATATAGAAATAGAGTATAGAATGTAAACACCAACTCCGTATAATTAAACATAATTATTATTTGAGTTTTTATTTTAAATTAGATATTTATAAATAAGTGTTGGGCGAAATTTTGTTACCAATTACCCTACAAGCTCATCGAAAAAAAAAAATTCTGATTCCACTAATCAAATTGAAGGGCAATGTGTTATTTGGTTTCATATCAACAACTTGACAATTTGTGTTTTTTAAATTAGATACTTACTTTCCGGCCTAAGCAAGAATTAACTAATACACAACAAGCATGCGCGTTTAATTTGGCTGCATATTATTATTGTTTGTTTGACTGTGTCCAGCTTCGATCATATGCTCATTGCTCTCTGTAGTTATGTTGCCAACAAATTGATCGTCACTCATCATCTCTCACAATTTCTAGAACCAACCCAAAATAAATATTTTATTCCCTTTCAAAACCACGAAAATTAAGAAAGTCTCAATTCTCTTCTTTATTTTAAACAAACTATATGTGACTTATTTGTTGTGTAAATTACATATAAACTAAAATATTGTATAGTTTCTATTATTTTAAAGTTGGGAGAGAGAGAGAGAGAGAGAAAGCTCATCAAAAATTTCAGACGACAAAATTATCTTTCGACCAATTAATAATTTTTTTTTAAAAATAACTTATTTAATATGAATAGTAAAATTAAGTATTAAATATATAAAATAAGGTAAATAATGGTTAATGAAAGAAGTGTGGAGATAAAAAATGGTAGTGCGGTCAGGTAGTTTAGTTAATCCTTTTATTTTAAATTTAAAAACTTTCTTTCTATTTATTTTAGATGCTTCTAAAAATATGAATCGTGGCTATTATCCCCATTACTATAAGAGGCTCAAAAAGGTTTTATTAATTTTTTTTGACGAAAATACCCTTTAATTTATTTAATAATTAAGAATATAATAGTTGTGGAACCCAAAATCATCCGAAAATTATGGAGCTACCATGTGTCCCGTCATTCCCAAAAATGACCAAATTGCCCATGGCAATAACGCTGATCATTTGAAAAACACCCGCACATTAAATAATCTATTTACCAGTTAAATACGATATTTGATCGGGTTAAAATCTCCGTAAGATTGATATTCTTTCCGAGAGTTAATTATCGTTATTCTTAATAATGGATAATTAATATTAATATTAAAATAAAATAAATATCATTACTATCATGATGAGCCATCATTACAATTATTAAATAATATTTAATAATAATATATTATTTACTAATTAAATATTCAACCGACCAATCAGAACGCTCCAAGGCTCCCAAGATTTTCCTATAAATAGCAAGGCACATTTCATTTCAAGGTACGTTGATTCTTCGCTTCGAAGTATATCCTTTTCCTCTCTCAAAGCTAACTTAAGCATCGGAGTGTTCTTGGTCGAACAACCCCCCGGGTAAATCGATCGAGGCAACGATAGCTAATTGTTTGCTGTTTGCAGGAATTGTGAGGACTTTTCGCGGCGGGTTCAATCTTTGATTCAACAATTGGTGCTTTCATTGAGAGCTATTGAGATATACTCAGAAGAAGCTCTCTCATTTGTTCATCGTTCATCTTTCTTCGTTCGTCGTTCATCGACATTGTTCGAAGATTTTGAACGTTGTTCATCACTCATCAGGATTTTGTTCATCGTTCATCTTTCTTCGTTCGTCGTTCATCGACATTGTTCGAAGATTTTGAACGTTGTTCATTACTCATCAAGAATTCGTTCATCGTTCATCTTTCTTCGTTCGTCGTTCATCGACATTGTTCGAAGATTTTGAACGTTTGTTCATCGTTCATCTCCCTTCGTTCGTCGTTCATCGACATTGTTCGAAGATTCTGAACGTTGTTCAAATTATCCATCAACAGCTTTCCAACTCAACATTCTTCGAATCAGCATGGTTAAGGTTCGTCGATCCGTTCAGTCAGCCGGAGAAGGTGTTTCTGCCTCAACAGCTCAGATGAGGAATGAAGCTCACATAGAAACTCCGGAGAAACGCCCAGCTCAACTCAGGCGTGTGTCCATAGAAGCGCCCATTGAGACACTCGAAGGGAGGCCAACCTTCAGTTTTGGAGCATTACCCTCTCCAGCTAACCAAGTACCCGCGCTAGGGGAAGGAACTTCGACTTTACAACAAGCAAACGAGAGGTTGATAGGAAATGCATCACGACATGATCAACTCACAACAAACATGGTCCTAAAGGACTTTCTGGACGGGTGTCATGACATCTCAGGGATAAGTCGTCACCAACCTCCACAGGACAACTTGGCGCAGCAAGTTGAAGGGTTAAGCAAACAAGTTCAACTTCAGTCAGAGCTCTTGCAGCAACTCCTAGCAGGGAGACCAATCCAGGAGCAGGACAGACGATCCACGTCACGTGGAAGACAAGAGAATGCCCAAAGACGTCCTGGGAAAGAGCAGGTCCGCTGCCAAACAATGTCACGAGATACTTCGCTAGGCGACTCTGGAGAAGAAAGTCACGCTCATCGAGCGAAAAGCCCACAACGCCTAAAGCCGTTAGTACGTGAACGGCTAGGAGGTAGGACTGGGGCGACTTCACGGGCAGAGCGCTCACAACACTCACATGGGAGCAGGCGGCAACTTCGAGCTCTATACAAAAACCCAAAACGATCTGCCCACGGCAGTAAAGGGGAAGATGAAGCCTACTCCCCTGCACGATCCCAGAGATCAGGGGGAGAAGCTCAAAGAGGTTCTCAACGATTAGCAAAAAGGGACTCATCGCCTCAGCAAGGAGCGTTGCAGGCTAATGATGTTCAAAAAATGCTGGACATGCACCTTCGTGCTCAACAAGGTGGCGATCTAGAGGACGATCTACGTCGCCAGATACGGCTCTCTACGCCCTTTTATAAGGGATGTTGAGGAGGAACCATTCCCCCAGAGGTTCGCAATGCCAAACTTCACTCCATTCAAAGGAGCCTCCGACCCAGTAAAACACATAAATTATTATCGAGGAGTCATGATCCCCCACAGGTCTAACGATGCGCTCATGTGCAAAGTTTTTCAAGCTTCCCTTCAAGGCCAAGCCATGACTTGGTTCAATCATCTCCCCTCGAGGTCGATTGAGTCCTTCGAAGAGTTGGCTTTGACATTTGTAAAGGAATATGCACAACTTCAGACAATCGAGGTGAAAGATGACCATCTTTTCTCTGTCCGAAAGAGAGCAAAAGACACTCTGCGACAATACATACGGAGATTTTGTGAGGAGAAATCTCGCATTATCGGCTGTAATGACCTTGTTGCGGCAATGGCATTCAAGCAAGGACTCCCTCGAGACAGCCAGCTTTACGGGGACATCGTCATGAGCAATGCGCGAAGTCTTTCCAAAATAATTTCGCTAGCAGAGCGACATGCAAGTTGGGAGGACGAGAAGAGCGCCGCTCATACTCATGACCATTCCGGGACTAGCGAAAAGGCCTCCAATGAGGATGAACCCCATGGAAAGTCTGTGACTGGAAAGCTCAACAAGCGAAAGGCGGGGCAACACTCCCAAACGCCAGTTATGGGGAAGCCTAACTTGCAGCTATCTTTACCAGCCCATCAGATCCACAATGAAATTAAGAACAAGCCATGGTTTAAGAAGCGGGAGCCAGTCAAAGGCAATCAAGAGAATGCTGATAAAACCAAATGGTGCGCCTATCATGAATGTTATGGGCACAATATCAGCACATGTATATCTTTCGAAAGATATCTCCGAAATCTACTGAGGGAGGGGCATTGTAAAGACTACATCAAAATGAAGACTGTAAATCACATGGACAACAAAGAGCCAAACGAACCAGCTTCAAAGGTGATCCGCATCAACTAGACGCAAGTCAACATTAGAGAGACATAAAATTCTATGGAGCTTTTCAATTTTGCTTTTCAAGTTGTCTTCTAAATTCAAGTATCAATGAAATGAGATCGACAAATTGATTTGTTCACCATGTACAATTTTCAAAGCTTATTCTCTCTAGTGTAAAAAGCCTTCGTCATCAAAGCATCCAAGCCTTCGTCATCGAAGCATCCAAGCCTTCGTCATCGAAGCATCCGAGTTTTTCGCCTTGCGAAGCATCTAAGCCTTCGCCATGCGAAGCACCTAAGCCTTCGTCATCGAAGCATCTAAGCCTTCGCCACGCGAAGCACCTAAGCCTTTGTCATCAAAGCATCCAAAGCCTTTGTCATCGAAGCATCTAAGCCTTCGTCATCGAAGCATCCGAGTTTTTCGCCTTGCGAAGCATCTAAGCCTTCGCCACGCGAAGCACCTAAGCCTTCGTCAACGAAGCATCTAAGCCTTCGCCACGCGAAGCACCTAAGCCTTTGTCATCAAAGCATCCAAATCCTTCGTCATCGAAACATTCGAGCCTTCGCCCTGCGAAGTATCTAAGCCTTCGCCATGCGAAGCACCTAAAAACCTTCGTCATCGAAGCATCCAAGCCTTCGTCATCGAAGCATCCAAGCCTTCGTCATCGAAGCATCCAAGCCTTCGTCATCGAAGCATCCAAGCCTTCGCCCTGCAAAGCATCCAAGCCTTCGTCATCGAAGCATCAAAGCCTTCTGAGTCCTGCAAAATTTCTGCGCAGCAGGGAGAGCTCATCTCGAGCGGTATCTCGCTCATTTTCTATCAGCATCCTCTCTGCACGGCTCATCTCCAACTCGCCCATTTTGGCTTCCGATGTGAAATTAGGACCTCAAGTTTTCTTAAGTTATCGCAATCTCACATCAACAACATAACTTTCCATTTCTGCAGGCCCTTCACGTCAAGATGGCACATTCGCGGGACCAGAGCAGATAGGTTAGGAAAGAAGTTGCTCGGTATGCTTATAGGTTAGGAAAGAAGTTGCTCGGCATGCTTTTTTCTCCCAAGAACCAATAGGTCCTTGTTTATCATTCTTCTTCTGAACAACGGATCCTTTCAAGCACAGTAGAGTGCTCAACCACTCCTTGATCGGGATGTCTGAAAGCCTCCTGCCATTCATGGAGAGAGTAGCCGGCTCATGTCCCGGAACTCTGGAAGAACATCTGTCGCCAAGCTCCATGAGAACGTCGCTTGGAAAGGCAATTTGATTGCGAGCCTTCCACTCCATGAAGTCTTCAGGCTTCTCAGAACCCATATCTTTCCCTCGGAATGGATTTAGGTCACGAGAACCGCCACGCTCCCACAGAGCAAGTTTGCTGGGTCTCTCGGCACCTTGGCGCATAGCGAGCATATTTGTGGTACTAGCAAGAGTCACAGTGAATGTGATCCTGCCTACCGATGCTCACTAGTCACGTCTGCAAGAGCACTCAGTCACCGCCAAATCCCCGTCTTCTGTTTTTCCCCAATTCGACACGATTCTTCTTCGTTTTTGTTGCAGGGAGTTTCGTTTTGATCCTAGGAGCTTAATTCAATCCTCAATTTCCCTTCTCCTAGCTCACAAATTCGAATTCGAATTTCCCTTGATTTTCTGAATTTTCGAACTCCGAATACGCCCAGTTCTCTCAGTCCCTCGAGTTCCTCTCTCTCAATTCAGTTCCTTAAGCTTTTAAATTGCACAATGACGGTGAGACAGTGGGATATCACGGATCAATTTGGACAAAATGATTACAATTACCCTTAATTAAAAGTGAGTATCATTTGCCCCAAAACCGGATTCCATGTTATCTGGGGCAAGAAGAAGACAAAGGACATGTGTCATTGTCTGGTCAAGGTTAAAAGACCATTTTGCCCCTGGTTCGACAAATTACCATTTTGCCCCTAGCCTTCCGTGACCCGTAACGTTCGCATCCGAACTCCGTTTTCGACGTGATGAGTGGAAGTGTGAGGCAATCCTCAGGTCCGAGAAAGCCGACCGCCGACAGGGTTTTTTCCTCTCTCATGCTTAAGAGCCTTCATGGAAGAACATCTGTCGCCAAGCTCCACAAAAACATCGTTTGGAAAAGCAATTTGATTGCGAGCCTTCCACTCCTTGAAGTCTTCGGGTTTCTCAAACTCCATATCTTTCCCTCGGAATGGACTAAGGCAACAAGAACCTCCACGCTTCCACAAAGCAAGTTTGTTGGGTCTCTCGGCACCTTGACGCATAGCGAGCATATTTGTGGTACTAACAAGAGTCACAGTGAATGTGATCCAGCCTACCAATGCTCACTAGTCACGCCCGCTAGTGCACTCAGTCGCCGCCAAATCCCCGCCGACTGTTCAGCCAAACTCCGTTCACCACGTAGCAAGCATATTTGTGGTACTAGCAAGAGTCACATTGAACGTGATCTAGCCTACCGATGCAAGCGCGCACCGTCCAAAACTGCTCGTTTTCCAAACTGCACGCGATTCTATAATTTCTGACACTTTTCAGGAATTTCGAATCCTGCCCAAAAAACATCATAAATGGTCAATAATGACACTATGGATATCATATCAATTTCCCACAATTTTCTGAAAATTAAATTTTAATTTAAAACATAACCTAAACCTTCAATGAACAGTGTTTTGCTACAGTGCGCGGTGAACAATGTTTTGCTACAGTGCGTCTTCTCTGCCCATTTCTCTGCAACTGGGTCGATCAGACCCGCGATCTGACCCGGTCACCAATCCCTCAATTCCCAACCATTTTAGCTCTAGTTTGTTCCTGTGTGACTGTCTCAAACCCAGAAAGGGTTCTAACTAAACAAAATCATTAAACAAGGGCTGGATCGAAGGCTTACCTCGATGATCAGAAACCGGTTTTCCCCTTCGCCGTTTACTCTCCGTTCAGGTCTCCTCAGATCACGAAACACGTCCTAAAGGTTCCTATCAGTCCATATAATCGAATAGAATCAACTGGAATAAAAAATACACGTTGGAAACCAAGTTTCAAATTCTGAGTTTTCAAACCGTTTCGGGTTTTAGAACTGCCTACCTCGCCGCCGTCCGCCGCCGTGTCCACACCGTCCCTCAGCCTCACTAGCTCAGTCCAGCAACACACAATGCAAGGGTCAGGGTGCTACGCAGGTGTGATGGTTGAATGAGCAGTATGTGTGCATTTCGTGTAACGCCCCGGACATTCTGAAAATGTAATATTATAAAATATTGATTAAAATGACGTTTTTACCCCTGTGATTTGTGCGGTCAATTTGTTGACTTTTGATTGGGAGATCGAACGGACGTGGAGTGATGACCGTGACGTAGTTTGGGACGTCACGAGTTCATAGACAGGTGGCACGTTCGATTCGGACGAACAGGGTGAAAGTTATGATGTTCGGAAGTTCAGGGGCATTATCGTAAATTGGACGTTATAAAGGGAAAAAGTTGACTTTTTGTTTGACAATTGATACTCATTTGACTCGAAGACCGTTATGTTCGTCTCGACGCCCTGAGTACAACGACAGGCGGCACGCGTGAAACGGACATCGGATGACCGAGTTATGGGTCACGGAAGTTGGAGGGCAGTTTGGTAATTATTGGACAGAGGGGCATTTTGGTCATTTTCACGACGGTTACTGTAGCACCACCGTGAAAAACAGAGTGCGGCCGTGGAGCTTTGTGCGTGCAATTGTTTATGGCTTAGTGGACTGGTGAGTGGGTTTAGTTTATGGATTTTGAGATTGTGGGAGGCATCCATGCGTGTCTGGGCTGAGACAGAATGCACGGGAGAGGTTTTAAATTTGTTCTTGGGGTCTGTTTGCGGGAAACAACTACGCAGTGATCAGCTGAGGGATTCTCACGGGTTGTCGTCTCACTGCGATCGATTAACTGAGTTAGAGGATGTGGGGAGGTCATTTTGGTTCAGTTTGGGAGCTGAGAGTGTGAGGAACTGTGAGAGGAACCGTGAGGAAACATTTTCGGGTTTTTGGGGGGAAGTTTCAGGGTTCAATTCCTACGGTTTTGGGACCAAACTAAGGACACTGAGGGACTTCTGGGAGTGAAAGAATCACGTTGGTGCAAGATTTGGGTGAGGACGACCACTGTTGGCCCTAGAACCCAAGTGCTGTTCAGGGAGGAACCATTTGGAGGGAAAAATCCCATTCAATTTCTGAAGCCTGTTGATCGAAACCAAAGGCCGTGTTAGACTTCTGGGGCCACTACGAGCACAACCGTGCAAGAATTGAAGGAGGAGGGGGACAGGTTGGCTGGGAACCTGAGTCTCAGTTTCAGAGGAAAACCAGTGCTGAGGACGACGAATTCCAGGTAACGGCGAGTTAAATTGTTAGTGCCATTGTGTTCGTCTAAGTTCCCTTAATCTACTGGTGAAGTTAATTTGAGAATGGAGTTAGTTTGGGTGAGTTCTGGGTGACGACCCGTTCGTCTGTTCAAGTCTGGGTTGAAACGATTTAGGGTCAGTCGACGTTAATCATCAGTATAGACCTTAAATTAATAGGTTAGAGAAAGTAATAGGATTGAAAACGGGAGGAATTGATTGAGAATTGAGCTTGAGCTGGTCGGGTTGTGTCGCGGGTGACAGACCCGTTTATCAGTCTATTCGGGTAAGAACGATGACACTGTAGCTTGGCGCGTGGCCTTCACGCGCAGCCACTTTGGGCGGCGCGTGACGGCGCGTGCGATGTCATCTCCGATCACGGTCAACATGGAAATTGTTCCTTTCAGTCCAATTAACATTTTCTCTTTAGAGTTCGAGTTGTTCGGGAGTCGTTCGGGATAATTTCGGGAGTCCGGAAGGTTAAGTCCTTAAGGTTTATTTCGCCGAAAAATCCAGGAAATTAGGGAAAAATCCTACGAGTTATTTTGGGACGTTTGTAACCCTTCTTGTACGTTTTTACAGGCCCGGACACTTCCGAAGCTACGGAGGAGCGCGTGGGACGCGATTGACGCGTCCTAAGACTATGAGTGGATCTTTTGATTTCTAAATTGGGCATGCATGACTATTTTGCTTATTTATCTCATGGTTTTACCTATGATTTTATGATGGTGATATGATATATCGGTTTTACATGTTTCCACGTTTTTCGAGATATTTATCGTATTTCACGCATTTCGAGATTACGGTTGTTGCTTATGCATGCGTGATGATTTTGATGAAGTACCTGGATATGAACATGCATGTTTTCGGATTTATGATGTTTGAGCATATTGTGATGTGATTTTTCGGAAATTGCATGTGTTGGAATTTGCATGTGAATTCGGACATAAGTCCTGTTACGATGTGATATGTTTCGGAATGATGTTGGAAAAAGGTTGGTCATGAATCCTGGTTTATTGTGTTCAAAAACGGTTTTGGGTTTAAAGACCCGGTTGATTGTTGGATCCGGTTTTGGGTTTAAAGACCCGGTTATTTAATGATGGGGGCGGGCCCGAAAATTGGGTTTAAAGACCCGAATTGAGTTTAAAGACTCGTGAGTTTAAAGACTCGATTATTATGATACCCTCGAGGCCTATTAATCATGTTTTGAGTTTAAAGACTCGTTGATATCCCGGGAAGGCCTAATGTTGAGTTTAAAGACTCGGATGGATCCAACGGTATAATCGTGATTATTGATTTATGTTTTACTTGATTTTTGCAAATAATGTTTCAAAATGACGGTTTCTGGAATCTGGTATTATTAAATGGTTTTACATGAGTTATGACGATCCTTGCAACATTTTTCATGTGTTTCGGAAAAAGAGTTTTCAAAATTTTAATACGCAAGTTTTGAATATTTGGTTATGCATGCGGATTACAAAACTGGAGGGCGAACCCCGATTTCGGAAAAACTGTTTTTCCTGCAAAACTTATGTTTCGGTCCACTCACACTTTGTTGTTTTAAATTCCCTCCAGGTCGTGGTACAAGTGCGGGGGCAAGCGCCGAGGCAGAGGCGGAGGCATAAAGTTTTCCGTTGCGGAGTAGTTAGTTCACAGAGTAGGATTTGTTCCTTAACCTGTTTTGTAATATTATTGCTCTGTGAAACTGTGGACTTGACGTCCAGTCGATTGTATTTGTTTAATCTCCCTGGTCTGGCAATGGGTGTGTTGTAATATTACTTGGTTTTCCGGTCTTTTGGTTTGGATTGTCAGCCGGGAGCAGGATGCTTCCCGATTATCGAGGCGATAATCCGGGTGGGTCCTGTCAATTGGTATCAGAGCCTAGGTTTACGATTCGTGTCCGGCACTAGGGTGTGCCTTGATTTTTTGTACTAACTTATGCCTCTTTCAGAGAAGGACGACCAGCCATGCCTCCGCGACGCGAACCCCCTCCACGACCTGATGGCGATGCCGAGAGCGCTTCGATCGAGCGAGCCCAGCGTCTTGGGGCTACGGTGTTTAGTGGTGGAGCGGATCCTAGGATGCTCACCGTTGGATTTCTCGGATTGAGAGGATTTTTACTGTGATGCACTGTCCTCCTGAGGAGCGTGTGGTGTTGGCCACATTTTTACTTGATGGATCTGCTTATGAGTGGTGGTATACTCTGGAGTTGTCGGGTTGGGATGCCCGTACAGTGACTTGGGAGACCTTTCGTCAACGGTTTCTGGATCAGTATTATCCCCGTTCATTCCGTGATACTAGGGAGACCGAGTTTCTGCAGCTCCAGCAGGGGAGCATGTCCGTAGCTGAGTATGAGCAGAAATTTCAGATGCTAGCTCATTTTGCTCCTACCTTTGTATCTACTGAGGCTGAGAAATGTTGTAGGTTTGAGTTTGGCCTACGGGGTGAGATACGGGCCATTGTGACGGCCGGAGCTTTTGCTACTCTCAGGGAGTTGTCTGATGTCGCGGTGCGGGTTGAGGCTAGTCTCCCGACACGTCCACAGTACTCTGGTGGTGGACAACGTCGAGAGCGTTCATATCCTGGATCATTTGGTCAGAGAGCCCCGAAGAAGGGACGTTATAATGGAGCCTCATCTGCAGGCAATGATCGTTATGGCAGGCCAGGTAACTATCAGAGTTCCAGATTCCGAGCGCCTAGGGCGCAGACTGCTCCGCAGGCGAGCGCGACTTCTGTTGCTTCCACGGGACGACAGGGTGGTGGTTTTGTTCGAGATGCTTCCAGTGTTATCCGTTTCTTCTGTGGCGAGCGGGGCCACTATCGGAGGGAGTGTCCATCTTTGCCACAGGGTGGTGGCGCAGGTCGGGGTGGAGCAGAGCAGGGACGGAGCACAGCTGTAGTTTCTGGGACTGAGAGTACTCGAGGAGGTGGTACTGGAGCGGCTAATGGACAGAGGGGCCAGGGCCGTGGGCGAGCAGCTGGACCACAGGCCCGAGTTTTTGCTGTTACGCAGCAGGAGGCCAGGGCAGTACCTGGTGTTGTGACAGGTACACTCACGATCTTTGGGCATGATGTTTGTGCTTTAATTGATCCCGGAGCTACTCATTCATTTATATCACGGGACTGTGAGTTGTTGGCGGGTAGAGAGGTGTCCGCCTTGGACTGTGACTTGGGTGTGAGTACACCCACGAGAGATGTATTTGTGGTAAATCAAGTGTTGCGGGAGTGTCCCGTAATGGTAGGTGATGTTGGTCTGATGGCAGACTTGATACTCTTGGACTTGCACGACTTTGATGTCATTCTAGGGATGGACTGGTTGACACTCCATCATGCTTCTATCGATTGTGTCGATAAGAAGGTTACCTTTCGGAGCCCTGGGTTACCGGAAACCACCTTTCAGGGAATTCAGCGAGCCACTCCTGTCGGAGTGATTTCAGCCCTGAAGGCAAGTAAGTTGTTGAGGAAAGGGTGCCAGGGATACTTAGCCCAAGTGTTGGACTCACGAGCTGCACCATTGAGGGTGGAGGATATACCGATTGTACGGGAGTTCCCGGATGTTTTTCAGGAGGATCTACCGGGATTGCCACCGCATCGAGATGTTGAGTTCACTGTTGATCTGGTTCTAGGTACGCAACCTATCTCTCAGACTCCGTATCGTATGGCGCCAGCTGAGTTGAAAGAACTGAAGGCGCAGTTACAAGAATTACTTGAGATGGGGTTTATTCGACCGAGTGTGTCCCCCTGGGGAGCCCCGGTGTTGTTTGTGAAGAAAAAGGATGGGAGTTTGAGACTCTGCATCGATTACAGGCAACTGAATAAAGTAACGGTCAGGAACAAATACCCGTTGCCTCGGACCGATGATTTGTTTGATCAGCTGCGAGGAGCGCAGTACTTCTCCAAAATTGATCTACGTTCTGGGTATCAATAGTTGCGGGTTAAGGATGATGATGTACCCAAGACAGCCTTTAGGACCCGTTATGGTCATTATGAGTTCCTTGTGATGCCGTTTGGTTTGACCAACGCACCCGCAGCGTTTATGGATTTGATGAACTGAGTGTTGCAGCCTTACTTGGATCGTTTTGTCATCATGTTTATTGACGATATCCTGGTCTACTCGAGGAGTGCGGAAGCGCATGAGGAGCACTTAAGGATGATGCTAGGTACCTTGAGGGAAAACCAGTTGTATGCGAAGCTCAGCAAATGTCAGTTTTGGTTGACGAGCGTGAGTTTCTTGGGGCATGTGATCTCAACTGACGGGATCAGTGTGGATTCTCAGAAAATTGAGGTAGTGGCGAAGTGGGAACAACCGAGGACCGTCACTGAAGTCAGAAGTTTCTTGGGTTTGGCTGGTTATTACAGGAGGTTCGTAGAGGGTTTCTCTACCATTGCTGCCCCGTTGACGCGACTGACGCGGAAGGGAGTCAAGTTTGAGTGGGATGACGATTGTGAGCGTAGTTTTCGGGAGCTAAAGGAAAGGTTGACATCTGCTCCTATACTGACCCTTCCGGACGACAGTGGGGAATTTGAGGTGTACAGTGATGCATCCTTACAGGGTTTGGGATGTGTACTAATGCAGCATGGGAAAGTGATTGCCTATGCTTCGCGTCAGTTGAAACCGCATGAGCGCAATTACCCGACGCACGACTTGGAGTTAGCTGCTGTTGTGCATGCGCTGAAAATTTGGAGACATCACCTGTATGGTGCGACTTGCAGAATGTTCACGGATCACAAGAGCCTGAAGTACTTGTTCACTCAGAAGGAGTTAAATGTGAGGCAACGACGGTGGCTAGAGCTAATTAAGGACTATGATTGCACGATTGAGTACCACCCGGGGAAAGCCAATGTGGTGGCTGATGCTCTAAGCCGGAAGTCAACGCATTCTGTAGCACATCTACGGACGGTTCATTTACCACTTTTGGTTGAACTCCGTAAGAATAGCATTGATTTGGGTTTGGATGGCCAAGGTGTCTTGCTGGCTAATTTTCATGTGAGACCACTTCTGGTCGATCGGATCGTTGAGGTTCAATCTCAAGATCCTGTCTCGTGTGTACTTCGAATTGAAGTGGAAGCCGGTGAGCGGCTAGATTTCACAGTCAGGGAGGATGGAGCTTTGCTTAAAGAAGGACGGTTGTGTGTGCCCGACGTTGAGGCACTGAAGAAGGAGATCTTGGACGAAGCGCATAGTTCGGCCTACGCGATGCATCCTGGTGGGACCAAGATGTATCGTACCTTGCGAGAGCACTACTGGTGGCCGGGAATGAAACGGGAGATTGCCGAGTTTGTCAGCAGGTGTCTGATTTGCTAGCAAGTGAAGGCTGAGAGACAACGACCTTATGGAGCCTTGCAACCCCTACCTATCCCGGAATGGAAATGGGATCACTTAACGATGGATTTCGTGTTTGGACTTCCTAGGACACCCAGAGGTCACGATGGAGTTTGGGTGATTATGGACAGGCTTACGAAATCAGCTCACTTCTTGCCGGTACGAGAGAACTTCAGGATGACACAGTTGGCCCAGTTGTTTATTGAAGAGATCATCCGTTTGTACGGTACTCCGGAATCAATCGTTTCTGACCGAGACCCGAGGTTTACTTCTCGATTTTGGCAGAGTCTGCAGGAAGCATTTGGGACGAAACTTCGTTTCAGTACTGCATTTCATCCTCAGACTGACGGCCAGTCTGAGCGGACCATCCAGACTTTGGAGGATATGATGCGAGCTTGCGTTTTGCAATTTCAGGACACTTGCGAGTCACACATAGCCTTGATGGAATTTTCCTACAACAACAGCTATCAGGCGAGCATTGGAATGGCTCCGTACGAAGCCTTGTACGGACGGCAGTGCAGAACCCCATTGTGTTGGACGGATGTGGGTGAAAGGAAGCTGACTAAATCCGAATTGGTGGAACTGACGACCGAGAAGGTCAAACTCATCAGGGATCGGCTCAAGGCAGCCCATGACAGACAAAAGAGCTATGTGGACCATCGGATTCGGGATCTTGAGTTTGCGGTCGGAGATCGGGTATTCCTGAAATTATCCCCTTGGAAAGGTGTAGTGAGATTTGGCAGGCGAGGGAAGTTGAGCCCTCGTTACATCGGACCTTATGAGATTACCGAGAGGATTGGCCCAGTGGCCTACAGGTTGGCACTACCGCCAGAGCTGTCGAAGGTCTACGATGTTTTTCATGTGTCGATGTTGCGGAAATATGTGTTCGACGCATCTCATGTACTGGGGGAACAGCCCATTGAACTTCGAGATGACTTGAGCTTTGAGGAACAGCCGGTGCAGATTTTGGATCGAAAGGATAAAGTACTACGTCGAAAGACCGTTCCTCTGGTAAAGGTTCTCTGGAGGAACCAGAATGTGGAGGAAGCCACATGGGAAACCGAGGCACAGATGCGAGCACAGTTCCCCTACTTGTTTCCTTAAAATTTCGGGACGAAATTTCTTAAGGGGGGGAGATTGTAACGCCCCGGACATTCTGAAAATGTAATATTATAAAATATTGATTAAAATGACGTTTTTACCCCTGTGATTTGTGTGGTCAATTTGTTGATTTTTGATTGGGAGGTCGAACGGACGTGGAGTGATGACCGTGACGTAGTTCGGGACGTCACGAGTTCATAGACAGGTGGCGTGTTCGATTCGGACGAACAGGGTGAAAGTTATGATGTTCGGAAGTTCAGGGGCATTATCGTAAATTGGACGTTATAAAGGGAAAAAGTTGACTTTTTGTTTGACAATTGATACTCATTTGACTCGAAGACCGTTATGTTCGTCTCGACGCCCTGAGTACAACGACAGGCGGCTCGCGTGAAACGGACGTCGGATGACCGAGTTATGGGGCACGGAAGTTGGAGGGCAGTTTGGTAATTATTGCACAGAGGGGCATTTTGGTCATTTTCACGGCGGTTACTGTAGCACCACTGTGAAAAACAGAGTGCGGCCGTGGAGCTTTGTGCGTGCAATTGTTTATGGCTTAGTGGACTGGTGAGTGGGTTTAGTTTATGGATTTTGAGATTGTGGGAGGCATCCATGCGTGTCTGGGCTGAGACAGAATGCACGGGAGAGGTTTTAAATTTGTTCTTGGGGTCTGTTTGCGGGAAACAACTACGCAGTGATCAGCTAAGGGATTCTCACGGGTTGTCGTCTCACTGCGATCGATTAACTGAGTTAGAGGATGTGGGGAGGTCATTTTGGTTCAGTTTGGGAGCTGAGAGTGTGAGGAACTGTGAGAGGAACTGTGAGGAAACATTTTCGGGTTTTTGGGGGGAAGTTTCAGGGTTCAATTCCTACGGTTTTGGGACCAAACTAAGGACACTGAGGGACTTCTGGGAGTGAAAGAATCACGTTGGTGCAAGATTTGGGTGAGGACGACCACTGTTGGCCCTAGAACCCAAGTGCTGTTCAGGGAGGAACCAGTTGGAGGGAAAAATCCCATTCAATTTCTGAAGCCTGTTGATCGAAACCAAAGGCCGTGTTAGACTTCTGGGGCCACTACGAGCACAACCGTGCAAGAATTGAAGGAGGAGGATGACAGGTTGGCTGGGAACCTGAGTCTCAGTTTCAGAGGAAAACCAGTGCTGAGGACGACGAATTCCAGGTAACGGCGAGTTAAATTGTTAGTGCCATTGTGTTCGTCTAAGTTCCCTTAATCTACTGGTGAAGTTAATTTGAGAATGGAGTTAGTTTGGGTGAGTTCTGGGTGACGACCCGTTCGTCTGTTCAAGTCTGGGTTGAAACGATTTAGGGTCAGTCGACGTTAATCATCAGTATAGACCTTAAATTAATAGGTTAGAGAAGGTAATAGGATTGAAAACGGGAGGAATTGATTGAGAATTGAGCTTGAGCTGGTCGGGTTGTGTCGCGGGTGACAGACCCGTTTATCAGTCTATCCGGGTAAGAACGATGACACTGTAGCTTGGCGCGTGGCCTTCACGCGCAGCCACTTTGGGCGGCGCGTGACGGCGCGTGCGATGTCATCTCCGATCACGGTCAACATGGAAATTGTTCCTTTCAGTCCAATTAACATTTTCTCTTTAGAGTTCGAGTTGTTCGGGAGTCGTTCGGGATAATTTCGGGAGTCCGGAAGGTTAAGTCCTTAAGGTTTATTTCGCCGAAAAATCCGGGAAATTAGGGAAAAATCCTACGAGTTATTTTGGGATGTTTGTAACCCTTCTTGTACGTTTTTACAGGCCCGGACACTTCCGAAGCTACGGAGGAGCGCGTGGGACGCGATTGACGCGTCCTAAGACTGTGAGTGGATCTTTTGATTTCTAAATTGGGCATGCATGATTATTTTGCTTATTTATCTCATGGTTTTACCTATGATTTTATGATGGTGATATGATATATCGGTTTTACATGTTTCCACGTTTTTCGAGATATTTATCGTATTTCACGCATTTCGAGATTACGGTTGTTGCTTATGCATGCGTGATGATTTTGATGAAGTACCTGGATATGAACATGCATGTTTTCGGATTTATGATATTTGAGCATATTGTGATGTGATTTTTCGGAAATTGCATGTGTTGGAATTTGCATGTGAATTCGGACATAAGTCCTGTTATGATGTGATATGTTTCGGAATGATGTTGGAAAAAAGGTTGGTCATGAATCCTGGTTTATTGTGTTTAAAAACGGTTTTGGGTTTAAAGACCCGGTTGATTGTTGGATCCGGTTTTGGGTTTAAAGACCCGGTTATTTAATGACGGGGGCGGGCCCAAAAATTGGATTTAAAGACCCGAATTGAGTTTAAAGACTCGTGAGTTTAAAGACTCGATTATTATGATACCCCCGAGGCCTATTAATCATGTTTTGAGTTTAAAGATTCGTTGATATCCCGGGAAGGCCTAATGTTGAGTTTAAAGACTCGGATGGATCCAACGGCATAATCGTGATTATTGATTTACGTTTTACTTGATTTGTGCAAATAATGTTTCAAAATGACGGTTTCTGGAATCTGGTATTATTAAATGGTTTTACATGAGTTATGACGATCCTTGCAACATTTTTCATGTGTTTCGGAAAAAGAGTTTTCAAAATTTTAATACGCAAGTTTTGAATATTTGGTTATGCATGCGGATTACAAAACTGGAGGGCGAACCCCGATTTTGGAAAAAATGTTTTTCCTGCAAAACTTATGTTTCGGTCCACTCACACTTTGTTGTTTTAAATTCCCTTCAGGTCGTGGTACAAGTGCGGGGGCAAGCGCCGAGGCAGAGGCGGAGGCATAAAGTTTTCCGTTGCGGAGTAGTTAGTTCACAGAGTAGGATTTGTTCCTTAACCTGTTTTGTAATATTATTGCTCTGTGAAACTGTGGACTTGACGTCCAGTCGATTGTATTTGTTTAATCTCCCTGGTCTGACAATGGGTGTGTTGTAATATTACTTGGTTTTCCGGTCTTTTGGTTTCGATTGTCAGACGGGAGCAGGATGCAGGATGCTTCCCGATTATCGAGGCGATAATCGGGGTGGGTCCTGTCATTTCGGGTAGGAAAATATATAAGAATGGAGGGAAAGGAAATGGACGGTCCAAATTCAATCTAGAGGAATAAGATCAAGGGTTCAGATTAAGTCTGGGGTACTTTAGATGGATGGCTGAAATTAAAAGTTGGTTTTAATCCTAATTAATCACTTAGTGGAGCTTGATCCAATCTAACCAATGGGTGAGTGACACTTGTCACTCATCCAGTTGTCCTCCAATCACAATATCAGAATAAAATAATTGACACGAATGCCGAGACGCAAACCTCCCGATTTCACGTTTCTGACCATAACTTCCTCGTACGAAGTCCGATTTCGGCGTGCCGCCTGTCTACGGACTCAGGGCATCGAGACCTATCTAACGGTCCTTGAGTCGAGTGAAAATTAGTTTTCAAACGAAAAGTCAACATTTTCGCCCCCATTCGTCCAAATTACGGTAATGCCCCTGAACTTCCGATAGTCATAACTTTTTCCATGATCGTCCGAATTGGACGTGCCACCTGTCTATGGACTTGTGACATCTCGAACTACGCCACGGTCATTGGTCAAAGTCCATTTGACTGTCCGAATTAAAAATCAATATTTTACCCACGCTTGGGGGCAAAATGGTCATTTTGCACATTATATCCGATTCACACCACTAATCCCAAATTAGTCATTCTAAAACTAAAAATGGATTTTTAACCCTTATAATCAGGGGCAAAATCGTCAAGTAAACGCTGATTCGATTCTTGAACCCAACAGTAACCGGTAACCCGGTAATATAAGATTCCAAACAATGTACATCCCTCCGGATTCCCTGAATACCGAATCGATGTGGGGGCATTTGTGGAACCCAAAATCATCCGAAAATTATGGAGCTGCCATGTGTCCCGTCATTCCCAAAAATGACCAAATTGCCCTTGGCAATAACGCTGATCATTTGAAAAACACCCGCACATTAAATAATCTATTTACCAGTTAAATACGATATTTGATCGGGTTAAAATCTCCGTAAGATTGATATTCTCTCCGAGAGTTAATTATCGTTATTCTTAATAATGGATAATTAATATTAATATTAAAATAAAATAAATATCATTACTATCATGATGAGCCATCATTACAATTATTAAATAATATTTAATAATAATATATTATTTACCAATTAAATATTCAACCGACCAATCAGAACGCTCCAAGGCTCCCAAGATTTTCCTATAAATAGTAAGGCACATTTCATTTCAAGGTACGTTGATTCTTCGCTTCGAAGTATATCTTTTTTCTCTCTCAAAGCTAACTTAAGCATCGGAGTGTTCTTGGTCGAACAACCCCCCAGATAAATCGATCGAGGCAACGATAGCTAATTGTTTGCTGTTTGCAAGAATTGTGAGGACTTTTCGCGGCGGGTTCAATCTTTGATTCAACAATAGTAAAATTAGATATTAAATTTATAATTTAAATAATAATTATTAGTTAATGGAAAGAACGGAGGAAAAAAAGGGGTAGCGGCTAAACACAATTGAATATTTCTGGGTTTGGACGTACGGCTAATATTTTATGATTTGGACAGCTAATATTATCAAAACCTATAGTGATGATTAACTTGAATGCATAAATAATACCAAGTTGATCAATGGCGATCAACCCAACATGCGTTGCAAATAACTTTGATTTGTGCCTCAATTGAACCCCACAAGTGGTAATCATCCTCAAATTGACATTGAAAAGAGTGTAAATCATAGTTGGTACAATTGTGATAATTTTTACTTTTATTTAAAATATTTCTATCAATTTATTTTTTACTGAAAAGACGTTTAAATAATTAAAAATAACATTGTCTTCTTTAACTCTCTTTGCCCCATATGCGGTGTGCCCCTTAGTGTTTGATCTCTTTGGCCTCTTGGGCCCTTTATTATATTATATATATATTATATTTAGTTACAAATGAATTTTTTCTATCAAATAAAAAATAAAGTTCGTATTGTCTGTAATTTAACAGTAGGGTATAAAAAGTTTTTGGGAGGTGGTGAGAAGGTGGTGGAAAATCGTACGATATAGAGTTTAATTCTTAGATTTTGGCACAAAATTCAAGAATTAAACCCTAAACCATGCACAATTAACCAAATTATTTAATATCGGATGATAAATAATTTTTAAATTTAAAAGTATTTTTGAATAATTGTTATTTTTAATTATCTTGTTTTAAGTTGGATTAGATGTTCATATTACTCTTAAAATGAACAAGTGAAAAAATATATTATAACTAGGAGTAATATTTTAATAATCCTTAATATAATCTTATAATAAAAAATTAAAATTTGAAGTTTAAAATAATTTTTGAAGAAAAATAGTCAATTTTAATGTTTGACCAATTATTATAATGGTTAGAGATTAAAAAATTTAAAAAATATGGTTAATGAGTTTTAGATAAACATTAATATTTTTAAAGACTAATCAATAAATAGCCTTGAAATGATTGATTTATTGTTGTTACTTGTACTTGTCGATCGTGAAAATGGTACCACTTACAAGATTATGTTTCGTGAAGGGTTGCCAGCTATACTTCTTTATTTATAGCTATCATTCTCATTGGCAGGCGGATTAAGATATGATTAAGAGAGATGATAGTGAAGACTTAGAATTTTTGAGAATAATTACACTCATTGATAATTACGAATCGTAAAATCATGTAGACTCTTATTAAATCAACTGTTTATGAAAACGAAAGAAATGTATTATCGCTAATGAGTCTATTGTCTACTTAAATTTGATTTACATCACATATTAAGCCGATTAATTCCATGCATGAAATGTAAGAATTAGAGCATAACATCAATTGTACGACAAGAGAAGTCTTAACAATAAGGAATTGCTAGAAGTCTATGTGTTCTTATAGGAGAATATTTAGAAGGATTGTCTATATATTGAGAAAGTCTCTTCTCTCACAAGATTCGCTTAATTTTCTGGACGATTGCCCATTGATAATTTTAAGCATTGAGATTCTTGACAGAGGGAAGAAGGTTTTGCTCTCAGCGTTGGAGTTCAACGTGCTGGTGATCATGGACTCGGCTTCAATTTCCATAGGTTTGTAATCGTATCTTGTTTAATCTTTTGAATATTCGTTTGCTGAATTTAAACGTGATTAAAATTCTTGAGTGGTGATATTGGCTGAACTTATCCATCTCTTACATGGAAATAAACAGATTTTTTTTTTTCAGTCACCATATTGGTCGATTCAGATATGAGAACTAGACGATAAGATTTGTATGTAGCTAGATTTTTTTCCCCTTAAAAATATTATCTCCTATCACTGGCACTGTAAAGTTCAACAATGGAAAATTATAATATGATTACACAAGAGCTAAGATTAATTATGTAATATATATATATATATATATATAATCCAAGCTTGTCCTAAATGATCGACATACACCAACTTCACATCTTAATCATCAAAATAGTTTTCAATTGCTCCCTAGTACAAGTGTTTCGTTTGTTTAATGAAGTATTGATTTTATTTTTTATTTTTTGCGTATCTTGTATAGTGATTTATATAGTAATTAATAAGTACTTATAAATCATAACGAATAATGCATGTTATATAGTCTACGGTCAGTCGTTTCTTACATACCGACAATTGCTACACAAACTACTTAACATATGATATTAGTTACGTATTTTGTATGGCATGCGTACTTTCACGGTGTGCAGTACTGCATCATTTCTAATTGAGTGTGATTAATTATTTGAGTGTATCAAAACTTGGGTTGTAATCAAGGTTTAATTCTTTTGTTTCTTTAATTTGCATTTTCAATATAAATATTTTATCGTCTATGTGTGAGCCCATTTTTATAATTATATTTACATATTATAGTTGATTTTTTTCTTTGAAACCAATAATAAAATATGTATTGTCTGGAGTTTAACCAGTAGGATACAAAATTTAAGAACTAAACCATAAATTATAAGTGACTAATTTAATTTTTTAATATTGAATAATAAATATTTTTTAAAACTTGAAGTTGAATTATATTTTTAAAAAATTCTTACTCTTAATTATCGTGTTTTAAATAAAACTATCCTTACACGAACGAGTAAAAAAACTAAAAAACTATTAAATAGGGATTGAAAGAACAACTTTATTGTTTGAATAATTATTATAGCAATTCAAAACTATAATTACTAATTTTAAATAAATATTAATATTGTCAAAATTATCGTAATTTGTTCATATATATATATATACTGAAAGCTCGATCTTACTTAATTTTTGGAAGTATATTTTCAATAATAACCAATTAGGAGTTTACAAGTGTAAGATAATACTACAAATTACAGTTAGTAATTTGTCAGCTAATATAATTTGTCAGCTAATCATGTAGATTATGACTCTCAAGCAATCGATTAATCCCTACAGCACATTCTACCAGGTAGGGATCAAAAGATCTGACTGGCATGAGAAAATGAAGACATAGTTGTTGCAGAAACAATCACAGCCGTCAAAAAGATCTGAACAGAACAATATTGTTGCCGTCGAAATGGTGGTACGTGTCACCATCAACAAGTGGCCTCTTTCCTCTCTCCTGATGTCAACGTCATGCAAGTTGGCCTATCCAGCTTACTTCTCAGTGCTCACCTTCTTCGAGCTTTCATTTTGGACCGCTGCTCCCTCACCTCAAGAGATCAATAGCCCTCCACTAGAGATATTTATTTGTTCTTTTATTTTATTTTTTGGCCTTATTATAGGACTGAAATAAATAATTAAAAAAAACGGGATACAATTACAAACAATATCTAGGAAATAGAAAGGGAGAAAAAAGGAATAAATGGACAGAGGAAAATTAAATTAATAGCAAAGATATTATATTTAATAACCTACGGAAATGGACTCACAAGGACCCACTCTTGAGTTGTACAGCAGAGATTAGCAATTGGCTGCCTCTCCTGATCAAATTGTATTAGCACATTTTTTTTTTGCCTAATGACAAAAAGCACCCTACGTAATACAAGTATATCGTAAAGACCATAAGTAATACAACTACACTGTAACTTTTTGTTCGTTTTGGTCAAAGATATATTGTAACTTTTCTATTTTTCTTATGGGCACCCCTGTAACTCTGTAAGTTACTTAGTTTTGCTGGGATGAATCAATCATGTGAAGTCCTCAATTCCTGATATATCTAAGTTTAAATATTGTTATCGTTTCTCAATTTTACATTAATTTTATATATTATTTCTAAATTTTATTATTAGCAACAAATATTTATACTTTACAATATTTTTAACTATTATTTATGAACTTTATTATTAGTAGTAAGTGTTCCGGAATTATGCTTAATTGTATTGACAATTTTTTTATTACAATTCATAACTATTTATGTTAAAAATAAGATTAAATTATTATTAGTAGTAAGTGTCCCGGAATTATGCTTAATTGTATTGACAATTTTTCTATTACAATTCATAACTATTTATGTTAAAAATAAGATTAAATTATTTTTCAAATAGGATAAAATAAAGATAAGCTTTGGATGTCAGTTCGGTTGAGTGGAGGAAATTGTATAAACGCACTTAAAACATACTTAAATAGACAATTTTACTTTTATTTTTAACTGACATAGTTAAGAATTTTAACGGAATAACTATCAATGCACATTTAGATATAGTTTAGAGGAGTGCCGGTCCAAGAGATTCGGGGTCTATGGCGAAAATTTTAAAAATGCCTCTCTGGCTTATATTACACACACACACATATATATATATATATGTCTCTCTGATATAGTTTAGACACAAGTTTTGACACAATTTATAGACCATTATATTTAAAGACTTTCAATGGTTAAGATTAAAGATGATGTGGCTTTTAACTTAAAAACTAAATTTAATTAAAACTGAAATAATACTCTTGAATTATTTTTAATCGCTTATATTCCTAAAATAAGAAATAAAGATGAATTCTAATTAAGAAACCTAATTACTGAAAAACATGGAATTCATCGTCATCTCTTCTTGAGTTTTTGTAGTCGTTGTGCTCTTGTCTAGGCGATAAGCATTTCTTTTGCTCTGTTTTGCATATGGGAATGGTGGAGATTTTGAGCGCGCGCTTGAAGAAGATGATAACGGTTTAGCGTCAAAGAGACGAGCGCAATGACTTTTCCATTTTCTTTAATTTTTGTTTTCCCTCCTCCTTACGAATAAGTCTTCTCATCTTCTTTCTTTTTTCTATTTTCTTTTTACTTCCTCTCCCCTCCTTTCAAAATTCCGGCAAAGCAAGAAACTTCAGTTTAGAAATCCAATTTATTACGCTCGAAACCATTCTCCACTCACCATTATAAGGATGTAGGTAAAATTGAAGTTTATAATTTTTTTTTTTTGTTCTTGGTCTGATTTTTTATGATTGCTTTGATCATTTAAATAAAAAAAAAACTTGGAAGTACCAATAGTTGGAAATAGGAAGAAAAAAGAAAAAATTGTTGGCGACAATTGGAAAAGAGGAAAAAAATTATAGGACAAATGGAACAAAAGCTTAAAAAAAAACGGAAGAGATGAATTTTAAAGAACTGTCAAAATGAGTGTACACAAAATTTGATGTACTTTCCAAGATCACGAGAAATTTCAAAGAACTATCTTTAAAAAGTAATACAATAAGTAAGTACGAAGGTAGAAATCTGTTGAAAATCAGCTTTGTAACAAATATGAAAAGGCAAATTGCACTTTATTATTTTATGATTTACACTTTATAACAGATTCATACTTAACTTTTGTGAAATAAGACCTTAGTAAAAAAAATAAAGATGAAGGAGATCGAGAGACAAATTACTTTCATACAAAATAATATTTTTGGATTTTTTAATTTTTGTATATTTGTAAAAAAAATTAATTTTTATTATATGAAGGAAATTGTAACCGATTGATTAAAGTGTAATAATTTGAAGAATTTAAAGTGAAAATTATAACATTTAAAAATTTAAATACAAATTTATTATAAAGTATAAATCACAAATTAATAAATTATAATTAGAAATTACTAATCAAACACAGCAGGAGGATCTTTCTAGCACGTGTTTCCTTAATCAAATGGCGAGGGGACACGTGTCGAAAACTCGTGTACGTATCACGGTTTAGATTGACACAAAGCCAATTTGTAGGTCGGTGTAAACACGTGGCAGGTGGAGATCAGCCAGATCGGATCGAAAAAATGTCGCGTAGGCAGGAGATTGAAGTCGTTCAGCAGCTTCCCTAAAGGGCTAAAACTGAAAGTCCCTCCAAACTGCCATTCGTAAAAAAAATCCTGGTAACTTACTGAAACCGGACCTCCCGGTTCATATATACTCCTATACCGTCCTAACAACTGTATACATACGATCTGCCAATTTATATACATTTGGAGATTTTTTACTTGCAAGTGTGAAACAGAGTTCATGTTTATATATATAGGACCCAAAAGTGGCCTTCTCTTTCACAACTCTCAAGCTACGCGTTGTGAGCTGCTCCGTGAGGACTCTCCGGAAATTCTTCAATTTGTTTATGCTTAACCTGAAACTTTTTGGGAATTTGCAAAAAGATTTGAGAAGTGAGTTCATTTTAATGGAAATGCTTTTTTTAATGCTTAGGGATCTTAGTTTGGGTGGTTTTCGTGTGAGCTAATTGAGTGGCTTTGGGACTCGTTTTCCCGATCCGATTTTCCTGGCAAATACAATGAGTGGCATGAAATTTTCTGAATTGAGTTCATTTCTTGCATTTTCCGGGAATATTGGGGAATTTCTCACGTGCTTTTTTGATTCATTTTGTTTGGTTAAATTTTTTCAGGTTAAAAGAGTAAGTTCGAAGCAAGAAAGGCAGACTTTCTGCAGATCGGATTAATAAAAATTGAAGGCTTTATAAAATCTGAACATTTCCTACCAATTCTGTTTGAATTTTTATTCTGATCTGAAACTGACAGAAATGGTAGTGAAAGTAGCTTCGACCTGTTTGCACTGGTCGCAGCCGATTATTCCTCACTCTACCGCTTCATCTCAAACCCTAGCCTCTACAGTCGCATCTCCTCCGTCAAAACGACGCAGCACAGGCGGAGGCGACGGCGGCGCTGTCCTCTGCCTTTACGTACAGAGCCTGAGCCGGTCGGCTCTGTTCGGAACTCAAACCACGAAGCTGAGCCGGTCCCGATCCTGTGATTATCCTCAGAAGAAGCAGAGGTTTCGCTCTGTAAAACGAGCTTGCAGTGCGAGCTTGGACGCCTTCTCTGACGAAGAATTCTCGAAGAAGATTCAAGAACTCGCTCTCAGGTTCCAACTCTCGGGCGATTTTGACGGCGAAGATAACGGAAACGGAGACGTAAACGCTGCGGACTCGCAAGCGGAGCCAGAGGAAACTAATTCTGACAGTCACGGCGTCATTGAGTCGTCTTCGAGAATGAGATTTGAACCGGATCATAGTCGGTTCCAATTGCTGTTCGATCTGGAGCCACCCTGGCCGTCCGATTGGCAACGGAGGGACGAGATTATTCCGGAGGCGAGCATCGAGCGGAAGGCGAACAGCGTCGACCTTCCGCTCTCTCTCCGAATCATCAAGAGAAAGATGCAGTGGCAGGAAGGGTTCAGGGAAGCAGGAGAGTCGGCTTGTTCCTCTGTGAAAAAGGCCTTCTCTTCTATGGTGTTCATAATCCGAGAGCTCCATAGCTACTCCTTGCAGATGAGAGAGATTCTCTTTTACGAAGATTTACAGGGGATTTTAGGGCGTGTGCAGAAGGAGATGCACGCTTCTTTCGTTTGGCTTTTCCAACAGGTCTTCTCTCAAACGCCGACGCTAATGGTGTACGTGATGATCCTCTTGGCCAATTTCACCGTCTACTCATTAGGTCACAACGCCGCCATTGCAGCCTCTCCGCCGCCCGGGTATTATTCCACTGCAGCCGAGACTATTTCAATTGTTGATATTCAGACCCAGAACGATAAATTGGACAACCCCAACTTTGATTCTTCTACAAGCAAGACGTTTTCCCTTAATGGGAAGGCAACTTCCGCCGGTGGAAACAATGGCGGTGGCGGGAAGGTCCGACCGGTGGGGAGCGGCACAGAAGGTGATGGCCGGTTCGACCGATCGGATCAGTACCGGACAATTGTTCCTGATGAAGCATCTCAATTATCGTCATTGGGGACTACAAGGGAGGCAGAGTCAGTTTCGGGGCAAGAGAGCAGGGAGGAGGAGTTGGCGGTGTGGAATTCGATAGTGGAAGAAGCTCATCAAATGCAGACCGGAGACGAAGCCCTTGACCATGAGACGATGCAGCGCTTTGTATCACCTGTGACTGTGCATATTGAGGCTGATGATTACCCTGAGTATTTCAGAACTGAGCTTCTTTACCAAACGGGACTGTCCATGGAGCCTAGCAATCCTCTGCTTCTTGCCAATTACGCTCAGTTCCTGTATCAAGTTGTTCATGAATATGACAGGTACAGTCCAATTTCCTTCTCAGATTTTTAGTTGCTAATCTGAGTTTTTAATTTTCATGCCTCTAATTTCTTTGGTTGGTGTTACAAATTTGACCAAGTCTGATAACGAAGTTACTATTGACTTCAGTTGTGAAAATTCTGAGTTATATCTTATGTACTGATGGACGTTTTGAATAAAATAAACAATTGTCCAGTAGAATCGAGCCTTTCCTTTCTGCTTGCTGTTCATCCTAGGTAAAGGAAACGAAAATGAAGTGGAAAAAAATATCTGGGTTTCGTTTTTATTTTTTAATCGATCTGTCGTGTCGTCTAAATTTGGAGGATAGCTTGATGAGGAAATGTGTGGTGGTCACTGGTCAGCTAGGAAAAGCAAACATCGGATCGTCATCATCTTAAGTCGTCAGCTCACGCGTTTCACTTGAAAAATATTTGCTTTAATTATCATCTCAGCCTTTTTTTTCCTTTTTTTATTCAACAAAAATATTAGAATACTATTAGTTTCTTGATTAAGAATGAATTGTTGCTTAAGTTAAGGCGGGCTTAAAGTTTAACGATCCAGGTGGTTGACTTTTGAGTGATTTGTTTATGTTTCGTCAACAGAGCTGAAGAGTACTTCAAGAAGGCAGTAGGGGTGGAGCCATCGGACGCGGAGGCGTACAGCAAGTACGCGACGTTTCTGTGGAGGGTTCGGAACGACTTGTGGGCGGCGGAGGAGACATATTTGGAGGCCATTTCAGCTGACCCTACTAACTCCTACTACGCTGCTAACTACGCTCATTTTCTATGGAACACGGGTGGCGAGGACACGTGTTTCCCCCTCAGCTCCCCCGACGACGCCACCCAAGATGCTTAGCAAATGTAAACAAAAAATAAAAAATAAATAAATAGAAACAAAAACAAAAAAAAAAGTCCCCATACAGAAGAGAAATCGGAAGCCACCTTCCGTGTATTTCCCAATTTTACTCGGAATTTGGTATTAGATCGAAAATCCAAAAAATAAAAAATGAAGGAGATAAAGGTCCTTTTATATTTTATGTTTTTCTTCTTTCTTTTGTTCCTCAAGCTTTGGTGGGCGGTGGTAGTAAACTGGTAGTGGGTGGTGTGGTGGCTTTTGGAGCCGAGGGAGGCACGTGACCTGCAAAATGGCAGCAAATCAGAATCGGAATCGGAATCCCTGGGGAATGGGAGCGAATCGGACTGAATGGTTGTTTTTGCACGGAAATCATGTTTTGTTTTTGTTATTAAAATTGTTTTTGTTTTTGTTTTTGTAAACACAATCACATGGCATAGTGTAATTAGCCTCCTTGTTGATATATGCCATTTTTAAGGTTACTACTTACTACAAAGGCCTGAAATGACAATTTTTTTCTGAAGTTAAATCAAATTTGATGCTTCACATTCCTAAGCAAGTCTTTTTGAGAAGAGTTTTGATTCAAATAAAGCATATGTGGGCTATAATGTGTGTGACACATTTTGTCACTTTCTGTAATGTACAATGGTGGCACGGTAGCGTTGAAATTTAAGTAATTATGCATGAGTGGGGCTGAAAGCCTGAAACGAAAAGAAAGGACTCTAATAATTTGAGTCCTAATAAACGTGAAACATGAATATGAACATGACTGGATATATATATATATATATATATATATAAATATATATAATATTTGTATTCCAGTTTAATAGTATCTTTTTATATTATCTTTTTAATTTATCAATTTTTTTTTTGTATACATTAAACAATTTATTCTTTATGTCATCATATTAAGATTATTTCTATAAAAACTAAACTGAATTAAAAGTTATTTAGTTATTTATATATAAACTAAATAGACAGTTTGTTATGGAAATTTTATTTTTTTACCAAAATTATTAATTTTAACCTTAGGCATTATTTTTTACCATATAGGCTGCTTGGGCCTTGGGGTAAGGCATAGCCTTGAGTCTTGACGCGTAGTAGGGGAATTACAACTGTTGTGTTTGCTTTATAAGAGCAAATGAATAGACAAAATGAATTAATTAATAATAGGAACGTTTCGAATAGAAAGAGAAATTAGGGTAGTTGGGAACTTGGGATTGTGATTAAGTTAGGCCAAGTTGAAAATATATGTCTCCATCCATCTTCCTTCTTCTTTCTTCTTCCTTCTTCCCATGCCTTTGTCAGGTCAGTGTCACATTAATCCCATTCCTGTTTGCATAATTGCATTATTGCCTCCCCATACCGCGCTCTCCTACGCTAGATCTCATACACCAGTTACCGCTCCAATCTCATATAGATCCAATGTTTATTAATTGGGTAATATATTAGATCGTGTATCGAAAGAATAATACGGACATTGCGTCATGTCATACATGCTGTACTATGATCCTAAGACTTGTGTGTAGAATTTTCGCCCTTCTTTAATTTTCATGTTTAAGTGCGCGATTGCGAAATGTAAATATTATTTAATTAAGAATAATGTTATGTCATATATTTAGTGACCATGTAAATGTGACAATTAATGTATGGTCTAATATAAATATAAAATAATTTAATTTGTTATAATAACATCATTCATTGATTGTCACATCAATATAATCATTAAATGTGGTCAATTTTAGTGTGTCTAAATAGTATTACCCTTTAATTAATAATTAATAGTGAGAATTGATTGATACTTGTATTTCTTATTGCAATTTACTTGAAGAAAAAAAGTCTTATTTGTGATGCAATATTCTTTAATTAGAAAGCAATGCGTAATGAGCAAGATAGTAAGTCATGAAACCTTCTAATCTCATTATGAGCTATCTTAATCAAATAATTATTGGAAGGATAATACTTGCATCTCATTCTAGTGGTACCTACTTGTACCACCCATTTGATTTATTTACTTTTCTTTATATATATATATATGTCATAATCAACATCATTCATTATTTAAATCATTATTTCAGGATAAATTCTTTAAAAAATCAATAAGATTGAAAGTCATTTAGTTATTTATATGTATCAAATAAATTAATGATTTTGGAAAAAAAATAAATTAAGATCCTCATAATGAATCATCAATTTAGTAGGTAGATATGAATGACTAAATGATTTCAAATCTTATTGAATTTTTTTTTTTTTATAAAGATGATAATCTTAACATAATATTATGTAGAAAGAATGATTCTGATTATGATATATGTACAAAGAAAAATTAATAAATAAAAAAAGTGATATGAGGAGATACCACCAGAGTAAAATGCAAATATTTCAATTATTGGAATACGAAGGATTTTTTTTCATAAGATTGCATAGCAAGTGACATCTTTCCTTTGAGCCTATTTTTATCCAAAACAAAGGAAAAATTACTGCCTATAATTTTGCATGCAAAACTTGATATATATATATATATATATTGTTACTATACATGAACTTTTTGATAGGACCCGTCCCTAAATTTCCTTGGAAATCGAGTCGATTTTACTCCCGTTTGACAACTCTTGTTAGACAAGGGATATCACCAGATTTATCTTATTCATTTCTTATTAATTAACCAAATTAAACTCATCCTTTCAGGGTTAACTGACAGGACTCATCCCAATCCCCCTAGATTATTGTGGGATGTGCCTGCTCCCGTCTGACACCGCGTGTCAGACTAAGGATAAAGGTTAGCCTGAGTACGCCAAGATCGGTGGTGGCATGTGAAGTCTCGATCTCTGTTACAAGCCGCATCCGCGATCAACCTGAAGGGTATTAGAACCATAAAAACTGTGAGTGAACAAAATAAACAGTTCACAAATAATTTATCAAAATGACATTTATACCCTTCACGTAAAAGTATGCATGCATCATAAAACTGTTATTTCAAATGCTTTCTCGGAAGCAAGAAGTATTGCTTCCCAAATCAAATTCAGTAAAAAAAAATTGCTTCTCAATCGAAGCTAGTATCTCAGTAGGGTCTCAGCCCAAAACCAAATCAAATAGGGTCTCAGCCCAGACCAGGAAACACGTGCAGGGCCTCAACCCAAAACCAAATCATAGAAAACAAGTACGGGGTCTCAGCCCAAATCATAGAACATGTGGGAACTCATCTCATTCTCATCTCAGTGTCTGTCACGATTCCAATCCTAGCACATGTGCAAATAGCTCAAGACCGCTTACAATCCTAGCATGTCGCCATGAATACATCACCCCCCGCGACCATCTCTAGATCATCGTGAACACATCACTGATCGATCTCAGAAGATAACATTGACACTCCTAAGTCGAGCCTCCTTTGGAAGCCATAGCCTCCAACGGCTACTTGACAACAGGAAGTGCGTCGTGACCTTTCCGGAAGAAACTCATCTGCAGTCCGAATGACAGGACCGCCCCCGAAAAGGGCATTGTTAACCGTGCCCGGTCCTGCTCCCGTCTGGCAAGACGACTGAAATTCCCAAGTTACCCTCAGTACTTGTCAAGGCCCACCCCTAATCCCCCGGGATTAAGGGCTAAACCCCGCTCCCGTCTAACTTAAGCATGACACAAAGGGCCAAACAGACGTCTAATGTAACGACCCGTCTCGAATTTTAGGATTAAATTAGTGACTAATCATGATTAGTTAGGCGAAATCGGACGAACGATGCAAAATAACCGTTTTGCCCCTAGGCGTGGGCAAAACGTTGACTTTTCATTCGGGCGGTCAAATGGACTTTGATCGATGACCGTGACGTAGTTCGTGACGTCACGAGTTCATAGACAGGTGGCACGTTCAATTCCGACGTTCGAGGAAGAAGTTATGACGTTCAGAAGTTTAGGGGCATTTTGGTAATTTTGGTTAAAAAGGGGAAAATGTTGACTTTTTGACCAAGAGGTCCGATGGCTGTGGGCCGAAGACCGTTACGTAGATAAGGACGATACGAATCCATAGACAGGCGGCACGTCGAATTCGGACGTTCGACGACGAAGTTACGGTTCACGGACTTTCCGGGGTACTATTGCGCGAATTACGAAACGGTTGCGTTTTGGAATTTAGTGGGCCCCAGATATTTAGCTTCTGCCCAATGGATGAGTGACAAGTGTCACCCATCCACAGGCTATCCTTATGCCTTCATGCATATCATCTTCATCGATCCATTTTCCTTCATTCCCAAAACATTTTCCCGATCTCCCCCAAACATTCAAACCAACCCAAACCCTTACCCTATGATCATCAATGAGAGACCAGAGATGAGGAGGATGCTGAGGACGTGGTGGCCGGCCCAGGACGGCGCCACCGCACACGGCTGAGACCCAAACCCGAACAGGTGTCCGGTTACCCATTTTTCCATTTATTTTCGATTTTTTTTTTCCATTATGGTTGCTTATGGGTGATTAGGAGGTGTTCAATAGGTTGCTAGGGACATTTTAGGAAGGTTTTGTGAAGGTTTGAACGTCGAGAGACCCCTGGGGAGGAGTTTGGAGAATCGAACCGTGAGGTTCAAATTGGACCGGTCGGATTTCGTGGGTTTTAGGGGTTTTAGTTAATTGGGTTAAGTTCCTAGGATCTAAACTAGAAGATTAGGATTAATTAGAGTTGAAATCGGACGACAATACGGGTTGTAGGGGCCTAGACTGGTCACGCCAGCCCAGTTGCAGGGGTTGGACCGGACCGGCCGGCCCGGACCGGCGTCGAGAGGTTGAAGACATGTACTGTAGCAGGCGCGTGAAGCCCACGCGCAGCCACTTCAGGAGGCGCGTGCGGGCGCGTGGGGGACATTTTGGGGAAAGTTCCAAAATGTGAAATCATCTATTCAATGTAACGAACATTTTGGGACTGGTTTCGAGTCGATCAGATATCGTTTCGATAGGTTTCGGGCTGTCCGAAGGTTTAGGTTCGGTTTTAAAAATAGTTAAAAATAGCGGAAAATTATGGGGATTTGGTAGGAGGTTAATTAAGTAGTTAGTAACCTTCTATTACAATTTGTACAGGTTTGGGAGTCCTGGTGACGACGATTGACCCGGGAGACGATTATGGCACGCGTATCGAGGCGCGGCTTCGGACGTCTGTGAGTGGACTTTGATTTCTAAACTGTGATGCATGCATAAATGTTTTATATGGATTATGAATGTGATTTGATGATGTTGATTTGGATATTTGTGAATTGTATGATTTCACGTATTTCGAGGTGATTTACGTGCTTGCACGTAAATCGAGGTTTTTCGGTTTTACTCTGATTTTCCATTCTTATGGTTTTGGAAATGGTTTAATGAAATGATTTTGGATTTGAAAAGGTAAACTTGATTTACGAACTCTCGGACTTGAGGTCCATTTGATTTAACGAGGCATCGGGCTGGAGGCCCAGTTGGTTTACGATTCGGACTAGAGGTCCAGTTTCTATGTGGATTCGAGCCTAGAGCCCAGTTATGTGTTACACATGGTTTTTACGGGTCATGACGGTTTATGGGAACCGGCATGAACCCATGAAAGGATTTTATGGATTATGACGGCTTATGAGGGGCCGGGCATGAATCCTGGAAAGATTTAAAGAATGATTTCAAAAGGTTTTTCATATTCCATCCTTTATATATGATTGTCTCCTCTAGGGAGGGTCGTTGCCCTGGGTGGACCCCGGAGTAGTCACGGAGCACTGACTGAGTGGAGTCGCCCCCTAGTTGGGTTCCTTACTCTCAGGATGGGCATGGTTCGTTACCTCCAGGAAGGGTCATTGATCTACGAACATTGACCTGGGTGGACCCTGGAAAGACTTGGGTTTGAGACCCCGGTTAGCACACGTGTAGCTCTATTTCACCGTGACAGGTTCTGAATATGAATATAATGGATAAACATGATTTCAATTGGTTTTGGAAAATTGTGTTTATAATGATAAATGGATTTGGGCTGAGATCCCACATATGTTCATTGTGTTATGGTTTTCTGTAAATGGTTTTGGGCAGGAGCCCGTATAACTTGTATTTACAGAATTTGGGGCTGAGACCCTAATTATGGATGTTTTAACATATATAATTGGATAAATGGTTTTACTATGCATGTATGCTTTTTACTGAAGGGTACAAATGTCTTCTCGTTAAAATGTTTTTATAAACTCTTGTTTTGTCCACTCACAGCTTTTAATGTTTTGTCTGCCCTTCAGGTTGACATCGGATGTGGACTGTAGCAGAGACCGAGATATCACATACCTCCTCCGGATCCTGGCGTACTCTGATAGCCCGGGAGGGCAAAGGTTGGAAATATCCCTTGTCTGACACTTCGTGTCAGACGGGAGCAGGGTCATCTCGCACTAATCCCGGGGGGATTGGGATGGGTCCTGTCATCTAACCTCCGTGTGACACGTAAGTCAGACAAGGGAGGAACTTCCCAGAGTGCGCAGAGTCTACTGTGGATTGTGCGTGTGATGTCTCTATCTCTCTCGACCGACAGTCCGCGCCGTAACTGTCAGGACCCACCCCGGTTTCACCCCGAAACCCGAGGTAAATCCCGCTCCCGTCTGACTCCCCGACACAACACCTAAGGAACACTTACTCGAACCCAGTCAAACGCAGGAGTAATTAGACACAATGTCCCGAAGGTAGCATTTACAAAACATAGTACGAACATACAAAGAAAATAAAACCGATAACTACACGCACACAGAAGCCTTTAATCTATTCTGGGAACTCTCACGTCACTTCTATGCCTCAGACTCTGCCTCGACGTCAAGACCCCGCGCTAGCTCCACAACCTGGAGGGCAATTTAAAACAGAAAATGTGAGTGGACCAGAAGGTACAAAAATTCAAAAACCATTTTATAAGAAAACCGAGTTAAACCCTCCGTTTTGCAACCACATGCATAACCAACAGTGATAAACACATTTATAAAAGAATCATTCTTAAACATCATAAGCAACAGAAACACTATAAAACAGTTATAGTAACCATAACATAAGTATCAGAAACCGTATCAAAACCATAACCACCAAATCATCATTTTCCCGATCAAACCTGCTGGACCTATCCGAGTCTTTAAACTCCCGAGTCTTTAAACTCAATCCAGGCCTTAATCATATCCGAGTCTTTAAACTCCCGAGTCTTTAAACTCAAGGCCTACGGGGGAAAATCAATATATATCCGAGTCTTTAAACTCCCGAGTCTTTAAACTCAATCCGGGTCTTTAAACCCAATCCGGCCGGTCCCCCGTCACATATATCCGGGTCTTTAAACCCAATATCCAGATCCAGCAAATCCAATCCCAAAACCATTTGAAAACCATTTACCAATCCATATCCAAACCCGAATCTGAAATCACTGGTTCGATGCTCGCCCGGTATCCAGAACCGTCATTCCGAACCCAAATCCGGAAAATATCCATTTTCATACCAAAACCACATGTAATCACAAATCACATTTCATAACCCATTTATCATTATTAGAAAACCTTTATTGGTGGAAATCCCCAAATGTGGCATCAAAATCCAAAAACCAACATTTTCTCGAAAACCGTGCCAAAACCGTCTTTTTCTCGAAAACGTGCAAACACATAAAATCATCACTTCATACTCAATAAACATAGATTCATAAGTAAAACCATAAAATACGTATATAAAAACAGTTATGCATGCTCGAGTTTAAGGAAAGGGTCCACTCACAGTACTGAGCCCTACTCGCGTCCCGAACGTCCAGTACGTTCCTCGGCTTCCTCGGGAAATCCCGATCCTGTCAAACACCGTCAAATTACATCACTAATACGTCTACAACCACTCACCTAAAGGCCCCCAAAAATCCCCGAACCAAAGACTTAAAACCCCGGGACCCTACACATTCACCCTCGCGGAACTACGCTCAAACGACTTCCGATTGACTCGAAACCAATTCCATTAAACTCACAACAACTCCTAGACCAAAAACGATGTTGACCGTTTCTCCCAGAACCGCCGTACGCGCCTCCACGCGCCGCCCAAAGTGGCTGCGCGTGGCCCCACGCGCCAGCTACAGTACCGTCTTCAACCCGTGCTGAACCGGCCGTCGCAGGCTGAACCGGCGAGACCTGATCTCCGCCGTCCGGCCATCAATTCGATCCCTTCTTTCACCAGCAGCTGCGTCCAGACCTGCCCTAACTCTTCCCATACTCCGTTCACCTCGACACGGCCTCTACACCGTCGACTGAAGCTCGAATTCAAACGGCCTACATCCCCTGTTTCACGACTCCTCAACTCCGGTCACCTCCCGTCACGGTGGTGACACCAAACTCTCCCCTGGACTTCTCTAAACCTAACCCAGCTAACCAGAACCGTCGACTCACTCTCCAGCTGCACAACTTGCCGTTCGAACCTCACGGCTAAAACAGAACAAAGAAACCTTACCCTTCGATTGCAGCTCCGCCGTGCGCACTGCCGCCTTCCACGGTGGTCGTTGGACTCCTTGCAGTCTCCTCAGCCTCCCCTGGCCTCGATTTGCCTCGCCTCACGGCGTAGCCACCACCTCAACCTCACAGCTCCCTGTTTCTCCCCAAAAATCCTCCACACCTCTGCCGTGCCGCCGTGCACGATTGCACCTCCAATTCACGGCCACCAGCTCCGCCTTGCCTCACTAACACACTCACAACTCCCTAATCACTCACCCTTGCACCCAGATCGATCAATTCCCCTCACTTCTCACACTCTGTTTCCCTGTTTTTGTCGAAAAACAACACACACAAGCACACACGGGCTCACCTAAGTAGTTGGAGCCGTGAACACACAGGATCGCACCAGAAGCCTCTAGGCCTTCAACACGTGTCACCATCCCTTCAACCTTTATCCCATCTGTTTAAACCCCAGCCGTCCATTCTTTTCTCTGTGCACAAATCCTAATGTGCCACAATGACCAAAATACCCTTCTTTTTAACACATTTTTACGGTTTTACCGAAACTTCCTAGACCCGTAACTCTCGCCTCGTAAGTCCGATGAATACGTGCCGCCTGTCATCGAACTCAGGACGACAAGAACTATCTAACCATCCTAGGTCAACCTACCAAAACTCGATTATTCAAAAAGTCAACTTTTCCCCCTATGTTATCAAAATTACAATAATGCCCTCGACCTTCCGAACATCACAACTTCCTCCACGGATGTCGGAATCAGGCGTGCCACCTGCCTATGGCTTCGTGACGTCCTACACTAAGTTCCGGTCACTGGTCAATCCCCAATTGACCACCCAAAATAAAAGTCAACATTTCTGCCCGACCCGGGGCAAAATCGTCATTCTAAGTTCCCGGACCCCTCGGGACCACCTAACCCTTGATTAACCTTACTAATCTCACCTTAATCACTCTACTAATCCCAATTCTCGGAACGGGTTGTTACAATCTACCCACCTAAAAAGAATTTCGTCCCCGAAATTCCACAGCTAGTCCCCGACACCTAGGGTCTCCTAAGGAACAACCTCTCCTAGGTTTCCTGTCTATCATCTCCACCTTGGGTATTTCACTCCATCCCCAGCTACTGTTACCACAGCCAACCCTAGCTATGTAACAACTACATGGTGTACGCAAGGGAAACTCTATGAACAGAAAACAAAGGTATTATAAAATACCTCATTTCACAATACCCGACAGAAGTCATAGAGTACATCCTCGTATACAACCACCCATCTCCCTCGGCTACTACTCCGGCCACGGTCAGACTAACTTCACAAAGTCCTAAAGGCAACTCTAGCTTGTGGGTTCTCTCCTTCAACAACCGCATATCGATCAGTTATAGTCACTCCTTTCCTCTACTTCCCGTCAACCTACTACGGAACTTACTGTACACTCCAAGTCCTCTAGGCGAACTCCTAGACTCTACCCTGGGATCCAACAACAAACCAACAGAACAACCAAAAGTAAAGCAAGTACCTGTCCCCACGTCTGATATCGCCTGATCCTCCTGCTGAGTCATCGAGAACACCCGGGCCTGAGATCCTGACGCTCTACCACGTCCCCTCGAACTACTCGTGGCTGTGCCACCACCTCCTCTAGTACCTGCTGTCCCTGACGCTGTACTCTGCCCAGGCTCCGCTGCTCCTCTGCCTACACCACCTTCCTGTGGCAACAGTGGACACTCACGTCGGAAATGACCTCGCTCCCCGCAGTAGAAACACACATTCCAGCCTGGTCCACTGCTCGGTCTCCCTGTGGATGCTACCGATGTCGCACTCGCTTGCGGAGTCGGCGGTACTCGATAACCCCAAAATCCTGAACTCTGGGCACTGCCAGGCCTACCAAAACGATCATCGCCCGACGAGGACGATCCGCCGAAGTTACCTCTTTTCGGTGTCCTCTGGCTCGAAACTCTAGGAATAGAGGGTTCCCGGCGTCGCACCGGCAAACTAGCCTCAACTCGCACCGCAGCATCCGACAAGTCTCGGAGGGTAGCAAAAGATCCAGCCGTCACTACGGCTCGAATCTCACCTCGCAAACCCAACTCAAACCTACGGCACTTCTCGGCTTCAGTGGCCACAAAAGCAGGAGCAAACCGAGACAACATCTGGAACTTCCGTTCATACTCTGCCACTGTCATATTCCCCTGCTGGAGCTGCAGAAACTCCGTCTCCTTGGCATCCCGGAAAGAACGAGGATAATACTGTTCCAGAAACCGTTCCCTGAACGTCTCCCAGGTCACACTATGGGCATCCCAACCAGACAACTCGAGGGTATACCACCACTCGTACGCCGCACCATCCAGTAAAAATGCAGCCAACAATACTCGCTCCTCCGGCGGACAATGCATTACCGCAAAAATCCGCTCGAGTCTAGTAATCCACCTCTGGGCTTCCTCAGGATCAGCCCCGCCACTAAAAGTCGTAGCCCCGAGCCGTTGGGCTCGCTCAATCGTGGCACTCTCCGTCTCTCTGGCTACTTCTTCAGGTTGTGGAGAGGGTCTACGTCTCGGAGGCATCATCAACCGCAAGCTGAAAGAGGCATAGAAGTAGTCAAACAACTGAAACACAACCTCACAAACCGACAGACCCAACAAACTCGACAAACCTATGCTCTGATACCAATTGTCAGGACCCACCCCGGTTTCACCCCGAAACCCGAGGTAAATCCCGCTCCCGTCTGACTCCCCGACACAACACCTAAGGAACACTTACTCGAACCCAGTCAAACGCAGGAGTAATTAGACACAATGTCCCGAAGGTAGCATTTACAAAACATAGTACGAACATACAAAGAAAATAAAACCGATAACTACACGCACACAGAAGCCTTTAATCTATTCTGGGAACTCTCACGTCACTTCTATGCCTCAGACTCTGCCTCGACGTCAAGACCCCGCGCTAGCTCCACAACCTGGAGGGCAATTTAAAACAGAAAATGTGAGTGGACCAGAAGGTACAAAAGTTCAAAAACCATTTTATAAGAAAACCGAGTTAAACCCTCCGTTTTGAAACCACATGCATAACCAACAGTGATAAACACATTTATAAAAGAATCATTCTTAAACATCATAAGAAACAGAAACACTATAAAACAGTTATAGTAACCATAACATAAGTATCAGAAACCGTATCAAAACCATAACCACCAAATCATCATTTTCCCGATCAAACCTGCTGGACCTATCCGAGTCTTTAAACTCCCGAGTCTTTAAACTCAATCCAGGCCTTAATCATATCCGAGTCTTTAAACTCCCGAGTCTTTAAACTCAAGGCCTACGGGGGAAAATCAATATATATCCGAGTCTTTAAACTCCCGAGTCTTTAAACTCAATCCGGGTCTTTAAACCCAATCCGGCCGGTCCCCCGTCACATATATCCGGGTCTTTAAACCCAATATCCAGATCCAGCAAATCCAATCCCAAAACCATTTGAAAACCATTTACCAATCCATATCCAAACCCGAATCTGAAATCACTGGTTCGATGCTCGCCCGGCATCCAGAACCGTCATTCCGAACCCAAATCCGGAAAATATCCATTTTCATACCAAAACCACATGTAATCACAAATCACATTTCATAACCCATTTATCATTATTAGAAAACCTTTATTGGTGGAAATCCCCAAATGTGGCATCAAAATCCAAAAACCAACATTTTCTCGAAAACCGTGCCAAAACCGTCTTTTTCTCGAAAACGTGCAAACACATAAAATCATCACTTCATACTCAATAAACATAGATTCATAAGTAAAACCATAAAATACGTATATAAAAACAGTTATGCATGCTCGAGTTTAAGGAAAGGGTCCACTCACAGTACTGAGCCCTACTCGCGTCCCGAACGTCCAGCACGTTCCTCGGCTTCCTCGGGAAATCCCGATCCTGTCAAACACCGTCAAATTACATCACTAATACGTCTACAACCACTCACCTAAAGGCCCCCAAAAATCCCCGAACCAAAGACTTAAAACCCCGGGACCCTACACATTCACCCTCGCGGAACTACGCTCAAACGACTTCCGATTGACTCGAAACCAATTCCATTAAACTCACAACAACTCCTAGACCAAAAACGATGTTGACCATTTCTCCCAGAACCGCCGTACGCACCTCCACGCGCCGCCCAAAGTGGCTGCGCGTGGCCCCACGCGCCAGCTACAGTACCGTCTTCAACCCGTGCTGAACCGGCCGTCGCAGGCTGAACCGGCGAGACCTGATCTCCGCCGTCCGGCCATCAATTCGATCCCTTCTTTCACCAGCAGCTACGTCCAGACCTGCCCTAACTCTTCCCATACTCCGTTCACCTCGACACGGCCTCTACACCGTCGACTGAAGCTCGAATTCAAACGGCCTACATCCCCTGTTTCACGACTCCTCAACTCCGGTCACCTCCCGTCACGGTGGTGACACCAAACTCTCCCCTGGACTTCTCTAAACCTAACCCAGCTAACCAGAACCGTCGACTCACTCTCCAGCTGCACAACTTGCCGTTCGAACCTCACGGCTAAAACAGAACAAAGAAACCTTACCCTTCGATTGCAGCTCCGCCGTGCGCACTGCCGCCTTCCACGGTGGTCGTTGGACTCCTTGCAGTCTCCTCAGCCTCCCCTGGCCTCGATTTGCCTCGCCTCACGGCGTAGCCACCACCTCAACCTCACAGCTCCCTGTTTCTCCCCAAAAATCCTCCACACCTCTGCCGTGCCGCCGTGCACGATTGCACCTCCAATTCACGGCCACCAGCTTCGCCTTGCCTCACTAACACACTCACAACTCCCTAATCACTCACCCTTGCACCCAGATCGATCAATTCCCCTCACTTCTCACACTCTGTTTCCCTGTTTTTGTCGAAAAACAACACACACAAGCACACACGGGCTCACCTAAGTAGTTGGAGCCGTGAACACACAGGATCGCACCAGAAGCCTCTAGGCCTTCAACACGTGTCACCATCCCTTCAACCTTTATCCCATCTGTTTAAACCCCAGCCGTCCATTCTTTTCTCTGTGCACAAATCCTAATGTGCCACAATGACCAAAATACCCTTCTTTTTAACACATTTTTACGGTTTTACCGAAACTTCCTAGACCCGTAACTCTCGCCTCGTAAGTCCGATGAATACGTGCCGCCTGTCATCGAACTCAGGACGACAAGAACTATCTAACCATCCTAGGTCAACCTACCAAAACTCGATTATTCAAAAAGTCAACTTTTCCCCCTATGTTATCAAAATTACAATAATGCCCTCGACCTTCCGAACATCACAACTTCCTCCACGGATGTCGGAATCAGGCGTGCCACCTGCCTATGGCTTCGTGACGTCCTACACTACGTTCCGGTCACTGGTCAATCCCCAATTGACCACCCAAAATAAAAGTCAACATTTCTGCCCGACCCGGGGCAAAATCGTCATTCTAAGTTCCCGGACCCCTCGGGACCACCTAACCCTTGATTAACCTTACTAATCTCACCTTAATCACTCTACTAATCCCAATTCTCGGAACGGGTTGTTACAGTAACAACCTGGAGGGTATCGAAAACACGAAAAGACTGTGAGTGGACAAAAATAAAGTTCAAGTTCAAAACATTTCATAAAACAATGACATTTATACCCTCCATTTCAAAACCAATGCATGCATATCAATTTCCTGTCATAAAACCATGTACGAAAATCAAACACATTTTCCTTTTCTCAAATCCCGGGCCTCCTCCCAAAACCACCAAAACCATTATAACCAACGAAAACCATTTCATCCGGGTCACTGTCCAAAACATCGGAAAACCGTTATTATAAACCATTATCATCACATCTCAGTGAAATCCAAAACACATTTGAAACCACATTCTCATCCATCGAACCTGCTGGATCTATCTGAGTATTTAAATTCCCGAGTCTTTAAACTCAATCCAGGCCTCAATAATATCTGAGTCTTTAAACTACCGAGTCTTTAAACTCAATCCGGGTCTTTAAACCCAATCCGGGCCCGTCCCCCGTCAATCACTATCCGGGTCTTTAAACCCAATAACCAGATCCAGCAAATCCAATCCAAAACCGTTTGAAAACCAATTTTAAATCCATAACCAAACCCGAATCCGAAACCACTAGTCTGAAGCCCTTTCGGCGTCCAGAACCGTCATTCTGAATCCAAATCCAGAACTCACATCCATTTCCTTTCCAGATCCGAATCCGCAATCATCATTCCGTAAGCTAGCATCCGGAATAACCATTCCGAACCCAAACCCAGAATTCATGTTCAAGGCTCAAATCGAATCCCGAATCGTCATCCGGAAATCCGATTCAAAAACCCGAAATCACGTTTCTCAAAACCACTGTATGAATTGGGCTTCAAGCCCGAAAACCCTTTTCCGAACACTTTTCCGAAATCCTTTATTTCAATTCCCGAAATCAATTCATTAAAACCAGGTTCAAATCACAATATCCATCAAAATCTCGTAAAACGTGAAATACCGTCATTTCCTCAAAAAACGTGCACAAACCGTAAACCATCACAATCATAAATCAAATCATAGAATCACGTATAGAAAACATATAAAAACATATATGCATGCATCAAGAGTTAGGAAGAAAAGTCCACTCACAGACCATTTCGACGTCGCCTTGATACACGCACACTTAAGCCGTTCCCGGCCATTCCGCCACCCTCGGCTTTCCCGAACCTGTCCAAAGTCTATAACGAGGTTACTAACTACTTCACAAAAGTCCTACTCAAATCCCATAACTTTCCCGAACTTCTAAGCGTACTTTAAACGGGACCCTAGACCTTTAATCCCACAGAACTAACTCGCATCGACGTCCGATTAACCCGAACCCTATTCCATTAGACTCGTTACAACCTCTAGACCAAAAACTTAGTTGCAACTTTCCTCATAAAACACCCCACGCGCCGCCCAAAGTGGCTGCTCGTGGGCCTCACGCGCCTGCACACAGTCACTGTTCATCGTCGTCTTCACTGGGCGAACCGGTCTGAACCGGCGTACCCGGTTCTCCGCCATTCCTCCATCATTTTCAACCGTTTTCATTCCCTTAGCTTCATCCTAGCCTAATTACTCTATTCCCCACCTGAAAACTCAACATCGAAGCCCCTAGCTCGTCGACTTCAAGCTCGAAGAAATTCACCTGAAACCCCTGTTTCCGTTCCCAGCTAATCAGACACTCCCCCGTCACGGCATCAAGCTTATTCGACTCCTAGGAACCTCCTGAGTCTCACACCACCCACCAAAACCCTCGACTCAGTCCCAAAAGCCACGACTTTTGGATTAAGTAAACCGGGAAAACAGAGCACTCAGAGAAAATCAAAGGGCTTACCTGCTTATCGACAGCCACCGTGCTTGCCACCACGTCCTACGGTGTTCACAGAGTCACCCTAGCCTCCTTCTCAACCTTGCTTGGATCAAAACACCGCAAGACCACCACCAACTACCTCGACACCTCTCTGTTTCCCAGAGAAATCGAACCTCACACCCACAGCAATACTTGCACGATTTTCACTCTCAATCCAGTCACCAGCTCCCTTCTTCTCTATGTCTCTCTCTCCAATCCACAAAAACCTCACACACTCACTGAATCGATCAAGAACTCTCACTTTTTCCTCTCTCTGTTTTTCTGTTCTTCAACCCAAAACACACGGTTAAAAGTGGACAATGTATACCCGTGTCCATCATAACCAACCTAGAAACCTCTAGGTCTCTTCCATGTGTCAAAATCCCCTCAGCCCTCTCACAAATATCCCAATTAAACCTGTACACTTGTCCCAATCCGGTTGCACCATTCCCTATGTGCAAAAGACCAAAATGCCCCTCTTTTGAGTCAAAATTACAATTATGCCATCGAAGTTCTGGACCCGTATCTTACGCATCCTAAGTCCGACGAACACGTGCCGCCTGTCGTTGAACTCAGGACGATGAGATCTACCTAACGGTCCTACGTCAACGTGTCAAAACCCAATCGTACAAAAAGTCAACTCTTCCCCATATTCTACCTAAATTACCGCAATGCCCTCAACCGTCCGAACATCATATCTTCCTCCTCGAATGTTGGAATCGGGCGTGCCACCTGTCTACGCACTCGTGATGTCCCAAACTACGTCACGATCATCGGTCAATACCCAATTGACCGTCCGCACTAAAAGTCAACTATTTGCCCAACTAGGGGCAAAATCGTCATTCTACACTAACAGACCTAAAGTAACCAACTAAACACCAATTGAGCTCACTAATCCCATCTTAATCACCGTCTTAACCCTAATTTCTGGGACGGGTCCTTACAACCTACCCTCCTTAAAAGAATTTTGTCCCCGAAATTCCACAACTCGTTCCCAACACCTAGGGTTTCCTACCTGGTAATCCACTCAACAACAACTACTTCTGGGTTTCCGATCTATCATCTCCACCTTGGGTATTTCACACCATCCCCAACTACCAGTTCACGACTCCTAACCCTTTCTTAGTACGACTAGAACTTCATGGTGTACGCAAGGGAAACTCTATGAATAGAAAACAAAGGTATTTTAAAATACCTCATATAGAGTACCAAATAAAATTCATAGAGTACATCCTCACGTACTACCACCTCACCTTCCAGAACCCAACTCAAATCCTAACCCAGAACAATCTAGTCTAAACAGGAAATCCTACCTACTGGCTCACTCCCTCGCTGTCACACCCCCTCGGCTGCACCTAGCAGCACCATCACCCAGCTGGCCGTAAGTCGGCCCAAACCACAAAGACTACAATACCACAAATCACGGTTTCCCTTAGATACTTCTCACTACCCCCGGGGTTCCTCAAATCATTCCCGTCACCCGGGTTATCCAAACCTGCAAGTACCACGGGTTCACTGCAGACTTAGTACTCGGGTCGTCACACCCGACTAAGATCATCATTAGGGACCCTGCCATCATGGCATCCGGCTACTCTTAGCTGCACAATTCCAACTCAACCTAACTGGCTAAAGGTCACCAATCCATCTGATCAACATCCAAACGCCATCCGGTCCAACCGGCCACCAACAATCGGCCTCCTCGGCCTACGTATCTCACTACCTCACCGAGCTACTCTCAGGCCCCTCAGGTCAACCAACCTACTTATCCGTAGCTCACCGGCTACATCCAGATTACTTTTACTAGCACTATCGTATCCAGGTTTCTGTCAGGCTGTTCCGTGTCGAGACATCACATCCACAGTAGCATCACATCACCCAAGTCGACGAACCAACAATTCTGGGAACCAAACCTCGTGCAGAACACACAAAACCTCGCTCTGATACCAATTTTCAGGGCCCACCCCTAATCCCCCGGGATTAAGGCCTAAACCCCGCTCCCGTCTAACTTACGCATGACACAAAGGGCTAAACAAACGTCTAACCTCCGTGTGACACGTAAGTCAGACAAGGGAGGAACTTCCCAGAGTGCGCAAAGTCTTCTATGGATTATGCGTGTGATGTCTCCATCTCTCTCGACCGACAGTCCGCGCCGTAACAACCTGGAGGGTATCGAAAACACGAAAAGACTGTGAGTGGAAAAAAATAAAGTTCAAGTTCAAAAACATTTCATAAAACAATGACATTTATACCCTCCGTTTCAAAACCAATGCATGCATATCAATTTCCTGTCATAAAACCATGTACGAAAAACAAACACATTTTCCTTTTCTCAAATCTCGGGCCTCCGCCCAAAACCACCAAAACCATTATAACCAACGAAAACCATTTCATCCGGGCCACTGCCCAAAACATCGGAAAACCGTTATTATAAACCATTATCATCACATCTCAGTGAAATCCAAAACACATTTGAAACCACATTCTCATCCATCGAACCTGCTAGATCTATCCGAGTCTTTTAACTCCCGAGTCTTTAAACTCAATCCAGGCCTCAATAATATCCGAGTCTTTAAACTCCCGAGTCTTTAAACTCCCAAGTCTTTAAACTCAATCCGGGTCTTTAAACCTAATCCGGGCCCTTCCCCCGTCAATCACTATCCGGGTATTTAAACCCAATAACCAGATCCAGAAAATTCAATCCAAAACCGTTTGAAAACCAATTTTAAATCCATATCCAAACCCGAATCCGAAACCACTGGTCTAAAGCCCTTCCAACGTCCAGAACCGTCATTCCGAATCCAAATCCATAACTCACATCCATTTCCTTTCCAGATCCGAATCCGCAACCATCATTCCGTAAGCTAGCATATGGAATAACCATTCCGAACCCAAACCCAGAATTCATGTTCAAGTCTCAAATCGAATCCCGAATCGTCATCCGAAAATCCGATTCAAAAACCCGAAATCACGTTTCAAAAAACCACTGTTTGAATTGGGCTTCAAGCCCCAAAACCCTTTTCTGAAAACACTTTTTCGAAATCCTTTATTTCAATTCCCGAAATCAATTCATTAAAACCAGGTTCAAATCACAATATCCATCAAAATCTCGTAAAACGTGAAATACCGTCATTTCCTCGAAAAACGTGCACAAACCGTAAACCATCACAAACATAAATCAAATCATAGAATCACGAATAGAAAACATATAAAAACATATATGCATGCATCAATAGTTAGAAAGAAAAGTCCACTCACAGACCATTTCGACGTCGCCTTGATACGCGCACACTTACGCCGTTCCTGGCCATTCCGCCACCCTCGGCTTTCCCGAACCTGTCCAAAGTCCATAACGAGGTTACTAACTACTTCAAAAAAGTCATACTCAAATCCCATAACTTTCCAGAACTTCTAAGCGTACTTTAAACGGGACCCTAGACCTTCAATCCCACAGAACTAACTCGCATCGACGTCCGATTAACCCGAACCCTATTCCATTAGACTCGTTACAACCTCTAGACCAAAAACTTAGTTGAGACTTTCCCCAGAAAACACCCCACGCGCCTCCACGCGCTGCCCAAAGTGGTTGCGCGTGTGCGTCACGCGCTTACACACAGTCACTGTTCATCGTCGTCTTCACTGGGCGAACCGGTCTGAACCAGTGTACTCGGTTCTCCGCCATTCCTCCATCATTTTCAACCGTTTTCATTCCTTTAGCTTCGTCCTAGCCTAATTACTCTATTCCCCACCTGAAAACTCAACATCGAAGCCCCTAGCTCGTCGACTTCAAGCTCGAAGAAATTCACCCGAAACCCCTGTTTCGGTTCCCACCTAATCAGACATTCCCCCGTCACGGCATCAAGCTTATTCGACTCCTAGGAACCTCCTGAGTCTCACACCACCCACCAAAACCCTTGACTCAGTCCCAAAAGCCACGACTTTTGGATTAAGTAAACCTGGAAAACAGAGCACTCAGAGAAAATCAAAGGGCTTACCTGCTTATCGACAGCCACCGTGCTTTCCACCGCGTCCTACGGCGTTCACAGAGTCACCCTAGCCTCCTTCTCAGCCTTGCTTGGATCAAAACACCGCAAGACCGCCACCAACTACCTCGACACCTCTCTGTTTCCCAGAGAAATCGAACCTCACACCCACAACAATACTTGCACGATTTTCACTCTCAATCCAGTCACCAGCTCCCTTATTCTCTCTGTCTCTCTCTCCAATCCATAAAAACCTCACACACTCACTTAATCGATCAAGAACTCTCACTTTTTCCTCTCCCTGTTTTTCTGTTCTTCGACCCAAAACACACGGTTAAAAGTGGATAATGTATACCCGTGTCCATCATAACCAACCTAGAAACCTCTAGGTCTCTTCCACGTGTCACAATCCCCTCAACCCTCTCACAAATATCCCAATTAAACCTGTACACTTGCCCCAATCCGGTTGCACCATTCCCTATGTGCAAAAAACCAAAAACCCCTCTTTTGAGTCAAAATTACAATTATGCCATCGAAGTTCTAGACCCGTATCTTACGCATCCTAGGTCCGATGAACACATGCCGCCTGTCGTTGAACTCAAGACGATGAGATCTACCTAACGGTCCTAGGTCAACGTGTCAAAACCCAATCGTACAAAAAGTCAACTTTTCCCCCTATTTTACCCAAATTACGGCAATGCCCTCAACCGTCCGAACATCATAACTTCCCCCTCGGATGTCGGAATCGGGCGTGCCACCTGTCTACGGACTCGTGACGTCCCGAACTACGTCACGATAATCGGTCAATACCCAATTGACCGTCCGAACTAAAAGTGTAACGACCCGTCCCGAATTTTGGGATTAGATTAGTGACTAATCTTGATTAGTGAGGTTGATCGGTGATTAGTAGTGCGAAATAGGGCAAAATGTGCAAAATGACCGTTTTGCCCCTGATCGTGGGTAAAATGTTGACTTTTTGATCGGGCGGTCAAATGAACTTTGACCGATGACCGTGACGTAGTTCAGGACGTCACGAGTTCATAGACAGGTGGCACGTTCGATTCCGACATTCGAGGAAAAAGTTATGGCGTTCGGAAGTTGATGGGTATTTTGGTAATTTGGCTGAAAAGGGACCAAATGTTGACTTTTGACCCGGGAAGTCCAATGGATGAGGGCCAAGGACCATTACGTAAGTCTCGTCGATACGAATCCGTAGACAGGCGGCATGCCGAAATCGGAGATTCGACGATGAAGTTATGGTCACGGGAACGAAATCAATTAACCGAACGAACCGAGAATTTGATTAAAATAATATTAAAATAGGTGAACAGTAATTGACGAATTTGGACCCTTGGATGAGTGCCAAGTGTCACTCATCCCCACACTCCCTAAAATCTTGATCATGTCTCCACTAATGAATTAAAATATGATTTTATCTCTCCATTAATCTTAGCCGTCCATTTGATTCTTAAGATTGAATCTGCACCATTCATTCCACTTCCTCCTTCCCATTAATCTGATCAGCCATCTCCCTCTCCCATTCTCATTTCACCCGTGAAGAACCATCACCCCAGACCAAACACTTAGATGACCACCACCCTCACTTATCTGCTTTACCTCCAGCCAATGGCTTTACCCCGCCGTACATCATCTTCATCATCATTTTCCCATCGCTCTTCAAGAAACCCAAACACCCAACCTCCCTCTAAAACCACAAAACCTCATTGAATGCTATTATAGTGTAAAGGAAAGTTGGAGGGTGAGGACTGGAGATGATGATAGTATCAACGGCGATGACCATCGTGGACGGCGGAGGTGGTTGTGAACCAAAAACCCGTGAGGTATGGTTTTAGTTCAAAAATGGTGGACTTGGTTTTAATGGTTTTTGATCGATTCTAAGCCTAGGTTTATGTTCCTTGAGCTCCCTTGACCTTGTAGGTTCAATTTGGGACGGATTTGGACGTTGGAGGTGGCCGGAATGATATTTGGAAATCTGGCCGAAACTTTGAATGACCATAACTTAAAATCCAGGTACTTTCTGAATTTTTTGGGTTGATTTTTAGAATCCTTGGCTCGAGTAGATAGATTTACATAGGTAGAACGTCCAATTTGGTTGAGAAACGAGTGAGATATCGAAGTTTGAAGTTTGGAGCATCAATGGAGTTTTCCGGTGAGAAATTCCGGCGAGTCGCTGCTGAGTTGACTCGGTCTCTGGCGAGTTGACTCGTTGTGACAGGACCCGCCCCGATCCCACAGGGACCACAAGGGGACGTGCCCTGCTCCCGTCTGACACCCAATAATTCATACCAATTTTAACCTCAAAACATTTAAAAGCATAACTAACCAAATTAAAGTCATACATAAAATCCGAATTAAACGAATGTCAGACAAGGGATATAATCCAAAATTACAAATTTGCGAGCACGACTCTAAAGTAATCCTGCGGGTACACCGCCCAGCAGGGGTTCAGGTACGCAGAAGTAGATCTATGCCTCAGCCTCTGGTTCCTCCTCTACCTCAGTTTCCCGACCTGGAGGGGTTGTCAAAACAGTAAGGGTGAGTGGACCGAAACACAAGTTTATGAAATCGTTTGATAAGTAAAACATATAATTTACCCCTCCGTTTTCCAAATATGCGTGCACCATAATTCCAAAATCATAAACCATATAATATGAACCATCAGGCATATAGCAAAACCATAACCATAATTTTAGTTGCTGCACTATATACTCCAATCCCGACATCCCTGATGTCTGACGTCCCTGACGTCCAATAGGTCACAATCACAAGGCTACGCGTGCCACTCGGGTCTCAATTTCCGAGTTCAATCCCGAACCCCGTTCGGGTACAGCATCCCCGATGCTTAGCGTCATAGACGCTGGACGTACTAGACGTCCGTGACCTCTCCGGGGTACCTCATCCGGAGGAGACAATATAATATGGAAGGATCTATACAGTGCAGTAACAAATACATTTTATTGATATCCACATGCAAACATATATATACATAGGTAGAATCCGAACCAATCATTCAGTTTCATCGGACGGGTCTCAAGCCCAAATACCGTGAAACGTGCCATAACCATATTTCTCATATCATCAAAACCATCATTGTTTTAGCATGTGAATAAGTATAGTAAAACCAGAAAACATTTATGCACACAAGGGTTTAAGAAAATGGCCCACTCACAGTACAATCCTGCTAGAAACCGAACGTACCCTCGTCCTGGTACAAATGTACAATCCCTGTCAAATCCAAGTATTCGTAAAGGTCAAAATAAACCCCCAATAATCAACCATGAAAGCCTAGGTCGAAACCGACCCGGGAAAGCCGCCCGAACGCGCTTCCCAAGGCAATAACCCTTATTTTGACCAACTTAATGATCTCCGATCGACCCGAAACCACCGTCATTGGATCCGGATCGTCGAAACCTAAAGAATGGTGGTGGTCCCACCAGAAACACTGTTCACACGCGCCCCCACGCGCCGGTCAACGCGGCGGTCAACGCAGGAACAGTTCCTGCTGACGTCATCGCTGACGTCACTGCTGACGTCAGCATGACGTCATGCTGACGTCATCTGACAGCTGTCAGGTCTGACATGTCAGACTCTGACAGGTGCCACGTGTCACCATCTGATTGGTCCACCTCACTGATCTGTCAGACCACGTGTCAGATCTGACATGTGCCACGTGTCAGCACGGCACTGGTCCACGTCACTGACATGTCAGTGACACGTGGCAGTCCCTGACTGGTCCACGTCACTGACATGTCAGTGCTGACTGTGCACTGACATGTGACACGTGTCGGTTCACGGTTGGTCCACGTCATCTGACAGGCTGACAGGGTGCCACGTCAGCACCACTGTCCTCAGACGGGTTGACCCGTTTTCCTGCAACTCGGGTCGATCAGACCCGCGATCGAGACCCGGTTGCCATTCCTTCATTCCTGGGTCATTTTCAGTTCTTTCAATTCCTAAATACTCGTCCTAGTCCCTAGATTGGTTCTATGTAATTAGAATTAGGTTTTAGGTCTAGGAGGTTACCTGAAACTCGACGGGAAGCTTGGCTGCCGGTTCTGGTAATCCTTTCCGGTGAGTCGACGGTTGTTCAACCCTGGTCCTGGTTCCAAAATGGTCGTCAAGGTCACCTAGACGAGTCCTAACAACAACTCAATGATGTCAACGTCACAACCAGGTGTTTTGAAGCCGGGAAGGAAAATGGTTACCTACGGGTTTAACGTCCGAACGCCGCCGTGTCGCCGCCGTACACTGTCAGGGTCAGCTCCTTGCCGTCCAGTAGTCACGGTGGTCACAACCGCACGTTGGTTCCAGGCCTAGATCAAAGGTTGGGATGGTTTGGTGACTTGGGTTCCGCGGGTTTCCTTCACGGGTTTGGAAGGATGCCGCCGTGCAGGGTGGCCGTGGAGCGGTGGCCGGCGTCAGGGGTGTGGCTGCTGGTTGTCTGAGGTGTGGGGTTGAGTGGTGGTGGCTGATGGGCTGGTTCCAGGGAGAAATCGCACACACGGTTAAGGGAATGAACACATGGGTGCATGAACTCATGGACTTTTAATACTGAATAGGAAAATGAATCAAGGGCCAGGATTAAATCTCAGAATGAGATCAAAGGCTGAGATCAAATCAAGGGATTTCAGATCTAAGGGCTGTAATTTAAAGCAGATTTAAATGATAATTAATCCAATAGTGGATCTGATCCAATCTAGCCAATGGGTGAGTGACACTTGTCACTCACCAGATGTCCTCCAATCAGATTTCCTGAATTTAATATTCGACACGAAAACCGAGACACGAACTTCCCGAATTCACGTTTCTGACCATAACTTCCTCGTACGAAGTCCGATTTCGGCGTGCCGCCTGTCTACGGACTCAGGACGTCGAGGCCTACCCAACGGTCCTTGAGTCAACTGAAAATTAGTTGCCAAAAGAAAAGTCAACATTTTCCCCCGAGAGTCCAAATTACGGTAATGCCCCTGAACTTCCGATAGTCATAACTTTAACCCTGATCGTCCGAAATGGACGTGCCACCTGTCTATGAACTCGTGACGTCCCGAACTACGTCACAGTCATAGGTCAAAGTCCATTTAGTTCATCAATCAAAAAGTCAACATTTGACCATACCATTCACAGGGGTAAAATCGTCAAATCACACATTAAATTACAATATGGAATTCCTCGAATTTCCGGGGTGTTACAACCTTCCCCCCTTAAGAAATTTCGTCCCGAAATTTCAAAGAAACAAATGAGGAAATTGTTCTCGCATCTGAGCCTCAGGCTCCCATGTGGCTTCTTCCACGTTCTGGTTTCTCCAGAGAATTTTCACGAGAGGGATCGTCTTTCGACGTAGTACCTTGTCCTTCCGATCCAAGATCTGTACTGGTTGTTCTTCAAAGCTCAAATCCTCCCGCAGTTCGACAGGTTGTTCCCCAAGTACATGAGAAGCATCACGTACATACATCCGTAACATCGATACGTGGAAAACATCGTGAACTCTTGATAGTTCTGGGGGTAGTGCCAATCTGTATGCAACTCTGCCAATTCTCTCCACGATTTCATAAGGTCCGATAAAACGCGGACTCAGTTTCCCCCGTCGGCCAAAACGGATAATCCCTTTCCACGGAGACAACTTCAGGAAGACAAAATCTCCCACTTCAAACTCCAAGTCTCGAATCCGTCGGTCGGCATAACTCTTCTGGTGATCCTGTGCCACCTTCAATCTTTCCTTGATCACGCGAACAGTTTCCATGGTTAAGTCCATTATCTCCGGCCCTACAGCCGCTCGCTCTCCTACCTCCGTCCAGCAGATAGGTGTCCTGCACTGTCGGCCATACAGTGCCTCATAAGGTGCCATCCCGATGCTTGCCTGATAGCTGTTGTTGTAAGCGAATTCCATCAATGGCAAATGAGTATCCCAAGAGTCTTGAAACTGTAGTACGCATGACCTCATCATGTCCTCCAGGGTTTGAATGGTTCTCTCAGACTGTCCATCGGTCTGTGGATGGAAAGCAGTACTGAAACGTAAGGTTGTTCCCAAAGTAGCTTGCAAACTCCGCCAGAACCTGGAAGTGAAACGCGGATCACGATCAGACACGATCGATTCCGGCGTACCATGAAGTCGTATGATTTCCTTCACAAACAACTGAGCCAGTCGGTTAGGTTTATAGGTTTCCTGAACTGGCAGAAAATGGGCTGATTTGGTTAACCGATCCACGATCACCCATACTCCGTCCACTCCACTCTGAGTCCTCGGTAACTTAAAGACGAAGTCCATGGTGATGTGATCCCACTTCCACTCAGGAATCGGAAGTGGCTGCATAGCCCCATACGGTCTCTGCCGTTCCGCCTTAACCTGCTGACAGGTTAAGCATTTGCTCACGAACTCAGCAATATCCTTCTTCATTCCTGGCCACCAATAATGGTTCCGGAGGGTATGGTACATCTTTGTACCTCCCGGATGCATAGCATAGGCCGAACTGTGGGCCTCCTCAAGTATCTCGGCCCGTAACTCCGCCACTGCAGGTACGCACAAACGGCCCAATTTCACCAGTGCTCCATCATCCCGGATGGTAAAATCCTGTCTCCCATCCGCATCGACCTCAATTCTGTAAATACAGAGTATCGGATCCTGCAGTTGTGCTTCGATGATCCGATCAATCAGTACTGGTCGCACATGGAAGCTGGCCAACAAAGCTCCATGCGCATCCGTACCCAAAATAACTCCCGTCTTCCGGAGTTCCACTAACAAGGGAAGATACAACATCCCTAGGTGTGCAATAGTTCCCGCTGATTTCCTGCTGAGTGCATCCGCCACCACATTGGCCTTACCCGGATGGTACTCGATCGTACAGTCATAGTCCTTCAGTAGCTCCAACCATCTCCGTTGTCTCATGTTGAGCTCCTTCTGAGTGAATAAATATTTAAGACTCTGGTGGTCGGTGTATATCCGACACGTTGCGCCGAACAGATAATGTCTCCAGATCTTGAGAGCATGAACCACCGCCGCCAACTCCAAATCATGGGTAGGGTAGTTCAACTCATGAGTCTTCAGCTGCCGGGATGCATAGGCGATAACCTTGCCAGTTTGCATCAACACGCAGCCCAAACCTTGCAGTGAAGCATCACTGAAAACTACAAACTCTCCACTGTCGTTCGGCAATGCAAGGACAGGTGCAGTGGTCAATCGATCCTTCAACTCTTGAAAGCTCCGATCGCACTGCTCGTCCCAGATAAACTTTACTCCTTTCCGAGTCAGACGAGTCAATGGTGCAGCAATTTTGGAGAAACCCTCCACGAATCTCCGGTAGTAACCTGCTAATCCGACGAAACTCCGCACCTCGGTCACCGTTGTCGGTCTAGCCCAGTTGGTCACCGCTTCTGTTTTCTGGGGATCCACGCAAATCCCATCCGTTGATATCACGTGTCCCAGAAAACCAATACTGCTCAGCCAAAACTGACACTTGCTCAGCTTGGCATACAATTGTTCTTGTCTCAGTTTCTCCAAGACCAACCGTAGATGTTCTTCATGTGCACGGGCACTCCTCGAGTATACCAAAATATCATCGATGAACACAATCACGAACTTATCCAGGTAGGGTCGGAAGACCCGGTTCATCAGATCCATGAATGCTGCTGGAGCATTCATCAAACCAAATGGCATAACAAGGAACTCGTAGTGCCCGTAGCGGGTTCGAAAAGCAGTTTTCGGAATATCCTCCTCCGAAATCCTCAGTTGGTGATACCCAGACCGCAAATCAATTTTCGAGAAGCACTGAGCTCCCCGCAACTGGTCGAAAAGGTCATCAATCCTGGGTAGAGGATACTGGTTCCTCAATGTCACCTTGTTGAGTTGTCGATAATCAATACATAAACGGAGACTTCCTTCCTTCTTCTTCACGAACAACACCGGTGCTCCCCACGGTGAAGTGCTCGGTCGGACATATCCCAAATCTACCAACTCCTGCAATTGAGTCTTGAGTTCTCGTAACTCGGCCGGCGCCATCCGGTATGGTGCCTGGGATATAGGTCGGGTACCCGGGAGTAGTTCAATAGTAAACTCAATCTCCCGCGATGGTGGCAATCCAGGTAAGTCTTCCGGGAATACGTCCGGAAACTCACAGACCACCGGTATTTCGTCGATAACCGGAGTATCGACCCGTTCCGACACGACATGCGCCAGATAACCCTGGCATCCCTTCCGTAGAAGTTTGGTAGCAGTAAGTGACGAAATCACTTCAGGAGGCGAACCATCACGTTCCCCCTGAAAGATAACTTCCGGCAAACCCGGGCTCCGCAAAATTACTTGCTTGCTACAGCAGTCGATGAGCGATCCGTGCTCCGACAGCCAATCCATCCCTAGGATTATATCGAAGTCGTGGATATCCAGAATAATTAAGTCTGCTGGTAAATCCACATCCTCAATTCTTACCGGGCACCTCCGAATCACCTGATTCACAAGGTACACGGTACCCATCGGGGTGCCAACACCCATTTCGCAATCTAAGGCTGATACCACACAATCAAGCAAACCAGCACAACTCCTCGAAATAAAAGAATGTGTAGCCCCCGCATCCATTAATACACGTACAAGAAAATTAAAGATATGTAGTGTACCTGTGACCACGCCTGGAGCAGTCCTCGCCTGCTGCTGGGTCATTGCAAACACTTGGGCCCTCGGCCCTCCGTTCCGTCCGCGCCCGCGCGCGCCACGTCCAGCACCACGGTCACCTCCCTGACCGCGACCTCCGTTAGTGTGGGACGCCGTGCTCTGCACCACACTCGAGCCCCCAGCGTCGTTGTTTTTGGACAACTGCGGACAATCGCAGGCATAGTGGCCTTCCTCTCCGCAAGCAAAACAAGTTACTGGCCTTGGCCTGCCCGAATGCCCACCAGATGCACCACTCCAAGATGAGTGCTGCCCAGAATTGTGTCCAGATCCTCTGCCCTGAGAGCCTCCACGTCGACCCGACCAGCCACGACCCTTGAAGGATGAGGGTGCTCCTCTGTAGCTCCCTCCCCTGTTGTTCTTCCGGCCTGATGGCCCATGGTGTGGGCGATCCTGACGTCGCCCCTCCCCCGAAGGTTGTCGTGATTGGTGTGCCGCCAGACTGGCCTCGACACGCACCGCTGCGTCGACCATATCCCTCAGAGAAGCATGAGTGGTAGCAGTCACACTGGCCCGGATCTCCCCTCGGAGTCCAAGCTCAAACCGCTGGCATTTGTCCTCCTCCGTGCTTACGAATGAGGCAGCGAACCGGGAAAGTCTCCCGAATGTTTGCTCGTAGTCTGAAACAGACATGTCACCCTGCTCCAGCCGCAGGAATTCCGCCTCCCGCGCCGCGCGAAAGGATCGCGGGTAGTACTGGTCCAGAAACCTGGAACGGAAAGCTTCCCAGGTAGTGGTATGGACAGACCACCCGGACATTTCGAGTCCATGCCACCACTGGTAGGCTCCTCCCTCCAGTAAGAAGGCCGCCAGAGTCACTCGTTCGCCCGGAGGGCAGTGCATCACCGAGAAGATCCTCTCCCACTTGGTGATCCAGTCGTGAGCATCCTCGGGGTTTGATCCCCCGCAGAAAGGAGTGGCTCCCAAACGTTGAGCCCTTTCGATGCTCGCGCATTCCATCTCTCTTTCTAGATCCTCGTCCGTTCGAGTATGCGGAATTCTCCTAGGAGGCATAACCAACTGTCAAGAGGCATAGATCAGAAAACAACATTCTTAAAAGTCGAAAAGTAACTAGTACTAATCGCTAGTCTAGCATGCAGACCAATACCCTAGTACCGACCACAACCTAGTGCTCTGATACCAAGCTGACAGGACCCGCCCCGATCCCACAGGGACCACAAGGGGACGTGCCCTGCTCCCGTCTGACACCCAATAATTCATACCAATTTTAACCTCAAAACATTTAAAAGCATAACTAACCAAATTAAAGTCATACATAAAATCCGAATTAAACGAATGTCAGACAAGGGATATAATCCAAAATTACAAATTTGCGAGCACGACTCTAAAGTAATCCTGCGGGTACACCGCCCAGCAGGGGTTCAGGTACGCAGAAGTAGATCTATGCCTCAGCCTCTGGTTCCTCCTCTACCTCAGTTTCCCGACCTGGAGGGGTTGTCAAAACAGTAAGGGTGAGTGGACCGAAACACAAGTTTATGAAATCGTTTGATAAGTAAAACATATAATTTACCCCTCCGTTTTCCAAATATGCGTGCACCATAATTCCAAAATCATAAACCATATAATATGAACCATCAGGCATATAGCAAAACCATAACCATAATTTTAGTTGCTGCACTATATACTCCAATCCCGACATCCCTGATGTCTGACGTCCCTGACGTCCAATAGGTCACAATCACAAGGCTACGCGTGCCACTCGGGTCTCAATTTCCGAGTTCAATCCCGAACCCCGTTCGGGTACAGCATCCCCGATGCTTAGCGTCATAGACGCTGGACGTACTAGACGTCCGTGACCTCTCCGGGGTACCTCATCCGGAGGAGACAATATAATATGGAAGGATCTATACAGTGCAGTAACAAATACATTTTATTGATATCCACATGCAAACATATATATACATAGGTAGAATCCGAACCAATCATTCAGTTTCATCGGACGGGTCTCAAGCCCAAATACCGTGAAACGTGCCATAACCATATTTCTCATATCATCAAAACCATCATTGTTTTAGCATGTGAATAAGTATAGTAAAACCAGAAAACATTTATGCACACAAGGGTTTAAGAAAATGGCCCACTCACAGTACAATCCTGCTAGAAACCGAACGTACCCTCGTCCTGGTACAAATGTACAATCCCTGTCAAATCCAAGTATTCGTAAAGGTCAAAATAAACCCCCAATAATCAACCATGAAAGCCTAGGTCGAAACCGACCCGGGAAAGCCGCCCGAACGCGCTTCCCAAGGCAATAACCCTTATTTTGACCAACTTAATGATCTCCGATCGACCCGAAACCACCGCCATTGGATCCGGATCGTCGAAACTTAAAGAATGGTGGTGGTCCCACCAGAAACACTGTTCACGACGCGCCCCCACGCGCCGGTCAACGCGGCGGTCAACGCAGGAACAGTTCCTGCTGACGTCATCGCTGACGTCACTGCTGACGTCAGCATGACGTCATGCTGACGTCATCTGACAGCTATCAGGTCTGACATGTCAGACTCTGACAGGTGCCACGTGTCACCATCTGATTGGTCCACCTCACTGATCTGTCAGACCACGTGTCAGATCTGACATGTGCCACGTGTCAGCACGGCACTGGTCCACGTCACTGACATGTCAGTGACACGTGGCAGTCCCTGACTGGTCCACGTCACTGACATGTCAGTGCTGACTGTGCACTGACATGTGACACGTGTCGGTTCACGGTTGGTCCACGTCATCTGACAGGCTGACAGGGTGCCACGTCAGCACCACTGTCCTCAGACGGGTTGACCCGTTTTCCTGCAACTCAGGTCGATCAGACCCGCGATCGAGACCCGGTTGCCATTCCTTCATTCCTGGGTCATTTTCAGTTCTTTCAATTCCTAAATACTCGTCCTAGTCCCTAGATTGGTTCTATGTAATTAGAATTAGGTTTTAGGTCTAGGAGGTTACCTGAAACTCGACGGGAAGCTTGGTTGCCGGTTCTGGTAATCCTTTCCGGTGAGTCGACGGTTGTTCAACCCTGGTCCTGGTTCCAAAATGGTCGTCAAGGTCACCTAGACGAGTCCTAACAACAACTCAATGATGTCAACGTCACAACCAGGTGTTTTGAAGCCGGGAAGGAAAATGGTTACCTACGGGTTTAACGTCCGAACGCCGCCGTGTCGCCGCCGTACACTGTCAGGGTCAGCTCCTTGCCGTCCAGTAGTCACGGTGGTCACAACCGCACGTTGGTTCCAGGCCTAGATCAAAGGTTGGGATGGTTTGGTGACTTGGGTTCCGCGGGTTTCCTTCACGGGTTTGGAAGGATGCCGCCGTGCAGGGTGGCCGTGGAGCGGTGGCCGGCGTCAGGGGTGTGGCTGCTGGTTGTCTGAGGTGTGGGGTTGAGTGGTGGTGGCTGATGGGCTGGTTCCAGGGAGAAATCGCACACACGGTTAAGGGAATGAACACATGGGTGCATGAACTCATGGACTTTTAATACTGAATAGGAAAATGAATCAAGGGCCAGGATTAAATCTCAGAATGAGATCAAAGGCTGAGATCAAATCAAGGGATTTCAGATCTAAGGGCTGTAATTTAAAGCAGATTTAAATGATAATTAATCCAATAGTGGATCTGATCCAATCTAGCCAATGGGTGAGTGACACTTGTCACTCACCAGATGTCCTCCAATCAGATTTCCTGAATTTAATATTCGACACGAAAACCGAGACACGAACTTCCCGAATTCACGTTTCTGACCATAACTTCCTCGTACGAAGTCCGATTTCGGCGTGCCGCCTGTCTACGGACTCAGGACGTCGAGGCCTACCCAACGGTCCTTGAGTCAACTGAAAATTAGTTGCCAAAAGAAAAGTCAACATTTTCCCCCGAGAGTCCAAATTACGGTAATGCCCCTGAACTTCCGATAGTCATAACTTTAACCCTGATCGTCCGAAATGGACGTGCCACCTGTCTATGAACTCGTGACGTCCCGAACTACGTCACAGTCATAGGTCAAAGTCCATTTAGTTCATCAATCAAAAAGTCAACATTTGACCATACCATTCACAGGGGTAAAATCGTCAAATCACACATTAAATTACAATATGGAATTCCTCGAATTTCCGGGGTGTTACACGTTGACTTACTGATGATGTCAGCGTTGACTTTGCTGATGTCGGCGTTGACTTTTTGGTCAACATTTGACTAAAACTTTGACCCGCGCGTGGGGGCGCGTGGGAGAGTATTATTAGGTGGGACCAAGACCATTTTAATGGTTTCAACGATCCGGATCCAATGGCGGTGGTTTTGGGTCGATCGGAGATCATTAAATTGGTCAAATTGAGATTTTTCACCTCGGGAAACGTGTACGGGACACGTTGACTTTTCCGAGAAATTCTAGGGCTCTTAATATGGACTTGTATAGGTTAGTAGTAACCTTTGGATATGATTTGGACAGGTCAGGATGAACCAGAGAGGTCGGATTAGCCCGGAGAGGCTTATGGCACGCATATCGAGGCGGTAGCTAGGACAGACTGTGAGTGTACTTTTGTTTTCTAACCGTGATGCATGCATATATGGTTTAAAATGCTTTATTATATGATTTGATATGCTTTGGCATGATTTATGTTTCAATCCGGTAATTTCTCGATTTTATGATTATTATATTGTATTTTGGCACGATTTTCTAGAAATGAGAAATTGATGTTTTTCGAGAAATGATGAAATTGATGTTTTTGGGTTAGGCCCGGATTGAAAATGATGTTTTGACTCGGGTTATGAGTCAGGGAATTAAAAATGATATTTGGACTCGGATTATGAGTCAGTGATTGATTTTATGGTTTTACGTGATTGTGGCAACTCGGGTTTATGGTTGCACGGATTTGCGTGAAAATGATATTTTAGGCTTGAGACCCAATGGAATTGTGATTTTGATTGGATTTGTATTTCCATGTGATTACATGATGATATTGATGATTTTCGGATTTATTAAGTAAATTGGGACTTGGGGTTGAGACCCTGTATTGAAAATGATTTTGATTTCAATGCAACTGTTTTTCACTGGTTTTTGTGATGGTGATATGTTGCGGAAAATTAGGACTTTCGAGTGGAAATATGTTTTTCCCCGGAGTGCACCCTGGAGATAACGCTCGCCTTCGGGGATGGAAGTGTTTACCCCGAAGAGGTCACGTAGCACGGTCTTTGTCGTGCAGCCCAGGGGAGGCTCGACTCAGATCAGATGTGCTGGATATATATATGGATCGGTAAGTGATGTGTTCACGAGATCCGGATTGCCAGCTGGTGATGTGTTCACAGCGGCAGATGCTCGGATTTTGAGCGGTCCTTGAGACTATTGATTTGCACGCGTTGCAGAGATAAACGTGATTCTAAACAACAGGATATGGAAATAAGTCCCGTGGTTTAAATATAAAATGATTTTGAGGAAACCGTGGTTTTATGGAAAATGATTTAAGGAAAACGTGAATTTATTGAGATTCAAATTGATTTAAGGAAAATGATTTAAGGAAATTGTGAACATGGAATTTAGAAACATGTTGTTTGTGATTACATACCGGTTTTGAGTACGGGTTTTTGGTCCTTGTGGCCAGGTGATGATGTTCACATGTTTTGGCCTGAGAGCCGGGATTTACTGTTTTATAACATGAACTGATTTGATGAACATGAGTTTTTATGGATCATGGGAAAACGTATTTTGATTTTATCGGTCCACTAATCATACTTGATTGATTTCACACTATTACTCATGTTTTAAGTTATGCATGCACGTTTGTGAAAACTGAAGGGTAAGAATGTGTTTTGATAAATGTATTTCTAAAGGTTCATTTTCGTCCACTCACAGCTTTTATTGGTTTTAATGCCCTTCAGGTTGATTACGGATGCGACTGCAGCAGAGATTGGGACATTGCACGCCTCCTTCATCGATCCTTGCGCACTCTGGAAGCCCCGTTTGGGCAGTGACTTTTGGATATCCCTTTTTTGACACCCCTTGTTGGATGGGAGCAGGGCACAATCCACGGTAATCCCGGGGGGATTGGGATGGGTCCTGTCAAAAAGTCTACTATTTTCCCAACCAGGGGCAAAATCGTCATTCTACACTAACGGACCTAAAGTAACCAACTAAACACCAATTGAGCTCACTAATCCCATCTTAATCACTGTCTTAACCCTAATTTCCAGGACGGGTCCTTGCAGTACTTTCCAGACCAAGGATAGCCACACGTACTTACTCATGACTCCGCCTCTCGATTAGTCTCGATCAACGCGCCACGACCTAGAGGGTCAATAAAAACACAAAAGGTGTGAGTGGACAAAATAAATCAGTTTACAAAACAGTTACAGAAAGACGTTTTTGCCCTCCACGTAAAACCAATGCATGCATCCAAAAATCGTTTAGCAATCTGTTACATTTTCAACATAAGAAATCCGTGTATGAAAATAAAAAAAAAAACATTTTCCTTTTCTTAACCTTCGGGTCTTAGCCTGCAATCATAAACACAGGACTTTAGCCCAAAATCATGAAATCAAAATCCAAGTATACAACGTAATCCAAATCCATCAACCATATAAACCGGGCCACTGCCCAACTCAACCGAAACATAAGAAATTAACAATAAATCACAAGTCAATCATTTTGCTGGATATCAAGTGCGCCCGAGTCTTTAAACTCAAAACTATGCGCATAATCAGGCCTTCCCGGGATTTCAACGAGTCTTTAAACTCAAAGCATAATCAATAGGCCTCGGGGGTATCACAATAACCGAGTCTTTAAACTCACGAGACTTTAAACTCACGAGTCTTTAAACTCATTAAGGGCCCTCCCTCGTTATCAATTAACTATGTCTTTAAACTCAAAACGTGCTCCAACAATAGCACCGGGTCTTTAAACCCAAAACACTTTTCAACGGGTCTTTAAACCCAAAACATTTGTCAATCACAACAACTCGGGATCCATCCCGAAATCACATTTTTGTCATAACAGGACTCTTGTCTGAATTCCACATTCAAATCCTCAAAATCTTACTTCACAAAACAAAATCAGCTCATCATCAAAACAGGGCGTACATAATCATATCAAATCACTTTTATCAACCATTACCCATTCCCGAATTCGAATTCGCAATAATGATTCCGTAAGCCGGCATCCGGAAACATCATCCCGAACCCAAACCAGAAATTCATGTTCAAACTTCCGAAAAATCAAAAACTCGATCATTAAAATTACTTTTATGCCCTGGGCACCAAGCCCGAAATCAACTTTCCAAAATCCGTTTTAAATCCTTGAAAACACCTCATTTTCAAATCCCAAGGTCCAAAACATCAAAACCACAATCAAAGCACCAAAATCACGGTCAATCCACAACATACTCGAAATCTCGTAAAACGTGCAAATCCGTGAAAAACCTCGAAATTCGTGTCAACACCGTAAACCATACTCACAATCGCAATCAAACATCTTAAAAACATAATACACACAAATCACATAAAATCATTCATTAAACCATCATCAAAACATAAGGGGAACCATAGTCTCGAAATATGTGCAGTTTCGTATGCATAGTAAAAATACGTATAAATATGGAAATCGAAATCATCACAAGTCATAATCCTAATCATAGGAATCATAGAAATATTTATGCATGCATTAAACTTTGGAAGCAACGTCCACTCACACACCGTTCTTAAGGCTCGGTTTCGCGCTGCACGCGTTCCCGTAATTTCCTTCATTTTCCAGGTATCTCAAATCCTGTCCGAAAACATAGTGTAGCATCATTAAGAACTCAAAGAACGATATACTAATTTCCCATAATTTTCCGGGAATCAAACGTTACTTAAAAACGTAACATAAACCTTCGGACCCTCGAAACAACATCGAAACGGTGTCGAATAAATTCGAAACCAACTCTAAAATGTTCGTTACATTGTATAGGATAAAAGTCATGTTGGACTTACCTCGAAATTTGGGTCCACGCGCCCTTACGCAATGCCATGAGTGGTTGCACGTGAGCCTACGCGCCTGCTATAGTAGCAGCTACAGTCATCGTCCCAACCCGACTGACTGATAAACGGGTCCGGTTGGCCCGCGGCGTGACCCGACTGAATCTCCCTGAATTCCTTCTCGATTTCTACAATTCAGCTGTCTGTTAGCCTCGTCATGGACTTAATTAGGGTTATGTGAGATCAAACACATTTAAACTTACCTTGAAACACCCATTTGAGCTCAAAATTCGGGTGAACGTTAGCACACTGTTTCTGCATCGAAGTCCATTGATCCTCACCGTTTCTCTTCCATTGTTTCACTCAGGAGCATCGTAGGGTCCATAAGAACAGGATTCCAAGCTCAATTTCAAGGTCTAAACCCTCTAACCAACTGAATCCCATCTCGACTCTTTCCAGAAACTGGAACTCCCGTTCGAACTCAGAACACGACCAATTCCATTCAATTTTTGAGTGGTTGCGCGCGAAACAAGCCCAGGAAGCTGTATTTGATAACTGTTTGGGCTCTCTCAACTCACAAATTGAATTTCGTATTTTCCCTCCATTTTTCAATTTTCCCGATTTCTGTCTCCCTGATCTCTCAAACTCCCGAGTGTCACTCTATTTCTCTCTATCACTCCCCTCAATTAATTAAGCTACCTCAAACCCAAACTCAAGGTAAACCGTGTTCTGCTCAATCCACTCAGTTAGCAGGAACAATTCCCAATGCTCTACTCCTCCCATTTCCAACGGCATTCGCCCGGTTTCAGTCCCAGTTCCACCCCACTCACACAGAACACACCCGTGCAATGCCTCTAACTATGTCCCTCACTCAAATGTATAAACAAACCCCCAAACCTTGCACGCTCATGCCCAGACTCTGTTTTTCAATTCCAAGCACCAGCACTTGTTTCCCCCACACACACCACCCGTGCACTCCAGTTCTAACCCAACACTCACACACACACACTGATCAAGGACAGTTCAATTTAAACAGCCACTCAGTCCATCCACTTGTTCCCATAAACAAATGAACATCGTGCTCTGCCATCTGAAGGGAACCCCACAGTGCCATACACGGCTGTCCCAAAATCCACAGCCAAATTACCATTTTGCCCTCACTTGACAAATTACCAAAATGCCCATCACGCATCTAGACCCCTAACTTGGTCATTCGAGCTCCGATTGACGCGTGCCGCCTGTCTACGGACTCAGGGCATCGAGACCTTCCTAGTGATCCTCGATCCTCGGCCATCGGTGACAGGACCGCCCCCGAAAAGGGCATTGTTAATCATGCCCGGTCCTGCTCCCGTCTGACAAGACGACTGAAATCCCCAAGTTACCCTCAACACGTGCCAGACCAAGGATAGCCACACATGCTTACTCATGCCTCCGTCTCTCGATCAGGCTCGAACAATGCGCCACGACCTGGAGGGTCAATAAAAACCAAAAGGTGTGAGTGGACAAAAATAAATCAGTTTATAAAACAGTTACGGAAAGATGTTTTTACCCTCCGCGTAAAACCAATGCATGCATACAAAAATCATTCTGCAGTCGGTTAACATTTTCAACATAAGAAAAACCGTGTATCAAATTCCAACCTAAGGAAAACTCGTATGAAACTCAAAATCATTTTTCCTTTCTCAACCATCGGGTCTTAGCCCGCAATCATAAACACAGGACCTCAGCCCCAACCACGTATCAAACCCCAGAACACAACATAATCCAAAACCATCAACCATAAAACCAGGCCACTACCCCACACATCTGAAACATCAGAAACTAACAATAAATCACAAGTCAAACATTTTTCTGGATATAAAGTGCGCCCGAGTCTTTAAACTCAAAACCATGCGCATAATCAGGCCTTCCCGGGATATCAACGAGTCTTTAAACTCAAAATATAATCAATAGGCCTCGGGGGTATCACAATATCCGAATCTTTAAACTCACGAGTCTTTAAACTCAATCTGGGTCTTTAAACCCAATTTTCGGGCTCGCCCCCGTCATCAATTAACCGAATCTTTAAACTCAAAACGTGCTCCAGCAATAGCACCCGGGTCTTTAAACCCAAAACAGTTTTCAACGGGTCTTTAAACCCAAAACATTTATCAATCACATCAACGCGGGATTCATCCCGCAATCACATTTTTCTCAACGGGACTCCTGGTCCGAAATTCCACATTCAATTCCTCAAATCATACTTCACAAACATAATCAAATTATCATTAAACACGGGGCATGTATAATCATACCAAATCACTTTATTAAATCCTCTTCCATTCCCGAATTCGAATTCGCAATAATGATTCCGTAAGCCGGCTTCCGGAACATCATCCGGAACCCAAACCAAGAATCCGTTTTCAAACTCCCGAAAACCGAAATCTCGTTCATCAAAATTACTTTTATTCCCTGAGCACCAAGCCCGAAATCACCTTTTTCAAAATCCATTTTAATTCCTTGAAATCACAGCATTTTTTCCAAATCCCAAGGTTAAAGCATCAAAACCACAATCATAATCACCAAAATCACGGTTAAATCACAACATACTCGAAACCTCGTAAAACGTGCAAATCCGGGATATTCCCGAAACAATTCCCCCCAGCCCATGCTCTGTTTTCTGAGAGGAATCCACCTGCACACGGCTGTCCCACGGCTGTCCCAAAAAACAAGGCTAAATTACTATTTTTCCCTCAGTTCATTAATTACCAAAATGCCCCTCATCTTCCATGACCCGTAGCTTGGTCGTCCAATGTCCGTTTTCAGCGTGCCGCCTGTCTACAAACTCAGAGCATCGAGACCTACCTAACGGTCCTTGGTCCTCGGCCATTGGGCCTTCCGATCAAAAAGTCAACATTTTCCCTTATTTCGTCCAAACTATGGAAATGCCCTTGGACTTCCGAACGTCATAACTTTCACCACGAACGTCGGAAGCGAACTTGCCACCTGTCTATGAACTCGTGACGTCCCAAACTACGTCACGGTCATTGGTCAAAGTCCATTTGATAGCCCGAATTAAAAGTCAACGTTTTACCCACGACTAGGGGCAAAACGGTCATTTTGCACCGTTCGTCCGATTTCGCCCAACTAATCACCGATTAACCCTGCTAATCATGATTAGTTGAAACTCTAATCCCGAATTCCGGGATGGGTCGTTACAATCGAACATCCCGATCGAAAAGTCAACATTTTCTCCCTTTTTTCCAAATTACGAGAATGCCCTTGGACTTCCGAACGTCACAACTTTCACCTCGAACGTCGGAATCGATCGTGGCACCTGTCTATGAACTCGTGACGTGTCAAACTGCGTCACAGTCATCGGTCAAAGTCCATTAGACCGCCCGAATTAAAAGTCAACGTTTTACCCACGACCAGGGGCAAAACGGTCATTTTGCATCGTTCGTCCGATTTCGCCCAACTAATCACTAATTAGCCCTGCTAATCAGAATTAGTTACTAATATAATCCCGGATTCCGGTACGGGTCGTTACACCAAAGGCCAGCGTCATCATCATTCGGGACACGAACCCGAATGTCATCATTATACATAGGGCCACCTGCCCGAAATATCACCAAATGGGTCACAGCCTGAAATATTACCAATTGGCTCACAAGCCGAAAACCAGTGTCCAACGGCACTTCATATCCCAAGATTTCTCGAATCCTATCAAATCCACAACTGGGTCTCATGCTCGAAATATCTTTCATAAAACTCATAATTGGGTCAAAGTTCGACTTATCTCGCGTTTGACTATACTCTAAGTCAAATCTCAAATCAACTAGGTCATATGCGCGAAAGATATTTCCAAATCTAAAAACCTTTTCTCATTTCCAAAACACTTTCAAAATTACCCTTGACTTCAATCAAGTGAAGGTCGTTTAACTGGGACTCGTGCGCTAATCTCGATTTCACGCATCTCCGTGAAATCCTCCAAAATCGTAAATCAGTTCCTCGATTTCATGCCTCTCTGTGAAACCTTCGGAATCACATAAAGCATAAGCACATAGTATACTCGGCCGAAACCCAATCATCATATAAAATCGAAATCTCAAACTACGTGCAATAAAGTATTTTCCTACGAAAATGCCAAATAATTCATATTTAAATCACATGCACTCATGGTATCTAAAATCATGTTCATAAACACATATAAACATTTATGCATGCATCAAATTAATTAAACAAAATCCACTCACATACCGTCCAAGCTACACCTCGATATGCATGCCATCAGTCTCTTCGGGCTAATCCAACTTCTCCAGGTCATCCAGACCTATCCAAAACACACTCAAAGATTATTACCAACCTAGACAAGTCCTAATCAAGAACCCCTAACATTCCCGAAAAAGCCAACGTGTTCCGGACATGCTTCCTTAGGCTTTAAACCTCAATTTGACCAATTTAACGATTAACGATCTCCGATCGACTCGAAACCACCACCATTTTATTCGTATCGTCAAAACTTTTAAAATGGAATAAAATGGTTCTGGTCCCACGTCGAATTGCATGCCCACACGCCCCCACACGGTGGTCAAAGGTGCGGTCAACGTTGATCAAAAAGTCAATGTTAATGTCAGCAAAGTCAACGCTGACGTCATCACTGACATCAATAGTGACGTCATCTCTGCACCTCTGCACCTGTCAGTCTGACATGATGACGTCACCATCATCCTTATCCTCTGTCCGGGTCAACCCGACTCTCAACAACTAAATCACGCAGACCCGTGGATCCGACCCGGTCTGTTCTTCAACCACCGACCATCTTTTTCGATCTCGTTACTACTTTTCTCTTTGTCTCAATCTCAGGAAGAGATCTATGAACCCTAAATTAGCTAAAAGGGTCTAGGATTTTACCTTTAATGTTTGAACAGTGACGGAAAACTTCCAGCTTGTTTCCCCGTCAATTCCGGCCATCTCTTGCCTTGAGACCAAGTCCCACGAACTTGTCTCAATCCCTAGAACCTGTTGGGGGCCAACCAAATCGATCAACACACGCCCAAACCTCATTTTCCAATTTTGAACCAAAATGGATTTCGGTTTCCCTTACCTCCGTCGTTGCTGTCGTCCTCAGTCCCTCCATCAGTCTCAGTCTTTTACCTTAAGTCCCTCAAATTCACAGAAGGGTGATAAGATGGGGATGTGTGTGTGGGTTGTACAATATGGGAAGGGTTTCGGGTTAGGGAGAATGAAACACAGAAATGGGTGGGTGCATGTATGTGTGTTAGTGAGTAATGGATGAGTGACACTTATCACTCATCCATTGAGCCTGGAAAAATATCTAGGGCCCACACATAAGACAAAAGCCCACCTGTCTCATAATTCGTACAATAGTACCCCGAACCTTCTGTGACCTGCATTTTTCCCGTCGCATGTTCGATTTCGATGTGCCACTTGTCTACGGACTTGTATCGACTCGATTTACGTAACGGTCCTCGGTCCACGTGCATTGGACCTCCCGGGTCAAAAAATATTTTTTTCCCTTCGTCTAAGGGCAAAATCGTAATTTCGCCCTGAACGTCCGACAATCCTTGACTAATCCCCGATTAGCCTTGCTAATCCTCAATTAATTCTTAATAAATCCCAAAAAATTGGGACGGGTCGTTACATTAACGCCCGCATCCAGCCCACTTGACCCCGTCAAGTAATGAGATCTACTAGTTCAACTTGTTCGAACCTTAATCCTACTATTATAATTTATGCTATTATGGTACAACCCATATTGTAACGACCAGTCCCGAATTTCGGGATTTGATTAGTGATTAATCATGATTAGTGGGATTGATCGGTGATTAGTTGGTCGAAATCGGACAAAATGTGCAAAATGACCGTTTTGCCCCTGGTTCGTGGGTAAAATGTTGACTTTTGATCGGGCGGTCAAACGAATTTTGACCGATGACCGTGACGTAGTTCGGGACGTCATGAGTTCATAGGCAGGCGGCACGTTCGATTCCGACATTCGAGGAGAAAGTTATGACTATCGGAAGTTCAGGGGTATTACCGTAATTTGGACTTTGGGGGGCGAAAATGTTGACTTTTCGTCCAATAACTAATTTTCAGTTGACTCAAGGACCATTGGGTAGGTCTCGACGTCCTGAGTCCATTGACAGGCGGCACGCTAAAATCGGACTTCGTACGAGGAAGTTATGGTCAGAAACGTGAAATTGGGAGGTTTGTGTCTCGGTTTTTGTGTCGAATATTTTATTCTTAAATTTCTGATTGGAGGACACCTGGGGAGTGACAAGTGTCACTCACCCATTGGTTGGATTGGATCATGCTCCACTAAGCATTTAAATAGGATTTAATCTGCTTTTGATCTCAGCCCTTCATCTCAAAACCCTCAGATTGCATCTCAGCCCTTGATCTCATTTCTGAGATTCAATCTGGGCCGTCCATCATTTCCCTCCATTTCTATATAATTCTCACCCGACACCCTCACTCATCGCTCTTTTGATCCAACCCTTGCGCACTACACTTTGTCTCTGCGTCTGTGTGTTGTTGGACCCACGGGGAAGGACTGAGGCACGGCGGTGGACGGCGGCGAGGTGGGAAAACCGAAAAACCCGAAACGGTTTCTAAAACTCAGATTTTGGTAACTCAAATTCCCACGTTTAGTTTTGTTTCCTATTAATCCTAATCGACTCTAGGGACTTATAGGAACCTTCTGGGCTTGAGTTCGCGACCGGAGGTGATCAGGACGGTGGCTAAACGGCGACGGGAAACCAGCTCTGTTCATCGAGGTAAGCCTTCGATTCCCGTCTGTATTTGTCGATTTTGATTCCATAGAACCCTTTCTGGGATTAAGACGAGCATCTAGGAACAAACTAGGACTGAAATGGTTGAGTGTGGAAGAAATGGTGACCGGGTCATGATCGCGGGTCTGATCGACCCGAGTTGTAGAAATACGGGTCAACCCGTCTGAGGACATAGGTGATGACGTGGCACCCTGTCAGATTGTCAGGTGACGTGGACCAACCGTGAGCCGACACGTGTCACATGTCAGTGCACAGTCAGCACTGACATGTCAGTGACATGGCCCAATCTGGGACTGCCACGTGTCACTGACATGTCAGTGACGTGGACCAGTGCCGTGCTGACATGTGGCACATGTCAGATCTGACACGTGGCCTGACAGATCAGCGAGGTGGACCAATCAGATGTTGACACGTGGCACCTGTCAGAGTCTGACACGTCAGACCTGACAACTGTCAGATGACGTCAGCATGACGTCATGCTGACGTTAGCAGTGACGTCAGCGATGACGTCAGTAGGAACTGTTCCTGCGTTGACCGACGCGTTGACCGGCGCGTGGGGGCGCGTGTGAACAGTAATTTTGGTGGGACCACCACCATTCTTTAGGTTTCGACGATCCGGATCCAATGGCGGTGGTTTCGGGTCGATCGGAGATCATTAAGTTGGTCAAAATGAGGTTTATTGCATTGGGAAGCGCGTTCGGGCGGCTTTCCCGGGCCGGTTTCGGTCTAGGGTTTCATAGTTAAATGTTTGGGGTTTGTATGGACCCTTACGTATACTTTGGATATGAGAGGGATTGTATAAGCGTACCATAACGAGGGTATACGTTCGGTTTTCAGCAGGATTGTACTGTGAGTGGGCCATTTTCTTAAACCCTTGCGTGCATAAATATTTTCTGGTTTATTATACTTATTCACATGCTAAAACAATAATGGTTTTGATGATATGGAAAATATGGTTATGGCACGTTTCACGGTATTTGGGCTTGAGACCCGTCTGATGAAAACTTAATGATTGGTTCGGATTTTATCTATGTATATATATGCTTTGCATGTGGATATCAATAAAATGTATTTGGTACTGCACTGTATAGATCCTTTCATATTATATTGTCTCATCCGGCGAGGTACCCCGGAGAGGTCACGGACGTCTAGTACGTCCAGCGTCTATGACGCTAAGCATCAGGTGATGCTGCATCAGGTGATGCTGCATCAGGTGATGCTGTACCCGAACAGGATTCGGGGATTTAACTCGGAAATTGAGACCCGAGTGGCACGCGTAGCCTTATTATTATTGTGACCTTATTAGGCGTCAAGAACGTCAAACATCAGGTGATGTCGGGATTGGAGTGTATAGTGCAGCAACTAAAATTATACTTATGGTTTCATTACATGCCTTATGGTTCATATTATATGACTTATGATTTTAAATAATGATGCATGCATGTTTGGAAAACGGAGGGGTAAATTATATGTTTTACTTATCAAATGATTTTATAAACTTGAGTTTCGGTCCACTCACCCTTATTATTTTTGGTAACCCCTCCAGGTCGTGATACTGAGGTAGAGGAGGAAACTGAGGCTGAGGCATAGATCTACTTCTGCGTACCTGAACCCCTGTTGGGTGGTGTACCCGCATGTTTACTTTAGGGTCGTGCTCGCAAATTTGTAATTTTGGATTTCATCCCGGAGAGGTCACGGACGTCTAGTACGTCCAGCGTCTATGACGCTAAGCATCAGGTGATGCTGCATCAGGTGATGATGTACCCGAACAGGATTCGGGGATTTAACTCGGAAATTGAGACCCGAGTGGCACGCGTAGCCTTATTATTATTGTGACCTTATTAGGCGTCAAGAACGTCAAACATCAGGTGATGTCGGGATTGGAGTGTATAGTGCAGCAACTAAAATTATACTTATGGTTTCATTACATGCCTTATGGTTCATATTATATGACTTATGATTTTAAATAATGATGCATGCATGTTTGGAAAACGGAGGGGTAAATTATATGTTTTACTTATCAAATGATTTTATAAACTTGAGTTTCGGTCCACTCACCCTTATTATTTTTGGTAACCCCTCCAGGTCGTGATACTGAGGTAGAGGAGGAAACTGAGGCTGAGGCATAGATCTACTTCTGCGTACCTGAACCCCTGTTGGGTGGTGTACCCGCATGTTTACTTTAGAGTCGTGCTCGCAAATTTGTAATTTTGGATTTCATCCCTTGTCTGACATCTGTTTAATTCGGATTTGATGTATGACTTTAATTTGGTTATTTATGCAATTGATGTTTTGAGGTTAAAATTGGTATGAATTATTGGGTGTCAGACGGGAGCAGGGCACGTCCCCTTGTGGTCCCTGTGGGATCGGGGCGGGTCCTGTCACATATGACAATATTCAAGAAGTCCATTTGTTTGCATATGATAGTTCAAAACATTAATTCAAGGTTATAATTATGCAACATATCGTAAAAGGTGCACTTATCATCAATTTATAAATTGTCAAAATTATTAAATGATCATAAAGAAATTATAAATACGCGGTTATAACGAAATTCATATAAAATAATTAAAGTATATAATTAAAATGACTATGATAACCCTAAAAGGAAGAAACCATTCACAACCACTCTATACTTAGCCAATTTCCTTCCTTAACCACACTCCATTTCGTATCTTTTCTTACTTTTCGTCTTATCTCAACTCGTAGTTTAAGTTCATTAATATCCAAATGTAATTATAACCAAATCCTTAATTTTCCCCAAATTTAATTTAGAATTTAAAGTATGAACTTAAGTTCATTAATATGCAAATGTAATTAAAACCAAGTCCTTAATTTTCCCCAAATTTAATTTAGAATTTAAAGTATGAACTTAAGTTCATTAATATCCAAATGTAATTATAACCAAATCCTTAATTTTCCCCAAATTTAATTTAGAATTTAAAGTATGAACATACAATTTTGGACCCTTAAAACAATACTCAAATAATGCCCAATTAACTTGGAATCTATGCCATTGAATTCAGAAATGAAGAATAAAGAAGTTTTAGATTGACAGCAACCCGAAGCATCGCCGCACGCGCTGAAGAAAAGTCTATGCGCGTGGGGGCCACACGCGTGTCACAGTCGCCTTCAACCCTAGGCGGGTCAACCCGTGGGTCTGCACATAAGGCCCGATCAGACCCAAATTTCTTCGTTTTTCATGCTTTTTTGTCCTTCCATGTCTAACACACTCGTATTCTACTCTAAAGAAGTTCTGTACTCACAAACTGAAGAAGCTTACCTCGAAATCCCTATCTAAGGTTTCTATCTTTCAGTCATGGTTTCCAAGACTATCCCACTGTACTCCTCACGTTCGAACCCTTATATTCCTCGCTTAGGACGACTGTAGGAGTTCACAGAGTCTCCCAAGAACCTTGGTTTGAGCTCAAACTTCTCAAAACGATTTAAACCTCAATGAGCCATTTTTGGAATTTTGATCCCTCACGGGTTTGATCATGGTCGCAGGCCTGGGAAGCCTATTCTTCCCAGCTCTTTATGATACTCATTACTTTCTTCTTGTTCTTCTTTCTCTCTCTCTCTCTCTCTCTCTCTCTCTCTCTCTCTCTCTCTCTCTCTCTCTCTCTCTCTCTCTCTCTCTCTCTCGCTCTCTCGCTCTCTCTCCTCCCCTTTCCTGTTTTCTAGTTGTTCTTCCCACACTTTCATTTTCTTCTTCTTTTCGGCCATTCCTCAATGAATTGCCCTTAACACACATCCTACACACACACACACACACACACACACACACACACACACACACACACACACATATATATATATATATATATATATATAATTGTGTAGGCCGATGGCCGGTGGAGGAGAATAATAGAGAAAAATGAAGTCAATTCTAGAACTTTCTAGGTCCTACATAAAAATTACTAATATGCCCTATGTCCAAAATTACCAAAATGCCCCTATACTATTTAGACCCAAACCAAATTTATCCGAACTCCATTATCGGCATACTGCATGTCTATATATTCAGGAGTTCGAGATCTACGTAGCGGTCAACATGAAACGTTCACAAGGAGTCCTAGTAAAAAAGTCAACTTTTAATCTTCAGGAGCAAAATCGTTATTTATGTTTTCTCAAACTTTCAGGTAGTTACTTTTTTTGTTGAACTCTACATTAGAAAATAAAAATCATAGAAAAGAAATATCTTACTTTGTATCCTGATTTATAGGAATGGTCATTGGATCAAGGCAGGCCCATAATTCGATTAGTGCTTTTGCTGAGTTTGCATCTAAACGTGTCCATTGTGCTAGTCTATCAGGCTTACTATATACGACCATGGTTGTTGGATCGAAACAGGCCCAATCACAAAACAAAACGAAAAATTTAGGGTTTCTTAATGCATGATACATGCATATATGGTTAATTACCATGTGGACAGTGTTGATACTATATTGAATCAGTCATATATCTCAAGTTCAAAACAATTACATAAGTTCAAATGCGAAACGGACCCAAGTCCGCAGAACCAAACAAACCTAATAAGGGTCAACCACTTGCTGACACGTGGACATCTCCACCATCTATTTGGATGCCACGTGTCTATACTTTTAGAAGTGCATTTATCTGATATTGAAACTATTTATTAAGACTCCCTCGATTATTAACGGAAGGCGAGATCGCACAAGATAATTAAAATACAAAGCGATTCGCTAGTGTGAACATATAGCCATGTTGAGTAGACGAAGCATACCACTTATTATATATCTGAACTCAAATTTATAATTATTCTCCGTAATTTAGGTTAATATAACGTATTTCTTTTGAAATTAAAATAATAAAAATATTTAAAGAAAAACCATAAGGCTATTGTTTTCACCTTTCTTTCGTGTTTCCACTCTGAAGTGCAAGGTACGTAGAACCAAAAACGTGATCACAAATGCATGGAGGTTGATGAATGGGAAAAACATTCGTCAAAAAGGTAAAGAAAAATACACAAATTACTCAACCGAAAAAAAAAAAAAAAAAAAAAAAAAAAAAAAACCAGCAGAAAACGCATATCACCATCAACATTTTTAGCAACAAAAATGAAATCCAACCAACACCATATTGGTAATTTCCAATCCATACCAAAAAGACAAAGAAATAGAAAGAAAGAGAGAAAAAAAACAATTGGAGGTTTAATTATTACTTGGCACGTCACGTAATACTAGGTTAAAGATTAGAAGCTAGTCCTGGGGGTACCTTGAGCAAACTGAGAAGAAGACACCATCTCTATCAAATCCATCTCTCTGTTCGCATTCGAAGATGAATCACGAGCTTGTTCATGATGCGATGGCACCAAGTGATGCGTATGGTGATCGGTTGATGAATTATCCGATGACGAGGACGAAGAAATGGCCGCCCCATTGAGGAGATAGGAGAGGAATAGGTCAGAATAGAGGTGGGTGGAAGTAGCAGAGTTGTAGGTGCTACTAGTAGAATAATTGTTGTGCAAGTTAGGGTTTTGTGTGGGCTCCACGTGAGGACTGGAAATTAAGGCAACATTATTATTATTAATGTTGTTGTTGTTGAAGAAATGTTGCATGAAGAGAAGCTCATCATCATCATTGTCGTCTAATGAATCAGCCAAGTGCAATGGAGAGTCGCAGAAATTGTTGCTGAGGTGGATTTTTGATGGGTCATCATGGGAGACAGTGGAGGAGCTGGCAGGGGTACTGGTGGTAATATTGGAAATGTTGCTGGGGGAGGACGAGGGCATATTGGTTCTTTTACTGACATTGTTCATGAGGTTATTACTTCTTATGTAGTCTTGGAGTATGGAAGACTGAGGCTGTTTGTTGTTACTGTTGTTGTTGTTGTTTCCATTTTTGCCCTCTGCCGCCTGTTTGTTCTTGTTCCTCCTTGAATTCTGCCTCCTTTTTGTGGCGTTCCAGTGGTTTTTGATGGCGTTTTCGGTTCGCCCCGGGATGCGTTTCGCGATCTCCGCCCACCGGTTTCCGACCTCTGCATGAGCATCTACTAGTATCCTCTCCTCTTCTTCAGTCCAGCCATCTTTCTGAAAAAGTTCCAAGTCCCCAACAACATAATTGATTTACAAGCTATATAGCTAGCTAGAGAAACAAATAACTAATCATGTACATCTACAAGGTAGAAGAGTAGATGATCTTGTGCTTAATTATGATCAATTAGGGCTACGAAGACGGTACGCATATATTGGGATTTATATATCAGAATGAGTAAAATTATTCATATTTGACATTATGTTTACTTTTTTACTTGAGTTGTAAAATTGTTTGTTTTTTAACATTTTATTGTTTAAACATTATAATCCGTTTCTAATCAAATAGATTGAAGAAAAAAAAATGATCTTTTTGCTTACATCAACTAGGGTTATAAAGGTGGTGTTTTCCATTTAACGGACGTAAGAGTTAGTTTATCTATATTCAATACTATGGATATCTCTTGCAATTAGGTTGTAACAATTATTTGTTTGTCAAAGTTCTTTATATTTTTTTTTTTGACATTATAATTTGTTTCGAACAAGTAGATCGAAGAATAAATGATCTTGTGGTGGATTAGGATCAACAAGCTAGGGTGTGGGGACTGAAATAGTTTGACTTGCCCAAATGGAAATATACATATATAGCTGAGAGCAAATCTAGAGACATAGATCCTTCACAATCTAAATTTGCATCTTTGACTTTGTTCGAGTAATAAAAGCACACATATAGAAACATATATAGATCACAATTCAAGCAAAAACAATAGCGAAATTTGGATACTTTTTCTTAGTGATTTTCGAGCTCTTAACTAATTCAATATTGTAATGCGTACCAAATCTTAAGAGGAAATCTAAGTCAATTATTTGAAGTTCTTAGTTATGTGCATGCATAAAATAATCTACGACACCCCCAAAATAAAGAGATGAATATATCTATGAACAAACCTTGATGTTAGGCCGCAAATGATTATGCCATCTCTCCCGGCACTGCTTCCCCGCCCGTCCGACGAGCTTCTCAGCTATCTGCGCCCATTTCCTCAACCCATATTGCTTCACCAACCTTATCAGCTTCCTTAATCCGCCATAACCAAACAAAGAAATCAACCAACCAAAAACAAAAAAAAAAACAAAAACATCCATAACCGAAAAAGAGAACATGACATGATTTTTACCTGTCTTCTTCATCGGTCCATTGTCCCTTTATTAAAGTAGCCGGAGTGAAACTCTTTTTAGCTCTCTTTCCGATCCCTTTAGAGCTAGAAACCTTTGCTTGATCTTCATGATCTTGTTCGAAACCGGTAACCTTATAATTAGGGTTTTGGTGTTGATTGCTGCTACACCAACTCATCATCAAGGCCTCTCCTTGGTCAACAAAGAGTCCATCCACAAAGCAACTTGCCTCTTGGAGATAATGAGAATTATTATTACTAGTGTTATTACACCAATTAGATACATCCTCGCCATAATCACCAATTAATCCACCATCAAATGATGAAGAAAACCCATTTGAGGATGATGAAATCACCACCTTTTGGTGATCATGATCATGATCATGCTCTTTGTTGCTTACATTGTTGTTTTGACTTTGACTTTGACTTCCCCACAAGAACCTATCAATGGCTGTCAATGGAGGGCCTGGTGTATATGTATTATGATGAGGAGGAGGATTATTTTGTGTCCTATTTTCAAACTCATAAACACCATAATCACCACCGTCACCTCCACCCCCACCGCCTCCTCCTCCTCCTCCTCCTCCTTCCATGAAAGAGACACGCCTGAAGGGATTAAGATTGAGAAGAAAACAAAACAAGAAGGAAGAAATTAAGGACTGATTCAGGCTTCCATTTTGGTGATCTTTTTTTTTTTGGGTTTTTTCGTGTAAAAGTTTGAGCTAGAGAACAATATCTGGACAATTTGCTTCTACCAAGCCTTGTAATGAGCCACATTGCATTGTAACCGTACACCTGTAATTGCATCCAGCGGTTGAGAGTTGGCTTTGGATGTAACTCCTCAGCTTCCTCTCTTGTGCAAAAGTAGAAAGAGCTGGGGATAAGGAGAGGGATTAGTGGGTTATTTCTTATTTAATTAATTCACAATTATTAAAAAGAAAATTACTGCAAATTTTTTAAATTTTAAATTTTGAGTTGGTGTTTTGAGCAGCTCCCAAATGATGATCAATTTGGAGCAATTTATTATGGAAAAAGACAATTTTACCCCTTAATTAAAAGTCTCATATATAGCACATAGTGAATTGAGGGTATTTTGGACAAGCTATGTTATAATAAAAAATCTTGTATATTAAATTGAAAAATAGTGGTTGGGTCCAAAGTTAATTCTGAAATAAATATAATTTAATTTCGATGAGGAATTTCGGCAAAACTTTAAGCCCTAGTATTATTGCTTGCATGGCTACTAAATGGCTAGCCAATTGTTTTAATTAAGCTCCCTCATTGGCTCATGTAATAGTTTCTGTCTATTATATATATCTTTTAACAACACAACACCATATAAAAATGGGTTTTTTTTTTTTTCTAGCGGATTAAAAGTAACGTAGTTGTCTACACTGTTATGTTATCTTTCCGTCAAATATTACAATGTGATTACAATGTGATGCTTGTTGAATCCTTGCAGGAAAATGTTAACATCAACCATTAGAGATGCCAATCTACAAGAAAATGTAGATTTATTGATGATAAAAGAAAGATTGAAATTTTTGAGTACTGTTCCATTTTTCAAATCTTAATTTTGCTTTCCTTCATCTTAAATTGACCTTCACACAAAGAATGACAAGGTTAACAATTTTAACAAGCTGATAAATTCAAAGAATAGAGTATATATATAGATTATAGGCTCAATTTCTAGACTTTTTACATGTATTTTTATGTCTGGTTGAACCCAATTTATTACTATTTTCCGTTACTAGGGTATGTCAAGAGGTTTTACTTTACATGGTATATGCCCCTGAGTGATTATCCAAAAAAATTAATTAAAATAATCAGACATAAAGCCACTCATTTATTTCTAATAATACTTTTAAAGAATAATAATGAAAGATTTTTAGATATGACAATGTTACGGAGAAAATAAAGATTTATTCTTGCGGCACTTCAAGTTCAAGCAAGAATTAGTCTCGTCAACAAATATTTAGCTGAAAGTATTATTACATTTTGTAAGTATATATGTTCCTTTTGTACGGAAGCATAAAGACATTTGTCATGTTAAAAAACTTAAATCTCCCTCATCAGTGATTTATCTAGCCTGGAGACTGTTATGTTCACCAGCCAGTTTCTTGAATCTGAGCTTGAGTCAAGGTTCCTTCATCTCGGCGGCCCTAATAGGTCCGGTTCAGGAGATCAGGACATTTTGGCCCGGGCAAAGAATATGCCGGCAAATAAACCTGGAAGAAAGCATATTCCATAAGCTGAGAGAGTAACACTACAAAAAAATCACAATGAACTTCATGGTTTTCAGAGTTGATTACCGAATAGTATACTGAAGAGGTTTGGTAGACTCAGAGGCACCTTGAACAGAACTAAACCGGCAAGAGAGATGGGAATTTTGTTTAAAGAACCCACCAGACTGGAAACCAGAAACACATTCAGAAATTCCTATATATATATATATAGATAGTATGTATCATAAGGGTTTCATTTTAAGCTTAAGTTCATAGAAATTAGTTACCTGTAGGTGGTGGGGCCAGTTTGATGTAAAAACCACATAGAGGTGAAGCTGATGGCAAGTCCAAGCAATCCACTAGCTGTTGCAATGACCCAAAACATTGGCAGTTTGATTACATCTCTGCATATTGAAAGTTGAAACTAAACCTTAGGTGACAAGTAACCATAAATGTGTGCTTAATTCCAAGAAGAAAATGCCATGAAGTTATCTCAAACTTCAAATTCTGAAACATCGGCTTACACGCTTATTACGTATTCCCATTCATCAAACAGAATAATCAAGAAGGCAGCAAAAGGTAGAGACAGCAGATTATTCAGTAACACCATTGAAACTTCATTGAGAGATCCGGTTCTTGTGTATTTTTTTGCTTCATCCATGACTCGACGAAGAGTGAGCTATCTCAATGAGAACATTTACAAAATTTATAAAATGATCATGGTTCCCGCATCAGGTTAATTAACAGATCTCCTAACTTAACTACTTACTGAGTAACTTGCTGTTAGTATACAATTCGAGATTTGCCACGCGTAACCCACTGTATCAAAGGAGATATCTGTAATGCCACCGCTGATAGCTGAGATAATCTACAATAAGGAAGAATAACACTCATTAAAACTTCACTGTAAATAAAGTTTTGGGGAAGAAACAAGTAACTTATTGAAACTCAAGAGCAATTTTTCATGAAGTGGGAATCAAATTGAAGAGTTGATTACCATTAAAAGCATAGCGGTCCACACTTTCTGACTCTGATGTTTCTGGAACAAATATAGTTCTCCAATTGCGGTTAAAATATTTGTCACATTCTTCAGAATGGTCACCATTGCAATATTTATGTATTTCAAACTGAAAGAAGAAAAAATTAAACCACAACGGATTAAAAATCCTTCACTAATAAACCCCTAAAAGCATCTGATGAAGAGAACTATATCTTGTATTGTGGATCATCATATCACCAATATCTCTTCATAATTTATCGTCTTCCCTTTACTCAGGGCCTGAACAATAAGCTCCAAATTGAAAGAAAGAACGAAAACAAAAGCAATAAGAAAAGGAAGAGTATGCCATCCTAAAACTTACCTATACATGCCCGATACAAGCATGCCGATGAAGATTATATTAACAGGTATCCAGACCTTAACCAGTTTCCAATTGAGCTTTTCCACAGTAACAACTCCAGAGAAGCCCAAGAGGACAACAATTACGGTACTTATCAAATTCTGCAGAGAAACATGTGAAAGAAACAAGACTTCCATGACTGGCTAAATTTTTGGCATTGCTTAAGAAATGAGCATCAAGCATGTGAAAAGGGCTCAGTTATCAGGCTTCCTCGAAAAATTTGAACTTGTAAAACTCATAAAATAGAAAAAATTTATATGTTACATCCTATTATTTGCCAGATGATAATCTGAACCAAGTACTTTTACAAAGCTGGATCAATTGTCAAGAATCACTGTCTAGCAACATAAACGCATGGTCTATAAGCAAAATGAGCATTGCAATTTTTGAAACAAGAGTGGGTTGGAAAAGGAGTGACATACCTGATAAAACATCAATGACACTCCAGCATTGAAGTTGTAACTGGAAAGAACAACTTTATTCAACAAAATCATGCTGCAAGAAGAAATGCAATAAGCTGTGCCAGAGAAAAGAGGTCCAGATTTCTTTGCTGAATCTTGTCCACACTTTTCATTTCCATCATTTGTAATAGCGATGATCTCATCGTGCCCTGCTCGACTCCCTCTAAACAATCTGCTTTAAAAAAAAAAAAAGCAAAACCAATGAAACAAAAGCAAAAAGAAAGCGAAATACTCCCAATTAACCATGAGTCAATTTGAACATCTAAACATGTACTGAACTACCATACTAAATAACAAATGCAACATACCTGAAATCATACTTTATGAAGGGACATTAGTATAAGGAAATTGGCAGCTTTTTTTGGAAGTTATTTCTACATGAGAGCACAATATTCACAACAACAAAAACGAAACCGTTCCAATTTACTTTGGCTGCAATCAATAAAGAGCAAAAGAGTAACTTTGGGTCTACCTATCACTCAAAATCATAGCTCTGCGTTCAGTAAGAATGGTATGAACTCCATTTGGAGAACCAACTTCTGGGTCCTCACTATCATGGCCTTTTACTGCATCTAACTTGTAATCAGATGACATAACACCCACCTGCGAATTGAAAACTAGACTCAAAATTTCAACTTTCAAGCTCGAATCTTTTTCTTCTGCATTCAAAGCTGCACATGCTCTTACCAATGAAATCCTTATACACTTTTCAATTGTCTTTCTCACTCTAGAATTTTACGATAGAAACCAGGAAAATGAATGGGAATGGGAATGGGGAATAGGTTTGCCCGAAACCAGAAAGCGAGAAATACCAAACGCTAGGGTAGTGAAAATCATGCAGAAAACGTGAATCCCATTGAAAATGTAATCTTTTTGAAGAGCACGCAAAGGCAGAATCATGTGTGGATCTAAGACAAGTGTGGCACTATTCTCTGTCGCTGGAGAGAGAGAGAGAAAAAAAGAGAAGTGGGCATTAAGAAAGGCAAGGGGCACAGTGACAGAGCGAGATTCCAGGCGAGAGGCGACATCCATGGAAATTGAATAATATTTTGGAATGAGGAACACTTCCCAATGCTCCAGAAGTCAAACCCTGATACGAAATCAGAACAATTTTTCATCCCTCTCTATTGAACAAGAGGAAGGTAAGAGAATGGTGAACTGGGTCTTTCTAGCTTTTGTCTCTTCCTTCTCTTATGCGTATCGAATCAGCGATGATGGATGCAGAAACTAGAAGAAAACGATGATTTACCGATTTGGGTTGTCTATGGGATTTCAAACGGTTTGCTTTTTGCGCGGAAATTGTGGACGCGTCTGGGGCTTTTGGACATGATTGTGATTTGGGCCTAATTTCATGATAGGTACGTTAATAGTCGAGCCCATGCTTATTCTTCTCTCTTTTCTGTATTAAAGCCCATTTTGAAGGTGGGGTCCTCGATTTCTTAGTGATACATCTTTTTTTCTTTTTTTTTTAAATGGGTATGATTTTTTTTTTATTAATAAGAAAATAGAATACCCTAAGATACATCTCGGAAGTCTTTGACTATAACAATGATCTTGATTGAATGTGATTTCGAAAAAAAGGAATCATATAATGAACTTGATAGGAGTTCTATGCCTAGTAATGTAATTTAGAGTATTGAATTAAAAGAAAGATCTTATTGCATTATTATTCTAACCAAATATAGGTTCTCAACCCATTCTAAATAATAAGGGTGGAATTGATTCTCTAAGGCCAATAAGAAGAGTCAGCTATTGGGCTCCATTCCCTTGAACTTTTGGAAAAATTCTACGCTTAGCTCTTCACAATTAGTATTAGAGTCTAATTTTCACTATTCAAATAAATCGAGCTTAGCTCTTCACAATTAGTATTAGAGTCTGATTTTCACTATTCAAATAGATCCAGGTTCCACAAAATGACCAACTAAGTATTATATATGGGTTGAATACATCAGATGAGTCATAAAAGCTCGCCATGAATATGAGACCTACCGTTAGAACAAGCTCAACTTTATTTTTTATATGATAATAATAGAGATAGAGAATTTATACACATTAAGTATCAACTTTGTTTTTTTACGAAAATCAAACCTAAAACTATTGAAAAGACCATAATATCAATAGTGAAAAAAAAAACATTAGGTCACACTCTTAATTAACATCATGATCCTGACATAAAAATAAAAACAAAATTATCCACATACCTAATAAAAAACCTTCAATACCAAAACATCATCACCTCCACGAAGGACAACAATTCACAATATGCTTGTTCTAAAATAAGGGCTGGAATTCCATATAGCATAATCACACCATCATACGGTATACACTATCACAAAGCAAGGAAGCACAGCCCTCGGATTGAACACAAAAAGCTCCTCTTCATCCACCCTAGTGTGGGCCCCGCTTCCTCCTCCTCTCCCCACCACCGAGTCAAACCCACCACCCTCCTTGTCTACGTCATCAATGTCCTCCTCCGAGTCACACCCGACCCGACCCGCCACGACGCGGCAAACCAGCATGGCGCGTTTCACGTTCATGAACTCAAACTCCTCCTCGATATCCTCCGGGATCGCCACGTGTGCCCTGAAACTACTGGACAGCGTGGAAATTCCGTCCAACTTGGGTGAGAATCCACATTTAATAATTCCACAAATACTGCAATACTCGTGGCTACAAACCCCGGAATTCCCGTTGAGTCCCAAATCACACACGAAAGTCGAGCAGTGAAATCTCAACAGTTCGTTCCCGTCGGCGATGCACCGCTCGTCTCGTCTCCTAACAGCGCCGTTTCGTGACGCCTTTGACTTCACCGACTCTCTGTACTCCTCGAATCGCGACAGTATTTTGGCGCTGTTGTGGATCTTCAAGATTCGGTGAATTTCGGGTATTTTTCGGGTGTCGGTCCACCCGGTTCGGAATATGATTTGGACGATGTTTCTACCCGAGTCTCCGTCGTGGAGCTCCGAAACGGCGTGGTGGATGGCTTGATGCTGGTCGAGAGACTCTGGTTTGGGGAATATTTCGCCACAGACGGTACACGGGAAGATGTCGTTTCGGAGAGGCAAGAGGTTGTTGGACCCCGCCGAAATATCGGATTCGGCGAATGACCCGGATGGGTATTTGTGGTCATAGTCGGGGAAGACTGCGGAGACAATGGAGTGGTGGGAGGAGCGCGGCGGCGTGGAGTGGTGGGATTGGATGATGTTGGTGCATGTGATTTTGCAGGATTTGGAGGTGAAGAAGATGCGCTTGATATAGCCCCATGAAGTGGAGAGGGCTTTTTGGGGTTTTAGGGAGGGTTTAATGGTAAGGGAGGAAAGTTTGTGTTTCTTTTTTGGAGAGTGGTGGTTGTTGTGGGCGGCGGTTGCGATGGTGAAGCAGCCAAGGTGGAGGAGGAGGAGGAAGAGGAGGGAGAAGAAGTTGTTGAAGAGTGTAGAGATTTTTGCCATTAGGAGGAAATGAGAGCTGCTATGGGTTTAGGGCAGGCATGGGAAAGTGATTGAGAAGAAGAAGAAGAAGAAGAAGAAGAAGAAGATTGATGGATGCTCATGAAAGATGTTGATATTGATTGGAGAAGGCAGGAGGGTGGGACATGGGAGCTGTGGAAGAAGAAGAATAAAGCTAAAAGGGCGCAAGAGTAGGTGGAAGGCAACTTCATGGTATCTCTTGTCTCCTCCCCTCTTTTTACTATGTAGGTGTTAATGTAATTCCAAAATTTCGTCTAACCTATAAAAAAAAATAATCGTTAAAAAAAGTATAATGTAAATATAAATATTGTAATAATTATACAATATTGTATTGCATTATATTTTTACTTAATTTACTTTGGACTGAAATTAACTGTGTAAAAATCTAATGCAAATTTAAATATCGTAATAATTATACAAAATTGTATGACATTATATTTTTACTTAATTTACTTTGGACTGAAATTAACTGTGTTCCATTTTAAGATAATCTTCTCTGCCTCATGAATATTGTGGTGATTTCGTCATTATTCATTTATAAATTCTCTTTTTTATTTATATGAGCCAAATATGAGACTATTTATTAAGTAATAATATTTCATTCTATTTGTATAATCTAACTTATTCCATATCTTTTTTCACATGGTAAGTTACCAACTCAAGGTTTTAAACCATGGTATAACTTAAATGTTAACTTTTACATAGAATTTCGAACTATAAAATTAAAAAATTCAAAATATTACTAAAATATAATCCATAATCGAATACTTGAAGATTTAGAAATCAAATTTCATCAACTTTCCGAACAAAGATTTAACGAGGCCCCATGTTATGTACTTCCAAACTTTGTACGATTTTTCCATCAGTTTCTAATAAACATCGTACTTTCTTTATAAAAAAAAATCAAATTTTTACGGAATAAATTTATCTTGTATATTCGTAATGTCATTAATTTACCAATATTTTAGTGAATACCTTTGAGAAATATCTAGTGTGTATGCTTGGCTTTGTTGGTGACGCACATTTTTTTGCAACTTCTTTATGATTCAAAATGAATAACGATGCTTTTGTTTGGGTCGAACATGATGCATGCACTTGAACGCCCTCGCAGGTATCACATGGATCTTTACCTTTTTCAAGTATCACAGCTTTAACCATAATTAGTCTTCTCTAACACAGTACCTTTTTTATATGGTTTTTTTTTGTCTAAATATATATTTTCTCTATGCTAAGAACACTATAGATATATATAATTTTAATGGTTTTTTTTTGTCTAAATATATAATTTTCTCTAACACAGTACATTTTTAGTTTTATTATAAGAACATTTTCAATGGTTTATTATATAGATATATATAATTTTAACGAAAATGTAAGTAAAATGCTATACTAAACACTAGATAAATGTTAACAAAAATGTGAATACTATTGGAAAAATTATGCCTGTTTAATTTGCAACAAATTTAATGTAATGACCCGTCTCGAGTATCGGGATTGAATATTAATTAATTATGGTTTAGAATGACTAATCTGGGATTAGTTGAGTGAAATCGAACGAATTGTGCAAAATGACCGTTTTGCCCCTAAGGTGGGCAAAATGTTGACTTTTAGTTTGGGTGGTCAAACAGACTTTGACCGATGACTGTGACGTAGTTCGGGACGTCACGAGTTCATAGACAGGTGGCACGTTTGATTCCGACATTCGAGGAGAAAGTTATGACGATCGGAAGTTGAGGGGTATTTTGGTAATTTGGCTAAAAAGGGACCAAATGTTGACTTTTGACCCGGGAAGTCCAATGGACGAGGGCCAAGGACCGTTACGTAGGTCTCGTCGATACGAATCCAACGACAGTCGGCATGCCGAAATCGGAGATTCGACGATGAAGTTATGGTCACGGGAACGGACTCGATTAACCGAACGAACCGAGATTAAAATATTATTTTATTATGAACAGTACCCAGTGACTGAACACACTTGGATGAGTGACAAGTGTCACTCATCCCTTAAATTCACGCTTAAAACCAGAATCCTTGTCTTAGGGGAAACACAATTATGATGTTTTAATATTAATTAAACTTAATTATATTTAATTCCTCCATTAATCTCTTCTGTTTTCTTAACCGTGTACAATCAACAATCCAATTTTCTTCCAACCTTAATTCCTCTTCCATTTCTGAACCTGAGAGTGAGAAACTGAGTGTTTGTTGAAATTGAATTGATTTGGGAAAACACGAGGGATTGATTGCGAGCTGAGGAACTGGATTTCGGATTTTAGAAAGTTTGGAGGGAAATTCGAATAATGAGATTTGAGTCGTGAGGAGTGAAATTGAAGCTCGAGTTAGCTTCCTGAGGTCTGTACGAGTCGATCCACATCAAGAACGGAAGAAATCGAGGCCCAATTAGCTCTGAACTGGGTCTGGTAACAGTGTGCAAGTTCGAGTTTGAGTCGTGGAGTTTGAGCCTTGAATTGATGCAATTGAGTTGGGGAAAGAGTTTACCTGAGTCCATTGAAGCTTCTGGTTGCATCAATTGAAGGAAATCGTTTGACATTGACGACTTTCGAAGATGAACAGTGTTCTGGGTGTTCTTCGAATGTTCATCTTTGATCTTAAGGATTAAGGTAAGTTTTCGTGTAATTGATGTTTCAGACCTCTGATTAGACTTATAACGAAGCTGTGTGAATGTTCAATTGAAGGAATTAATGTTGAATTGTTAGGAAACCAGTCGGGTCTGTTCGCGGGCAAAAGGACCTGTTTAACCATTTTGCAGAGAAAACGGGTGAGGACGACGGTACTGTAGCAGGCGCGTGGGTTTCACGCGTAGTCACTCACGGCGGCACGTGAGGGCGCGTACGGCCTACTTTCAAGGTGAGGTCAACATGACTTTTGATTCTCTCATTGTAACGAACATTTTGACGTTGGTTTCGAGGAAATCGGATATCGTTTCTTTAATGTTCCGCGTATCCGAAGTTTTGTTTTACATGTTAAATACGTATTTAAATTCCGGAAAAATTGGGGGAAATTGTATGAAGTATTTTGAGATGTTAGTAACCCTCTATAATGATTTTGGACAGGAGTTGTGCTTTCCAGAATTTACGAAAAAACGTGCAGCTCGGAAACGGACCGTTTTGGACGGTGTGTGTGAGTGGACTTTGTTTTCTAACCGTGATGCATGCATATATGATTTAAATGCCTTATTATATGATTTTATATGCTTTGGCATGATTGATGTTTCAATCCGGTAATTTCTCGATTTTATGGATTATTATATTATTATATTTTGGCACGAATTTCGAGAAATTATAAATTTGGTTAAAAGTGATGTTTGGACTTGGGTTATGAGTCCGTTTGATTGAAAATAATGTTTGGACTCGGATTATGAGTCATGGATTGAATAATTGTAACAACCCGTACCTACGGGAAGGGTAAAAATGTAATTTCTGTGAAGTTTTGTAAAAAGGACGATTTTGCCCCTGTGAATAGTAAACGAAAAGTTGACTTTTTGTAAAATTGATTGGATGAGTGTTAGCCCTTGACCGTGACGTAGGTTAGGACGTCATGAGTCCGTAGACAGGCGGCAGGTTCGATTCGGACAACCGGAGGAAAAGTTGTGATGTACGGAAGGTTGGGGACGTTACCGTAATTTTGAGCTAAAAGGGAAAATGTTGACTTTTTGGAGGATGTGTGATTTTCACGTAGACCGAGGACCGTTGGATAGGTCTCGACGTCCTGAGTTCAACGACAGGCGGCACGCTGTCATCGGACGTCGGACGGAAAAGATACGGGTCTGGAAAGTCTGAGGGCAAAATGGTAATTTTGTGCAAGAGGGGCATTTTGGTCATTTTTCCTCAGCCCAATCAGATAAGGGCAAGTGGCAGATATTTGGGGCTGGCCTATGAATGTTGGACACGTGGGAGTGGCTGGATGGTTCCAGGCCATTCTCAAGTGTGCACGGCCACACCTTGTACAAAACTCAAACCGTGTTTGGGTTTGAAACACAGAAAACAGAGAGAAGGTTGAGTGAGGCGGTGATCGATCTAGAGGCTAGGGAGAGTGAGGAGTGACTGGTGAGAGTGACAGAGAGACGTGGGTGAGGTGCTGATCGTGTTTTGGGATTGGCATCGTGCACGGCGGCACGGTGGTGGTGCGGCGAACGTTTGAGGAAAACAGAGGAGATCGTGGACGGTGGAGGCGGTTGTGCCGTGTGGTGAGGCAAACCGAGGCGGTAGGAGACTCAGGAGGTTGAGGGGAGTCCCACGAGCACGGTGGTGGGTGACGGTTTTCACGGCGGCGCCGGAATCGAAAGGTAAGCCCGTTTACTCTGTTTTTCGTGGTTTTTTCAATTGCAAAGTCGTGATGATGGGCTTAGAGTCGAGGGATTAGGAGGTCAGGGTGTTGTTCAGGGAGGTCTTAGGCGTCGTCTGTGGTGGTTGCCGTGACGGGAGGTTCACGGTGGCTGGTGGTTCGACGGCGAGTATCCAATACTCTGTTTTGCCCGTGATTTCAAACTTGAAGTCGTGGACTTCGGGGCTGAATCGACGGATTCTGTGAGTTGGGTAGGACTCAGTAAGGTCCTAGGGTGGTGCTGGTATCACCACCGTGAAGGGGGAAGCTGTGGACGGCCGGGAAGGAAAACAGAGCCACGGGCAAGTTTTTCCGAGGTTGAAGACGAAGGGTTCTAGGCCGTGATTGCTGGATTTTAGGATTGGGTTTGATTGCAGGGAACTGGACGAAGCTAGTGGGATTGAAATGGAGAAGAACGGTGGGTGAACGGCGGAGAACCGGTCACGCCGGTTCAACTGTGTTGAACCGGGTGACTCGAGGTTGAAGGTGACTGTAGCAGGCGCGTGAGGCCCACGCGCAGCCACTTTGGGCGGCGCGTGGGGGCGCGTGGGAAGGAATCCGGTTAAACGTCCAACATGAGTTTAGTCCTAAATGTCCTAAGGAGTCCAATGGTATAGTTTTCGGGTTAATCGGACGGTGTTACGGAATGGTTCGGGAATCCGTACGGTTTAGGGTTTATGATTAAAATATTATTAAATTCCCGAAAAATTGGGGAAAATAGGGAAGGTATCCTTGATGTTATTGTGACCCTATTTGGTATCTATTGACAGGACGGGAGACACCGGAGACGGTTGAGGAGCGCACGGAGCGCGAGTGACGTGTCGTAAACTGTGAGTGGACTTTTTCTTATTTCCGAGCATGCCAACTGTTTTAATTACTGTTTTATGATTCTATGTGTGTTTTTATGTTTTAAATGATGGTTATACGTGATTGAGATGTTTGCACGTTTTTCGAGATATTTTCGGGGTTTTGCACGTTTTTCGAGAAAAGCCGGTTTTCAGATTTTGATGCTATATAGGAGAAATTCACCCTATAAATGTTTTCTGATGATGGTAAATGGGTTACGAAACATGGTTAGGGATTTCCTATGGTTTTTAGTGTGGAAATGGATTTTCCGGATTTGGGTTCGGAATGTCGGTTCTGAATGCCGGAAGGGCTTCGAACCGGGGATTTCGAATTCGGATTTGGCAATGGATTTTGAACTGGTTTTACACTGGATATGGATTGGATTTGCTGGATCTGGATATGGGTTTAAAGACCCGGATTGATATTGATGGGGGACGGGCCCGGATTGAGTTTAAAGACTCGGGAGTTTAAAGACTCGGATATTATGATATTACCCCCATAGGCCTATTGAGTTTAAAGACTCGGGAGTTTAAAGACTCGGATTGATATGTGAGGCCTGGTTGAGTTTAAAGACTCGGATAGGTCCAGCAGGTTTGATCGGGTTATACTCTGGTTTCTTATGATGTTTTATAGTGTATCTGTTTCTTATGGTATTTATAGTGTCTCTGTTTCTTATGATGTTTTTCATACTATGATTTTTCTATTACTCCATTGGCATGCCTGGTTTTAAACCGGAGGGAACAAATGATTTTATTTTCCTTACGTTGAATTGCTGATAAACGGTTTTAAAACTTTTATTCTTTTTGGTCCACTCACACCTTTGGTTTTAATTTCCCTCCAGGTCGTGGTGATAGCGCCGGGGTGAACGTTGAGGCAGAGATCGAGGCATAGGGCTTCCGACGTTCTTCCGTTGCGGACTTAGACTTGTAGGACTTTTGGTGCCCATTTTGTAGAACTATGCTCTGACTTACTGTTGTATATATATTTACTCCTTCGTCTGATGGTTATGCTTATAGTTGTATTAAGTTTCTTTTGGTCTTGTAAGTATGATTGTCAGACGGGAGCAGGGTTCATCCCGAGTATCGAGGTGATATTTGGGACGGGTCCTGACAATTGGTATCAGAGCATAGGTTGTGTCGATTTGTGTTGGGTCTAGGTTATTATACTAACTCTATGCCTCTTTCAGCGTACGATTGATCATGCCTCCGAGACGTGAACCCCCTCCACGACCTGAAGATGAAGCGGCGAGAGGGACTGAGAGTGCTTCGATCGAGAGAGCCCAGAGGCTTGGGGCTACTACGTTCAGCGGTGGGGCTGATCCCGAGGAAGCTCACCGATGGATCACCCGACTCGAGCGTATTTTTGGGGTGATGCACTGTCCTCCCGAGGATCGGGTATTGTTAGCCACTTTTCTGTTGGATGGAGCTGCCTACGAGTGGTGGTATACGCTGGAACTGTCCGGCTGGGATGCACATACTGTGACCTGGGAGACGTTCCGGGAGAGGTTTCTAGATCAGTACTATCCCCGTTCTTTCAGGGACGCGAAGGAAGCGGAATTCCTTCACTTGAAGCAAGGAAACTTGACAGTGGCTGAGTATGAGCAGAGGTTCCAGATGCTATCCCGTTTTGCTCCGGCATTTGTGGCGACTGAGGCGGAGAAGTGCCGCCGGTTTGAGTTGGGTCTCCGGGGAGAGATCAGGGCCATAGTGACAGCCGGCTCTTTTGCTACATTCCGAGAGTTGTCTGATGCTGCTGTCAGGGTGGAGGCCAGTTTACCTGCTCGACCACAGTATTCGGGTAGTGTTCGACGCCGGGAGCAGTCATTCCCAGGAGCATCGAGTCAGAGGCCCCCGAAACGGGGTAATTTTGGTGGATCACTATCGGCTGGTGGAGCCCGGTATGGAAGACCAGGTAGTTTCCAGGCCTCAGGATTTCGAGGAGCTAGGTCACAGCCGACTCCTCAGGCGAGTGCGACTTCAGTGGCTTCGACAGGGAGGCATACCGGTGGACCCGGTAGAGACACTTGCTTCTACTGTGGGGAGCGAGGACATTTCCGTCGGGAGTGCCCATTGTTAGCTCCGGAGGGTGGAGCAGGTAGAGGTGCAGCAGAACCCGGGCGGAGTACTGCATCAGTATCAGGGGCGGCAGGCCCTAGGGGTGGCGGTGGTGCCACGAGCAGTTCCAGAGGGCGCGGTAGGTCGTCGGGACCACAGGCGCGAGTTTTTGCGATGACTCAGCAGGAGGCTAGGTCAGCACCGGGAGTGGTGACAGGTACACTCACCATACTTGGTCACACTGTTTTTGCTTTGATAGATCCCGGGGCTACCCATTCATTTGTAGCTCGGAGTTGTAGTCTGGTTAAGGAGAGGGAGGTGTCTACTTTGGATTGTGCGTTAGGAGTGAGTACACCTACTGGGGAGGTGTTGGTAGTGACTCAAGTTTTGAGAGAGTGTCCGGTACTGGTAGGCCAGGTGGAGTTACTGGCAGATTTGTTACTCTTAGATTTACGGGACTTTGATGTGATCTTGGGTATGGACTGGTTGACGAGACATCATGCTTCTATCGAATGTTTCGATAGGAGAGTGACTTTTCGGAGTCCCGGATTACCAGAGACTACATTTCAGGGGGATCAGCGTGCACTTCCTACGGGAGTTATTTCGGCACTCGAGGCTAGTAAACTGTTACGGAAAGGGTGCCAGGGTTACTTAGCTCATGTAGTGGATACGCGTGCTACGCCAGAGAGGGCGGAGGATATACCAGTGGTACGGGAGTTTCCCGATGTTTTTCCCGAGGAGTTGCCAGGACTACCCCCACACCGAGATCTTGAGTTTACGATTGAGCTTCTACCAGGTACACAGCCTATTTCTCATACTCCTTACCGTATGGCACCTGCCGAATTGAGGGAACTTAAGGCCCAGTTGCAAGAGTTGGTCGATATAGGATTTATTCGACCGAGTACGTCGCCTTGGGGAGCACCTGTTTTGTTTGTCAAGAAAAAGGACGGAGGATTGAGGTTGTGTGTGGATTACAGGCAACTGAATAAGGTAACTATTCGGAATAAGTACCCCCTACCCCGGATTGATGATTTGTTTGACCAGCTCAAGGGAGCACAGTATTTCTCGAAGATTGATCTTCGCTCCGGCTATCACCAGTTACGGGTTAAAGAGGAGGATATACCGAAGACAGCTTTTCGGACCAGGTACGGTCACTATGAGTTTGTGGTGATGCCTTTTGGTTTGACTAATGCCCCAGCAGCTTTTATGGACCTTATGAACCGAGTGTTCCGGCCCTACTTGGATCGTTTTGTGATTGTTTTCATTGATGACATTTTGGTGTATTCGAAGAGTGCGAAGGCGCATGAGAAACATCTGAGGATTGTGCTTAAAACGTTGAGGGAGCATCAGTTGTATGCGAAGCTCAGTAAGTGTCAGTTCTGGTTAACCAGTGTTGGATTTCTTGGCCATGTGATTTCGGCCGAGGGCATTCGTGTGGATCCTCAGAAAGTTGAGGCGGTAGCCAATTGGGAACAGCCTAAGACGGTGACGGAAATTCGGAGTTTTCTGGGTTTGGCAGGATATTACCGGCGTTTTATTGAGGGCTTTTCTATTCTTGCAGCACCGTTGACGAGGTTGACACGGAAGGGAGTTCGGTTTGAGTGGGATGAGAACTGTGAACAGAGTTTCCAGGAGCTTAAAAGGCGGTTGACATCTGCTCCTGTGTTAGCCCTTCCAGACGATAGTGGGGAGTTCGAGGTGTACAGTGACGCTTCTTTACAAGGTTTGGGTTGTGTCTTGATGCAGCACGGGAAAGTGATTGCTTATGCTTCCCGGCAATTGAAACCCCATGAGGTGAACTACCCTACACATGACTTGGAATTGGCTGCGGTGGTTCATGCATTGAAGATTTGGCGACATTACTTGTACGGTGAGAAGTGCAGGATCTTTACGGACCACAAGAGTTTGAAGTATTTGTTCACCCAAAAGGAATTGAACCTCAGACAGCGCCGTTGGTTGGAGTTACTAAAGGACTACGACTGTACTATTGAGTATCATCCAGGGAAGGCTAATGTGGTAGCCGATGCTCTGAGCAGAAAGTCAGCTGGTTCTTTGTCGCATTTGAGGACAGTACGGTTACCTTTGTTGGTTGAGCTCCGTAAGTTGGGAGTAGAGTTGACTGTGGATGATCAGGGAGCACTCCTAGCGAGTTTCCATGTGCGACCCGTTTTGATTGATCAGGTGATTGATGCTCAGTTTGAGGACCCTATTCTGGGCATCATTCGGATTGAGGTCGAGGCTGGAGAAAGACAGGATTTTGAGATCCGTGAGGATGGAGCTTTGGTTAAGAATGGACGGTTGTGTGTTCCTGAGGATGAAGTCTTGAAGAAGGTGATATTGGATGGGGCTCACTGTTCAGCTTATGCGATGCATCCCGGTGGGACCAAGATGTATCGTACACTTCGAGAGCATTACTGGTGGTCAGGGATGAAACGTGAAATTGCAGAGTATGTCAGTAGATGTTTGATTTGTCAACAGGTAAAAGCCGAGCGGCAGAGACCTTATGGAGCAATGCAACCTTTGCCGATTCCCGAGTGGAAATGGGATCACTTGACTATGGATTTTGTGTTCAAGCTTCCGAGAACACCGAAGGGACACGATGGTGTATGGGTTGTTGTGGATCGACTTACGAAGTCTGCTCATTTCTTACCAGTACGGGAGAACTTCAGGTTGGAACAGTTTGCACAGTTGTTTATTAATGAGATTATTCGATTACATGGGACTCCGGAGTCGATAGTATCTGATAGAGACCCGAGATTCACTTCTCGATTTTGGCAGAGCTTACAGGAAGCTTTTGGGACTAAATTACACTTCAGTACTGCTTTTCATCCTCAGACTGATGGGCAGTCTGAGCGGACTATTCAGATTCTCGAGGATATGATGCGAGCTTGTGTGCTTCAGTTTCAGGGTACTTGGGAATCACATCTGCCTTTGATGGAGTTCGCCTACAATAACAGTTTTCAGGAGAGCATTGGGATGGCTCCTTACGAGGCTTTGTATGGGCGGCAGTGTCGGACTCCATTGTGTTGGACTGAGGTTGGTAAGAGGAGGTTGACTACTTCTGAGCTGGTGGAGCTTACTCAGGAAAAAGTGGTACTGATTAGGGATCGATTGAAGGTAGCGCAGGACCGCCAAAAGAGCTACGCTGACCGTAGGATCAGGGATTTGGAGTTTGCTGTTGGAGACTGGGTTTTCCTGAAGCTATCTCCTTGGAAAGGAATTGTACGATTTGGTAGACGAGGGAAGTTGAGTCCTCGTTACATTGGACCGTATGAGATTTTGGAGCGAATTGGTCCTGTAGCTTATCGGTTGGCCTTACCCTCAGATTTGGAAAAGGTACATAATGTCTTTCATGTTTCTATGCTTCGGAAATATATTCGAGATGATTCGCATGTTTTAGAAACACAACCAGTGGAACTGAGGGAAGACTTGAGTTTTGAAGAGCAACCTGTTGCAATCCTGGATCGGAAGGATAAAGTGTTGCGAAGGAAGACGGTTCCCTTAGTGAAGGTATTGTGGCGAAATCATCAGGTTGAAGAAGCTACTTGGGAACCCGAGGCCTTGATGCGAGAACAGTACCCTTATTTATTTCACTGAATTTCGGGGACGAAATTCTTTTTAGGGGGGTAGATTGTAACAACCCGTACCTACGAGAAGGGTAAAAATGTAATTTCTGTGAAGTTTTGTAAAAAGGACGATTTTGCCCCTGTGAATAGTAAACGAAAAGTTGACTTTTTGTAAAATTGATTGGATGAGTGTTAGCCCTTGACCGTGACGTAGGTTAGGACGTCACGAGTCCGTAGACAGGCGGCAGGTTCGATTCGGACAACCGGAGGAAAAGTTGTGATGTACGGAAGGTTGGGGACGTTACCGTAATTTTGAGCTAAAAGGGAAAATGTTGACTTTTTGGAGGATGTGTGATTTTCACGTAGACCGAGGACCGTTGGATAGGTCTCGACGTCCTGAGTTCAACGACAGGCGGCACGCTGTCATCGGACGTCGGACGGAAAAGATACGGGTCTGGAAAGTCTGAGGGCAAAATGGTAATTTTGTGCAGGAGGGGCATTTTGGTCATTTTTCCTCAGCCCAATCAGATAAGGGCAAGTGGCAGATATTTGGGGCTGGCCTATGAATGTTGGACACGTGGGAGTGGCTGGATGGTTCCAGGCCATTCTCAAGTGTGCACGGCCACACCTTGTACAAAACTCAAACCGTGTTTGGGTTTGAAACACAGAAAACAGAGAGAAGGTTGAGTGAGGCGGTGATCGATCTAGAGGCTAGGGAGAGTGAGGAGTGACTGGTGAGAGTGACAGAGAGACGTGGGTGAGGTGCTGATCGTGTTTTGGGATTGGCATCGTGCACGGCGGCACGGTGGTGGTGCGGCGAACGTTTGAGGAAAACAGAGGAGATCGTGGACGGTGGAGGCGGTTGTGCCGTGTGGTGAGGCAAACCGAGGCGGTAGGAGACTCAGGAGGTTGAGGGGAGTCCCACGAGCACGGTGGTGGGTGACGGTTTTCACGGCGGCGCCGGAATCGAAAGGTAAGCCCGTTTACTCTGTTTTTCGTGGTTTTTTCAATTGCAAAGTCGTGATGATGGGCTTAGAGTCGAGGGATTAGGAGGTCAGGGTGTTGTTTAGGGAGGTCTTAGGCGTCGTCTGTGGTGGTTGCCGTGACGGGAGGTTCACGGTGGCTGGTGGTTCGACGGCGAGTATCCAATACTCTGTTTTGCCCGTGATTTCAAACTTGAAGTCGTGGACTTCGGGGATGAATCGACGGATTCTGTGAGTTGGGTAGGACTCAGTAAGGTCCTAGGGTGGTGCTGGTATCACCACCGTGAAGGGGGAAGCTGTGGACGGCCGGGAAGGAAAACAGAGCCACGGGCAAGTTTTTCCGAGGTTGAAGACGAAGGGTTCTAGGCCGTGATTGCTGGATTTTAGGATTGGGTTTGATTGCAGGGAACTGGACGAAGCTAGTGGGATTGAAATGGAGAAGAACGGTGGGTGAACGGCGGAGAACCGGTCACGCCGGTTCAACTGTGTTGAACCGGGTGACTCGAGGTTGAAGGTGACTGTAGCAGGCGCGTGAGGCCCACGCGCAGCCACTTTGGGCGGCGCGTGGGGGCGCGTGGGAAGGAATCCGGTTAAACGTCCAACATGAGTTTAGTCCTAAATGTCCTAAGGAGTCCAATGGTATAGTTTTCGGGTTAATCGGACGGTGTTACGGAATGGTTCGGGAATCCGTACGGTTTAGGGTTTATGATTAAAATATTATTAATTCCCGAAAAATTGGGGAAAATAGGGAAGGTATCCTTGATGTTATTGTGACCCTATTTGGTATCTATTGACAGGACGGGAGACACCGGAGACGGTTGAGGAGCGCACGGAGCGCGAGTGACGTGTCGTAAACTGTGAGTGGACTTTTTCTTATTTCCGAGCATGCCAACTGTTTTAATTACTGTTTTATGATTCTATGTGTGTTTTTATGTTTTAAATGATGGTTATACGTGATTGAGATGTTTGCACGTTTTTTCGAGATATTTTCGGGGTTTTGCACGTTTTTCGAGAAAAGCCGGTTTTCAGATTTTGATGCTATATATGAGAAATTCACCCTATAAATGTTTTCTGATGATGGTAAATGGGTTACGAAACATGGTTAGGGATTTCCTATGGTTTTTAGTGTGGAAATGGATTTTCCGGATTTGGGTTCGGAATGTCGGTTCTGAATGCCGGAAGGGCTTCGAACCGGGGATTTCGAATTCGGATTTGGCAATGGATTTTGAACTGGTTTTACACTGGATATGGATTGGATTTGCTGGATCTGGATATGGGTTTAAAGACCCGGATTGATATTGATGGGGGACGGGCCCGGATTGAGTTTAAAGACTCGGGAGTTTAAAGACTCGGATATTATGATATTACCCCCATAGGCCTATTGAGTTTAAAGACTCGGGAGTTTAAAGACTCGGATTGATATGTGAGGCCTGGTTGAGTTTAAAGACTCGGATAGGTCCAGCAGGTTTGATCGGGTTATACTCTGGTTTCTTATGATGTTTTATAGTGTATCTGTTTCTTATGGTATTTATAGTGTCTCTGTTTCTTATGATGTTTTTCATACTATGATTTTTCTATTACTCCATTGGCATGCCTGGTTTTAAACCGGAGGGAACAAATGATTTTATTTTCCTTACGTTGAATTGCTGGTAAACGGTTTTAAAACTTTTATTCTTTTTGGTCCACTCACACCTTTGGTTTTAATTTCCCTCCAGGTCGTGGTGATAGCGCCGGGGGTGAACGTTGAGGCAGAGATCGAGGCATAGGGCTTCCGACGTTCTTCCGTTGCGGACTTAGACTTGTAGGACTTTTGGTGCCCATTTTGTAGAACTATGCTCTGACTTACTGTTGTATATATATTTACTCCTTCGTCTGATGGTTATGCTTATAGTTGTATTAAGTTTCTTTTGGTCTTGTAAGTATGATTGTCAGACGGGAGCAGGGTTCATCCCGAGTATCGAGGTGATATTTGGGACGGGTCCTGACAATAATGATGTTGTGACTCGGGAATGAGTCAATGGTCAATTTCGTGGATTTACGAGAAAATGGCAACGGAGGTTGCAACGCATGGATTTGCGTGAAAATAATATTTTGGGCATGAGAACCCAACTGGATAATGATTTTGACTCGGATTTGGAGTCACTTGTGAATTTGATGAAATTGATAATTTGGTTTGATTTCTTGTGATTTTATGATTATTTTAATCAGTCTTTCGACACGTTTTACGAGGGACGTGCAAATGATGTTTTGGACGAGACCCGGAATCTAAATGATTTCGAAAATGGTATTTTGACTTAGTTGGTGAGTCAACGATGATTTCTGGATTATTTTATTGTTTTAAAATGTGATTTCAAAGAATTATGTGTAAATGGTATTTGGGGCTTGAGACCCAGTCGGGAATGATCTTAACTTTGTATGAAGACAAGATTTGATTGAAATGTTTTGGGATGTAATTCCCGAGATGGTTTTCATTGTGATTGTGAAATTCCCAGACGGTCGGAGCTTGGGGGGGGGGGGGGGGGGGGGGGGGGGGGGTTACCCAGACGACCGGAGTTTTGGGGATGTGATTGTAGGATCATGAGTTGATCCTATGGTAGTCAGCTTCTCGGATGTGACTGAGCCTGGATGTACCACTCGGATGGGTCTGAGCCTGGGGATGTGTTCGCCCAGATGTGACTGAGCCCGAGGGTTGAGCCCAGAGGTGTCTGTTCCCGAGAGTGTGGCTGAATATTAGCCTACGCGTAGTGCAGCACTTATGAGTAGTGCAGTTTGATTGATTGAGCACTTGTGAGTAGTGCAGATGTGATTGTGATAGTTTGTGCACTTGTGAGTAGTGCGGATTGATTGGACTGATATATTTATTGTGCACTTGTGATTAGTGCTGATTGATGTTGTTTGTGATGACGTACTGGTATTGAGTACGGGTTTTTGGTCTTTGTGGCCAGGTGATTATGTTTTCACATGTTTTGGCCTGAGAGCCGGGATTTGATGTTTTATAACATGAACTGATTTGGTGAACATGAGTTTTACGGACCATCAGAAAATATGTTTTGATTTTATCGGTCCACTGTTCATAATAGAATGATTTCATACTATTACTCATGGTTTACGATATGCATGCAAGTTTGTGAAAACTGGAGGGTAAGAATGTATTTTGGCAAATGTTTTTATAAGAGGTCATTTTTGTCCACTCACACCTTTTCTGTTTTGTGATCCTCTAGGCCGTGGTACAACGTTCGGGGACTGATCGTGAGGCAGTGGCAGCAGCAGAAATCAGCGCAAACATCCCTTGTCTGGCAAGCACTGAAGGGTAGTTTCGGACCTTTGGTTGACTTGTCAGACGGGAGCAGGACCGGGCACGGTTTTTGACGTCCAGTTGGGACGGGGTCCTATCATTTAATCTTTAATACAACAAATTTTATTTGAGAAATATGAATTTGTTTATGTTCATAATTAAACACATAGAAACCAAAAAGATAATTTTACATTACTCCAACCATTTTAAACAAATGACTAGGGTAATTTTTTTTTTTTTTTATAATTGTACACATAAAATAACAAATTTTTGTTCCTTCCTAAATATGCATGGTGCTACACATAATGCAGCCCTAACCAAATTCCGCCCCTATGTGAGGACATAGTTAATTTTAATTTGTATTTGTTTGTAATTGATGCATGAAACTCTTTTTCTTTAAAGATGGAGTTAAAAGTTTAGACAAAATTTTATTAATAAAGCCACATTACAAGTACTCTATCTTCTTTGTACGTATTTTTTACTACTTAATGAATATATATTATACTTTAAATATATATATATTATTAATTACTTGTGCAACTGAGATTGGCACGTGGATCCAATTGCTTAAGCTGATCCTGATCCTCATGATCATGTACGTGCAGTGTCTCCATTAATATCGATAGATCTCCTTGGAAATTAAAGAATGGATATATAATTCAAGCTAGTTCAAACTTTTATGAGATTATATTAATTACGTTAATTGAATATGTACGGGTGATTAACTACAATATTACTGATATACTATTTTTAAATCAGTACTTATTTAAATGGGTTCAACATGCTAATATCATATCTTAATAAGACAATCCAAAGCCCACCAATTTTAATTAAATTAATTTCTTGTTAAGTCCTTTCTTTCCTCTGTTTACGAAAGATATGAACGCACAAAACAAAAATGACACGTGGTTTTTGTCTAATTGCTGATTAAGATGAGTAAACTGGATTAAGCGACAAAACTCCACGTGTATACATGGAGGATCCCCAGATCGTGCATACATGGAGGATCTCCAAAGTCACAAGCCAAACTTCGAGGGATCGGTATTCGAGCTAGCATGCACATCCTGGAGACATATTCTTGTTTTCCTTCACTTAATATTTTTTTTTCGTTTTCAGGAACCAGAATCTATCTCTAACGTTACAGTAATATTCTTGTTTCATCTATCTCTCTCTCTCTCTCTTTTGTTTCTACAAAAAAGACAACAGACATGTGATGAAGATGACGAAGATCTGATGAAAATGAAAATGAAGATGATAGGGAAAGTTGGATATTTTCCTCTTCGACTTCTTCCGCTACTTCTGCATCCTTTTTTTCTCTTCTTTTTCTTCTTCATGTTCATGGTTTTTGGGTTTTAGGTTATGTAAATAAATAGTCTTTAATTGGTACATAAGTGGAAAATAATCAGCAATTAAATGAAATACATAAATCCATAAACAAAGATGAAGAGGACGAAGATGCAACCTTCCCATCATCTTCACTTAAAGATTTTCATCTTCATTTTCATCGGAATCACATGCATGTCTAATTTTTTTTTTAGGAAAAAAGAGAGAAGAGAGAGGGGGAGAGAGAGAGAAAATTACAAATTAGTCCTTGTATGATATATAAGTTGGGCTAAAAATGCGAATATTCTTTTTTAATTCTTCTCTTGTTTGCAAAAAAAAAAAAAAGATTTTGGGATTGTTTTTAGAAATAATTATAAATTAATCCAGTTTTTAAACCTAACATATAAATTAATCCATTTAACATATAAAATAAGTCAATTTATTACATTATCAAAATTTTTACGATGTTCTTTTTATGGTTTTTTTTTTTTTTTAAGTTTCATGATATCGTTATACCCTTTTCAGATATGGATGCGATACTTTCAAATTTAAAATTTTAAATATTATTATTTTATATTTATTTTTCAAAATTATTTAATTTAAGATAATTCTAACTAAATTTCATATTTGAAGATTTATTTTATATTTTTTTATCGGTTACCATCTGATACTTTCGAAGAGTGAGAGACTTACATACAAATGTTATCTATCTTATAATTTTTTTTTATCACTTTATAGGTAAATTAATAATTACATGTATATTTTATTTTTATGTAGGTAATTTAATAATTATTTGTAGTTTTTTTTAAAGAGAGGTAAATATTGAATATAATATACCTACCTATTATGACACAGTTAAAATTTTCATGTATAAATATCTTATTTATGCGGGGGAGTTAAATAGACAATGTTATTTAATTTACCTGTTAAGTCTAGAATCAAATTATGGTAGGTACATAAAGAGAAAAATAAGGGATATGACATCCTAAAATGATGTAATTGTGTACGTTTAAGATAAATATGGTATGTAATGATATACTTGTAATTATTTTTTAAAAACAATGGGCTAAAAATAATGATGTATTTTGACAAACAATAAAAACAGATATTTCTTATTTACCGTCTCTATTTATTATAATGGATTAACTTATAATTTGGACTTTAAAATATGACCTATTTATAATTACCCCTTGTATTTAGGCAAATAAGTGATTTTGGACAATTTCCCATATATATATATATATATATCCAAGTGAAATTAAATTTATATGAATAAGATTATAATTTATATTTATATTAACTTTGATATTTTAATTAGCTATTTATAATTAGCTCATCTTATGATAATTACGTTTAATTGCCTTAATAATTATTTTTAGAAGAAATTACCTTGTTAATTTTAGAGTAAATATGATAACTATTTCGTTTTTAATTTTTTAATTTTATTTCTTTTTATATGAATGAGGAAGGATATGAATATATAAAATAGAGAAAAAAATGCAAAATTGCACACAAAATAAAAAATTTTAAAAACAAAACAAATTTTATGGATTTCAATTTATATATACTAAATTTAGTTTCTATTTTTGGTTCTTTATTTCTTCCTCTTTGCACGTATTAATGATCTTCTTTATCTCATCGTATAATCCCCTTTTATAATTTCTTCGCATTGTATCAACACAAAAAGTTAAAATGAAAACAAGAAACAAGAAACAAAATAGTTATTAAACGGATCTTAAAAGTAAAATATCGATGTAAATATCGAAATAACAACTTATATATTTTGGGGTTAAAATTCACACAATCGTTCTCCATGACAAGACAAACTATATATGCATAGATTTGAAAGGCCTAACTAAACAGTTGATTAGGGGATATTGACTGGGCATGATCTTCGATCATCTCCATCCCTTTCATCTATCTACTCTACTTTTGTACTAAATAGGTACTTCGCTCCTACATAATCATCATAATTCATATATCCCTTTCATCAATATATATATCTACTCAGCTTTTGTACTAAATAGCTAGGTACTTAATTCATTAGCTACTACATAATCATATATCCCTTTCAATCTTCACTCCATTCACGCGGGTAATAAAAAGTTTTGACTTTTGATTTCTTCCACCTTTAAATAAAATGAAAATAAGAATAGAGAGAGAGGACAAACACTAAGATTACGTTTCATAAGCCGTATATATAAGGAACCCAATAAGATTATAGTACAAAATCGAGTTTGGTATTGTTTGCATTAATTAGTCACTGAATAAATTAATACGGTTGAGTACCTTTATACTGTCCATATCTTCTAAAATAATACGCTCAAAATTATCCGTATTAAATAGTCGGATGACTTGCAATCTTGGAAAATAATAATAATAATAATAATAATAATAATAATAATAATAATATACGTAATTAGTATTTAGGATATATAGAATGTTATTATCAATTAGTATAATATAATCTGACCAGTATATATAATATTTCTTATAAAACAAACTCCTTTTTGTGTTGCCTTTATATGCCGTCGACATTTTAATCTGATAGAGCATCAAACACTCGATTAAACAGTCAATCTATTTGATAGACGTAATAGTTTATCCAACTAAAATAATCACTACAGTATGACGTTACCAAACAAGACGTAACCGAACCGAGTGCATAGTAAAACGCGTATTTGTACTGTACGGAGCCAATGCCTATCTATGTTCGCAAATATCAACTATTTTGGAACATTTCCATGGCGCTCCCCTTATTGCTCCCACTTTTTTTTTTCTTTCGCTTTTTGTGATACTTTAACATGTCTTAATAGTTGGAAACGCTCTTACATAAAGGTTTAAATTAATGTCTAATTAAAAAAATGACGGTTTAATTTGAAGGTTAACTTATATATATTTATGATATTTTATTTTCAAAAATCAAATACGATACTAAATTTCATTAAACAATAAGGAGATACAATACGTAACAACTATATATATCAAATGTGAACGCCTTCACTGTAAATGATTATAAATACGAATACTAACATCGTCATGAATCATATATATATTCCTCATTATTTCATTGTGGGCTCTAAGGACATATGACAGTCAATGTGGGCACTTGCATGAACAAATCCAGTACTAGTTTGGGAGGTTTCTCTCTTGGTAGGGCAATATGATTAATTATTGGTAGATGAAAATATTACTCTGATCATATCTTCTTGTCTCTCCAGATGCGTCCCACTTCTTATTCTTTAAGATGTGATCGAGCTAGTCGTGATGGTACATAATTATACCAAATACCCTACCTTAATACCAAATGATTAAGTGCACCATGCTCTGGAATATATATATATATATATATATATATATATTTATGGAGCTCACTGAATCTTCTCTAAGAATCGATTTCATTTTTTGCGTACTTTTTATTTTTCACAATATAATATATAAGTAAAAATAAAATCAGACCAACAGTATTACTTTTCTTATAAGATTTTATTTATTATGCAATAAAGGGCAATCATAAAGGGCTAAGGTGGGCTTAACTAAGGATTAAATTATCATTTTTCATGAAAAATATTGACAATCAAATTTTGGATATATTGACAGATATTTTGGTATCAATATCAATATCTTCTACATGTGCAATAAAAAAAATGTTGAAAATGAGTCAAAATTGTAAAATTTTGAATGAATTTTTAGGAAAAAAGTAATCATCCAATAATACTTATACTAATAAAACTACCGTGGAAATTATGAGAAGATTTTTCTTCTACTCGTATTTTTATATCAAGACCTTTAAATATTGATATATCCATGAAAATATTGTGGATATTTCTTCCCCTCCCATTTTTAGATCGAGATACTAAAATAAGGATATATCATTAGAAAATATTGAGAATATTTTCATCCATGTACTTAACCACCTGAGATTGATGCCCCCCCCCCCCCCCCCCCCCAAAAAAAAAGTTATAAATTGATTAGCTCACCATTTTTTTAATTTTCAAATTTGATACTTATAAAAAATGAGGTCAATATATATATATATATATATATATATGTCAATCCTATTTTTTCAAGATTATTTGTATTCATTAAAATAGAAAATGATTATATTCACTATTTAGTATTTACCATACTTATTTGTGAAGTCGTTAGGGAGTGAGGGTAGATTTTCTTCGTGACTTTCTCCTTGTGACTTCACAAGGAAAAGTAAAACACACCCGAGTAAAGAAGAACAAAAAGAAGAACAAAAAAAAAAAGGAAGAAGGTCCTCTTTGCCTTTCTCTTTTAGTAAAGCTTTTCCATTTGCTTACCAATTAAACTATTAAAGCATATCTTTTTCTATTGTTTACCAAAAAAACAAATTAATCTTTTTATATTTTGACCATGAATCTTTTGCTGTCACCAACGTAGGAGAAAGCTGCCGACATTGATTTACTTTTGGATTAAAGCGGGTGGTGATGGGTGGTGATGCGGTATGTACAATATTCTACTTTCTAAAGCAGGTGTGACACTTGGATTATTGAGTGTTTATTATTGGATTCTATTGAATAGTTTATAATATTTTTTAAAAAAAACTTATATCTAATAGGTAATGTTTTTTTCTTCTAAATAATTGATTATTCAATTTTTCTTAATCAGAATTATTATTTATTAAAATGTCATAATGTAAAAAGCTAATTAAATTAGATATCAGTTGGCAATTTACATATATTATCACAATTAACAATTTTGATGCTAGCTGGGTTTCTTATTGTGCTATTAATTTAAAGATAAATTATATAAAAGTATTTAAATTATAGAGTTAATTTTAAAAAGATACTACAACTATAAAAAGTGGATTTTTCGTAACCAAACTATTTGATCATTAACAAATCAGTATATCCGTTAAATTTTCCATCAAATTTACTGTTAAAAATACACTTGATAATTATTTAATCCAATCAGCATATGATTTGGTTAAAATTATAAGGGTATTTTTGTTATTTCATAACTTTATCTTCACGATCCTCTTCCCTTCATCATCTTCTCCAATTCATCATCTTCATCAATCATTTCAAGAAAAAAAAAATCAATTATCAATCACCATATCCTCTCTTCTGAATCTGAAACCAAAATTCAAATCCAGCTAAGATATATTAAAAAAAAAAAAAACCAAACTCACCTCCTCCATGGAAGCATCAAAAGCCCAAAGTGGAGAGTAAGATCTGCGGGTCAGCTCCCATTTTTTTCCTTCAAATCTCAATTTTCGATGTCCTTTTTTAAAATTTATTCCCCTTCTTCCGTCCATTCTCCTAAAATTTCATATTTATGGGCTTAATTTTTTTCCCATTTTCTTCCCTCAAATTTTCCCTCAGATTTCCATTTTGATTTCCGTTAGGTCTAGGAGGTGTGGCAGAGGCATATAATAATATTGATCATCTATTCTTCTCCTATACTTCTTAGTGCAGAAAATGCAGAAAATACTATACATAACTAACACTCCCACAACCCAATGATAATCCTGATTATAACAATCGAATTCAAGTTCGATGATGAGGAAGACGACGACGATGATGGCGTAACGACTTTTGGAGGCAGGGGAGAATTGTAACGACCCGTCCCGAAATCCATGATTAGATTAGTGACTAATCACGATTAGTGAGGTTAATCTGTGATTAGTTAGGCGAAATCGGACGAACGATGCGAAATGACCGTTTTGCCCCTAGTCGTGGTAAAATGTTGACTTTTCATTCGGGCAGTCAAATGGACTTTGACCGATGACCGTGACGTAGTTCGTGACGTCACGAGTTCATAGACATGTGGCACGTTCAATTCCGACGTCCGAGGAGGAAGTTATGACCGTTCGGAAGTTTAGGGGCAATTTGGTAATTTTGGTTAAATGGGGCAAATAGTTGACTTTTTGACCAAGAGGTCCGATGGCCAAGGGCCAAAGACCGTTACGTATATGGTGACGATACGAATCTGTAGACAGGCGGCATGTCGAATTTGGACGTTCGACGGCGAAGTTACGGTTCACGGAAGTTCAAGTGCACTATTGCACGAATTACGAAATAACTTAACTTTTGGACTTTAGTGGGGCCCATATATTTCATGGAGGCCCAATGGATGAGTGACAATTGTCACCTATCCACAGGCCACCCAAATTGTATTCATGCATCTCCATTCACCGTGCATTTTCATTTTCTTCGTTCAAACACACACCCATTACCCGATCTCACCAACCATTCAAACCAATCCAACCCAATCCCAGAGGAGCAGGTCTTAGTGACCAGAGAGGGTTGTGAGAGACTAAGGACGGTTGCTGGGCGTCGAGAACCGCCGTGAACGGCGGCGTGGAGGAAGAAACCCGATCGAGGTAATCGGTTTTCACTTATTTTCACCATTTTCAATTCTTGTGATTATGGGCCGTTTTCATTGTTTTCATTGATTTAAATAGGTTGTTTAGGGAGTATAGAGATGATTTTGAAGGTGGTTGACGGCTGTTAAGCCATGGGGAATTTTTGAAAAGTTGAACCGTGAGGGGGTTTTTGGGTTCAAGAGTTTTAATCGGTTTTAGGTCGTTTTGTTAATTAGAATAGATAGGAAATGAAGAAATAGGAATTTAGGAATTGAAATGGAGGCAAACTGACCAAAATTGAGGGAGAAGGAGGCCTGGACCGATTACGCAGGTCCAGTTGCAGGCGAACCGGCCGGTTTAGACCGGCTGCGCGAGGAAGAAGACAGCACTGTGCAGTGGCGCGTGAGGCCCACGCGCAGTGCAATCCCAGGGCACATGAGGGAGCGTGGAAGGGAATCTTGCGAAGGTTCCAACATGTCAAATATTCTATTCGATGTAACGAACATTTTGGACTGATTTCGTGTCGATCTGACACCGTCTCGATATGTTTCAGGGCATCGGAAGGTTTAGGGTCGGTTTAAAAATAGTTAAAAGTTCGGGAAAATTACGGGACTTTGATAGGAGGTTAATTAAGCAGTTAGTAACCTTCTATTAAAATTTGGACCGGTTTGGGATTCCCGGTGATGGTGATTGGCTCGGGGAGCCGTATGGCACGCAAATCAAGGCGGCAGCTCGGACGGTCTGTGAGTGCACCTTGTTTTCTAAATTGGTGCATGCATAAATGTTTATTATATGTTTTATTACTTGTTTGATGATGCCATGGGTGCATTTGTATGTGGTTACGTATAAGCACGTATTTCGAGGTTTCAGCCTTATACAGTGCTTATACGGGTCTGTATTTCTTTATTGGTTTAAAGAACTGGTTTTGGATTTCTAAAAGGATAAACTCAGGTATGAGATCCATTTGGTTTTGTCTCAGGCATATGACCTCAGATATCTGGCACGGTGCCCAGCTGATGTCCTATGTTCGGGCACGAGACCCATGTTACTTTACGGTTTTGATTTCAGGTTAGGGAACCTTAAATGGATTTCCCGGTTTATGGGAATCGGCATGAACCCTTGTTATGGTATCATGGTTCATGACGGTTTATGGGAGCCGGCATGAACCCTTGTTGGTTATTACGGGACATGACGGTTTATGGGAACCGGCATGTTACCTTGGTTATGGATATTATGGATCATGACGGTTCAGGGGAACCGGGCATGGATATGATGTTATGTATATATATATGTTCATCTACCTTCCTTTACTTCTATTATCTCCTCTGGGGAGGTCGTTGGCCTGGGTGGACCCCGGAGCAGTCACGGAGCACCGATTGAGTGGAGTCACCCCCCAGTTGGGTTCCTTACTCTCAGGAAGGCTATGGTTACTATTACCTCGAGTAGGATCAGTGGTCTGCGGACATTGACCTTGATTTTGAGAAGACTCGAATTGAGACCCGGGTAGCACGCGCGTAGCTTTGGATACCGTGACAGGATTAGTTGTGTGACTTATATGTATATATGATATATATATATATATATATATATATATATATGGATATATGATATGTGATATGTGGTTGTGCACAAGTGTGCACAGGATTTGAGCAGTGGCTCGTGTATTTGGTTTCAGTCTGGTTCTGGTTTTGGGCTGAGTCCCTTATTGGTGTCTTTTATGGATTTGGGCGGTGGCCCGTATGGTCGATTTTATGGTGGTCCTTTCGACCCTGGTTTATTTCTGATTTGGGCTTAGTTCCCACATATGGTTCTTTCGGTTAAATGGTTTTCGAATGCATGCATGCTTTTTAGTGAAGGGTACAAATGTCTCCGTTAAACTGTTTTTATAAATTCCTTGGTTTTGTCCACTCACAGTTTTTAATGTTTTGACTACCCTTCAGGTTGACATCGGATGTGGACTGTAGCAGAGACCGAGATATCACATACCTCCTCCGGATCCTGGCGTACTCTGATATCCCGAGAGGACAAAGGTCGGAAATATCCCTTGTCTAACACTCCGTGTCAGATAGGAGCAGGGTCTTCCCGCACTAATCCCGGGGGAATTGGGATGGGTCCTGTCAACGTGGTATCAGAGCATAGGATTGCTTATCAGAGCATAGGATTGCTTATCAGAGCATGGTTGCTTATGTTACTCTGAATTCCAGAGCGTATTTTGCGCGATACTCCGTACGCAGGTCGAGGATGTGATATCTCAAGTGGCTACAGTTCGTTATTGACAGGACCCGCCCCGATCCCACAGGGACCACAAGGGGACGTGCCCTGCTCCCGTCTGACACCCAATAATTCATACCAATTTTAACCTCAAAACATTTAAAAGCATAAATAACCAAATTAAAGTCATACATAAAATCCGAATTAAACGAATGTCAGACAAGGGATATAATCCAAAATTACAAATTTGCGAGCACGACTCTAAAGTAATCCTGCGGGTACACCGCCCAGCAGGGGTTCAGGTACGCAGAAGTAGATCTATGCCTCAGCCTCTGGTTCCTCCTCTACCTCAGTTTCCCGACCTGGAGGGGTTATCAAAACAGTAAGGGTGAGTGGACCGAAACACAAGTTTATGAAATCGTTTGATAAGTAAAACATATAATTTACCCCTCCGTTTTCCAAATATGCGTGCACCATCATTCCAAAATCATAACCCATATAATATGAACCATAAGGCATATAGCAAAACCATAACCATAATTTTAGTTGCTGCACTATACACTCCAATCCCGACATCCCTGATGTCTGACGTCCCTGACGTCCAATAGGTCACAATCACAAGGCTACGCGTGCCACTCGGGTCTCAATTCCGAGTTCAATCCCCGAACCCCGTTCGGGTACAGCATCCCCGATGCTTAGCGTCATAGACGCTGGACGTACTAGACGTCCGTGACCTCTCCGGGGTACCTCATCCGGAGGAGACAATATAATATGGAAGGATCTATACAGTGCAGTAACAAATACATTTTATTGATTTCCACATGCAAACATATATATATACCGAATCAATCATTAAGTTTCATCAAACGGGTCTCAAGCCCAAATACCGTGAAACGTGCCATAACCACATTTTCCACATCATCAAAACCATCATTGTTTTAGCATGTGAATAAGTATAATAAAACCAGAAAACATTTATGCACACAAGAGTTTAAGAAAATGGCCCACTCACAGTACAATCCTGCTAGAAACCGAACGTATACCCTCGTCCTGGTACAAATGTACAATCCCTGTCAAATCCAAGTATTCGTAACGGTCAAATTAAACCCCCAACATTCAACCATGAAAGCCTAGGTCGAAACCGACCCGGAAAAGCCGCCCGAACGCGCTTCCCAAGGCAATAAACCTTATTTTGACCAACTTAATGATCTCCGATCGACCCGAAACCACCGCCATTGGATCCGGATCGTCGAAACCTAAAGAATGGTGGTGGTCCCACCAAAAACACTGTTCACACGCGCCCCCACGCGCCGGTCAACGTGGCGGTCAACGCAGGAACAGTTCCTGCTGATGTCATCGCTGACGTCACTGCTGACGTCAGCATGACGTCATGCTGACGTCATCTGACAGCTGTCAGGTCTGACGTGTCAGACTCTGACAGGTGCCACGTGTCAACATCCAATTGGTCCACCTCACTGATCTGTCAGACCACGTGTCAGATCTGACATGTGCCACGTGTCAGCACGGCACTGGTCCACGTCACTGACATGTCAGTGACACGTGGCAGTCCCTGACTGGTCCACGTCACTGACATGTCAGTGCTGACTGTGCACTGACATGTGACACGTGTCGGCTCACGGTTGGTCCACGTCATCTGACAGGCTGACAGGGTGCCACGTCAGCACCACTGTCCTCAGACGGGTTGACCCGTTTTCCTGCAACTCGGGTCGATCAGACCCGCGATCGAGACCCGGTTGCCATTCCTTCATTTCTGGGTCATTTTGGTTCCTTTCAATTCGCATTTACTCGCCTTAAATCCTAGATTAGTTCTAAGTAATTAGAATTGAGAAACACGGATCGAATCGAGGGCCTACCTTGAAGAACAGCTCTGGCCTCCCGTCGCAGTTTTGCCACCGCCCTGAGCTCCACCGGCCACGAGTTCGATTCCAGAAGGTTCCTGGATGTTCCTAGAGTTGATTAGGATTGATCACTGACCAGTTTAAACGTGGGAAAAGATTTACCAGAAATCTGGGTTGAAACCGCCACGGGTTTCCCCTGCTTCCTTCCGCGCCGCCGTCTGCCGCCGTCCACCGCCGTGCCTCCGTCCTTCCCCGGGAGTCCAGCAACACACAGACACAATGAGTGGGTAGCTGGCTGGGATACTTTGATCGAAATGGACAGAGTGCCCTGCGGGTGGGAAATATAAAGAATTGGAGGGAAGGAAATGGACGGCTCAGATTGAATCTCCAGATTAGATCAAGGGCTGAGATCTGATCTGGGGTTTTCAATCCAAAGGCTGAAATTTAAAGCTGGTTCAAATGTTTAATTAATCCAATAGTGGATCTGATCCAATCTAGCCAATGGGTGAGTGACACTTGTCACTCCCCAGGTGTCCTTCAATCAGAATTTCTGAATATAATATTCGACACGAAAACCGAGACACGAACTTCCCGAATTCACGTTTCTGACCATAACTTCCTCGTACGAAGTCCGATTTCAGCGTGCCGCCTGTCTACGGACTCAGGACGTTGAGGCCTACCCAACGGTCCTTGAGTCAACTGAAAATTAGTTGTCAAAAGAAAAGTCAACATTTTCCCCCGAGAGTCCAAATTACGGTAATGCCCCTGAACTTCCGATAGCCATAACTTTCACCCTGATCGTCCGAATCGGACGTGCCACCTGTCTATGAACTCGTGACGTCCCGAACTACGTCACGGTCATAGGTCAAAGTCCATTTAGTTCATAAATCAAAAAGTCAATAATTTGACCATACCATTCACAAGGGTAAAATCGTCAAATCACACATTAAATTACAAAATGAGAATCCTCGAATTTCCGGGGTGTTACAACCTTCCCCCCTTAAGAAATTTCGTCCCGAAATTTCAAAGAAACAAATGAGGAAATTGTTCTCGCATCTGGGCCTCAGGCTCCCATGTGGCTTCTTCCACATCCTGGTTTCTCCAGAGAATTTTCACGAGAGGGATCGTCTTTCGACGTAGTACCTTGTCCTTCCGATCCAAGATCTGTACTGGTTGTTCTTCAAAGCTCAAATCCTCCCGTAGTTCGACAGGTTGTTCCCTAAGTACATGAGAAGCATCACGTACGTACATCCGCAACATCGATACGTGGAAAACATCGTGAACTCTTGATAGTTCTGGGGGTAGTGCCAATCTGTATGCAACCTTGCCAATTCTCTCCACGATTTCATAAGGTCCGATAAAACGCGGACTCAGTTTCCCCCGTCGGCCAAAACGGATAATCCCTTTCCACGGAGACAACTTCAGGAAGACAAAATCTCCCACTTCAAACTCCAAGTCTCGAATCCGTCGGTCGGCATAGCTCTTCTGGCGATCCTGTGCCACCTTCAATCTTTCCTTGATCACGCGAACAGTTTCCATGGTTAAGTCCATTATCTCCGGCCCTACAGCCGCTCGCTCCCCTACCTCCGTCCAGCAGATAGGTGTCCTGCACTGTCGGCCATACAGTGCCTCATACGGTGCCATCCCGATGCTTGCCTGATAGCTGTTGTTGTAAGCGAATTCCATCAATGGCAAATGAGTATCCCAAGAGTCTTGAAACTGTAGTACACATGACCTCATCATGTCCTCCAGGGTTTGAATGGTTCTCTCAGACTGTCCATCGGTCTGTGGATGGAAAGCAGTACTGAAACGTAGGTTTGTTCCCAAAGTAGCTTGCAAACTCCGCCAGAACCTGGAAGTGAAACGCGGATCACGATCGGACACGATTGATTCCGGCGTACCATGAAGTCGTATGATTTCCTTCACAAACAGCTGAGCCAGTCGGTTAGGTTTATAGGTTTCCTGAACTGGCAGAAAATGGGCTGATTTGCTGGCAGAAAATGGGCTGATTTGGTTAACCGATCCACGATCACCCATACTCCGTCCACTCCACTCTGAGTCCTCGGTAACTTAAAGACGAAGTCCATGGTGATGTGATCCCACTTCCACTCAGGAATCGGAAGTGGCTGCATAGCCCCATACGGTCTCTGCCGTTCTGCCTTAACCTGCTGACAGGTTAAGCATTTGCTCACGAACTCAGCAATATCCTTCTTCATTCCTGGCCACCAATAATGGTTCCGGAGGGTACGGTACATCTTTGTACCTCCCGGATGCATAGCATAGGCCGAACTGTGGGCCTCCTCAAGTATCTCGGCCCGTAACTCTGCCACTGCAGGTACGCACAAACGACCCAATTTCACCAGTGCTCCATCGTCCCGGATGGTAAAATCCTGTCTCCCATCCGCATCGACCTCAATTCTGTAAATACAGAGTATCGGATCCTGCAGTTGTGCTTCAATGATCCGATCAATCAGTACTGGTCGCACATGGAAGCTGGCCAACAAAGCTCCATGCTCGTCAGTACCCAAAATAACTCCCGCCTTCCGGAGTTCCACCAGCAAGGGAAGATACACCATCCCAAGGTGTGCAATAGTTCCTGCTGATTTCCTGCTGAGTGCATCCGCCACCACATTGGCCTTACCCGGATGGTACTCGATCGTACAGTCATAGTCCTTCAGTAGCTCCAACCATCTCCGTTGTCTCATGTTGAGCTCCTTCTGAGTGAATAAGTACTTAAGACTCTGGTGGTCGGTGTAAATCCGACACGTTGCGCCGAATAGATAATGTCTCCAGATTTTGAGAGCATGAACCACCGCCGCCAACTCCAAATCATGGGTAGGGTAGTTCAGCTCATGAGTCTTCAGCTGCCGGGATGCATAGGCGATAACCTTGCCAGTTTGCATCAACACGCAGCCCAGACCTTGCAGTGAAGCATCACTGAAAACTACAAACTCTCCACTGTCGTCCGGCAATGCAAGGACAGGTGCAGTGGTCAATCGATCCTTCAACTCTTGAAAGCTCCGATCGCACTGCTCGTCCCAGATAAACTTTACTCCTTTCCGAGTCAGACGAGTCAATGGTGCAGCAATTTTGGAGAAACCCTCCACGAATCTCCGGTAGTAACCTGCTAATCCGACGAAACTCCGCACCTCGGTCACCGTTGTCGGTCTAGCCCAGTTGGTCACCGCTTCTGTTTTTTGGGGATCCACGCAAATCCCATCCGTCGATATCACGTGTCCCAGAAAACCAATACTGCTCAGCCAAAACTGACACTTGCTCAGCTTGGCATACAATTGTTCTTGTCTCAGTCTCTCCAAAACCAACCGTAGATGTTCTTCATGTGCACGGGCACTCCTCGAGTATACCAAAATATCATCGATGAACACAATCACGAACTTATCCAGGTAGGGTCGGAAGACCCGGTTCATCAGATCCATGAATGCTGCTGGAGCATTCGTCAAACCAAATGGCATAACAAGGAACTCGTAGTGCCCGTAGCGGGTTCGGAAAGCAGTTTTCGGAATATCCTCCTCCGAAATCCTCAGTTGGTGATACCCAGATCGCAAATCAATTTTCGAGAAGCACTGAGCTCCCCGCAACTGGTCGAAAAGGTCATCAATCCTGGGTAGAGGATACTGGTTCCTCAATGTCACCTTGTTGAGTTGTCGATAATCAATACATAAACGGAGACTTCCTTCCTTCTTCTTCACGAACAACACCGGTGCTCCCCACGGTGAAGTGCTCGGTCGGACATATCCCAAATCTACCAACTCCTGCAATTGAGTCTTGAGTTCCCGTAACTCGGCCGGCGCCATCCGGTATGGTGCCTGGGATATAGGTCGGGTACCCGGGAGTAGTTCAATAGTAAACTCAATCTCCCGCGATGGTGGCAATCCAGGTAAGTCTTCCGGGAATACGTCCGGAAACTCACAGACCACCGGTATTTCGTCGATAACCGGAGTATCGACCCGTTCCGACACGACATGCGCCAGATAACCCTGGCATCCCTTCCGTAGAAGTTTGGTAGCAGTAAGTGACGAAATCACTTCAGGAGGCGAACCATCACGTTCCCCCTGAAAGATAACTTCCGGCAAACCCGGGCTCCGCAAAATTACTTGCTTGCTACAGCAGTCGATGAGCGATCCGTGCTCCGACAGCCAATCCATCCCTAGGATTATATCGAAGTCGTGGATATCCAGAATAATTAAGTCTGCTGGTAAATCCACATCCTCAATTCTTACCGGGCACCTCCGAATCACCTGATTCACAAGGTACACGGTACCCATCGGGGTGCCAACACCCATTTCGCAATCTAAGGCTGATACCACACAATCAAGCAAACCAGCACAACTCCTCGAAATAAAAGAATGTGTAGCCCCCGCATCCATTAATACACGTACAAGAAAATTAAGGATATGTAGTGTACCTGTGACCACGCCTGGGGCAGTCCTCGCCTGCTGCTGGGTCATTGCAAACACTTGGGCCCTCGGCCCTCCGTTCCGTCCGCGCCCGCGCGCGCCACGTCCAGCACCACGGTCACCTCCCTGACCGCGACCTCCGTTAGTGTGGGACGCCGTGCTCTGCACCACACTAGAGCCCCCAGCGTCGTTGTTCTTGGACAACTGCGGACAATCGCAGGCATAGTGGCCTTCCTCTCCGCAAGCAAAACAAGTTACTGGCCTTGGCCTGCCCGAATGCCCACCAGATGCACCACTCCAAGATGAGTGCTGCCCAGAATTGTGTCCAGATCCTCTGCCCTGAGAGCCTCCACGTCGACCCGACCAGCCACGACCCTTGAAGGATGAGGGTGCTCCTCTGTAGCTCCCTCCCCTGTTGTTCTTCCGGCCCGATGGCCCATGGTGTGGGCGATCCTGACGTCGCCCCTCCCCCGAAGGTTGTCGTGATTGGTGTGCCGCCAGACTGGCCTCGACACGCACCGCTGCGTCGACCATATCCCTCAGAGAAGCATGAGTGGTAGCAGTCACACTGGCCCGGATCTCCCCTCGGAGTCCAAGCTCAAACCGCTGGCATTTGTCCTCCTCCGTGCTTACGAATGAGGCAGCGAACCGGGAAAGTCTCCCGAAAGTTTGCTCGTAGTCTGAAACAGACATGTCACCCTGCTCCAGCCGCAGGAATTCCGCCTCCCGCGCCGCGCGAAAAGATCGCGGGTAGTACTGGTCCAGAAACCTGGAACGAAAAGCTTCCCAGGTAGTGGTATGGACAGACCACCCGGACATTTCGAGTCCATGCCACCACTGGTAGGCTCCTCCCTCCAGTAAGAAGGCCGCCAGAGTCACTCGTTCGCCCGGAGGGCAGTGCATCACCGAGAAGATCCTCTCCCACTTGGTGATCCAGTCGTGAGCATCCTCGGGGTTTGATCCCCCGCAGAAAGGAGTGGCTCCCAAACGTTGAGCCCTTTCGATGCTCGCGCATTCCATCTCTCTTTCTAGATCCTCGTCCGTTCGAGTATGCGGAATTCTCCTAGGAGGCATAACCAACTGTCAAGAGGCATAGATCAGAAAACAATATTCTTAAAAGTCGAAAAGTAACTAGTACTAATCGCTAGTCTAGCATGCAGACCAATACCCTAGTACTGACCACAACCTAGTGCTCTGATACCAAGCTGACAGGACCCGCCCCGATCCCACAGGGACCACAAGGGGACGTGCCCTGCTCCCGTCTGACACCCAATAATTCATACCAATTTTAACCTCAAAACATTTAAAAGCATAAATAACCAAATTAAAGTCATACATAAAATCCGAATTAAACGAATGTCAGACAAGGGATATAATCCAAAATTACAAATTTGCGAGCACGACTCTAAAGTAATCCTGCGGGTACACCGCCCAGCAGGGGTTCAGGTACGCAGAAGTAGATCTATGCCTCAGCCTCTGGTTCCTCCTCTACCTCAGTTTCCCGACCTGGAGGGGTTATCAAAACAGTAAGGGTGAGTGGACCGAAACACAAGTTTATGAAATCGTTTGATAAGTAAAACATATAATTTACCCCTCCGTTTTCCAAATATGCGTGCACCATCATTCCAAAATCATAACCCATATAATATGAACCATAAGGCATATAGCAAAACCATAACCATAATTTTAGTTGCTGCACTATACACTCCAATCCCGACATCCCTGATGTCTGACGTCCCTGACGTCCAATAGGTCACAATCACAAGGCTACGCGTGCCACTCGGGTCTCAATTCCGAGTTCAATCCCCGAACCCCGTTCGGGTACAGCATCCCCGATGCTTAGCGTCATAGACGCTGGACGTACTAGACGTCCGTGACCTCTCCGGGGTACCTCATCCGGAGGAGACAATATAATATGGAAGGATCTATACAGTGCAGTAACAAATACATTTTATTGATTTCCACATGCAAACATATATATATACCGAATCAATCATTAAGTTTCATCAAACGGGTCTCAAGCCCAAATACCGTGAAACGTGCCATAACCACATTTTCCACATCATCAAAACCATCATTGTTTTAGCATGTGAATAAGTATAATAAAACCAGAAAACATTTATGCACACAAGAGTTTAAGAAAATGGCCCACTCACAGTACAATCCTGCTAGAAACCGAACGTATACCCTCGTCCTGGTACAAATGTACAATCCCTGTCAAATCCAAGTATTCGTAACGGTCAAATTAAACCCCCAACATTCAACCATGAAAGCCTAGGTCGAAACCGACCCGGAAAAGCCGCCCGAACGCGCTTCCCAAGGCAATAAACCTTATTTTGACCAACTTAATGATCTCCGATCGACCCGAAACCACCGCCATTGGATCCGGATCGTCGAAACCTAAAGAATGGTGGTGGTCCCACCAAAAACACTGTTCACACGCGCCCCCACGCGCCGGTCAACGTGGCGGTCAACGCAGGAACAGTTCCTGCTGATGTCATCGCTGACGTCACTGCTGACGTCAGCATGACGTCATGCTGACGTCATCTGACAGCTGTCAGGTCTGACGTGTCAGACTCTGACAGGTGCCACGTGTCAACATCCAATTGGTCCACCTCACTGATCTGTCAGACCACGTGTCAGATCTGACATGTGCCACGTGTCAGCACGGCACTGGTCCACGTCACTGACATGTCAGTGACACGTGGCAGTCCCTGACTGGTCCACGTCACTGACATGTCAGTGCTGACTGTGCACTGACATGTGACACGTGTCGGCTCACGGTTGGTCCACGTCATCTGACAGGCTGACAGGGTGCCACGTCAGCACCACTGTCCTCAGACGGGTTGACCCGTTTTCCTGCAACTCGGGTCGATCAGACCCGCGATCGAGACCCGGTTGCCATTCCTTCATTTCTGGGTCATTTTGGTTCCTTTCAATTCGCATTTACTCGCCTTAAATCCTAGATTAGTTCTAAGTAATTAGAATTGAGAAACACGGATCGAATCGAGGGCCTACCTTGAAGAACAGCTCTGGCCTCCCGTCGCAGTTTTGCCACCGCCCTGAGCTCCACCGGCCACGAGTTCGATTCCAGAAGGTTCCTGGATGTTCCTAGAGTTGATTAGGATTGATCACTGACCAGTTTAAACGTGGGAAAAGATTTACCAGAAATCTGGGTTGAAACCGCCACGGGTTTCCCCTGCTTCCTTCCGCGCCGCCGTCTGCCGCCGTCCACCGCCGTGCCTCCGTCCTTCCCCGGGAGTCCAGCAACACACAGACACAATGAGTGAGTAGCTGGCTGGGATACTTTGATCGAAATGGACAGAGTGCCCTGCGGGTGGGAAATATAAAGAATTGGAGGGAAGGAAATGGACGGCTCAGATTGAATCTCCAGATTAGATCAAGGGCTGAGATCTGATCTGGGGTTTTCAATCCAAAGGCTGAAATTTAAAGCTGGTTCAAATGTTTAATTAATCCAATAGTGGATCTGATCCAATCTAGCCAATGGGTGAGTGACACTTGTCACTCCCCAGGTGTCCTTCAATCAGAATTTCTGAATATAATATTCGACACGAAAACCGAGACACGAACTTCCCGAATTCACGTTTCTGACCATAACTTCCTCGTACGAAGTCCGATTTCAGCGTGCCGCCTGTCTACGGACTCAGGACGTTGAGGCCTACCCAACGGTCCTTGAGTCAACTGAAAATTAGTTGTCAAAAGAAAAGTCAACATTTTCCCCCGAGAGTCCAAATTACGGTAATGCCCCTGAACTTCCGATAGCCATAACTTTCACCCTGATCGTCCGAATCGGACGTGCCACCTGTCTATGAACTCGTGACGTCCCGAACTACGTCACGGTCATAGGTCAAAGTCCATTTAGTTCATAAATCAAAAAGTCAATAATTTGACCATACCATTCACAAGGGTAAAATCGTCAAATCACACATTAAATTACAAAATGAGAATCCTCGAATTTCCGGGGTGTTACAGTTATCAACCTGATAGTTAGGGTGCCAGTACAATAGTTAGTAAGATGGGATCATGGAATGTCTTGGTTCGACATTTGATGCCGGGGTTGCCATAGTTCTTTCGTGGTTGACAGTGTGGGACCCTATGGAAGGATTAAAGTATTCGTAGTCTGGAGTGTGATCGTGAGACGGTTAGTTGGGATCGTCTTCACGATGTCGTAGGATCGGTTCCGACGACTGATTCGATGTTGTGACCATTAGATGGTCAGATTATGTTGAGTTAAATGGATTTACTGTAGTCAGCATTTAGCAGCCGGATTCGAGGAATCCTGGTTGGACTTACTGTAGGATTGGATTGACGTCTTTACGATGTCAAGACCGCGGGGTCGGTCAGATTGTTGATTTTACTGCTTTTCGCAGGTGGGTTCAGGGGAACTCTATGTGTGATCGTGGAACCCTACCTTGGGTGTATGGTTCGGAAATGTGAGTTGACGAGTGGTTTGACTTGGACGACTATTCGAATTTGGATTCGTTAGTCGGTCTAGTCATATCAGCTTGTGTTGGGATTGCACTTCGCAGTCGGGATTGTACTTATCGGTTAGACCTAGTTGGTTATCGTACTACTTTAGTTGTGATGGATTGTTGGTACGACTAAGGTCATGGGCGACCTGGTAGACGACATTGGTTGAGTCAAGTTACGACAGGTTAGAGTTTGATTTGGACAAGTTATCAAGGTTGGTACTTGTCGATGGAATCCCGGAGTGGGGATACGAAGTAGTTGGTACGAGCGGTTGATTCCGTTGGATGCGGAGTCTGGATATCAAGGTGTTTGGTAGTTAGGTCTGCACAAGTCTGTGGCAGGCGCTACTACAGAGAATGGTCGTAGTTACGATTGTTGGAAATCGGTGACGTTCAGGTGACGTTTCCTTTTATCGTATGCGTTATCAGGGTGACTGTACCCAGAGTTGTCGGGTACGAGGGAGGCAGAGTTTCTCCAATACAAATAGAGGTACGGGATCGTCGTTCGGTATGAGCGGAGATCCAGGGTGTCAGTTTTTCACACGGCGTGCTGATACTGACACTAGTGTTGGTGATAGTGCGTGGTGCTAGTACTAGCGCTGGTGCTGGTGTTGGTGATCTTGATGACGGTGAGTTACGAGTCGGGATGTGACATCCGTCGTGATGGGCATATGTTCGGTGTCTGTGGTCCCAGAGTGGATCTCAGATAGAGTTAAATTGGTTAGGGGACACGTGGTTGATGTTCGGGTATGTTGTTTCCAATCTTGTTGAAATTTCGGAATCGCGATAGGTTATGATTGAGGTGACGAGTGGAATGCGGGCTTTCCGCATTAGTAATGAGTATTTCGAAGTTAGGTGACTGAGATTTCTCATTTTCTGCTGGGTGGTAGACGATGTTGGATTACGTGACGTGGTGAGTGCAGCGAGTTTTGATTGCATTCACGTAGGGTGAATTTTGGTGTCATCGGTTTTGGATCATCCTTGATTTTTCTAGGTGGAATGACAGGACCCGTCCCAACTGGACGTCAAAAACCGTACCCGGTCCTGCTCCCGTCTGACAAGTCAACTGAAAGTCCGAAACTACCCTTCAGTACCTGCCAGACAAGGGAATTTTTGCGCCTGTGCCCGCACATACCTCCACCTCTGGAATAGCCTCGATCAACGCGCCACGACCTGAAGGGTTAACAAAACAGAAAAGGTGTGAGTGGACAAAATAAAGTTTGATAAATACATTTACCAAAACACATTTTTACCCTCCAGTTTTCACAAACTTGCATGCATATCGTAAAACATGAGTAATAGTATGAAATCATTCAAGTATGAACAGTGGACCGATAAAATCAAAACATATTTTCCCATGGTCCACAAAAACTCATGTTCACCAAATCAGTTTAACATCTCAAAAAGTTCACAGTTTCTTTAAATCATTTTAACCGCTAAACCACGGTTTCCTCAAAATCATTTTCCATAATCCACGGGACTTATTTCCATATCATGTTGCTTTGAGTCACGTTTATCCCTGCAACGCGTGCATATCAATAGGCTCAAGGACCGCTCAAAATCCGAGCATCTGCTGCTGTGAACACATCATCAGTCAGCAATCCGTCGCTGGGAAAAACCTCACCAGCCGATGATCCGGATCTCGTGAACACATCACTTACCGATCCATGTAATCCAGCACATCTGATCTGAGTCAAGCCTCCCCTGGGCTGCAAGACAAAGATCGTGCTACGTGACCTCTTCGGGGTAAACACTTCCATCCCGAAGGCGAGCGTTATCTCCAGGGTGCACTCCGGGGAAAAAAACATATTTTCACCCGAAAGCCCTAATTATCCGCAACATATCATCATCACAAAAACCAGTGAAAAACAGTTGCATTAAAAACCAAATCATATATCAACACAGGGTCTCAGCCCCAACATAACCAAAGTCCCGATTTACTTTATAAATCCGAAAATCATCAATATCATCATGTCATCACATGGAAATACAAATCCATTCAAAATCACAATTCCATTGGGTCTCAAGCCCAAAATATCAATTTCACGTAAATTCGTGCAACCGTAAACCCGAGTTGCCACGATCACGTAAATCCATGAAAACAACTCCTAACTCATAATCCGAGTCCAAATATCATTTTCAATCCCGGGCCGTAGCCCAAAACATCATTTGCACGTTCCTCGTAAAACGTGCCCGAAAGACTGATTAAAATAATCACAAAATCACGAGAATACAAAAATCATCAAATTCACATGTAACTCCAAATCCGAGTCAAAATCATTATTTACTTGGGTTCTCACGCCCACAATATCATTTTTAACCAATTTCATAATCTCTCGAAAATCGTGCCAGAATATAATAATATAATAATCACAAAATCGAGAAATCACCGAATTGAAATACCAATCATGCCAAAGCATATCAAATCATATAATAAAACATTTTAAATCATATATGCATGCATCACGGTTAGAAAACCAAAAGTCCACTCATAGTCCGTCCTAGCTGCCGCCTCGATATGCGTGCCATAAGCCTCCTCGGGCTAATCCGACCTCTTCGGGTCATCCTGACCTGTCCAAATCATATCCAAAAGTTACTACTAACCTATACAAGTCCATATTAAGAACCCTAAATTTTTCCGGAAAGGTCAACGTGTCTCGTACACGTTTCCCGAGGTGAAAACCCTTGATTTGACTAACTTAACGATCTCCGATCGACCCGAAACTACCGCCATTGGATCCAGATCGTCGAAACCCTTAAAATAGTCCTGGTCCCACCTAAAAATACGCTCCCACGCGCCCACACGCGCGAGTCAAAGTTTTAGTCAAATGGTGACCAAAAAGTCAACGATGATGTCATCAAAGTCAACGCTGACATCATCATGAACAGTAAGTCAACGGGTCAGAGTCAACGAGTCAACTCGCCGGTCAACGAGTCAACTCGCCGGAGACCGAGTCAACTCGACGGCAACTCGCCGGAATTTCTCGCCGGAAAACTCCATTGATGCCCCAAACTTCAAACTTCGATATCTCACTCGTTTCTCAACCAAATTCGACGTTCTACCTATGTAAATCCATCTACTCGAGCCAAGGATTCCAAATATTAACCCAGAAAATTCAGAAAGTACCTGGATTTTAAGTTATGGCCAATCAAAGTTTCGGCCAGATTTCCAATCATCATTCCGTTCACCTCCAACGTCCAAATTCGTCCCAAATTGCACCTACAAGCTCGTGAGAGCTCAAAGAACATCATCCTAAGCTTAGAATCGATCAACACCATCAAAATCAAAAACCCAAAATTTGAATCCTACGGTTTTACCTTCCAAAATTCCGGCCACCGTGCACAACGGTCCTTACCATGGCCACCATTGGGTTCGTCTCAACATCCTCTCCAACTTTCGTTCACGGGTCATAAGCAATGGATGATGATTGAGAGGTGTTTGTGTAGGATTGAGGTATATGGTTTTGAAGAAAATAAATGAAGAAATGAAGATGACGGATGATGAAGAATGCATGATAAGGAATGATTAAAAAATATGGATTAATGGGAAACATGTTCCACAATTTAGGGCCTCAAAACAAGGGATGGGTGACACTTGTCACTCATCCAAGTGTTCACAAACTCTGATCACTATTCACTATTTAATAATATTTTAATCGAAATCCCGGTTCGTTCGGTTAATCGATTTCGCTCCCGTGACCACAACTTCGTCGTCGAATCTCCGATTTCGGCGTGCCGCCTGTCTATGAATTCGTATCGACTCGACCTACGTAACGATTCTTGGCCCTCGTCCATTGGACTTCCCGGGTCAAAAGTCAACATTTGGCCCCTTTTTAGCCAAATTACGAAAATGCCCTCGAACTTCCGAACGTCATAACTTTTTCCTCGAATGTCGGAATTGAACGTGCCACCTGTCTATGAACTCGTGACGTCCCGAACTATGTCACAGTCATCGATCAAAGTCCGTTTGACCACCCGAACTAAAAGTCAACATTTTGCCCACGCTAGGGGCAAAACGGTCATTTTGCACAATTCGTCCGATTTCACTCAACTAATCCCCGATTAGTCATTTTAAACCATAATTAATTAATATTCAATCCTGATATTCGGGACGGGTCATTACATGGAATGTCAAGGATTGATACGAGGTAATCAGTGAGAACCCACAGTCTCGGCGTGTCTCGTCGTTGACTAATCTGTTTAGAGGTGGGAATAGTTAAGGACTTTGGTCGGCGTGACGATTCTCGATCGTGACGTCTGTGGTCGGTTGACGTAGTGATGGATCTGGATTGTGACCTTGATCATCCAGATAGGTGGAGAGTTTATCACTCTTACTTGGATGTTGAGTTGAGGATGATGGGACTGAACTTCTTTCCGAGGTAAATCCCGTATGGTATATTACTCAGGTGAGTAGGCGTTCGACGAGGTTGGATTTTTGGTCAACCCAGATGTGTTGATGTTGGGATTGACTTCCTTATGAAGTCAATCGAGTGTATTGAGCAGGTATCCGATAGGTTCGGATATGATATGTCTCGGTAGACGTGAACGATATTTCGAGTTTTGGAATTAGATTTCTGGATGACGATTCAGGATTTGATTTTGGAACTTGAAAGTGGATTTCTGGATTTGGGTTTTCGAATCAAATTCTGGGTGACGATTCAGGATTTGATTCTGGAGCTTGACAGTGGATTTCCTTTGATGGATTTGGGTTCGGAATGGTTAGTACAAATGCCGGTTTACGGAATAATGATTTCGAATTCGAATTTGGACATGATTATGGATATAAATTCTGGGTTTGGATTCGGGATTTCTTACGAAATTGCGGATTCGGATTCGAATTTGGAAATTGATAATGGGTCGGAGTTTTGAACTGTCTGGTATGGGATTGGACATATGGACTCCATTATTACAACGTGATTGGCTATGACCTAGGTGGTTGTAGTCTGGTTGATGGATAGATGTATGTACCTTGTGCGTTGTTCGAGGTACGATACGTGACATGCTGTAGTGTTTGGTGACGGTATATAGGATATACCAATAGTAGGTTGGTGAACGTGTTGGTAGAAGGATTGGTTCTGATACCATTGGATTCGTTGAGGTCGTGGACTGGACATTGGATACTGTGCATTGGGTCATATTACCTCTGATGGGTAGTTACACACAGGTCGAGTGAATTGTTTATTAGTGTATACTCATGGTTGAGTAAGTTGGTGGTTAGTGTAACCACAAGGTTGTATAGTGTTAGCTTTCGTTGGCGACTGTCAAGTGGTGACGGGTTGTCGGAGGTGTCAGCGTAGATCGTTGAGTGCGGTTTGGTGACTCCCAGTGGGAGCAGACGTCAGGATAGGTTGGAGATGGAGGAAGGAACCGTAGAGTTGTTTATGTCAGCAAAAGGGTAGATTGACAAGTGGTGTCAATTCGGAGCGTATAACTACTATTATTCGACGTGGTCGAGGGTAGTCGATGTAGCGAGAGTGTTGGTGGTACGTCTGGGTGCAGACGAGTAAGTACTATTCTAGTTAGTTCGTGTACGAGTGTACACGTGTCGTGAGATCGAATTATTTTCACGAGGTGGATGTGGAATCAGGATAGTTGGAGTTTCGAGAATGAAACTAAATTAAGGAGGGAAAAACGATTAGAATTAGGTCGGTTGGAATTTCGAGGACGAAATTAATTAAGGAGGGAAGGTTGTGACAACCTGTCCCGAAATCCATGATTAGATTAGTGACTAATCATGATTAGTGAGGTTAATATGTGATTAGTTAGGCGAAATCGGACGAACGATGCGAAATGACCGTTTTGCCCCTAGTCGTGGCAAAACGTTGACTTTTCATTTGGGCGGTTAAATGGACTTTGACCGATGACCGTGACGTAGTTCGTGACGTCACGAGTTCATAGACGTGTGGCACGTTCAATTCCGAAGTCCGAGGAGGAAGTTATGACGTTCGGAAGTTTAGGGACAATTTGGTAATTTTGATTAAATGGGGCAAATAGTTGACTTTTTGACCAAGAGGTCCGATGGCCGAGGGCCGAAGACCGTTACGTAGATGGGGACGATACGAATCCGTAGACAAGCGGCACGTCGAATTTGGAAGTTCGACGGCGAAGTTACGGTTCACGGAAGTTCAAGTGCACTATTGCACGAATTACGAAATAACTTAACTTTTGGACTTTAGTGGGGCCAAGATATTTAATGGAGGCCCAATGAATGAGTGACAAGTGTCACCCATCCATATGCCACCCAAATTGTATTCATGCATCTCCTTTCACCGTTCATTTTCATTTTCTTCGTTCAAACACACATCCATTACCCGATCTCACCCAACCATTCAAACCAATCCAACCCAATCCCAGAGGAGCAGGTCTGAGTGACCAAAGAGGGTTGTGAGAGACTAAGGATGGCTGCTGGGCGGCCAGAACCGCCATGAACGGCGGCATGGAGGAAGAAACCCGATCGAGGTAATCGGTTTTCACCGATTTTCACCATTTTCAATTCTTGTGATTATGAGCCGTTTTCATTGTTTTCATTGATTTAAATAGGTTGTTTAGGGAGTATAGAGATGATTTTGGACGGTGGTTGATGGCTGTGATGTAACGACCCGTCCCGAATTCCGGGATTAGTTTAGTGACTAATCTTGATTAGCGAGGTTGAACGGTGGTTAGTAGGGCGGAATCGGACAAAATGTGCAAAATGACCGTTTTGCCCCTAGTCGTGGGCCAAATGTTGACTTTTTGTTCGGGCGGTCAAATGGACTTTGACCGATGACCGTGACGTAGTTCGGGACGTCACGAGTTCATAGACAGGCGGCACGTTCGATTCCGACATTCATAGAGAAAGTTATGGTGTTCGGAAGTTGAGGGGTATTTTGGTAATTTGGCTTATTAGGGGCCAAATGTTGACTTTTTGATCGGGAGGTCCGATGGGCGAGGGCCAAGGACCGTTACGTAGGTATCGTCGATACGAATCCAACGACAGGCGGCATGCCGAAATCGGAGATCCGACGACGACGTTATGGTCAAGGAAACGAACTAACGAACCGAGGCCAGGATTAAAATAATAATATAATAATGAATAGTGACCGTTGACTGTGCACATCCGGATGAGTGACAAGTGTCACCCATCCCTTGTTTCCAGCTCCATGTTTCCCTCCCAACACCATCATTACAACATCATCATTCCTTATCCACCATTATCCTTCCTTTTCCTTTGTTTTTCTTTCAAACCGTGCATGATTTAGGGAGAGTATGAACTGGGAGAATTGGCTCCCTTCTTCTGCTGTTCTTGTGAGAAAATGGGAGACTTTGATGATTGAATTAACAGGGAAACACGAGGGGTTGTGAGGGTGTCGAATTTTGGATTTTGGATTTCGGGAAAATTGGGGGGAAAATTCGAATACTGGGAATTGGGCCGTGAGGATCGAATTGGAGGTTACATTCAGCCTTCTGGGAGTTCCACGATCAGATTTGTCGAAGGAACGAAGGGATTTGGCCACCAATTGGCTCTGATCACACTTGGTGACAGAGGAGGAATTTCGAAGTTGAGTCGTGGAATTGGAGGCTTTGTTGGATGAAATTGAGGTGGGGAAACTGCTTCCCATGATCCCACGATGCTTCTGGGATCGTCAATTGAAGGAAAACGTTGGAGAATGGCAGAACTCCATTGATGAACAGTGACGGTGCTCGAGTTTGAGTCGTGACGTTTGAGCACCGGTTTGATGCAATTGATGTGGGGGAATTGTTCCTCGTGGTCCACTGATGCTTCTGGTTGAACCAATTTGGGGAAATCAATCGAGATTGAAGGAATCCCATGATTGAACAGTGACCGGATGTTCTTCGTGGATCATCATCGAATCGTGGGAATTTGGGTAAGGATTTGTGTAATTGAGTTTACAGACTTATAATTGGACTTAAAACGAAGCTAATGGATTGATCAATTGAAGGATTTAGGATCGAATTGACAGGATTGGAACCGGGTTGTGTCGCGGGTGAATTGGACCCGTTTACCAGACAAACGGGTTGGGCTGGTGACACTGTAGCAGGCGCGTGAGTTTCACGCGCAGCCACTCACGGCGGCGCGTGACGGCGCGTGGGCACGGATCTCGAGGTAAGGTCAACATGACTTCTGTCCTATTTAATGTAACGGATATTTTGGAATCGGTTTCGTGTCGATCGGACACCGTCTCGATAGTGTTCGGGATGTCCGAAGGTTTTTAATTAAGTTTAAAAATAAGTAAAAATTCGGGAAAATTACGGGACTTTGATAGGATGTTAATGATGAGGTTAGTGACCCTCTAATGTAATTTGGACAGGATTGGGAGTCCCGGTGATAGTGGTGTGGCCCGGGAGGGCCGGTGGCACGCGTATCGAGGCACACGGTTAAAACGGTCTGTGAGTGGACTTTGGTTTTATAAATCCTATGCATGCTTAAATGTGTTATATGGTTTATATACATGATTTCTATGATGGTATTTGTGAGCATTGATTTTGGTTATATTGCACGTATTTCGAGGTGTTTTCCGTATTTCACGTATATCGGGATTAACGGTTTATTTGTGGTTTTGTGTGCTTGTGGTTAAATAAATAATATGATGAAATGGTTTTGAAATTGGAAATATGAACTCGGGCTTGAGGCCCACTTGTTTTGGAAATTTCGGACTTGGAGTCCATTTGAGAATCGGGCCGGGGGCCCAGTTGGTTAATGAAATCGGGCCAGGGGCCCAGTTGGTATGAAATCGGGCTGAGACCCATTTGAGTTATATTATCGGGCCAGGGGCCCAGTTGATTTGTGAATTCGGGCCGTGGGCCCAGTGGGTTTATAAGTCGGGCTGCGGGCCCAGTTGGTTTACAAATCGGGCCGTGGGCCTAGTGGTTTATAAAATCGGGCATGAGGCCCAGTTGGATAATAAATGTGATTTCGGGTCAGGGACCCTATATTTTATAATGGTGATTTTGGGTCAGGGACCCTAAATGGAATTATGTGGTTTTATGTAAATTTCGGGCAGGGCCCAATGGTAATAATGTGATAAAAGGATTTAATAAAACTGTTTTCCATATACCATCTGGATACAAGGATATATGATGGTCTCCTCCAGATGTCTGGGACACTGGGGAAGTCACGGTGCATTGCCTGCGAGGGGTCATTATACGGAGCAGCCGGACCGTATGATGACTCAGGAGCAGGATTGCTATGATTGACGTCAGGGACGTCAGACATCAGGGATGTCAGATATATGGACCCGGAGAGACCCCGGGCAGCACGCGTAGCTTATGAAACCGTGAGACATGACGTCAGGGACGTCTAGCATCAGGGATGCTGGTGATGGTAATGGTAAAATATGAATTAATGAAATGGCTTTCCGGGTGGATTTATGATTGTGTGATTTTAATGAATTAATGTTCATTTATGGTAGTGGGTGGTGACCCACATGGTTTTAATATGTATGGTGGTGGTATTCCACGGTTTTGGGCTGAGTTCCCACGGTTTTTGGTTAACGGTTTTTGGGCTAAGGCCCTAATGGCTCGGTTGAGCAAACGTTTTGGTTACTGGTTTTTGGTGGCATGCATACGTTTTTATTGGAGGGCATAAATGTCTTATAAATGTATTTGGTAAACTTATTGGTTTTTGTCCACTCACAGCTTTTGGTTTTAATGCCCTTCAGGTTGATTACGGATGCGATTGCAGCAGAGACTGAGACATTGCACACCTCCTCCATCGGTCCTTGCGCACTCTGGATGGCCCGTTTGGGCAGTAGCTCTTGGTTATCCCTTGTCTGACACCCCTTGTTGGACGGGAGCAGGGCACATTCCACGGTAATCCCGGGGGGATTGGGATGGGTCCTGTCATGTGAAGCTAGGGGGGATTTTTGAAAAGTTGAACCGTGAGGGGGTTTTTGGGTTCACGGGTTTTAATCGGTTTTAGGTCGTTTTGTAAATTGGAATAGATAAGAAATGAAGAAATAGGAATTTAGGAATTGAAATTGAGGCAAACAGACCAAAATTGAATGAGAAGGAGGCCTGGACCGGTTACGCTGGTCCAGTTGCAGGCGAACCGGCCGGTTCAGACCAGCTGCGCGAGGAAGAACACAGCACTGTGCAGTGGCGCGTGAGGCCCACGCGCAGTGCAATCCCAGGGCGCGTGAGGGCGCGTGGAAGGTAATCTTGGGAAGGTTCCAACATTTCAAATCTTCTATTCGATGTAACGAACATTTTGGGACTGGTTTCGTGTCGATCGGACACCGTCTCGATATGTTTCGGGGCATCAGAAGGTTTAGGGTCGGTTTAAAAATAGTTAAACGTTCGGGAAAATTACGGGACTTTGATAGGAGGTTAATTAAGTATTTAGTAACCTTCTATTAAAATTTGGACAGGTTTGGGAGTCCCGGTGATGGTGATCGGCTCGGGGAGCCGTATGACACGCAAATCGAGGCGGCAGCTCGGACGGTCTGTGAGTGGACCTTGTTTTCTAAATTGGTGCATGCATAAATGTTTATTATATGTTTTATTACTTGTTTGATGATGTCATGGGTGCATTTGTATGTGGTTACGTATAAGCACGTATTTCGAAGTTTCGGCCTTATATAGTGCTTATACGGGTATGTATTTCTTTATTGGTTTTAATGAACTGGTTTTGGATTTCTAAAAGGATAAACTCGGGTATGAGATCCATTTGGTTTTGTCTCGGGCATATGACCTCAGATATCGGGCACGGTGCCCAGCTGATGTCCTATGTTCGGGCACGAGACCCAGGTTACTTTACGGTTTTGATTTCAGGTCAGGGAACCTTAAATGGATTTCCCGGTTCATGACGGTTTATGGGAATCGGCATGAACCCTTGTTATGGTATCATGGTTCATGACGGTTTATGGGAACCGGCATGAACCCTTGTTGGTTATTACGGGACATGACGGTTTATGGGAACCGGCATGTTACCTTGGTTATGGATATTATGGATCATGACAGTTCAGGGGAACCGGGCATGGATATGATGTTATGTATATATATGTTCATCTACCTTCCTTTACTTCTATTATCTCCTCCAGGGAGGGTCGTTGGCCTGGGTGGACCCTGGAGTAGTCACGGAGCACCGACTGAGTGGAGTCACCCCCCAGTTGGGTTCCTTACTCTCAGGAAGGCTATGGTTACTATTACCTCGAGTAGGATCAGTGGTATGCGGACATTGACCTTGACTTTGAGAAGACTCGGATTGAGACCCGTGTAGCACGCGCGTAGCTTTGGATACCGTTACAGGATTGGTTGTGTGACTTATATGTATATATGATATATATATATATATATATGGATATATGATATGTGATATGTGGTGTGCACAAGTGTGCACAGGATTTGAGCAGTGACTCGTGTATTTGGTTTCACTCTGGTTCTGGTTTTGGGCTGAGTCCCTTATTGGTGTCTTTTATGGATTTGGGCAGTGGCCCGTATGGTCGATTTTATGGTGGTCCTTTCGACCCTGGTTTATTTCTGATTTGGGCTTAGTTCCCACATATGGTTCTTTCGGTTAAATGGTTTTCGAATGCATGCATGCTTTTTAGTGAAGGGTACAAATGTCTTCGTTAAACTGTTTTTATAAATTCTTGGTTTTGTCCACTCACCGTTTTTAATGTTTTGACTGCCCTTCAGGTTGACATCGGATGTGGACTGTAGCAGAGACTGAGACATCACATACCTACTCTAGATCCTGGCGTACTCTGATAGCCCGAGAGGGCAAAGGTCTGAAATATCCCTTGTTTGACACTCCGTATCAGACGGGAGCAGGGTCATTCCGCACTAATCCAAGGGGGATTGGGATGGGTCCTGTCAAGAACTCCAGGTCGAAGACAGAGTATCAGAACTAGCCAGTGGCAGTGGAAAGGACCTAGTTGAATTCGAAGGCGACGGAGGCAAAGAAGCTGAAGAGGACGAAGGTGAAGTCCTCGATAGCGGTGAGGGTATCGAAGATAGTGGAGGTGGTGATGTCAAACTCGATGGTGGAGAAAATTGGGTGTTCAATCAGGTACAAAGCGTAGAAAATTGGGGGTTCCATATTTCTGGCTTTTTTCTGGTTAAAATTTGATTCAATATTCGATTTTTTCCCTGAAGTCTCTTGAACTTCCATATTTTTGAGCATTTTTATTTGTTAAATTTTTTCCCCTTGAATTTCATATGCCCAACTTCCCTTATATCTCATCTGCTCAATATTTATGCCATTTTTTCGATTATTTGAAAGGATTGGTTTTCCTTAAACGAATTGTGGAAATCTTACTCATTGTGATTTGTGCAATAGGGTTTTTAGGGTATCAAGTGGGATAAGAATTTTCTGGTTTGGAATTGGGATTTTTAGAACTCATGGAATTCATAGATTGTTTTCTAGCTATGATTCTTTTATTTTTTCCTTGTCGACATTCAATTGTTGGCTGAGGGTGCCTTGGCATGATATTCATCATCATACTTGGTGCTGGTGTCTCGAGAGTAGGCAAGTGCTGATGTATGTTGTTTGTTTAGCTGCAATATTTGGTGTTTCAGCTTCTATTTGGCAGGTGATTGGATTTGGATTTTGGTTTCAGATTTGGCGATAAGAGATGATGATTGGTAATTGATTTTTTTTTCTGAGATGATTAATGAAGGTTGACGAAGATGATGAAGTGTCACGACCCGGCCTATTCCAATAGGATATTATCTGCTTTGGGCCTAACCCTCACGGTTTTGTTCTCTGGAGCTCAAGCGCAACTTCCCAGTAGGTCACCCATTCTGAGATTGCACCAGCCCCTACTCGCTTAACTTTGGAGTTCCCTAGGAATCAAAAGCCAGTGAGCTCCCAAAAGTCCTCATGTTGGATTGATGTGCGGCCACACATATAAGCACATCCCCTATATCTCCCTAGGTGATGTTGGATTTCTAACCATGCCTCTAGGCACGGGTCCGCACAATCCACCCCACTTGAAGCCCAGCGTTCTCACTGGCACACTCAATTCCGGGCGGAGTTGGGCTCTGATATCAAATTGTCACGACCCAACCTACTCCAACAGGATATTGTCCGCTTTGGGCGCAACCCTCACGATTTTGTTCTCGGGAGCTCACGTGCAACTTCTCAGTGGGTTACCCATTCTAAGATTGCACCAGCCTCTACTTACTTAACTTTAGAGTTCCTTAGGAATCCAAAACCAGTGAGCTCCCAAAAGACCTCATGTTGGATAGATGTTCGCCCACACATATAAGGCACATCCCCTATATCTCCCCAGACGATGTGGGATTGCTAATCATGGCTCCAGGGCAGGGGGTCCTCACATGAAGGGAAGAGGATGATGAAGTTAAAACAATGAAAGACGAAAATACCCATATAATTTTGGCCAAATTATGAGCGAGCTGAACTAAATAATTGCAACGTGTAGAAAATTGGATGGAAACTTAACAGAAGTATTGATTTGTTAACGGTCATATAATTTGGGTACTAAAAGTCCATTTTTTATAATTGAGGTACCTTTTGAAATCGACCATATATTTTGGGCATTTTTATGTAGTTTTATCTTTAATTTAATTTATGTATGTGTCAAATTGATACTTCGGAACGGACGAATAAAGTACAAGAGATGAATCAAATTCGTTCTCATGCCCATGTCGAACAAACAATGAACAAAAACCACTAATGTAGCGGAAACTGTAATATTTAGATACATGGTCCATGGGTGCATGGGTACGTGGAGAAACTAAGTGTGATACATTCGAAACCAACAAATGTATTTCACTGTAGTTAATATGAACTATTGGATTACTAAAACATTACAACTTGCAAGCATAAGTCAAGTCGGATATAGGCAACCAATTTTAAGTAAACAAGAAATAGTAAAACCTAACTTCCAATCGAAGATAGAATCGGAATCTTAAAACCATTCTAACCAAATCAAGTAAGTAAAACAATTTCTAATTCAAAACCAAAAACCAATTCCTAATAAAGATAATATTTACCAACAGTACATAGATTTTTACATAATGTTTTAAAAATAAATAATTGTGATTATCTAACGGTATAAGATAAATTTAGTAATTAATTAACAATGGGGGATGAAGATTTCTACCGTAGAGATTACGAAGAATTCACATAATGTTCAACTTGAAAAATATTTCTTAATTAAATTTTGTATATAATGAGTTTTCCAATTGAATTCAATGCCAAGTTTCAAACCAACCCAACGTGTGGTACGTAACAATGTCACTTGGGAAGAGCAGTTTTTTTCCACTATCAAATGTGGATCATGCTAGGCAATGTAAACTATATTATCATCCTAATCTTTATGATCTTTGTCTAATACACCACATGAATATTATTGAGAATCAATATGTGCCCCATATGAAGGGAACAATTATATTTTTCTTGTGGGGACGTAAGGCAATTAGATTTGAGGATCATAATTATTGACGCGTATGGATAATTATAAATTTTCTGTACTACGATATTTATGAAGATATATTTTAATTATACATATTAATAGGCACAAATTAGAAATTATAAATGGAGTAGGTCAAATATTAAAGTTATTTTTAATCAAATTTCGACGATAGTAGGTTAATTTCATTAATTTATAAAATATGACTTTTTACGCAAGAAACAACAAATAATCGTACAATAAATATAATATAAAATGTTTAAATTGCAAAAAGCTCTCATTTTACGTGGATAAGATATCATACTATCTTTAAAATATTCACAATTCTATTATTTAAGTGTAGAATAAATTAGTAAGCTATTCTATATAAGTTAACATTATAAATTTTATTTCGAATATTTAATTTCGGGAGGACGAGAGCACACCCTAGATCAAGACTATGACCCGCGCATGCACATTAGATATAAAATTCGACTTTATTATTATCAAATTTGAAATTTTCCATCACACAACGAGTGAGAATCAATTCACGGAGACTCAATGGCAACCTTTATATAACTAAATTTATAATTGTGAGTGAGTGGTGGTATGAGAGCTCAAGGAGCCTACTTATCAATAATTTGTGCAGCAAAATTAGGGGAGTGACCCACAAGGGTTTGGATCCGTCCACGTTATGGTCATTATTGATATAATTGCTTGTATACGAAGCTTGAGCATCTGGAATAACTGTGGGTCTGTGGACTAGTACATGCGCGCAGCATTTTAGGCATTTTTTTATGCAAGGCTTGATGCCTCACTGACCCACAATATTTATTTATTTTTATAAGTATTAGTCTATCAACTGTAAATAATAGTTACTGAACCACAATCTTTGATGAACATGAGTTCAATTCCAAAAGTTTTCTAGTGAAATCACATTATACATCATATTTTTAAAATTAATTTATTAAATTGTCCCCACAACTTATACTTATTTATCAATTTTCCTCATAATTTTTTTTTTCAACTAATTAATCCCTTAAATTATTATAAAGAGCCGCTTTAACCCTTGGCATCATTTTCACATTTTATCCAACTTTTTGTTCAAAATTAACATGTTCATCATTAAATATGGCTTTTTGGAGTAAATTTCGCTTTATACATGATATTATAATTAGATTGAATGCTTTTTTTATACTATGATATTGGGAGTATATGACTATAATATAAACATTTAGTACGGATCTCACTATTTATGAGAGTCAAATTTGAGACTTCTCACATTATATGCAGAAAAAATAATATTTGAAATGTGACAAATTTAACTAAATTTAAAAAAAAATACGGCAATAATAAATAAAAATTTACTAATAAAAATAAGTCCGAAATAAATTAACTAAACAGCCTATTTTTAATATAAGTAAAATCCACATATACACACATATTGCTCTTGTAAGTCATATCTTTAATAAGCAAATTCATTTTATTTTGGTTGCTCCTCCCAAACTTCCTCACCCCCACAAAAGCAACAAGCATAGACCTTGGATTTCGCCAATCCCAATCCATTTTCATCAGTTCAGCCCAACCCACTCTCTCTCTCATAAGGCCTCACTAACAATAGTGTTAGAAGTACAATTCTATAATGAACCTACAAAAATTGGGTTGGGCTAATCCAAGCTCCCTTTTACTAAATTCAATTGAATTCATATGGTGATGTCAACATTTTTTAAAGGCCCATCTCCATCTGAACCCAAAAACTTCATCTCAACTTCAGCATTTTGTAAGGTTGGCCTGGAATTGGATTGAGGTCTTATTAATTCACTTTGATTTCTTAGCTAGGCTGAACTGAAACGGATACGGATATGAAGATACGATACGACGCAATATTTTGATACATCAAAGTCAAAAAATCAAAAGATACGATATAAGAAAGATATGGAAAATAAATAATACCTTAAAATTCAAATATAGTTAAAAAAAAAAAAAACAAGCATGCGATTTCAATTTATTCCATAACAAATTTCATATAGAGATCTTTATACATCTTCCACATCTAACTCTTCATTGTTTTTAAGGATTAGGTTTCAACATCCTCACCTCACAAAAGCAACAAACAGACCTTGCTTTCACCAATCCCAATCCTTTTTCATTAGGCCAGGCCAGCCCACTCTCCCATAAGGCTTCACTAACAAGTGTTAGAATTATAATTCTGTAATAAACCTACAAAAATTGGGCTGGGCTAATCCAAACCCCCTTTTACCAAATTCAGTTGAATTCAAATGGAGATGTCTACATTTTTTAAAGACCCATGTGAACCCAAAAACTTCATCTCAACTTGAGCATTTTGTAAGGTTGGCTTGGAATCAGATTGAGGTCTTACTAATTCACTTCGATTTCTTACTAACCCAATCCAATTCTATCTCTAACCCAAATATTCACTTATTGTGTCCACAAATTTTTGAGCAAGTTATTCTCCATGTAAAAGGTTTCTTATAATCAAATATATTCTTCTCTTTATGAACTTTACACAACTAAAACTGGGTTTAGGTGGAGGTGGGAGACTTGACGGAAAATAATTTCTTTCTTATTTCTATATACACGGGTAAAAATATTATTACGTTTCTTTGCATATCGTGTAGTGATAAAGTGCCATCTTTATTCAAATTCTGAAATTCCAAATTTTTTGGTGATTCGTGTACGTACATTATTTTTTCCATACACACGACTATTTCTCGTAACGGTAACTAAGTCAGTTTTCAGGTAATCACCGCCAAATAAGAAAAGGCGCTAAAACTGTCATTCTATTAGCCTTACCTCCAACAATCCAATCCCTTCCGTGCAACCGCCACGTGTTTTAACCACAGCCAGTGCACATAAATATCCCTCCCATATTTTCTCTCTCCGAAATCTCACCCGATACCATATACAACGCGTCTCGCTGCGAAGCTCATGAACACTGAACAGAGCAACTCACTGAGTTTCATGCTCTGAAAATTAACAATGAACGCCAGAGCTCTTCTCCACTCCTTCTCTCCCAAACCCAACATCCCGACAGATATTTTTGCTCCAAAGAGAAGTTTCGGCCACGATTCGAGACCCGCAAGCCCATTTCAGATTCGGGTACGGGTCCAGACCCAAGACGGTTGCTTGGTTTTTCGTGTATCGGGTGGCGGGAAGAGGAAGTGTGGGAAAGTGTTCGCGGACGTTAAATCGGAGGCGTACGATGTATCGGAATCGGTGGATAAGTTTGACAAGGGGCTGGATGGTGTCGTTTCCGGGAAGCAGGATTTGGAGACTCTGGCCGAGGCTTCGTGGTTAGAACAGTTCCCGAAACGATGGGTCATCGTCATTTTGTGCTTTTCCGCTTTCCTTCTCTGCAATATGGACAGAGTAAGCTTAAAGTTTCTTTTTTTCTTTTTAACCCAAAAAGATTAAAGCTTTAATGCTTTTTCAACTTCGAAATGGAAAATGGAGCAACATGGAACTTAATTATGCCATAAAAAGAAATTTTTTTTGTGTGAATTGTGGCAGGTAAATATGAGCATTGCCATACTGCCCATGTCAGCAGAGTATAATTGGAACCCTGCAACTGTTGGTTTGATTCAGTCTTCTTTTTTCTGGGGCTACCTCCTTACTCAGGTAATCACACATGCTCCTTCTTCAACACATATAGGCAAGAATGGATAGATTTATTAAAATTTAATATTTTTTCATTTTATTATATTGGAAAAAATGGAAACCTATACTTGCGATCCTTTTAGCTATTATTTTTCACTTATAATTGGGAGTTACAGATTGCTGGTGGAATATGGGCAGACACAGTAGGTGGGAAGCAGGTGTTGGCATTTGGGGTCATTTGGTGGTCCGTTGCTACTATTCTCACACCTGTTGCTGCTAAAATTGGATTGCCTTTCCTTCTTATTGTTCGGGCTTTCATGGGGATTGGTGAGGTTGGACTTCTAACATTTACTGTGACTATTTAGTCATTTTTGCTAATTACTGTTACAATTTGTTACTTGGACAATAAGGCACGGAGGTGATCCTCTTGTTTCACATTCAGGGTGTTGCTATGCCTGCAATGAATAATATTCTGTCAAAATGGATACCTGTAGCAGAGAGAAGCAGGTCTTTGGCTCTGGTTTACAGCGGCATGTACCTGGGATCAGTCACCGGCTTGGCATTTTCACCGTTTCTAATACATCAATTCGGATGGCCATCAGTCTTTTACTCATTTGGCTCTCTCGGGACCGTCTGGTTTGCTGTCTGGCTAAGTAAGGTAATTTTAGAGATCGATACACTTAAAAGACGAAATTATAACCAAATTTATACGTAAGGCCATCGACGATTTTTTAGAACCGTAATTTTACTTATTTGTCTTTGACAGAATCAGGGGCATTGTCTAGAGTTTAATTGGTTAACACAAAGTTGTTTTTGGTTGCCAAAGGTTTGGGCCAAGTTGTTCTTTGTTATCAAATTAATTCTGTCTTTTATGTTCTTTTTGGATCTGTTGGTGTAGGCACACAGTTCACCTCTCGAGGATCCCGAACTTCAACCTGCAGAGAAGAAACTAATTCTTGCCAGTAGTGTTTCCAAGGAGCCTGTTAAAAATATTCCATGGAAACTAATCTTGTCAAAAGCACCTGTTTGGGCCCTCATAGTGTCTCACTTCTGTCACAATTGGGGAACATTCATTCTTCTTACATGGATGCCAACATACTATAACCAAGTAAGTCCATCTTTTCTTGCATTCCAAGAGAAAAAAAAAAAACTCAACTTTGTCATCACGAGCCTAAAATCGCACATTGAATACTGATTGTGCCCGTCAATCACGACACCATTAGGTGCTGAAGTTCAATCTTACAGAATCGGGGCTTTTCTGCGTCCTGCCCTGGCTTACAATGGCGTTTTCTGCAAATCTTGGAGGGTGGATTGCAGACACACTTGTGACAAAGGGTTACTCTGTCACAAGGGTTCGTAAGGTATCTACTCATTCATTCATTTGCTTCACTTTTTGCAGTTGCAGAAAACTATGTTTGTCATTTGCAAACTAAGTACTGTCGTTTGCAGATTATGCAAACAATCGGGTTTCTTGGCCCGGCTTTCTTCCTAACTCAGTTGAGCCACATTAACTCTCCTGCAATGGCTGTTTTATGTATGGCATGCAGTCAGGTACATATACTTTGCATGTATGGTTATCTTGTTCATTTTTCTATTTGCTGTCACTAAATTAACCGGCTTCCGTTTCCTCTGTCTGAATAGGGAACTGATGCATTCTCGCAATCTGGTTTATACTCAAACCATCAAGATATTGCTCCCCGATATTCTGTGAGTATTGCCTCGCAATTTCCTGTGTGATCTGTTTTTTTTCTTTTTCTGTGTAGTATTTAGTTCTTAGAGCAATATTTTTATAACTATCTTGCTTCAATTGTTTCTCAGGGTGTTTTGCTTGGTCTGTCGAATACTGCCGGAGTTCTGGCCGGCGTTTTTGGAACTGCATCCACTGGTTACATCTTGCAACATGGTTAGCATGTTTTACATTATTGCTTACATGAATTAAAGACACAGATGAAAACATGGTTTGGGAAGCCACTGAACCGGATACTGGAGTAACGAATAAACACCTAGGGAGATCTTCTTCTCAGCGTCAGCTACCCCTCACAAGTGATTAGAGTACCGGTTAAGTACTACATTAATTTATAATCTAAGTTAAAATTGTTAAACTTAAGACGACTAAATGATCAACTATAGGTTGGAATAAGTTCGTAACATAGTGTTCATCTGTTGCAGTAAGATGAATCTAACATTGTCCCTCTCCACATTTTCAGGTTCATGGGATGACGTATTCAAGGTTTCAGTAGGCCTTTATATAGCCGGAACTGTTGTCTGGAATCTTTTCTCCACCGGCGAAAAGATCATAGATTAGTTCACTGATATCTTCATCCATTAAAAATAGCCCAGAACTTCAACACAGAACTAATATAGAAGAGAGTTACTAAGGAGAAATACAAGAATCCAATGTCAAGAAATTGATCAACTTGAAGGAAGTAGCGATGTCATTTTACTGAGATTCTTGGATTTGAAGAAATTGTTCAAAGATTTTGACATGGAAGAACAGCTGTGAGCTCGAAATCGGAAGAGTAAAGTGCTAATGCTTCCCTGCATCATCCGAAGCTTGACAAAATTGGTTGAATTTTCATGATTGATGAGTACATAGAAAGAAAAAAGAAATTGACCCCAATACAGGCTCTGTAAATTTCATATGCATATCTTTCATTAATATACATTTTCTTTTTCTGCTGTGAGGCTTTATTATTCTTCAACAAAAAGATAAAACGAAAAAGTTAATTGCAAACTTCGAATAATATTTCATTATAAAATATAAGGGTAATTATAAATAGGTATTTTTATTGGACTACAAGTTATAAATTAGTCCATTATAATAAATAAGAACAATAAATATAGAATTAGGTAAAAATTTTAATATTGTTTAATCTGTATAATTTGTTTTAGCTCGTTAATTTTTTTTAAAAGTTTCAAGTATGCCATTTAAGTTTTGTATTATTATTTTTTAATTAAAAATACATATATATCATGGTAAGACTAGTAATCTGTAAGTTAATTTACCTAAGATAGTGTTTCCGTCTAGATGTGGGCATATGTATATTATACCCGATGTATATTTCTCATATATAATTGTATATGCAATCTACCTTTTGGAATTTAATTGTTTGTAAATAATTTTATTTTTGATAGATCAAATAAATCCGACAGTGTAAAATTGTGGAAATAAAATGGTGGATTAACTAATATAGAATGGAAATATAATTAATAGGTACATAATTATTAATTTACCTTTAGAAAAATAAATCATTCATTTACCTACTATACCTCTAATCATAAGGAATAAAACAAAAATCTTAGAAGAAAAATAAAATACATGTAATCTTACAAAAATACCAGATAATATTTAAAAAGTTCAGACCATTAAAATGATGATAAAAAAAAATCTCAAAAAATAGATGTAGTAGGTAAGTAGTTGGATAAAATGGTGTAAAGGATATTAAGAAAATAAAAAAAAAATAATTAAATTAAAGAAATATGTAAACTAATTAAAAAAAATATGGCAAATCAATAAATAGACTAATTTATATGTTATATGCCTTAAAATTGGATTAATTTATGATTAGTTCTAAAAGGCGAATCAAAATATGGTAAAATGGTTGCATAATAATAAGAATACATCTATACCATGTGGAATTTTAGAATACAATAATAAAATACCGAAATATACCATATACTTTTGTTTGCTGGTTAAAAAAAAAAAAAGTGGAAACTTTTATTGAGCCTAGACGTTCAACCAACGGTACCAAGGCTCGAAATTATTATTAGGAATGTCTTGCAGATATAGTCCATCTTCCCTAGCATCCCAATTGCATTCTCTGAAATCGCAAAATCGGAGAAACTCATATTGAGACCCGAATACTCGGTAATTTCCAAGATCACGGTTTGATTTCGTTATATGGCAGTCCCATTGTGTGATGGCCAAAATGTTGGTGTGGAAACTAATTGTGTAACTCTGTCCAGTACGGATTGAATGCACACCCAGATTATCGTCTAACGAGTTGCATTCAAGTTTCATCTCACGGTTCGTAGTGAAGCTATTTCGAATGTGTACTTTAAATTTGCCAAAATAAAATGGAAAATTGAAAGAGTTACATTGAGCGGCCATGGCAAACAATGTTGTTGCGAGTAAGAAAATCGAGTACCCTGAAGAAGTTCTCATAGTTTGATTTGGTTTGGTTTGATTCCAATAATATTATTATATTATACTTTGTAGAAAGATCATGTTATAACTGATGGATGTTATGTTTTGATATAATTAATTAATATAAATGTGACTTTTAAATTGAAATAATAACAGTCGAATTTTTATTTATTTATTAATTTATTATTTATCATAATGTTTATAACTTACTGAATTAAATATTTATACGATGGAAATCAAATTAAAGAGTATACATCTAATTTTTATTGATACAAAGCATATGAGAAAACCCATATCAACTGATATGAAATATAATTTAACAACACAAATACATCATCAAATCTTCCAACTTAGATGAGCAACCATCCTCACATTCAACCCACTTAAGACTTAACCCACCCACCAACCCCAAACAACTGGTTTAAATATACATTGTTTTTATATAAAAACAAATTAAATGACCTTTGTATCCCCACATAGATGGCACAGATTTACTTTTTTTCACTCAATTCCGAAAGTAAGCCTTCTTAAGCTGAGGTGGCAGCGATCTGATCTGGCCCACCGCTGAGCTTACGTGGGTGCAAATACACCTGAAGGCCGTTCTTCATGAAGAGAGTAAGAGACATCTTCTGCTGTGCGCGGAATCCGGGAACCGGAGACAGCCGGTAACGCAACAGCACGGCGGAAGCCACCGACTTCATCTGCAGGTAAGCCAAGTCCTTCCCCAAACAAATCCTCGGTCCAGCATTGAACGCCACGAACTTGTAGCCGTCCTTTGGCTGTTCGAACCGGGCTCCGTCTGACGACATCCATCGCTCCGGTTTAAACTCCATGCAGTCCTCCCCCCATATACTCTTCATTCTCCCAACCGAGTAAATCGAATAAGTCACCGTCGAACCGGCCGGCACGAAAGTCCCATCAGGCAAAACGTCGTCCTTCACGACGTATTTGAAGTCTTCAGGCACGGAGGGGTACAATCGTAAAGTCTCCGCCAAAGCCGCTTTCAAATAAACCAACTTGTCCGCCTCGTCGAAAACTAAAGGCTCTTCGATCCAGAGGCGTTGATCGTCGCCACGTGTCACTTTCAGGACCGTTGAGATCTCGCCGATGATCTTCTCCTCAATTTGGGGATTGTTCATGACTAGGTAGAAAAACCAGCTGAGAGCCACCGATGACGTGTCACGGCCAGCGAGGACGAAATTGAGAGCAATGCGCTGGAGGACAGAGGTCGGGAACGGGTTTCCGTCGACGTCGCGCTTGTTCATGAAGCGGGAGATCAAGTCGTCGGACGGCGCCGATTTTCGCGCAACGATGGCTTCGTTCATGTAGTTCCCGACGACGCGGAGGCTCTCCTCTAACTGTCGCTCGGCGCCGAGGCCCAAGAGCTTCTGTAGCCTCCATACGAAAGTGGGGTAGAGAAGGCGTTGGAGGGTGGCTTCGGTGGCGTTGTCAAATGAGTTGGCAAACGGGTTGTCGGGTAGATCCGGTGATAGCGTTTCCGGGTCTTTTCCTGTTGGAAAAACGGTAATTTTAAAATCACGGTTAATAATAAAGTTGATTAGTATGTAAATAAATGCATAAAACATTATTGGGTAAAAAAAAATCACACCTTTTTTCAATTTTTTTAAGCATGCATGTTAGTTATTATAAGTTGTGGAAGATTACCGAATGTGAGCCCACAAATGTTATCGAACGTTAACCGAAGCAAAAGGTCCTGCAAGTCCACCGGAATATGATCTCTCGCCGCCTTATCCAAAATGCACCAAAGCCGGTTTCTGATGGTCCGGTTCACCCACCGAGCCATTGCCTGTCTCAGCGTCCGAGTCGTGAACTCCAACGCCGCCGTCTTCCTCTGTATCAGCCACGTCTCCCCGTCGCTATTGAATATCCCTTCCCCCAATAGATCATGAAAAGCGGCCTGCCACGTGGGGCCCTTAGGATAATTATCGAACCGGGTTCGAAGAATGTGCTCTATGTTTTTAGGGTTGCATGTGACCGTGTACAAGCCTTGCTTGCGGGCCAAGAAAGGGATGGCAAGCGTACATGTTTGGTACGTGGCGGAGAAGCCCGTGGCCCGGAGGTTGCTTGTGATCCAATCGTGGATTTGCTTCCGGTTTGAGAAAAGAAGGGGAAGGCTGCCAACCACCGGCCAGACAGTCGGGCCGGTGAGTTTTCGGGCCAAGAGGTAGAACCAGACGAGGTAGACAGATGTCGCAGCAAATATGGTAAAGAGAATTGGTAGGGTTTCCATTTTTGGTAGAGCTAGCTAGGGTTGGGGTTGAGGCTGGATCAGTTTAGCTAGTAATAATAATAATTTAGAGAGAGAGAGAGGTGTTGAGGGATGATATATAAAGAGTAACATAATAAAATGAGGGTTTTGTAGGAGGAGTTAGTTGGGAATATTGGTGCATGCAGGTCGCTGCCAAGTTGATAGGAAATTGACTCTACGTGGAAGTATGTACACGAAAACCATACAATTAAAAATTTATAATATAGCTCGCTACTTAGATATGGATGCATTCTTTTCCCTCATTTTTTATTAACAATTTTTTATAATATCCGTCTTACGATCGAAATCGTTTGTTCCCTATAAAATACTATATAGGAAAATCATTTTAACAAAATATCAAAAAAATATTTAACATAAGATATAAATTATTATCAAAATTGTTGATTGTTTAAAAACGTAATCTTTAACTAGCTTCATTATTATTTTTTTCATAAATAATTTTTAAATATACTGAGAAAATTCATTAATAAAAAATAAACGAAGAAATAATAATATCGAACTATATATCTTAAAGTGAATGCAAAGATGTCTAAAATATGTGGAGTAACTCGAAATTTTAGCTTCTTGTAGTCGATCAAGTAGGTGAGGGGAAGATATTTTGTTATGGGGGTGCGACTTATTAACCAAAGTAATTATGTGGCCGGCATTACTCATGAATTTGTCGGTATGTTTTTTAACTTATTTTTACTCAATTTTGGTGGCAGGCCAGCAGCAATGCCACCACCTCCGGCGTCTTAACGTACGCTACGTACAAGTACTACTGTTGCTTTTAGTGTCAGTTAATTTTCAAATCCTTGTACGTGGCATTGGCGAAGAGTGCATGGTTAATTAATTAATTACTTAATTTGGTAAAGATGATGCTTGCATGAAGTGGGGCTAGCTTCCACAGGCTCGAGAATCCTTTTTGTTGAAAAATGACCGTACGTGCTTGGTGAGCTGGTAGGAATTAGAGGCTTGAGATTTTGAATTCGATTTTACGTAAGAAAGTTATATATTTAAAATCGGAATTTGATATTTTTAAAAGTTTTACTTTTATTTTTTAAAGTTACTCGTCGCTCTTACATATATTTCTGTCATTATTTTTTATATATAATTTGCTAAATTTTCAACTTTCCCATTGTTAATTACTTCATTTACTATTAATATTAATGAACTATTATGAGAATTTTTTTAATACAATAATATTGAGAGGGGTAAAAATTAAAATATATAAACCACGAAATTGTAATCAACATTTTATGATATGAATATTTATGACTATTATATATTTTCATTTCAAAAAATCAAGTTAAATATATATTTCTTTAAACTCGGGCTAATCTGTTAATTTAAAAGCTTAATTATGGAGGAAATTAAAAGTTCTACAGGGATGAAGTGTGCTCATAAAAAAAAAAAAAAAAAAACGCTTTTCTTAATAATTGAATGTTTGTATATCAAATTAATCTTCGACGCTCAAGAAAACTGTGAGTGTGAGAAAAACAGGCAGCTAGCTAGGGCGGGTAGGTGGAAAACGGTTGACCCGATATGAGAATATGGGTTAAATTGTGAAACACAACGATCGAGCTGAGATATGAGGGGTATATATGAAGCTGAATATATTCACTCTCTTTGAATAATTACTAAGTTATGAGAAATGAAGGACAAAGCTTTGCATACAAGAAATTGCATGCATCGAGAAGAAAATTGTCACCCTTTTTTATCCTTTCTTAAAGGCAATCCATCCATATATACCAACCCATTGAATAGTTCTTGTCCAAATCTCACGTCTCAGTGAACTTGTTATTTGTTTTTTTTCGCTTTAACATATTTGTTACGTCAAATTTTCTTTTTAATAAGTACGATATTTCTATTAGGAAAAATTGTTGTTATAGTTCTTATAAATTTTACACTAATAGTAGTTATAGTCTCATGAACTTCATTATTAGGAGTAAACGTCTCTGAACTATATCCAAATGTGTAGGAACGGTCTCTCAGTTAAAATAGTTAATTTTTTCTATTAAAAATAAGAGTAAGATTGTTTTTTTAAGTATACTTATACAATTTCATCTATTCAACCTAAATGCAAATCCAAATTAATTGTTAGCTTCTCAACCCATGGATATTTTGAAATTTTCGAGATTACAAATTTAATAATTGATTAAAATTAAAAGAAAGAACAAAAACAATTCTAGAAAAAATTTGAATGTATATACATTTTTTGTCATTAAAAGTGTAGAACAACTTTAGTGACGAATTGTTAATGAATAACGTCGAAAAAAAATGTTTTGGCGATCCTATTTATCAGAAAAATTCACTATTAATGATATTCTTTACTTTTAGTGACAAAAAATGTAAATACATTCAAATTTTTACCAATTATTACCACTTAACACTTATTCGAAAAATTATTTAATACCATCTTATGGTCACATGACTCATTAAATCCATGTGCTTTTGAAACGAGTTTGACAATAGACTAGATATACATTCCTCATTTTAGGCATAATAACATATAGACTAGATACGTAACGGTAAAAACGACACCATGTAAGATACATTCCCTCTAAATTTGGGCTTTCTTTTTGGGCCTGTCATCTCTCGTTTGATAACACAAATTCCTTGGACCAACTTAAGTCCAATCTCCACTTTGGGCCTGTCACCTCTGCCACGTGTACAACTCACATCCATGTCCACATAACGATGAGCCCTCATCTTACATCAAATTTCTCTTTCTTTTTTTGCTTTTTTTTTTTTCCTGTTCTCTCCTCCTGGAAACTACAAGCACCAACAGAAAATTAAAGGAAAGAAGAAGATAAGACACTTGTGGAGACTCGAGAGCTTGTATCCAAGTCACCATACAAAACCCATCCAACGGCTCACATCTACTTCAACTACAACTAGGTGGATATTATATTATCCTACTCACTTTGCTTCCCTCTAAATCTCTCTTCAACGATTCCAAAACCCGAAACCATTTTCCTCCACGGCCACATTCTCCAACCGATAAACTAAAAATGGCCTCCTTATCTATGATCTTCGCTCCGCCGACCGGCAGAATAACCGGCCAAGTGTACGCGACAACGGCCGCCAAGGGAGGCAGAAAAGAAGAGAAGGGTCTGCTGGATTGGATTGTTGGAGGGCTAGCAAAGGAGGACCAGCTGCTTGAAGTTGATCCTGTCCTCAAGAAGGTCGAGGATAAGAATAGCGGCACCACCGGAAGCCGCCGGGGCACGGAGGTTGTGCAGCCGAAGAAGAAGGGCGGCGGGTTTGGAGGCATTTTTGCCAAGAACTGAAGAAGAGGGGATGATCAGTTGGATGATTATTATTTTCTGCTAATCTGGCACTTTCAGGCCTTAGCAATTTGCTTTCAGTAATCGCTGATCATTGTGGAACATTTAAGCTGTCTTAAATTCTTCGTCACTTTCACTCTCTCCCTCTGCTTATAAGAAATTTCATTTTGATCAGCTAGTAGATAATATATATGATATTTTTTGATGTATAATATGTTGATCAAATGGGGTTATGGTTATGGTCAACATAAATTCAAACAGAAAATCTCTGCTCTAATAAAAGATTTTACGAATGAATTTGAATTCAGGTGCATAAGAGAGTACATTTTCTCTAATCAATTTAATTACGATCATATTCGCAGTTCGATCCGATCACTTCCTAAAATCTAAAGATGGTTATGAGCTCATATAGTGCCATGTTCATAATCTAGATTGCCAGAGTATCTCCAGCAATGCTAGTTAAATTTTGCTAAAATTTGATCTCAAAAGCTCAAATGTTATAAAAGTTAGTCACTATAACAATATTAAGTATTCAATCATATTTTAACAAAAATAAATTTGATTTTGAACCATGAAAAGAGATAGGGAGAACAAATTTAAGTTGTAGGAACTATTCACGAAGTCAAAATTAATTTGAAGATAACTAGTTTACTGAAAGAAACAAATTCAGTCGAATATGTCCGAAAAACATTTTTTTTGTTAGAATAAAAAACACCTTACGTAAATATACAGATAGGCACTAAGTCCAATAAGAACCCAATCGTGAAATATACATTAACAAGTGAAGAAATCATATTTAGAAGGCCTGCCAGAACTGCTCTAGTTTTGGAACATACATTAACAAGTGAAGAAGAGAGTAGAAAATCAAGTCTAAGTTGAACAATGTATCTCATATAGACTAGTTCAAGAACTTAATAATAAAAAACTAGAAGAAGAAACAGCTTTGATAATCAATGCATTCGACCCAATATCAAATCACAAACAGGAAACTTCTGTACAATGCTGCAATGAACTTCGATTTTCAAGCTTAGAATAGATAGATGCATTGAGTTCAAGAAAATCTAAAGAGAATGTGTGGCTATAGAAGTTGATCTTGAAAGAGAAGAAGAAGAGTTGATGAATTCAATGCAGTCTTCAATGGCTTCTTCTCTGTGAGAATCAAAAGGAGCCACAGATGGTATCGATCTTCTGGATAAAGACTCCTTCCGCGAAGGTCTCACTCTCGCCGATGCCATACCCAAACATAGAGTTCCCGCCACCTTGTCAGCCAGATTTTTAAGAAACCTCATTGGCAAGAACCCTGACCAAGCCGGAAACCTAAACCCAAGGGTTCCAGCAAATCTTCAGTCTTGCACAACACTCTTAGTGGAAGCTTGTCGAAAATAAAAGACCGACTTCTTAGGGTTCATCTGGGTCTTAGCCCTTGTTGCCATGCTTAAGTTCAAAGTTGAAAACCAGAGAGAGAGAGATAAGAGTGTAGAAATCTTATTGTGAGCGAATATGAAAGTGGAAAGTGTAGAGAAGTTATATAAAAGAGTGTCGAAAGGAAATGCCAAAAAGGGGGGTTCAGACAGTGAGAAAACCCAGAAAAGAGATCTCAAGCAGTAACCAAAAGCACGACCTTTGGCTCCCCACTAATCAAAATCCGTCCTTTGAACATGCGAGAGCACCTTTTTGCTTGCATCAAAAAATGACCCCTCCAATCACCAAAATACTAAAAACAAATGGAAACGACGGAAAGTAACATTGCCACAACAGTAATGTTCACACTTCACAGTTCAAACCAGTAAATTTCTGCACATTCATCACTTCATTGACTCAGTTTTGATAAAGAAATTAAGAAAAAAAAAAGAAATACACAGGGTCCAAATTACCATATCCAGTAAGTCGGCAAAACGGTAAGAAGACTGGTTATAGTCACAGTTCCCTAAGATTTATGGTATATAGTCTATACATTGCCTTCCAACTTGAACGGAAACAATATATTATCCGGTATATAACAAACATGCTGCGGGTGGAGGTGGGGCAATGAGAAAAAAATTTAAGCTCGGTGTTAACAAGAAAGAACCAAGAAAAAAATCGCTAAATGGCTGATTGAACATGAAGAAAGAGAAAACAAAAAAGGATTATCTACTAGGATGCAAGGAAGAAGAGCCAAGGCAGCATCCTGTTAGTGTACCTAGCTTTGTAATTTAGGTTTTTGGAAGATTATGCTTTTTAAGTGCTTTTGATTCATTGATAGAATCTATAAAGCAAGCCATCCATCATAAGAGAACTATGACCATACACAATGGCATTTCACCGCAGGAAAAAAGAAAAAGAAATAAACTTAGAAGCGCAATGTGTCGTGATTTGAGAATCCCCTTCAAGACCAAATACGTAACCACAGAAATCACTTCGCAATAATCTTAGCACATACATCACCCTATTAGTTCCTACATCACCTCAGCATCACCCTATTAGTTCCTACATCACCTCAATGACCTGAGACACTAAAACAGAATACACACAGAGGGCACAGTAACAAACCATCAAAAAAAAATAATTCTTCTTCTTTAGTTGATTCTAATTCACATTTGTTACAAGCGTAGTTTAATGTACATTCGTTTGAGCAACCAACCAGATAACTTGAATTCAAGAAAAGAAAAATCACTGGTTTTTATTCATAACAAGAAAAACCTCACCACCATGCCTAATAAAATAATCCAAGAAGTCTCTAACCTTTTCAGTATCTTCAAAAGCCACAGGAGCAATTAGATCACTATCCAAATTGTACCAAGCCCCATCGATCTTCCTCAATGTAACCCAATGCCTACTTTTCCAGAGCCCGGCAAACATTCTAACTGGAACATTAAGAAGAATACCCATCAAAGCATCTTCAGGCCCATCTAGATCAATTGAAGACGCTCCATTACGACGATCATGCCAAACCACATTCTTTCCCTTATCTTCTAAAGCAGCCATTAGCACATTTATGTCATAGTTCCCAGTAAGTGCATTATGATGGGGTTTAAAGAATACAGACAAGGGTGTCCATGTTTCCTTGTTGGGTTCTTCAAGAACAAGTCTTTCAGCAATCTCATTCAAGTTGGATCGAGTAAATGCATCTTTTTTCTGTTCAACGACATTGTTTTCATAATAAGCACCAAACAGATTTAAGAATAAAATCAAATAAACACAGCTGAAACTATTTAGACTAAAAAGTAAGAAAATAGACACGTTTGAGCATAACGATTAGTGGGTTTTTTTCTTCTATTCTTCTAAGCAGCTAAGCAAAAGCTACAGAGAAACTAGCACAAAGATAGGAAAAGAGACATGGGTTTTGATTAACGGTACCTGAAAGAGATTGTTGAGCGAGTGTAGAAGGCAAAACTGCAGCCTCTGGCGCTCGTGGTAGATTTGGGTTTTATTGTCGGTCGCCATTTTCAGTTTCAAAATTCCAGTTCTTATACTTAGAATTTAAAGGCAGAATCACCAATTATTATGGCGTAAGAACGTTCTTTTTACAATCCAATGATTTGAATAACCAAAATGGATGAATTGAAAAAAGGGAATAATCCAAAGTTTGTAGCTTTTGGCTGTGCAGAAGCGAAACTTTCTTGGTCCGAGATATGCAAAGGAAGTTGAATTCGTTCGAGCGATGAACACATCAGTGACGTAGTCGGGTGAATGGGGCAAGTCATGGACTCATGGCCCAATTGGGTTTTAGTGTAGCCCATAGTTTTGTGGCAATTTGTGGACTAGTCATGAACTTATGGCCCAATTGGGTTTTAGTGCTATAGCCCATAGTTTTGTAGCAATTTGTGGACTGATTAATCATTTGGATGAGCATTGAAATTGTTCTTGAAGTCACCTGAATAACAATTTGCTTTTATTTATCTTGATCTTAATTAGCCATGATATTGTCACTAATGCGGATTATATGAAGCATTTCAATTTAGAGCCACGACTTTATTTTTAATTTCAAGTTTGAGTTACGAAAGAATTTATAATTTTATTCTTAATTTTTGAGTTCGAGTTTTAACAAGATTTCTTTTCTTCTCTTCACCCGTGATTTGAATTTTACAATATCTAATCACAACAACAAGTATAAGCATTACTTATAATGTCATGACTTTTTTATTGGAAAAAAATTAATAATACCATCTGAACTTTACCCCTTATAAAACCTGTGATTTGACCAACTAAATTAATTTTTGTGATATTTCACTACCTATGCTTTTATTTGTCGTTCCAAATTAATCGCAAATATTTATCAAAAGATTATTTTATCTAAACTAAGAAAAATATAATAAAAGAAGATCATAAGTTAATTAGTCATAGATATTAGAAATTGGTAATTTCAATTAGAACTTAGAAATTTTGCTTCAAATGAATCACTTACTAACTTGGGAGTTATGTTTGCCTATACATTGCTTGTTTTTCTAAAATAACCTCATTAATGACAGCTCATAACTAATTTGTGATTGCATGATCGATCATAAATGATTACGTGTCATAAAATAAAAGTTTATAGGTGTGAAATATCACAGAATGAAAATATAATTAGTAAAATGTCACAAAAAAAAATATGTAGATGTTCCCGTGCTACAAAAAATAAAATTATATATAGAGAGAGAAAGAGACATTCTCCCTCAAAATATTGTATGAAAGGGGACATTAAAAATGTAACGCACTGTATAATTCTCTGTACAACACGACGTGTCGTTTATTGGATACAAAAAGCCTGGAACCAACGGATAGGCAGTGGCGCAGTGGTAGTGGATAACAAATTCAACTCATCACTCGCAGAGTCACAAACTCACGAGATCGCTCGAGCTCAACAATGGCGACCGCTGCAACACCCGTATCACTCTCCTTCTTCACCTCCTCAATTTTCCTCACCAAGTCTCCCCACAAACCCCTCTCAGCCATTACGCCCACCAATTCTCTCAAAACCCTCAAACCACTAACAATTTCATCCGAGCTCGCCACGCTCCCAGTCCTTTCATTTACAGGAGACAAAGTTGGGGAGACCTTCCTTGACCTCAAGTCCGCCCTCCCAGACACAGCACGTGCCGTTGTCCACCGCGCCATCATCCACGACCTCCAAAACAAGCGCCGCGGCACAGCCTCAACGCTCACACGTGCTGAGGTCCGCGGAGGAGGCCGAAAGCCCTACCCGCAGAAGAAAACGGGTCGTGCTCGCCAGGGATCGACCCGAACTCCGCTCCGTCCCGGCGGAGGAGTCGTCTTCGGGCCCAAACCAAGAGATTGGACTATCAAAATTAATCGCAAGGAGAAGAGACTCGCGATATCGACTGCGGTGGCGAGCGCAGCGGAGAACACAATCGTCGTGGAGGATTTCAGCGACGAGTTCGAGAAGCCAAAGACGAAAGATTTCATTGCGGCGATGAAGAGGTGGGGTTTGGACCCGAATGAGAAGACCACTTTTCTGATGAGGGAAGTGGCGGACAATGTGAGGCTTTCGAGTCGGAATATCGGAACCTTGAAGATGTTGACTCCGAGGACCTTGAATTTGTTCGATATTTTGAATGCGGATAAGTTAATTCTCACTCCGGAGATTGTGAATTACTTGAATGCCAGATATGGGCTTAATTACGAGGGCGACGATGAGGACGATGACGAAGAAGAAGGTGCAGAGGAAGAAGATGAAGAAGGCGAAGGAGAAAGTGAAATTCAAGGTTAAGTATTTTGTGTCATTTGCTGCATCTTTGAAATTGGTTTGAAATGCTTTAATTTGGGTGGCTTAGTTTATATACATTGTTAAGTTAATAAGTTTAGATGCTCTTGAAATGGTTTTAAATGCTCTAATTTGGGTTTCGTAGTTTACATACATTTAGAGTATCTGATTTTTGAATTGGTGAATATGTTTTGCCGGGTTAGTGTTTCTGCTGCAGTCTCTCAGCATTGAAATTTTTTGCTTAGGGTTAAGAGCACAAGTATGCATCTTAATATTTGTAGCAATCGTGTCTCTGCTCGTTATGCTAAGCATATGTAATTGGGTTGCAGCATGGAGGAAATAGTTTGCAGGGCAATGTGCATCACTTTACATGGTATACGTGGAATGCATAAGTCAGTTCGTCTCTGGACCTGACTTGAATTCCAGTGTCTGTTGAAATAACAATTGTATTATTGATATGGTGTCGATAATGTGGATATGTTTGCAGACTTCGTGCACATAGATTTTCCGGTGCATAAGTTAGGGAGGTTTCACTGGTTGCTTATTTATCAATCTCATGTATGTTGATTCATGTGAGTTGAGTTGACGCATATATGGAAGAGTGGCTGGTACTGGATTTCGATTAACAATAGTAGTTTTCGTTGAACATTTGTTATCGTAAAAATAGATCTTTGTATCAGACAATACTCCACATTTTTAGATGCAAGCAGTCATGGTGTGTTTGTGTTGTGTTACTTGAAAGCTACGTATTCTTCTTTGGGGATTTCATCTTGTTGATTTCTTTTGGATTTGAGATGCAGGGACTGTAGATGAGAGTTCTGATGCAGCAGAATGAACATGTTTTGTAACCACGAAGAGGCGGAGAGAAGCTGTTTTTGTAGCCACGTTTTTCGGCCCTAAAGTTTAACCCAGGATTCATTCCAGTTCAGCCCTGACAAGGATCTGTGCCTTAAAGTGGCAACCATGTCTCCTTCGGATTGCAGCCAATTCGCATTGCAGGCTGGAATTTGGTAAATGTACTTTGCATAGTCTTTTTTTTTTTTTTTTGGCTTTTTAATTTTGTAAAATTTTGGATTAAATTTAATACGAATGTATCTATTTGGACATCATTGAGGTTCAGTCTTTTGAAAGTTGCTTCCTGGTTGAGTTATCCTTTGTGTGAGCAATAATTATTGTTTAGTTTCTGTATAACGTGTGAGAAAATGCAAGGTTCTGACTTCATGTCCTTCAACATTGAGACTTTGACGAGTATAGTCTATAGATGATAGAGATGATACTGGAACTGAAATGAACTCAATTCATTTGGTTATGTCCAGTGACAAAAATGTTAAAATTGTTTCGAGCTTAATGAATGAGCTGAGCTTAAGCTAAACTCGAATTGTCTCGTAATAAAAAGATGAACACTTCGCAAGCTCTATAATATGTATTGGTTGTTCTTACAGGTGACTCTGAGCTATAGATTTGATGTGAAATCCATTTACATCAACGGCTCACATTCACACAAATTATAATAGTATTAGTAGGTGCGTTGAAACTTGAAAGATCTTTTACTTCGACAGTTCACAGCTACTCATGTTAACAAGGACTTTAAAACCGGTAAAAACCTCCCATTTCAAGGTCGAGAATAGGGTTAAATCGCAGTTCATCATAAGAGTAGCCTAAGGAGCACCCAAATGGAATAGACAGAGAGACAACTACAGAATAAGGCATCATTTCTTGTTTAGCAAAGGTTTCTTAAAGCACGAGTATCATAGGATTGCCTGTGAGTTACTTGCAGCCATGCGACTGATCAGCTTGGCCGTGATGCTATCAGCTAGCCCGAACCACGGACGAAAGCTCTCTCCCTCCTTCCCTCCCTGTGCAAGCACAGAAACAGGAAAAAAAGAAATGCACACTCCCTACGCAGGCATTAACCTGTTCAGGTTCGAAGGGACTATCTCAGCCTGACCTGCTCTTCACTGTCTAGCCAAAAAAGGCCGGTGCTAGAGCAGATACAGGCACCCCCGGTGCCTCCTTATGTCAATATACAAGCTTAAAATATAAACAAAATCTCAATGTAATATAAACAGAAAAAGGCAGGCATTTTATTACGGAGGAACACAGGCTCAACCAGAAAAGAGAAAAAGATAGGTCATAAGTCTTAATACGTAGCTCACACACCAAACTAGATAGCATGAAAATGGAAAAAACCTAAGATCTCCGTTGTGGATGAGCCAATTATGCACTAACGCCTCCAGGGTTGTCAAACTGCTTCGGGTTACTCATCCGATCTGCATATATTGCGATTTTAAACCAGAAGAATAAAGAATGAGCATGACAAATATTCAAGCTTTCTATTTGCTGCAAGATACTAACTTTTCTTCAAACAAACGAAATTGTTATTTGTAGTCCTAATCCAAGGAACAGATTTTACTAACCTTCACCTTTCAGCAGATTTTGCAGAGTTTACATAACTTTCTGGTAAGTAAATTTCCCCTCCAATTTCACCATGTTGTTCCCCACTAACTGTTTTCTTGGCAGCAAGAAACTCAGCACTCATAGCATCCATTCCACGTATAACAGCTTCCTCAGCACTTCCATAGCCATGCTCTTCAGCATACTTCCTCACATCCTCCGTTATCTTCATAGAACAGAACTTTGGACCGCACATGGAGCAAAAGTGAGCCACCTTAGCACCGTCTGCTGGGAGAGTTTCATCATGGAAGGACATGGCAGTCATTGGGTCTAATGACAAAGCAAACTGGTCCATCCACCGGAACTCGAATCTTGCCTTGCTCAATGCATCATCCCAGGCTTGAGCATGTGGGTGACCTTTGGCTAGATCGGCAGCATGAGCAGCTATCTTATATGCTATAACTCCAGCTTTCACATCATCCCGATTTGGCAACCCAAGGTGCTCTTTTGGGGTTACGTAGCATAGCAGGGCAGTACCAAGAGCCCCAATGTTGGCTGCACCGATGGCAGAAGTGATGTGGTCATATCCCGGAGCAATATCAGTTGTTAGAGGACCGAGAGTGTAGAAAGGTGCTTCATTACACCATTCAAGCTGTTTTTTCATGTTCTCAGGAATCTTATGCATCGGAACATGTCCAGGTCCTTCATTCATTACCTGTACATCCTTTTCCCATGCCCTACGGGTCAGTTCTCCCTGAGTTAAGAGCTCTGCAAACTGCGCAGTGTCATTGGCATCATAAATGGAACCAGGTCTCAGCCCATCACCTATTGACAAGGCCACATCATATTGGTTGCAGATGTCAAGTATATCATCCCAGTGCTCATAAGCAAAGTTCTCTTTGTGATAAGCTAAGCACCACTTTGCATGAATGGATCCTCCTCGTGAAACAATTCCAGTCATACGCTTTGCTGTTAGTGGGATGTACCTGAGCAAAACCCCAGCATGGATAGTGAAGTAATCTACACCCTGCTCAGCTTGTTCAATAAGAGTTTCTCTGAACACATCCCAGTTGAGATTTTCTGCAATTCCATCCACTTTTTCAAGTGCTTGATAAATGGGTACAGTCCCTACTGGCACAGGAGAGTTACGTAGGATCCATTCACGGGTCTCATGGATATGGCGTCCTGTAGAGAGATCCATAACAGTGTCAGCACCCCACATTGTTGCCCACTGCACCTTATAAACTTCCTCTTCGATAGAGCTCGCAACAGCAGAGTTTCCAATGTTTGCATTAACTTTGACAAGAAACTTTCTCCCAACAATCATTGGCTCCAGCTCCAAATGCTTCTTATTTGAAGGGATAATCGCCCTCCCACGAGCAACTTCTGACCTCACAAACTCTGGGTCAAGCTTCTCACGAGTGGCACAGTACAACATTTCCTCAGTTATAATTCCCTGCTTAGCATAGTACATCTGAGTGTATCTCGGTACACCTAGCTTCTCTCGCCTGTCAATCCAATCTTTTCGCAGTGGAGGGAGTCCTATTTACCAACATCAACCAGAAATGATGAAGCTATTTAAGCCAAAACTCAATACATTGTAAGGCATTTATGTGGAAACCATACACTATCACAGCCAAATTGATCAATCAAATGTCTTTAACGCCTTAGTAAGTATGTGAGCAAAAGATTAATAGTTAATACCAACAAAAAAGATGTCTAACAAACAAATTGTGCATACCAACACGCGGGCTAATGTTTTGTGGACCACTGGTGTCATAGTTATCAAATGCTGGTTCATCCCCAGCCAGATGGACTCGTCGAAAGGGAACTTTGAGCACATGCCCAGTTTCTTCATGAGTAACTTCCCTGAAGTGCAGAACACGCATCAGTACAGCACAACACATTTCAAAAGTGTACCTTGTGAGTGATTTAACAAATAAGAAATTACATGTTTCAAGCTCAAATCATGAATCATGTAAAGCAATGATAAAAGAGAAAGATACCACAGACATACCTATGCTCTTTTGTGCTCTTTGGGAAACATTGTTCAAAGGATGGAAGAGGCAAAAAATCAGGTGAAGCGGGATCAGCTGTGTGCCTTGGTAGTTTGGCTTTCTCTGAATTGGTTGCCGGGGGATCAAAAGTTAGTGTGGCTTTAGGGCCTGAGCTCAGGGAACTAAGGCATATTTCCTTCTTATACGGGCTTGAAAGGCGCCCCACGGCGTCAAACCCGGGTAAGAAAGTAGTACTTGGGAACTTTGCTACAGGAGAAGGACCGCCATTCTTGCAAACAGCTGATGTCAGAGCACTATGTATCGATGCCATCTCTGATTCAAACAAAGAATTGCAACATTAAAATTCAATCCATCAGAAACTAAACACTAGCAGCATAGAATTTACACCAGAAAATTCGGGGTACGAAAATCAACCCATATTTCTATCCTAGTGTCATGGTAAATGATAAATAAATAAATATATATATATATATATGCGAAAACAAATTTTCACCAATCCACCAAGAAATTTTATCAGAATTCTTACGAAAAAGAGAATAAAAATCATCTAAATGCATAACTACTCATCAAAGTTCCATGCCTCCACACTATGATGTCACAAAATGATTCTTGATCTTATAAATATTATTCACACAAATTTCAGCACAAAACCAAACAAAAATATCTGATGCAGAAAGTGAACAATAAGTGAAGCATGCAACACAAAATCAAATCAGAAGGTGAAAAACATCAAAATTGTCATAAACACTCAGATTTATATGAGAGGAAAAAAAACGAAATTTCAGCATATTCGTATAGATTATTTAGCCTTTCAAAAAATCGAAATCATTCCAAACAAAAAATCGACAATTTGGGTTCATTCCACAAGCACCTTAGCATTCTCGACAACCAAACGGAAAATTAAGAGCCCGCCCAAGTGAGTTAAATGGCTTTAAATTAAAAACAAAATTTTGGTTCTGAAGAGAGAGAGAAATAATGGACGAACCTGGAACCTGAGGCTGAAAGAAGAAGCTTTTCTCAGTCTTATCTCGTTCACTTACTCACTCACTCTCTCTCCCCTGAAAATTTCAATGCCAACTCTGGGTAGAGCCTAAGATTACGTTGCGGCAATTTATTTATTTTTGGTCAGGGTTGCGGCAATTTATAGGGAGTAAAAGATGAAGGCGCACCCTCACACGGTGCCCCCAAAGCTAACCAAAAGCGACTACTACGTGGTCCCTAATGATTCCCAAATCTGATATTTCTAATACATTTTCTGTACTAAATAGGAAATTTGGATGCTTTGCAATTCTTCAAATGCATCGTGTGAGTCTGTCTACTGTCTAGTGTCTGCCATCATCATGTGTCACAAATTGACGTTTCATTTCATTAAGGGTGTCAATTCTTAATACGACTCGAAATCCGCACGAAAATTATCCGGATTAACTTGCACGATTAAAATTTCGGGTCATTTTCGGATCAACCCGTTATAACCCATTTATTAAATGGGTGGATTTCAGGTCAACCTGTTAACCAGTATAATAACCTGTTAACCCGTTTAATAAATGGGTAGATTTCGAATTAACAGGTTAATCCGTATATTGACTTATATATTGACACATTTAATAAACGTGTCATTACTAACTCATATATCTACCAATTTATCTACCTAAATATCTATTAAATTTTATAATTTAAATAGTTTAAACATATTAAATGAGTTAAACGGGTCAAACGAGTCATAAATTAATTGAGTTTTGAGTATGACCTGTTTATTAAATGGGTTAAATGGGTCATTAACAGGTCGGGTTCGGGTTGGACATTTTTGACACGATTATTAAACGGGTTGGATTCGGGTTGGGTATAAATGGGTAAAACAGAATTAATGACACGATACGAACCCGATATGACACGACCCATTGCCACCCCAACATTTCATGTGAGACGGTTGGTAAAATAAGTCTGACAGTTTTTTAACAAGAAAAAGAAATCTATTTTTAGTTCTAGTATCGACTAGATATTTAAGTTTATTCGGCTTCTAATTAATCCTTAATTAATACGGCCTTGATTTTTTTTATTCGCGTTGCATTTTTTTCTGTAAGATAAAAGTAATTTTAAGAAATTGATTTATTATATTAATCAAAATTTCATATTTTTTTGTGTATTATATATATATTATGGGTTTTGCTTTTTTAACTGTATCAAAAAAAGAAAGTATGACCTTGATTTCTAACATTAGTTTTCGATTTTTAAGAAGGGGCAATAGAAGAAAAGAAACATAAGTAGAAAAATTATTATGGAGAATAAATCCACAATGAGGACAAATTAAGTATACAAGAAAGCCAATCACATCCTCATTAGAGTCATTTTACATAAAGATTTGGCCTGCCCTAGGATTTGGCTTTGATCCCAACATAGACACTCCACACTCCAAAGATGTTTCTTTTTTTTCTTTTGAAACGACGAAACCCTACAATTTACATTGAATTTTAGTGTAACTATGTTTTATGTCTTCATGTTTGAATTTTTATATAAAATAATATACAGACGCACATTCACTTTAATCACTTAAATCTTGATCTGATATCAGAGAAAATCAAATCCACTATTTATAAAGTAATACACATACGCCGACTTGCCTCAACCATTGGGCTGCCGAGAAAAAAAAAAATTGAAGTTAAAGAGTATCAATACTAGCAAATTACTTTATTGTAAATTATAACTACAATGAATGTAGAAAAATAATAGATGTATGAATAATTTGTTTTTAATCTATTAGAGAAAGTAGAAATGACGTGGCGACTCTAGCCATATTGCTTTAAAAACTTTCAAGTAAAAATCATTACTCATTCTTGGCTTAAAGCTGAATTCCCATTCAAAATTAGGGAAAGACTAAAAGAGTAAGAGCATCTTTGCCACTTGATAATGTTAAATGGTCCATGTGTGGCCGCCTGATAGCCCAAGAAGCCGTTCTCTTACGAATGGAGATAACTTGGCAATAATAAATTTCCTAGTACATAGGCGTATGAATTGGTGGAATGACGAGTTGGACTATGTCTTGAGTCCTATTCATGTTCGTCGAGTCGGAACTCCAATTTACTGGTTGAGAGTGAATCCGAAGAATCTCTCCTCCAATTTAACGAGTAAAAGTGAGTCCTAAAAATCTTTCATTCCAAAAGTTGCGGGTATAAAAAAAATGGCAATATTACCTAGTCCGAGTGGCTGCTTTTGTTGTCATACACTACCGACTATAAGCTATTGATCCCCAATATAGCGCCCAGAAGGTCGAGAATAATGTAGAATGGATTGATGAACAAATGTGGACGAAGAAAGGTGGTGAAGAAAAATGTACATGAAATGATCCAAAAGATGGAAATTAAAAAGTGATTTTTAGGTGCCTAGTAGAGAAGGACAAGATAAAAACCGAGACAGAAAAAATTAACAGCGAAGTTAAATGCATAATATAGAAGATGACACAAAACCAAGACATGAGAAGAGTTGAAGTTTTACAGGTTGTTGATACCATATCGACCGACCATCCTCTACGTACAGGGCCCACCAGGATAGGACGGACGCCGACCGATGCCCCGATCGGCACCCCCCACAAACGTGGCCCGCCGATCGGCAATGCCCTACAGACCTGTCATTAGGTACCTGACAGGGTACAGACACCAGCTGGTTGCAACAGTCACCTAACCAACTCTGCCATAACCACTCCCTGACGGGGGCATATTGAAACTCCAGCTGGCGCCTCCTTCGGATGTCCAGGGCTTGTCAAGTGACTCTCAACCACAAAGCATAACCTGCTCCTGCAATAGTAGCCCACCTACCACAGTTATGGCTACTATAAATACCTTGAGACCCTTCATAAAGGTAAGCACTAAGAAACCTGTGCAGATTACTGTATTACTTACCTTTCGGCGTGCAAATACTAACTTAGGCATCGGAGTCCCTTTGGCAGACACCACACCGGTGTCAAGTCTCTGCAGGGTACCTGCCAAGCGGCAACGCCCCCAGCGGGCCCAAAGCACCACGCAGCTGGTCCCAGATCCCCCAGCGGGTCTCATCGAGTTGGTCCATTTGGAGATCAAACAATTGGCGCCGTCTGTGGGAACGACTCCGTCCCACTAACTCACATACCTTAGATCAACCCTCTGCCGACGTGCAATGTCTGCCGAACGGGATGACGGTGAGCTCAACAACACCCCTCAAGGAGATCGCAACCGAGCCCGAACTAGCCTACCTTCAGAGGATATGCTCGAGATGTTGAGAACCCTCCGGTCGGAGGTTGCCGAACTCAGGAAAAGCAATGCTGTCATCGAGAGTAGGAACCACGTGTGGGGGGAGCAGCATGGAAGCACCCTGGCCATCCTGCAATCCACACGCGAAGAACTGGAGGAACAGCGGGAGGCAACCAAACGGGCCTTGGCCGCTGCATCTCGTCGGCAGGAGTTCGACGCCTGCCCCGAATGGAGATTGGCGACACTTGCCGACCGGAGACTTCCGGTCGCCTTCTCTTCCACCAAACCGACCTGCCCGGTCCCTCGGGTACGCAGATCTACCGCGGCACCCGCGAACTACTCGACGAGAGACAGATGCAGGCCCAGGCCAACCGTCTGACTTACCCCACTCATGACCTCGCATCCAGGCACAACCATCCCTGCCAATACTATCCCAGGGCGCCCGGTCATGGTCCGGATCAGCACATCGACCGGCACGACATCCACGGTTTTCCGCCCAGCCGCCAGGCAGTCCCCCCTCGCCGGACGGAAGGCACCAGCTGGAGAACAATGTCAGCTCTACCATGGCCTTGTCTGGGCGACGGCTGACGCAGCCCGGGAAGCCTAGGGGCTGCGGTAGTACAGATCATCCGCCAATCAGGGACCGGCCGACCGGGTCAGATCGGCTCGACAGATCAGACGAGGTTGTCCAGGAACTCCTCCAGTGCGTGCGGGAGCTGGAGGCCGCTAGACCGAAGGTCGGGACACTGCCCAGACCCCGGACCAACATCGGTCCCTTCACGGACCGCATCATGCGGTACCGCCATGAGACAGAGATTAAGCCCTTAAAAATCGCCTTATACAACGGACAGGGAGACCCAGACACTCATATCAACAATTATAACTCCGCACGAGCCTTCAGAAATCTCTCCGACGAAGCGCAGTGCCTGATTTTCAGCTCCACCCTCACTAGGGCAGTACTCAACTGGTTCTATCAGTTGGAACCACAATCGATCGACTCGTTTGACCGATTGCATACGGTCTTTTTAAACCAGTTCATGATCCAGACAGATCGGTTACTCACAACGGAAGACCTGGGTACCTTTCGACAGGGAGATGGCGAGCCCCTACGCCAAAACGCCGCTCGATTCAGCTTGGAATACTCCAAATGTGTCAGGACCCACCCCGGTTTCACCCCGAAACCCGAGGTAAATCCCGCTCCCGTCTGACTCCCCGACACAACACCCAAGTAAAACTCACTCAAACCTAGACAGACGCAGGAGTAATTACGAAAGATCCCAACCTTATCGTTTACAGAGCATAGCACTAAATTACAAGGAAAATAAAAACTGATAAAGTACACGCACACAGAAGCCTTTAAACTCTTCTAGGATCCCTCACGTCACTTCTATGCCTCGGACACTGCCTCGACGTTAAGACCCCGCGCTAGCTCCACAACCTGGAGGGCAATTTAAAACCAAAAGATGTGAGTGGACCAAAAAGTACAAAAAGTTCAAAACCACTTTATATGAAAACCGAGTTTAACCCTCCATTTTGAAACCACATGCATAACCAACAGTTATGAACACAGTTATAAACTAATCATTATAAAACATCATAAGAAACAGAAACACTATAAAATATCATAAGAAACCATAGCATGAGTATCAGAAACCGTATCAAATCCTCATTTCCCGATCGAACCTGCTGGACCTATCCGAGTCTTTAAACTCCCGAGTCTTTAAACTCAAGTCCTTAATAATATCCGAGTCTTTAAACTCCCGAGTCTTTAAACTCAAGGCCTACGGGGGAAATCAATATATATCCGAGTCTTTAAACTCAATCCGGGTCTTTAAACCCAATCCGGCCGGTCCCCCGTCACATATATCCGGGTCTTTAAACCCAATAACCAGATCCAGCAAATCCAATCCCAAAACCATTTGAAAACCATTTACCAAATCCTCATCCAAACCCGAATCCGAAATCACTGGTCCGAAGCCCTTCCGGCGTTCAGAACCGTCATTCCGAACCCAAATCCGGAAAAATATCCATTTTCATACCAAAACCACATGTAATCACAAATCATATTTCATAACCCATTTATCATTATCAGAAAACCTTTATAGGTGGAAATCCTCAAATGTGACATCAAAATCCGAAAACCAGCATTTTCTCGAAAAACGTGCAAAATCCTGAAAACGTCTCGAAAAACGTGCAAACATCTCAATCACGTATAATCACGTAAAACCATCATAACATATACAATAAACATAGTGTCTTAAGGAAAACCATCAAAAACGTATATAAAAACAGTTATGCATGATCGAGTTTAAGAAAAAGGTCCACTCACAGTACTGAGCCCTACTCGCGTCCCGAACGTCCAGCCCGTTCCTCGGCTTCCTCGGGAAATCCCGATCCTGTCAAACACCGTCAAATTACGTCACTAATACGTCCACGAACACTCACCTAAATTCCCTCAAAAATCCCCGGATCGAAAACCTAAAACCCGGAACCCTAAACATTCACCCTCGCGGAACTACACTCAAACAACTTCCGATTGACTCGAAACCAACTCCATTGAACTCACCACAACTCCTAGACCAAAAGTCATGTTGATCGCTTCTCCATACGCCGCCGCACGCGCCCCCACGCGCCGCCCAAAGTGGCTGCGCGTGGCACTCACGCGCCAGCTACAGTGCACCGTCAACCTTGAGCAGACCCGGTTCGCACCAGTGGTCTGGACCCTGAACCGGCGAGAGCGGTTCTCCTCATTCCGTCCACCAAAACGACTCCTCTCTTCACCAACAGCATCGTCCCATCCTAGGCTACCCCTTCCCGTATGTCACTCACCTCGATTCACCCTAAAACTCGTCGACTCAACCTTGAACAAAAACCCGTACACTGCCCTGTTTCTTACTCCGGCCACCCACGACTTCCCCCTTCACGGAGGCTACACCAACCTCTTCCTAGGACTCTACCAAACCTCAACCAACCTTCCTGGACTGTCGACTCAGCCCCAAGCTCGACGACTCGCCATTTGAAACCCACGGCCAAAACAGAGGACACAGACACCTCCGTCGTGCCTGTCGCCACCGTGCACCACCCATCACGGCAGCACCACCAAACTACTCCTAGGACTCAACTAAAACCCTTAGACCACTCTAGACTCATCGATTCAACCTCCCAAACCACGACTTCCACGTTGAAACTCAACGGGAAAACAGAGTATCGACATGGGAATGAGAGATTTACCTGCCTCCAGTCGCCGTCGTGAGCTCCGCTAGTAGTGGTTGACTCCTCGCAACCCGCACGACACCCCCACGGACTCAGTTGCCCCGTACACGGCTGCCACCGCCACAATTCTCACAAATTCCTTCCTGTTTCCCCCCTGATTTTCCCGCAGCTCTTGACACCCTCACACACAGCCACCACACCGTTAACCTCTCTCACTGCTTCCCTCTCACTCTCTGATCACCCTCACACACTCACAATTCATCAACACACACACCACCACCCCCAATTTCCTTCACGACCTCCCTCTGTTTTCTGAACCAGCACCGCACACATACACGGGTGCACCCCAATTATTTGGGCCGTGCACACACTCGAACACACCAGAAGCCACTCCACCTTTAGCACGTGTCACCAATCCTCCTCACTCTCTCACCCAAATGGCTCCATCCCAGCCGTCCCTTTCCCTCTTTCTGCACAAATCCCAATGTGCAGAAAGACCAAATTACCCTTCTTTGTAACTTATTTTTTTTTACGATTTAACCAAAACTTCCTAGACCCGTAACTCTCGCCTCGTAAGTCCGATGAATACGTGCCGCCTGTCATCGAACTCAGGACGACGGAATCTATCTAACCATCCTAGGTCAACCTACCAAAACTCGATTATTCAAAAAGTCAACTTTTCCCCCTAATTTACCCAAATTACGATTATGCCCTCGACCTTCCGAACATCACAACTTCCTCCTCGGATGTCGGAATCAGGCGTGCCACTTGCCTATGGATTCGTGACGTCCTAAACTTCGTCCTAGTCACCGATCAACACTCAAATCGACCTCCCAACTAAAAGTCAACTATTTGCCCGAACCAGGGGCAAAATCGTCATTCTACGCTCATGGACCCATCGGGACCACCTACCCACTGCTTAACCTCAATAATCACACCGTAATCACTATCTTAATCCCGGCTCTCGGGACGGGTTGTTACAAAATGCCATGAGACAGATGACAAGGCTGCATACCGGGCTTTCCGCAACGGGCTGCGGGAGCCCACCTTCAAGTACCATGCCTTCACTCAAGGTTGGGACGATTATAATGAACTCATGAGGCAGGCGGCAATACACGCCAAGGCAGAACACTTCAACTCTCCCCAGGTGGCGCCCCGACCCGACGCAACTAACACACATCCCCTGCCTCCAAACGACCGACAGGCACAGTCGCCTACACCAATCAATAACACACGAACGGATCACCGATCTGACTCGCACTCCGGTAAGCGGAAGGGGACGTACAACAATGATCATAAGGGGAGAGACAAGTACCACAACAGGGGACAGGGATCGGGTCACCACCAGTCAGGCAAACCCCACATGGGACCCACATCGAAGTACGAAACTTATTCCATCCTGAACACCTCCCTCGAGAATGTCTTGATGAACATCGAAGGCACAATACCCAAGCCACGAGCGCGACCACCCGGCCCTCGCCTGGGCATCCAATCCAACCTATATTGCCAGTACCACAAGCTCAACTGCCATACCATCGACGAATGCGTGGCCTTCCGCGACATTATGGAGGCCCTCGTAAGGGAGTGGAAGATCAACCAGTTCCTCCAGCATGCGCGCTTCGCACAGGGTCTGCCACAGATCAACACAATTAGTGGGGGCCCTACCATTTCCTCCTCTTACACCTCCAATCGGGCAAAGAAAAGCTTCTTGCGAGCTACGACGTCCAACCACCAAATCTTCAGCATCGAGAACCGGCGTGCCGCCAAGGTCGCACGGGCAGGGTGGACGCCCATCACCTTCACCAAGGAAGAAGAACAGAGAGTCATTTTTCCCCACGATGATCCATTGATCATCCGAGCTCAAATAACCAATTTCGATGTCGGGCGGATTTTGGTGGACACTGGCAGTTCCGTGAACGTCCTCTTTATGGACACTTTCAACCATTTGGGCATCAACCCCACGAGCCTCACCCACGCTGGTTCCCCACTACTCAGCTTCTCGGGCGATTTCGTTATGCCCCTAAGCAGTGCGCCCAGAATTGCAACGGTCATCACCACTTTCCTGGTGGTCGATTGCCCCACGGCCTACAACATCATTCTGGGCAGGGGACTACTTAATCAACTTAGCGCCGTTATCTCTACTCAATCTCTTCTCATGAAGTTCCCTACCATCATTAGCACTGGTCAAGTCCGCGGTAACCAACAATCCGCCCACTCGTGCTATCAAACCGCCCTGACGAAGCTCAACCCATGCGACAAACGAGAAACCATGACCGTCGCTGAGGCTGCTTACGAGGCCAACCCCGTCGACTCTGAACTCCTCGAGGAAATCCGAGAGTGTCCCCCCGAGGACCCGAGAGACCTCTCCGCCGTCTCACAGTCGCAGCCTGTGGAGGACACGGAGCTAATCACCCTCTGCCCACAGCACCCCGAGCGACAAGTAAAAATCGGGAGCGCAATCACCCCAGAAATTCAAACACAGCTCATCTAGTTTCTCCAGGACAATAGCGAAGTCTTTGCTTGGTCCTACGCCGACATGCTGGCATCTCCACTGACGTCATCTGCCACAGACTTAACATCAACACATCCTTTAAACCGGTCACGCAGAAGCAGCGGACTTACGACGAAAAGCGACAACTTGCCATGCAGGAAGAGATCGTTAGACTCAGCACCATCCATTTCGTGCGCAAGGTCATTTACGCCACTTGGGTCGCAAACGTCTTCCTTATCAAAAAACCCTCCAGATCCTGGCGGATGTGCATCGATTTCACGGATCTCAACAAGGCATGTCCAAAGGATAGCTTCCCTCTGCCAAAGATCGATCTCTTGGTCGATGCCACAACCAGTCACGAACTCCTCAACTTCATGGATGCGTACTCCGGATACAACCAAATCCGTATGCACCCCGACGACCAAATCCACACTAGCTTTCGCACCAACTTGGGGGTCTACTGCTATAATGTCATGCCCTTCGGATTGAAGAACTCCGGCGCCACCTATCAACGGTTGGTCAATTTTATGTTCGCAGACCAGATAGGAAAAACCATGGAGGTGTACGTGGATGATATGCTCGTCAAAAGCAAGACTGCCAGCGACCATGTTCCCAATCTCCACAAAATGTTCCAAGTACTCAAACGTTATCAAATGTGGCTCAACCCGGCCAAGTGCGTTTTCGGCGTCTGTTCTGGAAAATTCATCGGATACATGACCAGCCAACGAGGGGTCGAGGCTAACCCCGAGAAAATCAGGGCCATATTGGACATGAAGCCCCCGCGCACACTCAAGGAAGTCCAAACCCTTACTAGCAGGATCGCCGCCCTCACCCGGTTCATCTCTCGGGCAACCGACAAGTGTTTACCATTCTTTAAGGTCATGAAGACCCGAAGCAGGAGCATCAACTGGGATGCTGCTTGCGACACCGCATTCGAAGCCCTCAAGACATACATGAGCACCGCACCCCTACTCACCCGACCCACGACCGGTGAAAGACTCACCGTCTACCTTTCTGTCTCCACATCTGCTGTTAGCTCTGTCCTCGTGGCAAATCGGGACGGGGCCGAGTTCCCCGTCTACTATGTCAGTAAAGCCTTCCAGGACGCAGAGACCCGGTATAATGACCTAGAGAAGTTGGCCTTTGCCCTCATCGTGACGGCCCGGCGCCTTCGCCCATACTTCCAAGCACACCACATGTTAGTCCTCACTAACAAACCTCTCCGCCAAGTGCTCCAAAAGCCGGACACTTCTGGGCGACTCATCAAGTGGGCAGTTGAGCTCAGTGAGTTTGAGATTACTTTCGCCCCTCGACCAGCGGAAAAGGGGCAGGTCGTCGCTGACTTAGTCTCAGAATTCACTTACAGTACAACGCAGCACATGCCCGACACCCTTGATCCCAACACTGCGTCACCCGCCGCATCTGTCTGCAGGCTATCATCCCCGTCCGCCTTAGACCGCGCCAAGCCCATTTGGACTCTGTATGTGGACGGGTCCTTCTGTCATACCGGCTCTGGCGCTGGCCTCGTACTCAGCACCCGCTCAGGAGCAGCTAGAGTACACGCTACGCTTTGGTTTCCAGGCTTCCAATAAGGAAGTCGAATACGAAGCCCTCCTTGCTGGCCTCCGGTTGGCCACCGACCTATAAGCGCAACAACTGCAGATTTATAGTGACTCCCAGCTTATCGTGCACCAGATCAATAGCCTCTATGATGCTAAAGACGCCTCCATGATCCGTTACTTGGCCAAGGCTCGCCTCCTACTTCGCCATTTTCAAGGCTACAAAATCACCCAGATACCGCGATCTGAGAACGGCCAAGCCGATGCCCTGGCCCTTTTGGCCTCTTCCATTGATGACCGGGTAGGCCGCCGTGTCCCAGTTGAGTTTCTGGCATCTCCCAGCACTAGCGAGCACCCAATCCTGGTCACGGCCCACGATCCCTCTTGGATGGATCCCATCACACGATACCTCACCACGGCGGAACTCCCCTCCGATCGTAATGAAGCTCGGCGCATCCAACGCCAGTCCACGCAATACACCATGGCACATGGCCATTTATATCGGCGTGGATTCGACACCTCACTCTTGAAATGTCTCCCCACTGACCGGGGAATTGCGGTCCTCCAGGAAATCCACCAAGGAATTTGTGGCAACCACTCCGGACCCAGGTCTCTTGCGCATAAGGCTTTTCGGCAAGGCTATTATTGGCCCACAATGCGCACCGACTCCATGTCCATCACTCAACGATGAGCCCCATGCCAGCGATGTGCACCTATCCCTCATTCTCCTGCTGAATGCCTAACTCCCATGCTCAGCCCCTGACCCTTCTCCTAGTGGGGCCTGGACTTGATTGGCCTTATGACACGCGGGAAGGGCGGTGTCGAACACGCAGTCGTCGCTGTAGATTACTTCACTAAGTGGGCCGAGGCCAAGCCACTCAAGACAATCACGGCCGCCCAGATCGAGAGCTTCGTCTACCAGAACATCATCTGTCGTTTCGGTATCCCATATACGATCGTCACAGATAACGACACTCAATTCGATTCTACCCGTTTCCGACACTTTTGCGGTGTTTATGGCATCAAGCTTTGCTTCGCCTCGGTGGAGCATCCCCAGGTTAATGGACAGGTCGAAGCCGTAAACAAGCTCATCAAGCACAATCTCAAGGCTCGACTACATGACACCCCAAAGGGCCAGTGGTCCGACATCCTGTGGTCCTACCAGACATCCTACCAGACCTCAACCAAGGAAACACCCTTCGCCATGACTTTCGGGACATAAACTGTCATCCCGGTCGAAATCGGGGAAACATCCTATCGAGTACTGTCCTACGACCCGCAAGAGAATGCGGAGCTCCTGACGCAAAACCTCAACTTCATCGAGGAAAGCTGCGACCAGGCCAATCTCCGCAATATGGCGCACAAACAGCAAATCACTCGTTACTACAACTCTCGAGTTCAAGCACGCAGTTTCCAGATCGGCGACTGGGTCCTCCGCAAGGTCAGCTTGGCCACTAAGGAACGCACTGATGGGACACTCGAGCCCACATGGGAGGGCCCCTACCTCATTACTCGCATTTGTCATCCTGGCACTTACGAGCTCCAGACTACAGATGGCTGTTCCCTCACACACCCTTGGCATGCGGATCATCTCAAGTTATTCTACAGTTAAAAGTGCTTTACCCATGTATTCTATTTTTACAAATTTTTTGTACTCGATTTGGCTATCCCCAATCGACCTTGCCTTTCCGGCTAAGTGTTCTCTCATTTATCTAAATATTAGTTTCATCCTTAAACTTGGGTAGCTTATCAGTCCTTGCCGATCGGTAGTCCAGGTCACCACCGGCAGGAATCTACCTGCCTTACCGACGGAACAAAACTTCCAAATTGGGTCGTCAAGTTCTGTTAGCCGTCAAACTTGCGATTCGTTCTTAATCAAGGACTGTTGCCCGTCAATGTTCAGATCTGTTCTTAAGTTTGTTCGATACGTACTAGCCCAAACCTTGTGGGTCGGCATGCCTAAACGATTGCCCCCAAAAAAAAAAAACCAAAACAAAACACACAGTTGGTAACAAAAGTACTCGCCTGTCGGCAGGTGTCATTCACACAATATATATCAATGGACATTTGTATAACTGAATTTCCGTTCGGCATTTCATTACTTCTCAGAAACGAGTACATGTTACACAGGGCATTCCCCGGATTACAAAAAAAAAAAAAAAAAAAAACAGGGGGCCGATAACAGCAACGCCATCCCGATTAGGCCACCACCTCCACATCTTCCTCCTCCCCTCGGTCTTTTCCAGACGGCGAGGCGCCGACATCCTTCACCCCAATGGTCGGCATCTCGCCTTCAGCTGTCGGTGCACTTGGCTGCGGAACGACATCAGGATCTTGACCCTCCAGGGTAAAGGTTTTGGTCAGGGCCGGGGGCTCATCCAGCCATGGGAAGTTGAGGGTGACACTTGGATTGAATTGGTGGCACCCGCTGTACGCAAGCATCCTCTACTTCGGCCAGCGCCAAGTCGAGGTGATTGGCATACATCAGGTCAGCCATAAAATCTTACAGGGTTTTCTGCCGATCGGCAAAAAGCAGGACTCGCAGCCTGTCCACTTCCCCTTGAAACTCACCCACGGTCTTCTCTTGCTCGTTAAGCTTCAAGGAGAACGCGTGCGCCGTCCCTTCCTGTTCCGCAATTCCCCTCTCAGCCGCCTCCGCCCTGGCCGTCTGCCGCTGGAGCTCCTTTTCCAGCTCCGCCACCCGCCTCCGAGCAGCCTGGCCTTCGTGCTCCTGGGCCCTCAACCGCTCCTCCCGCTGTCTTGCGGCGCTCCGCTCAGCCTCCAGCCGCTGCATATGCCGGGAGGCCTTTTGCAGCGCCACATATGTCTGCCAAAAACACTACCAAAGGCAAAACACTTGTCAATCACGAAACAGTACGAATAGAATAAAATGATACTCAATCAAGGGGGCTTACGTGGGCTTGCTCGGCCAACACCACGGCAAAACGACCCGGGTGGGAGCCAGTGCCGATCTCCTCCATCTCCGCAGGAGTCACCTGCGACCCCAGCACGAAAGCATTAGCCACCGGTGCCAAGGTCTTGTGCACCTGGTGCGTTACTGAGATCCACCCTTCCCCTGCCTTGGCAGACCGGACGACCTCCGCAGTCTCCAAGGGCTCGGAAAACACAGAGGCAATGCCAGGGCCATTCACCGGCATCCGTTCCTTTGTCGGCGGCGGCATCTCCGTCCTGGACTCCTTGGCCTTCTCCATCGGCGCCTCGGGGGCCTTTAGGCCCGCTTCCCTCTTCCCCCGGCGTTCGACACTCTCATTTTTCGAAACGCCCGCCGCCGGGGGGGATTACCGTTGCCGAGCCTCCATTAGCTTCCTCTGGCACTCCCGGGCTCGCTCCAGCCCCCCGATTACAGGCCGCTTCATGCCGACGAGCAGGCTCTTCACCTCGCCCCCTGCCTTGCTTCGGGCCTCGCCAGCTTCTGGGGGCCGTCTGGTCGGCTACCCGCACCTGACCCTTGGGAGGGCTTCTCTCGACCGACCCCCTTTGGCTTCAAGGCAACAGTTTTCTGCCGGAATGAACAGGTCGAATAGAATTACAGAAAGAAGCATAACCATGTGGAACATTGTGGTCCTTTTGCAAAGTTGGGAAATTTTCTCTCTTCTTTTGGCCAAACCCAAAAGACCAAAATCTTATGCTACTTTCAGAACGGGACTTTGATATTCTGGCCTCCAAAATATCAATGCACACACAAATATCATCAACACTCACAAACCATCATTCCTCCAAAGATCCAAGGCTACATTTACATTGTAATCTCGGGTTCTTTTATTCATCCAATTTACAAAAAAGAAAAGATTTTGATAGTTTCAAGTTTCAACCCTTTAATGGTAAGAGGTAAAGATATGGACAAACAACAAATCCTTCTGGAATTTTTGAACCGGTGAATATTATATACTTTGTAAATATTGTAACCAACTCAACAACAATTACAATTGAGGGTAGGCAGATCAGATCATGTGTAATTGAGTAACAGCCAATGTACAACAGTTTCAGATACCAACCTGGTTCTTCACAAGGCGGTGCTGATACTAATCTCCGACTTCTTCCCCTTCTCTCGGGTTGGGTAACTTGCGGCGGTAAAGCATGAGGTAAAACAAACAGCATGCCGGCACTTGTTAAAAATGAACCCAAAATATACACAGATGTAAGTGGGAGCTGCTGCCAATACGAGAGGATGAGATGAAAAGGTTCACTGTCATGACAATGGCACAAAGTGCAGTAAAGCTGCTCCATATTTCACTTAACACTGAGTTGCACTATAATAAGATATAGTTGTTAACCAGAGCCAGTCTGCAACGGGAGAAGAGACCCTTTCTTGTCAGTCTGCAATGGGAGAAGAGACTCTTTCTTGTCACTAATGAAGATTGCCAGTTCTTCGGGTGCAACCACCAATTTTAACCACTTTTGTAACTCTTCGCCTTCTACTTTCTCTTTATCTGAACAAGAAACACCATCAGAATACCATGACAACAGCGCGCACCGAGTTATTTTTATAATGCAAAGAGCACATACATCACACCCAATGCTCAAAATTTTGCAACTCCTATGGGCATAGTATTACATATGGGCTCTCCTAAGCTCAACAGGTAATAAAATCTGGAAATCAGGCATCTTTCATCAACAAGACATATGAACTCGACAGCACCACAAAATATGCAAGTTTAGAGCTTTTACAGCTAATTTCAAAATGCCTACACGTCCAAAAAACTTAGGCAAGATATATGGAAAACCGTTACAGGACCCCATTTCATTCAATCGCAAGACTTTTATTTATTTATTTTTTGGTCAAAGCTAAACTTAACCGTCTCTTCCATCTTTTCGTTGCAAGAAAAGCTCGGAGGAAGTTTGTGTCACAATGATTTCTACCAATTTGAGGCTACCACAAATTTACAAGTGCATACAACATAAGAATAAAAACCATCAAATTATTTAAATCTAAGGAATATAGGACAGGAAATAATAATGAAAAAACAGCAAAACATCACCTTCCAATTGAGCACCAAGACCCTCCAAAACAGTAGGATTAGCACGCACGACAGAAAGGGCTATATCCAAAGCAGATTGCAGCAATGCTTTAACCTCTCCATGAACAAGATCAACAAGACGCCCCTGTGATTGTCATTCACGGTTTCAGTATCTACAGAAAAAAATTTAATAACAACGAACAAAATGAAAAAACACAGGACCTGATCCCTTCCCCAAGGAAGACCTCCCCCAGAGTCATCCATTCCACCGGCAGAAAGTGTTGCTATAGACACAGGACCAATGGTCTGATTTAAACCATACTCAGCTACTGCTTTGTATGCCATGTCAGTTGCTCGACGTATATCATCAAGTGCACCCGTTGATACACGACCTGAATATACAAACTCTTCTGCTGCACGCCCTCCGAGAAGTGTAACTAAACGTCCACGTAACTCATCAATGAAAAGTAAATATCTATCTTCAGTTGTTGGAGGAATATAAGTGAAGCCCAATGCCCCTCCCGACCTTGGCAATATGCTCAATTTCTGCAAGAGGAAAATTAATTAGTATATCCAAGTTCCTTTATTTTAAAGGTTAATAGTAATATTAATCTGGACATTTTCCAGTACTTAATCTCTAACAACTAACCTCGACACGAGGCTGTCCAGGAAGAAGACTTGCAACTGCAGTCCCTACTACTGCATGACCAGCTTCATGCCGTGCAACTACAGCCTTCTCACTTCCCTGCAACTTGGCAGTCTTCTTTTCTATGCCCTATAAAAAGTAATTTGGCTAAGTTTCTCCTTTAGTTAATAAAAATCAATACATCCTTTGTTTTAGAAATGTTGTCACACTCAGTTCCTCAATGCACTAGGTGGTAAAAAACAATGTGATGAAAGTAAGTTACTTAAACTATAAATAAAAAACCAAACCATAAGCCCTAAACAAAATAGAAAGCCAAGAAACAAAACCTAACATCAGGAAGCAGCTAAGAAATGAGAGACAGAGGGGAGAGAGAGAGAGAGAGAGAGAGAGAGAGAGAGAGAGAGAGAGAGAGAGAGAGAGATTTACAGCTATCGATCTCTCCACAGCTTGAATGAAATCAATTTTTTCCACAACCAGCTTGCTTTGTCTTCCAGCCAATAAAGCAGCTTCATTCACCAAATTCGCAAGATCAGCCCTGCAGAATAGGCAATAATCCCCCAACGTATCAGTCCGAAACACAACATTTTATTCAATCATTTTAAAATTTGATGTTCACTGCAAATTTTACAGATTGAAGAATGAGCAAGCCATATATACCCAGTAAAGCCGGTGGTCATAGAAGCAATGTCACCAAGGTAAACATCTTTTGCCAAAGGAAGTTCCTTTTTGGAAGCATGCACTTTTAAAATTGATTCTCTTCCAATCCTGTCAGGTGCTTCCACCTATTGAGAAAGGGAAAAACTTTCATGAGATTTAACATTTACATGAACATGCATACATAAATGCATAATACATATATGAAACAAATTGTTCCCAACTGACACTTTTTTAGTATCATTGTTGACACAGAGAGTTAGTGTAGCTACAATACAAACCATAACCACACGATCAAATCTCCCAGGCCGACGAAGTGCTGGGTCTAAGACATCTGAACGATTAGTGGCTCCAAGAACAATAACTGCGGAGTTGCTGTCAAACCCATCCATCTCCTGCAATAAGATAGAAGTGCAAAAATTAACTGCAATGTAGCCAAAGTACAAATGCTCAAAATTAAGTTGCAGTACAATGCATACAGTGAGCAACTGGTTCAATGTTTGTTCTCGCTCATCATTGCTGACAATACGGAATTTTCCATCGCGACTTTTAGCTACAGCATCTATCTGTGCAAAAATAGAAATATTACAACCAATCCATGAAAGTTACATAGGTCATGAATCAATATATTTACACCACACAATTACACATCCATATCCAAACCTCGTCGATAAATATTATTGATGGTGCCTCCTTTTTTGCTCGTGCAAATAGATCCCTTACACGAGAAGCACCCATACCAACATACAACTCTACGAACTCACTGGCAGAGCAACTTATAAAGGGCACTTCAGCTTCACCGGCCACAGCCTTGGCAAGAAGAGTCTTGCCTGTTCCAGGAAGACCAACCTGTACAATGAACAAGGCATACTTACTAATTGTTAAATAGAAAAACAGAGGTGCAAACATATATCTGGACAATGACACTACACATAGTGGTTTATCCAGTTAACAAATACTATAGATGTGAATAGATGCCATGATGACTTCCCACTCTATGGTTTATGAGGTCAAATTCATCATTTACTCTAAAACTCACCAGGAGCACTCCACGGGGAGGACGAGCACCAAGTCGTACATACTTGTCTGGATTCCGAAGAAATTCCTGGTCAGTAAACATCATTTGTAAATATTTTTTTAATTAAAGAGAAAACATTTCTAGGAAACAGTAGAAAGGATCCTCTACAAGACTATGATGATCCATTTCCAATGTGAAAGGAAACTGAGGTGTTCCAACATACCACAATTTCTTCTAGCTCCTCTTTAGCCTCATCAACGCCAGCAACATCAGCAAAGGTTATTGTTTCCCCTAGTTCAGATGCTTTAGAACCACCAGAGCTCCCAGATTTCCGGTGCCTAATCTGACCAGCTGTGTTCTGTACACATAGCATGTATTCACTGAGCATCATAAAGTACAAGTTCCACACAAAAACAAAGAGAAGTAGACACCACTGGCACGCACCTGAGAAAAGTTAACAGGGAACCGGTGGAGAAGCCCCGCTAGTACAGCAACATAAAACAAAGCTATCTGCAAGGGCCAGAGCCAAAGTAAAGAGATAAGAACTTCCTGGCACCGAATGTCATAAACCCCTATCACAACACACATCTTAAATAACAAAGGAAACATCTTTCGAATAGCAATACATGTCCAAATGCAAAAGAATATGGAGTTACATGTTAGTATATAATTTCTCCACCTGCATTAACTTCAGCCTTCTACCTACATAAAGTTCAATATAATCAAAGTTTGATGGTTTCGATGATTTGCTTACAAACCCATCATAGATTATTCAGTCAAACTTTTCATCATAACCAAAATGCTGGTTACAGATTTCACGGACTCTTAGAACCAAAGTGTAAGTTCAAATTGCTTTTTACCATAAAGAACTCTTCTTTCACGTAATCAACTTTCATCAGTATAAACAAATAATATCCAACCAAAAACTCACCATTGCTGAGTTCAAAAATCCACCTGACCGCTTATCAGGCGACCCGAACTCCACCTCATTCTCAAGCATCTTCTCATAAGGCGTTTTTATGTCATTCGGCCTCGTCGTCGTGTAAACTACCCTCTTCGTCGCAGGCACACTTCTTATCAAAGCCTCTGATTCCTGGAACTTGCTCACTTCACTTTCTATCTCACCCTGCTCAGACTTCAGCTTGAACATAACATGAACTCCATCAACCTCAACCTTCTGCACCTGGTTACTATTAATCTTACTCAAGAAATCACTGTACGGCACGCTAATAAACGTCGTCGGAGTCCGTGGCTCCGACCCCGGCAAGGGAATTCCGGGGCGGAGTAACCGCATAACGAAAATGACAATACCCAATTGCAGGAGCAATATTCCAATTTCTTGGGCCTGAACTATTGGTTGCCACCTCCATTTCCCTCCTTTGGACCACCACCAATTGTTTTTCTTTTGACTCTCCCTCCGCCGATTGGAAGCCGGCGAGTTCGAATTGGGCGTGTTGTTGTTCACCCCCTGTCCCTCGCTCGGCTTCACATCGCTCTTCTCCCCAGAATCGGTGTCCTGACCGCTCGCAAAAACCCTAGACGACCTGAACCCTCCTTGGCTCCGCCAGAGACTAAACATATCCGAAACTCTAACAGCTCTGGCCTGTCCGGACAAAATGACTGGCTGAAACGGCGCCGTATTCGAAACCAACCGCCTCGCGCCGTTGTTGAAAACCCTTGATTGACTGCGCAGGAAGCTCAATCCATGGCAGTGATAACCATTCGAATTTGAATTTAAGCAGAATCTATTGTAAATTGTTGGACGTAAATACTCGACCGACGACATCCCAAAACCCTAGAAAATTCAAAATTTCATAAATTAATATATATACATATGGTTTATGTGCGCTTACAATATAGAAATGGAATTTTTCAGTTTCAACAATGGCAGTTCGAGGCGAAGGTTGGAACTGTTGGGACGAGAGAGCAAAGGAAGGGGGCATATAAGAAGGAGATTAAACTTAGAATGTGAGCCGTTGGATGAACAAGGAGTTGGAGATCCTATCCGTCAACTTTTCCTTTTCGGCTTATTTTATTTGCTGAGCTCTGTTATCGTTATCCTACACCTTGCCATAACATACGCAGACATTGAGAAGACAACAGACAAATTCTGAGTTCTGATTTCCTGTGACGCGGCACAGCATTGTTTGATTCAGAAATAGGCCCAATAGCACGAATAAACGATTTTAGATGACATATTGGAATCGGAGTGGCTCAAATTGGGGCTAAATAGAAGATATTCCAATTATGGGCGCTATCTAAAGAGATATTCCAATTATCTGCAAGGGACTCGTATTATGAACCCAAAATAAAAAAGGAAAAACTATTGAGAATTTGTCTTTTTTTTTGGGATTCCCAAAATAAAAAAGGAAAAACCATTGAGAATTTGTCTTTTTTTTTGGGATTAGGAAGAGAAAAAGAGAGGCTAGGGTTTTTCAAAGTAGATTATTCCATATAAGAACTTGTATTTGCATATGTGTAAGAATGTTAATTCGTTTCATATGGTTAATAAAATATTTTATTTTGGATAATTTCTAAATTAAATATAACACATATTAACATGTTTTTTTATATATAAATTATACGAAAAACATAACCAGTATTATCCAATTTAATTAAAAAGTATTTCAAATTATAAATATATTTATTGTGTTTAGAAAATAATAAATAAGAAGAAAATTAATTAACAAAACTGTTATTAATTTAAGGAAAATGTGTACACCCCACCCTAGTGCTACAATGCTACTTACTCATATCACCCATTCGATTTATCAAATTTTTTTTGTACATATATCATAATCAGAATCGACATTCTTTAAATCATCATGTCAAGATAATCTCCGTAAAAATTAATAATATTATAAGTCATTTAGTTATTATTATGTGTCAAATAAATTAACGATTTTTATAAGAATTAAGATTCTCATGATTAATTGTTAATTTTGTTGATATATATATATATGACTAAATTTTTTTTTAATTTTATTAATTTTTTCAAGAAATAATATTGACATAATAATTTAAAGAATGAATAATTTAATTATATTATATATAAAAATAATTTAATAAATCAAAATAATAATATAAGAAAGTTTCCATAATTTTCTCGGAGTTTGAAAAACTTAATCTTGTGGTTGTTTTGAGGTCGCTTGAGACAACACGCGTCCTAACAAACGACCTGTACATCTCCGGTTCTGGGCCCTACGGCGAGCCACTCTCAGGTCGGTGGGCTGAAAATAGTGCTACTTCTTGGAATACCTGTTTTCTATTTTGTCTTATTATGTTTTGGCTGATAGAGGCTGAAGAAAGAAAAGAAAAACCTAAAATTAAGGATCTCACAAAGCCATGAGAGCCAAGAAAAAAAAGAAATTTCTAAATTTGAATTAAGAAAAAAACCCAAATCCAAACCTGCAACGACACAAAGCAAAACCTTGACCCTTCTTTCTCTTTGCTCTTCATTTTTGCCTCTTTATTTTCTTATGGTTTCCGACCAAAAACATCATCAAACCCAACTTCTTAATCTCTTTTTCTTTCAAAAACCACAATTTTCGACGATTTTTAAAATGTGGGTTGGCTTTTGTTTCTACATTTCATAATTCCTAGTACCGGTACTACCCAGATTGTGCTAAGTTTGAAATTCTGAATGTATATTCTTTAGATTGCAGAAAACTTTTCACTTAGTTTTTGTACTGGTTTCTGTTATTTTCTTTCTTCTTTTTTTCGGGATTATTCGGAGGGGTAAGCTATGGCTATTGGGGCAGAGGGAATACTAGATTGTGTGTGGAGATTTCTCCATTTTTCCATGAGGACAAGTAGCCTATGTGTACAGAAGCATCCATTTGTTTCAGCCATTTTGCTCTTCTTCTACATTCTCTATGTCTTTTTCAACATTTTCATGTTTTGGTTTCCATTTCTTGTCGGCATTGCTGTTCTTCTCAAACTGTTTTGGACGTCCGGAGGACTCACAATCCTCGATGTGAAGCAAGATGGGAAGGAGGGTAAGTTTTCGTGTAAAAAATTGGAATCTGTTCATGAAAATGGTGTTGTGAGCCGAGAAGGGTTGTCTTTGATAAAACAGAAAAGTAGAAGAACCAATGCGACAAGAAGGATCAATTCGGCACAATCTGATCATGAGGAGGAAAAAGGTGGGCCCATATCGACAACTTCGAATTATAATTTGGTTGGTGGACCGGCCTTGACTGATAAGAGCAACAATAAGGCAGAAACCGAGAAAAAGAATGGCAGTTTTGATCATGGGGAGAGTTCGAATGCTAAGGCATTAGCTGATGCCAACATTCAGGCTATGGTTGAGCAGCACCATTCGGTCCTGGATTCTGACATTTCAGATTCTAACTTGTTATCATCTGATGAGTCGGAGGAACATCTTGAGAAATTTGATAGCGTGACTGATAGAGGACCGGCGCAAGAGGACGGGACCAAGGCTGTACAGTGGACAGACGATGATCAGAAGAATCTCATGGATCTCGGGCTTTTGGAGATTGAGCGAAACAAGAGGCTGGAGAGTTTGATTGCAAGGAGGAGGGCAAGAAAGTTATTCAAAATGCAGGTTGAGAAAGGGCTAATTGACTTGGACACAATTATTCCAGATCAAATTGCGCCAATTTTCGTGTCGAGAAATCCTGCTGATTTTGCTAAAGCTGCTGCCAATGCCATGGACACGCCTGGATCTGCGCCTTCAATTCTGTTACCGATGCCAAATCCGTTTGATCTTCCGTATGATCCGCAAGAGGAGAAGCCGAATCTGATGGCGGATAGTTTTCAGCAAGAATTCACGGCAGTTCATCAGAAGGACATGCTGTTTTGCAGGCATGAGAGCTTCTCTTTGGGGTCCGTGGGGGCTTCCACTTTCCCATCAGATACCAGGAGGAAATCGTTGGATGGACTCGGCTACTCCAGATTCAAAAAACAATCAGGTACCTAACGTACATTTTTCATGTTTCAAAAAAAAAAAAAAAAGAAGAGGAAAAATGAAGTCACTTGTAACTCTTGGCACCATCCATAATTCCATATTGCGTATGCAGAGACGGGAGAACACGATAAGCACATCGAAAGAATGTTGTCTGGTAAGCATGATGATGTGATTGAAGCTCTGTTGTCAAAAGTGCGCCACACTGACAGTGACATTGACAGTGACGTCAATCATGATGTCACTGAGAAGGCGAAAAGCTCAATGGGACCGAGAGAAGATAGAGATGGAGAAACTCCAAATGTGATCGATGTGAAAGGAACAACAAAGTCGGTGAATACAAGTGAAGTTCAGACTGAGGCACATGTCACTGATGACAGCAACGACGAGACAAGCTCCACGTCATATTCTGAAGAAGACGATCATCACAACTTCAATGACAGGAGATTGGCACTGGGACTGGGACTGCTCCAGAATGTAGGACCAAAATTGAGACATGTTCCACCAAAGCCCTTAAGTTGTTCAATTCCCAAGAGCAAGACCGCGAGAGACCCATTGTGTGATTCTAGCCCAAGATTAGAAGAGCGCTTGTTTTATGCTGAGAGGGCGCCTTGTCATACTCCTACATACTCCATAGCTTCTGACCTCCAGGTGGAGGTCTCGGAGTTCGGTTCACCTCCGATGACAATTGATGGGGCCAATTCACCTACTGATAGAGAGTCATTGAACTTAGATGGAGACTTTGAAAGGGAGTATATGTGGGCGGCCTCATCTCTAAATTCAAGAATTGAAGATTGTGAATCAAAGCCGCGGGAGCCACGAGGACTCAGTGAGAAGGACCTAGCTGGGATAAGATTTTCTGGGAACAATCAGAACAAAAAGGATCATGGTGTTGGTGAGTCATCGTCATCATCCATGCATTTGCAACAACAAGATGAACTTGATGATGTGTGTTCATTGTCATCTTCGATAGCAGATATATACGGAGACAATCAAGCCCATATGATGAGTTCTGGTGCATTGTCATCAAATGCGGCTCAACTTGAAAATCAATACGAAACAATGAAATTGACAGAGAAGGTGGTTTTTATTTGCTAAAAGAATTTTATCAATCTTTTATATGCTGTAACACATGTCTCTGATCGATTTGGATGTTAAACAGGTTTCGTCTAATCCTTCTAGCGAGACTTCAAAGAAGTTGAATGTTCCAACAGTCAACAACACAGATAATTTGAAAGATGAGAAGAGGATTACAGACAAAGAAGGGCCTGATCCTCAAGCTAACTTGGACACTAAGCAACCAACCAAAGACAATAAGAACTCGAATCATAGTGAGGGAGATCTTCGAAAGGTAGAATATGAGGGCAAAACTGAACATGATGCTAAAACAAACTTTACCGCGGGGGTTTCTGAGGCCGAGCAAATTTCTGGAGATCCAGTTCAATCAACTGAGCAAAAGAGTATAGTGAATAAAGATGTTCTTGCTAACTCAACTGCATCGTCATCTCCAAAATCTGTGTTACTAGAACATAAGCCGAAGGATCAAGTTTCCTCATCTAATTTTCACGATGAGAAACATACTGATGCTGCGAAACCTGGACAGGTTTGTGACTCGTTAGCAACTAACCAAAAACAAAACAATGAGACATGTTTTTAGTCGAATTTCATGGTTTGTTGTTTTGTAATATCATGATCAATTTGAGCAGGAACTGGAGAAGGCGGGTGAGGAAGCCAGCAACCAATTGAGTAAACAAGCAGAAGAAATTGGGAATTTATCGACAAAAGCTATAGAAGCTGCTTCAATGTTAAAAGTAAAAGCAGAGGAAATTGAGAAAGTATCACAAAAAACAACAGAAGCTGCTGAAGAACTCAAGAAACCCGCTGAAGAGACAAGAAATGTGTCGGGGAAAGTGACAGAGACAACTTCAGAATTGAAGAAATCAGCTGAAGAAATTGACAGTGCATCACAGAAAGCAAAAGAAGTGGTTTCTGAGATTAAAATGCCAGCTCATGGAATTATAAAGGTGTCCCAAAAGGCAACTGAAGCTGCTGAAGAATTGAAGAAACCGTCTGAAGAAATAAACAATGTATCCAAGAACGTGATAGAACCTACGGTGGAATTTAAGAAACCAGCTGAAGAAATTGGAAGTGGATCACAGAAAAAAATGGAGGATGCTGCACAATTGAAACAACCAGTTAAGGATGCGTCAGAAAAACTATCAAAGGTTGATGCGGAGTTCAAAAAACCAGCTGAATCAATAGAAGTTAAAAAACCAGCTGAAGAAATTGAGAGTGGATCACAGAAAGAAAAGGAGGACGTTGCACAGTTGAAAAAAATGGCTCAAGAAGTTAAAGATGTATCAGAAATGAAGAAACCAGCTGAATCAATAGAAGTTAAAAAATCAGCTGAAGAAATTGGGAGTGGATCACAGAAGGCGAAGGAGGATGTTACACAATTGAAAAAACTGGCTCAAGAAGTTGAAGATGTATCAGAAATGAAGAAACCAGCTGAATCAATAGAAGTTAAAAAATCAGCTGAAGAAATTGGGAGTGGATCACAGAAAGCAAAGGAGGATGTTACACGGTTGAAAAAACCAGCTCAAGAAGTTGAAGATGTATCAGAAATAAAGAAACCAGCTGAATCAATAGAAGTTAAAAAATCAGCTGAAGAAATTGGGAGTGGATCACAAAAAGCGAAGGAGGATGTTACGCAATTGAAAAAACCGGCTCAAGAAGTTGAAGATGTATCAGAAATGAAGAAACCGGCTGAATCAATGGCAAATGTAACACATACAGAAATAGCTGGATCAGTAAAGGCAGCAGAGAGTGCTGCAGAATTGCTCAAATCAGCTGAAGAAATTGAAAATGCTTCAGGGATAGAAAGGGAGTTGAAACAACCAGCTGAGGGAAAGGCAAATGTTTTGGAAAAAGTTGCAGATGAAAAAGATCGGATTCAATCAAAAAGGGTAACAGAGGCAGCTGCAGAATTGCTAAAATCAGCTGAAGATATTGGAAGTCCATTACTAAAAGCAACAGACGATAATGCAGACTTGAAAAGGCCGATTGAAGAAATAGGAACGGTGTCACAACAAGCCACAAAGGCAGGCCCAGAGTCTGCTGCTGAATCCAAAAAACGAGGTGGGATTTTTGAAAGTATATTTGAAAACCCAACGGAGGAATCAGAAATGAAAAAACATAAAGAGGATTCTGTAGAATCGAAAAGGCCAACTGGAGAATCAGGAATTCCAATCGAGAAAGCTACAGAACTTAAAAAACCAGTTGCAGAAACTGAAAATGTGTCACAAAAAGCATCCGAGCCAGGTGTAGAATTGAAAAAATCATATGAAAAAATTGAAAATGATTTGGGAAAAGAAAAAGAGACCGCTGCAGAATTGAAAGAAGTTCAAAAACCAGCTGAAGAACCTGGAAATGTAGCACAGAAAGCAACAAAGGCTGCTGTAGAATTGAAGAAACCGGTTGAAGAAATCAAAACTTGACAAATAACCAGTGAAGATATGGAAAATTATCACAGAACGCAACCATGGTAAGCAAAATTTAAAACATTTTGATAATGTGATTATCTATATTACACTTTATGTAACTTAACACTTCAGAACATTGTTAAAATGGTCAGAAGCTAGAAAATTCTCCAAGGAAAGTCGACCCTTGAAGAAGTTCTTAATGAAGCTGGTCAGAGACAATCAAAGCCAGCTGATGCTTGGAATCCATGAAAGATGTAGAATTTGCATCTAAAAAGCTGAATGGAACATGAAGAGGCTGTTGAATGATGAAGACGAATAGTAAATAATAGTATATGATATTCTGTGCAGCTGCTGGTAGATAGATAGAGTAGGGAGCTTTTGAATGTTTATAATATTTGTAAACATTTGCCACTCATGATCTCTCTCTCTCTCTCTCACTCTCAGTTTCTATAAATACTAGCTATAAAAAATTGGAAGTTTTGGTTCATGAAATTCAACTCTATTGAATCAAACCATGATCCAAATAGAGCTCGGCGTATTCGGTTAATCATAATTATCGATTTCAACTTATATTAATTCGGCTTAGGTTGAATAAACTACAAAATTGATTAAATCGATTCAAGTATTGAGCTTACCGGCCAGTTTGGTTCCTCAATCCAAACCGCAACCCTAATTCAAAAGGATGAACAGTCAAATGGGACTGAAGGATAGTCAATAATAATTTTCCATCAATATTCTCGTGAAAAACATGTCACTTAAATGGGACTGAAAGATACAGGCATGTGAAGGGGACCCATAAGATAAGTTAGGAAGGAGAGGAAGTAAAAAGTAGACAACTCTAGAAAGTGAAAGGGCCCAGCCCCATAGATATTCAAATTTCAAATCGGTAATTCAACGCTGTGTTGGCAAATTTACCTGGCTTTACCTGGGTTCTTCAGCTGAAGCTGAGAAGGGAAGGAAGAAGAAGAAGAGCAAAGAAGCTTTAGCTCAAGATGGCCAAAGTAAGCAACTTTAGTTGCACATACAGAGACTCCAATGGACCCATCGAAGCTCGAGTCAAAGACCTCCTTTCTCGCATGACTTTTAAAGAGAAGGTCTGCCAGATGACACAAATTGACCTCAGGGTCGCCACTCCTGATGCCATTAGAGACTTCTCCATCGGTACAAACCCATCTGTATTTTATCCATGCCTTGAATTTCTTTAACACTTTCTGTCAAACAGTTGGATGGCAATATCTATACGTCTATGTGGCAGGGAGTATACTCAGTGCTGGAGGCATTGCACCCTTCGACAATGCCTTGTCTTCGGATTGGGCTGATATGGTCGATGGGTTTCAGCGAGCAGCACTCGAGTCCCGGCTCGGAATACCAATGATATATGGGGTTGATGCGATTCATGGGAACAACAATGTGTATGGTGCCACTATTTTCCCTCATAATGTTGGCCTTGGCGCCAGCAGGTTAGCTTTCTTCCCTCTCTTCCTTCTCTTTGTTTTTTTTTTAGTGAGGAAGTTGTGAATGATCCATTTCTTTACTGGATGTTGTTTTTTATGCTTCGTTCGGGTACTAAAAATTGTTGAAGGACTGAATTTTTGTGTTTTGAATGGCCCTCCAAGGGTAGTGGATATGTTAGATTATTGGAAAAATTTATGGAAAGAACAATGAATCAAAGGTTTCATCTTTTCTGGAAAAATTTTGTTTTGTGCATTTATGATGCTACTTGTAGAGATTGAATTTTTTTTTTATGCATAGAGTGAGGGGAAATAAAAGCAATGAAGATAAAGTAGGGTTAAAGTACTGAATTATATGCTGAAATTGCAATGCCCCTTTCTGCTCTACCGAATGGAGGGAGATGAGTCTTGTTAATCTCTATTTCCTAATTCTCTTTAACTGTGTGACAGAGATGCCGATTTGGCTGAAAAGATTGGTGCTGCGACTGCTCTTGAAGTCAGGGCTGGTGGCATTCACTATGCTTTTGCTCCCTGTGTGGCTGTAAGTGGTTATGGATGTAATCAGTCACTTCTAATTATCTTTATCTATTTTTAATTCAGAATACAGTTCGTCGCATTGCAAATTCTGTGAGATATAGAGTGAAACTTATGAAACTTTGAACCTAGGATTTAGTTCATCAAATTGATTATCTTTCTAAACTCTGTTTCTTTTGCTGGAAGAGAATCCAGTTATTCTGGTGCAACAGATGTTCAACTTATGCAGATGATCATATTAGTATTTTTTTTTTTCAAATTTTCAGCATTTTTTATAATTAAATTAATTTTGTAGAATACCATTGTGTCATATTGAAAAAACCAAATGGACAAAATGACAACTGTGAATAAATGCAAGAGCCTCTTGATAAGCTATCATAGATCATCTGTGATCAATAATAGGTGGTCATGTCAGGGTTACTGATTTTCTCACTTTGGAGGAGCCTACCAAATTACATCTGATTGGGCAACTGGTGAGACCCAGTTTTCTCTACTCCAAAAAACCTTGGTCTAGGACTGGTTGTAAGAATAATTGCTTTATTCAGAGTCCTGTCAAAATGTGAAGTTTTCTTTTTATTTCTTCATCCCTCACCCTTTTACATTCTTTTACTTATCCTCGTTGCTTTTCTAACCTATCAAGAATCTTCATTTGGAGTTGGACTTTTTCTGTCATAAAATTCTTGATACTTCTAACTTAGCATGTTATTACTGCAATAGGAGCAATTCTTCCCAAACTTTCATTTGTTTTACTGTTTGAATGGTGATTCTACCCTTGAAAGATATGATGAAATTCTTTTGAATGACTAATTGAGGAAAGTGCCCCAAAGTATAGGGCAAGCTATATGTTTAAATTCTGTGAGCAGCAGTTGCATTACATGTCTCACTTATGCTTTATTGGTATTGTGCAAAACCAAAAAAAGAAAAATTTGATATTACAATTTGACATGAAAATGAATAGCTTAGTCAGCAATTGACACAACATTTTTCTGGCAGGTGCTCAAAGATCCCAGATGGGGAAGGTGTTATGAGAGTTTCAGTGAAGACACTGAAATTGTAAGAAAGATGGCGTCCGTTGTTAGAGGCTTGCAGGGGCAGCCACCCCAAGGACATGAAAGGGGCTACCCTTTCATATTGGGAAGGTTAGTTGATAAATCACTATGTATACTCTTTTTCATTATACTCTTTTCAAATACCATTTTATGGTAATGGTAGAGAAAAGACACTTGTAGAAGATTCATTTTGGAACCAATGTGTATGTTTCCTGAAAATTTTCTTCCTTCTTGTGCATTTATATTGTATCTAACATGATCTCATCATGCTTTCATATTGTCCTATTCTTAGATAACGATATCGTATCATTTAGCTCATGTGCTCAACTTTTCATATTCTTCTAGGGAGTGGCTTTTGGCCCTCCAAAAAGGTCATTTGCACTCCCTCCTGGAGGGGAAAAAAATAAAGGAAGGAGTGCAGAAATTCTTTTTGGAAGTGCTAATAACAAATCCCTTGGGAGCTTGATCTTGCATTCCCTAGTGTGGAATTTCAAAGTAGCAAGGGATTAGCTAAATTAGTTACATATGCACCACAAAACAAGATGGAGGGGTTGCAAATGACTAACTGCAATGCACTTGAGGGGTTTTGTTGTGCTCATGTAGTGCATTTTCAACTCCTCTATTCAATTGTTTTAGTGCATTTCTTAGTAATATAACCTGAATTCCTTGGTACTTTGAAGCCCCTCATCCGAGCACATCCTAATAGGGAGTGACATATAACTTTTTCTTAAAGATCTTAAATTATTTACTAAGTTCCAATTTTATTTTAATTCCAGAAACAACATTATTGCATGTGCCAAGCATTTTGTTGGAGATGGGGGTACACATAAAGGATTAAATGAGGGCAATACTATATTATCTTACGATGACTTAGAGAGGATTCATATGGCACCATATCTGGACTGTATTTCTCAAGGAGTTTGCACTATTATGACATCCTATTCCAGCTGGAATGGACGTAAACTACATGCTGACCGTTTTCTCCTGACAGAAATCTTGAAAGATAAGCTAGGTTTTAAGGTAAAGATCGCTTTTGGGTTCTTGATAGGGTAGTGATCAAATGCACCTTTGCTAACATCTGAATTATATAATGGAATTCAAATTAATTAATTAGAGGAACATTTTATAGGTATTAGATATTTAATATTTTTTTTTGTTAATTTAATTGCAGTTTCTGTAACATTAAAACCTCATTTGTCAGCTAAATATCATACTCTGCTGCAGGGTTTTGTGATTCTGACTGGGAAGCACTTGATCAGCTTTGTGAACCTCGAGGTTCAAACTATCGTTTCTGCATTTCATCTGCCATTAATGCAGGAATTGACATGGTAGATATTGAATTCTATGTTTAAAAGCCTTAACTCTCTGTTTCCATCCTAGATTTATAATGTCATTTCTCTAAGTGACAATGTATGCAGGTAATGGTGCCTTTCAATTATGAACAATTTGTGAAGGATTTAGTATTTCTAGTGGAACATGGAGATGTACCAATGTCCAGGATAGATGATGCTGTTGAAAGAATACTGAGAGTGAAGTTTGTTTCTGGCGTTTTTGAGCATCCCTTCTCTGATAGATCTTTGCTAGATGTAGTTGGTTGCAAGGTAAGTTTACAGAGCCAGCATATTTTATATTTACCCAGTTCAAGGACACATGATTTGCATGTTACCGTTAGAAAGTTGTCCGTTGATCATATTTTCTTTTAAGAATTTTACCCTATTTTGAAGCCTGTTGGACCTTTCAAAGCTTTGGTGTACCAATAGTTATACAAAAACAACCCCACTCAATTTTAATGCCTGAGATTCAGTTTTCTTTTTTAATTTTTTCATATTGATTGTTGCACAGGTGCATAGAGGTCTAGCGCGCAAAGCTGTTCGCAAGTCCATGGTTTTGTTGAAAAACGGAAAGGACCCAAGCAATCCTTTTCTTCCTCTGGACAGGAAAGCTAATAGAATCCTTGTTACTGGGACACATGCTGATGATCTTGGGTATCAATGTGGAGGGTGGACAAAGACGTGGGATGGTTGCGGTGGCAGGATCACAATTGGTAAGGAATGCTGCTATTTCTTCAGGATTTTAAATATTGAAAGGGCTATTTGTTGATTCTGATAATCAGTGTGAAATTATATATAACTTCATAGGCTTCATAGAATTTAAACTTGTGTACATCATAAGTTTCAAGAAGTTTCCTGTTTCAAGTTATTTGTACGAAAGTTCTGCTTTTTAAAATACTTCTAGAAAGAAGGTTTTCTCCGAGGATTAAAACTTTCCTTTACTTCTTAGTTAGGTTCTATTGTTTCTCAACAACATAGTTAAAAGTCAAATCTCATACTGAAGTTTTCTAAAGAACAAGAAATTCATAAATTGTATCCTTTCGTGTTTAAATCATTTAAGCTTTCCTTTGTTGCGCAGGCACACTAACTAGATATTTACATTTTTAAGGCACAACGATGTTGGAAGCTATCAAGAAGGCAGTTGGAGACGATACAGAAATAATTTATGAGCAATATCCATCAACAAAGACTTTAGCACGGAAAGATATCTCTTTTGCAATTGTAGCTGTTGGTGAAAGTCCATATGCAGAATTCAGGGGTGACAATCCAGAACTTTTGATCCCTTTCAATGGAGATGAGGTAATAAGCTTGGTTGCTGACAGAATTCCCACATTGGTGATTCTGATTTCTGGAAGACCCTTAACTATAGAGCCTTGGCTCTTGGAAAAAATGGATGCTCTTGTTGCTGCTTGGTTGCCTGGTACTGAAGGAGAGGGCATTGCAGACGTTATCTTTGGAGATTATGACTTTGTGGGCCGGCTACCAGTGTCATGGTTTAAAAGTGTTGAACAGCTGCCAATGCCCCATCCCAGTGACAACTCATATAACCCTTTATATCCTTTTGGCTTTGGGCTGACCTACAGTAAGGGAAAATCCGCACACTAATAACATTTGATGACTAAGGCCTTCTCAAGCCTTGAGCAAACTGATCTTGGGCCTGTTTAAGCAGAATGGCCATTAGTGAATGAATTTCCTGCTTGTGTCTAATGTCTCTGTACTTAATTGAATTTATGAATTCAACTATTCGAAAGTTACCAAATTCCCATGCCGCTGGTTCCTTGTCATTATTGTCAGCCAGCGTGAAGAATCTATGTGATTTCTATCTTAAGAACTATGATTTCTTTAATAAGGGTAATCAATTTGGTCATGGTCAGCTGTGTATGTATGGGATCTGAGACTGGATATGAATATGATCTCATCAATTTACAATGTCAATTTGCAATTTGGTCTCATAGCAGGTCAAGGATTTCAATCTCATCTTCCCATATAAAGCTTCAGATCCCAACTCTTTTCCTGTCCAGGTATGCCTTAACTTATATTGTTTAATTTGTTATACTGTTTTTGTGATTCCTTTTACTTGAACGATATGAATCGTTAAGCTATGATTACATTAAGTAATGCTATTCAGATATGATGCATCTTCTGCTTTCCGACCTTTCGATAATCTTTTCTGTGATATGTAGAATAGGTCCCCACAAGTAGATTATTCCCAGATCTCCATGAACCACTGAAGTACTATATAGATCATATCTTTCTTTTGATCTAACCAGGAATTAGAGATTTATCTATATATTTATAGCTCTGAATTGCATTTAGCTAATAGAATTCTGAGAGAGAAGAATCAGAATATAGTTGAGAAAATGGAGGGAAAACAAAATGACCGAAAGTAGAAGTTTGTGATACCATGTATGTGGTTACAAATATTTCTTATTATGGTGTTAATCATATAGGAATAAAGGGTAGAGGGGGGTTTCTTGTCCAAGTTGCAGAAAGGATTTTGAAGAAAGATGGTGAATAATTGATTACTCATTAATTTTGTCATTTACTGTGGAAACCCTAATTGTCAATCACAATTTTGCCCCTGTGGGTCTGGATACCTTGCTTAATGGGCAGGACTGAATAATGTAGTATCAGACTATCAGTGACCTGGGTGGTTAGTGTGCTATTCATGAAAAAAAGAAAGAAAAAGGAACAAAGAGATAAAAAGGTTGGAAAATGGAACAAAGTGAAAACAACACAATTTGAGCACTGTAATTCTTTGTTTGTCATTCTGTTTATTTAACAAGTAAACTCTGAATGAGTCTGAGATATTGAGCTTCATTTCATGTTGTTGATTGTTTTGTTTGAATTGAAGTGAGGGAAAGAGAAAGAATAGATTACACCTTTGGATCCTAGGATTGTTTTGAAATATAATTCATTAGATTTAAGGTACGTTTCAGTAAGAAATGGAGTCGACTCTGAAATTATGTCCATGTTGAAGGTAGCATATGGATCTTCGTGAAGGAAGCTTATTCCTTCCTTTCCAAGGGGATGATGCAAAACCTACTAGCTAACCTTAGTTTAGTGGTATTTCTCTTTTTAATATTTGAAGAGATTCTGTGTTCGAATTTCCCGTTAATCATTACCTAATTACAAAAGTATGTTTGGTAAACATCATTGAACTTTTCCGGACCTAAAACAGTAGGTAATAATTGTTAGCTTGTCTTACTAGAGGCATATCACTAGTTCAAAGTAGCACTTAATTAGGAGGAAGATTCTTCTTCCAAATAATAAAAGATGAAAGAAAAGGAAAAATAGTCAATGACATTCCCACCAAAAGAGAATCTCAAAACCCTTGTAGAAAAAAAATGAAAATTATAATAAAATTTGTCTCCAAGATCTGTGTCACAAGTTTTAGTCTAGATTTTGTTAGAGAACTATGAAATCTTTTGACATTTTATTTTATGGGTTTAGTTGGTAGGTGCCGTACACTTAGAATCAAAATACCATTATGCCCAAAACTAAATAAAAAAAACTAATGTAATCTGATCGAAATCTTAATTTGTGCTGTATACTATTATAATTAAACTGTTAATCATCAGTCTATTGCTTTTTTCTTATACAGACATCCTAAACTATTCTAAATTGCTCTAATATATGGGAAAGTGGAAATTGACGAATACACTGTCTTTGTCAAATAACCTAACTCACATCCACATTAACTATCAGTCTTGGTAGGGAAAGAGGGATCTTCTTTTATAATTGTAGGAGGATCTCTCATAGAAAAGCCAGAAAAGTGATAGGAAGCATAAGATGCTTGAGTTAGTGCGAGAAGAGTCAGCAAAATTGATCAAGGTTTGAACTTCGAAGGTCTTGCCTAGTCAACTTGGCCATTTCGGTATCAAAGTTTAGTGAGATTGTTTAAAAGAGTTAAATTATTGAGTGCTCTATGACTTGGCCAATTTGAAAGAAAACACCCAAATTTGAAATAATTATTTATAAAAAAAATAAAAATAAAAAATAAAAACCTTTCTTCTTTCTTCCTTCTGTGGAAAGCAACTGGTCTAACGCAACTGGTCTAACTGCATAATCTGAAGACTTAATATAGCAGTGTGGGATGTTCACTGATATTCTTTCATTTTAAGTGTTGCTCTTAGTCTTCTTTTTAAGTCCTAGTCATTTTGACTATAATTCAAATAATAAAATTTATAATAAAGTTGAGAAGATCCTCGTGTTTATTATTGAGTTGAATCATAAGAAATGTTCTTTGATATATCAGAAGGCAAAAGTGATCACAAGATTCATGAGTCTTGTAACATCACTGAATATTAATATGCAGGTGATACTTAAAGACGCATACAGTCTCTCCAGTCGCCCTTCGATTGAAGAATATGCTTATCTCTGATTATTATACTTCTTGTTTCGTTATCCTTTCGAACCTGGAACTTTCATGTCTGATATCTGATGCATTATTATCTCCTTCTGCATTCCATTCTTAGCTAGAGGAACCATTATTAAGGAAAAGACTTGAAAAAAGTAAAACCATGATCTCTTATTTCTTGTCTCTTGTTCACCTTAGATGCGTTCTGCAATAATTCACCACTTACATTATCAGATAACAGAATATGAATTCCATAGGAAGGAAGAACACAAATAGGGTTTGAGATGCTTGAATTCAGTTTCATATTTCGTACTCGAAATTACTAAAAAACTACGATCATTTCCCCTCGAATACTTCTAGGCTAACTCAGAGTTCTGAATCACATTTTTACATGAAACCATGAACCCAAAAAGAAAAGGAAAAAAATAAAAAAGAAAGCTAGAGTATGAACTAAAAGATCATAGTGGCATCATATCAAGCTGCAGAGGTTTGAGAAGGGTTGCTAGTGATCATCCATGCGGGTAGTGCTGCCCGGATTGCATCTGAAAAACCAAATTTTGAGGTCCGTAGTAAGAGTCATGAGCAGCTGCACTTTTATGTAGCAGATCTTGCCCCTGCATTTTAAGTCCATATGAACTAACCCCATAAGGATGTGACATGTACATGTTTTCATGCCCCTGATGGAAACCCATGTTTGCTCCACCACCACTGCCCCCGCCTTGTGGCTGATGCCACTGGAATGGGCTCCTGGCAGAGGCGGCAGAATTAGGCCGCACGGTAGAGCTGTCTGGAGAGAGACCCCTTTTATTGTCGGGTGATGGAGTTCTGGTGTCATTCAGATTGACAGTTGTTATGTCATGGATGCTAGCTCTCCGCTTATCCTTCCCGCCGGAAAGCTGCCGGATAAAGTACTTCTGTGCATGACTGGCCACCTGAGTCGGCGTTCGAGTCACCACGAAATTGCGGGAGATGTTCCTCCAGTCCCCCTTTCCATACTTTTTGAGCCCCATCAAAAACAGCCTATAATACACAACCATCAAAACATCATCTCAAATCAATGGCTGAAAGATAAAGCTACTCTAAATGAATCTAATTACATTGTAAACTTACTTGTGTTCTTCTTCCGTCCATGGAACCCCTTTCTTTCTTTCGTGATCGGGCGGCCGGTTGGACAACGACCTCTTTCCACTGATCCCAAAAGACTGCTGCTTGAACCCATCATAGCCGTGTCTATTCACCCACTCCAATGTGAATGGAGAGGTGCTATACCCCGGAATGGGAATCAATCCAGCTTCAATTTTGCCAACATCAACTTCCAATTCCTCGTACTGCTTCATCACATCCCTCACCGTTTTCCCCGGAATCATCTCCGCCACCTTGTGCCACCTGTCCGGGGTGTCCTTGTCGTACACGGCTAGGGCGTTTTCAAACATTTTGTTCTCCGCCGGAGTCCATTTGGCGCTCTTGCTCTCTTCAAGAAGCCAACTTGAGGTCGAAAAGTAGGAGGAAGGCGATAAAATTTCCATTTCAAACTTCATAATATCAAATCCACAAGATTCACAGTGACATAATGAGAAAGTTGGGAGAAACAGAGCAAGGGAAGGAGAATGCAGAAAGAAAGAGGTGGAGGTTTCAGAATGATAATATGAGTGTTAAATCAAGGAGCATTCTGAAAAAGAATCAGAATACCTTTACCCTCAGGAATCTAGAAAAAGAACCTACCTTTCCAAAATTCAATAAATCTCTCAAAATTAAGAAGAAGAAAAATAAAATATTTAAAAGAAGAGATGAAAGAGTGAGTGAAAACTGGGAAACCCCAGTTGGAGGCTCTGAATTCAGAGAAAGTGGAGGAGTGAGAAAAAAAGTTGGGGAAAGATTTCTTCGTCCTTTTTCCTTTGAGGCCTAAGGAGCAAAGAAAAGAGAGAGAAGAAAAAGTGTTGTGTTTGAAGCTATGAATGGGAAGACAAAACCACAAAAAGCAAAGCTTCCAAGCTTGAAGAAATGAATCTAAATTTTTGCTAAAATCTCTGGGGGGAGAGAGAGAGGGAGAGAGTTTGAAGGTGGGTGGCTGTGATTGGACGCCAAGATGTTTGTAGACACTGCAAATTATGAAAAAAGTTCCCTCTTATTATAATGCGTACTCTCTGATTTTATTTATTTTTAATTCATTTACTATCGATTTTATACTATCAGTTTTTCTGTTTACCAATTTTTTTAATAATTTTTAGCTGTAGGGTTAAATAATAGTAACAAATTGAAAGTGTAGAAGAAAAATTTAGAAAAACGTTAAAATAAGATAGAGAAACTTGTCATTTTTGAGTTGTGAGGAAACAGTGGGTTGGCACCTCATGATGATTGATGAAACCTCACCTAGCTCAACTCACCTGTAACTTGTTACACTTGTATGAGTCTCAAACAAACAAACCCATTTTAGTACTAACCGTTTGATTCAAATCAAACAAAAGAGTGCGTGATTAGAGAAAGGAGGAAGTGGAGAAAATAGTGCCTCCAAAATTACTTTTCTTACACAATTGTCTCTCAAACATGTAATATCTGTTGTTGTAAACATTTTTGTATGTAGCACTTATCGTGTAATGAGGAGCTAGTGTATTTTAGATACAGAAGTACTTACATGTTATCGAGTCATAAGGCTTATAGCCACGAGGCCGCATACATGTAAGAATTTAAAAGCACTGTAAAAATTGATTTATCAAATTTTGCAATACATACATTTGAATACAAGTAAAACTATCATTTCAACTATAAAGAGCGATACAATTGACATTACTGGTAAAAATTTAAAATTTAGAGAGAATATTTTGTGAACCAAAACAAGGAAGACCGAAGTGGAAATTAGGCTTGTCCTATGAGTGCTAAGACACCTCGTAAAATCAAGTAATCAACTGTCACTTGTTCTCATCATAAGAGTTCTAACTTACTTTAACAGTGTATGCATCTTTTCTCTTTCACGTCATATTAGAATTTTCTGCTCCAGCTCCAACATAATTGCAAAGGTTATAGTCCCAAGGAGTTGGGTCCATCATACGAATCAATGCCCATACGTGTGACTAGTCCCATACGTGAGAGCTTCGAGACAAGAACTCACTGTACCGACCCGCCAAGGAGCTGGATCCACGTAAGTGAGGACAAACTCACAATCGTGGACCAGAGTGTACCCGATTACCGTCTCTTAATCAGCCAACCACCACCCTCTCAGCTCACTTATTCTTTTCTTTTACCCCTCAAATGTTGGCTAGTGGAATTGAGTAGGAAAAGTGATGACATTACCACTCTCTCAAACGCGCGTGGATTAACTACCCTTGAATCCAAAGCCATGGAAAGTAGGACCCGGAATGGAAATCAAAACATCTACCGAGCGCGTGCGTTGAGGCGCTTAGTGTGCAGGTGGTGGTTCAAGTTTTAGGTGCTCTTATGATACGATCAATACAACTAAGCGGTCCCCTTCAGATGTGACCAACTGCTCCACTGCTTTGTCCTCCTCTCTCTCTCCCTATTTTTTCCTCCTCTAATGAAAATATAATCATTTTCACACCAAAAAGGAAATAAAAAAAAACACACTAACAAAGGCAGCCACCCCACAAAATCTTTCCCAAGGTAAACTGTATATCAATACATTGTTGAATGCTAGATGGTGTTACCAACGTAATTGTAGATTATAAAATCCTTAGGCTACGTTAAGTACGACATATAAAAAATCGAATAGAATAAAATCATTTGTATGGCATGTCGAAACTAACGTCCGGATAGGATTTTCACTGGTTTGAAATGACCTTGGATTATAAGGATATTTTGGTCTTTTGAATTATATGACGAGTTAGCAGCTATTCTGACTCACCCTGTTTATTAAGTGTCACTTGTCACAATTGGGTTGGGATTAGTGGCACCTTATGCTGTGTATGTGGCTTTATATGTATGCATTTGTGTGTCGTGTGTAGCCCTCGACATTGGGCCGGGCCGGGCGAGTTTAATGACATAAAAAAGAGCCCACGGGTTTTTATTGGGCCGAGTTTATATCGGACTTTTCGGGTCGGGCCTATTAAGCCCACTTGAATCGGGCTTACGTGGGCTTTTGCAAATAAATTATGTCTCAAATTTTAAAGTTACAAAAAAATATATGCATGAAAAAAAAAAATTAATAATGAAAAAAAATACTCAATGGTGCAAAAACGTGGCCTCGTTAAAATAAAATATTCAATGGTGCAAAAACGTTGGGTTTATTAAGTAAGTGGAGGAGTGGCTAGGGTTTGTATTGGGTATTGGGCTTTTTAAAATAAATTAGGTAGGCTTGAGGCTGAGATTTGTGTTTGAGTTGAAATATTAGTATTAAGAATGGGTTGAGTATTAATTTTTAAATAATAAGTATTTTATATTTTTGGGCTTATGGGCCGGGTTTATTACAGGCGGGTCGGGCTGCGCTTACCGGGCTTTATTTTGGCCTCGGGCCTATCGGGTAGGGCTAGTCGTGTGTGTGTGTGTGTGTGTGGAGAGAGGAGGGGGGGGGGGGGGGGGGGGGGAATGGTGGTGTGCCTTTGCCTTAAAGGTGTAGGCACACACCTATCTAGTACGAGACCTTTTGGGAACTCAGTGGCTTTGAGTTCGGTTGGAACTCCAAAGTTAAGCGAGTTGAGGTTGGTGCAATTCCATGATGGGTGACCCCCTGGGAAGTTGCACCGTGAGCTCCCGAAAACAAAATCGTGAGGGCAAGGGCAAGAAGGCCCAAAGCGGACAATATCGTGATAGATGAGTTGGGTCCTGACAAAATGGTATTAGAGCTGACCCCAACCAGAAAGTGTGCCAGCGAGGACACTGGGCCCTAAGGGGGTGGATTGTAAGACCCGTGTTTTGTAGGGAACGGTGAATGATCCCACATTTCTGCGAGGGGAATAGCCTGGAAGGGGAATGGTGGTGTGCCTTAAAGGTGTAGGCACACACCTATCTAGCATGAGGCCTTTTGGGAGCTCAGTGGCTTTGTGTTCGGTTGGAACTCCAAGGTTAATCGAGTTGAGATTGGTGCAATTCCATGATGGGTGACCCCCTGGGAAGTTACACCGTGAGCTCCCGAAAATAAAACCGTAAGAGCAAGGGTAAGGAGGCCCAAAGCGGACAATATCGTGCTAGATAAGTCGGGTTATGACCGAGGAGGTTCGGGTCCTGACACAAAACCAACCCAACCCTCTCGACCAAGGAACCCGAGAGCGAAAAATAAATAGAGAAGGAAGGTGGGAAGAAAGAAAAAAGAGGAAAAGGAGAAAGAAAGACATAAAGGTTGCAACAAAAATAAAAAAGAAGGAAAATTGTTGTCCATGTGTACCATTAGTTTCGAACCTTAATACTTGAAATCAAGATCACTGTGATCTTCATTGGACTCAAACGACCATAAATACCCGAAATTTCACAGTTTTGAATACGGGAAATTGTCATAACAGAAGGATCGAACCGTGGCCGAAACTTAAAGGTGAGTGTTCTTGAATTCTTGGTCGAATTACTTAGTTTTGAGGTCATAGGTATGTTTCTAGGTTTGAGGAGATGAAATTCAATGGTTAAACTGTAAGATTTGGACATGAAATGGGTGAGTTTGAACCGAGTCACCTTGCCAAGTTGGAACGGAATTGCAGACCCGCTGGAGGTTGAAGGTGACTGTAGCAGGCGCGTGAGGCCCACGTACAAAAATGGTAGGTGGCGCGTGGGGGTGCATGTCACATCATCTCAATAATAAACTACTACTACTACAATAATAAACTACTACTACTACTACTACTACTAATAATATCCAGTAACGAACCTGCTAAGGGGGCAGCTTTGGATGTAGCATAGGTAAGCTTTTATGATTATATATCTTGTGAGCTTAATTTTGCATCATAGTTAACTTAGCCTAGGTGGCTTTGTGGTCAGCTAGGTTTGCTGGGCACGTGGGTTTGAAACTCATTGATGTTGAAATCTTAATTATTTGTAATAATTTTTATTTTATCATTTTCTTTTAAATTTAGAATAAAATTTTATTTTCATTTTATTTTCAATTTTTCAATAAACTTGGACTTATTTTATCATTTTTCTTTCAATCTCCGAATAAAATTTGGCTATATTTTATCATTTTCTTCATTTTTTGAATAAAAGTTTATGGATTTAGTTTACTCATCAATTTTTAAAAAAACCTGATGCATTTAACCCTTCTTTCAATTTTTGAATAATATTGACATTATTTTATCAGTTGTCTTTGTCAGGACCCGTCCTCAATCCCCCTCCTGGGATTAATGAGGAACGCCCCTAATTCCGTCTGATACGGAGTGTCAGACAAGGGAAATTTCCAACTTTTGCCTTCCCGGGCTATCAGAGTACGCCAGGATCCGGAGGAGGTGTAACGACCCGTCCCGAATATCGGGATTTAATAATATTTAAATTATGATTCACTAATCTGGGATTAGTTGGGCGATTTCGGACGAATTGTGCAAAATGACCGTTTTGCCCCTGGGCGTGGGCAAAACGTTGACTTTTAATTCGGATGGTCAAATGGACTTTGACCGATGACCGTGACGTAGTTCGGGACGTCACGAGTTCATAGACAGGTGGCACGTTCGATTCCGACGTTCGTGGTGAAAGTTATGATGTACGGAAGTGCAAGGGCATTTTCGTAATTTGGCTTATTATGGGCCAAATGTTGACTTTTTGACCGGGATGTCCGATGGCTGAGGGCCAAGGACCGTTACGTAGGTTTCGTCGATACGAATCCAACGACAGGCGGCATGCCGAAATCGGAGATTCGACGACGAAGTTATGGTCAAGGAAACGAATTTACGAACCGAGGCTCCGATTAAAATAATAATATAATAATGAACAGTAACTGTGACTGAACACACTTGGATGAGTGACAAGTGTCACTCATCCCTTAATTTCAGGCATAAGACCAGGATCCATGTTTTGAGGGAACATTATGATTATGTTTTATTAATTAATTATGTTTAATTATTGTTTAATTTCCATTAAACCTCTTCTAATTTCCTAACCGTGTACTACCCAAAACCACAATTCATTCCACCCTTAATCTCCTCTCCATCAGCTGATCTTGAGTGTGCAAATTGGAGACAATTCAGAGACGGATTTAGTGAGGGAAACACGAGGGATTGAGGGGGGCCGTAGAACTGGAATTCGGAAATTTGGTTTTTGGGAGGGAAATTCGAATTTGGAGAATTGGGCCGTGAGGATCGCAATTGAGCTCACATTAAGCTTCCTGGGATCACAACGATCATAATTGTCGAAGAAACGAGATGAATTGGTGCCGTTTTGGCTCTGATCGAGCTTGGTAACAGAGGAAGGAAATCGAGGTTGAGTCGTGATCGTGGAGTGTTTAGACGACGGAATTGAGGTGGGGAAACTACTTCTCATGATCCCACGATGCTTCTGGGTTCGTCAATTGAAAGAAAACGGCTGTGGTTGACAGAACTCCATGGTTGAACAGTGACGGTGTTCGTGCTTGAGTCGTGACGATTGAGCGCGGGATTGAAGCAATTGAGTTGGGGGAAATGCTTAACGGAGTCCATGGAAGCTTCTGGTTGAATCAATTTAAGGAAATCAATTGGAATTGAGGGAATTCCATGAACGAACAGTAACCGGAGTGTTCTTGGTGTTCATCATCGAATCGTGGAATTGTAGGTAAGGAATTGTGTAATTGAGTTTACAGAACTTAAATTGAATTTATAACGAAACTAACTGAATGATCAATTGGAAGATTTAGGGTTGAATTGATGGACTTTGAACCGGATCGTCTCGCGGGCTGTTTGGACCCGTTTACCAGACATACGGGTTAGGCTGGTGACACTGTAGCAGGCGCGTGGCTTTCATGCGCAGCCACTCACGGCGGCACGTGACGGCGCGTGGGCACGAATCTCGAGGTGAGGTCAACATGACTTCTGTCCTATTTAATGTAACGAACATTTTGGAATTGGTTTCGTGTCGATCGGACACCGTTTCGATATTGTTCGGGATGTCCGAAGGTTTTAAATCCAGTTTAAAAATACTTAAAAATTCGGGAAAATTACGGGACTTAAATAGGATGTTAATGGTGAGGTTAGTAATCCTCTAATGTGATTTGGACAGGATTGGGAGTCCCGGTGATAGTGGTGTGGCCCGGGAAGGCCTATGGCACGCGTATCGAGGCGCTCGGTTAAACGGTCTGTGAGTGGACATTGGTTTCATAAATTCGATGCATGCATAACTGTTTTATGATTGTTATAATTATGATTAAATGATTTACTTTTGATATCGGTGAATTTAAAATGATTTCACGTATTTCGAGGTGAATTACGTATTTGCACGTAAACCGAGGTTTTCTGGATTTGCACTGATTTCCATAAATGTGGTTGGATATGATTTCATGAAACGGTTACGAACTTGAATAATGTAAAAATCAGGCCAGGGGCCCAGTTGAACTATGAAATCGGGCCAGGGGCCCAGTTAACATGTGGATCGGGCCAGGGGCCCAGTTAACTTGTGAAATCGGGCCAGGGGCCCAGTTGATTTCTACATACGATTGCGGGTCGGGGACCCTAAAATGGAATTGAATAAATGTTTTCTGGTTTACATTTTATATGTGTTCACATGCTGGAATCAATAAATGGTTTTGATGATATTTCGCTTATGGCACGTTTCACGGTTTTTGGGCATGAGACCCGTTTGATGAAACGTAACGATCGGTTCGGATTTTATCTATGTATACCTATATGTTTTGCATGTGGATATCGATAAAATGTATTTAGTACTGCACTGTATAAATCCTTCCATATTATTCTGTCTCCTCCGGATGAGGTACCCCGGAGAGGTCACGGACGTCTAGTACGTCCAGCGTATATGACGCTAAGCATCGGGGATGCTGTACCCGAACGGGGTTCGGGGATTGAACTCAGAAATTGAGACCCGAGTGGCACGCGTAGCCTTGTGATTGTGACCTTATTGACGACAGGGACGTCAGACATCAGGGATGTCGGATTGGAGTGTATAGTGCAGTGGCTAAAATAATGGTTATGGTTTATATTATATGCCTTATGGTTCATATTACTGGATTTATGAAATAACTTTTGGATTGACTTCTGGAAATTGAAACTATGCTTTGGTTTCCGGGCTAAGGCCCTAATGGTTATTTCTAAATAAATGTGTGATCATTGGTTTTTGACGCATGCATATGATTTTACTGAGGGGCATAAAAGTCTTATAAATGTTTTTAACAGACTTGTTTATTTTCGTCCACTCACAGCTTTTGTTTTTAATGCCCTTCAGGTTGATTCCGGATACGACTGCAACAGAGACTTGAGCATCGCACACCTCCTCCATCGATCCTTACGCACTCTGGGAGTCCGTTTGGGCAATGACAATCGGTTATCCCTTGTCTGACGCCTCTTGTCAGACGGGAGCACGTCACATTCCATGGTAATCCCGGGGGGATTGGGATGGGTCGTGTTAGGAGGTATGTGATATCTCGGTCTCTGCTACATTCCACACCGTATTCAACCTGAAGGGTATTAAAAATAGAAAGACTGTGAGTGGACAAAAATAAAGAGTTTATAAAACATATTTCATAAAAGACCTTTATACCCTTCACTAAAAAGCATGCATGCATAGTAAAATCATTTACCAATCACATATGTTTAACAACCATATTTAGGGTCACAGCCCCAAGTTCCGTAAATACAAGTCACACGGGCTTCTGCCCAAAACCATTTACAGAAAACCATAACATAGTAAACATATGTGGGATCTCAGCCCAAATTCATTTATCATCATAAAACACAATTTCCCAAACCACTTGAAATCATGTTTATCCATTATATTTCATATCCAAGAACCTGTCACGGTAAAATAAAGCTACGTGCGTGCTAACCGGGGGGGTCTCAACCCAAGTCTCTCCAGGGTCCATCCAGGTCAATGTCCGTAGATCAATGACCCTCCCTGGAGGTAACGAACCATGCCCATCTTGAGAGTAAGGAACCCAACTGGGGGGCGACTTCACTCAGTCAGTGCTCCGTGACTACTCCGGGGTCCACCAGGCCAACGACCCTCCTCGGAGGAGACAATCATATATAAAGGATGGAATATGAAAAACCTTTTGAAATCATTCTTTAAACCTTTCAAGGATTCATGCCCGGCCCCCATAAGTCGTCATGAACCATAAAATCCTTTCCAAGGGTTCATGCCGATTCCCATAAACCGTCATGACCCATAAATCCATTTCAAGGGTTCATGCCGGTTCCCATAAACCGTCATGAACCATAAAATCCATTTATAACACATACCTGGGCCCTAGGCCCGAATCCATAAACAAATTGGTCCTCCAGTCTGAATCGTAACCAACTGGGCCTCCGGCCCGATGCCTTGTTAAATCAAATGGATATCAAGTCCGAGAGTTCGTAAGTCAAATGGGTCTCGTGCCCGATCCATGTTTCCAAATCCGAAATCGATTCGAGAATCAATTGGGCTTCCAGCCCTAGAATGTAATTAAAAGGGACATCGAGTCTGAGGGTTTCCGAAACAAAGGGGTCTCGAACCCGAGTTTACCTTTTCAAATCCAAAATCATTTCATTAAACTATTTCCAAAACCATAAGAATGAAAAACCAGAGTAAAACCGGAAGTCTCGATTTACGTGCAAGCACGTAAATCGCCTCGTAAAGCGTGAAACCATATAAATCACAATCATCCAATTCAACATCATAGAATCATATTCATAATCCATATAAAACATTTATGCATGCATCACAGTTTAGAAATCAAGGTCCACTCACAGACCGTCTGAAGCTGCGCCTCGATACGCGTGCCATATGTAATGACCCGTCCCGAGTATCGAGATTTGTCAGGACCCGACCCTCATCTGTCAGGTCCCGACTCATCTAGCACGATATTGTCCGCTTTGGGCCTCCTTGCCCTTGCCCTCACGGTTTTTTTTTTCGGGAGCTCACGGTGCAACTTCCCAGGGGGTCACCCATCATGGAATTGCACCAGCCTCAACTCGCATAACTTTGGGGTTCCAATCCCTTCCAAAGCCACTGAGCTCCCAAAAGGCCTCATGCTAGATAGGTGTGTGCCTACACCTTTAAGGCACACCACCATTCCCTTCCCAGACCATTCCCCCCTCGCAGGAATGTGGGATTGTTCACCGTTCCCTCCAGGACACGGGTCTTACAGGATTTAATATTAATTAATTATGGTTTAGAATGACTAATCTGGTTTAGAATACCTTTGATTGACTTCATAGGGAAGCCAATTCCAATATCAACACATCTAGGCTGACCAAAATCCGACCACGTCGGAAAACTACTCACCTGAGTAATATACCATACGGGATTCACTTCGAAAAGAAGTTCAGTCCCATCACGCTCCACTCAACATCCCGGTAAAAGTGATAAACTTTACAACTATCTGGATCATCAAAATCACGATCCCGATCCATAACGATACCCAAAGTCCTAAACCAATTCCCACATCTAAACAGATCAGTCAATGACAAGACATGTCGAGACTCTGGGTTCTCCCCAATCACTTCGTATCGATCCTTGTCATTCCACCGAGGAAAATCCAAGGATGATCGAACATGATGACATCACAACTCATCCTACGTGAATGCGAACAAAACTCGCTGTGTTCACCACGCCACATAATCCAACATCATCTGTCACCAAGCAGAAAATGAGAAATCTCAGTCACTTAACTTCGATATACTCATTATCAATGCGGAAAACCCGCATTCCACTCGTCACCTCAATCGCAACCTCTCGCGATTCCGAAGTTCCAACCATATCGGAACCATCACCCTCGGACATCAACCACGTGTCCAATCTCAGTCTACCCTATATCTGTGATCCACCGCTGGACCACAAATACCGATCACATGTCCATCTCGATGGAGTCACATCCCGACTCGTAACTCACCGTCATCAAGATCACTGGCACCAGCACCAGCGCTAGTACCAGCACCACGCACTATCACCAACACTAGTGTCAGTATCAGCACGTCGTGTGCAAAACTGACAACCCTGGATCTCTGCTCATACCCAGCGATGACCCCGTACCTCTGCTCGAATAGGAGAAACTCTGCCTCCCTAATACCCAACAACTCTGGGTACAGTCACCCTGACAACTCATACGAGAAAAGGAAAACGTTCCCCGAACGTCCCCGATTCCCAACAACCGTAACTACAACCACTCTCGGTAGTAGTGCCTGCCACAGACTTGCGCAGACCTCACTACCAGACATCGCTATCGAGACTCTGCATCCAACGGAATCAACCGTACGTACTACCACTCCGGATCCCACTCAGGGATTCCATCGACAAGTACCAACCCTGATAACTTGTCCAACCAATCACTAACTAGTCGCAACTCGACTCAACCAATGTCGTCTACTAGGTCATCCATGACCTTAGTTGCACCAAACCACAACTGAGTAGCACGACAACCAACTAGGTCTAACCGATAAGTACAACCCCGACTGCGAAGTGCAGTCCCAACACAAGCTGACATGACTAGACCGACTACCGAATCCAAATTTGAATAGTCATCCAAGTCAATCCACTCGTCAACTCACATTTCCGAACCGTACACACCAAGGTAGGGTTCCACAATCACACCTAGAGTTCCACTAAACCCAACTGCGAACAGCAGTAAAATCAACAATATGACCGACCCCGCGGTCCCCGACATTGTAAAGACGTCAATCCAATCCTACCGTCAATCCAACTAGGATTCCACGAATCCGACTACTAACTTCCAACCGCAGTACATCCATTTAACTCAACAAAATCCGATCATCGGATAGTCACGATTTCGAAACACGTCAAATCGATCCTACGACATCGTGAAGACGGTCCCAACTAACCGTCTCACGATCCAAAACTCTAACGTAATACTACGTTCACCATTCGTAGGGTTCCACACTGTCACCCAACTATGGCAACCCCGACATCCAATATCGAACCAAGACATTCCACGATACAGTCCTTCTAACTATCGTACCAGCATCCTTACTATCAGGTTGATATCGAACTGTAGCTCATTGAGATATCACATCCTCGACCTGCGTACTACTCCAAGAGCAAACTGCGCTCTGATAAGCATCCTACGAGTAATCCTATGCTCTGATACCATGCTGACAGGACCCATCCCAATCCCCCCGGGATTAGTGTGGGATGACCCTGCTTCCGTCTGACACGGAGTGTCAGACAAGGGATATTTTCGACCTTTGCCGTCCCGGGCTATCAGAGTACGCCAGGATTCGGAGGAGGTATGTGATATCTCGTTCTCTGCTACAGTCCACATCCGATGTCAACCTGAAGGGTATTAAAAACAGAAAGACTGTGAGTGGACAAAAATAAAGAGTTTATAAAAATATTTCCATAAAAGACCTTTATACCCTTCACTAAAAAGCATGCATGCATAGTAAAACCATTTATCCAACCATCCATAAGTAGGGTCACAGCCCTAAGTTCCGTAAATACAAGTCACACGGGCTCCTGCCCAAAACCATTTACAGAAAACCAGAACATAGTAAACATATGTGGGATCTCTGCCCAAATCCATCTATCATTACAAACACAATTTCCCAAACCATTTGAAATCCTGTTTATTATCCATTATATTCATATCCAGAACCTGTCACGGTAAAATAGAGCTACACGTGTGCTAACCGGGGTCTCAAACCCAAGTCTCTCCAGGGTCCACCCAGGTCAAAGTCCGTAGATCTATGACCCTCCCTGGAGGTAACGAACCATGCCCATCCTGAGAGTAAGGAACCCAACTGTGGGGCGACTCCACTCAGTCAGTGCTCCGTGACTACTCCGGGGTCCACCTAGGCCAACGACCCTCCCCGGAGGAGACAATTATGTATAAAGGATGGAATATGAAAACCTTTTGAAATCATTCTTTAAATCTTTACAGGATTCATGCCCGGCCCCCATAAGCCGTCATGAACCATAAAACCTTTCCAAGGGTTCATGCCGGTTCCCATAAATCGTCATGACCCGTAAATCCATTTCAGGGGTTCATCCGGTTCCCATAAACCGTCATGACCCTAAAAACCATTTGTAACACATAGCTGGGCCCAAGGCCCGAATCCACATAGAAACTGGACCTCAAGTCCGAATCGTAAACCAACTGGGCCTCCGGCCCGATTCCATAAATCAAATGGGTTTCGAACCCGAGTTTACCTTTTCAAATCCAAAACCATTTCATTAAATCATATCCAAAACCATAAGTATGGGAAATCAGTGTAAAACCGGAAAACCTCGATTTACGTGCAAGCACGTAAATCGCCTCGAAATACGTGAAACCATATAATTCACAAATATCCAAATCAACATCATCAAATCACATTCATAATCCATATAAAACATTTATGCATGCATCATAGTTTAGAAATCAAAGTCCACTCACAGACCGTCCGAAGCCGCGCCTCGATACGCGTGCCATAATCGTCTCCCGGGTCAATCACCATCACCGGGACTCCCAAACCTATCCAAATTCATTTAGAGGGTTACTAATGGCCTCATTAACCTCTCATTGAAGTCCCATAATTTTCTCGATTTTCTAACTATTTTTAAAATCGATCCTAAACCTTCCGATGCCCTGAAACATATCGAGACGGTGTCCGATCGACTCGAAACCAGTCCCAAAATGTTCGTTACATCGAATAGAAGATTTCACATGTTGGAACTTTCCCCAAAATCTCCGTCACGCGCCGCCTGAAGTGGCTGCGCGTGGACTTCACGCGCTAGTGAACAGTTTTCTTCCTCAGCGATCGAACCGGCCGGTTCACTGGTTGGCCGGTCCAGTTGGACCGGCGTGACTGGTTCATGACTCCTTCTCTCTCATTTTGGTCCGATTTCCTTCCTAATCAATCCCTAAATTACTATTTTGATCCTAGGAACATGTTTGGATGGTCAAAACAAGGAAAAACACCACGAATTCGAGGTTTAATTCTTGAACCTCACGGCCCAAAGTTTCCCAGCCGCCCTCACGGCCTCCTCCGCCGTGAACCACCCTCCAAACCATCCTAAAATCATCCTAGAAACTCCCTAATCATCCAATACGGCCCTTAATGTCAAAATCAAATTAAAATGAAAATGGGGCCTTACCGAGCTCTCGGGTTAGCCTCACTAATCGTGGGTTAGTCACTATTCTAATCTAAAAATTTGGGACGGGTCGTTACACAAACAGACTTTGACTAATGACTGTGACGTAGTTCGGGACGTCACGAGTTCATAGACAGGTGGCATGATCGATTCCGACATTTGAGGAAAAAGTTATGACGTTCGGAAGTTAAGGGGTATTTTGGTAATTTGGTTAAAAAGGGGCCAAATGTTGACTTTTTGACCCAGGAAGTCCAATGGACGAGGACCAAGGACCGTTACGTAGGTCTAGTCGATACGAATCAATGACAGGCGGCATGCCAAAATCGGAGATTCGACGACGAAGTTATGGTCACGGGAACGAATTCGCATTAACCGAATGAACCGAGATTTCGATTAAAATATTATTTTATTTGTGAACAGTACCCGATGATTGAACACACCTGGATGAGTGACAAGTGTCACCCCTATCCCTTGATTTAGGGCCTAAGTCTGATCCATGTTTTAGGGAAAACATGATCATTGTGTTTTATTATTTTTTTTAATTATACTTAATATTTATTAATCCTCCATTAATCTCCTCTGTGTTCTTAACCCGTGAACCACCAAAATTCAGTTCTTCCATCCTTAATCTCCTCCCTATCAACTGAACTTGAGAATGAAAATTTTGAGAGAATTCAGAGACACACCTAGTGAGGAAACACGAGGGATTGAGGGAAGCTGAAACACTGGATTTCGGATTTTAGAATTTTGGGAGGGAAAATTCGAATGTTGAGAGTTGAGCTCTGAGGATCGAATTTGAGCTTGAATTTAGCTCTCTGGGATTGATATGAGTTGAACCCAGTGAAAATTGAGGAGAATTGAGGTCCATTTGAGGTAGAAACAGAAGGACTGAGGTTGCTGAAATTTCAAGTTTGAGTCGTGGGATTTAAGTCTTGGATTGATGAAATTGAACTAGGGATTATGTTCAGTATGATCCCACGATGCTAATGGAAGCATCAATTGAAGGAATCGATTGACATTGACGAATTTAGAAGAAGGAACAGTGACGGGTGTTCTTCGACGTTCGTCTTCGAATCGTGGATTTCAAGTAAGGATTGATGTATTTATGGTTACAGGCCTTTAATTAGAAGTAAGAAGAATCCATTTGAATGTTTCAATTGAAGTAATGGAGGCTGAATTGATAGGAATTGAACCGGGTTGTCACGCGGGTTGCAGGACCCGTTTGCAGAAGAAACGGGCGAGGAAGACGACTATTGTAGCTAGCGCGTAGGTTTCACGCGCAGCCACTCACGGCGGCGCGTGAGGGCGCGTACGGTCTTATTTCAAGGTGAGGTCAACATGACTTTGAATCCTCTCAGTGTAACGAATATTTTGACACTGGTTTCAAGGAAATCGGATATCGTTTCGTTAATGTTCCGCGTATCCGAAGTTTTGTTTTACGTTTAAAATACGTATTTAAATTCTGGAAAATTGGAGAAAATTATATGAAGTATTTTCAGATGTTAGTGACCCTCATTAATGATTTTGGGTAGGAATTGAAATTTCTAGATTTTTACGGAAAAACGTGTAGCTCGGAAAGCGGGCCGTTTGGACGGTGTGTGTAAGTGGACTTTATTTTCTAACCGTGATGCATGCATATATGATTTTAAAAGCTTTATTATATTATTTGATATGCTTTGGCATGATTGATATTTCAATCCGGTGATTTCTCGATTTTATGGATAATGATATTATTTTGGCATGATTTTCGAGAAATTATGAAATTGGTTGAAATTGATGTTTGGACTCGGGTTATGAGTCCGGGATTGAAATTGATTAAAATGATGTTTGGACTCGGTTTATGTGTCATGGTTTGAAAATGATTTATTGACTCGGGAATGAGTCAAGGATCGGTTTCATGGATTTAAGTGAAAATGGCAACTGAGGTTGCGAACGCATGGATTTGCGTGAAAATGATATTTTGGGCGTGAGACCCAACTGGATAGTGATTTTTGAGTCGGATTTGGAGTTACATGTGAATATGAT